>OX392471.1:0-4996823 GCA_947623365.1 Achlya flavicornis | reverse complement strand
TGAGAAGAGTTGGTTGCGTTTCGGAATCACCTAGTCTTTTTGAAGAACCTGCCGCTCTGGCATCATTACAATTTTGTTGCTGAAACCAAAATAAAACTGTTGGTTAACAACTAGGAACAGGAGAAAAAATAAAAAGTTATTTGAATTTTTGCTGATATTGGTTGTTTTCGAGGCGATGATAGCTCAGTGGTAGTGACGACGAATGCCGAGATGAAGGCCCCGGGTTCGAATCCTACAATGAGCTTTCGGTGAAGGAAAACATCGTGAGGAAACCATAGCATGATTGTAGGATACTTTGTAGTACCTACACACCTGGCTGGTACCCTCAAGGTAAAAATCGTTGTGTTCCGATTCTGACAGCTGCACTTGAGAGCCAGTACCTTTCTAGACTTTGCTTACCACCTTCGGCTACATCATTACTGACCATGGTAAAACACAGCGCTATGCATATTTTAAATGCCGAATAAAAAAACTAGTCACAAATATCACAATATGCAGCCTATTAATGTACACTCATATTTTGTTCCAAATATGCATGTCGATACAACCAGCATCCAACCAACCTGACTACATCACTAATTGAGTAGCGAAGAACTTTCGAGAATAAAATAGATGATGCCATTAAACCAAAATAAAGTTTATTTCAAAGTGATAAGGTTGATTTTAGCTTGAATTTCTATTAAATTAATAGTGAATTGAAATAATTAGATTTAAATTGAATAAGTCTTAAATTGTACTTACAGATGGTATGAAACACCTCCATTATTAAGATTTTTCCTTCTACTATCATTCTTGCACTCCAAAATGGAGCAATACGGCATATTTACGGAAAACAAGGAAAGTGACGAGTCTTCCGACTAGACGTAGTGTTAAGATACGACTAGGATCAAATATGCGTTGATTAAGCGTAACAACGCTTAATAGTGGCGACACGAGTCACGCCTACTTCGCATTTCTACTGTTTTTATTGTTCTGTGATTATATGTATATAATTGTACTTGTATCTACATGAACGAACTACTAACTGGTAGAAACATGATAATGCTTATGCCGTACAAGTTTTAAGTACATGGGTTGCATTCATAGTAACGTCAAGTGAGTATTCATGCATAACCACTTATTACATAGATAGATGTTCTAAGTGAAACAGTGGCAGCGACCACACAATTTATATCTGAATTCCCAAGCTAATTACAAAACGTAGGACTAAAATATTGAACTATAAATAGGACTATATATTTCGTAACATCAACGGGATGAAACCATAAAAACAACATTGAAAGTTTTAGATCCATTCTGCATGGATGCAGGTGTACTTCGAAATATAGAGGCGAGAGCATTGAAACAATTTTGAAAGTTTCAGATCGAGTTTCTAGTTAAACGCTAACTGCGTAGGGTAGCGTAGCCTTGTTATAAAGGCATTGAACAAGTCACGTGGAAAAAATATTGTAAGGGAGGAAAGAGCTAAGACCTTGCAGTGGAACAAGCCACTAGCCACGTGGGTTACACTTGGACCTGAAATAGTAATGAGAATTAGGTTGCACTTGGAAACTTATATGTCAAACGTCCGATAGGTGGGAATTAAAAGTCAACTGTTCCGGCAAAAGGGAACATATATTATGTATGATGGAGCAAGGGTACCGGGGTCGGGAAGTGGGGGGTGGGTATTGGGCGCCCCACACCCGGCGAACGGGGGGCGGCACGAAAGCAATTCTCACACACCCAATGCTCCTCTTGGTCTTGACATGCTCGACCCAGTTCTGCAAACGCGTCAGAGGAAGAGTTACCTACTGTTCATTTTAGTACAACTATATGCCAGTTTATGGTTGCTTTAAAATGCTTTATATTTGTTATAATTTAACATTATGATGTTTGATGAAACAAATATATAGGTAATAATAAAAGCACAGTCATATTATTGATGTTGTAATATTACTAAGTTATAACATAATTATCTTCGGTTGTAATGCATCTTCAGTTTCGAAATGTAAGCTACAGAAATATCCGTCGAAGAAAGATGTTCTGACTATCAGTTTAAATCCCATTGACCTACTTTCTGTAAACTTGGCCTATATTCAAGTCGACCCCAGTCCAGACGATACGCATACCTACCGGTGTTATAATAAAACACCTCTAAAAAAATACCAAGCTAATACACAACCCAGTTTTTGAATAGGTTTTGAAACCAGAACACATTTAAAATGTATCATTAACTTCTTATCAGTCAGTTGATTCTTTTAGATTTAGTCCTAGATTAGGATTTGAAAATAATACTGGATATTTAGGATCATTCAGGTATATATTTTATTATAAATATTGACTTTTATATTTCAATAGATACATTTTAAAATAAACTTAAAAAAACAATGCACAGTGAAGAGGGTTCCCAAAAAGCTGGCGACATTATATTGTTGAATTGCGAGGTTAAAGCGTTTCTTGCGATGTAAGCTCCAGCTCTTTTGGCGTCCGGACAACTCCCTAGCCAAAATGCGAGCCTCTGGACCCCAAGAAACCGTAGTTTCGACCCCAAAAGGAAGAAATAAGTAACCGTCTCGAAGATTTACATATTTCCTCCGTTTCAAGCTTTCCGTGACGTCCGCTAATGCTCACGCTACTCGAGATGTATTATAGAGGTGAGAGGGCGAGGGAGAGGGAGGTGAAACCGTACTGCACTACGGCGACTGGATCATGACTGGATAGACCGCGTGGTGACACAACCGATCTATCTCGCCTCCGCAGTGACAGTTGTGGGGTTCGGTTCTCGAGTATATCTCGACGCAAATCAACTGCGGTGAAAGAACTTGTATTATCAAGTTACGTACCTATATTGACCGAAGGTGTTGCCTGTAGCCAGTAGCCCGGCTCACGTTCGCTAGTAGCAAGGAGACGAGCCCGTTCCCTGATGTCGCCACATTCGTTTTACTAATGTTTTTTTTTTTATTTTGTAAAGAGGTGCGTTCCATTGCCTCTGCAAAAAGAGGCTTTTTGGGAAGCCCTCATTCGGGCAAGCCATATTCCATGGGTCTGGCCTCTACCATGTACATTATGGGAATGTAACTTAAAGAATTATCAATTATTTTACTATAAAGACCATTTAATACTATGCACAGAATACAGAAACGCAGGTAAGGAAACAGATAAGATCAAAGTTTATTTTCAAATCAAACAATGATAGCAAATCAAACTAGTAACATAAAAGGTCATCTTACAAACAATAGTGAAACAATTACTGAAATCGAGACTATTTAACAAATTGTTTCATGGGTATTTAATAAGACGTAGAAGAGACCTTGGCACAGTTTCCTCTAATACAGAATGCAGGGGTAGTGCTCAGTAATGCAAAGAAATTCCATCTCAGTAGAAAAGTGAGATAACGATTAAACCTTGCCTTGTAGTAAAGCTACTTGAACCTTGGTTTGCCGACATCACTTGTCTACGGTAAACAATAAATAAGAAAATGATTATGTACTGGCTCATTAAATGATGATGATTAATAATACCTATTCCCTATATACTTATATAAATGCTAAAGTATGTTTGGATGAGCTTACGACACATTAAATCCCTCGGCAACGTGTGTGAATCCACGTGTGGATACTAGTTATGAATAAGCATAAAATAATGGGGTTAATCAAATGTGAATCGATATGACACATACCTATACGGAAAAGTTCTCTATTGATCCGCAGAAACAGAGTAATGTAATAGTGTCGAGGCCATTGCGTTCTTGAAAATGGATCGATGCAAGGTAGTTCATTAGGTACTATTTAAAGACTTCGTATTGTATAGTTATTTATTAGTATTTCTATCGGGCTTAGCTCATGGTTCGATGAATAACGTAACGTAGGGAACATTAGTGTCGCGTGATGTGATGTGTCTGACATGTTCCGACATAAAGATATCCAGTTTTTTTTTATAGATAATTCATAATTAAAAAGTAGCTAGGACTGTTGGGTATTGCTCAACATAAATGGTATTCTTGGTAATAGATCGGATAAATTACTCAATAAATAAATAATCTCGACATTTCTGCAACCAGCCCATGTCAAGGCCAATAAAGAAAGCAGATTTCCTTGAGGGATTATTATTATGCGAGTAGCCAGTATACGGGCGGTTAATTTAAACGTGTAGGTCTACTTCCTTGTAAGCAGTGATTATAGCTCTGTCTGTACAGTACCCACATCCGTATTATAGATTCACGGTTTTAGAAAATTACACTGCATAGGTATTATTTGGTCTATATGCTGTGCAATATTCAGTTTATTTCGAGACCCCAACGTGAATAATCGTATTTAAAATACATGGCGTAAATATACAGGGTACAGGTGCCCTTTATTGGTTAATTGGCGTGTCAGAGATGCAAGCTACGCCAATAATAATATCAGATTAACAAGCTGTATAAGCTCGTAATCAATATTCCCGCAGGGTATCTAAATAATTGGAATATACCTACGTAGATATTGCGGGATATCTGGTGTATTGGTTATTTATCGGATTACAGATGTGGATTATTTAGATTAGTGCTACGGAAAACTAATGTACTGTTTAAAGGGTCACGTAAATAACGTCACTCTATTGTCATTGTCCAATAATGTGACATTACTTGACCATAATCAGTATATTAGTTAAATAGCGCTTTATGAGTAAGGGGGTTAAAGTATTTATATTACAATGCAAACTTCTTGCAGTAAAGTTCTGTAGTATAGTTCGATCAATAAACAAGCAAGTTTCTTTGGAGAGAATTTAAGGCGATTTAATGACTTAAATCACGGTAACTAAGCAAGACTTTGTACGTCATGATTTCCGTGACAAACATGTTGAAATATTATGGCATGCTCTGGAGAGGGTCGATATTGCCAAGTAGTAGCATCTGCTAATCGTCACACGACGGTAGAAAATAATTATCTTCATAGAAGTAAAAATTGATCGTGGAAAGGCTTTGATGAATAATAAATATTATTAAGTAGGTACTTGCAGTTATGTTTTTGCAACATAAACCATCAAACTAGTTAACTGACTAACGATTTCTTTATTTAAAATAAATTGCTAAATACATATTCAGCAAGGTTGAAGCGCTATGTAGATTTACCTTTCAACTCTACGCAATACGTGGGGCCTTGACACAGAAATGTTTCGTCAATCAATAGAAATTGATAATATTTTTGTTGTTGCATTTTATTTGTGTTTAATGTTATTTTATGGTCTCCTTCTAGTTTAATAATTATATATAAAATAATTTTGTTACGTGCTGATGTTTTATTTGTAATAATTTACCTACTTTGATAAATGTTTCCCTTTTAAAATACTTTGGATGACCTATATTGATGCTCTACGTACACTGTGTCTGCATGTAAGTATCGATATGCCTCAAGTGATTTCATAAAAAATGTGACTATCAAACGGATAGTGGAGGGCAAAATACGATTAACATCCTCTTCTTTTAATATTGACTGCCCATTTTGTTTTAAACGTTTCATACTGGGAATTTTATCTATATAGGTCACTATCAAGCTGGACCTACGTAGATGTATTAATACTATTAACTCCTACGATTTAGTACCTACGTACACTTTATATTCATGTAGGTAGGTAGGACGCATCGTGTCGACCTCGTCGGACCAAAAGCAGTACCACTGTCACTGGGTAAGTGTGTCAGTATGCCAGTAGGGCGCGCGTCATCCGCGACCATGCCCCCCCCCCCCCTTCCTCCCGGCGCGAGCGCCCCTCTCCCGGCGCACCAAGGTCCTGAGAATGCAGTTGATGTTATTAAAATATTACCCAAATAATCCAAAGGGAAACTGTACCTATATTTATATTTAGTTATGTCATTTTGCAATTTCTGAAACTTATTCGCTTACACAGAGGTAGCGTGAAAAATTATTTTTATCTCATTAGACATGTTGATCGAAGTCGGTGCATCTCTTTGAGTAGATCTGTTTTATACCTACTTATTATTTGATCAGAATTCAGGTTGAAGTGCAGATGCTGTGAGGTGACCTATTTCAATCTGCCTATTTAATTCGGGGTTGCTCATGCCCAGTGAGCCGAGCCGGGCGGTGCGGCTCAATATAAAATGTATTATTCACAATATAAGTCAGTACGGTTGACGTGAAAAAACCGGATGGATCGGGACACAGCATATACCTATCAATCGCAAAGATTTTACCAGAGAAATTCTTACATTACAAGAGATATTTGCGTCCATTAAAATTAAATTGCTTTTAAAATAACTGAGCGATCCATCTTCCAAACTGTTGTATTTCCTTTGAAGTGATTTCTTTACAAATACTTTTTTGTTCCTTAACATTTACTCATCTTATTTTCCAAATCTCGTAGTTATATCCTAGTAATTATTTGCAGTGTGTACATTAAACATTCTATAAAAATGTAGATCTGCTTGCAATCCTAAAAGGCAATATTAGTGCTTCCGGTAGGTAAATACGGCAACTGCGCACGAGCTTGCATGTAATGTTAGAATCGAGATATTAAATTCCCTTATAACATGCACATCCTTGAATCATCCGGGAACGATAAATCGATATTAAGGTGCAGTAGTATATTTCTCCTCCCTGAGGGGAAATATCGGACGCTTGACATTCATCGAACAGTTAGGTCTAATAATGTTGAAAGGTGTTTATTGAATCAGGAGATAATTACTGGCCCCAAACTAAATATATATCGCTGCCTTATCATTTATCTAGTTATATCTCACACATTCCCGCCTCGATAAACATAAATAGAAGGATAAAAATGACTGTCTGCCATATATACGCATAGTACAAACTGTAGGGTTTCCTTTTCATTACTTATGTGGTAGGGTCTAGGAACTTGAAATTTTGCATACATGTTCCTTAACAGGGTGTCCCATTAATTAGTGTCAATCGGAAGTCCAGAGGTTGAGGCGTAAAGCACTTCAGCTACCCGAATCACCTTATATGTTCAGCGGTTTTTGGTAGTTTTCGAGTAGGTAATGACATATTTGGCATAGATAAATGCGAGGTATTTTCTCAATATTGCATACAGTTTCTGTAGATGTACCTACCATTTTCATAGAAGCAATCGTAACCGCTAAGAAAAGGTTTTTCATTGTCATGGGAGGCAATTACCCAATAACGTCATAAATTACAACACAAACATAGCTTATATCATAGCTCTGCTCCGCCTTTTTAACCGCTTTGAATAATCCATAAACGGGCTATCTAAAACAAAAATATTTTTTCAAGTCGGACTGCCCCACTAAGAACGAAGCTAATGTAATTTCGCATAAATAAATGGTAGGCGGTTACCGCAGCCATATGGACGCTTGCGACACACGAGGTATCACTCACGCGTTACCGACCCCCCTCCCCAATAAGCTCTGCCAAACTTACTCACGCGCAGGAACACAACATAGAGTTACTTGGCTGCGGTTTTATCTAAGGTCCAGACGAGCGAAAAACTGCAAAACTTTTTTCAAATTCACCACCGATCTTATGCAATTCATCAATTCTCAATCTTTTAATGAATTGGATTGTATATAATCGAATTATAATATTGGATTTCCGTAATTCTGCCGAGAATTCGAAAAAAACCTTCCATTCACAATATTGTTGTAGCTTTCTTTTTAGCCCTGCGAGTAGTTCGAATTTAGCGCGCAAATACTAACTTTCAGTTTAATAAATATTAGTACCTAGTTGTATTGTTAACTTGCTTTATTCTAAAACGAATAGGTAGCTTACACCCATAGGGATATATAATTTAGTTATAACTAGGTAGGTATTCATGCCGTGTTTGTTTACTCTTTTATTTGTACAGTTGTTGTATACATCAAAATGAATATTGTGGTATACCATGGTATACCATGTTCTACACAATATTCATTTGAAATAGCCTTTATTTCTATTGCTACAGAATTTCATATTCAATAATGAAGTCTTGGTTATATTCTATAAAAACAGTAGTTTACACATAATTTTAAACTCTACCATGGACGTATCTCTCTACTTACATTTTATGGCTAGTATTTAACTGCATAAAAAAAACCTTTTGTATGTAAAATATAGATTCTAATCATAAATACTGATAGCACAGCAAAATAAATACATACAAATATTATTATTTTAGTAACAATTTGAGTTACCAAGCGCTTTTGGAAGGAATATTACCTGTGTATAATTATATACCTATCGAGTATGTATTTTTTTTTTTTTTATACAACTAAGTCGGTAAACAAGCATACGAACCGCCTGATGGTAAGCGGTTACCGTAGCCATATGGACGCTTGCAACACAAGAAGCATTGCTCACGCGTTACCGACCTTTCCCCCCTCCCCTATGAGCTCTGGCGACCTTACTCACGCGCAGGAACACAACTTTACACAACATAAAGTTATTTGGCTGCGGTATTCTGTAAGGTGGAGGTACTTCCCCAGTCGAGCTGCTCTTTGAGCGAATAAACGCTATGCTCTACCTCTCAAAAATTTGAAAATAAATAAAATATTTAAATAATTTTTATTGTGCGCAAACTTGGATCTATATCTAGATATTTTCACAGTTCTAACCTAACCTAACCAATTAGACTGGCCCGAACCGACACTGTGTGGGCAAAATTAGATATGTACGCCCTGGTTAATTAAATTTGTGCAATCAGTATATTTGATGAAATAAATTGACGGCTGATACGTTTTAAGATGTGCATTTAAAAATTGTCTTTTTTATTTAATTACACCATAGCACACATCAGTTGTCGGAATATGTCGTCTTCATGCTATGCTTCGACGGATTCATACCTTGACCGCGGCACAGTATTACCATATGTGGTAAAACTGTGACCGCGGGTGCCATAGCCAACTTGGCGGATAATTTCAAGGAAATGTATTTGCTTTTGGTAGCAAACGGTTAGTTTTATTGTAAACTAGTTGCGCCCCGCGGTTTCTTTTGCGTACCCGAGAGATATATTGCTTTCACGGGAGTAAAAGTCCTATCCTATGAGTTAATCCAGAACATATTCTATGTGTATGCCAAATTGCCAAATTTCATCCAAATCTGTTGAGTAATTGAAGTACAAACAACCAAACCACTTTCCGCACACATCCAAAACACGTTTGACCACAAAATCTCCATGGTGACTGTTGTGGCGAATACCCTAACCGGTAACAGATAATAAAAGAAAAAATAATTTTAAATACCACTGCAAAATCAATAATAAGGTGATACCTTATTATTTACTCTTAACTTGATCAAAAAACGTCGAGTTTACCTTACTCTACGTTACCATCAAATCTACCAAAGCGTGGCAGCGTGGGTCGTTTTTGTGCACTGAACCTATTTATCAATTCGATGTCAAGAAGATATAGGTAAAATAAAACAATCAAGGACTTCTTTTCGTTTATTTCCCTTTCATTTCATCAGAGATGGTAATCTCACAAAAACGGTTCAGAATCTTTAAGGTGGTAAGGGCCCGGTAGCGCTCGTGGTGTAGCATGATTAACCGTTCTTAATCGATCGGCAAAGTTAAGCTACGTCTGTCGTGGTCGGTACCTGGATGGGTGACCGTCTAGTGGTATTTCATATCGAGCGTTTCCGTGCTTCGGAAAGCACTTAAAGTCGTTGGTCCCGGTTATCACTTAATTGTGATAGTCGTTAAGCTAGTTGGATGCCTCCTAGGCGGCTTGTTCTCCAACTCCAACAGTAGGTTGACCAGTAGCCTACCTCCACCAATCCGCAGTGGGCACGCGTTGTGGAGTATCAGCCCATTCCCTTTCACCCTCATTTGTGAAAGGAGGCCTGTGCTCAGCAGTGGGACATTATAGGCTGATGATGATGAAGGGCCCGTTTAATTAAGGTTATAAGGGTCTGTAAAACAAAATATTTTGGTAGATCGTAAGATATCTAACGTTGAATAGGTAACTCAAGATCTTTCTTTTTTTTATGAAGAAAATAGCCATTTTATGTAAAGAGGGGATTAAGTAAATTTTTCAATTAAATTTTGTATCCGTTCATTCAATGATAACGATAGTTTTTTCGTGCAGTACATACATCAATTGGTTTGTTAACTTACAGATATTATTTTGGAGAGTCTCCTAGTTCTGGGACGATGGCCGTAATTCGGCGGAGAGGGAAGAAGGAATAGATGGTAAACTATGTAAATAGTAATACAATAATGATCAGTCATGTTGGCTATATTATGTACCTAATGTACCACCTAAACGATATTTAAACTTCCAGGGGCTTTCAAGTCCAACATTCTTCGGATACATGTCATGAAATAATGAAATACAATTGCACGACGCGATATACGGCCCTCCGTTTCCTGTGAAAATAACGTGACGTCATATGTTTCAACATTTAATATAGTTTATCTAGGTGAAAGTTCCATAGATCTCGACAGCGGCTTTTTGCGTGATGTCGTAATAAAAAATACATTGCGCTGGATTTGAGACTTAGAACGAGTCATCGACGATCTTTCACAACTTGATGCCCTAATCTTATCCCGTGCTTGTAAAGATGATGTAAAGATTGTAAATAAACAAATAAATGTGGTGAAATAAAGTTTTAAAGCGTTTTAATAAGTGCGCTTCGCCAGATTTTTTATGAAATATTTCAGTTGTATACAATGTATCTTTCGGGTCCTAAATGATAGATAAATATATATAATATACTTACATATACATCTGTATATTGATTATAGGTTTCTTAACCAAACCAATTTAGCTTCAATTTATCTATCGTCCATAAGTTGAACGTCACAAGAGATGGAACACTAGAAACTTCGAGAAAAACAACAAGATTTTCGAATTAATATATAGAATTACGCAATCACGCTACAACATTTTATATTCATTGTAAGCGAATACATCTATGATGATAGATGTCTATGAAAAATCTGGGCCACGGCGTTTTATGGATTAGCATCTTATCTCTCTCAACTAGTACCCCACATGTATAAGTAAATTGTCATTTATCTCTCGGCTGACGATAATGAATTGCGTACCCAGTAAGTGCTATCGTGACCCTTTACGTGCATCCTGATTATAAAAAGGCAGGTCTTACTGCCGTCGACTATACCAATCCTGTAGAACTGCAATTATGTATCATAGACAGTAGAATACCGGTCACATTTGTTCGAATGCAAACAGAAATGCGTTTAAAAATACAGTCTAACATAGAGCGAAAAGTCATAAGTTTAGTAGACGTGCGGTAAGTACCGGGAACGGTGTGATGTGATGATTAATACCAAGTAAACGAACACGGATACGGTTGGTGAGTTTATCTCAGACATTAAATGCAAATAACTCTTTCCTTACACAGTTCGTTCCGCGTTAACGTCATCGAAAATCTACGCTACAAACCTCATCTTACCTACTACCATGGTACTACCTACTTAATAAATATCACAAATTACTTTAGTTAAAATAAATTTGATTTTGATGTATTATGGTGTTGTCTATCTGTAATCAAATAAAGTTGGCTAGATGTTTCTACTCGATGTGTTTAGTTAGGTCATGATAGAGAACGAAAAGTCCAAAAGAAGCCATACCTCGACCCTATTAGGTTTCGATAGTTCGACAATAATTACTTTACGCAGGTTTTTGCTAACATTCGACATTTTATTTTACTCCAGCTTCATTAGTTAGGTACCGACAGTCACAAAACAGCACAAAAAAGTAGTAAAGGAAGAAAGACAAAATTTTATTCATGACAAGTATGACAACACACAACATAACATTAATGATACAGTACAAAGTGTGATTCTTATCAATTAAACGAATATATATAACACGGATTTTTTTAATATACAAGGATTTTTTTAATGTAATACTCGTTACGTGTTTGAAGTTGTTTTGAGTTCAGTTGAGAATTGTTTGAAGGACCCTAAGAGAAGCCACACTATTCGGAAACTTATTTTCCACGAGCATTCAAAGAGCTTTGAATTTCTGGTCATAATGTTATTAGGTTACTAGCTGCCGTGAGGTTACACCTGCGTTTACGTGTTGTTTTGTTATATAACCTTTAACTTTCCGTAACAACGGAGTACCTGTCTAATAATAAACATTTTAAAAAATCGCACTGGTAATTCCTAATTTATATTAGCTTATCGATCACATCTTCGTTACCATGGGAACTAACTAATAGTAGGAATTACAAACCTTAATTTTTAGGAGAGATAGAGCTTAGCATTTATCCGCTCAAAGGAGCTCAATTGGGGAAGTTCCTTCAACCTTAATGAAAACCGCAGCCAAATAAAAAATACCTTTGTGTTCCTGCGCGTAAGGTCGCCATAGCTCTTTGGGGAGGGAGGAAGGGTCGTTAACGCATGAGTGATGCTTAGTGAGTTGCAGGCGTCCATATGGTTACGGTAACCGCTTACCATCAGGCGGGCCGTACGCTTGTTTACCAACTTCGTCGTAAAAAAAAACTTTGTTCCACCCACACACAGATAAAGATTTTGAAACTGTGAAATTTAGAAATAAAATAAATAAATAAAATAAGTACCTAGTATTATCTATATGTTTACCGTGGTAGTAGTGTGCAGGATCGGATAACTGTATACGCGTGGTCGATAGTTCGTTTCTAGTCTACCTAATAACAATGAATTGTTTATTTCAAGAGATAGGCAAAGTAAATAATACAATATAATATCTTATTACTAGACAGACCATTTTTATAAAAATCCTTTCATATTTGCAAGCCTTGGTCATGAATGTAATCTACCGCCCCAATTCCTGTACCTACAGTAGTTTCGGCTTGTTGTAGACGTAGTCAGTCACCCAATTTGGGTTACCCTCTTTTAGTTTTCCGAAAACTGTAAGGAACCAACGTATGCTTGTTTGCCAACTCAGAGGTATAAAAACAGTTTTCGTTTCAAAAAATGTTTCGTAAGGGTGAAAGTGATCAATCTTCGCAGTATCAGCGAAACCCACTCAGAGATTTCCTTATGATGATGAAACCGGTATACCTCTCGATACCCTAAGCTGCTGATACCAATGTTTGTCACTTTTTAATGACGTTTTGGGGTCCTATTTCTTCAGCAACAAATTACCGTCTGCCAATATTATAAAAATGGTGAAGTTAGATTTATTTCATTATCTTTCTCAATAAGTTGCTCCTCTCCAATAGTTCTTACACTGGGTGGGTTCTATCATTGGTATGGTTGTATTTCTTCTTTTGGGGCCAATTCCCAAATGGCAGAGTTAGTACCTACTTACCTGGTGAATCTAAATATCTCTACACATTAACTTGCCTTGATCTTAAAAGAGATCTCCACTCGTTGGATCCGTATATCCCACGCACGCCTTCTAAATAGACCGGTTCTGGGTACAAATATTAAATAGGTACATTCACTAAGGTTAAAATGTATCCTAGCTAACCTTAAGTTACCTAATGGTGGGAATAACCAGCTGCATACCACCTCGTATTGCAGATAATTGTGCGAAGTTCCGCAGGCCCATACATTTCACCTTTTCTTCATCGACCATAATATTATTAGTCTTAGAGGTCATTCAATATTGATTAGGCTATATTTAATCAAAAGTTTGTTGATGGTCTTTCACTTAGAAAACTGTTATTAAATAATCCGTTGCAGTGCAGCGGAGTTCGGTGGTATCAACCACCCCCATAAAATGTTTCTCATTTGCCCAAGCTGAAAGTCTCCAGAATCACTACTATACAGTGAAAAGATTTTATAATATATGCAGCAAAATATAGGCCGTATGCGAAAGATTCACCCCTAATTTTATAAGATTCTTTCACGAGTAAAACCCTCATACTCACAATTTTATAATCGGCACATGTTAGTACCTACTGCCATCTACTGCTTGCAGTATACTCTAAGGAGGCTACCAGACAAATTATTATGTACGTTGATACTAGTTGAATAATTGGCGGCAGTTAAGTATTATTCAATATTACGTAGAGGAATAAATAAGTTAAAGGCGACGATAGCTCAGTGCTAAGACTAAGTAGTAACGTTAAATGCCGCATCGGTATTGGGTTCCAATGACCGTTAACCGTTAGATAGAGGACTACCTAAGCATCGCCTTTCAATTGCTAACAATGAAGTTCGCGGAGGGGTAAAAACAAACCTATAGTTGCAAAACAAACACTGCTATATTATAACTATGCACACATTCAGACCAATTGAGCACGAAGGTAGTGTTCGCCTGGCTGACTACCATCCACCCTGACGTTGATAATGTATCGCAAAGTACCTACCGGTACCGGTATGTTACGACAGCTGCCCTTTTAGCCCTTCTAGGCTCTGTATGCTTTCAACCTTCAGCAACATCATCACTTATTAACGAGATAATGGTCGAACACACGTACACAATATAGTGCACATAAGGTGCACTATATAGCCTTGTGTTCTTTCTATAATTGATAAATATCCTCCTCTAGGTACGCCACTGAGTGCACGTCATCAGAAGTATAAATTTGTTTACCGTTACTTATTTAAATATTGGCACTTATAACTTTCCACCCCATCTAGCTATGTCACTGAGTTACACCGTGCACGTCATCAGAAGTATGAATTTGGTTTCCATAACATTTTAAAATACTGCTACATTTAAAACTATTAAATGTATAATTCGTATGACATTGAAGTACATATCTCTTTCCTGATTAGTTCTTTCAAGTGATGAAGTAAAAATGATGCTATTCGAGAATATTCAGATAGTGTCAGATAAGGACAACATTACGGGATCTACGGGAAGGAAGTGGTTACAAAACCAAGTGGGTCGTGATAAGAAGTGGATGAAAATGATAAATATAATGTTATGGTTTGATAAAAAACAGTAACCCAGAATCTGCATTACCATCGTGGTACCTGTACCATAGCCTAAGCTTATGTAACCCTACTGTAGCCGAGCGTTTGTAAATGTATTATGTACATGAAGTTCGAGTAAAATAACTACTACAAATAAAAACTTTTTAATCAAAAGAAACATGGTTATTTTAGAGTGAAGCAAGTACCACATCCGTAACAGTTCCTGCTGATTGGCATTGCATCAATGCCTACAACGACGATGGGCGACGTCGCGTCGTTGTCATCATTGTAAGCCACTGCTATGAAAAATGGTTCAAAACTTTTGACGATTCTCGCTTCCAATATGGCGGGCGGCGTGGGTTGCGCGTGCGTTTCTTTTCCATTTCGAAGGTTACATCAGTTGTGCAACAATTGACTGCGAGCAGAATATCTAAAGAACAAAGGTTTTTGTTATATGAATATGTTTTCAAAATGCATATTCTGGCATTCAGACAATTATGGTAATATTAATAATTTTAGCGCAGGGTAACAAATCGTTTTTAATTCAACTAATTAATCAGTTGGTTCGTTAACTTTTATTTCGATTACATTAATAATATGCTTTCTAAATAGGATCTAAGTACATTTTCTGAGCAGCATTTAATATTCTGTCAATGTGCATACAATTGTTGCCCTTTGGCGAAATTGAATTTCAATTTATCTTGATAAGTAGGCCACGGCGCGCGCGCATGGTGCAATACGCGTACCAATGAATATGTTTCGCGGAGACATCACACTGTTTAACGTGAAGAAAATCCTTTGTGTTCTTTATTATTACCACATACCTCTTCGAGAATACATAGGTACTCTTCATGAGCAAAATTATTCGTAGTTTCGCAAATTGCGCTGCTCGTGGGCAATAAATTGATTATCTAGTAACCACTTTTGGTTGCGATGCGACACAGTTCTCTTCATATTGATAATTACATATTTATGAATGGGAAGTATTCGAACTGACGATATGTTTGATAGTTCATTTGCAGAATCGCTTATACATACAATATTTACCTAAGAATTGTTCTTTTAGGGTTCCGTAATCAAAAGGTGCCAACGAGACCGTATTACTAAGCCTCCGCTGTCCGTCCGTCTGTCAGTCAGTGGGGTAACTGGGCTATATCTCATGAACCGTATTAGGACAGTTGAAAATTTTCAGAAAATGTGTATTTTCATTTTTATTGCCGCTATAAGAACAAGTATTAACTTGCACTTGCACATTTTTATTTAGGTATTTGAAATACATATCTGGACGTCATTGTATAGTATAGTACAGACGTTGAAAATGAAAGGTTGAGCTCACTTCATAGAAATATTATAAAGGCATTTATCATGAAATTACGACTAGGGAATGCAAAACCGTGGCAAAATGAAAACCGGTTTTTTTTTCGGTTATGGAGAGGTAAAACCGGTTAACCGGTGTTAAAACCGGTTTTTTTAATGTTCGCTCGGATTTTTTCCACGTTATTTCTATAGCTCGAATTATAGGTAATAACCGTGCCTAAGGTCTAAAAATCGCAAACTGAGGAATTATAGTCGGTTAAAGTTAATGAAGAGAGTATAAAAGAAAACTCAAATTCATATAGTGTTTTAAAGCCCCTTAGTCTGAGGAGAGACTGCCTTCTTATGTGTGTTCTATAGCTTTTCCAATTGACTGTGTTCTGAAGAATTGTTTGACCTGATGCCCAGTTACCTTGTACCACCGTACTGTGCGGTTTCAAAGAAGCTTCCTATCACGGACGCTCAGGCTGTGGAATGAGCTTCCCGCTTCAAAAAGTTTGAGGGTTGGCAACGTGCGAGTGATAACCGTTATGTTGCAAGCGTCCATAGGCTACGGTATTATTATTATTTGGGGTTAAGTGGCTATTTCAAGTCTTTCCAGAGCTTGTATCACTGCGACCAGACTAGATCTATTGTGATCGCCACGTTAATTAAATTTCACTGCCAAGACCTGCAGCTATAATAAACTGCACAATTGGCATCATCCATTTCTTGGCAGGAATGGATTTTACTTCATCTGGGTGTAACAGGTGTTTCCCCAGATGAGTATTTCGTTTAGGCATAAGTGGACAGCACTCACACAAGAGATGTAATGGTGTTTCATCTGCCTCACGGCAGAATCTGCACAACCTCGAGTCGTGAACGCTGATGGTGAACAGATGTTTGTTCAATCCACAGTGCCCCGTTAAGGCTCTCACAAGTATGCGTAAGTTGTTTCTACTTAGAGATAATACCTCTTTGGTAGACTTTTTATCAAAGGCCTTTATAAGTGCCTTGGAATGGTTCATTCCAGGAGCGTTTTTCCAAGAATCGATGGATGAGTTTACATATAGGTTCCTCATAATTAGTTTAGCCAGGCTTTTAGGTACACCACAAATTGGCTCGGGGCCATAAGGGGTCCCATTAGCTCCAGCTTTAGCTAGTTCGTCAGCTTTTTCATTACCGACGATTCCTGTGTATCCAGGAACCCACCGTAACACAACCCTGTTCTTTTCGCCCAGGTGGTTTAGTAGGTCCATGCAATTTTTAACTAGCTTAGAGTTAATTGGATCGGAGGCCAGTGCTAAGAGAGCTGCCTGGCTGTCCGAGTGGATATATATTGTATGGTTGACGTAGTTTTTCTGCAGATTAGTGTCCGCACATTCAAGAATGGCGTGTACTTCTGCCTGGAAAATAGAGGCGTATTTTCCAAGATTCAGCTTTTTGCTGATTTTTGGACGCTCTCCATAAATTCCACAGCCTACATCAAATCCTGATTTGGATCCATCGGTATACCACTTGAGGCTACCCTCCACCCACGTGACTTTGTGATCTTGCCAGTCGTCACGGGTGGGTATTTCAATTTCGTAATGCTTACGAAAATTATTCTGAGGGATCATCATGTCAGTGACCATGTTCAGAATAGGAATTTCAAGGCTACAGTAACTGGTTATCATAAGGCGGGTCGTACGCTAGTTTGCTGCCTAAGTATTGTAAAAAAAAGTTTAACGTATTTTATATCTATCATAAAAACAATCATTATTATAAGTTATTTTCTTACCAGCTCAACACAATACACATCAACACACTTCAGTTCATCACAAAAATATTCAATGCATTGCACTCAGTTTACAAAACGGCGGCAAATCTTCCTTTGTTAGTTTTTCCAAACATTGAAAGAAAAACCGAAAAAAATCGAAAAACCGGTTTTGGTGCCAGGTAAAACCGGTTTTTTTGGTTGGTCAAAACCGTACCGAATAACCGGTTTTTCGATTTTCGGTGAAACCGGTTTGCATTCCCTAATTACGACTAACGGATTTCATGAATTCTTTCGGGACCGTTTAGACAAATTTATTTTATCGTCTGAAATGAAGATATCTGAAAATTTTGCATATTCCCTCCCTATTAGTTTCTATAGAAGTATATTGAAATACACTGAAAACATTACGGTTACAAAGTGTAGGTTAGGGAATGCAAACCGGTTTCACCGAAAATCGAAAAACCGGTTATTCGGTACGGTTTTGACCAACCAAAAAAACCGGTTTTACATAGCACCAAAACCGGTTTTTCGATTATTTTCGGTTTTTCTTTCAATGTTTGGAAAAACTAATAAAGGAAGATTTGCCGCCGTTTTGTAAACTGAGTGTAATGCAGGGAATATTTTTGTGATGAAAGGAAAAGCGGTAGAACACACATAAGAAGGCAGTCTCTCCTCAGACTAAGGGGCTTTAAAACACTTGTGAGCTCAGGATTGTCGACAATTATAATAGCACGTCGCTGAGAGTTCAGCGACTCAGTAGTCTTAATACCAAAGCTGGTATCCAGGTGCCCACAGAAGACATCATTACTCCATTCGGGCCGGACTATATAGTGGCAGTCTTTGTCTTGATAAGAAGTAGCAAGGCATAAGTATGTGTATAATATAAATAGAGGTATAAGTAGTAGCGAGGCAGTACTTCACATCGGGGCAAAGACTACAACTTTATAAGTCGCAGGTCCAGCCTCACATAGGCGGGAGCACCTAGATACCAGCTTGGGCCTTTAGACTCGGTTCAGCGACGTGCCATCAGAATTGTTGACAATCCCGAGCTCACAAGCGGTTTAGAGCCCCTTAGTCTGAGGAGAGACTTTGCCTCCTTATGTGTGTTCTACCGCTTGTACAACGGAGAGTGTTCTAAGGAATTGTTCAACTTGTTGCCCACGGCTACCTTCCACCATCGCAACTCACGCCATCGGCGGGGAATCCATACTCACACATTGAAATCAGAATTGTTTTGAACTGTGCGGGCTCAAAGGAGCTTTCTTCCGCGGACGCTCAGTTTGTGGAATGAGCTCCCCGCCGTGAAGAGATTTCTTCAGGGTCGGCAACGTGCGAGTGATACCCCTGGTGTTGCAAGCATCCATAGGCTACGGTAACTGCTTTCCATCAGGCGGGCCGTTTGCTTGTTTGCCACTTTAGTGATATAAAAAAAAAAAGTACTACTTCGCTCTATTAATTACACCGAGTTTTTTGGATACCTTGTAGATGATTTTGGAACAGAACGTCGCTACAAATATTAACGCGAAGGATCCAAATGCTTTTCGTGATGTTGAGGGACATGTTCTAGAAATGAGGAGCCACAGAAAATAGACTTTGACCATATAAACGAGTCTCTGATGAAGATGAATCTACAGAGATAAATAAACTATTATTTCCATCAATTTGATGAAAAAGAGATGGATGGATTGTGTGAAAGATGATATTGGTAAGAATGGAGTGGAATGTGATATGAATGTATAATGGATTGAAGAGACGAATGGAAAAAGTGTACATATAGCGCCGACCCCAAATGATTGGGAATAAGGCACTTTTATACTCACTTCATTAACTTTAACTGACTATAATTCCTCAATTTGCGATTTTTTATCTTAGGCACGGTTATTATCTATAATTTAAGCTATAGAAATAACGTGAAAAAAAACCGAGCGAACATTAAAAAAACCGGTTTTAAAACCGGTTAACCGGTTTTACCTATCAATGACCGAAAAAAAACCGGTTTTCATTTTGCCACGGTTTTGCATTCCCTAGTGTAGGTACGTTAGTTGCTGTCTGGAAACTAACTTTAGTTACATTTAATCTTATATCTTTTATATTTAATCAAATAATTTAGTAATGAACCAAAACTAGTTTCGTTACTGGTGATTTTAGTTCGCAAGTCACTCTGTTTAGGTTATTGGTAGTAAAATTTTGTGTTACTGTTAGATATTTTTTTTTTCAGTGTATTATTGCTAGCTATCCCCGCGGTTTCACTAGCATTCCCGAAATAAAAGTATTAAATGTTCAATTCTGTGGTTCAAGCTACTCATATGGATATTATATACAGAATATTTAATATTATAGGTATATTACCAATTATAATAGTATTGATATCTTATAACACCAACAGTATAAATAAATAAAACAAAAGACTGAACTATTCTGGTCGATTTTACTTTTACATACTATACATACATATAATTATATGACATCTGAATATGTGGAAAACCCGCGTATTGTAGCGGATATCCGTATCTAGTCGTAGAAACTGGCAACGTGTAAGCTGGCGTATTCAAGGTTACCCTAGACCACGTTTGTTTTGAAATGAAAAATTAAACATATAAACATGGAAATGTTAAAATAAAAAGAAAAATTCATGGGAGTGCAGGGCCAGTAGACAAGATGTTTATCGACAATCGTCATCGTTAGTAAACGATCAACCTTTGTATGGGTTTGACATTTCAAATCGAAATGTCACGTGATTTTTAACAATCTCTTATGTCAATCCCATACAAAGGTTGATCGTTTACTAACGATGACGATTGTCGATAACCATCTTGTCTAGGGGGGCAGGTAAGCTTTAACTGTAGGTACTAATTACAACAAATCTATAAATTATGACATATAAAGTAGGTATAGGTAAACTACCTACCTACCTATATTGGGAAAATAAAATGTTTTCCATATCTTCTAAGTAGGTAGAATAAAAATCATTTAAATTCTTTATATAACACAATGAAGGTTACCGAAAACCCGAAATATCTTCAAATTGCTCAACGCACACCTATTGTAACTAATTCTTTAATTAAATACAATCTACATTATGTTAGATTATCAACACTATTCAGAGGCTGACGTGTATTGCCCAATCACTACATTCGACCTTACTGCGTTAAGCATTAAACATATTGTTGGACGACTATCAAGTCGCAAGCAACTAAGGTGTATCTCCTGTCTACACAGTCGGACGCTCGACACTTATAATTTTTTATGTCCGCGACTATTAGCCTACGTTGGCACGAACGCTTTTTACGCACGTTATTTTTAACGCTATGAATAAACGTATGACTTCTCCTATACGTGTTCGCACGCTGACGCTTTTTTACGTCGGAATTATTCTACGTTCTAGTAAAAAGCGTCGAGGTTCTAGTAAACTTCCGTGCGAACGTAGCATTAAAGGGTTTTTTTCTATTTCAATACCGACCACCTACCACGTCTATCTATATATATAAAAATCAATGCCACTTTTCGTTGTAATTTTATAACTCAAGAATGGGCCCACCTATCCAAACCAAATGTTTAGGCTTTGTTCGGACTATTTAGTAGATGGTTTATGTGAAGTTTGCACAAAATCGGTCGAGCGGTTCTTCATTTATCACATTTTTTGTAACAAATTAATTCAATAAATGCTGGTTCATTTTGTTCAGGGTAGGGTAGGGTAGGGTGGGGTGGGGTAGGGTAGCACCACAGGGTAGGGTAGCACTACGCGAACGAAGTTGCGCCGGGCAGCTAGTACTTTATAATAACTGATATTTTTCACAGTAAAAACTGAGCAGATACAGCTCAAGACGTCCAAATTCAGTAACACGGTTTTCAGCTTCAAGCAAATATATATACCCTACATAAAATTTATCCGACTACATCTCTATCCGAATACAGTAATTCATAACCATGTTTTTGTTGAATATCTTGCTGCACTTATCGGTACGTTTAAAATAAGTTTTTGTTAAAAATTACATTTTTAATACAAGCTTTTTTTTGGCGACTGTACTTTTTGTTGACTGTACTTGCATTGTCTTCCAATATACTACGGTATACCGAATATCAAGTCCATCCGAGCACTGGAAGTGGGTGAAATTCGACTTGCAAGATTACACCCGAACAAACATACATAGATACATTGCAAGTTAAATAAAAGCTTGTGGGCGGCTTTTAGGGAAATTATCGGATTCCGCTGTTTCCTCGAGAGCCAGCGCAGCCGTATCTAGAACCTTGTGCCACTTCTTTAAGTGTTGTCTGGTTGCATACTAAACTAATATTACACTTGATGTTAACTGAATAATTTTCTGAATAGTTCGAAAGTTATGAAAACGTCCATACCTATATAATATTTTGATTTATTTCCTATAGGTACCTACAACTACTGGCTAAAACCTATAAAATCATTTTAATTGAAAATCTCTCCGACAGCTGTTCAATTAATCTTCGCCAGATTGAAACAGTTCATATCTTACATATCCCATACATAAATATAAAAATAAGTAGGTAGGTACCTGCCTCAAAATAAGTACCATTTGTGTTAGGTACGTACTATTTAATTATTATACTAGCTGTCCCGTGCGGTTTCATCCGCTTTCTTTGGGTAAAAAGAAGCCTACGTCCTCCATACCTACCATAGGATAAAAAAAAATACAGCAACTGTTTTGGGATATCCATTCATATTTACTTACTTTTTGTACTAACTAAACTACTACTACTGTAAACATGTTTATGTGTATACATGTTTGTATTCGAAAGTACATACCTATAAAAATAAAGATATTTATGCGAAAAAATTTAGGTGCTTCGTTAGGCATGCGAATGGCAGATGAAACAAACTTATGTCTAATGGTGCGTCCATGCTACGCGAATCGAGTTATTCCGTTTACGTCGCGCGTAGCTCTACGTCGCGTTCCTTCTACGGTGATTCCGCCTTCGTCGAGTCTTCCTACGGTGCGTGTCAAATCGCGATTTGACATAAAAGTAAAGTTATTTCTAAAAAATAATATCAAAAACGAAAAAAGTGTATTTTCTTTTAATTTCTTAAACATTAGAGCACTAGCCGAGCCACGAACGAACCTACAACGAGCACGATGCGAATCCCATTGTACGTGAAAAAACTGTCAATCGCGGTCGTTCGAGGCTTGCGAGCCCGTCCACGCTACGCGAATCGTGCTCGCAGTGTGCTCGTTCGAGGCTCGGTTCGCCAAGCATGGACGCACCATAATATTCGCGTGATTCGAGATGAACAATGAACTGCGCTTCTAATCTAAATAACTCGTAAAGTATAGAATATTTTGAAAAATCATTAGTATCAGCCTTAGGTCATACGTTACTGATATTACTTATCGAATTTTAGATACACCATGAACGAATAAAAACGAAAATTAATTAGTAGGTATTAGACACATTAGAGGTATCTTTGTGATTTTTTTCTATCGAGGAATTTTGATTCCATTCTGTATTTGCTCAGAGTGAACCCTTGCATATATAATGAAAATACCCATATAACAATATTTTTTCATTTAAATATTATTTACTTGGGTGAATTTCAATTCTAAGATACCTATGTTATTTTGCTCTATACGCACTCAACTCAATTGATAGAAAAATGATCTTTAATGGACACGTTGCAACAGAAGTAATATAAAAAAAACATATGTTTTCTAATATTTTAATTATTATACTCGTCGAAAGCAAGGCTATTCGGTCATGTTCATATAGGTAGGTACATCTACATAGACACGTAAGCGTAAGCAAGTTACTAGAAAAAACACGTTGCAACACAAATATTTTGTTACAATATTATGCTCAATCTGAAAACCACATTACGAATCATAATTAGGTCGTGTAGAATCAATTATTATTTTTAAATGAATTGATTAAATTAATTCATTCACAGCGTCAAAAATAAAGTTAATATGTATTTAATTGAGAAGGATATGAAGGAAAAGTCTAAATAATAATTAATAGAAAATTAAGAAAAAATATATATTTTGTAGCACTACATTAATTATCATTGATGAAATCGGGTTAGCAATTTTTTATAGCGCGCTGTTGTGAAAATTGTTTGCCCGTGTGCGTAGCCGTAGCCCCACTCTATAGGTGCGCGGGCGCTCGCCGCGCCGCCGCCGCGCCCGCCGCCCGCGCCGCATCACTCGAGTATTTTGTAATACCGCTAAAATCGTGGTAACCAGGCCAAGGCTCAGCTTATTTACATGTACGTGAGAAATAGCGTTCACGATATACGTTTAAGTATCTACAAAATGATCCCATACAGTACCTACTAAATTCTATTAATTTAACGTTTTTCTATTTATTTCTGCGTGTAATAAAAACTGAAAAAAGGCATGTGATTTTTTTTTTCTACTTGTAGGTCGTATGCCTTTCGGTTATCCTGATCCAAAACCGTTATAGCAGTATAAATTGGTGGTAAGAAATGTAAAACAATACAATTAGCTAACGCAGGTACAGTATCACTTTAGTTACTATAGTAAAACTGTGGCGCTGGCTATGCAGCTTAAACAAAAACTTGTTAACACAACGTATTATCATCACTTTAATCTGTGGTTATATTCCTTAACAAATTTTACAAATAAGAGGATAAAAAGTGGAAAATAACTTTTTGTACATAACTTTTTGTGGAGTTGAAAATATAAATTTTAATATTTTTAAGACGGAGAAGATAATGTTTGCTTTCAAGAATATTTAAGCTTTTCATAATCTAGGTGGATGGATAGGAAAATTGGTTTAGAAAAAATATATAACTGGCCGAGCGACGCAGTAAAAATGCAGAAGTGAGTTTGTGTGTTTTTCCTTTACGACCGTAACACACAAACTTATTGATTTTGCGACAGAATAGCACTAGCAGGGTGTACTATTTACTAAGCATTTTTAGGGTGCCGTACGGTTCCATACCTCAAACCTGACGCCATTTCATCGAACTTGAGCTGATTCCCTGCTTTATACCTATTACGGCTAATATAACCATATCGCTCTGCATATGTGGTCCAAGGTAGCTGAAGTCGGAGCCGACTGGTACTGACACTCCATCAAGCAAAATAGGCGTGAACGTAGAGAGATCGCTGAAATCGCAGAACATGTGTTCACTTTTAGTTCTGCTAATTTTCAAATCAATACTTGGCTTGAAAACTAGCAGCTTTTGCTGCTATTTCACCAACCTGCTCTGGATTTCAAATCCACCGACGAGAACAATGTCATCGGCAAATAGCATACACCAGGTTACCTCCTCCTGCAGGTGCGACGTCAAGGCAACCATTACCAGCAGGAAGAGATAAGGGCTCATAGCCGACCCTTGGTGTAAGCCGACAGCCACACTGAACCGTCAGCCGCAGACCGGACATACACACATCCAAAAAATATTGTGATCACTAGCATATGCTGATATATTTTTATATTTAAACTTTATCTTTTAATAGAAATTAAATAATAAAACTTTTAATTATTTTTTAATAACAAAAACGGAGTAATTCAATCCTAATGTAATTGTAAAAGAGATGGACATAAAAATATGGTTTAACCAAACTTTTACAACCATTTATTAGTAATAATAAAATACCTAATAACTCCTCCCTGGCTCGCACAATTTTCCCAAATGTATTCCTCCTCACCTTCTTCATTTTGCCGGAACCTAGCCCACTGCAATTTATGTCGCTGACGTTGCCGTGAATTCAGAGGTGCTCGCCAAGACCTCCGTGCTCGTAGTCCAGCCTGGTGTAAGCAATTCCGAATGGTCTGAGTGCTAAATTCAAGTCCAGAGGCGGCCCGCACTTCTGTTTTTATTTTAGTCGCGTTGATTTTTGGGTCAAGGACTGCCAGCAATGTGATAAAGCGCTTCTGAGCTGCAGTCAGAACAGTTGGGCGATCACTGATATCAGGCCTGGGTCACAAAGCACATGACACGGGGGCGATTATTGCCCTCCCTAAAGCAAATCAGCTTTGCAATGAGAGTCTGTGTTGATACGCCGCTCGATTCGTACTTACCATGCGGGAGCACCTCCGACGGTCCGCGAGGCTCTATCTGGGACAGGTACCCTGACACGAGCAACATGGCACTCTGCGATGGATATTAATTTCGTCTAGAAGAGAAATGATTATATTTAATCAAAACAATTGTTTGATCAAAACACAAGTGACATCACAGTGCACGTAGGCGCGAGGTTGTAGGGGGGGAGGTGCGGCGGCTACGTGGGCGTTTGTTGTTCCTATGATATGGCTAATAATTACAGATAAATTGACTGTTAGGTCAAAACAGTAATCCGATATCACTTGTAACAGGGCATTACAATAGCTTTGACACGACAATTTTGATTATGAACTAAAAGTAAAGTATTACCGATATTGGTATCACAGGTGTGCATGTGCCTGTCATACCTAATGTATTACTAGTGTGGTAGGTATCGTATAGTTATTGTGGGTGTGTGCACCACATGCGCCCGCGCCGCGTATTGACGCGAGCTTTGATAAAAAATCTAGGTCATCGCCTAATTATGCTTAATGTTGTACCAAGCTATGCATATCTCTTCTGATAGATTTATGCTAATGCATACCTACCTAGGAATGTGGTATTCGAGCCTTAAAAAAATCAATTTAATCAACTTTTATAATAATAATAATAATATAATCATTTATTCTCTCTTCACAAATTACATGTAAATAAAAACAATAATGAGCATTTTAGGTATGGCAAAAGATACAATTTGTGAGAGACTGGTGTCTGCACTAGGAAAACCTGTACCACAGATCACCAGGCTCCTACCCCGCGACAATGATGAAGTAGCTCATTCATTCTCTAGTAGCTCTTTATGATTCGTAACACGACAGACAGGACTAAGTATTACACAAACAACAATTAATTGTACTTACTTTACTCCCAATCAGCATGTTAGATTTAATTAGATAGTTTATATTTTAATACTCTAGCTAGTCGAATGAGTTAAAGATCGACATTTGAGTAGCGATCACATGTTAAAATTTGTTTATCAACAGTGTACTATTCAGAGAGCCAACTGGAAGAAATAACACGCTGCGCTGAAAATAATAATAACAGGACTCGGCTAATTTAGAACAAAAGACCGCGCGTGTAGCACGGGAGAAATTGACTTACTTGAATACCCACCTAAATAAGTGTTTTAAGAGAGGTAGAGCATAGCGTTTATTCGCTCAAAGAACAGCTCGACTGGGGAAGTACCTCCACCTTACAGAATACCGCAGCCAAATAACTTTATGTTGTGTAAAGTTGTGTTCCTGCGCGTGAGTAAGGTTGCCAGAGCTCATAGGGGAGGGGGGATAGGTCGATAACGCGTGAGCAATGCTTCGTGTGTTGCAAGCGTCTATATGGCTTCGGTAACCGCTTACCGTCAGGCGGGCCGTATGCTTGTTTATCGACTAAGTTGTATAAAAAAAAAAAAAGTGTATCTATATTTTTGAAAACCACTTTTAATAATTTAATTTGTTTGAACCTAATATTTGAACTGGCAGCTAATAATTAATTTGATCAATGGATTTTGATACTGCATTAAGCCCGAATCATAGGCAAAATAATAATGATATCCTATTGACTTGTGCATTAGGGTGTCCCGTCCATGTATGAGAAATCATTTTTTTCGTGCTACACTATCGCAAGGGGTATCGAAATTTGCGTAATTTTACACAGATTACTTAAAACATAGAAAAATTAGAATTGCGTATCATCTTGAGGGCTCTACCGGACTTTGTAGTTTTGTAAATTTTACGTTTTTAGTGACCTAAGCCGTATGCCTAAAATAATATAAAAATCAAGTTTAAAAGGTATTTTATTATTGAAATTAACGAAAAAAAGAACAAAAAAAAATAAAAAAGAGCCCTATATTAATTATAATCAATGTTAAAAACAGAATTTACACTTATTTTTTTGTATCGAAAATTTGGCATTTGTGCTCGAGATTTCAACCTAATAAAGCCATCTCTAAAAGTAGCTTTGTGAGGCTTACGTTACCATTAATACATCTTTCTAATACGATTATGTGTGACAAGGATGGTCCACATTTTCCAAGCTCAAATTTTATGCCATGATTTGAAGGTCCCCCATTAGAAATATGTCGAAGAACCGGTAGTGCTGATTAATTTCGGTGTAATCTCTAGGAGAGAAGTAATTTTTTGGTAGTTCTTTGGTAATCCTGGGCTTAAATAAGTGTAGTGGTTTATTTATCGAAATGCCAGCTGCGGAATGTGGTCTCTATCATCAAACAATATACCCACAAGCAGGGTTTCCAGGCAAATAGTATTTCTTTTGATAACAGAATTTAACACAATTTAGCTGAGATTTTATTTATTGAGTTTGATTAATACAGCCGTTTCTTTCATTTCAGCACCGCTTATAACCATTTTCACATGTATATAATTTAAATGAAGTGCATTTAAAAGCAGAAACGTCAAAAAGCTTCTCATATGCCTCCAAAAACACTTCAGTTAGTTTTCAAACTATAATTTCGTTTGCTTTTGGGGAATCTTTTCAAATTGAGGTACTTCTAAAAATAGGATTTCAGTAATTGAATAACTCATTCCTCAGTTACGATTGGAATCGAAAAATCCAAAAGTAACTTATTCAGTTTAGGCCCTGATAAGGCACTTATGAATGTTACAGTTGACTCTACCAACGACTTAAACTTAGAAGACTCCGGCAAGAAACTCAGTATAAATAATCAGATATATATCTGACTTGGAGGGATCCTTACCATTTTACTTCAATTTTAGTTCGTTCTAGACAAATAAAATAAATTTAATGACGTCCCTTATAATTTTTAGCTGCCGATGGTAAGTTATTTGTATGGTCCCAATATAGTACAATACAATAGACTCGCTACGCCTAAAAATCATTATTAAACCTGCTACTAACACTGTAACAATCGCAACTGTACTTTTATAGCATAAAATTTACTTTGGCTACGAAAAAAACACTCGCGAGTCAAGTCAAGAAAGCCCTCGAAACAAGCTGTAAATTGAGGGATTTTGCAGATTGAAATATATCAATTCGAAGTCACTGGTAAAGAGTTATTTGCATGCAAATCAAAACGTCGTGTATGTATTACAATTAAATATAACAAAAAGTTAATATTTTTTGATATTTAGTTTGGTAGCCGAAATTAAAGGATAGCGAAATATTACCATAAAAATGTAAATTTTTCAAAACTTTGAAGATCGGTAGAACCCTAAAGATATAGATTTATAAAAAAAAAAAAATTACTTTGGTAATCTACGATCAATTACACAAGTTTCGAGAGGTCTTGCGTTAAGGAAAACCAAAAAAAAAAATGTCGGGACACCCTATTGTGCATGCATTAAATATAGAGCAGATTAAAGAAAAAAACTTGAATAGGTCTTTCACATGTTCATACGTAGGTAGATCACGAATAAGAACAAAATGGATTCTCAAGTGGGATTTCGTACTTTTAACAACTTTTAAGATCTTATTTATAATAATAACTTAACACAAACGAAGTCTATCTCTTACAAGGAGACCCTAACAGCACACTCAACTGATAAATCCACAAAACTGATATTAGGTATAACGTGCGCTTTAATTTCGTTTTCCTCGGCTCTGAGTATTGCACTTTACTATTTTACAGGAAATAAACACTGACATTGTGTTCTACCATACTACAAAAAATCATAAAAATCCGTTTCCCTAAAGCCGTATTGTCCCCTTGTTAGTAGGTACTATTAGTAGATATAGCAAAATGCATACTAACTTCCGTCCCGCAGAGTTACTCAAATTCCCTAGAGATGAAAATTGATGAAATATTACACACAGAATATTTAAAAAAAACTCCCTGCTAGAGACACTTTGCTCAACGGATTCCATACTACTATTCAACCATGTCAGTGGGTGGCAACGTTTTAACCATAGAATTAGGACTGTTTTACCAACAGATGACATTATGTTGACACAGTGCTGTGATAAAAAGTCGATATTATGGTGCGTCCATGCTACGCGAAGCGAGCACGAGCCGAGCCACGAACGAACAGGATTCGTTCGTTGTTCGCATAGCGTGGACGGACTTGCGAGCCTCGAACGAGCTTTCGTCTCGTGCTCGACTGTGGTCCGCTCGATTGGAAGTTTTTTCACGAACACAGGGATTCGCATCCCACTCGTTGTATCGTCTACATCGCGAGCAATGAACGAATTCTGTTCGTTCGTGGCTCGGCTTGTGCTTGGTTCGCGTAGCATAGACGCACCATTAGACTGAAGACGCTCTCGCACTCGTTTATGCGCTTTGCGCAATAAACGGGGCACGAGTATTGTCCTTGTTTCCGTTTCTATATAGGCGTACATATTTTAGTCAAACGAATGCAAGGTGACTGTATATAACTGTAAAATCACCATCTTGTTTACATTGTTTATTTTTATTATGGTAATAGTGCGACGAGGTATTAAGCAGCATATATTTATCGAACGAGATCGTGTTCCATAAATCATAAGGGAAAAAATTAGGTGTTGTGTATCGTTTCTATCTATAATTTGAGAGATTGTTCCTGATAAGTTTTGGCGTTGAATTTGAAACATAACATATAGACCAGGCCAAAAAATGCCCGATCCCATTGCACCCACCCGGAGATGACGCCGCCTCGCCGCAGCCGCACCGTGGTGGTAGCCCTCCTGGCCTGTAGTTGCGGCTAAGAATGTTAGCTAGGGTGTTGTTCCCCTGCGTGTCGTAAAAAGCGACTGAACGGGGTCCTTTGCTATCGTGGATAATCGGGGTAGGGGCCCTGAGTGCCCGGAAACGACCCCAAGGAGGACAAAACAGCGATGGTGCTGGGGGGAGGGAGGTATCATACTTCTCCCGGGACGGGCTATCTTAGGGCCGCTCAAGGAAGGTTGTGCAGGTACGCGACTTGCACGAGAACCCAGCTGGTAAAGTACCATTTCCTGGCTGCTGGGTATCCTGCGAATATTTCCCCAAGCTAATAAAAAAAATATCGATTAGTTTGGGGTTACGGGTCACATGATTTAAAAAGATGAGATCAGCTGCAAAGCGCAGTTGATGTTAACAATGCACCTTCCAGTTCACTTTAATTCTTCGTAATAATTCATTTGATAGATTTTTGTATAGCAACATTGGCGACGTCATCTAATCATCTTGCTTAGTGAATACATTAGTACGCTGCACGCTGGAACACCGCGCACCTGTCATTAAAATGTAAGATTGTAAACAGCTTTACTTAATGCAACGATTCTACTTCGCAATGTGTTTTACATCTCGTCTCGAATGCGCATTTGAGACATAACTCTCCGACTGGCCGATCGATCATTCCAGGTGATGACCTAAATTTTATTATTCGATAATCGATTACCTTCTATTGAAAAAAACAATTCAAACGATTCTCGATGTGCTATTTTTAGACGTGATTCAGTTTTCTGAGCATATAAAATATATATTGTTGGTGGAAACAAGAGGTACTTGAAGGACTTACGTAACAAGGTTTCTGCATGTAGGTCAGTTTCGATCGACTACAATTAGGTCACAGAGGGCTGAAACGGAGCGAAATTTTCCGCTAGAAGTACCCATAAATGCCACCTTATGAGTGACTACCGCTTGTACAATACTGTCCTTCTCGTGAAGACTTGTTTGGCATTGATGCCCACTTGTACTTTCCACCATCGCACATCTCGCCATCGACGGGTAGTTTATCCTCACATATTGCAAGGTGCTAAGCGGTTTCAAAGAAGCTTCCTACCACGGACGCTCAGGTTGTGGATTGAACTCCCCGCCTTGTATTTCCCCTGAGAAAACATCATGGAGGTTCTTCAAAAAGAGTGAAGAGATTTTTTCAGGGGTGACCTCTGGTGTTGAAAGTATCAATAGGCTTAAAACAGGCTATGGTAACCGCTAACATCCGGAGACCGTAGGCTTTTTTAGGGTTCCGTAGCCAAATGACAAAAAACGGAGCCCTTATAGATTCGTCATTTCTGTCTGTCTGTCTGTCCGTCCGTATGTCACAGCCACTTTTTTCCGAAACTATAAGAACTATAATGTTGAAACTTGGTAAGTAGATGTATTCTGTGAACCGCATAAAGATTTTCACACAAAAATAGAAAAAAAAAAACAATAAATTTTGGGGGTTCACCAAACATAGAACTGTTATTTTTTTGCGTGAGAGACACTTTCAAATTGGTAAATGTGTGTAACTGTAACATCTAAAATAAGAGAATGATAAAACTAAGAAAAATATATGATGTATATTACGATGCAAACTTCCACCGAAAATTGGTTTGAACGAGATCTAGTATGTAGTTTTTTTTTAATACGTCATAAATTGAAATTCATATCAAATACTCAGGTCTATAAGTACTACCATTTACTTATATACTTACAGGTTACGGAACCCTCGGTGTGCGAGTCTGACTCGCACTTGGCCGGTTTTTTTTGCTACTATAGTAGTCATATAAATGGATACATATAAAACAACAATGTTTCCGTAAGCGCTCCTATCCCAAGATTCCCAAGCAACACTGATTGGCTTACAAACTTACCTGGCCCGTTGGTCAAAAGAGGAACTAACGACGCCATTTTGAAAAGTCAATCGCCATAGGTTAAACAGAATATAAACACTACGTTCATTGGTTGTTTGCTCCACCAAATGCGATAACAGCGATTCTCTCACCGGGCCAGATAAGTTTGTGGGACTATAAGCAGTATGGTACAGTACACAAGTTATGGGCAGTTTATAATCTCGCTAGATAGATTATAAACAAACGGTGTTCAAGAAATTACGGGACATACACCACTCACTCACATATAATGCATAAAAACACTGCTCAGCCCTAACATTTCATTGCACATATGCGCATTTATCCGTAGACCTTCAGTGCCTTCAGTTTGCTAATGGCTGCGATCCGTCTGAACTTATTTTACGTCTGCGATATTTATGGAGAAAATGGGTAAATAAAATATGAGATTTGATTATTAATTCAGCATTTTGATTCTCACCCACGATAATAATATGCCATTCAATTCAACAAATAATAAGGTCGCATTAGTTGAATTTTGGCAGGTGAACGATTTTTAATTAAGGAAGTGAGTTAGTATTGCGCCTGTTAACTTTACTGTGAATATTTTAATACATTTACTGTGAATTTTTCATTTTCATTTTGATTTTTCAATGCATATATAAATTAATATCGATTTGGGGAACTAACGTGGCTATCGCTGTACACTATTTTATAGTGTTTTATGAATTAATATGAATCAAACGTAGTAGTTTTGATTAGATATTTTATTTTTCATCGAAGAGGTAAGGTAATGGCGATGTTTATATTGAATATAAGCTACTCATACAGCGCCCACATACCTAACTGGTTAAAAGTGGTCTAAAAACAATGTTTTAGGTTACCATGTCTATAATTATTACCCATTTATATACTATTAACAAGAAACGTCTTTACGAAACCCGTCGCATGTGAGTCCGACTCGCACTTGGCCGGTTTCATTTTTTCAATATACATCTATTTTCTGTATAAGAATCAATGTTTGGTATGACGGTAACAGGGATGTTTCCTGGGTAAAAAATAATAATTCCAATCTTCGTTTGTTTTGTTTAATTGACAAAAAAAAATACGTGTAATAAGTATTTTTGATAATGCGGACTAAGTAAATAGAATTGTTCAGTCATCTAGCCTATTATATAATTTGAAACGATTATTATTTGCGTTACTATTATTATATTATTTAGGTTAATTTTCAATCTCTAAGGCCCAATTTAGTCAACCTGGGTTATCTTGATCACACATAGTTGCTTACCTGGGATTAAATATATCATATAACGTCAAGTCAATCAACATGCAACAAACGCAATTGGTGCGTCATGGCTAATTGAGTTTCGTATCTGTCATATTTTCCACAGAGAAAAAGAAACCCATAGATTGAATCACAATTAAATAGCTTTGAAAGAACACATAAAATATCGGTAACTAGGAACTTCTAAATAAATTCAGGGTACCGAGAAGTTGTGAGTTGCCCTGATTTCGCGGGACGCACTGGTATTTTGGAGTATTTCCCGATTAATCTTTGATCGATACGTTGAGTGCCCCGAAACCTCACCAAGTGAAGATCTTAAGTGTTACAAATTTCAACCACTAAACACATCCTCCCACCACCAACATCAGCAGGGCCAAGTTTACGAGCGCAATCTACTTAGTCATAGCATACAAGGCTTTAGCTCGTCGACGTGACGTATTTTATCGGATGGCACATAGTGCGTTTTATTTAACCGTGTTTCAGAGGACTTTAATAATTAAAAAGTGAGACATTTTATCCTATAGGTATTATAAAGATACATATAGGATAACTCTGTATACAAATTTAGACCAAATCTATCTTTTCAACAAATGTCACCCAAGTTTGTTCTACCATTCGGGGCTGTTTGAGTACCAAAAATTCTGTCCAGTTTAAACTTGAAAACAAATGGCGGTGGCAATTGTAGGTAATACGATTTCCTAAATACATATTTCACAATGGTTGCAGAGCCATACAGGCCTCTTAAATATTTTAGCCAATAGCGCAACTTTCTAAGATATAGTTTTTGCTCCAATAAATCCTACTTACATATTACTTGGAAATATCTTATTCTTTAGGTATAGATGAAGCTTTAAATACTTATAATATTTAACAAGCCATGTTCATGAAGATTTTATCTATATTTTAATATGGAGCACCTCCCGACCGGAGGGTGATCGTTGACCTACTGACCCACTGCACTTGCCTTGCCTGAAGTGGGCTTTGCAAATCTACTACGGCTCGTACTGAGCACTGGAGCAATGGACAAGTGCGAGTTTGACCCACGTGCTTAGGGTATGTTATGTAAAGCTAATTCTGCAAACTACAATATTGAATTTTATTCGTATTCTTAATTTGACACCACATAGAAACTCTTGCAGTTATTAAATGTAGGTATTCTTGGCTCAGCACTCTCCCCCTTATTGTTCTTGTTATACACGAGCGATATCCTTAAATCCAACCTAGTGTAGTTAGCTCTGTTCGCGCATTGCGACCAAACTCCAATCCGCAGCCAACGCCCTAGACGCCTGGTGTAGGAAATGGAGGATTGAAATCAATCACACCCAAAGTCAGGCGGTCTTATTTCGTAGGCCCGACCGGTGAAGATGCACCCGTCTTCTTGTCAAGACCGTTACTATAGGTATTTAGCGAAGCGATCTCCTGTGATGGCAAGCCAAATATCTAGGAGTAACTCTCGATGATCGATTAACATTTGGATTGTGGGGGACAGATCAAAAAGGTACGATCGCGAAGTTGGTAATAAGTCGCCTTCACTACCTATTGAATTGCAGATCTAAACCAGAGACTTGCCATCTCTTCATTCTTATTGTAAATTATATAACTTGTAAAGGGTAAAGAGACTGGTACCTGAGATACAGGCAACCTCTAGTTTAGGCGCCCGAGCTCACCATTTAAACTGTAAACTAGTGTTTTGGCAATAAATACTTATATACATTATTTATGCAATTTAGGCCCTTTTAGATACTTATGAAGGTCAAAGCCACAGAAGTTACCACCAGTACGGAAATCGGCTTTCTACTGAGAAGAATAGGCAAGAAACTCAGTAAGGTTATTCGCTTAAAGAGTAGCTCCACGGGGAAGTATCTCCCCGTTATGGAATACCGCAGCCAAATAACTATTTTCATTTTATAACGTTAGCAAGTGACGGATAACTTTTTATCAAACTTTTGTAATTTGATTTATTATCGTCATTAGATTATATTATCCTGAATCCGACATCCTGACCGAGGTGAAGGTCACATAGCAGTTTCCTGATGTCTTTTTGCTAGTTGTAAGTACACAGATTTTGTCATATTTCAAAAGTTTATTTTTAAACATTTTGCGCCTAGCAGTTTGAATTATAGAACAAGTTCGAACAAACCCGACTTTGTTTTGATATATATTATTTATGAAAAAAATTGGTAAGCGGGTCGTTCTTATTTTTTACCGACAATCGCCTGTACTCATATTATTGATTATGTTTTTAGTGATTGAATATATGTACGTCCATATCGACATATCTCAATATACTATATAATTGTATGTTGTTTTTTTTTGTTTATGCGTTTTTATGCTTGTCTCTATTATTTTGTTAAATTAAAAAAGTATGTAGATATGTATAATGTTTTGGTAAAAATAACCTTGCTGAGATTCTTGCCTGTTCTTCTCAGTTGAAGGCCGACTTACGAACCGGTGGTAACTTCAGTAGCTTTGACCTTCATAAGTGCCTACCTACACTGAATTGGCTTTGACTTTGACTTGACTTTTTGTTTGTACGTAGGGACCGTCGATATATTTGTTCACTTATTAGTACAAAATACTCTATCACTTATCTTTCACTTTTTCTAGCCAGTATTTTTTTCATAAGTTGGTTTTTCATAGAATAGCGTGACAGAGGGCCTAATCCAAAATGTGCTCCCTGCTGAAAACGGCCACTCTATCACAGTATTTTCTGGATGACCATCATAAAGAAAGAAACATTTTCGGCAGAGAAAGAAGTATTAATTAGTTCTAATAGAAAATACATGCAACATTAATAAAAATCAAGTATCAAAAGCATAATTATCGATAGTTCAAAAACCCAAAGAACAGAAAAATCATCAAAACTCTATCGGTAAACAAGAAGAACGATCCTCGCAACGTATTCATTTATTAATTGCAAACAAGTACGCACGGCCACAGATCAAGCTATGCATTTCCAATATAAGGCCACAAATCTCAGGACTGTCAAGGGTATGAAAACATCGAATATTCTACTTGACCTATTTCTGTGTGGACACTTTTGTGTCCACACAGAAATAGGTCAAGTATATGTATATGGTTGTCCATAGGTATACTTACTTAGGATTTCGCTACATACAAATTCTTTGTTTCCAACAGTTAACTATAGGTAGGTAGGTATATATTATGTGTGTGTTGGGCCGCGCCGGGCAAATCATTTTCCGAAATTGGAGAAATTAGAAGTGGATTTTTATTTTTAATGGTGGATGATGCTTTGTACTGAATTACCTTCACATTATACATGGTGACTTTTTAATCGTTTTTTCGCTAGAACAAACGTTGTTCAGACCTAAGTCAGGTCTACTAACATTCTATAACATGAAATAAAAAAAAAGTCTGATAATGGCGTTAAAAATGGTAATTTTTTGTGATTTTAGAAGATTTTTATTCTTATAATAATTAATATGTGGAGAAAAACACAACCGAGGGACATACAGTGGTACCTACAGATTGCATGGTAGAATAATCATTGCTCTAGTTTCATTATCCAGAGAGAAAACTGAGGATTACGTTTGTATGGAACAAACGCCACCAGCATATCCTCTTAAAGCTTGTCGGATTAGCCGTTAGCGGTATGACTTTCTTTATGTTTTTCTCTTTTATTATTATTTATAAATACTTGTTAAGTTGGAATATAAGTAAATCATCTACACTATGATATGGGAGAAACGACACTGGCTCCTGAAACATAGGTTTTTTCTAGTTTTAGGGGCCTATGGATTAAAAAATAAGCTGTATTATGTGTTATGCTAATAAACGAATTTATTATTATTTGAATAATTTTGTACATGAGCTGAGATTCTTTTACCTTACGTGGTCCCATTTACCTCCTTAATTTAATGCCTTAAAAAGATATGTTGTATAGTCCACATATAATGAAACAAATATTTTACCGACCCGTGAACTCCGCGCCCCTGAAAATATTTTTTCACCTGAGAGAATACTATGTATATCTATTTGTATGCCTTTCACTCAGGGTGTAATATTTGGTGTCTTTTGTATGCTGCTTGCTGTAGCCTCCACATTCCTAATAAGAGTTACAATAGATAAACCCCTTATTCGTTAGAAAAGACATGGCTTATATGATCGTTTACCACCCTGAAGCTATTTACATATTATTAAGTTATATTGTCAAACAATCGGGCATGTTAATACAATACGTATCGGTGTGCCTATTACTACACTATTACGATACGTTACATCAGCGTACGTCATTCGACGGTCGTAGAGAAAGTGTGACGTCAGTTGCGCATGCAAAGAAAGCAGAATTGCGCGTGCGACTGCGAGCACTCTTGCTTTCGTTAGAGGTCGAGGCGTCTGTGCGATAGCGAAAACGACATACTTCGGGTATGCCTACCTTGCTGGCGCTTTTTCATCCGGTATTCAGGTCTTGATTATGAAATCGAAACTATTGAGTCATTGTTACTTATTATGCGCAGTATGTGCTTTCTTTCACGTTGTCGTGAATAAGAAAAAATGAGAGCGGACTAGTTTTATATAATAGAGATATTAGGTGCTTCTAACTGGCCTAACCGTTTATTTTTGGTTTATTATTTTTATTTTCTTCGGTTATACTTGCTTTTCGTGCCCTGCGTCACCCGGGTACTTTTCCGATACATTTTCCATAAAAATCTTGCATACAAACCTTGTCATGACAATAACGAACATCAAAAAGGGAATCAGCCATAGTCACTTTAATTTCCGAATAATATTACCTACCAAAATGGTTTTCAAACCATTTTGGCAGGTATTTATTAGACACCTGTTGTGATCTTGCTTTTCCCATTACAGATGAGTAGCATTATATTCTATGTTCGTATTACAATTTTTATCCACACAATTGTTATGTGTTTAGTGTTTAGAACACCTCGTATCGTTTACATTGCGAACACAAGGCTGTCACAGTCACTCGTTCATGACCTGTTGACTGATTTTAACAAAAACCAGGTCAAGATCTTTATATCGCTTTTGATACTGAATGGCTCTCGCTTATACCTCGAAATTCACCCAACTGTATTTATATAAATTACCAAACCAAGGCAAGTTAAACCATATCGAATTAAACAATATCTCATGTTTAGTAGTAATACACTATAGTATGTGGTATAGTTATGTGATTCTCCAAGATACATGCATTTTAATCATAGTTGAACGTGGAAAGTCCAATTCCAAATGCATCATCATTAAAACGTGTGCATTATCATTGTGCATGATATTGTAATGCTACGGGCATCCTTTTATGTACAGCTATTTTTGGGCCATTTTACAATATACATACCTACTGTTTCCTACCATGGATACGTTACTCAGTGCAGATGAGTAAAGTTGACATTCAACATTGTCGATGATACATATTGAGTCGCGGACTTATAAAAGCTATCACTCGACTCGACAACAGCACAATCAATTGGGTTGAAGTTTGGTATGTAGGTAGTATGGCACGGAGATACACAGGTTCTTCTTCCCCTCAGGGTTCCTTAAAATGATCAATGATCCTCAATGGTCGCTTTTCGTAACACGTCTGCAAGAACTTTGAGGACTCTAATGAATGGGGGCTACCGTAGGCGGTAGCGAGTGCGTCCTCCAATCATAAATAATTCGTGAAAATTCGCGATTAAAAGCTCGCAAACAGTAAATGTTCAATACATTTAACATTTCTAGAGACCCACGCTACGACTAGCGCCTCTCTCGGATAATTCAACCGCGTTAGCCCCCATTGATCTACCGCACAAAATTATCATCATCATCATCATATCAGCCTATGGATGTCCACTGCTGAACCTAGGCCTCCCCCATTGACTTTTACTTCGAACGATTTGGGCCGCTTGCATCCAGCGGTGCCCAGCGACTCTGACCAGGTCGTCGGTCCACCTGGTAGGAGGGCGTCCCGCTCGGCGCTTTCCAGTACGTGGTTGCCACTCGAGAACCTTTCTTCCCCAGCGGTTATCGGCTCTTCGAGCGATGTGGCCTGCCCATTGCCACAAAATTATATACATGTATATTCCACAATAAAAAATACCCAATGATCAATTTTAACGCTTAGGTCTCCTTATTTTGTTTTGTACATTAATTGATACCTTGAGTTTATTTAAAATATTTTCTTTTATCCATGTGCCATACCTACTCAATATTTGGATCTGCAATTAGGTATTGATCATTCATGCATGAAACCATTTAAATATACTAAATGAGGATTTTCCATTTATAATTTTTTTTTCGAACACTGCTTCTTTGTGCCTAAATTTCATGTCAAAAACAAAATATTGTGTTCAATAAAACAATGATCGCGGTAGGTAGCTGTTTTATTTTTTCTAATACTTTAATATAATATGGCCCTTGGACATCTTGTTGCCTGTTCGCTTCCCACTAAGCTTATGTAACGGGACTTGTTTGAATAGAGCTCATTTATGGCTTTTACGACAGTATTGGAGAAAGCTAGGCTGGGCTTTCTTTGAAATCGCCGCTTATATAACACCTATTGTTTTATTTTCCTTATTGTTATACATGTTAACAAAAAGATTTTAAAAATAATTCAGTACCTAGGTACATTTCTTACGTTTGTTGTGTCTAACTAAAGTTTTGCCTTTTGTCGGATATCTATTTGTAGTATTTGGTAGGCTTGGCATAAGAGAAGCCGACAACGGCTGAAATGCTGCAATTTATACGTGTACATAGAACGAACACTACTGACAAGCGAATGACGTGCGAACATAAACATGAGCTCAGTATTCGCGGCAACCCTGCCCTGCTGCGGCACTGCGCGCAACTGGGTCAGTGGGCCGCCCCCCGCACCGTCCTCCGCCCGCGCGGTGGCGCAACCGCGCGAACGCGCACTAACATAGACCTGGATCGCGGGAAAGTGGGTCACCGACTCACTTTCACTTATTACATGGGCTCCTAATCGTTTTCCATTGTGCGAGCGGGCGGGGGCTCGCGGGTGGCGGCGGGGCGCGCATGCGGGAGGCGCCGGCACGCGCGCCGTTGTCGCCGGCCGGCTGCCAGTCGATCGCGGAACGTCTACTGAGCGGTACGCGCGCTGACACCGTCATTAACACTACGCGATCGTAATAAAACGCGCGCCGTCAACATTCGTACGAACAGTCGTCGTGCCTATCGTTGGTGACAGACAACGGCGCCTGGCGCCTCTAGTTTTCTCACATCACACTCAGAACAAAATGTGCTGGATTTATGTGCCTCCTACAATAGTGCTTGAACAGGTGCAGCCCGCGAGCGGCAGCTAGTGTTGCGGCCAGACCGCTAGTGAACTCTGTGACTGTGTGAACGTTGTTGCGGTTGAACGCCGCTGTAGGGATTTATTGTAAACAGCCGCCCCGTGCGGCCGAGCATGACGATGGACCAGCAGACAGGCCTCATGTCCCTCAACATGTCCCCGTTTGATTTAAGTCCTGGTCCTGAAGGATCAGGTTCAGGCGGTGGACCCTCTGGCGCCTCACAGCAGTACGTGCCGCAAGGTGCTGCGTACCAATGCGCGCCCGATCAACAAACTTTTGGTTACGCCAATCTGGATGCTTCATATCTGTTTCCAACAGGCGCTGGCGGCGAGCAGGGTGCATACCTGCCTGCAGCCGGAACTGTGTGTGACCAAACTGACACTAAGGATGTGATTGAGGAGTTATGTCCCGTCTGTGGGGACAAAGTCAGCGGCTACCATTATGGGTTGCTTACCTGCGAATCATGCAAAGGTTTCTTCAAGAGGACCGTTCAAAACAAGAAGGTTTACACATGCGTCGCTGAACGAGCTTGCCACATTGACAAAACGCAAAGGAAACGCTGCCCGTTTTGCCGTTTTCAGAAGTGCCTCGACGTCGGCATGAAACTTGAAGGTGAGTGCCAACTCTATCTTTTGTTCTATATTACACTACATGATAAAACTGCCACTTGTATGTAAAATTTCCCAATGCTATATTGTATGTCATGTTGCGACTGCAGCAGTCGTGTAGGTCGAGCGGTTGCCACTTTGCGGCCCAAATGGGTTACATCATCATCCAAAGCCGACAAATGCAATCGAAATTGAAAGTTTGTCAGGGCTGAGGGGAGCCGGTTGTCGTACGAGACAAGCATACAGGAAAAGCAGCTGCGATTCTTCGTCGACCTTCACCTACTTTATAACAGGGCCGGCCTCGTGACTGCTGCTTCGCCACTTCTATGCTCAATGTAGCAACGTCCGCATATTGAGGGTGCGGTAGGTTTTATGTTGCAGTACTTACATAAATTTACTGAAACATCAAAAATGAAATCATTCCTTTCTCTATTGATTAAATCATATAGTTTCCATATACATATTAAAATATCCCATACGACTACGGACTGACAGCGTCTTCCTAGAATCTATCATGTTCAATCAATAATGGTTCTGTTGTAAATCGCACTAAACTAATTTTAGTCACATCTCATCTCTTTCTTGCGAACATTATTGAAAAAGGATAGAACATATTAAAAGCTGTCAAATTAATCTTTGCCTTCTTATTTTGCGTGTATTTAGGAGTAACCGCGTATATGGCGACTAAATTTATATTGAAAACAAGCATTGGACTAATTTGACAGGACTAAATTTCTTACATCCTTTTCTTATGTTCTTTGTTAGAGAGAGAAATAGTGAGATTAAAATTAGTTTAGTTGTAAACAACAGAATCAGGGCCACTGTATCCCTTTGTGGCAAATCTCTTCGCAACGTAAGAGATTCCATAAATGGTAATGTCCGACTGCCGCAAATAATACAGCCTTCAATGCGATAAATACATTTGATAACAAACAAAATAAATTACTTAACTAATTTAGTTTTCCTATATTCTTCTTGGTTTCTTTCCAATTTATAAAATACTATTGTAATTATCTTATAATATTGAGTGTTTTCCGAACGATTGCCTTATTCATCTGAAACAAGTTTCTAAGTAGTCTTACACAGTGCTACATTTGCATATTTACAAAAGTCTAAATGGCTGCATTTTATTACACATAACTGCACAGCAGTTCCATCCAAGTTAGCGTGATGCTATATAGCCTTTAACCTTCTTCAATAAACGGGCTAACGCAAAAAACTTTCAAATATAAATACAAACTCTTCAGCTGTGTATTAGGCCCCGATAAAGTTATTTAATGCAGTATTTTAAAATAAATGGCCTCCATGAACAGGTAACTTATTATTTACTCAAATAAAAAAAGGAACTCTTTTCTTCCGGCTGCTTTTTCTGGTTTCCTACATAGCGTTTGGTATCAAATTGCAAATTCATCTGTACCCGATAGTAAAGCTTGCAAAGAATTAACGTAACTAACGCGTTTGCGTTTTTAATACAAGTTCTCTTAAAAATACGCAAACGCGTTAGTTGCGTTGATTCTTTGGAAGCGTTATAGTACTAGAGTTAAAATCCGAATACTATTTGCAGTTTTAGTAACTTAATGTTCTCTTCATCTTTATTTGAAATCATTGAGCTATTATAACTACGTATAGAGAAGACGCCACACATCACAATTATGTTCCATTCAAGTGAGGCCATGTTGTAGAAAGATGAACAAAATGCGTAAGCGCCGTGAAAATCACGGTGTTTGCGAGAAAAACACTCCTAAAAGCGTTCTGATAGCACTACGTATATCTACTGTCTGCTTAGACGACTAATTATTATTTTAGCGCTAAATAGATTTTTTTTTACTCTAAAAAATGGGTCATAACCTTTGCTTATGATAGCTTCTCTATACGTAGTAATAATAGCTCAATGTTTGTAAAGAGTTTTCTTCTAATATCATCAACGTTTATCACTGAATCATCGTATATATATATTTTCAAAACTGAACAGAATGTGTATATGTCGGTACAGCTGTAGTATTGACAAAGACAGAATTTGATGGCGTAGTAACAGCCCTAAAAGTAATCTATCGTATCATCGACGTATGATATGTACTCGTACGTACGTATGTATGTATACGACGACAAAACCTGTAAAGGTAGGTACGTGTTTAAAATCGTTATAGTATTTCGTGAGTATATAAACTGGTTCTTGAATGAAAATGAGAAAATTTCATCTCTTTGGTATTTCATACCTTAATAAGCAATATGCTTAATTATAACTATGTAATTATATATGAAAATATATTATTAGGCGCAAGCCAGACTTACACTTGATCGGCCTTTCATTAGTGACACTCAAGTAAAAACTTTGTTTGATGAACCGCCATGATAAAATATACTAGTTGTTAGAAGAGCAAAAGAAAACTAAACTCTTAAAATTGTTTAAGTTATTTGGTATTATTTCGTGACAAATATTGCTGGTGTCCTTACGTGCTTGCCCTTTGGCTAGTTGTGTTAACTAGAACACGCCAATTACACACTTGTCTAAAAATAGATTCAGACAAATAGACTGTTTGGTATAATGAAAATTTTTGCATATGCATGGTTAATAGATAACTGATTTTACAAGGGTGCTGTTACAGTTGGATGTTTAATGGTGTAAATACATTAACTTGTAGTTAGGAGATCGTGGCGGGCGGAGTTTGAAGCGCGGATCGTTCTAAATTTAAAACGCGCGCGGCCGCAGAGCGCCCTGACCTACTTGCGAGCGGGGCCGCGATGCGGCGCGCGCGCTGCTCGTTTGTTCGTACTCATGTACATACACTACGTACGTAACGTAATATTACAGTTGTGTGCGTGAGCCGCTCGCCATTCCGCGTTTCGCCAGATGCTGTGATGTTTGCAACATCTAGTACATACTCTGAAATTTGAATAAAGAAGCGTACTTACATACAATCAGACTAACAAATGCTAACAGCTGAAATCTATAAAATCTCCTAAAACATGTAGTAAAATTATTTGCGTTTGAATTTACATCCGACTAAGTATTTGATTCGGATTATCATAAGTTTTCCACATTAATATTACACTGACGATTAAAAAATATGCCACTAACTTATCATGAAATATTTCCGCAACCACGCAAGATAGCTTCTTGAAGTGAAATGCAACAATACTTAAAAACCAAATTGAAACCAACAAAAAAATATGATTAAGACCGTGTAAGAAGAAAAGAACATAATAACTTAGGCACTTTGCAAGTGGCTTTTTTATATTGATCGTCCGTGTAAATATGGTATAGATCACAAAACATTGAAACATATCCTTAGATCCTGAAATATTGTTGGGTTTCTTAAATGAAATATCCCACTGAAAGTAATTCAATAACTTGTATGGCGAATAAGCTAGTTGAACGAATGTTTTCATATCACTACAACAATTATTAAAATATTATTATGGATTTTGCAGCATTCGCATGGTGTACCTACTCTTATCTGAGAGAGATATATTTGGAATGAATACGTATATGATTAAATAATAATTGACTTTTTTATATAGCGTTTCATAAAATTCATTTAATCAGACATCATTCCCATATCCGGTGTACCGGAAGTGGCTAGAAAGGCCTGATTGCCTAAATTAAGGGACTATCTCGCGTCACTATAATTATATGATAGTCCTTAATGGGTTTCATTAGAAAACTTGAATACGCAGGCGTATTATCTCAAAGTAACAAAAAAAAAACAACTTGCATTAATTGCCAGCATATGTCAGATGACACAATTCACACAAATCGTTGCCTGACCCGAATAGCGACGGTTGCGAGAGCCTCGCGCCGCCTAGCGCTTGCTCGACCTGCAAGCCTTGTGCAATGCCACCGGCATCGGCATGGCACCGCCAAACCGCTGGTCCACCTATACAACAAGCATGCTGTTGCTGGCTGACCCTATTTTACTTTTTAAGCATTTAATTAAATCTAATTCATTCCAATTAGTAAATCCTAATTTCCAACTTATAACTGAACTTTAACATAATTATGATAACACAACTTAATATATTTTTTTATTAAATTGATAAGCAATAAAAAAAAACACGGTACTGAAAACAATAAACCCAATGTAAATTTTCCTGTAAGGTTTTTCCTTTGTAGGTAGGAAATTAAGTTATCCGGATAAATAAAATATAACTCTCGATCAATTCAAAAATTCCAAACATGTTTAATACTGATCGTTGAAATATACGGCGTAACCCACTATCGGATAATAAATAAATAATTTAGCATTGAAGAGATTTATCGGATAATAAATAAATGATTTAGCATTGAAGAGATTTAGGTCACAGAATCATCTAGATTTTCCAATAAGTTTTCAAGTAAAAGTGAACACGTACATAATAGAACTTCGCCTGTGAAGGATTCAACACGTTCACAAAAACTTAAGATATATATTAGATATATAATAACAACAACAAATTAACTATTCCTATTAATAGGAACCTCCTTTAAGTATTTCTATGTTGCGACGATGGATTGGTACGGGATGGGTTTTCAGATTTGATAAATGATATTCTGATTGTTGACGATGTGAGTGGGGTTGTGAATCGGGCGTGCGCCGGCGCCGGCGACTGTATCGTGCGTTTCGACATACTCGAGCGTCTCGTCGTCGGTGGGGTGTGCTGCGCAAGCGCAGTTTCACAAGAAGCTCGGTCGACCTGTCGCAATGGACTACCCAAATGTGACCTGAACACGTATCATATTACTGGCCCCTGAATATATGTATATACTGATGATGGACGATACTCCACAAAAGAGAATAAAATCCTCTGTACACCTGGGTAAATTAAACATGAATATGGTAGATATTAATATTGAAAACAATTTCTAAAAGCGGAACAGTAACTCGGTCGTCTTCTGATTCACATACGGTACAGCACAAAGTAAAATTCGTCTTGTTTATTTCAAAAATTCTCATAACATCGTGGTAGACCGAATGTGCCAAAATGCGTTTAGCGAGTTCTTTGTATTGAGGTATTCCCCCAAAACCAGTAGAATTTAGAAGATGACACGACACGTCTATGAAGTAAGTTACATTATGTATGACTGAATAAGTGAATAGGCCACTTCCGTTTCATTGATGTAATATTTTCCACAAATGCATTAACTTATCGTACACTATGGTCGTTTACGGTTGCCAATTACTAAGTAGGCATTGCTTATATTACCAATAGATGGAAGTACAAACTAATAACAAAGCAGCAAAACTTGCAACATTTTCTCCCACACTGTACAAAAGTACAATGAATGTGCAGTCTTTTCGTATTTTCAATTTTTACAATACCATCGGATGACAATTAGGGACTGACTATAAATTAAGTTAGAGATGATATGTAACTTAATTTGATTAGTGCTGTTGCTTGACAATACAGCAATAATGCTTCGCTCTGAATTGATACAGATATATAAATGTGTCCTAAAATAGTGGTATTTTTTGCCCTCGTGTAGCGGCTACATCTACATACGGCCGCACTGGCGCGGTGCGGTGCGGTGCGGTGTGGTGCGACGAACCGCGATCGACAAATAATGATAGTTGTTACACGGACTGCTGCTCGCAATGTGCAAACTACGTAATCTAACACCATCGAGATATTCACGCCTGCGGTCTGGTCAATATATGTAGTATCTACAAATCCTCATATAACAATAAGATCAATCAGAAAAATATCTTATTCGAATCGAATCGCTCAATATATTTTCATTATTCAACCTTTATTTAGTTTTACGATGAATAAACAGGCTAAAGGGACAAAAATTTAATCATACGATAATAACGTTTTATAAAAATGACTTCGTGGACGGACACGTCACACGAGAGTAAAATGTTAAATACTGGCAAAAAGTCCAATGAAAGTGCGATGTGCCAAACATTACAACACACTTAAATATACTTCTACTATTCCGATAAGAGTCAGCTAAGAAACGAATAAGCAGCAATTTCAATAAATACTGGAAGATTGACTATTAATCATACATACAGAAATAAATAACTGCAATCATACCGATATACATTTAGAACAGAAGAATACTGGTATTCGGGTATAGCCTCGAAATAGACGATGCGTTGTTAGCTGCCTTGCATAGGTGCATAGATATGCAGAAGTTTTGGAACGCACAGGCGCAGGCGTGGAGGTCAGGCGCCGCGGGCCGCGACAGATGTTAGATCACAATAAAAACGCGCGCGCCAGCCGACTATTTCGGTGCGCTGCCTTGACCCGAATCGAGTGTTTCGACAGAACGGCCTCGCACACCGGGCCTTTCTATTTTTTAGGCATTACCTGTCGTATTATTACGACAGTTCTACGAGTGCCGCCATCTTGGAAGGATTTTGGTGCGCAGGCGCTTCAGGCCCGCCTCCGTGGCGCAAAAACCGGTTCCAGTGCGTAAAATCTATTATTCCATACTGGGGTCGCTAGCGCTCATACAAGCGAGCTTAAAATTATACCTATCCATAATTTTTATAGTTACAGCCACGCTACTCGCCTCCAAGGCAAAGCTGTTCATGAAGATAATTATGTATGTTCGTATGCCGTTCATCTTCTACGACTGTTTAGGGATACTAAATAGATCTAAGCAACTCTTACTCTTACTTATAAATAGAAACACTACGGAGTTTACAAGAGATCTTGACACAATTCAGCGGATCATTGTGGGGTGATGAATATGATGATTTATCTCGGTTGTGTAACGATCGCCACTGCCGCTATCTAGGCGCGCGATCGAGTGCGTGCGAGCGTTCGGTCGCAGTCGGCCAGCTCCGGTAGCACTCGGACCAAAGGGGGAGGGAGGTGGCGGGAGCGCTGTCAGCCTTGACCAAGTTTCACCGACTCGTCGGTACAAGGAGCGATCCCCCACCTCTTCCCGTCCTTTCGGTACATACTATTTTTTATCTCGTTGACACGATTATTTCATTTGACGGTCGTGATGCGTATGCCAAGGTCGAGTTGGGAGCTTTTAAGTCGTATCATTCACACGCAATAGTTTTTCTACATTTTGTCTAAATGCAACTGTCTTTAAGGCAAAAAAATCGGAATATCGGTATGATTCCCTGACCTCTTTGTCAAGGTCGACCTTGACCCATCTCTAGCAACTGGGCCACAGCCACAAATAGCATCAGAATGCGAGGTGAACTCGGACGTATGTGTCTATTTCTGCACACCGGCTGTTTGTCACAGATACGTATGTTTTTGATTTGTAAAAATGACCTTGACCTTGATCTACTTTAGTCGTGTAATAAACGACTGACCTCGTTTACCGCATTATCGACTACTATACCGTGCTCATTATATCTAATATTAAATGACTTGATGGAACTGTGCTCGATTCAAATTTATCAGTTCTTTCTTTGACGTAGTTAATTTACTATTACGTTAAAAGAATTTCTCATAAATAGCAGTGATTAATCTATATGGTCAACAAACACCGATACTGTACTCTGATGCGTACGAACAAATGTTACAATGATTCATGAGACACGAATGCTGAATAAAATTCATATAATTAAGCTACCAGACCATAAGCGGGCAAAAATCTAGAAAATACTGCTCTTTTTCACGAGGATAGACTTAGAATAATATAGGCGAAAATATCATTTTTGCTACAGGGCAAAGAAGGTACGTAATTTCTTATTAGAATTATACTAATACAATAAATGCATTCTAATAAAGATTCCATACAGAAAGATTCAAAGGCTTACTAGCAACGACACTTATTACAAAATACTACCATAAATGGAAATAGCCACCCCACTATATAGAACGGGGTCATGACATCGTTATAAAGAACGAGTGGGCTTGTCCACTTGCCAATATTCACGATTTAAAGAAGAGTATTTAGTTGAGATATTTTCTCAACTAAATACTCTTCTTTAAATCGTGAACTTAGCAAGACCTCACATTATTGCAACTTGGTCGAAACGTCGAGGAGGTTAGTCAAAATTAAATCTTGATAATAATCTGTGCGCGAATAGACTCGATACATTAATATAACAATTAATTTAGTTTGCGAAAGCTTAAAAGTACCATCTCACATTAGGCCCATTGTGTCCCACTATATGGGCACAGGCCTCCTCTCAAAAAATTACGATGAAAGGGAAGATTTTTCACCTCAGATGTAATGAAATAATTAATTTATAATTATTCATTCATACAGATGAAAATGAGCAAACCCTCATCTTATTATTTCAATCCAAATTTCTACTGAACTGGAAGGTCGCGGTTTTTGATTAGACGAAGAAGCTCAGTCAGAGGCCCATGTCAATATCTCGGTAGCATCTAATTGCACTAATTGGTGCCATTTACATAAAGAAGTGAAGCGAACAAACTTTTTAGGAATTCTAAACGTCGAGGAATACAATAAAGGGGAGACAAACAAAATAATAAATGTACAATTGTACAGGTTAAATATAAGTATTTTGGGTTAATTAAGGTCATAGAAAGAGCTTCGAAAATCTAGGAACCAATACTAGCAATGGGGTTTTCTTAGCGATTAACCCGCAGGCTTGTGTTTTAGTGGAGTTGAAATGGACTAGGTTTAGTCGACATGAATCGGGAGTCACTAGTTAGTGTGCTCTCACTCAATTTCAGACTCAGTGGTTCGATTCTTGTAACAAAACTTCAACGATGTCGTAGCGACTTCGACGATTAAACTGTGTTTTTTACTATTGTATTGTGAAATGAATGAACGATTGAAAAACGATCCTATAGACAAATTATTGAGCCATATACACGTTTGAATGTTTTTTTATACAAGCTATTTCACGAAACACAATTTAAATAGTTGATGTCGCTACGACACCGCTGACGTTTTGTTACGAGAATCGAGCCACAGGAGGCGACGAAATGCCAAATCCGAATAACACGCATACAATACGCATAGCAATTAATGTCGCGTAAAACAGTCACTTTGAGCTTTTATATTTCGTAAAAAGTAAACGATAGAGAGAGGCGCAGTTCAATCCGCAAAAATCATTTTTTGTGCATGTCAACGAAATATAATCATATTCAAAATTTCAATTTTCGTACCGCCAAGAGTTATAAAGGTATTTAGTTTAGTAGTGTTTAGTTCTCAAGACGTTGAATATTATTATTATTATCGGTTTCCTCCCAGAAGCTAACGTCAAATACATATTGACTGATTTTATACCGTCGGCGCCCCTTCATGTCTACCGCAGTGGGCAGTCATCGCATCTTACCCTTCCACCGCTACTGACCAAGACCAGTGCATCATACCCGTATTTTTGATCCTCTCACTGCCAAAGCTAAAAAAATCTATTTAGTCCGTCTTTTACATTATCAAAACCTATTCGACACGTATTTTTTCATTTGTCAATTAAACAAAAAAATACGAAGATATCGTTGAAGTTCCGCGTGACGTCACGTTACAGTACACTTTTTACTTCAAAGTGACGTCACGAGCCTCCACACCCGAACTTTGACTCGCTTTATCTTTGTAAATTTTTAATGATTTGGTAAAGCAAAAATGCAATGGTACGTGTCATATCTTCTATCTATATATATAAAAATGAATTGCTGTTCGTTAGTCTCGCTAAAACTCGAGAACGGCTGGACCGATTTGGCTAATTTTGGGTTTTAAATATTCGTGAAAGTCCGGGGAAGGTTTAAATGTAGGGTAGAGTATTACGCGGACGAAGTCGCGCCGGGCAGCTAGTATTTTATAATAATCTGACTGACTAATTAGAATTATTTTTTATTTACCAAAGAATCATCCCGATTATAGTTTAGGGCTTGTTATCACTATTTGTCATCACTTTATTATGTTCATTAAAATATCAGCAGGTTTCTAATTAGTTATTTAATATCTTGGACTTTCATGTAAATACTATAAACACAATAAAACCAGATCATTAAATTAAAAAAATAACATGGAAATCCACTGTATGGACTGTATGGCCACGTAATGAGACGTCCTGAAGACCACGTGGTTCGGCAGGCCCTGGCCCTACCGAACACAAAAAAGAAAAGAGGACGACCCCAAGCCACATGGTGGTCTACAGTAACCCGCGACTTGGAACTACCAAACTCACAGTACGGACAACCCAGGACAGACCATCTTGGGCATGAGAAGGAGGAGAGCCGACCCCAAATAATGGGATATGGCAAGGAAGAAGAGATGGAAATCTACTGTGAATAAATATTCGAGAAAAGATAATTGGGGTCACTTTTGATGCCATAAGACTTAAGGTATCAGATTGATTGGCAGAATTTCAAAATGCCTAAGAACTAAACATCAAGTCAATAATACTTTATGGTGACATAAACTTAATAGATATTACTTAACTAATGTAGCCTAACATATAATTGAACTTAGTTCTTAAAATGGCATAATGGTTTATTAATTTATTGTCATTATTCGATACTCTACCTATTTAGCTGTCTTGCGATATTTTAGAGTTATGTTATTCAAATTTACTTAGTTTATTCTCTTGTTACTTAATGGGATTGTAGTTTTATATTTAGATATTTTATTACATAATTTTAGGCAAATTGTCCATTAGGTCAAACGTGCGTAAGTTTAAACATACAACAAATAATATGAAATAGGTGTTACATACTTAACAATTTTAAATTGCTGTATCATTCAATTTTGTTCCCTCTGTCATCAATTGACTTGATTAAATTATTAAAATACCAGAATAGATTTCATAGCACATAAAAAACGAAGAGGTGCGTATAACTACGTTGGGAAGTACAGACAACTAAGTGATCGCGATGGCGAACGTAGGGAAGTTCCGAGAACGCCGAGCACCTACACGGCTTCCATCTATTTTTAGCCAACTATTAAGCACTTTTCTGGTACCTACCCCACTTACCCACTTTTCTTTGTTTTATGTATTATTAAAAACTTCATAAATTATTAAACTATTTCATATTTTATTAGTATTTTTATGCGAATCATTTATTCCCAAACTGATAATAATAACATCTTAACATTCCATTTTGTACACTTTTGTGCATTCTTAAATTGTTTAAATAGTCCAGTTCTTCAGCAGGTAAGTACTTCAGACGTACTTTTTCACAAGTTACTAAAACATAGTTTGCTTTATGCTATTACTTTATCAAACATTTGTTTCCTTTCGCGAAACAGTCTGGTTCTGCAATTTGAAACTCAAGGAATTGCACACAGCAATGCTTAAATCCGTTACGCTCGCTATCTCTCTTGAACCCTTAACCAAGCCCTGTACTTCTATCCTTATCGCACAGAGGCGCGTTGACTACAATAAAAACTGGTTGTTATTTTTATCTCGTGGGTTGGGCGGGCCGGCAACTCACTGAAAGCCCTCTTCCGTTCCAGGTTTAGTGCTATTTATTTCCAACCAATACTACTGCTGTATAGTTGGATTCATTAATATATGTCTTTTCTATGTAGAGAAGTTACCTTATTAGTTTCACGAAATCTAGGTGTGAATAAATCTAGTTAGAAGTATACATTAGTGCCCGGCTCGAAAACTTTATAGGTAATATATATATATATATGTATATATATATATACATAGTGAAGTTCTGTTCTTAAATTTTTCGACCTCACTTATTCAAGCACCTAAGGATATAAACTTAAGGCCAAAGTCTCAAACAGGCGTAAATTTAGTTTTATTAGAAAGGTTGAACAATATCCAAAACAGACTAACCCTACTGACCTACGTAAGTTGTGATGGTTTTGAAATCTGTTTTTTCTAAGCTGAGTGGTTTGTATGATTGAACGCGCTAATCTCAGGAACTAACAGTACGACTTGAAAATATATATTTTTGCGTTTGATAGGCCATTTATTGAAGATATTTTATGATGGTATAATTACTGTCAAGACAATGTCTCGTATCGTATGTAATACAGTTCGCGATTTCCACCATTGTTTTATTGTAGCAGGATAAATCCTGAAGTTTCACGTAATTGCTGAGCACTATCCGAAACCTACTTGCAGACTCAGGCATTTGTACTAGATCGAAAAGAACAAATATTTTACGGCCAGAACAGAAGACAGTCCAGGAACTCTGATACAAATATTCATATAACTTGGTTGGTTGCGTTTATTAGTATTTTGGAAGATTTGTATGGTTATTTGGTTACTGCATACGCCATACACTCACATACGGATGGTAACTACACATCTATTTACGTTTCCATACATTCGTTCATTATTTACCAAGCTGTCAGTGAATTTCGTACCCTAAAGAATCGGAACACACATAATTGCTGCCATTCGTCAGGAACGCTGCTCGAATTTTGGAATCCGGCCAAAAGCATAAAGAACAGTCGAGTACGCGGTCTTTATGAGGCTGCCGTCCTAAATCCGAACCTAATTTATTAAATATTTATTGAATGGTACTCGCTCGATAACAAGCTACAGTAATTAACCTACTCTTACTCTTATGTAAACTATTATGTTTTATCTATCACGGAGTAAAATGATAAGCGGACGATCCTGCTCGTTTAGTCAGATGTTGGAAATGATCGCATAATATTTAAATATCAATTCACTAACATGCGGGTGCGGTTATTTATGACACGTAAATTTTCATGCCAATGGCTCGATTCATAATGCATAAAGTTCACAAAACCTGGATGTGCCTTGCTAGAATTTATTAAATACACTAATTCCATATGAAAATGACTATTAATTGTATCCCGAAAACAACATTAACCGTTGTTTTTATTAAAATAGTTATTGAAACAATATGAATAATTATTGTTTTAAATGAAAATTAATTATATTTGGGGGACGGAGGTCTCATTTAGCGGTGGATCTCAGCTCAGGCATAAAATATGATGGTATATGTTTTGTTATTTCATGAAATGAATGATGTAATGTCAGTGGCTCATTTATGCCGAGTTATTCTCCCTCATTGCTATACAATATTTTATTAAGTTATTGAAAGTGCTTTCTAACCCACGGCTGACGTTTTGGTCAATAAATAAAGATTTTTTATAGGTATCTCTTTTCCATTTCATCCTTGATGTTTGAGTAATATGTGGAACTTTGATCTATATGGGTCATCGACATACGCATCATTAATGTTGTTTTTGTTCGGATATTTTCAAGTTGCAAACCAATACAAGTGGTGCATGCAAAACTTACAATTATTACTCGTATTAAACATGCTGGCGTAGTATACGTTTTATACATCATGGATTAATGTTGTAATTTTGTTACAGCCGTGCGGGCGGACCGTATGCGAGGTGGACGGAACAAATTCGGGCCCATGTACAAACGAGACCGCGCCCGCAAACTGCAAATGATGCGGCAGCGGCAGATCGCAGTCCAGACGTTGCGCGGCTCTCTCGGCGATGGCGGGCTAGTCCTCGGCTTCGGATCACCGTACGCCGCAGTGCCCGTCAAGCAGGAGATCCAGATACCACAAGTGTCGTCCCTGACGTCGTCCCCGGAGTCGTCGCCGGGGCCCGCCCTGCTGGCGGCGCAACCGCAGCCGCCGCAGCCTCCTCCGCCACCGGCCCACGACAAGTGGGAGGCGCACTCGCCACACTCAGCGTCACCGGATGCGTTCGCATTCGATGCGCCGACCAACACTGCCGCCACACCCTCCAGCACCGAACCTTCGAGCACAGAAACCCTCCGAGTCTCGCCCATGATCCGCGAATTCGTTCAAACTATAGACGACCGTGAGTGGCAGAATTCGCTCTTCGGACTCTTGCAGAGCCAAACGTACAATCAGTGCGAGGTCGATCTCTTCGAGTTAATGTGTAAAGTGCTGGACCAAAATCTATTTTCACAAGTCGACTGGGCGAGAAACACCGTGTTCTTTAAGTATTTAAAGGTGAATTTCCAGATAAGTATAAAATCCTTTCCCGAATCCCTGAAACCCATCCTGGTGTACACCAAATCTGCTAGCGAACTTGACGCATTGCCATGCTGTGCAAATTTATTGTATTATCTGTATAAGATTGATAAGAATAGAGCATTGCGAATGATGATAATTATTTTGCGTACTAAAATATGGAGTACCTTATGATGATGATGTGTTCGTGTGAGTAAGGGGCGCGTGTGGCGCAGCGGGCGATGCGGTGCCTCTCGCAATCGATACCCCGCGCCGCCGCCGCCGCCCGCGACTCGCCGCGCCGCACCAACTAGGTCAAGTTCCCACGACAAGCGTGCCGCGCCGCCAGCCACTGCTGCTGTCGCGCTTCTACTCTACATCTACTACAAACGTGCCTAACTACTAAATCAACCAAACCAAACTACAATCAGTAATTGACAGTCAACTAAATTCGCGTAAATAGGAGTAGGTCTAATAATCTACAAGTAGAACCACTACTTCGTCTACGGGTTATTACAAGATTTCATAAAATGAGGTTCTGAAGTTTAAATCGAGCTAATTTCTTGACAGCAACTGTATACGAGCAGTCATTGCTCGATGGTCAATTGTGCGTGTCGCGCTTCAGTTGAATCAATCAGCAAGAGTCAATCGAGGAGGAGCGGGAGCGATGGCGATGGTGGTCGCCTGTGGTCGTCGTACGCTAACGCGAGTGCCACAACCGGTCACGTGGGCGTGCGACGTTGCCGCTTCGCATATCGCTACATCTCACTCTATCCGACATGACACACTACTTTATAAGTTTTATAAATAAAACAACAATTTTCGTTAGTTCTCAAAGGTATTTACGATCTATTCAAAGAATCAATAAATATATAAAATAATCGGAGCAAAAAACTGAAGGCTTCTAAAAATATGTCCCAGAGTTAATCTATTAAAACTAGAATTATAACATAATTATGACTAAAAAGGTACCGAAATCTGTAAAGGTATGTCAGAGAGGTGTACGTATGACGTATATATAACTAATGTAGTTTCAAGATCAAACTAATCGCAAGAGCGTAATAGTGGCGAAGGCTCCCAGGGCGACGGAGAGATGTTGATGACCTGAGCTTTCTCCAGACGGATGTGATGTAACGATGCGGGTGTGCGTGGCGGCAACGTTGCCTTTCGTCGCTGCACTTGACACACTGCCCGTGGCCGACTTGCCGCGAGAAAGTACTTTTTACCGCGACCGACGCGTAACCGCCGGTAACCGAGACGTAACGAGTTGTTCACCATTTCTTTGCTTTCTCTTGCGTAATATCTTACCAATTACGATTAGTCATATAGCAGCGCGATGAACTTGAGCGGTCGATGACGTTGTGTTTTGATCATGCATCGCACATGTATGTTTATTCGCAGTGTATTTGTAAATTATTTTTATTTTACGGGTCGTTTAGATACCGGTTAAACTTAAATTGCGTACAAATAGATAATCATTATGAGATATAACTGGAAATATATTTTTATTTCAATCCGAAATTTTAGGACATCTAACTGATTGATTATTTCTTGAATTGTAATAAAATAATATTTGGGGTGAAATAACCATTCATTACGAATTGGGAGGTATTTAAAATATGGTTTGGTAAAAGATCGCCAGTCAACTACTTTATTTATTTTATTTTCACCACAAAATACCAACCAAATATTTGAGATGGATACTAGATTTAGGAAAGTACCAAATAAGTAATCTTACGTAGATTCCAAGACAAAATTATTTCAATAGCATACAAGTAAATCATATGTACGAATCTAAAAAAGGGATCCGAATCGGTATAAAATACCAATTTGGCATTTCGCCTTTCACTTTCATCATAATGTCTGTGGCCTAGCTAGCTAGACATTACATTAGCCAAGCTATAGTTTCGACACTAACAATAACGACAACTTCTAAATTTACGCTCTATATAACCTATTAAGTATTACACATTTAATTTGATTGGTTAAGAAATTAATTTTGATTACATCTCTATCTTATTTATTACTATCTAACACATTTATACTTAGGTGGATCACACCTATCGCGTCTTTTCGAGGTAAAACAGCTAAAGTTAAAAGTTTGCCCAAAATTAAAGGCCCGATTATTATTTGTATTTGACCTATAATTAATGGATTAAAATCAAATACGTAATGTAGTAAAACCAGGCTGTCTAAATCCAAAGTTTCGAGCACGAGGCAAATCGACGCGACTTTGACCTACTTCGCGTGCTACCGAGTAGCTCAGTCCAAGATGGCCGCCGTAGGGAATGCTCGCTGCTCTAGATACTAAATGACTTATATTCCAATACCGAACTTTTTAATTCTACTCCTTGTGTTGCACATACATACATTCGTAAGTAAAATTTGTATTTAATGACGATTTGTATTTGAGAATTATAAGTTTGGTACTTTCGGATGAAATATAATTAGGTTAACGTTCCGTTTTTTTGTACCTATTTAGCTTTTTTTTAACCTAACAACTTAGCGTACCTTAAGTCACATCAATAGTCATTGTAATGAGTGTTGAAAGATCGATTCTATGGTTGGATTTCTTTGGTCCAATCTCGATTCGCGTTGAGCAAGCGGCGTACGGTGTGGCAATATCTTTGAGCTCTAAAATTCAGTTGTAACATTTTGTAAACGGCAAATTTAACGCGCTCGCACACCGCCTCATGTTTTCTATTGCAACTGAATAAAATGTGGGTCACAGAACTACGCCGGTCGCGACTTGTCAGATAGCAGTTTGGTCATACACCTAAAGTTTGGTATATTTTTTACTAGCAAAGAAAAGTAAAATCGGTATGTAGATGTAGAGAAACAATAATAATGGCATAGGCACTGAAACATACAAATCTAACTCACTTGGTAGAGTACAGTGATTGCGTCACACGTTGCCCTGTTATTTATCACAACACATTTTCAATTTATATCTTGTCCCAATTTCTTGCAGTCATTGATTTTTATAGATCTCTCTTGAATAATACAAAACTATTTAATAACAATAATTTACATTAAAGCTATACTTACTATTAAAGAAAATATATCTATAATCCAGTAAACGGGCAGTCACTAGGTTTCAAATACAATGCATTAAGCGAATAATTATTTTTTCAGTAAACATATATCATAAGGTATTAATGCTCAAGCTAAAAATTGATTAAATTTCTGTCAAACGACTGCTTGTTTATGCATCAATGACTGTAAAGAATCATTTTCATCTCAGAATATTGGGAAGGAACTCCAATTTTGTGCGCCTTGGCACATATAGCAATGCGGCTGTTGTTTATTATAGGTTGATGACCAGATGAAGCTTCTTCAGCATTCGTGGTCCGACATGTTGGTGTTAGATCACCTCCACCAGAGAATGCACAATGGCCTGCCTGACGAAACTACTCTACATAACGGACAGAAGTTCGACCTGCTATGTTTGGGTCTGCTGGGCGTTCCATCCCTTGCTGAACATTTCAACGATCTCCAGAACAAACTAGCAGAGCTCAAATTCGACGTTCCAGACTACATCTGCGTTAAATTCTTACTTCTACTTAATCCCGGTTAGTATTAATCATTTAAGCTATGCATTCCATTTAAAACTATTTTTTCATATTTATTGCCCCATGCGAATATCTTTTATGCGTGTTTTTATTCATTTACTTATTATTTAAGTTTGATAAAGATGAATGTGTATAACATTTTTATATTACAGCATTTTGGCTTGCATTTGTTTATGTTTTGAAGAGTTATCTTGGGGTTTCAGAGGTGAGGGGCATCGTAAACGTGAAATGCGTGCGAGACGGCTACCAGACGGTGCAAGCTGCCCTTCTAGACTATACCCTCTCATGTTATCCAACGATACAGGTATTTTGATTTCGAATAATATATTCCCTTATAAATATACCAGTCAAACTATCGTTATGAACTCAAAAAGTCTTATCTTAAAATGTTTTTTTTTAAGTAATGTAATTTCAAAGACTGTTTAATCATCTTTCAGGATAAATTCGGCAAATTAGTGATGGTGGTGCCAGAGATCCATGCCTTAGCGGCGCGAGGAGAAGAACACCTCTATCAACGGCATTGTGCTGGACAGGCGCCTACGCAGACACTTCTCATGGAAATGCTGCACGCTAAACGCAAGTAAGTACATGCACTTAAGTGTTGTAATACTTCTGATGGTGCATTAGACGCATCAATTACAAAATTAATTGAACAAGGTGACCTATGTGATATATTGATACTTAAAAATCAGAATCTTGAGGAATGCATCTATCAATATGTCTCGTTCTAGGCCGAACGGAGGTGAAATGGTTAACCGGAGTGCCGAGAACGCATCGACTCTTGACAGATTGTACGTTATTCTATATAATATAAATTTATTTAATTATTAATGCTATCATTCATGTATTACCACCATCATAAGTTCATAACTCACCATTATTAAGAGTTGTCAGTTTTAGTAATAGTATTCTAAATATAACTAAATTCCATAATTAAATAATTATCGTATTGACATGAAATTATAATATTATTTTATTATTATATATTCTTTAGTATACTATAATACTTCTGTTTAAATACTATGTCTGGCAGCTCTAGTTTTCATGAGTGAATTTCAAAAGCTCATTGCTTTTTTTTTTGATCACCCGGTGTATTTATTGTATATATTATTTTTTGCCTTCACCAAATTATATCCAGATCGATAATTTTCGGAGTATCTTTTCGGGGCTACCCTTTCTGTTATAGTAAGAGAAATATTTTAGTCTCCGGTCTTAGAAATATTTTGGTCAATATTGAACATATTGAAAACACCAGGTTTTAAAAAAAAATAGTATCAGTTAGAAATCTTATTGAAATAACAGGTGGAGATTTCCACACATTTAACAGGTGGTGAAGGACTAATAGAGAATTTTCAATTTTTGTTTTTTTTTTCGAGATTTCAATGTTTGTCCCATAGTAAAAGTTGTTCAGCACGACTAACGCAACATACGTTTCGAAAATATGCCGTCTCGAAATCTCCACCCATTATAATATTTTTCATAAAACAAAAAATGAATTTTTAATATCCTTAAAATTTACCAACAGTCTGCATACTCTTAACTACAACAGAAACGGCAGCTAACCTGTATGTAAATACAAATAATGATCTGAATGTTTGATGATGAACGTTTGTCTACTTATATAACTCATCAGCTAATCACCAAACGCCTCGCTGTAGAGTATTCACTCTCGCAAAAATCGTAAAATTCCATAACCTTATAATTTAATAGACCAGGCCAATTTTGAGTTTCCGTTAATCAAAACCATTAACGTAGGAAAAACTTTTAGTACCCAACAAAACGCTACCACATACCTATCATCCACAAAAATTTTGATGAGATAATTTGAAACTAATAAATAATGAGAATTTAAATTGAGAAAAAGAATCCAAAACTGAACCGTGAATATAGGTGCTTTGGGTCACTCTGATATCCAAAAAAAAAGGAATGTATGTTTTCTTCTCTTTCCTCAATATTCGCTCAATCTATCTTAAATTTATTGTTATTACTCGTATTGTCAATAGCCGGGACAAAACCAAAAGGTTTGACTGGCTATCAACCAGGTTTTTACCCGCGCTCACCGAATAGTCCATAAGGGTGTAAAAGCTATTTGTACGCGCGTTATGCATTCGCGCGAGAGAATCGCGGCAAAATCTCCCCTTCTGGAAAGGGTCTGAGGCTAATAAATTCTAGTTCTTCCATAAAAAAACCATCCAGAATAATATCCTACAACGGGAGAAACAGTAGTCTTATTGTATTAAAATATTTAGAAACGAATAATTTTTTCGTATAATTATCAATCAAACTCAGGTGTGGGCGGGTAATTGAAATATACATTTATTGTTAGCTTATATTAACTTTCAAACGTGCGGCTCTAGCGTTAGTCCCGGTCTATTCATGAATATTTTTATCTATATAAAGAATATTTCATTCATTCATCCTGTCACATAATACGTCCATAATACAATAATCTATTTACTCCATAACTTTTCTGTTATCAACTAATAAATAAATACCCTTGATGCCGATCTCTTTGATCCAACCGTATAATATAATTACAATAAGCCTTTGATCGTCTTGTCTAGAAATATTATAATGGGTGAAAATAATTTTAATGGAGAATGTAGATTCAATAATAATGACTGAATTCCTTAAAGGTTATTTTAACTTCTAACTTAAAACCTTGATTTTATTGATTGGCTTACAACAGGTTTTTCTCAATCCAAATTAATATTAATTGGTAAAAAATAATAACCCCGTTAAAACTACAACAATCATGGCACAAGTAAATATTTTACGCATTGAATTTGATTCCAGCATATCTTATCATTAACAACAGATATGATTGTAACAGATAAATTTAATTAATCATAGCTGACCTAGTTTTGAGGCCTTTTTTCATTGCTTTGCATCCTATCCTATACAATAAGCCAAAGCTACACAAGTATAACACAACTAGCCGGGTATAATGTAACTTTGAAATACATTTAGGTTTCGAAATCATTTCGTGACTGTTCGTGGGGTATTTCATTGACCCAAATTTTAATAAGTTCACGATTCAAGTTCCTATATAAAAGTTCTTGAACTGCAATTGAATACATATAATATCCCATGGGTGATCAATTAAACTTCCATTAAATTACTGTAAGAGTGTATATAGGATAGCTGTAATGAAACTAATCTGATATAAATGGTATGGGCTATTTAAAAGAAAATAAACAGTTATAATTTTTTGGTCGCTTTAAAATATAATCACATAAAATTAATTCTAATCTGTCGCTCGAGCAATATTGACGAAACTGTTTCATGAACTTCGAATGACTAAATTAATATAAACACGATAAATATCAATCTTTAATTATGAATAAATTTGAGAGTGATTTGCCTGTGACTATAATTTTAATTTCTCCGAAGGCTGATCATAAAAAAGGTTAAATAAACTTATTGTTATTACGTACATAACTTATAGGTTTACGTATGAGACTCAATTTTACATATAAGGGTTGTAATTTACTTGCTTTAATCTGACGATGACACATTTTGGGAGAAGTTTCTTTATTTTATACGCGCTGCACTTAACGTAATGTACGTATAATTAACAATAACGTAATATTGGAATGGTAAACTAACATAAAATTATAGCATAACAAAAACAGGTCGCATACAAAGAGGGTTTAAGGGGTTAAGGGTAAATAGTAATTCAAAATATGATCACACAACTCATCAAATATTTGGTTCGATTTGATGAATTGTTTGACCTTCGGATTACTATACCCTTTTTGGAGGATCTTGTATATAATAAAATTGGTATTGGTCAATAAAACGGTTTTATAACTTCGTCGTAAGATTCGGCTAACAGAATGTTAACTTATAAGATATCAAAGCAAACAAAATTAAATCATAGTGTGCATTTTTTATACAATAATTATGTTTATGGATAAAATCTGAAGCAAAAAAGAGAAAATAAAATTGAGCAAGCAATCACTCGTCCATACACTTATGCGACGATCATCTTTTGCTATATTCCAAAAGCTGATTTTTACAATATATTCCATTGATTTGTGGTATTTAGAAAGCATTTTAATTTTCCGTTTTAATGTTACAATTAATTTTGATATCGGTTGTAGATTTAATTGCCGTGCCTTTTTTTACTTGTTATTTTGCTAATAGCCATAATTGTTAAGCACTTCTATTTATCGCATGTAGTAGACTTGAGCACTCTTACTCTTATTAATTTGTACTTTAAATGTTTTGTGTGTACTCTTCGTCGATATTACATCTATTTTGTATAATATATTTGGAATTCTGAATATAATAAGCATCCAGAAAAAAAAACAGGCATATAAAGATTTTTAGTTTTTGTAATACTATTATTCGCTTTTGCCTTAAATTAGCATTTTTAATAATACGTACTAAACTTTATGGAATATATATAAAATGTATATTCAATAGCCTTACTTCTTAATAGGGAAAGTTAATTGATAATTTATCACTGGATACAAGGGAAGATACATGTTTAGGAGTTAGGAATAGTGAATGTTCGTCCAGAACGGAGTAATGAATGACATTTACTATAAGAAGTTGCTCTTTGTGTGTCAGGTGCGGTTTCCTGCCAAGCGGCACGATTGAGCCGCATTCGCCCATATAGAGTAAGCATTCAAACAATATGTTCTTTGAGAACCACAAGCACGGCCTACTTGCACTTTTTATTTAATTCAAACCTTTTTCTCACATTATTTTGCACCGGCACCTAAATATGACCTTTTATGTAATACCTTAAACTGACCTATATTTTCCATGTAAAACAACAAATCATTTAACTTCATATAATTGGATCTGGGAATGTGGCTTAATCGGTCAAAACTATAATATTGGCCGCACGCTGGACAAAACTTTCTAGTTGTTTTTGGGGCAGGTAGTTTTTTAATGTTTATCAAAAAATCGGAAAAAAATGTGTAACGACTCGACTGACGATGTAAGGTATGAGCATAGACGTGTCAGAAATTAATAAGTTAAGATTATATATCGATCTATTCCGCCATTACGAATATACCTACGGCTATTTCACGAGGAATCTTTTTGAATTCTTGGGATAAAATATATAAAATAGATCATCTTGGTACACCCCTATCAGTTATCAATAAGTGAAAGTACCATCACTCGATCGACTACGGACAATTTCTTCAAAATAGGTTCGGTGATTTACTGTAGTATAGACAATCTTGTCTATTTTCCATACTCTAAACAGTATTTGACCACCTTATATGAATACACTAAATTTTTATACATATAACTAAACCACCCATTTTCATTCATACTATATATGTATATATTTGTGTCATATTAACATATTAACTAAAAAACAATCTACAAATTTTATTCTAACATTTATACTAAATACAAGAAATGTCACTGATCAATCGTATTGGTAAATAAGCAACTTAAACCAAATGTGGTGTTGGTGGTTGTGGTCAAAAAGATTGTGACAATTCATTGGCAATGGACATTGCGGTTAATTCACCCCGTTACTCAACCTTATTAATATTGATTGTTTCTTATCTTATAGTTTTTGATAACAGTAAAATATTTAGGTACATAAAATAATTTATTATTTTGCATTTGAACCTTGGTTGATAATTTTGTTCATATTAGTTTGATGTAACTATTATTATTAATTGATTTTAAATATAAATCTTCATTGTAATTTTTGAAAATATTTATTTCCAGATCTTGAAGTTCCAGTGAAGAAGTAAAGTGAAACCGCATAATGCGCCAAGCGCTCCCGACACCACATCAGATAGAATATTATACAACAAATATTACTTATAATTAGGTTTAGTTTATTACTTGGTGTGTGATTAAATTTAATAAGTTATTGCGCCGAGCGCCGGCCGGCGTCGCCGCGCGTGCCTAGTCCGAATACAGATAAAACAAATATTTATCTACCTAATGTCTATAACATAATATACAATTATTATACACCACTCTTGTGTAGCTACCGTTTATTTATTTAGCATTCTATGTCACGTTACTTCAAAATTTACTAAGTATATTATATAAACTAGGTTCTCTAACTCCGGTGCGTAAGCGAAGGGAAATATTACAATACATATTTTAGGAAAGCGTCTGTGATTATAAACGAAAAAAAAATTGAACCGTTTTAAATGTTAGTTGAGATGTTCTATCATTATGTAAAATAATATAATTATTGTTAGATTTATTGCAGTACCTTAATATGTATCTTGTGGTCGGGCTCTAGACGCGAGACGCAGCGTAGATGAAGATGCCCGCCTTTCGATGTTACTTATTATACATTACGATTTATCTTATTTTTAAGACTTAAAAGCACTTAACGATCGTTTTGTATAAACTGTCTTCACTGATATATTATACGAATTATGTTATATATATAAAGCTTTCATCTGTTGCAGAGTTTGTGATTCGATCGCTAACGCATAATATGTATGATACTTGCACAGGGCGCGTTTTATTAAATAGATTGATAGATTGGCTTGACAGAAAAGTTTCAAAATTTTATGAATAGTTAATATTTGACCATTCAAAGCATCTATGATTATTACACGTAAGGAGAATTGTGAATGATTGGTGAGCTAAAATCGTGTTTAAAGTTTACAGTTGTTCGTTAGATATATATATATTTATCTGAATGTTGCATAAAATTAATCAATTTTATTATTATTGGCCATACCAGTACAAAAACTACCCTTGTAAATAAACATAGTAGAAAACAGTGATTTATCCTACTTATAATGTAATTATGTAAAATATTTCTCAACATACGTGCAAGAAGCCTTAAAAATCATAGATTTTTAAAAAGATATGGGTACTAGCGTCTACCGGCTGAGGGCCGAGGAAGATGATGTATTTTTATAAAGCATATTGTTCTTTATTAACATATATAATATGTTAACTGAAAGTACATGATTTCGTATTTTTCTAACAATTAAATATAGTAGCGTATGAGGTCAAGTGTAATAATCTACTTGTAAAGTGGATATGGTTATACATAATATTGAAATTAATGTTATCATTGTACGTAGATTCTTACATAACGGCGTTACAAATTTAATTTGAAAGCGTTTTATTTTTGTAATGTTTGAGGTCAATTTGGTGGTAGACAGCTCATTTGCAAATAGAAAGCATCAGACAATATATTTTAAGCCTGGGGCAACGTTATGTAGTCAGGAGTTCAAAATTGTATTTTAAGGGCGTACACGTTACACTAGGGTATGACAAAATTATTTTTAGTTAATCGAAAATGTGATTGACGGTTTGTGTTTAAAAGTGAATGTATGTTTTTACTTTTTAAAATATTTTTTATCATAATATCATAGCACCAAGTGCGAATGTATAGATAGTAGACTGCATCAACGAGAAGTAGTATATTTTAACATAGTTACAAGTGATGTGTTCCCCTTTAATTTTGGCTTAGTGGTTCTTTTCTAAGCTCGTATGTGTACAAACAATTTAGCACCACGTTTTTATATATTATACCGTCCAGTGAACACAGTAATTTTATTATCACGCATGACATTAACATTTTTAGATGAGTCTCTTGTTTTAATTCAGATTTAAATGGGAAACAAAATCATTATCAAGAATGTATTCAACTAACAAGATAAAGAAAAACCCCCTTATTCATAATGAAGTTATCAAACGTTGAATAGCTAAAATTCTGAAGTCTTGAGACGGAGGACACTATTACACTGATTTCGTTAAAAAGCGATTATGAATAAGGGGGAAAGTGTTTAGTTTACCTATGCTAACATCGAAAATAGAAGGAATCGGCAATATCTGCTACGTGGAAAATTATATAAAATAACGATCAACCTAACAAAGTTCCTGAAAATGTTGTTGTGGTACAATGTATATAATATATGACTCGAATTTGTTCGATCACATTATGAGTGACTTTATAAAAAAATACGTTAACTAAGAGTTACATGTTTTTTTAAGCTTTCTGCCGTATCTTTATCTCTATTTTGTTCATAATAGGCAATAACTTTTTTACTATATATGACCATATTTATTTCTGTGTAAATAGGCAACTTTTATCAGTCAGAAACCCCACATGTATGTCTTGTTGTTTAAATATTATTAAAAATATGTAGCTCATTATTTGTGAAGCTGCGATTCAGTAAATAATGGATTGGGAAAATCTATGTATTTATTCATTTGCTTTTATAATATCTTTGTCATTTTATAACACGAATTCATTATTTTTTTAACATGGCATCCTTTATCCTGAGGAATCTATGATTTGGATACTTCAATTTAGTTGTATGCGTGCTGTATAGATTGACGTGAGTTCAAAAAGGAATTGAAGTCACTCGTAGCTTCACATTTAGGCGCTTTTATCGAAGGCAAAGCTGATCTGTGATGGTATGACATAGTTAGGTACATTAAGCTGTGTGTGGGACACTTTATATTTTGTCATTGCGCATCTGTAGATTTGTGACCAATAAAATAAAAATTAGCCTTTTGTCCACTACAAATAGACCTAAATCGACGATTTTGAATGTCGATGAATGATTATATACACATAATAATGGTTACAAACATTAGCACCACTAGTTCGGAAGCCGTTTATACCTCAACTTTCGATTCCTTTCATTAGTTTTGTGCTTATATTATTACCAAACATGTTACCATTTTTCATAATTAGATGTTTACATCAATACAATAAAATTTCGCTTAAAATATATACAGTATTATTTTTATACTTATATTAATCAATTTTGTATCACATTTCTAATATGAGGAATCAAGTTAATCAGCGTCAATATAGTGACTACATACATACAATTTATACAATCATATTTATATTTATTATATTTTACTTTATATATTTATGTGCATCTTATGTAATACTATATGATACGCTACCAAATCGTGAGTATCGGCTAGATTCAAGCGGTGATAACATGCTACAGTATTTTTGATAATGACTCTACTAGTATTTATACGTCGATTCTTTGCAACACCATATTTATTTATGCTCATTTAATTCGTTATTTATGTATTAATATATAATTTATTTATTTTTAATAATTATACATATAATTACTATTTGTTGAATGCGTATATAACAAAAAATAAATAAAGTATCGTTTATTTGAATATATATTATAGATAGTTCAATTCAGCACAGATGTGTATCATATCTCATTGTATTTATATATTGTGTCAGTTTTCTAGTGTGTAACGTTGTGATATGTAGTCGCCCATCACGTTGTCCGTGGTGGTACAGTTCAAGGTACATAGAAGTGTGCCATTAATTAAGTGATCGTACAGGGTTCGTAACAGTCCTCAGTCGATGTAAGGGTGGGCGGGGCGAGTAGACTCGCCCTTTTATTCTCCGCGACCCTGTCCTTAAGCCTAGGCCGATCTTAAAGTACAACTCTTCAGTTTTAACTCCAAATTGAACAGGTTTTATAATAATACTTAATACACTAGACAATATAACGGTTCGACATTAAGGTGCCAGTGTTCATAGCTATTTTCGTTGGTCTGATTTTATTATCATCACTTCACTCCCTATTTTAATCAACAACCATTTTCTTTTTAAATCATTAAAATTAATTGAATATATAAAATTATTCATAAAATCTAAACCTACTATTTACGTCTAATGTTAGGTTGTAATATACAACGTTATGTTGTAATTTAGCTTTTATGTAAGTAATACAACTATATTTATGAATTAAAATGATAAGTATTTTTAAATGTAAGCTACACGATTTAATGTTGTTTGTAAATGTACATTTTGAGTTCAATTAGATAGTAATTGATTGGTAGTTGAGGAGCCGCAGTGTGGCGCGGGCGGCCGAGCGCGCGGAGCCACGGACCACCTTCTCCGATCGAATAGGGGCACTGTTATTTCGCTCAGATTCGCTCGCGCAGTGTTACCTACATATTGTCTATCGTATATTGTCGCGGACACAGCTCGTAGTCGGTGTGAGGCTCGCTCCGGGCACACTTTAGTCTGTCATCATCACATGCTTCATTCGACGATACATTACTACTTAGGGTGATCGATCGCTGGGGTGGGAGGGGTTCGTACGCGTCGCACACATTCCAAAATAACGCTACTTGTAACGCCAAGTGACGCGTCTCGATGAATGCGTTACAACTTGTAAGTTAACCACTTTGTTGTTCATTAACGATAAGTTAGGTTTAATCTCAGTCGATGTTGTTTAACTTTAGTCTGTGTATAGTATTCTCTCGGTTAAGTTTATGTGAGGATGTGAATTTGAGCGAATCGACAGGCAACTGCCTAAAGGGTTCATACTAGCTGTATATCTTAAGTACCTAAACAATTATTTCTGTTGCACCAATTTTATTTTGCGAGCCGTGTTAGTTATATTTTATCAATTGTACATATAGATAGGGCGATGTATACAGAGTTTTCAATCAATCTTAATGGTTATGGTTGAATTTAAATGTGGGCAAATACCAATGCAAAATCGCATTTTGCTGTTCATACATTTTAAGAAATCTTTTTATCGAAGACCATAGATGTCTATTTATGTTACTGTTTTAGACCGTGGTGAGGTCACGACTCGGGAAACGGTTTTTGTGAGTGGCTATTGGCTTATTATATGTATACATAAAGTAACAATAACCAGGATTAATATTTGAAATAATAAAGTGAGCACAGCGAGCCGGGTCCCGACTCGTCCCGCGCCGCGAGTAGTGTGGTGCACGGCCCACCCCACGCTTCACCCGCGCCCGCGCCGTCGCCACGGGAGGAACACTAACCTCGCAACCCGGTCCGCCACACCCGCCTCGCGCGCGTGCCGACCTTTATGTTTATCTAATAATATTAATTAAATAATACATAAGTACACCCGATAAGTTTAGCCACGAAGGCTTCCTGTGAGACTGCAGCCGCACCGAATGTAACTGAACTCATTACAACTTCATCATAACTGAAACAATATACATCACGCCCGACATCACCCAACTACTGCTTGGTTTATAGCTATCGAATTGAGCTTATCACATTTAAAAGTGTTTCAATATAAATGTCACTGAAAAAAATATAGTTGTTTGTATTTCATGGTATTCGTAGGTTATTGATTGAACTGTAGTAAGTTCAGTTAGAACGGTGCATCGCTCACTATCTACCGCAGCCAGATTTGGACCGTGTCATTACCTCACATTACGTCTTTTATACGTTATAAATGATAGTTATTGTTGTCGCTAAATTTTTAAACTTATTTTTATTTTGAATATTGTTTAGAGGTTTCATTAAGTTTAAATCTGTAAACACGATCTATGTCTAGATGGCAACATAGATACATTTACGGTGTGAGATATGCCCGTGAATCGTCAATGTATTTATTTCATGGTGATTTAATAAATAATGTGAGACGCACGTTCGCCGGCGCGGCGGCGAGGAGCGAGGTGTGCTCGCCGCCCGCCGCCGCCCGTTATTGTAGAAATAAATGATATTTTCGTTTAAAACATTGTGTCTTTATTTATACGTCATAAAACTGTATAGATAACTCCCTTATGTATAGTGCCATGATCATATGGAAATATATTTCTGTCAATTATTAAATTTATTGATTTGTGGATCAATTTCACACTGCTTTGAACATGTTTGTTTGTTTGATTGATTAATTGGATACCTCAATCCATCGGACTTCTACAAAAGTATTTTATTAAGCGAATACAACAGACTATTAGAAATAGTTTAGAATAGGAGATTATTCAACTTAAATAGGGTAGGCAAATTTTCTAGCCTGATATAATATACAGCCTCTTTATGGGGGATTTATTTTCATATTTATTGAATTTATGCAATAATAGTATTTTTGAAGAAGTGTTTGTAGCACCTGCCTATCTCAGGTTGAAAATCCAAACTACATATATCGGTTTTGATCATCAACATTACGATGACGATATTGAGGTATAAAATACACATTATATACTGTTACGAAGTAAACTTCAGCTTTCCGCTCTAGTGGCTTGTAGCCGCAACATACGAAATGAAATAGTAGTGATAAAGTTACGACTGTCTTCCATATTATGGTTTATTACGATTTGATATGAAATGCTCCCAAAAGTGTCCACTAGAGGCGGTGCTCGCTATACAAAATATTCACCGTAGTCGCTAGCGTGTGTAGATTACGTTAGTGTAGAAAACTCATGGTAGAGGTACAGAACGATCGTAAATTCGGCAAAACTGAATGAGGTTATCGGGTGATTTAGATAATTGTATCTACAAACAGTAAAGACCTAGCTAAAAACTAGGGTATTTTTTAATGTCATAATGGTGCCGATTCTGTTGTAAATCACACTAAACTAATTTTAGTCACATCAAATCTCTTTCTTACAAACATTATTGAAAAAGGATAGAAAATGTTTAAAGCTGTCAAAGCAGCGATGATGGACGCTCGGACTGTGGAATGAGTGGGGGTGCAGCATGGGGTTCTTCAAAAAGGGTGTGAAGAGATTTCTTTAGGGTCGGCAACGCGCGCGTGATACCCCTGGTGTTGCAAGCGTCCATAGGCTACGGTAACTGCTTACCATCAGGCGGACCGTATGCTCGTTTGCCACCTTAGTGGTATAAAAAAGAAAGTAGTCTTTGCCACCGTAATTTGCGGGTATTTAAACGTAACCGCGATAGATGGCAACTTAATTTATATTGAAAAGAAGCATTGGTCTAATTTGACTGGTTTACATCCTTTTCTAATGTACTTTGTTAGAAAGAGATATAGTGAGATTAAATTTAGTTGAAAACAACAGAATCAGCACCGATATCACGTGAAATCTACTGGTCTGATTTTATGAAGGCTTTGCAGTGTTGGTACAAAACACAGTATCAAAACTAACCGATTAAACAATCAATACTACACTACCTAAGTCTAATACCTACAGTCAAATATAACTACGGATAATAACAACTAATATATGAAACAGTACACAATTTATTGATACTTTTATTTACATATAATATACATCTACAACTAGGTATATATCACAGTTACCTAAGGTTGCATCCTAATAGACCCGTCGAGGCGTATCGTCTCTCCATTAAGCATGGGGTTCTGAATGATACTCTGGACCAGAAGCCCGAATTCATGTGGATGACCCAGTCTTGGTGGAAACGGCACCGAATCCTCGAGGCTCTTGATAATTGGCTCTGGCAACAACGCCATCATTGGCGTGCGGAATAAACCTGCAATTTAATAAATCATCTTACAACGACATAATATTAACCCTCCACTTGCTGGGGCACCCCATCCCCATACTAAAATAATGTAAATTTGACTTTGAAAACAAATTCCTTGGTTTTTTTTAATAAAAAATTAGGAACTTAAGATTTAAAAAACATGTCATTAAATTTAATATTAATTTGAGCATTTCGCATATTAACAAACTGGTAGGTTTCAAAAGTACGCCGGATAGTGTACGGTTCTAGGGTTAATAACAATATTTAGGAGGCATTATTGTGCTTGGACCTCGATTGAGACATTAGATTCTTTTATTTATCACAAAAGCAAATCCCACCCATAAACCCTTATGCACTTGAACTTAGCACCTTCTTTTATTCCTTTAGTATCCTATAGAAATCATTTGTTATTTTTAACCTTACTGTTTGTTACCTCATAACTCCGTCATTTATGAACCGATTTGGAAAATTCTTTTTTTATCTGGAAGGGTACACTTCCCGTTTGGTCCCATTGTCATCACATCAGGATTTGATTACTTCTTCGTGTACTTTGAAGTCGGTTTAAGTTTTTTGTAAAACAGTCCAATTATTATTTAACCGCAAGTCAAGGAATTAAAGTGCATTCAGAGATTGTATAAGTGTACATATCCCAACACAAAATCGAATCTCAAAGGGTTCCTAGGTTTTGGATCTGTGTCCTCATACACACCTACAAATAGATCATCATACATCCTTCTTTGGGATCTGACGTCGAAATGGGACCAAAGACAACACACATACTTGGCACAATGATCTGAGGTCAAACTACTATCTCTTAAAACAATCATATTATAACCTTACATGTCTTTTGTCCCATTTTGACGTCAGATCCCAAAGAAGGATGTATGATGATCTATTTGTGTTTGTTTCTTATATCGTTCAATCAATTGCGATGAAACTTTGGTGCGTTGTTGTGCGTAGGTTGGGGAAGGAAGATTGATGTAACGCTTCAGCTGTCTCCCTTTCTCCTCGCGCTATCGTACTCACACTGCCTGCGACTTGCATTTGGAACCTTTTATAATTATAAAACAACAGCAGGTCGCAAGTCACTCCATGAAAAGCCAAAAGTCGCTTCATTTGGGTTCTCAAGAATTTTGACGGTGAATGAAGAGTTATGACGATGGTGAGAACCGAACACGATCCGTGATAAGTTATTATTTACGCATAGCACAGTGAGATTGATCGTTGTCAAAGGCAATTTGTTCAAAGATAAAAAAATAGTTAAAACAGCTATTTACCTGGAGCAATAGTGACTACCCGAATGCCTTGCTTAGCGAGATCTCTGGCGATCGGCAAAGTCATGCCGACTACACCAGCCTTCGAAGCCGAGTAAGCAGCCTGGCCGATCTGTAATAATAACATTCATATCCTATACTATTTAACGAGCAATATCTATACTAATATTATAAAGAGGAAAGATTTGATTGTTTCTTTGTTTGCATTTGGCTCCGAAACTACTGAACCGATATGAAAAATTCTTTCACTGTTGGGAAGCTACACTATCCTCGGGTAACATAAGGTATATTATATATTCAAAAAAAATAGGGATCCTTACTAAAACTCCAACCCCCTTATTAATAAATAACGTTTAAGTCAAGTATAGTAATACCTAGGATTAAAATATATCCGTCACTTTCTAATGTCATATAAACAAAAAGGGATGAGAATATGTTAACTCATTGGCTCGCGGTTAAAAATATAACAATGACAACAATTGTTATAATTCTAATATCTTTTTTTTCTAAACTGAATAGTTTGCGCGAGAAACACTTCCAAAGTGGTAAAATGTTTGTCCCCCCCTGTAACTTCTAAAATAAGAGAATGATAAAACTAAAAAAAATATATGATGTACATTACCATGCAAACTCCACCGAAAATTGGTTTGAACAAGATTTATAGTGCGTTCGAATTGGAGTGATGTCGTTTTTAACAGTTTCAAAATGGGCATTTTTGTTTATGCGTTCGAATTGGAAAATTTCAACAATTTTGCAACTTTTGCCACAAACGATATTTCCCAAATCGAATGACGAGATACAAAAATGACATTTGCATGCTCATCGCCTGCTTGTCACTTGTCTCAACCTACCTTTTCCCTTCAGTTAATCTTTAAACAAAGTTAATCTGACAAATTATTCTGTTGCCTGTTAGTATTTCTATCCAATTTATAGAATTTTCGCTTCCCGTTTGAATTTTCCAAAACTTATCTGTCAGATTCAAAGATGTCAAAATATGATCACAAACGACCCTGCCTCGGAGGTGGGTCAAAATTTGCAGTTCACGATGTCGTTTTTAACTGTTTGCAAGTAAAACGAACGGTGAACGAAAACAGTTTAAAACGCCAATTTCGCCCACAACTTTCCAAATCGAACGCCAGATGTGATCGTTTTTGGCATTTTTGACTGTTATTTTTGCTACCATACCACAATTCGAACGCACCTTTAGTAAGTAGACTTTTTTAATACGTCATAAATTGAAATTCATATCAAATACTCAGGTCTATACTACCATTTACTTATATACCTACAGGTTTGTACGGAACCCTCGGTGCGCGAGTCTGACTCGCACTTGGCCGGTTTTTTATTACTTGACTAGAAGTTACAAGCCGCATATGGCTTGTTGTAAGGAGAAAAGAGTTTACCATGGGATCAAAACTGAAATATTTTTTTTAAGATAAATATACAAAGTGATTTTTTTTTCTAACCAGTGTGGGCAACTTCGGAATTACAGGTCTTAGAGAAAAATACTGAAAGGAACCCCGAGCTGAATTTTGAAGAAAATAAAAATGCCATTCAGCGTTTTTCTCTAAGACCTGTAGTTAAGACGTTGCCCTCACTGGCTGGAAAAAAAAATCATCCTGTATAGACACAAACTCATACGGTTTGTTTAAGCCCAAGAGGACTTTTGACTTTTCTTTTTATTTACTTACTGCATCCGCTTGTGCTAATCTCCGAAACAGCTGAACGGATGAGTTTCATAAGTAAATAAAGCTTAGCTTCAGTCAACATATGGCCTATTATATGAATTGGGTGGTGGGAAAATAAGACAGAAAATCTAGTGTATACTTATGAATTTGCATCACAAGCCAAAAAACCATTGGTTTCTAATTACCTGTCCATCAAAGGCAGCAACACTGGCAGTGTTAATGATGACACCTCGTTGCCCATCTGCATCAGGAGCATTTTTGCCAATTATTCCTGCTGCCAATCTGATCACGTTGAATGTACCAATCAAATTTACCTGCAAGTAGTTTAAGAATTGTTGGAATAATACATACTAAAATAAACATGAAATTGAGTAAAACGAACTTTTCACAATTAAGCTAACGGACTTCGTTGAAATCGTTCCGTTCCTCCTGGGAACTATCGAACTACAAGGTCCCGGGAGATGCAACCCATATGTTTTCGACATCACGCTGATACGGAGGGAACACTTTGCTTCATGGTTTCTATTCCGAACAAAAAAGGTGTGAACAGTCTGTGTTTCTTGAACCTAGATATTTGCAAGGCCATAGTGAATAGGCATTATCTGATCAAGCATGCTTCCTTCTGCCTCGACTCCTTCCAGAGTGAGTCAATAGTAAAAATGTAAGCCCATTTCTCATTCAATTCAATTCAAACAGAACCCAACATCTGACTTCATTAACACCTCTAGTTTTTTTATTGTGTTATCAATGGAAATTACATAAACTAACTTAACATATGCAGTAAAGGTCAGTTCAATACTAAATTAAAATAATGAATACTAAATGAAGTTACTCAATGACCTGTTTAAACATATATACAGTAGGAATAGAGAAATAATAATAATCCACTACCTTCGATCTACATATACATAAAATTATAGAATCAGATAGATAGATAATACTTTATTGTTACACCAAAAAAAAAAATAACAAACAAAACATAAAAATAATAGTGTTACAATGGGCGGCCTTATCACTAAAAGTGATCTCTACCAGGCAGCATACCTATACATTGAGTATTTTTACCAAAATGTTTCTTTTTACTATACTAACAAATATACTTACTCATTTGCTTCATGGGTGTGTTATGGCTGCTACTAAAGTATAGTTTGCGGAAGTTGTTTGTGTTACATATAAATACACACACACCCCTACACATACACCAAACATACACTTTGCGCGCGTTTCGTATTTTTGTATCCTAGTTAAATTTAAGTTTCTTTATTGTTCCTAAAAAACATTTCAACTTATCACAAAATGTCTTGGAAGAGCGGGATCTCCTAACACAAGCAAATCGCTGCTTAAAAGGAGATTCCAAAAATATATTGTAACCTAAGATAAGTTATTTGAAATAAATTTATCATTATTTACTATCACTTCACTATCTAACTTTTCAATGTTACCATCCCGCTTACAGAATGCCAATGGAATATATCTAAGTTTGGTTAATTTGTGGTAATAGACATAATATTATATCAAATGATGGGGTCGAAGGCTCAATAAAGGAGGAGATTAAGCCACAATTTAATTTGCCAAAAATTTAAGGGGATTCAAAATGTAGGCAGCATTCCTCTTCATATTTTCAAAGATGTAATGATGACTATACATTGATAAAATTATACAATAAACTTTATTATCAATTCTTATCATAACCAAAACCTTATCATAACACAAGCAAATCGTTGCTTAAAAGGAGATTCCAAAAATATATTGTAACCTAAGATAAGTTATTCGAAATAAATTTATCATTATTTACTATGTATGTATCACTTCACTATCTAACTTTTCAATGTTACCATCCCGCTTACAGAATGCCAATGGAATATATCTAAGTTTGGTAAATTTGTGGTAATAGACATAATATTATATCAAATGATGGGGTCGAAGGCTCAATAAAGGAGGAGATTAAGCCACAATTTAATTTGCCAAAAATTTAAGGGGATTCAAAATGTAGGCAGCATTCCTCTTCATTTTTTCAAAGATGTAATAAAGATTGATAAAATTATACAATAAACTTTATTATCAATTCTTATCATAACCAAAACCAAGGTTAATTAGTTATGTAGGTATAAGGGGGAACAGAGATGTAATAAAAACTACGAATGATGACTGTAGCTACAATATGACATCATGTATACAGGATACAAAATTATAATGATTAAAGCAGGTAATTTACTGGAAAACTAACCTCAATTGTTTTCTGGAAAGACTTCAAATCAAATGGTTGATTCTTTTTAAAGTTGTATATTCTTGATGCTGTACTGATTCCAGCACAATTGACAGCAACATCAAGGCGTCCAAACTTGTCAATGGTTGTCTGCAGGGCATTTTTGACATCTTGTTCTGATGACACCTGGGCAAACAAATTAAATGATTTATTTATTGAGCTCAGTTGGCAGTAGCTCCACACTCTCTCCACTGGAGGTTATGGACTTAATGGTATTGGAATCCTACAATGAGGTTTAGCTTCTATTGAACCATTGCATAGTGAAAGGGTGGTCATCAAACAATTAACACAAAGAAGCGCAATGACGTTCATTTTGGTTGAAATCTATTCCGCTAATTTCCCACCGCCGAAAATATGCTCTGATTGGCTAAGTTAAAAACGCATGCACTGTGATTGGCCAAGTCAAAAAATACACGAGCCAGTGATTGGTCCTTGCTGTTTAAATTCAGTGACAAATCACTGAATAGTTTCGGAATTTGATTGATTAGTTTGTTACTCTAAAGGGATTTTTAGTCAATGTTCATGGTACTCGAGAACCAGTTTTCATTTTAGATTTACATGGCCCAAATATTATGAACTAATATGAAAATGCAATTATAAATTTCAATAATAAGAATCAATATCAAATTTACTACAGTCTGTGCATCATGATTTGAAAGGTAATTAAATAATATTTGTTGTAAATGGGATAAAATAATTATTCTGAAATACAACCCAGTTACGCATTTAGTGGATCCCTCACTCATAAATTTAGAATTATTTCCGGATGTTCCGGGTAAAATAAATATTGTAATACATACATCAACTGGCACAAATGCAACATTTTCACCAAGTTGCTTGGCTGCGTCTTGACCAGGACTGGAAGGTAGATCGCAGATGACGACCCTGCCTCCTTGCTTGAGTAGTTGCTCGACAGTTGCCCTGCCAAGACCCGAGGCGCCGCCGGTGACGAGACCAACCAGACCCTAGGATTACCGACAAGGACGGCATTGATGAATTTTGTGAGTTACTTCATAATCAACAAACATCAACAATGTGGAAGCAATGTAGTAAGAATATATAACGGAAAAGTAAAATTATTTGCTAGATATTTTATAAATCAGTAAAGAAAGAACGGATGAGAGTAGCGGTTATAACTAAACTAAGCGTACCTTGAACATTTTCGGTTAGTAGTAGTTTCTTTCCACAAGGCCTAAAATTATTGTATTCGAACGGCTCGTATTCGAACTAAGAAAGAACGAACGAAGCGCCGCAACCTTCGCCCTAGTTCTTATCGTTTACCGATATGATAGCTGTTTTGTTGTGCTCTTTGTTACGTAATCAATTGGATTATGTATATACTTTTAATAAAATCAGTATTCAAACAAACTCAGACACACACACACATGCATGCATAAGATAATAAATCGCTTGTTTGTTTTTGTTTTAGGTTACCTATTTTAATTCATTTTTTAAGGTTAAGTATGACTGACAGTCAGTTGAGTGAGATTAACAGAACAGACAGGTGTTGCCAATAAGGAAATACAAAAATATTGGGATAATAGATATCCTGTTTGACTTTTTGGCGGGAACTTGCAGTGACGTTGCGTTTCCGTTCTTATTATCATAAATTCGTGTATTTTGAGTTTTACTGAATATATCTGGAATATCTGATCTGATATATCTGGTGGTATTTTATGCAATAAAGGTCAATCCATTGCACCAGTGAAGTGAAATGAATTATGTGTATCGTGACTTTTCAAGTTGTCTCAAAATGTTCGCGAAGAATTTTAGTACAATGACCACCATTGTAGTACGTTAGACACAAAGATTTTCATAGGGCATCGTGCCTCTACCCAGATGGATAATCCGCCTTACTAAAGCATGACATTTAATTTCACTCCGCTTGAGGGGCTCCCTGAGCAAATCGCTCTCAGTTCGTACTGCGCACGGCTGTCAAATACTGTCAATTCTGGCTTGTTTATTTCATGTTCCCATAGAGGCGACTATCCTTCTGGACGTTTTAAATTCTTTGGTTAGACATGACTTTTATGGACGGTGATTGACTGAGGACTAATGTGAAAGTGATTTATTGTGACTGGTAACTATAATATTACTCGACACTGGCAGAAATAAGTCCTAATTTGGATTTGGTTGCCATACTTAAAACTAAGAAGGATATCCTGTTGAAATACCCAATTTTGGTGATGTGTCCACATGTAGCGGGAAATTTGAAATATTATTGTTTTTACTTTCATTTAACAATAATGCTAAATATTTCAGTGATTTACGACACTTATCACTTAACTACATGGTTTTTTAATCATTTGTATGCCCACAGAGCTAGTATAAGCCTTTCGCCCAGTACCCACTTGACATTGTGTTTTGGGACACCTGTATATATTGCTACGAACTCCAAATGGAGGGTAAAGATTTTAGGCTGCACATCCACCAGAGATGTGTGCAAGGTAGCGGAGCGCTGCGAGGATGGGTACTGAAGTTGTGATACGGTGTGACTCTTTCCAACAGATGTGCGAGGAATGTGTAATAATGCGTACAGATGAGCTGTGCGAGGATATGTAGCGGACTCTTTTCGGATATGACCATCTACCAAAAACCATCTATAACTGCTAGGCGAACATTGACATCGCATATTCCTCACACGAATTTACCGCTTGTTTTGTATGTACAAAAACCTAACTCCACTAAGCCCATATCCAGATGAGATGCGCGGATCGAGGCTAGGTAAATATTGGTGCTTAAAAAACACATTCTTACGAAGTTTTGCTAACACACGTATACAGCCTCGTAGCCCGTAGCCGGACTATAGGGGCCCCCCTTGTAGCCCGGCGGCCCCGTAACATTCTACACGGCTGATACGGCGGTAGATACGCCCCAGAGACTAATCCAGCATAGGTTTCTAAAATAAGCCATCTCAAAATCTCTACCCGGTATAAAATAAACATATAGGAATAAACATGCAATGAATACAAATATTTAAACATCAATTTATTAATAAAATAATAAACAATAAATGCCTCACTACTGATTGGTACATCTTTGGTAACTTTACATATGACACATACTTATAATAACTATACTTAAGTTCCATTAAATAACAATGAAAATAAATAATTTAATCACTTTTCTGAGATTCGTAAATGGAAGTTTAATAAATAAACGTCTATACCAGAGCAATCGAGTGGAGATAAAGAATGTAAACAAACTTCCAATTTTTTGAAATTATGTAGACAGCGGCCATACAGCGGCTTTACCGACCGCTTTCATGTTGACATCTGTCGTCGGCCAACTGACGTCATTATTGCATGCGAGAGATAATTATCGCTCGCTATCGTAATGTAACTCAGTATAGCTCGGTTGTTTACATATATTATCTCCACTTCTCGGCTCTGGTATATAATATATTTAAACATACATTCATCTTCGTAGGTATCAGGATATCTTAAATACTAATTGGATACAACGTTTCATAAGTTATTTTCTCTAACTACATGCTACGTTTGGGAACAGTGCAGGTAGATCATGACTAACTGCATGGATGCATCGCTACAATTTTCGCACATACTCGCCTACTCCTCAAAATGAATAAGAGTTGTGTTTTCAATATAGATCGTGTCCGTTTTCCTAATCTGCGATGGTGGCAGACAGAAGGGTGGTGGATGTGACCAGAAGCCGTTTTCTGTGCACACTATGGAAGATTCCCCCACCATTTCAAAGCCGTCCTCGCACGCGTATATCATAAGATCTCCTACAGGATATTTGCCAAGTGATGAAGAAGGCTCCGTTAGAAGCCTACCATTTTCAGGAATCAGTGGGTCCGGACAGTATATTGCTATGGAAAAAGAAAGATCGCGTGAGTAAGGTCGCTAGAACTCACTGGGGAGGGGGGAAGGGTCGGTAACGCATTGATGCCTCGTGCGGCTTGTGCGCTGCAGGTGTCTTACTACTAGCTCTCTCCCGTCAAAATTTTCCATACTGTGTATGAAAAACATAGAATTGATGGAACAGTACCCCTAGACAAAGTACATTTCGTTGTGTTTGCGCGAATAGAAACGCTACAAAATAACATAAATAATGTTACGACATCGCGACATCAGGAATAAATTGCTACCAGTAACGCCATCTGTTATTGAATAGCGGTACTATCTGTAACGCTGTTATTGTATAGGAGTAAACATCTATCAAGCAACGCCATCTATCGCCGAATAGCTACCGGCTTCTGGAATATTCCCGATAGCACTGTAGGCATGTAGAATACGCGGGTAAATTGTGGAATGTTCCAGATGCCGTTTATGAAGTATAAATACGGGACAATGCACAGAGGAGTTGGAGTTTGGTTTTGTATAACAGTGAGTAAACATAGAAGTGAAATACAGTTAAGTGCTAGTGAACTATTTAATTTCTGAGTGTTTTAATTAGAGTTTTAATAAAAGTGTGACCAGTGTTTTGGTAAATTCGTGTACCATTATTTATCCTGAACCCCAGCTCGTAACAATTGGTGTCAGAAGTAGTAGGATAAATAATGCCGGTTATGCCAAAGGAAGTCACTGAGGGTGTCCGTACAAGGGGCCAGCGGCAGCAGGAGATGGATGAAAGGAGGTTTGGAGGTTCTCCGTCGCAGACTTCGGGTGGCCAGCAGCCAACTGGCTCTTTGCCAGTTGCCGACCCACCTGAAGTCAGAGCAGTACCTGCAACCCCAGATCTTGGCGCTTTGATGGTAATGCTACAGGAGCAGGCTCGCCGTCAGGAGGAGCAGGCTCGCCGTCAGGAGGAGCAGGCTCACCGTCAGGAGGAGCAGGCTCGCCGACTGGAGGAACAGCTACAGCGGGATAAGGAGGAGCAGGCTCGCCGCCAAGAGGAACAGATGGTTTTATTAGAAAATTTACAAGTAACTCTTGGCAAGGATCTCAAGGTGGTGAAGGAACAGCTTCAGCATCATGAGTCCCGTATCTCGGAATCCGAAAATCGTATGTCCAAGGCCGAAGTACAGATAGAAGACGTGAAGAAGGCCCTCGTTGGACTCAAGGTTGGAACTGCTACTTCTTTACCTGTGGCTTCTTCACGTGGTTTCAAGGTACCGCCATTTGATGGCACCTCGTCATGGTCAGCCTATAGAATCCAGTTCGAAGCTGTCATGAAGGCGAATGGTTGGACTAGTGCACAGGCGATGACAGCACTCACTTTGGGTCTTCGCGACCAGGCCCTCACTATACTGGAGGCCCTCGGGAAGGACGTGACGTATGAGCAACTGTTGGAAGCTCTAGAATCTAGATACGGGGACGCACACCTGGAACACGTATTCCGTGCCCAACTCAAGGACCGTGTGCAACGGAGCGCTGAAACTATACAACAGTGGGCTCTAGAGATAGAAAAGCTGGTCCGTAAAGCATACCAGTCTGCACCAGCGATGATCAACGGTAATCTAGTGCAAGCGTTCGTGGATGGTATACGCGACTTGGAAGTTAGAGCTGCCGTGAGATTAGGGCACCACGAGTCGCTGAAAGACGCTTTAGCCCATGCCTTAGAAGTGGAGGCTGTGCGACGCGATGACCGACCTCACCGCATCAGGGAAGTGGCCTCGCCCCGTTGCTACAACTGTGGAGAAAAGGGCCACCTTCGGATGAGTTGCCCGAAGTGGAGAAACTATAGAAAAGAAGAAAATCGACCCCGGGAAGAAAATGCAGCGGTGACTGGTGGCACTGCTCAGCAACAGGGAAACGAGTAAACGCCAGGACCGCGGGGCGGGTGCTGGCTGGTGTTCGAAGAGCCCCAAGGATCTCGATCTCACAAGCCCATAACGGGAACAGTCTGATCATTATAGGTGAAATTAATGGCAAGCCATGTAACGTAACGTTGGATACTGGAGCATCTCGCACGATCGTCAGTTCCCAACTAGCAAGTCGGTTTCTTGGGGACTACTTCAAAGACTACAAGCAAATTGAATTGGTAACAGCTACCGGCCAGCAGATAACCGTCGAAGGCGAGAAGGAGGTAGAATTAAAATTGGGCAACCAAAGCTACCGTCACAAAGTAATCGTGGCCGACATTATGGATGACTGTATCCTGGGATTAGACTTCATGAGGAAACATCACTGTGAGATCGACGTCAATCACGGAGTATTAAAATGTGCTTCGGAAGAAGTCTTCATAGAAGGCGCATCGTCGGGCCAAGTGTATTGCTTGAAGAAGAGTGTTCTCTCTCCCATGTCTGAAACAATCGTGCCGGTAATCTTACCAGAAAATGCAGGTCATAGAAATCGTTGCATCCTTATAGAGAAACTGGACAGTGATCTTCCATGGAAGATGGCACGAACTTTAGTTAAAGCTAACAACGTCTCGGCAGTACGTGTACTAAATTTAAGTGAGCATGAACAAGTACTCAAGAAGGGGACATTGATGGGCACTTGTGAAGAAGTTGCTTGGATGCGTACATGTCAAGACCAGCCTACGGGGTCTGTTGGGGGAAATGTTCAGTTCAACGTGACAACGCTATTGGAAGACTGTAGTGATAATTTGTCGAAGGAAGAGATGGATAAGGCTAAGAAGATGTTGCTCCGTTACGCTGATATTTTCTCAGTTGGTGATACTGACATAGGGAAGACTGGATTAGTTCAGCACAAAATAATACGGGTGATGAGTTACCAATCCGCCAACGACCAAGAAGGTTACCCATAGCACGGGAACAGGAAGTAGATGCCATGATTCAGGGAATGGTAAAAGGTGGTGTTATAGAGCCCTCATCTAGTCCATGGTGTTCTCCCGTGGTATTGGTGAAAAAGAAGGATGGTAGCATGCGCTTTTGTGTTGACTATCGTCGGTTGAATGACATTACGAAGAAGGACAGTTACCCACTACCAAGGATTGACGACACGCTAGATACGCTGACAAGAACGAAGTGGTTTACCACGCTGGACCTGAAAAGTGGCTACTGGCAAGTTGAAATAGACCCAAAGGACAAGGAAAAGACTGCATTCTCTACAGGAAAAGGACTATGGCAATTTAACGTCATGCCATTTGGACTATGCAATGCGCCTGCTACTTTTGAACGGCTAATGGAGCTAGTACTAAGTGGTTTAATTGGAGACGCCTGCCTTGTTTATTTGGATGACATCATTATCGTGGGACGAACATTCGAAAATCATCTCCAAAACTTGGAACAAGTACTCGCGAAAATACGTGGAGCCAACCTTAAATTGAGCCCAAAGAAGTGCTCATTTTTTAGACGACAAGCAAACTTTTTAGGACACATAGTCTCAGAAGAAGGAGTTCAGACAGATCCTGAGAAAATAGCTGCTGTCAACGATTGGCCAGTTCCAAGAGATAAAACGCAGGTCAGGGCATTCTTGGGCTTGTGCTCCTATTATCGACGTTTTGTGAAAAATTTTGCTGACCTTGCTAGACCTCTACATAAGTTGACAGAGGAAAAATCACAATTCTTTTGGGACAAAGCATGTGATGTGGCATTCCAAGAATTAAAGAAACGGCTGTGTAGCTCACCTATTTTGGGTTATCCTGATACTGAAAAAGAATTCATAGTAGATACTGATGCGAGTAATAATGGAATTGGTGGCGGTTATCCCAAAGAAAAGGAGATCAAGAGGTTGTGATAGCTTATTTTAGCAAGTCCTTGTCGAAACCGGAGAGAAATTACTGTGTTACAAGAAAAGAATTACTTGCTGTTGTGAAAACGTTGCAGCATTTTAGCAAGTATTTGATAGGGAGGAAATTTCATCTCCGCACTGACCATGCCGCATTGAAGTGGCTATTGCAATTCAAAAATCCAGAAGGACAAGTCGCTAGATGGATTGAACTGTTACAAGAGTTTGACTTTGTAACTGAACATCGCAGTGGGAGGTTGCATGGCAACGCAGATGCCTTATCAAGGAGACCTTGTCCTGAAAATTGTAAGCACTGTGTTAGGCAAGAAGATAAGGAAGTAATAACCGTAAAGATGCTAAGGACTGACCTAAGTGAAGAGTGGATAGAAACCCTAAAGCAGGCTCAGCAAGATGACACGGACATCAAGCCGATTCGCGACTGGATTCAGGCTAGTGCCACTAAACCTAAGTGGTGTGACGTGGCAACGACGAGTTCAGTCACAAAAAGTTATTGGGCACAGTGGGAGAGCCTAGCTATACAGGATGGAATTTTATGCCGTAAATGGGAAAATGCCCGAGGGGACAGGTCTCACCTACAAATGGTTGTTCCGAAGGCAAGGATACCAGATATCTTGAAATTCTATCACAATGGATGTTCAGGAGGTCACATGGGAGTAAAACGAACCCTTTTAAAGATTCGTGAGCGATTTTACTGGATCCACTGCAGGGACGATGTGGAAGACTGGATACGAAAGTGCGTCAGTTGCGCAGCTGTAAAAGGACCACAAACACGCAGTAGAGGTGCGCTGAAGCTGTACAATGTTGGAGCTCCCTGGGAACGGATAGCGTTGGATGTCGCGGGGCCGTTTCCTGAAAGTGATAGTGGAAACAAGTACTTCCTGGTCGTCATGGACTACTTCACAAAGTGGCCAGAGGTCTTCGCGATACCGAATCAGGAAGCTTCTACTGTGGCAGATAAATTAGTCCATGAAGTCTTCTGTCGGTTTGGTGTACCACTAGAAATTCACAGCGATCAAGGAAGAAATTTCGAGTCTCAAATATTTCAGGAGGCATGTCGAGTAATGGGTATACACAAAACCAGGACCACATCTTATCACCCGCAATCGGACGGAATGGTTGAACGGTTCAACCAAACGTTGGAGAGATATCTGGCAAAAGTTGTGCACAGCCGGCAGAAGGATTGGGACAAACACATACAACCCTTTCTCCTGTCATATCGAAGTGCAACTCATGAAAGTACGACGGTGACGCCTGCTTTTGCAAACTTCGGTAGAGAATTGCGATTGCCTGCAGATTTGCTCACCGGTATTCCGCCTGACGATCCACGTAGTGTTACAGATTATGCGAACGACTTACGAAACAAAATGAATGACGTATATGAGCACGTCAGGCAGTATGGCCAACAAATGTCTGAACGAATGAAGACCCGTTACGATCGGAAAGCGAACAATAGAGTATTCGAGATGGGGTCCCTAGTATGGCTACATAACCCAGTGCGCAGGAAAGGAAAGTCCCCGAAACTGCAAGCAAAATGGGATGGACCATATCGTGTTGTTACGAAAATCAATGATGTCACCTACCGTATCCAGAAGGGGGCTCGAGGTAAACCGAAGATTGTCCATATAGACCGTTTGGCGCAATACCATGGAACTCACATTGCTCGGGACGAGCATGTCTAAGGAGGGGGTAGTGTTACGACATCGCGACATCAGGAATAAATTGCTACCAGTAACGCCATCTGTTATTGAATAGCGGTACTATCTGTAACGCTGTTATTGTATAGGAGTAAACATCTATCATAACGCCATCTATCGCCGAATAGCTACCGGCTTCTGGAATATTCCCGATAGCACTGTAGGCATGTAGAATACGCGGGTAAATTGTGGAATGTTCCAGATGCCGTTTATGAAGTATAAATACGGGACAATGCACAGAGGAGTTGGAGTTTGGTTTTGTATAACAGTGAGTAAACATAGAAGTGAAATACAGTTAAGTGCTAGTGAACTATTTAATTTCTGAGTGTTTTAATTAGAGTTTTAATAAAAGTGTGACCAGTGTTTTGGTAAATTCGTGTACCATTATTTATCCTGAACCCCAGCTCGTAACAATAACAAAATGACATAAGGATACGCTAGATCCTAGCGTAACCAAATGTCCATCTCATACATTTTGTAGCGTTTCTTTTCGCGCAAACGCAACTAAATGTACTTTGTCTAGGGGTACTGATATTCAAGTGAGAGAGCTAGAGCGTAGCGTTTATTCGTTCAAAGAGCACCTCCACCTTACAGAATATCGCAGCCAAATAACTTTATGTTGTGTTCCTGCGCGTGAGTAATGTCGCCAGAGCTCATTGGGAGTCGGTAACGCGTCAGTGATGGCCCTTGTTTTGCAAGCGTCCATATGGCTACGGTAACCGCATACCATAAGGAGGCTTTTTATCGAATTTCAAAAAAAAAAAAAAATGTTACAATATACTCACGTGTACATATTGGCACGTCCCCGGACCACGTGCCGTCGAGGTCGCACTCGAGGCCCGGCGGCCCCACCAGCCTGTAGCCCCACGCGCACTGGAACACCGCGCGGCCCCCGAACGACGAGTTGTACTCCACCACGCTCAGGTGGGCGCCGAGCGCGCGCAGCGCGGGGCACAGCGTCTCCACGCAAGTAGGCGGACGGTGCGACCAAACACCTACGACACATTCATATTATCAGTTCCGCCTTTCTTCTTCTTATTTTTAATTTTGGCAACCAAGCCCAAATGAGGGCTCATTTCTGCCAGCGTCGAGTTACATTATAGTTTCCAGTCACAATAAATCACTTCACATTATAGTCCTTAGTCAGTCAACGTCCATACAAGTCATGTTTTACTACAATGGTGGTCATTGTACTAAAACTCTTCACGGACATTTTGAGACAACTTGAAAAGTCACGATACACATAATTCATTTCATTTCACTTCACTGGTGCACATGGATGATCTTTATTGGGTAAAATACCACCAAAAATACACAATAAAACTCAAAATACACAAATTTATGAAAATAAAAATGATAACGCAACGTCACTCTGCAAGTTCCCGCCAAAAAGTCCAGTTCCGCCTTTACAAGACGGTCAAGAGTGGGCCCTTCACCCACAGGAGCCCCGAAAGACCGATATATACGCATACACTACATGCGGATCAGAGCTGTTACTATTAAACAGTTTAACAAATTTTTCAATTAAAATAAACTTAATTTAAATTTACACCGATAAATATAAAATCATAGCAGATAGATGATTTTTGTAGTTCACTTTTTTATTTTCCAATGGGGCCCCAAATTCTTATTTGCCCAATGGCCCCGGCATGGCCTAAGACGGCCCTGGTTATAATATCTATTGCGAATACAGTGATCTTAAACTGAAGGTATAACGATCATATTTGTATTGTAGTACAAGTCGAGGTTTAAAACCTCCACATTGAACCTCCGTCGAAATTATGTTTTTATTTTATACCACTAATGTAATGTGACAAACAAGCATACGGCCCGCCTGATGGTAAGCAGTTCCCGTAGCCTATGGACGCTTGCAGCACCAGGGGTATCACTCGCGCGTTGCCGACCCTGAAGAGTGTGCCTTTATGAAGAACTCCTTGGTCATATGCAAACTGCGATGGGTACCCGAAAATTTCATTTGACTGGGACTAAGTGAGCGAAGTAATATTACCGTCTCCCATACAAGTGAGGATCGCAGAGCCGTTGAGATGGAAACCGGGTTGGCAGCTGAAGTGCACCGTGTGGCCCAATCTCGAGCCCTGAGCGAACTGACGTACGCGCGGCGAAGACACGTTTATTGTTGGACACGATACACCTGTTCACGAAAAAACTATAACCTTACGTCCTGGGAATCTTCTTGTAAATAGGAAGTTTTAGGAAATTTTGCTGCCTACATACTTTCTAAAGAAGTCCTTACTTTGCACGTAGAATTTAAAATTAAAATTATGATACCTATATTGATAGTGTGGAATGTGTCACAATGGACACGTTGTAAACATTTTAATGAAAATACTTCGACTTGATATCGACTTTTCAACATAGATTTCAGAAGACTTTTCCATAATATAATTATATCACCAGGTTGAGCTAGCCATCCCATATCTCATCACATTATACATGTGAAAGTTTGGATGTTTAGATATTTGTGGCTCGACTAAACAGCTGAACGGATTTAGATGAAATTTGGCATACCAATAGAATATGCTCTGGATTAACAGATAGGATATTTATTATCCCGGGAAGATAATATATCCCTCGAGAAACCGGGTGAGGAAACTTAATTGTGAGATAAATGCTAGAATACAATGTGTTTATTTCAAACTCACTAACAACTTTAATGAGTATGGTGTTGGTGTGGCCTCCGGGTGACGTGCACGTGTACTGATCGCTGTGCCTCGCCGACATCTTGCTAAGAGTTAGCCGGTAGTGTGTTTCTTTCTCGCCTTCGTCGGTAGACCATGCTGGAAAGAGATGGCATTATGGGAATCAACTACTTGTAGCTTTTTGAAGTAAAGCCAACGAGACGACATAAAGAATCTCGCACATTACGATTCGAGGACGAAGACGGACGGACGGATAGCGAGGCTTAGGTAGTAAAAGGGTTCCGTTGGCACTCTTTGGGTACGGAACCCTAAAAGGAGTGAACCTCAAGAACCTAAGGTTAGAGTTGAATGGAAGATACATAAATATTACGCTGGCCCAAAATATTTTAGAACAGGGCAGACCAAGCCAATATTTGTATTTGAATTCTCACCAGCGTTATGATGTCCCAAGGCTTGTGTCCAGCTCCAGTCAGGTTCACCAAGAGCTTTCGGAGATATGCAGTCAAGGTGCACCATGCTCTCAGGGTACACAAACAATTCCCCGGAGGGTTGCACTACTGCTGATCCGCTGGCTATTGTATACTGTATTGTTGGCGGAGCATCCCCTTAAATCATTTTAAAGACAAACACTTATAACTACAGGTCGGTTCACTAAAGCTGGCACTTGTGTATAAACGCGCGGCGTGACGTTGCACTGCATGCGCATCATGATCTGTCCGTCTCTCTTACGCGCGGTCAAGCTTATGAGTATGAAGGAGACAGTTGTTGTTTTGCTTTTGCTATTGTTCATAAATTATAGAGTGGTCTTTTTGCAATGTAATAAAACTTTCTGTATCGTGAAACTGTGAGTACTGTGAACGTGCTAGCTTTCGCTAACCGACCTGTATAAGTTCCATAAAATACAGAAGGAGATCGGTCGCTAAATTCACTACTTCTTGATTTACGATGAATCACCAATTACGTCACTCAACATGGCTCGACACCGGAAGCATGGAGTAGTAGTGCCAGCCACCACACCGTTATTCAAGAAAGAACAACATTTCTTTAGAACTATACCTATGGTGGCGGATCCAGGATTTCGGTTTGAGAGGAGCCGAGGGGCTATCAGTCAAATATACATATAAGCTGTTATATACATGTAACACATTGTCTCTCTGGAAGACTAGATATTGATATAATTATAGAAAAACTACATAATATATTAGCAAAAGACATACCTGTAAAATTGGTAACAACAGTGGTAGGTACACATTCAGGAAGTTTGGGGCTCCACTCCCCATTCTCACATCGGAGCATATTGTCACCTTTCAATTTGTAGTGACCAAAGTGCTTGCATCGTGCTACTATTACCGATCCATGAGGGAAATAAGTGACATTCTGTAAAAAAAAAACTACATATGTTATGGATTTGTTTTCTAATGGATGGGAAATAATTTAAACAATGATAATTAATTGAATGATGAATTAATATTGCACCTAAGCCATTCTACACTAACAGGACAATCTAAGGAGGTAGACTTTACGAAGCTCTGCCGGGGAAGAATTATCAAGAATAGAATATGTAAAAATTAAAACATGTTACAGTTAGACAGAAGACGAAGCAAGAACATATTTATCACAGATGAGACTCGGTCATAGTCTATTTCATTCCATGTCATGACAAAGTATTATGTTTCAATACAATAGAAAATAAGTTTTTGTTAAAAATTTCATTTTTAATACTATCTTTTTTAGGTGACTGTATTTTTCGTTGACTATACTTGCATTGTCTTCCAATATACTAATGAATACCAAATATCAATCCGACCACGGGATTTGACCCGAACATTGCAAGTGAGTAAAAAGCTTATAAAAAATACTAAAAAATTTCTTTCTTTTTTTCACTTGTTTCATGCATGAGACGAAGTGTGTGTGACACGTCCAAATACTCAGTGGACCGATTTGCGACGGTACAGAAGAATTCTTAAGTGTGCAATGGCCTACGTGATCCTACGTCCAGCAGGGGCTGAATAGGTATATGTTGAAGAACCTGTGTTAGTTTTTTTTTTTTTTTTTTTTTTTTTTTTTTTTCTCTCTTTTTATTGCAAGCTGTCTTTTATGACATTCAGCAATTGTTTAGTGCGTGAGGTAAGCTTGGGAGGAACATATCCATTGACATGCCCTCGTAAATTGTACTGCCTTAGAGCAGGTCTTGTGGGTTTTTTCTTTTAAGTCTCTTATTTGGTTTTACTGTGTCCATCAGATGTTGTGCAAGAATGTTTGGGTGTGATTTTAATCTCCTACCATAGGATATCAGTCTTTCTTTTATTTCTTGCCTTACTGTTTGGATGCAAAGGTCATGGTGGAGTCGTTCATTTGTAATGTACCAAGGTGCGTCAGCTATTATTCTTAGCATTTTAGATTGAAATCTTTGTAATATTTCAATATTTTGAGTTGGCTGTCTATCTAAATCTCTCTCTCTCTGTGGTCGTTTCTTCATGGCTGAAGATCGTGATCACCGGACGTCTTTGATAGAGCGTGGGCGGCTTGCCTCCAGCGACTTCTGTTGGTGGCTAACTGGACCACGTCGTAGAATCTGGCACCTTTTTCCCGTAGTTGATCCGTCCATCGAGTAGGGGATCTTCCGCGTGATCTCCTGCCTTCGACGTTTCCAACAACGACCAACTTTTCCAAGCTTTCATCACCGCGTCTCGCTATGTGGCCAAAGTAGGAGAGTATACGGCGGTGACAAATAGTTGATAGTCTATCTTTCACTTTTAGTTGCGTAAGGATTGAGACATTGGTGCGCTTAGCTGTCCACGGTATCCGTAGCATCCGCCGCCAGCTCCACATTTCAAATGCGTCAATCCTTTTCCTCTCTCTAGCTAAGATAGTCCATGTCTCCACGCCGTACATGAATATGGGGAAAACCAAGGCACGGACTAGGCGCATCTTGGTTCTTTCTGTTATGCCTCGGTTCTTCCAGATGACTTCCAGACGTGTCATCGCATCTCTGCCCATGGCCATCCGACGCTTGATTTCTGGGACACAACTGCCATCGTTAGTGATGTAGGAGCCGAGGTAGATGAAATTGTCCACCGTTTCGATGCCCTGACAAATATTGGGGCCTGAGAGTACACCTGCTCGGTCGACCACCATCAGTTTTGTTTTGCTCTTATTGATGGATAGCCCCATGGCCTCACTCTCAGTTTCCAGACGACTCAGTAGCGTTTCCATTTCCTCCATTGATGTGGTGATTAAAGTTGTGTCATCAGCGTATCGGAGGTTTGAGATTTTCTTCCCACCTACAGCAAAACCTCCAGTCCACTCATCCAGTGTCTTTCGGATGATGTATTCTCCGTATATGTTGAAAAGCACCGGTGAGAGTATGCAGCCCTGCCTCACGCCTTTTTTCGTTTCGAACGCAGTAGAACAGTCGGTGTCGATACGAACAAAGGAACGGTTGTTGTTGTATAGATTACTGATTAGCCCGATCAGATGCTTAGGCACCCCCATTTCACCTAGCACCTCCCAAAGTTTGTCCCACCGAACGCAGTCAAAAGCCTTGGCGTAATCAATGAAACATAAGACAGCTGGGGTGTTAAACTCCCGACTTTTCTCGATTATCTGTCTTATATTCAGAATCTGCTCGCGTGTTCCTTTTCCCTTGACAAATCCTGCTTGTTCTTCTGGGATTTGCCGATCAAGGTAGCTCTTGAGCCTACGGTGAATAATGTGGAGCAGGATTTTACTCGCATGGGAGATGAGGGCCACAGTTCGGTAGTTTCCACATTTGCTGGTGGAACCCTTCTTGTGCAAGGGTATGAATACAGATTCAGTCCAATCATTCGGCCAGTGCCCGTTCCGCCAAACCGAATTACACAACTTGGTGATGGTGTCTATCCCTGCTGGTGGAAGGGTTTTTATAAGTTCTGCTGGTATCTCATCACGGCCAGGATCTATATATATCTGGTATCTCATCTAAATCTAATGTGAATCTAATTCCATAACTCACATGAATTGAAGAATTCTTGAATGAGATTGCCAATAACGGATGATCGTTACGATATAGGCATTCCCGGAGTATTGGTTGGAATCGACCATCTACAAAAAGATAATGTTGTTTCAAAGTATGTATTATAGATTATTATGTGTGTTTTAAGGCGATGATAGCTCAGTGGTAGTGACGTCGGATACCGAGGCGAAGGTGCCGGGTTCGAATCCTACAATGAGCTTGAGCTATCGGTGAAGGAAAACATCGTGAGGAAATCATAGCACGGTGGTAGGGTACTTTGTAGTACCACCTGGCTGGCTGCCACCCTCAAGATGAAAATCTGTCACCAAACACCCATCGGTGTATTCCGACAGCTTCACTTGAGAGCCAGTTCCTTCTAGGCATTGTGTGCTTACCACCTTCGGCCACATCATCACTTATCATGGTGAGAATGAGTACAAAAACAGGCCTAAACAAAGTAAAAAAAAAAGTGTGCATTTGTTCTGAGTGTGGGTGTTAATATATATTTTCAACTAGTTTATGAAGTATACTTGTTGTACCCCGCGGTTTCAAGCGCGTTCCCGGGATAAAATATACCAAATGTTTACTTTATGTTTCTTTTAAATTCTTTTTTTTTTGTATGCTTTGGTTTTAATTATCATCCAGCGCATCTACTAGGGCATTCTGTGTATCTATAAGTAATGCGACACTTAGATTTAGTTTTCAATTTTATTGTTTTGTTATTTATGCATTAGTGTACTCATTGTTGAAGAGCCAAATAAATATAATAATAAAAAAAACTAAAAAACCGACCAAGTGCGAGTCAGACTCGCGCACCGAGGGTTCCGTACAAACCTGTAGGTATATAAGTGAATGGTAGTATAGACCTGAGTATTTGATATGAATTTCAATTTCATATTTAAAAAAAAACGTATTAAAAAAAAACTACTTTCTAGATCTCGTTCAAACCAATTTTCGGTGGAAGTTTGCATAGTAATGTATATCATATATTTTTTATAGATTTATCATTCTCTTATTTTAGAAGTTACAGGGGGGGGACACACATTTTACCACTTTGGAAGATTCTCTCGCGCAAACTATTCAGTTTAGAAAAAAATGATATTAGAAACCTCAATATCATTTTTGAAGACCTATCCATAGATACCCCACACATATGGGTTTTATTAAAAAAAAAATTAGAGTTTCAGTTCTAAGTGTGGGGACCCCCAAAATTTATTGTTTTTTTTCTATTTTTGTGTGAAAATCTTAATGCGGTTCACAGAATACATCTACTTACCAAGTTTCAACATTATAGTTCTTATAGATTCGGAAAAAAGTGGCTGTGACATACGGACGGACGGACAGACAGACAGACAGACATGACGAATCTATAAGGGTTCCGTTTTTTGCCATTTGGCTACGGAACCCTAAAAAGCCTACAATACTCGGGGATAATGTAGCTTCCTATGTGTGAAAGAATGTTTCGAATCCATAATTATACTTAATCGCATTTATAATTATAATTTTTCATATTTAAACATACCTAACTATTAAAAAAATATTATTATCTATTAACATTCGTTTACTTTGTGTCTTCTAAATCTAAATGATTAATGAATTACTAAGATTAATATTCACAAAGATAAATATTTTTAACCTGGTGTGCTGGAACATAATGGCCCCACCCAATTTCCATCTATACATTTGATCTTGCATATTAACCTCTCATTTAATGGACCAATTAAACCTGGAAATTTCACCTGTAACAATATTTTCAACTAGAGGTAGGCTGGTATTTTAAATAATATTAACTATATTATCTAGCGTAAACAAAAAATCTGTGGACCTTAAATCATCGATATTTTTTTGCTAATTACATTAAATCTCTAAAAACGGCCACAGAAATAAGAGCACAAATACGCGTGTGCTTTTAATTCAGATTAGTACGGTCCAACGACAGCCACACAACACTAAAATGCCACAGTGTTCACTTTAAAACGGCTTATGTTTAATGAACCACTGGATAAAATTATATACCGATTTTGGCTTAAAAATAACCACCACAGCAGTAAGGTTTCGGAAGGAGTACCTTTATATTTGTAAGTACATGTCAGTTACTTTCTGTTTTAAAGTAGGTACTTAAATCAGTATTAAATATTGAAATATTTCAATTATTAGCCAACATTCGCTATACTATAGGGTCTGCGTGCATGCAAGTTTTACAGTAAGTAGGTACCTACATTTGGAGTTAATTCAGCCATATTCACAACTTCAATTATATTGCTTCATATTGGAATTGATAAAAACTTAACAGCTAACTATTGGACAACTTACTTCAGATATTTTTGAGAAGTCTGATCTAAATCGGGTAATGTCAAGGTTGGCATCAATACTGGTTACATCAGGTAATATGCATTTGAAGTCATCTGAAAACAATATATAAGTACATTGTAGCAAATGAGCACACACTTTTGAATTTTAGTATTGGTTAAAAGGCTTAAAAATTTGTAAAACTGAAAGATTAGTGTATCTTTTGAGTGCAAACTTGTCTGATTTTCTCTCTTTTGCTTTTTCGAAATATAAGTAAAAATCAATTGCCGCTTATATTAGGAACATCATTTCAGAACAGCTCAGGGTCGGACAAGGCCGTAAAGCCCCGGGTGGATTCCCATTAGTCCTAAACAAGTTTAAGGGATGCTCAGGGTCCACCATTATTTGATTTATCTGTTTCTACTATCTACTTATACGCAGGTCGCAAGAGCCGGGCTCTAGACTACGCGTGCGCCCTAACCTACCTACCGTGGCAGAGTTCTGAAACCCGCAGATGCCCGCGAATGCTAGGGCCCGGCTGGCAAATGCCACCTTGTCTCCAGTCCGCTCCTGGAACAGCTTCACTAATTTGGCTGATTCCTTTTTAGTTGTGTTCATAATTGTCAGGACAAGGATTGTTTAATTTTTTGATCATCTACCAGACCATACAGAAATTTCTACCAGGTGATGCCGGGCATGAACAGCTTTTATATAATTAAAGAGAGGGTTTTCTTTTTCTTATACTGTAATATGCAGTACGTAGTTACATTCACAGAGCCCCTGAGGATATACCTACCTCAACACCAACAAACCTACTACTACTCAATGCTACTCTCTCACAGTATTTATTACATACTAGCTTTCCGCCCGCGGTTTCACCCGCGCCCCCTTCTTGACCCCTTATTATTAACTTTTGAGGGTCTGGTATTTTCTCATTTTACACCGTCATATTGAGAAATCATGAACATTTATAGTATAGCCATATAGCTCAATAAGAAGCACCTGTGATTATGTAACTTTGTTGCAATAAGTTTAAATCTTTTTTTAATTGAAACTGGTTCCATATCGCGTTTTTCTGTTCTGGTAACAGTGCTTTATAGGAAATTTGAAATAAAAAAAAAAAAAAACGATTTTGTAATATTTCTACCACTTAAAGAGGTTGTTTCATAATCCTATGAGTTTGAGTTCTAGAATGCATGAGAGTGAGTAAGTACCTAAATATTCATTTCTCAATTGTTGAAGGAGCAATACAGTTATTAATTTTATAGATCTAACAAAATTATTTTTAAAGAAATATAAAACAAAATATAATCTATCTTATCTATGCATAGGAAATTTCCCCAAAGCTGCCACTGCAGTCGATAGGCTATGGTAACCGCTTACCATCAGGCGGGCCGTATGCTTTTTTGCCACCTAAGTACCTAGTATAAAAAATATGCCCACAGAGAATATTACAGTGATATCCATAACAATGTTACCTTGTGCGAAGCATGAGCTGTTTCCATACAGGTGCATTAAAGAAAAGAAAAGAAAAGAAAGAAAGATAAAAGATTTATTCAGGACAACACACAACATTACATTAAAGACTGTAGTAATTACAAAAAAATAAGAATTAAAAAAAACAGAACAACCAAATAAAAACTACACAAAAATGCAATGTTGCATGATGCCAGGAATAGGTCTCGACTCAGCAATATGCTTAGGTTAGTAAGAAAAACAAACCCTCCCGCTGGTTTTCAGTCGAGGCCCACGTTAACAGATATATCGTACACTAGTTGATCTACAGTCAGACAATATGTCGATCTGGATTCCTTGTCTTACTTCTTGGTAAAAGTATCGATAAAAAACGAGAAATTGGCATTCATTACATTTATTATAGTCATTCAAACTATGTAGACACACATTGTTTCAAGGCATTTGGACCTTACTTGTGCTCACGGACTGTAATCTATTACGGCCGATTCCTATAATTTATGGACCATTATCGGTTAGAATGAATACTATTCATCTCTTCTATCTTTACTAAAAATTCAAAAGAAAGAGAGAAAGAATTCAAAGGTGTGCATACTAGACCCTCCTATATGGAAGTATCTATCATAGGTAAAATTTGCTTACGAAAGTATACTTAAATAGTATCAGTTTCGCAATGAAAAAACCTACCACTGGTAAGCAAAACGATTAGTTTTTATTTATAGAAACCGGGCATTATTCACTCATAAGAAGATACCCAAGTTAGTCTGGAAAGACTGGCATGAGATAGAAGAGGCTTTTACATTAACTATCAGTGGGTTAATTAAAAAGATACTATCTCAATAAAACTGCTTACCCTGGGAATAAGTCACATTATTGACGTCCTCACAAATCACCAGTGGTGTAAAAAGAACAACAAATAATGAAACAAGCATTTTCACCATTGTTTTTGTGTGATTCTATTCATCTATGAAATCGATCAAAAGATGATGGATACCTAAATTAAATTATAGAAACACTTGGTTCTGCGGTTCTACTCATTGAATTATTACGCTGTTCTACTATACCATACATAAATTTGGTTATCTAAAAATTTGTGAAATTTCTATAATGTTTCTATAATTTTTTGTTGTCTGTCTGTTATATTATAGAGGATACGCGAAGGAGATTGATCGGTAAAAAAAAAAAAAGTTTATGTCCTGTCATGTCGGTCATGTCATGCATGCAACATGCATGCAAGAATCTTACATCCTTTCTTCTTCTTCTTATTTTTAATGTTGGCAACCAAGCCCAAATTAGGGCTCATTTCTGCCAGTGTCGAGTTATATTATAGTTTCCAGTCATAATAAATCACTTCACATTATAGTCCTCAGTCAGTCACCATCCATAAAAGTCATGTTTTACTACAATGGTGGTCATTGTACTAAAACTCTTCACGGACAATTTGAGACAACTTGAAAAGTCACGATACACATAATTCATTTCATTTCACTTCACTGGTGCACATCGATGATCTTTATTGGGCAAAATACCACCAAAAATACACAATAAAACTCAAATTACACAAATTTATGAAAATAAAAATGAATATGCTACGTCACTCTGCAAGTTCCCGCCAAAAAGTCCCTTCTTCTTCTTATTTTTCGCAACCAAGCCCAAATTAGGGCTCATTTCTGCCAGTGTCGAGTTATATTATAGTTTCCAGTCACAATAAATCACTTCACATTATAGTCCTCAGTCAGTCACCGTCCATAAAAGTCATGTTTTACTACAATGGTGGTCATTGTACTAAAACTCTTCACGGACATTTTGAGACAACTTGAAAAGTCACGATACACATAATTCATTTCATTTCACTTCACTGGTGCACATGGATGATCTTTATTGGGTAAAATACCACCAAAAATACACAATAAAACTCAAAACACACAAATTTATGAAAATAAAAATGAAAATTCTACGTCACTCTGCAAGTTCCCGCCAAAAAGTCCCCTTACATCCTTTATTCTATGCTTAAATCAGTCTAAGGCTGGACCAAGTAGTACCCAACTAATATCACAGAATATCTAATATGGCTTACCGATGCGCGATGTACCTGCGCAGAAGATACATTTTCAAAGCGCGGGAAATGCTATTGGTCGGCAGCTGCCGCCATGTGTGCGGAGGGGCGTGACTTGCGAGTGAGACGGCACCACAGAACACTTTTACGAGGACTGAACTAAACTAACAGCAGTGTATTATGAACCTTATAGAAGTGATCTAAGGTTGATTGTAAGTTTTAAGCATTTTTTCGTTAATCTTCGGGCCATACATTCTTTTCTGTACGAACGAAGATTCACGACGCGCCTTATCAGTTGGGTACTACTGTACACTCAGTAAAGGACGTTTAATTTACTCAGGATTAATTAACAATATAGTAAACTTTTTATATAATTTATTTATTTATGATCTATGGGATGACATTTGATTGGTAAGTATATTAATCAAATAGGCTTGTTACATAAAATATTCTCATAATAAACATACCCACTGAATCGTTCTAAGCAATATTTAAACTTAAATAACTGCCCCCTTACTCATAAAACTTAATTTAAGTAACTAATATACACTGTTTAAAGGGTCACGTAAATAACGTCGTACCCAGGGTCGCCAGACCGTCCTTTTTTTCTGACGAACAAAATGTATAGAATTGAGTAGTAGGATTAGTACCTACGTACTTCAAACGTATGAATAGCAAGCAGCTAACTTACCCCGTCGGCCAACTTTCAGTGGCTAGATTCTCGTACCTAACAAAACTTCAACGGTATCGTAGCGACTTCAACAATTTAACTGTGTTTTTTACTATTATAATGGTAAATGAACTATAAAAACGATCCTATAGACTAGTTATTAAGGCGTATAGACTATTGAATATTTTTTATACAGAATATTTCACGAAACACAATTTAAATTAGTTGATGTCGCTACGACATCGTTGAAGTTTTATTACGAGAATCGAGCAACAGGTAACTGTACCCCGAGTGTAAAAAATTGACGTTTGCAAACGCTAACTAATTAGTTTGCGTTTACGACACTTCTCTATAGGAATTGGCACAGCGCCACTTGCGGAATACTCATGGTACTAACTTCTCCTACACAAATTTATAGTTAACGCAAACGAATTAGTAAGCGTTTATTAACGTCATTTCTTTACACTACTGGCATGAAAGGTACCTATGTTTTGTACATTACGTACTTTTCTTAAATTCTGAGAGCAGATTTTTATACAGTTTTTTTTTTCAAGCCATTATGGGCAAATTCTGAACTACAGGTCTGAGAGAAAAACGGTAAAAGGAACCATAAACTGAATTTTGAAGAAAATAAAAGTGCCAAATCATTAAAAACATTTTTTTTATCGGAAAAACGGTTTTTTTTTTTTCAATATTCTGCTTCTTTTCACAATGTGAACAAAATAATAATGTATGAAAATTTTGGTCACCAATTGCTAGGAGTTATCCAAAATAATATAATTTTGTACGTCAGAAAGTAAGGAAGGTGGGAATCGTGTTAAGTAAATCACTACCTAATAAATAGAAACGCTTATTTTTCGGATATGAATAACAAAACGTCAGTCATACACATCAGCGATCAAAATGTGCGTCTAGCATCATATTTTGCTTTTTATATATCTCTTATAGGTATCCTAAAGCGATTAGGTATTCTAAAGCACTGCAGGTAAAGATCTAAACATTGCTTATTAATTCTAATTACCTACTAAAGGCTTACATGTGGTTAAGTAGGCGGGCATTTTTTTAAATTACTGAAATACTTTTAATTGACCGCTCATAATTGGCAAAAATATATAATAATGGATAAGGTATAGCGTAAAACCTGTTTTGTAATCGGTACAACAGTGAAGTGAAGCATGACTCCGAAAAAAATCATAAAATAAATGAAATAACACTATCAATAATAAGAAAAAATAAGTTTAGAAAAAAATATGTTGAGGGGCATATTTTAGTTTCAGCCGACGTCACGCGGACGTTGTCGAGACATGGTTCCAGCGCATTAGCAATTTACGGAGACGATAATAATATACAAGTAGATATTCGGTTTGGGTTGCGCCTAGAACACTAAACCAACGGTTCATTCTCCATTTATATAACACTAGCTTTAGCCCGCGACTTCGTCCGCGTAGATTATATCTTTTTTCTAGATTTGAATCATTGTAACAATAAGCTTTATTCATGGCATAGCCCGCCACTACGTGTGATATTTGACAAAAGTTCAGGAAGATTGAGAGCTTACATGTGAGCATGCCACATAAAACTGAAACAGTCCCGCCGCAAATAAACTCTAGCAAATTTCGGAGTTCTTCCCTGTGATTTATTAATAGCAATCGCGAAACAAACCTTGATAAGGAACTGTAATCTCTTAAATTCAAACGGAAGGTGCTTTGGGATCAATGGTATACGCGGCACGAAGACTGTTTCTCCTCTGGCAGAACCAGTTAATATTTTGGCCTCAATAACATTGCGGCGGAGAACTCTTACTTGTAGTCAAGTTCCACAGCACAATTTTGGAGGCCGTATATTTCTAATCAATATGATAGGAGCACGTACACGGATTACCTGGCGGATTAAGAGAGTTCAAAAATTGAATAGGATAATTTACCGAAGTCAAAGTCAAAGCCATTTATTCAATTTAGGCCCTAAAACCTATGAAGGTCAAAGCTACTGAAGTTGCCGCCAGTTCGTAAGTCGGCCTTCAACTGAGAAGAACAGGCAAGAAACTCAGCTAGGTTACATTTTTTAAATATTTTCTTTTTTTCGCAATTTTTTAACCTCACCTGGAGGGAAAGTACTCTAAATACTGGAGATAGCAAATTTTACTCAAATGAAACATTCCTTTATTTTCATAAAGAAACAAATCTGCGTTTAAGGATTTACGAAAATTCACTTGCCACACTCGGGAATCGAACAGGGCTCAAAACCGAAAAAATAACAACCTGTACTTTTATGGCCCTTATCGATAGGGTCAATCATAAGGATCAAATCTGTCTAACAAACATGATAAAATAAATGAAAGGAAGACAATTAAATCTAAACTTATTTAAATTTAACGAAAAAAGGGTAAACTAACAAATTTATTCTTTTAGCGAGTTGTGATGAATATTGAAACTCGTAGAATGAACCTCAGTTCTTAACTCGTTTACAATTGTGGTTTAAATAAATGATTATTATTGCATTTATTTATTTGATCACTTATTTTATACATTTTTAAATATAGATATATAAAAAAAATATACATTTAAAAATATAAAAAACAGTTCCCCACCGGCATCGGGAACAGGGTCCTAGGTACCGGTGGTTAAGGCTCTAGATAGAGGAACCTCCTCACTATGCGTGCCGTTTCCAGGAGCACTGCCTTCTGAATCTGGCCCTTGATCCAGCTACCTAACGCGAGCCTCTTTATTATTATTAATAAATAAATGACGTCAAAGCAATTGTTATATGATGGATCTTTGAGTAAAAGTGCTTCATCTTGTCCCATTGAATATTTCATGGTTTTCCGTTCATTTAATTTATCATGTTGGTTAGAGAGTGTGGCAAGTGAATTTTTGGGAGACATAATGGCTCTCTCGCGCATAACCACTCTATCGGTTTGTGTTCCATTACATTTTATCTATACCTAACTTGGTATTTGTACCATCTATTTATGGAAAGTTTATGTTCCCGATTTGAAGAAGAAGGTCTGAAAATCTACCGGCAGAAATATGCATACATACACTGTCCGATCAGCTGATAAGGGTCTATGTATGGGAAGGAGATATATGTTTTTTTTGGGAGGTGTCGAGATCGGTATTATTTATCTAAAATTACGCCATGAGATCTATCCACAAATTCCTCAACCATTTCATGACAGCTGAGATATTTGCTCATGGCACACAGACAGTCAGACGAATACACCTATTTCCACAAGTTCCTCAATAATTTCCAGACAGCTGAGATGTTTCTGTCTGTCTGTCAGTCTGAGGAGAGACTTTGCTTGCCTCCTTATGTGTGTACCGCTTGTACAACGGACAGTTCTCTGAAGAATTGTTTGACCTGATGCCCACGGGCTACTTTCTACCATCGCAACTCTCGCCATGGACGGAGAGTCCATACTCAGAAATTGAATGCCTTGTATACCCAACTTCACCCCCCTTTTTCCTCTTTCGGGGGTGGAATTATCATAAATGCTCAGATAACTTTACATTTTTCAATCGTCAGCCTAAACACAAAATTTTAAGATCCTAACTTCAAAACTGACGGACTTTCATACAAACTTTCAAGTCCTATTTTACCCCCTTAGGGGTGGAATATCCAAAAATCCTTCCTTACTGGATACTTACACTGTATAATAATAAATTTAGTGAAGTTTATTGTGGAATTTAAGGCCTTGCAACCCAACTTCATCCCCCTTTTTCTCCCATCGGGGGTGGAATTATCACAAACTCTAATACAACTTTGTATTAATTTTTAATCGTCAGCCTAAACACAAAATTTGAAGATCCTAACTTCAAAACTGACGGACTTGCATACAAACTTTCATCCCCTATTTCACCCTCTTAGGGGTGGAATTTCCAAAAATCCTTTCTTACTGGACACTTACACTGTCTAATAATAAATTTAGTACAGTTTATTGTGGAATTGAAGGCCTTGCATACCCATCTTCATCCCCCTTTTCACCCCTTCGGGATCAAAATTATCGAAAACGCTGAGACACCTATAAATTAATTTTCAATCGTCAGCCTAAACACAAAATTTGAAGATCCTAACTCCAAAACTGACGGACTTTCATACAAACGTTCATCCCCTATTTTACCCACTTAGGGGTGGAATTTCCAAAAATCCGTTCTTAGCGGATGCCTACGTTATTACAACTATCTGTATGCCAAATTTCAGCCCAATCAGTTCAGTGGTTTGAGCTATGCGTTGATAGATCAGTCAGTCACGGTTTCCTTTTATATATACAGATAAAATTACGCCATGAGATCTATCCACAAATTCCTCAACCATTTCATGACAGCTGAGATATTTGCTCATGGCACACAGACAGTCAGACGAATACACCTATTTCCACAAGTTCCTCAATAATTTCCAGACAGCTGAGATGTTTCTGTCTGTCTGTCAGTCTGAGGAGAGACTTTGCTTGCCTCCTTATGTGTGTACCGCTTGTACAACGGACAGTTCTCTGAAGAATTGTTTGACCTGATGCCCACGGGCTACTTTCTACCATCGCAACTCTCGCCATGGACGGAGAGTCCATACTCAGAAATTGAATGCCTTGTATACCCAACTTCACCCCCCTTTTTCCTCTTTCGGGGGTGGAATTATCATAAATGCTCAGATAACTTTACATTTTTCAATCGTCAGCCTAAACACAAAATTTGAAGATCCTAACTTCAAAACTGACGGACTTTCATACAAACTTTCAAGTCCTATTTTACCCCCTTAGGGGTGGAATATCCAAAAATCCTTCCTTACTGGATACTTACACTGTATAATAATAAATTTAGTGAAGTTTATTGTGGAATTTAAGGCCTTGCAACCCAACTTCATCCCCCTTTTTCTCCCATCGGGGGTGGAATTATCACAAACTCTAATACAACTTTGTATTAATTTTTAATCGTCAGCCTAAACACAAAATTTGAAGATCCTAACTTCAAAACTGACGGACTTGCATACAAACTTTCATCCCCTATTTCACCCTCTTAGGGGTGGAATTTCCAAAAATCCTTTCTTACTGGACACTTACACTGTCTAATAATAAATTTAGTACAGTTTATTGTGGAATTGAAGGCCTTGCATACCCATCTTCATCCCCCTTTTCACCCCTTCGGGATCAAAATTATCGAAAACGCTGAGACACCTATAAATTAATTTTCAATCGTCAGCCTAAACACAAAATTTGAAGATCCTAACTCCAAAACTGACGGACTTTCATACAAACGTTCATCCCCTATTTTACCCACTTAGGGGTGGAATTTCCAAAAATCCGTTCTTAGCGGATGCCTACGTTATTACAACTATCTGTATGCCAAATTTCAGCCCAATCAGTTCAGTGGTTTGAGCTATGCGTTGATAGATCAGTCAGTCACGGTTTCCTTTTATATATACAGATACATTGATCAGGATTACAACTGGATAAGTTAATATTATTTAATAGTTAAAAACATTTATTAAAACTTAAATGTATAGCTACGGATATGATACCAAATTATTATAGAAAGAAAAGTTGTTTCTGTTCATTCAAAGACCACACATCGTTATGCCCATTCGGTAAATAAATACCCTACATCATTGTATGTTTATAATCATAATCAGTCTTACATTTAGGCACCACAAATTCACAACAATAGTATGTATTCATAGAATACGAAGCAACTAATAAAAAAAACATTGTATCAAATAAATGTTTCACAAAAAGGTACATTGTTCTCGTTTATCTTACATACTTATAATAACTTTGTATTATTTGTTTCATTCCTTAAAACAATGAAAATATAATAAGAATATATATAGAAGGCTTATATGTTTAGGTAGGTGTTGTCAGTCACAACGACACATGTTAGGAATACATCCGACAGATATTTGTCGAGTGTTAAAAGTACCTACCTACTATAATATGCATAAGCACAAGGATTACAATAGGATTACCGTAAATACCTATTTAGTACCTTAGTAATCTAGATAAGTAGGTAAGAATGTGCGTTTTTTTTTGTGCAAACACCCAACCCAAGTATTGTATCTGTGAACATGTACAACTTTAATAAGTTGAGAGCACTAAGATCCAGAAGGTCTACTTAGGAAAATGATACACGATAGTGCGATCATTGTTTAGAAACATCAACCAGTAGAATTACAGAAAAACAGCAGTTAAGCCACGCACCCCTCCTGGTGCAATTATGAGCGCTTTCATAAGAGAGGATAAAAAACACGTTACATAGGTAATAATTATGAGCGTAGACAAGACATACCTTAAGGTGCCGGTACAGAGCGAAGCAATATGAATTTTAGCGTCACGGCAATTGATCTCAAAAAAGCGTAACTTCGCTGAAGAACGACAGGTATCTGTTAGGTACGTCTTTAATCTGTGCCTAAAGCTAGATCTACAAGGCACAAAAAAACTGTTCAAACAAGTCCGTATGAGTGACATCGTACTCACGGTATAAACTCAATTATTGACAAGGAAACAGTAGATAATTAACACAAACATTGAAAATGTATCCCCACTATGCAACAGTTTGTACAAAGAGACCTCGTTTTTGCAAACATACAAAAATGCACTATTGGCGCTATAGATAGTATTCTTATTTGATAAATTAGCATCAACATTTCGAGTAACAGCAGGCTACGAAGAGCCAAAGCCTTAATACATGAAGGATTCATACAAATATACCTACATTGAAGTTAATACAACCGGAGTGTTAATTTGAACGAATAAATGACCATGAACCTGCCATGAATTGTCTAGTTTATCATTATTAAGACTATCTACTGCAACTGTTTATTATCAATCGTGAAAAACATACTTATGAATATTGCAGTGATATTCAATATTAATTATTACCAGTCAACATAGTTGAGAGACATCAGATATATTGAAACATGTTATTGATCACTAATCAAACATATACCTACTACTAAATGCATAAATAAAACTACATATAAAGTATGTACCTAATTACCAAAGTTTATTGAATATCTATTTATATCCCAAAACTTAGAGGGATCCTACAGCTTGGCAAAAAGTCGTTAATTCTCACTGCTCTGTACTCGCTTAGCAATTCTAAATTAGGTAGGTATGTGATTTTTTATGCAGTTATCACTATCATTTACAGAAATTCACAAGGAAAGTTGATTTATAAATACAGGTAATAATACATAGTTAAAACCGTGACAATACGGTATCAGTAGGTACATATTAATGTAAGAATTGAAGAGAAATTTCGACGTTTTGCTATAGTTGTAAAATTGGTAGGTACATAGGTACTGAAAAGGAATGGCAGTAGCATACCTCAAGGAGTTATAATCGCTACGTTTTAGATACCTGTTTTAAATTGACCAAAAATAATGGTTCACTTGCGAAGCCGTTTTGATTGAAGATAATTATATTCAGCCTTATGTAATGAAATGCATTTACTTTAGATCAATTTTGGCTTCTACAACATATATAAATGAATATGTTTGAAATTATCACAGGTTTAAAAATTACCCTCAACAAAATAAATATGGCGATCGAACGAGCGACCCCGCGTAAGCTACATGGGTAGGTATATATTTTGTGTTGTCACATGAGAAAAAATATCTATCCACAAGGCAGCATATCACAAAGCAGCAGGCGTGTTAGTATATATCGCATTGGTGTGAAACCACGGCATTATTACCCCTATATTGCCAAGAATAAGGGTCCCTTGTTTCAACTCCTATTGACGTAAAAAAGACCCTGTCCAGATGGGGCGAAATCACGGCGATTCACTCGTATGAATGCAGTGCACGCGATTTTCGCGCGATACTTGTGGACGCAATGTATTGTCTCCAAGTATCTCGCCAACGCGCGTAATGCATTCGCGAGAGTGATTCGCCGCGATTTCAACAACCCTTATGGACAGGCACTAAAAGCACCTAAATGTATCGTTACGAGAAAATAGTCAACTCACAAATAGCAAGTCACTCACTCGTCGGCGGTGGTACATGTAACTAACATTAATTACAAATTTTATTGTAATTTACAATACATAGTTAAGTAAAAATCTGCTTAGGTATATATTACAATATTTTAAATGCACTTTGTATGTTTATCACAATCTTTGTTTACATATAAGTAATCAGTTTCATATGACAAAATGACATCATAAAAGCCAATAAAGACTTCATGTCCACTTTAACAGGCAATTTGTAAAGTGAAGAGCCAAATGGTCATAATAGAAGTCATTCATTTATTAACATCCTTCGAGTATCTCCATGGATACATATTGTGATATACAATTAATAATAATATACACAAATAGCTTCTACATTATTGAGGTATCACAAAGTGCAATGTTGCTATGACCATCGACAAATACAAATAGTTACAAAATTCGCAATCGCTTATTTCCAAACTGTGACATTTCAATAAAGATAAGATTTAACAATTACTGTAGTGAAAATAGCAAATTCGCAATGAAGTATCTGATACATATTATGTATAAAGTGCAGTATGTGCAACATTACATCTTAATGTTGTTGACAGCTTTATCAAACTTGACTGACACTGTAGTTCAATGTCAATTGAAGAAATATATGTATTGTATACCTATCATTAACTGTGGACATGGCTGAAGATTTAAGTGTTTCAACTAGATTATAAAATTTTACTTTAAATACAGACATTTTAATATTTTGTGTTAGATTGGTCTCATAAATATTTATGTGCACATTTTAATAGGTGGATTATTCATATTTATTTAAAATCTTCAATATTGTTCATATAAAGGCACTAATGTTCATATTTGTTTAATTATCCAAATACTATTATGTATAAGGCAGGTAAACAGCTAAGCATTGGTATATCCATTACTAACATATTTATACATATACATTCATACAATATACCTAGGTAGTTTCTGCGTATAATAACAAGATTCATTTGAATTGATTAGGTTTGAGGTAAAATAGTTTACCTGCTTCAAATGACATCAATAGCTTAGCTTGTCCAAGGGTGGGTGTTTCAAAGGATTTTTTAATGATATAAACATTTCATTTAGACAATGAAGTACACATGCAGTTAATCACAATGCTTTGGTTCATGTCATGAAAAACGAATGAGAAAAAAGAACTGTAAATTTTTTATTGAGTTAACACCAACTTTGGCATTTCTTTGGAGGTTAAAGTGTGTTGAAACAACCAACCTTGAATGCTTTAAATAAGCACTACATTCAGTTGTCCTGTTCCTTATAATATAAAAAGCGTAAAAGCCAAAGGTGAATAATTAACTCAGATCCAACCAGTAAACTTATAGGTTATTGTAAAATACAGATCTCTTTTGGTGAATAAATTAAGGGAACTAATTTTTTGAGCTGTTATTTAAATATTCGAGATGTTATTATGATCAGTTGAAAAACATATTGAGCAGTTATTTAATTTAATGGCGGTTGATTAATTATTGCGACAGTAAAACATGGACAGTAATAAAAAATCAATTAGTCGGTTATTTTATCATACAATGTCAATTCTAAAAATAATTGAGCAGTCCAATAACTGAATGAGCGGTAAAAATGATGGAATGAGCGGTTCGATAAATAGTTCGGCAGATCATAGCGAGCGGTGACACTCGAACTCAAATTCATTGAAAAGAGAGGTAAATGTTCGTTAGTTGGGCGGAGCTTATTAGCGCGGGTGGCGGATGCGACCAATCACGTAATCGTTTAAATTACGAATAAAAGTTCCTATTATTATTATACAATTTGTTTTATTTAATTCCTTCAGTCAAAGCAAAAGTAATTAAATTTTTCATTACTATTTAAGTACTGTTTTTAGGGTTCCGTACCAAAAAGGTAATAATTGGACTGTTTTACAAAAAACTTAAACCGACTTCAAAGTACACTAAGAAGTAATCAAATCCTGATCCTGACAATGGGACCAAACGGGAAGTGTACCCTTCGAGACAAAAAAAGAATTTTCCAAATCGGTTAATAAATGACGGAGTTATGAGGTAACAAACATAAAAAAAAAACAACCTAATTGAGAACTTCCTCCTTTTTTTGAAGTCGGTTAAAAACATACAACCGAATTGAGAACCTCCTCCTTTTTTGAAGTCGGTTAAAAAGGAACCCTTATGGTGCGACTTCGTCCGTCTGTCCGTCCGTCCGTCACACCGCTATATCTCGAAAACTACTTTACCACCTCATTGTTTATAGAATTTCTTAGAATGAGATTTCTTACCGACAAATTCCGATTTATTACTGCCCACACGTAACCGCTCGCTCAATAATTTTTACCGCTCATTTAATTATTTCCTGCTCAATTATATATTCACTGATCCATTTCATTATTTTTTAAAACTCATTTTTGTTTACTTTACTGCTTAGTTTTAACTGCTGAACTAGTTATTAAACTTGTCATTTATAATTTTTAACTTACCAAAACCGCTATTTAAAACTGCCTCTTTAAATCAGTGCCATAAATTAATATCACTGGAATGTTTCGTTTAGTACTGGGCTAAAGATTGTTTGATAAAGTGAAAACAATCATTTCTTATTTCTGCAAACTTTTATAGACGTATTCCTTATAACCCAAAACCCAATGGAATATGGAGGCATCGAGATGTAATTTCCATATTTGTGTGCTCGAGGTTGCAAATCTAGTACTGAAGATTCATAGTGCAATGGCCAACCATTCAATAATACTGTTTTAGTTCTTCTGTTGTTTGATGGTGCACTTATAATATATTCATCAATCAATAAATTATCTCCGTGTAGAGCAGTACCATTAAGTGAAAATGTCACCTTCTTCATCTCTAAATTGACTGCATAAATAGTAACAGCAGTTGTATCATTAGTATATTTTCTATTGACACAGTGGGCATACATCCTTTGGAAACGTGAACAGTGGCATTTAACATGTAAAACTTTATTTCCCACAAGTTTTTTATACAAGACACTCAACCACCAATCTGGTAATGGTTCTAAGTTTTCATCAATCAAGCTATAATTGCCACCATAAAAGCTCTGTCTAATTACCGTTGTAATGTTATGTTTCGCAGAAAGACCCAATTTGTCAATCCAGAGCGGACTACCAGCATAAGAATTGGATAATCCTGGAGCTCCACCACCGTATGAACTACTTGTTTCAGTCAACCACATTGGTATATGATTGTATTTTTTAGTGTGATTCTTCATAGTTACTATTTGCTTCTTCAATAAATTAAAAGTATCCGGATTCCAAAAATCATCTAGTGTAGCTGTTCTACTATTCAAATAATACTGGTGCCATGATCTCACATTAATATGATTAGAAACATTTCCTAAAAAGTCTTCCATATATCTAAGGCAATCAGGACGGCTGGGTTGTGGTCGAGTAGTGTCAGGACCCACCAGTAAGGAATGCCTGTACCCTGTATCATTTAAAATATTACGTAGTCTTTTAAAATCATGTGCCAATGTCTGAGGAGTAATAGATATATTGAAAACATGGCGGAATGAGTTTGGCTCGTTCCCCAGCTGCCAATCAATATTGAAGGACTTACTTTTAGAATATGCCAGGAGCTCCTTTGCATTTTGGTCATTCCATTCATTGTCACTATAACGCAGTAGAACATTTAATGTAAATAATAATTTAATTTTAGTTGCTACACAAAATTCATTGATCTCAGTCCATTTATTTCCAGTCATGATAAAAAAAGGCAATATTTTGTGTTTGCACATATATTTGAGAGCAGAACAAAAGGCTTTAGAGTGTTCTTTTTCATGACACTCACAAGAAACGGGCACCGGCACGTCATCCTTGGAGAATATGAGGCGCTCGGACATGGTGCCGCCGAGGCGCAACCGCGCAGGCGCCAGGGCCGCGGCCAGCTCCTGAAACCTCGCCTTCGAGAAGTCAATTTTATTATAATCTTGAATTTCTGATGCATCAATACCGATACTGAGAAAGTCATCTGGAACGGTTGAAATAAACTCCTGGTGTTCGTTAATTGTAACATAGCAGTTCTCACCTGCCCTGTATTTCACAAACAAAACCAATAAAGCTACGTTGCAACTGAAAATTATGGCACAAATAGCCACCAAACGTTTATTGGACAACATATTTTAGTCTATTTTACACACGTACTTATATTATTTTGTCCGACCGATCGCCACACGCAAGTTCGCTTCACTTCACTTCTTATTTGAATGTAGGTACGCTAGTTTAATGGCACCATGAGTTATAAACTATAATCAATGTTTAATTTTCACCTCTCACTTCAAGTCAACTCAAAACAGAAGTCGATGCAAAACAGAGATGAGATGACTTACTCTAGGGATGGATAAAAAATATCGATATATCAAAATATCGATATTTTTTCAGAAAAATATCGATATTAATTAGCGATATTTTTTCCCGCGATATATCAATTTTCGATATTTATTTTCAGATATCAAAATCGATATATTTTTAAAGCTCTGCTGTCTGATCATGCGTCACATCATGATTTTGACCAATCCGATTTCTTAAATTTAGAAAATATGCAGTAGGCTGTATGGGTTTAGTTTCTTTGCTTCAAACACAAACAAAAATTACTCTCTATGACTTGCTTGTCTATGACAATGACATTGCTTGTTGGTTTGGTTGGTATCACTGCACTGGACTGACTGTATTGTATTTTAGAGTGTTGGTACGACGAACGTTGTTTTGTTGTGTTGTCACGAGTAAACTAAGCGTGGCTCATTGTTATTTTTTTTGTGTGAATTGTATTTATGTTAAACGTCATGTCTGTCTCATAAAATTTCGATAATTTAGGCAATTTTTATAAATAATTGCAAATTGGGCAAAAAATATCGAAATATCGATATTTCTTGGGTGATATATATCGATATATTTGAAAAATATCGATACGATAAATATCGATATTTTTTTTCCATTTGCCCATCCCTAATTACTCCTCCCTAGAATATTATTTATAATCTATGACTATGACCCTGATCTGGGGCTCTACCGCGTAACTTTGGTGGTAATCGTAACGAACACCATTCATTATTCTATCCAATGACGCGGTACGACACGACGATGACCATTCTTGGGCCCTGGGGCTACGCCAAAGTTACGCGGTAGAGCTGATCCAGACAGACGTCTGGACGATCAGTGTTGCCAGATCGGATTAAAAAAAACCATAGATAAAAGCTCGAAAATCCGTAGATTCTTTCTACAAAAATCCGTAGATCTACATCTTTAGACAGTTTTTAAAGCTAAATTTTAACTATAGAGCTGTAATTATATCTGGCTGTTTATCAGTCTGATAATTGTTCGCCTATTTTTCAATCGTAATTTATTCCATGGACAACTATCTGACCGAATATTTCAACTCTGGCCACTTAAACTTCCGGTAGGTGAAACAAATATATTTCGTACCCATGCGTTAGAGCAGGGCAGACAGACTATTTGTATTCCTTTTGTTAAACTGATGACCATTGAATATTATATTTTTTTGGTTGTTTCGTAGTACCTAGGTATTGGTAATGTTTCGCTAGTATTTTTGTTAGATGTTACTATTGTTATTTTGTTGAAATTCTGACTAATAGGTATAAAATCTGTGATGCGTGCTATATTTTATTTTCTATGAGAAAGAAAATATTGCACACTCTTTAAAAAGTCTGAATCGGCAATGAAATTCTTTTGAATCCCACATAATAAAGTGATGATTATTTGATGATGATTATTGAACCTCCAACAAATTACTTCGACTTTCGGATAGATTTCAATTTTTATCCTGTCCGAGTGCCCGCGCGGGCTGCGAAACAGAGGGTCTACTACGAAAAACGATACACGATATTCCGATCATCGTTGTCAAATATTAACCATTAGAACTGTGCATTAGAATTGCAGCAAAACAGACGAGACGTAAATTTTGTGCAATTCTATTGGCTTATTTATTGACAACGACGATCGGACTTTCGTGTATCGTTTTTCGTAGTAGGCCCTCAGACAGCGGGTTGTTCCGACGAAGTAAATCAATCGAATAAGCGTTTATCTGACGATGGAAGCGGCAAATAGATTTATTCCCCAGTTAGCGGATTTATTGCACTGATAAGTCTTATCTGACTATTGAAAACTCAATATCTTGTTATCTGTCGAATAAACACTATACAGATAGTGTTTATTCGAAAGATAACAAGATAAAACCCGATAAAATGCTGTCATTTTATCTGGGTATTGGAAAATCGGCCCTTAAGGTTAACCACAGGATTAAACATCAATACGAGGAGAGAAATTTGTATTTTTTCGAGTTTTTTTTTACCTTCGTAGAACAATATGGATAGATATTTCAGTGATTCACGACCATATAAGTTCATTTAGCATATTGTAGAATTGATTTACTACTACTTTATGTTTAAGTTGTAACTATTTTTGTACATATCCCAAACTAGGGTAAACAGTATCAATGTTGGCACCCCCGCCACCCCCCCTGTGGTTGGCACTTTGCAAATTTATTCTTTGTCCTAAGAATGTTTTCTACTTTTTATGTTATCTTAACACAAATATTGGTAGGAAAAGCGCGGGAAACGGTCGAATTAGCGGGAGTGTTTTTAAATTTCTTTGATAATTTTATTTAATTTTAAACGTTCTAAGATCAGATAAGTAGTGTATATATGGTGTAGTATATGTAGTGTTTAATATTATTCATTTTTTCCGTATATATATCTCGTATAATTACTGCTGTTATATAGGTAAGTTTTCTTTTTTCAAGTCTTCTTGTCTTTCATGTCTGAGCCCCCCGACCCGGGGGGCTTAGGCCCCCCGGCAGCGGGTTACTATGTTACTATAAATAATTCATCCGGAATGGACACTGATGGTTCTATAACCCAACGTACCTTGAAACGTAGTAGACTACATAGGGTTTGCAAGCATTGCAATAAAAAAAAAAGGAAGAGCAAAGGTAGTAACAGGTAGTAATTTAAATCCACAAGATTGTCAATGCATTGAAACTTTACAAAGCTGTACAGATCCAACTGCCCCTATTACATCCTCACAACCAAGTCAACCAATTTCAATTTTACAAAACCCAATTGATACCATACCCCCTGTGACAGCCTCTCAAACAATTTCAGTAGGTAGAACACAATATACAACTACAGATGTTGCCCCATTTGTTGTTCATGTACAAAAAATTCAGGCTTCTCTTAATGATGGTACTACACTCCACCCTGTTACATTTGGAAATTATTTAAAAAAAAATAAAGTTAACAACATAATAAATGGCAGTGTAAAAAGAATAGGCCGTAACAGGGTATCTCTATCTTTTTCGGATTACACAGATGCAAACTCTTTTCTTACTCATAATAGCTTGGAATTAAATAAACTTAAGGCTTTTATTCCTTCATTTAATGTTACAAGAATGGGTGTTGTTCGTGGTGTACCTGCTGAATGGTCACCTGAAGAGGTAACTGACAATATATCTGTACCAATAGGTTGTGGCAAGATCCTAAAAGTAAGACGTCTGAACTTTAAAGTAATGATAGAGGGTTCTCCAGTATGGAAGCCTTCTCAAACAGTTGTACTAACTTTTGATGGGCAAATCTTACCTAAGCGCATTTTTATGTGCTATAACTCACTTTCTGTAGAATTATATTCATATCCAACAATACAATGCTTCAATTGCTGTAGATATGGACATACAAGATTACAGTGTAGGTCTAAACCTAAGTGTTTTAAATGTGGGCAGGATCACTCTGGAGACTCATGCACGGTTGAAAATCCCTCATGTTGCATGTGTGAGGGACTACATTATGCAACAAGTAAAACATGTCCTGAATTTGAACGTCAAAAGAGAATCAAATCTTCAATGGCTGAAAGTTGTATTTCATATTCTGAAGCTATTAAATTCCACCCTCCTGTCTCAAAATTATTTTCTGATGTTCTCATTACCAACCATAATAAACCTTCTCAAAATTCTTCTTCTCACAGTCAACCATTGAAGACATCTTATAAAAAAACAGTATTTCTCCAACCTCGCACTCATTCACATTCATCAAATGGTTATGATCGCGCTGCTCATGAACAGTTAACCAAAGATTACAATGTTCCTTCTCCAATCAATAATGGTTGTGCACTTAAAAAAGACACTAATACTACTGATCCCTCCATTAATGACATAATCATATCCTTGATTGACATCCTCTCCCAATCTTCCATTATACCGTCCCACGTTGCCCCTTTACTTGAAATTTTTAAGAATCTACTACTTAATGGATCACAGACACATAATACAATGGAACTGCCGAAGCATAATTAATAAAAAAACTGATTTAATTTACCTTATTAATAAATTTGAGCCATTTGTCATTGTTTTATCTGAAACTTGGCTCAAATGTGATTATAATTTTAAAATCCCTGAATATAGCTGTCTCAGAGAAGACAGAGTAGATGGGTATGGCGGGGTAGCTATACTCATCAAAAATATTTATTCATATTCTTCTTTTCCTCTTCCTCCTCATAGTGATAACTTTTCAATAATAGCTGCCATGATTAATAATATTTGTGTTGTTTCTATTTATATCCCTCATCCCTCCCCTTCTATTTTCACTGAAATTAATCATATAATTTCTTCTCTTCCAAAACCCTTTATGCTGTTGGGAGATTTTAACTCTCAACATTGTTCATGGGGTAGCTCTAAAAATAATTGTCATGGAGAAGATTTGTTAGAAATAGTAGATTCATATAACCTATGCATATTGAATAATGGTTCTGCAACCCGTCGCACTGAACCAAATGAAGGTATAAGTGCTATAGATTTGTCAATTTGCACTCCTAATTTGGCATCCTCATTGTCCTGGTATACAATGTCTTCAACATTTGGTAGTGACCATTTTCCTATTATTATTTCATTTCCTGATAGTAAGCCAAAAAAACTACAAAGAAACCCACGTTTAAAATATAGACTTTCAGATGCTGACTGGGATAAATTTAAATGCACCATAGAAAATAAGGTCTCATCTTTCCCAAGTATTCTACATGGTGAGACGGTTTGTTCAGATGCTCTGACAAAAGCAATTGTTGAATCAGCTGAAGAGATATTTCCCCTTAAAAATGCAGTTACCAATAATATTCCCTCCCCGCCTTGGTGGGATAGTGATTGTACAGTAGCCATTAAAAACCGAAAAGAAGCTGAAAAAATTTATTGTAATTGTATGACCCCAGAAAATTTTCAAGCACTTTCAGATACAATTAATAATACAAAGAAATTATTTAAGAAAAAGAAATTTGATAGTTGGAGAAGATTCTGTTCCTCAATTTCTCCTGATACAAAAGCATCTACTGTCTGGAGTAATATACGACGATTTAAATCTTCGCTGAATACTTGTAGTGCTCCTTTTATTCCACCTTCACTTGCTGAGGAATTCTTGGATCATCTGGCTCCTCAGTGTGCTCCACAAAAAGATCTAGTAATATCTTCATCATGTACAGATTTACATACAGATCTTAACACTTTATTTTCGTTAAGTGAATTGAAAGGAGTGCTTTCAGTAGTAAAGGATTCGGCTCCAGGAGAAGATGGTATTCCATATTCTTTTTTATCGAATTTAGGTGATCAGGCTCTTACTTATTATTTAAATATTGTCAATTCTGCAATGTGTTCTGGTATTATTCCTTCGGCATGGAAGACGCAACTAGTGTTGCCAATATTAAAACCGAATAAAATACCATCTAATGTCTCGTCATATCGACCAATAGCGTTATCTTCAGTATTATTAAAAGTTACTGAACATTTAATTAAAAACCGTTTAGAATGGTTTATTGAGAGTAAAGACTTGCTAGCTGATAGCCAATTTGGTTTTAGAAAGGGTAGAAGCACAATTGACAGCATCAGTATATTTACCACTGATATTCGCTTAGCTTTTTCTCGTAATGATTCAATTCTGGCAGTATTTCTAGATATAAGTTCAGCTTATGACTGTGTCCTTTTACTTGTCTTGAGGGATAAATTACGTAAGCTAAAGGTTCCAGAGATGCTTACAAATTTCATAATGAATATTCTGTGTGAAAGAGTAATTACTTTAGACCCTTATAATAATAATTCTTGTAAAACTCAAAGGTCACTATGGAAAGGTCTCCCTCAAGGGTCTGTATTAAGTCCCCTTCTTTACAACATTTACACATATGACCTAGAATCTTCTCTTAATAATTCAGTGAACGTATTACAATATGCTGATGATTTACTTTTATATTTTTCTGATCCATCAATTAATATAGCTAATTCACACATATCTTTAGCACTAAAACTTTTAAAAATCTGGATGGATAAAAATGGTTTAAACTTATCGACTTCGAAGAGTACTGCAGTTTTGTTTACGAGAAAGCGGATGCCACCTCCAATAAACATATCATATGATGATGAATCTATTCCAGTTAAAAGTCAAGTAAAATTTTTAGGATTAGTTCTGGATTCAAAACTCACTGGTCTTCCACATTGTGATTATGTAGTGTCCAAGTGTGAACGCCTTCTGAATATGCTTAGATGTCTGTCTGGTGTTTGGTGGGGTGCACATCCCTTCTCTTTGAAGCTTATATATAATGCTCTAATAAGAAGTATTCTTGATTATGGGATGTTCTTATTGATACCTGGTAGCGTGGCTGGATTAAAGAAATTAGATAGTATCCAATCAAAAGCCTTAAGAATTATAACTGGTTCAATGAAGTCTAGCCCTATCAATGCTTTGCAAGTTGAATGCTGTGATCCTCCTCTATTTTTGAGGCGCCAATTTTTATCAGACAAATTTATATTTCGTGTCTTGCAGTTTGATAACCATCCTCTTATTCCTAAACTTAAATCTCTTGCTGAATCTTTAAGTTCATCATCGTATTGGAAACATAAATCTCCCCCATGTCTTGTTAATAGTTATAAAAAAGTTGTTGCAATTGAAGCACCTATTCATCGTACAAACCGTCTCCCTATGTTTAACTGTCAATATAAAGCTTTAATTTTTTCTCCTAATATCTGCTATAACTTAAATGTACAGAAAAATGATAACAATGCAAACGCAAATTTTAATTTTGAATTACATAACAGTTTTCCAGAGTCACACTGTATTTATAGTGATGCTTCCAAGCATACTTCTACTGGGTATGTTGGTATAGGTGTGTACCATAGTCAGTATAATATTGTCCAAAAAATTAAATTACCACCAGAAACATCGGTATTTACGGGTGAATGTTTTGGTATCCTTAAAGCTGTAGAGTATATACTCGTTATGAAACTTAAAAAAACAGTAATTACGGTACGGATGCTTTAAGCGTTCTTCAAACTATAAATAGATTTCCATTTACATCAAAATTTCAATATCCTGTAATCCTTCAAGTTAGAGATCTCCTTTACAAGTGTTTTGATAAAGGTTTTTTAGTCAATCTGTGTTGGATACCTGGCCATAATAGTATTGCGGGTAATGAAAAGGCTGATAGACTTGCCAATCAGGCTGTGGAGTGTGGGGACCTATTCCCTTACCAAAATTATTGTCATGACCTTGCTGCTTTGCCTAGAGCTTATCTCCAAGAATCTTGGAATAAGCTTTGGGCAAGTGGCAAGGGTCGTCACTATTGTAATATTCAACCGTTCATCCCAAATAAACCTTGGTTTTTCAGGGTGAATCTTTGTAAAGTTTCAACTTCAATTCTTGTTCGTATGCGTTTGGGTCACGTGTGTACTCCAGCTCATCTAAATAAACTACACATTGTGGACAACCCTAATTGTGTGTGTGGTGACGATGTGGGCGATCTCAACCACATCTTCTTTGCTTGCAAACTTTATGACCGCTCTACTTTTTTTGACAGTTTAATATCCCTCCATGTCCCATTCCCTTTAAACATCTCATCCTTACTGTCTTATAATTCTAATGATATCTATAATATTATATCCTCCTTTATTTTATGTAATAATATTAAATTGTAACATCTATCCTCTTCACACCCTAGATCCTATTCATACTTACTTTCCTGATCTCCTTATTCCTTCCAAATTTCCGAAGTTAGGCATATTTTTCTGTTTTATTCCGTTTCCTCGTTTTTATTAACTACATTGACACTGGCAGAAATGTCTACCCAGACGATTGCCATAGAAAAAAAAAAAAAAAAAAAAAAAAAAAATTGGTAGAACATACAAATTCTTTCACTGCCAACACTTATTTATTTCACAAACATCAACCAGCTTTATATGGCGGCTGTTTTAAAAATGTGTGTCATCTAGTCAACTAAAAATTAACAAAAAGTGTTTGGTGGCTAAGATTTCGATAAAAAAAGTGACTTATTCAAAATTCAAAATCATTTATTCAAATAGACCTTCGCAGGCACTTATGAAAAGTCTGACTCTAATACTCTAATACCGGTTCGGAAGGTTGCATTTGCTGAGAAGAGCCGGCAATAAACTCAGCAATTACTCTTTTCAAAACAGGCTTAGATTAATTACATAATATTTACATTCTAATCGCACTGAAAACAATTGCGTGCCCCGGCGCGGCGGCAAAATTACAAAGTAGACTGAAAAAATATTTAATAAGTAAATAAATAGCAAACTTAAGCAGACCAGCCCCCACAAGCAGCACCTGTTCACACTTATATGTAGGTTTATATGCAAGTTTTTAACAGTTTAAAACGGTAACGTTTTAAGAGGAAACGTGAGAAATATTAAAATATGGCTCATTATATACAAAAAACTTGTAAAAACATACCACAATAATGTGCCAAATGAACTTCTACTGTCGCTAATCGCTGAAACATCTATCCATATTGTTCTACGAAGGAAAAAAAAACTCGAAAAAAAAAACCGCCTTGTAATTGATGTTTACCCTTAATCGAGTAAAGAAAAGGATATTATCAATTCGATACCTACTTATGTATGTAATACTAGCTGCCCGGGGCGCGACTTCGTTCGCGTGGTGCTACCTTACCCTGGGGTGCTACCCTACCATACCATATCCTACCCTACCCTACCCTACGGGTATGAAAAATAGATTACGTCCTCAGACCTACTCAATATACACACAAAATTTCATAAGAATCGGTCAAGCCATGCAAGAGATTGACTCCCTCCCGTACGGCCCGTACCCCAGTGACGTGTTTTTTCTGCTTATATTTTTAAACTCGTGATATCTTTCGAATGGAATATCCGAATTGAATAATTCAAAGTTATATAAAGGTATTGAAGCAGTCTTGAATAGGTATGAAGTAATTTATTTATTGCCTTTTCTAGCGGCGGCATTTCAATTAAATTATTAAAATAGAAAAACACTTATTGTGGCATAACTATAATAGGTAGACATATGGTATCGCGACACTTTTTGTAAATAATAAGGTGTTCTGCAAAGTCGTAGTACATTATTTTATTCTATCATCAATATTTTTCGCAGCGCACGTGATGTAATGAATATTTTAGGTATTTTTTTTACACCTTGGGTTACAATATTGGAGTTTTAGTAAGGATCCAAATTTTTTGAAAATATAATATAGCCTATGTCACCCGGTGATAGTGTAGCTTCCCAAAAGTGAAAGAATTTTCCAAATCGGTTCAGTACTTTCGGAGCCTATTCAATGCAAACAAACAATCAAATCTTTCCTCTTTATAATATTAGTAGGTATAGATTAGTGGAACTTCAATCGACGCCACCACCACTGAGCTTTCATCGCTAAATGTAAAAGCTCAGAGCTGTGGCTCAGAGGTAAAAGTTAGAAGATATGTGTGACTTAACCAGACTTAACTAACAACAGCATACGTCATCATGGTCACTGCAAACTCGCAATTTTAAACCGCCAAGCCTTCCTGAAGCCAGCCAGAAAATATGACCTAAGTACAACTTAGTTCATATTTCTGGGTGGCTTCAGGAATCCAAAAAATATGAAAAAATAGCATAGGTAAGTCATAAATAAAACAAAAATTGTTTATAAATATATTTTAATAAAACCACAGTGGAATGAATATTACCTCTATCAAAGCATTATTTCTACCATGTTCATTGTTTGCAAATTATGTATCTTAATGATCCATTGAATACAAATTATGTATGTGAACAAGTCAGATTACGATTGGATATATTAATATGATTATTTTAAACACATGTGTCAGATACAAATACCTACATTCCGAAATTAAAAATATACTATTCAGTTTATATGTCATGGAAATATTTAAGTTTGGTTTTAATTACTATGTATAGATTGGCTAGTGTTCAACAAAAATATAAGTTATCGTATGGTAAAAATATTATGCAACAATAAAACATATAGTAGTAATACATACTCCTTACCTATCCATAATAACTTAAATTAACCTAGGTATATTAAAACAAACATCGTTTACACCAACAACGCCGCAATAAACTAAGGTCTACTAAAAGACTAACAAAATATGATAGAATAAAAAATGACTCTCATATAAAATTTAAATAAAATATTTATACCTATTACTAATTAATCGATTCAAATGAAATGCAAGGTTTGTTATCGAGGATATTTTTACAACAGAATTTTCATTAAAATCTGATGGGATATAATTTGAGCACTTGCACTTTAAGTAAGTCTTGCACGAAGCCTATTATTTTGAGCTATTTTTACTTGACTTAAGGAGCGGTAGGTCTAGACGTTTAGAGCTCATCGTGCTTGGGACCAGAGAACTCTTCGTGGCTGATGAAGCCGTTCTTGTCCTTGTCCTCATGTTGGAAGATCTCCTCGACGAGCTTGTCGTGACCCTCCAGCATTTGCTTGATGTCTTCGCTCATTTCAACGCCTTCTTGAGGCACCATTTGCTTCTTTAAATACTCGCTCACCTAGAACAAGGAATGTGGAAATTAAGATTAATTATTACTTTATACAAAAAATTAGTAGGTTCTTGTAGGAAAACTAATAATGGTTTTTTTTACAGTTTGATAGCAGTTATAAGAATTTACGGCAGGGGACTTTCGTTTGTAATATGTAGAGATTCAAGCCACATAATTTATTATTTAAACTTATATTATATAATTATGTATATTAAGTATGTAGGTATTTACAATCAAAAAGTACTATATGTATTAGGTATATCAGTTATCTGGTTTACATAGTACAAGCTCTGCTAAGTTTGGGATCAGATGACCGTGTGTGAGGAATGTCCCAGGATATTTATATATTATTCTAATTTGGTGCAGAATTTATCAAAAACCAGTGGCGTAACAATAGGGTGGCAGGGCTGGCAAAATGCCACGGGCCCCCGACCCAAGAGGGCCCCGGCCCAAGAGGGCGCGAGTTAAAAAATATTTTTTATGCACGTTTCCTCACGATGTTGTTCCTTCACCGAAAAGCTAGCGAAGAGATGATGAATGCATTGAGATATTATGTTCTATTGATGAATGTGAAGTCTCCAATACGCATTGGGCTAGCGTGGGGACTACAGACCATTCCCTCTCGCCTAAGAGAGGAGGCCTATGGCCATTAGTGGGACATATACAACGTGTAATTGAGTACGCTGAAAATCTCGAAGTTTATTAAAATTAAACTGAGTACCTACAACGTGACGAATTTTACTGATAGGGCCCCATCAAAAGAATTTGCCACGGGCCCCAGATGGTATAGTTACGCCACTGTCAAAAACTTCAGTTCATATAGCCGCTGCTTGTTTATCTTAGCTTTATTGTGCAGATTTGATAGAATTACACAGAAAAGTAGTTAGCACTAGCAACGGTTAAGAACTACGAGTACGTATATTAGGTATCATAAGTGTAAATTAATACCTATGTATGTCCGAATAGTACCTACTTACATTATAATTTGGAATTCTATATAACTATTTAAAGTGTGTAAATTCATATAATACGTAGTCAAATGAAAATAGCCAGGATAATATTGTATGCATGCTTGTTAAATGCCTAGGTGTCTACTTGCCTGGTGCAGAAGCGTTAGATTTATTTGTTAATATTGCACGAGTAAAGCAAATGGGTTTTACGAACGCTAGGAGCTTTTTTATTTGTTTTGAATTCAAGTTTCTATTTGATATTTTGTAAATAAATAGTTTTTTTTAGGTCAAATAAATAGTTCGACAATGAATTAATTATATTACCAAAATAATCCTAAGGTTTGCAGGAAATGTTGGTCTTAATTGAACGTGACATGAACTAAATAATTAATTCACGTCACTATTTATAGTCCAATTCTAACTAATTCATAAAGCGGTTTGGAGGATATATATACCTACTGATTACCTACTTATTATTAAGTTATTAAGTACATAGGGATTAATATATAAGCTGTAAAAGGTTTAGGCTGTTTAAACGGGTGCAATTAATAGTGAAAACTACAGTCACGTATACATCTAAATTATTAAAATTACAGCGTTTGATCCCAATAACTTGCGTGTGATCTTTATACTTTACATTCTACTATGTTCGCGGTTCCACCGCATGGTTTATTTTTGTTCAGTCTGTCTGAGTCTCCTAGGTGAAAACACTACTACTAGGAACTGTGACAGTTTTATCAAAATTCGTGCAGTGGTTCTCGTGTTATAAGCATGCTAACAGACGGAGAGATCTCTTCTCGTCTTTTAGGTATGTCCCGTATTTTCCCGGATTAAATTAAAATATCCCGTAAATATTACTAAAGGAGATATATTTATTATAAAAAAATTTAGGACCCCGAATAAAATATGGGCAGTCGAAACGAGATCAAAAACAGCCGTTTCTACCTGGGTTGAATGTATGAATTGTGCTAGGTTCTGAGTTTACCTATAAGTAGTAGATTGTTCACAAACGGTTGAAAAGGACCATCTCCACTCGAGATGAATAGGGCAAGTGTGAAATTGGTAACTTTCACCCGACTTGAACACTGCTTTGTAAAGAAGACTTTGTAATCAGATGCAGATACCGATTCCTTATTTATGATGTGATGTGAACTTAAAACAGCAATAGTTGTCTATTACCGTTATTACTTAAAAACAGCTATTTGTATTTATCATTGCCAACTAGCTCTTCGTAATCTTCATCCGTTTGTATGGTCCATCTTCCCGATTGTGCCGGTACACGTGAATATGACAACAATATCAAAAGCAAAGTCTACGGTACTATCATTCTACGAGTGTAAAGCCATCCTACAGTGACAAGTTACCAGGATCGTCAGTTAATAAGCCCTACAATACACCTCTCATCCCGTCACCCAGGCTACCTATGGAAACTGACCTCCTCGCGTGACAGTTCTTTGTCTCCGTCAACATCCATGGCTTGGAATGCTAACTCTATACTCACTTCTTCTCTGGATAGCAGCTTGTCCTGGTCGGCGTCAATTTCCTTGAACACGTTGGTGGTGGGCTGTGAATCTCCGATGTTGATGAGCTCCACTTCGAACCTGAGGGTGGCGTGGGCGGGGATCACGTTCCCGGCCCCACGCTCACCGTAACCGAGAGATGATGGGATCACCAGCTTGCGCTTTTCGCCTGAAATTAAAGATATTTGTTTTTTATCTTTAATATCCAGTATTCGTTCACCGCCGCGTGGCACATGGATTTTGGGTGAAATCATTTGTTTAAGCTAAGATCGATAGAGTAAAATAACTTACAACTTAAATTACACCTGAAACATTCTACTCTAGATTTTTCTGCAATGACGAATTAATAACTTTTGCCTTCCTAAGCTTACTTCGAAGTACAGTCGAGGACATAAATATGTATACACTTAGTAAAATTCAACAACGGTTTCCTCTTAAACTACTGATTGAAATTATGAGATATTATAAAGGCAGAATCTTCTAACATCTACTATTATAATTTGTGTAATAGTTTAACACTTAAATGTTAAACATGCGAGAAAATTGCTTTTGAATTTCAAAAAGTGTATACATATTTATGTCCTCGACTGTACTTTGAATAATATGTCCCTACATTATTTAGATGTGTTCAAAGTGTTTTAGGGGAGATTCATTTTTAGCAAACTATTACCTAGTAGCTCAGAGTATATAAATACTAGCTAGTAGTATGCTTAGCTACACATTTTTATTTTAATCTTTTTCATGCTATAAACACATTTACGAGTATTTTATGATGTGCATTAATAGTATACTTGTAGGTAATAAGCACAAAACTGGTACCTACATTACTGGGTCTTTAGTCATTATGTCCCACTCGCGAATGGCCCGCGGGCCATAGCGCCTATTCTATTTTATTTTCAAATTTTGCATTAGTCATTATGGCCCGCTGTCAAAACAAACAAAACACTATCCTATTTTTGGTACAGATGAGTGGAAAAGTGTTATGATAGAAATAATAAATAATTATTTCACATGGAAAATGAAAACTAAACTTGTACCTACGAATGTATCAAACGGTATTCATTTCAGTGTTAGAATCAATTCAAAATATGATAGATTCCCCGACCAAGATAATTTGACAGGTGTATTTAATTAATCATTGACTCACCGACACACATGTCGAGCAGTCCCTGGTCCCAACCCTTGATCACCTGTCCCACGCCAATCTGGAAGGTGAAGGGTTGATCGCGGTCATAGCTGAAACAATCAAATACATTATATTAAGTGACGTAAATGTGAAGGAAATCATTGGTTTTAGTGAGTACTCAAACTCGATTAAAAATAGGAAAAATGTATCCTACTAGTCATTGTTTTGTAATGTAGGGAATTGTCACCAAAGTGCCTGCGAATGCGAACACGCATGCACACGATGCGCAAACGCATAGAAGAATAAAAAACAAATTTTAAATTTGAAACATTCAACAACCAAAATCGCTCGCATACACGCCGTAAAAAATGAATCGAACTATAACAAACTATAACTAGCATGTATCTTTGCACTGATAGATAATGTTATACTAATTGCTAATCGTAGGTACATGATAGTAACGTAGCAAGCAAGACAACATATACAATATGGTATATGCGTTATATTTAACGATACGGAGGCGTACTGTCCATATATTTGGCCGATGTGACCGGTAGATCTGATAAATCGAGCCATAGAACAACACTATTACATAGGCCTTTGTTCGGAAGTACAGTTTGGTGAAACCATTAAGGTTTATCACAAGCAACGCCTGTAGCTTTATTTGACGTGCCTGAAGTTTGCAACTTTAATACATTATGCATAATGTCTATCTATCCTGGATGCATACGTATTACTACGTAGGTAGGTATATGAACTCTGCGTTGTTGCAAACGTGAACTCCACATAGTTACCTATATGATAATATTAAATATTGTATGTAAGAGTTTTTTTATAGCGGTATGTACTGGTCTGCTGGTAGCTGGGCCGGGAATTGAACTCAGTTCCGAGTTCACTGTTATCTATGCGATGTGGGATGTCTAGGATCTATACACAAAAAATTAACAGATAACGCATTTAGTATGTGAGTTTGTACAAACGGTTTATCAAATAATGAAAGGACGCGATATGAAAAAAATAATAATAGAATAAGTGCAAACAGACGTTTTCTTTATGATCCTATATGAAAGAGTATACGTAGAACGCTCGCTGTTGAATTGACGCCTAGAAACATGGAAAATCATCAAGTGTGTTTCTTAATTACGAGAACACCGCCAGATTTGCTGGCATTTTGCTTTGAAATTCTAGGTTCAGGCAGGTACAATTCCATGATCCAAATATGTAGTTTTTTTTTTATATTACCAACGCACGCAGTAACTAACGCGCCTAATTTGAGATATGATTTGTACAAGGATTTGTATTATACCTACCAATGCAGGTATAAGCAATAATTTTCCGCCCATATAATCCCCAAAAAGCATCTGATTGAAAACCATAAACCTGTTTTTTAATTATCTTGTGATTTATAACAATACTAGTTGTCCCCCGCGGTTTCACCCGCGTTCCCGGGATAAAAAGTAGCCTATGTCCTACTCCATACCATAGGCTATCTGCATTACAAATTTCATCAAATTTCCGTTGAGTAGTTGAGGCTTGAAGGCGTAAAAAACAAACAAACTCACTTTCGCATTTATAATTACGAAGTAGGTACTAAGATATCGGTGAAATCGTACATAATATTTTTAGTTGCGATTCGCCGCTTCATTTAAGATTTCAGGCCAGGCGACCTAGTTGCGCTTTGGTCACACAAATGTGTACTCCTGTTGCATCTAAATAACAGATGAGCGTAATTTCTTTATGTCTCAACGTACCTATGTGGGGGTTACTGATGCCCACCCAGACAAAACAATCTGTGCTTTTTGGTGCAAGAATAAAGTAATAAATACAAGAATATTGATTTATCATTCCGATTAAAATTCTGACAAATCCAATTGTTCCTGTTTCCCTGCCAGAGGGCTGTCAAAAAAAAACCTATCGTCCGGTAACCTTTTACCAATATGGCACATTTTTGCTTTCATAGCGAAATTATCATATTGCGCGTATTGCGCTATTTGTTTACCTATATAATCTTCTTAAAGACAGTGTCCCATTTAAAAAAAAGTTATGAATATGAAAGTGGATTGATGTACGGGAAGAGGAAGACCGAAAAAGAGATGGATGGATTGTGTGAAAGATGATATGGGTAAGAAAGGAGTAGATACTAGTATGACGGATAGAAGAGACGAATGGAAGAAGCGTACATATTGCGCCGACCCCAATTTATTGGGAACAGGGCAGGCAGATGATGAAAGACAGTGTCCCATTGTCACAGAATACTTACTTTGTTTAGCATTATATCATTGTCATGGCTTATTATCTTAAAAAGGTACGTGGGTTGAGGCCCTCGCTAATTATAGCATTATCTGCGATCATCTGGGGGCCAAGTCTGCTATTAAACGATTTAGACACGATTGTGACATTTTACAGTTTTGGTAGTCTACTTACTAAGAGAAGTGTCATTATGGCACAATTTTGACACCACTGAAAGATCAATTGGAACCCAATTGAAATAGCAGACTTGGGCCCCTGGTTGATAGTTCATATAAGATGTATCAGCGAAGCGTCATGTCCCGATATAATCCTGATTTAGTGTAGCGTCTGAGCTCTGACTGCTTAATATTTTGCATTCACTAGATGTCTCTAATTAGGTCTCAGACGTACCTACGTATTAAGCGATCTGTGACTGCTAATCTGCTGCCAGCTTAGAAACTTCGGGGACTGTGTTTCTGTATGTTTATATCTGTATGTTTCATATTTAAAGTCAATTATATTTATTTTCATACGGAGTATAGTATGCATTATAAGTATTGATATTTAATATACTAAGTACATATTATTTTTATATATCGAAGTAGAATTTACGTATTCAAATATTTTACACTACTACCATAATTACACAGAGAAATTCAATGTGTACACCACAGTTTTATATCTTTTATGTTTTAGTGATAAGCGCATTAGGAAATAAGGTTAATATAGTTATACCTATATCTACTTTAATTGTTAACTTGTTTCTGTTGCTTGTCCAAATAAATAAATTTATATTATATTAAATAAATTATTATTATTAATTATGTATATCAAAAATGTATTTACAAAAAAAAAAAGTAGTATATGTATTATATCAGTTATCTGTTTCCATAGTACAAGCTTTGCTTAGTTTGGGATCAGATGACCGTGTGTGAGGAATGTCCCAGGATATTTATTTATTTATTTATTTAATATGTCTGTCACAAAATATTGTCCCTACTTACTTATCGAGTCGAGATTGAGAACAATCCTATCGACCAATTATTTAAAGTAATATATTTTGGTATCAAGTAAGAAAGTTGAGAAAGAGTAATGCGTATGTTCTACTCATGTTCTACTAATGCACAATGATAGCGAATAGAAAAGAAACATTAAATTACATGAAAACCAAGGAGAATAACGTTGCTTGAAGTAAAGAGAAGTGTGGATAAAACATTGCAACATGTATGTGAGTAAACTTCTACTTTCACCCATTCACCGTACAAAGTTCACATACCGATTTACATATCCTAGGTTAAATAACAATCTCATAGCATAGGTGCCCACGATGACTTCTCGACGAGCTGTTAATTACGTAATTGCATTCTGTGATGTAACCATGACTTTCCACTTTCAGATTTATTTTATACATATTGGCAATAATATAAACACTTATTGCATCATGTTACGACCGATGCACATTCAAATTTGATAATTGGGTGATTGAAACAGCCGAAACAACTTACGCAAAAGCGGTTTTGCATTCTTGCTATATTTACGGAAGTGTATACATGTATTCGACTATGCGACACGAAATAAAACCACGTAAAGTACCTACTCATAAATACACAACTTTTAGCATCGAACTAACTTTGAAATCGCAAAAAACAGCTGTTTCAAACAAAAGGTTCAAACATAGGTCTCCTCGGCTAAAATGTGAAAGAATTACTTGAAAGAAGTAATTCTTTCACATTTTAGCCTACGGGTAAATTAAGATCTGTGCAATTGACAAAAAGTACCTACCCTACAATCTGTACCTATGTAGATCGAAAATATCTGACCAAATCAATATGCCTATATTGCATTGGTCAGATATTTAATGACACACAGATATTGAATGCAAACATAAAACTTTTGTAATAGCAGTCAGAACAAATAATAATGGAATTCAAACAATATTGTTCTAAGCATCGGTCACGCGGGTTGTCACGTTGCAGTCTAGAGCCCCACAAACGATCGATTGCAAATTGTCTGTGTATTATAAGTTATAACACCCATTTGTACATACTATGGTTCTACCTGTTGAGGATGCTTACTAGTTTTTGCTTTCCCACGATATTGTATTCCAATGTTGGCGGGAAAGTCGTGAGAGATCCATCGAAGAGTTGGTATTTTAATAACAAAGACAGTTTGTTTATTTGTTTTTCAAACAGTCCTCTGTTGAATACTTAAGATAAAACAAATATAGGTACTTCATGATATGAAGCTGAAACGTTTGTATGTGTGAACGAGATATTTTGGATACTCTAGACTAATTTGAAAAACAAAAAAAGAAAATATTGTGTGAAACCGCGGGGCAAAAAGGTGTAGGTGGTGGATGTCCTAAGCTTGGTATGGAGAAGCGAAATTCAGTTTTAGGTTCAAATTGTACCTATAAATAATTAAATCCTCGTATTATCTATCAAGCGTCTCTATCGGTACATATAAAATGAAAAGACATGTCTTACTTGTCTGTCTGAAGCGCTGAGTATAATTACATAAAAATGAACTAAGTATAGGCGTGGGCATCGAAGAAAGGATTTTTTCGTAATTCCTCCCCTATCTAATTTCTAGTGGGAATTCCATAATTCTGAAAATAAATCCATGAAAATTGGTAGATTGTTGGTATTTTCCTTGGACAGGACAATTTCAGTATTCAGTGGATCTTTTTTTTACAGGAGTGCGCATATCATAATTATATCTTTGTAAGATGTATATATAGATGAGATATATAGTATAATATATAAATAAATAGAGAAGGTAAATATTTAATTTTAGAATCCCATTGCACGCTGTTAAAACCCGAAGCAAAACATTATAGTACCTTTGAGACTACAATCGCTATCTATTTGTAGTTGATTAGTGACCATGCTAATAACAAAATCAATAATTAGAGTGACATTTAACAAAAAGTTGAAAATCATTCGTGATTGCATTGCAATCGCTGTCTCGCACTTGAATAGGCTCGATCCCGAGTCTCCAGACGAGTGGAGAGTCGAGAGCCGAGTGATACAGATTGGCTCCGATTTATGCGAGCACTTTCTCGGCAGTTGGGCACCAATTGAACCTAAGGTTTCGGCTTACGCATGAATTGCGTAACGTTATGTTTTTACCTGCGTAAATAGAGTTTTACGGATTGCATACATACAGGATTGAAAGCAATGGGTGCCGCTTTGTGTCGTTTGTTTTCTGTTTAGTGATGTTACACTTTTTGGCATGTTTTTTAACAACACCGTACGTAGGTATTGTGTGGAGGTTTCTTTAACCATGTTTGAATTCCCATTTTAATCTTAGAAAGTATTTGAAATTGCGAAAAAGAAATTATTTTACCGAGAACTGAGAGTTTGTTCCTTTTTTTGTGATTGATTAAAATCAATTTAAATTCGTTATAAAAAAGTATTTTCAAATCTATTATCGACAATCGAAATCGGCCAAACACTATAGGATAGGACTGATTTCATCGATATATTATTGATGTTAAAGCGCAACACTAGCCAATAAAATAAGATTGTCGGTTGTGGGTAGATACTGAGGCCCAGGTGATACATGGGGGCCCAACTTTATAGCTCGGGCGAGGTTTCCCGGCCTTTAATATTTAATATTGAAAAAAAAAAACAAGCTATCCATCGCGGTCTCGAATCGAAACTTGTTTATTGGTATACGCAGCGAGAGGGCATGTCCGCCTCCGCCTGCTCTCCGCACGATCTATCGTATCGAGTATAAACTCTCTGAATACGAGATCGAAGCGCGGTTAAGGTTTCCGCATATTTTAAAATGCTACTTTCCTTTAACCTCTTGGTTCACTCACTCTTAAAGATATCATACTTTCTACAATATATATATATATATATCCTACTATTGTATGTAATAAATGCGAAAGTGTCCGTGTGTGTTTATGACCATACAACTTCATAACGGTGAACGGATTTTCATTAAATCTGATCTCTAGGTCCTGGAATAGCTATTAATCAAGAGAATGCGGAAGTAGCCATCTAACTATGGCATTTTGATAAAAACTGCATGAACAAGATAAAAGGGACAGGGAAATAAATTATAATGACAAATACTTAGTGATTTTATTGAGTTCAGACAGTTTCTTTTATATACTTTTTAACACATATTTATCTAAATATATTCATACAACTACACAATGCATTTACGTTATTTGTAAAAATAAATGCTAAACCAGAAGAGAAATATTTAAATAAAATTTTAGTTCATGAAAAGGTAAGAAAACTTTCAAAACAAGGAAAAAGGTATATTTAGCACATAAACATAATGCAAACTAATTAATAAATAAAATCTGTTGACTTGCAGTTCCTGGAATTAATTTTTTTTCATATAATGACGCGCGTCTCATCCGTCAGCCAACGGGTTCCGATCCATCCCGACTGATTATTCCTTACAAAATTACTGGCAGTTCGGTATACATATTAAACAAATGGTGGCCGTTTACCATATTTACCAGAAAACGCGTTAGGTAATCGATGTGCGGCTACACGTGCGATTTTGTACATGGCTTCACTCTACAACTTGCGAGCAACAGTCGTAAACCGTGGCGTATACAGCCGGTGCTTTCAGCATTATAAATATACTAGATGAGCCATTTATATAATAGCTAAATAGTGATGTTAAGAAAATAACCAATCGGCAAGTATTTTGCGATATAACAATGTGTTTTTCAAAACTTGATCAAACGAAATGTGCGAATATTAGACAAAAAATTATCGATTAAAATCCGAAAATAATGTTGGAAAAGTTAACTATCTCAATAAACAAGGCAATTTCATTTTATGAAATGCTTATCATTTTGTTTTTTCTTCGTTTCTTTTGTAAACTGTGTATTTTCTTCAAAGTAGCGTCATGTGAAATATACAAAGTTGATCTACCTGAAAAGATAACTGAACATCGAAACAGAACAGAAACCCAGTAAAAATCACGATATTATTAAAAATAAAAAATATAACTTTTGTTTTTTATTTGGATCTGCAACATTAAGACTTGGGTCTAAGTATCTATTTTCGTTATGATATTCACCAGGTAATTTGGAACAAAATACTCCTAAGAAAGGATTTATGAAATAGGAATGAAAAAGGGGGTGTAGTAGGTGGGTTGGGGTAAAACCGTGGGGTGAAAATCTAGTCTAATCATATTTACACATAATACTTTTATTACGTATCTTGGTTATGCGATTTCCATAGTAGGTAGGTTAGGTAAGTTCCTTACCTAAGGTCTATTTGATAAGGATATAGAATGTCCCAGGATCTTGTTTGTTGTCTTTTGTTTTAAACTAATAAATAGTTCCATCAGTTTTTGATGCTGCGTTATTTTAAAAGAATAGGATACTTCCAGTTGGTTTGTAGGTCTCGTAAAACCGTAACCTCCTAGCGTACCGGTAACGATGCGGTCTTCCCGCCCGTCTCTGAATTATTAACACGTGCCATCCAAGAAGTTGAATCGACAGAATTAAAACATACTGACTTCTACCTCTTTCATATTTCACTAGGTAATATAGTATGTACACATTATTTTTAAATACATCGAGTGCGGTTGTACGACGGGAAAGTATGTAGAGCAATCCAACTATACTTATCTTGAAACCCACTTGAAACCTAACTCGCTTACATCCTACTTTACGGAACACGTTTTTCCCGAGATGGTAATAAATAAAAATGTGCACGGTTTGCGCTCTGCACACCGATATTCGATATTTCAAATGCTTTTCTCGCTCAACATTAATAAGCTGTTTAATCCGATATTGATAACGAACACTACAGTGATACAAAAGCTAAAATACTACAGTAACAAACGCGTCTCGCAAGCGCGGTCGGTTGTGAATTGTCCGTGCATGGGCACATATGTGCCTTACTCCACCCCTTTGAATAATACACGAACGTTGGTTGTGGCTGCGATCTTCGCATGTTTTATTGCGGACGATTGGCTTTAGATGCTCTGTTTCTTGGCGCCATCGAATCAAAGACCTCGATTATTTAACAGTATCGAAACAAGTCAAAGGCATTTTACATTCTGGCTGTAAGCTTTTAGCTTGAGAAGTTATCCGGTTTCGTGAGGTAGAGCGCGTTTACGAAGTGTAAATAATTAAAAGCACTTTTCCACGTGGCGCGGCTTTGAAATGGCGCGGCGACGGCGGGCGGCACGGCGACAGGGCTCCCCGCAAACACGATTGCAAGTGCGCTGCCGGTACCTAAATAACAGGGAAATCCTGACATACTCTAACTCGGAAGGGCGGTAGTGTGAAAAGAAATCAAACGTCCGTCATAACTCATACATCGAATGCAATTAACTTCTTCGATATCTGGCTCTACATAAGGACTGCATAAAAGACTGTACGAAATCTATGCATAAGGTTTTCCCCCGTATTCATGATGAGAATTCCTGCAAAACGTATCTATAGAACCACAGAAAAAAGAAAATAGAACATTAATACTCGTAGTTTCGCTGTTTGGCATAACATAGAAACATGCAGTTTTTCTACCAAGTACTGTCGTAAACAATGATACATTTTAATCGTTTTAAATGCAATTTAAGCTGCACATTGCTCATCTCGGAAATCGAAAAAAAAAGTTTTAGTCTCTATGTGAGCTTTTTATCGGTCTACCATTGAAACGAGCAAGGTAATATATAATATTTTGAATACTTAGATAAATGGTTTGAAGTCATTAGGATATGAAAATAACTAAAAGAAGCTTTAATCATCAGATTAAATCCAGGAAACAAATATTACATCTGCTAGTAAATAAATAAAGTAACATGCCTTCATACCAAGTAGAAAACTTGTTTGTGGCTTCATAAAAAATATGCATATTACTAAACAGGTAAATATCTCAAACGTACGCGGCAGGTGAGGGTCGGTGTTATTTCAACCCCACGCATTTCCCTACTAAGTTAGCGTAAGCCTGTCTTGACAAATGTTTAAGATGAACGGTTATTTTGCACACTGTTTTATGTTGTGCATGTTATTTTTACAAAAAAAATGTTTGGCCCTTAAGAAAGATAAAAAGATATATGATGTTAGCATACCGACGCGACGTGTGTACGTAGAATGGCTAGCAGTATCTTATAATGTTTCTTCTATTTTTATTGTGGCGTTTTTAGAGGTCCATTCTTTATTACTAAGACTTTAGGTAGCTAGTTGACATTTTCACTGAATACGTGCAAGAAACCTAATTTTTTATAAAAAATGTAATACGCATAAACGCTATTCAGTCTGATCATCTCTGATCCTTGTGCATACTCCCTTGTAAAAAAATGGAATAAAATAAATAAATATCCTTTCTGGGACATCCTGGGACATTACTCACACGCGGTCATCTGATCCCAAAATAAGCAGAGCTTGTACTAATGAAACCAGATAAGTGATATAATACATATACTAGTTTTTGTTTGACTGACCCAGACTCAGGACACACAGACATGTTCATGCACACAAATGCATGTCCTGTGCGGGAATCGAACCCTCGACCTGCGGCGCAATACGTGGAATCTTTACCAGATACTTAACCAACTGCGCCAACTGGCCCGTCTGGCCGTCACACTACCATACGTTTAACACAAATATTTATAATAGTAAAAGAAATCGTAAAGTAATAATAATCGGAAAGAAATAGTAATAGTAAGAGAGGTAGAGCGTAGCGTTTATTCGCTCAAAGAGCAGCTCGACTGGGGAAGTACCTCCACCTTACAGAATACCGCAGCCAAATAACTTTATTTATGTTGTGTAAAGTTGTGTTCCTGCGAGTGAGTAAGGTCGTCAGAGCTCATTGGGGGGGGGGGAAGGTCGGTAACGTGAGTTATGCCTTGTGTGTTGCAAGCGTCCATGTGGCTACAGCAACCGCTTACCATCAGGCCGGCAGGCAGGCCGTATGCTTGTTTATAGCAATTTCATAGCTTTTCCGAGTAAGGTTGCAAAATTGAATTAGTTTTATTATTATTGAACGGAATTACGGAACTCTATGGCGAGTCCGATCCACACTTTCACGGTTTTCTTTATTATAGATATCGTTCAATTAAACTGTCTGAGATATTATTATAAGATATTATTTTATAATTTTCCAGTTATATGTAGGTATTTCTAAGAAGAAACATCCTACGATTACATTGCAGATATTGATTAATTGGAAACCTTTAAGTTAGAAATAGGACTTCCAGCAGACATTACTACAATTAATTATTTTAAGAGGTAGTTATCATCATTGAGAATAAATCTTTGGATCTCCTTTTTAGCCTACTTCGCGCACGGTGGAGTGTCAGATTTGGCATAGTTAAGTTTATATGGAGAAGAAGTGCAAAAAGGTAATATTTTAATATAATAGAAATATATTGAATTGATAAAAAGAACATAATTTTCCAGTTATATGTAGGTATTTCTAAGAAGAAACATCCTACGATTACATTGCAGATATTGATTAATTGGAAACCTTTAAGTTAGAAATAGGACTTCCAGCAGACATTACTACAATTAATTATTTTAAGAGGTAGTTAAGTATCATCATTGAGAATAAATCTTTGGATCTCCTTTTTAGCCTACTTCGCGCACGGTGGAGTGTCAGATTTGGCATAGTTAAGTTTATATGGAGAAGAAGTGCAAAAAGGTAATATTTTAATATAATAGAAATATATTGAATTGATAAAAAGAACACACTACTTACCATACGTTTAACACACACTTCTCACACTGGGAATAATGTCATACATAATCATAATGCATACAAACATAAACATAGTCATAGTTTGTTTATTATAAATACGTGAAGAGATATAATTCAAACTAAAAAAAAAACGGTCGAATTTTTATCACTACGAGACCACTAGTAATAGTTGTACGTAGTATTTATATACTCTGAGGTAATAGTAATTAAGCTTCGTAAAAATCTTTACGAAGTAATATCAACAGACATGTTACCGTTTTTAGCCTATTTAAAAGTCTGACCACAAGGACAGTATCCCCTTAAAGCCTAGACTCAGCCGACCCAATAATACACCCAGGACACCGTTAGACTACAAATTATTTGCGAAGCCTCACCGCCCCGCTCCATATTATGTAATTCTACATTACAGTACAACTTTTTTTTAATTCATTTTTTATTGTTATTTTACTTCCCTATTTTGTGCATAAAATCCGTGCAATAAGTATATTCTTTCGCAGTTTACGAACGAGTTCCCAAAAATATTATCATGAGACTCTATATTCCGCTCTGTTTTATTTGTCTTAAATTTTTAACTATACTATATTGCTAGACTTTCGAAATATTTCGGGCTTTTTTGCCGATATTTTGTGGAGAGTTAAAACTTCGATTCTCTCGTATATTGGAAACCCTCTGCTAGTTGATTGATCGGGTACCCGTCTGTCCAATAAATATTAAATAAACTACAATTTGTCGGACTCACTTAGTTACGATGAAATGATATATTAATACAGAGGGAAGATGCATCGCTGTTCCATGTTGTATCTGAAGCGCACGTGATAATGACCCTTGGGGAGCCGAGGACTCACTCCGTAGCCAGGAATTTTAAAAAGCCAGTACTCACATCTTATATTTATCATTCACTTATAATACTGTGGTATACGTAAGTAGGTATATGCTCATTCTTATTACATTATCAATGTAATTAGCTCTTATTGGATCCCAAATACCATTACCACAGTTTTACTATTGTATTACTGTCGAAGCAATTTTTGTGGTGAAATTTATCCCAAGTGCTTTATGAATCTTATAAAGTGAATAGGTATGCATCTAACTAAATAAACATGCGCTCCTTAGTCTTTACGTTACTCTACGTAGTTATTTACATGATATATGTCCATTAACATGATTTTATCATGTAGGATGCAGCTAGCAAAATAATATTAGCCCATCTTGGCTTAGTAAGTGGGTACGCCGAGGGCAAAATCTAATATGTTTGAAATTTAAAAGAAAATTCAAAGACATCGTTTTAGAAAAATGATTCTAGCTAAAAACTTACGAAGCGAATTCTAAACCAACGATAAAACTCAAAAGCAATAAACCTTATAAATATATAGAATTTTGAATATAACTTAAATTTTATAAGGTTTTGCAGTCGGGGACAAACCAATAACCTTCGTAGGTATGTATTTTTTTGTAATATTTGTTTATCCCCGACGAGTTGATCGACGTGTTTGCAACCAGTTTATAAGCATGGTAGGTAGAAGTGTGCAAATATAATAATGCAAGATAATTGAAATCTCTCTTCGACATTCTAATGAAGTTACTAATTGATCAATCTGTCATTCTGAGATCGCTTATAATTTTTTTTTTTTGCAGAAGATATTTTCGCCCCACCACCTTCTTGTTCTTATTTTATTAGAAATTCTACACTTTAGAAACAGAGAATACAAAAACAAATTTCCTCGGGCAACATTCTGACGCAGACTGGCGTGTCGACAAAAATATTGATATACCTAACACCGTTTTCAACAACTGTTGGTCAACAAATTTTTGCCATAAATACGGGCTTTACCCGCTCGAGCTTTCCATACAAAATGCGCCTAATTTAAAACTATTCACGAGTCCTCCCTAAAAACTAGATTTGATAAAGTTTAGTCTTACTCTTCGAAAACGTGATTGTTAAGTTCACATAATTACCTATTAGATAAAATAAAAGTGGCTCCAATTGTTTATCCGTCCCCTCAGCCCCTCAGTGCATAGTTATTTTAGTAAGATGGGAGTTATAAGTACGACCTCTCCCTAAATATTTTTAAATACGTATAGTGAAACGAGGTGAAACCTTTATAACTATTTTATATTTTATTATATTATGTAAAAGTCTAACTTAGGAGGATAAAAATTTCTAGCTGACCAGTTTTTCATTTATGGGGGAAAGTAATTTCCTCTCTTCATGTCACTGTTCACTGTTATTGAGTTCCCATCTTTAAAGCCTTTGTGGTGTCGTCCTTTGTAATGCTGTTACCGACTCGTGGACATGCGGATGGCACAATAACGCTGGGGATGAACGCAAAGAGCTGCTTCGCTACTATACGTTGTTGCCTTCTGTGTGGCTGCTTCGGTGCAATCTTCAACCCCCTTATTAATAAATAAGATGTAAGTCAAGTATAGTAATACCTAGTTTTTAAATATATCCGTCACTTTCTTATGTCATATAAACAAAAAGGACTGGGGTAACGTTACAAGGCTGACTTACACCTGTATGTTTATGTATAATTAATTTAATATCTACGAGTATATGTATGACGTAGTTTCAGGAAATTCTAATAAAACATATTTATCATGGGCTTGTGAGGTTGTAAGCAATGAATCGCCACCGAATGTTATATTTTGGCTAATGTTAGTAGAATTTTAATAACAAATGATTGATTTGTCTGCCACTATCATCTTATTTATTGTTTAACTTTGAAACTGAACTTGTTTTGCCGTCGTATTTTCCTGAAAATTCCAATTTCCATCTAAAACTGATTTCAATTTTCTAAAGAAGCGTTCATTTCACGGCTATTTGCTGTCTCCGGAAAATATTGCAATATCATCCGATCGAACTGCAATGTTTTGTGTGTGAATATTCTTTTATTTTAAGAAACATACTTTAAATATGGCTAATATTTAATGAAAAACCCTTTACAATAATTTTATTCCAAATCAAAAGCTTCTTTATGTCTGTATTATTATGATTATATCCAAAATTATGATTTTATATCTAAATAAAACATAATACAAGCCATTTAGGCTGCAGGGCGTGCCAAAGAAATAAACATACATACATACACTCGAAAAACATAACCCTCCTTCCGGGTCAGTCGGGTAACCCTATATATATTAATCTATAGAATTTTGAATATAACATGAATTTTATAAGGTATTGCAGTCGGTAATAAACAAATATTACAAAAAAAAACATACTCAGGTTATTGCAATGGTTTGTCCCCGACTACTATCCTAACTAATATTATAAATGCGAAAGTGTTTGTTTGTTTGTTAAGCCATCACGCCTCAACTACTCAACGGATCATCATGAAATTTGGCATGCAGATAGCCTGTGGTATGGAGAAATACATAGGTAGATAGAAGTACTTTTTATCCCGGGAACGCGGGTAAAACCGCGGGGGACAGCTTTAAGACTACCTTATAAAATTCAAGTTACAGAGCTTGTTTTCTCTTTTCAGTTAATTTTTGTTTAACGCAGTCGGGTTTTTTGTTTCTTTAAATAAATTATTTCATCCAATTTCGATGAACTAGAAATCTGTTAACATATGATTTTTCCTTTTTTATAAATGTAAATAAACAAGTTAAATGCAACATTACGTACATACAACCAACAATAGTGCTAAAGAATTCAATTACATTGTGAGTGTCGCGGGTATACAAACAGTGCGCAATAGAAACCTATCAAACAAAGATGTCCCGCGAAAATGGTTACCCAATCCCACAATGTCTCATAACGTTGGCAAAAACAAGGTGTGTTGTGGCTATAAATATTAAATTTTCCGTATTCTGAGTTTGTCGGCTACCACATCTGGTATCCTGCACTAACAGTGGTGTTAAAAATTCAAAAGTAGGTACGTTATAGTCGCACCAGCGTTTGTCCTGCTCGTGTTCTGATCGGAAAACTGTTTTTAATTAAAACTTTTGGTAATCATTTCATGCGCTGCTCTTCTGTCTTCTGCATATCCGTGTGCAAATTCTCTTTGGCTAGTGCCAAAGAGAATTTGCAAAAGAGAGTTTTTTAATATTTTCACCTCATTCAAACAACTCAATTATGAATTTTGCCTGTGACCAAAATTTTATCTGGTTATTATTGCAAACGTAGGTAGCAGGGCATTTCCAGGGACTTTATTAATGAATCTCTCGGGGACTTTGGATCGAGAATTATCGAGATGGTCTGGATTATACTACAGTATGGCAATACATGAATATAAAAATAAACCCAATGGTATACGATATGACAACATAATTTTATCATGTTTTTAAGGCCTTTGGGGGAATAATGTATACCTAGGGAAAGATTAAGAAGTGCGTCCGAAATCAGTTTGTCGAAATTAACTAAAGATTTTTGACCAAAAATGTTATCGTTTTATTTTTTAATTATTATTGTCAAATTAGTGTAGGTCAAGTGTAGGCTATGTTTTGCAACACAGCTGTATTATGAAGCGAACTTATGACAATAAATGATATTGATTCTGATGATATTTAATTTTAAAAAAAGTTATTAGTAATTTCATAAACCATTATTTGACATAACCTATGAGTGAAGTCTGTGTACTTCAAAGATTTTCATAGGGCATCGTGCCTCTACCCAGATGGATAATCCGCCTTACTAAAGCATGACATTTAATTTCACTCCGCTTGAGGGGCTCCCTGAGCAAATCGCTCTCAGTTCGTACTGCGCACGGCTGTCAAATACTGTCAATTCTGGCTTGTTTATTTCATGTTCCCATAGAGGCGACTATCCTTCTGGACGTTTTAAATTCTTTGGTGTACTTGTGTAGATTACCTGAACCTTCGCTCCAAATTTCTTTATAGGCTGTGGTATAGGTATGTATTATCATTTCAACGCTGCTTAGTTTAATTTCATAATATAATTTCCTACTATCCCAAATTACATTTATATTTTTTTCCCATCGCAGAAAATTTCCATATGAATACGGAGTTTGTGTTCCATTGAAATTATTAAACACTCAACATTTTAGATTTACTATTCACAAACTTTCTGCTGGCGAAGAGTTGTGGGTGGCGCGCATTTCAGGCAAGTTTTGTTGCCTAGTATGATGTCGGACGTATAGCTAACGTCTCAGACAACAATTTATGTATAGGTACATACATAATGCGATGCTTATTTTAATGTTTATTTTATTTATTTATTTTTATTTTCTTTTTATTTATTTTAACACGCTCATACAACGTTATTTTTAGTATTACAGATAACCGATACACTCGAACTAAATAATACGGAGGAACTACAGTAGTACATAAAATAAATAAATTACAAAATACCTTATATGTACAAGTATGAACAAAATTGTTGCTTTAAAATTATTATTTTTTCATACAAAATGTTTACGTATTACGTTTTTCATTAGATTAAAAAATAAAATAATATGGATCAACTCGATATGTGAAATAATCGATTTTTTTTACTATGTCATTCATCACATCCATAAATAACTTTATGGATAGCGAGTATCTCAACTAGCCGCAAGTATGACAGTAAGCAGTTATTTAACGGGGTTACTGCTAGGAGAAAGTCCTGAGTGAGTCATTGAGCACACGATCGAAAGCCGAACGTGACACGACGAACAAATATTATTATTAATACTCTACGGTCAAGTGAATGAAAGTTCCCGTTATGAATGAACATGGAACCAAAGATTTTCATAGGGCATCGTGCCTCTACCCAGATGGATAATCCGCCTTACTAAAGCATGACATTTAATTTCACTCCGCTTGAGGGGCTCCCTGAGCAAATCGCTCTCAGTTCGTACTGCGCACGGCTGTCAAATACTGTCAATTCTGGCTTGTTTATTTCATGTTCCCATAGAGGCGACTATCCTTCTGGACGTTTTAAATTCTTTGCATGGAACATTAATAATATTCTTTTATAAAAAAAAAATTCTTTAAATTAAAAACAGATGATGAATGAATTATTAAAAAAATACGGACACCAAAAATAAAACTGCACAAATGTACTGGTTGTACGTAGTATTTATATACTCTGAGGTACCGGTATTGTTCACGTATGGGGGTTTTTCCTGTCCCACACGCTTCGGTTTTGCCCTTAGATTGTGTCAATACAAAACTAAACTGATTGATATTTATGGCGCCGAAGCAAATTATGGTTACCCACCAAAAATATATCCACCGTCGATAAACTTTTATTAGGCCATCTGATTCCTAACTAAGCATAGCTAGGAACTAGGTACCTACTACTATTACTTCTCAGACATAGAAACATTTCATGCACACGTTTTTGTCCTGGTTGTGAGTCAAACCCCGAAAATAGATATTAGAGTGCCATGGAAATCGCCTGGAAGAACAAAAATAAAGTTAATTGTGTTACTCTAGATTGCATGGAATGGCACAATGTGGTCATGTGGTAAAATAGGATATCCTGTCTACTAGAAAGCATTTCAGCCATAATAAAAGATATTTTTAGGTTCTTTTGTATTGTAAATAGTTACCAAGGTAATTCGCGACAAAAAAAGGATACCTAAGTAAAACAAAACTAATAGTAGTTTATTACCTATATGAGTCGAATGGCAATACAAAAATATATCATCAAAATAAGTTTAAGTACCGCAAAAAATAAAACTTTTCTATATCGGCGTTTTGCCATATAGATTTTCAAAATATATACGCGACCTGTAAGTGGATTACGTAACTTTATTGCAATGAAATTCAGATTGAAATAACCTCTGAATCAGTAGAAATATTACAAAATCGGAAATGGTTCCATTTCTAATGAACTGTTTGTATTTGCAGTTATCAGAACGTAAAAAAGTTATCAGAAAACCGCTATATTTAACCGATATCAATTCGAAAATGATTGAAATTTAGTTAAGTAATCGTCCCGCTGGATTAAAAAAACTCAGTTTAGTTACTAACTTTGAGGTTATGTTATGTGTGAGTCCAAAATGTTTGGTTCTTTGCCTGTCCAAACAACTAGATGCTTCATCAACCATTATCACGAAGGCGGTGGGACGAACCGCTAAATTCAATTAAAATGGAATCGTGTAAAAATGCTGCTGAGCAAGCTCGTTAGAGCTCTGGCGCCATGATTCACCTTCCTCAACATCGACACGTTGCGTTGCTAGATAATAAGTTTTTAATTAGCTTTTGCCTATGTTGGGAGATTCTCGACGCCTCAGATATGACAGAAAGGCTAGCTTTATCTAGGACATGAGATAAGCATTGCGATTTGACGGGGCAATGCCGCTAGCTTTCATGGTCAGTTCACGCTGGGCAGTGATTTGGCAACTCTTTACATTATAGTATTTCTTTATTCTTCTTTAGTTTAGATTTTAGTATTTCTTTCTCATGTTTTGTTCACCTTAGTGAAGGTCGCGTATTGGTATCTACTGTATACCTACATAAATTCTACTCAAATTATTAATAAAAGTGTCAGCATAAGAATCTATATCGCTTCTATATCGTTTGATTAATTAATTTCATTAGAAGGCGGTATAGATTGATAAAAGTAGTAACTTAAATCACGGATTGACAAGACCTTTATATAACACTATGCAGTTAGTAGTAGAATTGAGGTGTCTCACCAAACTGTCGTAAACTTTAGTATCGGAGCGGGGCCGTCGTCGCCGCGCCTGACCGTCGTTTTATCTGCTCATTTTGTCGTAAGCGTCTAGTAGAAAAAGTAAAGTTTATATTTTGAAATGTGACGAAGTCTGGCCTGATAATATTTTATTAAGTACTGGGGTGGCGGAGCGGTGTGGGGGTGTGAAAAATTCAACGCAGCCAGCCGCGCCTCGGTTGCTTTCGTACAGGACGCGGTATGGGGCTTCTTTAACATGTATTTTTATGCTCCGTCCCATTTCAAACATTTAAGAGTAGTTACTAACATTTGTGTCAACTTTAGCGATGAGTGCTGAGTGTTGTGGTATCAAAGTGTAGGTAGTATTGATGTTTTAGTCCGCTTGAATGGTTTACCCGTATGTACCATATTAAATCTAGAAAGACAGACTATACTGGGTGGAGATTTCGAGATGGCATATTTTAGAAACCTATGTTTATTTATTTAATCAAAAGGAACGATCTACAGCATTTCAAATAATATTATTATAACATTTAGTGTTGTTAATTTGCCAATTACAGAGTTCCATTATTATCCTTATTTACGGTTTACAGACCAAAAATAACAAAGTACCTAAAAATAAAAAGTTTAATTTAAATATGTTAGATTAGTCCTGCTGAACAACTTTTACTATGGGAACAATAGTGAAAAAAAATGAAAACTTTTCTTACAAAATGTCAATCTTGCTCGATCATAATGTACGAAAAGTAAAAAATTTTTTTTTTAGATTTCAGTTTATTGTACGCTATTTATATACTCTGAGGTGTAGGTTTCGAATATATGCCATCTCGTAAACCCCACCTGTTTATTGATAAAATAAAAAAAACTTCAGTGCCAAATCGAATATAAATTATATGGAACCGAAGAACACGGACATTCACGTCTCTTAGAAGGTAAGGTTTGTGATACGTGCAGGAATCTCGTACTCGCTGGCCATAGGACCCGTTGATCCGGCCCCACCACTTTCACCGGCCTAGGCTAACTGGTCAGAAACTCCCGGAACTACAATTCGTCAGTACGTATGATAGGATATACTTATCATTACTAAAGGAAGGTATTTATACCAGTAACTATAATTTTCTCTGAACTGCGGGCCTACCGCGTAAGTCAAAGGTGATGAACTTCATTAAACTGGGCTTAATTGAAATAGACAGAACAGATACCCATCTGGAAGTCTATAAAATTTAGCGGGTCACCGGACGAATAAGGTTCTTTTTTTTTCTCCCCATTCCAGCTAGCCAGAGCGTCCTGATGATACTCTAGCAAAATATGGCAACTCTATACATGTAAGGTGGTTCGTACACAAGTACAATATCCTGCCAATTTAATCCCATGTCAGCGGATGAAACCCAATAACTTTACCTAAGTGTATTCCGAACCGGTAGTAAATTCTACTGTATGTACCTACCAACTTAACGTTCATAAGTGCCTTACCAGGGTCTAGAATTTTTATGTTTAATAATCTCTTAATTAAACATGATGCTTCTTTAATGTTCGCTATATTAGTGACTTGACTGCACCCTTCTACCAAAATTGCACCTACGCTGCACTCACGGGAAAAATCTCTACCAAAAACCTACGGGAAAAATTTCTATAAACTCACTCGTTTGCATGAAAATCGGTAAACTTTGTAGTTATAATACTCGTAACTACCTCGTTACCATATTGATTTATTAATATTTGAGAATGGGTTGAAGTCATTCCAGATATAGACATAATACTGACTATATAAATTATATCAGTGATTTTGAAGTTTGCAGTATAATTTCATTATTCATACTAAATATTCAATATCAATAGTAATTTCATTACATCGTTTTCTATGAATATGAATATAAATAACATTATTTATCTAATGCCAAAATGTAACACTTATACACATTACATATAGTGTCATATCATTTCGGCCCGGTACGTGCTTCGCTACGTATAAAGTGAAATAATAAAAATGTGATAAATGAAGAACCGCTCGACCGATTTTGTGCAAACTTCACATAAACCATCTACTAAATAGTCCGAACAAAGCCTAAACATTTGGTTTGGATAGGGGAGCCCGTTCTTGAGTTATAAAATTACAACGAAAAGTGGCATTGATTTTTATATATATAGATATAGGTATATAGATTACGCTCATTCGCTAATTGAGAACACTGGAAATAGCCACTGCAACAATTTCTTTTGGAAGGTTTAATTTTCATCACGTTTCATTTCAATTAGATGCTTCGATTCATTTGTTGAACGGAAGTTTCAACTTCTATACGTTAATTATGGCATGCATTGACATAATGGAATAAACATCATTGAATAAAACGAGTGTCAATTTAATGATCTGAGAGAGCGAAGCGAGCACAAAGTGCTCATAATTGGTTACACTTGGATAAACCTGATACACGACTATGGTATGGAAACACTTTCAGAATATCCTGTTGCCGGAACAGTTATAAATAACTAGCTGCCCGGCGCGACTTCGTTCGCGTGGTGCTACCCTACCCTACCCTACCCCACCTTACCCCACCCTACCCTACCCTACCCCACCCTACCCTACCCTACCCCACCCTACCCTACCCTACCCCACCCTACCCTACCCTACCCTACCCTACCCTACCCTACCCTACTTTCTTTGCTTTAAACCTCACGGAGCCCGAGACCTTTCCAACGAATGCAAAACCGTGGAAATCGGTTCGTGCGTTCTGGAGTTATACCGTCAGGAAGGAAAACCCGACTTATTTTTATATAGTAGATTATTATGTACCTATATGTATTATTACGAGGTCTTTGATAAATGAATAACTACGAATAATTTTCAATTTTTAATATTGAATAAGTTAATTTATGCTATCTATATTTGTCATATGAGTTTCAATACCATTCATCATTATTAGGTTAGTTATAAATTGTGAAATGGCATAAGTAGGTAGCAATTATAACAATTTTTTTATCACAGATATTTATGCTTTTACTCTATCTACCTGCTTTAGATATCTTTAGATTTGTAGTCAAACTAAAGATTTTTTTGAGGAATAAGTACGTACGTACGTATAATAGGTATTTTACAATAAGGCGCTGCACAAACGTTTGTCTTGTGTCGGACACAAGCTACCAATGAATATTTGATTTCTATAGAACCAGTATGAAATCAGCCAGTCCCTGCGCAGATTTGTGTCCAGTAGCTTCCACTTTACACATACTCGTTGGACGATCAAAAAGTGTTCGGTGTCGGTAACTGGAAACTAAGTCGTCCATTGAAGACACAAGCTACATAAAAAAATCCTTACAATTGTACTGAAACTGACTGAAAACAAGCTGTGACTGTGTCCGATCGCCGCCACCGGACACAACAATTACGGTTACCAGTGAAGTGACCAGAAGTAGCAACCGACGACGTCTGTGTCCGATGTCCGACACAAGACACACGTTTTGTGCAGCGCCTTAACTATGTAAAAATATATGGATATCATATCAAACGAGTTTTTCTAATATAAATTATAGTAACTTGTCGCTTCATGTAACCTAAATCCCACCAAAAACATTTATATGTAAAATGTTGCCAAGACGAGACCATTACGAACGTGGTTAGTGCCCGGTGACTGAATCTAAAATCATAAATACTCGCGATTATAAATGTGAAAGTGAATTTGTTTGTTTGTTACGCCTTCAAGCCTCAACTACTCAGCGGATTATCATGAAATTTGCCAGGCAGATAGCCTATAGTATGGAGAAGGACATATGCTACTTTTTATCCCGGGAACGCAGTTGAAACCGCGGGGGATAGTTAGTCATAAATACTCGCGACAGGTATAAGCAATTCCACGCATCGTGTAATCAGTATAGCGTAGGCCAGGGTTTCACCTACCTTGGATAAAGGCAGAAGGTTCATTCTCAGCTTGAACCGCCCCGGACGGCGGCCGACCGACGCCATCTAACAAAAAGCATACATCTGAATTTATTTCATATCAAAATGCACAGCCTTTCATTCGCAGTTGCAGAATTTCGCAGCGCCAGCCGAAAAAAATGTATGCTTTTTGGAAGAGGCATTTCAATTAAATTAGTCCTAGAAATATTACTTGTAAAGCAAGTGCATTGATTTATAGTTAATTTATCAGCCAGTTAAAATTTGTATTTGAATATAAATCGCTTTTGCTAATAAAGCTTGGCATTGGTAGACTTTAAGAAAAATATTTAATAGGTATGTCACCTATAGAACTTGTGATATAAAATTATAGTGAAGTTTAAACAACTTTGTCTTACTTAACACAAAACTTGTTCTCATTCCACTTGTTCAAGTTACGACTTATGTTCTCGCTATACATTCAAAAACTTTTAAATAACTTCACAATGAGTTGTTGATCAGATAGTGAAAAGAAGTTATCACTTTTTAGTTATTGAATAATACTTCACAAGGGCAAAGTTAAACTTCAATGACGACAAGTTTATCAGTCTACGTTATCGACATTGACCTATTGATTGCTTATCGCTAACTTAAATTTGTATGCATTTAATGTATGCCACATATATCTTTTTGCTTGCGCAATATCCGAGCATCATATACAATTTCTTAATAGGTATCAATTTTGTAGGAGTAAAAACAAATAGTTGTCACTTCTACGAAAGTGAATAATAACCCATACCATGGCTACCTGAAAGGCTGTTAGTGCTGTAATATAGTGCATGTAAGGCCACAAACAATAAAATACTCGTAGAGAGGCAATTCATATAAAAATTCCTGGAAAGGCGAGAGTAAAATAAACCTCGCGACATATTTGTAACTATATTTAAATTGCTTTATGAAAAACCGCCTACTCGTTGTTTTGATGTTGTTGAAATGCTTTTCTGAGAAGACTTAAATTAATAATGCTTGCATGTTATTACGCCATGGCATCGAACAATTTAACCTCCTCCTAATCCGGGCGGGATTGTTCCTCGATGCGCCATGGTTACCTTTCTTGAAAACGTTGGGAACACGTGGATGCTAGCTTTTTTGCTGAGCGGTACCTATGTTCTATTTATCAATCCATCTAAAATTAAAAATGTCTTGATCAAAGATATTTATTTTATTGCGTAACAGCATTCCGAGTAAGAATCTCCTCGGTGGTTCGGTTAGGCAGGTCGCATGCGGTCACCACCACTTCAGGCCACGTGTTTGTATCCACGTAGCTTGCTTCATACGTGGCGGTATATGTACGACTCGATACCGATAACTTATCGGATCCCGCGCTAGCGGTTGCGTGCGCCCGCGCCGCCGTCTCCTAATAAATTTAGTAGGCAGTTGACTTCCACTTAAATATTATATTCGAAATGCGTCGTACATTTCCTAAAAGAATAAAATACTTATAGGAATTAAATAAGTATGCTACAAATTATTGAAATAAACGGTTTTTATGCTTCCGTAGACAAACTTTAGTAGTCATGTAAAAATTAAAAATATGATTATTAATGACGTCTACAATGTTATCAACTTAAATCTTTTGTTTTTATGTAGGTGAAAGGGTGATGTTTTTTTGCTACTTACGCTTATCCCATTGTGAGGGTATAGTTGATGGTTATTGTGTGATGTGTGTAAAAATTGCAACCTAAAAATAAGCACAGTAGGTTTATAAAGAAATTTAAAGAAACTATCACGACTAACTTTGCGAGTGAACGAGCAATAGGTAGGTACCTACCTCACACTGTCTAAGAAACCATACATACGTGATAGAAGTGTCCGTGTTTTGTATAAATTGTCAAGAGATACAGAAATAGTAGTACCTAACCTACCTACTACATAGTTTTGAAATATATATATAATAAGTACAACTTTAACATCAAAACCTGATGCCTGACACGTAGCGATACCTAATTAACATGCTAGAACCTATAGGTATACATAAAAAGAGAGTTTCTGCTTGCACAATATTATGCACATACTTCCCACGAGACACGTCAGATTCGCACAGTAACGTTAATCATTCGGACACGCAGTTTCAACTTATCGAGTCGTGTTTTACCTACTGTGACAAATCGATTATTCGCTCGACTCGATAATATTACCGCCACGTATTACTTTAATTATTTCTCTTTGGACTTAATTTACAATGAAATTGCAACGCGTTTTAGTTACGGATGTATTTATTAGATACCTATTTAAAAAGCCACTTATGCTTTTTTTCATTAAATTATGGTAGGCAAATAGGCCATCTGATTTTGAAAAAATGTGGAACTCCTTGAATACTGGAATTAATGTGGTTGTATTGTATCACCGACCCGACCATGCAAAAACCTTTTCATACCTGCAGAGAACATGCACCTGCACTAACATAGAAAAGTGTTTCATTACGAATCCAATTAACTTAGATTATGAAAAAAATAACTGTCTGTAACAATCCCATTTTTTTCTCTTCGAAACAAATTGAGAGAAAATGTCACATATTTCATATTTTCACAAGTATATAGGAATAAAATGGGGATAATAGAAACCAGTTACACTTTGTAAAAATGCAGCGGATGTGCCAGGCCTAGACCATGAACCGTCATGGCCTGCAATGAACTCAGTCGGATCCAATTTTCACCTCCTATGGCTATCTTGGAATCCAATAAAATACTTGTCTGCAGTCTTGCCTTTGAAACAGATTTCCTTAGTGTATGAATTGAAATCATGGGCTGACCTTTCATTCAGGTGCTATCACGCTAAATGAGTTATGAAGACGGTTTGTTATATTACCTAATCGCAATACAGGAAAAATAAATAATGCATCCTGGGGCCCAAGTCTGCTATGTCAATTGTGTTCCAATGATCTTTCAGTGGTGTCAAAATTGTGTCATAATGACACTATTATGTTAGTAAGTAGACCAAAAGTAGACTACCAAAACTGTAAAATGTCACAATCTTGACACCACTGAAAGTTCATTGGAACACAATTGAAATAGCAGACTTGGGCCCCTGTTTTATGGGGAAAATGTATGCAGACATCTTCAAATTATTCGTATCAACAATGAACTTAATTGAAGCTTAAAATGCTACCAAAAGTAATTGGTGGAGAATAATATCGATTCGTTCCAAAGATTGGCTTAAATACAACTGATTTAAGTATAACTATGTGATTTTATGGTACAGGCAAATGCTGTAATAGGTACCTATTTGACACTACCTACTAATATCTGTAATTGTTTAAACCTAAATAACTGGAACCAATCAAGAATTAATTAGTCACCGCTAAATTGGTATTCAGGTGGATGCTCCCGAGTGATTTGTGAATTGCTGCGTATGCGCGAGGCGTATGGCATAAGGGCATATTCGTTTTAAACGGTTTTAAAATGACGATTTCATACAATAATCCATTTCCATACGACTTATGCGCGAATTACAAAATTGTGTTCCATTGTGTGTGCGTTAAAGAAATTCAAAATTGCAACCGTCCACCTTCATATAACCAGTTTTGTATACAAAAGATTTCAATTTCTATCAGTCAGTATTTTGGTGAACCAATCAGATATGAATTTGCGGAATAATATTATCAAAACCTTGAGAGCGCATATACCTTTTGTTTCAGTGGACAACAATGGTTGGTAATATACCCCTCGCTCGGCTCAGGCACCGCACAATGCCACTAAATTAAGATTTAAAATAAAGGCTGAAACACGATTAGCACACGTAAACATAATGAGCGTATTCAACAATGCAAATCACATAATTAGTTTCATTAACGTTTCCTAGATTCATAATGGAGACTTATTTCACAGGGCCGATTGTATGTATCTAAGTTTATGAAATAATTATGAATAATTACTGAAACATCCTTTCATGTTTCCGGCCAAAATATTATTGAATTTTATTTGTACTGAATCTATAAACGCGATAATGATGTTTCTGTCTAATTGTTACGTTTTCAAATGTGTTTTGTGACACGAAGTGTTAGTCAGCCGAGCCGCACTTCTGTGATTGTACCTAGTGCCAAATAATAACAGTAATAAAGTCAAATCACCTATTTGTATTATTATTTTTTCAATTCCTCAAAAAAAAACGTTACCGAAACTATTGAATATCCAAAATGACCGTATCTGAAACAGATATTATATTATTCATATTATATCCGTATCTTTATCCAGTTTCAATATTTCATATCCATAATACGCACTTAGTGATTATTTTATACTTTTTGAACATGAGAAAGTAACCGAAGGAGTATATTATTTTAAGAGCTACAATTCATTTATATTTTTATCGAAGGAGATCTAGTAAAACTATGGTTATAAACCGTACCGAATAAAATAATTACTTTGATTACGAAGTACTCTAATGATACTAATCAAGTAATTATCAGTTTATCAATTGCCTGATTGATAGAGCTCCACCAGATAAACGTCGAATCACTGTAATATTTTCTATTGTTCCTTTGAATTATTATATAGGTACAATCCATCAAATCCCTTTCACGTCGTAAACTATGAATCTATTTGGATTTGCACGGGACCTACAAAAATAGAACATAAGCTTTATTTTATCCAAGATAACTGGTATGATAAAATGAATAAAAGTGTTTAAATCACCTTCATATTTATATCTATCCCTATTGAAACTCCATGTCTGAGTTGAACTCATTAAAACTCCATGGCTGTTGTCTTGCATCGGTTCAATTCTAACTAGGTCTAGGAGTGTACCATCAGAACTTTTGTCGGATGTTGTATTATTGTTTTCCAACGTCAAATAAGTTTATTGATTAATTATTGTAACAACTATTACTAACATAAACTTTAACTAAAATATTAAATACTTATGATAATAAATAACAACTAAAACTAAACTAATTATTGTTTTTAACTTTCTAGATTTAAATGGTTGCCAGTCAGTGAACTCTGAAAGCCTTTATCGACTTCATTTAAATTGATTCAACGTTTAACTTTTACATTTATTATTAAAAAAAAATAGATTATATTTGGAGTAATTTTTCTATGAACTACAAAATATATAGTGAATGAAAAAGTTCATCAAATATGCAGTAACAAAATCCACCGAATAATTTTAGACGTGATCTATGACAGTTAATTGAATGCGATTATAAACCAAGCTCGACCTAATATCATCCTGCAAACTATTCATGAACATTTGACAGTAACACGTGACCAAAATGCTGGTTTTTATTTTGGGCAAAGAAATGTGGCAATGCAGCCAGCATTTTAGGAACGTTGCCTACTAGTAGCGGCTTGTTAGATTAAGGTTATTTATGCCTCATGATTTGACTGATCTGCAGAAAGATTTTGAAGTTATTTTTGGGGTTTAGTCTTAATATTATATTTCAATTTGAACATTTATAATAATGTTCGGTCTCTATAGCTTAGTGCACTACCACATAAAATTAGTTTCCGATAATAATGGCAGGATTAAGTGGCGGACTAGTCGTGTTTATTTAAGTAATTGCACGGTACGTTTTGGGCAATCTCTCCACATTTGAAACTTAATTTTCTTTTGGCAAGTTTCTCATTAAATTTCAATCGCAGCGCCATCCGGCGATCTTCCGACACCATCATCCGGTGATCGTCCGACAACACAAATACAAAGTAATCAAAATTGTTAATGAACTGCTTGTTGAGAATTGATCGGTGCTCGTAGCCGCCCCCGGAGTCGTCTAAGATCTATCCTGTTTGTGCCCATAACTAGACGACAGAAGGATGGAGCTGTAATTCTCAAAGTTTCCGCCACAGAAGGATACTGGTGGACACTTCTTAAGGAATCATTCTTAGAAATCTTAAAATTGAAATAAAAAGCGTTTAATCAAAAATAACTTCAGTTTAGGGCATTAAAAGGACAAAAGAGGCAAAAGATATTACCAAAAGATTGATTTTCACGCCCGTTTAAAAACGTAAGTTACTTAAATATTTTGTAATTAAAGGAAATCCGACAAATTAAGTAAGTTTGAGGACAACTGCATTTATCAAACAAAGTCAAAGTTGGAGACATTTAACATCTACATGACGTGTCATTAAACACTGATAGTTGTGTGTCGAAGCCTGTCCCGGGAGCTAAACAAGCTAACGTACTCGTACTTAAGTTACGACCAACTTACCGAGTGTCAACCGAAACTTAACACCAACTAGGAGTAACTTAAATCTCGAATCGTCGACATAATAGGATTATTGTGGTATCACAGGTATACCTACATGTAGTAACTTTTAAACGTCCTCATTAACAGTTTTAGTATCAAATATTACTGCATTGAATGCCCCACTGTGAGGCTATTTTACGTTATCATATAAGTATATAAAAGTTATTTGATTTATGATTTCAGTTTTAAATATGATCAAAATAATGTTGATTATCCGATGACCAGAGAAAAGCAACGAAGTTGGCTGCTCGCAGTCGCAGATCGGACGATGATCGCACAAGTTTCCGAATTCCGTTATAATAATTCGATACACGGAAAGAAATGTTGTTTTAAAACAAGAATATATCTATTGGTCAAGAATAATATTGTTTCATATATAGGGAACACTTTATATTCTTGAATTCAGCATTTTATTGTTTTGATTTTTTATTCTTAAATCAACAATTAATATCTCAAATAAATAAAAATCTATTCTACATAGAAGAAACAAACAATGTCTCTAAGCAAGAGGGACGGAATTCTTGGACTTCAAGACATCTGATTTTCTTGAACAAAATCAATTTGAGTATTTAATGTAAAACTTCTTTATTTTCGGGCAAAGAGCAAGGTGTTTTCAATAGAAAATATGTATTCTTAATATTGAAAAATAAACACTTATAAGGACAAAAGCTTATTATTTAAAACAAAACATTATGTTTCATGTTGAATCAGTTATTAATCTTAAGCCAAAAATCATACTTTTGTTGGAGAATGCTTTGGCTTGTTATGAATTTTGTTAAGTTTTAAATCGAAAATGCCGCTGTTTTCGTCTAAGTCCTGTATCATTGAACGAAGATTCGTCACATTTAACCAAAACTACCGAAACTTATTCGAAGATTTTTTAAATGTTGGTACTAGACAATTTTGTTCTTAAGTTTCTTTAACCGAAATACTTCTGCATTCTCTTAATAATATTATTTGCTTAACTCAAGTATTTTTAATCTTAAGTGGAGAATAATAATAGTTCTGAGTTGAGAAAGCAAATATTCTTAATTTGAATAACCAGAAGTTTCATACTAAAACCAAATTCATCTCAGGTGAAAACTTTATTTGCATTCTCTTAATAATATTATTTGCTTAAATCAAGTATTTTTAATCTTAAGTGGAGAATAATAAGTTCTGAGTTGAGAAAGCAAATATTCTTAATTTGAATAACCAGAAGTTTCATAATAAAACCAAATTCATCTCAGGTGAAAACTTTATTTGCATTCTCTTAATAATATTATTTGCTTAAATCAAGTATTTTTAATCTTAAGTGGAGAATAATAAGTTCTGAGTTGAGAAAGCAAATATTCTTAATTTGAATAACCAGAAGTTTCATACTAAAACCAAATTCATCTCAGGTGAAAACTTTATTTGCATTCTCTTAATAATATTATTTGCTTAACTCAAGTATTTTTTATCTTAAGTGGAGAATAATAATAGTTCTGAGTTGAGAAAGAAAATATTCTTAATTTGAATAACCAGAAGTTTCATACTAAAACCAGATTTATCTCAGGTGAAAACTTTATGTGCATTCTCTTAATAATATTATTTGCTTAACTCAAGTATTTTTAATCTTAAGTGGAGAGTAATAATAGTTCTGAGTTGAGAAAAGAAATATTCTTAATTTGAATAACCAAAAGTTTTATACTAAAACCAGATTTATCTCAGGTGAAAACTTTATTTGCATTCTCTTAATAATATTATTTGCTTAACTCAAGTATTTTTAATCTTAAGTGGAGAGTAATAAGAGTTCTGAGTTGAGAAAGGAATATTCTTAATTTGAATAACCAGAAGTTTCATACTAAAACCAGATTTATCTCAGGTGAAAACTTTATGTGCATTCTCTTAATAATATTATTTGCTTAACTCAAGTATTTTTAATCTTAAGTGGAGAGTAATAATAGTTCTGAGTTGAGAAAGGAAATATTCTTAATTTGAATAACTAGAAGTTTCATACTAAAACCAGATTTATCTTAGACGAAAACTTTATTTGCATTCTCTTAATAATATTATTTGCTTAACTCAAGTATTTTTAATCTTAAGTGGAGAGTCTGGGGTTCTTGACTTGAGAAAGCAGATTTTCAATGTAAGTATATCAATATTCTTAACTGAAATAACCGGAGGTTTCATACTAAAACCAGATTTATTTTAGGTGAATACTTTCTGTGTGTTCTTTAGAGAATATGATTTACTTAGCTTAAATATATTTTTTTTAAAGAAAGAATGTATTAGTTTTGAACTGAGAATTCCACTTTTTGAATGAAACTATTATTTTTTTCAATTTAAAAATCCGGAAGTGTCAAAGCAAGACCAGCTGCAGCAGGGTGATTGCGGTAGACGGATGGGCATGGAATGGAAATTGTTTCGACAATTAAAAATCCATTGGCGTTACCAATTCGACAAATTAGAATTACGGAATAATTCAAAGGCTAAGTCTGCAATTCAAAATTGTCCAATTTGTAAATAAATGGTTTTAATTGTCAAAATAATTTCCATTCCATGCCCATCAGTCTACCGCAATCAGCCTGTTGGTCTTGCTTTGACACTTCCGGTTTTTCAAATTGTTTTTTATTTAGTTTCACTTATAAATGGAATTCTCAATTCAAATCTCGTACATACTTCCTTTAAAAAATATATTTGAGCTAAGTAAATCATATTCTCTAAAGAACGCACAGAAAGTATTCACCTAAAATAAATCTGGTTTTAGTATGAAACCTCCGGTTATTGCAGTTTAAGAATATTCATATACTTACATTGAAAATCTGCTTTCTCAACTCGAGAACCACGAATCCACCATTTGTTAAATCTGGTTTTGGTATGACCATATCTGTGAAATAAAAGCAAATAAGTTATTTATTAAAACATTTATTAAAATAAAAAACCCAAGCGTTAATCACCACCATTACAACTAAACATAGTTAATCATCAGAGAAGAATACCTACATAAATCCTCAAGTAATAATAAAAACTACGAATCTATAAAATAATTTATTAAATGCGAAATTATAGCAGAATGATTTTCTTACGATACCTCTATGGTCAAAATACCTGTCAAATCGTGTACATAAGGTTCAAATTGGTTCCAATTATCAATAGTTTGACAGGTATTTTGAGCATAGAGGTATCATAAGAAAACTCTTCATTAAGTATATACACATTTCCTCAACTGAGCTTGGATGGTGAAATTATGAGAAATTACTAAAAAACGCTTAAACGTCACGAGCCTGATTTTTGTAACTGAAACTGTATCATTATGGTGCGTATATGCTACGCGAACCGAGCACGAGCCGAGCCTCTATTCGAGCGATGTCAAGTGTGGACGTACATTACAACGAGCCTACAACACGAACGAAAAAATCTTTTGATTTGCCCATCCAAGCACAGCAAATAAAACCCTTTTCTGATACTGGAGGAGAGATTTCGTTATGATCGATCAAGGTTGACCTTTTTTGTATGAAAAGTAAAATTATTTTTTTGAGAATTCTGTTTTGGCCTCATAGCAAAAGTTCAGCATGAGTAACACAACACAGGTTTTGAAAATATGCCATCTCGAAATCTTTACCCAGTAACCAGGTTGAAAATTACAAAAGTCAAACTATATACCAACTTCAAAAGTGGCACGCAGGTATTATCATTATTCATATTAACATCTTAAATCAACATACATTTTTTGTTTCACTTTATGAATTATATTTGGCGTGATACTACAACAATCATGTAAGTAAACGACTTCTGCAACATTTGTTTCACAAACAAGATAAGCCATGTAATGTGAGGAGTAACCTAGTGTTTCCAAATTTGTACCCACAAAATAAACTTTTTTGTCATATTGATTGATCAAAACATGTTTGATCTTGTAAAATACGGGAATATCTTCTTCAAAGTTACGCAATAACATTAATTTTAGAATAGTTGTAACCATTGATCTCAACAAAATCAACACAATCAAATTAATCTTTGCCGTCTTACTTTGCGTGTATTTAGGCGTTACCGCGATAGATGGCGACTAAATTTATACTGAAAACAAGCATTAGACTAATTTGACAGGACAAAATTACTTACATCCTTTTCTTATGTTCTTTGTTAGAAAGAGACATAGTGATATTAAAATTAGTTGTCGTAAACAACAGGGCCATTGGCAACTTTATACGAAAGTATAACACAACAACCTGACGATGGTGAGCGACGTGATTTTATCTTTTAGTATATAAGTACAGCATTTTTTTATTACTTTAACATTATGTTTTTTTTTTTTCAGATCAAAGTTCCAGATCAAATTAGACTACTATGTTACCTAATTCTAATAATGTAATGTGAGGAGTAACGTAGTGTTTCCAAATTTGTACCCACAAAATAAACTTTTTTGTCATATTAATTTATTGATCAAAACATGTTTGATCTTGTAAAATACGGGAATATCTTCTTCAAAGTTACGCAATAACATTAATTTTAGAATAGTTGTAACCATTGATCTCAACAAAATCAACACAATCAAATATATATTACATATAAAAATATATTCCATAGGCGCTTAAAATTGCTGTTGCAATTCAAACGCAAAAATATCCGTTAGAAATTGAAAATGGGTATCCATCCTTAAAGGTCTACATTAAAATAAGATCCGTCAGAGTTTTTTCGATATGCCTCTTAACTGTAATGTATACAACCACAACCTAGCTTTGAGCTATGGACAATATATCTGATATATATGGAACTACCTTGTCATACGGTGTTTCGAATCCGTAGACGCATCTTTGTACTAACAAATACAAATTTTAATGTGCAGCAGCGGCTGGGTAGCTGGCGTGGAGAGCATGGTAGCTCTTGAATAACGTATCGAAAGCCTTTGTTGCAGTTTCCAATCTGTATTTCACCTTGTCGATGACCAAATAATATTTACGACTGCTATCAATTCCAGACCCACAGCTAATCAGAAATGGTTGCAATGTTTGCTTTTGATTTCGTGTTTTAATTGCTAGGGCTTCAATTTCTGTGTCAATGTCTCCGAAATTCTGAAACAAGTAGCATTATTATTATGTATTCAAATCCGTCCGTATACTGTGGGCCACGTGCGCGGCATCAAGAAACAAATGATAGCTTAGCTTGTTTAGTGTTCAACAAGCCCAACATTCTCAAATAAATTATAAATTGAGCAGTCTGCTTTAAATGAAACTTACATCAATATCAATGATGAAATTTTGAATGCACTCTAATGTTGAAAATTTTGTTCTCTTGTTTAATCGGCCTTTCGGAGGAATTAGGTAACATAGTAGTCTAATTAGATATGGAACTTTGATCTGAAAAAAAAAAACATAAAGTTAAAGTAATAAAAAAAATGCTGTACTTATATATACTAAAAGATAAAATCACGTCGCTCACCATCGTCAGGTTGTTGTGTTATACTTTCGTATAAAGTTGCCAATGGCCCTGATTCTGTTGTTTACGACTAAACTAATTTTAATATCACTATGTCTCTTTCTAAAAAAAAAACATAAGAAAAGGATGTAAGTAATTTTGTCCTGTCAAATTAGTCTAATGCTTGTTTTCAGTATAAATTTAGTCGCCATCTATCGCGGTAACGTCTAAATACACGCAAAATAAGACGGCAAAGATTAATTTGACAGCTTTATATATATTCTATCCTTTTTCTTATAATGTTCGTAAGAAAGAGATGTGATGTGACTAAAATTAGTTTAGTGCGATTTACAACAGAATCGCCACCAATGTATCATCTCTGGAACTGTCAAATTTCATACTAATTACTTTTTTTATGAATGAGTGCCATTTTGTATAAAAATTTGTAGATTTTTCCTTGTACTTTTGCTCAAAATCGAGGTTGATCTGAAATAAATGAGATCTAATCAATGAGGTCTAATCGCCGGGATTAGAGAATTACCAGACGTATTTGAAAAAACATGGCACATTTTTGGAGTCATATAAGGAGGAAAATCCCTTGGACACGATGGCCTCAGTATTGAGCACCTTCAGCACGCTGGCACCCAAACATCTAGAGTACTAGCAATGTTCTTCTCGCTGTGTGTGAGCCACTCTTACATGCCACCAGATCTCATGAAAACTATAGTCGTGCCTATAGTGAAAAATAAATAAATAATATGGAGAATCGCAGACCCTGTTCCCTCTTAATGGGACAGTTCTGGCAACGCCCTGAGCCGCGGTTCTAGCCCCACTCGGGAGCGCCCGAGCGCGACTGTTGCCCAAAATATTTACCCGGTTGAGAGCCATCTGCGCTCAACAATTTGTCCGCGTAAGGATGTAACAGTCGTCTATCTACAAACTTTAGTTAAATTACTAGCTTCTAGCTATTAAAAAAAAATTTTGTCGACGGTATCCTCTTTCCATCAGGCCGGCCTTTATAATTGCCACTCTTTTCCATTCATAAAAAATAAATGCAGGTTACTAACCAACACCTCGCCCCTAGGGTCCATTCTTCAATAAATTCTGCCACACTTTTTTTGTTGGAGCGTTCCCTTAGAGGATAGGTGGAAAGCCAATACTCAATAATTTGAGCCCAAGGGTGTTCTGAATTGTTTCTTAGGAATGCAATTTTATCTTCTTGGTCATCTGCTAAACATATAAAGAGAAATTTACAATTGATCAAGTATCTATACAGACGACAATCTAGAACGACTACATTTAAACAAAACATAACTTTGCTGTTTCCGACCTTTTCTTTAAAATTTGACAATGCTCAGACTTTTTTATTCCCACTTTAATATTTAAGCACGTTCTCGGAAAGATTTTAGATAAGAATAAAGCGTTAATAATGCCGGTTGATGATTAGGATGAGACAGATGCAAAGTGATGATATGACAGTGATGTCATATGACTGACGATGATGATGACTATGCAATCGACGGTAATGAAGGATAGAATGGATGATGACTACGATAATATAATACTCCATATCAGTTATTGATTTCATTATATTATTATTAAATTATCAGATCATAATACTACAAATGTCAAATTTTTTAGTAGACTAGATAGACAGAGTACTATGCTGATAGCACCTACTCTGTCTATCTAGTCTACTCAAAAATTTGACATTTGTAGTATTATGATCTGATAATTTAATAATAATATAATGAAATCAATAACTGATATGGAGTATTAGTATTTTCTACATACATTCTACGTCTACTGTATATATAATTGCATTTATGTAAAATAAAACCTTTCAGTTCTTCAATATGTTTGTTTTTTTTCACGTTTTCTCTCTGATCTGGTTCTGTCTTACTTTTTCTTTTCTCGCCAGATTTGTATAGAGTGTTTCTGATTTTATCCACTAATTTTCCCTTAGCAAATACTGTTTTTCCAGAAATAGAGTCATTTTTCTTTACTGGTGGGACAAAGTATGTTCCGCTAGTCTCCTTAGGGAACAGGACAATTATCTTGCCTGTTATTATATTATACTCTTCATACGTAATTTTACTGAAAGGTTTAAAAGTAGTAATTTTAAACATTAAATCCTGGAGCTTAACCCTTCTGTAGTCAAAGTCAAGTCAAAGCCATTTATTTAATTTAAGCCCTAGTAGAGCAATGACCATTTTTTATTTTTTAGTCAACATAAATTATCCATACCATTTTATTATGCTCATTATACCATTTTTTTTACCCAATCTCACTTTCTTTCACATTTATAATAAGTAGTTAGCTTCAGTGCCTATCCTTTGACTCCACCATCAGACTCTGAAAACCATATATGGCCAAAATGCGCCTAATACGATTCCAATACACCCAAACATGGCTAGGATACGATGCTCCGCTATAGGGTTTCTGTGCCAACCCTCCGACTTCATCATCAGACCCTGAAAACCATACATGGTCGAAGTTCATCTCACGACAATTCCAACAACTCCAAACATGGCTAGGATACGATGCTCCACTATGGAGTTCCAGTGCTTATCCTCCTACTGAATCATCAGAACCTGAAAACCATACATGGTCGAAGTTCATCTCACGACAATTCCAACAACTCCAAACATGGCTAGGATACGATGCTCCACTATGGAGTTCCAGTGCTTATCCTCCTACTGAATCATCAGAACCTGAAAACCATACATATGGTCAAAGTACATGTTACGACAGTTCCAACAAGCCCAAACACGACTAGGAAACGTTGCTCCGCTATGGGGTTCCAGTGCCTACCCTCCGACTCCACCATCAGACCCTGAAAACCATACATGGTTAAAGTTCATCTCACGACATTTCCAACAACCCCAAACACGGCTAGGATACGATGCTCCACTATGGAGTTCCAGTGCTTACTCTCCTACTCCATCATCAGACCCTGAAAACCATATATGGTCAAAGTGCATCTTACAACAATTCCAACAAGCCCAAACACGGCTAGGAAACGTTGCTCCGTTATGGAGTTCCAGTGTCTACCCTCCTACTCCATCATCAGACCCTGAAAACCATACATTGTCAAAGTTCATCTCACGACAATTCCAACAAGCCCAAATACGGCTAGGAAACGTTGCTGCGATATGGAGTTCCAGTGCCTACCTTGCCTACCTTCCGGATCTATCATCAGATCAGCTCGATGGTACCAAATTATTGTATTGTCATCGGTACTTGATAAGTGTACAAAAATGAAAATTACGTTTGAAGATTCCATTACAAATGCAAAATAAGTAGGTACTTACTGGTTAATAACTCTGGTAAATATATGTCTAACGATTATATCAACCAACTGGTTCCTGTGCTTATTAGACAGTGTGTAATGTGAGTTGTAATAGTTGATAATACTGTTCCCACATGGTGATGTGCTGAGCAGTGTTTTTAAGTCAAAGTCCGGGAATGGTGGCCGATTTTCAATAGGTATATTTTCTATGTCTCCTAGTTCGTCCATAGAATCATTTACAGTCTTTGTCGTCAGAGTAGTATCGGTATCAGTCTGAAAATGAGTATAGACGTAAGATTCTTGGTTCAATCACATGCAAGCAACATGCAAGTGACAGACTGAATAACACACACGGAAAAAATGCGAAATGCCATAGTCTTCAGGGTCTTCAGCCAAGAATAACATTATCCTCAAAAAATATTGCTTAATATCAAGTAAATATTTACTTGTTTTAAGAATAATTTCATTATGGAATTCTCCCAGGTAAACAATATTATTCTTGGATATATTTATGAACCAAGAATATTGTTTCCATTGAAGAATTTCTTCTTTTTTGAAGTTTTTTTTTCTCTTTTAAATGATACCAAATACAGTGCCTTAAATCAATTATTGAGGTTGAGAAAATAATTTCTGAAAACACCTCTTTTGTATGAAATTTCGAGCTTGGGTTAACTTGGGTAAACAATATATTTTTGGTTTTAGTTGGATACTTCAAGTAAATATTAACTTGATATTAAACAATAATTGTGAGAATAACTATATTATCGGCTGAACAATTTGGCAGATGCTTATTTTTTTTTCATGCAGGTACAACAAACAGAACCCCTAAAACTCATCTCTCCTAAAAAAACATACCACTTTTAACATAAAACCTGTACTTAAATAAAATAAATAATATTTTATAATATAATAAGCTTTTGCCTACAGTTCCAACCATGTGGTTCACAGATGAAGACATTTCTAGGGATATAAATACAGTTAAGTGCGAGTTCAACTCATGCACAGAGGGTTCCATACCTAAAATATTATTAGGATATTATACTTTTGAGGTAGGGAACTTAAAATATCCTGTATGTTGAACAAAGATATGCTACAATGGTAATTTTCTAAATATTACTTTTGTGGTGAGGTTTGATGGACACATACATGATAAGATTATGGCAGGCTGACAGACAAACACTTTTTTTTTTAAACTGGTTCTCTCATAAATATCTTTCTTAATTATATTTAACTAGCTGTCCCCAGCGGTTTTACCCTCATTCCCGGGATACAAAATAGCCTATGCCCTTCTCCATACCATAGGCTATCTGCGTGCCAAATTTCATAGTAATCAGTTGAGTAGTTGAGGCGTGAAGGCGCAACAAACAAACAAACAAACTCACTTTCACATTTATAATATTATCATATTAAATGTTAGGATATGCATGTATAGTGCGTGCCACTAAACACGTGGTGGTGTCAAGTTTCATCTTTAGTGGCACATATTTTACAGACAATAACCCCTCACTTGTATTTTCCATATTAAATAAGGAGTAATTAACTCCATCTTATAAGACAAAATTTAATGCAAATATTGCTTCTCATTTATTAGATAAATTGATTATAATATTTAAAGATTAATAATTTCTAAATTTTAATTTCTTCAATTTAACAATTTTTTTACTTAATTCGTGATATAATCCAAATAAGCTTCAAAAACCATTTCAGCTGCTTTCCCACTGTATGAGAGTGCATACAGCATAGAGATCAAGCTATACCTATAGGTATTTTGTTCTACCCAACCGATTTTTAATGAACCTTGTCACAGTAACTAAGTCATGACTAATATTATGCTTTTAGATTCTGTCGTTTTAGCATGAGAGGATAAACTGCCAAATATAAAAAAAAAATGTTTTGTGTTCAGAGGTTTCCCAAAGTATAATAGATAAAGGACCTTGAGACACTGAAAAAAACGATAATGAAATGAAATGGATCTAAAGTGTACTGGACCAGTATGCCTACCATGAGTATCCTACGCTAAGGTAATCTACACTTGCTAGCGACTATGATGAAACATTTTGTATGAAATGCTTCCAAGTGTACACAAGAGGTGGTGCCCACCATGCAAAATATTCACCATAGTTGCTAGCGAGTGTAGATTACGTTAGCGTAGAAAACTCATGGTCGAGTTACAGACCCTACATATGGTTTCCTAATATTTATGTCCAGTAGGTACTAAGATTTCAATGACTCATGTTCTAGATGCAAAATAGGAAGTAAAAAACTATGGAGTCATGGGTAAAACTAGTAAATAAAATAAGTAAATTTGAAATATTAATGAATAATGAGTAATATTATAATACTTATTAATATGGTACTAATCAAATGGTACTTACATGTCTAGTGAAATAATCATCCAATTTACAATTTATAAGTATTCTGTGGCCTATTAGTGGGCAAAGTTCTTTAAGGATGTCTTCATTTAGATGCCTCAATTGGTTTGTTTTAATTTCATTTTCTGAAAAAAGAAAGTTATCTTATTTTTTGGTTTGGGTTACAGTGATTCATAGAATTTTGACACCTTCCTGGCTTTTTCCATACTTTTTGGACTTGACACTAAAAAGTAGAAGTACCTACTACCCGTGCGCGATAAGATGAGACCAGAGTGGAATGTGACTAACTTGCCTGCTTCCCCTGCACTTCCCTGATGGCACCCTTAATTGTACCTACATATAGCATGAAGCAATACTACATGTACAATAAGGGAGCTATGTATGTTTATGTTGTATAGTATACAAGCACGCAACTGTGTAACGTCAACGCACCAGGTTTTAACTTATTTTCAATGCTATGAAGGAATTAGAACTGTAAGTAACCTGGCATGTTTCAAATACTAACAGAATGAAAAAGGACATTTATTTTATGCTAATTGAATGTAAGCAGATTTGTTATAATCACAATATTTAAGAACGTGGTTTTCATTCTACTAATTAATGATTTATTGTCCTATTAGCAAGTTATGTAGGTACCTACTTTTCTTACCTTGGAATCGATCAATTACGGATTCGGGAACTCCCCATTTTCGCAGCACAGAATCGATCTCCTCAGACTCAACAGACATGAAAAAATTTTCATCTTCGCTGGCACCGGCTGCATCACAGAGACTTTCATTCATCTAGGTATACAATGAATTTTAATATCAGAATAATAACCAAATTAGAACAATTATTTCGTCAATACTCACTCTTGATTGAGAAATTTTCAATTTTAGTTGTAAACCACACACGAACACAGCACACGACCTTGCAACGCCCGACCTCGAAAGAAAAGAAAGAAAGAACCGCGCGAAGCCGCGAACACGCGAAGTGGTGCGATTGGTGCGAATGGGTTGCCAACAACAACAAAAAATATCCCGACGTCCGAAAAGACAATTTGCAAATAACATTTTTAAACTTTGCTTTATTCCAATTTGTGTGAAAGTAGTTATTTCTTTATCTATATTTTACTAGGATTCATATTTATTTATTTATTTATTTATTGACCAAAATTACACTTTATTATACATAGTTTTAAATTACCACCTGACGAAAGCCTGAAAGGCTTATGTGCCCGGTGAGAGTTCATTTTACATATTGACTTTTAATATAGATTACATTGCGGTACTTATGCTACGGATACACATAACTAAATTCATCCCCTTCCATTCCCAACATATACTTTTTGATAGGCTTAATCATTTTAACATTTTGTGTATATTTGGTTTACAGTTCCTTAGGTAAACTGTTAACTATCTTGGGCAGTGTGTACTTAAAATTTCTCATTCCATAAGTATTTTTATATTTAGGCAAAACATACATTTCCGAATCCTTGAGAGGTCTCAAGTTTTGCTTTCTTTCATACAATTTTAGATTGCTGATATTATGATGTTCATCTTTAAGAATAGCTAATTTTATTTTATTATGAATTGGTAACACTTGACAGAACTTAAATAATTCAGAGTAATGTTTTTCTTATATTTTGATCTTATGTGACTTGGAACAATAGTTTTCAAGATTCGTATTTGTAATTTGTAAATATTATCTAAAAGTGTCTTATAAGTTCTGCCATAGCTGCTTATACCATAATCAATTACAGAATCAACCATAGCTAGATACAAGAGTCTTAAAACCTGATATGGAATTTTGAATCTAAGAATATAAATTTTGCCCAGGAATGCCCTTAGTTTGTTACAAATATGCATTATATGGGAATCCCAATTTAATCTGTTATCTATTATTAATCCAATATAAGTGTGATTGCGAACAAATTCAATTGTTTGACAATTACAAAGTTTGATCTTATTATGCAAGCAGTCATGCTCATGGGCCACAATGCTGGGTACATACTCATTTCTATTGTGACTTGAATGGATGTGGATGGCTTTTGTCTTTTGTGCATTAATTACTAACCCAGCATCATGAGACCATTTGCATAACAAATCCAAGTTATTTTGCATCTCTTTTTCAGCTTTTTGTAAATCTTTATTGTGTACAATTAAGCATGTATCATCAGCAAACTGATACACAGATCCATTTTTGATTACATTGCACATGTCATTAACAAATAGTAGATATATAGTTGGGCCGATAATTGAACCTTGAGCCGTGCCCTTTTCAGTTCTAGCTCCATTACTCAACTGGTTTGCGACTTTTACGTAGGTATATCTATCACTATGATAACTCATTAACAACCATTGAAGAGGTCCCTGAATACCACTGTTTTCTAATTTTGTATATAGTGTTTTATAATTAATCATATCAAATGCTTTACTAAAATCAATAAAAACAACAAGTACATGCTCTTTATTGTTCATGTACTCGTTGATTTCATTGGTAACTTTACATAAAAGTTGGGAGGTACTACGGTGTCTTTGAAAGCCAAACTGATTTTTGTTTATAATATTATTTTTATCGAGATGTTTGTTTATTTCATTTCCAAAGTATCTCTCAACTATTTTATCTATACATGATAGTATGTTTATAGGTCTATAATTGTGGTATTCTTTATGGCAACCCTTTTTATAAATAGGTCTTATAATACCTATCTTAAGTTTCTCAGGGAAGCTGGATGTATCAATGCATGAGTTTATAAGTTTTGTGATTATCGGGGTTATTAAATTATTAATTGATTTTATGTCTGATGCATGATGATATGAAATTAGCGGTTTAATAAAATCTGTACATGGTATTACAATTTAGGGATAATATTATTAATAAACACAATAATAATATAGGTAAGTAATAATGATAGGTACTCTAAATAATTTTGGTAGTTCCAGTTATGGACCGCAGTCCGAACATTTTTTAAATATCCTCTCCATTGAAAGGTTGTCTGTAAAAATCGCTTTTTGCGATTTGACCGCCTATTGTCATAGCCTAAGATAAAAGAAGTACCTATTTTCTTTTGTAATGTGTCATTATGTATGGTGTGCAAGAGTTATCTATCTATTTGCATTTTTTGATTTTGTTCGTTTAAATAGACAAAAAGAGGTTACTCAGGACCCGTCTCTATTTATATTACTAGCTTATATCACTCAATAATTGTGTTTTTTCAACATCCACTATAGCAAGACCTCCCAAGTGTAAGAAAACGCGTTCCTGGTAGGGGTCAAGCTGCAAAGGGGATAGAACTTGTGAGGCATAGCTTACCCGCCGCCGCGCCGCCATTTTAGTTTTTTTCTCAATCTTGCGGCGCACGATGTAACTGGTATATATGGGTAGATGACAATTATACAAACAAAAAATGTTAAGCAATATGGTTTCCTAAAGTGTCACGTTTCCGAGATATTTGGAGGTAAATATCGCCATATGAGAAATATAAACGGCAATCATTAAAAATGGGTACCTACGAATATCTCGAAAACGTTGTTTAAAATTTTTTGTTTGTACAAGTGTCCTCTATCCATAGGTATTTACTAGTTACACCGTGCGCCGCAAGATTGAGAAAACAACTAAAATGGCGGCGCGGCGGCGGGTAAGCTATGCCTCACAAGCTATGCCAGCTCCCATACAAAAATGTTCCGACTCCTTTACTACTACCCAACCGATTTGAATATTTTTTTTTAGAAGAAAGTTAGACAACATAAAAAAAAATTGTTTCGAGATTCCTTAAAACAATCAATCCCACTTAGTTTTGTTTTAAATATCTTCAAGGTGCAAACATGCTGTGTCGTCATAAAATGACCGGCATTTTATTTTTATGCACAGTGAATCGCACTTTAACAATTAAAAACAATTTAGTCGGTACAAATATTCCCATAATAATTGAGGATTCAGTTTTGAGATGGCAACACTCATTATTTTGCTTGCTTATCGAGCATCTGTCAAGAAACACGATTTTAGTTCAAAACGAATATTGTTGGATATTTATATAAAAAATATTTAAAAAAAACTTCGATTATAATCAACTCCACGCGTCGTGACGTGACCACAGATTGACAGCTGCGCAGTAGTTAATTTTTCGGTCTGTTTGGCGGAATGAACAAGGGGAGAGCGCCGAGCTGCACACGATTGGTTCGTCAGGTTGATGCTCGTCGTCTATTGGATTCTCGCGTGTCATTTGGCTATTGTGATTTGGCCAAAAGTGTAAATGCGCGAACTTGCCCCCACTAGGCGCGTAGGTAGGTACTGTAGGTACCTAGTGATAGATAATAAATCAGTCATCCAAGAATATTCGTTATCTTAGATGAAAATCGCGTTTCTTGATTAACCAAGATTACAGTGTAGGTACCTAGGTACCTACGAAGTAGGAATAAGTACCTAAAGGTTCGTTCGAATTGGGATGCGGTAGCAAAAATAACAGTCAAAAATGCTAAAAACGATCACGTCAGGCGTTCGATTTGGAAACTTGTGGGCGAAATTGACGTTTTGAAATGTTTTCGTTCACCGTTCGTTTTGCTTGGAAACAGTTAAAAACGACATCGTGAACTGCAAATTTTGACCCAAAGAGAATATAACGCTACGCTTTTTGACCCACCTCCGAGCCAGGGTCGTTTGTGATCATATTTTGACAGATAAGTTTCAAATTGCAAATTTGTTGAAATTTCCCAATTCGAACGCGTTTGAAACTGTTAAAAACGACATCACTCCAATTTAGAGGTGTGTAACTCATCAAAAATACGCGAGCTGCATAATAGCTCACGGCTCAGGTGTCTGAGCCGGTTCAATGACTCAGCTCGCAGATCAGCTCAATTTGTACCTATAGTCCACGATACGCGCGCACGCTCACTGCGTACAGCGCGTCGAATCGAGCCGACTGAGCTGCCGCTGTTCGTACGACTCCGCCGAGCGACTCTTTTCATACTTTAGAGTTGGAATTATTTGTCTTTTTATATTATCTAGTTATGTTACATATTTATTTATTGAATTAAATTATTATTTTTTAGAACGATAATAACTCGTAGATTAGAATCACATGAATAATCTATGGAGGGGAGGGAGTCGCAGATACAATAGGAGTTGGATTGAGCCGTGAGCTAGTTATTTTGTTGTTGAGCTGTAGCTTAACGGCTCAAACCCGTGTGAGCTGATTCATTGAGCTGGTTCAGAGCTGAGTTACACACCTCTACTCCAATTCGAACGCCTTCACCTTAAGTAACCTACTGTCTGGGACATAAAGTACCTTATGTAGGAAAGTACCAACGGAAGTTCTGTGAGCTTATGAGACTATACAAATACCTACTAGCTTTTAACCGTGACTACATTCGCGTGGTCTACAGAATAGCCTATTATCTTACTAAGTCCTCCGTCCCACTACTCCTACCACCACTATCTTTGTACCAACAATTAAGCTACGAGGCCGACGGACGTAAAGAAGCGACGAACAAATATACAAACTTACTTCCTACTTATCGCATTATTTAATAATACTGTTAGTTATAAATTAGATTTGATTTGGATTGGGTGGATGCATGCATGCAAGTAAACTTATTTTGCAACTTATTGAACATGGGCGCATCGACCTAAATGTGTCTCGAGAAGTGTTTCATTCTTTTCGGTTTTACGTTCAAATTTAGGTAATTTGTTTTGGATAAGTTCATAAATACACGTTTAAATTGGGTATCTGCTTCTGTAATACGGAATGCATTATATATGCATGCTAGCAAGTCGGTAAAGTTATGAAATTTTTGAAAACATTGAAATTACATAGGCAGCATAGGCTGGGTTCACACTACGCCGGATCAGCAGATTTACCGGCATGGCAAAACTGCCGGAAGTGCTAGTGGCTAAAGAATACATATGAAGCTGTACACATTATGCCGGATCCGGCAAAAATACCGAGGTCGGCATTTTAACTGAGCGTTTTGTCACTGCGAGTACTTGTCAGTCCGATTTTTCTTGTGCGATCCGGTGTAAAGTGAGCACTGTTGTCCGGGAGCCGGTTTCCGGCAAATCTGCCGGTCCGGCGTAGTGGGAACCCGGCCTAGTTTAAATAATTAAGATTCTGAAGTAAGAATCTAAATTATTTAAACTATGAAATTCCTAGTCTAAAATATTCTTGAACTAAAAAACGTTGTTCTTTCTTATTTGGAAACATTAAGAGTATATGTTGAATACCGTAATTTATTGCAACGAAATAAAAAAAGTCTTTTTTGAAAACATTGAATTATTTTAGTTTGAACTTTTTACTCTACTTTCTTACTCTAAAATAAAATCTTCTTAAACCAAACATAATCAGCGGAGTTTCACATCATATTATGAAGTTTGTACATGTTTATCAAACCTTTGAGAAAAATATGTTTGATTTTATTGGTTGAAAAAATAAGTACCTAACTTTGGTTTATAAAATAAGAATCTGGTCTATTTTTTCTGGTTTTATTTAGTAACGACTAATACATTAGGCCCGATTGCTCTCTATATTTAAGAAACCTTGGGTGAGATCACAAAACATTAATCTTTTCTCAAAAATAATAAAGTGCCATCATCATATTGAATTATTTAGTTATTTGTACGATTGCTCTCAAAATTAATGGACCACATAAATTAATCTTTTGCTTAAAGTTTAAAAAAGCGGCCACCTTTTTTAAAGCAATCGGACCAATAGCTAAATATTCAAAATGGAATTATATATTTTTTCATATGAATGATTTGTGTGTGTCACAATATATTTTAATTTTACTATTGTATGTACCTACGTAATAATAAAAATCGCACGCATACTTATATACTGTCAATCATGCCTTATTTATGTATTTTATTTTCCCATAGAGACGAACTACAATCTGGATTTTTAAAATTCTTTGCATAATTTATTCCCTCGAAACAAAGAAGGTCTTGTCTTGTTTGAAAACATTGAACTATCTTAGTTTAAATAATTCAGATTCTTACGTCAATGCTACTCCACTTACTTATCCTAAAATAAAATCTTTTTGGACCAAGCATTAAAAATCTTATTAAAAAAACTTTATTATTTCTTATTTGGAAACATTAAAATTGTAAGTTGAATACCATAATGTATTCACTCGAAACAAAAAGTCTTGGTTGAAAACATTGACTATCTTACTTTAAATAATTTAGATTCTTACTGCAATACTAATCTACTTACTTACCCTAAAACAAAATCTTCTTGAAGCAAACATTAAAAATCTTATGAAAGAACGTTATTCCTTCTTATTTTGAAACATTAAGATTATAAGTTGAATAGCATAATTTATTCCCTCGAAACAAAAAAAGTCTTGTTTGAAAACATTGACCTATCTTAGTTCAAATCATTTAGATTCTTACATCAATGCTACTCTACTTACTACCCCTAAAATAAAATCTTCTTGGACCAAGCATTAAAAATCTTATTGAAAAACTTTATTATTTCTTATTTGGAAACATTAAAATTGTAAGTTGAATACCATAATTTATTCACTCGAAACAAAAAGTCTTGGTTGAAAACATTGAACAATCTTATTTTTAATAATTTAGATTCTTACTTCAATGCTAATCTACTTACTTACCCTAACATAAAATCTTCTTGAAGCAAACATTAAAAATCTCATGGAAGAACGTTATTCTTTCTTATTTTGAAACATTAAGATTATAAGTTGAATACCATTATTTATTCCCTCGAAACAAAAAAGTCTTGTTTGAAAACATTGAACTATCTTAGTTCAAATAATTTAGATTCTTACGTCAATGCCACTATAATTACTGACCTTAAAATAAAATCTTCTTGAACCAAACATTAAAAACCTTATAATAAAACATAAATCTTTCTTTTTTGGAAACATTAAGATTATAAGTTGAATACCATAATTTATTCCCTCGAAACAAAAATGTCTTGTTTGAAAACATTGACCTATCTTAGTTCAAATCATTTAAATTCTTACGTCAATGCTACTTTACTTACTTACCCTAAACCAAAATCTTCTTGGACCAAGCATTAAAAATCTTAATAAAAAACTTTATTATTTCTTATTTGGAAACATTAAAATTGTAAGTTGAATACCATCATTTATTCACTCGAAACAAACAGTCTTGGTTGAAGACATTGAACTATCTTAGTTCAAATAGTTTAGATTCTTACGTCAATGCTACTCTAATTACTTACCTTAAAATAAAATCTTCTTGAACCAGACATTAAAAACCTTATAATAAAACATTATTCTTTCTTTTTTGGAAACACTAAGATTATAAGTTGAATACCGTAATTTATTCCCTAAAAACAAAAAAGTCTTGTTTGAAAAAATTTACCTATCTTAGTTCAAATCATTTAGATTCTTACGTCAATGCTACTCTACTTACTTACCCCAAAATAAAATCTTCTTGGACCAAGCATTAAAAATCTTAATAAAAAACATTATTATTTCTTATTTGGAATCATTAAAATTGTAAGTTGAATACCATCATTTATTCACTCGAAACAAACAGTCTTGGTTGAAGACATTGAACTATCTTAGTTCAAATAGTTTAGATTCTTACGTCAATGCTACTCTAATTACTTACCTTAAAATAAAATCTTCTTGAACCAGACATTAAAAACCTTATAATAAAACATTATTCTTTCTTTTTTGGAAACACTAAGATTATAAGTTGAATACCATAATTTATTCCCTCAAAACAAAAAAGTCTTGTTTGAAAAAATTTACCTATCTTAGTTCAAATCATTTAGATTCTTACGTCAATGCTACTCTACTTACTTACCCCAAAATAAAATCTTCTTGGACCAAGCATTAAAAATCTTATTAAAAAAACTTTCTTATTTCTTATTTGGAAACATTAAAATTGTAAATTGAATACCATCATTTATTCACTCGAAACAAAAAAGTCTTGTTTGAAAACATTGGACTATCTTGGTTTAAATAATTTAAATTCTTACGACAATGCTATTACTTACTCACCAAACAATTTATTTTTTTAAGCCAAAGATGTATATTCTTAGTATTAAAACATTGTATGTCTTATTTTGAATAAATTTAGGGTCTTAATACAACCACATTATATACTCCTACAAAAACTGTTACTCTTAGAATAAAAACATGATTTCTTGTTCGAAAACTTTCCTACTTTCTAATTACGAGAATCGTAGATTATCAAAAGGGAGAAAATTATTATTTTATTTCAAAAATATATTCTTCAGTCAAAATGTTTTGATAAATTAATTTAAGTAAATGCTGCCGCATTTGGTTTGATAATTTTAGGTTCTTGAATTTAAAAAAATGTTCTCTCATATTAAGACGCATGGAATTCTTAATTTAAGAATGTAATATTTTGTTTATACAACACTAAACAATACTTGAAACAAAAATCATTGTTTTGTTTCTAGTAAATATAATAAGAATAATATTGTTTTTCGTGGAGAATATCATTTCTGTTGAGCTAAGATATTATTGTTATTTCAAGCACATATTTATTTAACTTTAAACAATATTCCTGAGAATAAAAATATTCTTGGCGGAAAACTACTTCCGCGAGCATTTTTTTCCGTGTAGTAGGTACCTACATTACATACACAGTGTTGAGCTAAATACATGAGTACAACGACCTGATATTCTCTGTGCCATTGTTTAAGAATATGTACCAATGCACACGACTTTCTCTAAAAACGATGTCAAGAAGAACACCCGTAGACTTACAATAGTGTGATAATATACACACTACATAACGCTTACGAGATTGAAGATTTATTTTAGATTCAAACAGTCAGTTTGCAGACACCAAAAAAGAAAGCGGCGATTAGCGTTTATTAACGGGTGAGCAGGGGCAAGATGGTCCATAGAGGCAATTAAAAAAGTTATCTCGAAACTCGCTTTTAAGCAAGCAGAATTGGTACTTATTGTATTATAATTTGAGATAATGTCAAAGTTTTTACTTAACTTTAGGTTCTAAAATGCTCGTACCGAAATAATTTAGCTACCCATATATATATATCTAGATGCTCATAAGAATTACATGCTATATTATTTTAAAATGCTGAAAGTTTGTGTGTTTGTGTATTGAAATATTTTTGTGATATGATGTAACGAAAGGACGGTGGGTGGGGTCCCACCCACCAACAGACTTGCAACTTACCTCATTCGAAAGAACTTGACAAACATAATATCACTCCCACTCCCATATCAAGTTCAAGGAAAATCGAATTGAAAACCACCATCAATCAGACATAACATTTTTGTTTGTTTATCAGACACGATTTTAAAGCTGATCTTGATCAAAAAAGGTCTAACGTTTCTGTGGCTACTAGTTGGCGCCACTAGCGACCAAAGTCCAATCGCTGACGTTAAAAAGTATTTTTTAGTGCGGCAGGTCTGGATATAATCAATAATATCCTTTTTTTTATACAATAATTCCAATTATTTTCTCTTGCTGCTGTTAAGGTTGATTGATAGCATTAGTAAAAAAAGAGGCAGCATACCTATTTGTATATATGTCTGTCAACTAAATAAAAAAAAGTTTTGGTTGCTAGGTTACTAATCGTGTCAACGAGTGTGTCACCTTTTCTGTAAAATATTCTTTATCAAATGTTTATCAAAAATATACGAACGATTCCTCTAAAGCTTTTCTAGTTTTCATTAAGCAACTCTCAGAGGTTATGGACCGCAGCTAAAGGAAAAGCAAAATTTCTTATTTGTTATAATGGATTTTTCCACAAAAATAAATATTGGTAAACTGGAAGGGATGGAGAACTGGCAAACTTGGAAATATAAAGTCTCTATTATGCTAGATGGTAGCGAAGGTGCCTTGGACGCAGTAGAAGGCAGACTTCAGAAACCCGATCCACCCACAACTGGTGCAGGTGACGCTGAATTCAGTGTTTATAGTAGGGCGATGGCCACCTATAAGAAGATTGAAAGCGGAGCTTTACTTATGTTAACAACCAATATGACTGAAGAAACACTTAAGAAAGTAATGAGGTATAAGACTGCAAAGGAGGTCTGGCAAGAATTACACAGGCTATTTGACGGAGAAACAGAAAGCAGGGTATACAGCTTATGTTTAGAATTCTTTGGGCTAAAACATAACGGTGAGCACGACATCCCCACTCATATGTCAAAGTTAAAGAATGTCTGGAATGAAATGTGTTTAGAAGTTTCTAAAGTTGACCCGACTGCGAAACTCCCTGAAATCCTCCTGATATGTAAGGCCTTAGACACACTGGATGATAGGTTCTTCAATTTTAAGTCAAGCTGGCTAATGCTAAAGCAGACTGAGAAGACCATAGACAGTCTAACTAGTAATTTATGCACGTTCGAAAGAAATTTGGTGAGTCAAGAGAATTCAAAACAGGAAACACTAGTGACTACGCCAATCCAAAGAAAAGTTGTAAAGCAAAGCAAGAACGAGCAGCTGATTTGCAACTACTGTTCTGGTATAGGGCACAGAGTTCGCAAGTGCAAGAAGTGGATAAAGGATGGGAGGCCACCTAAGCCTACTCCAGGCACATCAGGCTCAGGGTCAACTGCTAAGCAAGTGCAACAAGCTGTTACGATGGAGTCGCTTATATTAAACACATATTCAAGAGGTCAGGTTCAAGACCGAAACAGCTGGTATGTTGATAGTGGAGCGACTACGCACATTGCGATTAGAAGTGACTTCTTCACTGAATTTCACGAATTTGATTCTGATCAAGCGGTATCAACGGCAGATGGAACTATTATCCCTGCTCGAGGACATGGCACTGTAGTGGTAGAAGCAAATGTCAGTGGTAATAAGAAGAAGTTTTCTCTAAGAAATGTGTGGCTAGTACCATCTTTAACAAAGAATCTTTTTTCAACGCTAGCAACGCAAGATTTGCTCAGAGATAGCAAATTTACGTCAACGGCTAGAGAGTGTAAGCTAGAGGTAGCAGGCACTACTAAGGTTGTAGGCAAGAGAGTCCCGGGAGGAGGACTTTATAAGTTGGATATGAAAACGGTAATACCAACAATGCAAAGGTATATTGAGATTAATGCAATAAACGGATCAAATATGCTTCAACTTTATCATGAACGTTTCGCACATCAAGATAAAAGACACGTCATTCGCGTGGTAAAGCGTGAGCTAGGCATACAGTTGAGTCTTGACAAGGTAAAGTGTGAGGGCTGCATATATGGAAAATCTCATAGAAAGTCATTTGGAACCAGGCAAAGGGCATCAACACCAGGAGAGTTGATACTCACAGATGTATGTGGTCCCTTTGTAGATAGCATTTCTAAGTATAAGTACTACGTATTATTTAAGGACGACTACTCTAGCTACGTAATGGTCTACTTCATTAGACATAAGTCAGAAGTGAAAGATAAACTTTTACAAATGCTACAAGAGGTAAAGAATGCGGGGCATGTTGTCAAGATACTGCTTAGTGACAACGGCGGTGAATTTGATAATAAAGCTGTTCATAAAATACTGCAAAACCATGGTATTAAGCAAAGACTGACGATGCCTTACACGCCGGAACAGAACGGCTGTAGTGAGCGTGAAAACAGAACTCTAGTCGAAGCTATGAGATCCATGATGTACACTAGAGGAGAGCTTCCAAAAGTGTTATGGGCAGAGTTGATTAACACAGCTGCATATGTGCTTAACAGAACAGGTCCTACTAGAGTAGCTGAAAAAGTACCTTACGAGTTATGGCATGGTAAAAAGCCAAAGATAAGTCACTTAAAAGTTATCGGAAGTCAATGCTATGCACATGTTCCAATACAACGCCGCAAAAAATTTGATAAGAAGGCGGTTAAAGGCATACTTTTAGGCTACGAAAACGATGATGGTTATCGTGTCTGGGATGGGAATAAGACGCTAAGGTCCAGGGACATTACGTTCGAGACTGATGTTGAATTTAGAATTTCTACCAGAACCCCTGTTAGTTCAGAGGGAGTTATGCATGACAACGATAATGGACGTGTTTTCGGAAGCGATAATGAAAGTGTTGTACATGAAAATGTTCTAGAGGGAGATATAACAGAAGATCAAGACCAAGTTCATGTTGATGAAGATATCGGTGAGAGCGCTATGACTGAGGAGGATCGAGATGAGGATCGAGACGATATTCAGGAGGCACCTAACGATAGCTTTGACGATGAACCTTTTGCCGACGCTAATGAAGAGCACTTGGACATAATCGAGCCACTGAGAGTAGTTGAGTCTCGATATAATCTTAGAGACAGAGCGAATATTGCACGCCCCAAGAAACTTGAAGACTACGTATGTTTTGTAGATACTGAGATTTTTCCTGAAACATATAATGAAGCTATGGGAAGAAATGATAGGGCAGAATGGCAAAAAGCCATGGCTAGTGAATTGAAATCTCTAGATGATAATAAAGTTTGGACGCTGTGTGAACTACCCTCTAATAGAAAGGCGTTACCATGCAAGTGGTTATTCAGAATTAAACGAAACCCAGATGGTACGATTGACAAGTACAAGGCAAGACTTGTAGCAAAAGGGTTTAAGCAACAAAAAGGGGTTGATTATAGAGAGACCTTCAGTCCGGTTGCCCGAATGGCTACTATAAGAGCTTTATTAAGTGTCAGCGCTATGGAAAAGCTGCACTTGGTACAATTTGACGTGTCCACAGCGTTCCTGAATGGCAAGCTCAAAGAAGAAATCTATATGAAGCAGCCCGATGGATTCACAGACGGCACAACAAAAGTTTGTAGACTACTAAAAAGTCTGTATGGTCTGAAACAAGCACCTCGTTGCTGGAACTCATGTTTTGAATGTATTCTGCTTGAAAAAGGCTTTATACAAAATACAGCCGATTCCTGTCTTTTCGTCAAAAATGTAGGAGATAAGAAAATTTTAATCACACTCTATGTGGACGATGGGCTGGTAGCTACGACAGATAAAAATCTAGCGGACCAATTTCTTAAGGATTTAGGGAACACGCTGAAGATAACGACTAAACCAGCATGCTACTACTTAGGACTGGAAATTGCTCGATCCCAAGATGGTTCTGTCCTGATTAAACAGGAATCATACACGAGGAAGATTTTAGAACGTTTTCGGATGTCAGAGTGTAATCCAGTTTCAACACCTATTGAGAGGGACCAAAGTATTGAAGCAGGGAAAGTAGATAACCCTGAAGAAAAGTTCCCGTACCGAGAGGCTGTAGGAGCATTAGCGTACCTTATGACCGGCACGCGTCCTGATATATCGTATGCTGTTGGGTTAGTTTCCAGAAAGTTAGAAAATCCGACTTAAGCTGATTGGCTTAGAGTCAAGAGGATATTTAGATATCTGAATGGAACAATATCTTATGGAATTAAATATAACTCTGACTGTGCTAAAGCCATTATAGAAGGCTATAGTGATGCAGATCATGCTGGCGATGAGCACACTGGACGTTCAACCACTGGAGTTACATGTCTATTTGCTGGCGGAGCTGTCTCATGGTTAAGCCAACGTCAAGCCTCAGTTGCGATTTCAACTACTGAAGCAGAGATTGTTGCAGCAAGTGAAGGCGCACGTGAGTTAGTGTGGCTACAAAGAATCTTTAGCCAACTTACGAAATTAGAAGGCATACCTACATTGCAGGTAGATAATGAAGCGGCAATACGCCTTGCACGCAATCCAGAATTCCACAAAAGAACTAAGCACATCCGTGTCAGACACTTTTTTGTTCGTGAAACAGTACAAGAAGGATTAGTGGATGTTCAGAAGACTAGTTCTCAGAACCAACTCGCTGACCTTCTGACAAAGGCAGTCCCGAGACCAAGGCTCAATATGATAAGAGCTAACATTGGGATGCAACTTCTTTCCAACTAATGAGGGAAAGTGTTAAGGTTGATTGATAGCATTAGTAAAAAAAGAGGCAGCATACCTATTTGTATATATGTCTGTCAACTAAATAAAAAAAAGTTTTGGTTGCTAGGTTACTAATCGTGTCAACGAGTGTGTCACCTTTTCTGTAAAATATTCTTTATCAAATGTTTATCAAAAATATACGAACGATTCCTCTAAAGCTTTTCTAGTTTTCATTAAGCAACTCTCAGAGCTGCAACCAAATTAAACGACGTTTCTTTTCACCCCAGCATTTTGACAGATCTGCGATAGACATTTATAGCATGCCAATTACCAATACAGGTTGCATATCTTTCAAGATATGATAACTCTCTAGTTAACGGTAGCTGAGACTTGGGCCTATCAAGCAGTCACTAAACGGCACACACTAATTGGATCATAAGTTTGCTTTTAGGCATTGTGTTATTATATTTACAGGTAATGTATAATATTTTTTTGGAAGTTATCTTTGAAATAGCTCGAGTTAAGCAACTTTGATAACAATAATTTCGGCGGTCACTAGTGCTTTGGGTTGATGACATTTATCCAAACTTTTCAGAAAGCACAATTTACAAATTTCGCCAAATTTTGCCTTTTCTAAAATAATATAATTTTCGCTTTTTTAAAATAATATAATGGAAGAATAGTTTGAAATTTTTTATTTCAACTTTTATTAAAATAACACGAAACAAACGGCCAATTAATAACATAATTTGTATTTTAAATACCCATTTGATTTGTAAGGTGAAATTTCCTAAGTAAGGTTTTGTGACTTTTTATGAAAACCGTCAAATAATATTTTTTATGAGGGCGGAGACGATACTTTTTAAATCCCCTTTTTTATCCCCGAGGTCTTTTACAGTACCAGGTACGTAACATCAAAACGTTCCTTATACTGGTACTACTTAATTATATTGGACCATTCATTTAATTAATTAATTGAAATAGTTATCACAATACACGCGCAAGTCTGTGATTTGTAGATGGATTGCTGTAAATGAAGTGAATTGTTTTTGGCTTCAATGAACAGCACAGGCCACAGCTTAATGTACAAAAGGTTCGAGGGGTAGATAAATCCAATGAAACAAGGATTTGTTCTGGGAAACTCGCTTTATACCCATTTAAGTAGTGGTTTCCAAAGCTATGCAATGCATCTTAGATCCTCTTGGTCGTTTGCAGCTACATTAATAAAAAAAACCGGCCAAGTGCGAGTCAGACTCGCGCACCGAGGGTTCCGTACAAACCTGTAGGTATATAAGTAAATGGTAGTATAGACCTGAGTATTTGATATTAATTTCAATTTATGACCTATTAAAAAAAAACTACTTACTAGATCTCGTTCAAACCAATTTTCAGTGGAAGTTTGCACCGTAATGTACATCATATATTTTTTATAGATTTATCATTCTCTTATTTTAGAAGTTACAGGGGGGGGGACACACATTTTACCACTTTGGAAGTGTCTCTCGCGCAAACTATTCAGTTTAGAAAAAAATGATATTAGAAACCTCAATATCATTTTTGAAGACCTATCCATAGACACCCCACACTTATGGGTTTGATGAAAAAAAAAATTTGAGTTTCAGTTCTAAGTATGGGGAACCCCCAAAATTTATTGTTTTTTTTCTATTTTTGTGTAAAAATCTTAATGCGGTTCACAGAATACATCTACTTACCAAGTTTCAACATTATAGTTCTTATAGTTTCGGAAATAAATGGCTGTGACATACACGGACAGACAGACATGACGAATCTATAAGGGTTCCGTTTTTTGCCATTTGGCTACGGAACCCTAAAAATATGTATATGGTTACACAGAACTGTGAACAATACAACAGCGTCAAACCACAGAATATTCAAATGGCCTGACAATCAATGTGGATATTAAAATTTGGTCCGTGCACCGGGCAGACTTATAGATGGAACCCAAAATAGAGCGAGGAACAACTCCAAACATATAAATAATTCAGATGATCCTAAACTGATACAAGATTCTTTCATTACGCTTCAAGTGATGGTAATGTAAGCTCATTCTTTATAAAATCCAACATTCCTCCTTTCCTTTAAACATTCTGTAAATAAAAGGTGTAGTGCATACATAAGTGATTAGTTTGGAAGCGCTTTATAAGTGAATAAACTAGAAAGTGTTGTCATATCTAAAATCAGCATTTCGTGTAATACTTTCACTGTTCACATAGAGAATGTCGCAATAAACAAGTGCTGCACCGACTGGAAACAGAGGCAATACAGAAAAGCCACATTCGTCCCCGCAGACCGAAGCATTTTCGACTACAAATTGAAATTAGTAAAATCTTCGAAACAAACGCTACGGCTAAGTTAAGAATGTAGATAATTAAACGGTAAATTCTCTCGCGCACACATAAACGGTAATAACAAAAGTTTCGCCCTATGTTTATGATACAAGCCAAACTTTTGTTGGCTAATCACACGTCTTCGTCTGGAATTACGGATTCTCGCGCTGCCTATTTGGGAATTTGTACAGTAACTCAGTTTTCAAGTATATTTTACATATTTGCTTATTCTAAGCCCTACAAGTCATTGAAAACGAGTACTTCTTTCACAGGTGATTTCTTCTTTATCAGTGAGTGCTGTACCTAATGACCGGCGACAAACTATGATCAAGGTTTTTTTTAGATTTTGTGCGGTGGCTTCACCAGATAAGTTTTTTAAAACTCGATACTCCTATTGCTACGGATTATGATGTAGTTATAAATGGCAAATGTAAATAGATATTCTTCAAAACAACATATAATATGAATTAAAGCTGCAAGTTGCTCAACAAGTTAAATATTAATTGAACTAGTGTCACCTATGGGCTAGAAAAAGTACTAGCCAGTTCTAGGAACCTATTTGACTGGTATAATTCTACTGATAGCGATTGTTATGGCGAACTACCGCGGTGAAGTTTCGTCCAAGGTACCTATTTTATTCATAGAAAACTGAACGAAAGAAAGCCTTTGGTGTAGGATATTTTTATCTCTTGGAGTCTTGTAGTCAGTATATTTACCCCCTTATTCATAATCGCTTTTTAACTAAATCAGTGTAATAGTGTGCCCCGTCTCACTCTTTCGATCACCAAATGTCACGTGTCAGATAAAGACTTCGGAATTTTAGCTAATTAACGTTTGATAACTTCATTATGAATAAGGGGGTTATAGTATAAAGTTTGTGGTACCGTTTTTATGATATAGGAGCAGTTTTTTTTATAAGACAATTGTTTTATTTCCACGATTATACGTGGATATAAAATAAAATGCCAAGATAAGAATATTTCTTATAAATATATTACGGATATTATAAATGTCAAGTCAATGAACGAACGAATGTAGGAGATAAAGCATTGCAGATAATGACCCTCGTCCACTTGAAAAGTGTTTATATTCTACACCCTGGAGTGACCGGGGGAGTGACAGACCACCAGATTATCTTGTGAATTCCAATTCTGATATATTACCTAAATTCAAAGTCAGTTTATTTTATCGTCCAATAAATTGTGTAAAACGATCGTATGTTATATCATTACATAGTTTGGTGCAAGTGGGTCAGCTGCGCGGTTTATCTTGATAGCTTTTTCGTTATAATAATTAAAATTTTGCATCACATGGTATCATATCACATTAACCTAATAATAAGCAGTTTGTTTCCAACCGGAACCGCCGCGCCGGCGACGGCCGTTTGTAGAACAAGTTGAACCTAGTGTTTATAACTACTATTTGCATAGGTTGTTGACAGGCCTTATAATATATGTACCTAAGTAGGTATTTGCTAAATCAATATTATATAGTCGCATTTTTAGTTAAAGTTTGTGAATACAAAACCAAGTAAATCAAAAGAACGATTTTACCGCTGACGTGTTTGCGGACTTAAAAGTCACGGTCGCGTGGAACGACGCTCGACTCAAGTCGGAAAGTTGTTATTAACTCGGCTCTTTGTTTCTGAGGATCAGATTATATACAAACAGACATTCATTTAAATCGCAGTCGCGTTTCAAAGTTGTTAATTTTTACAAACCTGGAATCGAACTTGCTGCCGTCATCTAGAGTTCCCGTATAGTGCATGGTGAGCACATCGCCGTGCTTGGACTTGGTAGTGCAACCTTCGGGGACGCTGACTACATCGATTTGTAGCTCAGTTACCTCAGGACCGGCGAAAGAGGTTCCCGCTAAAGCTAGCACCGCTATTAAACAGCGTAGCGTCATGACGAACTTACGAAAAGTTATTCGTTGTGTACGGAATACACGTGCACTACCGAGTGCGGCTGTGAAACAACTGGGCGAGTTCCGCCAACTCAGAATTTGGTTGAAGTTTGCCGTTCGTAGCTACTGTAGTGTAAGCCTGTTGGCTATCTAGCTCGAGTGTGGTGTGTGCGGTACGATAGAGCGGGAAAGGTATATTGTAATCAGCTGCGGTTTGGGTATGGTGCGGTGCAGGTGACGCGGCCGAGGCGCCTCTTCGCGCTTGCCACGCGACCGATGACGTGATTATCATTTGCAGCGTGTTCCACTTTTACCAAACATTGCCAACTTTTCAAAAAAGAAAATAACATTTATAAATCCTACTCACTTTGGGATTCACTGGATTATTAATTAGCATTGTTTTGTCAAAAGTGTACCTCGTTGGTAGGATATTATAGATACCTAGTATAATTAGATTTTATTAATACTCGAAAATATCATCCATTTGTAGGCACAGATTTGTAGGTATGTACCGTTCTATCCGAGCCTAAGATACCTACATCGGCTGAACTTTTTATTTTAGTGTTGCCAGTAGTTTCCACACTCATGACAGATTAAGTTCAAAATTTAAAATAACTTTGCTAAAGCTAATCTAGATACCTAGTAGGTACTCTTAAAGTTAACTTTTAAGCCGTAGTCTTAAGCTTTCTTGTAACATTGTATTATTTATTACCTACACAGTCAGATACACTTACTTGTGTGAAATGGCATTTAAAAGGTGCAACTGTGCAATTTGCCTTCTATTTTTTTAGGTTAAGTAGGCACGCACCTATTTATATTAATTACCCTTTAATTACCTATGTTAATTACCTACTAAATGATTGAGTCGGGGGAACTAGTCTCTTATCGTAGTTTAATGGACTTTTCCGTAGTAACTATTAAAAAGAAAGTTATTAAAATAAAAAATATTGCGGTTGGTTAACTCGATAAGCGATCAACTAACGAATACCTGCCTAATCTGTTTTTTTTAGATTTACCGATACATTTTGTCATATCACTGGTAGGAAAACACGAGAATATGCGTAATGTGTAAACTAAGGCACTTTCATTTTATACATGAAGTGTTGTCCCCCGTTAGTAGGGTTAAAATACAAATACAATTAGGTAAAAACCACATAAAGATGAGTAATAGAACTTAAGTATTTTTTGCGCCTAGTAGTCGTTTTATAGCAAAATAGTACAGTAAAGTTGAGTAAAGTTCAACAATACTTGTACGTAGTATTTATCTACTCTGAGACAATACGTACGATAATTTTTGCCATTATTGATTTCAGTTGGTTTTATTACACGTTGGTTGACAAGCATACAGCCCGACCCGTGGTAAGATGGTAGGTATATCTAAAGATTGGTACCATATAACGAATCTCTTCGTCTTATCATGAATTACTTGTGTTCAGCCTTGACAGTCGAGCAGAAGTTACAGAGGCTCGTTTGACTGGCGAACCGCACGGGCGAGGAAAACAATAGAATTATAGAAATCAATTGTTATTTTTAACCGCAAGTCAAGGGATGAGCACTTACTCTACAGTTGGCCTACGCGTTAATGTCCCGATACACCAGTATACTTTGGTGTAAGGGGATAGTTAAAATCCTCGCTTATGTAACTGCTAAAGTAGAGTATTAGGTACTCCAAAAGAAAGCATATAAAAATTATGTAAAAGCTCGAACTCCCTAGGAGTTGCCTGTCTTCTAATGCGGAGTAGTATGGAGCTTGTAAAATACCAATCCGCATAAATGAAATCACAGAAATATGTGTTGACCACCACGGAAAAGGTGGTGACCACAATACAATTTACAAAAGGTCATTTAATGCTTGTTATGAACTTTTAGGATATCCCGGTCAACGCATCAAAATTCAAAATTCATTTATTCTAATAGACCTTCGCAGGCACTTATGAAAAGTCTGACTCTAGTACCGTTTCGGAAAGTTGCATTTGTTGAGAAGAGCCGGCAATAAACTCAGCAATTACTCTTTTCAAAACAAGCTTAGATTCATTACATAATATTTACATTCTAATCGCACTGACAACAATTGCGTGCCCCGGCGCGGCGGCAAAACTACAAAGTAGACTGAATCTACATTTAATAAGTAAGTAAATGGCGAACTTAAGCAGACCAGCCCCCACAAGCAGCACCTGTTCACAAGTATGACGCGTGTGGCAGCCATCGCCCTCCTCGCTATATTGCAGGGAAGTGAGCGACCCGTCACACGACGCCGCCGCGCCGCAAGCAAAGGCCTGACTTACTTAATGTCTGCCTTAGAAATAAAAAATTTAACTAAAGGGAAACTACAATTTGTTATCACTGTGACTATTGACAAGTTCAGACTAAATATTATTTATATAGAAAATATAACAATTAGACAGACATAATATATCGATACATTTATATCAAAATAAATAAATGAAGAACATTGAATTAATTACAATAGGTCGGTAATAATCTGTAACCTAAAAAACGTAACTAAACTTATCGAAGCGCAATGCTTGAAACCTATTTTTTTATCGCCAATTTCGCACCTCCAACAAGGCGCTCTGATTGGCTAAATAAAGGACACATGTGATCTGATTGGCCAAGTCTAGAACACAAGATGCAGTTATAAGCAATAACTAATGTTAAAAATCAGTGCAAAGGCACTGACTAGTTCCGGAATTGGATTGCTCGGTATTACCACTCTTAAAGGAATTTATTTTGTGCAATATGCCTTCTTAATATAAAATGGGCTTGCGTTTAGCCATAGACCTAACCATTAAAGGATGGTGACGAAGCAAAACATGGTGCATGCTTACCCAAAAGAAACCTATTCACTCTGACTTTGAAAGTTAGATTGTAGGAATCGGGAAACAACCGACAACAGGATGTTCCACTCCTTTGCTGTTCGCATTATAAACGAAGATGAAAAACCGGCCAAGTGCGAGTCAGACTCGCGCACCGAGGGTTCCGTACAAACCTGTAGGTATATAAGTAAATGGTAGTATAGATAGACCTGAGTATTTGATATTAATTTCAATTTATGACCTATTAAAAAAAACTACTTACTAGATCTCGTTCAAACCAATTTTCAGTGGAAGTTTGCACCGTAATGTACATCATATATTTTTTATAGATTTATCATTCTCTTATTTTAGAAGTTACAGGGGGGGGACACACCTTTTACCACTTTGGAAGTGTCTCTCGCGCAAACTATTCAGTTTAGAAAAAAATGATATTAGAAACATAAATATCATTTTTGAAGACCTATCCATAGACACCCCACACTTATGGGTTTGATGAAAAAAAAATATTTTAGTTTCAGTTCTAAGTATGGGGAACCCCTAAAATTTATTGTTTTTTTTCTATTTTTGTGTAAAAATCTTAATGCGGTTCACAGAATACATCTACTTACCAAGTTTCAACATTATAGTTCTTATAGTTTCGGAAATAAATGGCTGTGACATACACGGACAGACAGACAGACAGACAGACAGACAGACAGACAGACAGACATGACGAATCTATAAGGGTTCCGTTTTTTGCCATTTGGCTACGGAACCCTAAAAACGTTGTGTGATTGTGTCCCTATTTTAAACAGTATGTCGACAACATAAATTTTACCGGCATCTTGTGTTGTGGTTAGGTGTAAGAAGGGGGCAAAATTATTGAATTTATTAATATATTTTTCCTAGACACGTAACCTTTTCCTAGCTGGACTGTACCAAGCTCCCCAGTTGCTAAATATTGCAGGGAATTTTATTGTTAGTTAAAATGGGCTTGCGTTTGCTGAATTTACTAGGGATGTTATGGATATGAAATTTCGTATCTGGGTATAGATACGGATCTATGAATATTATTATGTCATATACGGAATATGAAATTATTTCGTATAGGTACCCGATAGTTTCGGATAGTTTCAATTACAGATTTTTTAAGGAGTTGTAAATGTAAAATAAAAATGGTTGTGACTTTGTTTCTAAATTATTATTTGGTACCTACTTCAATCACAGAAGTGCGGCTCGGCCGGGCAAAAACGTCATAACTTGTCTCAGTTAGTTATTCGTATTTTTTATTTCATTGTCGGTTACGGTTTCGGATAGATTTTTATTTCGGATATCAGACAGTTTCCGTTACGGAGCTCCATAACATCCCTGGAATATATGTTATTATTATAAACGGCCAAAGGCAATAGGTACGTTTAAATTAAAATGTTTACTCTTATTACTAAAGTATTGTAATCTATGCCTTTGTTTGTACGATTGTTTCTATTCACAATGATAATTAAATATTTGCTTTTGTATCGCCTTGGTACTTTGCGGATGACAAAATAGGTCGCTTCCAGTACATACACACCCTTAGTCGAAGGTTTGAGAAAAGTTAATCGGTCAGTCTTTTCTCAGCCCATGTTAGTAGCGGATGTGGCCAGTTTTTGTTTGTTTTTGATTTTGATTTCCCTGTGTTCGTGGAAAAAACTGACAAACGGCGGAGCGCAGTCGAGCGCGAGACGAATGCTCGTTCGAGGCTCGCAAGTCAACGCTACGCGAAAAACGGTCGAATCCTGTTCGTTCGAGGCTCGGCTCGTGCTCACTTCGCGTAGCATGGACGGATCAATTATCCCGAGTATAATGACACTGACTAGATTTTTTTACTTTTCAGTAAGTTTTTTTAATTTTTATGAATAATTTTTACTTACTTTGCCAAAGAATTAAAGATGGATGCCTGATCCTCGTAGGTAATATATCCAGCTATAGCTGAATGCTTGGGAATACAAATTAAGCGATCGGTTGTCTATATCTTGGACTACGACACACGGTGCATAAGTCAATGTCATGTTCAGTAATTAGTTAGTGTCGCATTATCAAACCTAAGGGTCAGCTCACACCGAGACGCGACGAGGAGCGAAGCAAGACACGCACTTTTTAAAATAGTTATTCAATATACACTCACTGGCATAGAATTTGGCCTAAGCTCGAAATTTCATACAATATTCAAAGATGTTTTCAGCAAAGATTTTTTTCTCCTCTTTAAAGCTGATTTTAATGCACTGTGTTCAGTATCATTTAAAAGATAGAAAAGTCAGCATTTGAGAAATTCAAATGAATTTACTGCCAAAAATTTTGATAAGTATGGACAGCGCAGTTGTTATGAAGTTTGAAATATAATTTCTTAACACCTCAAATGGCAAAAATGAACTTTTCCACATTTAAAATGACAACACCGTCTGCAACCTGGTTCTTTTAGCATTGAAACGATATCAAGAAGTGCAAAACGCTGATATTAAAGCTTTTCTTTGAAATTTTGAGCTTGGGCCAAATTCAATGCCGGTGAGTGTAGAACTTTATTTAGGGTACCTACTACACATTTCAGTGATGACATACGGAACAGTGTCGTGGTCTTTTACTGCTGGCCGGTTAATACAAGTTTATAGTCACTCAGCGCGCTATGGAACGAGCTATGCTCGGAATCTCTCAACGTGACATGGTCCGAAGAGAGGATATTCGTAGGAGAACGAACACTACCGATATGGCTCGTAGAGTTAGAAAGCTGAAGTGGCAATGGGCAGTCCACTTCGCTCGAAGAACCGATAGCCGATGGGGAAGGAAGGATCTCGAGTGGCAACCACGCACTGGAAAGCGCCGTGCGGGACGACCTCCCACCAGATGGATCGATGACCTGGTCAAAATCGCTGGGCGTTGCTGGATGCAAGCGTCCTAAAATCGTTCGAAGTGGAAGTTAATGGGGGAGGCTTATGTTCAGCAGTGTACATCCCTAGGCTGATATGATGATGACATCAATTTTATTTAGGTATTTTATAGATTTAAATTCCTTGACTCTTCGCGTAGAATCCCAGAAAGTAGAGCCAAATTCAATTAAGTTCTTTACCATTACACTATATAGACACGAAATTGTTTACTGAGACTTCCACCTACTTCCTGCGCAATATAAAATCTTATTTTAAGAACTCTAAGGTCCTATAAAGGTTCAAACTCAGTTAATATGAGGCAACGTTATATCCCTAGCTTGTGGCTAGAACCGTCAACCGTGAATGCTGATGAGTAAAGCATTATAGGAACTCGAGTAAAATAAAACCGTGGCTGAAGACTAATATTTGAATAATAGAAGAAGCTCTTGTTCGCTCAGCTGGCATGCCACTTGCATCGTTCGGGTCGGGCTCCTGTGGGCGACTAGCGGAATTATTCACATTAAATAAATAAAGGTACTCTGTATACCACCTAAATTCTATTATTCAAGGTGATGAGACCACCTCAGGATAACCTAGCTCGAGGTCATGTGTGTTCTTACTTACCCAATCAATTCTTGCTTAGCAACATTTATTGCTGCACATGCGCAGCCTAGCGAAGAAGGGAGATTGGCTGTTGTCTCATTTTTGGCACTCCAACAGATCCCCCGGCTAATCAGAGACTTTGATTTTGTGTTGTCATCTGCCGAGGAGGCGCCGATCTCTGCCGAGTGTTTCCGGTGGTTATTGACAATCTTCGTCAAGTGCTTGTCAAGTGATATCTTTTATTTTTATTTTCAGTGTTTTACTTTCTTTGTTTTCGTATTTTTATGTTTTTTAGCCTAATTAAATTGTATATAGTGTAAAATAATGTAAAACTGTTATGTCAAATGTCCCTACATTGCTCGAGTGTCCCATCTGTGACGATAGAAAACTGTACAAGGGGCAAAGAGGTTTGAGAATACATTGTAGTCGTCAGCATGTTCCACGCACGTTTCTTTCCTCACCAGCGGTTCGTATTGACACCAATGTTGTCGGTCCGGATGGGACTACAAGCAATGATAACTTCTCTTCAAAATTAGCATATTTAAAAAGCAAAATTTTTAAACGAGTACCTAAGGGTGCCCGTGCAACAGCAGCTCGCAGTTTTAGTGCATGTGTGGCCAAGGTGGTCTCCCAAAATTCATCTCAGTCCTGGGAAGAACTTTTAACATTTTCATACCGATCATTCCACATTGTTGGCAAACATAACAACCGCTCCTTATCATCTATCATTAAACATAACCTGTCACAACCCATTTCGGTACTGCCTATTGTTGACTCAAGAAACAATCTCAATTTTAACAAGATAAAACTAATTGAGACCAAGATTTCAGATGGAAATGTTAAAGGAGCCGCCAAGCTCCTTTTTTCTGCAGACTCGTTAGCTCCAAATTCATCGGATACCTTACTTACCCTCCATGAGAAACATCCCTCTTCACCCACAGCCCACATCCCAATCATCCCTTCTCACACCTCTCACCTGCCTTTAACTGTTGATTCCGAAACTGTTTTTAATGCAATTCGGTCATTTCCCAATGGGTCTGCTGGTGGCCTGGATGGAATCACCCCGCAGCATCTAAAAGATATGACTGAACCCGTTTTAGGAGAACCAGCAAATGAGTTAGTCAAAGGTCTTACAGAGCTCGTTAACATTATTCTCTCAGGTTCAGTCCCAACCGATATTACCCCCATTTTATTTGGAGCAAATTTAATTGCATTAAAAAAGAAAGATGGGGGTATCCGCCCTATCGCCGTTGGGAGTACAATTAGACGACTGGTTTCCAAAGTATGCTGCCGGGAGTTTCACTCCAGACTCATTTCATTATTTGAACCAAAACAGTTAGGCTTTGGAGTTAGAGGCGGGTGCGAAGCAGCCGTACATGCAGCCCGCACTTTTCTTCAATCTTCAGATTTTGATGTTTTTGTTAAAATTGACGTTCAGAATGCATTCAATTCAGTGGACAGGGCCTCGTTTTTACTAGAAGTTGAAAGAGAACTACCTGAAATTTCAAAATACCTTTTCCAAGCCTATGGGGCCCCTTCTAAATTATTTTACGGAGAAAAAGAGATTGAGTCTTGTGTTGGTTGCCAACAAGGAGATCCCCTTGGACCAGTAATTTTTAGTTTGGCAATCAACCCGATCATAAAAAATTTAGTCTCAAAATTTAACCTTTGGTACCTTGATGATGGCTCACTGGCAGGAGACGTGTCTTCAGTAATTAGAGATCTTAAGACCATCACCAGCAGCTTCAACAACATTGGTCTAAAGCTAAATTTTACCAAATGTGAAATATTTTTTGCTGATCACGTAAACGACGTAACAAAATTAAAGTTACTCAGCGATTTTAATAATTTAATGCCAAATATCTCAGTATCAGATAAAGGTAACCTTTCCCTGCTTGGTGCACCAATTTTCGACGACGCGTTTCCTGACCATATAAATTCTAAATTAGAAAAATTCCAACAGTCGTCTGATCTTTTATTTAAAATAAAACCACACATGGCACTTTTTATCCTTAGACTGTGTCTATTCACTCCAAAATTTTTGTATCTCCTACGAAGTTGTAGTTTTTGGCATTTTCCTGCTGTTATCTACCCGATAGACAATGTTATGAAAAATGCATTAACCCAAATTTTAAATTTACAGTTTGACGACCGCTCTTGGAGACAAGCAACACTTCCTATTAGGTTAGGTGGCCTTGGTATTCGGACTGCTTCAAGTATAGCCCTCCCGGCTTTCCTTTCATCAACTCACAACACTCTGACACTCATCAGCAAAATTCTTAATTTACCATTAGCTGATGTTCGTGTCAGTGGTCTTGCGGATGCACTGACTTTCTGGATTTCTTCATCCCCGGGGGAAAATATTCCTAATAATCGAGAGTCACAAAAAGAGTGGGATTCGCCACAGGTAAATTCTAAATTCGCTTGTCTTCTTGAGCACAGTAATGACACAGATAAAGCTAGACTGTTGGCAGTTTCTCAAAAAGAATCTGGCTATTGGTTGCACTCGCTCCCTTCAGCTAACATAGGTACCCTTTTAGAGGCGGCGGTGCTCCGTATTGCCATATGTCTTCGCTTAGGTGCCAAAATTTGCGAACCTCACACCTGTCGCAGTTGTAGTTGTCATGTTGATGATCAAGGACTCCATGGTCTTTCCTGCATAAAAAGTGCAGGTCGGATATATCGCCATGCCACGCTAAATGACCTAATCCGCCGGGCTCTTGCCACCGCCGCCGTCCCAGCTAAACTGGAACCCAGCGGCCTCTCCAGAGACGATGGCAAGAGACCGGATGGTGTGACATTGGTGCCATGGCGATTAGGCCGTGCCCTGGTGTGGGATGTTACCTGTGTAGACACATTGGCAGCCTCCCACATCCATTGCACGCGCCACAAAGCAGGAGCGGCCGCAGAAAATGCGCAGTTCCTCAAGCGCCGCAAGTACTCATGTCTAACTGACGACTATGAATTTGCGGCGCTTGCGGTAGAGACTATGGGCCCTTGGTCATCAGACACTAAATCCATAGTAGAAGACATTGGCAAGCGTTTGGTCTTAGCCTCTGGGGACTTGAGAGCGAAGTGTTTTTTTGCCCAGAGACTAAGCTTGACCGTTCAGCGGGGTAACGCCGCTAGCATAATGGGTACCATGAATAATTTAGAAGATAGTTTATTTTAAATATGTTTTTAAATACCTTTATGTTTTTTCTTTTTTGTTTTTTGTACATATAGTTTTTAGTATTTAGTATTAGAAATACCTTGTAAAAAGTGATAATTTATTATAAATATACGGTTTGGTTACAGTAAGTAAACACATTCTTAACTTTCTTATCCTGAAGTTCTAATTCCCATTTTCTAATGAAGCTCTAATCACATATCAAGTCTATGGACTAATTTTGTATCAGTCTTAGGCAATAATAAATAAGCCCGCTTCATCTACTAGGAGTTGTGACACTGTGCGCCCATTCTAAAAGCCCCTCCATGAAATTACAGCCACTAACGCCTCCCCCACTTATAACAGAACTTTTATGGAATCATAAATTGCTTAGAAGTGGGTTTTGTAGGTGTTAGTCGGCGAGGAAACGTCTCGTGGCTGAACTCTGAGACACCTTCAGTCTAAACTTATTTTATTGCGACACAGTGGTGACGCCGGTGTGCAGTAATTGATAGTCTTTCCTTGTTATCAACTAGGTATCGCTACAAATATCTATCTCCTTAGAAGTTCTGACCATGGTTCAGCTGATTATGGCATATAAATGAGAATTGCTTGAATAAGCTAAACTAGTATTTTACTTGTTTTAGGAGCAAATAATGAATGTTCATACTCAATTCTTTATTCTGTGCTACTCTCAGATTACAGAACAAAAGGCAGATAGAGCGCGCGGAACACGGGAGTGAGGCCGAAAAAGCAAATACAAATTGCAAAACACATACGGTATTCACTTTTGAATTTGTATTTGTTTTGTTTAAACAAAGTTTATTAAAAGAAATGTTATTTGATAAATAAAGTTTGTTAAACAAAGCAAATACACTAAATAAACTATTATAATAGAATAATATAATATGTTTTTATTTTTTATTTATTTCATATTTACAACAAATAATATTTTACTTAATCGATTTAAAACTAGATTTTTAACACTCTTGTCAAGTGTAAACTAGTAAGTGGTGTAGTATAGTCTGCTGCCCCCCTAGACAAGATGGTTATCGACAATCGTCATCGTTAACAAACGATCAATCTTTGTATGGGATTGACATAAGAGATTGTTAAAAATCACGTGATATTTCAATTTGAAATGTCAACCCCATACAAAGGTTGATCGTTTACTAACGATGACGATTGTCGATTCGATAACCATCTTGTCTACTGGCCCTGGAACGAAGACGTTTGTATTTGCTTTTTTGGCCTCACTCCCGTGTTCCGCGCGCTCCATCTGCCTTATTCTGTAATCTGTGGCACAAGGTAAACAATACTGTTTTGCCTTATTCTGAATTCCACGCGAACCTAGTCACGATCGATCGAAACTTTTTTTAATGAGGGTTGTAAACAAAGGCCGGCATCCTTCTACCTACCATTAATACTTAACTAGTACTTAATAAACATACATTCCACATTAGTAATGCACGGATAAAAATGATTTCTTAATCTAAGACATTTTGTTTTGTTTCAAAGTAATATGCTTTGAACCAAGAATATCATCATCATCATCATCAGCCTATAATGTCCCACTGCTGAGCACAGGCCTCCTTCCACAAATAAGGGAGAAAGGGACTGGGCGATACTCCACCACGCGTGCCCACTGCGGATTGGTGGACGTAACCTACTGTTGGAATTGTTCAAGCCGCCTAGGAGGCATCCAACTAGCTTAACGACTATCACGATTAAGTGATAACCGGGACCAACAGCTTTACTTGCCTTCCGAAGCACGGAAACGCTCGATTTGAAATACCACTAGGCACCAATCTAAGTACCGACCACGACGGTGGTATCTTAACTTGCCGACCAATTAAGAACGGCTAATCATGTTACACCACGAGCGCTTTAAAAATGAGTTATCCTTTTTTAAATCATCTTAACAGTATACCTATCTAATGCCTATACATCAAAAGATTCGTGCATAAAAAATTAAGCTGGTAAAGAAAACAGGTCCAATTATGAAGCTTGGTGGAAAAATACCGCGGCTTATAAAATTACGAAGGGGTGCTATAAGAGTGACACTTGATGTTGTGGGACTAGGAAAGCGTTAATTTGTCTTGAGACAGACATGCCTCTCGCTGCTTTATTTATTAAATTACCTTGTTGTTTACATTTACTATGTTTTCCAACATACTTTTCATTAATAAAATTTCTTTTTAACCATCTCCAAAAAAAAAGGAAGAGGATCTATGATGGATCTATTATGTATTTTCTTTCACCGATTACTCTGAAACGGATTATGCGATTTAGATCGTTTAAACTGTTATATGTCAAGGTAGACCCCAAGGTAGTCCCATATAAATTTTATCGTAATCTGACCATAGAAATTAATTAGATGATGGAATTCCTCAACGGAAAAGAGCAGAAACATCGCGATTGAAGACATTTTATTAAATATTGTCGACAATTTATCAATGATATGCACATCCTCGCCATTCCTCGCTCAGTGACAAATAGCTTATTATACGAAACTCAAAATTGAAATAAAACCTTTTAACCAAAAACATTTTGAACGTTTTGAAGTCATCTAAATATTTTCTCGATATTTCGATATTTCACACTGCTATAGTATTTTACAAAAAAGGGTTTTTTCTGAAAAATCTGAGATTTTGGTCTGGCCATACACGGAAGGCCTGAAGCAGTCAAGATCGACTGCTTCAAGTTGCGACTGCATAGTGAACTACAGACTTCTACCTACGTACATACACGAACCGCTCGAGCAGTTGCAACTGCTTCGGGCGGTTCCAACCAGTCGCCAGGCATACACTGACTCCTCGAGCTGTCGGCTGCTCTCGCGTGTGCCTCCGCCCGCGCTCTTCATTCCACGTCGCGCACGCTTCCCGCTTCGGTCGCTTCGTTTTTCTATTGAGAAAAAATAACTTTTTAAGAAAAAAAAAAACCGCCTTCAAAGTACACTAAAAAGGAAGAAATAACTCTTATCTGACACTGTTTTGAAGTGAGCGAAATCGCATGACGTGTTCTGTAGAAAATATTTCGCTGACTTCAAAACAGTGTCAGATAAGAGTTATTTCTTCCTTTTTAGTGTACTTTGAAGGCGGTTTTTTTTTTTGTTAAAAAGTTATTTTATTTTTGAATTTTTAGTTTCATATATACTTAAATACTTTCGCGTATAAAGGCCTTCGTAAACAATGCATATTTAAGCGATAGCAGCAATTGCGGTAGATTTGCTGTCATTTTTTAAGAGTTCCGTTGTCTGTCTCCGAAACTCATCATCAGATCTATATAAATAAATAAATAAATATCCTGGGACATTTCTCACACACGGTCATCTGATCCCAAACTAAGCAGAGCTTGTACTATGGAACCAGATAACTGATATAATACATATACATACTTTTTGTTTGTAAATACATACTTAATATACATAATTACACCCAGACTCAGGACATACAGACATGTTCATGCACACAAATGCATGTCCTGTGTGGGAATCGAACCCACGACCTGCGGCGCGTAAGGTGAACCTTAACCAACTGCGCCAACTGGCCCGTCAAATTATATGAAATTTATATGGGACCATTTCGGAATAAACCCCTTTCGAACAAAAAAAGAATTTTGAAAATCCGTCTACATATGACGGAGTTATGCCCGAACATACATAAAAAAAAATAATAATAAAAATATAAACATCCGAATTGAGAACCTCCTCCTTTTTTGAAGTCGATTAAAAATGGACGACAATTTAAAATTGCCAACTGCTCGAGCAATTAAGCTGCAACGAGAGTTATCAATGGCAGCTTCAAGCTGTTGACTATGACTGCAAGAGCGGTCCGTGTATGTTGATCAATGGCTAACTGCTTGAGCAGTCTGTGTATGGCGGCCCTTTGGCATCTTAGACTTTGGACAGGCATCTTTTCTTCTATGCGAATTTATTATGTATGTTTTTATTTTTCTAGCCAGTATGGGCAACTTCTGAACTACATACAGGTCTTAGAGAAAAACGCTGAATAAACCCCGAGAAAAAAAAAGTATTTACGGAGATATTTTTTTTCGGAATTCTGCTTCTACGTCACAATAGGTACTAACAAAATTATGAATGAGACAATCTTGCGCACAAGTTGCTAAAAGTTCCAGCTAGAAAAAATAACGGCCTGTATATGGTAACCATATAGCTGTGACTATGTAAAACTACAATATCCGGTTACTTATTTATTTTGCGTAGGTTATTATGTATCCTTTTTCTAAATGCAAGGATAGTGTGCCTGGAAAAGATTTTATTATTTTTCTCCTGACTTTTAAAATTAATATCGCAGGTAGGTAGTTTTTATTAGTTGTTTAATAGCCATGTTATAAAATTCACTCAACAGTCTCTGCAGTGATTTTTAATTTGGTTATGAAACTAAGAGCTAAGAGTTACATCTGTTATAGATAGTCATAATATCTAAAACCAAAAAACAACTCTGGGGCGTGAGCCGTGGGCAAACGCGCTTTTTCATTCAAATATTGGACTTTATTACAAACATTGCTTACACTTAGGCCCTTACAGGATAGACAGAGAATATAGAGGTTCAATTTTATTATTATTTACTTAACACTTTATTAGTCCACTGTTTTTAAAGCCTGTTTTTTAAGTTTTTTAAAACTGTAATTTATTGCGTCGAAAAACGGTGTACGGTTCATATTATTTTAAGTAGGTAATTAGATACTTAATTACATTAAGTAGACCCATTTTATAAGCTCTTTATTAACTTGCAATGTATGTATAGTCGGGTCAAATCTTTCAAGTAGAATTTCACCCACTTTCGGTGGTCGGATTGACTTGATATTTGGTACACATTAGTATATTGGAAGACAAAGCAAGTAAAGTCAACAAAAAAAGCTTCTATTAAAAATGGTAAAAAAAAAACTTATGTCTGTGCTTCAATATCAGTTACAAACATAGAGATCTATGGCTACAACTAAGTGTTAGCATTAACATTATATTATTTGAATATTATTTAATTTCATACCATTGAATATTGATTAATTATAATTAATTGTCAGCATTATTTATTATGAAAGTGTAAAACGGTTTATTTTGATATTGTGTATTTGAATATCGAGGAATGGCAACACCAGAAAAGTATAATCGTAACAATGGCGGCCATTGGTGAAAGTGTTTTAATTCATTTTGTGGTAATTACCAAGTTTACCAACGGTGTAAATACAGATTTAGCTTGTTTAAGCCAACTTCTTTTCAGTAAATAAGGGACGGTTAATAAATCAGAAGAGGGATGGAGAAATCAGCTCACCAGTATGTATTTTTTTTATTTTCTAAGTATTTTGTGTGTCTCGCTCGTGACGGATAATCAACTATGGCTAGTACGATGCCACTAACAAAGATTCTTTGATATATCTTAAGTAAACAGTTGTTTATGTAAATAAAAGGTTGACAATAGAATCATTCTACATTAAAGTTTTAGTTTCTTGCCTGTCTTCACAGTTTAAGTGTATTACGAACCGGTGGTAAAATAAATTGTAACGTTCTTAAGTGCCTTATTAAGGCCTTTATTGAATAAACAATTTTTGAATTTTGAATTTTAAGAAAATAAAGTTATATCAACATTAAATGTAATAACGAAATGTAATATAGATTACTCAAGTAAAAATGAAAAATAATTATTGAAATACCTAGAGATACCTATCTTTTATCACTAAAACCTTCTAAGTGAAATATGCTGCTATATGCGGTGATCACTAACAACTCGTAAGTGAAACATGCTGCTATATGCGGTGATCACTAACAACTCGTAAGTGAAACATGCTGCTATATGCGGTGATCACTAACAACTCGTAAGTGAAACATGCCGCTATATGCGGTGATCACTAACAACTCGTAAGTGAAACATGCTGCTATATGCGGTGATCACTCAAACCTCCTAAGTGAAACATGCTGCTATATGCGGTGATCACTAACAACTCGTAAGTGAAACATGCGGCTATATGCGGTGATCACTAATAACTCGTAAGTGAAACATGCTGCTATATGCGGTGATCACTAACAACTCGAAAGTGAAACATGCTGCTATATGCGGTGATCACTAACAACGCGTAAGTGAAACATGCTGCTATATGCGGTGATCACTAAAAACTCATAAGTGAAACATGCTGCTATATGCGGTGATCACTAACAACTCGTAAGTGAAACATGCTGCTATATGCGGTGATCACTAATAACTCGTAAGTGAAACATGCTGCTATATGCGGTGATCACTAAAAACTCATAAGTGAAACATGCGGCTATATGCGGTGATCACTAAAAACTCGTAAGTGAAACATGCTGCTATATGCGGTGATCACTAACAACTCGAAAGTGAAACATGCTGCTATATGCGGTGATCACTAACAACGCGTAAGTGAAACATGCTGCTATATGCGGTGATCACTAAAAACTCATAAGTGAAACATGCTGCTATATGCGGTGATCACTAACAACTCGTAAGTGAAACATGCTGCTATATGCGGTGATCACTAATAACTCGTAAGTGAAACATGCTGCTATATGCGGTGATCACTAACAACTCGTAAGTGAAACATGCTGCTATATGCGGTGATCACTAAAAACTCGTAAGTGAAACATGCTGCTATATGCGGTGATCACTAAAAACTCCTTAGTGAAACATGCTGCTATATGCGGTGATCACTAAAAACTCGTAAGTGAAACATGCTGCTATATGCGGTGATCACTAAAAACTCATAAGTGAAACATGCTGCTATATGCGGTGATCACTAACAACTCGTAAGTGAAACATGCTGCTATATGAGGTGATCACTTCAAACTCCTAAATGAAACATGCTGCTATATGCGGTGATCACTCAAACCTCCTGTGAAACATGCTGCTGTATGCAGTGATCACCAAAAACTCCTAAGTGAAACATGCCACTGTATGCGGTGATCACTCAAAACTCAATATAGTCGAATCGACTCATGGCGAGTATGGCGACCTCTAAAATAGTATAAAATTATAAAACATGGTGATATCACATAATGCAAAAAATTATTAGACATACAGTATACGAATGGCCGAAACGGAACAGGGACATTCCGTTAAACAGGACGGCCGTCTGTTAGCATTAACATTATATTATTTGAATATTATTTAATTTCATACCATTGAATATTGATTAATTATAATTAATTGTCAGCATTATTTATTATGAAAGTGTAAAACGGTTTATTTTGATATTGTGTATTTGAATATCGAGGAATGGCAACACCAGAAAAGTATAATCGTAACAATGGCGGCCATTGGTGAAAGTGTTTTAATTCATTTTGTGGTAATTACCAAGTTTACCAACGGTGTAAATACAGATTTAGCTTGTTTAAGCCAACTTCTTTTCAGTAAATAAGGGACGGTTAATATAAGTATAGTAAGTACCTAGTTATATATTGGAACAAGAAACAAACCTAATATTTGTAACTACTACCAAGGAAGTTTCCAACGAATGTATGTATATGGCATATGAATATATTTGTAGGAGGATTATTAATTCATATTTCCCAAATATTGAATATGCATTCACGGATTGAAACATGATTCAGAGTTGCATAACGGCAAAATTCATTATTATTTCGTGGCACTGTGACATCATACCAGATTGGGATTTTTTTTATATAAAGTTGCAAATAGTTGCAAAATACAGCTTAGTTTTTCATAAGTCAAGTTTCAAGTTTACGAAGACTTAATCAATTCAAATGATCTTGCGAATATCAAGCTGGATATTGCTACATTTTGTTATTTAATTTCTTTGAACAAAATAAATTGGCAATAATTTATCGCTCCAAAATAAGCTTAGCACATCGTAAGGCCCCTAATTAATCTGTATTTAGTGTTATTAGAATCGCATTTTAGTAGCTGCATAACATGCATAAATCACCTTTTTATTATGCAGATAGGCTGACAGACGCGGAGAAGCGTGGGCAGATAATATAAGATCCTTCTAAATTCTTGGCGTATATTTTGAGGGATGAATGTATAGGCTCAGAGTATATAAATACTACGTACAAGTATAGGTCATTAGTAATAAAAAAAAATAGAAAAATAAACCGCACCCTAAATAAACCGAAAAATAATAATATTTTTAGCCCAAAATTAAATGTCCCGCGCGGGACAGGCTCAGTCCCCGGATTACTCGACGGTGAATTCTTCGTTGGAAGTAGGATTGGGAAAAGACACCACTGCACAGAAATAACATCAGATTTCCCGTAACGTGTCTAAACACCGCAGTGGTGTTTAAGGAGAACCGCACCCAAGTGCGCTATATACATATATCACTGTGGCATATAAAAAACAAACTACAATCAAAAGATACGGCCGTATATGCCGCATATTTTGACGCTCGCAAGCGAATCAAAACCTATAGGGTATTTACTTGACCTACCACCCGGCAACGCGCGAAAAACACCCCTGGAACACTACGGAACCCTCGGTGAAAGAAAGAAAGAAAATAAGTTTATTTTGAAATACACACAACACCATATATCTACTATATAAAAATAAGTCGGGTTTTCCTTCCTGACGCTATAACTCCAGAACGCACGAACCGATTTCCACGGTTTTGCATTCGTTGGAAAGGTCTCGGGCTCCGTGAGGTTTACCACGCGAAAGAAGTCGCGCCGGGCAGCTAGTTATAAAATATAATAGACACAAAGCGTAAAAAACAGAGTAGTGTTGTGTGATATCAAAATTGGTCAGCGACTCAGTATTACACTGCTATTCCGAAACCGGGTAGCAGCACTGATTTTCTGTCGCTGCCATTAGTGACATCACGAACAACCGGACAAAATACAGGAACAAAAATTTTTTACATAATACAAGGAAAACATGAAACATAAGAAATCATATTAAATTTGTTAAGACCTATGTTTTTATATTCTTTTTACTCAAAGCACTGGCCTGTTTTTGATAAAATTTATATTTAAATTGTTGTTCTTTTTACTATTGTTTTTATAGACACATTGTACCCTTCACTTCAATGCTGTCAACTAAAAATAAAGCACGTCTTTTCCTGGACTTCTACTGCTTCTTATTTGAATCACCTCCAGCTACTCTGTCTGGGAGCCTTAAACTCCCAGAGGTTATGGTCCTACGCATCAGAAATTATTGTGATTTTTAATAAGAAGAAAAATCAGTAAGTATGAATGGAGACCAGTCTTCATCGGTGGTACAGCCTCAGCTGGCAGTCTCCACTGGCTGCTCAACAGCAGTAGTTGCAAATACGCTGAGCTTCTCAAAATTAAAAGGGAGCTGCAACTATGCGACATGGAGCTTCGCGATGAAAATGTTCCTGATTGACAGTGATCTATGGGACTGCGTCACCAAGCCTGCGGAAGAAGTCCCTGATTTTCAACGCAAAGATGCCAAAGCAAGATCTAAAATATGTTTGGGTCTAAGCGAGCATTTATATCCAATAGTGATGACAGCTGATACGTCAACGGAAACTTGGAAGCGACTTCGTGATGCTTACGCTGACAGCGGACTCACGCGACGCTTGAAACTCATGAAGAAATTGTTAAGTACCAAGCTTGAAATGTACTCAAGCATAGAAGCCTATGTCAATGACATACGTCATGTACAGCATCAGCTGATTGCCATCCAAGCTGGCTTAGAAGATGAACTTGTTGGTGTTATTATGCTGGCAGGCCTCAACGATAGCTATGGCCCTATGGTGATGGCAATAGAGCATTCCGGCACCCCGATATCCACAGACTCGGTTGCATCAATCCTGCTGAAGGAAGAACGCCGAGATGCCCCTACTACACCTAGTGCTTTGATTTCTAGTGTAAATAGTGTGCCTGTGTGTAAATATAATAAGGTGTCGTGTACATATTGTAAGAAGTTAGGTCATGTAGTGTCTCAATGTAGGAAACGTCTAAACCGTAACAAGAAGTGTCATCCATCAACCTCATCATCATCTCATAAATGCAATAATACATCTGAGGTAACACTTTCATCGAGTTTCAATCCTTTTCCTACAGGTTGTGCTACTTCCTCATCTTCTATCTCTACAGAATGGTATGTTGATTCTGGCGCTACAATACATATGAGTAACAAGAGTGATTGGTTCTTGGATCTCAAGCGGGACTCCACACCAAAAACTGTTACTGTGGCTAATGGTCAGCAAATAAATATAGAAGGCAAAGGTACAATTTCATTAAATGTTTCAAATAAAGTTAAGCAAATTTCAGACGTCTTATATGTTCCTGACCTAGCTATTAATTTACTATCAGTTAGTAGCTTAGTTCAGAAAGGGCTAGTAGTGGTATTTTCTAAGAAAGGTGCCACCATATTAGTAAATAAAGGATGCAAAGTGACAGGCTCAGTCGTAGCGACAGCGTCAAACCATAAAGGCATGTATAGGTTAGATACTTTACAAAATAGTGCCTATTTTACACAAGTAAAAGAGTCTGCCTTACTATGGCATAGACGTCTTGGCCACTTACATCCTAAAGCCCTTAATATTTTAAAAAATCGTGCGCTAGGTGTAGACTACACAAGTTTGTCATTCAATGATTTGGATAAAACCTGCGTACCGTGCCTACAAGGTAAAATGTCACAGAGACCATTTAAAAATTCGAAAAGTAGGTCCAACGCCAAATTGGAATTAATCCATTCGGATCTCTGCGGACCAATGAGTACGCATTCATGGGGTGGAGCACTTTACCTACTTACATTTACAGATGACTTCACGCGTAAGACCTTTGGCTATATGTTAAGATCGAAAAGCGAAGTTTTTAGTAAATTTGTGGAATTCAAAAGCCTTGTGGAGAATCAAACCGGTCTCAAAATTAAAACTACGCTCCGACAATGGAAAAGAGTACGTAAATTATAATTTGACTCAATTTTTAAAGGAAAATGGTATTGTTCATCAAACCACTGTTCCGTATACACCGCAACAGAACGGAGTATCAGAGCGAGTCAACAGAACTGTTGTCGAAAAAGCTAGATCTATGCTCCAAGATTCTGGCTTACCACGAGCATATTGGGGTGAAGCCATTTTTGCAGCTATCTACCTCAAGAACCTCTCGCCAACTCGTGCTTTAAATAACAGAATCCCTGAAGAAATGTGGACTGGGAAGAAGGTGAATTTAAGTCATCTGAGAGTTTTTGGCTGCAAAGCGCATGTTCTTATTCCAAAAGAGAAACTGAAGAAACTCGACTGCAAGACTCAAACTTGTATCTTTGTTGGTTATTCAGCTGATACCAAAGGTTATCGTCTTATTAATCCCCAAAATCCAAAAAGTATTATCGTTGCGAGAGATGTCGTATTCGTCGAAGACACGCTATCATCTACCACACCTGGTGAAGAAACAACACGGATTTCAGATGAATCTAATCCTGATAATCCAGAAGTCCTTATTCCAATTCTCCAAGATTCCTCACCTGCACCTCAACTACAACCTGTACAAGTAGACACATCCAGCGAAAGGTTATTCTCTCCTGAACCTGTTATCGTAGAACATATTGTTTCCCAGATGGAACCAGAGGTCTTCGCAGATGCTCAAGATGTTCCTGTCCCTTTACTGGCTGACACATCAGAAGATATCATTACCAGAAGATACCCTCTTAGAGTACGACGACCTCCGGACAGATTCTCAGAGAATGCAAACCTTATTAGCACTGACTGTGAACCAGAGACTTACAAACAAGCACTGGAAAGTAGTCAAAGCCAAGATTGGCTGAACGCTATGCAATCTGAGCATGATTCATTGCAAAAGCATGGGACATGGATACTTGTAAATAGACCTGTCGACAGAAAAATTATTAAATGTAAGTGGGTGTACAAAGTCAAGAGAAATACCAATGGAGAAATTGTTAAGTATAAGGCAAGACTTGTAGCCAAGGGATTCACACAAGTCTATGGAATAGATTACGGTGAAACGTTTTCTCCGGTAGCGAGACTATCATCAATTCGCCTGTTATTAGCTTTTGCTGTAAAACTTAAATTAGAAATCGACCATCTAGATGTCGAAACAGCATTCCTTAATGGCGATCTGGAGGAAGAAATTTACATGGAGCAGCCAAAAGGGTTCTCCAATGATAAATCGAAAGTTTGTCTACTGAAGAAGTCTCTTTACGGACTCAAACAAGCTCCACGACAATGGAACAAAAAAGTTTGTGAAGCGATGAACAAACTGTCATTTAAACGTTCAGAAAAAGAACATTGCATATACTATAAACACGAACATGAAAAGTTACTTATTGTTACTGTATTTGTTGATGATTTTTTCATCTTCTGCAATGACAAGAAGATGAAAGAAGAGTTCAAAAATGAACTGAAGAAGTTTTTTGTAATCAAAGATTTAGGCCCCCTTAAAGATTGCTTAGGTATGAGAGTTACAAGAAAAGATGGCAGTCTATCACTCGATCAGACTAAATACATCGAACAAGTAATAGAGAAGTTTGGAATGTCAGACGCCATTCCTGTCACAACTCCTATGGAAACTGGTACAAAACTTATCTTGCCAGATACTTCCGAAGAACAGCTCGACTTACCTTATCAGCAGCTCATAGGATCTTTAATGTACATTTCGATTGGTACTAGACCAGACATTTCTCATACAATTTCTGTTCTCAGCCAATTCAACGTACAATACGGGGAGGTACACTGGAAAGCTGCCAAGCGCGTTCTCCGTTACCTTAAAGCCACGAAAGACAAGAAACTCACATACAGCAACACTGGTGATTTGATAGGATACGCTGATGCTGATTACGGAAGTAATCTAGTCGACCGACGCTCCTATACGGGGTATGTGTTTCAGATGAGCGGCTCATCAGTGTCGTGGGAATCACGAAAGCAGAGAACTGTAGCCCAATCAACAACCGAAGCCGAGTATATGGCCCTCAGCGAAGCCTGTAAAGAAGCTATGTACATTCGCTCACTCATCAGCGACATCTTTTCATTCTCATCACCCATTACCATAATGTGTGACAATCAAAGTGCTATCACTCTGACTAAGAATAACACCCATCACGCGCGTACTAAGCACATTGACATTCGACATCATTTCGTTCGCGATTCCATCTCTACTAATCAAGTCGATGTCAAATTTATACCATCAGCTCACCAAACGGCAGATATTCTTACGAAACCGTTGCCTAAGTTGAGACATTACAAGTGCATTACTTCTTTAGGGTTAGTCTAGTGAATTGCTTTGATACATTTGTTTTATGTACAGTGTGTATTTATGTTTATGTATATAGGGTGCTTTGATTACGGGGAGGTGTTAAGACCTATGTTTTTATATTCTTTTTACTCAAAGCACTGGCCTGTTTTTGATAAAATTTATATTTAAATTGTTGTTCTTTTTACTATTGTTTTTATAGACACATTGTACCCTTCACTTCAATGCTGTCAACTAAAAATAAAGCACGTCTTTTCCTGGACTTCTACTGCTTCTTATTTGAATCACCTCCAGCTACTCTGTCTGGGAGCCTTAAACTCCCAGAAAATTAAGTACTTATTGAAAAAAGAACTAAAATAAAAAAAGCACACCGACCACAATATTTACTTATTTTTAATCTGTGTTAAACCAACAGTGCGCAGTCCGACCCACACTTGGCCGGTTTTTTTAGTACCTATGTCTCGCTTTCGGCGATAGAATCCCGCTTTTTTTACTCAAGAGGCGACAAAATCCCGCTTTTCCCGAAAAAATATCTGGCTACGCTGATACGTAGTCGTATGTAACTCATTATTTTATTCTGATGCAGAAAAACCAGTAATAAAAACATTAAATTGGTCTACGTGAGTACAAGCGCGGTATCTTTTATGTATCAAGTAGCTTAATAAAGTAAAAGTAGTATTATGTAGTATATCATCTGGTTTCCATAGTACAAGCTCTGCTTAGTTCGGGATCAGATGACCGTGTGTGAGGAATTTCCCAGGATATTTATGTATTTAATTTTTAATTTTAATTGTTAATTATTATTCTCGTGTACGTATGGATCACTGTGTCTCCAATAAAGATATTTTTTATTAACATGATTAATATGTAATAACATGGATTATGCAATTTATGCACCAAAGGGATTAAATAAGTTTCTTGTATGGGCAGCATATACGAGACCCTGAGCGTATCGACGGACTAGAGAGTTAACTCTGTACCGTAGCGAGGAATTTAAACTTGACTGGCGAGGAGTTCCAGCCAAGTTATCCTCGAGGTGAATATCTACTCTACTTTTCGCTCGGGAGAGTTATGTAGAGTATGGCGAGGGGTTCAAGCTACCCAAGACGAAGACAGGCTTTATCGCCGAGCTACGAACAAACCTACGACGAGCCTACAACGAGCACGATGTGAGTCCCTTTGTTCGTGAAAAAACTGACAATCGCGCTCGTTCGAGGCTCGCAAGCCCGTCCACGCTACGCGAATCGTGCTCGGAGTGTGCTCGTTCGTGGCTCGGCTCGTACTCGGTTCGCCATGCATGGACGCACCATTAAACCCATTTACTTGTACGAGATATTTTCTTTATATAACGTGTGTAAACGTTCAGAGTGGACGAACAAATAAAATAAGGGTATAACGAAACAAAGTGACAGGTAACATTCAAAACTAGTGTTGTAACAATATTTTACCATAACATATTCAGTAAATAGGCAAAGAGGAAAGTTCATGAAACAAATTTATGAAATGGATCAAACTGCTCGAAGGGCCGGATAGCGGATGGCGGTGGTACAAGTCTTGAGACAGTGACCTTGATTCTTTAGGACGATACTAGCATACGCATCGCAACGATATCAATTTAGTGAAACCATTACTCTTATTTGATTTCCTCACGCTATCTAGACTTGAATTATGCCAGCACGTGAATTATTTTTCATACAACTTTATTTAAAAATGTCTATGGTCTTGTGCATCTACAAAATTTATGATTTCGGATTGAAAGCGCTCGAATTACGCTTGATATAATATCTTTATCATTCTTTATATATAAAATTTTACTGTACGTGTGTATGTCACTGAACTCCTCCCAAACGGCTGGACCGAATTGAATGAATTTTTTTGTACAGTAGAATTAACTCCCTGGATAGTTTGGATAAGGTAGGGTAGGGTAGGGTAGCACCACGCGAACGAAGTCGCGCCAGGCAGCTAGTATATTTATAAAAATACAACAGAAACCACACATCGCATACCTGACAGACTCTTATGGCTAATACCATGCACCGGTTACAGAGAGCGTCGTCGGCTGAACTTCAATCACTTTGCCCCGCAATAGCTACACTGCACCCTTCCTCTAGATCTAGGTGTAACGAAATGCTCGACCTACACGTGATCAGGGATTTCAATGGGGCAATCCAAAAGAAATATGGGTGTCATGTGCCGTTTTAAATAGTTTTAGTTGCCCAGGGGGCCAACCACAACCTCTTAAAACAATATTATAATAACCTTATTTATTTGTCTTTTGTCCTGTTTTGACGTTGGATGTCAAAGAGGGACAAAAGACTGGTAATTGTATGATATTTACACAAGACAAAGCCGCGGGCTAGTGCACTTTCCTGGAGCTTTTGAGTGTTATGAAAGTTTGCGATGTCGATATCGCTGGAAGCAGATGGAACTACCATGTAGAGCTTAGACGCTGAGTTTCTTGCCGGAAGACTTCTCAGTGTATTAGGTAGGTACCGGTGGTACTATCAATTTGTAACATTCGTAAGTGTCTTACCACAACATAATTATTGAATTTTAATATACCATTGTTTACCAACTTATAAAATTAAAATAGTCAACTATTATGTAATTATGTTTACTAGTTACCCCGATGGCACTGTAGGAAATCACTGAATGGAAAATAACCTTTATCAATAAGCACTTTTAACAAAATATTGTACTGCCCGGCTGCGATATTTACTGCATTTTTTGTTTTTCAAATGTTTTTCCAATAAACTCTTCTATATAGGTAAATAAGATAAGGAGCGACGTCTTTTGGCAACTTTATGACCGGGTTAGTAATTTTTACTAAACTACTGGGTAATATTAGCTCGTCTCTTCGTACTCGACTTGTCCATGTCGTTCTTTAGGATAGGAACCACTGCTTATTTTTTTTTATACAACTTAGTCGGGAAACAAGCATACGGCCCACCTGATGGTAAGCGGTTACCGTAGCCATATGGACGCTTGCAACACACGAAGCATCGCTCACGCGTTACCGACCTTTCCCCCCTCCCCTATGAGCTCTGGCGACCTTACTCACGCGCAGGAACACAACTTTACACAACATAAAGTTATTTGGCTGCGGTATTCTGTAAGGTGGAGGTACTTCCCCAGTCGAGCTGCTCTTTGAGCGAATAAACGCTATGCTCTACCTCTCTTGCTTGCTTTACGAGTCCTTTATACCAAATCAATTTTCAATTCCTGCGTCTCCCTGATATAGTTGATATCTGGTTGCTATCTTTATGAGATAAATATGGTTGCTGGCCCAGAGGAGAATATATAGGTTAACGCGTTATTCGATCGTCACCAACTGAGATGATATGGAAACATTTCAATTTAACCCCACAAGTTGACTTAAGAGCTGTTGTATTTTAAAGAACCATGACATACAGAAAGAACAAGTAATATGTTGGTACCGTCTTATATGATAACAAAATGTAAATATGTCGGTGTAAGCAGGTGACCTACTTTATCTTAAATAACTGATAAATCAATGAGCAAAAAGGATTTTCATGTAGCAAACATAAAAGGCCTCTGCCTTTCTATTGGTGGATAAACTACCTTCAAAAGAAGAAAAAATCGTGTACCTAGTTGATTTAACGTGCCTAGATGCGCCATCTAAGTACTCGGCTCCACATTTTATTCACTCGTCATAAAATATTGCTTATTAATTCCAATAACTCGTTTAACAATAGGTATATGCAGTTCTATCAACTTATGGAAATTTATAGAGTAGGTTCTTATGGTATAATACGTCGTAGCGATAACACTAAGTTAATTATGTTACTGGTAGGTTTGCGAATCGAATCTAGTGAGTACGTTTTCCACCTGACTGCCAAACTATAGGCTACAGTGTGCCACACCTTATGGTCATCAATGCCAAGTTATTCAGTCGTTTCGGTCGCTTTACGGCAACAAGCATTACGGACATTAAAATATATATATACACAAATCAGGATATTCGATTTTATTTCAAAGCAATGGATAACATTGGCTTCGAAACAGAGGAAGATCTGGCAGTAATTGGTGACGTGAAAGTGGAACATGACGCTAATTGTGTGGCGGTGTACAGGAGTCGCGGTGGTGAAGATGCTGGGATAATATGTGTGTGCATGGCCAATGAGTGTCAGGCTGCCACTATGATTCCAGTTTATGGAATGTAAGTACATTTACCCTTTCTTCGTATAGTGCAACAAGGCGCCTGTTACATAAGTCACAGATTAAAGTTGTAACCTATGTTGATTATTGTGTACAGTCGACGACATTAATATGTATAGGGGAAGGGGGGGCATGACGGGGTCGCGAGGTAAGACGGGGTCACCCACACATACAAGAAACTAGACGCTTGCGAATAGAAAGCAATAAGCGAATCGGAAGCCATATTCGATCAACCTTCAGCGCGACTGAAACAGTGAGTGGGAGTGCACGCGTTTTTTGTTTACAAACGAAAATCATGTTGAGTATCTCGTCGATCTAATTTCACGCAGTTAAAAACATCTTTACTATAAGGTAATTATGACTACCCAATTTATGTATTTTCTCGTATATGTTTGCTAGTATTGTTTACTTTGTTGTGGTATAGTTGGACAAAAGTTCAGTTAATATTCGTTTTTTTGAGCAATTATTTTTTTCTAAGTCAGCTTTTGGGGCAAGACGGGGTATTTGGTATGGGGTAAGATGGGGTATAGGGAGGCAAGTGGTAGCATCTATGTTTATAAATAGGTACGTGCCTAACATGGTTTTACTTTTCAGGTACATACAAAAAAAAGGAGAGTGGTCAATAATTTCTATGAAAACTGCTATAGAGAAAGTATTAAGTAAAGAAATGGGTTAGAGAAAAGCCGCTTCTGAATACGGAAAGAAGGTGGTGAAGTTACAATTGGTGTACCTTTGGGCCCTAAATAACCTATATTTACAACAAAAGAAGAAGATAAAATGGTGGCATATCTAAAACATATGGAAGAACAAAAAGATTTTCAGTACCCCATCTTACCCCGTGGTACGGGGCAAGATGGTTTTTCGAAAGTTCCTATTAAAACCTTTATTAAAAATAATGCGATAAGTTCATCTCCCAAAGACTATGCCAACTTGTACTTAGATTAATAAGATATTGTGCCATAAATAAATAAGAATAATAAACGTAATGATTATACTGTAGTTTTGGTATTTTCATTAGATACCCCATCATGCCCCCCCTTCCCCTACACTTTGTGAAATTCAGAAGAAATTTTCTCACACTGTATCGATTCAAATGTTGAAATATTACACAAATCATAATAGTATAATGTTAAATGATTCTGCCTGCATAGGCTCTCATAATTTCAATCAATAGTTTAAGAGAAAATCGTTGTTGAATTTCACTAAGCGTAGGTATAGGTGTCACGTGCGTGACAGACGATATAATTTTACGTAAACCGTCTCTAGTACTTACGAATATTGAATATTAATTATCTATGTGCTTTTACTTGCCAATAAACATTATACGTACGTAGCGTACGTTTCTATAAAAGAAGGAAAGCAATGGTCCAACGAAAAAAAGAATTAGGAACATAACCAAAGAATTAAACGAGTTCGTGTTGATGTTATTGTACCTACTAGCTTTTGCCCGCCTCTGTATTGGCATAAAACTAGTTTTTAATAATAAAAAAAAAAATACGGTATGCTGTACCTGTACCCCTAGACAAAGTACATTTCGTTGCGTTTGCGCGAATAGAAACGTTATAAAATGTATGAAATTGACATAAGGTTAAGGATAGGTACGCCAGAACCTAGCGTAACCAAATTAAAACAAATATATAAGGAATTATTGTGTTAAAGAAAAAAAAAGAAAAACAACATATAAATGAATAATTGCCGAAATCCGCGATGAAAAGCTCGCAAACAGTAAAAGTTCAGTGCATTTGACGTTTCTAGGGAAGTCCCTAGAAACGTCAAAATGACCGTGCGTAGAATGACCTGAATGACCCCATTCTACGCACTTGCGCTTCTCGCGCCGAATTCAAGCGCTTTGCGTTAGGCTAGCCCCCATTCTGCGGCTGCGATCTTCTAAAAGGGCTGCACGTGCGTAACCCAGTGATTATTATTATTATTATAAAATATCAATTGACAAAATTGGGTTTTTGAAAAAAACATTTTTTGGTGACTGTACTTGCCACAGACACCAGATACAAATTGAAAAACACATACCGTATCATGGACGACTGGTATTCGCTTTTGAATTTTAATTATATTTGTTTAAACAAAGTTTATTCAAAATAAAGTGTTTTTCGTTAAGTAAAGTTTTTTAAACAAAGAAAATACAAATTAAAAAGCGAATACCAGCCTATATAAATAGATTTACTATAAATATAAAAACCGGCCAAGTGCGAGTCAGACTCACGCACCGAGGGTTCCGTACAAACCTGTAGGTATATAAGTAAATGGTAGTATAGACCTGAGTATTTGATATTAATTTCAATTTATGATGTATTAAAAAAAAACTACTTACTAGATCTCGTTCAAACCAATTTTCGGTGGAAGTTTGCACCGTAATATACATCATATATTTTTTATAGATTTATCATTCTCTTATTTTAGAAGTTACATGGGGGGGGAGACACACATTTTACCACTTTGGAAGTGTCTCTCGCGCAAACTATTCAGTTTAGAAAAAAATTATATTAGAAACCTCAATCTCATTTTTGAAGACCTATCCATAGACACCCCACACTTATGGGTTTGATGAAAAAAAAAATTTGAGTTTCAGTTCTAAGTATGGGGAACCCCCAAAATTTATTGTTTTTTTCTATTTTTGTGTGAAAATCTTAATGCGGTTCACAGAATACATCTACTTACCAAGTTTCAACATTATAGTTCTTATAGTTTCGGAAATAAATGGCTGTGACATACGGACGGACAGACAGACAGACAGACAGACAGACATGACGAATCTATAAGGGTTCCGTTTTTTGCCATTTGGCTACGGAACCCTAAAAACGTAAAAGTACAAAAGGTTAGCCACATTTTGTATTTACTTCAACTGTGTATTTATATTTACTCTGAGCTTCAGCTGTAGTTATAAAACAAATAAAAAAATGTAAATAAATTACATCATATCATCAGTACTTTTTGTGCTGCCATCTCAGCTCGGTCCACATAAAGAATAGAACTAGCTAGCTATTTCATAAAGGGAGGGAACTTTCGACTGGTTTTAATATAAAGCTGGCTTTTTTCATACCCACCACGCCATCTAGTTTGGACTACATGCGCTGCATGAAATAATTATTAAAGCGCCATCTATTAAAGTATTTTAAAATATTAAAATCCTGTCTCGTCAATAATGCCCATGCCATGTTTCACCACTAGAGTGCCATGTTTCGCCACAAGCTTATTTTATGTGCACAACTTATGTGGCCCGGTGAGAGTTATCGCAAGTTATCGCACTTGATGGAGCAAACAACCAATGAACGTAGTGTTTAAATTATTTTTGATCAATGGCGATTGAAATTTCGAAATGCCGTCATTAGTTCCTCTTTTGACCACCGGGTCAGATAAGTTTGTAGAACTATAATTATGAGACAAAGCTGTTGTAATGCTTTGAACCACAGACTTAGTAGAGATGCTAACGCATCTTTGAACCTTTACCCACTTTTTAACGAATAAATAATATCTATGGTGGCTGTTTATGGTAGGAATTTGCAGATTGACGTTGCGGTTTCGTTTTATTTTATTACTGCTAGCTGCTTCTACCATCCCCCATTCCTTGATCCTTCTTATGAGAAAAATCAGCCTATGTAACTTCTCCATACCATAGACCAGGCCATATACCTATCACCATTACCATTCCAGGAGTTCCATTTGGAGTCCGTTTTCTAAAATGATATGACTGGTGGGTCCGTTTGATAGACGGTCTTATTACAAAACGTGGACTAAATTTCGTACCTGGATTAAGCATGGTAATAAACCATGTACTAAAATATTTCGTACTAGCTGCCCGGCGCGACTTCGTTCGCGTGGTGCTACCCTACTCTATGGTGCTACCCACCCTACCCTAACCTACCCTACCCTACTTTCATTGCTTTAAACGTCACGGAGCCCGAGACCTTTCCAACGAATGCAAAACCGTGGAAATCGGTTCGTGCGTTCTGGAGTTATAGCGTCAGGAAGGAAAACCCGACTTATTTTTATATAGTAGATTACAAAACGTAGTTTATCTCAAATTCGTGGATTATTTATGGTACTAAAGATAAACCAACCAACAGCACCCCTAGTTTGTCTTTGGACTAACGCACGACCTTTGCGCACGACAGAGGACTAAACTAAAGTCACCACAGATTAGTGTTGTATGCATAGATAATACACTATACTAGAGATGGTTGTATGTTTAAAGTCACTAACAAACATCAAATTGTATTGTACAGTGAGGTAACTTTAGTTCTCTTGGTAGTTTGTGAGTGAGGTTAAGTTTTATTGATCCATGTTTTATTGTTTTACTTTTGTTTTGCGATTGCAAGAAAAATGGATAACATTGATTAAATTTATTGATCTAGAGGATCACAATCACGTGAGGTTTTAAGGCAACTTTTTTACCCTCTCTTGCGGTTAGGTTTTAACACTTTGAACTACGCTTTAATTTGATTAAAGATTACTTTTCTGTTAAATATTGTACCTACTGTTTACTTATTTAAGGTCCTCACAAAATAGTTCGGCGGTCCGGATGCGGACCGCGGTCCGCCATTCGGTGACCTCCTGCCTATCTGCTTGCCTTTTATCGCGATTAATTCAGCGGTTTAGGCGTGAAAGCGTAACAAACAAATAAACTCACATTCGCATTTAAATACCTATTAATCAAGGTGTAGTAAGATTATTTTATCGTTGGTCTAATATACATCAAAATGTGATCCAATCCAAATGCACTAGAGAAGTCAAAGAAATTGGACTAAAGCAGAGAGAAGTGAAATGCCTGTAAACGTAGATCGACCACCATTTTACTAAAATCTGACATACACGGATGATGACTGATGACATGGCGTTAGCTTTTTGAATAAAATTTGAATAAATCAGCCTTGGCTTCTGCCTTAAATATTTCGTACGATCATGATTTCAAAGAAGACAAAGCTGTATGGTTCTTATCCTTTGCATGCCTTTTGGCAAATTGAATAAATAAAAAACTAAACTTCAAAACGTGATAAAAAAAAAGTTTGTCAAATCAAGTGTCAAAAGGAACTGGGGGACTTTTTGGCGGGATTTTGCGGAGTGACGTAGCATTTTCATTTTTATTTACATAAATTTGTGTATTTTGAGTTTTATTGTGTATTTTTGGTGGTATTTTACCCACAGAACAGAAAAAACAGTTCTGTGATGTGTTCTGTGATTTTACCCAATAAAGATCATCCTTGTGCACCAGTGAAGTGAAATGAAATGAATTATGTGTATCGTGACTTTTCAAGTTGTCTCAAAATGTCCGTGAAGTTTTAGTACAATGACCACCATTGTAGTAAAACATGACTTTTATGGACGGTGACTGACTGAGGACTATAATGTGAAGTGATTTATTGTGACTGGAAACTATAATATAACTCGACACTGGCAGAAATGAGCCCTAATTTGGGCTTGGTTGCCAAAATTAAAAATAAGAAGAAGAAGGAACTGGGTTGCAAAGGATAAGTCTTGTGATTTCCTTAGTTTTCCTCAGCATTACACAAAAAAAATTTTTTTTACTTTGTATTAACTGTTTTATTAAACTTTATTTTGTCTTATCTACTCATGTGAAATACGGCAAATGAATGCATGGTAGACTTTTTGGCGGGAACTTGCAGTGTGACGTTGCGTATTCATGTATTTTTGAGTTTTATTGTATATTTTCGGTGTATTTTACCCAATAAAGATCATCCACGTGCACCAGTGAAGTGAAATGAAATGAATTATGTGTGTCGTGACTTTTCAACTTGTCTCAAAAAGTCCGTGAGGAGTTTTAGTACAATGACCACCATTGTAGTAAAATATAACTTTTATGGACGGTGACTGAGGACTATAATGTGAAGTGATTTATTGTGACTGGAAACTATAATATAACTCGATACTGGCAGAAATGAGCCCTAATTTGGGCTTGGTTGCCAAACTTAAAAAAAAGAATAAAAATAATGCATGGTAGTCAGCAGTTTGAATTTGGCACCGAATCTGGTTAGATTTGTTGCGTTAGCTTAGCGCTTCCTCGCGCTTTTTCTTCGGTTAGAATTAGAAAAGTTGACAACACACACAGCACAGGCGGCGGGCGGCGGCGCCGCGGGCAGTGTTGCCAACTTAGCTACTTTATAGCTAGATCTAGCTATTTTTTCGTGTTAGGCAGCTACAATTTTATGAAACTTGTAGCTAAATTTATTTAGCTACTTTTTAATACTTTCGTGAGTTCGTAAAAGGGCACTGTATCTCGAAAGAAGAATACTAAACGCGACTCTATGATTGACTCTGGGTGAGTGGGTTCATTCAAACCGTATATTACTCCTATAAAAGTCTGTGCTACTTGTGCTCTCCTACTTCTGCCTAGTGTTGTTTTATCAATTTAACTGATGCTCGCTGTTTTAATAATAAAATAATAAATACTATTGTGAAAATTGAACTAACCTGTGGAAAAAAGTTAGGTAATATACTGATTTTTAATACTCTCGTGTTTGATTTAATAAACATGATTTTTTATTGTTATTTACCTACTAAGTAACATTTAGCTACTTCTAGCAACTTTTTTGGGTAACAAAATCTGGTAATCTAGCTACTTTTTGCAAGATGTCTAGCTACTGGCCAAAGCTAGTAGTTGGTAACACTGGCCGCGGGTTGGGCGGCAGGGACGTTTGTTTAGTTTTAGCGTTTGCTTTCGATTCGAAATTTATTAAAACTGTTGTATCAACATAGTGCGTTTGAAGATTGAAGTTGAATTAATAAACTGTAAGTTTTGCATCCTAATTGAACGTGAATATCAGACTTTTTACGTTTAGGTAGGTACAGGTCGTACTAGTCATGTACCAGTTTATAATTTTAAAATTACAAACAAATCAACACGCTTCTGATTGAAAGTTCCCGGGCTGTAGGTAGATTGAATAATTGACGTATTTTATTCAGTTGTACGCATGCGTTTTCAGTGCGGTATGAAGTGAGCTACGTACGTACAAGTTCCGTGCCGCTGACTGTTCGCGTAGCGAGAAGGTTCCATACAGCCAGACAGCGAAATTCAGCGAATGATCATTCAGCTGCAGGCGTTTTGCAAGTTTAGTAGTGCGTTTGTTTGACTTACATCCTGAGTGTTAGTTCATAATCGTGGCCTGCGACAACTTCAGATAAACCATTTATATTATATTGTAGTGCTTCATTCAAGAACTAAGGTGAGCATTTTTATCTAGATCTTCGAACTTTACTGTTTACTACTCACTACTCGGCTTACGCTATGCAACTTGTTTAGTATTTGGCAAAAATGCAACTTTAAAAAGTAAGTTGGAAAAGTCTGAAATACAAATAAAGCCAATACATTTTTTTTTTTTACTATATGTCAATAAACTATTTTTAATTTTGCATGTTTTAACTTTGTGCATGTTTTATTTATTTTGTTTGTGTAGGAAACCCACACTTTATTTTTGAGCATGGAATCTTACACCCCATTAAATGAGGTATACGGGAAAACAACTACGTGGGCACCTAAGAAACATTTTCATCAACGATTTGATTTTGGATTTGCTAGGAAAAAATTGTTTGGTGACAATTTTTCAGAAATCAAAGAAGTCTTAACAGAGTGAGTAATGTTAGTGTGTTAATGCTTTTTTGCCATTTAACTTTCTTTTTCATAATATTAAGACTAATGTCTATTTGATATGGGATGGTGTGTGTGACACATGGTGGTTTATAAGATTTCTCACTCTTCAATGATTATTTCTTTATAATTCAAAGATATCTTAATAAAATGAAGGATAATTCAATATTTTTTATGGTAGGTATATCAGAGAAATCGAGTGTTTAACAAGATATGGATTTAAACACCTTACATTGCTACATACCATCCTAATTCAAATAGACAGTTGTCATGACACCCTTGAATGAACTAAGGTACTAAAACATTTGCTTTCACATTTCATCAGAAAATTTGTTAATATATTTCACTGCAATATTTTCACAACATAGATTTTCTGGTAGACCATTTTAAACTGTTCTATCTATAAAAGGTTAAATAAGAAGATATTAAGTTAACATTTTGGAAATTTTGGCCGCAACATCCTAAATTTAATGGAGAATGTAAAATAATAGTCTACTATTAAATGTTTAGTCATTAGTTAATATATAGAATCATTCATAGCCCACGTTGAGTAAGCTACCATTACTGCACTATTTCAGAGTGGACCAACTTGGAGAAAAGGTGAAAACAGCAACAATGCCCACAATTAAAGCTGAAGAGACCGCTCTGTTGGGGTAAGTGCCTTAAAAAATAGTACTATGAATAAAAGCAGTAATTTCACTGTTTCGTTTAACAGTCCAAATAAATGTATATACTATGATTATTTGAGGAATATTGCGGGGAAGAATGAGATTTGGTATACTTCCAGGTTAATATGGTGAAAGAGAGCAGAAAGCTAAAATTTATTTATTTTAACAAACAATAAAAGAATAACCCATAAATTGTAACTTGTTTAATTTTTATTGAAACAAACAAACAAAAAGTAGTATATGTATTATATCAGTTATCTGGTTTCCATAGTACAAGCTCTGCTTAGTTTGGGATCAGATGAACGTGTGTGAGGAATGTCCCAGGATATTATAGGATTGAAACAACAGTATATTTAACTATGTGGGTTAATATTGTAAATAACTTTGTGACCTAAAATAAGATTTTTATTGAACTATTAAAATAGAGACGATATTTGCTGCTGCTGTAGATATAGTTTAAGATAATGTACTAAGAAAAAAATACAACAATCACTTAGTTACAGAGAAAATAAAAAAATGTATCGCATAATACGCTCTAACTAAAACAATGTTAACTAACTGATAAAGTCATGGTCACATTTTCTTGATCCACATTTATATTAGGCAAATTATTGTAGTTTTGTGCACCTTCGAACAAATAGCGAAAAACATTTATATGAATATTCGCAGTTAGGTTTTTTAATTTATTTGGTACTTACATACTTCACATAATAGTTACTTATAAATTACCATTTACGGGCCACACATTATTTGACGGGCCAGACGGCGCGGTTGGTTAAGACTCTGGTCAAGATTCCATCTATCGCGCCGCTGGTCGTGGGTTCGATTCCCACACAGGACATGCATTTGTGTGCATGAACATGTCTGTATGTCCTGAGTCTGGGTGTAATTATGTATATTAAGTATGTATTTACAAACCAAAGTAGCATATGTATTATATCAGTTATCTGGTTTCCATAGTACAAGCTCTGCTTTGTTTGGGATCAGATGACCGTGTGTGAGGAATGTCCCAGGATATTTATTATTTATTTATTAATTATTATTATTTATTTATGTGCTTTCATTTTGAAGGTAGGTATAGTATGTTTATCATGTGATTGATCGTGTAGCATGCTATTGTCTTGTAATAAACCAGCTAAGAATGAGGTACAAGTTTACGGCGTATGTTGTTTCAACATAGCAGGCTGTTAACACTAAGCCGCTAATCGAATTATCGCTTATATCCTTCAAACTCCATATGATATCATGTTACATGCAAGCGGGAACACTGCCAATATATAATTTGATGGTAAATTGCTCTTAAAACAGGCTAATAACGTAATAAATAACTTATCTATCAGATAGTTAGCTTGTTTATTTAAATCCGAATCCGAATCCGAATCGGATGCGTTGGTCTGTTTTAAAATCGCGCCTATACTAACTTACCTAAAGAATACAGATTTTTCATTCGTTCAGATAAGTAGCAAGAAGTAAAGAAATTAATTTAATGCGTGTGTTTTATCAAAACTTAACTTTATTTATTTCTAGAATTTTACCACTATAATTGTTTACACATAGCACGAGTTGGGTGATATATCGATATAACGTCGCTATGGGGCGTAAATATGACGCACTTCCGGTCCAAAAAAAACGCAAATTTTATATAGTTTGAATATGCTTGAAAAAAGAAATGTGAGTTTGACAACGTTATGGTTTATCTTAAAGTAAATTCTTTCTCATATTTTTTTTACTGGATCAGTAAATAGTTTACACGTTATCTTATTAAAATATACAAACAATAATAATTGCGAAACCCATCACGTTGACGACCAATTACAATGTGAAATACATTGTTGAGAACAGAAATACTAAAACTATTAATATATCCATCAGTAACAAAGAAAAATAAGTGTGGTTCTACGCAAAATGAAGTCAACATAATTAGGTATTGTTTTAACTCGAACAACAGTTACGTCTACATTTTGTAGAGATGTTCATGTGACCGATTAATCTTATACTAATCGGTGAAGAAAAAATATGCTTATATAATTATAAGCGCCTTATTAGGACCTACATTGAATAAACGATTTTTTTATTTGAATATAATATTACATAAAGAATGTCATTATTCATGTTTTTAACGATGACGAGTCAGAAAATTCATCAGCATCTTCAATGGAAGAACAGTTACCAAAAGAAAATAATATTTTGTCACTATTTAATAAAAATATTTGTATTCATGCTATATTTTTATTATTAAAATAAACGTTACATGGATTTAACTTACCCTATTACATCTAATTTTTTTGTACCTACCTACATATATTCCGAGGCGTTTAATTTATTCAACATAATTCAATTAGTAACTTCCTCTCCTACCAACTAATATAATGATTTGTATGTTAGTATGTGTTTCGTGTAGGTTTCGATGAAAGGCATGCAGATAGCCTATGTATGGAGAAGGACATAGGCTACTTAAATCCCAGGAAGGCGGGTGAAACCGCGGTCCCCGACACGTAGTCGAAAGTCGTCTCGATAGAGATATTGTACGTGAATGTTTTTCTTCACAATTGTTACTATACTGGGTGGAGATTTCGAGATGGCATATTTTCGAAACCTATGTTGGATTAGTCCTGCTGAACAACTTTTACTATGGGACCAACACTGAATTCTCAATTTTTTTTTTACTTTTCATACGTTATGATCGAGCAAGGTTGACATTTTCATGAAACCAATTTTCCCTTTCCAAATATAATGAGCAACAAAGGTACATTTTGTCTCTCTATTCTTCTCATCGTATACAATCACTGTTACTAGTTTATCATTCGGTTTTGAATAGATAGTTTGTAGTAACATCGTTAGTTCCAAAATACACGTTCTGTTTTTCCATTTAACGTTAGAGCTGACGAGGGGCTTAAGGTCTTTCGAGTCAATGTCCATTCTAGTTTGCGAATTGTCCTCTGTCCAGTAATGCAGCTTAGAAATACAATATGTAGTTCATACTCCAGCTTTGATGCGCACAGTGCACCGCCCTATAGCTTCTCTTCATAAAGCTTTTTCAGAATCAACAGCTTATATTTTTCTGCATCCGAGGTAGAGATCAAATATTCCATTTATGAAATCAAATTACATTTTCGAAATAGAAATGTTACTGTTGGTAAGTTATTTTATTAAAAAACCAACTGACAAGCAAGCCTAGCTCCTTATAACATACAAAAACCCCAGACATTTTCACTAAAGTTAAATTCGCTTACCTTTTTATTATTGGTGAGAGACTATTGGTTGACAGCTTCGATTACTTAAAAGCATTTTGATTTCTCTTTTAAGAATGAAAAGTTTATATTTTTTGGTTTTGATAATATTCGGTAAGACGCGACAGGTGTTAATGGGACAATTATTTTGTTATAACAATATTTTATTTAAAAAAAAACAATGTTTGGCAACTAAAACGCCGCTTTTAGTGCAGTAGAATTAGATATACAAGTTACATTAATTTTGGTACGGATGTTTTTTGGCATATCGATAGAGTTTTATGTATGGATATGATTACCTTAAATTCGCAACCTATTTGGAAAACGGAAAATGGTGAAAATTGACAAAAGATATTGTGGAGGCATGAAGCTGAAATTCATAACAAATACTCAGGTCTACTGTCCCTTGGAGCTGTGAAAAATCAAACATACAGCCGTTTTTGCTGCAAATATTCGACACTCGCAAGCGAATCAAATCTACAAGGTACTCCCGTGAACTCAGAATCTTGGTACGAAGCAATCAACGTCTTGCGACGAATTGCGAAAAGCATACATTTTTGGTTACATCATATAATAAAAATATTTTTAATAATTTTAAACTTACTACCCCTTTACTCATGAACGCGTAGAGGTATTAAATTGAAATTCATATCAAATACTCAGGTCTAATACCATAACTTTATCTTATATATCTACTGGTTTGTACGGAAACCTCGGTGCGCGAGTCCGACTCGCACTTGGCCTGTTTTTTTTTCGAACTACATACTTTACCTCATGCAACCTACCTCTTCGAGCTCAAAAAATTGCAGCGTTCTCTCAAAATGTGTGGTCCATAACGTAAATACAAAAAAACGTCCATAAGTCTCAAGGGTAGAACTATGGGGTAGATGGACCCTCGATGTGAAGATAAGCTGCTTCGCACAGTCAGCTACTCAACCAATATACCCAGTCATTTTATAAAGAATCCTCGAATAAAGCCACGCTCGGAAAGCTATTACACATACATAATATTTACGAATGCCCCCAAAACTCTACAGATTGGTTTGATGAATATTCATCACGCAGAATATTTTTTTGTTATATTTTTTTTATATATCTACTGCAATTGAAACGAATTGAAATGATTGATGAGCACGCTCGTTATATCAACAGGCACCACTTTAGCGATAATTTTTCAGGAATATAATACGTGCTGGCTGACATAATTACTTAATTTTTTTTATCGATTCATTGCATGCGCTTCGCCTTCTAACTTCATATAGGTCCTATAATACAATATGATTTGCTGAATTTATTGATAGCTTTACTATTTCTCACCAAAGGCGACCTTCTGTACTGTACGATTGTCTGGCAATTTATAACTGCCTATGAAAGCGTAAATTAATAAAAATAAAATAAATAAAAATATTTAATTTAATCACGTATAGGAACATGTACATTAGCCCCCTTACTCATAAAGCGCGATTTAACTAATATACTGATTAAATGGTCACGTAAATAACGTCACATTATTTGAATGACGTTATTTACGTGACGCTTTAAACAGTATATTAGTTAAATAATGTTTTATGAGTAAGGGGGTAGATTTGTACAAAAAATGTACGTCTAACGTAAGTGTATAGCAATTGCACGGTATAACCACAGTAGATATATCAAAACTTCTATAACTTAAATTCTATAACATAGTTCTATTTTTCCGATAATAATTACATCAAACTTTATCAACTTTAATTATGAAGATATGTTTATTTTTAATTTTTAAAAAAGCTACCCAACACCATAAGGGTTCCTTTTTTACCTTTTTGGTTACCTAAAAAGATTTTAGGTACCTAAAAATCAATAATTAGAATTTGTATAGGTACAGTACAGTAATTATATGCTTTCTTCTGCTCAGCAGAGTATGTATCCAAGCAGCCAAGTATGGCCATTATAATAGTACAAAACTAGATACTCCTAAAATTATACATATACTATAGGCACATATCCCACAGCGAGCGATCTAGAGTTTTGCGGTCAGAGTAACTTATCAATAAATTAAGTTTGTATGAAGCGAAAATAATGTTAGTGTAAAGTAGCATTAAAAAATAACGGTGTAACAGGGCCTTATATCGTGTTATGGCGCTTTGCCAATAGGCTCGGTCGATTCCGTATCCCTCCGCCACCTTGTGGGAGGCGAGCACATCGTTTTGGTATAAGACTTGCAGCCGGTTCCTATTTTCCGTTTTTGTTTTAAAATAGTTAATAGATATTTATCTGCGTGTTTCTGGTGTATGCATGAATCTCTTAATTGCTTAAATCTATGATTGAACCTTACGTAAATCATGTGATGTTATTTTAGTATCATGATCTCAGACCAAGAAAAAATTAAAGACGGAACGGTCTGTGTTCTTAAGTGACGCAGGTAATAGGAAGCCGATCGGTTGTCATTCCGTATTGAGACGTTGATATTAGTCATGATATTAAATAATTTATGTACGCTTCGTGATGTTTAATATGCTCTAGGTATCGAACAATATTTGTATGAACTTTTCACGAGTAGGGTTTGTGCCCATTAGTTGATATTCTTCATTGGCCATCTGATCCCAAACTAAGCAGTGCTCGATTCTCGTAACAAAACTTCAACGGTATCGTAGCGACTTCAACAATTAAACTGTGTTTTTTACTATTATCTCAGACTATATAAATACTACGTATACTTACTATTATAATTTCAAATGAACGATTGAAACACGATCCTATTGACTAATTATTGAGTCGTATCGACTACTGAATATTTTTTATACAGAATATTTCACGAGATGTCGCTACGACACCGTTTAAGTTTTATTACGAGAATCGAGCCACAGGGCTTGTACGTACACTAGTAAATTCCAACTTCTTTTTGTATATAAATCTGGAATACTGCTTCTAAACATATATAGATTTATACGCTCAGTCTCGTGTCTGGCAGTCAAGAGTATCTAAAACTACTCAAACTGACCATCAAAATGAAATTTCTGTAGATAGCACACCATACACGTATGTTGTCCTTGAAGAACTGGGTCGTACAATGCCACGTTTGTTTGTGAAGTAGTAGAAGCTCAGAGTATATAAATACTACGTACAATTAGAAGGTAGTGCGAGGCTACACGCATTGTGTACTTTCCTATTAACCTACAGAGTACTAGTTGGAATCGGTTCCGAGCCGGTACGGTTTTCATTTATCATTTTACGGACACGTTCCCTCCCTATGTTTTCCTGTCACCTTGATTTTAATTTAACAAAAATGTTATGTACGTTTGCATGCAACTTTTTTCCCTTGCCGATGTCTACCTTAAATTTTTTAATACTTGTTAATTGTAATATGCCACTGACTGCAATCTCGCGAACGAACCCAAAGATTTATTATATTACTAACTGTCCCCCGCGGTTTCACCCGCGTTTCCGGGATAAAAAGTAGCCTATTTCCTTCTCCATACTATAGGCAATTTGGCATGCAGATAGCATGCCAAATTTCATGATGATCCGTTGAGTAGTTGAGGCGTGAAGGCGTAACAAACAAACTCACTTTCACATTTATAATATTAAGTTAGGATTAGCTATTTAAACTAATAAAAGTTTTTAAGAATATCACCACTTTGCAAATTTTGCTTTTAAGTTATAAAAATATTTGGAACAGTTAATATGAAGTTGAAGCAATTAGTTGCCTGGCGAGGCGCGTGAAGAGCTCAACAAGGCAAGGGCCTTCCGGCCACGCGACGAGTGGCCCGGGGCGAGGCCCAGTGCGGCCGGTCACACTTTGTCCTAATCGAATTAAAAGATATACTTAGTTAACTCGATTTAGGATATTCAGTCCTTCTTCAACGAATGTAAATTCTCGACTGCCGGGTTACACTCGTCATCACAAACATTATGCGCCATGATTTCAATTAGAGCTAAGAGCATTATTATAATGCAAATAAGACGATAATAGGCAATTTTAATCCATATAATAATGGCTGGAGGATAGAAATTACTCAATACAAAAAAAAAAAGAAATAAAGAAAAAAAAGAAAAGGTTGTTCCTTCGGTATTTTTTAATAATTTGTACAAAAATGCCAATTTGCTTTATAATAATCATGCCCTCACGCAAACACTCCAGCGACACTTTAATTGTGTTTGGCTGCTACGATGGTCTGGCTGCTTGCAAAAAGTATTGAAATAGTTCTTTTAGTACCTATCATTATAAAAATCTGCTCGCAGAATTTAAGAAAAGTACCTACGTAATGTGCATAACATACCTTTGCCTGGTACCCGAAAATCGGCCGACGGGAAAAGTTAGCTGGTATTCATACGTTTGAAGTACGTACTAACACTACTCAATTGTATACATTTTGTCCGTCAGAAAATAAGTAATATCTGGCGAGCCTGGGATCTCGGTCTAAATAATAATCTCGGTCTAATCTTTCTTGTTTTCAAACGTAAATACAATGGAAAAATATAAAAGTGAAAATACAAAATCTAAAAGGTGGTTCCGGAATAATAAATACGTGGCTTAGCATAGAGTAAATAATTTACTACGTACAACTCTTAGCCTACCCGCGCACTAGGCAGCCAGGCTGCGGCAGCCGAAATATTTATAGGAATTCGTGGCTCCCTAGTGCGCGGGCTCACATACGCCGTCATATGTTCGAGTGGCTGCCGCAGCCTGGCTGTCTAGTGCGCGGGTAGGCTTAGTAACCAGCAGTGCTATTCTGTAACGTTCATTTGCAAAATCACTTCTGAATCCGCGATGAGATTAGAATTTCATATTCTTAAACTGAGTGAGTTCGCCACTAGCACCACCGAGTGATGACGAAAGTGAGAAGAACTAAGACAGGTGAGTATTTTGACGTTTTTCAATAGGATTTGGTATTCTGAAACGTAATTCACCCGCCAATTCAGTCGCGAGGTGAGTTGCGAGATGACTTTCGAGATGATTTACCTTTTACAGAATAGCATAGCAGGCCATAAAATACTCAAAAAAAAGTATTATAACGTAACGTAAACGAAACAAAAGACACCCACGTTATATTTCAATAGTACGATTAAAAATCTTCATTCGACTTTGAATTCTATTGTGAACGAATGCGAGCGAATTTACGCTTGTTTTTCCATACACACTTAAATATTCTCCTCATGTCTACGTGAATAAAATTCAATAACCGGTTAAAAAGGATTGGTCACTAACGTATCTAATAGCCTAGCATCGTCAGTTTTGTGTTCACATTCATAGTTTGCACTACATCACTTACACGGGTCAACTACGATTTTGCCTTGATTGCGAATTAGTGTACTTCTTTACTAGGTGACACTAGACATATAAAAACTCCATCCAGGTTATATGCAACCATATGGTGCATTCAAGTTCAAAGTAGGTGAGTGAGTTATATAAATACTATCCCAATATTAACTTTTTATGTGATTTGATGAATCCAATATTCGCTATGAGCTTATACAATCAACCGGACGAAATTTCGCTCATCCCGAGTCATCCCTTTGTTATTATATCTTGTTAACAAAGACATACTCGTAATATATCGTAATATTATAATTGTGATGAGTGTCTATGTCTGAACACGCTAGTATGAAGGAACAATGGAACTACCAGTCCGTATCTCGAAATCATTTTGCGTTACTTTTTTAAGTTTACGTTTTTAGAGAGGTAGAGCATAGCGTTTATACGCTCAAAGAGCAGCTTGACTGGGGAAGTAGACCTTACAGAATACCGCAGCCAAATAACTTTATGTTGCGTAAAGTTGTGTTCCTGCGCGTGAGTAAGGTCGCCAGAGCTCATAGGGGAGGGGGGAAAGGTCGGTAACGTGTGAGTGATGCTTCGTCTGTTGCGGGCGTCGATATGGCTACGGTAACCGCTTACCATCAGGCGGGGCGGGCCGTATGCTTGTTTACCGACTTAGTCGTATTAAAAAAAAGTTTATTGAAGAAGTTTCAGTCGATAGGCTAAATATAAAACATTTTAACTTGGTTCTAGCCCCGGGACATACCTGACAAAAAATGATGAATGATAAAATTAGACGATGAGCGTGGATTAAAAAAATCTTCTTCGAAAAAGAAAGATTTCCGTATCATAGGTACTTTCCTAGGGTTACGAAACAAAAAGGACTCTGTCATGTCAGTCTGTGGGTCCATCACAGCGGCATATTTAACACATATAATATACTGCCACATCATATGGCTGACATTTTCCAATCAAATTAGGCCGTGTCAGTCATATGTGGCTGACGGTATATGGGTTGTTTCCAACGTGTATTTTAAATTCCATGTAGAATGGCTGATAAGGCCTTATATAACCTAACTATACTCGTGGCATTGATACTTTTATCATTATTTACAAAAATATTGGGTATTTATGTAGGAGGATTGAAAACAATAAAAATATGGTAGTTAAAGTTAAATAGTTATTTTGTTAATGTATCGTGTAGATTGTGTTTTAATCGCTTTTATTAATTCTATAGGATTACCTTAAAATACTTTTAGAGCAAAAGGAGCGGGACTCGCGCGCGCATTAAGCTTTTATTAGGTATACGTATTTCTATCAAACTATGTATACACACGGCTACAGATCAAGTTATACATTTCTAGTATAAGCTGACCTCCCATTGTACGGAAACCTATACAATGCGAGATCAGTTTATACTGGAAATGTATAGCTTGATCTGTAGCTGTGTGTACGCGCACTTCCGTTTCAAGGCATTTAGACCTTACCCGTGCTAAGACCGTACTCTCGTATAGTTGTGATAAATTATACACATACATGTCTGATATAAAATTTGTAACCCCTTTTGTGTGTTAGGTTACCTTTATCAATATCCAGCGCCCGGCCGGCCCTAGGGTAGAGCGACAGGAGCGGTCGATCTAGGCGCCGCGGCAGGTGGCCACGGGGCGCCAAAATGCCATATGCGAAAAACGATTTCTGGCGATAATGAAACTTTGATGGCACCTTCTGAAAGGCGCGGGGCTGCGCTGCGTGCGAGTGCAGAGTGGCAGGCTGAGGGGGTCTCTTGCGTTGTATGAAGCCAGCCAGATCGACGCGTTGTCCATAGGCTGCCAAAAGATAATCCTGCTCTACGCTAATCAAGGGCTAGGGCCGACCGCGACGCTGCCAATATCAAATAAGTATTCGGGAACAGACTTTAAAAAGTAACGGTTTAAAAACGACGTCATAAGCAGTGTTATAAATTTTTGATATATCCGCTGCATGCTCGAAAATTCCCATGGATGCATACTTCGTCTTAATGCCGAGAATCTGTTGCTTATCACGTAATATGCTTGCATGCGTTTCACTCACCCGATTGAAACCCCAGGGTGTCTGGAGCACCCGAATTTATCACTCATTTATAAAAAAAAAATTTTTTCCTCATTGATGCTCGTGCACTTAGGAACTGTTTGTAAAGATCAAAATATAACTAAGACTAATAGCTAGTAAAGAACCAGGTTATCTAAGACGCAATGTTATCAATAATTTCTCCTCCTCCTAATAAATCCCACATAACATAGAATCAATATTATATTGCTAGTTTTCGAAAAATATTTCATAGTTCAAAGTTTGTCAAAGTCAAAGTCTGCCTGACGTCGTGATGTACGATATTTTGTTTGTTTTTAAGTACTGTGGTATTGTTTTTGTATTAACTTGAGATCATTACTCCTAACAGCAGCACCGTGGTGCCCATAGACAGTATGGACGACATAGAGCTGAAGAACATCCAGTTGCAGTTCCCGAACACGCGCCGCTTCAGCGGCGAGGTTGCATGCACCGAGGTGCGCGTGCGCACCGACCGCGGGGACATTGTCGTCGCCGTGCAGGGCGACCGCACCAAGCCGGCTATATTCACCTATCACGATCTCGGACTCAACTGTAAGTCCTTAATTTATACCTCCATCTCTATAAGTTACAGAATCCTCGTTCCGCCACGTCTTCTCTTTAATTTAATATTGAATTTAAATTATTCCAAAATTTGACAGAGTATGATGTATTTATCAAAGATCTTTTATGTAAAAGATAAATAGAGACAGATCAAAACGCGACAAAAATAAGACTTAGAGGAAAAATAAGAATTACTGTTATGTTACATACTTATATTTTTAGATATGGATAAATATATATCCTGTTGTAAAAACTGATTTTGGAACCAATATGTATTTACCTGTGAAAAAATCATATTGTATGTTATTTCTTTATTAGGCGTCACAATAAAATTGCTCAAGGAACAAGTCACAACTTTCTATAAAATACACTTTTCTAGTTTTATTTGCATGATCATAATAATTTTAATTATGGGGGCGCTATGGGCTCTTACTCTTTTTTACACACGTTAAAATTGTGTATGCATCTCTTTCTCTTTCGCACTGTTCATAAGGATTGTAATATCTCTTTTCCACGCTTCGTGGGTCAGCTTAGCGTAGCGAAAATGTACTCAGTCTATGGTCTATAATGTCTTTTACTACAAATGTTCGAATCTCATTCATAAAACTGTATGTTTATTTTATAGCTGACAAAGAAAAGTTACAGTATTGCTTACAAGCGACTGCTATAATTGAGCGTTATTTATACATATTTATTTACTATTTAAACGTAAGTTGTACTTTTATGCGCTCGTGGTGTAGCATGATTAGCCGTTCTTAATCGATCGGCAAAGTTAAGCTACGTCTGTCTTGGTCGGTACCTGGATGGGTGACCGCCTAGTGGTATTTCAAATCGAGCGTTTCCGTGCTTTGGAAGGCACGTAAAGCCGTTGGTCCCGGTTATCACTTAATTGTGATAGTCGTTAAGCTAGTAGGATGCCTCCTAGGCGGCTTGAAAAATTCCAACAGTAGGTTGACCACTAGCCTACCTCCACCGATCCGCAGTGGGCACGCGTGGTGGAGTATCTGCCCATTCCCTTTCACCCTGATTTGTGAAAGGAGGCCTGTGCTCAGCAGTGGGACATTATAGGCTGATGATGATGATGATGATGATGTACTTTTATTACTGAATATTAAATCACTATTGTGCTTCGCCACTTCTATAATTTTGTGCTACTTCGCTTACGATACTTCTATCAGTGTGATCGAAAATGTTTCCAGTATTAAAATAAAAATATAAGCAATGGGGTACAATTTAGTGCAACATGCACAGAAATTAAATGAGAGTCGACGAGTCTTATAGATAGCATCAGCAGAAAGCGTTGAAGTTTGTTGACAATCTTAAATACTGTATAATGAAGTAGTAGAACAGAGGACTGCTCACTGCTGATAGTATTGGGTCAAGCATCTAGCGCAGAGCTTTCCAAACTTTTTTTTCTCGTAGACCACTTCAAAATATTCTGGTTCCGGTGGACATTTCTACCATATTCCCAAAACTCGTCAAACATTGAAGATTAGATCTATGTAACGTAGACCACCGTTGTGTCTCCCGTGGACCCCTGGGCGTCCACCTGGACCACTTTGGGAATCACTGACTAGCGTCTGAATAAAGCTTTTACTTGTTGTTGTGTCTAACGCGGCGTTGCACCGTTTGTACATTTAATAACTCTCCTTTACATTGGCTGTCACTCCATATTAATTATTATTATCTATTATTTTATATATTTATACTGACAGTTGCCTCGCGATTTCTCTTTTGTTTTCTGGAATATTAAAATACTAGCTGTACTCTGCGGTTTCGCCCGCGTTCACGGCATAGAAAGTTGCCTGTATTACTCGGGGATAATGTAGCTTCCTATGAAAGAAGTTTTCGAATCCGAATGGTAGTTCCAGAGATTAGACGGCTTTATTATATTGGTACCTACATATACTTTATCATCTCCGGGTTCTAAGACTCCTAAGCAGGCCGTCTTAAGGCAGGCTGGGGCCCTTGGACACTATGGGGCCCTGTTGGAAAGAAAAAACTAAATAGCAAAAAATCATTTTATAGCACAGCAATGTAAAACACCCGCACATATCACAAACTTTTCTGTGCAAAAAAAGTACTACTTTTTTACATACGTGTTATAAAATGTTATACTAACACGTGTCGTAATATACTATGTCAGCAATTATTTAATATTTTTAGTATGGTTAAAATATAAAACTGATCTAGTGTCTTATTAACATTTTAATTTAGAATTCTGAAGATAATTCTATATCTAAAATATAAAATAAAACATTGTGTAGTGAAACGAATATATCGGCATTTTCTGGCCCCTGTGAGTGTAGGGTCCCTGGGTACGGGCCCGTGTGCCCTCTGCTTCTAAGCTATACCCCAACAGATTTTGATTAATATCGATTCGGTAGGTAAGCCTTGAAAACGTAGTATAAAAACTTACTGACAGAATCCTTTAAATTTATAATATAGTTAGTATTGCCAAGGATTCGTTTCCATTTCAAACTTTGTTCTGGTGAAATCCGTTCATATCAACGCAGGCGACTGTTCCTTTTCTTTATGTGACATTATTTATGGATAGGATTTTCCCAGGAGATGAAATTCCCGATTCCATCGGGTAACATACGAGCTGACAACTAGTTGATAATGTAACAAGAATACAAAAATTGTACCCAACCCAATGTTAGTGATATTTATTTGGATTTCAAAATAATAACTTATTATGAGGATAATATGAGGACATTAAACATTTTTGAATGGTTTCATTGATAAATCTAATTAAATATTCAATGTGTGTATATTATTGTATTCCCGGTATCTGCCATGTGCAGAAGACAGCGCCTACGTATTTTAATTATACGACTGTTTGCTATTATCTTACAAAAGATTTCTAAAATATGCTATTATTTTTGACCGTAAGTCAGAAACTGCGCTATAAAAGAAAATAAAAACCTGTTTAGGAATAGACCATCAAAGCCCTTTCATAATAATATATTTTATGATACCCTATTTAAACTTCTAGGCCCTACCTTGCATTTTTCGGTCCCCATGTAGGCCCCCGTTTGCAAAGATTTTTTTTTTCTTTTGCCGTATGCTTACCCAACGTAAGCAATATTTAAAACCATTCCGAATTACAAATCAATAGTATTAGTGGTTGTTGAAATACAGGGTTCCTTTTTTACCTTTTTGGTTCCGAACCGTAAAAACGTGGGTGAAGATGAAATTAGTAAATATGTTAACCATTATGCTTGAAATAAACTTCCGGAACACGTTAGAAGCCTATGCTACGATAAATTCAAGCACAAAGCCACAAAATAATAAATATCTGGGAAGAAAGAAATTATTATAAATATGCCGGAGTCTTCTCAGTTCAAGTTGTATTTGGAACCGGTGTAGAGTCATTTGTTAACTTTCACAAGTGCCCTATAAGGGCCTAATATGAATAAATGAATTTTGATTTTTGATTTTTTTGATTTTTTGATTTGATTTGATATTATGACATACGAGATTATTTTGATGATAATTTAATTAATTGTTGAATCTATCTACTGGGAATCTTATTGTAATTAATTTATGATATATCATTTAATTGTACTGTAATTAAAGATTTGTACGCTCGATAAAAGCATAAAATAGTGAGTCTAACATGTAAATTTATAACATCATTTGAACCGATAAGTAGTGAGAGACCTTTTGAAGAAATTATAATGTTTGCGTTTTACAACGACAAGCATTTTAGGACGATTTTAGAATGTTCGGAATTATATCATTTACTAGCTGTTTGTGTGTGGTGGTGGAATCTGCAAAAAAAAAAACATATCTTTCATACAAACCTTGTCCAGACAAATTACGAACACAACAAAAAAGGAATCGGCCAAATCGGTCGTGCCGTTCTCAAGTGATGCTCATACATACATGGTGTCAATGATTTTGTTTTTATAGGTAATTTAACGAAAGTAGGTACTTATCACTGAATTGTTTCCTAAAAACACAATTAGGTGCGAAGTACAGTACAGCCAGTACTACAAAAATGTAGGTCCTCTTTGTAATGTTCTCTTTATTGATTCCCGACCGTACGACAACGTTATGTAACTTGCGTGCTGCTTTACAATCACGAGACATGTTCGTTCATGTTCTTTATCCATTACAATTCAAAATTATACCAGCTACTCATTTTGACCATACCAGTGAATGTCAAGTTTGATTCGCATAAGTTTTATTTGTATACAGAGTCAATAGTAGTTCAATGAGACATAACTATTCTTAGCTTAGGTCTTAAATATATTTATCATGACTTTGTCCATAATTCTTTCATATTTTATACTTATGTGGAAATTGAGCACTTGTATTTTGATAATAGTAAATATTTGTTTGTATCTGTGCCATCGTACCTTCAAAGCAATAAATTTGTGAGTTTGCGTTTTATAAAAACAATATTTTTTACAACAACGTACTTACTTACCATAAACTTTTAAAAAAATCCACTAACGCAATCCAGTAATCAAGACGTCTACATATCGCAATATTGCGAGAATTATTATCAAATATATTCTATTGCAACATAAAAAGATTGAATCAAAGAACTTCAACTTTAAATAATATTGAGTGAAACACTCAACTCGAATCAGCCCCCCTAGACAAGATGGTTGTCGACAATCGTCATCGTTAGTAAACGCTCAATCTAAAATTTGCAATTATTGTGTGAATTACCCTGCGGGACATTGGGAAGTGGGCTATAATGACTAAAGACCCAAACTTTGTATGGGATTGACATAAGAGATTGTTAAAATAACGCGATATTTCGATTTGAAATGTCAATCCCATACAAAGGTTGGTCGTTTACTTACAATGACGATTGTCGATAACCATCTTGTCTAAGGGCCCTGTCGAGGATTCTATAGGAATTTGTAGTTAATTTTGTGCTACGTTTAAGCTCATTATTGATTCGCTTTGGGCGGCGACTGTTTTGGTTTTTTCCAACAGCGAATCTAGTAGGTATTACAATTCGAATGGAGCGACTCCTTAGTTTTGCAGACTGTTGTTCAAATGCTGCTGTCAAAGACCTCGTCAGAGAAAACAGATATTTTCTTGACTGCGACCTCGATCCAATTACGGACGTCTGTACTTAGCAAACTGTTGACTCCGAGTAGAGGACGTCCGGACTCAATTGGATCGCGGCGTAAAATGCGGCAGTTGATTGTAATGGAAGTGTCGCTCAAATGCCCTAAGTACCATTGAAGTAATTTCCAATAAACAAATTTGTTCGATTTTGATCACAAGGAAGTTATGATGCCGTGAAAGACGAACAATGATTTAACGACGTATGGTAAAAGTATTCCTGGACGTAATGTACCTACACAATATATTAAAGTAATAATGCTGATGTTTTCTTATGTTGATGCGAATGCTGTGTTCGGTTATGTACGTCAGTCTGCGGGTGGGGTATGGCAGCCATACCGCAAAGCTCACTATCTGCTTCGACGACGGCCAACTAACGTCGTTATCCCCTTATCTCGCTTTCGCGATTTTGATGCAATTTTTATCACCAATATTAAAGCTAAGCAATATAAATTGTTGCCTCAAACCTACTCTATATATTGTGAAGAGATATCACAAGATTTAGGTACAAACCTGATATATGTTGGTGATTTTGTTCGAATAATTCGGGAAGGGAATATGATGCCTTTAATAAATCTGATGATAAAAAGGACATTCGGATTAAAGTTATTTCTTCACGCTACAATTAAAATAATAATTAACTGATTGCCTTTCTTCCTTACTGTTAAAAATGGTTACAGTTCTAGTTCTTGCAACCGGGTCCGAGCTTGTATGCCTTAATTTATTTTCATTATTATTCATCATGTACGTGCCCCCCAATCACTTGGGCTCGGCGCAATATGTACGCTTCTTCCATTCGGCTCTTCTATCCGTCATACCAGGATAGCATTCACTCCTTTCTTACTCATATCATCTTTCACGCAATCCAACCGTCCCCTTTCATATACATAACTTGTACAATTAATTTAATTCACTTTAATATTTTCTTTATTGTTATTCCATGTATACATGGTGGAAATATGAGACGAGTTAGTAACGCCAAACTACATCAAGAAGGGTTTTGAAGTCACGCGAATATGGTCTTAGGAGACTGACACGTCTCAAATATCCACCCTGTATGGTATAAAAATCCAAGGTATTCTTGGAATGTAATAAAATTCTAAATGTTATCTCGAACACAATTTAAACACGAACAAATAAGACTATTCATTTAACAAAGCATCCACTACTCGACTCATTTCTTGATGAGGTAATATCAAGAGTACCCATTCGCATTGAATAAACAAAGTGAATTTTATTAGAGCTTATTCTCTTTCTCTGTGCAACAATGCCCGAGCTGTAGGTATTGTAAAGAAAATTATTACGAAAAGTATTTTCCTTTACAATCCTTCTTTACCGTAAATTTAATTAAGTTAAATACTATATTTGAAGTGCTTCGAGTTTACTTTGAAGTAAAATGGATAACTGTGTATCATAATAAATTCTATGAATTTCTTGGTAAGTAAATTTACTTCGATGTAGAAGTATAACAAATCAATAATACAATTGCGGGCTGTCCATAAATTGCCCAGGCATTAATAATGGAACACTAATGGTATAATAACCATCCAATTTCAGTTTTTTTTAATTTAAAACGTCACAACCCTTCGCCTTTGTGCAAGCCAAGTACTTGTCGAGAGACGATAATCTAATAGAATAGTACAATGTATGGGATTCATCAGGGAGGGAGGGAGTTGTGGTCGTTTGGTGGCAGGGAATGGAATCCGACAGTGTCTGCTGCATTCTAAATATATAACGATGCATTTTCAGAGACTCCTACGTTATTTCTACAACGAACTCTATAACAGTTTAGTAATTGAGTGCGGTTGGGTTGGTAGCAATTAATCCAAATGGATATCACTCAAACCGCAGTGTTCACAGCTCTACCAACAGTGAAATTGACATTAAAGGCCAGCAGTGACTGCTTCAAATTATTCAAATGCAGTTTATATTAATTATTCATAGTGTGTCTATCACTATCAGTCTGCAACCTTGCCACAGAGGATTGTAATTGTAATCTGTGTCCTTGCATCCAATTATGCTGCTATAAAACTCAGCGTGAAAGTAAAGTGTAATCAACATCAACAAACATTTAAAAAGTGCATCATTTAAATCTTTAAATGATCATGCAAGACATCTGTCTTAGGTCGGAAGAAACGATATCAGTACAACTAGGTGTGAGTTTTCAAAGCCTTTTTGATTGACGTAACATTTTAGTAAGGCATTTTAAAAGAAAACGTAGGTGACTTATGTAGCATTATTTTGGTTGTCGTGAAATGTTGACGGTATTACGAAATGCACACAGATTTAAGCGTCATTACAAGATTATGATCGTAAATAATTCCGTACTGTCTGTGACTCAATCAACACATCCATTGTAGTATGTTTAATCACGTCGACAAGTCACATATAGGCAAAATATGTAGCATGTAGTGTCCAAGCGAAAATCGATTTCTGAACCCGAAGCTTAATCGGCTATCACCACAGCCTTCGGCCGAAGCGGAAGATTTAATGAGCCTAAGGAATTCAGTTCAAGTTTGACTAAAAGTGAATAATATAATGTTTATAAATCTGTTTGTAATATAAACAACTTATCGAGATGATTAAATAAAATTAACTTGCAATTTCGGCGCTAGCCGAAAACCGGCTTCGACCTAAGTATGGTTCGGCCCGTTTTGGCCGAATGTTTTGACGAAGTTTCGGTCGGACACTATTAGAATGTTGCATATTGTCGCGGTAATATGTAACATTTATTAATTAGCACGTTCTTTATGGGGAAAAATTACGACATGTTTTAATGTATATTGTGCATTTTCTTTATTATGCCGCTTTAGTTTAACAAACAAGATATGTCTACCTACCTTCATATAGAAATTAATTATGAGATGGAAGAAGTCTTACGAATTTGTTATGAGAATAATTTAATGGCTCTGCGAAGGTTTTAATTGACTTTGCAGTATAAACATCAGTTTTAAATTCCCTTTACTTGGATTCATAGAATACGCTAACATATTTTTAGGTATACTATCAGAACTTTAACTTTAGATGAAGAATTAACTTTCAGAGAAACTTCAAAAATGTTTTCCTCGTACATTTCCCCTTAGCAGAAGTTATATTATATTACCATTGAATGTGAGCAGATATAATGGATTTCAGCATATAAAAGAATCGAGATCTAACTATGTGCCAGATCCTAAGGATCCTTTAATCATATCCACAAAAATGTAAAATGTTCTTCGATTGCTTGCCAAGTTGTATTCTTATTTTAATGATCTCAAGAATTCGTATGTGGAAATACTTGGTTAAAAGGTTGTGGTTAAACGTAGCTCGAAATTGTTCCTGAAAAGTTAGCACAAGGCTGGCGCATCGCTCTTTTGATTTCCGAAATTGGCTGACTAACACTGTTTATGTGTTTGCAAGAATGTATGCAAGGTTTGGATGTGATTTTTCAGAAAATATTCTGATGAAATTTTATATCAAAATTGAACCATACATATTTCGTTGGATAATTGTGTAGCGAACGGCACCTACCAAATTATTGTAAATATGATGCAGCTATGTATTTCGATTTTCACACGCTAAGTCTTTAAATATGTTTTATCTTATATCTTTTTATATTATCTCTGACACTGAGAAAATTCTGTAGTTACACAAAATTACTCATATAATTCTATGAAATACTAATTTCAATCACCGATGTACATTGTCGGCTTCACCTCCGATCTAACAGTAGGGTCATTGCGCCGGTTTCGCGACCAGTTCTGGTTGGCGACCACTTGCCTGCCTAGGATTCTTTAATTTAAGATAATAACTTTTCTTTAGGAGATAAAAATGAAAAGAATGCTTTTAATATTATTTTAATAGTTATGTAATTTAAAAAAACTAAATTTGATATCAATCACTGAACCCAAAATAAGAAAAAGGACGTTAAGTTCACGTGTTGATTCAGTGTGTCTGGACATGCAGTGAAAGAGCAAAAAAAATAGCAAGGCGCGCGGCATTCGAAGGCAAGTTTTGTTACTTAGTATTAGTTTTTAAGTCAAATTAGATGCATGGTTACTTCAATTATGTACAAAATTCAATTGTTTAATTGTATTATAGTATTTTTTTTAATGATTTTAATATAAAATCCAGTGGTCGGTTACTGAAATGAATATTTTATCAATACGTTAGAAAGCGACCAGGTGGTCGTATTCTGACTCGTACAGTCTTATTTATTTTTGATTAGTATATTCTCAATTTTTTATTTATGATTACACAGTTTAGTATTTGGAGTTTTTAAAGCCTTAAGATGCATATCTTCAGTATACGACCACATGGCTTCATAATAAAACTTTGTCTAATTCACTCACAAACATTTGTACTAAATAGGTGGTCGCTAACAGATACAGTTCGAAAATTACGATGGTAGTTTGCGACCACCAAGATTTAGTACGAAAAGAATGATAGCTGAAAACTAAAATAAGCTGCTTAAGTATGTTCAGTATTCAACCACGTGATTAATTGATTAATTAAAAGTTAAATAAATTAAGAAGTTTCAATATTCTTATTATTTAACTGATTGTATTTTTTTTTTCAAGATGAACATCTTGAAATATCTGTAAGTAACTAAAAGGAATAAAGAGACTGTCCAATACTCCCAAGAAGACCTAAAAGAAGCTTTTCATGACATCGAAGGACAGGGAATACACTCTTGCATATGGGATTCCGTGAACGACGGTACCGACAGTGGGAAGAGTAAGCTAATATTTGCCAGGGCTAAGTTCGATTTCGTCATCAGAATTAGCGAAAGACGGACGAGTCTCTCTTCTTTTTGGTCTCTTGCCAAAGGTGTTGAAGGAAACTTTTGCCAGTCGTCCTTCCCACCATTATGTAAACTGGACGGGAACTTAGCCCATAGTGCTAAGGAAAAGGCTGACCTTTTAGGCTCTCTCATTGCCTCTTACTCGACTTTGGATGTTGTGGACGACACACCGCCTACCATCCCGGAGTGTGACAGTTCCATGCCGGAGATTGGTATATGGTCAACGGGAAGTCCAGCAGATATTGCTCTCTGTAGACATCCATATGTCGAGGTAGCCAGACGGTATACCGTCAATGGTGCTGAAACAGTTTGCTCCTGATTTTTGTCATATACTAACGCGCCTTTTCTCGCTTTCCTACTCGAAAATGGAAGTCCCGTCTTCGTGGAATACTACCCATGTGCACCTATACCTAGAGGATCACGATTTGTTGAGCGACCGACAATACGGAATTCCGACACATTCACACGGCTGGTGACCTTCTAGTGTATCTCACACACCGTTGATCACTCGCCATTGAGACTCAGGATGAGGAATATCTGCTACTTAATGAATGCTGGCGTCCCGCAAGGCTCCATGTTATCCCCAACACTGTTCCTCCTGCATATCAATGATATGCTGTCTATTAACGACGACAGTACAGGGGACGATAATTACACGGACCGTGCAAATATCGCTCGTTCCAAGAAGGAGGATATACGCGAACGATTCTGTCTGAAATCGAAAGTACACTAACGAAACCTAGTCCATTTCAACCCCACTAAGACACAAGCCTGCGCGTTCACCGCTAAGAAAACCCTATTTGCTGTGGCTCCACAATTCCAGAACACGTCCCACAAAATCATAAAGTATGACATGGCAAGGATCCCGATGCTGGGATCTTTGTCATCTAGACGATAAGGTCAAACTATTAACCAAAGACTATGCTTAATAGAGCGAAGCAGTACATCTCATCGGAGCAAAGACTTCAACTTTATAAATCGCAATTAAGGCTCCATATGGAGTACTGCTGTCATCTGTGTGCTGGAGCTCCTGGAGTCCTGGATATCAGCTTGGGCGTTTAGACTGTGTTCAGGGACGTGCCATCAGAATTGTTGACGATCCCGAGCTCACAAGGGATTTAGGGCCTCTAATCTGAGGAGAAACTGCCTCCTTTTGTGTGTTCTACCGCTTAAACAACGGACAATATTCTGAAGAATTATTGACCTAATGCCTACAGCGTGAGTCCGTAATGCACCTTCTACTGTCGGACTCCTACTTACCTACTTACTTAATACCTATTTCGATACCGAACAATCCGAGGGCGAGCCGACCGCTTCGCTCGCCCTCGGATTGGTCGGTATCAACTTATAAGTAGGAGTCCGACAGTCGGAAGGTGCGTTACGGGCTTTACTTCTACCTCTCGCCATCGACTGGGAGTCAATCCTCACATTGGACCTTAAATAGTCACGTAATGTGCCGAAGGGAGAAGGAAGCAGGCGAGTATCCTATCGTTGGCACTCAGGCTATGAAATGAGCTCCACGCCGTGGTTTTCCCAAGGGAGTAAGTGCAAGCCTTCCTGTCCGTGTCCTGGTGTTGCAAGCGTTCATACGCTATGGTAACTGCTTATCATCAGGCGGGCCGTACGCTTGTTTGCTAATTCAGCATTATTAAAAAAAAGAGACGAAGTGACGTTATCGAAACATGAGGACCAGATCTTGCAGGATGGATGCAGGTGAAAAGCGGGTTAAAGATTGGCTTTTAAGTGTTGCCACGTGTGCACCGCTCGTTGTTATTCCCTACGGACGTCCACAATGTGTCGCTGTGAGAGGATGATTTAATACTATTTGTGTTTATTTAACTATGTTTAGTTTAAAAGGGAAAAAAATATATTCTAAATCAATAAAACATGTTTTATTACTTATTTTTTATATTCTAAAATAGTGGTCGCTATCTAGCATTCTTAGTGGTCGTAAACTGAAATAGGTGGTCGCTATCTAACACTTTCGGTACTTTTCCGGTTTTCCAATCATTTTTCATAATTTATGAATGAAAGTGTGATGTTTTATACTTTGTTTCAAAACTTGACTATACTTGGGACCCATTTACATCGGCGCTTACTATTTTGCGCGTATATAGCGTATGTGGTGACTTACCAAAGTTAGCAACTCAGCTAATCGGTCGCCAACCAGCGCAACGACCCTATTAAATAACAGCGAGCAAGATCGAGCAATCTTAGTCCAATTTATTTTACCTTGAATCTGGTCCTTATAAAGTCAGATAGATAAGCACCACTACAACAGTGCTCCCACACTAATGGGGTACACGTACACATGTAACAGTTGATGCTTACAAGTTATGTAGCGAACATTCGCGTTCATTGCCGTGAACGACTGGTACTTCTGCATCATTACTTTGAATATCAACCCATAAGCCAAGAGAAAATTTTAGTTAAAATTTGACCAATCCTCTCTATGCTACGTACCAATAGCCCTCATCAACATGCTTCTCAAAGTAGCCTTTTCTCACGTTAAAATCAGAAGGCCTATGATCATTTGATATCATGTGAATCGATCCGTCTGACCTGACTGCAATTTGCCAGTGCGGTGGCCCCATATCATGCGATGCGCCCCTATCTTGTTCGTTACGTAACCGCATGTTGAGTCCCAACACCTGCACCCCAATACTGCAAGAGGCACCGATGTCGCCAACCGCAGCACTTCATTACATTAATCTGGGTATTTAAAGTGCTTCAATCGGCTAGTCAGTAAATTAAAGGATTTAACATTGAATATATTATTATTGATATAAATATATTGATATAAATTTGAAGCGCTCGTGGTGTAGCATGATTAGCCGTTCTTAATCGATCGGCGAAGTTAAGCTACGTCTGTCGTGGTCGGTACCTGGATGGGTGACCGCCTAGTGGTATTTCAAATCGAGCGTTTCCGTGCTTCGGAAGGCACGTAAAGCCGTTGGTCGCGGTTATCACTTAATTGTGATAGTCGTTAAGCTAGTTGGATGCCTCCTAGGTGGCTTGAAAAATTCCAACAGTAGGTTGACCACTAGCCTACCTCCACCAATCCGCAGTGGTCATGCGTGGTGGAGTATCTGCCCATTCCCTTTCACCCTCATTTGTGAAAGGAGGCCTGTGCTCAGCAGTGGGACATTATAGGCTGATGATGATGATGATGATGATGAACATTGAATATACAATGCAAAATGAATTCATAGAAATAATGTAGTTTTCAGGGCTCATGTATGCATATTTGTTCGTTTCTTTGATCCAACATAGCTTCTAAATTCTTGAACCGATTAGAAGTGGGTATTATAAGAATCTTTGTCATCCCGGGTGACATGACCTAAGTCTAATTATTATTAAAGTGTTAAATAATACGATGATCATACGTAATTTTGTAAAGACAGCAAATTTTGATTTTGATCAATTTCCTAGCGGCTGTTTGATCTTTTTGCGGCAAAACTATGCCAGCGATGTAGCCAGTAATTTTAAATCACGTAAAAGATTTGTGAAGTGAGTGTTTGAGTTAGTTGCTCCGTCGCTTCATAATAGCAATATACATTTTTAATATCTCCGAGATTAAAAGTAATAAGTAGGTACTTAGTTACTTGATTAATCTCTTTATCAACCGCATCCTATACAAACTGAGGTAGCCTGAACGGCAGCTACGTAAAAGTGGAACAAACAAACTCACGCTTATATTATAAGTTGAGATCGGGATAATATGAGCAGAAGTTTATTGTAATCTAAATACGTAACACTACGAAGTATAAACCTTGAGACCAATTGGTACGGCTGGATATGATTCTGTATTATATTCTATAATAGCTGCCCGGCGCGACTTCGTTTGCATGGTGGTACCCTATAAATAACCTACCCTACCAACTTTCTTATATTATTTTCCGTAAGAGCATTCTACAAAATATAAGAGCATATTTAAAAAAAGGAAGGATGAAATCGCTAAAGTTGTTCTCACTCAAGTTATGGGGCGTGGACCAAGGGTAATTGGGATTCATTTTTATATACAGAAAGTTTTTCTTTTCTAGCCAGTATTGGCAAATTCTGTACTAGGTCTTAGAGAAAAACGCTGAAAGGAACCATGAGCTGAGGTTTGAAGAAAATAAAAATGTGTATTTTCGTAAATATGTTTTTAGGGTTCCGTAGCCAAATGGAAAAATTCGGAACCCTTATAGATTCGTCATGTCTGTCCGTCTGTCTGTCTGTCTGTCCGCTGTATGTCACAGCCACTTTTTTCCGAATCTATAAGAACTATAATGTTGAAACTTGGTAAGTAGATGTATTCTGTGAACCGCATTAAGATTTTCACACAAAAATAGAAAAAAAAAATACAATAAACTTTGGGGGTTCCCCATACTTAGAACTGAAACTCTTTTTTTTTAATAAAACCCATAAGTGTGGGGTGTCTATGGATAGGTCTTCAAAAATGTTATTGAGGTTTCTAATATATTTTTTTTCTAAACTGAATAGTTTGCGCGAGAGACACTTCCAAAGTGGTAAAATGTGTGTCCCCCCCCCTGTAACTTCTAAAATAAGAGATAAATCTATAAAAAATATATGATGTACATTACCATGCAAACTTCCACCGAAAATTGGTTTGAACGAGATCTAGTAAGTAGTTTTTTTTAATACGTCATAAATTGAAATTAATATCAAATACTCAGGTCTATACTACCGTTTACTTAAATACCTACAGGTTTGCACGGAACCCTCGGTGCGCGAGTCTGACTCGCACTTGGCCGGTATTTTTTCTTTTTCTGCTTTATGTCACAATACGAACAAAATTATGTATGCCAATCTTGGTCTTTTTACTCTATGACCTATAGTTCAGAAGTTGCCCTCACTGGATTGAAAATAAAATCAAACTGTAAATAGATTAGCATTGATTAAAATTCTATAGTGTCCCACTGCAACGAACCTTCCGCCTTCTTTTCCTAGCACGGATCTAACGGGCAAAACTAACACAGAAAATGTTCGCTCATATCCATCGTCTTCTTTCTTCGGTTATTCATGTCTGTTTTGTAACACCCAGTTCTTCTTAGCCCCACCAGTAGACGAGGTCATCCGCTGGGGAGGTTAAGAGTGCGCTATATAGAATTTTTAAACGATATCTTTTATATATATTTGACTAGAATACTGCGCTTTGTGGCTCTGACTGGCAAACCCATATCCACTCCAGTCCTCCTCTGCTGAATTGTCAATCTCCAGGCCCCCTACAAAGGAAGCTAAGCAATATTGCTAACGCAATTCATTTTTTCGAATTTTAAGCAGATCTTATGCAATTAATCAATTACCAATCTTTTAATGAATTGAATTGTATAAAATGAGTAACTATTTTACCAAAACATATTGGCATCACTTAGGATCTGCCGAGAATTCGAAAAAATGAATTGCGTAGCAATATTGCTTTAAGCTTCCTTTTTAGCCCCCCAAATCTTTGTAGATGAAGATGGGTAAAGTTATAAATATCTAGGTAAAAAAAAGGTTTGATTTAATGAAAAGGCGCTCTTCGGAAGAATCGGCACGATCTAAAAGTATAATTTAATAAAGGAATTATACTTCCCGAAGCTTGATACTCTACTGAATTTAGGTTCCATAATGAGACGCCTTTGTGTTATCAAGTTGCATGAAACATAAAATATTGAAAATCATCACTGGTACTTACCGGATATATTGCAATGATTTTCGGTCTAGCTAGGCCTCATATATCTGGGACAACGCGTCAAAACGGCCTATTAGATCTCGCCAACTTTAGTCATTATGAAATTAGTTTATCTTTTCTATTGATGTTTCTATCTAAATAAATATATTTTTCATATTCATGTCACGAAACTCTATCCATGCTAGAATTTTAATGTAGCCATCCAAGACAGTGACTGATAAATCAATAGCAGGATTGAACAAGAACGCCGATTAGCTGACGTTATGGATGTTGCTATCAATTTCATGATTCTATGAGTTAGGTTTGTAGTCAATATTTTAGATTACTGTCAAATCATATATTCATTGTAATAACGTAAAATATTTTCATTTGTATTGCAAGATATGTAAGACGAACTTGAATTTAATGATTTTTATCTGTCGCTTTTTCGTCATAGTTACGGTTTTGGGTAATGATGAAGTCTGTACACAGAGGCCACATTTCCCAGTCGAGTTTCATTTTCATTTGGAATCCAGCCGGCGGGTTACGTAAGTTTCCTTTAGTGCGACCTCGACCTCGCCGCCTGAACCCCTCATCCCAAATGGTAGCTAGATTTGCTATTTTTACATCGCTCCTTTTACACGACATAGTAATTGCGAAAAAAGAAACGCGAGCGAGAAGCGAGCTTTAGACGCTTGCAGTTTTAATTTAATATATGCTTTGTATTTAATGGTAGATATACAGTCGCTTGTTATTCGTACAAAGGACGTTTCGATACCTATGATCTGCTGCGTTCGTAATATTTTGAAAGGTTATCACGGTTGCAAGCAACTGCTTAGTGTGATTTCAACGAGTAGATAGACTTTCGAATAAAGTTATGCAACGGTGAATCAAAGCCACGCATTGGTCGAATAAAAAGGGAATTAGGGAACTAATCAGGCAACACGATTTGGCCGACTTAATTTACTATAAATTATAAACTTTGTTAATTATAGTGTAAGATTTTATTGTAGGACCCAATACAAGTGAAAGAAGTAATACCGAGTAGCAAACATGTGTCTTTTCATGTTTGTGTATATCCCAGGACATTTGCGCTACTAGTTGTGAATGGTGTCTTTTCAGTCATTCACGTCTTCGTTACATAAGGCGCCGAGTAAAAAAGGTGAATAACACTTTCAGTGTAGATTTAGAAATGAATACTGTATGCGGCAAGTCTTATTTCACTATTAGTATTCACATATTACTATTGGTACACGGGCGTAAAAATAAATGATGAATTTTATATATTTTCCATTGATTAAAGTTAGGAACGATGAGAGGACCCTTTTACGTAGAACTGGTCAATAAAAGAAGAAACTTTAATTACGACCTGAATATTCATCCTGCCACCCTTCTGTTTTCATCCTATCGCCTTGATGGGCCCTTAAGAGTAAATATCAATTACAAGGCGGGAAATTTGATTTTTTTTGAGTTTTTTTTTTTTACTTTCGTAGAACAATATGGATAGAAGTTTCAGTGATTAGCGACAGTAGAAGTTTAGAAAACAGAAACATCCCTATTCTCTTAAATATCCCTACTCTCTAACTTTATTGTACAAAATTAACTTTTAGTGTACAAACATTATTATTGCTAGTACGCGTACACAATTCATAGCAACCCAAAATAAATAATAATAGATTATGGTAGAAGTTGAAGCCTTCGTTATCACGGGCATTAAAAAAACGTTGAGCTCAACGTTTTCTACTAAAATGTATGAAAAATCCCGACGTAAAAAATGACAGCGTGCGAACACGTATAGGAGAAGTCATACGTTCTATTTGAAAATAACGCGCTTAAAAATCGTTCGTGCGAACGTGGGCTTAACCTGTTAATATGAGTTTCATTGGTGTCTAATTAAACGATATGGCAACCCTGGCTTCGAATAACTGAATTTTCATAACCATATTATTTCACAAACACCGTTGCAAACACGGAAAAGAGAATACACTCTTTTCTCTGTGGTTGCAAACGCTGCTGCTCTTCAAGCGGCGAATGCAATATTTATCTTGCAAATAAAGGCACTTCGCCAAACAATCGTAGGTATATTGCAACCCATGCATAAAATACCCACTAAATTAAAATAAATTAATAAAAGGATGAGTGTGCAGACAGAGTTCCAGTGCCTACATAATACTGATAATAATTCTTTTGCACACACACACACAGTTGTTATTTACATCCTTTTGTCTAAAACGAAATAGCACATAGCTTCTTTTGTGTAACATGATTTTTGTCGTGTAAAACTACCTATTGAGTCCTGTAACTAGAAGACAATGTTTTGGTTAAAATAAAATAATAGTTTATATAATACTACTTTCCGCCCGTGGTTTTAACGTCCCCGAGGTATCTTATCGTTTTTTCAAGATGAAAGTATATTATTCTTACATCATTGCAGGGTATGATTTATTGACAAGTTTAGAATTCTTTCATTTGCTATTCGTATATGGGGCAATGGAAAGTATTTGCTGTAATAAGAGCTGGTAAATACCAACCCGTGAGTGATATCAGTAGTTTTTAGAAATATTTATGTAGGTACCATATTTCAAATTATCCCGGTAATCAATAAAGGTTTCGACCTGTTAGGTTACAGGCCGCCCCAGTTGGATTTATCCATTTAGCTGCCTAATTCCCCTTGGTAAAGCGCCACAATTATTTTGAATAATTCGGTAATTGGCTCTAATTTCTCAAATTCTTTTGTTTCTTAAAGGTTACCGTTTCTTTTTGACCGACAACAATTTTAATTTAGTAAATTATTTAGTGCTAGCTTTCCACCCCGCGTAGATTATTTTGTGCTAGCTTTTCACCCCGCGGTTTCACCCGCACCCTACCTACATTACCCGCTTAGGGATGGAATTTCCAAAATCCTTTCTTTGGCTATAAAAGAAACCAATGTATACCAACTTTTAAATTAATAGAGACACGCTGTAAAATCCTCCCCTCAAAACATAATTACTCTTTTTTGCCCTGTTAGGGATTGTTATTCCTGTAAGCCAAAAAAACATGATTCTTTATTTTCTGCATTATGTTTCTTTATTTAAATTAAAGGAAGCCTTGTTCAAAAATTTTACTCAGTGATAATATAATGGTACGTCCATGCTTGGCGAACCGAGCACGAGCCGAGCCTACAACGAGCACGATGCGAATCCCTTTGTACGTGAAAAAACTGACAATCGCGCTCGTTCGAGGCTCGCAAGCCCGTCCACGCTACGCGAATCGTGCTCGCAGTGTGCTCGTTCGTGGCTCGGCTAGTGCTCGGTTCGCCAAGCATGGACGCACCATAACATTCCACTGGTTTAAGAATTTTTTGAATCGGTCCAGTTGTATTTAATTTTATCCATTACAAACAAACATAAAAAAAACAAAATTGTCCATAAAACCGGATATATTATATTTTGGTATATGTAAGATAAGATCCGAAACTAATAACGCTGGTGGAGATTTTTCAACATTTCTTATCTATACTACATTAGGTTCTACAGTTTCTTTAGTGTATTCTATGGTTATTCTATATCCTTGTCTCTCAGACTAGTAGATTAGCTCCCTAGATTTGGCTATACGGTTCGTATATATAAAAGTTAGTCTGCCCTTCGTACCTGCCACTTTTATTTTTAATCTCGAATCAACACCTTAATGAGGTATGCAGAGCCCGCAATAAAGAGCTAACTGGGCTTTGCAAGAGATACCTTATTACCATCGTAAAGTTTAACAACTTTGACAGGTCTCACTTTAATTTGATTATAGTGCCATGGTAGTATTATGTGCATGAGATCAACACTCTGCATTTTCTTACATTAGTAACATGAAAAGCATTAAAACGATGAGTTCATGACTCATATCTCTTTTTTATTCCTTACTTCCATTTTGAAATACTGGATGGTATTGTGTTTAAATAATAAATTACTTCGAACCCTGTTAGAAACAACTGCTGTCAGAAGACCAAGCGGGCCGAATTTATTGTCGAGAGACATTATATCGACACGATCAATTATACTCACCTCAAAGAAAAGTGTTCATGTAAACACGTACAGTGTCAACTCGGCCTCGCTGCCTCATCGATTAGGTACTCTTCGATAAACGTGTTGATACTTGCTCATAAAATTGTCAATATATAAGCTAATCTTTGATTAAGGATACATCCAGATAGAGTGTCGCAGCTGTGCACGCGTCGATAAAAATACGCTCTAACTGTTAGGGGCTAAATCAAATAAAAATGCAAAATAATGATCAATATTTAAATTTGTCCCGATTTTAATTGGAATATTTTAAGAACTACTATCATTATGAACGTCATTATGACAATCAGAATGACGCAGAGGGAGCGTAAAACGTAGCTGTTACGCGCAGCAGCCTATAAAAGTTGGCCTGTTTTGTATATTAGCGTAGTATGGCGATGTTCTTTCTAGGTATATTTATTTGATGAAACTAATGTAACTTTTCAAAATCGTATTATAGGTCTCGCTATTTCATTGTCAATATGTGAAATTGACTGCATTATGAAAGTTTTCATTCATTCATTAGAAAGCTTATCATTCAGAATACAAATCTGAAAGTAATGTAGGTTAAAAATGCGTTCGTCTTTTGTTATAATGTTCGATACATTATATTCGACTTGATATTTTTATCGTAAATATTTGGGTAGCGTAGACGTATATTTAAGTCGAACTAAAAATAAACTTTGCTGAGTTATAACGTTGACTTGACATACGTTTAAGTATCACTGTAAACGACTGTCTAGAAATTTACGGTAATGCTAGAAGCCAAATTTAGGTTTACGTGTAATAATTTATTTTCCCTACGATAAAAACAGCTAAACACGTCTACAAGCAGTAGATATCACAAATGATACTCGAGGTAATCAAATTAAGGTAGAAATAATTTTTTTTTTCATAATTACTGTAACAGGAATGTCAATGTGAACCGAATAACTTCTGGTGTTTTTATATATTCACTCACTAATCACAAAATCTCTGGAACTTTATAGCCCATCTACAAACTTGTAATTCGGCAAAAGAAATCGAGAGACATAGGGTACTTTTTATCCTGTGGCTCGATTCTCGCAATAAAACTTCAACGGTGTCGTAGCGACATCAACTATTTAAATTGAGTTTCGTGAAATATTCTGTAAAAACAATATTCAAAAGTGTATACGCCTCAATAATGTGTCTATAGGATCGTATTTCAATCGTTCATTTCACATAATAATATTAAAAAACACAGTGTAATCGTTGATGTCGCTACGATACCGTTGATGTTTTGTTACGAGAATCGAGCCACTGGTAACAAGGGCGGTACCGGTGGAAACAGCTAGTCTTCAATAATAGGTATCGTACAAATTACATGTGCTCAGGAAGGGTCATTATATTATGTAATCTGATTCCAACCGACGGACGTCTCGAGCTGTCCGACGCGGACGGACACACATCAGTGTCATGTTTATTTACCACATCTCTACTACGCTGAGGTAAATTCAATCAACTTACCTATACCTATGCAAACAATAATTATTGTTTCAATTTAGTTTCCTATAATTCCCATAAGTACTGATGCCGAATTTCTCTTTTGTATTAATATTTTGATTAAATTTTCCACGGTATGTTAACATCATTCCTGTATGGAAGACGCTTCATGCAGGAATTGTTACTAGAAACAATAGCCGGGCCTTATTGTGACACATTTTTGTTAAAAAATGAGTGCTCGCCACTCAGCTCTGCGACCTGCCCTGCACTGCGAACTAAATATGTGACATTTGGCGAGTTCACGAATACTGCATTGCGAAATTATTTTCTTTTATTGATGCTAATTATGTTTTACCTATGTTGACCTGTTTTAGTATTTAAGCAATAGCGTAGCATCTACTCATTCATCCCACAATCGCTGTAGGGTTATCTATCTGACATCAATATTAACTACCTATCAACAATAGTTTCGAAATAAGTTTTAATCTAGTGATAATAGGGATTAAAACGTGTTATGATGTCCACAGATGTTTGCTTCCAACCGTTCTTCAACTTCGTCGACATGAGGGCTTTGTTGGAGAACTTCTGCGTGTTCCACGTGAACGCTCCCGGGCAGGAGGAGGGTGCACCCAGCCTGCCGGAAGAGTGAGTACCTGCATCCTCATTACTTATTTCATCAAAGATCATCATTGCTTTCATTTTTATGACATTTACTTCTATAGCTCGTCCTACCATAATAACTTCACATGCTGGCGTTATAACTCATTATTACTTACTTATTTTAATACCCTATATCTGGTTAGGTACTTAATTTATGTTAATAACAATGTTTTACTGAAAACCTAGTATAAATAATGAGATCTGTAGGAATGGTATGTATTTTGTGTTGACAATAACATGACATTTATGATTAAAATGTATTGCAATAATAAATTCTTATGGTGCGTCCATGCTACGCGAATCGAGCACCAGCCGAGCCACGAACGAACAGAATTCTTTCGCTGCTCGCGATGTCAAGTGTGGACGTTACAACGAGCCTACAACGAGCGCGAAAAAAGCCTGTGTACGTGAAAAAACTGTCAATCGGGCGGAGCGCAGTCGAGCGCGAGTCCGTCCACGCTAAGCGAACCACGGACGAATCCTGTTCGTTCGAGGCTCGGCTCGTGCTTGCTTCGTGTAACATGGACGCACCATAACATTGCATCATTTTTACAGTTGGATGCACTACCGACTACCGTACTTTGTCCAGACGAGATTTTCCGTCTAGCTTTAACACGTTTTTGATATCTAGACTTAGTCTCATCTGAGAATAAATGCAATGCCTATAACAAATATACCTGTATCCACACTACAATTAATTTTGATTTGACTTGATAGGCTATAATAGTAGGTAATCTGACAACCTATCATATAAGCAATAGAAGTTGTATATATTGCATACAGTTATTCAATTAAACAAGATATCCTGTTGCTTGATTTTCATAACTATGATTTAGGTTAGATTATACCAAACATTATACAAATGTAATCACAACAATAGATAAGGACTGATAACAAGGTTAAATATATATTCAGCCATAAGAAAAGCGTATGGAGAACTATCTTTCCGCCACGCGGTTGCACACTCGCCCCCTTTTTACCCTCTTTTTTATGAAATAGGGGTGCATTTTCATTCAAAAAATATTACATTGGGCTTAGTACCTACAAAATCATTCACAAAACACCACAAAGGTTTATAAAAAATGAAATGACTTAATTCGACATTGAATGCCTACGTCCTGAATGATAGCAATGTATACTTACCATCTTTTGAGTTAACTAAGTCACGCAGTAAAATTCTCCCCATAAAACTTATTTTAGTTTAGAGCTGATTTTCGCAAAATCCAAAAAGACGCAGGGGCAGTTTTTAAAAACTAACAATGAGAAACTTCTTCTAATTTTTAGATTAGTAAATTTCACACAGAAATACGGTTTTTCATACAAACAAAATCCCCCCTTTATGCTCCTTTAACGGCAAACATTTTATAAATTTCCAAAAATCTTTTCATAGTGCTTGCCTACATTACAAAAGGACGCCCTTTGCCTAAGGGCTTACCCTTACCAGAATTTCATGTTTTGGTTGTGCGCAGATATGTCTGTCTGTGAGTCAGTTTCGTGAGCATGGATGGCCACATCCTAAATTATAGGGAATAGCGAAAAATTTTCAAAGGAGTCTCGAGGCCTATTTTGATCAAAACTACAACTGTGTACATGGATGTTCCACAAATTAATTTCCCGAGTAATCGCACCATCCTGTAGTTTCGCTTAAGATTCGATCGCAAATTCTGGAAAATAATGTTACATAAAAATCTAAGGAAAAGGTCTTATTTTTAAGAAAATACGGGATACAGCTGACATAAAACATAATAAACCTCAATTTGAGCATTTAAGTTGTGTTATGTTGCGTCCATGCTTGACGAACCGAGCACGAGCCGAGCCACGAACGAACCCACTGCGAGCACGATTCGCGTAGCGTGGACGGGCTTGCGAGCCTCGAACGAGCATTCGTCTCGCGCTCGACTGCGCTCCGCCCAATTGACAATTTTTTCACGAACACAGGGATTCGTCATTAAAATATTATACTACCCAATACTTTAATTAAGAATATGATCTAGTTATTTGCTGAGTTTCATCTTAATCCGTTAAGCATTTTTAATGTTAGTAGATTGTCCCACCCAACGTAAAAAAGTGAAACGTTTTCAGGCCAATGTAATGGAATTTTAAAGTAAGTTGTTGAAGGATATTTCGGCGAAGTGATATGATACCGGTAGTAGATATTGAGTCACATATTACCGTAAAACTGGGCATCGAACGCGCACTTACCACAGCCAGTCGGCTAGCACTGCTCGTATAATGATTTTAATTATAGTTATAAAGAAAAACGTTATTTTATCTATTGGCTGCCCATTGTTGTATTGGTACGGAATCTTTATTGTGTGAGCCCGACTCGCTCGTGACCGCTTTTATTACATTCCTATTTACATAAACCGAGGCAAGTTCCAACAACGTTCTTGATATCGTCAAAGGCAGAACGTGAAACATGCGAGTAGTTTAATGTATTAAATCCTGAAGTTTACCTGGTACTGTAAGGTTATTTGATACTCCACTGCAAACTTTCACATGGAAGGAAACAAGAAAGTTGCAACTGTTGTTAGGTTGTGTTACTAATTAAATATGAATTTAACCGCACGCCGTTAGAGGGGATGCAAATAAACAAGTATTACACATAAAAGATAAACAAGAACTCAATAGTCGGGTCTCGGCCGTATGTTCGACAAACATATAAAAAAACAAACTATACAAACACGTTAACAGTGACCAAATAAACTCTAAGTGAAAAAAAAACTCCGCAAATTTTTCATTTATTTATTATACACATTACATTCGATGACACATTTTGATTTAGCTACGATACATTTTCTAGGTGCTTAGGATTGTATAATATTTTTAAACAGATTTTGATCAAATCGCGTGGTGCAAACGCATGGATCGTTGATTAGATTTTTATTTAAACAAATATTTTATTTGATCGTTCGACCGTTAAAAACCGTCGTATTATGTATATTAAAAATAAATTGTAAGAAAGAGGAACTTCGTTCAAACGAACTTAATAGATGTAATGAAAAGTGCATTTAGAAATGGTTTCATCCATTAGCGATGGGTTTGCTTCGCACTGATTTATAGAACATAGATGAACTTAATTAATTAAGTATCGAGGTAGAGGCAGCGGCTGAATCCTATCTATTGAAACTATCTACTTCAAATTGAATAATAGTAAAACAGGTGGGTTTTTATCTATTTTAACACAAATCACGATACATTTTCCAAAAAATCTGCGTGTTCTTATTGTATTGGAGCAGTCAGTCTCATTACTTTATTAGGTACTTTAATCCTTGATTTAATAGAAAATTAATCTAAAAGGGTAAAGTTACGGTTACGTTTTCGCGCGGAAGTGCCCATCTAATTGTGGTGAACAGCTGCGAATAGTGGCCTATATAAATTACATTGGATAATAAGCGTTATTATTTATCACAAAAAGTTGTATATTACTGTTAAATTATCCAAATATCATTTAAATGCGATAGAGTTTGAAATGATAAATACAGAATAATTACAAAGCAGTTCATATACATAGAAAATATTAACGAAATTCTAAACGTTCCCACCCGGTTAGATGAAGCTGGTTAGTCTAACAAGGAATATGTTCGGGTACATGTTCCATGGTAGTTAGTGGAAATTCCTGTTAAGTGAACTGGAGTTATAATGTTTAAAGTACAATAATGGTTTGATATATGTACTGTGATAATGGCGTGGCTTTGCTTCTCGAGTTCCTTGTCGAGAGTTCCCCGTGCAAAAGCGAATGTTACGTAACATTTTTTAGGCTAACAAGGCACTACGTTTATTCGCGCGTCAGTATCGATTCTTCTTATTGTGTCTATAGCTAGTGACTGAGAACAGTTTCTAGCCGGATCATCTCTATTCTGGCTTCCGAATCAGTGGTAACAGTTCCTTCGAAAGTCATAAGTGCTATCTAAGGGGCAACCCACATTCGTAGGACGGGACGCGGACGCTTTTGTTGAAGCAATTTCAACGTAACCGTTCTTTTAATACGATATACATATAAGACATGGGTGCTACTTTTTATACTTTTGAATCGTACTGCAAGGACAATAAGGTTGAAATTTTTTTGACAATGGGCGGCTGTTTTATATGTGTGGCCAGGCCCTTAGGACCTCAACTGAATAAATGAATTTGATTCTTACCCACGTCCTTTGCTTCGACTATTGACGTTTCCAACACTGACGTTAAATCTTAAATATAATGTGCACTTGCTTTATTTGTTACGAAGTAACCGGTGTCGTGGAATAATCTCACTCGAGTGTAGTACCACTTTAAGTTGTTTGTTGTTGAGTGGCTTCCTTATTAGGTGCACTTCCTAACTATGGAGATTGATTTCGTGTGGTGAAAACTATGGGTGGTAGGTGGTCTGATATTGTATGTAGGTATCACATATGTTTATTCCCAAATAGGTATGTTACAGAATAGTATTAACCCTCAGCATACAAGTGGCCATTTTACAACGTTATTTTTAGATTACCAAAGAACGGCTACAGCTACACCACAATTGAGATTTTGAAATGAACATTTTATTTTTATATAATTACGAAGGCATGGTAGTTTTAACATTTCATTTGTCATATAAAAATTCCGCTAAGTGCTGTTTTTGATTCAACTGGTAACACTAAGCAAACTTTCGCCCTTTACCTATTAGTTTTAAAACCTGTTAATGCTATGCAGATGCCAGTGCCCAGTTTATAAACACACTCCCATTTTTACATTCATTTTATTCTCACTTTAAATGAAGGCGATAAAGCAGAAGTCACATAAGCTTTAGTAGAATTGGTCAGGTAACGCCGCAGACACGCTTAGAGATCTTTCGTATTTTCAAAGCGAGCAAATTCCGCTTTCTGTTCCGTCGTGAGCGTCATTATGAGCGTCAAGGAACGCAATAACTTGAAACAGGTCGGGAATCCAGGGCATTCCCGACAGCTGGCGGTGGCGGTTGCAGCCCCGGCGGCTGCTCAAGTAGGTACCTCTCGGACTAATGGATACGGGCTACTGTAAACTTCAATAAATCAATCGTTGAACATGTGGGATACTACTCCCCCATACCACGCTAATATGCCATTTCTAAACGTGACTTGGAATTTTGTGCCACAAGTTTTAAAAGTCAGTCTTGAAAGTTAATGTTATTTGCATGTATTTTCAAGGCAAGTGATGAATCTATTACCCGTGAAAAGAAAACTAGGAAGCAATGCAACACTTGGATGGATTGGATATGGATCAATCATAATTTGGAGTCAGAAATTAAACAGGCGCAGCGCCATACATTGATTTTTATTAATTCGGCCCATTTGTATCTAGCTATTGATTTTAAATACTAGCTATGGCTCTGTACAACATGCATAAAATCCTTTCATAGCGATGTCTACCTACATCTTTTAGAAACCTACCTGCCAAATTTCAATTATGTACGTACGTAAAGACGGTAACGTGTTTTCAGCCGCAATATAAAACATAACTATCGCTTTTATTACAACATCTGTAAAACCTTTTTTTCACGAATTGATTTTCCTTGATCACCGTTTTTATTCCTTGTTTCCAGTTATATTTTTCACATAGTTGTTAAACCAATTTACCTGAGTTCAGACAAATCGTTATTTCATGCAAACATATAAAATAGGTTAGGTATAATAAAAAATTTACACGTTTGGATCTCGCATGAATTTTACTAGCTTTGCGAATATTTCAGTCGTACTGGCACATGACAGCGTCTGTCTGCCTGGAGGAATCAATCATCCCCAGAGAAGGACATATAAAGTTAGTTTTATTAATACTGAAGTCTTTTTCAGGGTTCCGTACCCGAAGGGTGCCAAACGGGACCCTACTATTACTAAGACTCTGCTGTCCGTCCGTCCGTCTGTCTGTCAGTGGGCTGTAGCCGCTATAACAATAAATAATAAAAATGAAATAATATTAAAATTTGTACCTGTGCCGTTGTAGGTATATGAATGTACTAAAGACTGAGGCGTTAGACTCGCGCTTTCTTTCGTATATCTAATCTCGAACCTGCCATGCCACATATTTTGACTAAAGTGTAGAGTTTGTGAAATTAGGGCTTGTAGAGTTAGGGCGGGTAGAGTTATAAGCTTGGCTCTACATGAGATCTGATAACTTTTTGACAGTGCGAGCCATATGGTCTCGTCTTGGCAACATTTTACATGAAAATGTTTTTAGTGGGATCTTACTGTCTAAAAGGATATTTGACAGAAAAAAAAACAATTTAAGTAGTAAGTTGAATCGCTATTATAAAGTTTATAGTAGCCCTAATTTAAATTTTACAACTTATAGCTTCAAATCCAGGACCTACTTACTTGATTTTCAGTCCAGATTGCGTTTGGCATGTTTTACGAACAATAACTAAAAAGTTTCAAATGAAAGAACAAGGGCTGGAAACGGGGCTAATGATTGGTCGATATATTTTCTTTTAGTACTTACTACCGAAAGTAAAAAAAAAAACTGGTCACCTACTAGGTATACTGAGGTAGGTACTGCTTTGTATTATTATATTCGCATTACGCAACTAATTTTATTGAACACACTCCCACACTTAATTATATTAACAATCGTTTAACACGATAGAAAAATAATTGATAAACGACTATAAATTGTAGTTAATTCCCTGTAATTCACGTTTTTAAACAATCGAATGTAGGTAGTCTATAAATTGTCGTTACGCCCACATGCCTTCGCTTCTGTTAAGTTGTCGACACATCGATTTGTAACTCAACGTTATTGAGGTGTACCCATCTATACATTGATGAATGTAACAGAAACATTTTCTTTGCGCTTAAATGACCACTAACGGTTTAGAGCCCTCAGTCTGAGGAGAGACTGCCTCCTTATGTGTTTACTACCGCTTGTACAACGCACAGTGTTCTGTAGAATTGTTTAACATGATGCCCACGGCTACCTACCACCATCGCAACTCTCGCCATCGACGGGGAGTCCATCCTCACACATTGAAACCAGATTTACAACACTTATTAAAAAACCTTATTACAAGAGGTGGTTTAAACAAAGTCTAGTAAAACCTAGATTTTAAGATAGTCCCGGCTTTTTTTGTTATATGACATTAGAAAGTGACGGGTGTATTCTAAACCTGAGTTTTGCTAGACTTTAAACCATCTCACGGAATAAGGGGGTTTGAGTCTCCATTAATAAATTACTGGTAATATTTGTCTTACAAGATATGTCCATGAAAACTATATAATAATGCTATTGTATAGCAATTAAGTAATGCGGTTAGTTTTTTGGTACCTACAGCTAGTTAACCGTTTGTTCTGTGTCCTTGCGGGCGCGAGCGAGTCGGGGCGTGCGGGTTGTATTGATTTCTTTGAAAGGCACGCGCCTCCGGCTACCTCCGAGTACATACCTTATACCATTTGAATAAAAACGTCTTACCTCCATATAACTCCTTTTTAATGGAAGGAAGCGATTTAAAAAATGATGCAAATATTTTCGGTTGTATTCGAATTTTATTATAGGAATAAGCCTATTCCAAGCTTCTATTCAAAGTATTTTTAAAAGAAGGCGTACCTTTATAATATATTCAACGTTCATATCATTTTTTAAATCATTACGGCTACATGCCATAATTAGGAAATATATAGTAGTTACAGTATAATTTGTTGTATTCATGTATATTTATTTTTGACTTGGTATTATTTCATGAAGTAGCATACGCTTGACGAAATGAGTTACTACAAAAACTCAGTTTTACGATTCAGTAAAGTCATTCTGATGATCAGTAATAGCTACGCACCTACGCATTACATGATTGGTTGATTACCCCGTTAGATTATGTTCTTACTATAGTAGCTATAACTATCTTGATGTAGGTAGTAAAACAATGCGGCTTCCCCTTACTAAAGCGCGACTCCGCCTATTGACCACACGACACCAGCCGACGCGGACGTTCCCGGATATTCGACCCATTTTACACTACTATTAACGTGTCTATATTAAATCCGCCCAGTATTGGCTAACCGAGAACTTGAAACTTGTGAATTCAGCTTAGGATAGCTCCTAACTTTACCGGTGGACTGATCTTACTACGATGTACATTAAAACAATATTGTAATTATCAAAATATATTAGTTATATTGTGTTACGTAATTGAGTTGCTTGCGTTTCGTAACATGATACCTATAATCCATGTATTATTGATACCCAGAGCCAAGAATGATCAAGCCTAAGATAAGGCGTGTCGTCGCGTCTATAGGCATTCCGGGCACGGTGGATTCCCGGCAATGTCCCAGAGAAAGCACCACCGCCTGAGTCCAATCTCGGCACCTACAATCTTTGTGTCCCAGGTTTATTGTTCTAATTAGAACAATAACATTGTAAACATTTTGGGGACGAACTGCGACCCTGCGGGGTATAGGTACTGTGAATAATTTACAACGTTCGAAGTAAACACATAACTAACATTAAAGCCCAAAGTTAAGTAAAATACCGTCAGCGATTCGAGGTGGAGAAATTCCCGTGACGCTTAGGGTAAGTATGGGTATTACCGGTCACTTATAGAAAAAGTAATCACGAATCGGAGGTTAATCAATATTTCTTTATTTATCTTTTTGCTAATTATACTTTCACTATTCTTCGAACAAAATTATAATAATTGAGATCAATAATTAAAACAGAATTGGCATAATCAATATTTAAAAAAAAAACGACTGACCGGTATTAATCACCACGGCAGGTATTATCAGTCACTATCACTAGGTTGTTAATACCAGTCAAGCTTTATTGAGGCACAAGATGACAAGACGCCGATATAACCTTCAGGAGAGTAATACCAGGGGTAATACTCTGAGCTCTAAGCGTGAACCCATTGTCCGCACAGCACAATTCTTGTTTTTCTATCTAATAAAGAATAAAAAAGTACCTACGTTTAAAAGCTCTGTGTAATTGATCTTGACCCTATGACGCCTTTGAACGTGGTTGGCTTCTTGTTTTGGACATTGCGAAATAATATAAAAAACATTAAAATAATCAAAAAACCGGCCCTCCTACTAATGTATCAAATTTTACCGGTCAGCGTGACCGACATTGCCCGCCTAGAAACATTTTATTAGGGTCGGCAACGCGCTAGTGATACCCCTGTTGTTGCAAGTGTTCATAGGCTACGGTAACCGCTTACCATCAGGCGGCATCGAGCGCCGAATAGAGGTAACAGTATTACCTCCTGACCGGCATTACCCGGTTGAGAGTTATTTTGGGTTATTTTAAAATCTTTTCCATTTATAGACGGCCGTGTTTAAATATTGAGCTAAAAATGTAGATTGTCGCCCAACTCGAAGGTAAATACGCAAGCTCTACTCTCCGGGGAGTTTGTGTATATAATTTTGAGATCTGTTATTGCTTACATAACCTCGTTTGACGAAATCCATTTAAATAATGTACTTGCCGTTATTGTGCTTAACTATATCATCAACACTGGTAATCCACCTAAGTATCATCCTTTCAATGAAGTTCGTTAACATTTCTATCCACGGTAGATGTCCTTGTTTTATTTCCAGATTTAACTTATTTAACGTCATTAAACCGATTATAATAAGGTTCAAAATTATCTAATTTCTAAAAAAAACTTGTATGAATTTCTTCTCAATAATGATATCATATTCTTATAATTGGTTAAACATTATGTCAGGTAATGTTTGAAAAGATCTAGTATTTATATTGTCAGGCTTTTATATAAAAGGATTCTTGTTGTAACGTGAACACAGAGTTGTTACGCACAGTAATATCAGTTCCCCGGGATAATATAGTCACAATTGTATGTAAACGTGTTTCATGAATAATTTGATAATAACATTCTACGGATGGACGTGATCGTGTTTTAAAGGCTAAAATATTATCCCTTTTTGCTTTTCCCCGTCGTTCCCTGAATGCTGAGAATCGCGACCACATATTGGCGCCTCCGCGAAATCATGATCATTATAAAGATATCCTATTCACCCATATGGCGCGGATAAATAAATTAATTGTTGTCGACAATTGCTTACAAGATAGATATCCTGTCTAATACTGTCAAAATACTGTCACAAACACATGGTACGACACTCAAAACAAAATTATGATAACTAATCAAACCCCTCAATCTTGTAATATTTCAAATTTGATAAACATCAATTAATTGAGCTTCAGTAACGTTACACTGTACCATAGGTATATGCTCACCTCATTTTCATGTGCATGAAAACATTTCAGCTTCGATAAACTGTCACAACATATGAAATGCTTTACGCATCGGGCCGTGAAACATGAATATTTGCATGAATCGTAAGTGCATAATTATGAACATACCCTGTACCTTTGTGTACCATACCTACACTAAAAGTTTCTGATTTTAGCAACTTTGTAACGATGCGACCTCTCCTATTTCTATTATTGCTTCTGTTCAAAAATCTTTATTCTAATTTTTAAATTTTCGAATTCTAATTTTCAAATTTTTGAGTTCTCATATGAAGAATGTCCATCAGGGAGCCAATTCTCATTCACTCGAATTCATCACTCGTTCGTAATAAAGTTCGAACTTGTACTTTATTCGAGTGAAAATCAAGTTAGGCTATTTTGACAATTTCGAAGCCGCCATTTTTTCTTATTTTTCGAGGGCTAGCGCTCGAACTGCTTCGACTGGTCGGGACCGTTCGAAACGTATTTCGAATGCGAACTATCATACACCAAACAGTTAGGCTGTCATTTCGAAACGTAATGACAGATAAATCTAAGGATTTCCATTACGCACAGTCAATGCTTTTTTATTAAATTATAATTATTTAATAAAATTGATTAATTTATGAATTCCGGATATATCAAGATATAAAAAGTGTAAAACGTTGTTTTAAATATGTCATAGTCATTTATATCTTTTTGAAATTTAATTTAAGATACTTACGTACGCATACGTTAACAAAACGCAATTGTCAAGTGAAACGAACCGCATCGTGCAATTTGTATGTATCATAATGGCAACATTTATTCCTTACACTCGAAATTATTTCAAAGGTTAGTTCGATTAGTGCCGAGAATACAGGAATCGAAAAATTGACTCCGCCCCTCGAAATTTTACGGTCGAAATTGCACTCGTATTGCAAGTTCGATTCGAAGGCTAGTTCGTGGGAAGTGAGAATTGGGTCCCTGACATTAATTCTATTCGATTAGTACTGAGACACAACTTGAATCAGAATAATATTTATTGAATAAAGAGAAATAAAAGTTACCACTGTAGTACAATACTTGATATATAGCCGTGTGTAAAATGTGACATTATCAGTGCACTTATTGTATAAATAATTACCTACTACTAGAACCCAGCTGGGGTAAGTTCCTTGGTTTCATATCACCACTTCCTTGTATCCCAAATTGTTGTCTCTCAGTATTCATATCAAAATATTTGGTTGTTCTTTCTTACAAGTGTTTTATATCAGATTTCCATTGTTACAGATCTTTATTTTTACTCAATAAACTGTATGGAAGACAGTCGATAAGTTTCATTTTCTTCAACCTCTACTATTTTGAATGCTCCGGTCGTAGGCTGATAGTTAGCTGATAGCCAAAGCCTACGTGCGTGACAACTTTACGCCTCAATGAAAAGTAGTTATCATCAAGGTATCTTAATAGTCTCAAATACAATTAGTTAATCTTACAAGTGGTAGTTGTATTGTCAGCTAGATAGGCTGCTCTGCAATGATTCACGTACAAATAACGGAACGCCCTCGTATCCTTGAGCCGCTAATGGCCCGCCCATTACTTACACAGAGATCCAGGGGAGCTAAATTATCATCAGTGGTACCTACTCCTTACACGTCACTGATGTGATATCGTTTAATTATAGCGTGTGGCTCCATTATAGGGTTCCCTACCCGAAGGGTGCCAAACGGGAGCCTATTACCTCCTATTACTAAGGCTATTATGGCCAAAACCGCACATATTAATACGCGTTTGTTTTGAAAAATACCTATTAAAAAAATGAGTTTTTTGGTATCCCGACAATTTATCATCAAGTTAGGCATCAAGATCTTTTTTTATGACATTTTCTGTGTCTGTATTCTGTGTAAAAAAGATAAACAGATATATCAGTTCTAGTTCTTTCAAATGTTATAACCTTTAGTCTGTGGGATTAAATTGAGTGGGGCATTTTAAAATCGAAATTGACAAAGCGCCCCACCGCATGTTTTATAAAATTCCCCATGCCATTTGCATTACATCATATACTACTTTTGGTATTTATTTGAGAAAATATCTCGCAAATACCTGAGAAAAACATTGCGAGCTTCATGGAGCACAGGGGATTTAGGTTAAGGCTAACTTTGTCTCAAATACTTACTTTCTTGTTATTTTTTTTTTAACTTTTAATAATAATAATCCTATTGAGCTATGTCCTTTTTCCAGGGTTCCGTATCCGAAAGGTGCCAAACGGGACCCTATTAATAAGACTCCGCTGTCCGTCCGTCCGTCTATCCATCCGTCGGTCTGTCTGTCAGTGGCTATCTTATAGTTATACACTACATGACAATTTTTTCGAGTAACACTGAAAACAATGTATTTATCACGATTTAAAAATAGCTGATTATTGGTTCAATAGTTAAAGAAAATATTCAGATCATGTTGCAAGCTAAGACAATCCGATTCAGATGTAGTATGTAAGGTGCTGGGAACTATCAAAACAGATACTGATGTCATTTATGTATAGTAAGAAAAGTAGGGGACCTACATGGGACCCCTGAGGTACCCCTGAGTGTACTGTTTTTTTTTAAATTAAAAATGAAATAAAATTTAAAATTATAGTGGGCGCCCATACAAGAAACTGCTATATTTATCGTTTTTTTTTTTAAGTATATTCAGTTAATGGTGGTGGTTAATTCAACTATATGTACCAATTTAACGTTCATAAGTGCCTTACCAGGGCCTAAACTAAATAAATGACTTTTTGATTTTGATTGATTTAATATTGTACGGAACCCTCTTCGTTCGACTCATAGTGCTTGTGTAACATGTGGTGTTTCTGAACACCACAGGGGGCCTACCACAAGCTCTTAAAACAAGGTTAAAATAACCTTATTTGTCTTTTGTCCCTATTTGACATCCGGCGTCAAAACAAGACAAAACACAAATAAGGTTATTTTAACCTTGTTTTAAGAGCTTGTGGTAGGCCCCCTGCTCTTAAAACAAGGTTAAAATAACCTTATTTGTCTTTTGTCCCTATTTGACATCCGGCGTCAAAACAAGACAAAACCCAAATAAGGTTATTTTAACCTTGTTTTAAGAGCTTGTGGTAGGCTCCCAGTTTCTGTTTTGGATGTATGGGCAACCAAATCTGTTAAAATTTAGTCAATCATTATAAAAACGACCATTTAGATTTTTATCCATGCTATTTTTGCATAATTTAAATACATGAAAATCAAAATCAAAAATCAATATCAAAATTCATTTATTCAAATTTGGCCCTTATAGGGCACTTGTGAAAGTTAACAAATGACTCTACACTCTGACTCTGTCTAGTTAAAATAGTTATGTGATACATGTATGATTTTAGAATACCTAACATGTTTTTTAAACAAACTGTTAATGAACATTTTAACTAAACAGTGTTTAAACCTAGATAAGAGATTTTAATGAATACCTACAATTATTATTATGTTATCGGTTGACGGTCTAGTCATTAAACCAGCACCCGAGGCAGAGCATCCGCTTGCGATGAAATCTCAGTACCCACGAGCGTCCCCGCTCGTTAAGGGCGTTCATTACAGGACAAATCACCACTTAAAATTTATTCTCTACCATTGTTAAAAAATATAACCCACTCTAGAATTTTTTATCCACTCCTTTTCATTCCTTCCGTCATTAATAGCTCATTCTCGCCTTTTCGTTTCACATTCGTACATAAAGCTGTTCATATTTGCATATCTTTTTCTCGTGCGGACGTGCGTTAGAGCTTGACACAAAATCACAATTTGAAGGCATTAACTTATTAAATTATTATCAACTTGTGGTGACTTTTAATACAATAAAACGTTATATAATCGCATAATACTTGTACTCATAAAATTTAGGAAACATGACATGTATTTTGTGAATTACCGGCCGTGCCTGATTTCCCAGAGGATGAAGGCGCAATCACTCTAATAGGGCTGTTATTTCGCCTAGTAATTGATCGAGACTGCCTTCTAGTCGAAGTTTGTATTTTTTTTTTACAGACCCAATGTTTGGTACCGCGTCGCCAATTTTTTTTCCCTCTTTTGCACGACCTGAAAGAATAGCATACATAAAACCACCCAACAGATACGGCTTTGATCGAGAAACAGAGTAGAATTTGCATATGAATTTATAAGTTTATACCGGGTGTTGTGTTTCATCCAAGACTCAGGTAACTCGTTATTCCGCTGAAACGAAGGTCGCTATTATTATATTCAAGGACATCATTTCGTATACCACAATCCGCCCGCGAATAATGCGGTTTGAATCACACGACATTCCGTCGTGGTTGTGTTTACATTATTGTTGCTAAGAAACAAACGTAGATTTTTGTCGTAGTGGTCTACTACCAAGGTACGTACCTAATTTTATTTTTATGCGCGCTAGTTAGAATGATGGATAATAGTTAAAGCTTATATGGAGGTGCGCATATGCATTTATACATATTTTTAATAATATTTTTTGAATTTCGAGCGACCACTAGTTCGTATGATAAGAATAAGAAAATCAAATATAGAAAGCGGCCGTTAGCCACATGAGATTTTATATCCAGTGATAGGTCGTGCGTCAGATTGGATATCCAGAGATAGGTCGTGCGTCAGATTTGATATCCAGAGATAGGTCGTGCGTAGGGTTGGGTTTCTTCCCGGGAATTAACCCAACTTCGAGTAAATTTCCAATTTAGTGGGAAAGAACCCGGGAATTTTCCCATTGGGTGGGAAAATACTCAAATGGTCATATTTAGTAGATTTTGCGTATATAGCGAGAAAAACCTTTACCAAATCGTTTGAATAACATTTAACATGATTTCTATTAGGGTCATACTCATATCATACAATAAAAAAACAATAAAAAAATTTTTTTGCGTTGTTTTTAAAAAAAGCGACGTTTTGGAGTGTAAGGGTTGTGGTGGACAGTCGGACAGACGGTCTCGTGCAGAAAGAGCACGTGCACATGTACGACGCTTATATATAGCCCTCCCGGGTCCCGAGGGAGGTGTTGCAAGCATCCATAGGATACGGTAACCGCTTACCAACAGGCGGGCCGTATGCTTGTTTGCTACCTAGGTAGTATAAAAAAAATGTGTGATAACTTCCTCCAAGGTCCGGTAGGTCTGCGCGTAGGTGATGTAGGTACATACAACAGCGAGTATGATTAAAATAACAATCAAAAGCATCAACAAATATGTTTTTTGAGGAACATAAAGCCATTTGAGTATTTTCCCGCCGTTTGGGAATTTTCCCGTATTTTTCCATTCTTTTCCGTATTTTCCCGTATTTTTCTTTTCTTCCCAATATTTTTCTTTCCCTGCCCATCCCTAGTCGTGCGTCATATTGTATATCCAAAGATAGGTCGTGCGTCAGATTGGATATCCAGAGATAGGTCGTGCGTCGTCTCGAGTTACCAAGGATTTTATTTATATTGTGGCTGAATATTTTCGTAAAAAGAAACAAAGATAGCTTCGAAAATAAAACTGCGTCGTACGTAGTAATCATTATTATATAAAAATTTTAGAGCGCGTAGGTAGAAGTTGCGGCTTTAAGTCAGTGCTTAACTAATTTTAATTTCGCGTCTAATTTACCAGTTACCTATAACCCTAACATAACTTATGTCTGCATTTAAACCATATCTTCTTTATATATAAATATCTACTGTACGTGTGTATGTCACTGAATTGCTCCTAAACGGCTGGACCGATTTGAATGTTTTTTTGAATGCGTTTGGGTGGCGCCCTCGATTGTTTAGATTCACAAAACAGCCCGGCAGATGGCGCTGCAGTCGATTATATAACCTAGATACCTACTGCAGCGCCATCTGCCGGGCCAATAAACTATCCAGGGCAACACCCAAATGCATACAAAAAAAAACATTCAAATCTGTCCAGCCGTTTAGGAGCAATTCAGTGACATACACACGTACAGTTGTTTTTTTTTGTATGCGTTTGGGTGACGCCCAGGACGGTTTAGATAGTATAGGGTAGGGTAGGGCAGGGTAGGGTAGCACCACGCGAACGAAGTCGCGCCGGGCAGCTTGTTTTCATATAAATAATAAAACGATGAACGCTTTCAGTATATATGACAAATAAAACGGTATTAAAAGTCACTCGACGCCGTATTGACAGCTTATAATACAGTATAAGTTCAGTATCAGAGCCGAACCACCCATGACGCCAATTTTCTGGGATATGTCAACAAAACGCTCAATAAAGATTCGCTGAAAATGTTCTAAAAACGCAATAAGACTCGAGTTTCGTATCATTATAACTCAGTTGTGACGAATGCAACAAATTGAATTATTTTTCATAATAGGTATAGAAATGTTAAAGGTAACGATTCATTTAAAGTAGCAGACATTATTTAAATATTTCTACTCAATCATACTTAAACGTTTCCTAGAATACAAAACTTGGCTTCACTAATTGAAGGCAATCGACCTATACGATTGACAAGGATTGGTTTCTACACGTTTGTCGAGTATGAATAATGAAAACAATAACAAGCAGTGCTTTCTAGCGTAGGGTAGGTGAATAAACTGCATTAATAGACCGACGTCGCGACAAATTGGCGGCGACTTCGCGCATGCCAAATGGTTGTACGTTTTTCGTTGAAGTCTACGTCAGTCACAAGTATACGTCACGCTACCGTAGATAGGTAAGGATACGACCGAAAAATTATAAAACCTATCCTACTGCAAAGTTACAATGACCACAATAATTCAGCTCTTGTATTGGCACCCAACGTGGGGCCAATAATTAAATTACTCACGTCATCACTTTTAATCCGGTTTGATGGTAATTATGGTATAGTTAAACCATGTTTTTTTAATCGTTCATGTTACTCCCGTCGGCGATACAATGTTGAAACATATTTTTCGTTAAATGAGATTATTAATGCATCTGCAAAGGAAAACCATCACACGCGACTTAACAAGCTTTGTAAGTTAAAAGTTATTCTTTATAGTTCTTAAAAAATTCCCTTTCTATAACCGAATCGCGTGAACTCATTTATAAATCGTTATTTCAAACAGTAACAGTGATGTTTATTCTTTGCTAAAATGTTTAGTTATCGAGAGTATTAGAATAACGCACAGTTATTATGGAAGGCGGAATGAAATCGTCGGCGGGTCTGGTACCGCAGTGTTATGTAACAGACTGCCGCTCGATATAGACTCTACCTACTCGTACTACATGTTGGGGCGGCGCGAGGGCTAGGGAGTACAGACCGATGACGTCTGGTCACCGCTTAATGCCTTCCGAGACTTTTGGAAATCACTCACCAGAAAATTGCTTTACCACGATGTTGCCCTGACATTCTTGCGTGAGCTCCGCTCCGCGGTGAATTATACACACTCCGGGTATATACGTTTATTTTATCGATGCTCTCTTAGGAAACGAATCTGTCTGTAATTTTTTATGTTTTTACATTGGATAAGGTACAAAAGCGATCGCCAATGAGATATTATACAGGTGGCCAACAAAGAGATACAACTTTATTATGTCGCCATTTTGTTTCGGCGCCAAATTGTACAGTTGTTAGGTACTAGATGTAGTAAATTCGATAAGGAGCGTTTTTCACTTGAGAGATTCGTTAATATAATCAGAACCTTCTACGCAAACCAGTCTTCTCATGCGGAATCGCATTTTCGGTTGAAACCACTTACCTATCTTCACGACAAACGAACGTTAACTTGTTTGTTGCGAGCAGAATAGCATTGTAACAGATAAACCAATTCCTTATAGGGCCCTATGAGGAATTGGCACCGAAAGATCTCTTCAGGCCCTAATATGTCTCATTTTAATAACCTAAACAAACAAAAAACTCGCCATTGGAGCAATTCACATAGACTAACAGTTTAGTTTGAAAAGTGACCACGAGTAATTGGGCCTTCTTTAAAATGCTACTGGTAATGCTGTAACATTGAATGGGGATAGTTATATTAAGATGGTCGACAAAAAATACCCCACCAAAAACATTTTCATGGAAAATGTTGCCAATACGAGACCATATGGCTCACACTGTCATAAAGTTATCAGATCTCATGTAGAGTCAAGCTTATAACTCTACATGCCCTAGCTTCACAAACACTACACACCGTAGTCAAAATATGTGGCTTGGCCGTTTCGCTACTACAAGAACTATTGTACTACTTACAGAAAAGTAATTAAACTACTTACAGAAAAGTAATTAACAGTGAATACATTTTTAGGTAAGATTGAATAAAACACTCACTAGATAATAACCCTATCGTTAATCGCTCCGCGTCTGCAAAATACACAGTTTATTATGCGATAGAAATAGAGTTTTTCTTAGAGCATGAGCCTTCTGTATGGTAGTACTATTCTTAATCTGTGTCAATGCATTAATTTGACATGGGAGGGTATATAGATAAGTGTAGAAAAATATCCTCAATACATTATACAGAGATGGTATTGCAGCCTAGGCTATTTTTGGATTTATGATTTCTGAAAGGAGAAATGTATTTAATATTAAGTTAATTTAGTTTGAACCTATATATTGCCTTCATACAACATGTTCATTGAAGATACTACGTACGCCTGGAGTTGCCCCGCAGTCAGAGAAGTGAGAAGAGTCATCTAATCAATTTGTGTAACGTAATTGCATTTTTATTCGTTTGAAATAAATGAATTTATTTTTATTATTATAAACAAATGAAGACGTCCTTTCATAGCTATATACGTTATTTACATAGAATAACACATAGTTCATTATAGGTGAAACCTTCCCTCTGTCAGTTGTCATTTATAGGAACCTTGGTTTACTTGCTCGATACATAATTAATTTCACGCCGCAGTATTATGTAACTTGGGTCGATGTGCGACATCCATTTTGGTACTCACGATTGTACTTGGAACAAATGATTTTAATCTTTATCAATATACGTTCTAAACCAATTCTGAAATGGAGGTGTAAGAAATTTAGTTCTATGTATGAAAACAAAACAAAATAACTGTAAAAATCGGAATCCTCTAATTTACCACAAGAGGAATCAAAAAGTGGATCCCGACTTTCCGACACAGAAAGCAAGTAATCTATAAAATAATTTGACCCAACAATTTTTATTATTTCATAAATAGAAACATTTAACTTACCTACTTCAGTCAAGTCGGATTTTATTATAAACCTCACGACGACGTCGAAAATGTTAGTACAACTTTAACCTGTGTCACTAGTTTTCTTGTAGCTACCTAAGTTCGCACTAAAATGTACATTTTATTGGAGTATAGCTTTGGTTATACAGATTCAGTGTATGAATTATAATAACCCTCCCTTTACATTTCCTGTGTGTCTGACAACGCGAATGTCGTTCGAACGCGAAAAACGTTCATAATTGCATGCAATATTATATTCCACCCACACACGTTATGTTTTCAGATTGATCCAGCATAATGATCTGACGCATGTTTCAGACATTTTAAGAGTATGAATTTGGGAAATGAAATCCCGAATATATATGTCTTATAATAAAGTGATGTCCATTTAAGTATTACATTTATGAGTTAGGAAACAGCCTCAAACCTCAAAATACATTTGCTGAAAGTGCAGAAAGAAACCGCGCAATACATTTGTAACGGTACCTATCACATTTGATGATGCCAAAATTAAGATATATTCTCGTTTTGTATATCAGATTCTGTTCCACTAGTACAAAGGTAGATTTTTCATGAAGTGTTTTATTTGTTTCAGCTACATCTATCCGACGGTGGATGAGCTTGCCAACCAGATAAATTACGTGCTGGGGCACTTTGGCATCAAATCGTTCATCGGTTTCGGGGTCGGCGCTGGCGCAAACATCCTTGCTAGATTCGCTCTCGTCCACCCGCAGAAGGTAGGTGAAAAACATTTTTTTTGTTCTTTTTTTGTTATACCACTAAGGTGGCAAACAAGCATGCGGCCGCCTGATGGTAAGCAGTTACCGTAGCCTATTGACGCTTGCAACACCAGGGGTATCACGCGCGCGTTGCCGACCCTGGAGAAATCTATTCACATCCTTTTTGAAGAACCCCATGCTGTACTCCATTGGGAAAACCACGGCGGGAAACGCGAAAGAAAACTCCTTTGGCATAAATATTTAGCGTTTTTTTAGGATTCCGTACTCTAAGGGTATCAACGGGACCCTATATTATTAAGCCTCCGCTGTCCGTCCGTCTGTCTGTCAGGCTGTATCTCATGAACCGTAATAGGTATAGATAGTAAAAATGTTCACCGAATGGGTGTTTTTATCTACAAGAAACGACTTTACGGAACCCTTCCTGTGCGATTCCGACTCGCACTTGGCCGGGTTTTTTTTTAATGTACAGTTACTTAGGTACTTAATTTCTGCCACGTAAACTATAGTCGATTCGTGGTATATATTATGACAACTAGAGGAGCTTACGAAGACAGTTATAAAGTTCAGTCAGATACAATGTAACCACAGTCTTACTTACGTGTTATTACAATTACATAGGATTACATTGCAACATTGATTAATTTGTTGTTGGTAAAATTTAGAGTATTCTCCGTTCGTTACGCATGCCAAACGTACACTCGTTTGTTGGCATAACGTGAACCGTACTGCGATAGATACGTAAAGATAGATACCTGAATTGGCGAACAATATCTATCGCACATGAATTCGAGAATATTTTCCGGAGAACTATTGGTGTTCTGCATTGCCAACATTAGATATGTGACGGGTACTACGAATACAAAAAACTCTAATCAAATCAGAAATAAAACCTACAAATGTTGCTTAGACAAAATATGTAGTACATAAATGATCAGTTAAAAATGCCCAAACAAAGGTAGAACAATCTAAACCTCTAGAAGCTCGGGCACTTACAGTAAAGTTGGAATGATTGTAATCTCGTGCTCCGTTTAACGCGTCTTCGTGCTTCGCAATGAGGTTAACTGCTGTACTTTCAAGTGGGACAAATGGTTCGTGTAATCGCAAATTTCAGCGAGATATGATTATCCCGCACAAATAAACCATCGTCACTGACTCACTGATGATCATCAAAACTCTTAGGGTACTTACTGAAGTCCTAGAAAGCTAAAATTTGGTGTGTAAGTTTGTATTAAAACACAAACTAGAAAAAAAAGTCTAAAACTTCTAAAGAAAATAAAATTGTCATAAGCAACTTACAAAAAGATCTAGATCTTACAAAAACTTACTACAAGAACTATTGTATTACTTAAAACTAACTAGCGGCCCGGTACGTGCTTCGCTACGTATAAAGTGAAATAATAAAACTGTGATAAATGAAGAACCGCTCGACCGATTTTGTGCAAACTTCACATAAACCATCTACTAAATAGTCCGAACAAAGCCTAAACATTTGGTTTGGATAGTTGAGCCCGTTCTTGAGTTATAAAATTACAACGAAAAGTGGCATTGATTTTTATTTATTCTATTTTTATAGAGTAATGATTAACAGTGAATACATATTTACTTTACGCCCATGTGACGGTAGCGAAACGGCCAAGCCACATATTTTGACTACGGTGTGTAGAGTTTGTGAAGTTAGGGCGTGTAGAGTTACAAGCTTGGCTCTACATGAGATCTCACAACTTTTTGACAGTGCGAGCCATATGGTCTCGTATTGGCAACATTTTACATGAAAATGTTTTTGGTGGGATACTCTTTTCAGAACAAGCTTAGATTTATTACATCATAATTTTACATTCTAATCGTCGAATCGTCATTCATGAAAATCACCATGCCATACTTCTCCGACGATTTCAAATGGCCGCCATACCACCGCAAAGGTGCGATTAACGCCCACGTGATTGGGCCGCTGGTAACAGCGCTATGACCATCATTTTCCTTTTCGTCATTCCGTAATTAGACCTCTGAAGGGTCGCCATACTGGTACAAATGACCAGGAAATGTGTGCAAGTATCTCCCGGTCTATGAGTGCGGGCTAGTGCAATTTATAACGGTACCGACCAAGCACTGCACTCGAATATTTGATCATTATTTATTTGAGTGCAGTGATTAAGTGGAGGTCACACTAAATTTTTATTTGTCCTTGACTTACTTAGGGGAAAGGCGGAATAGATTAAAAGAAATGAACGTCTTTGCTCTTTTGGGGTAATTTTTTCGTTGGGAGCATTCTATAAATAGGCGCAAATCTCAGTATCGGCCTCGTGGCAGTCTATTGCCGTACTAAATAGGTTTATTACTACGCACCAGTACCTACATCAAATATCATCATTATTGGAGGTACCGTTGAGTCGACACAAGGTTATAACCTGTTCCAATAAATAATGGTTGCTTGTACAGTAGTACCCAACTGATAAGGCGCGTCGTGAATCTTCGATCACACAGAAAATAAATTATGGCCCGAAGATTAACGAAAGAATGCTTAAAATGTATAATCAACCTTAGATCACTACTATAAGGTTCATAATACACACTACAGCTGTTAGTTCCGTCTCACTCGCAAGTCACGCCCCTCCGCACACATGGCGGCAGCTGCCGACCAATAGGAATTCCCGCGCTTTGAAAATGTATCTTCTGCGCAGGTACATCGGTAAGCCATATTAGTTGAGGTACTACTGTACTTGATTGCACAATAGGTAGAATCCATAGGTAATGATCATAAATCGATAACGCAAGTCCCTCCATCTGTATGAAAACCAAGCGTGCCACTCATTTTCTACCTAGCATTGCTCTCCCTTTTGGTACGCGCAGCACATTACACTCGCTTCATCTCGTTACAAGTTATGTCTTTGGTACAATCTGTCAATACAAGTACAAACCTCCATTTGAAAATTATTCTTTATTGGAACAGGTTATAAATAAATCATCTCTTTCGCATTTGTATATAAAGGTCGTCACTCATTATAGCAGCACCACTTCGACACAGCAACTGCCCGCATAGTACAAGCTCTGGTTAGTTTGGCATCAGATAACAGTGTGTGAACAAGGTCCCAGGATATTTATTTTTTATTTATATACTTAATTTAGTGTAAATAAGCAGACAGAATCTAGAAGAGATTGTTATTCGTTTCAGGTCGATGCTCTTGCTTTGATAAACTGTACGTCCAACGCAGCTGGTTGGATCGAGTGGGCTTACCAGAAGATGAACACCCGCTCCCTCCGCTCTAAGGGCATGACGCAGGGCGTCCTCGACTACCTGATGTGGTATCACTTCGGCAGGGTAAGTGTCAAATGAGAATAAAGTATTGTGCATTGCCATCTTGATGAATAAGCTAGTAACGATGTTGATTGATTAACAAATTGTATTAATTTTAAGAGCCGTTTTTGAAAGTCCCGTCGTGTCGTATATCGTAGTGCTATTGTAGGTATGTGGTAGCAAAAAAAATCAACAATAAAGTTCTACAGGTTTCTCAGAAAAAAAGAAATATTATTTATTAGCTGTCTCCCGCGGCTTCACCCGCGTTCCCGGGATAAAAGTAGCCTATGTCCTTCTCCATACCATAGGCTATCTGCATGCCAAATTTCATGATGATCCGTTGAGTAGTTGACGCGTGATGGCGTAACAAACAAACAAACAAACTCACTTTCGCATTTATAATAGTTAGGATTATAATTATTTTCAATTTGTAATAACAACGTGATGAATTTGAATTTAGCAGGCTACACAAAACGTACATGGCAATGTTTCTTTTTTTATTTTGCACAATTTGCGAGCTGAAGCGAGTTTATAAAAATTTATGAAAATTTTACGGAACATAATTTTCCTTGCTAGTTAATATAGGTGATAAAATTTACATCGAAGAGGCGTGTCGCTTGTGGCCAGCAGTGGTGGAATAATTGTATTATAGGTAAATATAACTTACATTTCCGTATTACCTCTTTTGTATTTCAGCGTAAATAGATATTGATTATGAATCTCACAAGGTAACTGAATCTCAAGGCTAAGCAAACATTACGCTGCGACTGTAAACGGACTAATTTTATGACGCATTTGCGCACTATCGTGATACTATGTGCGTGCATATCACGGTACAACTTCAACTATATACTCTATTGCTAAGGCGATTACGCTGAGTTTTGCTTGCGTGTTATTTATAAAACTATCCAATATAGGTCACATGATGTAAGCAACTTCTATGAATATGTAATGAATATTTTGAAATTGATATTTAGAGTAAATTTATATGAAAACTGTATGATGATGGGCATAGCTGTGGGCTCGTCCACTGAATGTGTTGGCCTATTCGGTCTAGTCATATTCTAATTACAATGCCTTTGAATTTGTAAATTTTAAATATAATGATATATGCGATTGTTTTTGTTTAAATTTTGTTTCATGCTGCAGCGTTTATACTTCGACCCTATCATACCTATATGTTGTCGGCCTATCATAAAATCAGGCAAATTACTATACGTTTATTCACACAATGAAAAGGCTGTTTGATAATCCTACACTAATATTATAAAATGTGAGTTTGTTTGTTTGTCACGCCTTCACGCCTCAACTACTCAACCGATCATCATGAAATTTGGCTTGCAGATAGCCTATGGTATGGAGAAGGCATAGGCTACTTTTTATCCCGGGAACGTGGGTGAAACTGCGGTGACAGCTAATTAGTTATATGTAGAAGATTAAGATAAATAGAAAGGCTCATTAGCCTACAACGGCTAGACATATAGAGAAGAAAAAATAATGGAAATTCTAATCAAAAATCTGCTGATTATCGTTTGACGATCCGCCTATACCCTATTCACGATGTAGCTAGGTAGAACGAAGAGGAGCATAAAACGAGGAGCTATCCTATCTACTTGTTTTTATGATCGGCCTGGGAATTATGAGTTGATTGATTCGCCAGAAATACACAAGTTTGATCCTTCATATTTAGTTAACTCGGTTGCGATGTCTAAATATATCTATCTTTGTAAGTCGAAGATATCTTTACAAGATATCTATAAGGTTCTTACAGATATATAAGTCGTTGATTAAATACTCATGTGCCAACTGTATTATTGTATATAAGTATAATCTTGTATGGCTAAAGCCAGTATTATTGAACGAGATAAAAACTTAGATCGGGGCTCAAAAATAGAACGTGTTAATTTAAAATAAACATTGGTGTTTATTTTATGTTGAGTCTAATTAAAACAATTGAATTTGGAACCTATTCCAAATTCAATTGTTTTAATTAGACTCAAAAATTGACATGAGCATTGATTGATGTTCTAGAATAGCTAGGACCTAAGTGTAACACGGCTATGCACAATAAATAATATACAATCATGTAACTCTTGATTTCTCCCATCGCCATTGAGCACATTGCCAAAACCTAGCAGTGAAGATTTATTTTCTATGTATATTTTTCAGTACCCCGAAGAGCGCAATCACGACCTAACTCAGATGTATCGCACATACTTCACACGCAACGTGAACCCAACAAACTTGTCGATGTTGACCGACTCGTACTTGCGCCGCACAGACCTGAACATCGGCCGCGACTCCCACACCATCAAAGTGCCAGTACTCAACATCACCGGGGCAATGTCGCCACATGTCGATGATACCGTCACCTTTAACGGCAGGCTGAACCCAAATAATTCCACTTGGATGAAGGTTAGTACAGCACAAAAAGAATGGATACACATTTGAGTATCGCTGTACTGGAATGTATGGAGAAAACTGGTAAAATGTAATTTTGCTCGTCAAAAACTGCGTGTACGTAGTTGCCATATATTTTTTTATATTGAAACTTACAGGACGCTTACGTCCTGGATGGCTGGCTTACGTCCTGAATGTAGCTTTTAATTTACTTTTGAATGACAAAAAATTATAACCTAAAAATATTATTTTTTTCGTTTTTTCCACTTTGTTATAATAATTTGCAGTTTTCCAATCCGCATAGCTACGGTATGTTGTAAAAATCAACATCGAGTCGTTATATCCTAACTTTTGACCTAATTCCAACGTTTACCTTCCATCGCACCTCTCGCCATCGACGGGAAGTCCATCCACACATATTGGAGACAAAATGGTCCCGTACTGTGCGGTTTCAAAGGAGCTTCTTGCCGCGTACGCTCAGACTGTGGAATGTGCTCCCCGCCGTGGTGCCGCCCCCACAAGGGGGTACAGCATGGGGTTCTTCAAGCTTTTTTCAGAGTCGGCAACGCGTAATTGGTTTTGCAAGCATAAGCTACGTGTCCCTTGCTACCTTAGTGGAATAAATACTGAATAGCGAAAGTACTACCGTGGTTTACTATGGTTTCGTCGCGATATTTTTCTGTCGCGAAAGTTTGAAGGCCATAATACCTCAGTCGTAGTGATGAAGATGCAATGCGCTGAAGTTTTCGGTTAGTAAAACATTATGTAGAAACCACCTTAGTATCACCACTTATAGTACCCGCCTTAAAATCTGTACGTATGTCCCTATCGATATGATTTCAAGTTAACATTGTGGTGCATGCTCAATAGAAAAATTAAAATCTCAAATTTTTTTTAAACATTTCAGATCTCAGACTGCGGTATGGTCCTGGAAGAGCAGCCGGGCAAGATATCTGAGGCCTTCCGTCTCTTCTTGCAGGGCGAGGGCTATGGTAAGTGAAAAAGATTACAAAATCGTCACGGCCCTATCCATATTAACCTAAAAGATTTATTTCCGACGTTTGTTTAATAATTAACATTATTCACTAATGCCCGGTTCCTATAAAAAAAACGAATCGTTTTGCTTACCAATGGTTGGCTTTTAGTACCAAACTGGCCATATAAATCATTTCGTTAGCTAATTTTACCTGTGATAGCTACTGCCATATGGGAGGGTCTGCTATGCAAAGCTTTGAGGTCTTTGCTTCATTATTAGTAAAGATATAAGAGTCTTAATTTTAACCGATAACGGTCCGTAAATTATAGGAGTCGGCCATAAGAAAACTGAGATTTTATATGCAGCTGATGCAGAAACTCGTAAGCAACACTTAGGGTGGGTTGTTTCAAAGGATTGTTTGACGTTACATACGTTCATATTTTTTACAAATGCGTTCATATATAGAAGAGAAAAATAATACAATAGAGAATATATTCAGTATATTTATCGCAGTATGTATGTGGATGTTGCAATCGGATTCAGAGTGAAACAACCTCTTTATCCATAAAAAATATAACAAAATAGATAATGGACAAGATATATTACAATATAGAATTGGACTGGATTGAGAGCTACTTAACGGAGATATGGAAATGTATTAGAATACTAGTCTAGATAAAAATTATGCAACTAAATCTTATAAGTTAAAGTTATTCAGAATGACTAAAGTAAAGTTTCGAAAATATGCCATTTCTAAATCTTCATCTGTTATGAGTATAGATTGGCTGGATAAAAATTGATAAAAATTTAATTTGACTAAAACATGCATTTTTCTATAAAAAAAAAGGAAAAATCAAAATTATGAACATTAGGGGGCGTCCACAAATTACGTGAGATGTTTAAGGGGGGGAGGGGGTCGAGTTAATAAATCTCATCTAATCTTACGTTGGAGAGAGGGGGGGTCTCGGCAAATATCACGCAATTTTTTTCTCTCTCTTCATGGACTGAATTAGAGTAGATATTCTTTTTTTAATCTCAGTAGTTTCGATTTAAGTATTCTATTGTTAAATTTTTATTACACTTATAATTAAATTCTCAGCAATATTGATTACTAGTCTTAACTAGTCTGCAATAAAAGCACGAAGCAAATTATTTTTTTCTTTTTACAATAACAATCCAACGCGTTTACGTAAGAAATCCACATTTTGAAAAATCTCACGTGAGATTGGGGGATGGGGGAGGGGGTTGAATAAAATCTCACGACATCTCACCAGGGGGGGAGGGAGCGACAGAAAATTTTAAAAAACACCTCACGTAATTTATGGTCGCCCCCTTATCAGGGTCAAATAATAAATAAGGTATTGACATATGCTTATTTTAACCAATTAACATGATAGATTAGAGCTTTTCTAATGTGTAACGTGTCACGCGATTTAAAATCGCTGTATCAAAGTAATTTTTACCAAATATAAAAAAAAAATTGAGTTTATGCTATATCAAATATATATGTAAAATTTACAAGCAAATAAAATCATGTATACTCCTTATTCTTGAAAGAACGCGTTGCGTGCTAGCAACGGTTTAAACCATGACCATCTTTAATATTTACTCGTACGTCACAGAATTGAAACAACCCATCCTTATAGTATTCACATCCATAGATTGGTACCAATACAACAATGTACTAAATACCAATGCAACTCTATTCTACGCTTTAACTGTACACTACTAAAGATCTCCCGCTTCTCTTAAATCTTACACTTGATAACAAATCGCAAGCTTTAATGGCTTTGCATTGCAAATATTTGTTTTCTTTCACATATATCACACACCATGCAATAAATGCATCCAAAAGCTTTTTAGAATGAATAAAACCGCGGGCAAAAGCTGGTTTAAAATATGATTTAACGCAGCGGTTTTTATTTTGGATATTCAAAATTTATTCAAAATGCAAGGTACATTTCTCGATCAATTTGAAAACCTCTTCAATTACTTCTCAAACATTTCGAGGACGCTTACTGTTTACTATATAAATTAACAGGTTAAAAAAATATCCCTACGCTACAATCTTTTTATATCTATTACTGAAATGTATCCTATTATGAATGTTGAACCAGCAATTTTCAGGCTTAGGCCTTTGCCTTTGGATATTTAAAACGAGTAACCTCATATATTATAATGAAAATTGTTGCGTTATTTCATATAAATACTATTTATTTGAAACTGATATACTTTTGTTAATGTAAAAGCATGACATGTCGGCTGATTTAAATACAAAAAACGTTAATAAGTGTAATCCATGCATCTGAAGGCCCGTTTACTTTGTTTTCTCTTTTTAATTTGAGCCAGGATATGCGATAGCGTTATGCGGCAACAGATAATGACATGGTATGTATTTGGCGGCTTTTTTTATGATGTAGTCTATAAAAGTACAGTGGGAACGTTTTATCATCAGCTCTCTCGCGTAGAAATTGAAACACGTGTGTATTTTTGTGCGAAATTGGTGCTGATTCTGTTGTTTACAACTAAACTAATTTAGTCTCACTATATCTCTTTCTAACAATGAACGTAAGTGTGCCAGCTCCATGCCGTAGACAAGCATCACCCACAGGAGTTCCGGCGGGAATTGCTTTCTCTGGACGTCCATAGGTCGGGTGGGTCAGACGTCATACCGGCAGTGTTTCTGAACCGGTGTGCTCTTGAATTGTGTCCTGTACTGACGCGTATTTTCGTGCTTTATATTGTCAAAATAATGAATATGACGTTTGGCATCAAAAAAAGAGACAGTGCTATGCTAAAGACAGAAATGTGTGAACGAATTTATTATGGATGGCCATATATGGGCCATATGAGTAAATAAATCACCTTTTGACAATCAATTCGATAATTTTTCAATTTTATTCTTTTCGGAAACGCAAAAGTTTTGACATTTCATAGAAGTTCTAGCAACCGGCCGAAAGGCTGTCAACAGATTGTTATAGTCCCACAAACTTATCTGGCCCGTTGGCCAAAAGAGGAACTAACGCGCCAGTTTGAAATGTAAGTCTGCCTGCCATTCTTATCTTGTGCAGGGGCCGAGAAATAACTCGGACACTTTGAAAACTCTTTTCATGAGTTTTACGACGAGGCTAGGAGATATGAGCCTGTAGTCTTCTGGTTTTGGATATCCGATCCCTAGGAGACTCATTCGCTTACCAGCCAGTGCATCGCATGTGCACAGAAGGTGCTCCATGCGTTCCGTATGCACCCCAACCTGCACATGGGTGTCGCGATTAGACCCATCTCCATGAGCATGTCGTTGGTTCCAAAGTGCCCAGTAAAGGCCCCAAGCAGGTAGCGGATTTGCCTTCTACACATATTCCAAATGCATTCCCGGGCTTTGAACGTAGAGCCTAGGAATTTCTTGGAGTGTTGTAGACCGGTGTCTGTCCTGCCTGCCATTCGCTATTGGTTGTTTTCTCCACCAAATGCGATAATAGCGCCCCTCTCGCTGGGCCAGATAAGCTTGCGGTTTGCTTTGCGTTCTAGCAACCGGCCGAAAGGCTGTCAACGGATTGTTAATTGTGGCAGTTTGTCACCAGATTTGACATTTCATAGATGTTCTAGCAACCGGCTATTAGTCCTGTCAAATTAGTCCAATTGCTTTGTTTTCAACATTTTAGTCGCCATCAAAATCCTTTACGTCTATTTACCCGCAAATGAAAGCGGCAGAGACTAATTTGACAGGTTAAAATATGCTATATCCTTTTTCATTAATGTTTGTAAGAAAGAGATGTGATGTGTTGTGATTACTTTTAGTTTATTACGATTTACAAGTTACTACAGAATCGGCACCATTGGCCTTTCTATTAAAGTACTAGCTTAATAATTAATTTATTATACTAGTTGTGCCCCGCGGTTTTATCCGCGTACCCGAGGGATATCCCATCCTACCTACCCTACCGCTAAGTTTCCTTAATTTTTTTAATTTTATACGCAACTTAAATATTTTCCGTGAGAACCTTCTCCAGAGTATTAGAAAACTTTTTTTTCTTTTTATACATCTTAGTCGGTAAACAAGCATACGGCCCACCTGATGGTAAGCGGTTACCGTAGCCATATGGACGCTTGCAACACAAAAAGCATCCCTCACGCGTTACCGACCTTTCCCCCCTCCCCTATGAGCTCTGGCGACCTTACTCACGCGCAGGAACACAACTTTACACAACATAAAGTTATTTGGCTGCGGTATTCTGTAAGGTGGAGGTACTTCCCCAGGCGAGCTGCTCTTTGAGCGAATAAACGCTACGCTCTACCACTCTTAAAAAAAAAACTTGAAAAAAAAGATGGACAAAATCGGTAAAGTAGTTCTCAAGTTATGGCGTGACCACAGATATCGAGAGATGGGCCTTAACGGTTGGATTTAGCTTACACCTGATGTCCCACGCAACTCCCCACTTAATATCACAACTACACGTAAACGAACGCCAATAGACCAATAGTAGACAATTTTTACTCACACAGCCCAAGAACTCACTTGTTCGTAAGCACTTGTAAATACGCACTACCGCGCAACACCGCGCTTTCCGATCTAAACACACATGATACGATTTTCATAGCATGTTCGAAACGAAGTTTAGCCTTACGCTCCTGTAGAACTAAACAACAATGTATGCTCTTCATGTTCTTTGTTCAAGTTGAACCTTGGTAATGACCTAGCTAAAATCATATAACGCATTTTTTGAGATTTATTATTTAAATATGTGTAAAATTTGATACTTAAAAGTGATAAGTGACACCATGATGCTTATAGTTCACAGGTAGGCTTTGAGTTTTGCAGTCGATCAATGAACAATACGGTATTTAAATAAATATCGTCTGCTCGCGCACTTATCTCGGATAGGTTATGACCGACGCGATTTTTGCGGTGTATGCGCTGAACGCGAATATAACTATCTCGCGTTCCGCGTTAGACAACCTCTATCGACCTCTGTGGGCGTGACCAAGGGACCATGAATCCCTATTTATTCATTTTTATATATATTTTTATTGGAATACTTAAGGCTATATATCAAATTGCTTAAGTAAGTAATAACGAGGCCAATAACAAGTATTCGCCAATATTCAACAAAATATGTAGTTGGACAGAGTAACTTTTGAAATGATTAAATACTAAAACTAATACACAAGATAATCATAACAATTATAAAAAGAAAAGAAAAAATTCATAGGTACACGAGTTTGAAATCACTAAATTACATACAATATACAATTCATTACAGTTTTTAGATGTTTGAGAACCAAAGAATTCCGATACTAGTCTTAGTTTTATTAAATTTGAGCTATCAATATACATAATATATAGAGCCAACTATTTTTTTATTCGTCTATACTTATTGTTTAGCTACGGAAACGTAGCAAAAAGACCTACATTCATAGGATGGAACTAGAACGAATGTTTTTAAAATCATTTTCATATCTGTAATCTCTTCGGAAGGTAATCTACTTCGATTTCCATACAGAGCACATGAATTCAGAATCAGAAATAATTTAATTCCAAATAATAATTATTTTTAGTATGGAATTCAATGAAAAAAATGTCTATTTTGATGCTGAATCAAATACACATGCGCCATCTAGTTTCACGTTTTATTTTAGGTACACATACCAAATACCTATAAGAAAAAATCCCTGGAAGTATAATTGTATTGTAATGTATCATAATTTTAATATTGTCAAATAAATTCTTGGAAATTAATTACGAAGTAGTAAATACAGAGCTGGTGATTAAAATTGTTTACCGTACTTAGCTTGAACTAAAAATAACCGTGCGTTTGACCTGTCCGGTCTTTGCTATACCCAATTAGGTTAGACTCTAATCTATAACCTACATTTCATGTTTATTTGCTATTATCATAGTATTTGCGAAATAGTTTATAGTTTTAGGTATGCTAGCAATAATCAATAGTCTACAAAACCGATTACAAAAAGTCTGAATTCCATGGGAGAAAAAAGATATTCACATTTAAGGTTACAGAAATGTTGCTTTAGTAATTATTGTTTTTACAAGCTTTTATTTAACTTGCAATATATGTATGTAACTGTGTTCGGGTGGAATCAAGTCGAACTTCACCCACTTCCAGTCGTCAGATTGACTTGGTTTTCGGTATATATTAGTTTATTAGAAAACTGATAATCGAGCTCGTTCGAGGCTCGCAAGCCCGTCCACGCTATGCAAATCGTGCTCGCAGTGTGCTCGTTCGGGGCTCGGCTCGTGCTCGGTTAGCCAAGCATGGACGCACCATTACATTGGTTGCACTGAAGTTTAAATAATAGCAATGTTTCAATTATTTTTCAATCTAAATTAAACAGTGCTGTTTTGGAAGTCTGCTTCTGTTTTTGCTATTGAAGTAATTTGTGGATTTACTAACGTCAATACAATCCGGTATATCGTGTAAACTAACTAGATGTACTCTAAACATATTATTGAAGATGGGAACAAACTGCAGTAGATTTATGTGACCAAAATAATCCAAAACAGATGAGACAAGAAAAAACCGGCTATTTGCGAGTCGGCCTCGCATACAATATTAACTAACTCAACCTTGAATTTTTAATTTTATTTATTTTTTAGGTTTCCGTACCCGTAGGGGACCATTACTTAGAATCCGCTGTCCGTCCGTCCGTCTCTCAGTCAAGAGATACAGGATACAGTCCGTCCTATATCTTTTTAACGGTAATAGGTGGACAAATTTAATTTAAATGTAAAAAAAATAATATTATTTGTTGTTATAGGGGCAATAGAAATACACATTCTGTGAAAATTTCAACTGTCTACCTATTACGGTTCATGAAATACAGCCCGCTAACAGACAGACGGACGGACAGACAGCGGAGTGTAAGTAGCGGACCCGTATGGCACCCTTCGGGTACGGAACCCTAAAAAGGCCAACTGCAGTTTGGTAACACCTCACGATACTTCTCAATACAATTTCTGTTTTATGGACCTAACTATTATAATGCCACAAATTATTACTGAAAGCGACAGTTAAACAGATCCATAGTATGTATTGTACATAGTTGTTTATAATTTTATTATTTATTGTTTTTTTTATTTTCACCCTTGTAGCTGTGTTACCACTGCAAAAAATAGCCACCCGCTGCCTTAGTACGGCGACGAGCCTGATCTCGGTCGCCAACTAGTCACTGTTATGTTATGAAGCTTAATTAGAAAAGTAAGTCTATTATTTTTATGTTTTTAAACTTATGATGCGTTTTTTGTAGTTTCAGGATCGTACGGTTTGGGTTTATCATGTATATATGTCACCGTATTTTTGTGAACACCGTTAGTTCATAATCTACCTAGCGAGATTATAAACTCCCCGATAAATTGTGGACTGTATCACACTGCTTATAATATGACGTATTAATATCCGATTCAAAATACGGTGACATATTATATCAATTAAAATTGTAACTAATGTAATAGTGGTAATAGCGCGAAATATCGCGCTCACCCATTTTGCAAGCGAATTTACACCGTATTGTTATCGTCATATAGATCGAAGTAGTAAATGTGATATTTCGATATAAAATCGCTTCGGATTGTATGCGTATGCGTCTGTGAACCGCGCAACGTGGGAAGTAACTTTAACATGTCCCTACAATGTCTGATACAGGCTGTTAAAGTTTACACTTCGAGCTGTAGTCTTATTTATTATAATTAATTAATTAGTAATTCAAGAAAGCGCTTATTTTAGTATATCGCACTAATCATTGACAAAAAGTCGCTTGATTGTGAATAAATCTCGATTTGAAAGAATTACGACCGGATTTAGTTTAGTTTAGATACATTAATAATAGCTATTCCTAGTCATTATTTCTCTAAAACTATAAACTAGTGTGTAGTTTAATGAATACTTTCGAACTCAAATTATGGTTAAAATGTTTTACAGTTTACAAAAACTTCGTTAAATAAAATCAGTCGATCGATTTCGATAGCGTTCAGTTGAGAGATTCTTTATCCGTTGTACAGTCACATATTTAGATTACTCGCACACATTTTTTTTAAATATTAGTATTGCTATGTTATTCATATGTGTGGGACTAAAATGCTAAACGATGAAATAAATATGCTAATTATTAAAAGGTAAATTATTATGTGTATGTGTTATGTCCTAATGTAACAATATTAAATAAGGCCATGCGAAAATGACGTATTTTTCAAGGTATATTTCTTAAGTTTTAATTTATTACGGCATTTACAAGCACTTATGAGCCGTAATTTTGTGTTTTGCACCGGAGGCAATAGATTTAGATAGGTTTGTTTACATTGTGCATTCAAACTTATTTATTGATAACGGACCAATATGAGGTTTCAAATATTTTTACAGAATAATTAATAACGAATCCGAAAATGTCTTCCCACAGACGCTTAAAATTAATGTATCTAATAAATTAAAACGCAAAAAATTATCCGTTTTAATTCAAAATCGAGACTATTCGTCTTACTAATAAACGCTATTTAACTAAAAAAAAAAGTGATTAAATGGTCATAAGTAAATGGTCTAACAAATAAATCATTAGTCATCTGAGTTTAAGTGTATTCCGAACCGGTGGTAGATTCAACTGCATGTACTTAACGATAACGGCCTTACAAGGGGGCCAACAAATATTATTATAACCTTATTTATCTTTTGTCCTGTTAAGACGTTGGATGTCAAAGAAGAACGTAACGCAAGTAAGGTTATAATAATATTGTTTTCTAGAGATGGTGGTTGGACTGGTGGATGCTAAACTAAATAAATAACTTTTTGATTATAATTGGTGGTGTTCATTCGACCTACCAAAAACCATTTAAATATAAATAGCGTTTATCATATAAGGACATGTGAGTTGATAAAACAATGTGTATTACAGTGGCACCCCTGTCTCCGACGAAGATCGTTGCGTTCCGACGTTTGTCGGACGCAGAGCGACGCCGCCCGCGCGCTTGCCGCCACTCCCCCGTCATCCGCATCACCGAGAACCCCATCTCGGAGGCGGTCGTGTGCTAAACGCTTTACCCCCACTCGTTGCCCGGGCTCGCGTAGGGTCGAAACAGGGGTTGGATGCGGAAAATATATGCACTTTTTAAAGAATGGTCAAACTGACGCCAATTCCTTTCAAATAGCGGCACCCGAATCACTTGGGCCGTTTATCTCGTTTATCTTTAAATATATTCTTCTATTACTAGCAACTGAAAATTAATCTTCTTTAAAAAAAACGTGATTGACCCGTATATTCGCGTTTAAGTGACGGGCCAACGAGCGAGCGAGTCGCATTCGCTTGCGTCATGCATTTTGTGCGAAGTTCGCGTCAGTTTGAGCGTTCCTTTATACTTAAATTGTTGACTGCTGATGTGAAAAATTGTATTAACATCTTTGATTGACATCGCTTAATCAATAAGTTCCGCGTCCAATTTAGTATTTGATAATATTCACCCCTGCCAGTGTAATGTAGACATTAATAAATTTACTGTTTGTTTTAAATAAGGTATGCGATAAACTGCGTGGTTGAAAATTGGTACACATAAGTACCCGCAAGGTGCGAGTGTAACCTATTTTTGGATGAGGATATTTAAAAATACATAATAGGTACTTGTATAAAATTCGATTATAAAAGTGCATGGGAATGTTTGACGTACCAAAGACTTAACTGTTTGTCTTGTTAAAGATAAATTTTGGATCATTTTTTTGAAAAGGAATACAAACGTATCGGAAGCAAACGTGTGCAACGCGGGCCAAACGGGTGACGCCGACATGTAGCTAGGTTTCTCACCGTCGGTGAGTCGCACTGTTGAAGTTATATCATTATATAATTTAAGTACAATTTATTATAACTCACTGATATTGCTATACATATAACGTCGAGCGCCTGATAACTATCAGTTAGGCTAACGTCACTTGTTTAATTGCGTTTTGATTATAGCTATTTTTGTAGGCGATCAGTTAGTACATATGGTTGATTTGGATATTTTAGGGTCAGTTCACACCGAGACGAGACGCGACACGACGCGGCGTGTACTGTTAAAGACATTGATACAAATAGAACTTTATTTACTACACGAAAAGGTATACATTTCAATGAGAGAATTAGAGTACGTCTCTCGGCGACACGCTGCGTCTCTAGGCGTCGGGTCGCGATGCGTTTTTGGCGCCGCGCTGTGCGACGCGCGCGACGCGTCCTTGTGAAACAATTGGCCACACAATGTCACGTCGCGGCGCCGCGAAACGCATCGCGACCCTCGAGGCACGGCGCAACGTCGCGGACCGTACTTTAATTAGCTCATTGAAATTTATACCTTTTTATGTAGTAAATAAAGTTCTAGTTGTATCGCTTTCTTAAAAAGTGCGCGCTGCGTCGCCTCTCGGTTGTGAACTGGCCCTTAGTGATAAATTTGATATAATGGTGGGCTGGGGCGGTAGGGGCGGGGGCGTTCTCGGCGTCATTCAAGCTAATGTCGCATTGAATGCATCGACAATAATGCCTCAATAGTGTAGTGCGTGCAAGCTCCGAGTCTGCACGATACGACGTCGCTGGGTGCTATGCTAAGACCAAGTTAAGAGTTTCCATATTGGTCGTTATATAAGTTAAAGGAAATTTTGAAAGAATTTTATTGTGATTGTTATGCCGGCTTGTACCTGCGTTTCGATATTGTATGATTTCAAGTCCTTTTTAAGTTATTTCTGCTTTTATTTTTTCGAATATAATAAGGTATGTCTATTTTTTATTATTTATGAAATCAGTATTAATTGTTTTTATTGCAGATAGATTTATTTTACATGGGTATGTAATAATAATTTATTTATAAATATTAATTAATATAGCCTAATTTATTTTGTAAGTAAAAATAAACTAGTAATATGTCACAGCTTTTATCTCAATGTAACTAGATCAAATAAATATATAATTGCAATCGCTTTAATAGATGAAATAAAATATAATTTTGTGTTTTGTGTAAAGAAAGATCTATGATTCGGTATTTCTCTTCGTCTGTCTCGCATGTTGACGGCGATGAGATGAGATGCTATATTATATTACCTTTTACCTATTCCGGTTGGTGAGAGAGAACATTACTGTTAATAATGGGGTTGATACCTGAGTAAAAGAAAAAATCTAATTAGTCCGTCAGTTAGATTATCAAAATTGAATAACTATATGCGGAACTTCAACATACGATATCTTCGTATTTTTATGTGTAATCGACAAAGGAAAAAATACGTGTCTAATATTTTTTGATAATATAAATGACGAACTAAATAGATTTTTATGAAAACGAAGATTTTACTTAATTGTTATATTCTTTTAAAACAATGCTACTTACCAAATTGTACTAAAATAGTGTTTATTTACTTTATTGCATCATGTATGTGTATGTATTAAAATAGTACGTAGTGTACACTAACAAATGTTTCGTTTACATTCGCATTAATTTATCATTTGGTATTAACGTAAGATAAGAATGGAACACATCACTCCATAAATGATGATAACATTGAATCTGTAGATAGGTCAGTGTAGTAGTATATGCCTAACAGGCCTTTATATTTTCAAAAAATACGGCCTAAAATTGCGGCCACAACTTTCAGTTGACAAGGTACCGGAAAACGTGCTTCGTAGAACATGAAAATATATGTTAAAACTCGTCTGATCACAATTGTTCTATCTAATTTGAGATATGTTCGTAGCGTTAAGTAGTTCTGATAACTTAGTTCTCAATAATTTGTGTGAAGACCTGGATCTAATAAAAAGTGATTTTATAATGTTTTTCTTTCATTTCTTGCTAACTCTGATGGTGGTGACACCTTTAAGTCTCCGGCAAACAACAGTGGCGGCGAGTTCGCACGCGATCCTTTGATTTTTCACCGCGTTCATCATATGTGTGAAGTTATCCAAAGACTATATTCACTATTACAAATGATTGCCATTACATATCACTCCTGTTTACCGGAGGATTTATTCGTGAAATCTCAAGAGTGAGATAACTTTATTTTATATTAGCGATGCAATATCGCAAAATAAAATAAATAAATATACGTATGTATGTACATAATGTCGGGTACAGCATATTATCTCAGCATATTGGTAATGCCTGGAACCATGTTTCAACAACGTCCACGTGACTTCAGCTGAAACAAATCTAATTCCAATACTATTAAACGAGCAATATTTATATATACAGGGTGATTGGAAGATGGGTGCAAAGATGTAAGGCGATGATAGTATAGATCATTTAGACCCTTTTTAGCCATGGTTGTCTAAGACGAAGTGTGAAATATTTTTTCACACTTCGTCTTCGTCTTCGGGGGAAACAGCAAATAAACTGCCCAACTTCTCAAAAAATTGTGTCAGTCCATGCGCCACTCATCCTGTATATGTTTATTATGTTTTGAGATCTCGAAAACGGGATGTAACGATTTCGATGAAGTTTTGCAATTTGGGGGAATCCATCTAGCTAGGTATCATCCACAGAGTTAGAATATTACAGAGTGATAGCGTTAACAACGATACTTTGTGCGAAGCGTGAGCAGTTTCCATATAGATGCATTCACAGATATATCGTACACTTGTTGATTTACAGTCAGACAATATGTCGATATGGATTCCATGTAATTTGTTCTCGGTCGATTCCCACACATGACATGCATTTGTGTGCATGAATATGTCTGTATGTTCTAACTTGAGTCTGGGTGTAATTATATATGTACAAACAAAAAGTAGTATACCTGTTTAGGAGTTTAGGGCGATGAAAATATTAACAAACACCATTCACTCAATTAATTGTTTATTGACACTGTTTCACACATTATACATTATATGGTATAAAAACTGAAAAACTAATTTAATTGTACGGAGCACTTGTAAATGGTTTGACAGTTGACGTTAGAGAGAGAGAAGAAAGAGACAGATATAATTTAGTATCAGATATACTAAACAATACCTATGTAATTATATCAGCTATCTGGTTTCCATTTTGCCCGTACCCGTGCTCACGGCACGTCGGTCAGGCTATGAAACTAAAATTATATGACTGTTTTTTTTTTGGGTAAACCCCATATTTCATAATAAAATAATAAGAAGTGTAAGTGTTTTTAGGTTCGTAATATAATGGGTGTAATGGAAAGGTAGGTATATCCAAATTATAGTAATCGACTTTTTAGGGTTCCGTAGCTCAAAAGAAAAGAAAACGGAACCCATGTAGGATCACTTTGTTGTCCGTCTGTCAAGACCCTTTTTCTCAAGAAAGTGTGGAGGTAACAAATTGAAATTAATATCAAATACACAGGTCTGCAATCCCTTGGAGCGGTGAAAAAAAGAAGATCAACGCAATCAAAAGATTATGAGAAACCGTTTATGCCGAACATTTTGCCAGGCGCAAGGGAATCAAAACCTACTTCCCGTTGACCTAGAATCTTGAAATTTGGAACCAGCAAGGCAATGTAGCACAACCGTAAATTAGTAGTTACATCACATAAAAAAATGACAAAATCGGAAAAACAGGGAAAAAAATTCGAGACTCGATTCCCGTGATGAACTATTTACATGTCTACAAGTCTGTACGGAACCCTCGGATCGCGAGTCCGACTCGCACTTGGCCTGTTTTTTGGTACTAGGCGCACAGATCGCGGAAGAGAAAATGCTATATTAATATTAGCTTTGCAGGCCTCACAGAGCCCTTATGGAGCGTGTTTGGCGTGTAGATGCTCACTTCGCATCTGGCATGGAGTTGCCGACTTGTGTGATTATATTTATAAACCCACCTTCATCTACGTCGGCTGAATCCTCGTCTGTGAGAACTGGAGGGTCTGGAGGTTCGATAATAATAGAAGTATAGAACAACGGAGGCTCAAGATCTTCGTCTTCTTCTAGCACAGCTCCTCATGATGTAGTGTAAAATAAGCGAAAAAGAAACTAAAAAAATATATAAGGTCCTAATAAATTAGTGAACTTCCTCTTGAGGGATGAATGTATAGGTCATTAGTAATCAAAAAATAATATTAGAAAAACAATCCGAGGAAAAAAAAAAAAAAAAACCTTCGCGCGGCTTCTTTGATTTGCATAGAGACAGTATAGGATTTTTTATTTTTTTTCCCTCGGATTATTTTTCTAATATTATTTTTTGATTACTAATGACCTATACATTCATCCCTCAAGAGGAAGTTCACTAATTTATTAGGACCTTATATACACACGGATAAAATAAAAACACGTAAAATGCTACATAAGAGCGTACTGAGCGTAGCGCACTTTCCGCGTATGATAGACCAAATGCATAAAGCAGGTTGCATAATATTATCAGGACAAACATTGTTTTGAAATAAATGTAATATTGGCCCTGATTCTGTTGTTTACAACTAAACTAATTTTTATCTCACTATGTCTCTTTCTAACAAAGAACTTAAGAAAATTATGTAAGAAATTTAGTCCCGTCAAATTAGTCCAATGCTTGTTTTCAATATAAATTAAGTCACCATCTATCGCGTTTACGCCTAAATACACGCAAAATAAGACGGCAAAGATTAATTTGACAGCTTTTAAATATGTACTATCCTTTTACATAATGTTCGTAAGAAAGAGATGAAATGTGATTAATATTAGTTTAGTACGATTTACAACAGAATCGGCACCATTTGCTACTTACTTGAATGGCGCATACATTTTTTGCAAAAATTTCAGAACACTAAATAACAGGCGTCCGTGCCGGTTGCAAAGTTGCAACAAGCCTACTGGTTGACACGAAATACAAAAAAAATATTTCTCTCTAGAATCGCAAACAATTGAACGTTTGGCTATATCAATTGACAAGCATGAGGCACGAAAATTCTAACACATGAAATTGTGTGCCATACGCCATACGGCACCGCTAGGTCATATCTAATAGGTTTCCAACTGTACGGTGTCATCTCTAGGTAAACGCGTTTTTCCCAGGTAGGTACGAGTAAGATCGGCAATTTCACTGCAGCATGTACGTATGTATATGTATAATACGTATCGACACTGGTCAAAGTGTTAGAATTCCGTCTCGTAGATCGTGGGTACGATCCCCGATCCAGTCCATCTTCTTTTTACGTTTTTCGTACACAGATCAAAGTAGATAACCAGATACAAGATAATTCAATTACATTATAAATTAATTTCTTAACATATTAGCTTTTTAAATACAAGTTTCATGTTTATAAACCCAAGGAATAAGATTTTTCAAAACCTATTATTGGATGCCTAACATTGTAGCCCCAGCGGTTTAGGCTCTGCGTTGATGAATCAGTCAGTCAGGACAAGTAATTATATATACAATACAATACAATACAAAAATTCTTTATTATTTACACAAAAACACACAATACAAAAATAACAAAATAAAATAGAAAGTGTAAACAATTAAGGCGGCCTTATCGCTGAAGCGATTTCTTCCAGGCAACCTAGGGCAATAGGATACATATAAGATAGGTGGAGCAGTAAATATATTATATATACCTACATAAAAATACCTACTTAAATAAAGTTCAAAAACCTAATACTTAAATTAAAACATTTAGATAAACTAATATATATTATACGTATATAAAAATATATATTTAATATATATATATATATATATATATATATATATATATATATATATGTATAGATATATATTTATCAATGTGTTCCATTTAAAATACCTATTTACTATTCATAAATATTAGGTTCTACTGTCTGGGGATTACGTCACTAAAATGGCGGCCGTTTGCATTATCAATTGCATTCTAAAAATAGATAGTTGCATTCTTAACGTAGACGACCCATATTCGGGAGGGTGACGTAGGCCAGTACCCAATTTCAGGGGGAGACGAAACTTTCTGAAATTGGTTTGTTAAACATAAAAACAAGTGTTCATTCACAATATGATATAGGTACTGAGGTGCCTAAATTAACAGACATGCATCTGAATATTATTCGAAAATTACGCGGATCACCAAGGGAATGTCAAATTGCTTCCAGAATCTTTCGGTTGCAATTAAAATGTTGTCGTCAAATTTTTCATAACGTCCTATGGTGTCACTGTGTAAATCTATGTACCTATAGGTAAGTACATTAATTAACCCATACATTTTGCAGTGTTTCAAAATATTACTAATAATAACAATTGTATTTATCTACATACTATCAAATGAATATGTCAAACTTTTCAACCAAAACAACAAACCGACAATATGAAGATTATTGTAGTAAACAACTATGGCTGGCCTGACCTACATTTCAATATTGCTATCAAACATACCAACATTGTTTCTTCTTGAATAGACTTTAACACAAGTAGATATGCTTATCTGTTGTTTACAACTAAACAAATTTAGTATCACTGTCTCTTTCTAACAAAGAACATAAGAAAAGGATGTAAGAAATTTATGCCTATCTATTTAATCCAATGCTTGTTTTCAATGTAAATTGCCATCTATCGCGGTCAAGTCTAAATACCCGCAAATGAAGACGGCAAAGACTAATCTGACTGCTTTGAATATGTTCTATCCTTAATCAATAATGTTTGTAAGGATGAGAATTCTGTATAGTAAAAATTATTTCAAGAAAATAAATATTAAAAGTGAATTCACAAAGTCAAAATAATCGTTTTTAGGATGAAGTAATAATTATAATGTTAAGGAATAGAAACGATTTCAAAGGCCCTTTTACCACAGATTTACATTTACGACCCCAGCCAAACTAGGTAGGCAAAAGTAGGTACTATGCTATTTAAAGTTATATAAGTAAGTACTTAAATATAAGGTGAAATTACTTAGTTGGCGAAACTTTGTAATTGCAAAGAGACCTCATTATTTTCTGTGACCATTATGACCTACGGATAATACACCATATTGAACTTTATTAATAGATTTATTTAGAGCTACAATCATGTTGGTGAGCAAAGTTGTGCAGTTTGCTGTGTTGGCGGCAGCTATTCTCTGGGATAGCAACACAGACGCGGCCACCTCTACACTGGTCAAATTCTGTGATCGACAACTTGGAGATATGATGAGCAGAGTATGCCGTGCATATAACAGCCCTTCGTGGGACATTCCTACAGGTAAATTATTCTATTTGTTATAACCATAAACTGAGGATAATTTCAGGAAGCTAATTCTTCTTATATTTTTACTAGCTACATAATAAGTAATTAGATATACCTAACGAATGACCTTATGCCATGGCGTAGCGTGATATATTTGGGAATTTAAATTCAAAAGACTAAACTCCTAATCCTAAAGACTTCTCGGCCATATAAACCATAATACGAGCACAAAATAAAACAAATTAAATGAAATTATATACATATTCAAATTATTTATATTAGGTACTTGTGAAATTGTGCCGCCCCCTTCCCCCGCCGCCACTGCACTAGGCCACTCTAATTACACACATTATATCAGCTAATACAAAGGAAGGTCATTCCATGCGATAATAGGTAAGGTACCTAAGTCGGTACCTATATATTATTGACTGCTTACTTACGCTACAACCTACTTACCTACCAAAATGTTATTGTGAGTTATCATTTCTAAATTTAGCTGTGCTAAATAAATTAATTAGTTTTGTAGTGTAGGCACTTATTATTTGTTACAACGAATTGATGGACTTTGCAACCCATGAAGTCTTATAATACCTATCTCAATCAAGGAAATATGCCAGGATACATTAGCGAAGTAGGTACATATACATTTATTTGTGACGTTAAATTTGATTCATGGTTATCTGAGGTACGTTTAAGTAAGCCGTAAAATTTTCGCCGGATAAAAATTATACTAACGAGGGTTCGCTGAATGGAGTCATAGTTCTAAATCTATGTTAGCTGTCAAATTCAAATGACAGCTTGTAAATAACTAAAAATTCGACTCAAAAAATCTCCGTAAAGTTAGGATTTCGCTTGTTATCTCGAAATTATTACACAGTAAAAATCAATCACAAATCAAACAAGAAATCAATTTGCCGATGCAAAACAACTAACAGCTGTCAATCTGACCGCAGGATAAAATTCAGCGACCTAAAAAGGTCGATAAAATTCATCCCAGCTGACGAAAACTTATACCAGCCGACGCCGTGAACGGGGCAGATTAAATTTTAGTCAGTTGAATTTTTCGCCTCGCGGTGTGCTTGACGTTTAGTCAGTTAAAATTGTATACTGGATAATTGACTTAAACGCACTCTGACGAACAACTTGATATTTAGAACCCCAGAATGAAATAAGTTTATAAATTAGTATTTACTAGACACAGTGATTAGATCCAGACTAAAACCTGATATGTTTATTGAAATATTTATTTTATTTATGTTGTTTTATACGAGTACTTAAACTTAAGTCCCAAAAAACCGTACGGTCCGCCTGGTGGTAAGCGGTTACCGTATCCAAATATAAATAGGTATGTGATGTGAGGTTTATAAAATATTTAATGACATTATTTTCATGTGTTCAGGACTTTGTTTGACGCAAGATTATGTGAATATATTTAATATCTATTACGGTATTTTAGCCTTAACTTTTTTAACTATTTACCCCCTTACTCATAAAGCGCTATTTAAGTAATATACTGTTTAAAGGGTCACGTAAATAATGTCACATTATTTGACAATGATAATAGAGTGACGTTATTTACGTGACCCTTTAAACAGTATATTAGTTAAATAACGTTTTATGAGTAAGGGGGTTAGTTTATATAGGTTTAAATAAGCTTAGTACCCCGAGTGTAAAGAATTGACGTTCGTAAACGATAGCTATTTAGTTTGTGTTTACGACACTTCTCTATAGGAATTGGCACAGCGCCTCTAGCGGAATACTCATGGTACTAAATTCTCCCATACAAATTTATAGTTAACGCAAACGCATTAGTAAGCGTTTATTAACGTCAATTCTTTACACTCGGGGTACAGAGTCACTCAGCAAGCTATGGAACGAGCTATGCTCGGAATTTCTCTACGAGACAGGGTCTGAAACGAAGACATTCGTAGGAGAAAAAATAAAGATATAGCTCGTAGAGTTAGTAAGCTGAAGTGGCAATTTGCAGGCCACATCGCTTGAAGAACCGATAACCGATGGTGAAAGAAGGCAAGTGACGCGCATCCAATGAGGCGCACGCGGTATGACGCGTCGATAACTATTCGTGGGCCCTGATTGGATGAGTTACGCGGTAGAGCCCCTAGTCAGAGTCGCTGGGCTCCGTTGGATGCAAGCGGCCCAAATCATTCCAAGTGGAAGTTAATAGTTCCAATTTATGTTTAGTAGTGGACATCCTTAGGCTGATATGATGATGATGACGTAATAAAAACACATAACTTCACAAAATTGTTCATTAGTGTGCTGATGACGGTTTGACAACGTTAGATTATAAACTATTGAAAATTAATGCGTTATATAGTAAGTAATTCCCCGATATATTGTGAACTGTAGTATGGTACAGTTCACAATATATCCATACCATACATTGCCTAGGAATTATATACAACTAGCTGTCCCCCGCGGTTTCACCCGCGTTCCCGGGATAAAAAGTAGCCTATGTCCTTTTCTATACCATAGGCTATCTGCATGCCAAATTTCATGTTGATCCGTTGAGTAGCTGAGGCGTGAAGGCGTAACAAACAAACAAACAAATAAACAAACAAACTCACTTTCGCATTTATAATATTAGTTAGGATGACGGATTACTGATGAATGATGATTACGGATGTAATACACAGAACACACACACATAATATACAAACACGCATTTTTGTGGAGTTATTTGGAAGTATGGACTTTCTATTACTTTGTTTTTTTTTTTTGACAAATTTAGTAATTTCGGATTTCTTTTTTTGTTTTTTTATAATTTTTGTTTGTTGTGGTTAGATCGATTAAAATCAATTCAGTTTATTTGGTCAAATAAGAAAAATCATCATTAGTAATTGATATTGTATTTCAAGCACATTTTCTTCTTTTTTAATCTAATTTTTGACCCGTTTTTTTTCTTTTCCTCTATCTATTTATCTCGGCGAAAATCTTAGTCCGAATACAGGGGTAGGCTGAAAAACAGCGTAGCTTGCATATTGTGTACGCTACATTCGCTGAGCCTACCCTATTGCCATATTTTTATATATTATATTGTACCTAATTTTAAGCTTATTTGTAATTTATATTGTGGCAATAAATTAATTTTCTTTCTTTCTTTCTTTATTACATACATTTCCGATGAAATTGATATGAAAAACATTGTTACAGTAGTGGAGCAGCCCGACGCGGGCGTGACGGTGCGGAGACAACGTTCCTTTATACAGGATTACTATACTATATGGCTCGGGAACATGGCGGACGAGTGCTGCATCACCGGGTGTACGTGGGTGCAGCTCAGCGAGTATTGCTCAATCCGTGCTTAGTAAGTTTATGCACCGAGTTTGTTTTATTTTTTAAGCGAAAAGCGTCTCCGTTTAAGATTGGGCAAAAATGCTTTCGATTAAGAAAAGTTTGTGAACACTAGCAAAAGTGATATAGTTTTCAAATTTAAGTTTATCAAGAAAAAGTGTTTGCGTTTTATAATTTAAATAGAAATACGCTGTTTGAAATTATAAAATAAAACCTTTTTTAATGCTTTAATAACAAAAAAATTGTAATTCAATCCTAATCAAATTGTATCAGAAATTTGATGGAAAGAAAAAGATCATTTAACCAAACCAAAGTTTTTACCTAAGTTAATACAATATAACTCCTCTCCTGGCTCGCAAATCAAGAGTTATCCAGCATTTCTTGCGGTAATCTCATTCTTGAATAGCGGCTTCCCTGATCTCGGGTAGCGGTCAAAAGCACGATATCAGATTTTCTGGCAAATTATTAGTAGCAAGTACAAGAAGACAAATTTATGTTACTGTAAAAGCCCGATAACGAAAGATAGGTAGTTTTTACAAGTACCAGCATTAATTTGCGGTTTCATATGAAATGTGTAAATTTTTCGGGTTCTTTAGAGTTTCGTATTTATGTCTAAGTTTGGTATCTGTCTATTTATCTTATTATTTCTGTTTCTTGGAAGAGTTTACCCAACAATAACGTTGTTGTAATCTCTACTTGATTTCTATGTGTAACTTGTGTTTTTTTGTTATAATTTTTGTAGCTATAGAGGTCTTTGTAGTAATCTGAGGCAGTTTTAACAATATCTATCATTGTTCGCATGTGGTTTTGAGGGTTTTTCAATTTTAACTTTGTAATCCACGTTTTACTGGAATTCAGTTGTTTTAACGTCTTTCTTAGACTTCCAAATTTTAATAAGTTGTATTTCTATTATTTTCATCCTATAATTTTCCTAATTATTTTTTAATTTATTGTTTCTTTCTTTCTTTCTATAAGTTCAAGAGTTATTTTGTCTCTCATCTCTATTTTTTTATTGTTTACGTTGTAATTCTATTCGTCTTTATAACATATCCTTTTGTTCATTTAAATGTTCCTAACATAAACATAATAAGTATCTACTTTTCAACTTTTTTTCTTTCGCCTTGTTGTCTTGCTCCTTTCATTGGCTAGATTAATTTTAAAACCGGTTCCCTTTCACTTACCCAGCATATCAAACTCCAGACACCTAATTTCCCACATCTAATTTCATCTTTCGAATTTCGGCGTGAAAGCGTTAACAAATAAATAAACAAACAAACTCACATTCGCATTTATAATATTAGAACAGATTAAAGACGTAAATATTAGTTAGGATAAAAGACAATTTAAGACTCAACCTCTCATACTGATCAGATCAACCATTAAAGAATACTGAAAAATAAAGTTTGAGTATGAGAATGAATGAACAACCTAAATAATAAAAGTAAATGTGTAATTACAGTTCCAGTTCACCACTGGAAGATTTGGAAGCTCACATAATCACGGTTCGTTCAGCCGAGCAAGATACAGATACAAGAGGAGTGAAGGGCAGCGCGGGGGCGGGAGCGGTGACGGCAACAGGGACGGTGGCGGCGGCGGTGGTCGGTGCGGGCTACACGGGCATACATCGCGATATCGTCATACAAAAATGGAACATGATAGGAGAATAACTACAAAATGTTTTTCTGTTGAGGATTTCTCTTAAGCCACATTGGGTTCCAAGTCCAATACCAGGAACCATGAAAATGCAAATAACTGAAAATATAGTACTAAAAAAGAATCGGTGATTTCTAAAACAACTTAAGTACAATAAAATAATTGTGCTGGAGACAAAAAAGCTGAATAAAACTTAATGGAAACAATCAATAAAATAGATAGTTTATTTGAATCTTACTGTAAGTAGTTAGCTTAGTAGGTACCTAATAATATTTTTATCGGAATTGATATTGTTTAGAATAATCTATAAGCAAAATAATAAAAGAGTAACATTGTCTGTACCTACCAGGGTTGTTGGAAATATCAGCATTGTTGCGAATATCAGCATCAGCTCTCAACCGGGCTTATAGTTAGGTAATTACGCCTAAGTGCACCCCAGTTGGGGCACGAACCTCGAGCCCCAACTGAGGCGCACATGGCCAGGGCGTTACCGATATACGAGGTAACGTGTAGTGTTACTGAACAATCCAATTCCGCAACTAGTCAGTGGTTTGACACTGATTTTGAACAGTAAGGACCAATCACTGCATCGTGTGTTTTTGACTTGGCCAGTTGCGTGTGCGAACACAGCTCAAGCATAGGTGAAAATGGGGCGGATCTAATCTTGCTTTCTAAGGCGGGTTTAGATCTGCGGTATCATGGAGAGTGAAGCAACCCATCACGAAAAAGGCGCGCGAGCGTGCCTTTTACGGACAGATTGTCCCATGAAATAGTGTCAAGAGGTAGAGGACTCTAAGAGCGACCCGAATCACCCCCATGTATGTTATCATGAATTGTCAGTTTACAGTTTTTTTTAATGCATATGGCATTGGTATAATTTACGTACCAAAAAGTCAATAAAATAATATTTTTTTTTTATGTCTGTCTGTTTGTTTCAGCTAATCTCCGAAATGGCTGGACCGATTTAGACGGGACTTTCACTGGCAGATAGCTGATGTTATAAAGAGTAACGTAGGCTACTTTTATTTTAGAAAATTAATTCTGGTTCCGCGCAAAAAAAAACCGTACGCAGGTGAAAATGCGGGGTCTGTAAGATGTTAAAATGCTTTCGTATGTCTGTCCAGCTGTTCTCTACAGGTCGCATTTCTCAACCGATTCTCATGAATTTTTTTGAGTAGGTTCGGTAATTAAATGGTATAGATGTTAGTTAGTTATATTTTCTCAAATCGGTTATTTTAATTTTTTTCGAAATTAATTTTGAAAAATGTCCAAAAATCTGAACGGCTGTTCTCCTCTACAGGCCGGATTTCTCAACCGATTCTCGTGATATTTTGTGAGCCGTTTCCGTATTTCTATGGATTTATTTGTCGGTTAAGGAATTTTATTTTTGAAAAAAACTGAGTCGACCATAAAATTACAGTAACTTTTATGGAGACTCGCGAGGTTTACAGCTAACAAAGCCACTAGTATTAAATAACTTTTATTTTTTATGCACTTATAGTCCCAAAAACTTACCTGGCCCGAAGAGAGAGGCGCTGTTATCGCCTTTGGTAGAGCAAACCAAATGGCAGGCACACTGACATTTCAAACTGGCGTCGTTAGTTCCTCTTTGGGCCACCGGGCCAGATTATTTGTGGGACTATGTGGTTTTGTCACTTAGATTAATCTAACTCAGGCTATCAGTGTATGTGTGTAGTGACTAAGAAAGGAAATAAAATTAACGAAATTATGCTATATTCATTGTTTTATTAGTAAGTATATATAATCCTACTAATTCGATAAGTACCTACCTACAATATCTATGCATCATCTCCCACTTCATTATAAAAATAATATAGAAGCATGCACCTAAGTAACTATTCTTGACAAGTGTCTATTTACTTGTATTAAATTATGGAATGGAGAAAAGTAAAATGCGTGTGTATGCTATGTTCGATTGAGGTTCGATCAAATTGGAATGTTTCTTTATATGTCGCCTAATAGATGGCGTTACTTGTAACAACAAGCTACTTTGCTTTGTCAAAGTGTATGGAGTTTGACAGATAGACCTAAAATATTGTTGGGTACACCCGGTACACCCAACAGTAGCGACATCTGAAGTGAGCAAAAGGCAGTTTTATCCCCTTTCATGTCTTTTTGAATTATGGCACAACAAACTTATCTGGCCCGGTGGCCAAAAGAGGAACTAACGACGCCAGTTTCATTCACACCAAATTGTATCCAAATCCGTTCAGTAGTTTTTGCGTGAAAGAGAAATATCTTCACAACATCCATACAAACTTTTACATTTATAATATTAGTAGTATTACTATAGTAGGAAGTATGGAGTGTGAAGAAGCAATTTAGGAAAAGTTATTAAAAAAAATACAGATTCAGTGATCATGATTTAATTCCAAGTACAACTAACTGGAGGCACGGTATGATGGCAATTGAGACTAACCAGTGACCATATCTGGCCTTGTGCCTAAGAGCATAGTGAGACATTTTCCGTCCTCGTAAGTGCCATTGTACGGTGCTCTAGTTTTAATATAAAAGATTTACATCTACTTACATTTCCATAAATTAAATACTTATGCAATTTTAATCAATACTGGGGTTATAACTACATATTATATTGCATTATGAATAGTGATTACAAATTTTACTGTAAATAATTTTACTCTACAATATCTTCGATCAGAAAGATATGGTGCGTTGGTGATGGCGATATATAAATAATTATAATCGTGAATATTTTAACCTTAACATTGAACCACTAACAATACCTTTTGCATAATATGCTACTATTAATATAATTCTAATACAATAATTATTTATAGCCTGGTAAATTAGTGCTCACAACAGGGGTGTGGATGGAGAGGTCAAAAGCAGAAAGTTTAACTTTGTTTAGACTTGTCAGGAAGACAAACATACTAAAAGTCCCCACCCCTCGGAGGTAAGCGCTAGGAGGGGGACACAATGAAGGTCCCATTTTTGGTTATTTGTTTACATCTTGAAAACGATACACCATAGGAAATTTTCTTATACTGCTCTTATATAAATTCTCTAAAACTTTAATTCAATCACGTTTTACCTATTCCCAATCGTTTTCTAGATATATTATGAGCTCTGAAAAAAGTTAGATTTTCAAAAATGAGTTTTTTACCTCACGCTTCATTTCATAAATTGCAAACAGTTCATCTGGGAAGAACAGCCTAACAGAACTGCAGCAGAAGTCCTAGGGCCTCCTAGGGCTTACCTCGAAAGTGTGGGCACTTTTAGTATTTTTGTCTTCTAACTAGTCCAAAGTTCCGAAGTCAAACTTTCTGCTTTCAATCTTTCCGTCCACAAGCATTTGTTGCCCGGACTATTAATTTATTATCATTATATTTGAATTACGATACATAGTATTGCTCAGGATGCAATGCACATGCAGCGTTATCATCATCAGCATTGCATCGCCTCGTTTGTAGTGTTAATATAGCACTCATTCGATTATAAATAAATGTGGTGGTAATCAATTATTTAAATAGTAAATAAATATAAAGGAATGTCACTTTTTATATTCCTTTTATAGTCAGGGCCTCCTTGACATTGTTTCTCTGAGTTGGCACAAACATATCTATAATATCTAATTATTCGCCAAATATCAGAATTTCTGTGTAAAAGTTGTGGACCCACGTACCCATATCAAGATCTAAAGCACCTGGCGAATGTCGAATTCCTTCCAGAATCTGTCCCGCAATTAAAATTTTGTCGACAAGTAGGTAATTAAAACGAACTATTTTGTTACCCATTACCATTAAATTTACCATTACCATTAGGCTCGTAATACACTTTGTAGAGAAGTATTACGAGCAATTTTTGGAGCTGTAGAATTCGAGTGGTTGAGAATTGGCTCCCAAAGCTTAAATAGACTAGCCTTCGACCAGTACCCACTTGACGTTGAGTATTGGGACATCCTGTATATAAGATAAGTGTAACCTTAGTCAATACATATAATGTGTTTTTGTTCTGAATAAATAAAAACATGCATCGGCGATAACTTGAACTCTTTGATCGGTGTCAAGTGGTGTTTCCTCCGCACGCCTGTAGATATCACAATCCATAATCAAATATTGGAAGCATTTGTGTAATGGCAGTTTTTTTTTTATATTCATATTCATATATTATCCTTTGACTGTTTGGTGATCCGCGCGGGCGAGAAAAACAATAGAAATCAATTGTTAATTTTTAACCGCAAGTCAAGAGATTAATGTTAATTAGACGTATAGTAAGGGGCACGAGTCGTGAGCACAGATTTACACCTGCGCAGTAGTTAATTTTTCGGTCTGTTTGGCGGAATGAAGAAGGGAGGAGCGCCGAGCTGCACACGATTGGTTCGTCAGTCGATCCTCGTCGTCTATTGGATTCTTGCGTGTCATTTGGCTACTGTGATTTGGCCAAAAGTAAACATGCGCGAGCTTGCCCCCACTACTGCCTATCTTTGCTCACCATTCGTGCCTCATACTGTACAGTGTGGTCAGTGCCGGGACAAGCAACCTTAGTTGGAATTTTAAACTGGCTAGGCTAACCTAACCTAACCTTAACCAGCAACGATTATTTTTATACGACATAGTTTGTAAACAATCATACGATCCGCCTGATGGTAAGCGGTTACCGTAACCATATGAACACACGAGGCATAAGTAACTGACGTTTTACGGACCCTCCCCGTTGAGCTCTGGCGACCGCACTAAGGAACACAACATAAAGTTATTCTGCAAGATTGATTGGCGGGGCGTATTCATGGAAGAAGCAGACATATCAAATTGACTTTCCATGAGTCGCACATCGCAATAATAAGTTTTATTTTCAATTAATACATTTTTATTTGAATACAATCTCACCATGGTATTTTGGATATACAAATTTATTTTAGTTAATAAACAATTTTCAATTTAATTGAGGGTTTAAACATAACGTTTAACAAGCAATGATTTTCATATTTATACATAGTCACATTTTATAGCAATTGCCTAAGAAATACATTGTTTGAAATGGAAGCCTTTCATAAACTGTATTACGGTATACTAGTCGCCAGTATTAAAACGTGCATAACAATACATTACATAATAATAATATTGTAAACCTATTTAGAACGTATGGAGGAGAATAGGTACCTTACCTATAACAAAGATCTATGAGCTACGTGGAAAGGACATTTAATCAATCAAAGTGATGAAGATATTTTCAGTGTAGATAAATAATGTTAGTTTGGAGGGCATGGCCTTTAATAAAACACAAAGAATTGTATATTTATAAAACCTACATACAGGAATACTTAGCTGAGATCCCAGGAATTTGAAACATTTTGCGTGATCTTTAGACAAATGTCTAACAAATATATACCTGCAGTATGCCAAATTATTTCTTTAGCAGTCAAAAATGAAGTTTCCTGTTTGATGGAGTCACTTGGGATGTGGCTCTGCGACAGTCATGGTATTCGCGTGGAGCTACAAGTTCCGTGCGTAGTCCTCGTCAATAACGTATTTAGTTTGTATGTTGACATAAAGTTCATTATGCTATGTACAATTTCGTTGCAGAAAATCGCTTCCACTCCATTTCGTGGCAATGTAAATTGAACCTAAGTCACGAATGTTTAATATTCTCGTGTCATTTAGTAACCGATCCATAGAGATTTTAATACTCGCCCTTTATGGGTTAACTCCTCTCTATTCAAAGGTTGCTACCACTTCAAGCGGTAAGCCCGCTCATTGTAACATATGTATTTATAATAATGAAGCGGAAATCGAAACAATTAGAAAAAATCAAACACGCGACCAGTCTAGAAGCTAATCCCAAACTCGTTCGTCACCTACGATGGCTGTCTGCAGGGAAGTATTCGTTAAACTGTGCTTTTACAGAATATTATTTTCTACAATCTTGAACCCCCTTATTACAAAGCATGGTTTAAAGCGAACCCAGGCTTTAAAATAGCTTGCATCTCTTTTTGATATATGACGTTAGAAAGTGACCGAGTAACTGGTTTTGCTTGTTTTAAATCATCTTTTTTAATGGGGGGAAGGGTTTTAAAAATACAGAACTCGTAAATAAGGTTGCAGCTTTGTACCCAATAACTGCAAAAGATGGAATGAAAAACAATAACGCTACAATAAAATTCCGAACTGAGTGAAACCCAAAAACCGTTCTACTGCTAATATATCGCGGTACGTATTCTATAATATAGTTATTATAAAAATGTATCAATACAATCTGACTTACATATTATTATATACATGCGTGTTTTTGGGTACACTATATCTAAAACTGATCAAAATAAAAAATACAACGATTATATTGCTTACATATTTTTTTGAATTCTTTCAATAGGAATTTTACTTATTTATTATTCATATACAGGTAAATTTTTCGACCGGCATGGGGGGCCAAATCTTATAGGGAATAGCGAAACACGCTCAGAGGAGTCTCGGACCCGATTTAGAAAAAAAACCTATAAATCTTGGGTTTAGAACACACTTTGTTCCTGGAATTGACTTACCAGGAAATCATTGAATTTCTGGTATTTTTTTGCACACGTCGTCCAATTGATGGATTATTATAACATAATGTTGTGATTCAGAATGCGTTGACACTGGCTATGGACATCATTCCGAACAATTGATCACTTAACCCATTGGCTCCCAATAACTAAATATTATGAAATGTAGCCTTCCAGGAACTGCTATTTAGTTTAATAAATGAAGGAAAAATAAAATAGTTGTATATTAAAAAAATACCATTCGTTTATGTAGCTGTTTCTGTTATCTAACATTACTTCCCATAATGTGATCCTTATAAGCGACACTACGTGTTATGTTCTTTTTTAATCGAAATTAACGAAACTTAACAATTAACATAATAATTAACGTTTCCTGGATATATATGTTTGTATCGAAATCGGGCCAGACTTGGCAATCGATGCCCAGTTCAAAAAATTGAACCTGTAATTCACTTATATCACCGCTGTATATGCAAACAAAGCATAATATGGTGTATAGTTTTATCATATAGTATCGATTTTATATTAGCAATAATATATACTTGCTGTACCTTTGTTCTGGATGAACAAAGCAGAGGTAGCGTCCATATAAACAAATTGGTCGGAATCCAGTAATGTCTAGCATGAGTGTTATTTTCGAATACTAGAGATAATTTTGTCAATGTAGTGAAGTGAAGTTTGGAGCCGATTTTCGCGTTGATTTTGTTCACAGTTACGCTTCGTGACTTTTATTATTCGTAGCCCCATGCCCATTGTTGATGATCTTATTGATAGATTGCGAGGCTATAAGCTCTATAGATTTGAAAAGTTCTTATTACAAATTATCTATAAATGAATCTTCAATTCACAGGGCAGGGCTCATCACTCCGGATAGCCATTACGAGTTTATCAAAATGCCTCTTGGTTTGTGTAATGGACCATCTGTTTTTCAAACATTGATGAATACTGTCCTGGGTAAATTAAATATTACTCTCGCTGTCAGCATTGTCGTACATTAAAAATATCATTACAACAAGCCGCACAAAAAACAAATAGATTTACGGTTAAAATATTAATGCGAAGCAACTATCACGTTTCTATATGATGGACGCACCTTTTAAATTGCTATAATACAATACACAAAACAATCAACAATCGTATAATAAAAGTTGTATATGATGTGACACATTACTTATATCATTTTCGCGATGTATAGTTTTACATAAACAGTCTTAGCCTCTAAAAATGAAGTATAATATTATAGTAATAATAACGGTAAGTATAATCGCCAGGTAGATTTTCTTCTTCCTCAGTTTGGTCTGTAAAGAACAATTAAAACATCTGTTGTGAGTAGGTTTCTCGTCGAAGTAGTAGTTTGTCGAAAGAAATTGCAATAAGTATTCACATATTAACGAGGCTGTCTAATTTGGTACTTTTGGACGCAACAGCAGATTTCGTGTTCCCTACATGACCTTACGCTATATAATTTATTTAATCATAGGGAAATAAACATTTTTATTATAGAAAAATAATAATACAATACAGACATATTACAAGCACAGCCAATGAAAGATTTCAACGGTAAAAAGGAGTTCGACGTTTTTGGCATACTTTTCGGCCGCCATTTGGCCCTTTTTTGCAAACGGCGGTGCACCACAAATCCTAACTAATATCATAAATGCGAAAGTGATTTTGTTTGTTACACCTTCACGCCTCAACTACTCAACGGATCTTTATGAAATTTGGCATGCAGATACCCGATGGTATGTAGAAGGACGGAACGCGGGTGGGATTATGGTGGTAAAAGGCATTCTAAATACAAGAATTCAAAAAAAAAAAAAACGTCGTCTATCTATTCTTAGTAATAGCATGTATTTTATGCGTTCGCTTTATAAGGTTGGCTTACAACCTTTTTAGGCGGGAATTATAAAATCGCCTATTCTATCACTCTCGGTACATATGACATTCACGTTTTAGTGATACAATTTTACACATTCGCTTTTGCATTTTGTATGCGCAAAGAAGCACTCATTAATTCTAACTATAATATCATAAATACAAATGTGAGTTTGTTTGTTTAAACCGCTGAATCGATCACGATGAAATTTGGCATGTACATAGTCCATAGTATGGAGAAGGACATAGGCTACTTTTCATCCGGGGAACGCGGGTGACACCGCGGGGAACAGCTAGTAAGTAATATTTCAGTAAGTACCCCCACAGCTGCACTTTGGAGCTTGTTTCAATGCTCTGTTCACCACTGTCAGTCATATCATCACATACCTCGGTAACGCAAGCCCACAGATTATTTGTAATTGCATTAGAAAATGCCATAAATATTGAGCAAAATAACGAATATCTAAACTATTTTTACATAAACGTTTCGAGGCCTTCGAAACTTTTGTGATCAAGCAGTTTTTTATGGTAAGTATTGAGTATAAGCAATAATTCGCAAGCAACGGATTCATTTCATTAACTGTAAAAAGTCATTTGTTGTTTCTAATATATCTATTCAACATGCCAGTCTCGTCCGCGACGAGAAAGCGACCAATCATCGACTTTTTTATCTAATTATAAAAAATCGCTAACTTTAACCCTTGATTATGAAATAATTGTTCCAGATGGGTAGCGAAATTACAGAGATAAAATATAAAATAAATGAAAATCCTTCTTCACGGCTATTTGATCCCAAACCAAGCAAAGCTTGTACTATGGAAACCAGATAACTGATATACATACATATACTACTTTTTGGTACCAACATCAGGACATGCAGACATGTTAATGCACACAAATGCGAGGTGGGAATCGAACCCACGACCTGCGGCGTGATAGGTGGATCTTAACCAACCACGCCAAAGGGCTCGTCGAACATTCTATGACTTTTCTCAAAACAGTTATTAACTTTCGCTATTGTCATTTTATTTAATTTCTCTGGAAAATTATTGCTAGCTTTTCAGTTTACATAATATTAGATATTTATAAATTGGCACTCAGCTTTTGGCTAATAATAGCAAATTAACAATTATTGACTAGGTTATTTAATATTTACCTTATAATTAGAAGCTTCGCCCAACTCCCTGACGCCACTCTCAACGTTCCTCACTGTGAACTCCACATTGGACTCAATAGAATCAACCACTTCACCTTGAGTGTGTATCATAGTGCCCAAGTCTTTGAAGATGGTGTTCACATCCATTATGTCATTCTGAAATTACACATACATTGATTTTAATCACATACACCTGTAATTTTTCCGTAATTTACACTAAATGTTAAATTCACAAAACAAGTTTGCAACATACATTTATATTCCATTACATTACATTAATATTATATAATAACAAGGGAAACAGACGAGGCGGTATTAAGCGATAAAGAACCCGAGAGTGTAATGATCAATGCACACGCGTGTCATAAGACGTTTTTCAACACACTCGCGACGAAAAAAACAGACGTAATTTTTTGTAGATTTTTTGATAATCATCAACCACACAATGAGAACTTTAACAAACATAGCGCGCAGCATAATTTTTTTTTACAGCGATGCGCAGTCAAACTGTTTTATCCGGTTAAATTAAGAATGTTTCGTCTACACACATATCACTTACAGTGCGATACAAACTTAACATAATCGGGATAATATCATAAAACAGTAGTGCGGTAATGTAATGTAAAAGCACCAGTTCGTAATAAGCTGTCTTATGATACTAAAATCGGTGCAATAACAGCCACTTTACGAGCGAGTGCGTTGAAAAGTATCTTATTTAATATAACTTAATGTTAATGAATACAGGATGACACCCACCTCAAGTTGTCTTATGTCCCTCTCCCGTTCTTCGAGCTCCATCAAATTGCGTTCAGGCTGAGCCGTCAATTGCTCCTGCCTGCGCAAGTTGGTGTCCCCCATCTCCACTAAATCCTTGTTGCTGCTGTCGCCTGATTTCATATAGACAATTAACGTTTTACCGCACAACAAATGGGGAAGAAATTAACATCACGATTGGACGAAGTCGAGCACTGAAATGCCATCACTATATTGGAATTTTATCCTGTTACAAGTGAATCATCTCGCATTCAGAAACGAACGGAGGAAGCGTACGATGCGGCGTTTTTTTTTAACAAGCCTAGACAGTCGTACACGCAATTCCGCAACTTTACATCACTACACTTGCACGAACCGGTTCGGAAATTATCGTTATGAAAAATATATATACATATATTCGTATCGAAGCAACTCGACATCAGATCTATATGAAGTTTAAATGGGACTATTTCGGAGTAAACCACTTTCGAGCAAAAAAAAAATTTTGCTAATCTGTCTATACATGACGGAGCTGTGACCGAACATACACAAAAACAAAACATCATCATCATCATCATCATCATCATCATCAGCCTATAATGTCCCACTGCTGAGCACAGGCCTCCTTTCACAAATGAGGATGAAAGAGAATGGGCAGATACTCCATCACGCGTGCCCACTGCGGATTGATGGAGGTAGGCTAGTGGTCAACCTACTGTTGGAATTTTTCAAGCCGCCTAGGAGGCATCCAACTAGCTTAACGACTATCACAATTAAGTGATAACCGGGACCAACGGCTTTACGTGCCTTCCGAAGCACGGAAACGCTCGATTTGAAATACCACTAGACGGTCACCAAAACATATATCCGAATTGATAACCTCCTCGTTTTTGAAGTCGAGAAAAGAAAATAACCCCTCGTATTGTTGTATTTTAAAGGATATTTTTTATCTTCTTAATGTTCCTGTATAAAATAGTTTTATCTGTATTATCTTTCATGTTACCATTTCTTTTTTTTTCATTGCATATATTTTTCGTAATATGTATATTAAACATATACATATTACGAAACATATATTCCTAAAAACTATTGCCGCTCCCCTCTAGAACGATTGTGATAGCAACAGTAATAAAATACCTAACGCACATACATTGATGGCAAACTTCCTGGTGTGTCGTACCCGTGCCATAGCCTAACTAGTTTTCTTTTTAAGCTTGTAATTACTGATATACACATGTATGTATGTCCCGAATGGGAATCGAGCCCACGACCTATGGCGTGACAGGTAGGTCTTACCATCCAAGCCAATTGGCCCGTCCATGTTTAGGCTTGTATTTGACGCGACCACGTGAAGATGCAGCCGAACTTGATAACGTAGCAAACAGAATCGATCATTGCTCCTTCATAATATAACTGGTTGCGCCCCGCGGTTTCACCCGCGTACCCGAGGTATATATTGCTTTTCCGGGATAAAAAGTACCCTATGTGTTAATCCAGAACATATTCTACCAGCGTGCCAAATTTTATCCAAATCCGTTCAGTTGTTGAAGCGTGATTGAGTAACAAACATCCATCCAAACTTTCGCATTTATAATATCAGTGAGATGAGACCTACCTCCTACCGCAAATGGATCGCCAATGTTGATGCTTTGAGCCCTCACTTTCTTCACGTCTTCCTTGGTCTTCTTAGCTGCCATCCTTTGTGTAGACTGCACAAAAAACACATTTTACTAATATACAGACAGATATTAGAAAAATGATGAGGTTAGAGGTACTTTAAGTTATTTATAGTGACAATTAAGATTTTTTTAAGGATTATTATTACGTTTTAACTTATTACGTACGACAATGTTAAGCGCCTCTTAAGATATTTTTGTGATTGCGATTGACGCGTACGGCAATACATGTATGTGTAGTTTGAAGATCCTCTCATTGATGATGATGATTAGTTCTATCAGCTAGTACAACGCCCGTCGCATGTCCTAAACAATAACCATTACCTACTAACTAATAATAATAATAACTGGTTCCAGAATAGTCATATCGGAGTAACCATGGATAAAACAAGGAGTGCGTGGTATTTAGGAGTGACACGCTCTGGGATGGCCGGAGGATCCTCTCATTAATCAAATATGTCATGATATGTCAAACATTTGTTATATTTACATCATATATTATTATTGTAATTGTGTTCCTATAGATGTTTGTATGAATACGAAACGATTACTTTTAAAAGTAAGTTTAAGGACCTCATAACATTCATGGTTATTATTTTTATACAAGCATTAATACTATTACCTACCCGAAACCAAATAAAAGAGGTGTTAAAACGAGGTATTTGAAGACAAATCCATAAATAAATTTCATAATTATATGAATACTAATTGGATTTTTATGAGACATGCTAAAAAAAAACATTAAAACACCTAATATGTAACAAGTCATGTTGATAACATATCCTGTTATCAACATGTACCAATAATCAGTAGTCGTTAGCATATAGCAGGATTATCAATAGTCGAAATGTATAATTGAATAGGTACTTAAACGCGATTGTGATGTAGAAAATAATATGATCATATATGTTTCCAATTTATACATAAACGGTCCGAGACAAGCACATGAGAGCCACGTTTTAAAGCTTTGTGTGTACCTTCGGCTACATATTCTATATTATGATCCTCAAAGAGCAGCTCGACTGGGAAGTATATTACTCATAGGGGAGGGGCAAGAGTCGGTAACGCGTGAGTGATGCCTCGAGTACTGCAAACGTCTATACGAGTACGGTAACCGCCTACCACCAACCGGCCCGTACGCTGAACATACATGCATGATTGACGAACATTTTTATTTACATAAGTCGTTTCGTTAGATAATTACCATTGTCACATTAAAATTGGCTGGCATGACAAGCCCTGCTGCGTTTGCTACATAAAGAATCGGAATCAACACAAACGAAGGTTGTTACTTTCTGATAAGAGTGGGATTGTGAAATTACGTCATCGTGGCATTTCCAGGGTATTCCACTGTTACGAAGTAGACTACACAACTGGTACAAAAATTGGTATGGTCGGATATTTTCCCAATCACCATAGGACTTTATGGCAGTAATACTATATAGACTCCTGCTATATTCTTCTATAATATTTTTTTATCGAACATTAAAACGAAAAAAAAAATAAAGACCTTGAGTTCACCCAATTAGCATTCCCAATATAAAATGTCATTTTTAAATAAATGCACAGCATCTAAACAAATATATAATACAAACTATCAATAAAATGTAAATTTTATTCTAGATGTCGTGACAGGCGCACATTCTGCGGTTGCGGTGCGAGACAATAGACGCGTAACATGTAGCCCAATTATGTTGACGCGATACCTTTATTACCCTCCATCCATGTTGTTATGTTATGTTGTGATCTAGCACAAATTTCATATTACCAATCATGGATATGATTGGTAATATGGAATTTGTTCTTTGCCAATCATTTTGAGAGTCACGTGATGCACCTCAATTATCGCCGAGTATTTTAATTATCCAGTTATTGCGACATAGACCCTTCATAGATTAAGCTGTTTTTGCATAAACAATCTAATTTTATAAAAAACTGTTTCACTAATGAAGTATACAAAATAAACAGATTTTACCTGAAAAGCATTGAGAGTAGTCATGTACTCATCGCTGAGTCTATCCCGGGTGAGCTTGTTGGCTGGCTGGTCAGTGTGCAATTTCATCAGCTCCATCAACAGAGATGACGTATCCTTCGCCAGTTTCTGTGTGTAGTTCTGGATTTGACGTCTACGAATAAAAAAAATGGTTTACATATTGATATGTATGAAAATATGGACCTATGGATAGCGTTATTGCTCAAGATTTTTGTATTTTCTATTGCAGGTAGTAACCACAATCTCATCACGGTCAGTGATAACGTGGCCGTTGATAAGGCAGCAAAGCCTAGAATAAAACTGGCTCTCAAGAGCAGCAGGTACACCGGTAGGTTCTTGGCGATTGATTTTTCAAATTAGGGGTTGTAGCCAGCCATGCGTATATTACAAAGTAACTCCAGGATTATTGAATGAAAACAAAAAGATATGTCAAACAAATATGTGTTCAAAATATGGGTGGAATGATAATTCTGTGTAATGTATCTTCATGCCATGTAGGAAATGAATACACTGGCATTTATGACAAGTGGTCAAGCTATGCAAACTCGAAGCATAGGTATTCGTTGCTATGTTGTTGTTTCCTCGCCTGCGCTTCATTTGCACGATGTCTACTGACATATCGAGACAATAGTAGTTTCAAGCTCATACGTGTCGAACAAAATTAAGCTTTATTTTCTCTGATTCCTTCACTAATTCTTTTATTTTGTATTTAATTGTAGAGGGTTATTAATAATGTGGGTCAATGACCTAAGTTTGATTACTCATACTTCAGTTTCCTTCATCAGAGTTCGTCATTCTAATTTAATCTAATTCTGAAAATATTGATCAACTCGCGAGTATCGAATATCTGAGTATTTATATACAACAAATATGTACAAAATACAATTTAAATATAGAAAATGTCCTGAAGTCTGCCGCTGCTTCCGATTAACGGCAAGTTTCCCAGAAGGCTGGCAGCGTTTCCTCTTTGGATAGTCAAGCTGACGCGTTCTTATCTGAGTTAATGATAAAAAAAGTATATACATTTATACATGTATACATTTATATAGTCAGTGTAACAATAACGAAAATAGTAAGTTACGAAAACGAGATCCTACTAGAATTATATTATCTATTTGTAGGACTACATATTACCAGAAAAACTGTTATTTTATGACTATCAAGATATTTAATAATATTCCAAAAGACATAAGAGAATTAAATATAGTGACTTTTAAATCAAAATTATACAAGTGGTTGAGCGATAAGTGTTACTATAGCCTGAATGAATTTTTTGTTAATGAATAATTATAATTTGACATTTTTTTATTTTTTTTTATTTATTCATAATTTCTAATAGGTATGTAATTTGTCACTATGAATTAATTATTTTATGATCAGTTGACATCCTAAGGTTTAATTAGTTATATTTTTTTTTTTTTTTTTTAGTAAAATTATTAGTTGTTATATTATAATTCAATTCCATTTATATAATTGCATGCCTACATTGTGTTAAGGCGAAACATGTAGATCAGATATTTTATGAATTCTTGTCATCCAAATGTACCATGTTCCCTGCAATAAATTATCTTTATCTTTAAAGACCATCGAACCGCTTATGGTTGTCCAACGATACATAAACATAAGGAAAAAGCTTGTATTTAGAAAACAGAGGAACCTACATGTGGGGCCATTGGGCAACTAAATATAGACTGACGTGATTGCTTATGTTTGCACTAGGTTCCTTTTTCTATTTTTAATACTTCTAATTACTTATTTATAAGAAAAGATTATAAATCTATATTTTGCTTTAATTAGATCCATTTTCTCTATAAATACAGAGGTCTGCTTTAGATCTACGGATAAAATACGGTTTTTCTACAGGTGTAGGAGCAAATACAAAAAGCAAGTTGTGGGCTCGATTTTAAGGCGATGATAGTTCAGTGATAATGACGTCGGATATCAAGACGAAGGTCCTGGGTTAGAATCCTACAATGAACTTGAGTTTTCGGTGAAGAAAAACATGGTGTGGAAACCATAGCACGGTGGTAGAGTACTTTGTAGTACCCACCTGGCTGGCTGGCTGCTACTACCAACAAGTTGAAAATCTGTCGCTAAGCAATAATGGTGTATTCCGACAGCTGCACTCGAGAGTTCCTTGTAGGCTTCGTGTGCATACCACCTTCGGCCTCATTATCACTTACCATGGTGAGATTGTGGACAAAACAAATTTAGAGTCGGCAACGCGCGAGTGATACCCCTGGTGTTGCAAGCGTCCATAGGCTACGGTAACTGCTTACCATCAGGTGGGCTGCATGCTTGTTTGCCAAATTAGTGGTATAAAAAAATAAAAAAAAACACAGGCCCTATTCACAGTAAAAAAATTGCCAGAAGTGTAATTCTGAAGGAACATTTTGTAATAAAACATAATAAATATATAAAAGTCAGTGTCAATTTTTTATAACTTTCCAGAGCTATCTAAAGAAAACTTACAATTGGTTTCTTAACTCTTGAGAATCCTGAGGAGTCTGGAGTTGATTGACCATCTTTGACATCGAAGACACTGAAAGTAGAAACTCATATCTAACATTTTGTACTAAACTAAATATTATAAATCTGAAAGTTTGTATGGATGTGAAGATGTTTGTTACTCTTTCGCACAAAATCTCCTGAATGGATTTGGATGAAATTTGGCACATAGATAGAATATATTCTGGATTAACATATATGGTACTTTTTATCCCAAGAAAATTATTTATCCCTCGGTAATGCGGGGCTATAGTCAGTAAGTACAAATAGGAACAGGAAAACTAAATGCTGCTTCTTTCCATGCACTATGTCTTATGCACTAATTTGTTACAAACATAATGATTTTGTGAATCCCCTTGCTACCATATAACATAAACTTATAATTAGTTTAGAGGGAGTGGACAGACATATGTGCACTAAAATTGGTGCACCCTAAATAGGATATGGAACCTACATTACTTAGGAATAAGAAAAAAATATATTTTATAATTTGCATATAAGAAACCAGAACTCTGACTGCTGAACTCTGCCTGACTGAATTTAAATCATAACAAAACAAATTAATTCATAAAAAAGCAGATTGTTTCAAAGCATTCACTCTACATGTGTGATTCAGCACATTATTCTCTGGGCCGTAGAATGTATTGTCTCTAAAAGAGAAGTCATAACTTAAGTAAGGAAGTAAGTAAAAACGAACATATAATAATTAATTAAATGACGTGTATGCTATGAAATGAATCAGTATTCAATATTGAAAATCATAATGCTGGATTTTCCTGTTACTATATTGCCCATGAGCTTCATATATATGTTGCTAGTGATTGTTCATTCATTACCCACAAAAAAAACCCTGTATATTTATACCAGACTAGCTGCCCGGCGCGACTTCGTTCGCGTAATACCCTACCCTTCATTTAAACCTTCCCCGGACTTCCACGAATAGTTCAAACCCAAAATTAGCCAAATCGGTCCAGTCATTCTCGAGTTTTAGCGAGACTAACGAACAGCAATTCATTTTCATATATATAGATTTCGTCCAGTGGTTTCACCCGCAAAAGTATCCCAGGAAAACAATATATCAGTCTCGAGATATATTGTTTTCCTGGGATACTTTCATCCCAGAAAACAATATCCAGAACACAATCTAAATGTGTGCCTAATTTCATCCAAATCCATTCAGTAGTTTTTGCATAAGAGAGTAACACATCTTCACATCCTTACACATTTTCACATTTATAATATTAAGTATGATAGGATATCAATCAAAATCTTCATATAACACTGTTTTACTGGAAATTTAACAAATAATAATGAACCTCCAAACTATTGTCAAAGTCTGCAGAGAGCAAGTACTGTTAAGTCTGAATATTATGAAAGTGAAATTAACCTTTTCTAATGAAGCAACAAAAATAAACATTATTCACGGGTAAAAACAAGCATTATTCACAGATGAAAACAAACTTTTTCCACAATTCTAGGCCATCAAAGGTCAAGGGCTATGCCGCAATAACAAATTAAAAGTTAGTATATAAAAACTTTAAAGTTAAACAAAGCCTACACATAAAAAGGTTGTGTTTGTCACAAGACGGTACGTAGATATACACACAACCAGTCCAGCAGTGTGAATCAGTGATAGCTTCTGATTTTTAATAGGACCATAATTTCATAGTACATAGTAATGTTTTATTTTACTTAAGGCCAATTTTGGTGTAAAAATTGGACAGGTTCAGAGCACCTTGAAATAAAAACTTATTTAGTACCTACCTATAACTTGATCTTATTTGAAAGTTTAGGTATTTCATCATGGTCAGGTATCTATTTTAAAAACAATGTGATTTTTCTTTTCTATACTAGAAATATCTATAATGTATTTCTACATATATGTATATACAATATTTGGCACCTATTGAGACAGCACTTACGGGGGCTGCACTATGGGATATATTATAAGTCCGCACTCCATATACCTAAAAGGTAATGGTGACTGTACACAAAATGACATGCAACAAAAGATGAGATGAGATAATGATACAACAAAGAAATTACTTACCATTTTGTGATATCTTTTTTATGTTACTTGCTATTGTTTGCGAGAGGCGTTGGAAATTATCGCCGCTTTCGTCGATAGCGACACCTCCTTGATACGAAGTAGCCATTCTGGATTTTAGACAAAAAACTGATCAACGTAATTCTTAGTTATTGACTTGAAACTACATAAAGTTATGCATACGCATACAAAACAAAACAACATACCTGTAATCAAGTTAGGAAATTAAATTGTGACGTACGACGATTTCAGACGCAGAATTTTATTATTCTTTTATCGTTCTGCTGAAATAATAACTGTAAAACTGTCTTATTCACATTTACTTTGTACACTTCCACAAATCGTAGATTACAGAAAAAAATATATGCAAGAGCCGTTTTAAAAATTAATAATGCACGATACTCAATGAACGATACTCCATTCCATTTCCATTCCAATCCAAAAATGACAGGTGGAAGAAAGAAAAGAAACACTTTTTTTTTTTAATTGTTCATGACCATCGAAATAAAGTCCTTCAGTCGCATATATTTGATTATGTCGAACTATCGCTATCTTCTTTGCTGTACGCTGACAGCCTATCTACGTACAATTCTCTATCTACATAGCTAGCCCTCATATAGTGCGTTCGAATTGGAGCGATGTCGTTTTTAACAGTTTCAAAATGGGCATTTTTGTTTATGCGTTCGAATTGGAAAATTTCAACAATTTTGCAACTTTTGCCACAAACGATATTTCCCAAATCGAACGATGAGACACAAAAATTTCATTTGCATGCACATCGCCTGCTTGTCACTTGTCTTAACCTACCTTTTCCCTTCAGTTAATCTTTAAACAAAGTTAATCTGACAAATTATTCTCTTGCCTGTTAGTATTTCTATCAAATTTCACAATAAAAATTTGAATTTTCGCTTCCCGTTTGAATTTTACAAAACTTATCTGTCAGATTCAAAGATGTCAAAATATGATCACAAACGACCCTGCCTCGGAGGTGGGTCAAAATTTGCAGTTCACGATGTCGTTTTTAACTGTTTCCAAGCAAAACGAACGGTGAACGAAAACTGTTCAAAACGCCAATTTCGCCCACAACTTTCCAAATCGAACGCCAGTTGTGATAGTTTTTGGCATTTTGGACTGTTATTTTTGCTACCATACCCCAATTCGAACGCACCTATAGCTAGCCCTGTGGACCATAGACAATATAAAGCTATAGATCTATACATTTTGACCACAATCAAACAACACGCACACACCCAGCAAGCCACAGCAAGCGTATTGGTGGTCGGTTATTCGTATATCTGTGTGTGTTTTTTGCGTGTGTGTTTGTCGTATTTGTCTTCGTGTCCCTATCCTCTGTTATTTTTTTTACTTTTAGTAATTTTTAATACAGTTTTAATTCGTTTATGAATGTATGTCGCGAAATAGGCAAACGTTCACTAGTTATCTTTTGTGACAATGCGATTATGAACTTTTTGATAAAATTTGTGTGAGGCTTGATTGTCACGGGTGTTACTTTACATAAAAAGAAAGCAAAAAATGTCCGGACCCTCCGTTATCTTCTGTGATGTATAATTGTATTTAAATCATAGGGACATGAAAAAGATGTTAATGTGAATGAAGGTGAATATTGGATTCAATATAGACAAAGCTTTATGATCTCGTATACCTAATGTCAACTTGGACACTAGAGTCTACGAAACTTAACTCATCCTACATAGATACTATAACAAAGTTTTTTTGTGATGCGCTAGCTGGCCAGTTCGTGATCAACGATGGATCCTTCCATATTTTTGCAATATTCGCCACCCAGCGGGATGCCGCCCAACGGGCTGCCTCAGGAGTCGAAGTTGGCTACATACATGGTATGATTATTTTTCATTATATGTTGGGAGTTGTGGGTATTGGTGAGAAGACTCATCTGTTTCATATTCATATTTCAGAGCCTCTCCACCTCGACCCCCACACAGTCTTTGAACCAAGCATTGGGAAAGCTTAGCATGGAGTCATCGCCCACTTCCATTAAGAAGGTAAGGACCGGGCTAGGTTCGTATAGTAAATCACATAGTAGAGATTTTTTGTTAGCTAATTTATATGCTACTTACAATCTGTTATGTTAATTTTAGATTGTATTGGGTAAGTCTAAAATAATAATTATATAAAATAATAGTTATCAAACTTAAATTATAGAAATGTAGTAAACTAGAGTGACTAATTACAGGTACTGATCAGCGAGTTTGTCCCTATGAACTACTTCAGTCCACAAAACTTGTTACCAGACTCTCCAGAAAGTTCGTCACCATTGTCAACAATGCCTCAAAATACATCACAAGTTCACCAGGTTATTATGAAATCTTTCCATAAGAATGGTGTATTCTTTTTTAACTTTTGTTCAGTGTTCTTAAAACTAAGTTTAATATTTTTCTTATTCCTTTACCTTGGAAGAAAAGTTCCATTAAATGTGTATACCTGTTAAGTTAATAACTTCTATGAGATTCAGACTTAATTTACTTTTTGTATTGTATTTTTGTTATGTCTAAGTTAAGTTTGAAACTTCCTGAATACTTGCTCATTGAAGATTTATTTTTATTCATGACTTTCTAATGAAACAGTCCTTGGATGACATTCCTGTTGAGCACAGGACAAAAACTTAAGTATTGAATTGTTCAATAATATTACTAAATGTTTCTACATTGTAGTAATAATGCTAGACAAAAATCAATATTAAATAAAGGCACTCATTAATGATGTAACTTATGTAACTTATATAATGAGTCTTACTGGATGCAAAAGTAGCTAATAATAATTTTTAAAAATGCTTCTTATACTGTAGGAAAATGTTGGTGGAACGACATATTTTTATGCTACAAATGATGGCATTAATACATCTGGTGGACTGAATTCATCATCTATGGGTAAGGCTTCAATATCTACACCTTATTAGCCTTTTGCTTGTTGTATTTCCAACAATATTCCGAATTGTCCTGATTATTTTCGGGAACAATGGATTCATACAAGAAAAAGATTTTAAATAAAATAATGAATATTGTATATTTCCTAAACATGTAAGTTAGCACAAAACTGATCAGTTAGCATTTCATGCATTGGGAAGGCTATTTCATAAATAGACTGTGCCAGACTGGAATGAGAAAATATAATGAAGTGCTGTTAAAAGGCAGCAAGGTAACATTTGACTTAACCCCAGTTTCAATATGCCTGATCAATGTTATTCTCTAAATTAAAAGTATACCCAGTAGTTTTATGTTTCAAATTGTTTTCCTGGGTGAATATAGTATACTTTATTTATAATGTATTTTAAATATCTATGCCAGGTGCATCAGACTCATGCCTCGGCGGGGGACCCGGCACTATTGCCTCGCCGTACGCTTCGCAGATTTACTCGGGAACTCCGACTCACATGGGGCCTATGACATCAAAACCAGGTACTTTTTTCAATCTCATAAAAATTGCTAAATAATCTTGGAAGTCAACTAGGCCAGGGGTTCCTAAACTTTAAAGAGAATGGAACACCAACCAAATACCTTTTATTCTATGGAACCCCATATCAAATGATTACAAATCAACAATGAAATTTATATGAGAATATTTTAGTGCTATTTCAATGGTTATGGTTATTTATGGTTACGTAAATTAATTAACGTTAATAAATAATTTTGTCGGAACCCTGATGACTATTCTACGGAACCCAGTTTGGGATCATAATTAACACCATTAATGATTTTCAATGACGACCCACCAATGGTCTTCGTCATACTGCGTAGCCCCGCAGATTCCTATCATTGTACTTATATTGGGTTTACCTACGATTTATATGGGGGGGATGGATACAGATGGAGGTGGTTTGACTGGCAGGGTCCTGACATTTGTTTACATAAAAATGCAACTGATGTAACAATGTGTTTTCATTAATAATGCTCTGCAAAAAATATCTTCAGAGTGGTATTGACACTGTATCACTTCTGCAGCACTTCAGGCATGTTTGCAGAGGATGAGTACACTATAATGCACAAAAATATGCCTCTGATGTTCAGAACCTGGTTCAGTTATAATAGGACTCAATTTTGTTAATATAAGTGTGTACTGTGGGGCAATAAATATTTATTCTTTCTTGCTTTGATTTAATGCTTGCGCTTGGGAACTCGTGTTTATTAGATGAAAATTGTTCTTATAATATCAAACTTGTTCTGAAATTTGTTATCCTTACTAATATTATAAATGCGAATGTGAGTTTGTTTGTTACGCTTTCACGCCTTAACTGCTCAACCGATCACGATGAAATTAAGTACGTATGTAGAAGGACATGGCTACTTTTTATCCTGGGTACGCGAGTGAAACCACGGGGGACAGTTAATTAAAATTATAAAAATGTTGTTATATAAATTATAAATGTATGCGACCTAACGCGAATTTTCACCTATGCTTGACCTTTTACTTGTCTCGCTCAGCGATAACTGGGATGGTTTACGTAGATAAATTCTAATTCAAATTCAAAGTATTTATACTATTTGAATATATATATATAAAAATAGCCTGCGAAGCGAACAATTCATTCAAATGCATTCTTGACATCTTCAAAATCAGAAACTTTATAGTACCGGTATATAAGTTCAAGTTAATTTTTTGACGTATGCCGGACCAGTTGGCGTGGCTTCTTAAGATTTACCTATCACGCCGCAAGTCGTGGGTTCGATTCTCATTCATGCATTTGAGTGCATGAACATGTCTGCATGTCCGGAGTCTGGGTGTAATGATGTATATTAAGTAAATATTTACATTTAGATTTAGTATATCAGTTATCTGGTTTCCATAGTACAAGCCCTGCTTAGTTTGGGATCAGATAGCCCAGAGTTTTGCCTATAGATTTTATTTAAATCAGTGTTATACTGTGATTCTACATAAATTAATTTGCGCCAATCTCACGATATTATATATTAGGCTGAAAATTATCACCAGCAAACGAGAACTGCCTAAAGTAAATAACTAACTAACAAGCTGATGTGTCTACTTTAAAATATTTGTATTATCTAGCAGATGAAAGCCCATGCGAATTTTTATTTAATACTAGAGTTTCTTTCATGGCTATATCAACCAAGGTGCATAATATGCGAATGTTAATCCTTTCGATTTTCTTTTTATTCTGATGTGAAATTGACAATCTAATTAATACTAATAGAGAATGCGACGCCTAGCTGTATTCCTCCTCTTTTTGATGTATAACGCTGTCTCTCTCTGTTCGGTGGTCGGCCGAATTCTTATAAAGGTGATCGGTGGTACTGAAGTAACAAGCCTTTAAACGGGTCTAAATCTAACAGTGAACTGATAAATACTGATTTTGATGCAATGTACTCAATTCATTGAATTTTGTTTTGCTGTTCGTCATTAGCGAGAGTAATATTTATAATGCTGTAAACATCTATGATGCTGTGCTAACGTTTTTTTTTAATGTGTCAATACTTTCGATCCGTTTTCTTTTACTGATTTTGTGTTCATTGAATCCAATGCTAGTGTGAACGTTATGAGAATTAATATGTGTACTTTAAATATTTATTTTTTATTGGGTATAGGTCTAGCAGCGTCTTTCTACATGCCAGAGACTATCAGATCCGAGATATACCAAAGGAATGAGGAGGTCTTCCTGCAAGTTGATCTACATCAGTATCCAGGTGAAATATCTATATGCATAAAAATAAAACTATATTATGAAGATCTGATTTAATTGCACAGCTCAAACCACAGGGTTTAAAAACTTCACCTGTAATATTTTTGTGAAGCAGGTTCCTTCACAAAAATATTGCCAGGGATGTCAATTTCATAAAAGTCCGCCAACCGGCGTAAGTTGTGGACTATGGCTTCTATCTCCTTCGTTTTACGGAAGTCTTTTCTCTAGCTTTTTATGATCACATTTATGCCAGAAGATCAAAAGCTAGTTTTGGCGCAAAAGCTTACAGCAGGCCCAAATCGAATTAAGAAGAAACGACCAACCGAACCAACGGGCCAATGACCATCTTTTAAAACATTAGGCGCCGACCCCACAGAGAGAGTTCTACAGTTCTCCTATTCACGTTCACTGTAATCTATGCGGCGCCTTTAAAAGTAATGCATGCCTTAAAAAAAAGTGCATGACGTGTGATCGGTAGCGAATATTGCTGAATTCTAGACTGCCTGCTGTGTGCACAATAGTGAAAACGGAACGCAGAACTCCAGAACTCTCTCTGTGGGCCTTTATTATAACATGACTTGTGTTACGTTCTTTGACATATGACGGGGAAGGTTGGTTGTATGAAATACGCTTGGGAACATTCCCAAAAAGTTATGCAAAAAGCTTGCAGCCGGTTTTATCTTAACTATTGTATATACTAAGTATATTACATTAGCACGCTTGACAGTACGCGGTTATCGACGCTTGCAACATCTTTCCATTCCTCTCTTAGGTTCGTATTCTAAATTCGCTTGTATTGCTCAATTGCGCATTTGAATTTAGAACCTGCACCGAGGATATTAGGTTTATTTTCAATAAACACGATAATTTCGTACAGTGCGTTTTCAAAGGAGCTTCCTTCCGTGGACGCTCAGACTGTAGAATGAGCTCCCCGCAGTGGTTTTCCCAAGAATGTACAGCATGGGGTTCTTCAAAAAGAGTGTGAATAGAATTCTACAGGATCGGCAACGTGCAAGCGATACCCCTGGTGTTGCAAGCGTACATAGGCTACGGTAACCGCTTACCACCAGGCGAGCCGTATGCTTGTTGTCTACCTTCTAGTATGCATATGTTACCTTTCTAGATCTGCCAGAGAACGTTGAGATGTACTCTGAGTTGACGCCACTAGAGAACGCTTCGCCGCACGCGTTGGCGTCGTCGTACCGCGCGACGCACCGACAGAGCGGCGAACATTACGCGTTGCGTCGTCTCCACTCGTACTCCTCCGTCGGAACTAAACGACTCGACATGTGGAAGCAGATCGATCATCCCAACCTCGTCAAGTTACACGAATGCTTCACTACGAAAGCTTTTGGGGATCACTGTAAGTATTATTGTTATTAAATCATCAGTGTTTGTTGTTGTTGACGGGCCAGCTGGTGTGGCTGGTTAGGACTCTGGTTAAGATTACATCTATCGCGCCGCAGGTTGTGGGTTCGATTCCCACACAGAACATGCATTTGTGTGCATGAACATTAAAATTCAAAAATCAAAAAATTCAAAATCATTTATTCAAATAGACCTTCGCAGGCACTTATAAAAAGTCTGACTCTAAAACCGGTTCGGAGGGTAGCATTTGCTGAGAAGAGCCGGCAATAAACTCAGCAATTACTCTTTTCGAAACAAGCTTAGATTCATTACATAATATTTACATTCTAATCGCACTGAAAACATTTGCGTGCCCCGGCGCGGCGGCAAAATTACAAAAGTATATAAATAGCAAACTCGGCGCAGACCAGCCCCCACAAGCAGCACCTGTTCACAAGTATAACGCGTTTGGCAGCCAACGCCCTCCTCGCTATATTAGAGGGAAATGAGCGACCCGTTAACTGCTACCTGCACTGAAATTTAATTACAGCTCGGCATATTAATATATATTATAGCTACATCTGTTATGGGCTTTAGGAGGATACCTAGTTAATAGTAATGATATTTCTGCAGCAATGGTACTGGTGTACGAATACCACCCGGCGTGTGTGACGCTCATGAACAAGTATCTGTCTGGAGGCGGCGGGGGCGCGGTCGCTGATGGCAATGGCGCATTCCACGACCCTTTCTCATCTGATCCAGACGCACCGAGACCTTATACACACCAGGTTATTACTTTCTCTTATTCTTCAATGCATTTTAGCTCCGTATTCTAGAACGCCAATCAATGCTCAAGTGAAGTTTTGAGTCGAGATTAAAACAATCGAATTTGGAACCTGCACCAAAGGCATTAGGTTTATTATCGACTAACACAATCTATTCTTGAGACTTATCCGAGTTTTGATTCTCGTTGTATTATAATACAGGCCAAAGTGCAAGTCCTATCTTGATAGTAGTTGATAATAAACCGGAATAATTAATTGTACAATAGTAGCGGTAGACTTTGTGTCACAATTACAACCAGTTTGTCGACGCTTGGATTCAAATACGGAATCAATTTATTTATTTTAATAAACAAGCAATCAAACAGTTTAATGAACAAACTGATTTATGTATTGGGTATTGAAATTAATACGGACTTTGTAATACTTTATAGGCGCACTTTCAATAAACCATAATGCTATGAATAAATCGGCTCTACGTTGAGGAATTTCCAAATAATATGTGATCATTATATTATATGTGAGCTGTGCCTATAACGTTTTTTTGCGGTTCCGTACCCAAAGGGTGCCAATGGGACCCTATTACTATACCCTCCGCTGTCCGTCCGTTCGTCTGTCTGTAATAGGTACACAGCTGAAATTATCACAGAATATGTATTTCTATTAAAATAAAGTTAAAAATTAAAGGGGGCCGTCATATTAGATCCGGTCTTTTTTCTCATAGCAAAATTGAGTTAGTTAATATTGTACGGAACCCTCCGTGTGCGAGACTGACTCGCACTTGGCCGGTTTTATTTATTGTATAGAAAAACGCGATGCTTCGTGCGGTGGCGTGCGGCGCTTTGCTTCCCGAAGCGGTACTGTGGAGTCTGCTAGTGCAGTTGACTGCGGCTTTACGTGCCATACACACCACCGGACTCGCTTGCAGGTACGCTGTGTAAACCGACCAGGTCAGTCCTATACTCATTCTAATACTACGTTACGTCTGGCGACAAATCGTACTGCGGTTTGACACAATATTTATTAATGTTGTATTTTTGAAAATTGTGCGCCTTCTTTAGTCAGTTTGTCCATATTTTGCCTTTAGCTATGGCAACACTCTCTCTATCTATCTATGGTGTACATCGCTAAGTGTGCTGTAATCTTTTTCTTATATCGTTGTAAATTAAACAATATATAAAGTGAAACTGCATTTAATTTATATATTTCAAGAGGTTAAGGGCTCAGCAAGCCTTGCAGTATAATATTTCAATAAAATGACATCAAATAATTCCTTGGCGTTAATTGAAAAGTTGACCGGCCGCGACAACTTTGCAACATGGCGATTTGCAGTCAAAACTTATTTGGAACACGAAGAACTATGGGACTGCATTGAGAAACCTACAACTGTTGATGTAAAGGCGGATACAAGAGCGAAAACAAAAATAATACTCTTGGTAGACCCGATAAACTATGTCCATATACAGGAAGCCAAAACTGCAAAGGAAGTATGGGATAATTTATTAAGTGCCTTCGACGACTCAGGGCTAACACGCCGAGTTGGTCTGCTGCGTGATCTATGTACTACCACACTTGCCGGATGTCAAAATATAGAAGAATATGTGAGCAAAATAATTTCAACAGCGCATAAACTGCGTAACATTGGTTTTAAAGTAGACGATGAGTGGCTCGGGACTCTTTTACTCTCCGGTCTACCTGAAAGATACCAACCAATGATTATTGCGATTGAAAGCTCGGGCATGAAGATAACTGCGGACTCAGTCAAGTCAAAGTTATTACAAGAAGTTAAACAAGGAGAGAATAACTCCTCAGCGTTTGCCACTAACCAAAGATTTCACAAGTTTAATAATAAAAAGCAATATTCCAAAGGCCCTCGTTGCTACACTTGCAATAAGTATGGTCATAAAAGCCCAGAGTGTAAAGCAAAACCTAAGAAACAATATGAGAAGTCAGACAAACAGAATAGTTCTAACTATGCCGCTGTATTTGTAGCTTCCTCAGGCAACGATGAAGCATGGTATGTCGACTCAGGTGCTTCTGCACACATGACAAAACAAAATAAATTGTTTCAAGAGGAAACAACACCATTTATAAATTATATCAAGGTTGCTAATGATAAAACATTACCTGTCAAAAGCTCTGGTCAATTAACCTTAAAAGTATATAATGACAAAGGTCAAGAAAATGAAATTCTTTTCAAAAATGTGCTCTATATACCTGAGCTTGCCACAAATTTATTATCAGTGAGCCAAATAATCAAAAACGGAGGACAAGTGAAATTCGATAGTGACGGCTGTGTAATAATGAATAGCAAAAACACAATAGTTGCTACGGCAAGTTTAATCAACAACATGTACAGGCTAAATATGCCTAGTGGCTACGCATGCATGTCCGATGTTGATGAACAAGACAGTTACCTATGGCATCAGCGCATGGGTCATCTAAACTTTTATAGTGTGACTAAAATGACTGAAAACACAGAAGGTGTGACCCTATCCTGTGAAGACAAAAAGGTATGCAAGCTCATTAAATCACTTTATGGCCTAAAACAAGCACCCAGGTGCTGGAATTCAAAATTCAATTCAGTCTTGTTGAAATTTGGCTTTGTTAGCAGTAAGGCAGACCAGTGCGTGTATGTAGCACAACTAAATAACATTAAATGCTATCTTTGTTTGTATGTGGACGATGGATTGTTGATATGCAAAGATAAATCCTTACTAAAAGCATGTCTGGTCAATCACATACATTTTATAATTAGTGTAGAATTCACACGTAAAGATGTCGCTACAGACATCGTATGGACGGATTGAAAATTAATTCTTAGTCAAAACGCTATTAAATCACTTTTTATTGAGATTTATTGCAAAGGAATACAATTTATGATAATAATTTAATTTAATTAATTTTTTAAACTCGTATTTTCAATATTTGCAATTTATTTAATTTTATTTAAATCTTTCGACCTTACATAGATGGCCTTACCGTCGATTATATTTATTTCTTTTTATCGTCTAGGACCGAAACAATCAAATAATAATAAAATAAATCTAATATTAACCTGTTTCTAATAAGCAGACTTAAACGGTAAATAAATATAGTCTAAATATTTTGAAATCTACAACGATTATTTTTAAAAGTACAATGGGCAGTTTCGTACCAATTGTATTTCATTTGTTTTTATAGGCTTAAGTCTGTATCTAGCTAGTGCAGGAAAACGTATAGTGGTTTCATTTATTCAACAAAATATCAAATAAGAACAGTTATTCTTTTGTGGTCAAAAGGATTAAAGCCAGTCGTAAATCACCGACCCTGCTCACAAAATTTATGGAGAATCGGATGAGTAATTTGACCTGTAGTGGAGAACAGCCGGTTATCTGGACATACATACGAAAGCATTTTTGTCCAAGCTGAAACGGAGACTCTTCGCTTGCTCGGTATTAAAGTGATTTTTAAAACATATAGAAGATTAAGAAATTGCTATCTTGACCTATTTTTAATCGTTCCCTAATCAGGGCCGGCAATTGCCTATATAGCGCCGGGTCAGGCCTCTGTCACTTGCCTATATCTACCGCGATAAGCATCTACAGCTCGCTTCGAGCTGGGCTCTACTAAACTGTTGGGGCCACCACGCGCTTGCGAGCACACTATACGCAAATGTGTCGGAGCCAAAATCAGAATGCGTGATTATTTGTTTTCTTGTGCGATGTTAACCTAGGAAATATATTTATTTATCAATTATCACTGCACTTTGTTATAATGGAGAACCGTAACACTAATAATTTGAGTTTAACGGCTGTCGCAATAAACAGATTTTATTTAAGTTGTTGGTTTTTAAATTACTGCAAGATTCTGAAGTGTAAGACAGTAAGTACATATATTTTGTTAATTTTACACGGTGTTTTTATCAGTATCCTAATTAATTAGGTGTAGTTGATATAGGTAGGTAACCCTGACGGTCGTAAGGTCATTTCGGTAAATTATAAATACAAAGGAATAAAATGGAATACTAACAGTTATATAATCAACAGAGTGATCGGAAATTCTGCAGTTTCAAGCAAGGTCTTTTGGAAATTTCGCAGGGTTCCCAATTAAAAAAAAACAACTTTCGCTCAAACAAATGCATATGTAATGAAATTTGACGCAAACGGCGCGAGCGGGGCCACAGGCGGGGCGCATGCGCGATGTTCGTCATTTCGCATTCACTACGAACCGTCACAACCAACTTCATACGCATGCAAGGCTTCATTATCTCAAATATCTCATACTGTTGTGCTATATAAACCAACAATAGTTATATCTCATTATGGATAGTTTTTCATAGGTTAGAAAGTGATACACTCGCTGGCAACGAAGCCCGGTTGCAAGCCCACGCGTGCGAGCGAGACGCCTTGACTGACCGTGCGAGGTGGTGCGAGGCGGGTCGTACACAGATATAGATATACCGTACCTACCTAGTTTTAAACCGAATGGTGTGTATATAAGGCGCCTCGGGGGTTGATGACATCGAAAAGCAATAATAGCGAAGAGCGCGAACTTTTAAATAGTTCGGAAGTTTATATTCTTGTTCGAGAATTATTTTAGTAGGGCAAGCCCAGCTTTTGGGCTTCACACACCATTCGGTTTAAAACTACGACTGATACACTACTGACGGATTTATCTACATTCACTGTTAAAAACTACAGTAACATATCTCTCGGCATGCCCTATTCTGAAACCCTAGGCACGCCACTGCATCGAGAGTCAAGGTGAGGCATTGGCAGTGAGCCTAGATGTAGCGAAGGCGTTCGATCGGGTCTGGCATAGGGGTCTTCTAAGGAAGTTACCGTCATACGGGCTTCTCGAGGGATTATGCAAATGGGTTGCCAGCTTTCTGTCCAGCAGAAGCATAAGAGCCGTCGTCGACGGTAGCTACTCTAATAGCATGGACATGAATGCCGGCAAGGCTCTGTGCTGTCCCCAACACTGTTCCTTCTGCATAGCAATGAATGCCGTCAATAGACAGCATATCATTCATTGCTATGCGGACGACAGTACAGGGGACGCTCATTATACGGGCCGTGCAAATCGTTCCGAGGTGGAGGAACGCCGCGAACGGCTGGTGTCTGAAATCGAGAGTACACTAGCTTGTGTCTCCGATTGGTTTCGACTAAACCTAGTCCATTTCAACCCCACCAAGACTCAAGCCTGCGCGTTCACAGCTAAGAAAATCCCATGGTCTGTGGCTCCACAATTCCAGAACACTTCCTTGAACATCAGTCAAAGCATTGGGATTCTTGGCGTCGACATTTCTAGCGACGTTTTGTTCCGAAGTCACTTGGAAGACAAGATTAAGCTGGCATCCAAAAAGCTTGGAGTGCTCAACAGAGCGAGGCAGTACTTCACATCGGGGCAAAGGCTGCATCTTTATAAGTCGCAAGTCCGGCCTCATATGGAGTATTGTTGCCATATGTGGGCGGGGGGGGGGGGGGGGGGGCACTTGGATACAAAAACAACGGGCTAACAAACTGGTATAAAAAACAATGGGCGTCAATTCAAACATTTGATTAAAGTTTAATAAATATAACAAAAATAAAATAGTGGTTTCTTTGGTGGCAAGTCTTTTCAGAGCTTGTAGTACTGCGACCAGACTTGATGTATGTAGTGGTTTCTTAATAAATAGATGTTTCCATAAATTTTCCACAGAAATTATTTGTTTCCCAGAAATAGATCTTTATAAGCGACACTATGAGATGGAGTAATAATACAGTTTTCTTTTCAAATCAACGAGTACCAAGTATATAGTTTTATTTTTTATTAAAATCGGCCTTGGGGCTCCTTTCAGCATTTGGATTTAGCCAACCAGGCAAAAAATGGTAAAATGTTAAAGGATATAATTAGGGAAGCATTATTTAAACTTTTTAACTTTCACGCCTTTTAAATTAAAAACTTCAAACAATAAAAAAATGTTTATACCATAGAATTGGAAATGTTAGGAAAAAATAAAAAGTGCCCATCGTCCTTTAAAATACTGTTCGATAAAAAGTGACATCTGTTGTCATTTACTGACAAAACTAACATTGCTGTAGTGACATACGTGGCAAGACTAGCAAATAGTACCTTTGACTCACCACCGGCGCTGTACTTGCGCGAGTTACGGTGGTAACTTTTGAAGTATGGGCGCTGACCCTCTGTTGTACGTAGTATTTATCTACTCTGAGCTAAAAGAATTAATCAGTGACTTACAAGCTATCTTTGAGATGAGATTATCCTCACCTAATAATTTTGTTGGTATGCAGATTGAAAAATGTGAAAAATATATTTTTATTCATCAGACAAAATACACAGAAATGTTGTTGAACAGATTTAATTTGATCAATGTTAATCCTAACAGTGTTCCAGTTGATCCTCACTCAAAGTTGGAGAAAAGCACAGAATGTGAGAGGGATATTCCTTACCGTGAAGCAGTTGGATCATTGATGCATCTAGCCATAGTAAGCCGCCCTGACATTATGTTTGCTGTGAGTCTGGTGAGTAGATATCTCAATTCTTATAACAAAACGCATTGGAATGCAGTAAAGAAAATCTTTAAGTATCTGAAAGAAACCACAGACTATGGGCTCTGTTATCAAGCATCACCAGATCCCTCTGAAATCATTGGCTATAGTGATGCTGACTATGCCAACGACATAGACACAAGACGTTCAGTCACTGGCTATGTATTTATCAAGAATGGAGCAGCAGTAACATGGTGTGGCCAAAGACAACAGACAATGGCTCTATCCACCACTGAGGCGGAATTTATGGCCGCTTGTGCTGCTACCAAAGAAGCTATGTGGGTTAAACAATTATTAAGTGATATTGGTGAATTTAATCAACAATCTGTATGTCTTAATTTAGATAATCAAAGTGCAATTTCTGTTATTAAACATATAAATTTTCATAAACGATGCAAGCACATTGATATCAAATTTCATTTTGTAAAAGATAAATACTTTGAAAAAGTTATTGATTTAAATTATGTAAACACTAATGAGCAATATGCTGACATCCTAACTAAAGCTCTATCCAGAAATAAATTCAGATTTTTGAGAGGTAAAATTGGAATGTGTCAGCGATCAGTATTATAACTTTAATGTAATAGTGATATCTAATTTGTTTTATATACAAGTAATTGTTCAGAATTCAGTAAACTCATTTTGTTATTTATTTAAGAAGGCTTTAATTTGGCAAGAGTGTTGTATTTTTGAAAATTGTGCGCCTTCTTTAGTCAGTTTGTCCATATTTTGCCTTTAGCTATGGCAACACTCTCTCTATCTATCTATGGTGTACATCGCTAAGTGTGCTGTAATCTTTTTCTTATATCGTTGTAAATTAAACAATATATAAGGTCCTAATAAATTAGTGAACTTCCTCTTGAGGGATGAATGTATAGGTCATTAGTAATCAAAAAATAATATTAGAAAAATAATACGAGGGAAAAAAAATAAAAAATCCTATACTGTCTCTATGCAAATCAAAGAAGCCGCGCGAAGGTTTTTTTTTTTTTTTTTTCCTCTGATTGTTTTTCTAATATTATTTTTTGATTACTAATGACCTATACATTCATCCCTTAAGAGGAAGTTCACTAATTTATTAGGACCTTATATAAAGTGAAACTGCATTTAATTTATATATTTCAAGAATTAAACACTAGCTGCCCGGCGCGACTTCGTTCGCGTGGTGCTACCCTACCCTACCCTACCTTACCCTACCCTACCCTACCCTACCCTACCCTACCCTACCCTACCCTACCCTACCCTACCCTACCCTACCCTACCCTACGTATAACTGCCCAAAATTAAAATATTGGTTTGTAGTACATGCTATGTATCAGAGATGGCGCTGTATGTGAAAAAAGATTTTCCCGCTTTTCTGTTGACATTTTTCCTGAATTTTCTTTGCTATAAACCTCACGGAGCCCGAGACCTTTCCAACGAATGCAAAACCGTGGAAATCGGTTCGTGCGTTCTGGAGTTATAGCGTCAGGAAGGAAAACCCGACTTATTTTTATATAGTAGATTGTAAATTAAAGGTACATTTTCGTAGCCAACTGCAGGCAGCAGCAGCAGGCGGCGTGTCGCCACGACACTACTTCTTTCTCTTTCTTTTCTATGTTTTACTATGGAGGTGACGTGTCGCCAGCTACGGAAGGTTTTTCATAGTATTATATAGAAACCAGTAGTGTCGCAGCGACACGTCGTCTGCTGCTGCTGCCTGCAGTCGGCTACGAACTTACTGTGACAATTGCAAGGGAATCAAAACCTGAGGGTACTTCCCGTTGACCTAGAATCATGAGATTTGGCGAGAAGCAAGGTCATGTAGCACAAGTAAATGAAGAAATCCGAAAACGGTAAAGAAGAACGAAGTCGAGTCCGACTCGCATTTGGCCGGGTTTTTATACTTTTAAATACACGCACAAATAATTTAGAGGAACGCAATAAAAGTGTGTAAGAAACAAAAAATCATGGATATTTGTGACAATTATGTTTAATGAAAAGACCAAATGACAAAGCAAGAGCAAATTAACTCGACCTACTCAATGGTAGGTGCCTCTGGCAGGCAAGTGTGAATTTATTCAGGCTGATTTCGCAGTCTTCTCACATTTTTGGTGCTTACTGTTACCCAGTGGCGTGCATTGGTTTTCGGACTAGGTAGGCAGAAGAAATCATGGCCATACACGCCTAAATATGACTCCTAGATAGATTATGTTTTTTGATTCGTAAAATTTTTTAGGTCAGCGTATCATTCCACACACATTTGGTATGATTCATTAGCAAACAAAATACATAATAACAGAATAATAGATTCGAATAACAGCACCCAGATAGCCAGGTGTTTAATTAAATTTAAAAATAATATTCTGTGGTAAAATGTCTAAGATTTTTACCTTTGATTTAAATCCATGAATGTTTTGGAGTTGGTCTACAGCAAGTACAAGCAACAAACGAAAACTGACTAAAGGAATAATTTATCGACACATTTTGCATCTTCACCACAAAATTTCTTCATTTCACACAATACATTTCATAGATACACTTCGCAAAATCACAATAAGTAAATAACAACAACATTGCATACAATGCCAGCCAAACCATAAACAAACCAACACAAATAAATTGCGAAGTTATATTTGAGTTGTTCTAATGTTGGTAAAGTAGTTGTAACTGTAGTCTTTTTAATTTGGATGGGTTACTTTACTTACAACAGAGAAGGTAAGGTTACTTTTGGTCCATAAATCGCGAATGTCAAATGTCAGTATGCTACGCATAGCAAAAGCGTGATTTATGCTTTCGTCGTATTATCTTAAAGAAGTGTGTGTCTGTGTTTGAATATGTCGAAATCGTTTTAGTGTGCGTGAATTGCCGTGAATTTGAGAGGCGAACTCGCGAGTGCCTGCGCGGCAAAGTTTGAAATTTCGTATTGAATGTTAGGTTAGAATTTTTATTTAAAGTGATTATGTAGTTTAATTGAATCAAAATATTATTGAATTGAATCTTATGAGGTAGGCATTGCTTATTTGCCTATATGGAATGCACGCCACTGCTGTTACCCCCCCAACTTCTTATAGCTTCGTTCTTACGTCAGAAGTTAAGGTCCGGTTTCTACGTTAGTAACGATGAACCAGTCATCTGTGGCCACAGTTTTCTCGTATGCTATCCGGTCTGCCAATACCTCCGGTTTACTACAGATTTTGATAGTTGTAATGTTTGAGTTACATGTTTGTAGATGTGACACCGCGGGTCATAAGTTGTGTTAGCTTGTAGGTTAGGAAGTCAAACAAGCGCATGACTGATACGCCAGGCCGCGGCTGTCTATAGGAGGCTTAAACCGCGTACATAATACAATATACTGGTAGTAAAGTTGTAGCGACGACCACCTACATAATGAAGTTCACACGCCGATAGATAGATGGCGCCCCAACATTCTGCATCGCACTTACGAAGTTTTCTCGGTGATCTGCATATATACAACTGTCCAATCAAATTGTATAGTTGGACCGCGGTCCCTGCGGCACGATGACGGAAGATCTCTTTTAAATGTAATGTAGGTCTCATCCACCTTGGACCTCCATAAAGTCTTCGGCAAACAGGGGTGATGGTAGAACGGTAGCTGTCTTTTGATTTTTGCCTGCTGTTGATTTAAAACTATACATTACTGACTATTACAAGTTGTAATAGTCAGTAATGTATGAGTAATTTACAACTGAACGCCACCGTAGACCGCTCCTGTTTGCTGGAGGCTCAATACTTCAATATGTTTAGGAGCCTGGACCCGACTAAAGTGGTGATGAACGGTTGTCGTGTTCGCATCGCATGGTGTGGCATCGCAGACACACTGCATCAAAACACGAATGATATCAATCAGGTATGCTTTATATCAACACATTCTAAAATAATGATTAAACCCGTGTATATAACGCAAAGCGATTCGTAGATGGCGCTACCAACACATGTCGTAAGGACCGCACGCGATCCCTCGTTTTACCCCTTTAGAGTCAGCTTACACCGAGACGCACAAGCGCGACACGAACTTTTTAAGATAGCGATGCAATATAGAACTTTATTTACTACACAACTAGGTACACATTTTAGTGAGAGAATTGGAGTGCGCCTCGTGGAGTCGCGATTCGCCTCAAGACGTCACGTGTCACGAACTTCGGTTTGAATTTCATGAATTAAAGGTTAAGGATGTAATTTGTCTTTCAGTCCAGTCTATTTCTTAAATATATGTTGATAATACATACGCGAGTATGTCTAACAAGTCTTTGTACTTCCGAAATAGCGATTTGTTATTATTATTGAGTTGATATTTATGGCATCATATAACCATTTAAAATGAGTACATATTTAATTACTACATGTGCTGGTGGCGCTGCTATTGGTGAAACAGTTTTATCTCTTATTAAATTTGAACCCTTAAGCTATGGCTTAGTAGGGTGTATGTTATGAATCACAATCAATATTTGTTCTATGTCTGCAAAGAATGGTACTATATCAAGATGTCAATCGTTTTCATTACTAATAAACACAACCACAAATTATTAGTGTAATGATCTAAAAAACTCGTCAGGTATCTATTGGTGTATTCCGACAGCACTTGAGAGTCACTTCTGTGCTTATCACCTTCGGGCACATCATTACTGATCATGCTGAGATTGTGGTCAAACTAAGACAAAAAAAAACAAGTTTTTATTGCATTGTCATGTAAACTAAACGTGTATGCAAAATTTCACCACAATCGGTTGGTGATAACTGTTTGAAAAATGTTGGTGCAAGATTCGACCCATACTAACAAGGCGAGTTAAATAAAAGCTTGTAAATAATTGGACTGTTTTACAAAAAACTTAAACCGACTTCAAAGTACACTAAAAAGTAATCAAATCCTGATCTGGTGACAATGGGACCAAACGGGAAGTGTACCCTTCCAGATAAAAAAAGAATTTTCCTAATCGGTTGTTAAATGACGGAGTTATGAGGTAACAAGCATAAAAAAAAAAAAAAAATCTCCTTTTTTTGAAGTCGGTTAAAAAGAGAGTTCAAGATGGGGTCTCGTTTTTTAACTACTCGCGTAACCCCATATCCTAATTTATTCCTCATGATGAAGGACATTTCCCACTAGGCTCAACAAGACGATCTGACAGCGCTTGGGAGGCTCGCTCTATCGCTCGCTTGCCGCACGATACACTGCGACAACCTGTCGGCCTCCATGGAACTCGTTGCCAGGACATACTCCGCGGACCTTAAGAACGTTATATTGTATGATGAACTTATTTTTTATATCTGTCACCTGTATTAAGCGCTGACCTGTCCGTCAGTCAGTCCCGTTTGGCGGCCTTTTACAAACAAGCCATCAATACAATTTTTCACAATTTTGTAGATTATTATGGGTTTAGTACAGAACTACATCATTTCTTAAAGAATTATCAAATCTAAACTCTAGTCATATATGATAGATATATCATTAAAATGTTGCTTATACATGGAGCAATTGTTATTCTATTCATTCACACATGCTTAATTTTAGGTATTTATTATCGAACTCGACCGCACGACGCTCCGTCACTGATCTTATGCCGATGATAGGAGCTAGGTTTTATACACAGGTAATTATTAGTATTTATTGGAAATAATTCTAAGAGATAAGTATTTTAAGGGACTTTTTGGCGGGAACTAGCAGAGTGACGTTAAGTTAACATTTTTATTTTCATAAATTTGTGTATTTTGAGTTTTATTGTGTATTTTTGGTGGTATTTTACCCAATAAAGATCATCTATGTGCACCAGTGAAGTGAAATGAAATGAATGATGTGTATCATGACTTTTCAAGTTGTTTCAAAATGTCCGTGAAGAGTTTTAGTACAATGATCACCATTGTAGTAAAACATGACTTTTATGGACGGTGACTGATTGAGGACTATAATGTGAAGTGATTATTGTGACTGGAAACTATAATATAACTCGACACTGGCAGAAATGAGCCCTAATTTGGGCTTGGTTGCCAAAATTAAAAATAAGAAAAGTATTTTAAGAAAATGTAAGATACTCGGATATCAATATCTATTCCAACTAAGGTACTGGCACGCTATTTTAGCTGTTTTGACGTGAGGGTTCGAGGCAGCTCTATCACAGTTTACCCTGTACACTGAAGCCGGTCTATGCAAAAGTCTCAAGCGCGGTCTTGTATCTATTTTGTGGTATTTACCAAATAGTACAGAAAAGTTACAACATGGTTGCCTTTAAACTCAGACTCAGTCTATGATCGTAGATGTATGTATTCATCGCCAGGTGGAGGCTCTAGAAAGACGCGCCGACGCCTTTGAGGAACAATTGGCTCACGAGATCGATAACGGAAGACTATTGCGGATACTGATCAAGCTGGGAGTCGTCAACGAACGACCAGAGTGAGTATCACCATTTAAAAGTACCTTCAGACACAGAAGTAATTAGATAGGGTGAAATTGCGTAATGAGACTAACCTTGGACCCTGGGCCCATAGACAAGGTGGTTATCGACAATCATCATCGTTAGTAAACGACCAACCTTTGTATGGGATTGACATTTCAAATCGAAATATCACGTGATTTTTAACAATCTCTTATGTCAATCCCGTACAAACTTTGATCGTTTAGTAACGACATCGAGGAAAAATCCCTTTAGAGTAGTAATAATGAACAATCAAATTCCGAAACTCGTCAGTGATTTGTCACTGAATTTGAACAGTAAGCACCAATCACTGCATCGTGTGTTTTTGACTTGGCCAATCAGAGTGCATGCGTGCTTGACTTAGCCAATCAGAGCGCGTTGTCGGCGGTGGGAAATTGGCGGAATATATTTCAACCAAAATGAACGTCATTGCGCTTCTTTGGGATAATTGTTCGATGAGTAACGATGACGATTGTCGACAGCAATCTTGTCTAGGGGGGCAGGTCGGTTAACTAACGTTATAGTAAATATTTTGAACGTGCCACCTTTAGATAACCGACCTGTAACTCCACCAAATAAAAATGTTGCTTTGCGGTAATTTTAAAAGTAAAGATGGGCCTGTTCGGTTCGACTCCACCAACCATCTATTTTCCTTGCCTTTCCATCCCACCTCCTCATTATCTGCATCTCCTCGGCCTGACGAATAATGAATAATTATCTCTGTAAGAGGTTTCAACGTCTAACTGTAGTACTTAACGAGATCCGACAACTCTAATGGACTAGTCTCAAAACGTGAGAAAAATGTTACGGCGTCAAGTATAAATATGAGCCTCTAAATCGAATGTGCTCGATATCGTCGTTACTTTCCCCCGCTTTTACACTTTTTCCAATATTTATGTGGTGTCATAGACTTACCCTTTGTGAGTGGACTTTATCCTGCGGCAAAAATACTTTTACAAATTGGTGAATACACTTTCAAAATGTCATGGACATACATCAGTCTGTTTTTTGATTTTCTAGCCTCCTTCTTTCTGACATAACATTTAAATACCAAAATACATCTCAAATGTTCAGCACCGTAATTGTTGTTCTTTATGTATTCATTAATTTATTTAATATTGAATTACTAGTAATTCGTTTGTAAAATGCACCTTGATACTTGGAGTGACATGAAAATGAACCTTATTGCTTTACAGTAAGGTTTACATATTTGTATGATGCTACGGATAACCTATTCATAGGCTAGACATTTAATAGAGCGGAGTGGGAGGAAAAATGTCTTTGGGAATATACAGGCTAATTATTGTAATGTGTTGCCCAGACTGAACATGGACCCGTCGTGGTCGGAGACTGGTGACAGATACATGCTGAAGCTGTTCCGCGACTATTTGTTCCACGCAGTGTCTGCGGACGGTAGACCCTGGCTGGACCAGGCTCACCTAGCGCACTGTCTCAATCAACTTGACGGCGGTAGTACGGCTAAGGTTTGTATCTTACCTATTATGTAAATCCAACTAATATAATAAAGTGAAATTGAGTTTGTATGTTACGGTAGTACCCAACTGATATGGCTTACCGATGTACCTGGGCAGAAGAAACATTTTCAAACCGCGCAAAATGCTATTGGTCGCCAGCTGCCGCCATGTGTGCAGAGGGGCGTGACTTGCGAGTGAGACGGAACTAACAGCTGCAGTGTATTATGAACCTTATTGTAGTGACCTAAGGTTGATTGTAAGTGTTAAGCATTCTTTCGTTAATCTTCGGGCCATACTTTCTTTTCTTTGCGAACGAAGATTCACGACGCGCCTTATCAGTTGAGTACTCCTGTAACAAATTGTGTGTTCAGTAGTTTCCCTTTAGTTAATTTTTATTTCTAAGGCAGACTTAAGTAAGTCATGCTCCCTTTAAGGTCCCTTTGCTTACGGCGGCGTCGTGTGACGGGTCGCTCACTTCCCTCCAATATGGCGAGGAGGGCGATGGCTGCCACACGCGTCATATGCGTGAACAGGTGCTGCTTGTGGGGGCTGGTCTGCGCCGAGTTTGCCGCTTATTTACTTATTAAATATAGATTCAGTCTACTTTTTAGTTTTGCCCTTGTCAGTGCGATTGGAATGTAAATATTATGTAATGAATCTAAGCTTGTTTTAAAAAGAGTAATTGCTGAGTTTATTGCCGGCTCTTCTCAGCAAATGCAATTCCGAACCGGTATTAGAGTATTAGAGTCAGACTTTAGTGCCTGCGAATGTCTATTTGAATAAATGATTTTGAATTTAATATTTGTTTAGGTGGAGTTGATGTCGCGCGACGAGCAGAGCGTGCTAGTGGTGTCGTATGCCGAGCTCAAACACTGCCTCGAGCAGGCCTTCGAGGAAGTAACGCAGGCGGCCTCTAGCGGCCCCTAGCTGTGGGCCTCGCCACCCTTCGGCGATTATACATTACAATAACCCAACCCTACTACACGCGACTACAACTGCCTTAGTTGTGTGAATAAACGGGACATTCTCCACGATCGCGACGATGCCTATCGTATTTTAACTGATAACGTAGTTGTGTAAGGACCATCACTTTTTATTCACTGGCTAGTGAATTGTTAATTACGTAACTGATACACGACGACGTCCGCGAAACGTTTTCAATATTGTTATCCAGTACTGTCTTGTTATTATATTCTTTAACTGAAGCAATATCAAGCAATATGCCCGCCTTTGCCTTAATCTTTTGCCTTGTAAACTCCGAGCGATCGTCGAGAACGATCCCAATTGTTACTGTTGTATGTATTTGATGAAAGTTTAACGTGGAATACGTTTAGGATTTGTCAATGACTTTACTGTTAGTATAGAGATGATGTCACGGGAATATTGTAATGTGCAGCCGGCGAGTTGGTACTCTATGAGCCCGTACTGAGACTGCGACATTGTCGAAGATCACATCTGACGCTCAGTCATTAGTGAGTTATCCAGGGTGATAACCAGAACTGAATTGTAACGCGATCTCATTTTTAGAAGCGAATAGATGCGACAGCCATTAGCTTCTCGAATAACTGCACCACGTTACAAATGGTACGATATTTTTATATTGTGTGGGCGATAGGTCGTTTGGGATCTAAGCGAATCTACGTGCGCCCTACTTAAAGCTTTAAGTGTCCAATTATAGTTTTGTATAGCGCCTTATCGATGTACCGTTACGAACAGCCGCCTGAACAAAACGCCACAAACATTCCAAACTAACACCAACAAATTGAAATACAACGATCAAACATTAGTTTTATACATTTGCACTGTGTGCATCTCGGTGACTTGGTTGCCGCAGTCGCAGTATCGTTCTGTCTGATCGAAGGTTAACTTTAAATGTACGGCTGTCACTTGACCGAGCGGACCTCATCGACGTCTACCAAGTTTTTGTACACCACTTTTATTGTAGCAAACTCTAGATACCTAATTATTTCGTAGACCTCAACGCCAGGTTCTTATCCACCGTATAAATTTGTCTGTCAGATCTCGTCAATATTTGCGTAGCGAAATGTAGTCGTCACATACTAACTTACTGGTATAGCTTATCTATTGATAAATAAAATGATTTTCATACGCATGCATCTGGGAATACTTATCCTAAGACTATAGGTTTCGTAATTATCTAAATACTTCCTCCTTATTAATAAATAAGGTGTAAGTCAAGTATAGTAATACCTAGGTTTTAATTATATCCGTCACTTTCTAATGTCATATAAACAAAAAGGGCTGGGGCTATCTTAAAACCTGGGTGTTACAAGTCTGACTTACATCTTATTTATTAATAAGGGGGAAGGGGTTTAGATAATTACTAATACAGAATGTGCTAAATGAAGCCAACTGACAAGTTTCACATAGTGACGACTTAATTTCGTTAACATTTTGACGGCGAATAAGAGTTTTTATGTCATATTATATGTCGAAGTACGCACGGCTACAGATCAAGCTATACATTTCCAATATAAGCTGACCTCTCATTGTACGGAAATTCAATACAATGTGAGATCAGCTTATACTGAAAATATATAGCTTGATGTGTAGCCGTGTGTACCTACGTACTGATCGAAACGGCCATACGTTTAAAGGTAACTATTTGCCGAAACATCACGTAGATCTGAATTTGTATATTTGGGGGCAGGGTGAGAAGTGGCGGCGCGTGCGCTGTCGGAAATGAGAGTTGATCGCGATCAATAATACTATGGCAATAACTTTGTTTTTAATATGGCAGCACCGACGCGTCTCGACCTACCCGCCTCTATATCAAACGAGTGTTGTTGCAGTTTTATCACCGATTCAATTATTTTGCCAACGATTGTTACTGTCGCGTCCACGCAAATTATACTAATGTCACAGGCCGTTTGTAGATATTGCTCGTTTACAAACGGCTCGAACCAAATACCCCATGTAGATGCATAGACACCCGCGCATAGACTGTTAATATTTGGGGGCGATGCGTGCCGATTTGAATCGGCGAGTTTCAGAAACAACCGTTTCATACAGAGCCTAGGCATTTTATAACCAAGCAATGTGCAACAATCGGCCTGTGACGTCGATATTACTTTATGTTTCTGTAGGTCGATAGTCGGTCGGCGGTCTGTGATAGGGTTACTCCTGATTTGATCGATACCTTTTTATAGTCAACCCCTCGAAGCATGATATTGATATTTTTAATTATGGGTCTCGTTGCTTATCAGCCGAAAAACCTCTTTATTAAGTATTGACATTTTATTTATACAATATATTTAGTTATAGGAATTATTTTTAAATTTGTCTCAATAGCCAAGACAAGATTATTTTGATCTTTCACCTCAGCTGTGGAGTTTCACAGTACGGTAATGGCACCCGCGATAATAGTGAATAAGTAATAGACTACAAATGTTCTCTTAGCTGGGTACCCACTAGGCAACAAATGATGTATACGTGCAGTATTAAATCTTGTAGTACTTTATATAAAATTATTTTAAGTATATAAATCATAACAGTTTATTCTATAATATTTAACCTAAAATTTTAAATCGAAGGAGTGACATATCGATTTGCTTTATTAATCGATGAGATTTTTTGACATACCATTTATTTAATGAAATATTTTTATAGGCATATACTAAAAGTAACATTATATCTTCATGTTCCGTGACATCACGCTGAATCGTCGGCGTCGTTTAGATTTAAATTAAATATATCTTGAGATATTCATCACGCACAGTTATCTGATACCAAACTAAGCAGAGCTTGTACTATGGAATCCAGATAACTGACATACTACATATATTATTATTTTATACCACTAAATTGGCAAACAAGCATACGGCCCGCCTGATGGCAAGCAGTTACCGTAGCCTTGGACGCTTGCAACGCCAGGGGTGTTACTCGCGCGTCGCCGATCCTAAAACTATATTACACCTGTATATACTACTTTTTGGTTGGTATTATGTATTATGAGTATGTATTTACATACTTATTATACATAATACCCCCAGACTCAGGCAATGCAAACATGTGCACACAAATGCATGTTCTGTGTGGGAATCGAACCATGAGCATTGCATGAAAAGGTCTGTTTGTTCTGCATCTAGATGTGATATGTTTCCAAGAGGTTTCCCTCGAATACGTTTAAAAAGCGCTCGTGGTGTAGCCTGATTAGCCGTTCTTAATCGATCGGCAAAGTTAAGCTACGTCTGTCTTGGTAGGTACCCGGTTATCACTTAATTGTGATAGTCGTTAAGCTAGTTGGATGCTTCCTAGGCGGCTTGAAAAAATCCACCTTGACCACTAGCCTACCTCCACCAATCCGCAGTGGGCACGCGTGGTGGAGTATCTGCCCATTCCCTTTCACCTTCATTTGTGAAAGGAGGCCGGTTCTCAGCAGTGGGACATTATAGGCTGATGATGATGAGAACGTTAAAAAAATAACTATAGTTATAACCATAGAGAATTTTAATAGAGCGACTTTACTAGAGTTTGTGGCGTGAGCACAGGTATGTGCAACGCTGCCTCGAAATGAACTGCGCGTTCACGTTTTTTATCGATTTTAAGACAAAGACTAATTATGGTCGTGCTATATTTTTTCAATACAATTGCTCGTATAAATAGTATAGGTACTTCAGTGAATTTCATTTATAAGTTATTACTTTGGATTCATCAGCTTTATTCGATAAATATTTTTTTAAGAAAAACTAATGTCTGCAAAGCAAATCAAAAATTGCGTCGATATATCACCTAATCAGTGAATCGATGCATCAACAATAAAATTGTGATACGTTAGGCTCGGGTGCATCACCGGGCACCTAGAGCAGGTGGGGCTGTAGTATTGGTACTCTTAACCCATAGCTTGGATCAGATAGTTGTTCACGGAAGGCCCAGTATTTTACTAATTGTTGCCTAGTTGCTCGTAGGTGCTCGACTTATTATTGAGAACTCGACTGTTTATTGACCTATGGAAACCATAAGGTAATGAAATAAGCATAATCAATCACCCCTCCAACAATTGCAATGCATTTTGTTATCATGTTTAATAAATATAGCTGTAGATGAGACTATTCTTATATTTATTTTTTATTTAAGGCAATGATGACATCACATTGTTGATGTTGCAAATTCCGATCTATGTAAAGATGGACACTGATTACCTTGAGATGAAATATTTTGAGATAACTGTAAGTGTATATTTTTTTCTAACAAATAAAATGTTTAAAATTATGTAATTTGTTTCAATCAGTTCGATCAGATATACCCCTATCGTCATCAATTGACACGTGGACGAAGGTGCGGCTGGACTGAAAAGTCACTGGACGCCAAAGCCACTGCCAGATGTTTAAAGCTTTGTGACCACGCGACCTCCACCTACAAAGGATGGATTGGTGGACGTAATGTTCGTGATTCCTTCATGTAGGTAGTAATCACTGTCAAGTAGTCTTAGAATACCGTTGTAATGTCGTGCTCATGGGTTGTGTTCTTTGTATGTATCGTATTATTATCGAAATAATGACCTATGTTATACGCACCTAATGAGAGAGGAGGGCGTGGGTCAAGTAAATTGAGGTACTATGACCCACAAAATTATACATATACTAGCTGCCCGGCGCGACTTCGTTCGCGTAGTGCAACCCTACCCTATGGTCCTACCCTACCCTACCCTACCACACCCTACCCTACCCTACTAGCAAAATCTGCATTAACAAAATGATCCGCCATTTATTGAATTCATTTATTACAAAAATTGTGATAAATGAAGAACCGCTATACCGATTTTGTGAAAACTTCACATAAACCATCTACTAAATAGTCGGAACAAAGCCTAAACATTTGGTTTGGATAAGTGAGCCCCTTCTTGAGTTATAAAATTACAACGAAAAGTGGCATTGATTTATATATATATAGATGCTGCAATCGTTGTACTCACATATATAAATACAAATAGACGACGCGAGTGTATATACTTCGCGTGTCAACAGCTGTACAAAAAAGGAGAGCAATGCTCTTCTTTTGAAACTGTAGTGACGTCAATGCCGAGACGAAGGTCCTGGCTAATAAGCTTGAGCTTTCGGTGAAGGAAAATATCATGAGGAAACCATAGCACGGCGGTAGGGTACTTCGTAGTACCCACCTGGCTGGCCTTCAAGTTTAAAACCTATCGCCAAGCACCTATCGGTGTGTTCCGACAGCTGCACTTGAATTGCTTACCATCTTCGGCTACATCATCACTTAACATGGTGATATGAGTTCAATCACAGACCTATAGGTACACATTAAAATAAAAAATATAATTTATGTATAATGCTAACTATGCCAAAGCGTGTTGCTGGGCTGACCTGTATGTGGGTAGTTGACCATCATTTACATCTCTTGTTGTAAACCTAGACGAGACTAGTAATGGAGATTACAGACAGAACTTTAAAAAACACTAAGGCGCCGATCCCACATCAAGCGGTCTAGAGCACAGACTACAGTATATACTTAGAGACTAGATTTCTACACGTGCATTCTCCTTGACCGGCGCGATAGATTACAGTGAACTCAGAACTCTGACCGCAGAACTAGACCGCTCGCTGTGGCATGATCGGCACCTTAGATCTTAGCGTAGTGTTATATTCTCTTTGCTTAGATCTAGGTACTTAGGTGAAAGTGTTTGGGCCTACTGGGGCCTACCTTGATTGTTTCAACAACACTTGAATAGGTAAGAACTTCTACTCTACGCAAAATGTTATGACCGTAAAAGATAAATACATAAGTAGGTTAGGGCTAATGATGATGATTACGATTGATGTTTTCATTCTCTACTGTACCTTCCATATATCTAGGTATTATCTATCTATATATTATCTGTTTCAACCATATCTGTACCAAATTCAACTCGTAGTTACATAATGCAATACAAGATGTAGGTAAGTATTTTAAATAAAGAGAACTCTCCCTGTTATTTGATACTAGGTACTTATTTAATTTTGTTATGTATTTGTAACAATCATTGTTTAACATGCAAGCCTACTTATTATTCCGGCAGCATCCAGTTCACATCCAGGCTTTATGTGATTAAACTGCTTAGCTAGCTACTAACTTCGACCACATCTTCACATAAGTAGGTAGTAGTTACCCTGGTAAGATTGTGGTCCAGCCATACAAATAAAAACTTAGTTGAAAACCGGAACCGAAACTTTTGGCCGGAACTTGCGTTTGCGTGTGGTTTGCGTTTTCGTTAGGTAGCTTCCGGCCAAAAGTTTCAAATAGTCTCTTCTTCTTATTTTTAATTTTGGCAACTAAGCCCAAATTAGGGCTCATTTCTGCCAGTGTCGAGTTATATTATAGTTTCCAGTCACAATAAATCACTTCACATTATAGTCCTCAGTCAGTCACCGAAAGCGAGCTTATTATTACTAGAGAGAGAACCGTGTCTGTGTGTGACATACGGACAGCAGAGGATAGCTTCAATAGGGCTATATTTGCCCTTAGGGTACGGAACCCCAAATTATGATATTCTACATATAGAAGAACCCAATTTAAAAAAAAACGATGCTTTGAATGATTTGAATATTTTAATGATTTGAATATTTTTAATTGGAACGCAACTTTTTCGATCACTCATCGGGTTGAGATAGCGATGTCGATAATATCGATGAATAATCTTGGCTGCGACTTGTAATATTGAAATGTAGGACCAAAAATACAGAAAAGGGATGATTCCTGGGTAAATTAAAAAAAATAGTCAGTTAGATTATCAAAAAATATTGGACACGTATTTTTTGCTTTACAAAATCATGAAAAATTTATAATATTATAGCGCGTCAAAGGTCGGGAGTGGGGGCTCGTGACGTCTTTCGATTTTTTTATCTAGCCTATTTGCAGATTTAGGTTTTGTGACACAAAGAGAGCAATGGTTTCGTTGTATTCTAAAATAAATAAATTGGTGTTATAACATTAATTGATGTCGGACGCGACTGTCAACTATTATAAAGTACATAACTATAGATACATTATTCACACACGGCCATCTGTCTCTCCGCATCTACAAATCAATGATAACTCAGTGGCAGTGACGTTGAATGTTTTGGCGAAGGTCCGAATCCTATAATGAGGTTGAGCGTGAAGGACAACACCTTGACGAAATCATAGCGAGTATTACAAACTAACTTACCACGGTTACTTTGTAATACTCGCCTGCTTGGATATCACCCTCAAGTTGAAAATCTGACGTCAAGCACCTACCTGCGTATTCCAGCCTTGCAGCTGCACTTGACAGTCAGTACCAATCTGGTCTTATGTGCTGACCTCCTGCAGCCACACCATATAGGAACTTCTGTGTGGTGAGATTGTGGTCAAATACAAGCCTATACACTGTAAAAAAAAACAGAACCCAAACTAAGCGGAGCTTGAAAAGAGGATAACTGATAATATAATTCATATTATAAGGTCCTACTAAATTACCAAGTACAAGTGATTAGAAAAATATATATTACGTCGTACGACGATACTACTACGTAAACCTATGCACACCTATGCTATATTGCAGTGTGCATGACCGACCTGCATGCAGTGATAATAACCTAACGCGGTAATATAATACGTATCAAAGTCAAAGCTATTTATTCAATTTAGGCCCTCGCAGGGCAACTGAAGTTTCCAGCAGTTCAGAAGTCGGCCTTCAACTGAGAAGTTCAGGCAAGAAACTCAGCAAGGTTACGATAGTAAAAAAATCTTTTTTGGGAAATCAAATATATGATGTTGTTTTGTTAATATTTTCCGACACTCAGGGCTGTTGTTTTGGCACACTAATAATTGTCGAGATGGAATTGAACTTACGTCCTGTGACGTGGCAGTGAAGATTAGATACCTACACCACAATCGGCCTGCCAACTATGTGGTGTCTACTTCTTGGTTTTGAGTACGATGACTAAATCCTATTATTGGATTTATATTTGCCAGCATGGAGTTAAAAAAAACTAGACACTATAAGGTCCTACTGCTAAACACAGGCCTCCTTTCACATATCAGGGTGAAAGGGAATGGGCAGATACCCCATCACGCGTGACCACTGTGGTTCGGTGGAGGTAGGCTAGTGGTCAACCTACTGTTGAAGTTACCGATTAATGGTATTTCAAATCGAGCGTTTCCGTGTTCCGGATAAAATATTTATTTACAACAAATATGTACAAAGTACAATCTATTAGAAGTCTTGAAATATAGGATTTTATTAAAATTAAATGACATCCCCATAAATTTTATGTATTTTACCTAATAGGCATTCTAATTCTTTTTTAATATATTTTGTTCGTATATATTCGATAGTCAACTAGTATTTTTATTTCCTCAAAATAATATCGCTTTATGCAATGAAAAAATACAATGAACGAAATATTCACGCTAAAAATACGTGAACTCATTAGAGCAGAAACAGAATCGTCAAATGTGCAGGTATCTACTTTATTTCAACTTTTTGCTGTTGTTTACAACGAAAACTTGTTTCTTGACGTCACTCACGTTTTCGGTCACGTGACATCCAGATAATAAAACTACGAAGTTAATTTTGAAATTAAAAATCATTCTTATGTTTTAAAAACAAAATAGTATTATATTCGTATTTACTTTGATAATTTTATTTTGATAGATGAAAATATCCTATTCCACCAGCTCATGAATATCGAATTTACGATGCTTGACATATGGCTACAACGATTCATCGAATATCGACTATCATCACATCCCTGGTTCGAACGTAAATGTCAGTCACACAAACAAACTAGCGCAAAGGAAAAGTGAATTCACGCGACACTTACAAATACACATATATTTTATTCACTGAATAGTTTATTATTTATTCTAATAACTGCACTCGAGACACTATATTACATGCAGCGCGTACTATTCTCGCAGTTTTGTTACATCCGGCCGTGACAACGGAAGTGCAATGAGTTTGATTTGTTACAATGGGGCCAACGGTAGACTAATACACGAAGCTGACCAACTAATATCACATATCGAGCGAGGCTCTACGGTGCTCAAGTTCTTCCCTCGGAAGAGACCGGAGCGCCGCTCGCTGTCGGTGAGGCGGGAGACCCACCAGGTCATCTGGTCGAGGACTACATCTCTTCAGCGCAACGCCTACGAAGGTGCTCTCGATATAAGAGATGTGAAGGAAGTCCGTGTAGGCAAATCTTCCAAAGACTTTGAGCGATGGCCCGAGGAATCCAAGAGATTGGAAAATTCTAAATGTTTCACCATTTACTATGGCACGGAGTTCAAATTGCGCTCTGTGTCCTTTGCAGGTTTGTTATGTTAGCATTTATAAATAGCATTATTTGACTTATAAATAGTGGTGTTATGAGTTCATAAATTATGGTTTCCATTGCCAAGGTGATGTATGATTTGTGTTATGAATTCAACTGAATGGTCTTAACCCGAGTCACTTCCTAAATGTGTATTTGCACAACTTTAACTGTTTTTTTTTAACATCCCATACAATTTATTTCAAACTGCTATTTGCTTTATCAGCTCACTTACTACTTTAATTATTTTTGTTACAATTGATATATGAATACATTTACTTTAACCTTCACTTTGTAATGTAGTTATCAGAAACGGAATTGAGGTTCTGAGGGTTCCTTATTCTCAGGTTGTGGTAGATTTCTTTTGTTTATTTTCGTCACCTTTAATTTAATCATATAATGTTACTCCTATTAGAGTTGTCAAGATCTAAGAGGCCCATTTTGACAAGAGGGTGTCTATTCTAGGCAATATGTCTCTTTTCACATATTGATGTATATGTGCTGTCAAAACGAGTCTATTAAATCTTGCTAACTTCAGCAAAATTGCATAGTTGAGTTACATATTTATTTTATTACTAGCTGTCCCCCGTGGTTTCACGGGCGTTCCTGGGATATGTCCTCCATACCATACACTATCTGCATGCCAAATTTCATGATGATCCATTGATTAGATTAGTTGAGGCGTGAAAGTGTAACAAACAAACAAACTCACTTTCGCATTTATAATAGTAGTTAGGATTATTGTATGGAACCTTGCATGTACCAATTTGACTTGTCTATTGCCTGTTTTTATATTACTCTTCATAACTATGCATTGATTGAACTTTCAATTGCTATACACACTAGTAAAAAGTACAACCTCACCTACTCTCTTTAATTAAGTACTTTAAAATACAGTAGAATTTGCCTATTACGACTTTGTTTATAACGAAAATATGCAAACAAAGGGTAGATTTCATACAGACATACTATGAAAACATCCTTTTAGTACTATGTACTTTACGACTCTGGTTTAATCGGCCAACTGCTCATAACAACTTATTTGCCAATAGAAGACCACAGAGTTTTCTTTACCTATGATACCTAGGTGTCTGGAAGATTTGGCATGCATAAATCATAGTCAGTGCTTTTCCTCTCTTATGACAAGATCAAGAATTCAAAATCCAGACTACTACAATACAATTAGCAAGTCTTTTATGAGACCTGTTTGCTTTCAGCACAAACAGACAAGGAGTGCGAGGCCTGGGTGAAGGGTGTGAGGTTTCTGGTAGAAGAAGCAGTAAGCGCGTCCTATCCTTTGCAAATAGAGAGGTGGTTGCGTAAGGAGTTCTATGCCCTTGAAAATTCTAATGAGATGTAAGTAATCATAATTTGGGTATTGAATGTCTATAGTTATCATCCTGATCATCATCAGCCTATAATGTCCCAATTCACAATTCACAAATGAGGGTGAAGGAGATGGTCAAATACTTCACCACACATGCCCACTGCGGATCGGTGGAGGTAGGCTAGTGCTCAACCTACCTTTGGAGTTAGGGCCGCCTGGGAGGCCTCAAAGACCAATGGCTTTACATGTCTTCCAAGTCATGCAAAATGCTAGAGTAGAAAAACCACTAGGCTGTCACCCATACAGGTACTGGCCTGAACGGTAGAAGCCCAAAATTGCTGATTGATAAAAAAAGTCTAATCATGAGTGCTTTACTATATATGATACAGAAATGTGAATATCAAATATTTTTTGTCAACAGGATAACTTTAAAAGAGGTGAAAGCATTCCTACCAAAAATTAACTGCAAAATATCAACAAGTAAACTAAGGGATATATTTCAAGATGTTGACAACAGCAAGCGTGGAGAAATTGGATTTGACGACTTCTCTTCATTGTATCAAAAGTTAATTTTTGATGAGAATGTAAGTTATGTTGTATTATTGGTGATTTTGGACGAAAATTTAGTTTAACAAAATAATTTAGCATATAATCAATGTCTGTTCAATTACATCTATATCTATTTACCCATATCAGCATTATGAATGAGATATACATCTATACTAATATAGTAAGCTGAAGAGTTTTATTTGATTGTTTGTTTAAACGCGTTAATCTCTGGAACTACCAGTCCGTTTCCAAAAATTCTTTAAATAGGAAGCTACATTATCCCCTAGCTTTTTATTCCAGAAACGCGAGTAAAACCGCGGGGACAGCTAGTAAAATAAACAGCTTCGCTTTTTAATACAACAAACCTTTCTATACATTTATTATTTCTTTGCCCAGTCTTATATAAAGAGTATTGAATAATCATTTTGCTAGGGCCTAGCATATATCATAGTTTGAAATGCATGGATTTCATTACTTCACCACATAACACCATAGGAATTTTATTATATTTGGTTTTCATGGCATACATAAACTGATAAGGAACTGACAGGCAAAGTAAAAACTCAACTGCAGGTTCTGAACTTTGAGGCAAGCGCTTGACTTGGCTACAAACATACTATTAATATTCTCACTGCTGCTTGTAGATACTTATAACATCTCTAATAGGTTAAACGTTTTTATTCCCTAGAATGTACACGACATATTCGATAAACATTCTCTGTACTGCACAAACGGCACAATGATAACACTGCGGGAGTTCCAAAGTTTCCTGCGTATCGAGCAACACGATCGCGTATGTGACGATGAGGTTCGCGTCTCACAATTCATAAGGGATTACTTGAAGGACCCACAGAGGGACATATATGAACCATATTTTACTTTGAATGAGGTAAATTCACTAAAAATATTATAAGTTAAACATTAATTATTTTCTTTGCGATCAACTATGTTCTCAAATTGCAGTTCATTGAAATGTTATTCTCAAAACAAAATACAATTTGGGATAGTCAACACGAGACAGTCAATCAGGACATGAACAGGCCACTCTCACATTATTGGATCTCGTCATCTCATAACACGTAAGTATTTGGTACACAGTCAAGTCCTTTTTTTATCAAAACATTTTGTAATAATTGTAGTTTTGTTATAGGTATCTAACGGGTGATCAGTTTTCAAGTGAATCTTCTTTGGAAGCATATGTAAGGTGTTTGAGATCAGGATGCCGTTGCATCGAGCTGGACTGTTGGGATGGTCCCGATGGCACTCCATTCATATACCACGGTCACACGTTGACGACAAAAATAAGATTTATGGACGTCCTACGCACTATAAAAGAACACGCCTTCGTCACATCAGATTACCCTCTGATTCTATCAATCGAGGATAATTGCTCATTGCCACAGCAGAGGCGTATGGCAAGCGCTTTTCAGGACGTCTTTGGCGATATGCTTCTAATAATACCCCATGAGAAGAACGAGACAGCTCTACCATCCCCTCAAGAACTACGGCGAAAGATAATTCTGAAACACAAGAAGCTTCCAGAAGGTGCCGAGGAAAATATCTTCGCTATACGTCAAGAGGAAGGCAGGGATCTTGATTTACGGAATTCAATAAAAAATGGCATTCTTCTTTTGGAAGATCCGGTCGATAAGGAATGGAATCCTCACGCGTTTGTACTGACGGAGAATAAGCTTTATTACACGGAGAATTACAGTACACAAGGTGAGACGGATACTGAGAGTGATGGCGAGCCAGATGCTGGGAGCACGTCAAGTATACCTCAAGATGAATTACATTTTGGTGAATGTTGGTTTCATGGCAAACTTGCTGGGAACAGGCAAGAAGCTGAGGAGTTGCTCAGAGCTCATTCGCACCTTGGAGATGGCACATTCCTCGTTCGAGAGAGTGTTACCTTTGTGGGTGATTATTGCTTGTCCTTCTGGCGTCAAGGAAAAGTTAACCATTGTCGCATCAAGCTGAAACAAGACAGAGGTGTTACCAAGTATTATCTGATTGACTCGATGTGCTTCGATAGCCTGTATAGCCTTATCACGCACTATAGACAACACCCGCTGCGGAGTCAAGTAAGTATTTATTTATGACTAACCTACTCGCCCCCCATGCAATTTACTAATGTACCGTAGCATTTAGGTTTAATCAACACCCAGTACTTATAAGTGTCCAATCGATTACTCGTGTACTATCCGACCCATTCCATATGTTAGCTCATTGATATGACAGTTCATCACTATGAAAAGTGAAAAAAGTTGTTTAAAATCATTAAAATGTATATATAAGTATTTTCTTTGCTTTTCGTTTGCTTTCTAATATGTTTTCTTATGTTTATACACGAAACAGAACCTCTGAACCGCTAGATAAATCTGTTAATGTCACGGGAAATTACTAAGGATGTGTGTTGTTATTTGCAGGAGTTCCTTATAACATTGAAGGAACCGGTACCACAACCGAATAAGCACGAAGACAAGGAGTGGTTTCACCCACACTGTAGTAGGGCACAGGCCGAGGAGTTGTTGAGGAAGACCAATACTGACGGCGCATTCCTCGTGCGCCCGAGCGAGAAGGATCACGGCTCTTTTGCTATTAGTTTCAGGTATGTACAGTAGTACCCAACTGATATGGCTTACCGATGTACCTGCGTAGAAGATACATTTTCAAAGCGCGCGAAATGCTATTGGTCGGCAGCTGCCGCCATGTCTGCGGAGGGGCGTGACTTGCGAGTGAGACAGAACTAATAGCTGCACTGTATTATGCATCTTATAGTAGTGAACTCAGGTTGATTGTAAGTTTCACATTTAAAGCAAATAAATGATATTCTATTCTATTCTTTTAAGCATTCTTTTGGTAATCTTCGGGGCCATACTTTATTTTCTGTGCGAACGAAGATTCACGACGCGCCTTATTAGTTGGGTATTACGTACTTACTGTACCACGTCAAGTTACTGTTTTCACATCAAGTCATTCCCTTGTATACGAATGTAATGTTAAGTCTCAATAAGTAATTCTGGAGATGTTAGGGATATGAAATTTCGGATATGGATACGGATATATGAATAATATTATACGGTTACAGATATGAAATTATTTCGGATATCCGATGGTTCCGGATAGTTTATATTACGGATATTAGCTTTTTAGGGACTATAAAATAAAAATAAATACAATTAGGTGATGATTTCTAACTTGGCATATCATGTCTCAGTTAGACTCCGCCCCTATACGAAATTATTCGATATACATATGATTCGGTTACGGTGTCGCATTTTTTTTTATTTCGGATATCTTTTCGTTTCAATTACGGTAACGAAGCTCCATAACATCCCTGGGGAAATGTAGAAGACTCATTACTATCTATGAATGTAACTATAGCTGTTGTAGAATGGAAAACAATAGCTATTTTAATTGGCTCGATTACAAACATTCAATGATTTTTTGCAGGACTGAAAAGGAAATAAAGCATTGCAGAATTAAACTGGAAGGTAGACTGTACACAATAGGCACGGTAAAGTTTGAGAGCTTGGTCGAGCTGGTGTCGTATTACGAGAAACATCCACTGTACAAGAAAGTGAAGCTTTGGTTCCCAATGAGCGATGAAATTGTTAGGAGAATTATATCTGTAAGTATCTTTTTTTTTTTTTTTTATACCACTTAGGTGGCAAACAAGCATACGGCCCGCCTGATGGTAAGCGGTTACCGTAGCCTATGGACGCCTGCAACACCAGGGGTATCACGCGCGCGTTGCCGACCCTGCAGAAATCTCTTCACACCCTTTTTGAAGAACCCCATGCTGTACTCCATTGGGAAAACCACGACGGGGAGCTCATTCCACAGTCTGAGCGTCCGCGGAAGGAAGCTCCTTTGAGCCCGCACAGTACGAAACAATTAAGGTTTCAATATGTACTTTTATTCAACATCTAGCAGTATGTCTCGGTCAAACTTGCTGTCTCATTAAAACTTATATTTATGTACAGCTATTCTATTGATTTGCAGGAACCAGATGATAGTTCCGTATATGGAACGCCTGGATACATGGATCCCACGTGTTTCACTTCAAAGGTGAGTGACTAAACTATTTTTTTTAATAAACCACTTTTAATTAAGTGTGATCGAATATCTGTGGTAGACTAACCATTTTAGCTTCATGTATAAAATTAAAATGTTTATTTTCTTAATTTAGAGTAAGAACAAATAAGCAAATGCGAATATTTAATGAGGATATTGTGTAATAAGAAAAGTAATACGTGGTTGTTTTTATTTTCAGCCTTTTATAGGATTTGTTTTTAATGCTTGCTTCACATGAATTCACTAAGATAGTATATAAACTTGAAACGTAAACATAGCTTGCGTAGAATTTAATCTCACGTGTATTCTTCGTTATGGCCATCGATGAACAATTCCTTAGAATAGTAATACCGAGCAATCCGATTCCGAAACTAGTCAGTGATTTGTCAATGATATTGAACAGTAAGGACCAATCACTGCATCGTGTGTTCTTGACTTGGCCAATCAGAGCGCATGAGTCCTTGTCTTAGCCAATCAGAGCGCATTGTCGATGGTGGGAAATTGGCGGAATAGATTGCAAGCAAAATCAACGTCATTACGCTTCTTTGGGTTAATTGTTCGATGGTTATGGCTGATCAATGGTAAGTGATGATGTGTCTTCCTAAAGATAGAAAGCGTACAACGCCTAGAAGGTAACGGACTCAAGTGCAACTGTTGTGGTTAAACAAAACACTTAAGGGTTAGCCATTCAGGCGAGGACTGACCGAGTGTCAAATCACGTGGAGGCCTAGTTTCAACATTGGAATCAAATAATCACTTACATGATATATGAATATGAATAATTTATGGCATACACCATAATAATAAAACTGTAAACAAATACTAAAAACAGACAAAAAATACCAATGGCGGTCTTATCAATGAATACATTTCCTGTGGGTAACCAATATATGAAAATGGCTGTTCCAGAATATTATGGTAATAAAAATCACTCATGAATGTCCTTCGCCTTACCATAGGTTATCATCATGCCAAATTTCATCCCGATTTATAGTGGTTTAGGCGTGAAGGCGTACCAAACAAACATAACAAACTCAAGTATGGATTTTAAATATTGTTCCAAAATATCACTGATTGCGTCATACCGCTGGCTCATATTCAAGCATATTTTGTTCCATACTCGTTTCTTTAAAAACTTCAGCGAATGTTTTCTTTTTATACGATAAATTCAATGCGGGTTTTTTCTTCTCATGGCGGTGTTTTTTAATTTCTAATATTAATTAAATTATATTGTAAATACTATGCATTGCTTACTTTGTAGCTGTCCATTGTATCTAAAGTTAAGCCAACGAGAGGAGATAAAATATGTAAACAACCGACCTCTACTGAGTTACATTACGATAGCGAGCGATCATTATTTCTCGCATGCAATAATGTTGTTAGTCGACGACAGCTGTCGTTGTGTGATTCGTGGTACAGGAAAGCGGTCGGTAAAGCAGCTGTCAACATAATTTGTTTAAATAAAAATTGAAAGTTTGTTTACATTCTTTATCTCGCCTCGTTAGCTTACCTTTAGCTTTGTTTTTTTATGCTATAAGCACGGATGATAATTAATTTCATACTATTGTACTTATGAACAAGATCATCTGAAGATTGTTAGAGCACAGAATTAATATACTGGCACTAGCTTCGCGCTAGATTATCTTCAGAGGCAGTACGTTTTCCTTATCTTTCAATACCTCATGTATTATTAATTAAATGCGAAGTGATAAGCATACATGATCCGTTATATGGCCTGAGCGAAAGTTATTAAATACTGCAAGAGAGTTCTTAAATTAATTAACCTGTTCTTAAATTATTAATTAACTATTAAATGTGTTCGAATAGTGAAAATCAACCCATATTGTAAATGATACTCCATGACCCCGTAATGACTGTCCAGACTTTGATGTAACTTGGCACATAGATAGAATATAACCTGGAACAAAAGATGTCTTCTGTATGAAAAATGTGTAATTATTTCATGGGTTATGATGCAAATAAAAGCCGCTTAGCAAAAATAAAACACCAAAGCCATAAAATGTAGTTGTAGTGCGTGTATTTGACCACAATCTCACCATGGTCCGTGATGATGTTACCGATGGTGGTAAGCACACAAAGCCCAGAAGGTAACTGGCTCTCAAGTGCAGCTTTTGGTACACGCCGGTAGTTGCTTTGCGAGAGATTTTCAGCTTCGTTCATGTTATTGCTTGTTTTACTGATTGAAATATTATTCATTGTCTGTCGCAGGGTCTAAGTGGCCCTTTTTTTTTCTATTTTTACTATGCAAGATCATAATTGGCTGAGCGAAGGTTATTAAACTTCGAACTGAGGCGACTGGTAAATTATAATGTAATTTAGCACGCAGATAGCCTATGATATGGAGAAAAACATAGGCTACTTTTTATCCCGGGAACGCGGGTGAAACCGCGGTGAAGCTAGTCTTGTATAAAAGTGATTGTTTTCGTTCCGTTTTAATTAGTATTTTTAACTATAAGTATTTCTTTTGGTTTTGTAAATTTTTGATGCATAAATGCATTTTGGGCCGTCCGATGGTCTATTATAGTACCTGTGTCATACTTTTTAACATTTTCCTTACAGGTAACAGTGAAAGCTCTATACGACTACCGGGCGCGGCAAGACGATGAGTTATCGTTTTGCAAACATGCCATTATAACAAATGTTGACAAGCCAGATGAAGGCTGGTGGAGGGGAGACTATGGTGGGAAGAAACACCACTGGTTCCCGGCTAACTATGTACAGGAGATAGAAGTGCCACAAATGCCAGATATCACTGTAAGTGTTGTTTTTTTTTATATTTGTCGGCAATTATACGGCCTGGTGTTAAGCGGTAATAGTAGTTTGCAACACCTGTAGAACTCACGCTTACCTGACTAACCTCTAGTAACCTTACTCATTGATTTGGTGCCATAGTTTGTCACGCACGTAGGCTTTGGCTAGTCAGCTCTACTGTCAGCCTACGACCGGAGCATTCAAAATAGTAGATAATGCAGTTGAAGAAAATGAAACTTATCGACTATCTGACATAAAGTCTTGTGTGTAAAGAACCCAGCTGGGTTCTAGTATGTACATTCTTTATGTTATAAGTGCACTGTTAATGCTACATTGTACACACGGCTATACATCAAGTATTTGTACTACACTGGTTACTTTTATTTCTTTTTATTCAATAAATATTATTTTGATTTGTTTTATTTCACTTTTAAAAACATGACCGCACAATTTAAGTTGTGTCTCAGTACTGATCGAATTGAATGAATGTCTGATGGGACATTCTTCAATGAGAATTCAAAAAATTGAAAATTGGAATTCGAAAATTTGATCATTTGAAAATTTAAAAATTAGAATGGTATGTAAATTTGGAAATAGTATTTGTGACCAGAGGCAATAATTGAAATAAAACAGGTTAAAACAGGCAATTCGTAAGTGGTGATGGTGGAAAAAATAAAGTAAATACTTAATATACATAAATACACGTATAAATAAGCTCTCGAAATGACATGTTCATGCACTCAAATGTATTTCTTATTAACCACGCCAACTGGCCCGTCAATTAATACGGACGTCAAATAATACGGACGACAATTAATCTTGGAAGATATTACAACAAAACAGTCATCAGCACGGACAAGTGCAGCCGCCTCGGTCCCTGCGCTTGCCAGTGCGACAAGTTGGATCGGATATAACATAATGGATGATCGGACACTAACAAGTATTTGGTGGTTTTTATACCTGAATGACGTTAGTAAAATTCATCTGTGCGACGACGGGGCGGGTCGCTTGTGTTAAATAATATTTATATATACGAGTAACTGAAAACGTGCAAAAAGTTCTTCCATAACTTTGGCCTACAGAAGAACGAAAAACTTATGAATTTTACTGTATAAATACACAAAAAGAAAAGCGAGCTCTCCGATTTTTTCTTACTGCCATAAAAATGCTTCTGTTTTGTTTAAAACAATTGGGCAACTTTTCTGAATATTATGTCTTATATTTCAAGAATTCGCTCACAGTTATTCGCCCACTTAGTATTTCGGTATATTCTGTATTTTTGATACCTTTTATTTATATTCGCTCGTTTAAATATTATCCTTAAAATCGTCTTACTTATTATAACTATCAATTACCGGTCATTTCCTAAGTTTGTTCGCTCAGTAATTGTGAGAATACTAGCGGTCTCCCGCGGTTCCATCCGCGTTCCCAGGATAAAAAGGTAGTTTATGACCTATACCTACCAAATATACATAAAAATCGGTCGCGCCGTTTCGGAGGAGTGCGACCACAAACACCGCGACACGAGATTTTTATATAATATATAAATTACAGTAAGTATTTAATTACTAATTATGTTACAGGGTTTAGAAAATGAGACCGCAGCTCTTGGATCGCTACAAAAAGGCGTGGTAGACGTTTTGGGGGCTGTCGTGGAGTTGGTCGTAGGAGAAGAGAGTGGATCCGCTCGGTGGCTAGTCCGAATACAGACCCCTTCAATGTTTGCACCATTCGATATGGCTGCACCCACCAGGGAAATAGCCCTAGAATGGCTCTCAGCCATCAAGGAAGCCGCTCACAGCGCAAGCGCTAGGTCTCTACAACACAGGAAAATGGAACGCACATGGAGAATTGCCAAAGAAATGTCCGATCTCATAGTATACTGCCGTTCTGTCACCTTCAATCAAGAAAGGATACGCAGCAAAGGCTTCATATTCAACGAGATGTCTTCCTTCCCTGAAACAAAGGCCGAAAGACTCATGTGCCAACAAGAGAACGTATTCTTTGTGAAGTATCACACAATACAATTGAGCCGAATATATCCAAAAGGGCAGAGGATAGATTCGTCAAATTATAATCCAGTTCCGTTCTGGAACGCTGGTTCACAAATGGTGGCTTTGAACTACCAAACGCCGGACAAACCGATGCAACTAAACATGGGCAAGTTTAGAGAGAACGGTGGATGCGGGTTTGTGCTCAAGCCCGAGTTTATGTTCGAGGAAGGGTACAATCCTTTCGATAAGAAGAGTATAGAGAAGAAGGTGGTTCCGGTGACGGCCATGTTGCGGGTAATTGGAGCTCGACATCTTTGCAAGTCTGGCCGTGGGACAGCTAGCCCGTTCGTCGAAGTCGAAATCCTCGGCACAGAATACGACAGTGGAATCAAATTGGTTACCAAGACTATTGGTACGTATATAAAATCACTCTCCGTTCATACCTTCTAATTTTGTGACCAGTTTTGAAAAGTTTTGGACTCTATTTACAATCATAACTAATGTATTGATGTCCCGTTTCAGCTGACAATGGCCTTAATCCCATATGGAACGACATATGTGAATTCGAAGTGGCGAATCCGGACCTCGCGTTAATTCGTTTCCTAGTACAAGACGAGGATATGTTCGGAGACCCCAACTTCATCGGTCAGGCGACTTATCCTTTCAAATGCCTTCGAACTGGGTACCGGAGTGTCACACTCATGAACAGTTATTCAGAAGAGCTGGAACTCTCGTCCCTACTTGTGCATATATCATTCATGAAGAATCATTAGAAAAATTATTAAAACTGGCCACTTTACAGTGCGGCCACCGAGGGAATGCGTTTCTGACACTTGAACATTGTTGGGCTATTCTCGGAAACGGAAGGCACAGTATTTCCTTATGGTGCGTCCATGGTTGGCGAACCGAGCACGAGCCGAGCCTCGAACGAGCCTACAACGAGCACGATGCGAATCCCTTTGTACGTGAAAAAACTGACAATCGCGCTCGTTCGAGGCTCGGCTTGTGCTCGGTTCGCTAAGCATGGACGCACCATTAGACATGTATCTCAGTTTAAAGTCCCAACACAATCAGATTAGCCGTTTCCGTGATTTGGCCAATATGAACAGGTATCAGAAACGCATTCTCTCGACGGCCGCACCGTAACCTATAACTTTATATGTATATGACCACGGCTCTATATTTGGATATCTGAGAGTGCACATACAAACATGTGAATACACTTTAATTTTAAACATCATCTTTCCGCAATTTTCTTGCATAATATTTTATTTATACCAATGATGATATGACCATTTTCTGACATGAACCAAGACTGATACGTGCACTTTTCAAATTGTATTTTAAACATAAAGATCGATTACGAGGTTACTGCCGACTTATTACAATGTGCAATACTAATCTTGAAATACTATATCTAAAGAGTTGACATTCTATGAACATTTGCATTTTGTTACTGAAAGCCAAATCAAAGGTTATCTATAATCAAAACTGTTGACGTATTTGTCAATTCAGACGTCACTGACTGGTGACGAAGATTAACTTTGATTTGGCTTCCAGAAACTGGTTGGAAGCTTTTGAACTATAGTGAAATTTTATAATTTTTGCCAATATTATTGTATTGATTTAAATGAAAGCCTACTTTTTATGACCTCTATACAGTCGTAGTTAAAGTTCACGGCTGTATATACCTAATATTATATAAGAAACTAATAATTGACTGGGTTATTATTGGGAATGTCCCCAAATAACAACAGAAAATGGTATCTATTGGATGTCCGATAGACTTCATTTTCTATTGTCCTCGTAAAATTTAGCCAAAGCTAAATAAATGAGTTACGTCAGTATAGTGCTACAGAGAGATCCCGTACAGACAGGGTCAGAATAAGCCGATCACTTTAGTACCGTGTCACATTTTGACATTACGCAATTCACAATTTTCATGTAAACTGTCAATAGTTAATATGATAGTGCAAAGAAAGTTGTCATCTACTTTTGACACTGACTGTACCTCTTGTATGATATACTATACGACGATAAATGAAACCACGTAAAATACCTACATACTCATAAATACGAACAACTGTTACGATAATTGGACTGTTTTACAAAAAACTTAAACCGACTTCAAAGTACACTAAAAAGTATTCAAATCCTGTTTTGACCAAACGGAAAGTGTACCCTTCCAGACAAAAAAATAATTTTTCAAATCGGTTAATAAATTACGGAGTTATGAGGTAACAAACATAAAAAAAAAAAAAAAAACCATACAACCGAATTGAGAACCTCCTCCTTTTTTTTAAGTCGTATGTAACAGTTGTATTTTTTTTCGTATCCACCCTACACCTTACATGATGCACTTTTTTGCAAGTCATGCGGTTCTGGTAAATACTTTTCTTTTTAAAGAGGGTGATTCTGTATGTTGTCTCTTTTTGGCGTATGGATCGTATTGGAAATGTTATCGTGAATTTTAATTAACTAGGAATATTTGGATGAAATAAACCGGAATCACCAAGACTCTTCGAGGACGTAACATTTATATTAGATATACAGTGTTGTAAGATAAATGTTGTACTGGACAAGACGCCATTTGCGTTCCCTCAAATTGGAATGTCAAACCGAGCATATTATTATTTGAGCACTATAGTTGAGAATGCTTGAACAATTGTTCCATACACTTTACAATAAATTAAAATATACAATATAATGTAATTAATTAAAGTATGATAAATTACTATACAACATATTTACTAGATTTATTTTATTTGGTGATGATTTGACCGACTTTCTACTAAAGAACATTTCAAGTGCAGTGCCTTATTTGCTATCATAATATTTATATGACTTCTACGTGACTTAAGATGCATTAAGCAGATGATTACAGTCGATTGAAATGTTTGAATATGATTTTGATATTTATATTTTATGATGTTAAGAATTCAATGTGTGCTTTACAGTTTGTTAGTATTATAATATACCTTCGTATTTATACAACACGGAATAGAGAATTTCTTCATATTGGATCATGTGAATGATCTTAGATCGTTTAATAGATATAATTTTATCATGTAAGTACAAGTTTATGATGTCACAAATATTATGAATGTTGGTAGCATATAATTAATACTTTATCTAAACTTGGTAGGATAATATGTGTTATTTAAGGCTTAAGCCAATGAGAACACCTTGTGCCTGAATAATATAAAATATATATCTCGAATTTGGTGATAAAATTACCAACAAGGTATTTTGACACATCGATATTTTCACGATAAACCCGTCCGGGCAAGTAAACACATTAATTTGAATTCTGACTCTTGAGTGTCGCAAATTTACCGAAATTTGTCACCAAAATATATCACATTTTGTCATTTCGTAGTTCGGAAATTATGACGGTTCTTTCGGTTAAATAATATACCTCTGAATTATCGATCTGTTTAGTTTCAAGTAATCGCAAAAGTAAAGGACAGTTGAAAATCCTTTATCTATTACATGTTAAAAATATGATATCATATAACAGTAGATTTCAATCGAAACCCTCATAATTGTTCAAACTGTTTAATTTTAATATTTATGTTAGTTTGTAGGGCGTATATCTATGGGCCAATATAGCCTGATAATAAGGATTTTATTATATATTTTTTTACCAGGGACAAATTAGCGAAATTTTCATGGATTTATCTTGTCTAATCAGAATCAATCCGTGGTAGCCCTGCCAGGACGGGTCACACTGTAAATAATAAAATCTCAACAGGAAGTTCAGATCATACGTATTTTTTTTTATGTAAGGTACTATTACTTCCTGATAAAGAGTATTGACATCGACGTATATACTTATACGTTTAGATTACAGAATAAACGGCACACGAACGAAACACGAAAGTAAAGCCAAAGTTCTTGTCTTCACTTTGGTGTTCCGCGCACTCCATCTGCCTTTTATTCTATAATCTGTGGTTATACTTAAAATAACCGTGTAACCACAGTTGTTTGTAAACTTCTCTTGACGCTACGAATTATTTAAATAAAATGTATTCCTTACATATCGAATATAAGTATTTTGATATTTGTTTTAGTATACATATAGTTAACTTAGCTATAATATTTTTCAATGTGAACACGCTTAATCTTTATACAAGTTTATATATGAAAGGCTACACTCCAATTAAACTTTAATATACACAGACTGTGCACAAAATAGAATGAGAAACACGTCGATTTAAAAAAAATTAGAGTATTTTTTAACGAATTCAAATGTCGACATTACAATATCAACGACGTGTTAATACTTGAAGCTATTTGTTAATCTTAGTACTTTAATGATTTGACAACAAAAAAATCATTTTTAGCTAAATATTATCCGTCTCCAAAATATAATCCTACCAAAAAACATAAAGAACAACATTATATTCTTGCGCGCCATTAAATAATCATGTTAAAAATAACTAGTTAAAAGGAACCTACTGTTTTGAAGATAGCTCTAAGTTATCTTATTTTAAGCCGGTTATATTTGCTCTTCTCTCCGAGCCGGTCTGTGTGAACGGACCCTACCTTTTTTGTACTACTGGGTTTTTATTGTCTCGCAGAAGGTATGAAAAGGAGAGTATTCACCTCGACGATAAAGTCAATATGCCGCCCGTGACGTAAGACACTACTTTATCCACTTGGTGTATAATTTAAACATGTTTTTATTCTTTCTCCAATATCATATGATCTGTTTTTTTTTTATTAAGTACCTATGTACTAATTCATTTTTACTGTATTAGATCTTTTGATGATTTCTAGAATCTGGTGAATGATATCGTGCTTAGTAGACTACTACTATTTTATATACAAAAGAAAATTGGCATAATAAATTTATTAACTATCTATATTAATCGCAAGGTGTTAATTTTTTTAACAAATCTATTATTTATAAATAAATAATGCTGTGTAATGTAACTTGGTACTTTTTTTGTTTCCCTGTGTACTCTGGAAGATTCCGCACATTACTCCTGCAAGCTGTTGCGCTATTATATCTTCACAAAAACAAAGCTACATACGATGTCTTTGCGATAGGTTGGTAACTATCCCCGCATGTTGCTGATGCGCTGTGCTGGAACTGTGTCTCAATATCGTCTAAATGAAGTCAGTTGAAACTGATAGGTACAGTCGGCAAAAATTCTTGTATTATTACCTATATAGAGAAGGAATTTTTAAAAATCCTTTCTTAAAATGGATGCCCAGGCTTACATTATAAAAGGAAACTGTGCATTTCAAGTCTAGTCTAGCCCCAGCGGTTGGGAATCGGTGTTGATGAATCAGTCGGCTTTATACCTACATACAGGATCTGTAATTGTCCAAATGACATACCTCGAATGCTGAGATTGTGTGCTATGAGAAAAAGTAAAATAATTCCAGTACCTACCGTAAACATGGCTCATTTTATACAAAAAGCATTCATAACTTCATAACATTTTCTTGGTTCATGACATAGACATATAGCACCTTATTACAAAACATGGTTTAAAGGAAAACCATGTTTAAAAATAGCCTCGTCCCTTTTTATTATATGACGTTAGAAAGTGACCAAATGACAGTAAAACCTAGCTTTACTTTAAACCATGTTTTGTAATAAGGGGGATATTGACTTTTTCTTAGTCTGAGGTTCATGAACACAATGTGCCAAATGAACTACTACGGTCGCTAATAAGTAGGTTATCACATTTTGTTGATAAATATCAAATTTCCCGCGTCATGCTGAACATCCACCTAAAGGCATATAATGAGTAACTAGCTGCCCGGCCAAGTTACCGTAATGCCTAAAAATAAAAGGGCATACAGTACCTAACTAACTAGCTGCCCAGCGTTTAAGCTTTTTTTTAATGTTCCGAGCAAAGAATTTAAAACGTCCAGAAGGATAGTCGCCTCTATGGCAACATGAATGAAATAAACAAGCCAGAATTGACAGTATTTGACAGCCGTGCGCAGTACGAACTGAGAGCGATTTGCTCAGGGAGCCCCTCAAGCGGAGTGAAATTAAATGTCATGCTTTAGTAAGGCGAATTATCCATCTGGGTAGAGGCACGATGCCCTATGAAAATCTTTGGTTCCGAGCATAGAAATAAATATACCTAGAAAGAACGTCGCCATACTACACGAATATATAAAACAGGCCAACTTTTACAGGCTGCTGCGCGTAACAGCTACGTTTTACGCTCCCTCTGCGTCATTCTGTTTGTCATAGTGACGTTCATAATGATAGCAGTTGTTGAAATATTCCCATTAAAATCGGGAGAAATTTAAATATTAAACATTATTTAGCAATACGTGTTTTTCAATTTGTATTTGCTTTTTAGGCCTCACTCCCGTGTTCTGCGCGCTCCATCTGCCTTATTCTGTAATCTGTGCAGAAAACCTATATACTGAACCGATTTCAATTCGAAAATGATTGAAATTAAGTTACGTAATCGCCCCGCGAGTGTGACTAATACTGACGAATAGTGACGAATAATGGACGAATAAACAAGATTCTTGGTGACGATGTATTAGAAAACAAAAAAAAAGATGATATGTGGAAAACCCTGAATTTGGACCTATATGGCTTACACCCACAGCCATTGAATTATTACATGATTATTACCTACGCTTAATTCAATGCCCACAGCTTACACCAATGAAATCGGTAAAGCCCAATGGTAAAGCCGTTGTCAAGTTATAGAGGGACTCAGGAGAAATAGGGGTCCCTTTTTATCAAAGAAATTGGCTTTTTATATAATATATCTATCTGAGATAGATTAAAATAAAGCGCTTGTTTATAGTTTTGATGACCGTTGGCATTGGCAATGGAAACCAAATGATCAAAATTGATCAAATCGTTTATAATAAGACTTATTTTTGCCAATGTCGAGTTATATTATAAGTTCCACTTTGACTCTGACCGAGTGAAGAATAAGACCGCACCGTCCGAAAAGTCATGTTTTAGTAAAATTGTGACCATTGTACTAAAACTTTTCACGCACGCAAGTTACGATACAAGTAATAAAATTCATTTCACTTTACTTGTGTCATCGAACAATTAACCCAAAGAAGCGTAATGACGTCGTTTTGCATGCAATCTATTCCGCCAATTTGCCACCATCGACAATGCGTTCTGATTGGCTAAGACAAGGACTCATGCGCTCTGATTAGCCAAGTCAAGAACACACGTGCAGTGATTGGTCCTTACTGTTCAAAATCAGTGACAAATAACTGACTAGTTTCGGAATCGGATTGCTCGGTATCTAATCTAAGAGATTGTTCTTCGATGACTTGTGCACATGGACATTGAATAAAACCAAAGATAATGGTGCCAATTCTGTTGTCAATCGCACTAAACCACCACTAAACTAATTTTAGTCACATTCACGTCACATTACATCTCATCACAAACATTATTGAAAAAGGAAAGAATATATTTAAAGCTGTCAAATTATTCTTTGCCGTCCCATTCATTTGCGGGTATTTAGACGTAACCGCGATAGATGGCGACGATAGATTTATGCTGAAAACAAGTATTGGATTAATTTGGCAGGACTGAATTTCATAAATCCTTTTCTTATGTTCTTTGTATATACATTGTTGATATAGTGAATTGATACACACCCTCAGAAACATTACGCGGAATTTTTTAGCGTAATTTACTGTGGAAAAACCTTATTTTCACCCTAGCAACACGGTATCTGCACCATTCACCCCGTCCTTGTGGCGGGAACTTACAGAATGACGTTGCGTTTTCATTTTTATTTTCATAAATTCATGTATATTGAGTTTTATTGCATATTATCGGTATTTTATCCAATAAAGACCTCATAAATTCCATGATAAGTTTTAGTACACTGACCATAATTTTACTAAAACATGACTTTGGACAGTGACTGATAATGCGGACTATGCGAAAGTTAATGTGTGGTCTATTTGAAAGTGATATTATAAAGTAAAATATTTGTCGAACTAAAACTGCACTACAGATATTCAAGATAAAAGAAGACACAAAATAACTTAAAAACTATTATAAATAAAAAGGATTTTGTATCCATGGTCTTGATCAAATTAATAAAAAAAAACAAAAAAAAAACACCCCACCCCACAGATGATTAAGAAGGTCTGTGATGTGGGTGGAGTGAGTGGGTGGACAGACCAAAGAAATTGTATATTCGGGATTGAATGACGGTCGACTAAACTGACTGACGTGACTGACGGACGACCTCTACGGCTCTACTAGGTCCCAACTAGGTCCAGTCTTTGAATCTGTGGCTGCCTGTATCTTTCATTGACGCGAAACTATTTACTTTACGGAGAATATTTTATATTTTCTAACAATGTATTGATTTTGTACTGCATTTAAATATTTAATAATCGCTAGTGTTACTAATAATTTAGTTTTTATTAATATAGGTATATAGTTGGAATCTTTTTATTGCAATAAAAATGTCATATTATGTTTGTAAAATCCTTCAATGGCCGTATTCGTTTAGTGTGTGTTTTGCTGTTCTGTAACTATAAATTACGATGTTTCTATCTAAGAATGTGACCATGACTACTTTCCAATGGCGAAAATGGTTTCTATTGTTAATCTTCGCTCTTTACCGAAGATTTGACCTGGTGGATGGTAAGTGTATTTTATCACATGCCTACTGGTGCACTTTGAAAGTACTATGTTTACGTTTTGGTAAATAAGCGGGTTCTGTTCGCCGACAACTCGATCATATGTTTATATTTAGGCACTAGGCATGTACTAGGCTTCTAAAATAAAGTTATGTCGACAGACTACTTTTTGCTTGTTGTATATGCAGAGATCAAAATGTCTTTAGTTCATAATCAAATGGAATTCCCTAAATATGTGAAGAAAAATATATCAAATGAATAAAAAAATGTGAATACCATTTGGAAATTATTTTTTATAATTTATCAATGAACAATATTATATTGACATTTAATAATAATAGTTAATAAAATTTATAAATATCCTTGGACATTCCTCAGCCACAGTCATCTGATCCCAAACTAAGCAGAGCTTGTACTATGGAAACCAGATAACTGATATAAAACATATTCTACCATTTGTTGGTAAATACATTACATGCACACAAATGCATGTCCTGTGTGGGAATCAAACCCATAAACTGCAGCAAGATAGGTGGAATCTTAAACCCACTGCACCAACTGACCCGTCAAGATAAAGATCTTAAAGTAAACTAAATAGGTTCATAAATAAGCTTAAATTTCCAATAAACACTATCAGAAAGAGGAATAGCTGTTATTGTCTTAATTCTGTACACACATTTAAATTTTTCTGTTTTATAAATTAAATGATCACTACTTATGGAATGAATGAGAATTTTACTGGGATTATAAAAAACCTTCTTTTTTAAAATAAAACCTAATTTTGAATTTTATCTAGTTATTATTGTTGGCTGTGTGCATACTTGCCAACTTCATCATAAAAAAAGCACTGAAAAGAATAGAAGTATATTGTATATAGTATAGCATAGCATATAGTGTGTATAGTATAGCACATGTGTTATAAAATAGTATACAATACTCATTTTTGCACAGCGTGAATTCGGACTACTTAAGTCATACTATTTTAATACTGATCCATTGCATTCTTTAATAAAATTTCTTCCTTTCAGCAAAAGCAGTTTTTGAACTGTATGCTAATCTGACAATGCCTAATGTGCTCGTGAAGGCTTAATTGAATTGACTTCCAATTCAAATTCCAATTTGTTTAATATGGCCCAATATGTTAATGATGCCATGCAATGGTTAGAGAGAACAATAGGAAAAACCAATAGGAACACAATATTACTCATTTACTTACCTGTATCTCTCATCTGCTGAAGATTAGTATCTTTTTAGGTGCATCATTTTATTATTAGAAGTAATCAATATATTTGAGAACAAAATATTATACAACACCTAAGAAACCAATATTATAATTTGTCTTAAATAGAATTTACTATTCTAGGATTGAAATGCTTCTGCAACAGTGAAAGTTGTCCCAATTCAACATGCGAGACAGATGGGTTCTGCTACGCTTCCACTAGCCTTGAGGATGGCATACAAAAGTTTACTTACCAGTGAGTATACAATTGTATTCATAAAACTATTTTAAGTTTTGACAAATTATATTTGATAACATTTTCAAAATTTCCCCCCATGATAAAACACAAAATATGTTTCAATAATGAAAAATAAAGGTACATATTTCGATTCCTGTACTGTGTACAAATAATTGGCAAACTCAATTCAACACAATTTGTCTGTCATACTGTTATTTTAGTGGCTCCAAAGTCTATTATTCTAATATGTTAATATCAAATGATTTAACTGTGTAGCAAGGTGGTATTAGGCTGTATGAGCTCGAAGGAATCCTTCCCACCTGAGAACCCAATACATTGCAAAAACACTACAATATATTGCTGTCAAAGTGCTTTCTGCAATAATGATGAGATTTCCCGAGAAAGATTGTCAAAAGTACTTCACGACTCAGCCATGGGTAAGCTGCTATATGCACTTGTAGGCGTGTGATACCTACTTTGACAATGCAGATTTGAGTTTGTTTGATGTACTATTAGAATCATAATTGCATTGCCATTTCCTATAAGTTTTGTGTTGAGATGCCAATATCCTAACAAAATCGCTTCTGAATTAGAGATTTGAATATGTACCTACTAAGCGAAGAGTCGACGCTGCGGGGCCTCTCGGCCTACAGATAATTAGAATGTTTTGAATGATGTGCCGTACCTCTTTAACAAACTCTATTTTCCGAGTGTGCGTTGGTTTTGCTTTAACATACTAAACATAATGTATGGTGGTTCCACTTGCGGCGCAGCTGTATCGAGTTGAAATCTCTGTTACCCATCGAGCATCCCTTCAGTTGCTCCACAACGAAAACTAAAAGTGCGTCGGTGGTAATAGAATGTTGTACCACACCTGACATGTGCAATCGAGCGCTGAGCCTGGTTCTGCACCCGAAGCAACCAGGTAGGAGCGACGTGGAGGTAGTGCCTCGATGTGCCTAGCTAACCGCTGCACTATAGCTTCTGCCACTAGCCAGCCCCTAATTCGCCAGAAATTTCGACGCCAGCACCCGCCGCCTTTCGGCCAAGTGTGTAGACTTGGGTGTTCGGTGCGAGACTGCATGGCTACACGATTTTAATTTTATATGTTTTTGTTCTAATATTTCTAACTAAGTTTTTTTTCTTAGACCGGCACTGATCACCGATTAGGGCGATAAAAGTTTAACGATTTAATAATATGACTATTTGTGGATGTAGATGTTGGCATCGAGAAAAGATATTTCCTCCCGGGGACAGACCTATATGGTGTCGCGAAGCGGAGCGGCCCGATATATCTTGCTGTTCCCACGACTACTGTAACCGTGGCATCTTCGCAGGTACAGTATGATGTAGGAATGTGCCGTCATCAGGGCAACTGGGAAGCTTTATTGTGATGTCCACATCAAATATATTGTCCGTACCGTTGCATTCACGCCGATACATCATTCGGAAAAATCCGCATCTCGCTATTTATTATGCATGTGAATGCATTCAATTTAAATATCCACATATTTAAATTTTTCGGGATTTAATTTTAAATAAGTTAAAAAATATAACATTAGAAATAGATCAAATATAATTCTCAGCGGTATTTTTGTGAGTCGAACCATTTGAATGCGGATTGCGTAAACTATATCATAACAAATGTGGGATCCGTTGCATTTATAGAGAAGGCATGATGGGGTTATCAAGAGATGCCACGTGGTGGCGTAGAATGAACCTGAATGACCGGATGTTTAAGATCATTACCAGGATTGCACAGTTAATTTACGGGACGTTAGCGTAAGTGATCATGAGCCGGTTATTTTCCACTTGTTTTACTATGAAGATTTCCTTTATAATTTTTACTAATCGCATGTAAGTCTTTATATCACTTATTATTTCTGGTCTAGGCAGCTAATATTTTAAATTGCATTGGTACCTAACATAAATATGATAACATTATTATAATAGTTGGTAAAAGGGTACATCTTTGCACGAAGTATATAGAAAAACAAAGCTTAATACCAACTGCCTAGTAATTTAGCAACAATTTGTACAAAACCTATCATCGAATATTACAAACTAACTTGCTTTATGTTTCCCCCTATTAAGTAAACAGTAGCGCTTATGTATTAGAACAAAACTTAATATGGTAAGAATGTATTAATATAATGTCTTTTTGGCAAAAAGCTTGACCTATAGCGTTTATTTCTGTTAAAATGTTTAGAGAAAATCATTACTATCATCTAATCATAAAGTTGTTTTACGCATCGCTTCTTTCATAAAGCTTTATCATATACATAATCTAATATCGAATATCATAATATTGACAAATTTTTTCCACTTTTCAACCGACGACTAAAAAAAAGGAGTAGCTTCTAAATTCATAAACTATATTTTTTTATTATACAATTTATAATAATATGGATGGCCGGATATATCCCCGAAAAACATTACATAACTGGGTAAGCGTGCTCCATTTAGGCTTCGTCATCGTCCTTTGTGGTTTAATCAGTGGCCAAACGCACGCCCGTTTAATTAAAAAATTAAACTGATTTGAATGTTTTAGGGTTCCGGACCAAAAATGTACAAAAAGAGGTATATCGAGGCCTTATGGTGCCACTTCGTCCGTCTGTCTGTCCATCTGTCACAGCGCTATACTTCAGCAACCACTAATGCTATTGATTTGAAATTTGGTATAGTAGTTTTAAATATTGCTGATCCATACATGAACACGGAATTGGGGACCGAAATTTCAAACTAGGCCTACAACTTTGAATGGGGTATAATATGAAATGGCTTCATTTGTACTTTACAAAATAGGATTTTATTTGGTTTTATGTTGCGTAGTTTTTGACATATGATGAAAAATGACAAAAAATATCATTCCCCCTTATTTCCGAAGTTCGCAATGAGAAAAATCTAAAATACTTAGAAACCGTTGATAAACATTGATGTAAATATTACAGGAAAATACAACAATGTTACTAACTAGCACAGTTTTTTTTTAATTCCTTCACAAACATAGTGATGCGGCCCAAGGAAGGTCTCCCTCGTTGCGCGAGTCCAACTCAGACTCGCACTTGGCTGGCTTTTTTTTTATGGGTTGAGATTTTTTAGTGAATTGAAATGTATTTAACCTACATTTTGCGTTGACCTGTCCATAAGCGGGCACAGAGCAAGTATATCTCGATTGAGGTATTATTTCTTTATTATTGACAATTGTTAATGATATTCATATCCCCTTACTCTGTCTTCAGTCAGTGACAAATCTTGAGAGATTGATTGAGATAGAGCAACCAAAAAACGCAATATTACGAAATAAAATAAACATGTAACAATAACTAAAACCGACATCAAAATGGGTTCGCATGCATAAGCATGACGATGTAGGAACTATATTCTGACTGTGTACTTAGGTAGGTACTGTTCTGAAGTTAATTTGCAGTTAGCTTTTTGAATACAATTAATTGGGATTGGTATGAACTTTGACTTTTCCATTTAACTGCTGGACTTACGAGCTCCCCAAGCGTACGTCGTATAGTGCGTTCGAATTGGAGTGATGTCGTTTTTAACAGTTTCAAAATGGGCAGTTTTGTTTATGCGTTCGAATTGGAAAATTTCAACAATTTTGCAACTTTTGCCACAAACGATATTTCCCAAATCGAACGATTAGATACAACAATGACATTTCCATGCTGATCGCCTGCTTGTCACTTGTCTCAACCTACCTTTTTCCTTCAGTTAATCATTAGACAAAGTTAATCTAACAAATTATTCTCTTGCCTGTTAGTATTTCTATAAAATTTTACAATAAAAATTAGAATTTTCGCTTCCCGTATGAATTTTCTGAAACTTATCTGTCAGATTCAAAGATGTCAAAATATGATCACAAACGACCCTGCCTCAGAGGTGGGTCAAAATTTGCAGTTCACGATGTCGTTTTTAACTGTTTCCAAGCAATACGAACGGTGAACGAAAACAGTTCAAAACGCCAATTTCGCCCACAACTTTCCAAATCGAACGCCAGTTGTGATCGTTTTTGGCATTTTTGACTGTTATTTTTGCTACCATACCCCAATTCGAACGCACCTGTAATAGGACAAGTCAGTATGATTAAAAGCTTTGGTACCAAAATTGAAAAAGCCATAAAACTGGTCATGTAACGTTTTATTATTGTAACTTTCATAAGTGCCTTATTAGGGTCTTAATTGAATAAACGATTTTGAATTTCCCATTCGACTCCTCCTTCCGATTTCTAACGTAGTTGTCACATATGTAGGTATATTGTATCCAATATAATATGCAGTCTGCTTTAATGCTTTAAAGTGCTATCAAAAAGCTTGGGAGGCATCCCTGTACAACCGCGAATGCGACAAAACACTTAGCATCCTTTTTTGCCCAAAATTACTTCATCTTTTACTCTTTTGTGTATTGTGAAGCTTGCTACTAGTAATATAATGTAAACGCCAAATATAGCTGCTACCAGTTACTTCTATAAATTAAGCAGTTTATAAAGTTGACTTTAAGGCGAACGTGATAAGGGAGCCGAGAGTGTAATGATAGTGCACACGCGTGTCACACGACGTTTTTCAACACACTTGAGAGGAAAAGAAGAGACTTGTAATTTTGAAGTTGACTTGATTTGATTTGACTTGATGTGACTTGATAGGTCTTTTGGCTTTGGCTGTTTAATTTGACTTAATTGAATTTAATTATATGGAAGGAGATACAATTTATGTATCAAGAAAATGTATACTATATTTTTAGCCGCAAAAAAACGTATCCGGTTAAATTAAAAATGCTTCGTCTACTACACACATATCACTTACAGTGAGATACAAACTTGATGTTGTCGGGACAATATCATAAAACACTAGAGAGCCGTAATGTAAAGTAAAACGCACCAGTTCGTAATAAGCTGTCTTATGATACTAAAATCGGTGCAATAAGCGCCACTTAACGAGCAAGTGTGTTGAAAAAACATGAATAACGAATTTTTGTTAAAATAACTTCCAGTAATTTTAAAAATAAGTGCTATTTTTCTTATCCTCCTCTTCATTCGCTCCTATACCTAATCAGTTAATCTGTAAACCAACGACATCTTTTTTTAATTCAGTATTTTACCCACATACGTTACTTGCGTTTTTTAAACTGCTTATCATGATCATTCTAGCAGCACATATTTTTCATTGACTTCTCTTTTGAGACAGACGCACAATACTCACATGTTGTCAATATTATTGCGTAGAAATGTAAATAGGTAAATCTTCTAGGCCACATCTTGCAGGCACTTGCAGAAACTAATTGTGCTACAAGTATTGCTAGTAAACAGAACAGCAATTACTCGATCAAGATATTGCATCAAGTAGAGTCCTCGCTTAAGAATCTACCATATTTTCGGAAACTGTCGAACGCGAGAATCGGGCGCCTGTTCAGCAACATAGCTATATTGTATATTTCGACAGTTATTTTTCATCAGTATGTTAATGAAGTATTATATTGTAGGGCGCCCCACGAGCGTTATTAGACTAACGAGATCTAATTGAAGATTATTTACTGACGTAGTGAAACGGAGAATCCGGGAAAATCAATCGCCCCGTAGGTACTTAGCTTCGCCGAATTTAGAAGTCGGTATTATAATTATATTATAAGTACCTATATATTTATATCCACGCTGTCTATCCAATTATCTGTGTAAGCTATAAGCTATAAGCTTATCTCCATCTACTAACATAGCTATACAATAATATACAGGTGGTATATATTTACAAAGGTTAATATTTATTACTTGAATAGAAATATATAACACATTGTAATTACAAAAAAAAATATTTTTATATTATAATATTGTTTTCTAATTATTGAATTCAAGGAATCTATCAATGAACCTCTGTAAATATGGTGGGAATGCAAATCATACCTTAGAATTTGTAAGTTTTTATATGCACGCTGTACATAGATATAATTTACCTTTTTTAGAAGCCGTTTACAAATAAGGTACCGTTAGTTTTTTGTTATTGTTTTTGATTTAGTTATTGAATAGAAAAAATTGTATTGAAAGGAATGCGTGTGATATGTACAGTCGAGGACATAAATATGTATACACTTAGTAAAATTCAACAACGGTTTCCTCTTAAACTACTGATTGAAATTATGAGATATTATAAAGGCAGAATCTTATAACATATACTATTATGATTTGTGTAATAGTTTAACACTTAAATGTTAAACATGCGAGAAAATTGCTTTTGAATTTCAAAAAGTGTATACATATTTATGTCCTCGACTGTACATAATTATTAATTGTCTTTGAATAACATCAAGAGAAATAATAATATATTGATTTTGCATCATTGCAAATAAATCGGTTATAGTTCCATTTATACATTCCATGAATTAACATGTATTATTATGCATCAAAGAATCGAGTCCATCGTCGACGGCGTGGCAAGTAGTGCCATGGTTGTTGGCATTCATGGTGTTCGCTGCTTGCGGCGCTTTGAGCGTCTGGTTGGCAAGGAAGAGGAACAGAAAGAATATGAAGCCCAGGGACAGGTTCCCCGCTGAGGACTCGTGTGAGACTAGAATCCCAATTATGGGGACTGCAACCATACGGGATATGATCGAGTTGACCACGTCAGGATCAGGCTCCGGTAAGTTATTTGCTTATAACTATCTATGGAAACTGGCTCTCTGCAACACCTTGATTTTGAATTTGAGGATAGAGCAAACCAGGGTTACAAGAAAGAATCTACGGTTTCCCAAGACGTTTTGTTTTGCCGAAAGCTCTAGCTCTACGGGGATCAGGCTGGCGTTCTATGAATACGTCAAATGAGAAACAAACTTTAAACAACAAGTTAAAATAGCTCTTTAATTTTATGCATCAACAGAAAATTTAATTTTCACGGAATTTTGCCGGCTTTTCACTATGGGATATAATATAATATATATATTATGATATGATATAATATTTTATCGCTCGTCATACATTTTGTCGAAAAATATTTATAGTTTGCGATAAAATATTATGTCTCAAGATGTAATTTATATTATATCCCACAGTGAAAAGCCGGCTTCACAGTGACATAATTTTAATTTGTATACAAAGTTTTTGTTCTTTTTTTACATTTATTTTCTGTGGTTTCTATTACACATTTAGTGTGAGTTTTCGGTGAAGGAAACATCGCGAGGAAAACATAGCATGGCGGTAGGGTCCTTACTCGCCAAACACTTGTCTTTGGTTACTGGTAGCTGCACTTGAGAGCCAGATCCATTCTACGCTTTGTGTGCTTACCACCTTCGTTCAATTCGTCATTTAAAGTGGTGAGATTGTGGTAAAAAACAGGCTTATTCATTTTACGTTTATCACTGCACTAACTTCCTATAGTAATTTTCAAGTTCAAGATATAATGTGAATAATTTACTTTGTGATTAATAATTGTTAGCACAGATTACAAAATAGTTACTACGTTACAGGTCGGTTAACGAAAGCTGGCACGTTCACAGTACTCATAAATTTGCAATCAGTCATGTCTAATGGACGAATGCAAAAATAGACCACTCTATATTTATGAGCAGTAGCAAAAGCAAAACAATAACTGTCTCCTTCATACTCATAAGCTTGACTTTGCGCGAGAGAGACGGTGTAAATGTGTTGAAACGTGCCAGCTTTAGTTAACCAACCTGTAGCTACTTAAGCCCCATAAAGTACCTGGTAACCTCCATCAGTATCTATTTAATTTGGTCGTAGGTAACCGCAGCTTAGCTTAGTTGGATGGTATTGTTAGTCGTATCGATCGGAGTGTCCATGTCATTGTGACATTGTTCAAGGCTCTTTGTTCGGTCTACGGAACGCTATTTATAGGTTTATTATATTTTGGTCTCAAATGACCTGCGTCGGATTAAGATGATGTCTTAGGCAAAATTTATTTTAACTTATTTGCTATATTTGTCTTCTTTCTTTTATTAATCCGCTTAGCAAACAGTAAAGGTTAAAAAACCAGAATGGTCTTTTTTTGGATAGGTATAAAGTTCCTAACTGGTTTTCTACAGCTATTTCCAGAATGTCCACTGCTGAATAATCATAGTCTTAGTCAAAAGTTAAAATACAGTTTATATGACAATCCCTACAAGAAAATAATAATTCATAATCTATTGATGTATATGGGTGGTAGAAAGTGCCTTATTAGTTGCCTAAACTGAAAAAATGTGTTTTTAATTTTGATATCCTTTCTTCTACAGGTCTACCACTTCTAGTGCAGCGTTCCATAGCTCGTCAGATTCAGTTGGTGGACATTATCGGCAAGGGTCGATTCGGTGAAGTGTGGCGCGGCCGTTGGCGAGGGGAGAATGTGGCCGTGAAGATCTTCTCATCACGCGAGGAGAGCTCCTGGTTCCGTGAGGCAGAAATATATCAGACGGTCATGTTGCGCCACGAGAACATTCTTGGCTTCATCGCTGCTGATAATAAAGGTAATGAAATCTATATATTTTACTTGTTTCCGTACCGCCGTATCGCCCGCATTCCCGTGGGATCTATTGTTTTCCCGGAATTAAAAGTATCCTGTATGTTATTCCAGGGTATGATCTATCTTATCTATGTGCCAAGTTTTTTCCAAATCCGATCAGCCGTTTATGCATTATATATATAATAATAATAATTGTTTGTTTTCAATTAGTTCACAATTTTCTTATTGATAAGTAAGGCTAGATACATGGATTACTAGATAAAGAAGCATCTGTTGCCGAACTAAGAATACAATTCCTGTATTTCGACAAGCAGTGCCAAATCCCCTCAGAATTTATAAAATAAGTTGCTAGCCTATCTTTATAAAATCGTTGCTAATAAGTATATTAAAACTTAAGACATATAATAATAATAATAATAAGCCCCCTAAAGTCCAGCCACACGTCCGAGTCGAACACCTGACCCACGTAGGGGGCGGTAACGTGTATAGTCAAAACTTACACGGCTAACGTGGCACTGGCAACCCAACATGGAGAATGACTGAAAGAAGATATAATTTACGGTCGCTGCCCGGGGGTCGCCGGGGCGCATTTGGAGCCGATGCTGGATGCCACAGTATGCGAACCATCGGCGACGCGGAGCTGAGCAGGCGGGCTTCGGTCGAACAATCTACTACAGCCGACGATGGAGGACTGAGCAGGCGGGCCCTCCGGGATAATGCTACAGCCGATGACATTTCTACTGCACCACCATCAGCAGTTACAATAGCTTCCTCGGGTTCATCGAACAGAACCCCAGTTTCGCCAATAATTTCTTCGGCGAGCAGGCGGGCTCACTACGTAGAAGCCACAGCCGATTCCACGGGCGATGAAACTATTTCATTATTCTCATCCATCCCTTCGACTCGCCCCTCCTACATGACAAGAAGAACAGGTAGCTTGTCCACCACCAGCACGCTTAATAGTGTTGTGCAGGAAGTCAACCTTGACTCTGAGCTTGCACCCACTACAAGCGCTCCAAGTACGCGTAGACGATGGACACCTGAAATGAATACGTTCATACTACGCACTTATTTTCAATTGACCGCACTAGATACAGACAGAACAACTTATCTTGAACCACTCCACCTAAAATTTATAGAAAAATACCCGAACATGCAGGTTAGTCGACAGAGAATAGGAGATCAACGTAGAGCCATAATAAACAATAAATTACTACCACAAAAAACTATAGAGAAGATACGAAACGACGTAAAAGAAGAGTTAGAGCGTCTACAAATTAATCATTCCACCCAACAATCACAAAACTCTACAGACCACGCACAGCAAACACTTACACACACACAATCTACCCAAATACTACCTAGAACTCCAGAAACACATAGAAGTAATAATAGAATGCAGACTCGAATGAGATGGACCAATGAACAAAATGAAGCTATAATGCGGTCTTATTATCGAGTTACAGATTTGGGTAGAAATGAAACAGTATATAGAAGACGTATGTATGAAGATTTTATCAACAGCTTCCCTGCACTTTCTCATCTAAATGAACAACGAATAGCTGATCAGAGGAGAGCAATTATAAACAATAAATACATTACTAGGGACAGATTAAACTCATTAAAACTAGAAGTATCTGAAGAATTAGTACTAGATAATCTTAATTTGACAAGCGAAGCGACGATAGTAAACCACAACAGTAATTCTGAAACTCAATATATAAACAGCATTGATATTAACGCCACACACGAATCTTCAATTTCTTTAAATCATACTGAAATTAACATCGAAGAACCTAGCCTACCTAATCAACAAGTGAACCTGGACAGGGACCCACTAATAGATGAGACGTTTCAACAAACATTCCAATATTTCAAAGAAACTAGCCCTACAAGTAGAATGTTTATTCCCAAACAAAAACCTTCTAAAAATCTTTCCCGCATTGTTAACTACCTAAACAAAATAATTTTACCTGAAAACGTTAATAAAGATACTGACTTCTATACTTTACAGACTACTATTTATTGTGCGGCATGGACCGCGGCTAAAACTAACGGAGCAAAAATAACCCTTCAACCAATAATAGTCACCCAAAGGGCAAAAAAAGAATATAAACCCAACTGGGAGACACGACTAGAACGAAAATTAAATGATTTACGATCAAAGATAGCTAGAATGACCCAATTTATCAATGGCAATAGAAGTAGGAAAATAATTAAATATGTTAACAAGATAATAGAACAATATAGAATTCATACTATTCATGAAGAACCAAATACACAAGCAGCTCACACATTAGACACACTAAAACAAAAACTGTCAGTCGTAACAGGGCGACTACAACGATACAAAGCATGTACACAAAGAAAACTTCAAAACACTCAATTCACCCATAATGAAAAACTTTTCTACCGTAATATTAGACAGGCGACATCTAACGTCCAGGATAACAACCTTAATAATGTTGATCATAATAACCCTGACGCAGAGACGTTAAGAAACTTCTGGGCAGGAATTTGGGAACAACCAATCGAACATAATGCCCAAGCAGATTGGATACAAACAGAATTGACAAAAAGCAACACAAATATTCAGCCAATGACATTTGACCACATATCCCCAGAAATTTTCCATAAAGTACTTTCTCGTTTACATAACTGGAAAGCACCCGGTTCAGACAACATTCATAGTTATTGGTACAAAAAATTTACATCTATCCATAGTTTTCTATATAACCACATAAATACATTCACCCAGGACCCTAAAACAATACCATCCTACATTACTTCAGGTACAACTTTTATGATACCTAAAGATCGTAATGATCTCTCTAATCCCGCAAAATATAGACCTATAACATGCTTGCAGACCTTGTACAAAATTATCACATCATGTATATCTGAACTAATATATCAACACATCGACACTAATAAAATTTTAGCAGAACAACAGAAAGGATGTCGAAAGTTCAGCCAAGGATGCAAGGAACAATTAATAATAGACTCAGTTATTCTTAAAAAAGTTCAAAAAACCAAAACCGATCTGTTTAGTATGTACATCGACTACAAAAAGGCCTACGATTCTGTTCCCCATTCGTGGCTAGTGAAAATATTAGAGATATACAAAATACATCCGACAATAGTAACATTTCTGAAGGCCACGATGACAAACTGGACAACTGTACTTAGACTAACTTCCCCCACTACAACAGTAGATACTGACCCAATAAAAATACAGAGAGGGATCTTTCAGGGAGATGCACTAAGCCCATTGTGGTTTTGTCTTGCTTTAAACCCCCTATCCAATATTTTAAACGCAACTCCATTAGGAATTCCATTAGAAGACACAACTATCGAAGGATATACACAAAAAATTCACTTAAATCATTTGTTGTATATGGATGACATTAAATTATACGCCAAAACTGAGAGCCAACTCAATGAATTAGCAAACTTGACAGAAAAATTTTCAAATGACATTCGAATGGATTTTGGCATTGATAAATGTAAAATAAATTCAATTAGGGCAGGACAGAATTACCAACATCAATACATTTTAGGAACAGGAGAACAGATAGAACCATTAGATGAACAAGATAGTTATAAATATCTAGGCTATACACAATCACGACAGATACACTATACAGAAACTAAACAAAAATTAACACAACAATTTCAACACAGACTAAACACAATTCTGAAAACGCAACTTTACTCTCGAAATACTGTTAAAGCAATTAACACCTTTGCTATACCGATTCTCACATATTCTTTTGGGATAATCAATTGGACCAAAACCGACCTAAAAAACCTTCAACGAAAAATTCATACAACAATGACCAAATTTCGCAAACACCACCCTCGATCCTGTCTGCAGAGATTAACACTGCCGCGGAAAGAAGGAGGTAGAGGTCTAATTGACATCCTAAACCTACATAACAGGCAGATAAAAACACTTAGAGAATTCTTTTTTTCAAAAACCGAAACTTCTATTCTTCACAAAGTTATAACACATAATGACAAAAAGCTAACACCCCTAAATTTAAAAGATACATCTGACCAGAGGAATGAAAAAGTAATCGACGACAAAATTAAGCTCTTAGAATGGACCCAGAAATCTCTACACGGAAGACATCGCCAAGACTTATGCCATAATAATGTCGACAAAGAGGCGTCGAACGCGTGGTTAAATCGAGGCGAACTCTTCCCAGAAACTGAAGGGTTCATGCTTGCTATACAGGACCAGGTAATTGAAACCAGAAATTACAGAAAACATATCATAAAGAATTTAAATAATGACACTTGTAGAAAATGCAACAGTTCTCCAGAGACCATTCAACATATTACAGGCGCGTGTAAGTCAATAGCCCAAACAGACTACAAACACAGACACGACCAAGTAGCCAATGTCATACACCAGAAATTAGCTCACCAGTACAAATTTATAGATTCCGTTAAACCATACTACAAATACAACCCTGAAACTGTACTAGAGAACCCCTCAACGAAACTGTATTTTGACCGCGCCATTCTTACCGACCGAACAATTCATTTTAATAGACCAGATATTACACTTATAGACAAAATTAATAAAACTGGATATTTAATAGATATTGCTATACCAAATACACATAACTTACAGACTACAATAGTAGAAAAACTAACGAAATACACCGAACTGAAAGATGAAATAACCCGACTTTGGCACCTGCAAAAAGTTACAATAGTACCAATTGTATTGTCTACTACAGGAGTAATACCAAAGCAACTTCACCAGTCCCTTAAGTCCCTTAACTTACCTACAAATACCTACCATCAGCTGCAGAAGGCAGTGATACTAAACTCATGCAGGCTCGTGAGAAAGTTCCTGCAATGTGAATCAGAAAACCCACATCAAAATACAAACACACTACCATCTTCCATTCAATCTGCTGCGCGTGACAGCCTGCATCTGTTAACTTCCTCAACACTTAATCCCAACTAATGAGCACTTGGCTTAGGCCCGTGCCATCAGGACTTCCCGGCCAGCCGGAGAAAAAAAATGTATACTAAAAATAATAATAATAATATTCTTTATTTTGACAACGAGGCCCAATTGTTAGTAATACATTTTTCTTAAAAACTATGTTAGTAACAAATAAAATAAAATAAAATAAAATGACAAGTTAATAAAAATAAAATAATAATACACATTGGCCCTGATTCTGTTGTTCACAACTAAAATAATTTTAATCTCGCTATGTCTCTTTCTAACAAAGCACATAAGAAAAGGATGTAAGAAATTTAGTCCTGTCAAATTAGTCCAATGCTTGTTTTCAATATAAATTTAGTCGCCATCTATCGCGGTTACGCCTAAATACACGCAAAATAAGACGGCAAAGATTAATTTGACAGCTTCAAATATGTTCTATCCTTTTTCAATAATGTTCGTAAGAAAGAGATGAGGTGTGACTAAAATTAGTTTAGTGCGATTTACAACAGAATCGGCACCATTGTTTACCTATTTACAGTTTGATCGCACTAACATGTCTATGGCATGTTTTATCAAAGGCGTATCAAATTTGCTCGATAAAGTCTTCAGGATACTGTTGGGACTAGATCGCGTCCTTGAGAGTATGGAAGCGCTCTTTTTACGAATGATCGCGTAAAAGTCGTCGGTTCTAGCCTGAGCGAACATTGTTGAGGCACTACAATATCTTGGTAGTCCCAACAGAATTCTGAAGCCATTATTGTATTGAACTCTCAGGGCACTGATTGCCTTCTGCGTATAGTTGGTCCACAGGGCACTCGTGTAGAAGGTTTGACAGTATGCTTTAAACAATGTAACCTTAGCTTCCTCACTACAGCGAGAGAACCTGTGAGCCAACATATTGCATCTAGCAGCCAATGCCCTGCGCTCACGTTCAATATCTACCTGGTCTTTAAGGTCCTCGGTAACATAATGCCCCAGGTATTTAAATTGAGTTACTCTCTTGAGTGGTACTCCACTTAAAAAAAGAGAAGGATCGTAGTCAATCTTCCTTCCGGGGGCCTTAAAGATCAGATATTCACTTTTTTGTACATTGTACACAAGTCCATGATTAGCTGCGTACCTCTCGCAGGTACGTAGTAACTCCCTGATTGAGCCGGCTGTTGGACCCAGCAGCACCATGTCGTCAGCGTAACTAATGTTATTGACTACTAGGCCATCAATACTACAGCCGACGGGCTTGCTGCTGAGTGCAACAATCAGCTCATTTATGTACAGGTTGAAAAGCTTAGGAGATGTCAACCCCCCTTGCCTAACCCCACATTCCAACCTGTACTCTTCAGAGAGAACACTACCCCACTTAACACAATTAAGCTGATTCCCGTACCAATACTGGAATATACGCAACATCTCTCGTGGTACGCTCGCCTCTCTTAACTTTCGCCAAAGGACATTATACGCTACAAGGTCAAATGCCTTGGAAAGGTCAAGGAAGCAAGCGTACACCGGAGTGTGTCTGTCCTTATAGTAGTGGACAGTTTGTTTCAAGCATGCAATGGCACTCTCGGTAGATAGCCCGGGCCTAAAACCGAACTGCGCATCGTGAAAACACAGGTATTTATCTAACTGCTTGTCAAACAAACTGTCCAACACTTTAGCAATAACCGTTGCCAGTGAAATAGGCCTATAATTCGCGCGATCAGAGATGTCACCCGTTTTATTTTTTAGGATTGGTACTACTATAGTTCTTATCATGTTAGTCGGTAGATAAGAGTGGCTTATGCACAACGAATAGAATGTTGCCAATATTCTAGGAAGATGGATTCCAGCATATTTAAGATGCTCGATACTGAGGCCGTCATGTCCCGGCGATTTACCCTTCGTCATTCTTCGTATCACCTCATCCACTTCTTTAGCAGAAAAACGGAGGATCTCACCATCAATAACTTCCTCAGCATCGACCATCTCAGCCTGTGAGCCTAGTGGAGAAGATACTCTAAACTGTTCTTTAAATATATTGGCAATGTCACCCGGTGTGCTATAACCCGCGACGCTCACTGGCAAGCCCGGCCTAACATTCAGTTTATTGGTTGATTTCCAAAACTGGCTAAAATTTTTTGACGACCTTTGATAAGCGATGATGTCCATTTTAATTTGATCTTGATGTTTTTGACACCATTTTAGCTTACTTCGAAACGTCTTTTGGCTTTCTCTCATCTTCATCCAAATTTTTCCAGTCTGGGGTTTATTGTGAAACAACCAATTCTGATACTTAAGTCGGGCGTCCCCGTGCGCTTCGCGGACGTGTTTATTCCAACCTATTACGCGACCATTCTTTCGCGAATGTCCAGTATCATTCTCATCACTGGCATCGATTGCCGCCTCAGACAGTACACTTACAATATGTTCATAAATCCTCTCCAGTTCCAGTCTATGTGTGGGGTCACTACATATTTTATCCGCACACGATACAAACAAATCCGGAAATAGAATATTTCTTAGTTTTGCATTACATAGGACATTATATCTATCAATCTGAAAATTCGATCGTTGCCCCCAATTAACTTTATTACGTACACTACGTACGTCCTGAGCAGAGAGTTTAGGTATAATAGTATCTAAGTTGCACTCAATAATAAGCGGCACATGATCCGACCAATAGACATCATGACCCACGCTCACACCCTTGATTGAATACCATGCCGCTCGCGTAACTAAGCAGTGATCCAACCATCGCATACTACCATTTATGTCACTGACATAAGTAACAGTACTCGAATCGGGGCCTAAAACTTCCGTATCCACTCCATATTAAGTATGACAAATTGGAAAATACAAAAAGTTTTTAATTTTGAAATAAAATATTATGCCTAGTGTTATTGTGTATAGTGTTCCTACCAAGAGTTACTCTCACTTTGTATGTGTTATGTGTGTCTGACGAAGTGTGTGTGTTGTGTCTGTCTGTGAGTGAGAGGGGATGATTTTGATAATATACGTAGAAAAGTATAAAATTTTCTCAAACCTTAATATATTACACACAGGTTTAGTAGATAACGTTTCTTTTACAGTACGGTAAGCGGTTACCGTATCCTTTAAACACTTGCAACAACAGGTATCTAAGGAATTATACGAACTCATAACTCATGGGAAAATATTGTAATACTTGCTCTGATGACGTATTTTATAGCAGGGCAATAACCTTTCGTGAAATTGAACTTTGTTGTTTCGGGTGAACGAACAAAAAATCAATGCTTGCTTGCCTTTGTTATTCAAAAGTTATAAAGTTCAGGCAGAGCAAAGTTTATTTGAAACAGCCTCAATATAACTTTCAATGCTTCTTTATGAAGGAAGGACGTTTACCGTTGTAATAGGGAGACATGCTTGCCTAGTTCAGAATCTCCCGAGAATAAAAGCCAAGTATGGGGCATTATAACACATACAAGACCTGCATTTTGAAATTGTTATTATTTTTCATTTAATGCATTTTTGTATGTTAAAATCATTTAAAACACTTGACATCGATAGGTGATGTAATAGGTGAATAAAATCAGTGTTCCCATATGGCTGTAGATATTTTCCACTAAATTCAATTAAAATCTTACCAAAAATAGGCATTGGCAAAAATAATATGAAATGCAAAGGAATTTTGAATACTTACTATTTTAGTTTTATTTACAGAATTATTTTATTTAGTCCTCTATTTCATGAAGTAGTGGATTACAGCCATTCCCAATATCCTATTTCTAACTTAATAATTAGAGTTATGACTTAAACAATTACAAGCCATTAAATATCCCTAAAATAAGGTATTATTTTCGAGTCCACCTATCTTGCAACACTGATCGCATTGACATACATGACCGTTTTGTTACCATAAGACAACTAATAAAAATATCGTATTCTGGAAATGCAACCGGAAACAGTGCGACAAGGATCTTTTTGAATGTGGTGGACATTTGTGTTGGCGCCTGGCGCTAATTGTCTATGAAATATAAAATAAATTACGCTAAAATAACTCTTACGTCTCTTACTAAAGTTCCAATTTTGGCAACGTACACAAAGATCATTTCCTTATTTGTAATTAGTCCTAAACTGCAGCTTTGAGTAAGTATATAATTACATCAAAAATGTAGTTTCAATTAATGAATGATACTTAAAAATATGAATTTGCTGGCCATGCTTATTATGAGGGCACAAAAAGAGTAACGTTCTTTATTGTGAACGTGATGTCCAAACGAATTTTAATTAAACATGGCACCTCGCTGTATTATGGTCTACCAGGTTATGACCTGGGATACTTATATCAAGGAAAAGCATTAGTTCGGTCGGGATGGCTGACAAAACCGCTAACTAATAGTACAAACTATGACATTGACATATTCATCTGAATTACTTGGTTCGTATCTCCATTTGATGAATCGATCGGTCTATATTTAAATTTAAACCGTCGATATGGACAGACAGTCTGGCCTTTAAAATATGTCTAAAGTTGCAGTAGACTCGCTTCAAGTTCATGCTTTTATAAATATCCGCTAAAACTGTGTAGAATGGGGTGAAGGTTACATTTGTTTGGTTCGGTCGGGCTTCAGTTGGTGTAATTTTAAGTAGAACTTGTATATATTTTCCCTCAATTATGTAATGTCCTCGCGAGTTTGTTTTTGAATAATTTACTTTACGAATATTTTGTATAGTACAGTTGTTTAGCGGCGGCTCCAATGAAAGATCAGCGCGATCAGTGCAATATGCGGAGTTGGGGACAATTATGTGTTACAAATATACCCATTTTCTAATAACTTTCACTACCTTTTTGAACTGGCTACTCTAACACACCATATTGTGATTGCCATCGAATAAGTAACAGAAGAAGCGCAATGTCGTTCATTTTGTTTGAGATTGCCATCGAATAAGTAACAGAAGAAGCACAATGTCGTTCATTTTGTTTGAAAATTCCGCCAATTCCCCACCACTGACTATGAGCTCTGATTGGCTAAGACAAGGACACATGCGCTCTGATTGGCTTAGTCATTAACACACTATAAACATTAAGATGCAGTGATTGGTTGATACTGTTATTAATCAGCTTTGAATAAGAAGTGGATCAATGTTGTCGCAATAAAATATTTATTAATCTGGTTGGAGAGATTTTGGATAATCACCCCCTACGGTGTAAAATGGGAGGCAATGTTTAGGGATTTTTAACTACTTCCTTGCGAAATTGGATTGCTCTGTAATTACTACTCTAAAACTCCTCTATGCTGTGATCAAACAAAAGGTTATCCATTGTAAAATAAGGTTTTCAATCAAAACGGAAATAAACAGTACATAAAAGTGACTATACCAATTAATCTGTATTTCAAAATACTTGAGAACCACTGAATGTTTTTGTTTAACGTCAAAGCCATTCAATTTAGGTCCTAATAGGGCACTTATGAAGGTAAAAGCTACTGAAGTTATCCCCGGTTCGGTAGTCGGCCTTCAGCTGAGAAGAATCCGGCAAGAATATCAGCAAGGTTCATCATCATATCAGCCTAAGGATGTCCACTGCTGAACATAGGCCTCCACATTATCATCCACTTCGAACGGTGTTAGGCCGCTTGCATCCAGCGGCACCCAGTGTTTTTGACCAGGTCGTCGGTCCACCTGGTGGGATGTCGTCCCGCACGGTGCTTTATATTTTTAAATGCAGCAAGGTTAGATTTTTTTTAATAGGTAGATACTGGACTATCTGACTTGATTGGCTATTTCAGATAACGGAACGTGGACCCAATTGTGGCTGATCACTGACTATCATGAGAACGGGTCGCTGTTTGACTTCCTGACTGCTCGGACAGTTGACTCAGACACGCTGGTCAAGATGGCTCTATCCATTGCAACTGGACTTGCGCATTTGCACATGGACATTGTTGGGACGAAAGGTAAAATAAAAAATATAAAATATATAAATTTCTCCATGTTTCTGTTTTATAAACTAGCGACCGGCCCGCCACCTTCCGGAACAAATTCTCTAAATGATCATGAAAAAATCATAAAGATCTATTAAGTAGATTAAAACGAACGGGCAGATGGAAATAGCGACTTTGTTATGTATTATTTAGAGAAACAAGTATCTATTAAATATCTACTTGTTATTTAAGAACAAACAGGCATTCAAGTAAAGGAGTTGAAAAATGTAGGCTCAAAATTTAGCTTGATGTTTAGGTAATCTAAATATCCTCAGGCCGTAAACGATGAATGGCAATTTATGGGATTCAAAATCGATGAATTCTTTGGTGATGGGTTCCATTGAAATAATAAATACATAAAAAAAAATAAAGATTGTCGTAATTTTTATGTCCAGCTCAAATATCAATGACGTCTAACACAGGAAAGCCAGCGATAGCTCACAGGGACCTCAAATCGAAGAACATCCTGGTGAAGAGTAACCTCACGTGTGTGATTGGCGACCTTGGTCTGGCTGTGCGGCATAATGTGGCCAGCGACTCTGTGGACGTGCCATCCACTAATCGAGTTGGTACTAAGCGGTATATGGCTCCAGAGGTATGTTACTTCAATTTCTACTCAAATACCCCGGCTACACTATCCGTCATGCATATAAGCATGACTGCACAAACAAGTTTGCGCATGTATGACTGTGTGTGTGGACGGCAAGACGGTAGCTCGTACATGCATTCGCCGAAACGCGGCTTTTATAATTGTTGGCATGCGCAGTTTTGGTTTGCACAGTTTTGACTAAAGAGTAGCCGGTCATTCAAGCCGATCGACGACACACGTAAAATGCGTGACGTGAATGTGATTTCTCAAAATACTATGAGTTTCCATATTTTTTGTAGTTTTGAACTGCGCATGCATGACGGAGCGAGTAACCGGGGTATAAGACCAGGAAGAAGCCACGAGAATCAATCCCAATCACTTGATAGTCAGTCTGACTGCCGTACTCAGAGACGTCAAAATTTATTAACAGATTAAAGTATCTCCATCCTTGTTTATGGAATAGGTATAGAAAGGGATAGGTCTATAGAGATAACAATCATTATACTTAATTGAGAGCGACCGTAAGGTCTATATTCTAGGACGTCAAGTTTTGTGTCGAGATAAAAGCAATTGAATTAGGAACCTACCTACACAAAAAATATTAGCTACACATCTCTGGCGGACATGCAGCCTAAGAGTATATTTACACAACCCGACTCAGAGACAAGAGCATATTTTGATACGCGTTTAAAAATAGAGTTTAGGTACATTGAAATAAGGTTTATTTTTAAACAGGTATTAGACGAAACAATGGATACGCGGCAATTCGACCCGTACAAGCGTTCGGACGTGTACTCATTTGGTCTCGTATTATGGGAGATAGCGCGACGTTGCGGCATAATGCCGGATGATTACCAGCCGCCGTACTACGACTGTGTTCCACCGGATCCGGCACTGGAGGACATGCGACGGGTCGTCTGTATTGACAAACGGAGGCCCAATGTCCCCAATAGATGGCATTCAGATGCGGTAAGTAGCTTAGCGGCATTACTATAACCTTTTGCGAAGCGTGAGTTTTCATATAGATGCATTTATTGATATATCGTATACTAGTGTCAGAATAAATGTCGATATGAGATCCCCCTTAGGATCTTTAAATTCAGAAGACAATTTTTTTCAGTAATCCTAAAGGTAACCTAAGTAATCGGTCCAGATTTTAGGTGTCATAGATATGAAATGATTTAAATATGTACGAGGGAAATTTTCTCCACCTAAAAGTGGGCGAGCCGCTCCCCCTGCCCCCACTACGCTGCGCCATTGGCTATAGGTATTATCATCCCCGAGTATATTCATAAAAATTAAAGACGGAACGGTCTGTGTTCTTAAGTGACGCAAGCAATAGGAAGCCGGCGTTCTTGTAAATACATGGTCTCACACACACATATAGACCATAGGAAGCCGATCGGTTGTCATTCCGTATTGAGACGTTGACAGTGACAATAAGGCTCAGTACCATTTGTGCCTGCTTGGGCCAGTACTGATTTTACTCACGCACACGTAGGAAATGTTTTGCTTCACTTTCTTATAAGGTGACACTCCGTCTAGATTTTTTTATATGTCTATGTTAAAAACATTTAATAATCGTTTATTTTTTTAAAACCGGTTCCAATCCTCATTAATTATTAATTCAGGTGCTGTCAGCAATATCGAAGGTAATGAAAGAGTGCTGGTACCAGAACCCGGCCGCTCGGCTCACGGCACTTCGCATCAAGAAAACGCTTGCCAATATCGGTACAGCAGACTACATAAAGTTGTAAATAATAAAAATAAATAGGCATTAAAAGAAACATCGTATACCCTTAATTCACTAAAATCTTACAAATTAGTAACAAGCCTTGAAACATTTTCAAATGTTAAGTTGACTTTTTATGTCGTATACAAAAATAGTATAGTTTATATTTAAACAGCAAATATAATGTATTGGCCAAACGTGGTCATTAAAATTAGGTGGTTTTGTTAAGATTTTATTGAAGTAAGGACCCTTATTGGATTCGCATAGTGTTAGAGCCTACATGGCTCCCGTGTAGAAGCCACTCGACCGTGTCTCCCACAACCCTACCTCTTAGATTATACTCGCGCAATATCAGAAGGAGCATTTTTTATAACGTGTTATATGGACTTCGAGTAGTAGTGATATTTTTTCGTTACCAAGTACGTAAGTTTTAACTTTTGTTAGTGTTTTGATTCCGTTTATTGTGCATACAAATAAAAAGAATAAAAAAAATATAGATCATACATTATTTTTTAAATTATTTTTGTAAACATTTATTTTCTGTGATATGAAACGTAATCGCAGCTAGTGTTGTAAGTTTTTTTTTTGTGTTTGTTTCATCACGTAATATTGTTTTAAGTGCGAGAGAAGTCAGGTTATGTAGCATGTGCAGTTTGTTACGATATGGTTTTATTATTTTTCTTTCCCGTTGAACATAATACCAAATCTATTTATATATTATATTGCGCTCGCCGTAGGAAAGTATGGTGCGTGTATATTGAAATTTTAACATACGTTTATTCGAAGTGACTATATGTATATATTGTATTTTAATGGTTTGTTCTTATCTGCGCAGCGGCCAGCGCTCACCTTCCTAAAAAGAGAATTTTTATACCTTTGAATTGTTAAATAATAATAAAATTAACTGTTTATGATGCTTCGGTGATTTTATGTTCAAATTGTATTGCCTAGCTCCAACAATTCTATTCATAAATGTCATTTAACACATGTTTACTGTTTTGGTAGGTATACAGGTGAATTAATTTTTCTAGCCAGTTAAGGCAAGTTCTGACCTACAAGTTCTTAGAGAAAAACGCTGAAAGGAACCATGAGCTGAATTTTGAAGAAAATAAAATGGCATTAAAAATATGCGTATTTTCGTAGATATGATTTTTTTTTTCGATTTTCTGCTTCTATGTCACAATACGAACAAAAGTATGTATGACAATTTTGGTCACAAGTGGCTAGAAGTTATCAAAATTGACCTCTAATTGTTTGTCAGAATGCTAAGAGCTAATTCTTTATGGCAAAACATAGTGAGGTCCCTGAGAGATCTGCTCCACCTCGTCAAACTTTACGCAGAATAAATAATATTTTGGATAACATATACATGCAACCAGAACATAAAAGAAAATTTATGCCACTTTTTCTTCAAAATTCAGCTCATGGTTCCTTTCAACGTTTTTCTCTAAGACCTGTATTTCAGAATTTGCCCATACTGGCTAGAAAATATTAATTCACCTGTATATTATAGGTATATATATATTAGTTATATTTATGCGGCTCGCTAGGTTTAGGATTCGAAAAAAGGAAATTATAAGCAAAACAATTACCTATTATTAATAACATCATTAAATTGTACCTATTTTCATATTTGTTCTAAAACTTGGAATTCTTGAATGTTGAAGTATTTGGAATTTGTATATAATGTTTAACTGTAGTTATAAGGAAGCTCTGACCTACGAACTATCTAATTATAATATGCAATAAGGATTTTGATAAGCACGTAGATTTCATACATCTATGTAACTTTTTATATTCGTAGATTTTAAAGGTTAATTTATTTGATATTGTTTTTAATTATTTTGTTTTATTTTTATCGCCAGTGATTACGATCGTACAATTTTGTACTTCAATTAAAATTGCGTACAAAAATTATAATTTGTTACTATCGTTGAAAAATAAAACGCATTTTATTTAAATTGTGTATAGTGTTTGTAGTTTATGTAATTTTTTTAGGCCGAGGCTCTATCTAACTGCTTCGAAAATTTACTAGAATATAGAAAGAAAAGCAATTTGTCTCTGAGTGGTTTCTGACAATGTTCCTACCAGAATAATCGAATACAGCTCATTAATTGAAGCCTCCGCCTAAAAGATCAATTTAGATAATAAGTTATTTTGTTTCGTGTAAGTGGCCTTAGGCCAGCCGCAGAGGATTGGAACAGTTCTCTGAAATTATAAAACAATATGTTATTATTCAGTAACTAATAGCTATTGGACTATAATTTCAGAGAGCAAGTCCAGCCGTCTGTGAACAACATTGTAAGTAAAAGTCATATTTTTTTTCGTTTTAATAATGACATTCGCCGACAGTTAACATTAGAGACTGATTTATCATTGTACGATGCCTACCGTTAAAATAAGTACTCATTACCTCCTGCCCCCCTACAGACATGGGCAGAATGCGTTAAAGCCAACAAAAACGCATATACTAAGATTGAGATTGACAATGGTCACAGAAATGTCATGTGTATCGTATTTGCCAGAAATCTTGCTAAGACTCAAGGTGGTGTGGCAAAGGCGTTCGATCGGGTTTGGCACCAGGGTCTTCTAACGACGTTACCAGCAAAAGGCGAGGGATTATGCAAATGGGTTGCCAGCTTTCTAACATAGGAGACATAAGAGCCATCGTTGACGGTAGTTGCTCCCATAGCATAGACTTTAATGCCAGTTTCCCGGCAGGCTTGCTGTCTCCAACATTGTTTCTGCTGCATATCAATCATATGTTGCCTATTGACTGCTTTCATTGCTACGCAGAGGAGAGTTCTGGAGTCTCTTATTACCGATTGAGTTCGAATAAACCTAGTCCATGTAAACCCCAATTAAGATACCGCGTTCATCGCTTAGAAAATCCCATTTGCTGTGGCTCCATAACTTCAGAAACGTCTCTCAACATGTCATCATGAAGAGAATCGGGATTCTTGGCGTTAACATTCCTAGAAACGTTCAGTTCTATAGTCACTTAGGCTGGCAACCAAAAAGGTCGTTGTTCATTTTCCAGTCCTATATGAAGTACAGCAGTCTTCTGTGAGCACCGTAAACGGAGGGTTCCGCACAATATTCACTGCTATGAAAAGCAAAACGCCAAAAAAATGACGTTTCTTATACTGGCGCCACTTTATTTGTTAATTCATTTTTTTAAATTTGTTGTTAAGCGTTAATTTTAGATGTCTACCTATTAAAGTTCATGAGATACAGCCCATTGACAGACAGACTCTGGGTCCTGTTTGGCACCCTTCGGGTACGGAACCCTAGAACCCATGTTTATGTAGGTATGTGGAGTGGTAACTTGAATGAATAATGCGTTAGTACGTCGAGCTGTTGCATATTTTTGCAGCAATTTTATACATTACATACATTGCCAGTGGTTCAATTTCCGCAAAGGTTTTTCATCTATTTTGAGTTCTCGCGTCGATGTTGTCCCGAGTCTTAGTTGTTCAGAATACATTCCTTATATCCATAATATGCATCTTAAATCTTCAAAACAATCTGAAAGTTCGTCTATATACAAAACAATATCTCTATTATTCCTCTTTTCATCGAAGTTAAAGAATTTCTCAGTAGTTACGTCAGAATATTACAAAGTCTCGTTATATCCTTGTTCATATTACATAACAAAAGTTCATTTTATTCTGTAATCTGAGTTAAAAATCTTCTAAATTATGGAGTACGCTAGATTCGGAAAAGCCCATAGTTGAAGTTCCACTTGAAATAGGCTTTATTATTTTGCTACTATTTTATATTTCTTTTACACATAAATACTCGATCGTAAGCTAACATACAAAAGCCTGAAATTGGTTTACTAAGAACCATACTTTTTGCCAATATAGATGTCTTCTACATTTGCTATAGTGCAATTTAATAATATATTAGGTTCAAAACTCTTTACTGGTCAAAATAATTTTCGCTAGGTACCTTTTATAGGTACAAAGTGGAAGTGACATTATAACGAAAACTCATACCATAGAGTCGTACCACGTACCACTCATACCATGTAGGTACATGATTCTGAACCCAAGTAGGTACATGAGAGTTATATAACTTCACTTACTAACTTTGCGTCGGACCTTTCTTGAATGTACTGAATGAATCAATGATATAAGTTTTCTTTCCGATCATGATATTATAATACATTACTAAAATTATATTTTGGCTTGTGTACAAAGGAAACAACACAACTTACTAAGAACTTTATACTATTTTATATTTTACAGGACATCACTCAAAGATAGTTTTGACCAGAAAAGAATGCTGCATTTGATACCTATATCCATATTTCTTGCTTTATACACATAAACCCAATTCGTAAATTTTTAATTAGTTATGAATATGAAGTCTTCGCACTTTTCATCATGTGAATAATGGGTCCATGATTTGAGGCACCAGGGCACCACACAGTATCTAGAAAACAGCTAGTGATTTATTCGGATCCATTTGATTGTCGACCAGGAATAGATATTGGGAAAATATCGAAAGAAATACGAGATTATTTAAGCAAACATTTTGTATAATGCGTTCACTATTTTGAAGTGAAATTTTATGAGCATGCCGATTTTTATACTGTAACTATTTGTACCAAATAATGTCTGTGCCAGGTCGATATGATTAGTCAATAAAATTGTAAGCCTTATTTTGTCAACCTCTTGTAAATGGTTAAACTATTCAATTTATTAAATGCATAGAGAAATCTACCTCAAAATATATCTTGTTGTACAAGAGATGATGAAACAGGCATAATGAGGGTTGTTGATATTTCAACGTATGCTTTCAGTCACCGTGATCTGGGTGTTGTCATTGACAGGTGACAATAAAAGTCACAAAACTCAGACTCCTGGTAGTGGTCATAGATCACACAGCTATCAGCATCGTACGCGGTGCATTTGTGCAAGTGAGTGTTGTGCATACGGTGCGGGTTAGCTAGGTGGGCGATGATATTAGCGTGATGCTGAGTCTGAGTGACGACTAATTCATCCTGTCGTTAATATTTCAGCCCTGTTTGGTTGTGACTCGTGACACGTCGTGTAAACTACGAACGATTGTATATTTATCTACACTCTAATAGCTTTGTTGGCGTACCTATTTGAATGTTGTGTGTATTATTAATGTAATGTTAGCTTTAAGTTTTTATTTAGGAACGTGTGTCGCTTGCACACAATAAATAATATAACAGTTTACAAGTTAACTGTTCATTATATAAAACAAATGTTTAAGATGCGAGTAGTTATGTACAATTTTGAAATTTTTATATGATAAATCAAAAAATACCTCTAAAAAGCAATACTATATAAAATATTTATGCCTGCTGTTATGAAATATATTTTAAGATAAATATAATTAAAATGCAAATACCTAGGTATGTATCGTTGGAGAGCTGTGATTTATTGATTGGATGTTTTTGGGAAAATATTATATTAAGTTCGGCAGTTACTGTGGGTTTCCAATGGAGCGGAAAAGGGCTGCTGTATAAAATAGACTAATCAACACAACATCAATGTTGTCTAATCACGTGCCGTATCTACTCATATGATTATGTTTTGGCTTTAATAATACAGAGATTCATAGATATAGTGACGCACGCAACTTCTAAACAGAATAAGTACTTCAAACTCGTATAATTTTACAACTTTGTCAGTTAACAGTAAAATTTATTACATAATATTACATTTAGTGTGGTTGTAAGTTTAAATATTATTGTTTGCAAGCGACTATACGCTTTTAACGTTAAGATTTATAATCAGGTTAATATTGAATTTTAGAATTGAGTGTGGTGCACAGGTGGCACATCATTCTATGTTAAAGAGATAAAGGATATCATAAGGCGTACCGTTTAATGGAACGGTCAAATGTATTGTATATATTTGTTCCACTCTGGTTCACGGCGATATCCTCAACTTGGATCAGTATTTTTCACATCAGGAACGGTCTCAGCTCAACTGTATGCCTAAAATAGAAATAAATACTATACCGCAGCTATTCTTGTAGAAAATATCACTTAAATTTTGTTCTACTTATTCAATATGTACCTACCTATGTTTCCATTCCGAGATTTTTATAGATTGTCCATCCACTATCCAGCGAATAACAGTCACGACTTTAGACAAACTTCGGCGCACAAGATCCTTGCAACATTGTCAATTTATACAGCTTCCTTTAGATAGATATGTCGAAGCGGACATGACATCCATATCAAAGTAACAAATTGAAATATGCCAGTTTTGATCGTTTATAAAATAGTGTTTCGTTCAAATGTTTGCACAATATGTGAAAAGTTAGTTTATGTTTATGGGACTTTGTTTCGACAGCCTAAGGTTCAGCTCACATCGAGACGTGAAATAACGCGAGTCAGCGCACATTTTTTAAAATAACAATATAATATTAAACTGTATTTAGTAAACAAAAAGACTCACATTTCAGGCAGAGATTTCGGATACGCCAAGCGGCGGCGCGAGTCACTTGTCAAAAATAATCTCACTGAAATATGCACTTTTTTATGTAGTGGATAAAGTTCTATATTCTATTGCTATCTGAGCTTGCGCTTCGCGTCGGGTTTCGGTGTGTACAAAGCATCATGTTAATATTGGTCACATATTTCCCGGTCTTCCTGCATCATTTTCAACACTTGACTTTTTAAATATTGTTTTGTGAGTTGAAACTCATGTCGCCAAGGTCCTCATTACTAGTAAAATTCTTATAGTGCGTCCATGCTATGCGAACCGAGCTACGAACAAAATTCGTTCGTTCCTTGCGATGTTAAGTCTGGACGTACAACCTACTTAAAGAGCCTTCAACGAGCGTGATGAGAATCCGCGTTCGTGAAAAATTTGACAATCGGGCGGAGTGTAGTCGAGCGCGAGACGAATGCTTGTTCGAGCCTCGCAGGTATGTCCACTCTACGCGAACAACGAACGAATCCTGTTTGATCGAGGCTCGGCCCGCGCTCGCTTCGCGTAGCATGGACGCACCATTAAATGTTAGCAGGTTAGATTTAAGTACCTAAATATAAAGTGTTTGGTAATGTTATTATTATGTAACGCAATAAACTAAAAGAATCAGTTGTAGTTCAGTAATAATTTAAAATTGATGAAGCAATATAACGTCACCACAACCATGTTGACTAAGATATTCAGAGTTTACCTCATTTTTCTCTCGTAAATTAATGATTATGATAAAATATTTTAGACTTCTTAGAGTTAGTCATAAAGTTCAAATTAATGTCATACAAATGAAAAAATGTACAAGCGTCAACCTATCGGTTCGAAATGATTGATGAGCAATACCAAAAGAGTACAAGTGATGTTTTACTTAACTGCAATAACTTAAATGACGGACAAATGCAGCATCATATCAGGATATCGTTCCAACTCAATGATTTATTCCAAATACGAATAACTTTTATGTAAATACTTTCATTTAATTATCCATTTGTATAAGTTTTAATAATTGTTTATGGAGTGGACTAATTACTTTAATATAAATAAATGAGAACAAGTGTTTTTATAAAAAAGTTTATTTTTATTACTATCATCATAAATCTACTGACCTTCCCAATATAATGAAAATAAAAAAAAACTTAAATTAATAAGGTCCGTTTTTTCAAAGGTTAAGTTTAGCAATAACTGGATACTGGAATCGCAGATTAGAGATTTAGCGATTGAAAATCGGCGCTTATTCATTGGACGGAATTAGTAATTACATAAGGCTATAAGTAAAATTACTAGTACTACATAGTAAATGCATCAAAATACATATTAGGTATATAGCGTTTTAACAAACGAGTCCAATGATTACATTAATTACTATAAAATTAGAAATGGTTGGACTCATTAATAGTGTACATAATAATTAGCAAAGACACACAAGTGATTAAGAGGCCGTATGCTAAATTTAGCTGATTAACGTGATTTTACGGTTAAAACACTGTATTTCTATACGTTTTAATGCACATGCTGTGCCTCATCAAAGATCATTTTAATTATTATCTTATAAATGAGCTACTTTTTTAATTTTATTATTTAATTTTGCTTAATCGACCTCAAACTGGCGGTTTAGAATGATATTTACGAATCGTTTTGACGACTAAACGGTATGAAAAAATTACAGTATATGTTATGAAATTCATCTATACAATAAATTGAGCACTTTTTACCACTTTAATATAATAATTTTGAGTAAAAAAATATTTAACTTGGTCAAATTTTAGAGAAAATGGGCGAATAATCGCTAATAATAATTATTAGCAATGATTATTCATCACATTTTCATTAAAACTATAACAACATAAATAAACTTCAGTTAATAAACCATCCATTTCCTGAAAAAAAAAAAGTTCAATAGTTTAGCAATGAAAAATCTTTTAAAATAACCTAAATCTCGCATTAAATAAAATAATAAAAATAAAGAGGTAGCTTATTCATTATCATAATTAAAATGATATTTTAGATTGTGAATTAAAATTTGCATAAATACAGTTTTTTACTGTAAAATCACGATTGTCAAATCACGTAAATCAACAAAATTTTGCATAAAGCCTCTTAAGTTTCTATTGCTAGGGAATACATTATAACATCGTGTAGGCACTTACATAATTTTGAAAATCAGGCATTTTCATAAAGTATTTTATTAAACACCTAACATCAGTCTTTAACACATTCACTGCTTATCTAAGTATACATATATTATTATCAATATTAAAAGTATACATATAGTAAGTATATATTATATCATCATTTTATGGAAGATAAAAGAATAAGCATGTGCAAGATACAAGTATAAAATTATTTTTATTTAACCTCTACGTTGTAATATTAGAGTAGTTAGTACTATGTTAACTTAAAATCTAATATTAGTTCAAATATGTAAAAACACAATTTATAAAGTAAAACAATAATGGACGGAATATTCATGAAGGCCCTATTAAAAGAAGATTTAAATTATACGGCCAATCAGGACTTTTTTACATCTATAAATTAATGTATAAAATTATCATGTATATGCAAGCAAAGAAGCAAAGATGAATCTTATTTGCCTTACATTGCAATGAAACAAAAAGTACCACCAATAAGGTTTATAATATTTGAATTGCAATAGAATGGTTTAGAAAATAATAAATCATTTTTAATACAAGCTATTTTGGTGACTGTTCTTTTTGTTGACTATACTTACATTGTCTTCCAATATACTAATGTATACCAAACATCAAGTCAATCCGACCGCTGGAAGTGGGTGAAATTCGTCTTGCAAGATTCCACACAAACAAACAAACATACATACATACATTACAAGTTAAATAAAAGCTTGTAAAAAGATCACACATCAAACTAATGGTACAAAATATTTGTCTCATAAACTTAGGTACGTTACACATACCAGTTATTTCAAATGGTTATACATTTTATTGACCCTTTTGATATTTCTTATGGCCAATAATCAACATTGAAAATGATACTACTATATACTAAAATGATTTATAACTATGCAAATCAATAGGTTCTAATTTTTAAAATTGTGAAAAGTATAAGGGCAACATTAAAATTAAAATGTTAAGCATAAGATACTTTCTGTTCATATGCTTCATCTTCATTCCAATATTCCTGATCAGAGAATGTTGTGTGACGCAGCTTACACCAGCGACTTCCAAAACGTAATATCAATATAATCACCATCAATACAAACATAGATAGAACAGCAACAGCTGGGTAAAGCATTAGGAATGCCATTTTTATATATCACTCTCTCGCTTATGCAGTTCTAAGTATTCTTGGGATGAAGTAAGTGGTTGTTGAGAGATTGAAGGTGGTACCTCAGAGCCGTACTTATGAATGTTATGATAATCTTCACTGTGCGGGTGGACGTAGTGGACTGTTTGGCTCTCCAGCTCCGTGAAGTCAAGAGGAGGCTGCTTGTGCGGGGTTGCTGACCAAATAGAAACAATCCAGCGATTTCCTGTGAAATGAGTAATGGAATTTACAAAAAAACCTTGGACTATCATAATGTAATAAAGATAGAGCTGAAAAAATTTCAGGTGAGTTCAAATTACTGAAAATTCTGTAAAGAAACTAAAGATACAACTAAATATACATTTGAATGGAACAAACCTGTGTGTCGGTCCAACCAGTAATCAGAATATCTTGAACAACAGCAAACAATGTTTAGAATAAGTAGAAACCCCAAAATCACAGAGCAGATGGCTATTGCAATATAGAACGGTGTGTAATCGCCGATTCTCGACACAATAGGATTTATAGCTTTGTACGTCCCATTCCCTGTAAAGTAAGTTTGAGTTTCAAATGTCGACATTATTTTCTACAATTTGTCGATTCTCATAAACTCAACCTGTCGAAGAAAAAAACTCGTGTCAAGATTTAATTTAATTCACGAAATAATTACGTAGGTACGATGAGATTCTGCAAAGTTAGGACCGCACCTACTTTTCAAAGTTGTCGCTGTTATGTAGGGCGTGGTGCTATAACTTAAATTTTGTAGTAGTTAAACTTACGATATCAATATTTCAAGGTTTACAGCTCGCTGATATCATACGCAGGTTGTGATGAATATAATAACTATAATGGTTGAAAAATAGGAAGTTTTTATTGTAATTCAAATGCAACGCGTAAGTAAGCGTCCATAAAATAATAATAAGACGAATGGAAGGAATGAATGAAAATTACCGGATTGAATGAGTGAAGCACAGTTTAGTACCTTCTTCTTCTTATTTTTAATTTTGGCAACCAAGCCCAAATTAGGGTTCATTTTTGCCAGTGTCGAGTTATATTATAGTTTCCAGTCACAATAAATCACTTCACGACTTTTTGGCGGGAACTTGCAGAGTGACGTAGCATTTTCATTTTTATTTTCATAAATTTGTGTATTTTGAGTTTTATTGTGTATTTTTGGTGGTATTTTACCCAATAAAGATCATCCATGTGCACCAGTGAAGTGAAATGAAATGAATTATGTGTATCGTGACTTTTCAAGTTGTCTCAAAATGTCCGTGTAGAGTTTTACTACAATGACCACCATTGTAGTAAAACATGACTTTTATGGACGTTGACTGACTGAGGACTATAATGTGAAGTGATTTATTGTGACTGGAAACTATAATATAACTCGACACTGGCAGAAATGAGCCCTAATTTGGGCTTGGTTGCCAAAATTAAAAATAAGAAGAAGAAGAAATCACTTCACATTATAGTCCTTAGTCAGTCACCGTCCATAAAAGTCATGTTTTACTACAATGGTGGTCATTGTACTAAAACTCTTCACGGACATTTTGAGACAACTTGAAAAGTCACGATACACATAATTCATTTCATTTCACTTCACTGGTGCACATGGTTTGATCTTTATTGGATAAAATACCAACGATAATAAGCAATAAAACTCAAAATACACGAATTTATGAAAATAAAAATGAAATCGCAACGTCACTCTGCAAGTTCCCGCCAAAAAGTCTCAAGTTTAGTACCTATATAATATATATTCTTGAGCACCGTAGATAGATTGAGCACAGACTATGAGGGAGATGAGCGTAGACAGAGAAAGCTAAGATGAGACCGTAGAGTTGAGACGAACGCGACTTTTTGGCGGGAACTTGCAGAGTGACGTAGCATTTTCATTTTTATTTTCATAAATTTGTGTATTTTGAGTTTTATTGTGTATTATTGGTGGTATTTTACCCAATAAAGATCATCCATGTGCACCAGTGAAGTGAAATGAAATGAATTATGTGTATCGTTACTTTTCAAGTTGTCTCAAAATGTCCGTGAAGAGTTTTAGTACAATGCCCACCATTGTAGTAAAACATGACTTTTATGGACGGTGACTGACTGAGGACTATAATGTGAAGTGTTTTTGTGACTGGATACAATAATATAACTCGACACTGGCAGAAATGAGCCCTAATTTGGGCTTGGTTGCCAAAATTAAAAATAAGAAGAAGAAGAAGAGACGGACGCGCATACGGACGAGACAGAGTTGTGGTTTGTCATATTCGCAAGGCAAAGGTGTGAGCCATACAGCCTTGTATTATTATAGTCACAAAATAAATCACGTTCATATAGGCACTGTCAGTCATGTCCATACGTGGTTCATACATAAAAGTTATATATTAGTACAATGGTGGTACCTAATTGTACATACAAAAACTTTTCACGGACTTCTTGAGAAAACTTGAAAAGTAACGATAACATATTAATTTCATTTCTGTGAGATGGACGGGAACGGAGCAGTGCTGCCAGTAAGTAAAATACAAAGGCGAATCCACAGGGCCAATCAAGCATCTTATATGGGCCAATCAAAGAATCCAAATACTTTTTTTTTAATATTCCAGACTTAATTTATTCTCGATGTATATAGAGAATTGTAGGTTGTCAGCGTATAGCGCAGAAGAAAGCGATAGTTCGACATAATTAAATATATTATTTGGATTTTTATCAGATTTAGATGAAATGATCTATTAAATTTTCATGATATTGACGAAAAACACTTGATTATAGTAATCCTTTGATTTACATATTGTATCAGTTAAAATACTAAACGATGAAAGGTTCATTACATTTACTATGGCTTTTACAGCCTATTACACAAAAATTCACCATCACACACTAAACATCTTTGAGAATATATACTAAGTCACAAATAACATACAATTAGGTTTCACAGCTCTCAACAACAAATATATTTTGCCTCTACAAACTTGTTTGGACCCAACGACACTGAGGGCAAACAGTAAAATACGCGAGATAGTGACAAAAAATACGCTTAGTCCTGCTCACACATAATATTACGTTTTGACATATACATACGTATCTCGTTTTCGTAATTAATAATAATATAATAATAATAATTTATTTCACCATTGTTAGGTACATTAAATAGACACAGTTAATTGACATACAATGGTACTCATAATGCATCTTTAAGGGTCACGTCAGTATCTGTACTAGTAACAAATTACTGTATCACAGACACCAGCGCCTTCCTGAAGTAGTTATAATATATCTAGTAGTAGACATTGTGTATCATACATTATAAAGGTTCACTTAATTTGTTACACTTACAGCCTTACTAATAAAAAGTTACACGCGGTGTACACATCTGTTATAGGATAATTGCTACTAATAAAAACATTTTTGACACAAAGCCTGTATACACGTATTTTAGTTGCCTAGGAAATTTACACAGGGCTTACGCGGGCCAGGACCCTTGTTTAGTGTTTGTATAAGAACATTATGGCGGATTTCAATAGATCAGCTGTGTCTGACAATCAAGTGTTGTGTCCATTTACTAAGGACCAGGCCAACCGCGCAACAAAATGACACCAACGCGCTGGCCCTAAAATTCATTTTAGGGCCAACGCGACTCAGTCGACTGCGGTCATACTGCGGTCCACGGAACAGTTCATTCGTTCATTGTTTGCTTATAATTGCCATAAAAATGCCTAGTTGCGTAGTGAAAGGCTTGTGTTTTATACTGGAGTTATGGACAAAATAAAACAAAAATTTACAATTTATTTGATTTTGATAACTTTATGCAAAATGTTCCGGTAGGCGTATCCTTAGTTATGAAGTCATTGGCACAGCCATTTGCTTCGTTTGTTGACGTAACATTTGTAATTTGACAATGACGTTCTTCTTTCTTCTTCTTCTTTGGTTAAATGGCTACTGTAGCCATAAGCACAAGACAGTTTCGTTCAAAACCACCATTAGCTATTTGAAGCTTTTTAAAAGTAATTTTATTGTTTAATTATTAAAATAAAAATAGTCTTAAGAAAAAGAAACCTGATTTTTATGATATGATTAATATTTTATATAATTATTTTTCAGTATCTTTTGGTGTTTACACATTTCTCCCCATATTTTCTCCCGTATTTTGAAGTTAGATAGTTTTAGTTTCAAAACGTTCCTAAAAAGTTGCCAGTCGTTTTTGTTTTAACAAATAGATAACTATACAACGCTTACACACTGATTATTAGTAAAGGGAGTGTATAGCAACTGTGTAAGGCTTACACACTGCATAACTATACAGCTGTTAAACAACCGTGTTCCATATTTTTATTAGTAAGTAGGTAACTAAAACACGTGTATACAGGCTTTGTGTCAAAAATGTTTTTATTAGTAGCAATTATCCTATAACAGATGTGTACACCGCGTGTAACTTTTTATTAGTAAGGCTGAAGGTATATAAATATGTAAGCATTCTAAAAATTCTACTGTAAAAGTGTGTATATGGTCAGTGTGAGTACAGGTCGGTTAACGAAAGCTGGCACGTTCACAGTACTCATAAATTTGCAATCAGTCAAGTCTAATGGACGAATGCAAAAATAGACCACTCTATATTTATGAGCAGTAGCAAAAGCAAAACAATAACTGTCTCCTTCATACTCATAAGCTTGACTTTGCGCGAGAGAGACGGTGTAAATGTGTTGAAACGTGCCAGCTTTAGTTAACCGACCTGTACAGTCGTATATGTGTTTTTTTGTGTGTGTGGAGGGTGTGTAGGTGTGAGAGAAAATGTATGAAAGTATGTTGGTGCGAGAGTGAGGAGGAGTGTAAGTGAAAGTGTGAGCGAGTAAGTGAGTGTGTTTGTGTGATTCATTTATTTATTAGTAAAAATACCTATATATATCTTATTAATGTTACAAATGCGACAGTGAGTCATGTGTAAGGGAAAATACATTCGGTAAGTATTACAGAAAACAAAACTATATAAAATTTATACGTGCTTTTTGAGCAAATTCTCAGTCTCTTCATAAGTTAACTTTAGTAACCACTCTTTAACTTTATACTTGACATTAAATTGAGATAGGGAAACAATATCATTCACCTTGTTCGCTTTATTGTATAGGTAAGAGCTGATTATCCTATAATGGCGGCCAGCAAGCGCAGTCCTGCAAGAAAAGGTTCGACAGACCAGACCGTTATTTCGCTTCCCTTTCCTGATAACGGGATCATAAGTAAGCGACCTGTGCTTACGAATAATAACGTGTAACACAAAGAGCTGTCTAACAGTCAGTACTTGACAATCTTTATAGAGAAGAGTAGTTGAATACCTCATGGGTTTTTTATACATTACTTTTAAGACAGCTCTCTGTGCACGCTCGAGCCGAAGAAGGGTTGTAGTATGGGAACCTCCCCAAGCCGTTATGCAGTAAGACATAATTGATTGAGCCAATGCAAAGTATACCATTTTTAGTGTGTCATGGTTGGCTACTGATCTAAGTTTCCTCAATACATAAATGACCTTCCTAGTTTTAGCTGCAACAGATTGCACTTGTTGTTTCCAACTGAGTGTGCTGTCTAATATTACACCTAGATATTTTATTGATTCGCATCTAGCAATCGATGGACAATTGCAGTTTTTATTCTGGGTAGGCCTACACTGATGCGCAATAATTTCGATATCAGTTTTAGTAGGTTGGGATACTTTTGTAGCCGAGAAGGTTACATATTTTGATTTTTCGACATTCAGTGTCAACAGATTAGTATGAAGCCAGTTCATTACAACGGTGAGAGCCTTCTCCGCAAACAAACGAGTCTCAGTCCACGTTTTGCCATCGATTACCAATGCCGTGTCATCCGCATACGTGTAAATCTGGCAGTGTGGTAGATTTTGTTTACACAGGTCATCTATATACAAGAGGAACAGCGTTGGACCCAACACACTTCCCTGCGGCACACCAAAGCTCAATTTGACGTCATCGCTTTTGTACCCATCAATTTTAACGCACTGGGTTCGATTTCGTAGATAATCCTGGTATATTTCCAGCGCCGTACCCCTAATGCCAATTGTCTCCATTTTTTTGATAAGGCATTTTACAGAGACAGTGTCAAAAGCCTTAGATAAGTCGAGGAAGATCCCAATCACTTTAGACTTCTTATCAAGGTGTTGTACAATAGAATTGGAAAGATCAACAACAGCATCCTCGGTCGAAATACCCTTACGAAAACCATATTGGTTTTTGGATAGAATTTCATATTTTTCCAAATAATCCATTAACCGGTGGTTTAGTAATTTTTCCAATACCTTTGAGATCGTAGTTAAAACGGATATAGGCCTGTAATTGTTAACACTGCCTCTGTCACCGGCCTTGTATATGGGAGAAACTAAAGCCTTTTTGAAAACGTCCGGAAAAGTCCCAGAGGCAAGACACAGGTTAAAAATGTGTTTCAGTGGAGGAGTAAGTTCTTTGCTCGCCGCTTTTAGAAGGTGTGCAGGGATACCATCCCATCCAACTGCACATTCACTACGCAACCCGAGGATTGTACGTTCTATCTCATCACAATCAGTCTCCAGAAGAACCATAGAATTCGATCGAGTACATTCAGTAGCATTAACATTTAGGTCGACACTCGAGTGGCCAGTTATAATTTTAGTAGCTAGCTCTTTACCTATACTAGCAAAAAAGTTGTTAACATTGTTGACCGATGACTGATGATCCGCACATAAACTCAACAGATGCTTTGCTGAAGATGAAGTGTTTCCAACATTTATAATTTTTTTAATAGTATCCCACGTAGCCTTTGGATTACCTCTAGCCTTTAGGAGTTCAGCAGATTCATAATTACGTTTAAGTTTCTTTAATAGATTATTACAGAAATTTCGGTATCGTGAGTATGTAACCTTTGCTATTGCGTCATCAGGTGATTTCTTGAGGTTTTTGTGAAGTCTGTCACGATTCCGAATACATCTAAGGAGGCCACGGGTAATCCAAGGCTTTATAGTCCTTTTTCTACGGGGTACTTTGAGCGTTTTAGTGTAGGACTTTATAACAGTAGTGATTATTGTCACTAAAAGCTCTGCTGCAGCATTCGCGTCATTTTTAGTATATATTTCTGAAAAATCATATTTTTTTAAGACTGTAAGTATACTAGGATAATCAATTTTTGTATATAGTAGTGTGGTTTTATCAATTTTACGATCAAGTGTTGTGCATAATAGGACTGGACAATGATCAGTTATAGGAGTATCGTAAATGAGAGTAAGAGCTTCTGATGAGCTTCTTAACATAACATGATCAAGACAGCTGCTACCGCGCGTTGGAAGCTGATGGGCTGGTAGCAAAGCATTAGCGGCACATATATTTAAGTAGTCATCGAATCGAGGGTCATGGCTATCTGGAGTTATATTTATATTTATATCGCCGATTACGGAGACAGTCTTAACATCAGCTAAAGTGGAAAGAATATCATTAAGACTGATTATAAAATTGTCTGCATTAGAGTACGACGGTGATCGGTATAATGCAATGATAGCTAATGATCGCTTATATGTCAATAGCAAGCAAGACCCATCAGAAAAAACAGGTTCAATAACCTGAAAGTCCATGTTTGTTTTGTGGTAAATGGCAACTCCGTCATTTTGATTTTTATAACCTGATCTAAAGCTTTTATATCCATCCAGGATAGGTAATTGAGTAGATTTACTTAACCAACACTCTGTAAAGATAATTATATCGCATAGGAATTCCAATCGGGTTAAAAGAAAAGAGTAATTATTATTATATTAGTGGCCTGTCTACCTATAATTCTTTATCTGCGATTCTTGACTATTGTCAACCAAGGTAGATTTATACCATGGATTTACCGTGTGTAGTGTGCTCCGATTAGACTGAAGTGCTCTTGGTCGTATCGATCACAACGTGCGTAGAGTGCTTTTCGGCGCAATAGATGTAAAAATTGAGTTTTTAGCGGGAACTTGCAGTGACGCAACGTTGCGTTTTCGTTTTAATTTTCCAAATAATTTTCATAAGCCATAAATAGGAATTGAATTGAATTTATTTTCATAAATTCGTGTATTTTGAGTTTTATTGCATATTATCGGTGGTATGTATTTTATCCAATAGAGATCAATTGTGACTTTTAAAGTTGTCTCAAAAAGTCCGTGAAGAGTTTTAGACAATAATCACCATTGTAGTAATACATGACTTTTATGAGCGGTGAAAAAGCCTGTGTCTGAAAAATGTCTGTGCCTGAAAGTGATTTCTTCTTCTTATTTTTAAGTTTGGTAACCAAGCCCAAATTAGGGATAATTTCTGCCAGGGTCGAGTTATATTATAGTTTCCAGTCACAAAACTTAAAACGACTTTTTGGCGGGAACTTACAGTGACGTTGCGATTTCATTTTTATTTTCATAAAATCGTGTATTTTGAGTTTTATTGCTTATTATCGTTGGTATTTTATCCAATAAAGATCAAACCATGTGCACCAGTGAAGTGAAATGAAATGAATTATGTGTATCGTGACTTTTCAAGTTGTCTCAAAAAGTCCGTGAAGACTTTTAGTACAATGACCACCATTGTAGTAAAACATGACTTTTATGGACGGTGACTAACTGAGGACTATAATGTGAAGTGATTGATTGTGACTGGAAACTATAATATAACTCGACACTGGCAGAAATGAGCCCTAGTTTGAGCTGGTTGCCAAACTTAAAAATAAGAAGGAGAAAAACTTTAAACGGTGTCAGCGATGTAGTCCAAATTCAGGGTTTTTCCACTTTGGTTTTCCTTGGGTTTTCCACATTATAGATCTGCCAAATTCTTTGTTTTACGTCATATGTCTGTGGTTTTACGGATTTTTATATATGTCTATGGTTTTATGTAATCTTATTTGTCTAAATTACAAAATTCTCGATTTTCAATTTCTTAAGTTCAGCATGAGGCGGGAAATTTGAATTGTAACGTTCGACCAAAGAATTTAAAACGTCCAGAAGGATAGTCGCCTCTATGGCAACATGAAATAAACAAGCCTGAATTGACAGTATTTGACAGCCGTGCGCAGTACGAACTGAGAGCGATTTGCTCAGGGAGCCCCTCAAGCGGAGTGAAATTAAATGTCATGCTTTAGTAAGGCGGATTATCCATCTGGGTAGAGGTACGATGCCCTATGAAAATCTTTGCGTTCGACGTTCGTAAGTGCCTTATAAACGCCCAAATTTTAAACGAGTTTTGATCTACGGTTTTGAATTTGAATTCGGATTGATAATGAAACACAATAAAATTATAGGTAATTTATTTATTATCGATAGTTTATTACATGAAATATTTGAAACTATTTTTAATAGGTGGTAGATACATTCTATCAGTACCTACATACATAATATATTCTATCTCACGGAATCCATTTGCAAATTGAGTTACTTTGCGTATGTTCCGCAATACTGATAAAATAAATACCCTCACTGGTACACAACTACCACAGAGAACTATCCTTAATTAAGTAGAAATGTAGGTACAGCTGCAACGTAAGTTTGCGTCTATGATGTTACATAAGTACCTACTACTTAAAATTGGCACAGTATTAACACCCTTCCTTCCTTGGTAGTGTAACTTTATTATATAGCAAAAGAATCTATATACTGTGCAACTGTTTGCAGAAAACTTCACAGTTACTTAACTAACCAACCCTGTGATTTTTGATTTGTCGTACCACCTACATTATTAAACTGATAAAAATGCTATTGTTCGCAATTTTATAGCATAGGTATTTTGTAACTTGAACGATCCAGTTCTTCACAATTTAATCAAAGACATCCCATAACTAGAAATGAAACCATAGATTTAAATAGGTCATTATTATTTAGAAGATTTGAGTTTACTATGGGACAATACGGTGAAGACAGTAGGTAGGTACTATTTTATGTTTAAAATAACAACAGGAAAGTGTTACATTTAATATTGCGATATAAATTATATTTAGTGTTTTGTTTGACTGATAGGTACACGATGGAAAAATTAAAGGTGTTATGGATAGGATTCTTTGGGGACATTTATTTATTATTTGAAAATATGATAAAATCATATCCAATGTACATATTTAGGCCTAATCATAGGTTAGGTTAGATAAATATTACCTGCAAGTTATCTCTTTTGGTTTAAGTTTACCCTTAAAGTCCCGGGTCATTAAAACACACTGTATAATGGTGCGTCCATGCTACGCGAATCGAGCACGAGCCGACCACATCAAAGAAAGTCATCAGAAATATTTACAAAAAGTTATTTACATAAATACTTAAAATGATATTAGGAAACATAACACAATAAATGTCACAGAATAAGTCTTGAAATTTAACTTAAATAATAGTAAATAGGTTGGTACCTATTACATTGAACCACGTAAGTAATGTTCATACAGTTCACGATTGTACGTATCTAATAATTCGTGTTTCTACTATTAATAGAATACGAAAATAAACATGTTATTATGTTATATTTTTTTAAAATTATTTGTTATTCATATATAATTTAATATGTGCTTATTTACATTATTATTACAATTTCAAATGTCATCTACGATTGTAAAAAGTTAGATTTTTATCGTAGGTAATTTATAACAATTATCTTTTTTTAGTAGGTACATAAGCATGAACATTTTCATTTAGTACAAATATAAAGTACTTAGATCTTTAAAAAGATGTATAATTTATTACATACATTAATTAATTTACTACATTACTCAAATGTGAAATACTTGCTATTATTTTTGGAGTTCCGAACCGTACCTATTCGAAATAACGGAACACGCACGTTTATTTTATTCATTTTGTAAAAAATAATAAACACAATTAAGGGCCGCGATAATCTTGTCATTGCATTTGGCTTATTCTACACATAATTTTCAATAAATAGTGCATTGAGAAGATTATAACTATTTTTTAAATTGAATTGAATTTAAACCTCGATAAGGTTTGAATTTAAGCACAATTCTACAAAAGTACACCTAATAAAATGTATAATGATGTGGTAAAAGGTGGTAGTACACACAGCCCTAGAATCTATTAGATTACACAGTAATCTGTATATTTATCTGTTCTGGATATCAGCTGGAGACCTGAAATAAATATACAATTAGGTATTTAAATTGAATTGGTAGATATAAACATAAACTAAAAATGAGTGCTAAAATAGGGCTGTTTCATTAAGGACAGTTGCGAAGGATGTCTTTAGTGAATCGAGAGGAACCGTTTGTCAGTATGGGCATGTTATGAGAAGGGATAAGATAAAGCCTAAAATAGTGATCAATATGAAAGATGGACTTGTAGGAAGACCAAAGAAGAGATTAATGGATTGTGTAAAAGATTATATGAGTATACTAGCGGCCCGGTACGTGCTTCGCTACGTATACGTAGCGAAGCACTTTATAAAGTGAAATAATAAAAATGTGATAAATGAAGAACCGCTCGACCGATTTTGTACAAACTTCACATAAACCATCTACTAAATAGTGCGAACAAAGCCTTTTGGTTTGGATAGGTGAGCCCGTTCTTGAGTTATAAAATTACAACGAAAAGTGGCATTGATTTTTATATATATTGATAAGAAATTAGTAAAAGGCGAGATACAATGATTGAATGGAGGAAACGTACACATTGCGTCAACCCCAAATATCTACGGTAGTTACATATAAAAGTATATATTTATTAATTAAAAAGATAGAAGAACAGAATAGAAGAAATTGACATACCTATTGCAACGACCCCAAACGATTGGAAACGGGAAAGGTAGATGATGATGAAATATAAAATCTTTAAAAACTACGTAAATGAAATTTTAATGAAAATAATTGGACTGTTTTACAAATAACTTAAACCGACTTCAAAGTACACTAAGAAGTAGTCAAATCCTGATCTGATGACAATGGGACCAAACGGGAAGTGTACCCTTCCAGACAAAAAAAGAATTTTCCAAATCGGTTAATAAATGACGGAGATACGAGGTAACAAACATAAAAAAAAAATATACAACCGAATTGAGAACCTCCTCCTTTTTTTGAAGTCGGTTGAAACTAGGTACAGTCGAGGACATAAATATGTATACACTTAGTAAAATTCAACAACGGTTTCCTCTAAAACTACTTTTTGAAATTATGAGATATTATGCAGGCAGAATCTTCTAACATATACTATTATGATTTTTGTAATATTATAACACTTGAATGTTAAAAATGCGAGAAAATCGCTTTTGAATTTCAAAAAGTGTATACATATTTATGTCCTCGACTGTTCATGAAAAAGTAGTTGTCAGAGGGCAAAGTTCCCAGAATGCTGGCGGCATTGCCACGTTGGATAGCAACGCTGATTCTCTGATCGAGGAATACGCCAGTATTCTGTTTACGAAATGTTTCGTTCAGATGTTTAGAGAATTCACGATAAAGATGGTGACCGCTCGGCCCCCACGGACCCAATGTTTCCACCAAAAACGGCTCAAATATGTAGCTCGTATCTATGTTATTATATTTGTGCCGCTTGAGGTTATCTGCTGACATGGCAGCGCCACCAGCCATATATTTTATTGTCTCTGGTAGATGCGACGGGACATAATTTAACTTACATCCCGTGTCAACGCTTTTGGTACTTACCCTGTGGTACTCTCTCTGCCGGGCCAGGACTGATGACCATCGAGGGTTCTATTTACTGCAAATTATTCAAAAAATACGATATAAGATATAATAAAAAGATAATTAACAAATAGCAAAAATCAATCGCACCGCAATACAAATACCTAAATCGGTGTAAAAAGTGGGTAGAGCAATTATAGTATATATCTAGGTATATACATAGCCATGGAAAGAGATAGACATGCATAATTATCAGTTTCCGAGTGAGTCAGTTAAATTAAGGGATATGCAATGTCGGTTTCTTTTATAGCAGGTACAAAATTTGATGAAAGTATGATTAAAAAAAGTAGGCATTCAAATATACTTTATTAGATAGGTATCATATGTAGAAAATGTGAAATTCCGATGATAGGTTAATAATATTTACCAAAAAGCAACCGAGTGTGTTTTTAGAAAAAAATATAAGCAATATTAAACCTATGTATAAATATTTAATATAATATCCAAATAATTTACTTATTTGAAACAAATCGCAAGCTAATATAATTTGTAGAAATGAAAAGCATATTACGTAAACAAATAATATTTATGTGTGTGTCACTGTTATTTTTACTGATATCTCACGCATTCGACATCGAATTATTAAAATATCTACCATATTTTTTGGCACACGTCGAGTGCGTCATTGATGTCGAAGACTCGAGAATCGGACCTCTGATGTATGTTTCTTTAGTATATTGGATGGGATGTTTGTATTTTAATGTGTAAAGGCCTGTATTTGACCACATTCTTCTCACCGTACTACTATAGATAAGGGATTCAAATATATCTAGAACTAGAAACTTCGCTGCGCTTTACCTCTTGTTTATTCGATATAGATCACGAAACGCAATAAAGAATGGAAAGTACGTTTTTGTTCCGATCTGTTTTTGAAAGGGCTATTGGTAATTCTCACTTTGAAAAAACGTTTAGTCACTACCGTGGATGTTTTGTTTTTCAAATTCCTATAATAACACCTTAAGATAAATATTCACTCACTTGTTCTCACTGAGTTCATGGTTAATATTTAAGCTTGCAACACCTAGTAAGTAGTGATTTATAGGACTTAAAAAATTATGTTTTTTTTTCAAAATGAGAATGACCTTAATACACATATGATATATACTTAGATAGAGATAATTATCGCAAATGACAACTAAATAAATAATCTTACAGCTCTTTCTATCTGAGATCCTGTTCCTCCTTCGCTCCCTCGGCACTGGTCTTCTCTTTGATGTGGCTGACCTCACCAGGCTTTCAATAATTTCATCATCGGCCGATAAGTCGCCGCTATAAGATAATTATTATCATAAATTAGTACAATGTACATTGAAATGCGAATGAGTAATAGTATTTACATGCGTACAGAAGGCTCAGTCCCGAATAAAATCCGTGTTTACGAACGAAAAAATACCTATAAACAAGGGCGTCGCCAAGGGGGGGCAGGGAGGGGCAGCTGCCCCCCCCTAGAGATTCTAAAAAAATTGCCAAATATAATGCAACCAAAGTCCTAAGTCTTTTAGTTGATTTGCTTGAAGTTCAAGCCTTGAACAATCATTCCCGTACGTCGAAACTCGAATGAATTCACCAATTCCACTCTTGATATTCCGTACGCTCAACTACGCTCTGCTCTACTCTATCGTTGAAGCTGTCACAGAATATATAATGTATATAGTACTAAGATACTGTTGTTATTACAATCGCTGTAGATGTAAGGCTCGTAGTACAAGTGAAAAGCTTCATGTGCTGTCGACTTTACCTACAATTCATACCTACTTTTCTCAAAAGTATGAATTGTAGTAGGTAAAGTCAACTTGCCCCCCCCTGCGCCATCGGCTGGCGACGCCCTTGCCTATAAACCTATAAGATTCTCTCTCTGTCGCATAGCTATCTTTCAGATCTAGTACCTAAACTCCTGCTATAGCTAAATAAAGACTCGAATCTGGGTCTTAACTTACTTGACCAATATCCTCCTGGTATTAGCTGATGGTTGTGACTTCCGCCTGCCTTCAGTCAGGCTGTCGTTTTCAGGATCTGTCTTGAGTAGCTCCTTTAATGCACTGTCTGCTGTATGATCGCCATTTTTGTTGGAGTAATTACCCACCTGATTAGATTTATGGGAATTTTAATATGGATCACTTAATGGTAGGTATATTTTATTCGATAAAAAAGGTGGTTTTAAATTCAATGTGTTTTGGTCTGATTCTTAGTATCTTATATTAGAGTGGTCCCATAACAACTTTGGTAATGACTGGTCTGAAGATAATGTTTGAAAGATACGACACGATTTGAAGATACACAACTTAAAATCACAATTCAAAAATTCAATAATTTTTAACAAATGTATTATGTCAGACTTCTAAATAGGTAAGTAGTTACATAATTTTATGTAGCTGTGTCTTAATGCTAAATATACCATGAACCTACATCAATGATCATCTTGCCCCTCGTCTTGTTCCTCTCCCTGTGGTTGGCCCTTTTCTCTAGCTGCTGAAGCACCCTCTCCCTAGTGGTGCGGTACTCAAGTGCAAACTCAGCGATGACCTTAAGGAATTCTGAGGGTTTCGTCTTCAAGATATCTGGTGGAGGCACGCCGAGGTACAACAAGAACTTGCTGTATCTGTAACAATGGAAATACGTCTTTGCTCTCCTGGTTTCCAACTAAACATATATAATAAATCATTTAGGTACATATTAGCAATCTGGTAGTCAACATTCGCTATAAGACAATAGTAAGACACGGTGAAATGTAGCCATCGCAAATGCATGCCGAAAAAATTCGCAAAGCTAAATTATACAATGTTGAATTAATGTTGTTCTTGTCTAAACAATTATATTTCGATAAACAATGAGATTATTTTGTCAATCAAAAGATAAAGTGCGTATTTGAAAAATCTCCCTTATGATATCTTTGGTCAATCATGTGAGTATATGATGGAGATTTTATCCCTTACCTGTGAAAATTATATAACACCAATTTTATTATAGTATCACATAAGAAACTAAACAGACCGTAACATTACCTGCTCATGACCCGTTTCTTAATAAGCGACAGTAGAATTATCCTTTCAGCAGCATCAGTGAGGAACTCATTAATTTTGGTCTTGAATATCTGCGAGCTGTCGTGTTTGGCGACTCTCTTCATGTGGTCCCAGGAAGCCTTGCAGTCGGACTCCAATTTCATCAAGTTGGCATTGAGGATGTCGAAGTCAACCTTGGAAGCCCGGATCACCGGACCGACCTGGGTTTTTTGAAATATTAAAATCAGCCTTTTCATGTTTTTATTCTTATTAATGATGTTAGTTAGCTACTAACAAATGACAACTTCTAAACACATAAGGATGTTTTTGAGAAAAGTAAGTGTTAGTAAGTATAATCATATAAATTACTACGGGTCTGAGTGGTGTTGCGTCTTTGTTCTTACAAATACCATTTGTAGTGCTCAGGTGTATGCTGCTGTCTAAAGCTGAAGATATTATTATTTTCCTATTCTGCTTCAAGAATAACACGTTCCTCTCAATTTCACCATCATCATAGCAAAAAGGAATGTGAGCAATACTGACATGGGCCCTGTCTTTTGATTTCCTCAAGGAGCAATCCTGAGACGTTTTATTGAGTTTGTAGGATTAAACAACTTCCAGCGAAATGGCAGCAGGTCATCGGTCCACATGCCGCATAGTGGGTTTAGCTATTGCCATTATCATTATTGATTTAAAATTACTCACTTCACTGAAAAAGTCGGTGCTATCCGGGAACTTCTCAATGATCATCTCACAGATGTGGTAGAGCAGTGGATGCTTGTGAACGGTGTCTTTAACTTCCATCACCTTCGATAGGTACTCCAGCCGGAATCCCTTCACGTGGCATCCATTCAAGAAGCTACCCACAGACCTCAATGTTGACAGAATCACTTTGAAGGTCTTGTTCACTTTCAGCAGTTCTATGCCTTGCTTTAAGTCCATTAGGGGTTCTGCTACTTCTTTCTAGAATATGAATACACCTCATTGAAAATCAGATATGCCACTTTATGAATATTATCTTCTTTATTAAGTTAACTTAAACTTAAAGTTAGATGCATATGTTCTTATTTTCAAAGTCTACTCAGCTAATGTGTAGTCGTGGCTTATATTTATCAGACAGATGGTACATATATTATATTTATTACCTATTAAATTACAATAGACAAATAGGTTTCATTGTATCTTACCTCTAAATTATCAAAGTCCAATTTGAAGACCCAAAGCTTGAGCCGCGACGACAATTCATTGATAGAAGCCAGTGTCAGGAGAAACTGTTCAGCACTGCCAAGTGGCAAATCTGGGTTTGCGTACTGGAATTGGAAAATATTGACCACATTTAGGCTTTAAGTACTTTAGATGAGCATGATATCCTAGTTTTTGTTATACTAATGGTCTATTAGTATCTGAGGGCTTCTGTGAAATCCAAATGATAGAGCAGTGTCAACCAAGAATCTTATATCGTGAAAAGTAAGAATTATGCCTCGTTTGTGTTAACGATAAATATGATATACTTATTCTAAACTGGAAGAGGGTATTACATAATAGATTGGATAATATGACTACCTGGGCTTCTTGAATTTTAACTTTTTCTTCTTCAGTAGGCAGCATTGTTAAGAGTTTCTCAATGCCCTCTCTACCAATAACAGTTGCGTCCATTTTCATGATGGCTGCTTTTATTGTCTGAGGTGTGGGCAGTTTCTTCATAGCGATATTTATTGCGTTGGAACGCTTGGCATCAAGTATCAGGTTTCTCTTTGGCTCCATTAATTTCTAAAAGATTCATATTTCATGTTTTTAAAGGTTGTTTGGCAGGTTGATTATCAGTAACTGAACAAGCTTATAAAGTATACTTACTTCCTGTAGAATGATGCAACCAGGAAAATTCCGAAATGGTCATGAAAGAGAAAAAAAAGGGTTAGAAAGATATACAGACAGGTTATTATAACTTTATCCAATAAAAGCTCACCTTAATTATCAAATCATTGGTCCTAGACTCGAAGAGGTGTTCCAGCATTTTGGTATCCAAGTTAATTTCGGGGAGATCATCCCAAATGAACCCACCCACTTTAGACCTAACAGGCATCGGCACTGGATTCTCCTGAATCTCCCTCCAGAATAATTTCACTGTTTTCTTGTTTTTCTTGATAGTTGAGCTGTCAGAATCGTTTGAAAGCTCATTAGAGAGTGATGGTTTGGGTGGTACTGGTACATTACATTTAGGTGAAATTGGGAAACAACCCGGTAAAGGAGGAGGGACTCCAACTGGAGGGAACATGCCAGGAGGAGGAGGAGGAGGTCCACTGGCAGCGTTCACTGCTGGTGAGGACATGTCGTCGTCGGAGTCTTGCCGTAAATCAGAAAAGTCCAAGTCACAAAGATGAAACTCTCTGTTGAGACAACCTTTTTTCAGCTCCTCCCAGTGTAAGTCATTCTCTGAGACTTTGATTTCATGTACTTTAGATGACTTCTCTATCGTTGGACTTTTTATTACTTCTGTAAGGAAATAATACCAAAAAAATATTATTATTTTTAATCTCTGATTATAATTTACCTATATAATTCTTTGAAATTGGTGATATTCCTATAATAGGTAGTAAGAGTAATTAGATGCCAAAAAATAATGAAACATACCTTTTGATTGTGACTTAGCTAATTCTTCTTTGGCTTTTGATACTATTCCTGCCATGTCAGAGACCCTTAATGGTTTATCTTCAGTCGTGGGGCTCACAGGGCTCGTCAATCTTTGAGCCAGATCTTTGATACTATGTTCCCTATTCAGAAGGAACCCTCGATCGTCTATTGGCTCAGGTGTGACATCTATTTGTTTTTGTCGCATCACAGTTAATGCATCCACAGCATTCACGCTATGACCTAAAGTTCCATTCTGGATTCTTTGCTTTAGACCTGATGTGTATCTTTGGTTTCCTAAAAACAAGAAAAGATTTTAGTGTAAATCATATCACTTGATACGAAGCAGTTTATTTATGCATTTTAATTTACACCTAATATAATACTATTCTTGCAATGGTGTAACATTCTGTAGGCAACTAAGCTACACAACTAAAATCTTTTGGTGGGACTTTATTGTCCTTTAGAGTGCATGGTACATCTCGTTTAAAAATATGTATACTATTACTTCTTACAATTAAATTAGTTGTCCATGATTGAACATTTAAACCAACTAGAAGTTTAGAATTTAGAATTATAGCAGTAGCAGGAATTAAATGTTTTAAAAACAATGACATTAAGCCATTAAACAACATTAGAGTTCATGAAAAGCCGGTGAATTAATTAGTGGGTTAGCGATTAAACAAACCATTTTTTAAAACATCAGACAAGTTAACGTTCTTCGCTGTTCTGTTCAGGTACGCTTCATCTTCTTCTTGGTGACCGTTGACACCATTTGTGTAATGATTCGATCCGTTCACATTACCATTGACATTTGAATAACTTTTATTATTAATGTAAGTTCCATTAGGACTAATAATGTTTCCATTAATATTTGGTAAGCTCATAGAGTTTGAATTTCCATTGACATTTGTGTGGTTTCCATTCTGGTTACCAAAAATGCCGTTGTAAATTCCGTTGGTGTTAAGCATCTCCTGTTGCTGTATGATGTGGTGTGCCTGTCTCGCATACCTGTCTCTTCGCCTCCTCAAAGCAGCACTTAAGTCCTTGTTCTCTTTGTCTATGATCGACGGTAGAAACTGTGATCGGTGGTTATTTGGGATCTTAGGTTCAGGCTCGCTGTGCGTGATGGCTGTAGTTGTTAGTAAATATGCTAAAATGTTAAAGCGAAACACATGGAACTCATTAATTGTAAATAACATTCGTCACACATATTAGAGGAATGATTTCAAGAATGTATCAGTTTCAAAATCAATGCATAGGTTTTGATAAAGCAACAAGTACTAAATTTTTTGAACTTTTTTTTTTACCTTTCTCTTTCATTTGTTGTTTTTTGGATTTTCGTCTTTCGGTGGTACTTAAATTGAGGCTTCTCCGACGTACTGAACTTATTACGGATTCATCCAACTGTCTGAAATTCAAATATTATTAGTTACATGAATACTAGTTTAATATCATTATAAAGTTGGCAGGCAATTGATACTCACTTCAGTGCGGTTCCAGTTTCATCTCCGTCCTCATACAATAATACTGCTTCAAATATTTGAAGCTGCCTCAGTAGATCCAAGTCCGTGCCTTGTTTGGACATGTATAACTGAATAATATCATCCATTCCCTGGTCTTGAAGAGCATCCACTTGGTCGTAATACGTGTCTCTATCTGGCACGTTGTTTAAGCACCTATTTATTAATGTTGTTACATATATGAGTAGCTCAGTGTCTGAAGCGTCAAAGTCTTGAAGGATCTTCATGACATTATACCAGGGTTGTCTACCGTTAGAACCGTCGACGGAGCAGAGAGCATCGATGAGGAGGAGGCAGTTGTTTTCGGTGTATTCGACAAACACCAAAAGAAGTTTGAGAGCAGTTTTGACGACATGTCTGAACTTGCTGGAGATCAAAGAGTAAAGCCACTGGATGCAATGTTTATGAGCCATCACGCCATGCATGCCATCCACGTAGAGGAGTATCTGTAAGAATTAAAACAAATATATTTTACTATCGGAGAGAATTCTCAGTGTTGTTTTCAATTGGCGCACGAAAGAGCATAGTTTTTTTTTATTAATTTATAATTGAAATAAATTCCTATGCAATCACGATAATGCATCTCCTTACCTGTCCAAGTGCTCTTAGAATATAGTCGAGGTAGTTGTGATCAGCAGTGCTGCTGACCTGCATGAGGCAGTCCAGACCCTTATTGGCTACAAACTCATGAACCAGGTCCTTGTCGGATTGAAGGATCTGTTTGAGGGTGAATAGGGCTCTGCGGAGCTCCCGGCCTTGAGAATGGAGCAGCCTCTCTGTGAATAGTTTATTGTTTTGTGAATTATCATTATCATCAACAAGAGTACATTAAAAAAACCTGGCTTATTGCGCTTATGTTTCTTATTCAATCATGCGTAAAAACAACGGAATTAGATAAAACTCGACACATGGTTGGATCACATTTACGAAATACTTTTTTATTTTCCGATAACCCATAGATCTCACATTGGAACTCGGGAAGGGCGGTAGGTAATACATACATATATTATATGAATAAATAAAATGTTAACCTACCAATGATGGCGTGCACCCGAACCGATAGCTGGGTGCGTAAGACGATGGCATTTTTACGACTGAAAAGAGAAAATGTTTTGCATGACTTCGATAAATTAGTTGTGTTCTTTGATAAATATTTTTTATTAGGTATCATCATTCTTATTCAGATCATAACAACTAAAATAATTTTATAATTGACGTTTTAATTAGTAGCACAAGTTGGGAGAAAACAGACAAACTAGTTTGGGGACACAGATTTGTTTTCCTGCGTAAAAAATGTATACAGTGTCGATTATATATTTTTTCATAACGCGATAGATGGGATATGTATATATCCATTTCACATATCTATATGAAAACATATAAAGGTATTTAGTAAGGGATTTTTGTACCAGTACAAAACACTTTGATAGTACAAACTCAGGATTGTTGCGAATCCTGAGCATCAGCGGATAATCAACATTGTTTTATAAAAATATGTGTACCTGGGACTCATTATGGTGATTAGTGGGATTTTAATAAGGGTGGTGGATTAAGGGTTAATCTCAAAAAAACAGAATAGGCATCCACTGATATTAAAAAAACTTGCATCACCAACAACCCTGGTACAAATTTATAAAATACATGACTACTTATCTTATAAGAAAAAAACAACTTTTTTAGTTGTCTTAACATATTTCGAATTATTATACTTTTTATACATCTATTATATAGCTTGTTATAAATCAGAATGCATCACGAATAAAAGATTTTAAAACAAAAAATGCCGTATAAAGTAGGAAATTGGATATTTCACTAAACCTAACTCACGTGCTAAATAATTCCACTTCATCCAAAAACTCATCGTCTTCCTCTTCCTCTGACATATTGTCATCTTCCGAATCCAGAGTATCTCTAATTTTAACTGGCACTTAGTACGTATCGATACATTTACTAATAGTTGTAGAAACACTCCGATATGAGTGGAATAAAAATCGTAACAAGTCTAGTGTATGGATGCTTCGAGCGAGTATCTGCGTGTGAAATTTTTGATCCCCATGTTTGCTCGCTCATTTTCCCCTCGAACTTCTGATTGAATACAGGATGTTTCGTACAGAGTACAGTTGCACATGAGGTCAGTTTGATTAATATTATCTACTAACTACCTACTTGCATATCGGAATGCTTCAAAGGCAAATTAAAGGTACTTAACTACTGTTTAAATTTTTCACTTAATGTCGGATATTTTTTTTAACAATTTGATGAACTTATTCTAACATAATATCAAGCACCAATTACAATAACATTATAATAAGCAAATAAGAGATTACTCTACGATCGCACAATTATACTACGAAGAAATCCTAGGCACTCATACATAACACAGTAAAATCAGGCAAATATTTCATTTTGGAAAAAGGTATAATTTTATGGAATCTTATTGCAATGACCCATTTTTGGTTGGACATATTTTATTGTAGGTGATAACAAGAGTGATGTGTGAATCTTTTACAGCAGCACTATATACCTGCTGAACTATCTGGCTGGCAAAAAAAAGATCATACAAATTAGACGAAAACAAAAGAAGACGTGAAAATGTTACTAATATAGCGAGTATACTAATATTCAATGGAAAATAATCATGATGTATAGTAATTTTCGCAGTGTAAGTTCATTGTTTAAACGGAGTGCTAGTTTTTACTTTAAGCATTCGACTTCATCGCGGTGGAAACTGGCGCCAAAAAAGGTTTATTGCACGAAACACTCACGGTTTCGCTCGCGGGTATTTCTAGACTTTCTAGTGATAATGTCACTGTTTGCCTATTTATTAATAAGTGTCAGTAATGTTTGCAATTATTTAAACAAAGTCTTTAGATAAGACTTCATAGCTCATTCGTAGTAAATATAGGGTAAAAAATATAAACTATTCGAATAAGAGAAATAGGAAAAATAGTCGTTACTTATAAATTTTCTGACGTTGGTTTCAAACGCAAACATAAAAAAATACAAGTCATTTTTCGAATTAATTAAAAGAAAACCATTAAATGTACGGGCCTAGTAGTAGTTAGCCCAGTACATATAGGTTAACTGACTGTGATTAAAACTTTGCATGTTGAAAAACCGCGAAACCAGATGGTTCACCCGGTTACCGGTGTAACGGTAACCCAAATAAATATACATGTGTCGAATCCGGCTCCTCATCTATTTTCGGGTAAATGGGGAATCAGTGCGACGACCTTTAGGATTTTTATCATCTGTCGCTTTCGAACAGGAATAACACCATAGGATTCAGATGTTGTTAAATCGTTTAAGCGGATGATGTAAGATTCACAGAAGACCAACCCAGCCAAAGATTCTAGTTACGTCAAACATGGATAAAGATTAAAGAGTATAATCCTGAAGGTGATCAATTTTGTGAAAAAAAAAATTAAGTGAAATAATATGAGTAAGTACAAATTACAGGCTCATCACTTTTTTCTTCATACCTACTACCAATAACTTTCTAAATCACCCTGTAGGTATGTACTAAACACAGATATTCATCTAAATAGATGCCGCGAGTGTATGTACTTCGCGTGTCAAAACTGCAAAAATGGGGCACAATGTTCTTCTTTTGACACTGTTTCGCGCGGACAGGGAACTCGCATAAGGTTGCATGTCCACCAGAGATGAGTAGCGGGGGATATGTTTAGCTATAAATAGGATAGCTTAATTTTCACGTTAAAAATCTAATGCCACCCTAACTTAATCAATCTTGTGACATTACGGTAGGTACAAAAAATGTTACACGCTTGGTTTTCATACGGATGGAGGGACTTGCGGTATCTACTCGTATTTAGATTTATGTCTGTGGTGCTAAATCAGACATCAGTGGAGGACCCTCCTTGCACATTGCAGCGATCATCGTTTTGATCACAATAATATATCATAGCTGACCATCTATACGAATGATTTACATATAGGTACTTATCGAATACATAACCATATGCCCCAATTGTTTCCTGCGTTTTGGACACATGATCCTATCTATAGAATACACTTTTGAACAGATAAACAGATAAAGACAGCGCTCTGCTGGGTGTATGGAGGGGAACTTCCTGGACCATTGATTGAGACAACGCCTGTCAAATCAAATGACTCGATCTTGATAGTGGAAGACGGTGACTCGACTAAATAGCCTCCCCAGTCTCCCCACACAGCTCAGGGTGTCGAGAGTTAGGCACCGGTTTCACCAACTAGTAAGTTTGTAATCTGGGAGCGGGTTTCCCACTTTCACCCTTTCAAGCATATCTACCATACCTGCCAGTGAAGGCATGGCGGAGCCGGAGATATAGATGACACCCCCGGTGGCCTTATGATTATATTATCACAACCATTATATCCAGATAGATGCTGAATGTAATATGAATTCCTACTCATGTAATTGAATGTTGCTTCGAGGGAGAGGAACTTCCGAAACATCCGCTACGAGTAATAAATGAGGGTCACGAGGGGACCACGACGCACAACCATTCAGAGCATAATCATATTGTTATCTTGAAACATACAGGGTGATTTTAAAGGACGTATATTACCTACATCAATATCATGTGAAGACAAAAGATTACAAAAAACTGTTGATGTCAAAATGTTTACTTGACTTACCTGTCTTGTAAACCTTCGAGTTCCTCATCTTGCTCGCCCAGGGTGGAGTCCAGGTCAAGGTAAGGCCCGTAGTCGCCATCTTTGAATACCTGTAGCGTCGCATCGTCCAACTGCAACCAAGAAAAATAAAAAAGCACTTGAAGGTGTGTGATACATTTTAGGGAGATCGCGAGACTTTTTGCCTAAGTTAGTAATAATGAGTTTGGGTTTAGCCATAGCCAATGAGGATGCCGAGGAAGAAGAGAGCTGCTTTGGATTTCCAAACCGGTGGTTATTTCAGTACCATTGAACTTTGAAGTGCAATCGGGAGAAAATTTGACGTCAAAAAAGCCTTTCTCTGAAATGTACCTTCTCTGAAGATCAGGTCTAATTTTTCGGTTCACTATATTTAGTTATCTAGAACTTCTACGTAGTAGTATTTATATACTCTGAGATAGAACTAAATGTAGTGCACCGAAAAATGTATACAATACCAAGGACTTCCAATAAGTAATACGCCGATTTAAAAAAAAAAACCTTCTACTCCTATTGGTGTTTATGACTTTTTAAACGGTTTAGCGAAACATTTTCATGCAAATTGAAAAAATATTTTCAACCATCATTTGATTTTCATAAAGGTAGAAAATGTGTTTTTCATATTATATGCGCCATCTATTCATATTCTTGTACACTTTAGCCATACGTTGTGTTATGATAGATATAATATTGTATTCTCAGATGTTTCAACATTTAGATAGATGGCGATAGTAGTACCTATTTAGGAAGGGTTAATGCGTACCTACAGCAATTTACATTATCTTGATTAGATTGTATTCTATTATTATTATTTATTTATTTATTATTATTTAAAAACGATTTTAAAAACGACGAATGACGGGCTAGTTGGCGCTTTACTTTGTAAAAGGGCTTTAGACGCCTTTAATCTGTGGCTTTAGTGTGCTTGGGGTCAAGTCTGCTATTTAGACTAAAATTTTCATTCTGACACGATTCCACTGCCTTCATTGCTCCTGAGGTAGTGAGCTTTGTTTACTAAATTCATAATGGTTTTCAACACCATTGAATTAGTAAACTACTAAAACGGTCAGATCTGTCAATTTTGACACCACTGATAGTCATTGGAATTTAAATTGTAATAGTAAATTTGGGACCCAGGGGGCCTACCACAAGCTCTTAAAACAAGGTTAAAATAACCTTATTTTGCGTTTTCGTACCATGACATCCTTAAAAATAAGCTTATTATAGGCATAAAACAATATTGTTTTGTTAGCAGGTTTGATGACGTCACCTCTAATCGTTCATTCAAATCGTACCATGATGTGTCTTTTGACAACTAGCATTATGGTTTTTATGTCAATTGCATATATCAATCAAAATATAACATTATATACGCGACGAATTATCCAAATTTATGATAAAAATATCTATTATTATAGTGATATAAAGTCAGTAGATCGTATTTATTTAACTTATCGAATTAATTGTGTATCTCTAGCCTTCTAGCTTTTGCCATCTAGCATTTCAAGATGGCAAATGAATATGAACTATTTGTGTTTTTGGAAGCAAATACCAAAGAAGCCAATAATAGATACACGAAAGCGACGTGGTATGCATCTATGCTACGTGAGGAATCAACACTTTCGCATGCAATGGACCAAAATGCCATTTGCTATCGAAACCATACGACCGTATGGGTTTGAAGCTCACCGAGTGGCTCGCATATTGTCACCAAAATAATCGAGGCCTCGGGCGGGGAGCTTTTTCGCGCATTAGCTTGGCTAGCCTGTTGGGAACCTTGCCGATAATCTACGGCAGCCTAGAGGAAAATTTATATACGAGTGCTAGATTGTATTTCATTTATTTGTTGTAAATATTTAATATCGTATAGATTAAGCTTTACTGTGATTGTACTGTATTCATAAACGTTTATATACCTAAATACACATAATGTTTCATTGTATGACCTGCAACTACAGTAGCATTCCTGACAAAAGGTAATAAATAAAAATATGTGTTGATTCCTGTGGTAAATTCTTTATTCATATAATTTAAAGACAATAGGTACCTGCCTAGACTATAGGTATTAAGACTGAAGTGCCATACATAAATATAAACCTACCTAGGTATATATTTATGTATGAACTTTGTCTCAGTTTTTGTAATGACCAAGAAGTGCTCCATTGCTTTGCTAGTTGAGGATTAGGTACCTATTTCTCTCCAGCACATTTCTTAGAGTAGTTACTTTGAATTCCGGCGAATTCTTCACTGCAAAATGAATAAAATAATACTTGAATTACTTCTGTTTGTAACCATGCCATATTAAATTTCATTCACTGAATATCACTATTGAACGGCGGCCCCTTGCCTTGTTTTCATATTGACCTAAGTAATATTAATTCAAGTAATATAAAAGTCGATATACATAAAAGAAATATTTGTATTATTTCAAAATATGTAGTGCAACAGGGCACATTGAGTTTCAAAATTCGTGCGTCACAATTGACAAGTATTTTTTTTGTCCCGTTCCATCCTATAGGGCCATCATCTTCTCTCACAAAATAACCTTATTGCCAGACTGTTTTGTTTTCACCTTATAATAATATTACTTTGATTCGTACCATGAGCTCAATCGTTCAACATTGATATAACATTGCTAAGTGCCGAGAAAGAATGAATGATTTGTAAGAATTTGTCTATGGCTTGCTACAACCTGATAAAAGATAAAAAGAAATAACGATATATTAACTGTATAGTGCCATTTCTTTCACACGTTGGACCGAAATGATTTGAGGTTCTTCATCTTTTAGCAAAGTATTAAATTAAACTAATTGTAAAGTATAAGTAACTAAAAGAATAAAATATTTTCGAGTAATTTCTATAAAATGCATACAAATATTTTAAAATGTTATTATGAAGAGTAAGGAAATTAATTGAAAAAATATATAGACTGCCGACTCTAGATTATCAAATGAAATGAATCGGAACAAAATATTTACCTGTCATTCTTGTCATACTCAAATGTCTAATAAAGATATCCAAGATATTTAGTTATTAAATACATTTGTTTATGTAATTTAATAACAAACAAAGTGCAATCAATATGGAAACATCTTAATAGTATATTCGACAGTAATATTCAGTGCATGAAATTTAAGATGTCATGGTTATAAACATTTGTAAGTTGCACAAATGTTGCAATTCATTTTGTAGAGTTGTAGCCGAAGAGTTCGCCAGAGATCCAGTCAGCAGGTAGAAATGGTTAAATACAAACAGACCAAAAATACCGCCTTCAATCGATATCTACAAGCGAAGGAGTACTCTCAAAAAAGTGTACGTAGATATGGAGAGGCTGGTCTAAAGTGAAGTCTAAGAACCTATAAACGCTGAAATAAAGTTTGAATCTGTATCTGCAAGATTGTTTAATGCCATACTTATATTGTGTATAATTATCTTACTCTGATTAAACTTATGTGAATAAAGAATGTAGGTACATAATACTTTCGTGTTTTTATTCATTGTGTTATTGACGGGAATCCTACTGTAGTTGCAGGTCTTGGAAATAAACATATTATGTGTATGTAGGTATATAAATATATGCCGCTGTTGTCGATCGTCGACAAGGTTCCAGGTTCAAGCTCGTTATTGGCAGTGTTTCCTCTTTGGATAGCCAAGCTAATGCGTTGTCACAAAAAGCTCCCCACCAACCGGTTTGCCGAGGTTTTGATGATAATGTGTGAGCAAATCAGCGAGCTTCAGACCCCCACGGTTCTATCCACAGCCACAAAGGCTACAGAAAGTTAGGTCCAATGGATGTGTATTTTAGAATTTCCCGCACGGTTACATCTGCTCTGCAACAGTACAGCAGATTGTTGTGAGTTGAGTTTTCAATACTTAATTAATATTTTACTACATTAGATGGTTAAAATGATTATCTTTATAGATTATTATAAGTCTGTCGTCTGTCCGTCTGTTGACAATAATATATTCCATCCAGGCTAATGTAGGTTACGACCAATTTTAGAAAATTTGCCAGAGAATCTAGGTAGTTTGGATTCCAGGAACACAGGGACTACTCTGTGTACTAACACTGCAGGAAAGTTAACTTTATGGATTAATCTGGGGTTATTCGATGTACGTTGGTTATAATGAAAACAGGATATTAATAGTGGGTGGTACCTAAATGAAAAGTCACTAAATATATAAACACGCTATTTAAAGCTCCGCTTTATCTAAATAAATCTTAAGGCTAAGGGTCGAGGGATCGATATTACTAACGTAGATGCATAGTTGTGTAGTGAACGACAAGTGCAATTAAAAACTTTATAAACAATCGGTTATATTATTTTGGGATGATACTTATCTCGCAATCCCGATATATTCATTCTATAAGTAAATAAATTCGATATAATTACTTTATATGACACTATAATAGATTTTTATAACATAAATTTGGAAAACAATGTTATTTTCAGCTTGTAAATACAACGTATATAAGATTGCTAAATTTGACATTAAAACAATAATGTTAATTGTCAAAAGCTTATAAAAAATAGCTCATGGTACGAATTGAATGAACCATTATGGTAAATAAACAAGGTTGTTTTCATGCATAAAATAAGCTTGTTTTAGGGACATCATGGTACGAAAAGAAGAATAAGGTTATTTGAAAGAGCGAGAGAGTATAGATGAGTGACAGAGATGAGAATTGTTAAGAGAGAGAAAGTTGCTTAGGCCCATAGCGTTATTTCTTTTCATCTTTAATGAGCCCATAGACAAATTCTCAAAAATCATTCGTTCTTAGCAGGAATATAACAATCATATAACAATAGTGTATGGTAGAGGTCATGGTACGAATATAAATAAGGTTATTATATGCTGGAAACAAAACAGTATTGCAATAAGGTTGTTTTGTAAAAGATGGGGGTAGGCCCCCTGGTCTTACTGTCCATAGAGGCGACTGTTGCCATTTTATCAGCAGGTGTTCATTTGCCCCTATAAGACTTGTCAAATAAAATTATGATGACAGCTGATATTGGGAACAATGAGGCTAATTATCTATTGATAACCAAATGTACGATATAATATCAACAAAGATCTATTAATCAGCAATATAAACTAAATAAAATGTATTTAGATCTATTTTTCATATGTTTGTGATTTAGATATGTTTCATGCAGTAAAATATAGATACATCGATTGCCTAAATATTTCTTAGTCAAATTCTTGAAAAAGGTAAGTAATTCGTTTTTTTTAAACGATGTTGTGGAACGGCTGGGTAAAATACACATACAGTATACGAAATACAAAATAATTTCATGTCTTGTAAGTATTTGATTGACTATAGAATACAAAATACAGTAATTTAATGATTTGTACCTATTTAAAATATAAAATACAATTAGAGAATTTGAAGACTTCTTGAAGGCTTGAAAGTATCATATAACTTGTACGTAGTATTTATATACTCTGAGATATTACTTATGTAGATTTGGAATACGGCACAAGTACTAGGTACAGACAGAGCTCTATATTAGAAAACTTTACAGGCATACATTATTGTTCATAATCATTAACAATATCACTAGATGTAATAAAATACCAAATACGTATTGGTATTTCAATTACAAGTAATTAAAATACTGCCCAGCTCAGGTCGTATGTATTTATGCTTTTAGAATCCAAAGATATCGAGTTATTGATGCAATAATTATGTTTATAAATAATTGCACCAAATTAATGTTTGCCATTTATTTCAGCATTTTAGTTAGATGATAGAGATATTGCAGGCATTCGCAGGTGACACTAAACCGTGATCTATAAGCAAGTGCATTTAACACGTGTAGACTTGGCTTTGGGCCAATACGGGAACACTGGAAATTGGAGCGGCTTATGAAAATAGTCTCATCTCTTTTAACCCTTGAGACACCGATGAAATACTATGAAATACTTAAGACATGCTCCAACGATATGAAAACGTTAACAGATGACGTTATGTTTTGCTTAATCCGTGAAGAAAAAACTATGTATTTTATTGTTCGTTGCTTAGAAGCGAAGGCAGGTCGATGGCAATATGATAAATATTATAGCTATAGGTATATAGGTTTTGATTAAGAATTGCAAGTTTATGTTCTTTGTGCTATGTGGCGTTTCCAATAAATTTTTCAGTGCATTATATTTATTGAAGAAATATAATAAATCATAATTTTCCTAGTAAAGCGAAATATGTTTAAACAGCCAACAACAGTCAGTAAAATAAGCTGTCTAAATGTAAAAAATATTTTTACTTTTATAATATCCGTGATTAAATAGATTCAGTAAACACGTGTCTTTTTTTTTATATTATGTGTGTCTATAAAAACCTACATAAAGTTTTAGTATTGTAGTAGGTACAGGTTTTTGGTTTGAATCTGTTCACCTAATAAAATGCGCGGTTTCTATGGACCACCCAAAGACAAAAGGTGTCAAGTCTGGAGCCCAATTAAATTGTTAATAATGACCATCTGTTATATTTTCTATCAATTTTTTTTGTCTTGCTCTCACTTTCCGAACACACCAAATGTATGTGTACGATGTTTCGAACCCTTTGAACTAGTTACAAAATTTTCCTACAACTTTCGTGTCATAACAACAATTATTCAAAATGACCAGATATAAACTAGCAAAATTATCTTCAGGCCGGCTCTTTCAGAATTTCAGATAAAGTCAAAATTGAATGAAAAATTGTGATTATTATGATTAAAGTTTTGTGACTATGATTAAATTTTGATTATTAAGATTAGTACCTGCTTTGCGTATGTTATTTACAAAAATCAAGTTATTTTCCTGCATATCGAATATCAGCCTAATGCTGCTAATGCGTCCCAAATAGTCATCGGGACTATTATACACGTATCAAATTAGTGAAGCTACTATTATGGCAATAATGCATATTATCATTAGAAAGAAGATTAACGAAATTTAAGAAATTGCTCTCTTTTAGTTTAATTTAATTGCAATTATAAAAAGTAGACTTATAAAATAATTTATACACCTTGAAACCTTGTTTCTTGTTAGTAATTTTGATGTTGATAGAACTGACCAACTCTACACATTACAATTGACCAAAAATAGAGATTATACCTTTTTTTTTTTTTAAATTTTCATAAATTAGGTCCGGCGGGAAATGCTTTCTCTGGACATCCATAAGACGAGTGGGCCAGACGGCAGTGGTGCTGCAGCGGTGTGCTCCTGAATTGTGTCCAGTATTGACGCGTCTTTTCGCACTTTCCTACACCAAAAAGGAAGTCCCGTCTTCGTGGAAGACTGCCCACGTGCACCCAATGCCCAAAAAGGGCGACAGATCAGACCCGACGAATTATAGGCCTATCGCCATCACCTCCCTTCTCTCTAAAGTCATGACTTTGCGTGCGTGTTGGTCAACACGCAGCTTTTGAGATACCTGGAAGATCACGAGTTGTTGAGCGACAGACAATATGGCTTCCGCCACAGTTGCTCAGCTGGTGACCTTCTTGTGTATCTCACGCACCGTTGGTCACTCGCCATTGAGAGTCAAGGTGAGGCATTGGCAGTGAGCCTAGATGTGGCGAAGGAGTTCGATCGGGTCTGGCACAAGGGTCTTCTTACGAAGCTACCAGCATACGGGCTTCCCGAGGGATTATGCAAATGGATCGCCAATTTTCTGTCCAGCAGATGCATAAGAGCCATCGTCGACGGTAGCTGCTCCGATAGCATGGACATAAATGCCGACGTCCCGCAAGGCTCTGTGCTGTCCCCAACACTATTCCTTCTGCATATCAATGATATGCTGTCTATTGACGGCATTCATTGCTATGCGGATGACATACAGGGGACGCTTATTACACGGGCCGTGCAAATATCCCTCGTTCTGGGGTGGAGGAAAGCCGCGAACGGCTGGTGTCTGAAATCGAGAGTACACTAACTTATGTCTCCGATTGGGGTCGACTAAACATAGTCCATTTCAACCCCACCAGGATCCAAGCCTGCGCTTTCACCGCAAAAAAACCCCATGGTCTGTGGCTCCACAATTCCAAAACACTTCCTTGAACATCAGTCAAAGCATCGGGATCCTTGGCGTCGACATTTCTAGCGACGTTCTGATCCGAAGTCATTTGGAAGACAATGTTGAGCTGGCATCCAAAGGCTGCATGCAACTTTATAAGTCGCAGGTCCGGCCTCATATGGAGTACTGCTGTCATCTATGGGCGGGAGCACCTGGATACCAGCTTGAGCCTTTAGACTCGGTCCAACGACGTGCCACCAGAATTGTTGACGATCCCGAGCTCACAAGCGGCTTAGAGCCCCTCAGTCTGAGGAGAGACTTTGCCTCCTTATGTGTGTTCTACCGCTTGTACAACGGAGAATATTCTAAGGAATTGTTCGACTTGATGCCCACGGCTACCTTTCACCATTGCAACTCTCGCCATCGACGGGGAGTCCATCCTCACACATTGAATCCAGACTTGTTTCGTACTGTGCGGGCTCAAAGGAGCGTCCTTACGCGGAAGCTCAGACTGTGGAATGAGTTTCCCGCCGTGGTTTTCCCAATGGAGTACAGTAGGGGTTTTTCAAAAAGGGTGTGAAGAGGTTTCTTCAGGGTCAGCAATTCGCGAGTGATAAACGCGGGTGTTACAAACGTCCATATGCTACGGTAACTGCTTACCATCAGGCGGGCCGTATGCTTGTTTGCCACCTCAGTAGTACAAAAAAAAAAAAACACACACACCATTCAAATAAAAAATCCCTTGGGGCTTAGAATTTTTTTGGGGGCTGAGGATTTAGCAAATGATCCCTCCTAACCGCCACTAAAACGATGTACCAAACACCCTATAATAATATATCTGTGAATAACAAGAAGTTTAACACACGAAAAAAGTTTCGTTGTGGTCTCCAAAGACATGTTCCGACTTGAGTTGCATTTCGTGTTGTCATTTGAAACTTATTTTTATTGCGGATAGTTGCTGATCCAATTTATATCATGAGACAAAATCATTGAGCTACCTAACTTACTGAAAAAGATGTTTTGAGAGACCTGGACGAAGTATATGGAATGAGAGTCTCAAATAAGGCCTAGAGATTCTTTGAGAGACAAGTTTAAATCTATTAATATAATGACAGTGTCGTCACAGTACATATATGAAAATCTTATTCATGTGAGGAAAAACATAAATAACTTACCTAAGAATAGCGATACTCATAGTTTGAACACTAGAAATAAGCACAAACTTGCTGTACCTTTAACTCGGCTCAGCAAAGTCCTTAACTCTTTCAAGGGGCAATGTATACGTTTCTATAATAAAGTACCCAAAGAAATCAATAATAAAGAGCGTGAAAATTTTGCAGAGCTGTTATAAATTTAAATTTGCTCTAGCGCGACAGATGACACGTTTCTGTGCAAAAGAGAAAAACAAAGCCATCACATTCAGGTCACAAAATTGTGCAGGAGCATGAAAGAGGCGATGATTATAATGCAATTTTAACAAATGGTCTACCATCAGAAAGAATTTCTCATAACTATTAGTAATTTGAATCCGAACGTTGCATCCGTTGGTCACTTGGTCCTATCCTACTTCGGATAAGTAAACAAGTGCAATCATTTAAAAAAAAGGGTCATGCAGTTAAAGATATTGAAAATGCTGAACAAATTGTTAATGAAAACACATCAATAGGTAATATCAATGATCGTAAAAATCATTAATAATGAAGAGCGTAAAAAAATTGCCGAGCTGTTAAAAAATAAAATTTGCTCTAGTGCGACAGAGGATAGATTTCTGTCAAAGAGATAGAAAACAAAGCCATTACATTCACATCACAAAATTGTGAAGAAGCACGAAAGAGAGGATAATTATAATGAAATTGAAACAAATGGTCTACCACATCGGAGAAAATGTCTCATAACTATTACTAAATTTAACCTGAACGTTGCATCCTTTGAGCCAGCTACGGAAAGGAAAATTAGTAATGGTATGAGAAAAAACACTGATCTCGTATTAAACAAGTGCAATAATTTAAAGACAAAAAGGGTCTTGTAGTTAAAGATATTGAAAATGCTGAACAAATTGTTAACGAAAACACGAAAATTTGCAATAACAATGATATAAAAATCATTAATAATAAAGAACTTGAAAAAGCCGAGCTGTTAAAAAATAAAATTTGCTCACCGCGAAAGATGTGACGTTTCTGTCATAAAGACGACGGGCAAGTCCTCATCTAAAAATAAATGATCCACCAAAATGAATCACTCCTTGATTATTATGAAAGAAGCAAATCAGAAACTCTGCAACCTCTGGATGAAATTGTTAAAATTTCTAACGGAATTAATATAAACTTCATTAATTCATTTGTATAAATATAAACAGTAACAAAAGAAGTAACTCCAAGTGCCGTAAGTGGCCTACAAATATTGAAATTGAACAGCCCCTTATAAAGTGAACAACTGGCTCAATCAAACTGAACCGAAATCTAGGTCCAATTGCGTTCAAACGTAAGGAAACTGCTGGTTGGAATTCTCCCAACAGTAGTTCCGAAAAGACATTATCCAAATTGTCAAAATTAACTTCAATGGAATGGAATACAAACCATGGAAGTATGCTGATGAATTAGTTGAGAAATTTAGTGATAGGCAAAAGGAATTTGAAGGTTTTAAGGCCCTGACCATGGAACTTATGACGAAATTTGAACCAGAACTTAAGGCTCGAGATAAAATATTAAGACATAATCTAAGCCATGATAGCTGAGTGGTAGATAGTGACGTCGAATGCCGTGACGAAGGTCCCGGGTTCAAATCCTACAAAGCTGGTGGTGGTGGTGAAAACGAGTATAATTCTATTATAATTAACACGTGCCATTTATAAGAATTGATGTGAATTACTACTATAAGGCAGTTCAAACCACTTGCTTGATAGTTTATTTTGACCCCTGGTCGTGATTTTATATAATTATCAACAGATAGAGCCAGTAGTGCCACCCGTAAAATTAACATCAAATTACATCTGCAGATATCTCTCCACACCCTTTTTGAAGAACCCCATGCTGTACTCCATTGGGAAAACCACGGCGCGCGGCGGGGAGCTCATTCCACAGTCTGAGCGTTCGCGGAAGGACGCTCATTTGAGCTCGCACAGTACGAAACAATTCTGGTTTCAATGTGTGAGGATGGACTCCCCGTCGTCGATGGCGAGAGTTGTAATGGTAGAAGGTAGCTGTGGGCATCAGCTTAAACAATGCTACAGAACACTGTCTGATGTACAAGCTGTAGAACACACATAAGGAGGCAAGTAATAAGTCTCCCGTCAGACTGAGGAGCACTAAACCCCTTTAAAATAGATGTGACGGTTCTGTCAAGAAGATAATAAAAATGGTCAACACGTCTGTTCTAACTTATATATTTAAAACCCGCAAGTCCTCAATTATCCTCAGTCCTCCAAAATTAATAATAATCACTCCTGAAGTCCTGATTATTATGAAAGAAGGAAATCAGAAATTCCACAACCTTTACATGAAATTGTTAAAATTGCCGAGGAAACACATGAAGTAACTGCAAGTGCCGTAAGTGACGTATCAAATGTTGAAATTGAACAGTCCATCAATAAAGTGAACAAGTTTAGAATCTGTCGCCAAGCACCTAGCGGTGTGTTCATCACAAATTTTAACCATCAACTGAACATATTGGCTAGCTTTGTGGTAAAACATATATAATGTAAAAAATATACGTACATCTTTAAAGAAAAGCTGCTTTGCGGACTATTTTGCCTATACATCTATCTCTAGCTAAGAAATGCAATTGATTATATTAATATTTAGTTTAACATTATAATAAACGTGTGACGCGTGAGTGAGCATCAAAACAAAGGCTCTACGTGTTTCACGTGATGATGCACGCAAAGTAAACGGTGGTCGTGTCTCACGGTTCTTACTTCCCAGAATAATAGACACTTACTAGTTATTTTTAGTCTAACAGTTATTGTTTTGATGACGCGAAATTATGTTTCACGGGGTTCCTTGATATTTTTAAAATGATTTCAAATCTGTAATTGCATTGGGAACTATAAATCAACTATTATCACGTTGAAAGCATCTGTGAGGTAATATTTCAAGAAGAAGACTGTATTTTCATAGAGGTATAGTTTAACAAAGGTAGGTTACTGATACTACAAAAATGCTGATTTATAAGAGAAATTGCTATCTTTTAGTTTTTTTAAATTGCAATTATAAGTTGACTTATAACATAATTTCTACTCCTTGAAAATTTTTTGTCACTCAATAAAAAAAAACCACATGTCACTACTACTTGTTAGTAATTTTGATGTTGATAGAACTGACCAACACTACACATTACAATTGAACAAAAATAGAGATTATAATTTTTTTTTGTTTGAAATTTTTTATAAAAAAACATACAAAATTCAAATAAAAAAATCGTTTGGGGCTAAGATTTTTTTTTGGGGGTGAGGATTTAGCAAATGATCCCTCCTAACCGCCACTAAAACGATGTACCAAACACCCTTTAATAATATATCTGTGAATAACAAGAAGTTCAACACAAGAAAAAAGTTTCGTTGTGGTCTCCAAAGACATGTTCCGACTTGTTGTATTTGTTAAGTTAATTTGCATTTCGTGTTGTAATTTGCAACTTATTTTTATTGCGGATAGGTGCTGATCCAATTTTTATCTTGAGACAAAAACCTACTACCTAACCTACTGAAAAAGATATTTTGAGATACCTGGAGGAAGTATATGGAATGAGAGTCTCTAATATGTCACCTATGGTAAGGAAAATTAGTAATGGTATGAGTAAAAACACTGATCTCAAAGTAAATTACCGCAATAATTTGAAGGACAAAAAGGGTTAGTTAAAGATATTGAAAATGATGAACAAATTGTTAATGAAAGAACGAAAATTAGCAATAACAATGATATAAAAATCATCAATAATAAAGAGCGTGAAAAATTTGCAAAAATAAAATTTGCTCTATCGCGACAGATGACACGTTTCTGTCATAAAGAGAATAAACAAGGGCATCACATCTCTTCAAAATTTATATTAAAAACGGGCAAGTCCTCAACTAAAAATAAATGAACCACCAAAATGAATCACTCCTTGATTATTATGAAAGAAGCAAATCAGAAACTTTGCAACCTATAGATGAAACTGTTAAAATTTCTAACGAAATTAATATAAACGTCATTAGGTACTTCATTTGTATTAAAATAAACAGTAACAAAAGATGTAACTCCAAGTGCCGTAAGTGGCCTACAAATATTGAAATTCACAGCCCCTTATAAAGTGAACAAATGGCTCAATCAAACTGCACCGAAATCTAGGTCCAATTGCGTTCAAATGTAAGGAAACTGCTGGTTGGAATTCTCCCAACAGTAGTTCCGAAAATACATTATCAAAATTGTCAAAATCAACTTCAATGAAATGGAATACAAACCATGGAAGTATGCTGATGAATTAGTTGAGAAATTTAGTGATATGCAAAAGCAATTTGAAGGTTTTAAGGCCCTGACCATGGAAATTTTAACCAGAACTTAAGGCTCGAGATAAAATATTAAGACGTAATCTAAGCCATGATAGCTGAGTGGTAGATAGTGACGTCGAATGCCGTGACGAAGATACCGGGTTCAAATCCTACAAAAAGCTGGTGGTGGTGGTGAAAACGAGTATAATTCTATTATAATAAACACGTGCCATTTATAAGAATTGATGTGAATTACTACTATAAGGCAGTTCAAACCGTTTATTCAACAGTTTATTTTGACCCCTGGTCGTGATTTTATTTGACTTGTATTGCATTTCGTGTTGCAAGTTGCAACTGTTTTTATTGCGGATCCAATTACCATCATGAGCCTAAAACATTGGGATACCGAAGAAGATGTTTTGAGAGACCTAGAGGAAGTAGTATATGGAATGAGAGTCTCTAATATACACGTAGGTACTATCATTGTACAGGGCGAAATACCTCCCACCACTAATGATAAATGAAGATGACCAGAAACAACCTTGCGATGAGAAGCTCCCTAGCACCACCTGACCAGATCGGTATTGCACGGATGCTCAAATATGTGAAGGAGCATGAAAGAGACGATGATGGTGAGAGAATTCTTCTAAATGGGATAGACTATACTGTCATAGATTATTATATTATTAATAATGTTATTACTATATTTTTTTTGTTATTTTATCTCTAAACTTCTTTTTTTTTTATACCGGCCATGTATTTGGGTACACTGTAGTTTGAAAATTGTGTATTTTTTTTAAATTATCTATTAGGTATTATTATTAATTTTGAATTGCATAATTATCTATTTTATTGTGTCGTTTCCTTTGTTTTATTTATTTCAATCACGTTGTTCGTGACGTCACCTTTGGCAGCGGCTGAAAATCAGTGCTCTAGTCCGGTACCTGCACTGAGCTTACAGGTTGCAACACTTGCAACTGAGTCGCTGTCCATTTCTGATATCACAGATTTCAATTATTATGTTTTATCCCGTGTTTTTTTACTGCCTAGCTGTTCAGAATAAATGTATTTCTTTCTGTTATTCTGATGACATTGAAACAAATGGTCTACCAGATCAGAGAGAATATCTGAGAACTATTAATTAGTAAATTGAATCCGAACGTTGCAACCTCTGTCCTACGGATATGAAAATTAGTTATAATATGAGTAAAACACTGTTCTCAAAGTAAAGAAGTGCAGTAATTTGCAAAACAAAAAGGGTCATGTAGTTAAAGATATTGAAAATGCTGTACAAATTGTTAATGAAAACACGTCAATTAGCAATAACAATGATCTTAAAATCATTAATAATAAAGAGTAAATAATGTAATACTCCAAATAAAATAAATAAATCCAAATAATATAAACGTCATTAGGACATAAAATAAACAGTAACAAACGATGAAACTCCAAGTGCCGTAAGTGGCCTACAAAATTTTAAATTCACAGCCCCTTATAAAGTGAACAACTGGCTCAATCAAACTGCACAAAAATCTAGGTCCAATTGCGTTCAAACGTAAGGGAACTGCTGGTTGGAAGTCTCCGAACAGTAGTTCCGAAAATCATCATCTGCCTGCCCTGTTCCCAATCAATTGGGGTCGGCGCAATATGTACGCTTCTTCCATTCATCTCTTCTAGCCGTCATACTAGTATCCACTCCTTTCTTACCCATATCATCTTTCACACAATCCATCCATCTCTTTTTCGGTCTTCCTCTTCCCGTATATCCATCCACTTTCATATTCATAACTTCATTTCTCAGTAGTTCCGAAAATACATTATCAAAATTGTCAGAATCAACTTCAATGAAATGGAATACAAACCATGGAAGTATGCTGATGAATTAGTTGAGAAATTTAGTGATAGGCAAAAGCAATTTGAAGGTTCTAAGGCCCTGACCATGGAACTTATGACGAAATTTGAACCAGAACTTAAGGCTCGAGATAAAATATTAAGACGTAATCTAAGCCATGATAGCTGAGTGGTAGATAGTGACGTCGAATGCCGTGACGAAGATACCGGGTTCAAATCCTACAAAAAGCTGGTGGTGGTGGTGAAAACGAGTATAATTCTATTATAGTTACTACATATATAACACGTGCCATTTATAAGAATTGATGTGAATTACTACTATAAGGCAGTTCAAACCACTTGCTTGGTAGTTTATTTTGACCCCTGGTCGTGATTTTATATAATTATCAATAGATAGTGCCACCCGTAAAATTAACATCATTGTACAATATCTCTGTGAGTTACAACAACAACAAAAACACAAGAAAAAAGTTTCGTTATGGTCTCCAAAGACATGCTTCGACTTGTACTGCATTTCGTTTTGCAAGTTGCAACTGTTTTTATTGCGAGCCAATTTCCTTCATGAGCCTAAAACATTGGGATACTGAAGAAGATGTTTTGAGAGACCTAGAGGAAGTATATGGAATGAGAGTCTCTAATATACACGTAAGTACTATCATTGTACAGGGCGAAAGACCTCCACCACTAATGATAAATGAAGATGACCAGAAACAACCTTGCGATGAGAAGGTCCCTAGCACCACCTGACCAGATCGGTATTGCACGGATGCTCAAATATGTGAAGGAGCACGAAAGAGATGATGATGGTGAGAGAATACTTCTAAATGGGATCAAGAACTCATTGTAGTGCATTATCTCGCTAATCATGTTCTTTCTATCATTTATATTTTAAATTGTGTTGTGTGTAAATATTTTGCCACGCTGTCATATACTATTATATTATTAATATTAATGATGTTAATACTATATTTTTTTTGTTATTTTATCTCTAAACTTCTTTATTTTTTTTATTATACCAGCCATGTATTTGGGTACACTGTAGTTTGAAAATTGTGTATTTTTTTAAATTATCTATTAGTTATTATTATTAATTTTGAATTGCATAATTATCTATTGTATTGTGTCGTTTCCTTTGTTTTATTTATTTCAATCACGTTGTTCGTGACGTCACCTTTGGCAGCGGCTGAAAATCAGTGCTCTAGTCTCCGGTACCTGTACTGAGCTTACAGGTTGCAACTGACTCGCTGTCCATTTCTGATATCACACAATTCAACTATTATGTTTTATCCCGTGTTTTTTTAGTTCCTAGCTGTTCAGAATAAATGTATTTCTTTCTGTTATTCTGATGACATTGAAACAAATGGTCTACCAGATCAGAGAGAATATCTGATTACTATTACTTAGTAAATTGAATCCGAACGTTGCAACCTCTGTCCTACGGATATGAAAATTAGTTATAATATGAGTAAAACACTGTTCTCAAAGTAAAGAAGTGCAGTAATTTGCAAAACAAAAAGAGTCATGTTGTTAAAGATATTGAAAATGCTGTACAAATTGTTAATGAAAACACGTCAATTAGCAATAACAATGATCTTAAAATCATTAATAATAAAGAGTAAATAATGTAATACTCCAAATAAAATATATAAATCCAAATAATATAAACGTCATTAGGTACTTCATTTGTATTAAAATAAACAGTAACAAAAGATGAAACTCCAAGTGCCGTAAGTGGCCTACAAATATTGAAATTCACAGCCCCTTATAAAGTGAACAACTGGCTCAATCAAACTGCACCAAAATCTAGGTCCAATTGCGTTCAAACGTAAGGAAACTGCTGGTTGGAAGTCTCCGAACAGTAGTTCCGAAAAGACATTATCCAAATTGTCAAAATCAACTTCAATGGAATGGAATACAAACCATGGAAGTATGCTGATGAATTAGTTGAGAAATTTAGTGATAGGCAAAAGCAATTTGAAGGTTTTAAGGCCCTGACCATGGAACTTATGACGAAATTTGAACCAGAACTTAAGGCTCGAGATAAAATATTAAGACGTAATCTAAGCCATGATAGCTGAGTGGTGGATAGTGACGTCGAATGCCGTGATGAAGGTCCCGGGTTCAAATCCTACAAAAAGCTGGTGGTGAAAACGAGTATAATTCTATTATAATTAACACGTGCCATTTATAAGAATTGATGTGAATTACTACTATAAGGCAGTTCAAACCACTTGCTTGATAGTTTATTTTGACCCCTGGTCGTGATTTTATATAATTATCAACAGATAGTGCCACCCGTAAAATTAACATCATTGTACAATATCTCTGTGAGTTACAACAACAACAAAAACACAAGAAAAAAGTTTCGCTGTGGTCTCCAAAGACATGCTTCGACTTGTATTGCATTTCGTTTTGCAAGTTGCAACTTTTTTTATTGCGAGCCAATTTCCTTCATGAGCCTAAAACATTGGGATACTGAAGAAGATGTTTTGAGAGACCTAGAGGAAGTATATGGAATGAGAGTTTCTAATATACACGTAAGTACTATCATTGTACAGGGCGAAAGACCTCCACCACTAATGATAAATGAAGATGACCAGAAACAACCTTGCGATGAGAGGCTCCCTAGCACCACCTGACCAGATCGGTATTGCACGGATGCTCAAATATGTGAAGGAGCACGAAAGAGACGATGATGGTGAGAGAATACTTCTAAATGGGATCAAGAACTCATTGTAGTGCATTATCTCGCTAATCATGTTCTTTCTATCATTTATATTTTAAATTGTGTTGTGTGTAAATATTTTGCCACGCTGTCATAGACTATTATATTATTAATATTAATGATGTTAATACTATATTTTTTTTGTTATTTTATCTCTAAACTTCTTTATTTTTTTTATTATACCAGCCATGTATTTGGGTACACTGTAGTTTGAAAATTGTGTATTTTTTTAAATTATCTATTAGTTATTATTATTAATTTTGAATTGCATAATTATCTATTGTATTGTGTCGTTTCCTTTGTTTTATTTATTTCAATCACGTTGTTCGTGACGTCACCTTTGGCAGCGGCTGAAAATCAGTGCTCTAGTCTCCGGTACCTGTACCGAGCTTACAGGTTGCAACTGAGTCGCTGTCCATTTCTGATATCACACAATTCAATTATTATGTTTTATCCCGTGTTTTTTTTTACTTCCTAGCTGTTCCGAATAAATGTATTTCTTTCTGTTATTCTGATGACATTGAAAGAAATGGTCTACCATATATCAGAGACAATATCTGAGAACTATTAATTTGTAAATTGAATCCGAACGTTGCAACCTACGGATATGAAAATTATTTATAATAAGAGTAAAACACTGTTCTAAAAAAAAAAAAACCGGCCAAGTGCGCGTCAGACTCGCGCACCGAGGGTTCCGTACAAACCTGTAGGTATATAAGTAAATGGTAGTATAGACCTGAGTATTTGATATTAATTTCAATTTATGACCTATTAAAAAAAAACTACTTACTAGATCTCGTTCAAACCAATTTTCAGTGGAAGTTTGCACCGTAATGTACATCATATATTTTTTATAGATTTATCATTCTCTTATTTTAGAAGTTACAGGGGGGGGGACACACATTTTACCACTTTGGAAGTGTCTCTCGCGCAAACTATTCAGTTTAGAAAAAAAAAATATTAGAAACCTCAATATCATTTTTGAAGACCTATCCATAGACACCCCACACTTATGGGTTTGATGAAAAAAAAAAAATTGAGTTTCAGTTCTAAGTATGGGGAACCCCCAAAATTTATTGTTTTTTTTCTATTTTTGTGTAAAAATCTTAATGCGGTTCACAGAATACATCTACTTACCAAGTTTCAACATTATAGTTCTTATAGTTTCGGAAATAAATGGCTGTGACATACACGGACAGACAGACAGACAGACAGACAGACAGACAGACAGACAGACATGACGAATCTATAAGGGTTCCGTTTTTTGCCATTTGGCTACGGAACCCTAAAAAGGGTCATGTAGGTAGTTAATAAACATATTGAAAATGCTGTACAAATTGTTAATGAAAACACGTCAATTAGCAATAACAATGATCCTAAAATCATTTATAATAGAGAGTTGCGATGGTGGAAGGTAGCTGTGGGCATCAGCTTAAACAATGCTACAGAACACTGTCCGATCTACAAGTCTCCCCTCAGACTCAGGAGCACAAAACCCCTTTAAAATAGATGTGATGGTTCTATCAAGAAGAGAATAAAAATGGTCAACACGTCTGTTCTAACATTATATATTTAAAACCCGCAAGTCCTCAATCTATACTAATCTATACTAATATTATAAAGAGGAAAGATTTGATTGTTTGTTTGTTTGTTTGTTTGTTTGCATTGAATAGGCTCCGAAAGTACTGAACCGATTTGAAAAATTCTTTCACTGTTGGGAAGCTACACTATCCCCGGGTGACATAGGCTATATTATATTTTCAAAAACATTAGGGATCCTTACTAAAACTCCAATAATGTAACCCAAGGTGTAAAAAAATTACCTAAAATATTCATTACATCGCGTGCGCTGCGAAAACTATTGATGATAGAATAAAATAATGTACTACGACTTTGCAGAACACATTATTATTTACAAAAAGTGTCGCGATACCATATGTCTAACTATTATAGTTATGCCACAATAAGTGATTTTCTATTTTAAAAATTTAATTGAAATGCCGCCGCTAGAAATGGCTCTCTATTTGTATCTTGGTATTATTCCTTATCAAAATAAATTACTTCATATTCAAGACTGCTTCAATACCTTTATATAACTTTTTGAATTATTCAATTCGGACATACCATTCAAAAGATATCACGAGTTTAAAAATATAAGTATTAGCAGAAAAATCACGTCACGGGTACGGGCCGTACGGGAGGGAGTCAATCTCTGCGTGTGGCTCAGTGTTTGTAAAAAAAAGGTTGACGGTAGGGTAGGGTAGGGTAGGATAGGGCAGGGCAGGGCATGGCAGGATAGGGCAGGGCAGGGCAGGGTAAGGTAGGGTAGGGTAGGGTAGCACCACAGAGTAGGGTAACACCACAGGGTAGGGTAGCACCACGCGAACGAAGTCGCGCCGGGCAGCTAGTAATAAATAAATGAACCTCCAAAATTAATCAATCCTGATTATTATGAAAGAAGGAAATCAGAAATTCCACAACCTTTAGATACAACTGTTAAAATTGCCGAGGAAACACATGAAGTAACTGCAAGAGCCATAAGTGACGTATCAAAATGAACAGTCCATCAATAAAGTGAACAAGTTTAGAATCTGTCGCCAAGCACCTAGCGGCGTGTTCATCACAAATGTTAACCATCAACTGAACAATTGGCTAGCTTTGTGGTAAAACATATATAAAGTAAAAGATAAGTTACATCTTTAAAGAAAAGCTGTTGTGCGGACTATTTTGCCTATACATCTATCTCTAGCTAAGAAATGCAATTGATTACATTAATATTTAGTTTAACATTATAATAAACGTGTGACGCGTGAGTGAGCATCAAAACAAAGGCTCTACGTGTTTCACGTGATGATGCACGCAAAGTAAACGGTGGTCGTGTCTCACGGTTCTTACTTCCCAGAATAATAGACACTTACTAGTTATTTTTAGTCTAACAGTTATTGTTTTGATGACGCGAAATTATGTTTACCGTGGTTCATTGATATTTTAAAAATGATTTTAAATCTGTAATTGGATTGGGAATTATAAATCAACTATTATCACGTTGAAAGCATGTGTGTGGTAATCTTTCAAGACGAAGACTGTATTTTCATAGAATATAGGATACACTAGGAATGCTAATTATGCGAATCAGATAAACATGACACAATTTTCATTCTGGAATATGATTCTTTAGTTAAAACTAAATTAATCAAATTAATTGATGCATTATTTAATAACTCGTCATAAAATTATTGAACCTTTCATTTACTTCCGAATAACTGGGTATGTCAAATTAGGTTTATAGACTGGTCGGTTGTATGTGTTATTTCCGTTATTTTCATCGAGCGAAGTGAACAAGCAAAATTTTTTATATTATATAGGTACAATTTATTACGATACGACAAGCTGGATATTTTATGCCGCATATTTTGTTAACAATGTGATTAGTGATTTAAAAGAAATTAATATTTAAGCAGAAAACAAAGATAAACAGGCAGCCGTGTGTAACCATAGATAAGAGCGATGCATTACGCAAACTACGATTTATTTCTGTTAACATGTGTACTATAAACTATCCCTGCTTATATTACGGCGCCTGCCATTTTTATTTCAACACTTTTTGTGCTGAAAATATTAAATAGGTACTGATGAATTATCTGTAAATAAAAGTTGTTATTGCAATTAAAACGTTAAAATATATAAATGTACAAATAGAATATAAACTTAGCTCGAGAGTTAAAAAATGACGATCTATAGCTGACCGAATAGTTAGCTATTTAAGAATGATTTGATATCTTCAACTTGCTATTAAAATAAATCAATATCTGGAATCTTGTCAGATTTGTGTGCCCAATACCTAACTTACGAGGTCGTATTGTGAGTGAATGAGTGTAGAGCTATGAATCGATTGGATTAAGGTATGACACCAAAAACTACTAATTTATTTTTAACTAATTTAGGGAAATATATAACTAGTGGTTCTGTGTAAGTCTCTATAATTATATTAGAATTTTGTTCGTAGATTAAGTTTTTGGGTTTTTTTTATTAAACTGCCTCTACAAAAAAAAAAATTACCGAACCTGCTCGCAAAATTTCACGAGAATCGGTTGAGAAATGCGACCTGTAGAGGGGAAAAGCCGGACGGTGAAGCTCCGCTCGCTCAGTCAATACAATTTGCCATATGAATTTATTACATGAAAACATACTCGAGGTGTCGGAAGTTTTGAGTTATTTTATTAATATTATATAAAATGAACAACTGACTGACTGACATACGCACGCACAGCTAACATAGCAGGGTATAGACATTTCGTTTCAGCAGAATTCTTGCAAACCGTTGGTAACATCAGTTGACCTTCATAAGGCGTCGTCCTAATTGGCGACGATCGTACGATCAAACGATGCGATTTCGTCGCACGATCGCGCTGATGTTCCTATGCTCGCGCGATGACTTGCGAGCTTCAATTAGGACGCCTAAGTGTTTACACAGATTCCCCGAAATACAATAAATAAATAAGTCTTTAGCAAGTAATTACCTAGGTGCTACATGGTAAAGTAAATAATGGTCAGCTTTCTTTATAAATGATACCGTTACCGGTCCTCTGTGACCGTGAAAATATAAAGCTAATCGCTCACTTTTTTCTTAAATATGGACATATGATATTAACTTTCATTAGTACCATTACGTATTTTACTTCATTTGCTCATTTAAGTAAGAATACAATTTTGCCATAAATAGAATGAGTAATTGAGATTTACGAGTATATAGTCAAAAAACACCAAAGAAAAGTGGTAGAGGAGCTATTCCAGGAGTGCTCGATTATTGAGATACACAACGCTACATTTTTAAATTTTGAAAACAAAAGAACATTCTGAATTTACTGAAATTAAATACCAGTGGCCCAAGTCTACTATTTCAATTGTGTTCCAATGAATTTTCAGTGGTGTCAAAATTGTGACATTTTGCAGTTTTCATAGTCTACTTACTAACAGAATAGTGTCATTATGGCACAATTTTGACACCACTGAAAGATCATTGGAACACAATTCAAATAGCAGACTTGGGCCCCTGTATTATGGCACCAATCGATAATGAAATGTATCTAATACGGTGTAAGCTTTCTTATGAAATGGACGTGTGTGTACTACCGTTACAAAGACGTGCTACTGAAAAAGCCACGTAAAGTTGAAGCACACCTACAGAATTTATTTTTGCAAGTGAGTATTGAATCCAACACATGAAAATTCTCATACGCATTGTAATAAATCAAACTGAAACTATTATCATAATAACAAAATTTGTTCGAGTTATTTGTTTTCGATATAAAATGTTATACAGTTAGACAATGAGTACTGTATGTAAGCTTTGAGAATAGCCCACCGTGCGGCATCGTTATCATGGATAATAATGAATATTTGTAAATTAAATCATAGCTGTGTATTTCATATTCATTGTCAAGCGATACAATAACTACTTGCTAAGTGCATGTGATGTCACCATACATCTTATGTATTGGCTGATGTCATTCGCGTAAATTGAGCAGGATTAAACGTAAACAAGCCTTGTGAAAATATAAGATACAATTCAAAGTTGTTTGTTCACTAAGCGGATAGTCATTACAAAAAATAACAGCGCTGAAGCAATACTAATCGTGTGTGTAAAAAATTGGTTATTTTGTTGAAGCTATGTTCTGTGGCTCACTTGAGAAACGGACCTCGAAAGAGTCAAATCGTGCGAGCCTTTACCTCCGAAAGTATCTCTGCGCATAATGGGTGAGTGGGTGATATGTGACGTATCAGAACTGTCTCGCTATACAATTGAGTTATACATTTTAGTTCTCTTTTGTCATTTGACTTAATGAAAACACACCCTCCCGCACCGGTCCGCAGGAACCTACTCAGTTCTGCGCTGTGCCTATAGGAATAATCTTCTATATATATAAAAATGAATTGCTGTTCGTTAGTCTCGCTAAAACTCGAGAATGGCTGGACCGATTTGGCTAATTTTGAGTTTGAACTATTCGTGGAAGTCCGGGGAAGGTTTAAATGAAGGGTAGGGTAGGGTATTACGCGAACGAAGTCGCGCCGCCAGCTAGTGTTCAATAAAATTTTGTTCAATGTTCAATGCTTAATGCTCAATCAAAAACGGTTGTGATATGAAAATATAGATGTTTATAAATAAATAGAAGGTAATACGAAGGTGAGCTGAAGGGAACTAAGCTAGATAACTAGGTGTTATAGTATACAGACATGTATTGTAGTATAGTATACATAACACCTACGTAATACTATCTTTAGATATCTGGAATTATTTCTGTATTCAAATTTACATGAAGTACATTACATACGTTCGTTGTGAAATCCTTGAGGAAAAGATCGTCAGTGGGAAGAGGAAATGTTGCTTCAGTTAGGAAGTAATTATTAATAGATTCATGATTTTGAGTCTCTCCTTGCCGCACTGTTTGTCTCTTTTTGACACATGTATGTATATGGGCTGTCAAAAGTGACCTATTAGGAAGTCCCTATTATAATGTCCCTATACATATTACACCTAGACTCAGGAAATGCTCAAGCGCATGTCCAGAGTGGGAATCGAACCCATGACCTGCGGCGTGTAGGTGGAATTTTAACTAACAGCGCCAGCGGGCCGGTGAAATTCCTTATTTTTTTTATTCGACTAAGTCGGTAAACAAGCATACGGCCCGCCTGATGGTAAGCGGTTACCGTAGCCATATGGACGCTTGCAACACAAGAAGCATCGCTCACGCGTTACCGACCTTTCCCCCCTGCCATATGAGCTCTCACGCGCAGGACATAAAGTTGTAACGTTGCATTTTCAGATACACGTTTCATAGCACCATCTTGTGTTATTTCATGTTATTATTGGATATTGGCTTTAGTCTTTAATTTTCTCTGCTAGATGGCGTGGTAATAAAAGGTATTAAATATGAATACAACATACTTTTCAAAATTAATTTCTTTCAATGTTTGAGTTATAGAAATATTAAATAAATAATTAAACTAATTTTCAATCAATTTAGAATTATAACTTAATTTACTTTATTTTGATAAAGGATGTTTGCAAAGTTGACCTTTGCCTCTGTGGATAGAAACATTAAAAAGTAGCATGGCTAGACCGGAAACAGTAAACATAATTACTTATACTTTGAAATGCTTAGGAATTTATTAAAAAAGGAAATTTTAATGAATTGTTTAATATCATTTATTATTATTTAAATTATAACATGAAATGGCACAAAAATAGGGTGATTAATTTGTTAAAATGATTGTAATGAGACAATCAATTGTACGTTTTCTTATACCAGAAAGATGGGGTCGGGTCGATAATGTGATCATCGATTATTGTAAATGATGTATCGATATTTTTCTGATTTCAGTCTAATTTGGATTAATTCCACCTTGAATTTCTTCAGTTTTGTTGCTTTCAACTTAGAAAGTCATGATAAGTAGGTATGTTAATTTTGAGTGGAAAATCATTGAAAGTATGGTATTTTTCATTTAAATATTCTAGACTTATATTGAAAATTTGCTATGGGATGTTCATCGATATCGATTACTGAGGAGGTAGACCCTTGACTAACTGGAAGAAGCCATTTTATTCTTTTTTGAGATTGGAGCTCAACTAGACTGGATTGTCTGGATTTGTCTTTTTGAAATTGCTCGTTATATGAGTATTTTTGTGAGATTTTCACTTTAATTGACGTATAGTGTCATTTTGTTTATCTGCATTATTATTTCAGGTTGGTAAGCATTGTAATTGTTACATATTAACAAGATTTCAAAGTGGCTTCTGTGCAATGTGATGCAAGTGTTCTCATGGTGTTTTGATTGTTTGTTACAGATAGAAGAAAGACTTGAGAATAGGCTACGCCTATGTATTTTGCAGAAAGGATTAGTAATAATATAGTATCTTCAGCGACCGAGTAAGTTTGCATTGGTTATGTTCTTAGGTATCATATAGGTACCCAAGCCACGTGTCATGTCACCATGTGCAATGCTCCTTATGGTTTCCATCCGTTTCTAAGCTTTAGTGCAGGCCTAGTTCAATAACAATCAGCCATTGCAAGCTTATTTTCTTTCTTTTTCTGCATATTTCAGACATGTGTTCGGTCGCTTTGCTTGGGATGAAATTTGACTTGAGGTGTTTCAACCTGGCATGAGGCTGAGTGAGAGCTGAGCCTATCCTACGCTACAACTACTATTCTTGTCAACAACATCGAGTAATTGAAATTGATTTAAACAACAGAAAGTGGTTATCTACCTTGGTCATCCTACAGGGACAAAAATTATCAGGTGAACGCTACTCATGTTATCTTAATATCAAACAACTCATGTCATATTGGTAATTTCATCGGAAATAAGCTAACTTTAATTTTTCACTAGCTACAATTTAAAGTTTATATAAGGTTGTTATACTTAAGCAGTTATTAACTTAAGTACCCATTCAACTGTAATACAATTAAGTGAAGAGCAAAGTAATTATTCTAATATCTATTTTTTTTTTTTTGTTTTTGTGTTGATAATATACCTACTTACTGTTTTGAAAAATTATTTTTTTATTTCAACCTTTTCGCACTTTAGGCCAAAAGTGCGTGGCGCCCATTTATAGCCTGCTGCTGCCCCAGAACCCACCAAGCTAGTCGGAGCATAACATCCAAAATTTTAACATCCCACAACTAAAGGTTACAAAGTTAGGTATTTGGCTGCGGTATTCTGTAAGGTGGAGGTACTTCCCCAGTCGAGCTGCTCTTTGAGCGAAAAAACGCTATGCTCTACCTCTCTTAAAAAAATCTCTTTGTGTTGTAAATCGCGCTAAACAAATTCATCAAAAGGACTAAGGATAGAACATATATTAAAAGCTGTCAAATTAACCTTTGCCGTTTTCATTTGCAATTGTACTTATTTGACAGGACAACATTTCTTACATCCTTTTCTTATGTTATTTGTTAAAAAGAGATATAGTGAGAAAAAATTGTTGCAAACAACAGAATCAGCACCAATGAGTAACAGGTAACATTGAGTTTAATTTATAGACCTCTTTGGTTGCATATGTGCCAGAATCTATTATTTGAAATGGCAACACAAGTCAAATTGCTCACCTGAGGTAGGTAGCAGCGGAAAATATTTAGAACAGATAATTTTAGCAGAATACCGTGATGAGTAACACACGCTATTTGTAATTGAGTTTACTGCTATTTCATTTATAGTTGCTGCTTTACATTTAGCATCGTAGCTTCCGAACTCTGAAAATACGATTGTGCAATTTTTGCACAATGGTAGTGTGGGTGCTTTGTAGGACCCGCCTGGCTGGCTATCGTCCATAGGTTGAAAGTCTGTCGCCAATCTGTGTTTTCTGGCAGTTACACTTGAGAGGCAGATCCCTTCTAGATGTTGTGTGCCGTTGTTGTTTACCACATCCGGCCACATCGTCACTTAACGTGGTGAGATTGTGGTCAAAGACATGCTTATAATAATCTCTATGTAAATAAGTGAGAATTAATTTGCACACTTTGGTTCTGATCCATTTATTATTTTTTAAGTAACGTAACTGCGACCGGCCAGCGTTCCAGCGGAAATCCATTTTTTTGTATTTATAATAACTTTGAGAAAACCCCTTTGTCAGATGAATAATTTCGTAATTTTCTGTGAATTTTGAGCCGCTTTATCTCTACGTGACTAAAGAAATAATACCGAGAATATTAGATATTCTGATCTTTAATTTATCATTTTTCTTACTATAGGTAATAAGTTTATCGTCATTACTTTGATATATCGTTAATTAAATAGTTTAGTGTGTGTGTGACTTACCCTGTGTGGGGCCTGTAGTAAGCGATGCACCGCCGCTATTTGATACGATAAGGGTATCGTTGTGTTGAAAGAGTGGTATAGCGGTCTGGGAGGTTCCCTCACATTGTACTCCATGAACGGGTCCAAATCATTGAGATATTGAACTCTGCACACAAACGAATCCGCCCCGATATCCCTCATCGTCCCATTTACCCTGTTATTTTCACTCACTTTCAACAATTCAATCATGTTTACCAACACAATAAAAACTATCGCATTAAATCACAGTCCGTGCATTAATTTAATTATCACATTTTACACTTAACAAACCTTAAAGGAAACCAATCATAAAATAATGGAGCATGATCGCCAAATTGAATTTGGAACCACACATTTATTTGGAGCCGGTTTTTTATTCGCAACGTTTTTATCGGTTTCGACCAGTGTTATAATGTAATGGCGAGCGCGAGCCGACTGATGACTGTCTCGTGTATAGCGTAGCGAACGCACGTTCTTGGCCGATCGTACGATAAGCGCGCAAAGATGTTATGATTAGGTTATTTTGTTGTCTCGAAACGAAATGTAAGGATGTGGCTCGCACTGCAAGCACTAACGAGCTTGGATTGATCGAAACATATTTTTTATTAAAAAATACCGCTACATTACGGTACCTACGTGATGTTGTAAAAAAAGGTTAACAAAATCTTTTTAAACCTACACATGACTCTCTTCCAAATGTTGGAGCTTAATATCAGATATATTAATGAAATTTGTTGACTTGTCTCAAATTAAGGGTATTGTAGGTACTGTTTGGTACTATGAAAAATAATACAAACCAGTATGACGTAGACGGTTTTTAGGGTTCCGTAGCCAAATGGCAAAAAACGGAACCCTTATAGATTCGTCATGTCTGTCTGTCTGTCTGTCCGTGTATGTCACAGCCATTTATTTCCGAAACTATAAGAACTATAATGTTGAAACTTGGTAAGTAGATGTATTCTGTGAACCGCATTAAGATTTTCACACAAAAATAGAAAAAAACAATAAATTTTGGGGGTTCCCCATACTTAGAACTGAAACTCGAATTTTTTTTTTTCATCAAACCCATAAGTGTGGGGTGTCTATGGATAGCTAGGTCTTCAAAAATGATATTGAGGTTTCTAATATCATTTTTTTCTAAACTGAATAGTTTGCGCGAGAGACACTTCCAAAGTGGTAAAATGTGTGTCCCCCCCCCTGTAACTTCTAAAATAAGAGAATGATAAATCTATAAAAAATATATGATGTACATTACGGTGCAAACTTCCACTGAAAATTGGTTTGAACGAGATCTAGTAAGTAGTTGTTTTTTAATAGGTCATAAATTGAAATTAATATCAAATACTCAGGTCTATACTACCATTTACTTATATACCTACAGGTTTGTACGGAACCCTCGGTGCGCGAGTCTGACTCGCACTTGGCCGGTTTTTTTTTATTTTATTTAGCGACAGTATTAGGACTTACAGATGAGTGCACCAACAATCCAGTATTATGATAAATATAATACCGAACTCAATTCTACAAGACAAGACCGAAATGATATTCAGAGTCCAGCGTATTTTTTAAATCAATCCACTACGATTATATCTATAGGTTACCAATGTAGGTATTTGTCCTGGAAAAGCAGTTTTATACTAGTTTATTTTCACGTTCTTGCTTTATCGAGCACCGGTGACGCATAAAACACCAATAGTGCGCCAATAAGAAGAGGAAGGTTACCTAAAAGACTGCATTTTTAAGGATGCCTAAAATACCTTTTGAATAATTTAATGTATATCACAGGCAACCGTTTTATATTCCCGCGAACTTTTCGTTCGTAAATGATGAAAGATATGCTATAAATAAAATGTTACAAACATGACACATGTTTTTTGACGCGATGTGATTCATGAATGAGTATATCCCGCAATAGGATTGCGCTTTGGCAATATTCCTAGGATATGTAGACTGAGAGGAATCATCGTGTTTTCGACACATTTTTCAATTCAAGGGAAAATATACCTTATCTACTAAGGGAACTAGGCTTTTCTCTGTGGAACTAGGGATAGTAGGTATATATAAGCATCACAAATATATCTTTTGATAAACTCCTTGTATGATGATTTTAGGACACTTACCTGCGGGACTACAACGTAAGTGAATTTTAATGGACTTTATTGAACTGGTCTTCATTGAAATCCAATGGCTGTTACCTGGATGGATGACCGCCTAGTGGTATTTCAAATCAAGCGTTTTCGCCGTAAAGCCATTGGTCTCGGTTATTAGTCATTAAGCTCCTAGGCAGCTTGAAAACTCCACCAATCGGCAGCGGGCATGGGTGCCGGAGTATTGCCCACTCCCTTTCATCCTCATTTGTGAAAGTAGACCTGTGCTCAGCAGTGGGATATTATAGGCTGATGTTGATGAGATAAAGGATGAACAGTTTAATGAAGTTCATTAAGATTGACATACGCGGGCATGCTCTGCAGGCCCGCCTCTATTTTTTAGGGTTCCGTAGCCAAATGGCAAAAAACGGAACCCTTATAGATTCGTCATGTCTGTCTGTCTGTCTGTCTGTCTGTCCGTCCGTATGTCACAGCCATTTATTTCCGAAACTATAAGAACTATAATGTTGAAACTTGGTAAGTAGATGTATTATGTGAACCGCATTAAGATTTTCACACAAAAATAGAAAAAAAACAATAAATTTTGGGAGTTTCCCATACTTAGAACTGAAACTCAAAATTTTTTTTTTCATCAAACCCATAAGTGTGGGGTGTCTATGGATAGGTCTTCAAAAATGATATTGAGGTTTCTAATATCATTTTTTTCTAAACTGAATAGTTTGCGCGAGAGACACTTCCAAAGTGGTAAAATGTGTGTCCCCCCCTGTAACTTCTAAAATAAGAGAATGATAAATCTATAAAAAATATATGATGTACATTACGGTGCAAACTTCCACCGAAAATTGGTTTGAACGAGATCTAGTAAGTAGTTTTTTTTTAATACGTCATAAATTGAAATTAATATCAAATACTCAGGTCTATACTATCATTTACTTATATACCTACAGGTTTGTACGGAACCCTCGGTGCGCGAGTCTGACTCGCACTTGGCCGGTTTTTTTCAAATGTCAGTCAACTTCGCGGGCTTACGTAAAAGTTTGAAACAACAACAAACAGGCAAACAGATATTTAAAATAGATAAGTAATAGCTCAATTTTATTATTGTTTACCTAAAGGTTTTTTTAGATATTTTTGCTTTACAGTTATCCTACTCTACATCAGAAAGTTATTTTCTTTTGCTGCACGTAACTGCAATGTAAAAATTTAAATAAATGCACATTGGTTTGTTTGAACGTTGAAGTATTTGTGGTTTACTTTTAGAATTAGTTTCATATTTATTTGTCATTCAATTGTGGTTTTATTTTATGGCCTGTGGTTAGTATTTAAAAATAAAAGATATTTATTTATTTTTATTTTAGTGGAGGATGGATACCAATGCTCTGGCACCGTCCTAATTAAAAGTTTCGATCCATAGGAGAAAATCTCCTATTTAGCTATTGCAAATTTACTTCAAAAAATCTAAAAAATGTAGTCCGTACATAAATTCTTTCGTTGGTACTTCCCTTTTATAAGTTACAAAAGAGTAAATATCGTAAAACTCTCTTATTAAAAATTTTGCCGCAATCCTTTACATAATCGCTGAAATTATTGCATAAAAATCACAATTACAATTTCGTGCAATCCTATAAAGAAAATATAAATAATAGGACCCTAGTTGGTTGGCCCAAGAGTTCTTCAGTGGTTATAACAACATATACTTTTCAAAAAAAATATCATACGTCCATCTCTGTCAACAAATAAACTAATAATGAAGAGAGCATATGTCACAGAAACACTTGCGCGGTCTAACAGCTGCGCGTGATTCGGATCTTTTACAAATTGAAAACAATAGCAATAAAGCAAGTGTGCCAATTGAATTCACATTACCGCTTATTGATTGGGCTATTTGGGGTATATCGATGACATTATAGATAGATCATTATTAGATCGACCATATTGATTGATATTGATTTTACTCAATCAACATATTTTTCAGCAAAAGGGCGTTTGAATAATCATCGTTTACAGATCAGCTAGAGTGAAAAATAATGCTGGATTTAAAGGTAAGCTTTTATGTAATATAGTGTTTAAAAGTCAAAGTCAAAGCCATTTATTCAATTTAGGCCCTAGTGCACTTATGAATATGAAAGCTACCACCAGTTCCGAAGACAGTCTTTAGGTATTTAAATTTGGAACCTGTACCAATGATTTTAGGTTAATTTTCGATTAACACGATCTTTTCTTGATACTTGATCTGAGTTTTGATCTCATTCTATAAAACAGGCCAGTCTTTGTTTGAAAAGGGTATGAATAGAATCTCAAGCATGAGGAATATCTCTAGTATTTACTAATTCAATAAAAAACCTCTCCTCTACATAGCAAGGATGCAGCGAAAGGAAACGTTTGTTTTTTTTCAGAAAACTTTGCATGTGTAATTTGGCTTTATATTATTTGTACGTACCTAGTACCTATATTATTTACTCTGGGACATTAACAAGCGTAATTTTTTTTTTTTAATAAATTCAGTTTTATAAAATAAGTATAAGTTAGTCAGAATAATATATAGGGTACTATACTAACTAATTTTTAAGATACATTCTAGTTTACGTTCCTCCCGAGATAATGATTTACTTTCACGTTTAAAAGAACACAAAAAGAATTTTTCCGAATAAAAAAGCATAATGCAAGTGTCAGGTCCTCCCAACTTTCTGGTCGGGAGATCGTTCCTCGTGGGGTCGTCGAACCGTGCGCACGCGCCGGCACTCGCTCTGTTTCTACGATTCATCACGCTTGTGATTGGGGACACGGGCAAAAAAAAGAAACTTCAAAAATTCGAATTCTACGATAATTTACGGGCTGGAAAAGCATTATGTACATACCTACTGTGTTATTTATCGTTCCAAGTGATCTAATGGATGATTTATTCACTGATCAAGAGGAGGACTTAATTAGTGATGCGTTGAAGATTACAAATCTTGATAGCTAGAATCCCCTCTAGCTTTGTTGTCCAATTTAATAGAGACACATAGTTATAGCAATCCCTAAAGAATTGCCATAGCTTGGAATTCTTCTATATTCTGCCATGCCATCAGCATCAGCATAATGACCCACTGCTGAGCACAGGCGTCTTTTCAGGGTGAACAGAACTCCACCACGCATGCCCATTGCGGATCGGTGGAGGTCGGCTAGTCAACCTAAAGATGGAGTTTTCAAGCCACCTAGAGGGCCTCCAACTAGCTTAACGACTATCACAATTAAGTGATAGATGAGACTAAGTATATTTCTTTTCTCTGTGGATGAGACCAACGGCTTTACGTGCCTTCCGAAACACGGAAAATGCTCGAGTTGATATACCATTAGGCGGTCACCCATTCAGGTACCGGTGACACCGCACCGGTGTTAGCTTAAGTTTGCAGATCGATTAAGAACGGCTTATCAAGCTACACCACGAGCGATTCATGCTCTGCTATTTAGTCGTTCTGGAGTGTAAATTATTGCGCAGCAATACGATCGTTTTATGTTTCGTGCAGAAATAGGTACCTTGACCGTAAAATTTAACAATAAATGTTTGTTAAATGCTGATAATGTGAATACAGTAAAAGCACATCTGGTTAACGAAATATTCTTTCTTTGTCCGACTCTGTATGGATGCTAAAGATATTTTTGTAAAGGCCACCAACTGCAATTTAAAATACTCTTAACATAATTACAATACGTTCGGTGAATGTCCATGTTCATTGACCATTTGTAAGGTCGTGATGGTCGCTATGACCTGGCGACTTGAACTTTGCGACCAGTCGTGTTCCAACGCGATCACGACCAATGTAAACTTGTAAATAGGGTGGTATTTATGTTATGCGCAAACTCTTTTCTGTCTTATTGCATGCGATGGTTTATGGTCTATGTAAAACTCTGGTTTTAAGACCCCGGCTCTTTTTGTTATCTGTCGTTAGAAAGTAGACGGGTATATTAAAAACTTCGGTTTTACTAGACTTAGTTTCAGCCATCTTACCTAATAAGACAGTTTGAGATGCTCCCATTGTCATTATTTTCTTAATGATTGGTAGAATATGAATCATTAAATTTTATGATCTTTAATAATTAATGAGGTATATTAGATTAGCATATTTTATTTTGATTTATTTTTCATTTATGAGCTTTTAAATAAAAAAGGGAGAAAATGAGGGATTATGAAATATGAATAACTGTCTTAGAGATTAAATTGTTCTCCAATTGAAAACTGGGCTGGCAAGACCTACCGCTGATAGTCCCTGGCACTTTGCTGGGTAGCAGGGTACCAAGATTAGCGTGCCATTTTCTTTTTCTTAAGTTAGTAAGACTAATTATAAAATATAAAAAATCTCCATACTAACAAAATGTTTAAAAATAAAATTACAATAAATAAAACTGTGTATGTATAGGTATATGTTTGACCACAATCTCACCATGGTTAGTGTCAGTGATGATGTGGCTGAGGGTGGTAAAAACATTAAAGCCTTCTAGAAAACTGGCACACAAAATACAATAGGTAGTGGTTAACCAAAAGAGGATGTAGATTATCGTCAGGGCCTATCTCATTTCTACATCATATACAAACCAGTGTGTGTGTAAAAATGATGATAACAATCTTGTAATCATAATAGGTATTTAGCTTCTTTGTGTGCATAGCCTTATGGAGGGTGAAAGTTATTAAAATCAGGTCATTCGCTCTTAAATGTTATGCGGTCGTAATTTATTGTTATAAAGGTACATAGATGTCATTACTCAACTAATAATAGTCTGTTTGTAATTTCGTGGCTGGATAATTAGTGTAGGGGGTTAACGGTTAAATCTTGTCTTTGTAACAATAAAAAAATAATAACTTAAGAAATTTATGTATTCTATTTTTTTAAATTGCGGAGAATTCCACTAATATGTACCTAAACAACATTGCATTAATTATCATGATCATGTTTCAATGGGCATGACAGTAAAGTGCCAGCCCAGTCCCTACGTAAGTCAGTAATTAGGAACAATTAATTAAATAATAATAATAATAATAATAAAACAAACCGGCGGAACACTATTTTTTATATTTTTAAATGTTTTTTGTAAGTCATGATTTTTATAAAAATATTTAAAAATGTATTTAATATGTATATAAAATGAATAAACGGAATAATAATAATGTAGGTGACCGACGACCTGGTCAGAGTCGCTGGGCGCCGCTGGATACAAGCGGCCCAGAACCGTTCGAAGTGGAAATCAATGGGGGAGGCCTATGTTCAGCAGTGAATCCATGGGCTGATATGATGATGATGATGATGAATTAAATAATATGATTTGAATACAACTTAATTCTTGTTTTATTAATATCTTGTAAAAGATCCTAAGTACCTACATTAAAAATAATTATGTTATTCGATTCATAAATGTAATGCCATGATAATTATTTAATTAATGAGTAAAACCAATATTAACGCCTATTTTGACGTATTGATGGCATATTTGACAGGTTTCATTATATTGACAAGCAACACAGAGCCGTCATTAGGCGGTATTCTATTCTATTCTAATTTTAAATCGCGGTTACGTAACGTTGCGCGTGGGCATCGCTCCGGAGTGGATCGGCGAATGTAGGTAACCAGTTGTGCAATACGCGAAATTGTGGACGACTGTACTGACATGCGCAAAATTAATATTTATATCCTTTTATGAGGTAGATACGAAACTTTCTCTTTCAGTTGTTGGAATATAAACTGTTTTTAAATACCGCAAAAAAAAAACATAAGTCAAAGCTCAGTAATAGACGAAAATAAACATTTTGTCAAAGGTCCACGTTCCAAATTCAATTGTTTGAATCTCGATTGATTTGATTTGATTGACGTTCCAAAACACGGACAGACTAGGTATGCAATAAAATTGAGAATGGAGGAATGTTTGATTTCAAGCCTGGTTTTGGTGATTTGAATGCGGCTATTGCGTATCTTTGGTGGTAATCGTAACGAACACCATTAATTATTTCATCCAACGACGCGCACGCGGTATGTCGCGACGAAGACCATTCGTTGGCCCTGATTGGATGAAATTTATTAATTAATGGTGTTCGTTACGATTACCACCAAAGTTACGCGGTTGAGCCCCCGGTCAGCGTTGAAGTTAGATCAGGACAGGACAAATCAGGGCCAGTAGACAAGATGGTTGTCGACAATCGTCATCGTTCGATGAACCTTTGTATGGGATTGTCTAGGGGAGCAGGCCGTGGGTTTGATTCCCACCAGGACAAACATTTGCATGCATTGTGCCACAGATTACAGAATATATTATTCTGTAATCTGTGCATTGTGCATTCACTTTATGTAGGTATTCATAACAAGATATAATATTAAATCCGTTAAAAAGTCTGCATACTTTTCAAGCTCTACTTAGTTTGGGATCATGGCCGACAGTATATATAATTTAATTTGGATAGGCATCAATTTATTAGTCAAAGAATTTAAAACGTCCAGAAGGATAGTCGCCTCTATGGCAACATGAAATAAACAAGCCAGAATTGACAGTATTTGACAGCCGTGCGCAGTACGAACTGAGAGCGATTTGCTCAGGGAGCCCCTCAAGCGGAGTGAAATTAAATGTCATGCTTTAGTAAGGCGGATTATCCATCTGGGTAGAGGCACGATGCCCTATGAAAATCTTTGTTATTAGTATGAATAGTTTCATAATAATTTTTACGCTAGAAATTGTGTTCACATAATCCAGAAAACAACACTGCTTCATAAATTGTGACATTCAATCACACCATTGACTCTATGGAAAATAATAATTGTTGAATACTTGTTCAGCTATCCATCCATCGTAGCATACATATTTTATATCGATAAATCAATACAAATCATACACTTAGTTCAGCGCTGTATGGAGTGGTACGTTCTTTGCTCAACACAGTAATTGAGAATTTAATTTGTACCTTTATGTACAATTTATAGGATATAAAATGCAATTTTGATTATAAGTAGTTATTTATTTTAATAAACATAGAACATTAAAATGATTATTTATTTAAATTGTATTTAATTGACAATGTTTTCAATCGTTCCTACATGTTTTTTTTTTTTGGTATACAGCGGTTTTATGATTTATCTGACCTTAAAATTGAGGATGCATATGTTTAGGGCTGCAATCCGTTCTGATATACCGGGACTATCACCGTTATTGAATCATCTGTCCCGAGTCCCGAGATACAGTGAAATATCCCGATACCGCGCTAATCGAAATCGCGGGGATGAGCGATTAGGTACTTGAATTTTATTAAATAAGCTAAGCAATCAGACACTTTTAAACTCTCACATTTCCTAATATCCTATCAATAGAATGTTAAAACTAGCCTTGCTTTAAAATTTGTTTCTTTTTTTACTCGCCAATCCAGACAGCCAGTGTCCCTACTCTAGCAAAATATGGTAGCTCCCTAGATATTATACAATTATATTTTATAATATTTACAGTGAAAGATATTTACATTTTACTTTTGCAACAGATTGTAAATAAAACATAATGAGATCGATTATGAAGCGATGTGTGAAAATTGAATGTATACTAATTGTTTGTAGGTACGTTTGAACGTGTTAATCAGGGGAACTAGCTTTCACAACTTCACAACTGTATTAAAAATATCAGATCGGTCACTTGACTGTAATATGACATTTGTGAGTCAATTGATGGCAAAATACACATACTTAATATTACCAGAAATAGTAAATGATCACCAAAATTAGTAAATTATCACCAACATTATGGTGTGTCCATGCTACACGAATCGAGCACGAGCCGAGCCACGAACGAACCTACAACGAGCACGATGCGAATCCCTTTGTTCGTGAAAAAACTGACGATCGCGCTCGTTCGAGGCTCACAAGCCCGTCCACGCTACGCGAGTCGTGCTCGCAGTGTGCTCGTTCGTGGCACGGTTGGTGGTTCGGTTCGCCAATCATGGACGCATCATTAAATATTCGTTTTAAATTTTACAAATGGCTACATCTAGCGATCGCCGGCTGCTGTTGTCACAGTTCTAACTAACTGTATATGGAGTGCCCCGAGTCGGTTTGGGGTGGAATAAACACACTTTCCGTAATAAATGTACCATATTTGGTAGTATAAGAACATTTACTGGCAATCAAACTGTGTATTTAGTTAGAAATAGCGCATTCACTAATAAGAAGCTACATAATCCTCGCGTGGTATTTGTTATATTGTATACTGGGAACGCGGGTGAACCCGGGACGAACAACTAGTTATATATATTACGTGTTTACGTAGTTTTCACTCGAATGGCATCATGTATTCAAATAAGTGTTGCGCATTCTTATGTATTGCACAATTTGAGGCATGCACTATTAAACATCGTTCTATTGTCGACTCACGCGCACCTCTCTATGTGAGCTCAATATTACATTATCAGTCAATTGATTTTGTGCATTATTATTCAACATGATAATGTATAGATTCCTGCTCGCTGTATTTTCAATGATTGCGAATTCTTGATAATAAATTTCGTAATATGTCAGATATTCGTTTTTATTGGAACAAATGTAGCCACAATATACTTATCCTAATGGTGCGTCCATGCTTGGCGAACCGAGCACGAGCCGAGCTACGAACGAGCACACTGTGAGCACGATTCGCGTAGCGTGGACGGGCTTGCGAGCCTCGAACGAGCATTAGTAGCGTGCTCGACTGCGCTCCGCCCGATAAGTAGTCAGTTTTTTCACGAACACAGGGATTCGCATCGCTCGTTGTAGGTTGTTAAGTACGTCCACGCTTGAAATCCCTAAGTGCAATTTTATACATATTTATTTATTTAGGAAACCAAAAGCGATACAATAGTGAACTTTAATTAGAATTAAATTGAAGCGCTAGTGGTGTAGCATGATTAGCCGTTCTTAATCGATCGGCAAAGTTAAGCTACGTCTGTCGTGGTCGGTACCTGGATGGGTGACCGCCTAGTGGTATTTCATATCGAGCGTTTCCGTGCTTCGGAAGGCACGTAAAGCCGTTGGTCCCGGTTATCACTTAATTGTGATAGTCGTTAAGCTAGTTGGATGCCTCCTAGGCAGCTTGAAAAATTCCAACAGTAGGTTGACCACTAGCCTACCTCCACCGATCCGCAGTGGGCACGCGTGGTGGAGTATCTGCCCATTCCCTTTCACCCTCATTTGTGAAAGGAGGCCTGTGCTCATCAGTGGGACATTATAGGCTGTTGATGAATTAAAATTAATACAATGCACGGCCAATAATATATTTCCATTAATAAAAACAATAAAAGGTTGTCTCGTGAGATACAATGCATTAAATATATAAACTATAATTTTAAATGCATAATATTTATTTTAAGTACATAAATGTATCAAATCTATAGTCTCTAGTCTATCAGTTCTTTCATTCTGATTAACATTGTATATTTGTATAGTGCTGTGGTTGTATCATCGGAATGTTTAGATCACACTTTCCGTTGTCCGCGACATGTCTTGGCCCGACATCGAACCTGAGACTTCCGCTATAACTCTTTGAATGACGTCACATTGGCTATTTTAGGAGCTGATGGCTATTATCTCATAAATGGCAGTTGTGCTTCCTATTTTTGATATAAATATGTTAATATATTTTTTGCAAGTATTCCGTCATGTCTATTAAACAATTTAGCATAAAAGTTATGATTGTTTGGAATTTTGGGTTATGAAAAAGTAAGTACGTGCAATTAATCCGATCTTTTTTAAGAGTTTTTGTTTAACGAGCATTCGTGGTAGCATATCCTGTAATCGGACAGTTATTTTACGTGTATTCGTTGGTTCTCGCAAGGGACTACAATCGATTACAATGTAACTTTTTTACCCCGATCGAAGGATAAAGAACTAAGATATGTAATTACTACACGAGTGGAGTAAGATCTGGGTTCCGATTGGCGGTTTTAATTACCAGAGTTTACAGAATTCCATGGTTTACTATTGCCAACTCTTGAAATAACGATCAAAATCTCCATTTATGTTAAAACATAAGCCCATAACTATTATGTAGGTACCTACCTATATCAAAGCAGTGAAAGACAATGTAACACGGCTAAGTAATGCATAGCGGTGTAGTACCGCACTCGCTCGTTTTTATGACAGTTCCCGCAAAATCTGATAGCTTTCTAAGATTTCTGAGTCACATAATTAGATATAATGCCTAATCTGACATCGTCGCCACTGGAATTACACGAAAAAAGTGGGCTAAGTATGTACGGACTTATTCAAACAAATTTTAATCCCATTGTGGTTGAGGACCGACTCGTTGACCGAGATATCTATCCACAGTTTTTAGATTGCAATGTCACTCACGACTGAACATTTTGACTTTCAACCGAAAATTTTCTAGATATAATGTTGAACTTGATAACCTAAGTAAATTACTCGTACGTTTTTCTGTTGTCAGTGAAACAAAAAATGACGAAGATATGTTGTGTTGATTTTCCGCGTGACGTCACGTGATTGTACACTTTTCACACACAAGTTACGTCACGAGCCCCTACTCCCAAACTTTGACGCGCTTTATCTCTGTAAATTTTTATTAATTTGATAAAATAAAAAATACGTGTTCCATATTTTTTGATAATTTAAACGTTCTAATTAGAATTATAATTTTGTTAGCCAGGCCACATCCCTATTTAGAAGACAACATACGTATGATGATTGTGAACGTATCAGTTTAAAAATACTTTACATAACGGTTATTTGAAATAATCTATTTAAAGATTGAAATATTTATCGGTAACATAACTGTCACATATGTTTTCATCATAGGTAATCCTTTATTTTAATAATGTCATGCATAGGACACATAGGTCATCGTGTTTGGAATAAGAAATGCAATGCAATTTTATTGGTGGATTCCACCCCACCAAGGGGCGTACATTTGCATAAACTGTTTTTTTTTAATTTGGGTGTACGTACGGTATATATTTACAAGTAGTAATAGAAGTTCTGCTCTGTTCATGTGTGAAGGATGTTCCAGGATATTTAAAGATGTTGTTGGAATAAATGTACTTCAAAAGAAATTAAATTGTACACACCAATTGGTTAATTTCAGTGAGCTGTACTTGAAAGCCAGTTCCCAGTTCATCACCTTCGTTCACATCATCACTTATTGATGTGATATTGTGGTTTATTTAAAAATAAACTGCAGCTAATTTACGGTACGGAACTTAAACCACAATCGTAGGCAAAGATGCTAACGTTTATTTGCGATATAGTTTTTGACAAAATAAACTCTGCTTAACCACACATTTGAATGCTTGTCGTACTAAATCTAGATTAAGGTTTTGAAGTCACTTAGCTTTAATGTAAGTAATGGCAACAACAAAAAGGATTCTTCACTTAACGTGCAACTTGCAACTTTATATGATGTACTTACTGAACTAACGAGATTAGCCGTGACTGTACGTGTGTGATGCTACAAGTCATACGATATCGCGAGTTGTAGATCTAATAATAGAATCTTAGGGTGTTCGAATAACCATACCAATAAAAAAAAACATTCCATTTTTTTTATCTTTTTACGATTTTGTGCATTAATGTTCCTTACGATAACACACTTAATTTTTTTGTAAAGGTCCATTTTAAAATGCTGAGGTGTAAAATTTTAAATTATTGTCATGATAAAATTAATTTCAGTTAATTGCTCTTGTACATAAAACATGAAACTCGCTCTGAAAGCAAGCAATGTTATTGAAAAAAAAAAGAATACGAGGAAATACGTTAGGTAAATCTAAGGTGTTCCTAAGAGTCTAATCGCTAGAAAGCATTTTTCTTACGAAAAAACATATGATCAATTTACAAAAAAACATTATCGACATCCAACTTCTAATGATGTAATAACACAACTCTTAAACTAAACATTTGACACGTCATGTCGTACCAAGTCCTCAAAAATAACAAACAATGTATGTGTAGGGCTCAGTTAAATGTAGGAGCACTCACTAACCTTATTGTCTTAAGCAACGTTATGTCTTCTAGCAAAGCATAAGCGGAGAGCGAATTTACTTCGCTCGCTTATGAATTGGACCACAAGCTTCCTCTTGGCAAGGTCATAGGTCATTGTGTAAGCCGGATTTACAGCGAGCTATTATATCAGCTTGAACTAAGAAATGCAGTACAATGAAGTTGAAACACTAAATGGAAATGCTATAAAGCTATCATACTTTTTTCATGGAAACAATCTTAATGGAGTTATATTTTAGGGTATTTGTAGAAGGTGCTGATTTTAAAATATAAAAAAAAAACTTTCTTGTCTGTTTTCATTTAATTTGGGGAGTTACTTCTTTTCAAACATCGTCAAAAAAAGCTGAAACAAAGAAAAATTGCTAATATAACGAAGAGGTTAACATTTCGGAGAGATACCGCGGTTTATTCAGGTCGCCTTATTTTTTTTATAATAAGAACTCATTTGTGCCTTCCTTTTAAGAGCAAGATTTTAGTATTTTTTACTTAGTTTTATTATAGCATTAGTGCACTTCATACTAATTTATTGATCAAGTTGTCCGAATTGATAAGCAAACAATTTCTAAAGTATCAGTTCAAAGTAGTTCAAATATTATCATCAACAAACGGTTCTATCCAATATCTCGATTGTATCCAACATAAACAACTAACATTCCCTTAATAAGTACGTATCACGAAGAGATCGTGGCGTCTAGGTCCCGTACAGTGACACCTTTTACAAGACACGACCCCGCAGGTTATTCTTCACTTCACGGAATATGCTAAAAACCGCTGTCTGGTAATAACCGGTATCAGACTTAACCGGGGCCGGTACGATGCTATGGGAAACAGAGAACAATAGTGCAACACTAGTACCTACTGTACCTACCTACATACAATCGATTACAATTAAAACGTTCGCTGCCAGTGACATCATATGTTTAATTGGCAAATTAAACTGTGCGTGGTTGGTATAAAAAAGAAAAAAACTGGGTTACTCCGCGTTGTTTTGTTATTGCTTGTTATGTGGTAGTCAGAAAATAGTAGTGGTATTATTATTATTATGAACTATTATTATTTCTTGATAAGAACCCTTATTCGTGGCTTATGGAGCTTTCATTCCATTTTAAGGAACCCTTATTCACAACTAATAAAAATATATAAATGAGTATCTTTGTTATAATTATTTTAAGCACAAAAATAATTATTTATGGATCATTTCGGCATACTTTTCAAGTGTCATGAGACCGATTTATTAGAGAAGGAAAATACACAAACATCCAACTGATATTTTTTCTTCAATAAATAGAAAGCATTTACCTACTAGGAAATAACAATTTCGTATCTATTTTTATACGTCTCGTATCGTTCGATTTTCGAAAAAAAACCAAGTCATTAATGGAAACCGTTGATTGTGAATGAAAAACGAAACGTTAGTGAAACGGTTTCAATAAACAAAAGCAAATCGCTTGGCTTATCAATGGTAGGTTTTTTTTTTGCCAAACTGGGCATATGGATCATTTCGTAAGCTGATTTTAGCTGTGATAGCTACTTCCATATGGGAGCGTCTGCTATGCAAAGCTTTGAGGTATTTGCTTAATTATTAGTGAGTTATTAGTAAAGATATAAGAGTCTTAATTTTAATAAATCTTAACCGATAACGGTCCGTAAATTATTGAAACCGGGCATAAATCACCACTCTGTTATCACTTTAGTCAAAATCACATTAAAAACAATATATTTATCTACGTAAGAGTGTTAAGAAACCATCTCAGTATGACACATTTCAGACAATATCCGAGGACATGGTCAAGAAAAACATAATCCTCAAAAAGAAATACCTATTAAAATGTGTCCGACATTCCGCCTATCTTTTTATGGTTCGCAATCAGAGACAATGTCCTGCGAATTGTATAACGGTACAATGATACATAGCAGTAGGCCGTATTAATGTCATATTATATGTATATACGGCTAGCGTGTGTAATCATAATATTCGATAGCCTAATAATAATTTAGAAAAAGTACTTCTGTTAAATATTAACTGAGTTAAATTACTATACACTGCATTTAATGCGGAGAAAAACCAAGTTCATTTTCTACAATCTGTAGTTTGTGTCATTGTTTTGTATTTCATTAGTAACTAAAAGAAATGTGTTAATTATATTGTAAGTTTATTATAAATATTCATATTTTTAAATCGAATCGTAATGTGTACCTAAAATAACCCCAATAGTTTTGAAAGCATCGTGCGCGATAAATCGTAATCGGCGCATCGCATACATTATTGCAAACACTATGTACATACGAAGTTAATTATAATAATGCCGTTTGTGACGCAATGGACAGTTCAGAACAGAAAGTTTACAATGTTTTTGCATGAATTACTAAACATTATAATTACGGAATTTGTGGGGCAAGTAGGCGCGATCAAACTGTGTATTTAGTTAGAAATAGCGCATTCACTAATAAGAAGCTACATAATCCTCGCGTGGTATTTGTTATATTGTATACTGGGAACGCGGGTGAACCCGGGACGAACAACTAGTTATATATATTACGTGTTTACGTAGTTTTCACTCGAATGGCATCATGTATTCAAATAAGTGTTGCGCATTCTTATGTATTGCACAATTTGAGGCATGCACTATTAAACATCGTTCTATTGTCGACTCACGCGCACCTCTCTATGTGAGCTCAATATTACATTATCAGTCAATTGATTTTGTGCATTATTATTCAACATGATAATGTATAGATTCCTGCTCGCTGTATTTTCAATGATTGCGAATTCTTGATAATAAATTTCGTAATATGTCAGATATTCGTTTTTATTGGAACAAATGTAGCCACAATATACTTATCCTAATGGTGCGTCCATGCTTGGCGAACCGAGCACGAGCCGAGCTACGAACGAGCACACTGTGAGCACGATTCGCGTAGCGTGGACGGGCTTGCGAGCCTCGAACGAGCATTAGTAGCGTGCTCGACTGCGCTCCGCCCGATAAGTAGTCAGTTTTTTCACGAACACAGGGATTCGCATCGCTCGTTGTAGGTTGTTAAGTACGTCCACGCTTGAAATCCCTAAGTGCAATTTTATACATATTTATTTATTTAGGAAACCAAAAGCGATACAATAGTGAACTTTAATTAGAATTAAATTGAAGCGCTAGTGGTGTAGCATGATTAGCCGTTCTTAATCGATCGGCAAAGTTAAGCTACGTCTGTCGTGGTCGGTACCTGGATGGGTGACCGCCTAGTGGTATTTCATATCGAGCGTTTCCGTGCTTCGGAAGGCACGTAAAGCCGTTGGTCCCGGTTATCACTTAATTGTGATAGTCGTTAAGCTAGTTGGATGCCTCCTAGGCAGCTTGAAAAATTCCAACAGTAGGTTGACCACTAGCCTACCTCCACCGATCCGCAGTGGGCACGCGTGGTGGAGTATCTGCCCATTCCCTTTCACCCTCATTTGTGAAAGGAGGCCTGTGCTCATCAGTGGGACATTATAGGCTGTTGATGAATTAAAATTAATACAATGCACGGCCAATAATATATTTCCATTAATAAAAACAATAAAAGGTTGTCTCGTGAGATACAATGCATTAAATATATAAACTATAATTTTAAATGCATAATATTTATTTTAAGTACATAAATGTATCAAATCTATAGTCTCTAGTCTATCAGTTCTTTCATTCTGATTAACATTGTATATTTGTATAGTGCTGTGGTTGTATCATCGGAATGTTTAGATCACACTTTCCGTTGTCCGCGACATGTCTTGGCCCGACATCGAACCTGAGACTTCCGCTATAACTCTTTGAATGACGTCACATTGGCTATTTTAGGAGCTGATGGCTATTATCTCATAAATGGCAGTTGTGCTTCCTATTTTTGATATAAATATGTTAATATATTTTTTGCAAGTATTCCGTCATGTCTATTAAACAATTTAGCATAAAAGTTATGATTGTTTGGAATTTTGGGTTATGAAAAAGTAAGTACGTGCAATTAATCCGATCTTTTTTAAGAGTTTTTGTTTAACGAGCATTCGTGGTAGCATATCCTGTAATCGGACAGTTATTTTACGTGTATTCGTTGGTTCTCGCAAGGGACTACAATCGATTACAATGTAACTTTTTTACCCCGATCGAAGGATAAAGAACTAAGATATGTAATTACTACACGAGTGGAGTAAGATCTGGGTTCCGATTGGCGGTTTTAATTACCAGAGTTTACAGAATTCCATGGTTTACTATTGCCAACTCTTGAAATAACGATCAAAATCTCCATTTATGTTAAAACATAAGCCCATAACTATTATGTAGGTACCTACCTATATCAAAGCAGTGAAAGACAATGTAACACGGCTAAGTAATGCATAGCGGTGTAGTACCGCACTCGCTCGTTTTTATGACAGTTCCCGCAAAATCTGATAGCTTTCTAAGATTTCTGAGTCACATAATTAGATATAATGCCTAATCTGACATCGTCGCCACTGGAATTACACGAAAAAAGTGGGCTAAGTATGTACGGACTTATTCAAACAAATTTTAATCCCATTGTGGTTGAGGACCGACTCGTTGACCGAGATATCTATCCACAGTTTTTAGATTGCAATGTCACTCACGACTGAACATTTTGACTTTCAACCGAAAATTTTCTAGATATAATGTTGAACTTGATAACCTAAGTAAATTACTCGTACGTTTTTCTGTTGTCAGTGAAACAAAAAATGACGAAGATATGTTGTGTTGATTTTCCGCGTGACGTCACGTGATTGTACACTTTTCACACACAAGTTACGTCACGAGCCCCTACTCCCAAACTTTGACGCGCTTTATCTCTGTAAATTTTTATTAATTTGATAAAATAAAAAATACGTGTTCCATATTTTTTGATAATTTAAACGTTCTAATTAGAATTATAATTTTGTTAGCCAGGCCACATCCCTATTTAGAAGACAACATACGTATGATGATTGTGAACGTATCAGTTTAAAAATACTTTACATAACGGTTATTTGAAATAATCTATTTAAAGATTGAAATATTTATCGGTAACATAACTGTCACATATGTTTTCATCATAGGTAATCCTTTATTTTAATAATGTCATGCATAGGACACATAGGTCATCGTGTTTGGAATAAGAAATGCAATGCAATTTTATTGGTGGATTCCACCCCACCAAGGGGCGTACATTTGCATAAACTGTTTTTTTTTAATTTGGGTGTACGTACGGTATATATTTACAAGTAGTAATAGAAGTTCTGCTCTGTTCATGTGTGAAGGATGTTCCAGGATATTTAAAGATGTTGTTGGAATAAATGTACTTCAAAAGAAATTAAATTGTACACACCAATTGGTTAATTTCAGTGAGCTGTACTTGAAAGCCAGTTCCCAGTTCATCACCTTCGTTCACATCATCACTTATTGATGTGATATTGTGGTTTATTTAAAAATAAACTGCAGCTAATTTACGGTACGGAACTTAAACCACAATCGTAGGCAAAGATGCTAACGTTTATTTGCGATATAGTTTTTGACAAAATAAACTCTGCTTAACCACACATTTGAATGCTTGTCGTACTAAATCTAGATTAAGGTTTTGAAGTCACTTAGCTTTAATGTAAGTAATGGCAACAACAAAAAGGATTCTTCACTTAACGTGCAACTTGCAACTTTATATGATGTACTTACTGAACTAACGAGATTAGCCGTGACTGTACGTGTGTGATGCTACAAGTCATACGATATCGCGAGTTGTAGATCTAATAATAGAATCTTAGGGTGTTCGAATAACCATACCAATAAAAAAAAACATTCCATTTTTTTTATCTTTTTACGATTTTGTGCATTAATGTTCCTTACGATAACACACTTAATTTTTTTGTAAAGGTCCATTTTAAAATGCTGAGGTGTAAAATTTTAAATTATTGTCATGATAAAATTAATTTCAGTTAATTGCTCTTGTACATAAAACATGAAACTCGCTCTGAAAGCAAGCAATGTTATTGAAAAAAAAAAGAATACGAGGAAATACGTTAGGTAAATCTAAGGTGTTCCTAAGAGTCTAATCGCTAGAAAGCATTTTTCTTACGAAAAAACATATGATCAATTTACAAAAAAACATTATCGACATCCAACTTCTAATGATGTAATAACACAACTCTTAAACTAAACATTTGACACGTCATGTCGTACCAAGTCCTCAAAAATAACAAACAATGTATGTGTAGGGCTCAGTTAAATGTAGGAGCACTCACTAACCTTATTGTCTTAAGCAACGTTATGTCTTCTAGCAAAGCATAAGCGGAGAGCGAATTTACTTCGCTCGCTTATGAATTGGACCACAAGCTTCCTCTTGGCAAGGTCATAGGTCATTGTGTAAGCCGGATTTACAGCGAGCTATTATATCAGCTTGAACTAAGAAATGCAGTACAATGAAGTTGAAACACTAAATGGAAATGCTATAAAGCTATCATACTTTTTTCATGGAAACAATCTTAATGGAGTTATATTTTAGGGTATTTGTAGAAGGTGCTGATTTTAAAATATAAAAAAAAAACTTTCTTGTCTGTTTTCATTTAATTTGGGGAGTTACTTCTTTTCAAACATCGTCAAAAAAAGCTGAAACAAAGAAAAATTGCTAATATAACGAAGAGGTTAACATTTCGGAGAGATACCGCGGTTTATTCAGGTCGCCTTATTTTTTTTATAATAAGAACTCATTTGTGCCTTCCTTTTAAGAGCAAGATTTTAGTATTTTTTACTTAGTTTTATTATAGCATTAGTGCACTTCATACTAATTTATTGATCAAGTTGTCCGAATTGATAAGCAAACAATTTCTAAAGTATCAGTTCAAAGTAGTTCAAATATTATCATCAACAAACGGTTCTATCCAATATCTCGATTGTATCCAACATAAACAACTAACATTCCCTTAATAAGTACGTATCACGAAGAGATCGTGGCGTCTAGGTCCCGTACAGTGACACCTTTTACAAGACACGACCCCGCAGGTTATTCTTCACTTCACGGAATATGCTAAAAACCGCTGTCTGGTAATAACCGGTATCAGACTTAACCGGGGCCGGTACGATGCTATGGGAAACAGAGAACAATAGTGCAACACTAGTACCTACTGTACCTACCTACATACAATCGATTACAATTAAAACGTTCGCTGCCAGTGACATCATATGTTTAATTGGCAAATTAAACTGTGCGTGGTTGGTATAAAAAAGAAAAAAACTGGGTTACTCCGCGTTGTTTTGTTATTGCTTGTTATGTGGTAGTCAGAAAATAGTAGTGGTATTATTATTATTATGAACTATTATTATTTCTTGATAAGAACCCTTATTCGTGGCTTATGGAGCTTTCATTCCATTTTAAGGAACCCTTATTCACAACTAATAAAAATATATAAATGAGTATCTTTGTTATAATTATTTTAAGCACAAAAATAATTATTTATGGATCATTTCGGCATACTTTTCAAGTGTCATGAGACCGATTTATTAGAGAAGGAAAATACACAAACATCCAACTGATATTTTTTCTTCAATAAATAGAAAGCATTTACCTACTAGGAAATAACAATTTCGTATCTATTTTTATACGTCTCGTATCGTTCGATTTTCGAAAAAAAACCAAGTCATTAATGGAAACCGTTGATTGTGAATGAAAAACGAAACGTTAGTGAAACGGTTTCAATAAACAAAAGCAAATCGCTTGGCTTATCAATGGTAGGTTTTTTTTTTGCCAAACTGGGCATATGGATCATTTCGTAAGCTGATTTTAGCTGTGATAGCTACTTCCATATGGGAGCGTCTGCTATGCAAAGCTTTGAGGTATTTGCTTAATTATTAGTGAGTTATTAGTAAAGATATAAGAGTCTTAATTTTAATAAATCTTAACCGATAACGGTCCGTAAATTATTGAAACCGGGCATAAATCACCACTCTGTTATCACTTTAGTCAAAATCACATTAAAAACAATATATTTATCTACGTAAGAGTGTTAAGAAACCATCTCAGTATGACACATTTCAGACAATATCCGAGGACATGGTCAAGAAAAACATAATCCTCAAAAAGAAATACCTATTAAAATGTGTCCGACATTCCGCCTATCTTTTTATGGTTCGCAATCAGAGACAATGTCCTGCGAATTGTATAACGGTACAATGATACATAGCAGTAGGCCGTATTAATGTCATATTATATGTATATACGGCTAGCGTGTGTAATCATAATATTCGATAGCCTAATAATAATTTAGAAAAAGTACTTCTGTTAAATATTAACTGAGTTAAATTACTATACACTGCATTTAATGCGGAGAAAAACCAAGTTCATTTTCTACAATCTGTAGTTTGTGTCATTGTTTTGTATTTCATTAGTAACTAAAAGAAATGTGTTAATTATATTGTAAGTTTATTATAAATATTCATATTTTTAAATCGAATCGTAATGTGTACCTAAAATAACCCCAATAGTTTTGAAAGCATCGTGCGCGATAAATCGTAATCGGCGCATCGCATACATTATTGCAAACACTATGTACATACGAAGTTAATTATAATAATGCCGTTTGTGACGCAATGGACAGTTCAGAACAGAAAGTTTACAATGTTTTTGCATGAATTACTAAACATTATAATTACGGAATTTGTGGGGCAAGTAGGCGCGATAGCGAATTACATTTTGATTTATTACTCTATCATTGCTTAATGTGTTACGCCCCCTTTATTGTAAAAATGATTGTGGATGAGTGCAATGCAAACTCATTAAAATTTATAATTTTATGATTATAAACCGAGATTAGGTTTATCTGGTGCGATTATGAAATAAAATAAAATGTTACAATTTCACCCCAAAAAGTAAACGGTTTATTTATTTGCAGTTTTTTTACAGGTGCTGCTTGTGGGGGCTGGTCTGCTTAAGTTTGCTATTTATTTACTTATTAAATATTTATTCAGTCTACTTTGTAATTTTGCCGCCGCGCCGGGGCACGTAATTGTTTTCAGTGCGATTAGAATGTAAATATTATGTAATGAATCTAAGCTTGTTTTGAAAAGAGTAATTGCTGAATTTATTGCCGGCTCTTCTCAGCAAATGCAACCTTCCGAACCGGTATTAGAGTATTAGAGTCAGACTTTTCATAAGTGCCTGCGAAGGTCTATTTGAATAAATGATTTTGAATTTGAATTTGAATTTTGATTTACTCTGACCATTTGAAATAATATGAAATTTTATTTATACCTGTCAATATGCAAAAGTAAAGCGTAAATTGACTTTGAATTTTAGTCCTTATTTGCAAAGGATTCCAAATATTTATTGAAGATGACTAATTTAAACTTTGTATTTTCCACGCGCTTCATTTTACTTGCCGTGTGCATTTCCCGTGACCATTCCTTCCCTGTTGTTAAAAAGTACTATAGAATGTGGGGAGACAATGTCTTGAGCTCGTCAGTAAACCGACACTTAAGTTCTACAAAGCCGTATTCTTTACCGGGCTTTAAATATTCATACGTCTTAATTGTGAAAGCTTTACGGTTGAAAATACAATAGCAGGCAGTTACTTACAAAATTACAGTTTGTAATCACAGGGGCGGGCGTATCGTTACTATCAAAGAATACTAATATGCTACTGTATTCTGTAATATATAACTATGTCAAATTTGATTCGTATGAAAGGGTTAATTTAAACTGAGCAGTCGTTGTTTAGAACAGTGGTCATTTCATTGGCGGCTTTTTTGACCGTTGGTCGATTGTTTAGAATCTAAACAACAACTAGACACGTCTAAAATTTACCTAGTGAGACATGTAAACTTATAGAAATAATCAATGATGACCGATGGTAAACACCGCCTTCGGAAACATAAACGTTATCTGCCTTCAAAGTACACTAATAAGTTAGAATTTATATATATATATTTATGTAAAAAAAAAATAGTTTTCTAATTTGAGCGTCGTATGCATTCTCAAATCACTCAAGGTTTGTCACTAACCGAGGATATGCATATTGTTAATTTGGCGACTATATTGAATATGTTTTTGCTCTTTTACGCCCAGAATTCCATCATATCTTCAAGTCCATGGTTCATCGGATCATGATAAAATTTATATGAGATGGGACCACCGTGGGATCAACTGTAATAAATACACTTTAAATCATCCGATTTGGATATGCCGTTTCCGAGTAACCGGTGAACAAATACATATAAAAATATATACAGACGAATTGAGAACCTCCACCTTTTTTTGAAGTCCGTTAAAATTGTATTAATTAAATATAATTTTATTGCAAGGTTTAGTTAGATACATAATGTTAAGTTATGAAAGAATCTTAATTAGTTAAATAAATAAGGACCTGTACAATTAAAAATACTTAATTGAAATTAATTGTTGATAGGAAGCAGTAAATTTGATTCTTAAAATAATTAGCACAAGGTCGGAATCATAATGATGATTGACGCCTCCAAATCTTTTAATTGTCTAGTCGCGTTTTTTTAAGATGACACGAACTTGGAATTCTTGTCTCAATTTATTGTAGTTTTTTTTTCTTCTTTGTTCAAATCGTCTTAAATCCTATAAGTTATGTTTTTTGCTAAAATAATCTAAATACATAATAAACTTCACTGAATATGTATTTAATTTTAATCTGACTGCCCTTTCCATTCTTTTCGATATATTTGTAGGGGGCAGCGCGTTCCAATACCAACACCAACCAATCCTCGGTAAATAATTCGTCTTAAATCTAAGTACAAGGGCACCTTTTGTATTTAAGATTAACTGATGACTGAGCTTTTGATACGTCACTGGTGTCATCAAAAGAAGGCAGCTTTTTTAAAGGTGTTTTTATCGATAAAAATATCAGGATTCCCGTGAGAATTTATAAACAAAGTACTTAATTCGACCTAAAATTGTCCATTTACTTTATGATTTTATTTTCCATCCTCAAACTTTAAAACTAGTCATCAAAATCTTTTTTAGAACTTTACTCTATCTTATCTGTGTAGGTAGATGAAGCCCCAAACTTCTACTAGAGATTTTTAACAAAATTTAAACAATTTATACATGTTATACAATTTAAATAAATATAATCGTAGTAATTGTGATTTTGTAATAAAGGCTTGTATTTTGCATGAAACCAGAACACAAAACCGTGTTTGGGAAATATTTATCATTATTTTTTTTTCTATTTCCTAGTCTTTCATCGAGAGGGATTTTTATAGGCAAGCTAATTTTTTCCGGATATATTTTGGATATCTTTGAAAATATAAAACTGTATAAATTTAATGGTAACCTAATAATCTATACGTGTCAAATTGACTACAAGTTACAACTGATAACCTCGAGCCCGTGGAGTCACTCGCCCACGTCCACTTCGCGTCTTATTTTCCCACGTTAGCCTATTTATGCATAGGCATCCCACTAATATGGGACTGTCTTGCTCATTAACATATACAAAAAACGAGACGGCAATAGTTGTGTGTACTTTTCGGACGTGTCCCGCTTTTGTATGCGCGAACAATCCTTTAGGACTCACTGAGCATTTTGTTATGACCACAATACTTGAAACGAAGATAAATCGTATGTAAACTGGATGATTTAGGTCGTTTATAGGGCAAATTATAATGCCGTATTCGTATTTGGAGCTCGTTGTTCATAATAAACAGTTGCTTAATGCAGCAAAGGAAGGTATACTTTATCATTTTATGAATAGGGTTCTGATACCATTATCGTATCGTATGTTATTAACCCTCTTACAAAACGGTAACTCGGTACTTTGGTCAGGATATTAATATTTTAATTACTCAGCCTATGTTAGTTTTTTCCGCAATGCATTCTGCTTTGTTTATAGACACATGAGTAATTTTCTTGAAACGTTGGCTCAAAAACCCACCAAGACTTACATCATGACGTGACTATCTTACTCATGATTCGATGACGGCGTCATTTGAGAAGTGTTCCCTATGTAAAAGTTGTACGTAGTATTTATCTACTCTGAGGTAAAAGCTTCTGTATAAGTAGGTACATATTTCAATTATTTCACCAAATTGCTAATGAACAGAATAAAATTTGAGAGAGGTAGAGCATAGCGTTTATTCGCTCAAAGAGCAGCTCTAAGAAATACCTCCACCTTACAGAATACCACAGCCAAATAACTTTATGTTGTGTAAAGTTGTGTTCCTGCGCGTGAGTAAGGTCGCCAGAGCTTATAGGGGAGGGGGGAAAGGTCGGTAACGCGTGAGCGATGCTTCTTGTGTTGCAAGCGTCCATATGGCTATGGTAACCGCTTACCATCAGGTGGGCCGTACGCTTGTTTACCGACTAAGTTGTATAAAAAAAAACAAAATAGAAATTAATAATATATAGCTTCATTTTCGATGTAGAGTTATGTAGAGGTAGTTGAAGCAGTATACTCTAAATCAACCCCAAACTTTTTTGTATCTCTAAGGTGTCAAATGACCATTTGGCCCGCCTGATGGTAAGCGGTTACCTATACACACTTGCAACACCAGTGGTATCAATCACTCAACTGCACAATGTAAAACTTTTGTCTGTCTGATTTGCTCGGGCTTATTTCCGGAACAACTGAACCGATTTGGACTTTCATTAGCAGGTAGAGAGATTCTCAGAGAGTAATTTAGGCTTAATAACTTATTATCCCGGATTTAAGGACCCCAGAAATTCGATGAAACTGCCGGACACAGTTAGAAGGTAATGAAATAAGTTAGATTGAATCTACTACGTAATAAATAAATAAATAAATAAATATCCTGGGACATTCCTCACACACGGTCATCTGATCCCAAACTATGCAGAGCTTATACTATGGAAACCAGATAACTGATATAATACATATACATACTTTTTTTTTTGTAAATACATACTTAATATACATAATTACACCCAGACTCAGGACATATAGACATGTTCATGCACACAAATGCATGTCCTGTGTGGGAATCGAACCCACGACCTGCGGCGCGTAAGGTGAACCTTAACCAACTGCGCCAACTGGCCCGTCAAATACACAGTTATACAGCATTACTTTCCATGAATAATCTATAAGGCTTTCAATATGAAATAATAGGAGTGCAATCGACAAGCCATTTATCGAATATTCTTATCGGCTCTATCGACCTGATTGGTTTTTATGAAGTGGGTCAACTTATACAATGCACTCTGAATGATTTACTGTATTTCAGTGCAAACCAGGAAGCTAGAGCTAAACTAGCTAAGCTTATTATATAGCTATTAGCTATACGACACGATACTTGCCATTTCACCGCAAATGTCAACTTCGATCGGTTATGTCAGCTTTTTTATCGCTACAAAACGCTAAATGGTATGATGAAATTTTTATTTATGTGTAGTTTCGCTTATTTATTTAATTTTTTAATTATTAATGTAATATTAGGTTATTTTAGATTTCTTTATGGTTTTTGTGACCGTGTTTTACATTAGAGCAAACGAATAATTAGTAACATTAGGACTGACTGGATCTGGCTGGCAGCAGGGGCTTATCGTTTGATTTTACCATGATTATTTGCTACCTTATTAGCACAAAAAAGCTATTTTTCATGTTCATAAAGCTATATTAATGATTTATAATAAATACTAGCATCCCCCACGTTTCACCCTATGTCCTCCATACCATACGCTATCTGCATGCCAAATTTCATCACGATCCGTTGAGTAGTTGAGGCGTGAAGGCGTAACAAACAAATAAACAAACTCACTTTCGCATTTATAATAGTTAGGAAGTTAGGATAGATAGTTAGGATAGGATTAGGATTATTGCTTATTTCCAGGTAATACTTCCATCGAACCAGATGTATTTGAAATGTTAAATCTTTTGTAAACGTGAGTATTTGTGCCATTTCTTTGCAACACGACAAAATTAGCAGTTGTTCAACCCCGGCAATGGTTATCGAATAATATCAACAAGAAAAAACAAAATTTCTTTATTAAATGATAAGTTTGTAAGTTACATGGGCTGGGACTCCCCTTTTAAGTTTCTAAAACCTGTATTAAGAGAGACCTGCAATATTAATCCCGGGAACACGGGTGCAACCACGGGGAGAACTAGTTATACTTTCACGAAGTGTCAATGTTACTCTTATGTGATCACGATTGCTATTACAGCTGACTGGCCAATGAACCCATTAGCCAAAACTTGTATCAATCTATATCTATTTTAAATGTGCATAATGAATAACGCTTTCCTAGACACTGTTTTACAATAGAAATATAATATAAAATAACAGCTGCTGTCTAAAAGAGCCATACATTTTTATGGTTGCTGTTACAAGTTAATCTTACCTACATCTAATTGTGATGTGTAGATGTGATACATTGAATACACACGAATAGTAGTATTCTACAAATAAATCGTTATTTGACTGTTCAGTATATTGCATAAAGTTCCTGAGTCTTTTCATACTAACAAGGAGACAGCAAGGGGTGGGGTTTTTAAATCAAAGTAGTGAGGTTTGATATGCAGAATTACTACTCTCGCTTGTAGTTTTTTTTTATTACCTACAATATGATAATTTACTTATTTTTAACCGACTTAAAAAAAGGAGGAGGTTCTCAATTCGGTTGTATGTTTTTTTTTTTTTTTTTTTTTTTATGTTTGTTACCTCATAACTCTGTCATTTATTAACCGATTTGGAAAATTTTTTTTTTGACTGGACGTGTACCCTACACTTCCCGTTTGGTCCCATTGTCATCAGATCAGGATTTGATTACTTCTTAGTGTACTTTGAAGTCGGTTTAAGTTTTTTGTAAAACAGTCCAATTATTATGATAGCAATTTCTATTTCTTTAATTTTTAAAAAGCTAAAAAGTTATTTTTTTCAATTTTTCTTATTTTTTTTGCCAATGAGTATTCTTAACGAGTACTAACTACACGCCAAACCTCACTTTGATTCGAATACCCCACACCCCTGCCGTCTCCTCTTAAGATAAAGCGGGTGTGGCCCTTGTCTGGAAGTCACAGGATTGTGTGGCATCGCTATCGCTTCTTCATAGAGAGATTATTTACATACTTTATTTAAGAGCTCGAGTATATTCGCGAAATTGAGTACCAATTATATTTTTACATTTAGATAGATAATAGATAGAAGACTTAAAAATAATAATGATGCTACAATGGGCGAACATGCTACATTTGTTTGCATAATTGCTAAAACGTTGCTCTATTATGTCCCAAGTAGCTTTTTAAATCCTAATTTATTAATGTTTCTTACCGAATAATGCTTTTTTAAATGGATGCTGAAGCATCAAAATTATTTAAATCCTCAATGAAATGATAGATAGGTACTAAGCGATGAGACTGACTAGACAGACTTTTAAGATCTTTGAACTCTGTCGGAGGTGCGACGACATACAGTCTGTATAAGCATAAATTCAACCGTGCCATGCTTAAAAGTGCTTGAAAATTCTTTTAAATCTATGAAAACCCGTATTATAAACGTTATATAAGTTTGAATTATATAAACAACTGTTATTTGATTACCAGCGATAAAAATGTATTTTTAAAGTCGTGTAACATGTTAAAAATACCGTCAAATAATAATGCGATGTGTGCATTGATTACATCTACATGGTATATAAATTCGGCAATAGTGGGGTCAACGGCTGCCACTGTCAGTTTGTCTTCACCGTTCACATCTAAAACTCTATTATTATGCGTCCGATACGTAGTTTTGATAGCCAATAAATTGATTCGTGAATTTTATCGTATTATTATTAGGATTATGTACATACATTAGCCAATAAAGATTGAATTTAATTGCGAATTTAGTAAAGATTGTCGGAGATAGTATGAAACGACGACGATTAAAAAAATAATGAAGTGTCAAGTTTTAAAGTCTCGAACAGGATACAATAATCTAGGATGGCTCGTTTCCTAGATTTTTAAGTAAAACAAAACCAGATTAGTGCTACGAGATTATGTGTAAATCTTTTCTTAGAGCAAACAGAGGTAAAGATGCTAATCCTGATAGTAGAGTCAAGACACTTTTGTTTTAATTGATCCTTGTAACTTTCCACCACTTGCGACGACGGTGGCGGGTGAAACCACGCTTTAAATAAGCCTTTCTAATCTTTTGTTAATTCATTAGGAAAGCACTCGTTAGTAATTTATTTGCGAAACGCGACGATATCTTAACATAATCGATGATGAAGTTCCGAGTCGCCATTATGTTCAAGGAGCGCTCAACATACCTACAATGTTCTGATCAATCGAGTGTCGATCAGAAAATCAGAGTTATAGCCGAATAAAAACACAAAAGAGAGAACTGGCTTATCATTGACAAGTTTTTAATCTGAATCGTAATGTGATGACCAACACACAAAACACTGATTGATAAAAGAAACCTACCTATGTCGTGTTTTGTTCAAATCTTCATAATCAGAAAAAACAGTAATGTTCTGTGGTTTGAGCTATTCAAATAGATTGGAACTGTAATTTGAAATTTATTACATCTGAGTTATTAGGACACAATAACAAAAAATATGCTTATAAAATAATAAGAAATAGCGTTCCGTTTCATATCTTATTATGCACCAACTATATACCTAGTATACGTAGGTAGTATGGATTGCAAAGAAAGAGTTTTTTTTATCAGTTTGGCGATTAGTGCTGGTAATCTTTTCATACGTTTTTTTAGAGTTATCAGTGGTGTAAAGCGCCTTTAGCGAATTAGTTATGGTTTTTACTATTAAAATGTTCTCAGGTCCCGGTACAACAGCATCGTGTATGTTTTAAACGATATTCGCCAGATGTAATCGTACAACCACCTTAATTTCTAGTAACCGGTTAGTGATGCGGAAAACCCGTCCATTTCGGGATTGACCACTTGGTTCCGGTCGTTGTATGTTTTCGATGTATAAATTGTGATATTTTTATTTTCTTTTTCCTTATAGGTACACCGGACAACAACACACATGTAATAGTAGCCTTTGAATTCGCCAGTAAATAAAGATAAAAATCCATTGTTGTCATTCCATGAATTTGCAATACATCGCATATAATTCCATTGGAATAAAACACAAATAATATTACTTACAAGTTTGTTTGAGTGATTACAGATTTTAGGAATTGCTTTTTTTTGTTAGAGCATAAAGCGTAAGATTCCCGTTAAAATAAGTATAATTTCTTTGAGTCGCTCACTATATTTGACTTAGTTTTGAAGCATTCTAATTTCGTATGTAAATAACCCTCCTTCCGGGTCAGTCGGGTAAAAATGGATGGATCAAGTGAACATAAAGCTTGCATCGCACAGTCGTATTGGACACACGTTACTACATATTTATTGCATCTTGTAGGTATAACTTATGTCAAGAATTCGTCAAACGTGTCCCTATGCAAATATATGATTGTGTTTTAGGAATGTGGATTTGTATACTTGATATGCGTATTTCGCATAATATCAATGAATTGATGTGAATTCGAGACCAAGGTTTCGGTTGCATGGGTTCAATTCAAGCCGTAAACTATTTATAACACGGAAAATCCTTTTTTAATCTTTATCTAATAACTATAAAATCCTTTTACCTTATTATTTAAAATAATATCCTAGGAATTCAGACTCGGCGATCTGATCCCAAATTAAGCAGAGCGTGTACTATATAAACAGGTAACTGATATACTACATACTTGTATTGTATTATTGTATAGATATATAAAGACTGAGAACAAGTAGACATTCAAAATTCAAAAAATATGCATCGATTGGACCCAATTATATTTTTATGCCTTTTGCGGTCGAGACCTTGGGACCATGGGGGTCAGAAGCTCGCCGTTTTGCTCGCACCTTGTCTTCAAAATTGATCGAGACCTCCGGAGACCAGCGGGCGGGGAGCTTTTTCCGCCAACGCGTCAGCTTGGCTATCCAAAGAGGAAACGCTGCCAGCCTTCTGGGAACCTTGCCGTTAATCGGAAGCAGCGGCAGGCTTGAGGAAATTTTCTATATATAGATTATATTTTGTAAATATAGATTGTATTTTGTACATATTTGTTGTAAATAAAAAATTATGTATTTGTTTTAGTAGACATGTTTATCTAATATATGTTTTGGGTGTGAATCGAACCGAACGTATAGTTGCTGACAGAGTATTTAGTGTCTGAGCAAAAGGGACCATCATTATTGAAGCTTGAAGAGGCTGATTCACGATCATCACCATCCAAGAGCAAATATAAGATTTAGCGACAAAGTCAAGGACACATGCGCTCTAATTGGCCAAGTCAATAAGGACACAACAAACGAAAACATTAGCCCCCAATACTGTTTAAAGGGTCAAAGGAAAAAAATGTCACATTCTTTGACAATGACAATAGAGTGACGTTATTTACGTGACCCTTTAACAGTATACCTATTAGTTAAATAACGTTTTATGCTGTGAGTGGTTGGTACTTTTATTAATCAGTGCATAAGCACTTAGTAGTTGCGTTATGTTTTTTTTCATGTCAGACGGGCCACCTGATGGTAAGTGGTCACCCACCACCGCCTATGGACATTTGCAATACCAGTACCCCGAGTGTTAAGAATAGACGTTAGTAAACGCCTACTAAAGGATCATGCCGAGATTTGTACAAAAAAAATAAAGATTTTTAGAGACGTTGGAATGACGTTATAATTGATCCTTGGTGCTTAAGGAACAACTTGAGCCATTTAAAATATTTTTAGAACCCCGGCATAATAATGCGAATTTCTATGGCAAGCCGGCGAATCGCGACTATTTGCGACCAAAACCATTATGTTGTTGTTATGTTTTGCGGGGTTTCTAAAATATTTCATGTATATTAACATGTTGCTGGTCATGTAATCTCAACATTGGAAGTGATTAAATACCCTCTAAAATGTTTTATTTTTTTGTACAAATCAATGTATGGAGCTCGCCATGATTCTTTGTATGGGAGAAATTAGTACGATCAGTATGCCGCTAGAGGCGCTGCATCAATTCCTATAGAGAAGTGTCGCAAACGCATTAGCAAGCGTTTACTAACGTCAATTCTTTGCACTAGGGGTACTGCCAATGTTTTGCCAACCTTGTAGAGTCTTGTTAGAGACTCTTTTTATGCCTTTTTTGAAGAACCCCATATCGTAGCGCTGTGGGAAAACCGTAACAGGGACCAAATATTTGACAACATTCCAGGTAAAATTGTAATTTTATGTAACGTACCAGCTTTGTGATACTTTGTATCTGGGTTTTACACGATGGCAAAGAAACACAATAATCTCAATTCCAAGGTCGGAATACAATTGATCCTTATTGTGAAAGGATTTCCCGTTTATGTTTTGTCGAAAGGTGCTAAAAGCAATAAAATGGTTATCGGTTTCGACGGGTCCGGATGTGTTAAAAAATCATTCAATGGAATCGTTGTTTAAAAGTCGAAGACAGAGTAGATAGTGGACTTTTGCCTAAGAACTTGATTGTTATCTATCTAGTGATTTGTGAGTGATTTATCTAGTGATAGCTAATTAAGATATAGTATTGGTTCATCCATTAGCATCTTAGTACCTACCTTTTTTTGTGGACTGTAAGGTGTTAGTGTCACATGGCGTATGGGTACGCGGACAAATTGGCGAGCGCAGATGGTCTCAACCGGGATCTTTATACAAAATTATTTATCTAAAAGTAGAACTAAAGGGTTAGTAACTACATGGTGTAATCAAATAGGTATTATAGTGAATGATTCTCTTATAAATTATTAGGTACCACAGATAAAGGAAAATAAAAGTTAGTAATAGTGGTGATTACTTTTTTAATTTTATACCATTTTTTATACCTAATTCATTATCCTATCAACTAATATTATGAATGCGTGCATATGTCTATTTTATAGACTTTGTATGGTATAATAGTTAGGTATTCCAGGTCCGGTAATAGTACATTACATAGGGTACTTTTTATCCTGGGAAAGTGGATGAGACTGCTGGGGACTGCTAGTAATATAGAATTTGGAATAATTCATGATTATGTACCTATACCTGTATCATTAATACGAAGTAATAAGAAGTTGCCTTTTCATTGTATTATTAATGAATTAAATGTATGATGTAACTAAACGAATAGAGTAAATAATTTTCTATAAGCAAAATAATGGTAAAAAAGGTTTAATATTTTAATTGTATTTTAAAGAATCATGCCAATATTTATAAAAACAAAGAAAATATTATTTGAATTTATTATTTATTATGTGCCCTAAATGCTTTAGTTATGCGGAGTTTGTAAAAAAAACATGTTATTTAACGCAATATTAGAAATGACAAGATTTTTTTGAAATCCTTTGTTTTTTTTTGCTCTTTGACATAATTATTTACTACAGATTAATGTTACTCCGTTTACTCACTTTTCTTGAACGCAAGAAAGTTGTTTCGTAAGTTGAAAAGTTTATGACCCTACTAATAAATGTATGAATATAAATGTCGAATATAACCGAACGTAATTGAATAACAACTAATAAACAATAGCTAAATATTTTACCACGCTCGACCATCAGAAAGCTCGTGCACAAAAATAAGAATAAAAAAACTTAAAAAACCGGCTCCACGTACCAAAGTTGCGAATTAAATATTTTTTATGAAATAAATACGACGTTATAACACTAGGTACCTCGCTTAGATCAGAAACACAGTCTTAAAATCACAAAATCACTGCATTACTTTGTATTCAACTTTTTTTGTGTGACCGCGGTATGGTGACTCCACGTTCCGAGTAGATACCGGTACCTACAAAGTCATAAGTACTACTGAAGAGCCTGTTGCAAGACAAGTCGCCTCAGGTACAATTTTCACGTCTGTATTAACCGGCGGAGTGTGAGAGATTCACTTTGTTGATAAGTGCCTTGTTGTAAGGCTGCCACCGCGTCCGGTCAGGTTGCATCGAAAAGAACATTGTATCATATCGTCCAGCAGGCACCCAGCGCGGAAGAGAGAGATGAACAGTGAATGACTGCGAACCCTCACAAAGATTAGTCAACTTAATGACCACCGTTGAGACCACTTATATTTTTAAGTTATTTATTAATGTTGACAGTAGACTTTTAATGCATTTCACAAAAACATTTAATAGCAAAAAATGCTATGTTAATATTTAATATAAACATGTTTAAATATGTATTTTCCTTGTTAAAGTTAATAACACCGTTAATTATTTAATCGAAGTAACATTTGTATTTTTATAAAACATGAATGGTTTCAACGTATAAGTTGATACAAACCTGATTATATGATAATTGGAAACATTTTGTATATTTATTATTGCTCTACAGTTAAGTGATTCCTTATCGGAGAAAGTTTTAAGGCCAATTATATAAAGCAGGACCGTCTACACGTCTATTCACAGCTCTTTGCCCCCTGACTGACGTCACCGTTTTGAAATGTCAGCAACGCGCGTCATATCGCCATCTCCTTCTAGCACCGTTCTCCCGTAGGGGACTAATTCAAGGATACAGTGCACTCTTCAGTTCACTGCTCCCTCTGTGGGTAGCGTTGAAGCCTACCCGAAGCCTCACAGTATGCAATGTACCTACTAGAGTATTCCAACATATTTTTTAAAGTAAATAAATAAGAGGGAAACTTCGATTAAATATTTTTAGCATTAAATCTCTATTTTGGTTTAGTTATACAAAATTGCCCATGATTTCATAGTAATTTGGAACTGTAAATGTAATTTATATTGATTAAATTCACTATTCGGTTAGAGTTGTCTCGCTGTTCAATCGCTAACAAACTTTACTGCGCCCTCTATTTTTTTTTCTTTTTAGCTCGGTATCGGCGCATCGACAAGTTTTTATACAGACAGCTGATGTTATTGGCTGTACCCGCAATTTATTTTAATGGACTGAGTAAATATTTGTACCCATTTGAGACGAATTAGGTGCACCCTTCACAGCGATAAATTAATCGTCGTTTAACCTGTATGTAGGTAGTTGAGGTTAAGTGAACTTATCTAGGTATATAGGTACTTTATTAAATTAAGAGTAAGATACGTACCTGATCTTCATCTATGTAGTCAATGATTTCGCTTCTGGAATGAAGAAGAGAAAATACTTTGTAAATACGAGTATCGCGGTAAACTGTCTCAAGAAAACTCGAGAGGCTGTGAAAGTTTGAGCCTCAAATCACGTAGCATTCGGCGCGTGCATTTCCTTAGTTGGAAAGCACTTTGTGTAAGACTATGGAATTTGGTCGTGCCACGGCTTCGAACCCTGTGAGAATACCCAGAAGCACTTTGAAAGTATGTACTTTATAACAATAATGTAATGTAATTAATCGGAAGCAGCGGCAGGCTTGAGGAAATTTTCTATATATAGATTATATTTTGTAAATATAGATTGTATTTTGTACATAATTGTTGACAATAATGTATCTGTATAAATAATATGACTTAATACAGAACCATCTTATTATAATTTAAGTTAATTATTGTCCAAGTACCTAAGCACATAAATTGTTAGTCATAAGATGTTAGGCTCCTTTTAAAAAAAAATACGACTTAAAATAATTAGGATTAATGATAAATTACCAACGCTTTATGTTTTTTACTATACCTACCATTTCTAATGTCTCCAGCTATCCCAAAGTGATAAATCACATACTCATTGTGGCGTGTAATAATATATCGATAAAACTGTAAGAACTGATAGCTCATATATACTACTTTTCCAAAGTCTAGGTGAGATTTAATACAGAAATACGTATCCAGTTTTATCCATATATGCATTGAAGGCATGTGCCGATTCAAGTAATATTTTTACATGGAAAATATTACTTACCTACATCGAAGTTTCTTGATCACCGGCCTCTGCGCTGTACTGTCATGGATTCTCACTTGCGTTGGATCAATCTCTTCACAGTCGTCATCATCATCATCGAAGGGTATTTGACCAGTACGCCTTGCCAATATAGAATCCATAAATGGACTGTATATTTGACCCGATGTGCCCAAAATATCGTCTATATCTGTATAACGTGAGATATACTTCTCCGCGCCCTTCTGATACATGTTTGCTGAACTTCTTCTTCTATATTGTCGGTGATTTTCGTACGGTGATGAGCGACCTCTATAGTATTCGTTTTGTTTTGGAGTTTCTAGTCCTTCGGGACTCCTTCTGTCACCCAAGGGTTCATCTTCTAAGTGTAAAGGAAAAGGTGGAACATGTGATGTTGGCACATAAACTTGTACCTCTTCTGAGTCAGAGTCTTCACTTTCTTCAGGCCCCGGAGGTGGAGTAGGCAACTTCTCGATACCTTCTGGAATGTTTTTGTTACTAGATAACCACCAAGGTCGCTCACCTGATTCTACGTGCCGTATTCTCCTCAGTGGAAAGTTTCTTTCAGATCCAGATTTGCTTAGGCTTTGAGTATCAGGTTTATTAACACTTGAAGAATTTTCATTACTTGTAAGCCACCAATCCTTTTGATCACCAGATTCAATACGACGAACTTTAAAAAAGTTATATTTATCACTTTTGTCACTATCACTAGAAGACTTTCTAGGGGGAGTCAAACGCTCAATTCCTTCTGGAATATTTGCACAGCTATCAAGCCACCATGGTTTTTCCTCTTCAGCAAATTTGCACTTCTTTAAAGGTTTATTAGGGTCAGAATTATCAATTGAATTCGACTGTGGTGTGTGGTTATCATTTTTGTTGTCGCAATTGGATTCATTCCACCAAGCTTTCTCACCAGATTCTACATGTTTTATTTTCCTGGGAACATTATCCGAGGATGATTTTTGGCTTTCACCATTTTGATTGTTAGATTTCTTATCAGATTCAGATTCCATCCACCATGCTCGATCACCAGATTCAATTGGTCTTATAGCTTTGAGTTTTACTAAATTGTCATCATTCGAAGCAATAATATTAGACGTATTATTTTTAGTTTTGCTACACTTATCACTTTCTGTTGTAAGGTTAGAAATGTCTTTACCAGTCGATTCAGAAGTAGTACTTTCTGGCCAACGACTGTTATCGGTTGTATCTTGATGTCGCATTTTAAAAAGATTAGTAACAGGTGCCAATGCTCTTATCAAGAAAGATTTTGCATCCTCAGTACCTTCATGTTTTTGTACTCCAATTGGTGATGACTGTCTTGCTGATCTATCCGTTGGAATTGATAATTCATCGGCAGAAGTTCTCGCCACATCATTTGATTTTGATTTTGAAGCAGTTTCATCTTCGCTTATAGAAGACTGAGTTGAAAGAGTAATGCTCGACTCTGGACTGTGGCTTTCCCGTGATTTGGAATGTTTTAACTTTGGCGAACTTTTTTGTAAATTAGTATTTGAAGAATTTCTTTGAATACTTTTCGTTGAGGTTGAAGTTACCTTATCTACTACTTCACTACCTTGATCCGAGTCCGTTGAACTCACAGATTTACTCCTTCTTTTAATAACTTTCTTTTTAGAAGTTGAATCCGAGGATGAATCTGTACTTGTCTTACGAACTTTAGTTTTTTTAACTTTGGTTGTACTTTCTGTTTTTGGCGCTTGTGGTGGTAACTGGCAATTAGTAATAGTTATTTCTGGTGACACTAACTCACCAGATGCTACTGGGCTCTTAGCTCTTTTTAACTTTAGATTTACATTTATAATTATTTCTGACGTGTCGTCACCTTTGTTTTGTTCGAATAGCGTGACAATATCTTGATTCGATTCAGTTACGGTATTATTTGGCATAATATTATCTGTATTGTTTTCAGAATAAACCGCCGCATTCGTGTTTTCTTTTGGTTGTGGTTCTGTGCTGTGACTTCTACTACTCCTGTCATTATAAGAATTACTAGACGTGTTATCCCTTAAATTAGGGTATTGGGTTGAATATCTGCCCGCATATCCAGTATAGCTAGCATTTGGGGAAAAATAAGACCAATTAGTCACGCTAGTCCTCGCGGTGCTACCAAATCTACTAGTTCGTGTAGTGTCATCCAGCCTATCTGATTGTATTTCCTTGTCTATCATTTCTGGTCTTCTTTTGATACGCGTAACAATTTTTTCTATCGTCTTTGCCATGTCTGCTCTCCTACTTCTTACGTATGCAGATGATCCAGGGGGAGTTGGTGAGGTATGACGAGTAATAATTGTTATAGTTTCATAGTCATTTTCATTTTCTTCACGTTTTAAATTAATAAACTTTTGATTATTATCATTGACTGACTGTTTTGATGGGTCTAGTTTCTGTTGTATTACGATCGTTGGGGATACAGATTTTTCGATATCGATTTTATTTGTTTCACTATTACTAACTGGTGATACTGAAGTCCTCTTACCTACTGTAGGGGGACTTCTTAAGTAATTCGAAGAAGCCAAACGGTTGGCTATAGCATATCGGTTAACGGTTATTTCGGGTTTCACTTCTGCTCTCGTAGCAGGTCGCGTGTAATTTGAGGTTCGCGGGTACAATTTGTAGCTCGACAGACTGTTATAGCCTGTAGACTTATCAGTCTTGTTTGGAATGTCTTTATCACGATCACCAGGACTAGGATCATGGGCTTTTTCTTTATAGCTTTTTGTTGTTCTTCTTTCTGGGCTTAGATGCCTAGATGGTCGACTGAGACCATATTTCGATGCTGTCGATACTGGGCTGACATCTCTGCTTTTGGTGGTGCTGATGGATGGTACCGTGAGCTTGGAGTAATCTTTCTTTTCATATTTGGAGGTGGTAGAGGCGGGTTTCTCTGATTTGTTGTAATTTGCATATCGGTTGGCAATAGTCGAGATGGGGGTTTCATCTTTAGCAGTCGAGCGTTCGGGGCTTAGAATAGGAATGCTCGATGACTTGTATGAGGGTGTGGTGTTAAGATATTTTGCTGTGACAGTTGAAGGCCTCTCAGTCGATATGCTCGATGTGCTCCTCCCCGTGTCTCTTGACCGACCGTAGGTTGGTGTTTCATACTGAAATAGAAAATAGAAAAAAAATTACCCACATATAAAAAAACTTGTCTGTACCCCATTTCATAGGCCGCATCTATTATTTTATTTATTTGGCATCAGCCAATTAACAAACTCTACAGCCAAAAATTAACAGTTAGATCAGCTAAAATAATAGAAACTTTGGAGAACCAAAGAAATTAGACGATATAGCAAGTTTATAAGCGGATCTAATTGCATTTTCATATATCCCTCGAGCATAACACGGGATCCATATTCTTCGTTCAACACTATAAAGCTGTTCCTTTAACCGCTTATAAATAGCGAAGGGAATGCGTATGCGCACGTACAGATAACGTTCGGGGAGGGATTTTATTGAGCCCTTCGCTATTCGGGCTCGGAACAGATAGACTGATTAATATATGAGTAGGCTCAATAAGGAATTTACCTACAGTCAGTCTTATATTTTAATCATCATTACTTAATTTTGAGTAAAATACATAAAATATTTTGTTTTTGGTTTTTATTCAATCACTATGGCATATTTTGACATGGCTAATGGCACAATGGGGTATTATTGCCCGGTAATAAAAGTTAAGAATATTTTATATAACTTAGGAAGTGAAAATGGAATAAGAAAAGTTGTATCAACCAATGTTTATTAATGTTTATTTTCACAATTATATTTTTATACCTCGTTCCACAAAGTGTAGAGCCGACTCGATATAAAATGATAAATAATTTCTCTTATAAATAAGGTATTACAGTCCGCGGTGAGTCGGTGAAAAAAAAGTTTGCGTGACAGCTGTCATACAGGTTGATTTTCAAAGGCTATCTTGTAGTTTGTATTTATTTTGGAAGCAAACATCAAAAACCTCAGCCTTAGGATTGAGGTAAGGCCTATCAGGCTTTATCTATAATCTATATCTATAATAGGGATGTTTCCTGGGTAAAAAAGAAATAATTCTAATTAAGTAGTCCGTCAGTTAGATTATCAAAAAATTTTTGCTTTACCAAATTCATATCCTGTATTTTTTTGTTTAATTGATAAGAGAAAAAATAAGTGTCTTATATTTTTTGATAATGTATATGACGGACTAAATAGATTTTTTCAGGAAAGTAGCCTATTGTACGTCTCAGAATCTCGGCACTGGAAAGAAACTTATAAAAGTATACTCACATAATTTCTGAATGACATCTTGCCAAATTATCAGCTGGCTTCCATTAGTCAAGTTGTAAAATTAGATGCAACTCCTTCGTGAATTCTGAAATTAATTAATATTAATTTTACTAAGTAACTCTAATCATATGGTCAAATAATATTAATAGTTGCTATAGTATTATAAAGAATGACTTGGCTTTAATTATATATATTATATTTAGAATAAAGTGTGAATTATTAAATGGTTATTAGTGTCCAAAAATCTGCGTCGATGGAGCTTAATTTGTGTTCTTTTAAAAAATAAAAAGAAAGATAATTCTGGACAAATCCATAAAAGATTCTCCGCTTGTGAGCCGTTTTTAGGGTTCCGAAACGAAAAGGTAAAAAGGACCATTTACAGTGCCACTCCGTACATCCGTCTGGGGGACCGAATTTTCAAAGCTGAGTTAAATTGATGTAAATATTACTGGAAAAGATAACGATGTTTCTATCTTAATTCCTTTACAAACCATAGACGTATAAAAAATATCAACACGGAGTGTCACCTTATAAGAAAGCGAAGCCGAATATTTCCTACGTATTCGTGACTAAAATCAGTACTAGCCCAAGCAGACACAAGTGATACTGGAGGTGCGTTCGAATTGGATTGATGTCGTTTTTAACAGTTTCAAAATGGGCATTTTTGTTTATGCGTTCGAATTGGAAAATTTCAACAATTTTGCAACTTTTGCCACAAACGATATTTCCCAAATCGAACGATTAGATACAAAAATGACATTTGCATGCTCATCGCCTGCTTGTCACTTGTCTCAACCTACCTTTTTCCTTCAGTTAATCTTTAAACAAAGTTAATCTGACAAATTATTCTCTTGCCTGTTAGTATTTCTATCAAATTTTACAATAAAAATTAGAATTTTCGCTTCCCGTTTGAATTTTCCAAAACTGATCTGTCAGATTCAAAGATGTCAAAATATGATCACAAACGACCCTGCCTCGGAGGTGGGTCAAAATTTGCAGTTCACGATGTCGTTTTTAACTGTTTCCAAGTAAAACGAACGATTAACGAAAACAGTTCAAAACGCCAATTTCGCCCACAACTTTCTAAAACGAACGCCAGATGTGATCGTTTATGGCATTTTTGACTGTTATTTTGCTACCATACCCCAATTCGAACGCACCTTATGTCTTATTGTCACTGTCAACGTCTCAATGCGGAATGACAACCGATCGGCTTCGTATGGTGTAAATGTGTGCGTGAGGCCATGTATTTACAAGAAGGCCGGCTTCCTTTTGGTGCTTCACTCGTTTATTAGGCGACAATCTGTCTTAATTTTGTTATATGTCTATGTTACAAACAAACATAGTTATGCGGTCCTGTTTTTCGCTACAGTGATGGCCCAAACCAATAAATATACGTCCTAGGAAGGTCGGAATCTTCGTTGCGTGAGTCAGATTCAGACTTGCTTGGCTGACTGAATCCATACTTCCATATACTATTACTAGGTATATTATGAATGCGGAAGTGAGTTTTTATTTTATGCTTTCACACATGAACCACAGAACTGATCGTGATGAAATATTAGGCATGCAAATGGTATGGAGAAAGACATAAACGCGGGTGAAACAGTGGGGAACAGCTAGTATTGGATATTTTGCATTGATCCAACCTTGATTATGATTCGATTTTACTTCGGTAACAAAAAAAAACATAAATTGTGGTGCTAAAGCTATAATATTTTTACAAGATCTACTTATTTTTTCTTTACCGTCAAATCAAAAATTATTATCTAAACTTAATCAACGTTAAAAACCTAAAAGAGATTTCATTATATTAATTTGTGTTCAAAAAAAAAATTTTTAGCACAGCATCGTTGGCTTTCAAAGGAAGCCGGTAAGAAATGTTGTCCCATTTTAATTACTTCGTCTCTTTGAATGATGTAAACGAGTGCTCCTTAAAACAAGGGAAATAGTGTACTAGTTTTTGATGAATATAAGCCAGATTTTGTGTGTTTGCTGAAAAATGATGTCAAAGACATTTATCCAATTGAGGCCATGAGAGGGTAAATTAAAGTTACTGAGTTTTCGCTCTGGATAATTGTAGAGGTACTTTCGTTTCTCAGAACGTTTTAAAAACGCTGGACCCAGCATTATGACGTGCGTTTAATACTACGTAAAGTGCAAATAATCTTAATGAGGTACCAAACGATGCCTAAGTCCCGTCTCAGAGGGAATTTGATCTTACATTTTGACACTCATAAGAACATTGAGAAGTTCCCACGGGATGAGCTTAAACTGTTTATTTTCTTGTTTAATGTCGCTTCAATTATAGGGATCAGGAAAAACAGGATCCACGTGTTTGTACGAGAGAGAACAAAACGGCATTTAAGTAGGCAAATAGGTGTTCTTATAATAATTATGGGATACTTGCTGAACAACTGAACATAATGGCGATTTTGAAATTGTTATTTGAGAGATTTTTGAGTTCATTCCGCCTACGTCCAGATTTATTTTACATGACAAACACCTTGATCGGCAAATTTAGTTTATTTTTTTCATTTATTGCGTGAAAGTTCACCTCATATAGTGAATAGAAGAAGTAATTACAACATAAAGAACCATTAACTGACTAAAACACTGACGTGTTGTGTGACTTGTATATTTCACAGACCAATTTTTTGGTAGATATTTTAAATTATAGAAATGAGCCAGGCGCTACGGGCACAAAGCGAAGCGGTGAAAAGGTAAAGCGGTTAAAATTGTGTCTATGCTTCGAATCCATGACCACCATCGCAGCAGAAATATCTCTTAGCCACAGATTTAGACGTAATAAGATATCATCAAAGAAATGTTCTTCTTTATCAGTAAATATCATTCAAGCATTTTTTTTCTACCAAAAAAAAAATTAAGCTAGCTATATATATTCTATTATAAATAAATTTATTGAGCTTCTATTTCTATCGATATCGAAAATAGGATGTTTACTTACTTCGTGTGCATATATGTTGCTTAATTTATGTTTATTTCTGGGACTTCCTGCTATGCAGTTATTTATTGGTGTCCTAAACCTGGGTAACAAATAGGTAAACTGCTATTTATATGTCTATGACTTCTATCTAATATATTCGTATTAAGTAGCAGCAAATAATATTTCAAATACAATGTCTTTTCAGTATCATAATTTGTCTTTTTCCTATTTGTGCTCTATAAGTTAATTTTGGGAAGTAATTTAAAATCATCTCATTGAATTACTGTTCGCATGCAATAACGGATTCATTTTTGGTTCCAGAAATAGAAGCGATTTCAAATAGTGTTCCGCGCTGACCTATATCGATCAAGTCAATGGACAAAAGATGGATGGTCAAGTTTTTCTTTCGCGCATCGCCTGTGTACAAATGTAGATTTTATTTTCTATTGCAAACGATTTAAAGTTTATTGTGTTTGTTATCTAATTATTCTGGTCGATGCCTCGCGTAAATCAGCCACACATGTGTGCAGTGATTGAACTTGTTTCAGTATTTTACGATCTAGGGTTATAAACGTAGTTGGATGTGGAATGCAAACTTTGCGAGTAAATACCGTTCGAGATCAGCTCAATTAATTGAAAAATAGTAGGCACGGGTAGCACTAACGAGTGGCATTTCATATTACATCGGTAAAATTTTGTGTTACATGTGTAAGCGTCCCTAATCAATAGACGTCACTTTACTTTCACAGGTTTGCAACGAAGATTATCATACAATATGCTAATTGAGATCTTTCTAATATGATAAATAGGAATAAACGTTAGTATGTTTCAATAAGTGTTTACTCTTTGCTTTATGCAAGGTCTATATTTCGAGGCTAACTTTATAATGATAGTCTTAAGTAGTTCACGGTAAAACGAGGAGTAAAATCTTGTTAATATACTAACGCGGGATGTCAATGTGCGCTGAAATAACAAGTCAAGTCAACACAGTCTTGAACAAAATATCGACAAAAATGTATCCTTTTAAAATTTCGACACAGGAATAAAAAATACGTATAAAAAACGTTACTCTTAGGTATATTGGACATGCGCCATGCGAACTGCGCAAACATGAAAACTAATTTCCGCATGCTAAACCTATAATTGTGTCTAATAAGAATATACTAGAGCAATTTAGAACTCGGCGCAGTAATAAACCTACTCACACGGTGGACTTAGACACAATAGATGTTCATCATGGCCGGAATGAATGCACGAGGACCAACTGTAATTATGTAATATTTCAATGTGGATGTGAGAACTGCTGCTATTTGTGTCGCCGAAGCTTTACGGCGACTTATTGTCTACTTGTACCTGTGTTTTTGTAATTGTCTCAGTTATGTAGTTAGTGTAGTTGCTGTAGCTGTCGGATTTAATTGCGCCCGGTAATGGTTTGACGATTTACTTGAAACACCAAATTTTAATTGTCTTTTTAATTATTCTATTGATGGATCATATAGTAAACAAATTTAAATACAATAACAACGATAAAAACTCGAAGGCAACTATCTAATCAAAGCAATCTACTAAAATAAGAATCTACAATAAAAGATGAAAAATACATGAGAATGTTTTAAAAGAAAATATTATATACATACTATTATTTATAGTGCATGTCACAGACAGTTGATCTTTAAAAAAACTTCCATGTTTGTTTATAGATACATAAAGGCATTTACCTATACCCTTGTATGCAGGCATGCCAATTATTAGTTAACTTTGCATCTCTTTAGTCTGCAGTCTGCTATACGTACAAATTAAGTAGATACTAATGTTTTCACAAAGCTGTCATTGTTTTAATTCAATACATAAGTGAATTCGTAAAAGCATTTGAAAACACGTTACAGTGATAAGACAATCACCCGTTTATTTGTAAACTAAAGCTCACAACCATGCACTGGGTTGAAAGCAAACAAACGCATCATAGGAAACCGTTAGATTTATTTCTGTCGAAAGTACATTACGAAAATAAATGGCCTACTCCCAGATACAAGTGTCAAAGACTTGGGTTCGGTGCGGGTTGTTGCCTCGGATAAAATGGGGTCGGCCCGGCTTCCCGAAGGTGGCGGTAGCCAACACCCCAGTGCCAACTCAACTCTTGGAAGATCACATGTTTTCTTGGGCTTTGATCGATGCGTGGGGACTAGCCCTATTGGTCTGATGAACTGGGGAGAGCTATGACCGGCACCTTTTAATGTTATGACTTCCGAGTATTCAGTATGGTATATTGAATGGCGTGACTGTTTAATCAGGAAATCCAGTCCAGAAAATGTTATAGACTTATGACATAAGTAGTTTCTCTATAAAAATAAATGAAGAGTAGTAGAATCGTGAATAGAATCATCTGATTCGGAGAAACGCGATAGGAATTCTTATATTTTTTTCTTAACACAAACTAATATGTATATTTTAGTAGCTGAGTTTACAAAATCGTTTATAATGTTACTTATGATTGTTGAATTATATTTTTAAAAGCAAGTGTCATATTAATAATTATTCTCTTTTTGTGTCCACGTAGAGGTTCTCGTGACCAGTGCGATCGATGCGTTGCTTATGTTGTAGAATCAAAATGAATTATAAATACGAGAAAATGATTTGTAAACACATATTTAGGAAATTAGGTATAACTAGCTTACCGGCGCGACATCGTTCGCGTGGTGCCTACCCTTATCACTTAGGGGTATTAAAAATAGATAGTAGCCGATTCTCAGACCTACTGAATATGCATATAAAATTTGGTAAAAATCAGTAAAGCCGTTTCAGAGGAGTAAGGTAACTAACATTGTGACACGAGAATTTTATATATAAGGTAATGATAGGATAGGCAGAAGACATGATGATATGGCAGAGACCTCCGCTAGGTATAATAGTATTTTCTGTGGACAAGATATTCCAATGGCAATGTCCATGACATTGCGATATCATGGATCAACTGTCTACTGACTATCCTGTCATTACTATATCTAATTTCCACATAGCATCAAACGCGGCTGCAGTTGGCTTGTCCCATTAGTGAATCTTAAATGTAAAAAAAAAAAAATTGCTCATACTTTTACAACAAATATCACAAGATCCAATTATATACCAGTAGGTCAATACTGAATCCATTTGTAAATATCTAACTAATACAGATGGTACGTAGCTCTGTAAATATAGGTATCTATTGTTATAACTAAATACCGAGTGCAGCAGGACTAACATTTTGTTTACACGAGGCCAATCGGCTAATCGATCAAAACATTGAAAATGTAATGTTTGTGAATTGAACAATTTTATCATATTTTTCAATAATGAACTCGGTAAGTTTATTTAAGGCTCAAAATCGAACGGTTTTACCTCTGAATTTTTAAACAGGGACGCGCCTTTTCTTTTTCTGTTATCAAATTCATTCGCAATTTATGTAAAAGGCAAAAGGTCCTGTCAGATATTTAAGTGCTCTTTTCGAATTTTCACTTTGCAACCTAGTATCTTATTCGCTACACCTCGACTACTTATTAGATTACTGAGTAAACATCGAAAAACGCTATAATGAAATCTTATTCTATACTCCGTTTAGTAACCCTTTATCAAGTGTCACTATTACCACCTGACAAAGAAGTGCAAACCATGAATTTTCAAAAAAATATCGACTTTATTGCTCCCAATTACCGCCACCATACCGTGTCAAAGGAAGTTATATTTATATGTTAGATTTTATTTATCAAAAACTTAATATTTCGCACAAGAAAAATGCAAATGGGTTAAACAGATCAAGGAAAGATCCCTTTAGAGTAGTAATAATGAACAATTAAATTCCGAAACTAGTCAGTGATTTGTCACTGAATTTGAACAGTAAGGATCACTGCCTTTGACTTGGCCAATAAGAGTGCATGCGTCCTTGACTTAGCCAATTAGAGCGCATTGTCGGCGGTGGGTAATTAACGGAATATATTTCAACCAAAATGAATGTTATTGCACTTATTTTGGTTAATTGTTCGATGGTTAAACATAACTAAAAGTCAGCTTACGTAATACTTGAAACTTGTTGCCCAGTTAAACGCCATTGCTCAATAAAAGCAAGGTAATAATTTGTAAGGCTCAATTTTAACAAAGTGACTAAATTAATTCGTGCATCAGACATAAACACTTTTAAGAAACGCCTATGTTAAATCAATTTTAAACGATAGAAGTAGGCTGAAACGTCAGTTGACCCACATAAAACATTTAAGTTGTATTGGATAAAATAATTGTAAGGTATTTATTGTATTGGATTTTTCACGTTCAGCTGGCCAAAATAAGTGGCCAAATGAGAAATTGCTGGTCTGGTGCTCTAACAGTTAATTCCAACGAAGATAATTTGGATAAGTGACTCATATTCTAGAATATAATAGAGAATAATCATAATAATAGAAAGAATAACAATCTAGCAGCAAACTGAGCCAATTGCACAATCAACCCAGGCGTAGTTTTACTTTTAGTTTAGATAGCCTGTGTGAGACCACTATCTTAACATGGAGAATGACGATGTGGTAAAAATGACAAACCCTAGAAGGAATTAGCTCTGGCTGATGACGAGTTACATTGAAATTCCTCTCGGATCGCAACACAACACTAATTTTATCAAAACGCAAGAGAATGACTGACTTTATGACGACTAATGCGTGACACACGTACAGTCATACAGATTTGGAGAACAGCCACGTGGGAATTTGACGTAGTAATGATTTTACTACAGTAAAATATGTGTTCGACACACAACTGGAGCATTTTGAACATTGACCTTTATTTTTGGCTTTTATCTTTATAAGCCTTTTAATTTGTTTGCATTTTTACATTTCCTATTTTCTGAACCAAATACTGTATAATGATGTGTTTTCATTAGACCCATTGTTTTAATTCAAAACATGTATCATATGTTTGACTACCACCAATAGTGTATCTACCATAAATCAGTATCAACATTTAATGATATTGAAAATTTCGTATCTATATACAGAGTGGAGATTTCGAGATGTCATATTTTCGAAGCCTTTTAATCCAACCTGTATATAAAACAAAGTCAGGTTAGTTACACCATTTTTAACTCAAGAACGGATTAAGGGATTTTCATGATCTTTGATTTGTTGGATGTGTCTCCGCCCCGTAAAATTATGAAGACAATTTATTTTCACATGTATTATGGAACAGCTTTTTTTGATGATATTATATTATCGAGGAAGGATTGTCTGAGATCGAAGATCGATTGAAGGTTTCGGAGATCCCCGAATGTGAAACAGCAGGGGGGGCAGCTAGTTATATATATTTATCTGTGACTTTCGATTCTTTGCTTTACTTTCTTTGTATACTAACAACGTCAGTACAAGCATTTCATTTTATTTATTGTCTGCAACCCTTGGTCTTCTACAGATGACATACGAAAAGCTACATCATGAAGAACTAGATACAACTAATTTGTCCTTCTTCACACCTTCGCAATCTGAAACGAGTTCTTACCTATCAATGGTTTTTTCATCGTAACAAATCTAGCATATGGAGGAAAGCCAACTTAAATCTCAAAATATATCGAACTAAATATAGATGATAATCTTGTAAGATTCGTTGAAATGTAGAAGTGATCTCAAGGGCCGACCTGTTTCCCGAGTGGCCTATATAAGCTTCGCAATTGCACATCACAAAATATTGGAGTGTTGTTAATTGCATATTCTTGTGTAAACTTTAGAGGAAGCATTAGGCTAATAAATATACTATTATGGCGCTATTATGATGCTATTGTGTTAGTAGACTACCAAAACTGTAAAATATGACAATTTTGACACCACTGAAAGTTCATTGGAATACAATTGTAGTAGCAGAATTGGGGCCCCTATTTGTCTGTCAGGTTTGTACCGGCAGTTGCCCTTAAAACAATTCTATTTCAGGTTTTAAATGCTTATCACTATCGCCCACGATTTAAAAAAAGTCAACGTTTCTGAAATGAACGAGTGATTAATTGATTTGGCGATTTCATTTAGGCTTACAACTAGAATACTTGCCAATATATGCTAATTTATTGACCCAAATATAGGCAAGTCTCATAATATTATATAAGTACATATATATTCCATATACTAGTTCTCCTCCGCGGTATCACCCGCGTTCCCGGGACAATAAGTAGCCTATGTCCTTCTCCAGTCTATAGGCTATCTGCCAAATTTCATCGTGATCTGTTGAGTAGTTAAGGCGTGAAGGCGTAACAAACAAATAAACTAACTCACTTTCGCATTTATAATATTAGTTAGGATTCCAATTTTAAAGAGTATTACATTGCACCAAGTTTTTGGTATAAAATCCGATCGAGTTTTCGGGTAGAATATCGGAAAATCCTTACTTATCGGATGCCTACGTCATACAAAGAACACACCCTCCAAGTTTTAGGTCTCTATGATCAGCGGTTTAGGCTGTGCGTTGATCCATCAGTCAGTCAAGCAGGACAAAGTATTTTATATGTACAATATAGGTATATGTAACCGTAAATAGCTATAATTTACAAGAGCTTTGTGCCAATGTGCCTTATAATGTCTTGTTTAAAATTATTCTGGGTGTTTTACAAAATACTTGCTTTTATTTTTATTGAAGAGATAAAAGTCGATAAACTCTAACAACCATACTTCACTGTTAATAAATTACCTCTTACTTAAATGTAGTGTGAAAATATCCTGTTATTTAAGCCTTAGCTGTAGACCAGTCCGATTGGTACTATTTTAAACGGTGTTTTTAAACAAGCTTAATTTATAATACCAAGGTCGTATGCCTGCGTTTGAGTACTACTTTATGATACCTATGTATTTTATTTGCTCTTTGGTATGTTATTGTATGGCCGAAGGTGATAAGAGTTTAAAGACTGAAAGAGAACTGGTTCATAAGTGCAGCTGGCGGATCACACCCAGAGACGGGCGAAAGGGAAGTTAGGATTTCGCTACGCTAAGCAGACGTCCATAGCATGGAAAAGAAATATGCCAATCCTTATGACACTTTGCGAGAGAGAAAGAGAAGCATAAACAATTTTGACGTGAGTCAATCATTTTTCGAATATCAACCCGGGTTATTATGCATGATTTCGTATTTTACTGAAAATAATTAAGATTGTGCAAATTTAAATAGAAGTGTTATGTTATAGACATTGACAATTTGACACTTGTTCTGAATGTGTTTTTAACAATATGAATACGTTATTTTAGTAAGAGGTTTAATATAATAAATCTTTTGCCTTTTTCAATCCATATGAACGTAACGTATACACTATAAATATGTTTGAATAAATAAATCCTCGCTTGTGAATGTTGTTTTTTTTCTAAAGAATTTCTTTAAGAAGCATTACTTGTATTTTTAATTGAACGTACGCGGTAAGAACATAACAATATTTTCGTCACTGTGAAGGCGTATGCGCAGCAATATACGTATGTTGTATTGTATATACATGCACGCATACTTACTATACTATTCGTATATAATGTGGTGCGGGTAGGCACAGTCCACAAAGCGGTTACCTAAAAATAGCCAAAGCGATGCAATGGGATATCCTGACAAATTATTTTTATATTTCCCCGTTTGTACCTACGAGTATATCCGTTTGCTAGACGCTATCCCCTCGCTAACTTGCATTTAATTGTTTATAGGGGACATATTTTTAGATAATATTGAGTTTCGTCTGTTAAAATAATAGGTCTTGGAGTTGCGGCTGGTCCCAGCGTGGTTTAAGATTGTTTTGTTTACTTCACATGTTTATGTTTATATCGAATATCATCTATTAAAATATTTAAGAACTAGGTATTTTTCCTCCCCGTAGGATCCCGTGATGCCTTATTTTACCACCCTAGAGTTTGAATTTCGGGATTCTTTATTATTAGGTCCGAATTCTAGAACGTCAAACCAATGCTTAAGTCAAGTTTTGAGACCAGATTAAAACAATTGAATTTTTAACCCGTACCAATGATATTACGTTTATTTTCGAGGGACATATACAGGTACTAGTATACCCGAGGTATATACTATATACTCTAGGAATATTTCCTACAAATTTCAAATCCAGTATACGCTGTGCTTGTCTGTCAGTCACTGTTCAAGTTTTATTATATAGAAGATGGGGTTCTTCAAAAGGGGTGTGAAGAGATTTCTGCAGGTCGGCAACGCGCGCTTGATACCCCTGGTGTTGCAAGCTTCCATAGGCTACGGTAACCGCTTACCATCAGGCGGGCCGTATGCTGTTTGCCAACTAAGTGGTATAAAAAAAAAAGATGTTTATGAATTTAGATAAAAATATGTAGCTCATGTAGGTATTTATTTCTTAAATTTCTGTTAATAAACTGTTGCCAAAACATTATTTTCCTTGCAATTAGATATTTAAATACCACAATTTGGTCTAGCTAGGTAGATTGGATTTGCCATATAGTTAGGTATAAAGGTTGTGATGCAAAAAGGTAAAAAGTGCACTTCTGTCCTTATATCCGCCAGTCTGCCTGTTTATTTGTCACAGCGGTAACCACTAATGCTATTGATATGAAATTTGGAATAGTTTTGAATATTTTGCTTATCCAACCTTATTGTAAGTGAAAAATAAATCATTTTTTGCAAAGTGGGCCGAAATGTTTGAATGAAAATCAAATATGAAAGGGCTTCATTTGTACATTCTAAAACAATGTTGTGTAGTTTCTGACTTGATGAAAAAAAAAACATTACAAAGAAAAGTGTAATAAATAATCTATATATATAAAAATGAATTGCTGTTCGTTAGTCTCGCTAAAACTCGAGAATGGCTGGACCGATTTGGCTAATTTTGGGTTTGAACTATTCGTGGAAGTCCGGGGAAGGTTTAAAGGAAGGGTAGGGTAGGGTATTACGCGAATGAAGTCGCGCCGGGCAGCTAGTCAATATATATAAAAATCAATGCCACTTTTCGTTGTAATTTTATAACTCAAGAACCTATATATATATATAATAACCTATCCAAACCAAATGTTTAGGCTTTGTTCGGACTATTTAGTAGATGGTTTATGTGAAGTTTGCACAAAATCGGTCGAGCGGTTCTTCATTTATTACATTTTTATTATTTCACTTTATACGTAGCGAAGCACGTACCGGGCCGTTACATATATAAAGAAAGATGGCAATAAACACAAAATTATGGATAGAAAATACCCACCAAGTTATCTCACACATATAGTATAAAGGTGCAAACCGGGTACCTACTAAAGTATACTAATATAAATAACTTCCACTAACGTTATGGGCATTACTTTGTAGAGGATGCATAATTCAGCGTTTCATTTCACTAAGCTAACTTAACACGTAAACAAACTATGCGATTCATTACACCTATTTTCGCACTAAAGCCGACAACGTATGAACGGAAAGCTTCCTGATATCTGTTCTGAAACTTGAGTTCTGAATGAATGAAATTTAATTTCCGAAATTGCTCGATATCAACTAGAAAAACATTAGACTTAATAATCTTACTCTTGATGTGAAGATTTGGATGCATGAATGTTTCTAGCTTAATCTATACTATCTATACTATACTAATATAATAAAGCGGAAGAGAATGTTTTTAATCGACTTCATATTAAAAGGAGATTATTCGATTGTTTTTTTGTTTATTTAAATGGGTTCATCTCTGGAACTTACAGTCGGAATCGAAAAAATCTTTTAATAATAGGAATCTATATTATCCCGGAGTATTATAGGCTACTTTTTATCTCGGGAACGCGGGTGAAACCGCGGGAGGCAGCTAGTCATGTATAAAAGACTAAACTGATGCGGCTGAAAATTGACGATAGATATGAAATAAATTGACCCTAAAATATGACATAGAATAATATTTATACAGGAAAAACATACAATTCCTCGGAAACGTCGGTAGGAAAACCAGGGGGCAGAAAATAATTTAAATATCACAATAATAAGTGCTGATGTATTTATAGATACTTCCGATACTCAAGGAATTCAAAAGATTTCTACATCATCCTAACTTAATATTATAAATGTGAAAGTGAGTTTGTTTGTTTGTTTGTTACGCCTTCACGTATCAACTACTCAGCGGATCATCAAGAAATTTGGCATACAGATAGCCTATGGTATGGAGAAGGACTATTTTTTATCCCGGGAAACGCGGGTGAAATCGCGGGGGACAGCTAGTTCAGAATAATTCTGAAATAAAAACCTGTTCAACTCAGAATTATGATTGAATGTATAACTACGCACATTTTGTCTGTCTGTACAAGCCTTTATATTGCAGCGTTTATAATTACCAGTTTGTTTTAGCTTATACTGACCTCGGCCAAACTATTTGGGGTTAGTGTTCTGAATTATTGCGAAGGAAACCTGTAAGGTATTGAAATCCTTTACAAAAATTTGATGGAAACCCTTGACAGGCCATAGATCCATTCTTCTTATAGCGTAGGGGTGTATTTGGAAAGATATCCCGTGTTTCAATTACTAAGGGAGTAAAATAGGGCATCGCGGGTGGATCCAACGTGCAAAAATCTAGTTAAACTATAAATATCACATAATCATGAGAGCAAGCATTAATGTGTGATCGTAGGTAGTTGTAGTAGCTAGGTTTCGTGACAGTTTTAAGAGCGTGCTAGGTTTTGGAGTGGGGCCATGATGTCGCAAAATGATGTTTTTGGCGTAACGAATTAGGCGTCTGGTCTTTCAACCCAAGAGATTGCCTTCATTACATTATTTCTAACAAGAAAACTTTGTTTATAAGATTAGTGACTCAACAACTGTAGTTTGTTTATTTTCCATACACATATACATTTATACACTACCTACACATTATTTTCAATGTGTTAAGTATGTGTTAATAAATTATACTCCCAAATCAAACTATATTTAGGTATATAATAAAAGGATTCTTAAATGGTGTTACCTTAAAATGCAACGCCCCGGTCGGTTGTCTTCGTTAGAATAGGTATTCAAATATTCAAAACAAATCAATAAAATCAGAGTACGTAGATACATCTACATAATAAGTACATAACGTAAAGGTATTTTTTGCGATTTCGAAGTTGGTCCCATAGTAAAAGTTGATAGTATACATTAGTACTTTACGTGGTTTCATTTAATGTCGTATTGTCGTACCCACCCCGTATAATACTGGGTGGATATTTTTAGATGGCATATTTTCGAAACTTATGTTGGATTAGTCCTGCTGAACCACTTTTACTATGGGACCAACACTGAAATATCATTTTTTTTTTACTTTTCATACATTATATATGATCAAGCAAGGTTGACATTTACTACGGAAAGTAAAAACTTTATTTTTGGCTTTCGGTTCCATAGTAAAAGTTGTTCAGCATGACTAACCCAACATAGGTTTCGAAAATATGCCTTCTCGAAATCTCCACCTGTTATATATTTTACCTTTATGCGAAATGCGTTTACTGTTTGAATTTTCTTTGTTTCAAAATCACTGTCTAGGCATCTACAATTTTAATAAAAGCAGATAGATTATCAAAAGTGGGTAAACATTCTAATTTGCATGAGACACTTGGTAAACAAAAAAAGAAATTGTATATGGAACATAATAAGTAGGTATACTTCATATAAAACTTCAGTTTAGGTTTCTTCTGGGTAAGCGTTTTCCATCTTAGCTTTCGTCATCGTCCGTTATGGTCGGGTCAGCGGCCAAACGCAAGCCCAGTTAATAAAAAAAAAAGAAATTCAGACATGTCAATCGCCATTTGTCAAAGAGAATAAACACTACGGCGTTCATTGGTTGTTTGCTCCACCAAATGCCATAAAAGTGACTCTCTCACCGGGCCAGATAAGTTGGTGGGACTATACATAATTTTCATATTCCATTCCACTCATATTAAAATATATTTTTCTTTGATAATAAAGTTACATTGTTTTTATTCACATATCGCACCAATGAATGTCTTGCGCAACTGATATACTGCTATAAAATCGCGTTTTCCGTTGAAGATCCAGCAGAGATAATAAATAGCTCGGTCGGTTGCAAAAAAGAGGAACACGAGTACATAAATCCGGTGCGCTCGCGCATAATAATAAATTACAACAAAATGAACTTGACATAGATTAGAGCAATTTTTTTGAAATCTGACTTAGGCTTGTGTTTCAGTGTCAGCGAAAAAATGATTTGCTATCGGTTATCTGGTTCAGACCAAAATTGTTTTATGACAAAGAATGCAGACAGTTTCCGGTTTGATGATTATGGTCTGGTAAGTTCAACTTACGTAGGAAGTAGTAGGAACTAGCTCATATCATTAAATTTTGACCTAAAATATACACAAAAGATTTTGCCTTGTTTCTTTCTTCATCACCTCTGTGTAATACATGTCTGGTAACGATGGAATCACTAATCATGGTAAAGTAATTTATCCACTCTATACACTTATAAAAAATCTGTATATAGGTAGAACCAGCTTTTCTGTATATATGTAATACATTTACCAAAAACTGATGGGTGGTGTAGGAACTAACAGAATGCAGAGACCAATTTTATTTGTCTGTCTTTCAGTCCGTTAGTTTATCTGTTTGAAAAAGTTTGAAAATGCCAATCTCTAAAAACACTGAATCTATGAAATTTTAATACGTAATTATTTTTATCTTATCGAAACAGCTATGACGTTGAAAAATATACCTATAGAAATTTTATGAAGCCTACGCCAGCGAAGCCCAAGTGCGAGTATTTTATATAATTCAAGGTATCAAATATAATTTAAAGCTACAGAAGGCAGTGGTTATCGATCCAGTTCTTGAATGGTATAATACTGCTAAAAGACAGTCATTACTTTTACCACTATATACGTTATACTGTGACAATTATTATTTGGTACTAATATTTAGAATAGTAAATTAGGTGAAGTAATATACCACAGTTCTTTTATTTTTAACCGACTTCAAAAATAGGAGGAGGTTCTCAATTCAGTTGTTTTTTTTATGTTTGTTACCGTCTCCGTCACTCTGTCTCCAACTCCGTCATTTATTAACCGGTTTGGAAATTTTGTTTATGTTTATGTCTTCCCGTTTGGTCCCATTGTCATCAGATCAGGATTTGATTACTTCTTAGCGTACTTTGAAGTCGGTTTAAGTTTTTTTTGTAAAACAGTTCAATTATTTATATCCTAATTTAATTTAATGATACTAAATAAATCAAATGGATTTTTATCTCGGGAACCGCGAGGACAGCTAAATAGTTAAAATATATTGGTATTCAAACGTTTTTGTACCAAATATGCCAAATGCAGGTAATATGATGGCGTTATATAGAACCGGTGACTTCCCACGAGTAGCCTGTCATATGAAACACCTTACGCATTTTATTATAATAGTATTACACAAGTATCAAAATGCACGACATATTTGCGCTGACACTAGCACTGTAATCAAGTTTGTTTACCTTTACGAAACATTTTAATTTAATTTATTATCACTGGCTTATCGCTGTATTATGAAAGAACTCAAATATGCACTGAACACTATAGTTATCTTTAACTAATTATGTATATGCAATATTAATAAAACGTATAATTTTGGAGGTTTATTGGACGCATTATGCATAACTACGAAATAGCACTTTCAAAAAAAATGAAAAATTAAATCCAAATGTATAATAAAAATAAATTGTAAAAATCGCACGTGAATATTGGACCATTGTCTCTCTAAGGACAATCAAAGTGTCCTTTTAATTTATCCTATATAAACGCTCTAAAAATTGCAAATGCTAACAAAATACCGTTTTGGTTAATTACACATACGCGGCCCGGCCGACATGCATTTCGTATACTGCAGTACGGAAATAAAACTACGACATTTTTATGTGACACTACCGTAATATTGTTTTTATAGTTCTAAACAAGCTTGTGGCGTTATAAATAATGGTGTTTTAGTTAAAAATGCAGTTGTTACACTGACCTGGTGGCTGTGACGTGTTGGTGCGCGTGCGCTGATGGGCGGGCGGGCGACGACTGGGCGGGCGGCGTGCGCGCTACTCCGCCGGGAGACATGTCGTTTTACATCCAACGGAACGTAGCCGTGACGACTTTACTCATTTTGTTTTATAAATTGAAATTAGTTAATGATAACTTACAGTGAATATAATTTAGCACCTATAATAAGATGATATTAAATTAATTTAAACATTTTTCTCGTGTGGTCCCTTGGCGACGCCCATGTCTCCATAACTTCAGTGGCTATATTAATAATCTATAAAAGTTTTCCTTATCCTTAGGTTTAGTTAACACCTAATCAATCAATAAATATAATATTCCCAGACAATTTGGTATGTTAAGAAGGATTAGGTTAGGTACTATTATATTACGCAGCCCCTGATGTTTTATTGTTTATACTACTTATAGGTAGCAAGCAAGCCTACTGCCCGCTTGATGGTAAGCGGTTACCGTAGCCTATATGGAGGCTTGCAACACCAGGGGTAACACTCGCGCGTTGCCAACCCTGCAGAAATCTCTTCACAACCTTTTTGAAGAACCCCATGCTGTATTCTATTGGGAAAAACGCGGCGGGGAGCTCATTCCACAGTCTGAGCGTCCGCGGAAGGAAGCTCCTTTGAGACAGTTCGAAACAATTCTGGTTTCAATGCGTGAAGATGGACTCCCCGTCGATGGCGAGAGTTGCGATGGTGGAAGGTAGCCGTGGGCATCATCTTAAACAATTCTACAGAACACTGTCCGTTGTACAAGCGGTAGAACACACAAAAGGAGGTAAAGTCTCTCCTCAGACTGAGGGGCTCAAAACCGTTTGAGAGCTCGAGATAGTCGATCGTCGTCAATCTTATTGTTCAAGCAACAATAAGATTAATCATACAAAGATGGTGCGGCTGCGTGAATGATAGCTATCTACTAACTGTCAGGCGTTTGTAACTTCCCAGTATCTTTCAAATCCATGAAATATCATAAAAAATGCGTACTATAAAATGCTTGAACATCCTGTCTAGGGGTTAAACCTTGTTTTTGGCAACGTTATGTATTCAAAAACGAATTACTATGAATATTTGAATTGTGTAAATTATGAGTTTTATTATCTATAGTAGGTATGTAGGTATAGTAGGTAGGTAGGTTGATCGAGCTTTGCACGGTGTATAAAAAAAGGTAAAAAATACGACCGGATCGGGAATCGAACCAATGACCTATGAGACGCGTTGACCAGTGGGCTATAGCTTATGTACATGCTGCAGTAGAATTACCGATTCTTACCCGTACCTCGGTGACCAAGTTTTGCTCCAAAACTCGGAAAAAAGCAAGAAGTTATACAAGAAGAGCATAGCCAGTTATAAGACGAGACGAAAATTAATATTAGGTTATATGTGAAAAATAAAAACTAGGTAGAGTCTTGAGTTACAACCTTCCATTTTGAGATATATATATCCTGTTGTAAAAATGATTTTGGAGCCGTATATTGTGATAAAATATAGTTGAAAACATTCCAATGAAAAAATACGTATTTACCTGTGAAACGTATAATTATGTGGGTTTTTTCTTTCTATTCACAGTTCCTCACAGAACAAGTTTCAATGTCTATAATATCCACTTTTCTAGTTTTAAATGCACGATCGTAATTCAGATAAATACGAAATCATACATAGGCACACGGGTTACGTCAAAATTGTGGATCTCTTTTTGTGTTACTCTTTCTCTCTCGCAAAGTGTCATAAGGATTGTCATATTTATTTTCCATGCTATGGACGGACGTCTGCTTAGCGTAGCGAAATCCTAATTCTATGGAAAAATCCGTTATCCCAGATATGAGACCAAGCTAGTACGACTTTATTACAAACCTCATAATCGTTAGAGCGGTTTTCGAGATCTCAAACAAAACATGTATATATATTATATTATGTATATACAAATATTTCTCATTTAAGGTTTTTATTTAGGGTTTTTCTTAGTAGGCTCCAATTCCCCACTGTTCCCCACTATCCTCTTTTAATTCTTTCATTTATTGGTTGGTATGGTTTACATGGATGGCAATAATGAGGTCGCTCACTTCCCTCCAATATGGCGAGAAGGGCCATCGCCCTTCTCGCCATATTGGAATATGACGCGTGTGGCTACTACCGTAGCCACACGCGTCATATTTGTGAACAGGTGCTGCTTGTGGGGGCTGGTCTGTATTTATTTACTTATTAAATATTTATTCAGTCTACTTAGTAATTGTTTCACCAATGTTCATCGTCGTAGGGTTATTGGATGACTAAAGATACGCAATATCCCACTTGTTCATGGTGTTTTCTGCGTGTAAGACTAATAATATCATGAAAACAAAATTATTTTACTTATTAGTTAATTTAGAACTAGATTTATCAATCAATTATGTTATCATCTGATAGATTTTTAATTTTACGTAAGGGTTTTTTTCCTGATTTCTTCCAGTCTAAAAATGTATTACAAAATTAAATCTGCTTAGATTTTTGATAAGTGCAATTTAATTAATGTTTCATTCATAAATAAGGACATTTATGAGTGAAACAATAATTACATTAATTGGAAGGACTTCCGTGTGCTCAAGGAAATAAAGAATTTGCCAGTGTTCCAACATATTTTTGTTTTATTAGCAGTATCATCTGTTTTGCTGAATAATAAGTACTAAACTTATTTAAAAACTTATGCTTATCTGATGTTTGTATTCAAAGATACATAATAAGGTAGTACATACTAAAATTTTACAAATGGTCCTTTTAGAAATAAAAATCCCGTTTACTTTTGAAGTTTTATTGCTTTTTTTGTTTCTTTAACATAAATAGCGTGAGATAATTGTGATAAAATATAGTTGAAAACATTCCAATGAAAAAATACGTATTTACCTGTGAAACGTATAATTATGTGGGTTTTTTCTTTCTATTCACAGTTCCTCACAGAACAAGTTTCAATGTCTATAATATCCACTTTTCTAGTTTTAAATGCACGATCGTAATTCAGATAAATACGAAATCATACATAGGCACACGGGTTACGTCAAAATTGTGGATCTCTTTTTGTGTTACTCTTTCTCTCTCGCAAAGTGTCATAAGGATTGTCATATTTATTTTCCATGCTATGGACGGACGTCTGCTTAGCGTAGCGAAATCCTAATTCTATGGAAAAATCCGTTATCCCAGATATGAGACCAAGCTAGTACGACTTTATTACAAACCTCATAATCGTTAGAGCGGTTTTCGAGATCTCAAACAAAACATGTATATATATTATATTATGTATATACAAATATTTCTCATTTAAGGTTTTTATTTAGGGTTTTTCTTAGTAGGCTCCAATTCCCCACTGTTCCCCACTATCCTCTTTTAATTCTTTCATTTATTGGTTGGTATGGTTTACATGGATGGCAATAATGAGGTCGCTCACTTCCCTCCAATATGGCGAGAAGGGCCATCGCCCTTCTCGCCATATTGGAATATGACGCGTGTGGCTACTACCGTAGCCACACGCGTCATATTTGTGAACAGGTGCTGCTTGTGGGGGCTGGTCTGTATTTATTTACTTATTAAATATTTATTCAGTCTACTTAGTAATTGTTTCACCAATGTTCATCGTCGTAGGGTTATTGGATGACTAAAGATACGCAATATCCCACTTGTTCATGGTGTTTTCTGCGTGTAAGACTAATAATATCATGAAAACAAAATTATTTTACTTATTAGTTAATTTAGAACTAGATTTATCAATCAATTATGTTATCATCTGATAGATTTTTAATTTTACGTAAGGGTTTTTTTCCTGATTTCTTCCAGTCTAAAAATGTATTACAAAATTAAATCTGCTTAGATTTTTGATAAGTGCAATTTAATTAATGTTTCATTCATAAATAAGGACATTTATGAGTGAAACAATAATTACATTAATCGGAAGGACTTCCGTGTGCTCGAGGAAATAAAGAATTTGCCAGTGTTCCAACATATTTTTGTTTTATTAGCAGTATCATCTGTTTTGCTGAATAATAAGTACTAAACTTATTTAAAAACTTATGCTTATCTGATGTTTGTATTCAAAGATACATAATAAGGTAGTACATACTAAAATTTTACAAATGGTCCTTTTAGAAATAAAAATCCCGTTTACTTTTGAAGTTTTATTGCTTTTTTTGTTTCTTTAACATAAATAGCATTTATTTTTAAATAATAAAAGTTACAGTTACAAACGTACAATATGCATTGCACAATTAATAAATAATAATATAAAATAATTCATTTATTTTTAAACTACTGCACCTAAATTGGTACATAACGACATTGTATTCTATAGCGCCGGTGTCCTTAAAATAGAAAAATATTGAAAAAAAAGCTCAGAGATTTTTGGTTCCTTTATTTGGTTGAATTAGCATTACATTAAAAAATGTGTACGGGACGAACGGTCGGCATTCGGCGCAGAGTAGCGTGGAGACACGGCAACGTTAGGGCGAGCCGAAGCGCCGAGCGCCCGTCCCGGGGCCGCAGCCTGGCCGCAGGCGGCGCTGGTGCGCCGAGGCACGCCAGCGCCGTCTGCCGCTTCATAATCACTTAACGAACGACTAGGCTTATACCCGACCGGAAATGCGCCCCTTTATCGACTGATGGAGAGAAATGCTGTTGTTTTGGGGCGAAGGGAGGGGCGCTCACATGCGCTCTGTGCTGAGGGCACGGGATTCCTGCACCAGGTAGACCTGAGAGCCGGGCACCGTGGAGGTGGTGACGAAAGTGCGGTGCTTGGCACGGATCAGGGAGAGATTGCTCTCGGCGACGTCGGCGCGGTCCTCAGCGGCTTCGAGTTCGCGCTGGAATCGTCGTACTCGTGTCACGCTCTGCTGGGATACACCCTCCTGTTTGAAGTAAACATTGATTAATTATAGACACATGGTAACAATGACAAGGTTTCTGGCGTTCGCAATGGAATTGTATCTGTTGATTCATAGTTAATAGCAACATACCTGTTCCGACAACTGCCTCTTGTAGATGTTGACCTTCTGGACAGTCTTCTCGAGGGAGTCCTGGAGAAGGGAGATGTTCTTCTGGTCTTCTTCGCATTGGATGATGACCTCCTTGAGAGAGCGTTCCTTCTTGCGGAGGATCTTGATAGTCTCCGCGTGCCTCCTCTTCTCCTCATCCAGTTCCAGTTCCATATCCTTGATGCGGGCCTCCAGTTTGCTGATGATGCGCTTGCCTCCAACAATAGCGTTGGCCTCTACTTCTTCCAAGCGTATGGAGATGTTCTACAAGAAAAGGAAATTAGTCAAGTTCGATATTTAAAGAAATATTCAGTTTGGTTTATACATTTTTAATGTTGACATACCTTGACTTCGATCTCGAGGGATTTCTTGATGGCTTCGATCTTGACAATCCTCTCCTGCTCCTCGTGCAAGTGCTCAACGGTGTGTTTCAATTCAGTCTGTAAAAGACAAAGCAAATTTTTTGTTAAAGAGAAAAGTGGTTCTAATGTGAGATAATATAACCCTCTTTAGATTGAGGCATGCAGATGATGAGGTTTTGCTCACTAATTTGAGGGAACACTCCAATATTATAAAGACTAATGATTAGGTAATATAATACCTGGACACGCTGGAATCTCTCGTCACACACGCGCAGCTCCTTGGTGATCTCGTCGTAGTCGGCAGCGACGGCGCCGAGTTCCTGCTCGATCTTGGCCTTGCTGCTCGACAGGTTCACGTTGATGACTGTCAGCTCATTGATGCGGGTTGTCGCCTCCTCGTACGATTGTTCGATGGTGCGCTTAGCGCGAAGGGCCTGGATCATAATAATAATAATAATGATTTAATTTGAAGAACGGCAATTTGTACTACATGAATGACTGAAATTTATTTTTTTGACAATTTTATCGAATGAATGTCAAAGGTTTTGAAACATATGTTTGAAATAGGCTTTGATGTTGGTCTAGCGACTTTCAAATAAAATTTCACCGTTACACTGTGGTAGATTCAAGTTGAATCATTCAACTGTATAACGTTCGTAAGTGCCTTATCAGGGCCTAAACTGAATAAATTACTTTTCGATTTTGACACTTTGTTAGATTTTGTGAGAGACCCAAATATAATAATGATCACGTGGAAATCCTATGATTAGAAATAATAAAAGGTTATGACCTGCTCGTAGTTGCCACGGATCTCTTCGACTTCGCCGGTGAGAGACTGTATCCTGCGCTGAGCGACGCCATACTGGTCAAGGGTCACTTGGAGCTGCCTCTGAACCTCATCGTAGTGAGTCTGAATCTCGGTGAGCTGTTGAAAAAACAATATTTTAACAAACATGTAAAGGCCTCCAAAACATTATGTCAAGCGTTCAAAATTTAACTATTTTAACTATTATTACAAAAATTAAAAGCAGTTTAGTTTATTTATATTAGGTATATATAGTTATAGTTTATTTATTTTTTTCTTTACCTGCAGAGACTGTTTCTTGATGGTCTTCTGCAGATCGATGTTGGTCTTGTTAGCAACATCAAGGGACAGTTCAAGCTCGGTGATCTGGATCTGGAGCTTCTTCTTGATGCGAGTCACCTCGGTCTTCAACCTTGTCTCGGCTTCAACCACACGAGCGCTCAACTGCTCGATCTCAATACTGGTCTGCTTGCTGTTGACAATCAAAAAATAAACTTAAACAATGACTCATTAACTACTACTAATTGTGGCTCAATGCCAAATATTTACAATTCCTATGTATTTGAATACATTGCTATAATTAATTCGCAATAAATTCACCTTGAGTCAAACATGAGGCTTGTACTTAATTGATCGAATTGTTTTATAGTGTCCTTTAATGCGTTTAACTTCATAATATATGAGTCATCTATCATAGGAATCACAGGTATTTCTGTTCTGAACCTCACAACGCTGGTAGAAGGAGAAGTTTCACGTATAGTTTTAACGGTTTCAGTTAAGTTAACCGCATCCGATAAGCGAGTTTGAGATGAACTTGAAAGTTTGGCCTCTGCATATGCTTTAGACATTATGTTTTCAGATATTTTACTGTAATTTCGATCAATAAGATCTGGTTTTGGCCGGAAATCAATTTTCCTCAATGTTCCTTCCGCAACATTTCTTCTACTCTCTTCTAACAGAATTTGGGCGATAGCTTGGGCTGATTTTCCCCTATACATTTTTGCTTTTCCTTTTAGTTCTGCGCCAACATTCACTTCCTTCTCATATAACACTAATTCTTTTTCAATTTCATCTAATCTCTTCTTTTGCCTTTCAGCTTTGTACTTATCCACTTTTTTTTTCTTAGCTTTCACTGTAACACTTTCCGCCCCAACATGTTTTATCACGTTTGCAGCAGCAGCGGTTGCGACGACAGAAAACGGAGATCTTCTCCCAACACTGAATGTGTTAAGATCTCGTTTGGCTTGATTAGAGATTTCTCGCGAAATGCGTGAAACGTCCTCCTCCGAATATGATTGTATAGGTTTATCAAATCTATACTTGTCTAATGCTCTCTCATTGTTCCACGGCAAATGAGGAGGTCTCGCAGATATACCATGTTCTTTTGCACTAATATAGTCTATCATAGGTTGGTAAAAATTTATTCCATAGCCATAGTTGTCTTCATAAACAGTCGTAGGAGGCCTATTCCACTTGTATGTCGGAACTTTGACCGGAGGCATGACTGGTAACTACAAAATTTCCGTCTATTAATTAATCGTTTCGATATCGTTTACCCTGGCGTGTATCGCCGGGGGCTGAAGTTGCGTACTTGGAGCCGCGAGAAAATGGACGTCGACTTTTGTACATTTTCAAATGAATCTATGTGCCAATATGCGTACGCGATCATCGTTAATATTCACCAATCAGATGAGCGGTTAAATATAAATGGAATTCGTGCCAATAAAACTGAAATATATAAATGTATAATTTGTTAACCCTTACATGTTTTGAACCGGATGTACGCGATTACCGTTTCGGATTTTAGAACGTAGATGATAAGAGCGATGACAAAAATTATATTAGTTAATATTGAATACTTCTTAATAAAGTTCGATTGATTTCAGTAACTTTACGTCAATCATTATTTTGGCGTTGATCCACGATGGATGTGTGTCATGGTTGTAATTCATAAGCATCTTGGTTGCATGTTTTGATGACAGTGATCATTCAGTGGGGAGGGTGAGTGGGGCACTGGTGTTGAAAGACTAGCGCTCAGTTCCGATTTGGCGATCGCCCTGTGTGGTGTGTGATGTTTAATCAGTCTATTACGATATTTTCCTGTGTAAACACTAGGGTAATATTTCCATGGTAAGAATTATTGATTTCATTATTTGAAATCATTGCACTGAACCCAAGATTAACTAATCTTCTATTCAGCATCAAAAAATAATCATTTATTTAATATTATATATAGAAATATATTTCTGCGTTCAGGTTTCAGCTACTTACCGGATGGCTTCAACCTCCTCTTCCTTCTCCTGGAGACGACGTTCAGCTTCATGACGGAACTGGCCGAACTCAGCGGTCAGCCTCTGTGCGCGCTGCTCCTCAGCTTTGCGACCCTATAAATTCAGAGAAGTACCATAGAGTTACAGCTCTCTAATCATTTGCCTATTTTCTGGTTGTGTTTTTATTGCTATCGCGAATTACTATTGACTTACTGCGAATGTTTTTTTTTTGGATTATAATCTTCCAATAGAGACTTGTGTAATTTATGGGGCAAATAACAGAGACAGCATTTCTATTGTATAAATATTCCCTAACTTATCTCGTTTTGTTGGCAAGCATGTATTTAGGATATTAACACCGTTCAAGAGGAATCAAATATTTGGAATAAAATCTCTTAAAACTAATTGTTATGTAGTTATATAAATCTTTACATAATTGACCGTTGCTCCTCGATTCTATAAATAAAATCTAAAAGTAGTATTAAGCGAGGAACTCTGGCTGGGTACTTGTGACTTATTTACTTCTGTATTGTTGCCAAAGTATTGGTTACAATCTGACGATATCTATTAGGTGCCTATACCTATAGGCATCTAACAGAGTGTCAAATTAGACTTGCAATCGATGACCTTTTTGGCTTGGTAGTACTGATTCGAATCTTAAATGTTTATCTAGACAGATCACTGTATATCTATTTCTTCTATATACTAAGTTCATTGCTCCTTTCAGATTATTATCTCATTGGACTTTATATCCTTTATTTGAGTTATAACTTTTACCATAAAAATACGTTATTTCAGCTGCCTCTTTTTCAATGATCTTGTACTCTTGAAAGAAAACATACGGCGATTACCGAAGATTATATATGTCAGATTGTATATTCTATGTGTCAGACTTGATTGATGTTTTGTGTACTTACAGCCTCAGCTTCCTTGTAAGCGGCGGTGAGTTCCTCTCGCTCGTTCTCAAGACGGCGCAGCTCGATCTCGAGCTCGTGAAGACGGCGGGTCAACTCCGTGAGGGTGGCGCGGGCATCGTGCAACTCATCTGAGAGTAACGTAATTTTTTTTAGAAACACGGAAGTAAAGACTGCGCATGTATCTATTGTTAATAACGCATTAATAAGGCTACAATATTTGTGGCAGTTTGGCAAATTTATCTGTTGCCATATAGAGAAGCTATCATAAGCAAAGGTTATGTCCCATTTTTTTTGACTCAACTTGGGTTCTCCTTAGCGCTGAAACAATAATTAGTTGCCGGACGGCCTCACTTGAACGGAATATAGTTGTGATGTGCGGCGTCTTCTCTTTACGTGGTAATAGTAGCTCAATGTATTTTAATGTTTTTTTTGTACTTTCAATCAGTAATAGAATCGAACTCACCACCCATTTTCTTGTTTTCGCGGCCAAGGGCATCCTTCTGCTCACGGGTCTTGTCGAGCTCGTGGGAGATGCGCTGGAGTTCGGTCTGCTTGATGCGGAGGTCACGCTGCGATACCTCGTACAACTGCACTGTCTCCTCCAGGCGCGATTTGATCTCGATGTTGACACGTTCCAGCTGCTCAGTCCTCTTTTGGAGCTCCCTAGCTGTTCCATTGGCCTTCTCAAGATCGATGATGAGGACCTCAACCTGGAAATTTGATTTTTATGAAATGTAATATTATGTTGACGAGTTAAAACGAATACTCTCTTTATCTCGTACTAATTTTAATTTGAAGATTTTAATAAGAATTTTACCTCGCTCTGCAGACGGGACTTCTGCTTCTCAACGTTGTTGATCTTGACAATGAGGGTTTCGATTTGTTCCTCCTGTTCCTGGATACGGCAAGAGTACTTGCGGCGGATCTCCTCGATCTCTTCAGCCCTGGCGGAAGCCTCAGCCTCGAATTTTGATCGCCAGTGAGAGACCTCACCGTTGGACTTAACCAGTTGACGTTCTAGGTCCAGACGAGCTTCGGATTCCTCTTCCAATTGCACGCGGATGGACTCCAAGTCAATTTCGACCTTTAAATAATGGGATGTTTGTTTGTACTAATGTATACAGAATGTTAACTTTCGAAAAAAAAAAACAGTTTAGCTGATCATTATTTTATATTTATTTTTAAGTTGGCTTACCTGGTGCAGTGTTGCTTCAAGCAGAGAGCGCCTCCTGTCTTCATCTTCGAGCCTGCGACGAGAGTCCTCAAGCTGGCTGACAATCTGACTCTTAAGGTACACTACGTTCTCGATGTTCACCTGAAATGGTATCAGATTTAGTTACTAAAAGAGTCAGAATCTGATTCGTGGCGTTTAAGATATATTTGGTATATCCTTATAAATATCTGACTTATAAGAAAACACACCTTAAGATCCTGAACTTCTTTGATGAGCTCAACATTCTCCTGTGACAAACGCTGCTTGTGCGAGGTGATGTCCACAATGGTGCGGTTCAGCTCTTCAATCTTGATGTGAAGTTCACTGATGGAGATCTCAAGTCTCTCACATGTCTTCGAGATGGTAATCTTCTCCTTGGTCACATTCTCCACTTGGGCCAAAAGCTCGTAAACTTCAGCTTGGAACTTGGACTTTTCCTTCTCACTCCTGACAACAAAGAAACATATTGCAATCGTGGAGAAAAGAGAAGAAAGGTGTGCATAGATGAAATATTCAAATGATGTTTTTTAACACAAAATTTAATGCACAGCATAATTCGCAATTTGTTCGCATAGCAATTCTTAATTCTAGACGACACTTTAACACTCCATTCGGTTAGTTTATAATGCATGTTTAGGGGTTTATGAGAGTACACGTGATCTCACCTGGCTCTGCTTTTGGAAAGCTGGTCGATTTGTTCTTGGAAGTCGATGACGATCTCCTGGTGCTTCTTCTTGAGCAGGTGAGCGGTCTCTTCAGACTCCAGGTGGACATCTTCCAGTAGTTTGCGAAGCTTGAGAAGTTCGGTATCGCGCTTTCTGTTGATCTCGAACTGAAACATGTATGTCATCATTTCAAAACACGTCTCCATTAAGAATTTTGGGACGCACATTTGAAATATTTATAATATCTTTTTTTTTAAAACAGTTGATAATTAGGAATCAGGCATTTATGCGTAACTGGGGTATTAAAACAACTTCCATACATTAGTTTCGTCTACTATGTTAGGTAACATTTTTACTTGCAAATATTTAAAAAAAGCTATATATTTTTCTGCTAATGAAATAATATGGCTCAAAAAATGAATATATGAAATATATTCATAATTATTATAATATTATTTATATTTTTTTCCATGTATATATAATTTTAATTTTTATGTAGTTTCAGTTTAGTAAAAATGTAAATGACGCAACAATTTAAGTATACCAGAAAGTAAAATATATAAAATATAAATATTTAATTTAATTAACAAGTTTAAATACCTTTCAAGATTATTTTATAATATTATTGACAAGTAAAAAAGTCAGTGTTAAAATGAATATTAATCTTCTGTGTATTTTCCTGCAAAAGATCTTTATACAACAAAACATACACAAATCAAATCTATAATAAATATCGCTCAGCAATAAATTCGCAATGTAAAATAAGAATAAATTCGCATAACCTCTAATAATGAATCTATAGGAATTATTATTGTTAACAGTCTTGACAGGAAGTTCTGGCGTTCTTGTTGTTAATTATAACAGCTGTCAATCAGAAGATGTAATCAATGCTCTTAACATTATCCATTTTTCTTATCTCTCAGATGTTTGTTTGATTTCTATATCTCATCGTTTTCCATTTCTTTGTTTTTGTCTTCCTTTCCATTTCATTCTTGCTGTTGTTGATTATCTGTGTTCTCTTACACACTAATTATGTTAATGATTAAGAATACTACATTAATTATTTGTTGGTATTACCTGACTCTCGGCTCCACCTTCAGCTTCCTCCAGCCTCTCAGAAAGTTGGATTACTTGCACGCTCAAATCTGCCTTCTCCCTCTCGATCTGTAATATTACAACGTCTACATTAACTAACAACGATATTATTATTGTTTTGATAAAATGTCAGATCATAGCTATAAACATTACTGATTAGCATCACATAACCATGCAAGTGTTAAATAAGAAGGAAGTCGTTGAATGAATTAAATACCTAGGTGGTCTTCATTGTCTAAATAAAATCTCTAAATTGAAGGAATCTATTATGTTATGAATCAAATGAGAAGCTTCTCATTGTATTCTTCTCTTCATATAATTTATAAGATGTAGCATATTATGCAACAGTCTGTTATACGGTAACCCGTCCTTCGCATATTTCAGTATTGTACCTATCTAAAATAAGAAACGGTTTATGTCTCACGGTAGCTCTGACTAACTCGGATATTTTCGCCACTCATACCACAGTCTATTATTATATTTCAATATTGTGGCATTCTCAACGGGAACGAGCATCATTTGGCCCAGTTTCAAAAGTGAGACCGGAGAGCGAGAAGTTGAGATTTCAGAGAAAGCTTTCGCTACGTATCTAAATATATCGCTAAGAGTGAGCGCTCCGGCAGCGCAGAGTCTTTGCGTCCGCGTCGCTGCCGCGCGTCGATCCTGCGTGTGCGCGGCGCGCGACCAGTGAGCGGTGCATCGCACAAAAATAGAATATGCAAACTCAATCAAATGTCTCGATCCATTACATTTGAGTTATATTGTCAATCATCATATTGAACTTCATGATGCCGGATAACGGATGACATGTAGCAATCATAGAGGTCACTCCGACGCCTATTATTAGACACCACAATTAGGTTTAAAAGTAAAATTTATCTTGAACTTGAACAATTATTAGGAATCTAGGCTTGCCACTCACATTACTATATTTATATGTTGATTAGCATTATTTCGGCCCACACAATTCCTTACTGAATTTACCTTGTTATGCAGAGTGATGAATAAATCTATAGCATGTTAGAAACATAAAAGTTGCAAATTTTTGGGTTAAATGCAATTTTTTACAATTAGGGCGTGAAGGGGAGCGATTATGGAGGGCGGGCGGTATAAATAGAGGTGGGCTCGAGCGCCCGCCCCGCCTACACCTGCGGTGCGCGCGCGCCCGCTATGGACGTAGCGCTCGCGCATATCACATTTCGCACGCTCGAGGAGCTTACCCTCTGACGCAGCTCTCTTTCGGATTCCAGATCATCATGGAGGAGACGGATCTTGTCCTGAAAAATACAACAGACTCTATCATGTTTCCGCGAACACTTCACAAACACTGCACTGATTTATCGAGGCCGGTACCTCCAGCCTGGAGAGAGCACTCAGGTCGGCGCTGTACTCGATGTTGACGTCGGTGGTGCCGCCACCGCTGCTGCGGTAGGTGTACTTGGAAGTTTTCGCCATGGCGGACATTGTCGCTGGTTCGTCTCTCGGCAGTCGGCGCTACGTTACCGGTCGGGCACCGTTCGACTAGTGAGAGCGGGTGCGGGCGGCGCGCGCGCACCAACCTCCGCCCCGCGCCCCTCCCGCGCCCCCGGCGCCTGCCACGCCGCCCGCCCGCGCGCGGCTCCAGGGCGGCCGGCCGGCTGGAGCTCGCGGATCGTGTTACCACCCCCGCGCACCCCCCTCTCAGCCTTTTATAGACACGCCCGTCTTGACGCCGTCGCCGTTCACTTTTATTTGTTTTGCCCAAAAATTTGGCGAAACCCTTTTAGTCCTAAAAAACGTTTGCGCCACGGCGCGATGTCGGACGCAGCGTAATGTGTCGCCGAAGGAGTACGGTCGTGCAGCGCGACCGCAGCGGCGGCGCCGTGGGCGGCTCGGCGGGTCCAGGCGCTTCCTGGTGGATTCCTGTCGGTCCCTGGCAGGCGCCCGCGAGCCGACCCACTCTTTAATGTCACCATTCGTCTGAACTTAACAATGAACTTCTTGTACTCTTTAAATTAACCCCCAGCAGCTGACGTCTGCTGTGTGTTTACAAACATTAATTAAATCTAATTTTATCAGTTTGTCTCCACAAGACATACTTTCAAATAATTCAGTAATTTTTGCGCCAACTTGAAATATTAATGTAAATAGAGAATTTTCATCGTTTCATCAACAGGGCTGTGTAGTAAGAATGCCACAGATACGGTACGGCTAGGAGGAAAAATTACATTATCTTTGTAATTTGCTACTTTTTATGGCCGTAATGATTGGTGTTCGTAGCACTTCGTAGCTACTACGTAGACCAGTTTAAACTTAACTGTATGAGAATTTTTATTGCTACGAAGACTACAAACGATTACTATTCAGAATTTCAAAAGTAGCAGATATGGTACCGGTTACGTTTCATGACAGCAACTTAAAAAGGTTTGATCTAATTGATCGATAAATTGATTTCAATTTCATTGATTTATTTTCTTATCACTGTTAGGGTAGTGCAATCAGATACATTTAAGCTATATGTTTATAAGTACCATACTATTATGTCAGAAATATTATATAAAGACGTTAACATTCTTATAAAAAAAAAACCTGCAAAGTGAGAATATGATTCTGACTCACCGAGGGTTCCGACCTTCCTTAGACGTATATTTATTGGTTCTTAAAAACCAGACCGCATAAATATGTTTATTTGTTACTGAATTTTGATAATTTAAAGAAACTGTGTTAGTTTTTACAAACATCGTTCTATTTTCCTGTAATATTGACATCAATGTTTATCAACTGCCTTTATTTCAGATTTTTCCTTCGCAAACTACGGCGATAACGGGGGTGGGTGTTATTTTCTTTGAAGGTTTTCATCATAATTCAAAGACTACGCTACATAAAAGGAAATAAAACCAGTTTTTAAATGGACATAAAAAGCCATTTCATGACCGCAGAACTTCTAGACCGCTCGCTGTGGGATCGGCACCTTAAAATATACGTTTAAATATTTTCTTAGGTCAATTCAGGCAAGTACCAATCCATGTGCCAATTGTTGTGAGTTAATTTAAAAGCTTGATGATTACAACGTTGTTTGTGTAACTTTACAAAGGCACTTTCACCGTGTCACTATCAAAGTCGATAGGGACAACCAAATTAGCATTCACAAAAATAGGTGCCATCAATATTTTCCTTTACATTTATTGAGTACAAAATCTTATTGTTTTACTAGCTGCGGTACGTGCTTCGCTACGTATAAAGTGAAATATAAAAAATAAAAAAAAACAGCTATAATTATCGCTTACAATTTGCTTTAAACGAAGCTTGAAACGAAGCACGTCCAAAAATTACAGAAATTAATGACATAACAACAGGCTCGTAGTGTCAACACTGAAAAAAGTTTCAACTTGACAGCACAATCCCCATCTGAAAAAAGTTTAAATTTGATAGCAAAATCCCCATTAACAAAATGATCCTCCATTTATTGAATTCATTTGTTACAAAAAATGTGATAAATGAGAAGCCGCTCGACCGAATTTGTGCAAACTTCACATAAACCATTTACTAAATAGTCCGAACAAAGCATAAACATTTGGTTTGGATAGGTGAGCCCGTTCTTGAGTTATAAAATTACAACGAAAAGTGGCATTGATTTTTATATATATTGATGATGATGAGCCTGCTTTGAGGTCAGTACAAGATATTGAAGAATATGTTTCTAAAAAATATTGGTTTGGAAATGAGGGATAGTATCCGTTATTATGGAGGAGGAATGCAAATGATACAAATTATTATTTGTCTCAATTATGCCGAGTAATGCCGCGTGCAAAGCTTAGCATGCATAGTTACGAAACGTGATGCTCCTGTGTTCGTTTCTGGAATAAACTAATGTGTCACACTCATAAGTGAAATGTCAAGATATTTTCTCCTAAGGCCTATAATGTAGAGCAATATTAATCATAGTTTTATTTCAGACGGGTCGGTTGGTACAGTCCAGTAAGAACATCTTGGAATATTTCAAGTAAAAACCTCGGGGTACGAAAATCGTGAATCCTACAGAAGATTTTTGTCATGGGAAATCGATTGTAAATAAATAAATGAAATAAAATGGGACGTTTTTCAAATATTGGCATCGGATCCTATACTATTTTAGTCTGTATTTATGCTTAGGTATATGTTTTTATTTTATTGTTAATAATTTGGAAAAAAGCCAAATTGTCAGAATGCTCTTTTATTGTTCATGCACAGGAATGTTAGTCTTGGGTGGAAATCAAACCCAAAACTCGTAGCAGACAGAGTATTTACATCCCGAGCCAACATTCCTGTCAAACGACTATATTATTACATATTTATCGGAAATTTATAAAATCCATAAATTAAGTTGAAAAGTATATAAGGTTTTTTTTTTTTATTTAAGGTTGTTAAATTACAACAATTCGATTTCAAACCAATAAACAGCTCTAGCAAATTTTAACATAAAAAGAAGTAATTATAAAAGTCTGTCCGTAACATGAACGATAAAACAGTTCTATTTAATCGAACTACGAAATAACGCTGTATTATTATTACATACCTTTTTGATTGAATATGAGAGTTGCTCATAACTTTTTAAAGGACATACATATAATACATTCATATAAATGGAGATATAAAACCAAGTACCTATAGCATATTTAGTGAAATGTTCACACAAAATAAAATAATATAAATCACGCAGCTGATTGTACCGTGTCCCGATTTCCTGCGCCGGCGCAGGTGGGAAAATATTCGGTTATATTCGTACCTGCACGAAGTGGGCCGAGAGCTTTCCGCGTGTATCCCCCTCCCTACCCTCCCCCCACCCTTCTGTGAGTCAGCGGCCACTGAATACGCTGAAATTATTAATGCCGAAGCATTTTCCAACGTGTTTATGTGTCAGTATTGGGTTTTATGTTTTCTTCGCGACTCTACGAATAGGTACAGTTAATGACGATTATTTTTGGACAATCGTGGAATTTTACTGATGCAAGAACGTTTGTCGTGTGGATTTTGTCAAATTATGTGTCGGCTTTAATAAAATACATTTTGTTCAAAACCAAGTTACTTAACAATTTTTTATTCCTTTCCTTTTGTTAATAATAATAATTTTTATTGCCAAAACACAGGTTTACATTTAAATGGTGAGCTCTGACTCCTAAACCAGGGGTTGCCTGTATCTCAGGAGCCAGCCTCTTGTTAAATAATAAACATATAATAAAGGAGATTAGATCAATGAAGTTAAAGGCGAGAGTGTTATAAATATAGGGACGAGTAGGTCATATTAGAATGCACTATGGCTTTCCTAGGTATTTGGCATAAGCTGTAGCGAAACTAGACACTACGACAACAATGGGAAACAGATGATAATTTGCACACCTTACAACGAGGTCATTGGATAAACCTCACGTTGGTAGACTGGGGGAAACAAGGAATCAGTTCGCACTACTAGAGGGTGGTCCATGGTCTATGGTCCAGCTGTGGGAGACAATCAGAGCCATTTTAAATTGATTTATTGAAATACTGTAGGTACATTATAAAAGCTTAAAGCTACAGCCAGTGCGGAAAGTTCAAAATTCAAAAAATACGCGTCGATTGGATCCAATTATATTTTTATGCCTTTTGCAGTCGACACCATGGGACCGTGGGGGTCCGAAGCCCGCCGTTTTGCTCGCACTTTGTCATCAAAATTGATCGAGACCTCCGGAGACCAGCGGGCGGGGAGCTTTTTCCGCCAACGCGTCAGCATGGCTATCTAAAGATAATCGCTGCCAGCCTTATGGAAACCTTGCCGCAGCGGCAGACTTGAGGAAATTTACTATATATAGATTGTATTTTGTACATATTTGGTGTAAATAAGGACTATTATACTTTAGCTTAAAGTTAAGTAACTAAAATACAATTTAAAAACCTTGTGATACTCATGATTATGATGATACCCACTGGATTTACATCATTTTAAAGATACAATATAAGACAAAAATATTTTTTTATATTTTTATTTCAGACAAAAGCCTCTATAGCCTTATTAATTTGCAGAAGTCCTAAAATCAAGATGCGATAAGTAGGATGATCTCGATCACTCAGACCACTACAAAAAAGTGTTACCAAATCATACTTATATGTCATCGGCTTCGCACCCGATAAAGTTTATTTTGATCTTTACACCCGTAACGGTCATAAACGACTCACCGGCGGCCGCTGCCAACAATCCAGTCCGGTTTATTTACGTGACGTACAAATAACTACATTTATTGCAGTTATGTAGGTACCTACTGAAATATTATACGGAACTGTGCTGATAAACTTAAAAGAGCAGCTTTACTGGAGAAGTACCTTTACCTTACAAAATACAGTAGTCAAATAACTTGAAGCAAACGTCAATAGGCTACGGTAACCGCTTACCATCATCGGGGTTGCCGCATAAGTCAATCTTACTGCCGTACTCAGAGTCGTCAATAACTAATCTAAATTTTATAAAACTTCAGATAATGGAGTTTCAATGATGAAGTTCATTAATGCGCCGATCCCACGGAGAGGGTTCTAGAGTTCTGCGTTCACAGTTCTGCGTTCCGCATTCACTATTTTGCACACAGCAAGCAGTCCAGAGTTCTAAGAGTTCTGCAATATTCGCTGTCGATCACACGTCATACACTTTTTTTATCTTTAAAGGCACCGCATAGATTACAGTGAACGCGATGCGTAGAACTCTAGAACTCTCGCTATGGGATCTGCGCCTATGATTTACTTCCACGATAGTCTTTGGCTTGATTACTATGTTGTTAAATACTACATCTAGTGAAGAGTGGTCTCTAGCTAGTTCCCGCGAGTACTCTTTGGCGACGATGATTCGATCTTCAAACAGATAGAAGGAACAACCTAAAGTGACCTGCAACTTGTTGTTAGTAAACATCGTGAACAAAGTTGAATATAGAAGACGATGGTGACAACTCCGATCTAGTCCTAACCTGACTCATAACTGTCACCATCATCTGATATGAATGACTGACTACAGAGCGCGAAACATTAATCACAGGAAGATTATTCTCCTCATATTCTTCACCTAATAAAAATAACTATCGAAGATTCACGCCGCGATCTCCCAGAAGGGTCTGCAGAAAAATCATTTTAACTTGCAGCGTCCTAGATAAACATTATCGCTTCGGTACATGGTATACCATGAAAAAGGTGTGGCTATTAGTTAAGCTTTCAGACTGAAAATTACGCAGATCATCTGTTGTTTATTACTTTATGTTCTCGAACGCTCACCATAGCAAACAGTTAAAAGGTCAGGAGTTAATAATAGCTTATCCAAACGAAAGATCATTACTTTCAAGGTATGCATACTTAGACCGAATTACGCTAAATATAAACTTGCACGTTATATAAAATATAACCACAGCTCGTGATCGTATATTGAATAAATTTCTTCTATCGATATAAAGTGATTCATCAAGTCTAGTCAGTATGTAGTATTTATCTACTCTGAGGTATGGGGAAGTCTGAAACTATAAAATATACATTTCTTATTTGACATAAGGTTAACGACTATTTTACTTACCTATCTATCAAGTACCCGACTAGTCAGAATAGATCATTTTAAAACATATAACACAAATAGGTAATATACTTTTTACCGTAGAAATTATATTTAAAGGCTTTTGATAGAAATAAAGCCAATTCAATAAAATTTTTATCCTAAGCCAGTAATTATACTGAAAGAAATTTAAATTAGTAGAATAGATTGACAATGACGTTTGTCTCGGTGTCGACTACTCTCGCCGTATGGTGCCAACTGTGCCATCGACGTAAGACTGCTGAACAGATCGTACTTGTATGAAAAGGTCTATCTTTATAGCTACCTCTCTATCTCTTACTAACAACAGCTTTATTTCGTTAAGTTCCGCCCCTCGGCTACGCCCGCGATATAGATATTAGATACTTTTACAGTTACATCACGTATGATCGGAGCAGTTAAACAAAACGAAAGTGTTAACAATACGCTGAAAGTGTAGCTATATAATTGACTGAGGGAGCGCGAAGGGTGTCCGTTTCAGCTTGGGCAAAAATGCTTGCGTATGTCTATCCGGCTGTTCTCATTTACAGGTGGCATTTTTCTATATATAATATTTGTATTGCCTTAATATCTAAAGTAATTAAATTTTTACGCAGGAAGCTTAAATATTTCCGGAAAGTAGCGTAAATTTACAAACAATTTAAAAATGTTGATGAAAATCTTCAGACATTAATATTAATGAAACTTAAATTGTCCTTCAACTAAAGTGGTGGTCGCTGTGTGACTGAATCAATATCGCAACTACAGTGCGGATCATCATCATCATCAGCCTATAACAGTGCGGATACATTAAATTATTCATAAAAGTAAAATAAGCGCTTGCGTAAACATGAATCATTCAGAAATAAACATAATGTGAGTCATTTGCGGCTGCTTCATCTCAACTGGGAAGTATGTAGGTAAGCGTCCTGAAAACTGAAATCGAGAGTCGGCGCTTGCGTCACATAAGTAGTTGTTGTCACTTCTTTATCATATCATTTCAAATCTGGAACGATAACCGATTACTAAATGAAACTAAGTGAATGAAAATTCAGTTTTTAGTAACATTCTAATGAATTAATTCACCGTACCTATTTTGGTTTTATATTTATTTTCAGTTTCATTTATTTTGGTTAATAGCAATTTTTTTTTTCTTTCGTCTTATTGTAGTATAATTGTAGTATAGTATGTATAGTAGTGTTCCATCTAAAAATAGTCATTTCTTTGTAGACAATCAAAAATATTTAATAATAAAATAAGTATCATATAACCGAATTGTACGGTAAGGTAAGTAGGTGCTTTAATAATTGTAAGAATAACATGAATAACTCGAATGTAAAGTTTAATTAATAAGAAGCTCCGAAACGTTAGTTTCTGCGCGCACCTACAGCTAAGGTGTGTACATTCCGTGAGTTTGTCAGAAATAGCATTGCGTAGGCGGCGATCACCTCCAACTATTCTGTTATTTAGAAAACTGAAAACTGCTCAGTATCTACGCTACGAATTAGATGTGTTACCTAGACCAAAAGAAATACCTACACTATTGTCTTATTTCTTTCTTCTTTCTTCGAATTAATAAATGCATGATGAATACACCTATACGTAGGTACCTAAAATATATATGTAATTTTTTTAAGAACGAAGCAATTTTTATCAGCCATTCGAACTTGCCCTACTTTGAAATTTCAGACCCACACTCTCGCGTCGCTTTCGCTAAAAAAATAAATTTCTAAGACGGACGGACGGACGGAGTTGGACGGAGTTGACTTCCGAATCAGTGGTAACTTCAGTAGATATGGCCTTCATAAGTGCCCTACTAGAACCTAAACTTTGACTTTGAAAATTTCTATAGCTAAAAGGTTTTTTTTTTTTTTTTTATACCACTGAATTGGCAAACAAGCATACGGCCCGCCTGATGGTAAGCAGTTACCGTTGCCTATGGACGCTTGTAATGCCACGGGTATCACTCGCGCGTTGCCGACCCTGAAGAAACCTCTTCACAAACTTTTTGAAGAACCCCATGCTGTACTCCATTGGGAAAACCACGGCGGGGAGCTCATTCCACAGTCCGAGCGTCCGCGGAAGAAAACTCCTTTTAGCCCGCACAGTACAAAACAGTTCTGGTTTCAATGTGTGTGGATGGATTCCCGTCGATGGCGAGAGTTGCGATGTTGGAAGGTAGCAGTGGGCATTAAGTCAAACAATTCCTTAGAACACTCTCCGTTGTACAAGCGGTAGAACACACATAAGGAGGCAAAGTCTCTCCTCAGGCTGAGGGGCTCTAAACCGCTTGTGAGCTCGGGATCGTCAACAATTCTGGTGGCACGTCGCTGGACCGAGTCTAACGGCCCAAGCTGGTATCCAGGTGCTCATAGATGACAGCAATGATCCAATTAATATTATAAGTGTAGTTTGAGGTTTAAAGGGCCTGTACGACTGCAAGGTTGTTCAGGTCATTGAAAGGCGATTCGATTATAGTGCTAAGTCTGTTTATAGATACCCACATATTCGTCGATTACGACTGTTTATTCGCAATTTCATATAAGCCACATGAGCCAAAAAAGCCGAATGAAATGTTAATCTGTAAGATTAACTGTTAACAGCTTTATTTTTATTCAATGTGACTCACAACAAATCGAATAAATATTCGGAGTTCAATGTATTCTGAAGGTTACTTGGTAATTCAACTTTTAGATGTAAGTCATGGGGTCAAATAATATATTTTCTTATACCACTGTCTAATAAACATACGGCCCTCCTGATGGTAAGCGGTTACCTAGTCTATAATAGATAATTTGGCAATTGAATTAGAAACTGCCAAGAAATTAGCCATTAGGTCTAGGTATCAGAATTACTTCCTAACTAGAGAGACCATCATACTAAATTTGACCATAATCACACCATGGTGTCAATGTGAACAATAGTAATGCAAAAGCTATGCCCAGAATCAATATAGATGACATTTTAAATGCAGCGGCGCAATGGGTGAATATAATATAATACACGCCAGTCTGGCTGAAAAGTGACGTAGGTTTTGTTTTAACTACTAAGGTGGCAGACTAGCATACGGCCCGCTGTATTGTAAGGAAACACCAGGAAAATCACTCGCGTGTTGTAGACCCAGAAAAACTTCTCATGGTATTTTTTCTTTTTGACGGGACGGACTATACGTGTTACGACTAATTAGGGACGGTCGGATTAGTCAAAATGGCAGCTCGGGCCGCTTGAATGGGACGAGATGGAATTTTCAAATTGTATATTATAGTCACCATACCGTAGTTTCAGCAAGATAATTTGTAGTTTAATTAACATCCACTCCGCAGGTTCAATAACGTTTTCAGGATGAAAGGTATTAATGTCCTATTCCAGTACCTGAAGTGACTACATATTATATACCAAATAAGTTAGAATTAATCTCAAATTTCTATAGATTTTTTCAATTTTTACGCAGGAGCCGAAAATATTTCGTATCAATGAAAGTCCCATCAAAATCGATTGAGTCGTTTCGCAGATTAACCCGGACAATCACAAAAATATACAAACAGACATGTTTGGGTTTTGGTAACATGTTATTTACTAAAAACTTCATGTTTACTCAAGAGTACTCAAGCCAGCTTATTACGTGAAATGGTTTATTAAAGTAAGTCTAGCAAAATCCAAGTTTTAAATATATCAGTCTCTTTCTAACTTTATATAACAAAAAGAGTCGGGACTATCTTAAACCTGGGGTTTACCAGACTTGGCTTAAACCATCTCATGTAACAAGAATGTTGAAGATAATAAAGACAATAATCTCTATAACGGCTATCTGTTAAAAACTTGGCTGCAGTCTTGACATATTTTTTTTGATTAATTGAAACATTCAGTATTTTAAGTACTCTTTTTCACATTGGTTCTTTACATTTTGTAGGACTATCCAAAAGAACACCAAATAATTTTACAGGTAAATATATAACAGATAAGTAATGTGCTAGGTAATAGGAAACAATCGAAAGGGAACGGTGCTCCGGTGCTCCAACGCAAGAGACCCGCTTATATTTAGATCGCTCCACATCCGAACAGCGTTTCGCAACGCAAGCCACCAGCGCTGACCGGCCTTGCTACCATAGATAAAGAACGAAACAGGTGTGAAAACAGACAGTGCTTTACGATAACGACTGCATATATATCTATATCTACGTGAAATAATAAAAGGTGTTTAAAATGTGCAGGTTTGGTGATGCCTTCAGCGTTGCAGCATCTGAAAAAGCCATTATGATGATTTCAATGCTCAAAGTCAAATACGAAAATAAATTATTCAAGGCACTTATGAACGTTGCAGCTTGACTCCACCAGCAGCGGTTCGTTATAAACATACTGAGAAGACTCAAGAATCTCAATTATTTTAACAAGTTTTATATTTATTATTTTACCTGTCCGGTGTCTGTAATCGAATCTTGCAAGTTTTTGACCCAATTCCCAGTGTCCGATTGAGCTGAAATTTGCTATACGTATAAAGGATAAAGGATAGAGGATATTAGAATAAAGGATGACAATGCAAGTACAGACATCAAAAAGTACAGTCACCATAAAAAGCCTGTATTAACAAAAACTTGTTTTTATAATAGAAATAAAATAAATAACAATTAATAGTAATACTTGGTATTTATATACTCTGAGGTAATACCATCTCATTGTAACATAGGCAACAATATCAGGTAGGTACTGCCGTACTACTACTGCTAAGGCATATATAATATGTATGTGTTTTCATTTCGTGATATATCTGTATTGGTGTAAGGAATAACAATACCTAGAGATTAGACTTATTTCAGGAGTAAAAAGTCACAATTATCCCACGTAAACTCTATCATTATGGTAATTAAGTTTAAACTCAGTTGTGCGGGATTGGACTTTATAATTTTTTCCATCACTCATTATATTCAATTTATATTCATGTGAATTTATTACTAACTAATTCTCGCGGCTGAACCTTATCATTCTTTGTGATTACTTTTAACATACATAAATTAATAATTTACTGAAAATTCTCTAATTTACTGACACGTGATATAGGTACGTTAGTACTTTGTGTTCCGTGGTTAGTACTATTATTTATTCTGTGATATAGGTAACGGCCTTTTAAATGAACCCTTTTTAGTATCACGGCATTTAGAGGCGAAGCAATCGCATTTTTTCTGCACAGCTATCTAAAATAAAATAATAAAATTAAAATAGTGGCACGGCAATGGTATGGACCTTATTAGAAGATTTTTGATTTTTGTTTTGTTGATAAATATTGTTAATATCGCTAGTCCGACCAAACACACTGTATAAGTAAGTAGGGTTGGCCACTCTGATTATTTGCTTATCTTTGTACTCAGTTCATTTCTGGCAATAACCGCCAGATATTTTGTATCGGGTTTGTTATGACGTGGCAGTAACAATCCAAATAGTTATTTGAAGGTTTCACAAAAAAATATTGTTCATTTAAAAGTATTCGTTGGAATATAATGATGTAGAATATTTTGCTGTTATCACGTAACAATCTTCTTATACATTTTTTTGTTGGTCGTCTCAACGTTTTTTTTAATATGTGTTAAGAGTCAAGACTAATATTGTTATTGAATGTATATCAGAAATTTGGTTGTTCAGCATCACCAATAAAATCGATTGCCATGAGTTTAATGTCAAGTTTTTGAATAGGCGGGCCAGTTGGCGCGGATAGTTAAAATTCCACGTACTTATTACACCGAAAGTCGCGGCGATTCTTACCGGTAGTTAGTAGGACATGCATTTGTGCTTAACATGTCCGCACATCCTGAGTCTGAGTGTAATTATTAATATTAAGTATGTATTTACAAACAAAAAGTATTATAACGTAGTATTATTATATTTATCTCACTTACCGGTCTTGTAAAGTTGCAGAGGCGCAGCGGCCATTGCAGTGCGGAAATTCAAAATGAAAAAAATACGCTTCTATTGGACCTAATTATATTTTTACGCCTTTTGCGCTCGAGGCCATGGGACCGTGGGGGACCGAAGCTCGCCGTTTTGCTCGCACTTTGTGATCAAAATTGATCGAGGCCTCCGGAGACCAGCGGGCGGGGAGCTTTTTCCGCCAGCGCATCAGCTTGGCTATCCAAAGAGGAAACGCTTCCAGCCTTTTGGGAATCTAACTTGAGGAAGTTTTCTATATATAGATTGTAATTTGTACATATTTGTTGTAAATAATAGTTATTATCATTTTATGCAGTAGGTATATCAATTATCTGATTTCCATAGTACAAGCTCTGCTTAGTTTGGAATCAGATAACCGTTTGTGAGGAATGTCCCAGGATATATATTTAGTGCACATTGATTGAAAATAATAATTTGAACTTGCCCAAATTTATCAGACGGCATTTGCACATGAAAATCTTGTTTGGGAGTTTAGGTTCTCCGAAATACTAAATTTAACGTTGTATATGCATCGCAGCGTTATTAATATCCTGCTGCGTTTCCTATTACTAGCTATTGTTCAAGGCCCCGTCCGCGTGAAAGGCCTTTTCGCTGAAGATGGTCACTGTTCAACACTAAAAAACCTAAAATCTTCCTCAAAATCCCTCTAGTTAACTGTGGAAACCGTATCAGAATCCGTGAATTGGTTTTCAAGTTATAAACACACAGGGAGACGCGCTTTTTAACCGACTTCAAAAAAAGGAGGAGGTTCTCAATTCAGTAGTATGTTTTTTTTTAATGTTTGTTACCTCATAGCTCCTTCATTTATTAACCGAAGTGGAAAATTATTTTTTTGTCTGGATGGGTACACTTCCCCTTTGGTCCCATTGTCATCAGATGAGGATTTGATTACTTCTTAGTGTACTTTGAAGTTGGATTAAGTTTTTTGTAAAACAGTCCAATTATTTGTACTATCATAGACGCGGATTTAAATTCGAAATAAGAAGAATAAATTTTAAGAAATTAATTAACAAAAGGATTATCCATACTGAAAACGTATGATTTTGCTACCATATAGGTAGGTTCTAAACATTTTAGGCTACCTTTACACAACCAAGACAGCTGGATAGGACCCATGATATTGCGGGAAGCACTTGGACCTAGGTATCCTCCCACGTCACAACAACTTCCACGGCATTGCAATTGGTAAATGTGGTTAATGTTAAATGAATATTATTCAACTATCCACAAAGCAAAATTGCTAATTATCTGATGAATTTGATGATGCACTCAGTGCAAGTGCCAAATGGTGTCCCTCCTTGTCACAGCGTAGTGTAGTGAATCACCTAGGCAATAAATATGGATCAAAATAGATTTTATTCGTGTAACGCGGCCATTTTTACTGAAGTGCGACCAAAATAGATTCCGATGCGTATCATATCAATAATTTAACTTCACTTGTATATGTTTTAATTTAATTATTGGACTTATATTCAAAATTAACTTTATTATGGTGCGTCCATGCTACGCGAAGCGAGCACGAGCCGAGCTTCGAACGAACAGGATTCGTTCGCTGCTCGCGATTTCAAGCGATTTCATGCGAATCCCTGTGTGTTCGTGAAAAAACTAACAATCGGGTGGAGCGCAGTCGAACACGCTACGAATGCTCGTTCGAGGCTCGCAAGCCCGTCCACGCTACGCGAATCGTGCTCGCAGTGTGCTCGTTCGTGGCTCGGCTCGTACTCGTTTCGCCAAGCATGGACGCACCATTAGATGTCCTAAATAATAAATATATTTTATTCTTTAAAAAACCAATTTTGGTACTGGGTAAATTTTCATAAATTTTCTTTTGCAGCCCTTAAATAAGATATTTTTAAACTGGAATCATGATCAGATCTTGGAGGTTGGTTTAGTACCAATGCTCTCTATGCTATGGTACTACCACGCCACCAAATAGTTTTTCTTTTCTATAGGTGATCCAGTACTTGAGATCTAGAAACACACTAAGTATAGATTTACCCCCTAATTCAAAATCAAGTTATCAAAACGTTGAATAGCTAAAATTCTGACGTCTTTATCTGACATTTTTTGGTGATCGAAAGAGTGAGACGGAGGACACTATTACACTGATTTAGTTAAAAAGCCATTATGAATAAGGGGGTTAGATGCGTAGTTAGTACATATTTTTTGAACTAAAAAGCCTCATATGAAGCCTCTTACGAAAATTTTTAACCACTTCAACGTGGGTTTAAGCTAAAAAGTATAAAATAACGAAGCCGTAGGAATTCTAAACTGACACTGTTTTCAGGGGGCCTACCACAAGCTCTTAAAAGAAGATTAAAATAACCTTATTTGTCTTTTGTCCCTCTTTGACATCCGGCGTCAAAACAGGACAAAAGACAAATAAGGTTATTTTAACCTTGTTTTAAGAGCTTGTGGTAGGCCCCCAGGACGTAAGTATACACAATCAACACATTGGTTTTTTTTTTACTTTTTAATTAAATAAATAAATAATGACTGTGTCTACTGTACTCTTCCTTTGTATTATTTTATTACAACAGTTTAAATCAGATATCAGTTTTTATCCATTCCTTAAAAAAAATTTGATGCATACCTATTACGTAATCAATAGTTAACGATGCACGATGTTGTACAGTCACATTATGCAATTGAACGTTCTCATACAAACTGTCAAGAGAATGTGTGAATTTATCAGAAGGAAAATATAATCAATTGTAATCGAGATAAGTTTTCCTAGTGCAATTATGAAAATATATAGTCCTGATAAATCGTTAACGGAAAGGCTAAGAGAAGAAATAAATTGAAAGTTAATCTAAAAAATCTCAAATTGGTTAGATGTTAGCTACCTACCTTACTTAGAGACAAGGCAACTAAATAAAAGTAAAAAGTTCTAGTTCTGTAAGCCTATTATATGCTTACCAGTGCACATTCATAAAATAATCTCGATGTACAAAATCGTTAGCGGTAACCCATTCGACTTCCGACCACAGCAAAGAGTATATTTCCATAGCGTACGTTACTCAAACTACGTATCTACTAAAACGTGCTGTCACAGAATAAATAATAGTACTAAGTACTAACGTGTGCTGTGCAGTTTTATAAGTAGTAACTATTCTGTATTACTACGTAGTATTTATATACTCTGATGTACTACTAAACTAACTGTCTAACTTGTACGTAGTATTTATCTACTCTGAGGTCTAACTAACTATCTGTGCAATTGCATCAACCTTTGTATCACAGAAAGTTTCGAAGTATTCAGTATTTTATATGATCACACACTATGATAATTAAACACATTTTACTACACTCACACACACACACACTTTGGCCGGTGGGTGATGATGTAGCCGAAGGTGGTAAGCATACAAAGTCTAGCCTTTTAGACTTCGCACCACTTTGCAACACCGGTGCTTGTCGACATTTTTTCAACTTGAGGGTGGTAGTGCAGCCGGGTGGGTACAATAAAGTACCCTACCAATGTGCTATGGTTCCTTACGATATTTTCCATCACCAACCATTCAAGCTCATTGTAGGATTCGAACCCGGGACTTAAAATCTTTATTATTCCTACACGTATTCCTACATATATTCCTATTGTATAGTTCCTATAAATGCAAAAGTTAGTTTATTACCTTGTCTGATGAAATGTAGCACGCAGTTTTAGATCATACCCCGGAATAATATATATAGGAAATATTTTATCCCGGGACAACATTCGATCCTTAGAGATCGCGGTTAAAAACCGTGGTATAAAAGCTAGTAAATATAAACGATTTATAAATAAATTCCCGTACTGCCATCTGTTGACTCCTACATGAAATAGTAGTCAATGTCAATACTCGCGCATCGTGTGCACACGCAGTGTGTAGGCCCGGAACTAGTATCATTGTGTAGGTTGATGGGCTATACAAGAGTTATCATTTGAATCTCATAGATGGCGCTGTCAGATTATAAACCTTTCGAATGAAATTTTAACAAAGCCCTACTGATATTTGGTTCCGACTCCCGATGTATTTCTTTATCTTGAACATGAAGCTCAACTAGTTACCATTAATTACAATTTACCAAAATTAAAAGGGTTAACTGATTAATAAATCTGGGGTCAGATAATATTCCGGAAAATTATCTTCTCTATACTTTTTATTCTTTTGATTGGTCGGTTTTTATCACAGACATATAAGAACAAGATTTTGATATAATTTAACCTTCGTTTAGTAGCACATAATAAAGAATTACCGTTAGTAGATAGTGTAGAGTTTGTGGTAGAGTGATGTATTATTTCATGAGTGATAGATTCCCGGTTGAAAGCCCTCAGAGCTAAAGGCTTCTAGTCTTTAAAAAAAGTGATAAGGTTGCGCTGCGCATACGTCACACCACACACAATACAGGACAACCAGTGATAGCGTTCGTATAGGTCTCAGTGGATATTTTACCAATTATACTTAAACTTGATACTTAAAAACATTGTTATATTAATCACCCGGTATACAGTTTCATTAATTTTATTTGTTGTTTTTTAAAGATAGGTAAATAAAAATGGCATGCAAGATGAGTCAATCGAGTACAAACCTTATGTATTTGTTGTTGTGTCCGACATACCTACACATCTTTAGACATTCCAACGCATATTGTAGCGCTACTTAGTGAGCTGTGACGATATACTACATATACCTACTACATATGCTACATATCTAACATGCTTTCAAGTCACATTACTTATATAAGTCACACTGGTCCAAGCTTAAAAAAGCGACGACAAAGACTTATATAACCCGAGTTCATATTTAAATTAAGGGTCAACTTCCATTCCTTTATTACTACAAAAGAAGTAAGTAGTAGGGCATGGTACAAGAAGAAGAATGTAGAGTAGGTACTTAAATAATACCTAAGCTGTGGGGGCTCGTGACGTCACTTTAGAGCGACCAGTGGTCTGTGGGAGCCAAAATATGGTCCGCGAACTCTAAAGTTTGGTGTAATAAGTGTACTCTAACGTGATGTCACGCGGAACTTCACGATATCTTTGTATTTTTTTTTGTTTAATTGTCAAAAGAAAAAATACGTGTCTTATATTTTTTGATAATGTAAAAGACGGACTTAATAGAATGTTTTAGTCACCTAGCCCATTCCATTGGTTAATATTTGACAACGATGATCGGACTGTCGTGTATCGTTTTTCGTAGTAGACCCTCTGAAGCGGGTTCCGCCTCGCGTTGTCATTTGTATGGAAACACATCTCTCATCACATCTCCGCTTTGGATAGGGTCTTACACAAGAAATATAAATTAATATTGTTTTGCACATGATAAATAATAAATACAATTAAATAATAAATACAATTAAAATAATAAGTATTCAATATAGGTAGAGCATCGATGTAGTGTACAAAATTACAATTGTTGCTGTAAAATTTAATTCGTAGCACCTCATAGAGCTCTCTCAAATGAGACTTGTACATATAGCTACAAGTTGAATGTTTCACGTGGGCATGGATAGCCAAATAGCCTATAAAGTATAGGGAATAGCGAAAAATCCTCAAAGAAAGCTCTAAGCCGAATTTGATAGAAACTAAAACATATTTGTAGGATGTATAGTCGTAGTAGTAGAAAACAAGACACGTTTTTTTTGGTATAAATAGTCGTTTCAAGAATCCTGGCTGTCAGTGAAAGAGCACGATGTGTTCCATAGAAAATATTTCGCTGACTTCAAAACTTTTTTTTTTCAATTATAAGTCTCATAATGCGTTTTTGGATTTGTCACTGACCGAGGTGCATATCATTTATAATTTGGCGACAAAATTGAATAAAATGCTTCAATCGTGTATGTGTTCTTTTCTGTCGAGGAATTCCATCATATCTTCAATGGTCAGATCATGATACAATTTTAATGGAACCACCTCTGAATTTACCTAATTTTATAAAAGCTGCAGTCATATAATACAGTTAAACCATAGAGTTAGAATATTATAGAATGATAGCGTTAACAACGTTACTTTGTGGGAGAGTGAGCAGTTTCTATATAAATGCAGTCACAGATATATCGTACACTACACTAGCTTGTAAAGCTGCGCGATAGGTGGAATCTGAACCAGAGACTAAACCAACCGCGCCAGCTGGCCCGTCCAATTAATTAAACAATTCATCTTTCAAAGCATAGTCAGTCATCTATGAATGAATAGGTACTTTTTCAATAAACGATTATTAAAATTATCGACACACTCAAATCTAAGACACAAAAAGCTTAACTATCGCCGAACTTCCACAACCATAATATTCTATCCATGTCCACCATTTGAATGGGAATGAATGAGCGCCTCTACTCTTGAATTCTCTAATACTTTCATCCCGTTTGAGATGCAAGTGCATTAAGCATTCCTCCCCTGCCCCACCAGCGCCACTTCGCCCCTCCGCCCCATGGTGAGACATTATGCGTCCCGTGGAGGCTTACCTGCGCATGCGACGAGCCACGATATAGCCTCAGAGAACCGCTAAAGACTACAATGAATAAATATATTTAGATATGTCACTTTTAAAAAGTTGCGCGTAACAGTTGCGGCTAAGCTGGACTAATTTTTTTATGTTATCTAACCAGATTCTGTGTCTAATATTGTTTATTTTGTTTTAGTTCAACAATTTAAGATAATATTGACCGAGATACGGTGCCGAAAGGAAATCGAAGAATGCGTTAGGTACATACGTATATACCGAAAAAAATTGAAAATCTGTAAATTGTAGAATGTCAAAGTTTGAATGGAAATTTTATAATAAATATCGATTTTAAAATGTGAAATTAATCACCTAATTTCATATGACTTAATAATTGATAATAACTAATTAATTTATTTATTCATATTTAAAAACAATTAATGTACCTAACGATAATAATATTCTGTCAATAAACAACATAGTATAACGTATTAGGCGTTTCTTTTTAATCTTTATCATTTTTAAGATAGCGCAGTTTATAAATCCATATAGGTACCCATAGGCTGCAAACGAAACCACAAGCGATTAAGTTACATCGCATCTGCGAACAATAATCTTTGCGGTGGCTTAGACAGTAGCGGTGCGTAAGCGCACGAAGCGAAGTTACACCGAACGTACCGTCATCGTCATTCCATCCATACAGCAGGCTGCGCAAGCGAGCCGAGCGGACGCGTGTGCCTGTGTTCACGTAATAAGACGTTACCTATCAATGTTGTGTTTGACTATTTGTGACTGTTAGCATGTTTCCCCGCGTGTTTATGTGACTGTGACATGATGTGGAACCTTATCCTGATCGTGCTGGTAGCCGCGCTCGGCTCCCGGGCTGAGATCCAAGAGAGAGGTATCTTAATCTTAACTTAAGTTATACATAAAAACAAAGAAATTGTGTGAAACGTGGTTAGTTACCACTTGTTTTCGCTATGTGGCGTTGTTTTAGCGTAAATATTTTGTTAATCTCCCGTTTCACTTGAGGTTTTACGATTTACTTAGTTTATTTCAGGTTTTTACGTCTGTAACTAACGTTAACTATGATTGTTGAAATTTAATTGTTGTTATTAAAATAAATAACGCGTTGTGTGGTTTAGGCCAATTGTTTTGTAATACTCACGAGGCAGAATACTTAGTTATTTCAAACAAAAAAAGACTTCAATGTCATTTTGTTTAATTTTCATGCTTGCGTTGTTATGTCTTAAGTGGCGATAGAATGTAAGTTATATTACGGCATCAACGATTGGTGCAGTCGGCTCCTATCGCATGAATTAGGTTTTTACCAAAATATCTGTCAATGGTAATAAAAATCAAAATATCACATGATTTTTAACAATCTCTTATGTCATTCCCATACAAAGGCTGATCGTTTACTAACGATGACGATTGTCGACAACCATATTGTCTAGGGGTCTTATAGTCTTTTCGAATTTCACATTATTTCTCCTAGATACTCATAATTAAGCTAGTTTCATCTAAATCGATGTACAATAACAATTACAGTTAATTGCGATACTATTGACCTATACGTATAAACAATCAGCTATCAATCTAAGAATGAATTCAGACTAGAAAGCTGCGAAGATGTTTCTTAATAAAGATGAAAAATTTATTGAAAAATGGTGTAGCCTGATTGTTACGCTCGTGATAGAGAAGATACAAATAAAGGTTCAGTATACATTCCAGAAAATGGCGTTTGAAGCATGAAACTCTAGTAATACACTACATATAGCAAATGTTACATAGCAAGTTTAATATTCACTATAGTATTAAATAAGAACATTAAAAACATACGATAAATTTACATAATAATGGATATTTTTATGCCGAGCTTATTGCCGGAGACTTAACATTCCGAACCGATGGTAGAGTTGACTGCAAACTTCATAAGGGACTTATCATTTGATTTTAATTTTTGAATGATAATGTATGAGGTTCAAAGAGATTTTTATATTGTCATATACTAAATCAGATTTTCTTTGCTGATGACATGATCATGGCGTTTTTGTGACACACAAAGAGTAAATGTGACCTGTGTCCATTCTGTTTAAAATGCATTTCGAGGGCTTGTGCTTGAAACACCCTGTCGATTAATCTGGTACACAAGATTATCTATATAACTAGGACAGGCAGATAATGTTGATGATGTGGAATATACCGTATTCCACATCATCAACATTATCTGCTGAGTCACCTGCTAGTGATTTCAGGAAAGGACTTTATGTGCATTGCGAAGATAGAATAAATTTGTTCAAGATCATATTTTATGAAATGATTACATTTCAAGTTTCAACCAACAAGTGCCTTATCGTCAGCGGATCAATTGTCCTATAAGTAAAGTTAATTATCAGGCTTCAGCTCGTAATATTACTCCAACCCTTTAAGATTTCCATTTAATGTCAACGGTTTAGTAAAAATAGCAGACACATTTACTAATTGATAAACAATTAATAATTATTTTATTCAAAATCATAAATTTCATTAACTAAAACACTAAATGCAATAATAGTTAGGTACTCACCTTGAAACACGCCTAACGTTAAACTTACTTAATACTAACTCGTTTAGAATTTATCTAAACTTTGTAAATACCATTTCGCTTATAACAGCTAATAAATTCGATACCTACTTGCTTCAAAGAATCTTGTTTCTTTCTTTTGTGGTTTAGTAGCAAGTCGATTGACTGCCAATTGATATTTTCATAACAAAAGTTGGATGCTCTACAAGAAACATTTTTATAGCGCCTTGAATGAAAAAAACACCATTCAGGTATCATATAGCAATACTGAAGTATTTGGAAATTGATTTTAGTCATATTTTAAGCTAAGTTTAGAAGTTGACAAATTGTTGCAAGCTTGTCGATATACATTGCTGGATTTAACCGACTTCAAATTAGAAACAAGATAAAATGCAATTTACCTTTAGCATGGACTAGCTGCCTCCCGCGGTTTTACCCGCGTTCGCGGGATAAAGAGCGAGTATTCTCGGGGATAACGTAGCTTACTAGTGAATGTTTATAATCCGACTGTTAGATACGGAGATCAGCCCGTTTAAACAAACAAAAATGTCTTCGTCTTTATTATATTAGTAGATTAGACCTCGAATCTCACGGTGAGAAACGATGAGGCTGAAAGTGGTAAGCACGTAAAGCCTAGCCTAGAAAAACTGGCGATCAAATGTATCTGTCGGTACACCTATCCACTGGGCTACAGATTTTCTACGTTATGTTTGAACTAGAGCCAGTTGGGTTTTGGCACTACAAAGTAAACTTAACCATTTTTTCTTCACCGAAGTAAAGTTTATAATAGAAATAGTAGAACCTCTGAAGGGTGGTAGGATAGTGTGTATACTAACCTGGCTGGCCTTCATGTTGAAAATCTGCCTGGGCAATAATACATCTATATTTATTATCTACTAACCTATACACGTTATCACATAATATTTTTAATATTAAAAGATAGTTTTTTTCCTTACTCTACAAATTCTACAATCGTATTATCTCAAATTACAGAGGTGCTGTTTTTCCTGTTATTATCACAATATTTTTCGTTTTATTTCTGAGAAAACTATATTATTTGAACGCAATCTTTAATGTCAATGCATTTATCGCTTTATTCTCAGAAAAGTATCTCTCTACGTCACTACTAGAGTTTTCGAGATCTAAGAGGCCAGTTTGACAAGACGGTATCTCTTTTGTCTTTATGTTTGTCTCTTTTTGACCCATCTATATATATAAAATTCAAAATCCTGACTGACTGATATATCAACGCACAGCCTAAACCACTGGTCCTAGAGACATGACATTTAGAGGGTATATTGTTTGTTAAGAGTAGGTATCCACTAAGAAAGGGTTTTTCGATACTCCTTCCCTAAGGGGGTAAAATAGGGGATGAAAGTTTGTATGAAAGTCCGTCAGTTTCGAAGTTAGGATCTTCAAATTTTGTGTTTAGGCTGAGGATTGAAAATTAATTTATACGTGTCTCAGGGTTTTTTATAATTCCACCCTCGAAGCGAGATGAAGCTGTTTTGTTTTTAGTTGTAGAAAAATATGTCATTTGTTTCCTGTTGGCCATGCGGGCTAAGCCGCGAGCAGAAGCTAGTTGATGCTGCTGCAGCTAGTGTGCTGTAAAAATGGCCTATTAGATCTTTCCGACTTTAGTGACATACTGACGTGACGCCCTGGAAGATATACTTTTCTGATAAAAAAATCTTATTATCTATGTATAGCATACTATACATAGTGAGTTATTAAGTAAAATATATAGAATACTAAGTAAGTGATGTTCGTGAGTTAGGCATACCTAACTCACGAACATCACTTACTTAGTATACATTTATTCAATGAAATATTTTAGTTATGTATGAATATAATACCTACTATTCATAGTTATTGTAGTTATTTGTATATTAGGTCAGACTTAACATAAATATTTATTACTCAAAGGAATCTTTTTATATATTTACCAAGAACTAACAACTGAATGAGACCACATTTATTATTATATTGATCTTAGAAATGTATAATAATAGCTCTACTATGCTAATTTTACTATAATTAATTTGAATATCTTCTTAAATTCTCAGTTGTTCGTGCTTTTGGCAAGTTAAACATTTGAGTAAACTTTTTCTTGAAGTGTATATTCTATTGTTTTACTTTACCTCAGAGTATATAAATACTAGACTTTACGTATGAATGAATGAGGTGCGTTGGACTTATTTTTGATGTATTTACTTTTGATTTTGATATTCTCTTGTTTTAATGAATAATACTGTCATTAAAGTCTCGGTTCCTTATACACCTAAAATCAAATTTTCTTTCCTGTTTTCCGGGAATGCAGCAATATTATTATTAATAGTTATTTATGATGTCCCTTTATTATCTGTGGAGAAAACTTTGCGACATCCTCAAACGTGTTTGAAAACTGGTACTAGGCGAGCAGAACCCCATCGCAAGTCTATTTATTGGTACTAAGTTAATTGACCGTCGACCGGAAGAGAAATCTGGAAAAACTGGCTATTTTCTCTACAGGTTTAACTATGCTTTGCTAATACTAGCAATCACTAGTTGTTTCGTGTTAACTAACATCAAAAATACGAAAGAAGACTTTATTGGTTGGACTTTATATTACTGTAATGTTACAACTTCTAGGTGGGGTGATCTTCATTTATTTTTAGCATTCGTGCTACACAATGAACCGCAAAATATTTGGTTAACCAAAAATAAGTAAGGAAAATAACATGTTCATTGTTGAACCACGACTACCACGAGTAATGTATTAATACAATACAATAATATATAATATACAGATACAACACATTCATATAATTTATTCGCTCAAAGAGCAGCTCTAACCTTACAGAATACCGCAGCCAAATAACTTTATGTTGTGTAAGGTTGTGTTCATGCGCGTAGGTTAAGTCGCCAGAGCTCATAGGGGAGGTGGGAAAGGTCGGTAACACGTGAGAGATGCTTCTCGTGTTGCAAGCGTCCATATGACTACGGTAACCGCTTACCATCAGGCGGGCCGTATGCTTGTTTACCGACTTAGTTGTATAAAAAAATATATAATACAATGTGCCTTTAATATCTGTATATATGAAATTGAGAAAATATTATTATTTGAGTTTGTCACTTCAACAAAACAACTCGGTTCATATAACAAAAAAAACAGGTTACTTCCCGTCTTCCGTCATTTCAATAAAGCGGAAGCTAGCTCAAGTGAAGCTGGAAAAAAATTAAACGACACCCCTTCGTGCACATCCCGCGTCCGTGCACAAGTGTTCGACAACTTTTTGGGGTACGATTCTCATTACATTACATTACAAAACGGATATGAGGAGAGCAACTCCCACTTAATAAGATCCGCTTCCTATCCTTAGTATTCTAAAACAAGGCACTCTAACAATGATCTATGTTACTTATGTAAAATTCAATATTTGTTTGTATGTCAGTTGTAAAGAGACGTAGTACGCCGTCTATTGGCTAGATTCATGGCATACCATCAGTGTACACAAAATTGAGATTTCATCTTCAGACTTCAGATTTCAGAAAAAGTATATTCATCTGACCGTCTATCTTAATTTATTAGTCTAAAACATTTTAATAATAATAGAACATTAACTAATGTGCATATAAAATATTATAACCTATTTTTTTACTGACAGTACTCTTGTTCGATAAAAGCAGTCTCCATCAGAGTGTTTTTGCAGTTGGCATCACATCACATTGACGACGTGTGTATAAACAAAGTGCCTTAATTACACATGATTAGTTTAACAGAAAATGATTCTTGAGCATTGGGAATAAAGTATATTTTAGATTGTTTCACGATGTGTGGATTCGAGCCTCGATGATTTCACGAGTGAGCAGCTACAGACGCGTCATTATTCAGGGAGGCGTGATGTCACCAATGTTTGATAATAATGTGGATGCCACGCTCAAAACCTAGAAAAAATAGAATAGTACCTAATAACAAGTGGACCATTTGTGGACGTGTTCTAGCGTTAAAACTATTTAAAAGTCACCGTGTTGCGATAAATATTTCGAGTACCTATTCGCCGAGTAATTAAATTTTACGAATGCTTCGCTATGTCGGGTGTCCCTCGAAACCCAGTAGTTTATTTTACACTAGCTGTCCCGCGCGGTTTCACCCGCGTTCCCGCGATAAAATCCTATCCTAAGCCTATAATACTCGGCGATAATGTAGCTTCCTATAAGTCAAATAATTTTTTGAATCCGACTGCTAGTTCCAGAGATTAGCCCGATTAAACAAACAAACAAAAACACTCTTCCGCTTTATAATATTATTATATTATATGAGTATTAGTATAGACAACATCCATTTACATATATTCTATATTTATACACATTAATTATATCATACAGCGTACCTTTAAGATTAACCTTGTATTTTTATTTTTTATAGGACAGCTAGCTTAGTAACAAGTAACAAACTGAAAAAATAAAGATATCGCATGAACTATATTTTATATATATTATTATAACATTTTAACACCACTAAAAACAACGTTTTTGTTTTTTTTTTTATATAAAAACATAATAACAAAACAGATGAAGTTTACCTCGACTAGTAATCAATCTATATGACCGATATGGTAGGATTACTACAAATTATTTAAATGCATTAATTACTATAACTATATAGGAAATATGCAATTATTTACTTTTAGTTTGGATAACAGATTATAGTTTGGCCTCGTGTGTCCGGCAAAAAGGTATAGTCAATATCCCTTATTCATAATAAAGTAAGTTAAAATACCGAAGTCTTTATCTGTTACGTGACTTATGGTGATCGAAAGAGTGAGACGGAGGATACTATAACACTGATTTAGTTATAAATCGATTTTGAATAAGGGAACACAGACTAGGATTGAAATTTATGACTTGTTAAATTTAGTCAATGGTGCCGATTCTGTTGTAAATCGCAAAAACTAATTTTAGTCACATCACATCTCTTTCCTACAAACATAATTGAAAAAGGATACAATATATTTAAAGCTGTCAAATTAGTCTCTTACGTTTTAATTTGAGGGTATTTAGACTATTTTAGACGTAACAGCGATAGATGGCGACTAAATTTACGTTGAAAACATGCAACAGGACCTTTCTTATGTTCTTTGTTAGAAAGAGATATAGTGAGACTAAAATTAGTTTAGTTGTAAACAACAGAATCAGCACAACTGTTCGACTACCAGGTATACCTTAAAGCAAAATAGTTGGTAGTTAGTGTATTTAGGCAGTTCGTCGCACCTTTTGTCACATGAGAACAATAATGAATTCTGTAAATGAGGATTGTTGACAAAATATCGTTGATTAATCGATTGTTCTGCACAAACGATCAAATTGCACTGTGGCAAAGATGACTTTTTCATTTTTTTGAAGCACTGTTTATGCAGAAAACCGCCATTATCACAATATACGTTACTTTGTTTTTTTTTTAAATGTCCTAAATATAAAATTTATAAATAACTTGAGCGGTTGTTAAAATCATTATAATATGTAGTCAGTCACCAATGATACATATCTATGAAGTGCTGGCCTTGTACAAACCACGCCGGTGAACGAACAATGTACCTACGTACTTATTTAGTGTTATCTGTGAGATTATTTTATTGAAGCTCATAAGAATATGTGCTTAAACGTTGGTAATTTTATCGAGAATTTTGTCCAGTGTCCTACTTCCTTGATTAATAAGTTATTTATGATGTTGCCTGAATATTTTTTGGTTTCACCATCTTATAACAAAACTAGCTGGCCCCCGCGGTTTCACTCGCATTACCGGGATAAAAGTAGCCTATAACTAGTTCCCGAGATTTGCGCGTTAAAACTAACAAACAAAAAACCCTTCAGCTTTATTATATAAGTAAAGATATATATTAGTATAAATAGGGGACATATTAAAAAAAACATGTGCACATCTTTGCTCCATCAAACAGGTAAAATGATTTTTTTTGCTCTCGATGTACTACTATCATTGGAATAGACGGATATTTTATGTGAAAAGGGAAGGGATAGATACGAATATAAAATACACATAGATTTTGAAACTGGCTCTCTTAATTAGGTGCTGGAAATTTTATATGGCGAAAGAATTTAACTTGAAATAGTGTTTTTTATATATTAGATGGCGGCATTGAGAATCTTTTAATAATTGACTCATATATTACTAGCGTAAGGACCGGACCAAAGCGCTGGCCCTAAAAAGTCAGCTTAGGGCCAACGCGACTCAGTCGTTTGTGCTCCGCGGAACAGTTCGTTCGTTTATTGTTTATTTTTTTCTTGTATGAGTGGCATGTACGCACATACAAGGTTGCATCGTACGCCTCTGCAACGCGGCACTTCGTAGTTCGATCGATTTTAAACAAATGGCGGTACTATTTACTTTGTGTGGGCCTATCCTTACTTTTGAAATCATTGCTTTTAATACTTTAAAAGAGTCATATGTCTTCATTATTTTATGGGAAACTAACTTGATATTACAGGAATAAAGTATTATTATAAAAGTATAAAGAGTAAACAATTCAAAAATTTGCTTTGCTCATTCAATATTAATATCAATTGGACATCACAATAAAATTAATGGGCATTGTCGAACTGGCCCATCCGCTGGTTTTCATCTGGCCTTAGACTCTCTAATGAATGACTTGCGTTTAATCGACAGACCCAGACTGTTCTTCGAAATGCATTACTGATAACTGTACAATCTTTTAGCTGCAGTATCATTGTACTTGTTCATGTTTATTACTTCTCGCTTAATACCTACGTTATCAGTATAAGTATTTGCGAATAAATGATAAATTGTCGTCCAACGATCCCAAATGCTTCTTATATCGCTGCATAATGAACTGTATGCCCATTGTCTTTTGGATTGAATTGTTTTTCTGCAGTTTACATTCGAAAGTGAAATTTATAATTGACGGAATAACCTACAAGAACGAACATGAATCGTACAATAGAAGTTGAATACTCAAAGTCATTCATCAAACCCGGTATTTGTAAGGTTTTTGGAGAACTCTACATCTAAAATGTCTCTACAATAGGCATACATAACAGTAAACAGCAAGTCGTTCGGCTCTGCTATATTAACCGGAGAAAATCTTTCTGAGAATGCTAAAACATGCTTTAAGATTTTCCTGTCTTAAACTAACATTCTCAGAAACAAATTAAAACATTATCATTTTATTATATGTTTGCTTAAATATTATAGTTCTATTTTTATTAAGTAGTTATCTCTCAAGGTTTGCAACGTGAAGTGTTGCACAGTTCTCAGATGATAAGATCGGTTTAACGGTTTATAAACTGTGGTATACAATGCGATGCTGCTGTCAGCGCAAGGGCAAAAACTGGTCTTACACGGGGTCCCTGCAAATAAGGCGATGACTATACTGCCGCCATTGTATTGTCTTATGAATAAAAAAGTATTTATTGTAAATAAACAGTTACCTTTTAAATAAAGTTATACGGTTATTATTAAGAAACATGATTTACTGGTCACAGGGTTCAGTTTTTAGGACAAAGCTTTGGAATTATAGCATTAGAATTATTCCTCACACATTGAAACCAGAATTGTTTCGAACTGTGCAGGCTCAAAGGAGCTTTCTTCCGCGGACGCTCAGGTTGTGGAATGAGCTCCCCGCCGTGGTTTTCCCATTGGAGTACAGCATGGGGATCTTCAAAAAGGGCGTGAAGAGATTTCTTCAGGGTCGGCAACGCGCGAGTGATACCCCTGGTGCTGCAAGCATCCATAGGCTACGGTAAATGCTTACCATCAGGCGGGCCGTATGCTTGTTTGCCACCTTAGTGGTATAAAAAAAAAAAAATATCACTCCGTCTCCAGCCTATATTTTAACTTTTAACCAAATAAATTAGTATAATATGCTACTGCGCAGCTATTTACAAATAACTTATAAAATGCAAACTTACGCTGTGACCATTTCGAGTTCTTATGTGAACTGTACTTGCTTTATCATAATGCAGTAGATAATTAGATGCGAAAGGTATTGACTCGAGTCGAGTCTTTATTGTTCTTGTTTCTCAGAATAATAGTAAAGTAGATCAGTCACAAGACAATTGAAAATTGTTCATGGATCAAAAAATAATCATCATAGTTTAATTTTTCTAACGTGACATTTAATTTTAAATTATCGAAAACCATTCCTCATTTTCTTGACCATTTACTAAAATATCGGGTAGAATTTATTCAATAATATTTAGCGGGCACCAAACCTATTTGCCATTGGCGGGCGGTGTCTCGTTAACATTTCCAACTGAGAGAAGGTTGAATTCGTGAAATTTAAATCTAATAAAAGTTACCTAACTAACAAATTGCGATAGCTACGTAACTGAGTATTAGTGGTGTTGTGTTCCCATGGTCATATCAATTAAACTATTAGTATCACCAGGCTTGCGCCACGCCAGCTGCGCTAGCGGCTAGTTGCCCGCCGATTCTGTAACCGCGTATTGACGAAATATATTTTATTCTAAACAACTTTGACGCTGTAGGTCAATATGTCAAACGTGTACCTGTATCTGTAATATAGTCCGGTACACAATTTGAAAAATGAGAGTGACGCTCAATATAAAATCGATATTTTATGAAAAGAAAAAACAAACATGATCATCATCCTTAACGCAAGTAAGCGTTAAATATATTTTTATCTTACGGAGAATACATGTTACAAGCTTCTCTATTTCGAATTTCTTTATTCGCGCAGAATGGAACGGTAGGGTAGAGCCATTTCTAGAGCCGAACTAAGAAGTAAGAATCATAAGGGTTAAAGTGATATATTTTTATTTTTATTCATTTTAACCCGTATGGTTCTTACGACCAGCAATTTTCTTGGATAGTCCGCTGTGCTTTTACATAAACAATCATTAAGCACCAAAGATTCATTATTTTAATTTTTTTTTATTTCAATCTTTTAATTTTTTTCTTCTAATGTTTCTTTCTTTCTCACGCACATCAAGAACATGGGGGATAAGATCATAATAATATTTTACATAGTGATAAGCGTGGCCCAGAGTGAATTGATTGCACTTTTGCAAGAGAGGTAGAGCATAGCGTTAATTGGCTCAAAGAGCAGCTCGACTGGGGAAGTACCTCCACCTTACAGAATACCGCAGCCAAATAACTTTATGTTGCGTAAAGTTGTGTTCCTGCGCGTGAGTAAGGTCGCCAGAGCTCATAGGAGAGGGGGAAAGGTCGGTAGCGCGAGAGCGATGCCTCTTGTGTTGCATGCGTCCATATGGCTACGGTAACCGCTTACCACCAGGCGGACCGTATGCTTGTTTACCGACATAGTTGTATAAAAAAAATATATGGAGGTGGGATTTTTTTCAATAGGTATGTTTCACCTCGGACAATCATAACCGTACTACCCTCAAAACTAAAATATAACTTCATATTTTAAGATTCATTTATTTTCGATAATTTACCTATTATATTTGTTATAGTTGTAAATATTTACTCAAGTCAGACATTTATATTACATACTGTGTAAGTGTGTGCGATTGAATTTAAATTATCTTAGTGCAGCACAAACGAAATACGAAGTACTTCATAATATGTCGAATGATAATATTATAAATACCTGAGTATATACCTAGGTAGGTTCTACATCAACGTAGCGTTGTAACGTAATGTTTCGACTATTTTAATATTATTATTTATTGTCAAATACTTAATAATATGTTGTGGTGACAGTTTCATATAAAATAAGCTTGTATAATGTGTTATTATGGCTTGTGCGAATGTTTCCCCGCTTGGTTGCGTATCATGACATGCTTTAAGTAATATGTAGACAGCCAGAATACCAACTGGTTGCTATATGAACATGTTGCTATATATATATATATACAGGTTTATTGGTAAAAAAAACTAACAACCTTGTAGGACTGTATTATTAATAACATCGCAAGCAACAACTTTTTCTAAGACTTTTTACTGAACATTACATTTACCAAAAATAATATTTCAAGATGTCGTTGTTCTATCTTTTAGATATATTATTTATTTATTATTATTATCTTTCCTTTTGGAATTTATTATTATTATTTTTTATTTTGGAGTTTGTAACATTTAGAGCGTTGAATTTAAATATTTTAATATCAGTATGAAAGTCTGTCTGTAGTAATAATAGTCCTGAGAGTTTTTTACTGTTTTACCAACAAACCCTGTATATAATGAATGATATTGGGTAATAACCGTATCAGGTGGAAGGCCTATGTTCAGCAGTGGACTACGTTAGGCTGAGATGATGATGATGATTGGGTAATAAATAATTTACTTGAACTGCAACTATCTCCCTAAAAGGCTATGAAGAAATGTAACTGATCTAATAAATGATTTTGTTTATTTTTTTGTTAATATTTGACGCCTTATCGGCATAATTAATCGTGATGGATAACATATAGGATAGTTTTTATCCCAAGACAAATTATATCCCGCGGAAATTTGGGTAAGAACTATTTTTTTTGATTATTATTAAATGGGCTTGCCTTTGGCCACTGACCAGCCATAAGGGACAATGACGAAAGCTAAGATGGAGCACACTTACCCAGAATAAATCTAATGCACTCTTATAGCATGTGTATAAGGTTAGAATATTTGAAATGCACACCCAAATATGCTCCTGCGCAACCATTTGCAGATAACTTACGTTACAACTACTGTCCCTTTTTTCAATGAATACATATTAAACCATTTAAAAATTAATTACGTCACACCAAAACAATTAGTACTTATTACAGTGGCGTCACCTACTGGCACATGACATTGTTACCTACACAAAGTGTCGTATAATCTAATTACCAGAGATCATGACTGAGGCCGGACATGAGAAACCAAACTAAACCGTATAGTTTTAGGCTCCATTATGAATCTTATAAGTAGGTAGTAAGTGTCATGGTCATATTGTTAAATTATAATGAAGCGACTAGGGTGGGTAACCCTGGCTGCACAGCCTAAACTGCTGGGACTAGGTACCTGAAATTTTGCAGAAGGCTTTCTTTCATAATATCGGCGACCACTAAGAAGTGGTTTTTGGACATTCAAGGGAGTGAAAAGAGGGATTTTGTTTGTATGAAACTTAGCACGAATACTTACTTTAATCTATATATATAAAAATGAATCCCTATTTCCCTTGGTCACGCCATCACGCGTGAACGGCTGGATCGATATCGCTAATTCTTTTTTTGTTGTTTGTTTTCTTACGAAAGAAAAAAATAAGAAAGTTGCGAGGGTAAGGTATGGGTAGGGTAGGGGTAGTGGTAGGGCAGGAGCAGTGGTAGGGTAGGGTAGGGTAGGTTAGGGTATAGGTTAGTAGGACACCACGCGAACGAAGTCGTGCCGGGCAGCTAGTAAATAATAAAATTTGCCTTGAATTTTGTGTCATTTCACATGCTTTTATTTAACTTGCAATGTATGTATGTAACTATGTTTGTTCGGGTGGAATCTTGCAAATCAAATTTCAACCACTTACAGTGGTCGGATTGACTTCATATATGGTGTATTGGAAGACAGTACAAGTACAGTCAACAAAAAGTACACTCACCAAAAATAGCTTGTATTATAAACAATTTTTTTAACAAATACTTATTTCATACAATTATCTATTAACGTTTCAAATTACATTGAAATTCGTTTAGCTATCGCAGCGTAATTGAATAACACTAACATCCGCACACATTCTTAACTTATTCATATTTATTTATTTATTCATATGGATTATTAATATCATGGTAGTAGCATGGTAGCAGTGTGTGTAAGTCGGAATGTCCAAACTCACATAACCAAATTCCATTTTTTAAACAAAGATCCATCTGTTACTTAAATTAAAATGGGATGATAGACTTGTGTGTATTTATTTTGTATTTCTACTATCTCCGCAATGCTACATCCATTGCTTGTTTTGTTTGTACACCACAAACGATACCTAAATAATCAACGAAATGACATTGTTAAAACACCGCTATTGTGAACAATGAAGGCAAACCTAATAATAAATAAATTGTTTATACGGATAACAGTAATATGGCGCCTGTGGTTAACACTGATTTGCAGTAACTTTTATGAACAAAAATAATACTTTTGCTTTATAAAAAATTTGTGGTGTGACGAATCGTAGGTGCAAAGAACAGTCAAGTATATAATAAAACAACAAAAGCCAAGTGATATCATTACACCCATAGATCTCAATAATTAGTTGAGTCACCCAGCGTGCGTACACCTAAAGAATTGGGATCTGGGTGCCAGCCGAACCCGTCCGAAGATTTCCGAGAATTCCCGAAGGCGAAGATGGGGGAGTTCGACAGCCCGTATCGCCTCTGGTCAGCGAAGCGTGGAGTCTCTTCGAGCCTCAATACGCACATGGTGCGATCCTATGATCCCACCACGTATATGTATAATATCAATAATAGCATGTCTCGGATGCATGCCTAATGGTAGCCTGTGGTCTTTAACACGGGAACCTCTTACCTAATTAATGACATCGTTTACAACTAGTATTTTTGCATACGTTGACAGTTGGCTGTATTTATATAAACGTCGCGTAAAGTGATTAAAGAAAATGTGGTTTCGATGTCTCAAAATTATGTTAAACAACATGATTGAATTGAAAGTATTTAATACGTACGTAAACAAAACGTTGTATTTAATTGTTCGTTAATAAAAATGTCCGTCGGACGTTCGCGTGCTGTCATAAATGAGGTTAATGATTTGAAAGAACAAAAAGTGAGGCCTCATCACGCTGAGGCGAACGCCATGACCAACATTCAGTCGAAGTAATGCTCAACAAGCCAGACTGTCTATTGTTTATAAATAAAAATCATAAATACAGGGCCATTTGTTATTCAACAGAAGTTCTGTAATGAGCGCAATATGAATAACTTTTATCATGGAACAAACTCTGAAAACGCGAAAAAAACCGCGTGGTTTCAACCGCGTTCCCGGAATGAAATACATAGGGGATAATGTATCTACCTATTAGTAAAATAATGTCTCGAAACCGACTGGTAGTTCCAGAGATTTGTGCGCTTAGACAAACAAACAATCAAACAAAAAACTCTTCAGCTTTATTATATTAAGTATTGATAGATAATCGTTTAATGAATAACATTAGAACCCAAAATCACACATCCCTTGTGGCTTACAAGTCCTGTGCTTCTTTGTAATTTGATAATGTTATCACAGTAGACAGTAGGTACCTTGTCACGATGGCTGGTTTAAAAACCTGTTTGTTATACCACACTACCGCTATAGGACATTGAATACATGCCAATAATTTATTCTACGTCGGAAACATTTGTTTAATTAGGTGTACATATTAACCAAATCGACTCAGTTTCTCACGAAGCTAAAGCGGTTTGGAAGATTAAACCATAGATTACAATAATATATTCAACTTTCGAACACTATCGATTGAAATTAGTTTTGAGATTTTTAAAATAATTTTGTATTAATGATTTGTAAGTGTTCACACATAATTGCTTATTCAAAATTCAATTGCATATAAAGTTCTCCAAATATGATGGAAACAGCGCATTTCATTAGAATATTTTTTCGTTCTTTTCCGTTAATCAGGGTAAGTAGGTAAGTATTATTTTAATTTACAATTGACTTAGAATTTTAATCTCGCTCATTTTATAAAGTGACTATATGAGTACTAAATTGATACCAAACATTACTGGGGGTTCTTGCTCACCTCATTAACACCATCATTAACGTACTGCAATTCATCAGTGCCTTGTACACTATGATTGTGTATGATTGCACGTATACTTGCCAATGTCAAAACAAAAGGCATGGTATTACCTAGTTAAGCCTTCGCTTCGTCATGATGTTCGTTCATTAAATTCTGTTATAATTGCCGTTTTATTCAAAGGCGGTTACGCTAATTGCTGCGGCCACGACAACGGACTATGGTAAAGCGAACTACAGTACTCAGGGCAGCATAAAATACGTTTAAAGCTTAGATTTCTGTTTAAATGTATAACATAATGTGGTAGTCCAATTTTAAATGCATAATTAGAATGAGTTTTGATTTTTAACAAAAAATTCTGTATCATATAATTATTATCAAAACGTTTTTGTCCGAAGATTTTAACGAAGTTAATTAAACGCTACACCTTTTAAGGCCAACCTGCACTATTAAAGTATTCGGTAGCTTATCATATGACATGAGAGTTCAAAATGCTTTGCAAAGTCGTTCAGTTTAACAATTAAACAACAGAACATGAATTAATGGCTACTGATGAAGTGCACCAAATAAACACTGGAGTAATTGCTGTATGTAAAATTATAAAGTAAGATTTCACCAAAGGCAAAATCAAAGCCGTTTATTCAATTTAGGCACTTAGGCATTTATGTATGACAATAATTAATATTAAACGCTTGAAAATGAGTACCTACGTAACCAAGTGTGATTATAAAATACAACAACCTGAATTTTATTTTATATAAACAATAAAAAATAAAAAACCCTGAACCGGAACCTGTGTGCAAAATTTCAAGTTTGTAGCACCGGCGGTTTAGGCTCTTTGCGTTGAAACAGTCAGGACAAGTAATTATATATGTTATAGATAGATATACAGATATCAGGTTTGGTTGTCAGAAGTTTTTATCTCGGTCCTGTAATAGTGGAAATCCAGGACATAACTAGGAGAAAACTTTATTAAAAAAAAACAAAATTTTCTTTATATCTATGTAGCTGATGCCAGGGTTTCCAGTTCTCCAATATTAAATATCTAGGTCGTTTTAACACAAATACCTAATGTACCATACCACCATCATAATGTTCATTCATAGCATGGCAATCATCTATAAATTCAAGTCAATCAACAGTCATAATATAAACGCAATTTAAAACACAATAAATATAATAAGTATACACTGCCATCTGTGGTTAATATTGTATGTACAAACAAACGCACTACATACTAATCACATGTTAATCGTCGGGTTAACTAATATCTAGTTGTTATATATCCAGAAATGGATCATAAAATGCTGACGAGGGAAAAAATGCTGATGAGGGAAAAAATATAAGTTAGGACATAATTAAACTCCACAGAGTTAAGTTTGTAATCTCATCCGTTCATATTAGTTGAGTGTTATCGAGATAAGGTCCTGTTCAAGTGCACTTATTTCGTGTCAAGATATCAACAACACTTTGGGAGCTATTTGACACTTCTGTGTGACCAATTGGAATCTAGATCTATTCAATTCTACGGAACGGTGAGAAATCCTGCGTTTATATCTACCACTGTGGTTCCTAGAATCGCATATTGGATGGTATTAGGTGCACCGGCGCGGGTACTTCGATCCGGCGTGCTGTAATCAGTTAGTTTAGTTTATATCAATTCGCGCGCGGCCCCATTGTATCGTCACGCTCGCTTGCCTCGCCACGAGATGGCCCCTAGGTTTGAACTTAACAAACTTTGTACTGAAATAACAACATTATTTATTATCAGGACATGTTGTACTGTGGGTTTCGATCATTATTTTCGTTCGTTGTTGCATCATGTGTATCTAAAAACATATTTTATTTCTAAAATACACAACATACCTACTATAGTATAATAAACGGCGTTGTTCAGAATAGTGATAGTTATAGTCTCAAAATTATTATATTGTTAGCTTTAAAAAAAAAAGTTTCCGCTCAATATCTTATGTAATTTTGGGAGAACAAATACATTATATGTTGTATAATAGTCTAGAGTATAATCCAAATGCAGTTCAGCTGTTACGGAGCTGAGTGCTAACAAACACACAATTTTTCTCATTTATAATATTTGTAAGATATTTATTACATTCAAGAACACTATTCATATTTTAAATATTATGTAATGTAAAAGCGTATGAAAAGCTGTAAAAAAAAGCGATGTCGAAGTTGTTCCCATGGTAAAAAAAAATTGTATTTATGTGGTACTTTACGTGGTTTAATTTATTGCCGTATTTACCCCAAATGAAACGACGATTTATGTGCAAGCCCGTTTCTAAAATAGGTCTATGTTTTTCAAAAGTATTTTAATCACGGTTATGCAAATCACACTTATTTCAACAAAATTATAGTACCTATTTTATTTGCTTTTTTCGTAGATATTTAAAAAATGTAAAATATACATTTGTTTTAAAGTAGGCATTTTTTGTACATCATAACGTACCTATAAAAACTATATAGCTTGTAATGTAAGTCGTCTTTAAACCACTCTACACCGATACTCTACTGTAGAGCTATTCAGAATAGTTCATTTGCAATATCACTCCTGACCTGAAACCAATATCACTTCTGCCTTGAAACCAATATCACTCCTGAACTGAACCCACGTAATATTATAATTCATATTCTTAAAATGAGTGAGTCTCACACTACCGCCACGGGGTGATAAGTGGAAATAATAATTTCAAGTGTTTATTTTGAAATAGGTACTTATGGTATTTAGTCTAGTTACACAGCAATAAGTTATGAATATTTTAGTAAATAAGCGGTTATCTGCCTCTTTAAAAAATCAAACCTTGATTTTAGATAGAAAAAAATTTAAGCTATTCCACATAGTAAACATTAAATAATAATAATTATCCTGGAACATTCCTCACATACGTTTATCTGACCCCAAACTAAGCAGATCTTGTACTATGGTAACCAGATTATAACTGATATACTACATATACTACTTTCTGTTTGTACATACTTAATATTCATAATTACGCCCAGACTTAGGACGTACAGAAATGTTCAGTCTCAAAGAATATTTTTCAAAAGTGTACATCTTAATTAAAATGTTAAGCGTAACCGGTTCATGTTATTTTTCGACTTAGACCATTTGCAACGGAACTGTTAATTGCAACGTAAATATACCCTACGTATGTATGTAGTAAACATTTATATTCATAAAGTTATCATGGCTTCCTGTATTGCGTCGTCGACTACGGATATTTCTGCTCTACCAATTATGTCATAAGAAAGATGCAAGTCTAGTTCTAAGTTAAAGGTTGGTAGACTTATTTCAAAACAGGAAAGCTCGGGTATCAAAGAGAACTGGTGGAGTTTTTTGCGATACTGAGTCCAGGGCAAACTGAGATAGAGTGAAGTTCTCAGCATCGAGTGATATGGTGAAGATGGTACATACAAACATTGGTACTGATTCTGTTGATAACAACTAAACTAATTTTAATCTCACTATGTCTCCACCACTATGATACCACCAGAATTAAAGTGAAAGTAAAAATTTGATGTATGTAATAGGTGATTTCTAGATCTACTGATCTGATTGACATTCTTGTCACACTAGCTGTATAAGATAAATCAGATCCAACATTTCTTATAGGGTCACATCGTTACAACTCTATCATTCTTAATTTCATTGCTTATGATAAAATGAAAAATAGTTGATATTTAAAATTACATTTGTTTTCTTTTTTACATTGTTTAATATTTTTGATTCCTTTGACATTACAATAAATTTAATATGATTTAGTGTTTAGTGTGTATTTTGTATGATTATGATATAAAATTTTATAAATGTGTAATTAAATTGTTTAATGTTATTAATAATCTTAGTAAAATAGCTACTACTATTGCATGTTCGATGTGGACGAAGCTGTTGAGACTCATGAAATGTATTTTTTTTTTAACAACATTATTCTGTACAGTTTATGCAATAAATTATTTCTGATTCTGATTCTGAAATGTCCATAAAGCTGCCTAGAGATGGCATATCTCTCAGGAAAACTTCAATAGTTCAATGTTGTATCAACGCAAGTCTAGCATATAATGTGAATATTTAAATAATTATTAGTTTTCCTTTTAACCCCTGTAACAAAGAGACTTCTGTAGCGTCTGTCTCCTATTGATCAATCTTGAATCGCTCATTCATAATATTCAACATTGAGAATTGTTAAAATGCAACTTAAAACAAATTGAAACGAACTAAAATGGTTTCTTTAATAATGGGTTCTTTTAGACCAAATTACTAAAGCCAGAAGATAATATGATCTAAAAGAGTTCATAAAGTGTAGAAGTAGTATATACATTTATCTGTATACGTGAAGATATATCTTTGTATACCTAGTTAAGGTATAATGGAGAAGATGTGCAGAAAGCTAATATAGATCAGTCTTCAAACCACAATACATGTATGTACAGAAAAGTATCCGACGTCTGAATTACCTTCTGCATGACGCACCGCTTGCGCGAATTCCATCAATTTAGATGATGATGATTCAAAAACATTGACACATTTATATTGGTATTTGTTCTGGACCGTTTTGGTTCTATCTGGTTACAATTATTACGTATCAGTAAAAGCTTCCTTATGACAAGGATTTCCCAGTATTGTTAATATATTCAATAAATCAGTACGTATTATTACTAAATTGTTAAACTAAGAATAAAGGGGTTTAAGCTGGTTTACATTAGTCTTTTTTCGACTAAGTATTAATTTATCCAACCGTTTATAAAATTTGATATTTATTTTTCTTTTGCAGGTAAGCGAGAGTTTTTAGATACAAGTCGATGGTTAAGGGTAAGGTGTGGTCCTTTAGTATTATCTGTTTGTGTCAGCATAGTATATAGCATAAGCTTTCCATTTCAATAACGATATCTGTTTTATATATTGTCTAACGTAACTAAATTACAAGTATTTGTTTCGAGGCTCATGAAAACGGTTCGCCTCGAGCGACAGCTGCGTAGGGTCAATTGAGACTGACCCTAACATTACAACCTGACCAATTTAAAATACACCACACGTCTCCACAAACAGTCTAAGCGAGTCGCCTTTCCAAGTCGACAAGTTAAACGCGCGTAGCGTCTTGAATGTGTCTCGCAGGCATAGGTTTAATCGGCAAAATTAAGGAGATGTTCCGAAGTGCTTCAGAATAAGGCGGCTGATTGTTATACATCACAGTCGGCTAAGACCCGCCCAGAAAAACAGATGCGTGTTATTAAATCGCCGAACTGGAACCATATGCGGGCAACCACGTGTTTGAAACATAGCTTTTTCTAAATGGGCGAGCCCCATTATGTTCTTGGATCCCTTAAGATTTTTTCTCCATATAATATATCCACTTCATATTTTTTGAATAGGCTGAATTCTTAACGATGTTGATATCGGTTCAACTTTCTCACGGATTTTAATTAAGATAGTAAATATTTCACTTATGCTCCTCAAATATATTGCAACTATAAATGAACTGTCTATTATTAAAATGTCTATGATTACTGTACGAATAGTAATCACGCAGATGATAAATAGTACTGTTTCTTCGTAGAGACACGACGGGAGCTAATGAGCGAGAACAGGTTAGGATACGACGTTGATCTCATAACGGTGTAGGTTCGATGCCCGGGTATTGGCGAGCTCTTCAAACTAAACGAGATTGTATGAAAGATCCTTTTATATAATCATATAATTACAAATACATTTGAATATACGTTTGAAGTTGACGTTATGTGCATGCGCATCGGTGGATAGAATTTCCTGGATCATGTATTATACCATTCTTCCGGGAGTCGACTCATACGCTTAGAAAGTTTCCGCCGATTAAACAGGTTAGTTAAATTCATCGCGGACAAATCCCTTTAGAGCAGTAATACCGCGTAATCCAATTCCGCTTGCACAGATTTTGAAGAACAAGGACCAACCACTGCGTCGTTTGTTCTTAACTCGGCCAATCAGAGCGCATTGTCGGTGATGGGAAATTGGCGGAATAGATTGCAAGCAAAATGAACTTCATTTCGCTTCATGGTTTAATTAAATCTAAATTACACCTTTAATTTCTAATAGATCCCATCCGGGCTTAAGCCGGGGCGAGGCAACTCCTTTCAAACAATCTTAGATTTATTACATAAGATTTGTGTCCTGTAAGAGCGAGCGCTATATCCAAGCATTTTATTAATATTTACACCCAGAGTCAAACAAGCAAACATGTATAATCACAGTAGTGTTTGTCTTGGAAGGTAATGAACCAAGGACCTGTGCGGTGGTAGTCGGTGTAGCCACGGTGTAGCTAACATTCACGGTGATCCTTCAAATCTTATAAGTGGCTGGTGCGTTAATACTGAACACATAGAATCTAACCCTTGAGTTCAATCTAACGATTAGATGGTATAACAACGGAAACTTCACATATCACTAACTAGAGACAAAAATTATACGTTAGACAAGGTTATGAAGACTAATATGATACCGACATCATCATTACTGACGCAGATCATGATCATTATGAGTGAATACTCCAAGACTAGTGTCACTAGGCCGTGAAGGTTTTATGTGATGATACCTTAGTAGTAGTGAAGTGTCAAGGTTTTAAAACCAACAATGTGGTTGAGCTTTTGGCGGAGAAAAGCGTCGTATGGCACTTTGTAGTATCTGCCAGGCTGGCGACTCTCCTAGCGGTGTGGTGTTCTCTTGTAGGCTTATGTGCCTAAACTTTTGACCACATTATTACATATCATGGTGAGATTGTGGACAAAGATATCTAACTTACTGCAAAATATTCCGATATATCTATGTATTTACTTTGATATTGATATTTGACACTAATTATAAGAAATGTCAAATACCAATCCACAATCTCAAAATGGATAGATTGAGTATTGAAATCGGGCGATAGTAAATAAGAAAAAACACAAAACTCTTAGTAATTTTAGATTATCACGTTAACCCAGGAGTGATTGTCCACCGCAGTTATGTGCTAGGAAAAGGTTACCAACAGAAATTAACAAATCATGAGCATTGATATTCCACACCGCTCATCTCCAATGGGCAAGCTTAACCTCTAGATAGCTGCTATATTTTTATCCACTACAAATCATGAAGAAACACATTTAACGCTAGTTTTAATTCTTTATTGTTCATGTCAACACACAACACACGTGTGATCTCGCGGTGAGGTCCGCAACGTGCAACTACAACAATAAGAATATAACAACGTCAACTTATCAACTTTTTGTTTGTTTACTCGCGTCTTGTGAGTACACGCATGAGCTTGACATGAATTCTAAATTAAAAAAAAAACCTCACAAACTGATGGCGAGTTTTCCCGCGTAAACTGGCACATGTGCGCGCGACATGGCCGCGGCGGGTTCCCATTGCGCTCGCGTGGGAAACACGCGCGCCATCTTGCTTCGAGGGCGTTTTTCAGCGGCGCGCAATACGTTTTTGTTCTGTAAAAGGCACTCGACGAGACAAAATTGATCCCTTTTATAACATCGTCCCACAATTGATTTTTTATAAATGTTAATGATGACAACGAAACATAGTTGGCCAGCGAAAGTTATAACTATAATTATCACGAGTGATTTATGTCTGAGACACAAAGCTGTTACAATATGTTTTTATTGAACGCCTTCAACTAAAATCAATATGAGTTAGAGCCAATTTCGTTCCATTACGCCTCAATTTAATCGACGTATGTATAATTTAACAGTACAAATAAATGTTGGTGCTTTTGTACGTCCAGTAATTTAATAGCTATAAAAGGATTTCAAATGTCATACTCTTAATTTAATTCATAAAATAACCGTTACGAGATCTAGTATTTTTATGAGAGGTTACGGATATCCGCTTGGGGAGTTGTTACAAAGCTCGACTTCCGAGCCGTGTCGTAGCTCCCACGCGCTCACTTATTGAATCGACTGCAACACTGCACTTTCATTCAAGTCCTGACGAAGACTTCAATAGAAGCCAACGCACTATAATCTTGTGAGACAACTCCCGCGCACGCTATTAGACGAGGGTCCAAGTGATGAACGATGAGAGCGCATATCTTTCTTTGTTCACTCTTATTTAAAACGTATTAATTTTATATTCGCTGAACTACGTCTTATTCTATGTAGATGGTTTATTTTGAGAAAACGGTTAAATTCTTTAGCTACAGAAGTTAGCCTACTCCTCAATACGCCATTTTTCCGATCATGTGATAATCGGTACTGTCTTCCTCGTGACTTCACTACATAACGTATGTTGTAGAAGAAATATTGCAAATTGCAGTTCTTTCAAAACTTGCGCTAATCTAAGGGGATGTCCACACTAGCCCACTTTCTTAGTCAGCCGGTTTATGCATCCGGCGCTGTCCGGCTAGACATCGACGGCATTATATTATTGTGAAAGGTCTGTGTTTTTCTGTCGTTATTATTTAAATTGAATTGAATAATCAGGTTAGGGTTCCATACCGAAATGGTAAAATGGAACCCTTAGAGTGAGACTTCACTGTCTGACTGTAAAGTCTGTTTTTCTCAGCAACTACAGTTGCTATTGACTTGACATGTAATGAATTTAATAAAAAAAAATAAGATCATATAATTTTACTGTTATTGAATATGGAGTTTGAAGTAGAGGATCGAAATCTGAAACAAGGACTACGATACGATGGCAAATATGGTATCACATATACTGGCCTTGTTTGCACATTCCAACACAATTATAATTTTACGTAACGATTTATTCCTTCGCAGATCCTTATGAATGGTCAGGCTCTAATGCGTTTTGGATTATTATTCGGACGGAATCCTCTTTAGTCGACTCCAAGCCCTAGCTTGGATTTTATTGAATTAAAGATATACTCAACTACCTTTCCATTTGGGGTTATTGTCACCTAATAAACTGGTGGGCACCATAACTTTTTTAGAGTCCATATTTTATTCTATGATTATATGTATACCACAGAATCGGAATATATTGGCATACGAAGGACTCACGCCAAAAGAAGAGCGAGATAGCCTGGCCAACAGATTTGCTTTGTGAGTTTTGTAAGATGTATTTACATTACGTTTGTGTTCACAAGATTTCTTTTTATAAGAATTGGAACAGTACCTTTAGTGGAATATTTTTTATTTCAAAAACCGTTTTTTAGTATAAAAAAATTATATTTAGCTAACTTGCTGGCATTGCTTGCTGGTTTCTTATTTCATGCAAGGGAAGTTTTAATGTGTTTTGTGCTTATAGATTAAGTATTTCAAAGGTATTTGTTTCCGTTGAGTAGGTATGGTTATTTAGCGTAATTCAATAGGTATGCAACTTATATTGCATGTAATATGATATGTTTTGACACATATTACAAAATACTGAATAAGATAGGTACTATTAAATAGCATATATTTCTACATTTTCATATCTTGCAACGTGATAATTGCCATGTACCGTATTGATGGCTGTACCAACGGCTTTCGTCCAATTGAATCGACAATATTATTCGTTCGCATAACCTCTGCAATACTAGGTACTATTTACGATCATTCTGTCTTATATAAATGCCGTCGTGCTCACAATATGCAAATATCGGTATGCAGTGAACGGACGGAGCCCGACTGTCTCAACAGTTCTCAATACCAGATAACATTAAATTATCCCTTTAAATTCTATAGGTACAAATGTCAGCGCCCCCAACGCTATTGGCTGTAATTTCTCCTATCCTTAATACCATTGGTGACATCTCACCGTCAAAACCATTTATATTCCGCCAACATAAACGAATGCAGACTTTATTCAGTCGGAATAAGATTGATAGCGAAAGAATATGATAATTGTTTGTGTTTCGAGTCGTTCTTCTCTGAATTTGGTATGGAATTCGTTGCACGCGCACGATCGCATGTATCGTGCGTTTATAGAATACAATATCGCTGGGTAGAGGCCCTTTATGGTCTGCATTTAGATTGTTTTACTTATTTTAGGACCCCGACGTAAATGGCGCTCATTGTATGGTATTTTGTTTTATCGCCGAAGATGGCGAAGCTATTTTCGTTTTACGCTAATTTAATTGATGGGCAAATCAAGATATGATACTATATGTTGTTCCGACCGCTAGTTGCCAGAACAAAGTTAACTACTATTGACACTAGCTTAATCTATTTGTCAAATTTTCTATCCCTTATTATGCTACTTACTGCTGTCCATAAAAAAAAAGCTGCTTTCAACATCCAAGATTATATAGAGACTAAATTCTATGATGGCTGCCACACGCGTCATACTTGTGAACAGGTGCTGCTTGTGGGGGCTGATCTGCTTAAATTTGCTATTTATTTACTTGTAGTTTGTAATTTTGCCGCCGCGCCGGGGCACGCAATTGTTGTCAGTGCGATTAGAATGTAAATATTATGTAATGAATCTAAGCTTATTTTGAAAAGAGTAATTGCTATGTTTATTGCCGGCTCTTCTCAGCAAATGCAACCTTCCGAACCGGTATTAGAGTATTAGAGACAGAGTTTTCATAAGTGCCTGCGAAGGTCTATTTGAATAAATGATTTTGAATTTTGCTCTCTACTCTCATCGCAAGTGAATGCTCAGCTTAAGTGCATTGTCACATACCTACTCTATCTCATTCACACTATAGTCTGTTTGTCGCATACATAAGCTGTACATACCTCGTGCCTTAAGCTTGAGGTCCGCATCTTGATTACGTAAATAGCTGCGCGTGAGTTGCATTGAGGTCTTACGACCAAAGCAACTCATATAGGACGTAGGTACGAGTTTGTTGAATATGTTTCTTAATTATTGTTATGTTTGTATTTATATTTCTCTCATTTTTTGTTCCTACATTGGGCCATATGTGCGTGTTATTAGGAGTTAGGACTTTTATATGTAAATAGTAGTTAATACCAGCGGTTACACCCGTGTTCGCCAAGGGTCAAATCTTTGATTGATGATTAAAGTGCCATATTCATACAAGTCCATTCACCTCTATGTCACGATTGAGTGACAAACATCACACCAGATCAATACACAAAAACTTTCGCAGCTATTTAATGTAATAATATAACATCATAAAAAAGGTTATTAGGCTATTAAAAAGGCTATTATTATTATTATAATGTAGGTATCTATTTACTATGTATAATATGAATATTGTATTTTTGTATCCAATTATTATTATTTATGACCTTATACAAAAAAAATTGAGTGTTTTTTTATTATTAATTTAACTGTACTGTCTATACAAAGACAAAATACAGATATTTATAAAAAAAGAGAAGACGTACATTCCAAACAACTGCGATATAAAAGTAGATTAATGGTCCCATCCTCCCGATTAAAAATGCACCAATTGAGTCCTTTTGTAATGTCCATAAAAATATACAATAAACTACCAGAATTATTAAAACAAGAAACAAATAATAAAGTATTAATAAATAAATTAAATCAACTATTAATAACAAAATCTTACTATACTATAAATGAATACCTAAGCGATAAGTTAAGTTAATGATTAAATTTTATAAAATATTTCCTCCTCTCTCCTACATTGCTTAGTGCCCAACAGGGTCCTTAGTATATAGTGTTATTTATTTACCTTAAGGTGCCTATGTAACATTGTATACCTATGTAAGGAAAGCAAAATAAATAAAGAATAAAGAATACTGTCTGTCCATACTATTTGTGTAATACCTGTATGTCGATCGTCGGAAGGTTTCGCTGAAAACCAGCGTTGTGGCGCTTGTCGTCGCAACTTCATGCTGAGCGATTACCTTTTTACGACACACCTTAATTTAAATTATTTACTTTGTTATATACTATACCATTTCATGTATTACGGGTGTCTAAATAATTTATTCTTATTTAATTAAAGGTACTTAACTAAAAACCAAAAATGTTTTCATAAATTATGTTGGTTATAATCACACAAAAGAAAAACAGAACTTTTCCTTTCGTAAAATCTTTTATTTTTCGATAATTCGGTAAACAAGCGTTCGCCTCGCTTGGTGGTAAGCGGTTACCGTTATCACGGATGTTGCATCACAAGCGTCCATAGGGCTAAGACCTTACTCACACGCAGGAATACAACATTCATTTATTTGGCTGCGGCATTCTGTAAAGTGAAGGTAATTCCCCAGTCGAGCTCCTCTATTAGCGAAAGAACGCTATACTCCTACCTTTTTATCACAATCAAAATGACAGACATTTATTTCTATGAAATTTCATTTACGTTTTGACGCGGACCGGCAGCCGTCTAGTGTAATTCTAAGAACAAAGAGATAAAAAAAATATAATAACGTCTGAAGCCTAATCGGTAGTTCCCCTTTATAAATGTTAAGAGTGCGTACAAAGCAAAATAATATAATCTTAGAATTGAAATTTACCCAAGTAAATAATATTTAAAGGAAAAATATTTTAATTTGGGTATTTTCATTATATACGCAAGGGTTCTATCAGAGCAAACACACAATGGACTGAAAATTCCTCGATAGAAAAAAATCACAAAGCTACCTCTAATAATAATGAATTTTCGTTTTCATTCGTTCATGGTGTATTTATACTGTGTATTATACAAAAATTCGATAAATAATATAACTAACGCATGACCTAGGGCTGATAGTGAGCTGATACTAACGATTTTTTTAAATATTCTATACTTTACCAGTTATTTAGATTAAAAGCGCGTAGTTCATTTTTGTTCCGCGAAACACGCTATCTCCGTCTCATGCCACGCGAATATTAGACATAAGTTTGTTTCATCTGACATTGCCATATTTTTCTGGCTTTATACGCCCTTAAATCACAACCTATTTCCTTGTGAATGTTTATTTTGGTTGTATATTTAAATAGAAGTTCGCTATTTGGCATTATGTTTCATAAATACCCGCTCGGTGTCTTATTCTCTAGTCATTTATAAACAAACGTCTTTATTGACCTATTGTGTGACATGTGTGCCTTGAAACATCTTCGAGAAATCGCCGACCGTTATGTAAATGATAGGTGATGCAAATTCACATCAGTGGAGGCAACAAGTGACTTCCAAGTAGTGCTAGTGCCTTAAACTATCTGCACTGATTTAAAGATTAACCCCCATACTCATAAAACGTTATTTAAGTAATATACTGTTTAAAGGGTCACGTAAATAAAGTCAGGTAGAGAGAGGTAGAGGATAGCGTTTATTCGCTCAAAGAGCAGCTCGACTGGGGAAGTACCTCCACCTTACAGAATACCGCAGCCAAATAACTTTATGTTGTGTAAAGTTGTGTTCCTGCGCGTGAGTAAGGTCGCCAGAGCTCATTGGGGAGGGGGGAAAGGTCGGTAACGCGTGAGCGATGCTTCGTGTGTTGCAAGCGTCCATATGGCTACGGTAACCGCTTACCATCAGGCGGGCCGTATGCTTGTTTACCGACCTAGTAGTATAAAAAAAAAAAAAAAAGTCTCTCTAGAGTGACTTTAGTGAGTAAGGGGGTTACTGATTTCCATTTTTAGGAATGGAAGTAAATCAATATACACGACTTTTAGTAATGGATCAACTCTGATATCGCGAACAAATTGCCAAACTTACTCGATCAAAATGTGGGAAATTTTTAAACTAATTTATGATTATAAAATAACAACTGTTTGTATATGTGCTACTGACAGTTAAACAATAATTAGACCATTTATCTAATCACAATGCAATAAAGCTCCGATTGCGAGTCTTCTGTTCAACTTAAGACTCAACTCTAAAGTGAAAGGAAAGGATATTCATTCCAATTTCAACTTTACGTTCGAAGCATTTGCGATGTGAAATATATTTTTTATTCAGTCTCCATCGGAAGCCCATTAAAAAGCTTTTAATGGCAGTAACCTTTCACGTTGCCGATATAACACCGCATTGCCGTTATATCAGCTCGACTTACTTCACATGATCTCGCTTACTTCTTGTTACACTTTTTAAATAGATTGTCGCACAATCCCACGCGATTGGTCCCGTTGAAGGCACTCGATACATGAATCTATTATATAATTAATGTAATATAATATGATAAAAAAAAGTGATATTATAAATAAAATGATTTTTGGTAACGTCTATCAGTTTAAGTAATTGAATAAGTATGACTTTGGGATCCACAAACTAAAAACTTATAATCGGCCGATCCTCTTCCAATTAAAAATGAGCAACGCTCGGCCGACTTTGGATCGTCCGTCGAGCTGCCATGCCACCGTCACTGTCGAAGGCTAAACTGTTCCAGTTCCAGCAGATAATCTACTAACATTTTTTTTTTATACGTTTATAAGAAAATATTTTTTATATTCGAGAGTCGACTGCCAAGGTCTATATTCTGCACTCATCAGCAACCGAACAATTTAGTCTGCCCAGTTTGCGGCCCAACCCGTCTAAACTATCAGCAGATCTCCTCTTAAACTTGAGCTGAAGAAACTGAACTTATGTACAATGACTCACATAGCATAGCGAATTATACAACGTGAACAGAGTTAGGTTAACAGCAGTTTCTATTTACCGCCAATAAGAAAACTTTGAATAAAAACTTTTGTATGTGTAAAAACAAGCATGTAACAGCTATTGTGTAATTTTATAGTTCAATAGGAATTCAATTTATTTATTTACAACAAATATGTACAAAATACAATCTATATTTACAAAATATAATCTATATATAGAAAATTTCCTCAAGCCTGCCGCTGCTTCCGATTAACGGCAAGGTTCCCAGAAGGCTGGCAGCGTTTCCTCTTTGGATAGCCAATAGGAATTAATCTTTTTGAAATATAAATTGCAATCATTCCTAACAGTTCACCATACAGGTCAAGCGATGTTGAGATATTTTAAAAAATACACCCTGTGGATCGGTTACGAAAAGGTGCAAATTGTACATAAAGTTTAGAAGAGTGTAAATTCGGTAACAAAGGCATTATACGGAGGTTGCGCAAAGACTTGTGGCAGTGAAAGTGTCGAGTGTCGATAGCGAATCGTTCGGCACGGCCTTTAACAAATCATGCGACAAATTCTCACTATGAAGTGTGTCAAACAACTCGGTTAAATTAATCATTATCCAGAGGTTATTAAACTTTAATGTTTTGGTAGCTAGCAGCTAAGCTTAGATCGCCTTTTCGTCTGTAACATTATAATATTGTGTAAATTGGCTTGGTACCACACTTTTTATTGTTATGGAATAAAAAACATATGATTTACCAAGAGCGTAAAGTTCTTTTCGTCGTGTTTTTTACTGAAGCAATATAAATTAGCATAAAATTAAGTAGATACCGAATGAAATGAGTCCTATAGTACACTATAATTGAAGAATATACGTACGCTGCTGTAGTTTTTCTTCTTTCGTACCAACATTTATTCCACCATCATGATCAGCTTTTTTAGAGTTCAGTTAACGTAAGAGTTAAGTAAAACGTTGCTGACTCACTCTTGTAGATATTGGCATGTTTTTTACCTGACTGCCCCAGTAGTAGGGTTTATTTTTCATCATATATAAATAGCTAAGAAAAGATAACTGTTAAATGACCACAAAAAATACCAACGAGTATGATAAAATTGATAGATAGATCCAAGTAACATCAATGTAACATCAAAGTCCGTACAAGGGGCCGGTCAGTACTTTGGAGTCCGGACCTTTTCCAAGGAACGTGGTCTTATGACTGAATAGGGCCAGACTTACCGTTTGAGGCGTAAGGCTCTAGTTTTTATAAAACTAACGGTGCCAATAACTAGTCTCCGGCCTGTATTGCTTGTAAATGCGATAAATTGAAGTGAGGAATGGAGGTCTGTTATCGGCAAAAAGTGGTTTTATTTATTTTTAATGTATCGATGTTTGTATACCATGCATATTGACACAGCGGATACGCTCTTGTTTTGCGGTAGTTACTACTAAGAAATACTTATATCGTTTTTATCTATAAAGTAACCAAAATATAAACAATACCATACGAAATGCCTAATTTATCTATAAACCCGGACAACCAAGACCCAATACGGAGAGTCGTTTTTTTACAGTTGATCACATCTTTAGTCTTTTGTAGTAGTGACAGTTTCTGGTTTTCAATTCACTAATGCCCGGTTTCTATAAACAAGAACGAATCGTTTTCCTTACCAATGGTAGGTTTTTTTATTGCCACACTGGGCATATAGATTAATTCGTAAGCTAATTTTACCTGTGATAGCTACTTCCATATGGGAGGGTCTGCTATGCGGTCTTTGCTTCATTATTAGTAAAGAGTTTAACTGATAACGGTCCGTAAATTATAGGAATCGGCCATTGATGTATATACTCGTATATATATACAAAGTATATATATAAGAATATTATTACAATTTTAGAAGTCTTACCAATAATACCTGGCTGGTCAATATTTATTTTTTATTGATGCAGTATTATAATAAGTGATAGGCCGGTTGCCATGGAAATAAAATACCCTGACTGTGAAGTCACAGGCTGTAAATTCTATTCCAAACCATGACAAATATTTTTGTGTATGTGTGTTTCTGAGTCTGGATGTAATTATATTATCAATATAAGTTTGTTATCTACACCTAATTAGTAAATAAAGTTTCTATATCAGTTATCTATTATTCATAGTGCAAGCTCTGTTTAGTTTGGGAACAGATGGCCATCTGTGTAGAATGTCCCAGGATATTACAATATGTTTTTTATGTACCAACGTTGAAAAATTAAGGTCCGTGTTTATTACATCAACAGTCAAGTTTTGAGTCGAGATTGGAACAATGGAATTTGGAACCTACAGCTTAAGACATAGAGCTTATTTTAGATTAACGCAATCTATTCTTGAGACTTCTCGTTCTATAACATACATTCTTCGTCTGTGATAAAGTTTTTTTTTTTTTTTATACAACTTAGTCGGTAAACAAGCATACGGCCCGCCTGATGGTAAGCGGTTACCGTAGTCATATAGACGCTTGCAACACACGAAGCATCGCTCACGCGTTATCGACCTATCCCCCCTCCCCTATGAGCTCTGGCAACCTTACTCACGCGCAGGAACACAACTTTACACAACATAAAGTTATTTGGCTGCGGTATTCTGTAAGGTGGAGGTACTTCCCCAGTCGAGCTGCTCTTTGAGCGAATAAACGCTATGCTCTACCTCTCTTAAAAGGTGTGCCAATTTTGTCATCAATCTCGTAGACAACTTGTTACCGAGGTTGTTGTTGTTAAAAACACCAACAAGTTTGCAAGTGGACGCCGAATGCCGAACAAGTATAAATAAGGTGTCAATAGTGGATGAACGCGGTGGATTTACAAAACATAAGCTCATTGTTACATCTTTTGTTACATACAAAGTAGAAGTGTGTCAACATTCACAAAGGAATAAGCGTGACATACATACTATGTATTATTCGTAACATATAATATTTATGTCATTCGTTTCGAAACCATATGCCTAATAGGTAAAGTGTCCAAATCCTTTTGTTTTTAACCGACTTCAAAAAAGGTGGAGGTTCTCAGTTCGGTTGTATGTTTTTTTTTTTTTTTTTTTTTTTTTTTTTTTTTTTTTTTTTTTTTTTTTTTTTTTTATGTTTGTTGCCTCATTACTCCGTCATTTTTATGAACCGATTTGGAAAATTCTTTTTTTATCTGGAAGGGTACACTTCCCGTTTGGTCCCATTGTCATCAGATCAGGATTTGATTACTTCTTAGTGTACTTTGAAGTCGGTTTAAGTTTTTTGTAAAACAGTGCAATTATTAAATATAGAGACAGTATGATTGAGTATTAAATGAAGTACTTATGGCATAACAAATTGTTAATTTATTAAAATTTCAAAAAAATATGAATTACTTACTGTTGAATTTCGACCTTTATGCGACCACTAGTCATTAATCACACAAGAAACACAACCACGAATCGGAAAACCAAAAATACACTTGGTTACTTAATAACTTATTTGATATGCAGAATTCCTTATTGGTGACTTACAGAAATTATAAAGCACATATCTATGAGTGCGTAGAGTGAGTAGGTAAGTATATTAATGCGTCATAGACAACTATTGTAACTACGCATGTATTGATAAAATTGTCACGTACACACGGCTACAGATCAAGCTATACATTTCCAGTATAAGCTGATCTTGCATTGTATACGATTTCCGTACAATGCGAGATCAGCTTATACTGGAAATGTATAGCTTGATCAGTAGCCGTGTGTACCTATATACAATTTCATGGAATTTTTAAGTGGACTAAGATACAACATACGCGTAAACTTTTAGTAGGCAATAAAAATAGTTTATTCAATTTGGTACTGTATGTTACTTTCCCGTTATTTTTGGGCAAGGCGCCTCGAAAATCACCTATATTATCCAGCTGTGATGATCGTTATACACTTTTTAATTTTGCAACTCTGGTATAAAGATTCCATAACTATGGACCACCGCACGCCAATACCTTTTTCTGAGTCTATTTGCGCTTTGGGCAGGTTTCTCTTGGGTTCAATAACTGTGATGAGCGTTTCCGATCATCGTTAGGGATCCATTTTTCATCACATGTAACTAAACGATTCAAAATCAGGTTAGGTAATGCAACGCAGCACTTGAGGTGTGTTTGATATTTTTACACTGAAAAGTCAATGTTGAAAAAAATCGACTAGATATTTTCGTTACGCTAAGCAGACCTCCGAACCGTCGAAAAATTCCAAGAGAGAACAATTTTGACGTGAGCCAAATAAAAATCGAGTAAGAGCCCATAGCGTCCCGAGTAGATCATTCAAATACAACTAGAAAAGTGACTTATTCCTGTGACTTGCATAGAAAGAATAACCCACAAAATTGTACGCTTCACCAGAAAATACCTATAATTTTTTATTGGAATGTTTTCAACTATAGTTTATTATAATACTATCATTAATATCAGCTCCAAAATCAGTTTTTTTCAATATGATATACCTATATTTATCTACAAAAATATATGTAAGTATATAACTCAGCACTCATTTTTATTTAGGCTCATCTATATCTAAAAATTAAGTATGTAACTCAGCACTAGTTTTTATTTAGCCCATACAAATCCCTTATAATTTATTAGTGTCGCGTTTTGTCTGTCTCTGTTAATCTTGACTAGGGCTGCCATCTCTAAAATCTGGCAACCAGGACAAGAAGCGTGAAAGCCCCGGATTTTGGAAGTTGGAACTTGGAACCCGGATATGTTAACAGGGCTTTTTTTTTAATTACAAAGTTCAGTAAAAATAGTTTTAATTTCTGTGACTTGAAAACTTTTAAATCCGGACAAAAAATGAATCTCTGCTTTGACGCTAGCCGGACGCCCTGTAAACTAGGACAAATCCGGGCAAACCCGGACGGATGGCAACTCTTGACACACAAGATCTTTTTTGAAAACCAATTCAGAATCACTGCCTCATGAACTCTGAACCACTAAAACTACAGATTATTACATATAATAACAATAAAAACTGGATTTAAATTGTCATTTAAGTATATATAATATTACGAACCCACAATACTGTTCCTATTTTATTTATACATTGCAAATACTCTACCATACAACAATAAAAAAGTAATTAGCAGTGTTATGTTGTATGTAATGTACACATGGTATTTTTGTTCAACATCTGCTCCATATTATTTCAAATTTAAAGTTTTTATAACGATAGTACGTTATTTATGAAGCATATCTTAGTGGGTGAGGAACTATGTATATTCATTACATTTAGTAATGGACATTTGTAACCGTACCTACTGTATTCCAGCCTAAATCTTCATTTTTGGCCACTGCTTATAATACTAAATACTTCATTCCAGAAGTCAAACCATCCTCACCTCGTCATTGTTCTTTATGAGAGTCTGTGGCGAATCTTAAACGAAGGGAATTAACCATAAAAATATAAAATACTCTTTGAATAATAGAATAGAATAGAATAATTGTTTATTTGTAGCATAATTTGAAAAACAACACATCAAAAATAATATTAATACTAAGTTTAGCAAACGTTAATCGTTTGCAGTTATAATAACAACAAATGATATAATAATATAATTCCACTGTTTTTATTTTATACACATGCGACTACGACTGCTATTCGTATATGCAAATTACACTTCAGCAATAGAACATCACTACAGTCCAATAGATACCCATTTGCACTAGATTAAATATTTATTATAGCACCCAGTTGAGTTTTCTTGACACACTCCATTCCCGTACATGGTCTATTGAAAGCTTTGTAGCAAAAAATACTTAGTATCGTCTATCTCTGTCAATCCTATAGGCGGTTGAATATAAGTTGTCCCTGTCACCACCGTTACTAAAGTTTAGAATGCGTGTAAAAAAGGCACAGCCTGTCTGTTCGTTTCCCTTTTCGAAATGGAATATCAGATTCACGTTGTGTTCGCATAATGTTTTTTTTTTATTTTGTTACTGGCATTTTATAATCAAATTCTGGGGTATGTCTGAAGTGAAGCACGATTTACCATCGTGTGCGATGGTACTCGCAACCATTGAAAGATCAGTATTGTGATTTCATTAATCTTACTGCAATGCAGAATCGATTCTGAAGGCAAGCTTTTAAGACTTAAAATTGAGCTCATTTACAAGATATAAGTAAATAAATACGACAGATAAAATGGTACAACTGGTAGTAATGACTTTCAGACTTAACCAAAAGGTACAATTTTTATTATTCATTTTCTATGGGAAATAATATTTATTATTTCTATCATAACACTTTTCCACTCATCTGTACCAAAAATAGGATAGTGTTTTGTTTGTTTTGACAGCGGGCCATAATGACTAATGCAAAATTTGAAAATAAAATAGAATAGGCGCTATGGCCCGCGGGCCATTCGCGAGTGGGACACAATGACTAAAGACCCCTGTACCTAAGCCCTACAACACACACATGTCATTCAGTCAAGGCACGATGCCCTATGAAAATCTTTGCATTCAGTTTATCACCATAAAATCTATGTAGATCAATCTAGATACAAGCAAACCAATTCTATTGCCCATTCAGGACCGATTCTCACAGAAAATGGTGAATGAAGTTAAGTGACAATACAGTGTAAACAGCGACACATCTCGCTCACAATATTGTTCTTCGGTGGATCATAACAATTTCCGAGGAACAGCACACAATATGTGACAACAACGTGTTCACCCATAAAATACATGGAGGTACCATAAACTGTTTCTATAGAAACGTTTGACGTTACCGGGTCATTACAAAGCAAGCTACAAGAAAGTATCATATTCGTAGTTAGGTACTTTTTAGGGTTCCGTACAAAAAGGATGCCAATGCCAACAAATATTACAAAAAAATACATACTTAGGTTATCGGTTTGTCCCCGACTGCAATACCATATAGAATTCAAAGTATATTCAAAATTCTATAGATTAAAGAGCTTGTCTTTCTCTTTTCAGTACATTTTTGTTTTACGCAGTCGGGTTTTTTGTTTCTTTTATTTTACATCTATTTAATCCTGTTGATATCCTAAAATTGCAAATATACCTTCTATCAAAAGGCATCGAAGTAATACGTGACTTTCAATTCAAACGTTACATTACTAACAGTAGACTATTAAATGACTTAACATGCACAAGCACATGGATCAGATTCAGCATTGTTTCCATATCTTCATGAGTAACATGAGAGCGCGAGACTGTTTTTATTATGCGCTATCGTGTTGACACCGACATTTTTATGTAACTAAAGAATTACATACAATAATAATATATACATGTATTATATTTCCGCTGTTCCCACATAGCTTTTATTATTTTATAACTATACTAGCTGCCCGGCACGACTTCGTTCGCGTGGTGTTAACCTATACTCTAACCTACCACTACCCCTACTCTGCCCTATCTTACCCTACCCTACACTACCCTACCCTACCCTATCTAAACCATAAGGCGCCACCCAAACGCATACAAAAAAAAAACATTCAAATCGGTTCAGACGTTTAGGAGGAGTTCAGTGACATACACACGTACTGTAGAATTTTATATATAAAAATATGCTGGTATTCAAGTATGTAGTTCAGTGTAGTTATATATCGAAACCATGCTAAAAAATCAAATTGGTTAAGTTTGGTGAAAGAACCATGTAACTAAGCAATGTTCCCTCAATACTTGAGAGCCATCCCCTAGCTAATAATTGTTAACCTCATCATCTCTGTGATGAGATTGTTTAGAAACTATTCATAATAAAAATATGGAACAAGCACAAAATAACCAACCAAGATTGTGATGACAGCGAAAAACAAACACCGTTCCACTTGCGAATTGATCACACGACCTCCTGAGTTAGCACCTGTGCAAAAATAGACTTTTGTTAAAAATAAAAGGTATGCCACACTAACTTGTTAAACCGATGTATAACCGCAATAAGTTGCTGCCCACACGCACTTACTATAACTCCCACGGAGTTGTAACCGAGCGTAGTAAGATTTGTAAAGCTCCGCATATGGGTAGTGACGTTGATCAGGTGCTTCTGAATAGCAACCTTCAACTTGTGTACAAGGTTTCTAGAGATGTTTAACGATGTCTTCATTAGCGCATTTGTCGATTTGTGCATTTGTGGATGTAAAGCAGCGGTGACGGTGATCGTTCGTACTTACAGTCATATAATTTTCATAATTGTTAGGTCAGCCAAAGAAATTCATTAAACTGGGAGTTTTATAACATTTTTTGAGAGATCAAATAATTAATCTTTGAGAGGTCTGAGAAGACCAAGAAAAAATGAAAGACGGAACGGTCTGTGTTCAGTAATAGGAAGCCGGCGTTCTTGTAAATACATGGCCTCACACACAAATATACACCATAGGAAGCCGATCGGTTGTCATTCCGTATTGAGACGTTGACAATAAGGCTCAGTACCATTTGTGCCTGCTTAGGGCAGTACTGATTTTACTCACGCACACGTAGGACATTTTCGGCTTCACTTTCTTATAAGGTGACACTTCGTCTTGATTTTTTTATATGTCTATGCCTTTCAGATGAAAGAATTGTAGAAGACCTTTTCAATAAGTGCATTACCATTTATGCGATAAGGTCTTGTACTTTTTTTAATGTCCAAGGAGGAATTATCCGTTTTAGTGATTGCATGATACTGTGTTAACCTGTGTTTGATATAATGATCCGAATCAGTAGTTGGACTAATCTACTAGGAGCTGAAAATTAAAAACAATAACAAAAACTATTGGTAAATTTATTAGCTGTAGGAATAAAATAAAAATTATGCGCTGAATTAAGTCCGAAGTGGTAAAAGTTGGCTGAAATCTCACAATTAATTCAATATTTTTCGAAACACCATTTAGTTTTACAGAGACCCCTGATTTTAGTGAATATTATTACAATTTAATGAAATTTCAGAAAATATCTTGCACGTATCATTATTATCTTAGTCCCTGTCGTATCCTAGTAGTATGACGCAGACAAAAAAAAACGGACGTTGGAAAAAACTATTCATCTTAATAAAACTTAAAAGGAAAATCTCTCCAATTAACGAAGTGCAGTTTCTAAAACAGAATTATAAATACATAATATTCCAATGTGTGACATAACCATAGAATCTCATTCATAAAACTTGCTTTCGGCCCGACCCGACCGCCAAATACAAGAAGCGAAGGCACTCCCACACGCACACATTGACACCACTGACTTACTTCATGTCTCATGCACCCACACATTGACAATTTAACAGGTTAAAAAAATTGTAGTGAAGTGGAAGGTGAGTGTGTGAACCGATGCTCGCTGTACCTACGTTAACACTGTGTAACATGTTTTGATACTTGCATGCAAGAAATTGTAAATTAAGATACATATTGTGTAAGTGCTAAATGTTATCTAGTATCATGGTAATAATAAAATGTTTTATTTTTTTCAGGTAAGACACACACCTTGACATAGTTAGTAGGTAAGCAATAATTTCCTAGATTTATTAATTTACAACAAACATAGTTACTAACACTAAGAAAAGCTGATTTCCTCTAAATAAATAATAATAAGATTAATAGTAGATAGATGAAATTAAAAACCGAAGCCTTCACGCCACAATTTTCAAGTATCAAGAATGTCCCTCGCATATGCGTTCGTCTCCATGAGATCGCACAGGTCACCCAATACCCCGGACAGATGCTGTGCTCCTTGGGATGGAGTTTAAGAAAAAAAAAGATTTTTTTGCTTCAAACTTTCATAGCGTCGAACACATGTTGCGAAGTTCGCTCCAAAGGATATCCGAGCTTCATCAAGTTATGTTTCTTTCACATCCTGAAAGTAAATTTAGCTTTTTAATTGCAACTATGAAGGTTAAATAAAAAACTTATGTTTAAATACTCAAGTTAATGTCGACTGATAAAACACAATTTAATGGACTTTATTTCCTCCTGGAAACTTTTTAATTTTATTTGTGTACATTAACAACATTTTTGCAAAATCATTAAAAAAAGTACTCAAACGTCTATAAAAGTAAGTCGCATCATTAAAAAATATTTATTAATAAGATACACACGTACTTTCCAACATGTAATTGGCGGAATTCTTTTGCAAACTTAATAAAACAAATGACTACAAAGTCCACCATCCCGTTCGCAAACGCGCCTTTTTAATATGTCTGTCTCTTTTTTAGATGCGGTCTTAATCCACGAAGAACCTTTAATAAACAGGTTTTTGTGCCAGTGATGCGACACAATACATAAAAATATATATTCATTAATTTTTTTCTGCAGTTAATATACTACAATAATTATAAATATGATTGTAGGATCAATATATTTGTAATAATTCAATATTTTCCTGAGCTTTTGTTCTTGGCTAAGAGAGTTTTCTTTAATAATCGTGAGAATACCATTTCACGATGATATACTGTTTTCTTGGACCCGGCTGGCTGGCTATCAATCAGAACTGTCGACGAACACATTCTTATTTACTTATTCCAAAACTTATACGTCAAAAAATATTTCTTTTAGATACTCTACCTACTGAAATTATTATGTAATATTTTACTTATTTGATATAATTATTTATTTATTAGTATTCAGTTCAGTTACCTATTTGGCAAACAACGAAACCATCATGCAACATTCATCTAACTACTTTTGCTATATCCACAGAAGTACAAGTACTATATCTCATGACTAGCCCTAGGTACCCAACCCTTGAGAACTCAGTACCTACACGACATAAATACCGATTGTAACCTAAGAAGCTACTCGTCTAAAACAACTTGATCCACAACACTATTCTGTGCAAATAAAACAAGTCGACATCGTGTTCTTGTCGTTTAGGTCTTATTTTCATAACCAACGCGGAGCTTTTACATTCAGTTCATTCATGTGAACATAAGAGTCGTTAAAAAAAAGCGGAAAACCTGCTTTTTGACTCCACGAAGCGAGGGACGTATGTATTTATATCACTATTTTTAGTGTTGTGATTTTAATTTGGTGGTAGTTAATATAATAGGCGGGTATACATTTTTGGCAATAAACGCCAGAAGATTTTATGCCCCAGTTTTATGGTTTATCAATGTAAAACTCATCGCCATGATCTTGGAATCTTCTTAATATATGCAATTAACTGCATGGCTTTTAAAAGTCACTTGACTCGTTATTGAAAATACTAATCTAAAATCCTCTTTAATTTTATTTCAATGAAACCCCATGGCCGTGATGTCCCAACGATTTATATTTCGCAGCTAGGAGCAACGAAATACTGATTGATCCGAATGATTGGTCTAAGATTACTGTGCATTTGGGACAGTCAAAGATTAAGAATTAAATTACACTAGCCTTTTGCCCCAAGTTTTCGCCTGCGAACAATTATACCCACGTGTAAAATTTTGTATAACCTCTTCTTAGTGGACGTTTCTAGACCTTGCTGTTTAAGTTGTGAGTACCTCTGTCAGTCAGTATCTCCTTTTGTATAAAATATAGAAAAAATATTATTGTATTCTTCGGTAATAAAGTAGTGAAGAATTTCAGCAAATTTTCATAATAATTTCGCGCAGCACGCCTATCATTTGCGGTTAATTGTCGGTTAGATTGTGGTCATCACAAGCCTATCTGCAGTGCTATTCTGTAAACTTCATTTGAAATATCACTTCTGAATCCGCGATGAGATTAGAGTTTCATATTCTTCAAATAAGTGAGTTTGACACTAGCGCCGCTGAGTGATGACGGAAGTGAGATGAACAACGACAGGTGAGTATTTTGACTAGGGATTGCAATCCGGATACTTCGAAATCCGAAAATGACTGAAAAATCCGGATTTTAGGGGCCTATTATAAATCCGAATATTGAGAATAAAATCCGGTTTTTTCGAATTTTAATCATAATTGATAATAGTTGATGTTTAACTAAAAATTTTCATTAAATATCCAGTAGATTTAGGTCAGTATTACTTTGAAATCTATACACCGCTCGGCACACACGCGGCTAGCTGCTACCGCTCATCCATCTAGCTAATAGTTAAGTCGGCCAGTGAGTCTTAGATGGAGGCGATGCGCGTGCGGCGCGAGTAACAACTCTTTGCATAACGTAATTAACAAGAATGATAGTTCTATATAGTCGGGTTACCGCTGAAAGACTTTTGGACATCGGCTGATCTCAGAAAATTGTTACTTTTGAAAGGGTCTGACACACCAGCCTTCTAAGCAAGCTTCCTTAATATGAAATGTCTGGTGGTCTGTGCGCTTGGATTTCCAATTTCCTGAGCGAACGGTCTATTCATGTAGTCATAGACGGGTGTTCGTCGGACCTTTTCGCAATCAATTCCACAGAGATCAGATTCAGTTCTCTCTGCAACCTTATTTCTGCTGCATATTAACAATCTGGTGAAGCCCGGTATCTTTGGGTACGTAGACGATAGCACCGTTGTCATAGATCCAATTGTTGCGAGAGGCCATGGTAGAGCGTTTGAACGTAACTTTCCAGGCAGTCTACGATTGGGGCAATGCCAATCTGGTCACTTTTAATGCTACCAAGACGCAGGTGTGTCTTTTCACCACCAAACTGAGCCCTTTCCACCAGGCTCTCGCCCTCGACTCAATAAACCGCCGAGCCAGAAGACTCATCCAATATGAGACTAATTATGACGAAACTCACGAGGCTCGACCATCGAAGAAAGGTTGCTTGCCATATCGGTTTTGTACAGGATATATTTTTGAGAGTGTGTGTAGGCTTAGGCTTCGTCATTATCCTTTATGGACGGCTCAGTAGCCAAATACAAGCCCATTTTTTTAAAAATATTACTTGCAGTTTATTTCAAATTCAAATTCAAAAATTGTTTATTCAATATAGGCCTTAATAAGGCACTTACGAACGTTACAATTGATTTTACCACCGGTTCGTAATACACTTAAACTGAGAAGACTCCCGGCAAGAAACCCAGCAAGGATATATATTTTTTTAATTATCTTATAATAAATTTGACAATATTAGATAATTAAATTAAAATAGCCTGTAAAGCGAACACTTCATTCAAATGCGTTCTTGTCTTCTACAAAGTCGGAAACTTTATAGTACCCTTTATTACACAATTTTTGATTAACTAACTTTTTAAATCTATACACAGATAGTTCTTGAATTGATTTGGGTACTTTGTTATAGAAGCGTATACATTGCCCCTTAAAAGAATCCCTAACTTTGCTGAGCCGTGTTACAGGTACAGCAAGTTTGTCCTTATTTCTAGTGTTTAAACTATGAGTGTCGCTATTTTTAGGAAAGTTAAGTATATTTTTTCGAACATAAATTAAGTTTTCATATATGTACTGAGACGACACTGTCATTACATTTATGGTTTTAAACTTATCCCTATGGGAATCTCTTGGCTTTAAGTTATATATTGCGCGAATAGCCTTCTTCTACAGGATAAAAATTCTATTGATGTCTGCACCGCTGCCCCAAAGGAGGATGCCGTAAGACATTAAACTATGAAAATAACTAAAATAAACTAATCTTGCCGTAAATTCGTCAGTGAGAGAACGGATTTTCTTCACTGCATACGCTGCAGAACTAAGTCTATCCACTAGATTATGTATGTGTGGACCCCATTGTAACTTATCGTCTAATGTAATACCTAAAAATACAGTTGTTTTAACAAGATCCAATTTTTTTTCAAAAGCAAGCAATGGAAATACAATAAAATAGAACACCTCTCTTCAAACTACTAATAATTAAGCATAAACTACGCGTACAACTTAAAATTACAAAAGATTGCAAAAAAAATACAAAAATTCGAAAAATCCGGATAATCCGGATTTATATGTGATGATAAAATTTGAATCCGGATTTGAAAAAAAACCGGATTTTGCAATCCCTAATTTTGACGTTACGAATATACGTTTGAGTTCACGAAACTCACTTCACTTGGCCTTGATTTTATCTTGAGAATACCAATACAATGACAAGCGAGATGACAATCGTAGTGAGTGCGAGTTGCGAGGTGAGTTGCGAGATGACTTTCGAGATGATTTACCTTTTACAGAATAGCATAGCTGTAGTAAAAAAGTTTTCAATAGCTCATTTCGTTAAAATTATTTGGTCTACCGATGCAAAAATAACTACGTACCTAAGCCTCTTGACGCCGCCACTAAGCTTTATGCTCATAATTCCCAGATTAGCACACTAGTGTAGCTCTGATACAAAATAAATGAGAACGTGGCTATTTTACAGGAAATTCCTGTGAGCCCATATCTTTGAAGGTTTTGCTCAAACTGAGCATCACCATAATTTGCGCCGCGGTTCCATATTTCATACGGACTATGTTTCCTTCGTTCGTCCTTGCTGGTACAGGATAACTCTGAAATAAGTTATATATAGGTACCTTTCCGATGTATTGTTCGTCTTATTTTATATCTTTGATCGAACAAACAAGGACCATACGTGATTTGTACAACTACATAAATCTGAAGACCAGTCGAACGTGACTGGATTTACCGAAATTGAAATCAATATTACTTATAGTGAATTCTAAAATACCAGTATAGAATTCGTAATACATTTTATCGCTGTTTGGCATTGTTTTTAAGTCAGCATTCGGGATTAGGCACTTGTTGCGAATATTAAGTATATAAGTTTTAGGTATTGTAAAATATTCAATGTATTTCTTTTCTAGTTACAGGTTTTATTAGGTTACTATTTTATAAATAAATAAGTTGTTATAATAGTAAAAATTAAAGCTAAGAGTTCTCTTGGGTCGCGGTTAAAAATATAACAATCGCATCAATTGTTGAGAAACGACGGGCTAAACTTGAAAAATTAAAAGTAAACATTCCCTGGCAAAAGATCGACGACATCTCTGAAATATGGCGTCTGTTGTTTCCTCACGATTTCCTTGAACGAAATTACGAACTTCACTCAAAATGTATTGTTCAAACAGTAAGACAATGTAAACAAATTTTTACCCAATTGATGAGTATGTCAGCGTAGCCCACATTGGTTAACTTGACATTGGGGGGCCGTTCTAATTAAATGAGCAACGCTCGCTATAGATACATAGGGGCCCGGCTGACCGATTAAATATTTATAATTGTTTGGTTGGATTCGGTAAAGTAGAACAAATCTAGTTATATTTAACTAATGCTATTTCTGCACACTCACATACCTGATCACGTTGGGACTTATAATAATAATTATCTTCCGTGACATTATAGTACATTTCAAATAGTATGAGTTCTGGGTGGGTGACACAAGGTACTTATTTCATTAGATTTATCAATGGTTAATGATCATTTCGATATAATAAAGGAATACTATGATTCATCCAAATCCTTTCAGTAGTTTTTGCGTGATAGAGTAACATACATACCTACAAACTTTCGAGTTTATGATATTAGTAAGGAAGTCATATTGTTGCATTTTTTTATCATCTTTCTGTAGTGTATTTTTTTTCGAATTTTCTGACTTATGAGGAGTGGCCTCACAGACTATACTTTTAAGTAACTTAAGCCATTTCACATTTATTTTTAATTTTCTTCATCGTCTAATCTAGTGCTTCTGCCGGAAAAAGCATGATAGTTTTTTTGGCGAGAACTTGCAGAGTGACGTTTCGTTTTTATTTTTATTTTCATAAATTTGTGTATTTTGAATTTTATTGTGTACTTTTGGTTGTATTTTACCCAATAAAGATCATCCATATGTGCACCAGTGAAGTTATGAAATTAATGATGTGTATCGTGACTTTTCAAGTTGTCCCAAAAAGTCCGTGAACAGTTTTACAATTACCACCATTGTAGTAAAACATGACTGTTATGGACGGTGACTGACTGAGGACCTGTATACGCTTAGAACTATACAATGTGAAGTGATTTATTGTGACTGGAAACTATATTATAACTCGACACTGGCAGAAATTAGCCCTAATTTGGGCTTGGTTGCCAAACTTAAAAATAGGAAGAAGAAGAAGAAAAGCACGATAGGTTCTCGATAGAAATTCCAATTAGATCCTCATGAAGTCACCATAGATCTTGGCTCACGTCGGAGGGCAACGGCCGGCGGCCGCGGCTCTGCGCCGCTGGCTCACAATTTCATGCATCACTTGACAGATATTTGATTACAGTCCATCTCGGCTACCCTACCGCGAACTACGTTATTTAAAATCTATGTACGATACGTGTTCGTTTAATTATACCTACATTTTGCTTTTGTATGTGATGTTGCTAGTGTAAAAAATTAAGTACCTACCTAATGTTTGTATTTATTTTGTATTCAGTACCAAATCTCATTATTGGACCATGAAATTAATTTAGGTATGTGTTCTGCAAAGAATTTAAAACGTCCAGAAGGATAGTCGCCTCTATGGCAACATAAAATAAACAAGCCAGAATTGACAGTATTTGACAGCCGTGCGCAGTACGAACTGAGAGCGATTTGCTCAGGGAGCCCCTCAAGCGGAGTGAAGTTAAATGTCATGCTTTAGTAAGGCGGATTATCCATCTGGGTAGAGGCACGATGCCCTATGAAAATCTTTGGTGTTCTGCTATTTTGTCTTGATTAGATTGTTCTGGAGAATGTGAGATCCTTTCTCCCACAGATTTTATCATGAATACAATAATGTGTCTACGTATCGTTTACTAATAACCAGTCATCCTATATATTAAATGGCAAAAGCTATCCGTTTTATGATGTTACTGTTTACTGTGTTTTAAATGATAAGGAAAACTAAAGTAACTTAAAAAAAGACTTTTTAACGTTAAATATGGTTTGTGAGAGAAGACGACTATAAGTAATAAATAATGTTTCTTTTTAGGTACAAAAACATCACGGTGTATTCTGTCATAAATTACTTATGTAAGGGTAAACATCAATTACGAGGCGGGAAATTATATTTTTTTCGAGTTTTTTTTTACCTTCGTAGAAAAACATGGATAGATGTTTCTGTGATTAGCGACAGTAGAAGTTCATTTAATTTTGGCACCAAACATTCAAAGCACAAGCTTTGAATGTTTTTTGTTTAATATGTGTAAAGCTGCAGGGGCAGCGGCGGACAGTGCGGAAAATTCAAAATTCAAAAAATATGCATCGATTGGACCCAATTATATTTTTATGCCTTTTGGGGTCGAGACCTTGGGACCGTGGGGGTCAGAAGCTCGCCGTTTTGCTCGCACCTTGTCTTCAAAATTGATCGAGACCTCCGGAGACCAGCGGGCGGGGAGCTTTTTCCGCCAACGCGTCAGCTTGGCTATCCAAAGAGGAAACGCTGCCAGCGTTCTGGGAACCTTGCCGTTAATCGGAAGCAGCGGCAGGCTTGAGGAAATTTTCTATATATAGATTGTATTTTGTTAATCTCAAACAAAAAGTATCAATTCTACAATATGCTTAATGAACTACTATGGTCGCGAATCCCTGAAATATCTATTCATATTGTTTTACGAAGGTAAAAAAAAAACTCAAAAAAAATCTAAATTCCCGCCTCGTAACTGATGTACTTAAAGTAATCACAGTACAAAAAAATAATTGCGTAATTGTGTACGGATTTTCAGCGTCATCATCACAAAAATGCTGTCACCTGTCACGGCTAGTGAGTGCGGAGACGACACACGCTCCTTTTATACAAAACATGGTCCACGTTTTAAAATATCCTCGTCTCTTTTTTTTATATGACGTTAGGAAGTGACTAACTGGTTTTACTAAACTTGCTTTAAATCATCTTTTGTAATAAGGGGGACGGTGACAAAAATTGTCACCGTGACATTTTTTGTCGTCACGTAAGTAAGTGTAAAAAATATGTTGAGTGTTAAAAATATACTAGCGACACCTAGTGGACAGCTAATAAGTTACGTTACCAAAGACGCTGTTTAATCTTTGCAACATACAGCGCCATCTAGTAAGGTACATCTAAGATACGTTGCCGATGCTGCATCGTTGGTAGAAATTTGTTTGCTTTAGTGAAGCTAGATGGCAGCAGCATATTGTAGAGAGATCTATACTCTAGATGGCGTGCGATGTACGATCGTTGTATTAAGAATAAACATTCCTACTTAAACATTTTTAAATTGTTTTATATTCCAAAAAGTTTTTTTTTACCCTAAAAGTGTGTAAAAGTGTAAGATCCTTCAAGTTCAGTAATTTATGTTTAGTTTCGGATATTCTACCAGAGTACTTGTGCAGATATATGCCTGACACAGAAACGTAGGTTATGTGTTTATACCACAGAGATACCTTTTAGAGTACCGTAAAATCGATGACATCATTCTAGCATAGTAGATGCAAGCTTCGACCTATTGCTAGATTGTGCATTAAATCTAGTAACTTGCTTGTTATTCTTTCAACCTTATCAACTACGAAATAAAGATTTAAATGGAATTGCATTTTTATCTGTGTGGAAACCAATAGATACTAAGGCGTTTCTAAATAAGGAGCTGATCTATGTGTACCTACCTACAACTGAGCGAAAGGAATCGAATGATCACGTCATACGACACATCGATTGTCCTTATTTGGCTCGATCAGTTTGTATATTTTCATTACAGATTTCATATTTTTAATCCTTTGGGAGTTTAAACGTAACTTTATGAAAATAGATTAAATTGTTGATTCAATTTAGTTAATTGAGTTTCTGTTTTGTGCCTTGTTCTCAATCATTTATTTGATTATTTTTTTAATTTATTGAATATAAATTTTCAATTTGGGTACATAGTTTTTGTTAAACGAACTTCTTTCCTTGGGATCATCAATTTAATAATATTTTTCTTTCAGTCTTTGTTTCAATAGTCGCTCTAGCTAGATGAAAAGGCATTACTAGATGGTTATTCGTGGAAGTCAGAATCTTTAGAAATTAATATCGTATTTCATCAAGTTGCCGCTCGACGCTCACTATTCAAGTTTATTTTATAGTCTAGGTACGACAATTCTTCGAAATAGCTTGCTCAAGTCAATGCCTAAAAAGGTTATAATATAAGATGTAGTAGGTAGCGTAGGATTTGTGTTATGACGCTGAATAAGATATGACCTAATCTTCTTGCTTACATCCGTTTCTTGTTCAGATATTTATTATGAACGAAGTATAAATAATAATACCTAGGTAGATTTGTCGGTTTAGTATTGTATCCAGTTTAAGGTTGAACATCAGTTACGAGGCGGGATTTTTTTTTTTTTTTTTTTCGAGTTTTTTTTTACCTTCCTAGAACAATATGGATAGGATATTTCAGTGATTCGCGACAATTGTAGTTCATTTAGCATATTGTAGAATTTATACTTTTTGTTTAAGATTTCCCAAAATAGTAAGTTTTACGGTTTTTGTAGAAACTGTGAGAAATGTTCAAATATGGCTCATATTATAAAAAAAACATGCATAACACAATGTGCCAAATGAACTTTTACCGTCGCTAATCACTGAAACATCTATAAATATTGTTCTAGGAAGGAAAAAAAAAACTCGAAAAAAACATATTTCCCGCCTCGTAACTGAGTGCACGTTCTTATATTAATCTAATGTCTGTCATGTATCTATCCAACCTTAAAAAAAAGCTTTTGACTTACAAAATGAATACAACAATACATAAAAACATCATCCGATAGAAAAATCCATAACAAAAGATATATCTAACTGTAAGAAAAACATTGAACGCTTAAATTAAAGTAACATCGTAGCACATTCTATTCTGTCCGAACACTAGTCGAAACTCTTCAATTAATTTTCTAATCCTAGAGGGCGTTAACACCTAGAAAGAACATATTCGAAGAAATAAGGAAGGCAAAACCACATGTAACTTACGCTATTACGCGCAGGCCAGTGCTCAGCGCAGCCTCCCGAGGTGGTGGTGGCAACATCGGAATGCCATAACTCAGGCATACCACCTTAACGGTACGACCGAACGGGACGCAACTATCCACCAGAAAGAGAGGCCACAACGACATGGTTGAACGACCGATCAAATAAGTTTTGTACGCGGCTATCGTATGCCACGTAGGTTTTATTTCTTCTAAACGTGTCGAGGGCGCATGCGCTATAACCCGATTTCCAAGATAGCGCGTGCAATTTTCCAACGCGCGGTTTGGCGCGAAACTTTCCGCGGCAGTTTTTTCAAAGTTTTTGTCAACAAAATGTAACAAACAAGATTATTCTGATATTTCGCAGCTTTTGTAAGAGTAATTTCTTATGACGAAAAACATTGCAGGTCATTAACATGTTACTAATGTAAAACGATAGGAACTAAGTTGTAACTGAACTTAGTTACTTAAAATGTTTCGTCGTCCGTCATCAATGTGGAACACGCGAGAATTGATCAAATTGTGTTTTGTTCACATCGTGGTGGTCTACTTGACATAATACTCTATTTAATTACCCACAATATTCAGCTAGGAACGTTACCCTAAATAGTATTTTCCTGTTCTAAACCTATAATTTTCTGACGTGGCTGACTGTATAAACATGTCCAACGTACCAAGATCTCTCGTGGTGTATGTAAGTTCAACAATAGTAGAATATGTTGTTGAGATAAAGCGGTTCTTTTTAACCTGGTTAAGTTGACCACACAGCCATTGGTCGTGTCGGGACGAAAGAGTGGCATGCGTGGTGTTGCCGCAGATACTTTCTCTAAATTCTTAGAAGTACGTATCTATATGCACATCTTGTTGATAAATGGTTATGATTGGTTGTGCATCAATTTAAAATGAAAGACCAATGACAGACGATATGCATGAGTAGGTATGTAGGTAAAGTGCGTGTCAGAAATCTAAATAGGTATGTTCTAATCGCTCCTTCATTTCTATCGACATTAATTATTTCTTTGTATAATTGGACTGTTTTACAAAAAACTTAAACCGACTTCAAAGTAAACTAAGAAGTATTCAAATCCTGATCTGATGACAATGGGACCAAACGGGAAGTGTGTGTTCCAGACAAAAAAAGAATTTTCCAAACAAACATAAAAAATAAAATATATACAACCGAATTGAGAACCTCCTCCTTTTTTTGAAGTCGGTTAAAAAGAAGAGCTATTTTATCAACTGCATATATAGTGAACTTCATATTTTTATTGGTGAATTCAGAGTTCAGTCTAGGGCAAGCTTAGTCGGAATAATATCTTGATTCCGTGCTGATTAGAATTCACTATGGAAAAAACCGAGTCTAAATATCCTAACAACTGGAGATGTGTTGTAACTGGCTATATGACTGATTCTTTTTTCAAAGAAACTGATTAAAAAAAGAAACGTCGGTGTAAGAACGAATCAACAAGCGCAGAGCGACCTTCGTACCTCAGCGAGGTCGTTACAAAACGAATCATATATCAAAAAGGAAAAAGAAACAAGATTGAATCGTGCGTGCACCAGCCTGTGTTGGCCCTTAACAATTTGTAGTAGGCCGGTGCCCGTAAAAATAAAAGGTAAAGATTTATATTGACCACTATCCGCAGCTTCGCTCGTACATTTTAACCATAGATTTACATAGGGCATCGTGGAAATTTGAAATTCTTTGATTTTGATGTATTTTTGATACATCAACTTTTACTATATGTAATACCTTTAACCAATAACTTTACCTTATATGTATACATACAAATCTGTGACAGAAATTTGTTCGTGTATTGAACGATATAGTGTTTCGTTCATAAGTTGATGTGTCCCTGACTGAAAATAACTGTTTTTTTTTTAACATTTCGTCTATTTTTCTGTTAGTTTGTTCGAGCATCACACAACTACTGAACTGATTTTGATGAAGTTTTATGTGGTATGTGTTGTGTGTATTACGTATTTTTAAAGTGTGGTGTGTGTATTTCATCTCGCTGTCGCTACTATGACGGGAGCCATTTTTTTACAAGTTAAACTAACCAATATAGTTTGAGCTCCTATTTTAAGTACATTCATATTAAAGGGAGATCAGTTTTGAGTGGCTATGGACTAGCTAGATCATCTAGCTAGGCTCCACCCGCGTGCCATCTACCCTAGATGGCACGCGAGTGGAGCCTGCAATCCAGGCTGATGAAGTCACGTGCAAAAGCTAGGATAATATTAATGAATGCTAAATATGTGCAAATAAGAACTAAAGGTGGTATTTTTATTTGTTTTCAAGTCGATGCAATGGTGAACCCTAACGACGAAAAAGAAAAAAGTATGTAATTTTCAGTTATACTTATTACTTAACTATATTCATCAAATCGTGTTTCATTTACGTGATGAAACGGTTTCGGGTTCAAATACAACAATAAGCTTGAAGACGAAGGAATCCATCATGAAAAAACCGGCCAAGTGCGAGTTGGAATCGCACATTAAGGAACCCCTTGCATATTTTTTAATTATTTGTTGTTATAGCGGCAATAGAAATACAAATTCTGCGAAAATTAACTGTTTATTTGTGTTCATGAGATACAGCCCTCTGACAGACATACAGGCGGACAGCGGATGCTTAGTAATAGGCACCCTTAGAGTACATAACCCTAAAAACCATAGCACGATAGTAGATAATGCTAAAAATCTGACGCCAAGCATCTACCATTGTATTCTGGCAGTATCACTAGAGTGAGATCCAGTCACTGGATCCAGTGCCTATAAGCTTTGTGTGCTTCATTCACATCACTTGCCATTTTATGATTTTAGTCATCTACAAGTCAAGTTAATGAAAAATATCCACCGTACCATCGACAATCTTCAAGCATGATGACCACTCAATACTCAATCATTTATTGCAACATGTACGTTGGATATTTATTATTGTTGTACATAATTACCCTATAATAGGGTGTAACAATTCAATACAATAGGTAGGTACAATATTATTCTCCCAAAAAAGGAAGGGAGGAGGACGGACCGATATTTTGTGAAAACATTATTTTAAATACACTACTATTATAGGTAGCCTTAATACCTATATATAGATAAAAGAAAATCGTTTTTTTTTTTCAAGTCAGTCTTGTAGTTACACTATTAAACTCAAGAAAAGCTGAACCGAGTTGGCTGAAAATTGGCGGGGAGGTAGCTTAGAACCAGGAGACGGACATATGATATTTTTTATAAGGTAGTGTAGGGTAGGGTAGGGTACGGTAGGATAGTGTAGGGTAGCGCAGGGTAGCGTAGGGTAGGGTAGGGTAAGGGGTAAAACCGCGGGCGGAAACCTAGTAGTCAATAATGCGCTTGGCATAAAAGTGGTTTTACATGAAAGGGTTTTGTTCTCAACGATAGACAGGGCAGGCTATTATTACTCCTTGTAAGCGAATCCGTTTCAAAACCTTGCATGTAGCAAGCAAAATGGTTTCAAAACGGATCCAGCTTGAACATCGTCGATACACACATACATATGAATCAAATACCAAGTCCCTACTTTCATTAGATTCTAACTGGAAATTCCAACAGATTATAAATAATAATTTCACCACCCAAAATTATAGTTTGTATCTGTATTTCATTACAATCCTTCAATTCTTCCGAATGCAACTATTGTATTTATAATAGCGGCAAGAACAAAGAAAAGGTTTTATATTACAATAGTATTTGCCGACCATAAACTCTATATTACTTAAAAATAGCCTCTAATCTCTAAGTAGTAAGGTATATCGACGGGTATTTCGCGAGTTATTAATAAATTTGTTGTTTTCTACAAAGGATCGGAATGATCACCCAAAGTGTGTTATTAACAGATATATTTCAAGGACCTATCATCAAGATAATAAGTATATTATATTTGTGACTAGTAGTACCTATATTTGTGTGATGTATACGCTTTTAGTCGCGGTATAGCTTCTCAGCCTACGCGGGCCTAGGGTGTTATGATAGGTAATACGAGTAAACAGATATATACCTACTAAAATTCATTATACTGAATAATCTATATATATATAAATGAATCCCTATTTCCCTTGGTCACGCCATCACGCGTGAACGGCTGGACCCATTTCGCTAATTCTTCTTTCTTCTTCTTCTGTGTTTGTTATTGTCAGGAGAAGGTTTTTATGAAAGAAAAAATTAAGAAAGTTGCGAGGGTAGGTTAGGGTAAGGTAGGGTAGGGTGGGGTAGGGTAGGGTAGGGGTAGTGGTAGGGTAGGGTTGGTTAGGGTATAGGTTAGTAGGACACCACGCGAACGATGTCGTGCCGGGCAGCTAGTACTTATATAATATTTATTACTAGATATCACCTTCACCTGCGTTCCCGGGATAGCGACCTTACTTCTTCAAATAAACTTCGCATCCTAATTAAGTATTATAATAAAAGCGAATAGGTATGAGTTTGTTTGTTAAGCTTTCACGCCTAAACCGCAGAACCGATCGCAATGAAATTTGGCATGCAGATAGCATATGGTATGGATTAGAACATAGACTACTTTTTAACCCGGGAACGCGGGTGTAACCGCGGAGAACAGCTAGTTTATAATATTTTTCGAATAGGAACTGCGGAAGTGCAGACTGTGGGATCCTATCCTACGATACGGACTTGGCCGATTTTTAAACTTTGGCTAGTGATCGCAATCACACTGGGGTATAGCTATTTGGGGTATAGGTATAGCTATCCACAGCCATGGCTGAGCACTAGACCTTTTTGTCTCTGCTTTTGTTTACTTCTTTTTTTATTTGTTTTATTATGTTATTTTTAAGTTAGAGACAAATAAACGTTCATTTATTTATTTATTTGTTTTTTAAATTAAGAAGCTTAAATAAATTAACACAATTTTGCTAATTCGCACTTATATACATTCTTTGGATGAGTGCTAAACGATGTCTCGTTTGTTTGCCAAATCTACGTTACCAAATATACGGTCTATTTCAGTTTATTGAGTTGTTTATATAACTGTATTTTAGCTATATAGACAGCGCCTTTTTATTTGTTAACCAACCTTTGTCTATATTTATCAGTATGTTTAGCCCTTACCGACACCCAGCTATTATTATTATGGTTGTGAGTGTGAGACACGATTGTCGTTTTCTATAGCGTAAGTCTAGTCAAGACTAACACAATTGTAGTTGGAATGCAATATAGAGCACGGAGCATGCCAGTAGCTAACGAACCCCGCACGCTCTCGTCAAATGACTATGGAATTTCACTAAGGTACGTTAGGGTTGATTGAACCATAATAAAGTTGTGCGGGTGTAAAATACACATAAATATAAAAAACAGCCAGTTAGAGTCGGACTCGTAGTCGCTACGTCGCAAGGGTTCCGTAAAGACGTTTCTTGTCTTTTTATTATTAGATAAATAATAAAATTAAAAGAAACGTACCGGCAATATATACCTATACGGCGGTGATAAATACACATTATATGAACATTTCAACTGTCTGCCTATTACGGTTCATGAGATACAGGCCACTGACAGACGAACGGACGGACAGCGGAGGCTTGGTAATATGGTCGCCTTGGCACCTTTTGGGTACGGAAACCTAAAAATACTATGATACCAATTCGTAGGCTCAGAAAACTATATACTCCTTATTATCTTCAGCATACCCAATAGAAAACCGAGAAATGTTATTTTTTCTATAAAATAATTAGCTAGAAAAAATATAGAAGTTTTATATAGCAAGAATCTTAGCTTGCTACGAGTGCTACGAGAATCCTGTTTGTTCGGCAATTTTTTTCACGTCTGTACTGCAGATTTTTAACCCTCATCGCCTCACCCTCGGCACAGTATCAAATACGAATATTTCGACTTGCCTTAACTCACCCAGCACAGATACGAAACAAAGACGCAGCCTCTTAGTACAAGTTGGCTAATTGAACACGTAATGAGGCAGGTCTAGAGCACAAAATATAACTACCTAGATCTAGAGGACACTACGTACATAGCCGGTGAGAGGCGGGAATGGAAAATCCACACCAACCTCTCGGTTGAGAGATCATAAAGATCTGCTTATGAACCGTCCACCACAAGTCTAAAAGTATGCCATGACAATCGAACTAAACAATCCAACATGGGAAAGGTGGTACCTATATTAGGCCTCGAAGGAATGGGAATGCAGCAGCTAGAAAATTTTATACACATTTAAGTGACAATGCTATTTTCCTGGCCTTCTCCATAAGTTCATCATCATCTATCTAGGGTATTTTATATCTATCCTATTTACGGTTGCCTGGAAGAAATCGCTTCAGCGATAAGGCCGCCTTAATTGTTTGCACTTTTTATTTTGTTATTTTTTGTATTGTGTGTTTTTTGTGTAAATAATAAAGAATTTTGTATTGTATTGTATTGTTCATATGAAGTTCCATATTATATTTTTGACTTATCTGATAGGTGCTCAGCGAAACATTTTCAACTTAAGGGTTGTAGTCCACCAGGTGGGTACTACAAAGTACCCTACCGCCGTGCTATGGTTTCCTGACGATGTTTTCCTTCACCGAAAGCTCAAAGCTCTTTGTAGGATTCGAACCTGGGACCTTCGTCTCTCTGAGCTATCATCGCTTTTCTGCCTTTGGGTAATTATGGGTTACATCAATCACAAAGGCCCCTAGTCACAATTTTACCGTTGTTCATGTACCAGTAATATGTGACGAGGTTGTAGTCAAATACAAGACTTGTAATAATAAATCTCAGTTCGATGAAGGCAAGGGCGTGATGGTACCTATCCTTTGTACAATTTTAATAGTGTTTTAAAAACGGTCAAGAGTTAATAGAATTACCACGTTAATGTGAAGTCTTGTACAAAGAAAGATGGAATTTCGATATTGGTTTGGTAATAAAATCTGTTTTTTGATCACTCGCTAGCATCGGAATACTATCGAAAGGCCTATTCCATTGGCATACAATGTAAATGGCCTATTCAGATAGAGGCGATATCCGCTACCACTAGAGGTACAGAAAAATATAAAAAGATTTTCCGCTGGGATATTTGTAGCGAGCTCTTTTTTTTACCAACTAGCGAAATAAAAACTCCGCATAAACAGCACAGATTACAGAATACTTCAGATCGAGCGCGCGGAACACGGGCGTGAGGCCAACACACCAAATACAGATTCAAAAGTAAATACAAACTTGAGTCAGTACGAAACAAGGCTTCGTATTGTAAGTACGTCACTAGTGGCAAAATTGTTCTTAAAAATTATGCCGTCCTGCATTTTGAAATATTGTAAAAATTGTTCCCAAAAACAGAAAAAGGAAGACGGAATGTCGTTTCATAGGTAATTATAGATATTTTCACTTATTTGTATTATTTTTTCATGTATTTGTCACTGATCACTAGGAACACAAAACCTCAACAAAAATCAGTTGGTGTTGCTAGGTTACATCGAAAGTATTTTCCTTGAAGTCGTGGTATTATGGGGCCTTGTAAGATCGATCGATTTAACAAAAATAAATAGGCAAGAGAAATTTATTGGTACCATATGAAAAAATAAATGGCGCTTATAGTTTATGTGAACGGGCTGAATATTAGAATTTATAGGTAATTGATGATGACCCTGATTCCAAACGCCATTTTATGAATGCTTCCGAATAGAACCGAAAAAATAAAAAGGAATCCTTATGTTGTGACTCCGTCCGTCTGTTCTTCTATCACAGCGTTACATTTCAGCAACCACTAATGATTTTGGTATTGAAGATAAGTTTTAAATATTGCTTACTCAAACATATTGAATATGAAACATGTTTTTTTGTATAAGGTGCCGAAATGATGTATTCGAATTATGATGAAAAATATTAAAAAAAAAACCCGTAATAGTGGAGTAGAGTAGGTTAGGGTATAGAGTAGGGCACCACGCAAACGAAGTCGAGCCGATATGGCAGAAAAACGTTTGTCAGGTCAGCTAGTAAAATATAAAATATCATTTTATTAAACATACATACATTTTATTGAGCTTAATAAAAATAGTAATAGAAAAATATATATTAATATAAGATTTCATTAAGTATATAGAAAAAATAGAAACGAATGCTAGAGTTATAGGTGACACAAGGAAATATTTTAAGAAATTAGTGCAGAATAAAGGCTGTTAAACTCAATTTCACATATGATGAGTCGTCAAGGTCAAATGCTTTTTACCAATATCTTGTGAAATTCCATTTGATTACTCTGAAATAGTACTCTCAATATTTCATGAAACCTCGCTCTATCATAGTATAGTATTCCTTTATTATATCGAAATGAACATTAACCATTGAGAAATCTAATAAAATACAATGTGTCACCGAAGTCATGCTATTTGAAATCCACTATAATGTATGTTACCTATTTCTATTTGAATAAATGATGACATCTCTGTATTCATTTCCTTTTTTTCTTAATTGAACTTGGCAAATTCTTTATTTTTTTACATGGATTATTAGTATAATGCTGGTAATTTGGTCATATTTTTATTGACTTAATCCTTTCTCAAATCACAAGCCTTTTCAGAATTTATTTATTTGAATGTATAGTTTTAAGTTGATAATAACTATCCAATAAAAAACGGAGTTTTTTCTTCATTCTCCTGGCAGCCCTACACGCAGCCTGGCAGCCCTAAATGCAGCCTGGCATCCCTAAACGCACACTGTCACACGTGTTCCTACAGTGCTCTCACGCACACATAGCTAAATACGAGCCTCACAGTGCTTGTCCCGTACATTACATCTGAGTATTCTGTAATCTGTGATAAACAGAATCCCAATTCATAATTTGTTGCATGTAATAAAATTAATTGATTTCGTCGATTTACCCGCACTTTGTTAACAAAATTGATGGAGGATTCTGGAGACCAGCGGGCCGGAAGCTTTTTCCGTCAACGCATTAGGTTGATCCAAAGAGGAAACGCTGTCAGCCTGCTGGGAACCTTATCGGTCTTTTTTATATAGATTTTCCATGTAGTATAGATAATATTTATACATATTTGTTTATTAAAATGGTTTTATATAAGATTGACAGTTGAATATTAACGATGATCGCGTACGCATATTGGCACATAGATTCATTTGAAAATGTACAAAAGTCGACGTCCATTTTCAGGAAACAATCCTGCCCAGATATGAAAATACCTACATGCGTATCCTTGTGATAAAGTAGGCATGTCTAAATACTTATTTCGATGATCCATCCCAGGATTGGCAAAAAAATTTACAGACCATACCCAACCGCTGGAATTACTGGTAGTTCTTGAAGGCTAAGCTTAATAAATAATGGTGAACCTTTGATTTTATTAATGTTTAATTTTAGAATAGAAACGACATTCTTCTAGTGTTCTAGTTTGAATAATCCCTCGCAGTTTTGTTTGAGTCGTGAGAGCGGCAACCGAGCGAGATGCGCAGATACTGCGTGCACGAGCGGCGGCCGGCCACGACCGAGTTATCTCAACTATCTGACGTCTCGCTCACACAGTTCCTTTTTTAAAATTTGATATACGGCCTTTATTGTGCCGATGCCTTGATTTTGTTCTCGATTCTAATATCGACGGTGACTAGAGGTTATATTGTTGCACTAAGGATGACCACAACTAGGGTTGCCATCTGGAGAATCGTTTATCCCGGACAAAATATGAAATCAGATTGACCACTTGAAGTTCATAGAACATGATATTGCTTATCATGTAGGCTTTAATTCGTCGGTTCTCGCGAGGGACGCTCGTCCTATTATAACAATTGATGTCATTGTCATATTTTTAACCGCGAGCCAATGAGCGGGTGCCCAATAAGCGAAGGAGTGCGAACGAGGGTTCGATTGCACTAACACTCACTCTTAATGGTCAAATTATTTCGCTCAGCTTCTGTGACATTTGGTCGCTTAGTGTGTACCTTACCTTATGAAATGAAATGAAATAATTTATTCATTCAAATAGGCCTTCACAGGCACTTATGAATAGTTCCTTAGTCGTAGTGAGTCCTTAGAGCGGTGGCGGAAAGACTGACTCACTTCAGTCAATATGTTTTTTTTTAAGTAGGTAGGTATAAATACTTTTTCAAATACTACATGTCGGAATCGCTATGATTAAAATATGATCCGTATACTGAAACAATATGTTTATTTTAAAATAATATTCAAATAATCGAAACATAGGTCACGTAACGAGTTTTTTAACTTAAAATCAAAGATTTTCATAGGGCATCGTGCCTCTACCCAGATGGATAATCCGCCTTACTAAAGCATGACATTTAATTTCACTCCGCTTGAGGGGCTCCCTGAGCAAATCGCTCTCAGTTCGTACTGCGCACGGCTGTCAATTCTGGCTTGTTTATTTCAAGTTGCCATAGAGGCGACTATCCTTCTGGACGTTTTAAATTCTTTGCTTAAAATGTGTTGTTACCTTTATTAAATTAGTTTTAAATCCCGGACCAAATAGAAACCTCTGTTCTGCCTTCCGAACAAATCCGGGGAAAGCCGGAGGGGTGGCATCCCTAACCGTAGGCGCCCGCGCAGCGCTGGCGCTGTTGTGATCCTATCGACGAAGCTTTTTAACAAGCTTTATGCTTTGAAGATGTATTGTATGTAGTTATATCTTTAACCGTTATCATTTAGAGTTCTAGAACATAGTGGTTACAGCATGTTATATGAGGGAAACGTATCTTAAAGATTTTCCGAACGAAGCGAAAATTTTTGTTTCAATAGTTTTTATAGAAAATTCCGTTTGTTTCGAGTTTCAGCTAATAAGAAGCGTGAAATAATTAAATTGTCTATTTAATAATAATATGTTTTTTTTGTTGGTTGTAGTTAATTTTTGCGTTATATCTGTAAGATGAAGAGTTCATCCATACTTTTAATCATTCATAGAATTAAATATTATTGTTTTTATCTACATATATCTTTTTTTACTATATAAAAATAAGTCGGGTTTTCCTTCCTGACGCTATAACTCCAGAACGCACGAACCGATTTCCACGGTTTTGCATTCGTTGGAAAGGTCTCGGGCTCCGTGAGGTTTATAGCAAAGAAAATTCAGGTAGGGTAGGGTAGGGTAGGGTAGGGTAGGGTAGGGTAGGGTAGGGTGGGGTAGGGTAGCACCATAGGGTAGGGTAGCACCACGCGAACGAAGTCGCGCCGGGCAGCTAGTTATTTTATAACTAAAACTTTGGTAAGAAAATATAAACAAACTATAAAAATATTATATAAAGTTCTGAAACTATGACTTGAAGCTAAATACCAGTTGAATATCAATAAAAAGACAGTTTCAGTTTTATTGATATTCGATGTAATGTAGGTAGGTAGGTACCTAACGGATAGAAAGTGAAAGAACTCGACTGGTTCCAAGTGCAGGGCGTCCCGCTCTCTTGTACGGCCGTGAACTTCCTGTGTATTATTATGTGTCCAACACACACGACTTATTCATGTTATATTCAGCAAAACATCCTGTGTAAGTTGAAGAAATGGGAACAATAGTTTTAGTTGACATGTTTTTTAGGATCTATGTAGGTATTTAAAAAAATGTATTAAGTACCAAAAGCCCTTTTACTGAGTATTTTTCATAATAATACTAGTTTACGTAGGTCATAACGTCGCATACCTTGAAGAAATATCAGTATATATAAAACCGTATTTATGTAAATCAAGTGTTTATTGAATCGTGTTTTCCGCGTAGTCGACATTTTTATCTGTAGATAAATATTCAGGTATCACTTAGCTTATGCAAATAAGGAGGACCTCGAGATCGATAGGCTGGACGCCTAACTAAAGCTATACTTTTATCACAATATAACCACCTCCGAGACGAAGGTCCCGGGTTCGACTCTTACCATGAGTTTGAGTTTTCGGTGAAGGAAACATCGTGAGGAAACCATAGCCCGGTGGTAAGGGTACTTTGAAGTACGCACCTGGCTGGCCAGCACAAGTTGGAAATCTATCACCACCTATCGGTGTGTTCCGAGTTCCGACAGCTGCACTTGAGAGCCAGTCTAGGCTTTGTGTGCGTACCACCATCGGCCACATCATCATTTCCCATGGTGAAATTTCGTTCAAACACAGGCCTTAGAACAGTAAAAAAAAAATTGCAAACCAGCGTAGTACCCGCCTGATGATAAGCAGTTATCATAACCTTCTTACGCTTGAAGGGGTATAAAGCGCGCGTTGCCGACCCTGCAAAAACCTCTGCTCATCATAAGAACCCCATGCTGTACTTCCGTGGGGGCGGGAGCACATTCCACAACCTGAGCGTACTTCCTTCCTTAGTTAATATTCATAAGTGATTGTAGAAGTAATAAACTACGTAATTAAAATAGTTAAGACTGTCCGCGAAGAGATTTAAAAGCCATCTGATGTCCTTCTATTTCATCAAAAAAATACATAAACTTTATATTTTACGGATTCTGTCTTAGATAAAGTGCTCGTTTAGTGTCATTAATTTACACCACACTCATTGCGAAATAACGTAAAACTTTAAAATATTTTAAATTATAGTAGATGTATGTCTTAGTATAGGCTTCCATTAACATATATATTATTTATATTATTATCTTTATTTGTATACGAGTATTTGGTTGCTTTTAATATACGAAAACAGCTATAATAGTACCTACATGTCGAGAGCTTCAAGGGTTCGGTCTATTAGCTTTGTCTCTGCTCTCACTGGACGCACGACTTCGCAACTGGCGCCTTTATCAAAAAGCTAAAATTATTAGAATCTACTTAAAATATGTTATTCACGATAAACCAGTGATCGGTTGTGTATAGTATCTTTATATTGGTATTAGATTATGGACGTTTTCGGTCATCTTTTATCAAAATGCAAACATCGCTCACGGGAGCGGACGGTCGAGTCTGCTTACACTATAATTCAAATAAACGCTCCGAGTACAAATGGTCGTATAATATTTTGATATTATTTATCAATTTCGGAGAATTTAAGTAAATAGCGGATTTATCTTAAGAAAAAAAAAACAGGTTTCTCTTTGCATCTGATTGAAGGGAATTACAATGTAGCAATTAAAATGGTTGGCTTATCTGCTACCATTATTGGTATTGAATAAATATACATAATAAATATCCTGGGACATTCCTCACACACGGTCATCTGATCCCAAACTAAGCAAAGCTTGTACTATGGAAACCAGATAACTGATTTAATACATATACTACTTTTTGTTTGTGAATAGATACTTAATATACATAATTACACCCAGACTCAGGACATACAGACATGTTCATGCACACAAATGTATGTCCTGTGTGGGAATCGAACCCACGACCTGCGGCGCTATAGGTTAAGACTCTACGTTGCGCAAACGGGCCCGTGTCAAACAATAGTACCTATGTAGGTACTATGTAGTATCTAGTACCTACACACTACATTGTATAAAAAAATCCGGACGTAGTGTCGTCGCCCTATAAACGAGTGAAGCACCAAAAATAAGCCAAGGCGTTCTTGTAAATACAAGTCCTCCATAGGAAGCCGATCGGTTGTCATTCCACATTGAGACGTTGACAGTGACAATAAGGCTCAGTATCATCTGTGCCTGCTTGAGCCAGTACTTATTTTAGTCACGCATACATAGGAAATTTTCGGCTTCACTTAATTTTCGCTTAACACTCCGTCTTGATTTTACTTATGCCTACTACTTACATGAAAAATATCTAAAATATAGTTCCTATTTTAAAGTATACCTACTAACAAAAATAGTGAGTACCTACTAAACTAATCTCTTATTGATATTTATACTGCCAACTTATTCGCTACGCGCTACAAAGGTATGTTATCTGCCTAACTTGAATCTATTTCGGGTTATTAGCTTTGCCGTTACGTAAAGTATGTAGTCTAAGTACCTACCATAGAGAAACGACGAAATTGATATCTAGTATCGTATATACGAAACTGTATTTTATATATCACGAAATATGATCGATAATTGCACAAACGACTAACACAAACTCTAATACGATATTAATAGTATTAGATTACAGAGACTGGTTCTTTACTAATGATTACTGAATTCTAACTACGCACAAAACAAGAAATAGTTATTACTTTTTTTGGTTAATATTTTAGCTATTACATAAATAGGTTTATAATAGTAGATAAGCTTAAGTACGATTGACAAATATTAACAACGCAAATGTCCAATTCAATTCGCGGTCGTCGAGTGTTAATTTTGATTGCGAATTCTTGTCGACTAATCGCTTTAAATTTACGATCTAATGAATCTAGAAGCGGTATTGTAATACGGAGCGAGTGTTGAAGTAGTTACAAAGCCGACACTACCACTTCATCAGAAGTTAAGCGTTTCTTGGAATGTTAGAAAACTGGACGAAACTTTAACAATTTGACGCGTTTGACTTGTTAAGAGGTAATGCTGGTGGCGTTTGTTCAATACAATAATCCTCAGTTTCCTCTCTGGATAATGACACTAGAGCAATGCTTATTCTACCATGCAATCTGTAGGTACCACTGTATGTCCCTCGGTTGTGTTTTTCTCCATAAATTAATGATTATAAATAAATAAATAAATAAATAAATAAATATCCTGGGACATTCCTCACACACGGTCATCTGATCCCAAACTAAGCAGAGCTTGTACTATGGAAACCAGATAACTGATATAATACATATACTACTTTTTGTTTGTAAATACATACTTAATATACATAATTACACCCAGACTAAGGACATACAGACATGTTCATGCACACAAATGCATGTCCTGTATGGGAATCGAACCCACGACCTGCGGCGCGTAAGGTGAACCTTAACCAACTGCGCCAGCTGGCCCTAAGAATTAGGAGCCTTCTAAAATCACAAAAACTTACAATTTTTAACGCATCAGCGTACAAATTTGACGAATATAAAAAAAACGAAGGAAAACCGACAGCCAAAGCCCTTCTTATTATGATACTTGAAAACTTTTTTATCGATCCAGTTTTGGAGGAGAAATCCTGGGATAACAAAATAGCGATTTCGTCTAATTTAAATAGGTATGAACGTAGCGCCAGTGACTGAAAAGTTGAGAGGGAACCGTTTATCATCGTATGGACATGTTATGAGGAGAAATGAAAGCCACGTCACAAAAAAAGTGATGAATATGAAAGTGGATGAATATACGGGAATAGGAAGACCGAAAAAGAGATGGATGGATTGTGTGAAAGATGATATGGGTAAGAAAGGAGTGGATACTAGTATGACGGATAGAAGAGACGAATGGAAGAAGCGTACATATTACGCCGACCCCAATTGATTGGGGACAGGGCAGGCAGATGATGTCTAATTTAAATAGGTATATAATCGGTCCAAGCTGTAGTTGTCTCTATCGCCCTCGGATAGCTCGGGCACAGCGCGACAGCAATATAGATATGTTAAAATCCTATTTTCAAATTTCTTGCAGCCATCCTATCCTCTTAATGCATTTAAAAACATGTTTTCAAATGAACCCGGAAAACATGAATATATGTTGGTAAGAGCTTAAATAGGTAATTTTCTATAGGAGTTCATTGAAATACTGAATAAAATAAGGAAAGTCTCATTATTCATGGTTAGCAATCACGTAAAATAGCATACTAAGAATGCAAATATGAACGACACCGCATCGTCTCTAATATATTGCAGTTTTAGAATTCAGCCCTTGGCTAAATAATGGTTCCAATTTAATGGACCAGATCGGTATCCATAACACGCAACACATATTATTAATTATTATATGTTGCAATAATGGTGCTCTCACTTGTGACAATCTTTATTATTTTCAAAGATGTGGTAAATACGGAAGATTTGTCAGTGTGCCTGGAACCACGGCACGGTAGTTTAAACAGTTACTTTAGGTACACTCAAAAATCCACTAACATTCAACTTTTTAAAGTATAAAATAAAACTTTGAATTTTAGGCGAGGGCTCTTTATTAATACATAATGATAGGGCCCAACGATTTGGCACGGGTCTAATTTTAACGTGTGGCGTGTAAAAATTTCCAATTTGGCGCACGCAATCCTTTGAAATGTAAAAAAATTTACTCCTTCTCAACTTTTAAATTATTCAATAAGGCTCCGCGGGATACATTTTTGGAATATTATTCAGTCCTAATATATAAAATAAAATGTTTGTAGTAATAATTATATTATATATTATTATTAAAGAACCTAAAATTGCCAAAATGACAGTCTGCAGTTCAATGTCACTTCATCGTCGATATGAGCCTTGAAATAAATCAAGTAAGTACTTACTATATAAGTAACTATTGGTCTACAATTTAGTAGATAAATGGACATCTTGCAAACATCCTACCACACATTAGAATGTAAACACACCATAATGACCCAAAATGTAATTTGAACAGTATTTGTACGAGTTTACTAGATAATGTTAACTGGACTAAGATTACGGAAAGTCGTTGACACCGATAACGAAGTGGGTAATCAGATAATGTGGACGATAGAACACATAATAATGCCGTTTTAATGCAGTCGCCAAATCGCCTTATTGCAACAAAATAGTCACAGGGATAGCTTGTATAGGTACATAATTACCATAAGTCCCGCTTGGGGCGGGACAGTCCTGCATCCAGTCTGTCCCGCTGTCCCCAGTGAAGGCAAAACCGTACCCGAAGGCAAAGGCTGTCCCACTTTCGCAACCAGAACAAACGATAATTTAATGTACGCTACGAGACAAAGAGTTTATCCTTTATATTTTATCCATAATTTAAGTAACAAATCGCAGTCGTACTGCAGTATTGAAAGCCGTTTCGATTACCAAGACCAACATCAACAAGTCATGTAATGAGCTCCATTCCTACTTGAAAATTAGACCCGATATTTGAAACTCATTTGTTCCGCCGACAAATACGAAACAACTGCCTATACGTTAAAAGTTATTCACTAAAGGCTTAGTAATTCAGCTAACATGTACCTAATACTTACTTACGTACGTACTTATGATAGTGTTCTTCGTTTTCTAATAAAAACTAGTAAACATATTAGACGTCCCGTTCATAATGTAGTAATAGGACGCACGTCCTAACCGCGATCAAACGGTGTTAGGGTTGCCATCCGTCTGGGTTTCCCCGGATTTGTTCTAGTTTAGAGGGCGTCCGGGGAGCGTCCAGGCGGGGTTTCATTTGTAGTCCGGGTTTTTTAAAATTTCAAGTCTGAGGATTCTGTTTTGTAACATTTAAATTGATGGTAAAAGATCTATAACTAACTAAATTACACTAAATGTCATGAAAATAAATATAAAGTTGATTTATGACATTTTTAACTGGTTTTTATTGTTCCGACTAATATTTAAAACATCCTGTTGCCATGTCCGGGTTCTGGGCTCCAAAATCCGGGGTTTTCACACGTCTTGTCCCGGTTGCAAAATTTTTGAGATGGCAACTCTGAACGGGTTGAACAGTGAAATAAAGAAACAACAATTAATATATCTAGTAGTCACATCGATTACCTTCGTATAAAATATCCTGGGATAAATAAATATCCTGGGACATTCATTAAAGCACTATATCTATTAAAGCACTATATCTATTAAAGCTAGGCTGTCACCCGTCCCGATATATCGGGACTGTCACCTTCATTGAATCCTCTGTTCCTACGTCCCGACCCGAGATACACTAAAATGTCTCGATACTGCGCAAATCGCAATCGCAGAGGTGAGCGAAGAGAGGGGTTTACTGGAATCAGGTAAAAAAGAAGCAAATAAGTTTTCTTTTAGTCGTAATTATCAGCTGAGCCATCAGTCACTTTTCCCAATTACTACATCAATTTAACCTAAAAAAAGTAGCCTGGCCCTAAAATTTTATTTCCTTTTTTTACTCGAAATTTCAGCCAGGCACAGAGTCCCGATGTTGATGATGATACTCTAGCAAAATATGGAAACCCTAAAAGCTATGAAATCTTTCCATAAAATGTAGAAAGAGAAACAAACTCCACAAAAGAAAAGAAATGTTATCTGATATAAAAGTAAAGCCTTCAAACCTTGCATTTACACAGAAAACAAACTCACTACAAAGCTGATAATCATCTATCTAGGGAACGTCGTCGAGAGTTCTTAGAATCTCCGTCGGAGGCTGCGCCTGCGCGAGAGTGAGTCGGCGATATACGGAACGCTTGCGTGTGAGTAGAACGGGTGATTAAGTGGATTGCCTTCACGACCTCAGTCTTTTACATTAGTGTTATTTAAGCACTGCAAGTTTTTTTTTTAGAAGAACTCTGAATATCTCTGGCTGGGCACTTTGCCCTGCTTCTATAGAATTTCTGCTCCTGTTACATATCTACTGCGGAATATTTATAGCTTCGGGAATAACTAGGTCTAAAATACACTAGCTGTCCCCCGCGGTTTCACTCGCGTTGTAGCACATGTCCTTCTCCATATCTGCATGCCAAATTCTTTAATAGTTGAGGCGTGAAGGCTTAACAAACAAACAAACTCACAATCGTATTTATAATTTTATAGAAAACAGCTTCCACATATTTTTTTAAGTAAATGTAAAACTAATCTGTGTCTTGTTCTTATAGCTAAACTCATATAAACACAATTTTCCTCTAGTATAAAAATAATGTCCATAGATCAACACCGATGTATAGTTTTATGCTAAAATGTAGAGCTGTTTCTCAGATATAGCTGTTAGTTGAATAACATGTTAAATAATACAATCAATATTACCTAGGCTTCCTATCGAGACTAATCTTAAACCCCGACCACGAAAAGTACAATTCTGAATCAAAGAATTTAAGACGTCCAGAAGGATAGTCGCCTCTATGGCAACATGAAATAAACAAGCCAGAATTGACAGTATTTGACAGCCGTGCGCAGTACGAACTGAGAGCGATTTGCTCAGGGAGCCCCTCAAGCGGAGTGAAATTAAATGTCATGCTTTAGTAAGGCGGATTATCCATCTGGGTAGAGGCACGATGCCCTATGAAAATCTTTGTTCTGAATGTCATTTACCATACAATTAAGGTATCAAATAATCATATGGGTCGGCTGATGTCAAGTGGTTGCCATAGATTATAGATGCCTTGAACACCAAGCACAAAGGTGCAGCGCAGACGACAGACCGCACCGCGGCGAACTTTTGAGTCTAAGAAAATAGAACCTATACAATTCTAACGCGACGTGCAAAATGTCCGACGCACACACAACCTTTTGTTTTCACACAGACTTTTTGTGTGCCACAGATTAAAAGTCCGTCATTTGCGCTGCACCTTAGTCTCAATTACTTGCGCTTTGCCGAGCCGGCACAGACTTCCTTGTGCCTAACCACAGAGCAAGGAATCCCGCGCGTATATATACCTATAGCAATGTGCAATACTCGTTCCCCATGAATTCGCAAGTGCAAGCGGACGTCAGTCTAATATCGACTGTACTCGTATACCACCTAAATATGTGTCAACAGTAGATCGTTAAATGGTTCCGCACACTTACACGTCTGAATATTATGGAGTTTGTTGAGCACGGCGTCTCTAGGGGCGAGATTTTTTAATGCTCTGTGGTTATAACGACAATGGCTCTAAATATATATAACTCAGGACAACGTTAGAGTTACGCAATGCTTTGGAATAAAGCCTCAAATGACGATACTGCTAATCGTGTGATCGCCCGCGTTCCTTTCTCTGGTAGCTGTAGCTCGTAACCCGTAGTACGTCCGTAGCTCGTAGCCGTAGCTCACTTATGAGCCAACGTGATGCTTACTTGAAGAATAAGTACACTTCTGCTAAACTCAGCAAAATAAGCCGAATCCTAATACAAAGAACGCGCTCATATGCAGTGTGTTAGGGTCCAGACAGACGGACTGCGTTTCCACTGCACACCGACTGCAATCGGGCTGCACGGTTTGTTTGCAGTTTTCTTGCAGTCGTACTAATTTCATTCAAACATCGAACAGTTAACTCAAATAAGCGTAATGACGTTGATTTTGCTTGCAATCTATTCCGCCAATTTGTCATCATCGACAATGCGCTCTGATTGGCTAAGACAAGGACACATGCGCTCTGATTGGCCAAGTCAAGAACACACGATGCAGTGATTGGTCCTTACTGTTCAAAATCAGTGACAAATCACTGACTAGTTTCGGAATCGGATTGCTCGGTATTACTACTCTAAGGGATTGTTCCTCGATGCATTCAAACTACAAGTTTGCGGTCGGAGTACAGTTGAAAAGTAGTCTATCTTGACTATTTTGGACTTGCTTATTTTGAAGATTTAGAAGCTTGTTAGGTATAACTAGTATGAAGAAGAAAGAAGAAGAAAGCTGTCATAGATTTAATAAATACATAAAAATTTTCAGAAACGCTGCATCAATAACGGGGGGTCTATGCTAAGCGTACCCAGCACGAGCCGAGCACACGCGGAGCACGAATTCGCGTAGCGTAAAAGGTCTTGGGAGCTGGGAGCCTCGAACGAGCGTTCAGCTCGCATCGCATTCGTGTTGTAGGATCGTTGTACGTCCACAAATGACATCGCGAGCGACGAACTTAGAGCTCGCATCGTGCTCGGTTCGCGTAGCGTAGACGCACCTTTAGTGTTTTACTAGTGACGCGGCGTCGCCTAATATTATTAGACGCCCAGGTGAAATCACGAAATTTGTATAATCTAATTAAATCTCCTGATTAGTTCATCACTCTTATCATACGTGAAAACATTGTTGACAGGAGGTTTATGGGACTCGTTTCTTAAAATGACGTCAGCTCTCTTCCCACTTGATAACAAATTTACCATTTGCCACACACTTGCATACAATTTACCTCAGCTAAAATGAACGTTGGTACTAGGAACAGTTATTAAATTACACCTAATAGACAAGGTAATAAGACTCCAAATACAATTGCAACGTTTTTATAATCGGCAGTAAACGAACACAACAAGGCACGCGTCGATTGCGACAGCGAGGAGCGGTGATGACGACGTAATTCCATTTTCAAAACGGTACATTAGGGCGACGTCTCTCGAAAATTGACTTTAATTATTTAGTATTAAGTTTCGATTTTGAATGTTGAAAGCGTATGGAAACTAGTTGCGAGGATCGCCTAGCGACAGGGGCAGCCTACATGATATTAGGCAACTGCACCGCCAACTGGTACAATTACAAAGCTTCGAAACTGTTCGGCTGTGTGCACGTAGCGAGGTACTTATTTTTGGTTGGGTTACATGACATTGCAATGGCGGGTTGTAGGTGTATTTATTCAATATTTAAAGGCTTTTTGAGTGTCGTGCGGGGGCGATGAAGCTTTGATAATGCAACTGTGTCAAAGGCTGGCTCGATGCTAGTGCTATAAAGATACATCCGGTCTTTATATTGCCAAACAAGATATTAATGGCTAGTACAAAAGTGTCATACAATTTGAAACCGGTATTTTATGACATGTTGGAAGTTTGATGTTGATGGCAGGTTGTGCTTAGTAAATCTTTTAGCAGACATGAGCTGATTTTGTTTATTATACAAGTTCTACCAGATATTATATGAGACTTAATTTTTTCTCGTTTTTTTTATTCTGGTTTCTTGTCTTAGATTAAGTACTTACTTAAACATATTATGTAGAATTTTATGTGTTACGTAAAGCATAAATTATCATACTCTCATACTATAAAACAGTATCTTATAATTTCTATAGCAAGCTATATCCGAATAATGTATGTCCCTTTCAAAATACACAACCAGATTGTGCGCCCGCGCCGATGACATGACGTCGTGTTTGTTATTTCTTTTTGTATTTATCTTAAGCGCCCATTTGCTACGGACATTTCGTTATACGGCACGCGTGCCGGCCCACGTGTTACTTTCTTTAGAAAATTTATAATCCGACCCCCCCTGACCCCTCCCGATCAGGGATTAAGTTATATTGTGGTCCGGGTGACTCGCAGAAAGCGGGCAAATTATAAATCTATGTTTGTGTTTTTTTTTCATTATGTAGAGGAAACTTGCGCAGGCGTCAGGCTAGTAACCATAGATAACAGAACGGAAACATATAAACGGAGTATAGACACAGAGGATTGTGGTATAGCCGCAGCCCGCATTTTACGGGCCTGTTGGTTTAATATAATACTGATAGATTCTTCAAAATGTGTGCAACGAAGAAGTATGGATACAACCGATATGCTAGCTGCACATTATCAATATTTTTATCAAAAATCCAAACCCGATCGCTCGAACAACACGTTTAATGCCCAAACAAAAGCGGGTCTGCGCCTACGCAGGTCGAAAGTGTGCCCATAGCGCTCGACACCAAAGTTATACGCGGTTATGGCTCGTTCACGCCGCATTATTGTGAACCTCCCAGCGAGACCATACGTCTGACCCGTTGACATCTGAATACTACCGGATTATGTACGTACTACAGAGACGGGGGTTTTTAAGTCAGTCGATGACACTTTTACACCGTCGTATGTTTTGACAAGTAGGTTATAAGGAGCCAATTAATCCCATTGTCGAGCTGTTTATGCCTTTTGCGGTTAAGACCATGGGATTAGGGTCGGGAGCTCGCCGATTTGCGCGCACATTATCATCTGAACTAATCGCGACGTAGGGAGCCGGGCAGGCCAGGAGCTTTTTCCGTCAATGCATTAGGTTGGCCTTCAAAAAAGGAAACTTTTCCAGTCTGCTGTAAATCATGCCGATAACCGGTAGCAGCAGCAGCCTCCATTTTTTAAATAATTATGAAGTTTATCCGAAGGTCTTCGCACGTGCCTTGTTATTCTGATATTTATTATGAAATTGGTATTGATATTAAATTAAGACTTCATATGATGTGGAATATTGTGGCATGCTCTATATTAGTTATATTTCAAAATGCATCATGGACTTCTAAAGCCCTCAAATGCTCAAAAATGTAGCATAGAAAATATTTTTTTATGTTGACATGGTAACAGTCTTATCAGTTGTTTAACTCGGTTATTTGCCCAAACACCCGGTAAGACTTATGTAAATACGAACCCAGTATTTACGGCTGGATGAAATCCTAAAACGTACGGTTGACAATGTTATATATATATAAAACATTAGATACTTAGTCTCTTTACCTATTCTTGTTCCAGTATTAACATTTCAAAGCGGAAAATCTGTCTAATATTTAAACGAGCGAAGATGGAGCGAAGCAAGTGATTCTATTATTTACAAAATATATTCTTCAATTTTATTACACCAGAAATAAGAAATAAATTTTATATTATTATTAGAACGATAAAGTGTACCAATAATATTTTTACGATATGCAGTTCAAAGCAAATACTCTGCCATGTTGACTCTCCTGGACACGATAAGCCAATACGCATAATTATCCGAATAAAATCTAACGACATACTTCATGCACAAAGACTCTTTTTGTGAATCCTTGAAGATATCTGTGAGCTTCGGCCTTGGCCGAATATCAAGAAACTGTTATTAATCAAATAGAACACGGAAAATTTTAAGGTCAGAGTGGCCAGAGTCAATATTTATTGACAACCTTTTTGCCGAAGACTATGCTGGAAATATAGTGGTATATGTTTATATGTTACAGTCTTTAACCAGATAGAGTGTCGCAGTTGTGCACGCGTCGATAAAAATAGGCTCTAACTGTTAGAGGCTAAATCAAATAAAAATAAGTAAAAATTCAAAATAATGATCAATATTTAAATTTCTCCCGATTTTAATTGGAATATTTTAACAACTACTATCATTATGACAAGCAGAATGACGCAGAGGGAGCGTAAAACGTAGCTGTTACGCGCAGCAGCCTATAAAAGTTGGCCTGTTTTGTATATTCGTGTAGTATGGCGACGTTCTTTCTAGGTATATTTATTTCTATGGTTACAGTATTTTATGTTCATCATCAAATTGTGGGGAAGAAACAAATGAACAGGTAGAACAAATAACAATATAAGCAGCACACTGGTTGGTATATGAACAGGTGCTTGATTGACATCAATTAATTGATTTTGTTTGGTTGTTTAAAAAGAATCCTCAAACAAAAAGTGGTATCCATTTAATACAAAGTATAATAGTTTTGTCTTTTGAATGCATTATGCTTTTGAATTTCGAATGTTACGTCAGGGCCAAATTCGCGCCTAGGCTAGGTTGGTTTTATTTTATATCTCATGTAGGCTGCGCCCACACTTACCTTTGAATCGTGTGGTGTTGAAAAAATAACGTGGGCTAGTTGTAAATATCATCTAGCTAATCTATTTACACAGTGGATGAGCCTTATGCGCACGATATAAGGCTTAGATTCTATTTGTGAGGTAACACTTCTTAAGATGTGTTCTCTTTTCTATATGGCGACCCACGCACCCCTCTAAAACTTTTTATTTCGTAATTAAATCGAAGGATAGTTGCTTTCGCTTAGCTATTGGAAAAATAAATTAAGTAGCATAATGTTGTGTAATATTATTAAAGAAATCTGTTAAAACTGCTAAAGTCAATGGCAAATAAGGACATAGGAAAATCCTTCTTTATACCGGCGTGCCTTATATTTGAAGCGACATTAGAAAACCAAATAGTGATTTTAAAATCCGTGGGGATGACTCCTCACATGCCAGAGACCTTTTTGACCCAAAGCGAATCCATTAACAAGTACTTTTTGGGTAATCTATCCAATCATCATAGTCAAGCAGAAGTAATACATGGCGATGAAAATGATAACAGGCTCAAGTAATTTTCCTCATAACTCTCCGATTCGTAAACGTTTATATACCTACATGTATTTATCATGTAAGTACAAAAGTGTAAAACACGGTGTTAACGCCGCCTTCCCCGGGACGAATTACGGGGAATTTTAATGACCAGTCAGGCGGGTTTCGTTGCTTAATACTTGCGCTTGCGCCTAAAGGCCTAAATGAACTCTCCGGCTCAGACCGGTACATTTGGTTTTTAATTGCTAACTGTTTTGAAACTGTCACCATTCATTTTTGTCAGTGTAAAGTCTGCATCAATATTATGCACAGATTAAGGAAAAGCGGCCATGTGTCAAAGAAAAGAATCTCAGATCTATAGCAATTATCAAATTATTTGCAATAACTGTTCATCGCACAATCTGTACCCACAGGACATATTCATACTTTAGGTAGGATATCACATCAAAACGTCGTAAAAAAAGGAAAGAAAGAAAAAACATTTTATTTCGACATACACACAACATTACAGAACAATACTTACGCAACAAAAGAAACATAATAAAAAATGCATTTAACTCTGTCGATAGGGGCGCTTTATTGACCCAAATTCGGGATATCTGCCCTGACGTATATCCTTACCTTTGGCAATGCTATGGGCATCCATCAAAACTTTTTTTCAGAGAACACCCACTTATTTCCGCCATGGGTTGTCAACAGGGCGACCCTCTCGGTCCAGCTATCTTCAGTTTGGCCATCCATTCAATTATTTCTGGGTTACAATCTAAATTTAATGTATGGTATCTAGACGACGGTACGCTGGGGGGTGATGCGGCTTCCGTTCTCAGTGATTTTAAAACATTGACAGAAAATTTTAAAAAGATTGGCCTAGAATTCAATAGCTCCAAATGTGAGCTCCTTATTTTAGATTCTTTCCCAGAATCTGAAAAACCAGAATTAATTCAAAATTTTAATGTTTTGGCTCCCAATATTAAGTTACTGTCAAAGGAGTCGCTTCATCTTCTCGGAGCCCCAGTCTTAGATGAATCCATACCTAGTTTCTTTGAGAAAAAGATTCAAAATTTTAATGACTCTTCAAATAGACTTTATGAAATTAATGCCCATTATGCATTTTTTATTGTTCGACTCTGCCTTTTCGTGCCTAAGTTTACCTATTTACTCCGCAGTACGCACTTATTTAAATTCGTTCACATATTGGATACTTTGGATAATATGATCAAAACGTCTCTTTCCAAAATTCTAAATTGCAGTTTTTGTGAAAACAAAGTGTGGTCTCAGGCCACCCTACCCGTGTGTTATGGTGGCCTAGGAGTGCGGAAAATTTCAAGCATATCAGTACCGGCGTTTCTATCCTCGGTATACAGTGTGGGCACCCTTGTCAGATCTGTTTTGGACCCTTCTATTGGATCTGTTGAGGTTTCTTACCTGTCCGATGCTAGAGACGCCTGGCAGGCAGCTTGTCCAGGCACAAATATTCCAACCTTGAGTCACTCTCAGAGAGCGTGGGAGAAGCCTCTTTGTGAAAAAACTTGGCAAAATTTATTTTCAAACTTTTCGATAGATACAGACCGCGCGCGTTTGTTAGCCGTCTCTCAGAGTGACTCAGGTCACTGGCTACAAGCTATTCCATCCACAAATACCGGGACAATGTTAGACCGTATAACATTAAGTCTGTGTATTTGTCTTCGTCTTGGTTGCAGGACCAATCAGCCTCATCGCTGCCGCTGCGGAGACCTCGTCAATGAGCTCGGCCACCATGGACTTTCGTGCTCCCTAAGTGCTGGTCGAATATCACGGCACTCGGCTATTAATGACATTATCCGCAGGGCTCTTGTTGTCGCTAACGTGCCTTCCGTACTGGAACCAGTCGGTATTGCGCGGGGCGATGGCAAGAGACCGGATGGTATGTCTTTGATCCCTTGGAGTGTCGGCAAGTCGCTGGTGTGGGATGCCACATGTGTCGATACACTCGCGCCATCTCACTTACCGGCTACTTGTAAAGCTGCAGGGGCAGCGGCGGCCAGTGCGGAAAATTCAAAATTCAAAAAATATGCATCGATTGGACCCAATTATATTTTTATGCCTTTTGCGGTCGAGACCTTGGGACCATGGGGGTCAGAAGCTCGCCGTTTTGCTCGCACCTTGTCTTCAAAATTGATCGAGACCTCCGGAGACCAGCGGGCGGGGAGCTTTTTCCGCCAACGCGTCAGCTTGGCTATCCAAAGAGGAAACGCTGCCAGCCTTCTGGGAACCTTGCCGTTAATCGGAAGCAGCGGCAGGCTTGAGGAAATTTTCTATATATAGATTATATTTTGTAAATATAGATTGTATTTTGTACATATTTGTTGTAAATGAAATAATATTAACAAATTCAGTAATGTTGTGTGATGTCGAAAAATTATAACGACTCAGTTTTACTCCAAGGTATGTACTATATACCTTAGATCTGAGTTTCAGTAGAACCCTAAGTCATTACTTTTAGAAATAGTAAAAATGAATTTTTAAGTTGCATAAAAAAATACTAATATTAGGTTTGTATATTTTTGCTCTGAAAATTCTGCAATATGTAACTAAAAAACGGTAGAGCTGTTAGTCTAAGTAATCTTTAATTAGACATAATTATTTTGTTTTAGAAACATGAATAGTTGATCGGATCTGTTTTTGTATGTAGATTGCCTTAGATGCCTTAGGCACAGAATGGGATACAATACTTCTGCTTCAGGCACACCGCCTGCTCTAAAGTACTATATTTAAAGCTCGAAAAGAAAATTGAACTCCCATGGAACGTGCGTGCATTCGCTTTGTTAAAATTCGATATTGTGAACAATAATACTAATAAAATCCTTTTTGTTTCAGGTAAGGGTCACATTGCAAAATAAACAAAAGCAAGTTACAAATCAAGTAAGCAACTTCGTTCCTCACCTTATGTGCGTAGGCATAATACCCACATAATTATCAGGTGATATTGAGGCAAAAACAAATATATATAATTTTACATAATACCGTCATCTTATAGATTGAGTAACAGAGGTCGTGGGCAGGAGAATGATCAGTTAACTAGTTATATCTAATGAACACCCACTGACGATGATCGCTGATAAAGTAGGTTTTTCTTGCTTGCTTATTACTTGTCGAAGTAAAATATTTAAAAAAACACCTGCATAACTATTCAACTTTATTCACGGCGCATTATTCGGTATTGGGGCTAGAATGTTTCTGCATATTCGAGGACCCAAACCACCTCAATCTAATACCTCTTGTTGTTAGGGGAAGCTTGTTTGCTTGCAGTGATGATCATCATCATCCCTTACTCATCAGTAAGGGTTTTAGGGTTTGCTTTGTCAACCATGGAGTTTAAGCTTCAAAGGTTCAACAAAGACATTTTTATTGAAAATTACATTTAATATTCTTACAGTGAGTGATAAAGTAGTAATTTATCAAGTATTTTAGATTAGCCTATTAAAGTGGCTTGCGAGCCCCAGGCGCCAATAATTGCGGCTAGCTAACCTATACTATAATCGATTAATGATAATGATCTAGGCTTGGGTAGTAATTTCAATGTTTTTTTTACGAATGGATGGTTAGCAATGATGTGGCCGAAGATTCTAAGCACACGTAGCTGAGAAGGGAACTGGGTTGCAATAAACTTAGAGATATAAAAAGACAAGAAAGGCTGATCTAGTTTTGAGAGTCTTAAAAACACAAATATTTACATGCTAAAAATAAGTAAAACCTCATTAGATTTAGTTGCGCTGCGATGCGACCTATTAAAAATAAAACTATTTAAAAAAAGTAAAGACCATAACCTCTTTGCCGCTCAAATTCGAATGTTCTGAAAATTAAAAAGTTTTAGTTGTCAATTTATTGTTTTACTGCATTTTTTCTGTACATATAAAATACAAAGTTTAACATTTTATATTGCATTTAATTTCTCTCCCATCGCCTACACGTAGTTTCGAGAATACTCTTAGATATTAATGGTTATATACCTATAGACAATTTACATAAACAATTACATCGTAATTATCTGTTCCATATCGAACAAATTTTCAGGAATATCTGTATGAAATTATAAATTTGTATGGGGTGAAGAGAAATTATATAAAAACGTGACACATATTATTTTTTATGTATACATTCTATAATAAATCACAATACAAATTCAGTGTCGTTGTACGAACACCCAAAAAAGTCGCATGCAGGGGTTCATTACATTTTCTAACACTGTCATCCTATAGCTTGCTTTATCATTACCATATTTTATAAGATCTCGCGATATTTAATATAAAATATCAGGTTTTCCGATGATTATCTCAACGACACTAAGGTATGAGTATAGCCAATGACTCGAGATATCATCTGATGTAACTGAGTATGACGATAAACATAACGCTTTTATTTATTTACTTTGAATATATGATCACAACTTCGTAAAAACATACATAGATGCCGAGTACAAATTTTCCCCTGAAAATACTAAGATAGTCGAGGTGTGTCAACATTCATCTATATAATAAAGCCGCCTTTTCACTATGGGATATAATATAATATAAATTTAGGACGAGCGATAAAATATTATATCTCAAGATGTAATTTATGTAATATTACATCCCATAGTAAAAAGCCGGCTTTATGGATTTGGTATTTGCTATCAGTGACAAACAAACCACAGAACACAAAACTCCCTATGACATAAATGAAAAATCTCAACTATTTTACTAATTCTTAAAACAAATGAGAAGGCAAGGCATTCCTTCGTATCTTAACTGCGCCCGCGCACCAGTTTGCATAAGTCCCTCGTCTAGAGGCTCTAATGTTTTGTTCCCGACTTTGAGCGGAGTGCTTACAAACAAGCTCCGCGTTGCCAGCCTTTTAGACAAACGTTAAGAGATTCGAGGTGTTACCTCATTCTGTTGTTTTAGGCGGACAATTTTAAAGTGTTTTTTTAAATTATTGTAAATTTACTAAATAGTAGGTATACATACTAATATAGTAGTTAGATTGTGTTGATCACTGTGAGGCAATTTTTACCATACCGTGACGTCATGCGGAATTCAACACATCAACATATCTTCTTCATATTTTGTTTTATTGTCAAAAGAAAAAATACGTGTATTTAAAAGAATTAATATATTTATATATATTATTTTATTTTAATATATTTATACCTAAATTAGCATAAGTTACTCCTTATAGCGTCTTTAAAAGATGGACTAAAAATATTTTTTCTGGAAACTAGCCTCTTATCCAAGTATCAAAGTCACTGTGACTAAAGTATTTTTATTGCAATAATAGATGATAGCATATAAAATAAATTATAAATACCAACAAAGAATATTTCACAAATCATAGGTATCATGGCCACCCTACAAACAGGACAGTAAAAAATGTAGAGACCATCCATTTGATTTACAACGTTCTTTCGCTTTCCGATTTCACGGTCTGTCCGTAAAGGATACACGATACAATGCATGGCGCGTGTAGTTTTAGAACATATTACATCTACTTAAGGTATAGAATAGCGTGAATAATTTGGACAGATGTAGGTATGAGGCTCGGACGATTGTACATAATCCTGTAGCTATACAGGTAGGCATTGAGTCTTAAAAACCTTTCCAAATGATGGAGTGGTTTGACACAGTTTCGGCTGACTTTTCAGTATAAAACTGCTCCTAAGCAAGTATTATCACATTGTTTTTTTTTCCCAAATCTGGCTGTTTTCATTTGAGTTACTGAAATTAAGTTAATTAATAAGTAGCACGTCTTCTTTTTAACCGTAAAACATTTTGTAAAACGATTATTTAAAAGGGTTTTTTTACTTTTATATATGTTTTGTGATAATAAAGACCTTTTGAGACCGCTAATAAATATTGTTTAGGTTTCTAATGATTCATAAGGATCAAGGTGTAGGCGTTTGGCACTTGTGAATGATTTTAATGTAGGTAGGATTTTATTAATACGCTCATGTGTCTTTTACCCTTGTTTTTATTTTCGACAGTTTTTTGGAAGGTTTAGTTTGATATTATAAAAAATACAAATGGCGCGGTAAGGTCTCCATATCAATCAATTGATAAATTATATTGTTTGGTGCCACGCTCATGGTGCAATAATCGAAAACTTATGCGTGAAAAGAAAGCTTACTACAGTATTTTCTTCCACTCCGAATGAGTGGAAGAAAATACTTAGCTTTTGTTGGTCGAGCGATTAGCGAAATCGGAAAGACCCCTTGCTTGTAATAAAGGCTTTTTAAATTAAAAACTCTTTCGTTTTACTGCTTTTTCTTCTGTATAAATTTGGATGATTGACATTGATGATATAGGCGTGTCTGCGATTTAAAGAACACGCCTAATTTAAATTAAGGACATGTTAGTGAATGTTCCATGTGTTAAAGCATTTTTCGGTTGAACGCCGCGTACAGGATCGTTTACAACCTGTTTACAAAATGGACTCAACTTTTTTTTAATGTTAAAAGCGTTATCTCTTTTTAGAAGTGCCCTCTGACAATTTTAAGACCTCCGTCGAATGAGTCGTGCGTTGATTTTTACTTATTCTTCTTTTGGACACACGCCGACTGTTGGACACTGGACTAATGGGTCTTGTTAAATTATTAATAAATACCGCCTACATTTTAAAACATATACCTAATGCACATAAACGAAATTGAACACTGGATTAACATGAGAGGTGATAACCTGATGTAGATTAGCTTGAATGCAACAATAAAATAAAAGCAAAAACTTGAATTTAAACAAATTAATGCTAAATGCTAATCGAACGTCGGCGCCAGCGCGTCATTATTCAACACGCGTAAATATTATTTTGAACCGTACGGGCTCGAATATGAAACGACCGTTAACGTAATGTCGTGCAATAACAATTTTATAATTATTGTTTTTAAGGTTTACCGTTTGAAAATGATCGTAAACGATGAAAGAATGTAATTGTGCCGAGTTTGAGCTGCTATCCAAGAGTTGAAGGATTGAGGATTAACATTATTCTATATATTACTAGCGGCCCGGTACGTTCTTCGCTACGTATAAAGTGAAATAATAAAAATGTGATAAATGAAGCCCCGCTCGACCGATTTTGTGCAAACTTCACATAAACCATCTACTAAATAGTCCGAACAAAGCTTAAAACATTTGGTTTGGATAGGTGAGCCCGTTCTTGAGTTATAAAATTACAACGAAAAGTGGCATTGATTTTTATATATATTGATTAGTTGCATCTAATATTATGCTACCTCAGGTAGGCTTAAGTACAAGCTAAAACATCATTCAAAGGACATTCAAATATCTGCCTTTTTTTTTTCATACAACTAAGTCGGTAAACATGCATACGGCCCGCCTGATGGTAAGCGGTTACCGGAGCCATATGGACGCTTGCAACACGAGAAGCATCGCTCACGCGTTACCGACCCTTCCCCCCTCCCCTATGAGCTCTGGCGACCTTGCACACGCGCAGGAACACAACTTTACACAACATAAAGTTATTTGGCTGTGGTATTCTGTAAGGTGGAGGTACTTCCACAGTCGAGCTGCTCTTTAAGCGAATAAACGCTATGCTCTACCTCTCTGCCTGGATGGGTATTCAACTTTCCACCAGTAGGTAATCTCTGCTAATAACTTTCAAAAACATAAGATATGACACAATTTTTGCGCGAAAAAAACCTCATTTAGATTTAGATATGCCAAGCAACATCATGATTTTCACAGCGCGTAAGTACGTTGGTTTTATTTTAATATTTAACAGAGTGTCGACCCGAAGCAGTATTTTAGTTGAAACGTACCTAAGTATTATTTCGTGTGCCCTTTAACATTTGGCCCGTATTGTCTTGCGACAATTTACATGAAGGTACGTTCCCGAAACATGAAGTGAAACGAATATATTTAACAAGAGGAGATAGCTAAACAATGTATTGTGTGGAATATAATGTAATTTTAGTAAATGTATGCCTGAATTTGTAATTTATGCCAGCTTTAGCTTTGTTGGTATCAATAGCAGTGGCGTGCATTCCATATAGGCAAATAAGCAATGCCTACCTCATAAGATTCAATTCAATAATATTTTGATTCAATTAAACTACATAAATTTTAAGAGAGGAAGGGCATAACGGGTTGTCCCGTTCGAAATTCGGAGTAGCCCGACTGGGGAAGTACCTCCACCTTACAGAAGATTGCAGCCAAATAACACCATTTCAATGTGGTGTTGTGTTCCTGCGGTGAGTAAGGTCGCCAGAGCTCCATGAGGAAGCGCTGTGCTGGCAGTGTGGGGACCAGCGGTGTCACACCACCGTTGTGTTGTGCAGGCGCGGCATGTTGTTGCGGCGGTCAGGGAGACCCGGTGAAACAGCTGCCCGCTGGCTGCCCGCAGGTTGTAGGGGTCCCGAGCCCAGGGATTACTTAATCTCCGCCCTGGGAGGCTGACCCGCCGCCTCGCGCATAATCCATGGTATAGTTGGTCGTGCCGGAGGAGGAGACCGGAGTGGACCCGGCCGACTGTATCATGGGGGGACCGGGGGCCCTTCCGACTGCCGCACCAACAAACCGCATCACCTGTCCACCACTCTCGGGGAAAAGCACTGCACTTTGTCCCTTCTGCTGCCGGCACAGTTACTCCTCTCAATCTCTTCAAACCCTTTCAATATAATTAATGGCCAGGAAAAATAAGAAAAAGAGATCATCAGCGGCCACCTCGTCCACATTATCTGTGGACTTCTGCAACATCAGGGGTCTTCACTCTAACATCAGTGCAGTCCACCAACACCTTGAGACTGCACAGCCGACTCTGCTATTTCTCACGGAGACGCAAATATCCTGCCCTGATGATACATCGTATCTACACTACCCCGGGTACAAGCTGGAGCACAACTTTGTGCGCCGTGCCGGGGTATGTATGTACGTCAGGGAGGATATTTGCTGTCGCCGTCTCCATGGCCTGGAAGACAGGGACCTGTCGATTTTGTGGGCGCGCGTAGATCACGGTGGCCACACCAAAGTTTATGCGTGCCTTTACAGGTCCCATAGCGGTGACGTGGACACAAAACGGTTATTTGAGCACCTGCAATTGACGACTGATAAAGTACTGGAGCAGTACCCCTCCGCGGAGTTAGTGATATTAGGAGACTTCAACGCTCACCACGTTGAGTGGCTTAGTTCTCGGTCCACTGACTTCGCGGGGAGGACTGCTCACGACTTTGCCCTGGCCTATGGCCTCTCACAACTGGTTGTTTCTCCTACGAGAATCCCAGATATTGAGAGCCATACTAGTTCCTTACTGGACCTTCTGCTGACTTCGCGACCGGACAACTATGCAGTGACAGTGGATGCGCCTCTTGGGTCATCGGACCACTGTCTCGTCCGGACGCAGGTGCCTTGTGCGCGGCCCGTTACGCTCCGGTCACCCGGGCGTCGTCGCGTGTGGCACTATAAGTCAGCAGACTGGGATGGATTGCGTGAATACTACGCATCGTACCCGTGGAGACAGCTTTGCTTCGCATCAGATGATCCTGACACCTGTGCAGCTGCCGTCGCTGAGGCGATACTGGCGGGAATGGAATGTTATATCCCAAACCCGCTAGTGGCTGCAGGGGTGAAGAAACGACCGTGGTTTAATCGGCCCTGCAAGGATGCTAGACATAATAAGCAGACCTTGTATGAGGCTTGGACCACGGCCCAAGCTAATCAGGACCCTAAAATCTCTGATGCGAAACGCAAATTTAACGCTGCCTCGAGATCCAGTAAGCGAATGATTGCCAGGGCAAAGTTCGATTTCGTCGGCAGAATTGGTGAGAGACTAACTAGCCTTCCCTCTGGGAGTCGCGCTTTCTGGTCTCTTGCCAAAGCTGCTGAGGGAAACTTTTGCCAGTCGTCCTTGCCACCACTACGTAAGCCGGACGGGAACTTGGCCCATAGTGCTAAAGAGAAGGCTGACCTTTTAGGCTCTCTCTTTGCCTCGAACTCGACTTTGGATGATGGTGGCGCCACACCGCCTACCATTCCGCGGTGTGACAGCTCCATGCCAGAGATAAGCATTACCCAACGGGAGGTCCGGCGGGAATTGCTTTCTCTGGACATCCATAAGTCGAGTGGGCCAGACGGCATACCGGCAGTGGTGCTGAAGCGGTGTGCTCCTGAATTGTGTCCAGTACTAACGCGCCTTTTCGCGCTTTCCTACACCAAAAAGGAAGTCCCGTCTTCGTGGAAGACTGCCCATGTGCACCCAGTGCCCAAAAAGGGTGACAGATCAGACCCGACGAATTACAGGCCTATCGCCATCACCTCCCTTCTCTCCAAGGTCATGGAGCGAGTGATCAACACGCAGCTTTTGAGATACCTGGAGGATCACGATTTGTTGAGCGACCAACAATATGGCTTTCGCCACAGTCGCTCAGCTGGTGACCTCCTTGTGTATCTCACGCACCGTTGGTCACTCGCCATCGAGAGTCAAGGTGAGGCATTGGCAGTAAGCCTAGATGTGGCGAAGGCGTTCGATCGGGTCTGGCACCGGGGTCTTCTAACGAAGTTACCAGCATACGGGCTTCCCGAGGGATTATGCAAATGGGTTGCCAGCTTTCTGTCCAGCAGATGCATAAGAGCCGTCGTTGACGGTAGCTGCTCCGACAGCATGGACATAAATGCCGGCGTCCCGCAAGGCTCTGTGCTGTCCCCAACACTGTTCCTACTGCATATCAATGATATGCTGTCTATTGACGGCGTTCATTGTTATGCAGACGACAGTACAGGGGATGCTTATTACACGGGCCGTGCTAATATCCCTCGTTCCGAGGTGGAGGAAAGCCGCGAACGGCTGTTGTCTGAAATCGAGAGTACACTAACTAGTGTCTCCGATTGGGGCAGACTAAACCTAGTCCATTTCAACCCCAATAAGACTCAAGCCTGCGCGTTCACCGCTAAGAAAACCCCATTTGCTGTGGCTCCACAGTTCCAGAACACGTCCCTGAACGTCAGCAAAAGCATCGGGATCCTTGGCGTCGACATTTCTAGCGACGTTTTGTTCCGAAGTCACTTAGAAGACAAGGTTAAGCTGGCATCCAAAAAGCTCGGAGTGCTCAACAGAGCGAGGCAGTACTTCACATCGGGGCAAAGGCTGCAACTTTACAAGTCGCAAGTCCGGCCTCATATGGAGTACTGCTGTCATCTATGGGCGGGAGCACCTGGATACCAGCTTGATCCTTTAGACTCGGTTCAACGACGTGCCATCAGAATTGTCGACGATCCCGAGCTCACAAGCGGTTTAGAGCCCCTCAGTCTGAGGAGAGACTTTGCCTCCTTATGTGTGTTCTACCGCTTGTACAACGGACGGTGTTCTGAAGAATTGTTTAAGATGATGCCCACGGCTACTTTCTACCATCGCAACTCTCGCCATCGACGGGGAGTCCATCCTCACATATTGAAACCTGAATTGTTTCGTACTGTGCGGGCTCAAAGGAGCTTCCTTCCGCGGACGCTCAGACTGTGGAATGAGCTCCCCGCCGTGGTTTTCCCAATGGAGTACAGCATGGGGTTCTTCAAAAGGGGTGTGAAGAGATTTCTGCAGGGTCGGCAACGCGCGCGTGATACCCCTGGTGTTGCAAGCGTCCATAGGCTACGGTAACCGCTTACCATCAGGCGGGCCGTATGCTTGTTTGCCACCTAAGTGGTATAAAAAAAAAAAAAAAAAAAAAAAAAACATAATCACTTTAAATAAAAATTCTAACTTAGCATTCAATACGAAATTTCAAACTTTGCCGCGCAGGCACTCGCGAGTTCGCCTCTCAAATTCACGGCAATTCACGCACACTAAAACGATTTCGGCATATTCATACACACACACACACTTCTTTAAGATAATACGACGAAAGCATAAATCACGCTTTTGCTATGCGTAGCATACTGACATTTGACATTCGCGATTTATGGACCAAAAGTAACCTTACCTACTCTGTTGTAAGTAAAGTAACCCATCCAAATTAAAAAGACTACAGTTACAACTACTTTACCAACATTAGAGCAACTCAAATATAACTTCGCAATTTATTTGTGTTGGTTTGTTTATGGTTTGGCTGGCATTGTATGCAATGTTGTTGTTATTTACTTATTGTGATATTGCGAAGTGTATTGTGTGTAGAGCATGAATCTCGGAATCTCGGAATCTCGTAATATCGGAATCTCGGAACGTTTTTTCCGATATTACAATATCGGAATTGAGTGATCCAATATCGTAATATCGGAATCGGATATTTTTTCTATTTGAGTTTTTAAATAAAGCTTTTAAGCGCGCCACAAGGTATGGTCACCTAGAACTATAAAATTAGCGTATCGTACATCAATTTTGCCTACCAGTGTTGCAAGTGAGCGTATTTTTTCAACAAAAAATACAAATGAATTGAGAACATCCTCCTTTTTTTGAAGTCGGTTAAAAATATGTTCATTATCCATAAAAATGCTTGACGCTTTGTTTTTAGGAAAATATTTGCAAGAAAAACGAGCGTTTAAAAAACATACATAAAATGGTGCTGGTTCTGTTGTTTACAACTAAAATAATTTAGTCTGACTATATCTCTTTCTAACAAACATAACAAAATGATGTAAGAAATTTAGTCCTATTAAAAAATCCGCCAATGCCGGCCATTGTTGGGAGGACCGTTCTCGAAGTTATAGACGAGTATGTTTACCTAGGACAGATTTTCCAACTAGGTAGGTCCAACTTCGACAAAGAGCTTCTTCGACAGAGAGTTATTTGGTTACATCTGCAGAAACGAAAACTCGATGAAGAGTCTTATTGTCCAGGGTGGGAAGAGTGTACTCGCAACGCTACGAAATCTGTAAACCTAGTCAAGGAGAACATTGAAGATCCACTATCTACACTATCTATTGCAACCACGACCACTCTGACAGGAGTGCTCGACTGAGCAGAAGATGGTTTCAATCCAACTTTATAACGAACTAGTTGTCCCCGAGGTTTCACCCGCGTTCCCGGGATCAAAAGTAGCCTATAATACTCGGGGAGAATGTAGCTTCCTATAAGTGGAAAAAAAAAACGAATCTGACCGGCAGTTCCACATATTAGCCAGTTTAACCAAACAAAAAACTCTTCCCCTTTATAATATTAGTATAGATAGATAATTATGTGAAGTTTATAAGGAATATGTGCTATTTATAAGGAATATGTGCAATTTATAATAAAAAAAATCTAATTCCGATATTAATATCGGAATTCCGATATTGAGATCCAATATCGGAAATCAATATCGGAATTGAAAAACATTCCGATATTACATGCCCTAATTGTGTGTGAAAATAAATGAAGAAATTTTGTGGTGAAGATGCAAAATGTGTCGATAAATTATTCCTTTAGTCAGTTTTCGTTTGTTGAAAATAGTAGGTAACTTGCTGTAGACCAACTCCAAAACATTCATGGATTTAAAACAAAGGTAAAAATCTTAGACATTTTAACACAGAATATTATGTTTATTAAACACCTGGCTATCTGGGTGCTGTTATTCGAATCTATTATTCTGTTATTATGTATTTTGTTTGCTAATGAATCATACCAAATGTGTGTGAAATGATACGCTGACCTAAACAATTTAACGAATCGGGTCAAAAAACATAATCTATCTAGGCATATTTAGGCGTGTATGGCCATGATTTCTTTTGCCTACCTAGTACGAAAACCAATGCACGCCACTGATCAATAGTCATATCTAGTCTTGATTTGTACACGTAATACGAGTTTCTTCAGGCCCACTAAAAAGGAAGCAATATTGATTTCATACAAAAGGGGCATTTTGCAAAGATTTTTACTAATTTAATATTAGATTTTTGCACTGCATTTGATATCGTTTCTAAGCTAAAAGAGCCAGCTTCAGCAGCAGCAGCAATGTCGACAATTTTAATTTCAATCTTCATATAAAAATTAACAAGCACTGTCCATTCATATTTCAGTCATATTTGGCGTATACAAGAAACGACGCAGTAATTTCAATTGAAGTTAACAAATGCTGTTTCTTCTATATTTTAAGTAAATGACACCGAATACATGAACAGGGCCAAATTCTATGCCCGTGATTTTATATAATTAAATTCATAAAAATATTCGGAATTGATAACTAAATAAATTCTGCTGTGACATTGAAAAAAAAAATTCCATCAGAAATATTGCTAGCTTCCTAATTAAGGGGCCTGCTCATCATCTCCGAAGAAATAATCAAATACCTTAGTACTATGATATTGTTTTAACCATCGAGGAAAGATCCCTTTAGAGTAGTAATAATGAACAATCAAATTCCGAAACTCGTCAGTGATTTGTCACTGAATTTGAACAGTAAGCACCAATCACTGCATCGCGTGTTTTTGACTTGGCCAATCAGAGTGCATGCGTGCTTGACTTAGCCAATCAGAGCGCGTTGTCGGCGGTGGGAAATTGGCGGAATATATTTCAAACAAAATGAACGTCATTGCGCTTCTTTGGGTTAATTGTTCGATGGTTTTAACTGTTGGTTGTCTTTTGTTTTACCACACGAAAGTGAGAGAGTGAAAGAATAATAATGAATATCCCCCTTACTCATAAATCGCTATTTAACTCATTGATTAAATTGACAATTAATCACATTGTTTGACGTGTCTTTATTGAAGTGACTCTTTAATCAGTTTATTAGTTTTAGTTTATTAGTAACATTTTATAAGTAAGGCCGTATAATAGATAGGTACAGTATCTTACATAAATTTATCTTAATACCTCTTAAAACTGATAAGTCATTGTCCATTGTGCTTTTAAAGTCATAACAATTTTTTTAACTGGAAATTTAAATACAGGAATACATATTATTATATATCGCTAAGCACAAAGACACGGCTACAGATCAAGCTATACATTTCCAGTATAAGCTGATCTCGCATTGTATAGGATTTCCGTACAATGAGAGGTCAGCTTATGCTAGAAATGTATAGCTTGATCTGTAGCCGTGTGTACTATTTCCTGTAAACGCTTTTAATTATCCGCTAAAGTGGTCCGACTTACAAGCTAATTTCTATTTAGTCTAGAGGCCGTATTAGTAGTATACCTACTTACCTCAAGTTAAGCAATTCTACATTAAGACATTATCTATTTACATCCTACTAACGTCTGTTAACTCTACAACGTATAAGAAATTACAACGAATTTGATTGTGTGCTGTGTACTGATTTATTCCACGTATCCATTTTGGTCGTTTACCTACAGTTTAAATGTGTAAAATACAAAGAAATCATCACATTTATATTCTGCGTCTCGCTTAGTTATTTTCTATCAATTTTAGAGGAGTAAGAACTGGAATTATTCAGTTTTGTACATTATTTGCGTGTTTTTTTTTTTTTGGAATACCTATATGACTTGAATACAGATTCACTTGTTTTCGTGAATTCTTACTAGATATACCCGTTTTTAGGTATACATATTTCATAAAGTGACAATCAAGTTGTAACAATATATGTATGAATACTGCCAAGCCTATGTCGAAACAATAACTCTAGTAATTGGTAATAAAAATAGCATACTGGTACTAAAAGTATCGACACTTGTAGAAGATCCTCTCTAAAACAATCAATTTACACTCTTACATACTTTCTATACCTCCTGTTATATCGATTGATTTGCGCGGCAGGTGACAATTGGCAGTTATTAAATGCGACCCAAATGTATTAGGTATTTTAAATGCCCTATTCTCACGTTCGAGCTCTAAAAACTGAATATACGTACCGATGTATGTGGCTATTCAATAATACGAGGTCCGTAGCCTTCGGACGGCGATACAAAGTGGTCGGGTTAACACTCCGACATCACTGCGATAATTAGTTTTCGGCTCTCTAGCGGTCACGAGTCGGAACATTCCGATGTACTGCCGACTCATCTGTATATAGGCTTATCTGTACACAGCAGATACAGGTGTTTTTGTGTGGAATCTTTATACAAATCAGTTGGCCGTGCCGTGGCTTTAAAATGATTTTAGCTTTAACAATTCGGTTACATTATGGAATGATTCACGTGCACGCCGAGACGAGATAAAGATAAGCCATGTCATCAGTCGATTGCAAAAAAACGTAGCAAAGCTATTTTAATTGGTTTATTATTTGGAACACAAAATCAGAGGAGGCCAACGTCTACAGCTATTCGCACAGCGTTTACCAAACTCATCTTCCGCTCTTCGGTGTTCATCGGCGACAACGGCCACAAGTCCACCAGCGGTACTTTCTCCAATCCAGCAAATTTCTCTTCGAAGGTGTTTTGTAAGACATCACATCTTTCACTGCTTAATAGTGGGATAGTTGTAGCAGCAGCCAATATACCAAATTTTCCATACGTTTTGAGTTCCTCATTCAATGCTTCCCGGGGGAATACCTGATTAGCGTCAAATCCCATATCGGTTAAATAATATTCCAAGGAGGAGTAATAAATATCTACAGCGCTTAGAAAATCGTCTTTGGTGCCACCGGTACTGCAGCATAATAATATGAAGAAAGCCAAGTCAGTTGCTGGTGACGCACATCTGAACAATTGAAAATCTATGATGACCACCTTGTCTTTGGAACATAGAAAGTTGGGACACCAGGCATCACCGTGATTCAAAACTGGATAACTTCCCCACGCTGATGCCAAGTTGATTAATTTTCCGTATACATCACCATCGGCAATTTCAGCAAATTTCTTATAATATTCACTGGAGGTGCCTTCAATTTCGGCAACGACGTCCACGTCCATTTTTATGGCACTTTGAAGGTATTCAGTATACCAATTACGATTTTTTTCATTATAGTAAATCTCAGGAAGATCCCTCACTATTTGACTGAACTCATCCGGCCTCTTGATTTGCAAAGCAAGAGAAACAGCGTGCAAATGCGCAAAAGCTTTCAGAGCTAAGTTTCTCTCGTGTGTTGTCGGATTTTTGGACATGGGCTCACAGTGGCTCTCGCTTAAATCCTCCATGAGTATATAGTCATTGCTCCCATCGAGATGTAGCCCGTAACATATCGGTATATTATTTTTAATATTTTCCTTTGCTCCGGTTGATTTCTGCACATCGATCAGTAATGGCAATACTTTGGAAAAGAATAATGCTTCTCTGTTGAAGAACGTTGGGCAATCGATTGATTTTCGCAGCACTGGGTCGGTAATAAGTCCTTTAACTATGAACGATGTGTTGAATTTGTTGCCGTAGACGTGAATTCGGTACACTGCACTCAGCAGACCCTCGCCAGCCGGGGCAGCCCTGCTCAGCTCTATTGATTTAATACTGTCATCACTGCCAGTTCTCAGTCTATATGTCTCATTAATGACAGAATTTGTTAGATGCTTCGAAACTCCTGCTAACGTTAAGTGAACCATGACGCTAGTTTGATTTTAGACTAAAATTAGATCTGCTGCCATATTTAACTTCTAGTTGCTCATATATCAACATAGATTAAATTGTCTGATTTTATCATACCAACTGTTAACATTCGCGAATGTTAAGGGCATCTTATTTTGTAATTAATAAGTGTGTATTTAGGATTTGTTACTGGTGCAATTTAATATACAAACATTACATTGAAGTGATATATATTTAACGATTATTATATACATAAAATATGTTATAGACTATAGTACTATGTATTGCTATAATTAAAGGCGTGAAAAGTGTGTAGAAGATACTTGCGTGTCTGTTAAAAACGATGAGATGTAGCTTAGGGCGGTAGCGTCACGTCACGCGGCGGACGGGGCGCGGGCGCAGTCGTCGCCGGGCGTGCGGCGTGCGCGAGACCGTCACGAAACGCCGCCGGACCGCGCCGCAGTCAGGACCCAGCTAATGCTACCATTCCTCATTTAAGACACCTTCTTTGTTACAATTTTATCTTTTATTTCTTTTATTACACCATTAATTCCCTACGAAAAGTGTTTATGTGCACTAACTGAGAGAAATATACATCTCCAGGAACAATTGTAGGGTGAAATAAAGGTGATTATGAGTCCTATAGTTTTCCTATATTAAAATGAATAATAGTATGCTGCCAGCATTCTAGGTACTCTGCGGCTAGGGGAAGAGTTAGGGAAAGCTGTTAAATTTTTTAATTACATTTATAATTTTGTTCAGATTTTAATTTAATATAATTTTTTAAATTATTTGTTCTAAAATATAAAAGTAAATCATCTTATTTAAGTGTTATCAATACACATCTTAAGTAATAATTACCTACAACGAGTATTTATCATGAAAGTAACGTAAACACAAAACAAATACCTACTTACAAAACATTGCATACAAATAGTTGCACATATATGTTTATGTATATATAACGTTCATATTTTATCATTTGTCAACAAACTCATGTGTAATAAATAAGTAAAGTTACCTAGTACAATCAAATTATGTAAACAATACGTACCTATAGATACCGTTATTTTTAGCATCTAGAAAATATTTAATTGCACAATGAAAATACATTCATAATTAATATAATACGACCATTATTTACAAACAATGTACAATTACGGGGCTTCAAAAAATTCGTCCACATCGCTGTCAACTGGAAAAGTGCCCAGAAGGCTGGCAGCATTGCCAAGTTGGATTGCAATGCTGATCCTTTGGCCAAAAACAAAGCCCAGCCCTCTGGTCTCGTGAAGAGTCGACCAACCGCTTGGCGATATCTCGAAATAATAGATGTGCACTCGGACCCCATGGCCCTAGTGTTTCAACCCCAAACGGCTCAAACACATAATTACCAATTAGGTTGTTGTATTTGCGCCGTTTGAGGTTTTCAGCACCTGCAGCAGCCGCTCCTGCGCAGCTTGCAGCCACCGAATAATTTGGTCAATTTTGTCCAAAAGTTTGTGTTTGCACAATCATTCCCTTATGAAATAGCATTTTTATTTAGTAATACCGTAATACATTTTCAACTTTACTCATAAAGTCATAAATTACATTACACAGTAACCAAAAATCCTAAATAGATAAACGTAGATTTTATCAAAGCGAAATTGTAGACATACCATTGTGTGTGATGGGAGGACGATACTACAAGAAATCCTTTACTTGTGAAACTATGCTAAGACGATGGAAACAAGTCTGTGTTCTTGGTTGTATTCCCCTATTTGCTCGATGTAACAGTGATGTTCATTTACATATTATCGATAAGTTTCATAACCCAAAAGCTTATATAATTCAAATGAAATGAGAACCATTAGACCATTTAGACCTGTCTTTGCGATTTAATTCGATGTAGCAAAGTGCTCGTAATCGTGAATCGTAAGGCCGAAATAGGAAGCTTAAAGAGTGTAAAATAACATATATTTTTTTCAAAAATTTTATCTGCTATTTACTCATGAAATAAGAACCAATACTCCGCCTTAATCGTTATACGCTGTAAACGTTTGTTTCTTAAACTGACTGACTTCATTAATCTGTCAAGTCAATAAACATAGTTTCTGTGATTTATCCAAAGATTTTCATAGGGCATCGTGCCTCTACCCAGATGGATAATCCGCCTTACTAAAGCATGACATTTAATTTCACTCCGCTTGAGGGGCTCCCTGAGCAAATCGCTCTCAGTTCGTACTGCGCACGGCTGTCAAATACTGTCAATTCTGGCTTGTTTATTTCATGTTCCCATAGAGGCGGCTATCCTTCTGGACGTTTTAAATTCTTTGGATTTATCCATATTTAATTTATAACATTTAATAATTTTGTAAACGTATTAGCAATTCTACACAGAACATTGTTATTAAAAAAATGTAAATGGATTCGAATCTGATAAATATTAGGTACAAAATATCGATACAAAAAAGTACTATCGATATTTTAGAGCGGTCGATATTTTAGTCTCATCGGCTCGTGGTAGCGGCACTTATCGTGATTACCCGCTGTAAAGGATCGGGCACTAAACATAATTCCACATTAACCAGCAGCACTGTAGGGAATTACCATCAACTCTGATGTAATGAGAAAAAGCAAAATAAAATTCTTTAGTCAGTCGAAAACACAGACTTGATTTTTTTTCGCGTCTAGTATACTCTTGGTAAAAACGGTTCCTAAAATATACTAAAAAAAGATTTTCTAGTAGCACTATTATCTTTTCTATACACTTTATCTGAGACTATAGTGCGGCCGCCGCCAGAGAGAATGCGATTCTGACACGAATCCCAACTAATATTATAAATGCGAAAGTGAGTTTGTTTGTTTGTTACGCCTTCACGCCTCAACTACTCAACGGATCATCATGAAATTTGGCATGCAGATAGCCTATGATATGGAGAAGGACTATGCTACTTCTTATCCTAGGAACGCGGGTGAAACCGCGGGGGACAGCTAGTTATCAGGACGTTCAATTATTGAGTCTCATCATAATCAGATAAACCGTTTCCGTCATTTGGCCAATTATACCCCCTTAGGGGTTCGAAAAATCCTTTCTTAGTGCACCCTCTGAGGACTTTTAATTAATTAAATTCGAAAATTTCAATTTTAGTTCTATAGGCTGTGTGTTGTCTGTAAATTTTGAGTTTTAGTTGTTATTGATGCCGCTCTACTTTATATTTTTAATTTAACTTTGAACCCGATGAATTGCAAGTTTATTGGAACAAAGAAAAACTTATTAATCTAGAAACCAGATTAATTTAATGACATAAAACATATATTATAATGGTTCAAGAATGTTTAGAAGGAAGTAACATAAAAACCGAAGCAATGTCGCTTCATGTGAAGTATAATTACATTAATAAATAAATGCCAGGGGTGTCAAACAACTAGATCGAAGCGCACAAAAACTGTTGTAGCATACTACCATTTATATACTCTGAGATACTACTAAATAAAATGATTACTTGTTTGTCTTTTTTTTCTCGGTAGGTGGTTAGCGAAAATTTCCTAAAAAAGCGAGCTTGGACAGCCAGCAAGTAATTATACTACTAAGTAACCTAACACCGTGCTATGGTTTCCCACAATCACCTAATGGATGAGCTCATTGTAGAATTAAAACCTTGACCTTCACCATCATCGTCTCTAGCATTGAGCTTTCATAGCTTTAAATCAATCATCAACAAAAGATCGTAAAGATTCGTAGCACTATTACGTGGTAAGGAGGACAAACGCGAGACTTTTTGCTACTTAGCTTGACCTGTAAATTCCTCTATAGGTACGTAACTATCGTATATGGGTCTTTATTCCTGCTTCACAGGATATTAACAATTATGTAAATAATATAAATGAGATATTTTTTGCATCGAGTTACGCATCAACTAATAATTTACATAAAACGTGTATAGGTAAACATTAATATATCCTGCCCACTGAGACGGAAGCGTTTTTGGTAACCAACGATCGACAAATTAGATTTAAGGAACCTGTTTAACAAGACGACAATAACCGACAATTATTTATAATTAAATATCGCTATCATTCGTTTACAGACGTAGTGCAGCCTACTCTACATTTATTTGATTGTATCATAAATAAAGTAGTCTCAATAATGAATATTTCCTGCTACTGGTGTTCCCGTTTCATAATTAGTAATCTGGCATCGTAACAAACTGCCTAACAAGCAATAAAACATGCGGATTATTGAAAAAGTGTAACCACAAAAAGGTGAAACAAAATGGCCGAAGTTACCTGCGCGCGCCACTCTACCTTTGGGATATATGTATTTTTTTTATTATAAGGAACGAGCCGGGACTTGGCGTCCAACAGATAAAAGCCTGTTGTAGACACGAGTAAGACAAAAGCAAGTCGTGTTGTAGTTTTATTTTTGATTTTAATCGTCCATTTTGGTCCTCCGGTGGTGTGGCAGAGCAAGGTTTTTATGTCAAAGATTTATAGCCGTTCGTCAGTCAGTCACGTCGATTATGATTCCTTGTGGTTTTATCACCGCACTTTGCACTTTCTTGTCTGTCTCCATATACAGAGAAGCCCGTGTGGTTACGTTCACACTTTCTACTACACTCGGATTATTTATCCATCGGCTCGCTTTATCATTACTCACTTCAGATGTTCCCACTTCGAGAGCATTGGCTTAACAGGTATTAGCGATTATAAGCAACGTGATCCCAATGGATTGATTCTATCCAAATCCGTATCCTATTGATTTACCCATATTAAATGATTTACGACTTTGGGCTGCCACACACAGGATGGAATATAAATTAATAAATAAAATAGTACTTTTTAAACATGGTCACCTGATTCCTAACTAAGCACAGTAAACTACATAGGTTCATCTCTCTTCTAAAATAGTATAAAAAAAAAACCCTTTGCCTGTCTGTCTGATTTTTCGGCTAGTACTTTACCATCATTTTGTTTTCTACCGGAATATTTTATACACGAGAAAATCCAGGAGCGCGTCGAGCTTATAGGTTTACGAATAAAATAACACTGTACTTTAGCATTGTCGTCGCAATTATCCTTTTACTTCGCTTGATGATTGAAATATATTAATGATGTCAACCATATTACAAACAAGAATAAGACTGATTTATAAATATACAACGTAAAGCAATTCAAGGCTCTCAATCTTCCAATCTGTCACAGGGGAATGATGATCTCTTCCATAGAAATCAATAAAGAACTAACTGGCTCCCAAGCATAGGTTGTTGTAGTAGCATCGCCGCATGTTCATCAGGCTAAGTTTAATCATTCGCTTTAACTCTTGGAAATGAAGAGTAAGACACTGGCAACATTTCGGACGAACTGAATAAAAAAGAAAAATTTTGAAATAAGAAGGCTCGCTCCCACAATGTGATTCGCGTTTAGATTTCGTTAGGAATCTCAAAGGGCAAAAAATATCTTTTGTTGAGAGCGTGCGAACACAGTCAAACGCTTTGTTCGCCTCGTATTCCAAAAGTGCATCTGTCAAGATCATTATAATTTCAGACGTGAATATAAAACCGTATCTATGACGTACGTTGTTTCAGTTATCATGAATACTTGCACGTAATTTACATGAAATCTCATCGAAGGTATAAATTGTATGCCGTTTTTATATGTACCTACCTCCCGTATATTCGTAGTCCTAAGCTTGAGGCGCTCATGCCACGAATACCTGGCATTACCATGAGAATAACTCCTCGGGCTAGTATCACTCGGCTCTGGATGTGTATCATGCCTTTAACATTGTGCACCGGACTGCACCTTTGTGTATAATCAAAAGATACCTAATTTTTAAGAATGTTGGTAGGTTATTTTTAAAAGGTATCTGCGATTATCTATGGTATGCAGATGCGTGTAGTTATTTGTTATTTATGGTTTTGAATGAGAAACGCAGTTTGTTGATAGAAAAAAAAAATGGGAATGAAAGTTAGCAACTTTGCGGACATGATACAGTAACAAGTCCTCATTTAATCCCTAATTTAATTATATTTGAGACGTAATCAGTAATTAAGCCTTGAAGGAATATTATTATTACACTGATCAGACATGAATGCACAAAAGAAAGCCAATCTTACCTATAATTAAAATCTATAAGTTTTATAAAACACGAAAACAATAAGCATTTTAGATGACGCACTAAGAAATGAAACCGATTGCATCGTCCACGTCCGTGAGACGTTTTGATAGATTTATTCAATCGATAATACATCGACTAACTCTGTTATTGATATGATTAGAACGAACGGTCGGGGGTGGCAGATGCCTCATCCTTTGATTTCTTAGCATTTTTGACATTCAAATATATACTTTATTATCAACACTGCATAGTTGAAAATATATACATTGTATATACCATATGAAATTAAATCTTGTTTGAAGGTTATTTAAGTTCAGAATGTATCGTCTAAATAAAATACCGTCTATCATAAAGTCCGAATCTCCAAACCCGTCACAGTGGGGTACTGAGTGGAACCCAAGAATGCGTTTTTTTTTTACGACAAAACATTTATAATCTGCCGCAATTATTAACAGTTTCTACATTCAGTATTAATGATCAGATACATAATTTTTAATGTCTCTAGGTGGGTCGGCTGCGTTTGTTGCCTCCGTCTCCGCCTCGTTTATTTTTCTGTACTGGCAACACCAGGTTAAGGTATCTCCGTGTTTCTGGAATTGTTATGTTATGGGCCTTAAAATTTTATTGCCTCGAGTTTTAAGTAATTGTTAATATAAAATAAGTGATTATTATAACGCCGTGTATAAATCATAAATATTTAAATGTTATTTTTATAAGACGATTAATTACATTTCACGAGGTAAACCTAAAAGATATTGTCGGTTTATAAACTACGACACAGTTTATAAACAAGCTCCCTGAATACTGGTTTGTGTTTTTGAAATGCTATTACACCTACCTATTAGACTAATTTATTATGTAGAAATCTAGTTAGGAATGTTGATAATTAAATAACACGGCGAATACAAAAAATACATTTCTTATAAATATTTTACAGTCCACTTTTTTGCAAGCGGCGACGTTGTTTATAAATACCTACTTTACTTAATAGTAATTATTCCCTTCTAATGCAATAACATGGCAAAAATATAGAATCTAAACCATCCTTTTTGAAGACGTAACGAGATTTAAGCTTTATTTCGCACTTAAAAAAGAGCAACACAAAGAGCATCGCTGTTCTGTTTTTCTTTGATACACTTCAAAATTACCACTGTAAAAAGTATAGCAGCCGTACTATCATAATAATAATACAACTAGGGATTATACAACACTATATTGGTGGAGTAAGGGCCGCGTAAGTAGCCAGTACCTGTTATACAAAAGACGAAATCAAAGGGCCATTGTATCAGTACAATACAGTCAAGTGGTTCGAAAGGCTTTTGTTAAACGCTCACCCGTCTTAGTGACGCCTTGCTTGTATGTCTGATGTTATACTGTAGAACCTACAATACTGATGGACTCATTTGATATTTCAGTTTTTGATGATATTATCATCATCGGCCAAAATGTCCACCACGTACTCCACCACGCATGCCCACTACGGATTTGGTGGAGGAAGGCTAGTGGTCAACCTACTGTTGTAGTTTTCAAACCGCCTAGGAGGCCAACAACTAGCTTAACGACTATCACAATCAACTGATAACCGGGACCAACGGCTTAACAACCTTCCGAAGCACGGAAAACGCTCGAGTTGAAATACCACTTGTACCGGCCTCATCGTGAGTAGCTTAGCTTTGCCGATCGATTGAGGGTCTTAGCTCACTATATCAGCACCGCTCCATCGCAGCAACGGCTTGGCACCGCCTCAACTCATCCAAATACTAGCTGCCAGCGCGCCGCCTGCGAGGTGGCAGCTTACGGGCGGCGCGGCGTCGTTGATATTGGTGGCGCGGCTTTGGCAAGATACCGCTCGCTGGCGTCACGCAGCAAGGTAGCAGGCCGCTCGCTGGAAGCGTGTGGTCAGCAGGACTAGTGGCTTGAAGTCCAATTACAAAGAAGAAGTGCGGCCATACTCATGTTTGTGGTAGATGTTTGTTCTACAGCGTGGTTGGTAAGCCTCTTCGCTCATACTGTCGACCCGCTACGAATGGTAAGAGATCCGTCTCTATACCGAGTTTTCCGTAAACTTATTCCGGGAAAAGGGGCAAGAAGACTTTTAAACATTCTTATTTCTTTACTGTATAAGATTTACTACCAACCAACTCCGACATCACAAAAACATTTTTCAAATGATTCTTACTAAATCACCTTTCTCGATTGAAGTGCAAGTGAAGGAAAACAGACTTTTCTCGCTTATGCTGTTTGTCCTGTATAACTTATATATGCATTACAAACCCTACTCAAATATAGGAGCAAATGTCGATCAAGTATACAATACATCATATGGTGCGTCCATGCTTGGCGAACCGAGCACGACCCGAGGCACGACACGAGCATATTGCAAGCACGATTCGCGTAGCGAGGATGCTAGCATTCGTAGCGTGCTCGACTGCGCTCCGACCGATTGTCACTTTTTTCACGAACATATTGTAGGCTCGTAAAGTGCGTCCACGCTTGAAATCAATAGCAACGTTCGTTCGAGGCTCGGCTCGTGCTCGCTTCGCCTAGCATGGACGCACCAATACATATCATCAGTGCTAGTGACGTCAAATGAAATATGGAAACCAGATAACTGATATACAACTTTTTTTTTTTCGTAAATACATGCTGCCAGCCTGCTGATAATTAATAGCGGCGGAGCACTCTATAGGAAATTACCTAAATAATGATATTAATTTGTAATTTTTAAGTTATTACATATACAACCAGACTCAGGACATGCGGATATTTTCATGCACAAAAATATTCTGGGTGGGAATCGAACCCACGACCTGCACTTTATAGGTAGAGTTCTTACAACCATGGCATCTGGCCCGTCAATTTATAATGTAGAACTAGCTGTCTCGCGCGGTTTCACACGCATTCCCGAGGGATCGTATGTTTTCCAGGAATAAAAAGTATCCTATGTGTTAATTCAGAACATATTCTATCTGTGTGCCAAATTTCATCCAAATCCGTTCAGTAGTTTTTGCGTGAAAGACTAATAAACATCCATACATACAAACTGTCTCGTTATAATTTTAGTAAGGAAGTAAAGTAGTTTATGTTTCTGGTCTAAATCTATTAGGTATGAAAGGAGTATATTAATTTTTAATCTTGATATACTGAAGGAGTCAATATCGATGTTTAAAAATGGAATCCGGACTTTATATAACCTCAGAGTAAATAAATACTACGTACATATAACCTATATAACTAAAAAGCTGATATTCACGACAAAAGTGAAGCAAATTAATTCGTATTACGACCTTTGTAGCTTAAACATGTTAACACGTAACCGGAATTAAATTAAACGTACCTATTTTGTATTCCGTGAACAATTCTTTCATTACGGGGACGAGAACCGCCGTATTGTTTAAACAGCCACCATGTTACGGGTGGTCTATTTTTTATTAAAAAAAATGTATTACTTCATATTAATCTATAGAATCACTAAATCAATAGTTATCTCAGAACAAAAGTTGTAGGGAACTTAAAATTTTGCTAATAATTAACAAATGCATACTTATTTTAGTAGTAGATGTATTTTCTATAAATATTTTTGAAAGTAACAATTTATTTTCACCAGTCTTTGTCGAATCCTGAAATCATAGCAACTTCATTTCTGACCCCATAATTATTGCAAGTAAATTGAAATATTTAAGATATTTCAAAACTTAAATACCAAATAAGAATAACAGAACTCAGCCAATATAAATGGCAACCCGATACTATTAAACATGCAACTTTTCTCACATCCTGAAGAACATTACATTCGCCCAAGAAGCCAAAGACATAAAACTAGATTAGTCCTGCCATTTTCAAAACTAACAATGTTTAGTTCTGGACCATATTTTAGTGCTATAAGAAAAGTATAATTTATTTATTACTAAATTAAAAGATTTTCTTATAAAAAAAGCATTTTATAATCTGCAGGAATTTTATAATGACACCGTAAATAAATAAATAAATAACAAATAATTAATATAATAGGTACTTTTAAAATTGTTATTTTCCTAATTTTTGTTTAATTTAATTTGATATATGTATTTAATTATTATTTAATATTATTGTCATGTTGCAGTGCCCTTGCAGGGCTCATGTATTGTACCACTTTATTATTTGTAACATCTTTAACATACTACATGAAGCAAGAATAAATAAATTGAAATTGAAATTATTTACAATACAACGTAAATTTTAATAAATTATTCCTTAGCTGCATTTGAATTATAAAACTGACGCCATCGTTAGGTAGGATGTGAGTCTAGAAATTATTGAATTATTTAATGATACCATAATATAACTATACTTTTATGCAATTGTAATACATCCGCGATTAGCTTACATAATACTTAATTTTATAGATATGTAGCTTTTTCATCGTATTGCAGAAGAGTTGAACCAAAAGTATAGGCCAAGTATATGTGTATAAGAGCCACCATTAAATAGGTTGAGAGCTTGCTCGCCGATTTGTCCGTGTAAGGCTGATAAGGCCAACTTGGGTCCACACCCTTCTAGTCAATAAAAAAAAAAGTAACAACTTGACAACATCTCTATGATTACTCTACATAATCTTATTGATTATAAACAGTAGAAGTAACTACATTATTTACCATATCGATGTATAAAAATGGAATCTGGACTTTTAATAAATGCATAAACATTGCTCTTTACATTTTCATACCGAGATAATTGACATATTATAGTTAATCTTTATATGTTTTAACGTCGTAGATAGAGATAAGTAATGGTTGTTATACAAACTTACTTACATGTTTATATTCCCCTTTATTATGTCAGTATAGATAAATGGAGATAAATTTGTGTACTTAGATAGAAGTGCAGCGCTCGTTGAACTCTTTACGAAAGTCGAGTTCTATTCTGTACTACGAACTTCTCGCTGGCAACGTATTCGACCGCAGCGATGTATTCAATGTACATTGACCGTTTATAATCGAAGCTTGGTATGCGCTTCAAATCTCAACAAGCAATGTATAGTTAACATGTACGTTAGGGTGACTAATGGACTTGCGGAATTAATGTTTGGTCAGTCATAAACTTCGTAGTGACTTCACCTTACATTCCTCAAATAGTAAACCTTCAATTCAGTGGAGCACGTAAGATGTTGTATTGGAAATAGCATTTATTATGATATTCAAGGTAGATAATTCAACTATGGATAGAAATATATATTTTTTGTATTTTAGAACACGAATATAAGGTTTCTGAAGTTTTGCTATCACAAGAACAAAAGCTTACTACAAATTACAATAGAACAGCCGCACTAGGATGTTTTTCTACTCATTCTGTGATTAATGGTAGTACAATAACTATAAAGTTCTATTATTACACCCGCTTCAATTTTACTATTATACAATGCAATAACTTACTGATTTTAACATAGCTAATTCCTATTATTAATTTGATTTCAATTACAAGTTTATGAAGGTTATATGATTTATAATAAAATTATAACTATAATATTACTGAAGTATGGCAAAAAAATATAAAGGTGTTCTAATAGTAGAAATAAAGATAATGACTTAAGATTTTTTTTCGTTTGGTTATTATTCATTGAATATAATAATAACTGATTTAACTTAATTAATGAAATATAAAATAATAAACTTATCGAATCCCAATTAATATATAAATTTAAAATTTAATCAGAAATGTTTAGATTTTTATTCCCAACATTACATATCTACAAACAAACCATAAAAATCATATTTGTCTAAGAAGTTGAATAACTTCTCTACTAAGCAGACTTATCCTTCAGACCTCGGCGTTCGAAACAACTGAAATAAACTTCGGCTCGTGACTCAAACATAATCACTTATATTAATTTATAAACAGAACCTCCTTGGCCGCTATCGGCAGAAAGTATTATCCCTATTCAATTGAGTATTAATTGGATCGGCGTGCTATTAGATCAGCTCGGACAAGATACGGGGCCCAACAAAAACTACAGGTATTTTAGGTTCAATCCATTTGGTAAGTTCAAATCATTTGTATTAGTACAAGCACGGGCCACAATGCGTAGTTATTAAACTTTTGTTACTTACGTGGATTTTTTTATCCCACGTACCTGCGTCCTTCTTGACGACGTTTACCTGTGCTCGAGAGAGGGCACAGCCGTGGGCCATAGATCTATGATTATGAAGACAAGCCTTAGTCCAGCTTTAAAACAGACTGATGTTTATAAAACAAGTTGTTATACACTATGAATTCGATCAATTTAATAGTTTTATAATAAGAGTTCTATATTAACTTGCAATTTATTCAATTCTTCGTAGTCGTAGAGACAGAGTTTTCGGCTCGAATAACTTATCAGACTTATTTAATATTACCCAGCAAAATATCCTCAATTTATATAAATGTTATCTGAATCATGACAAACATAAATCGTAATATTTTTGCATCAAATCCTAATAAAAATAAGAAAAATAATTTCCCGCCCAAACACACGGCAATAAAGTGCAGGGTCTCTAAAGCATTAGGTCTGTGGGTGCGCAGACGCACCGCGAGGCTCCACAAACCGGGCGGGCCAGTACACGATGGAAGTTAGTGCCGGACGGTTGTGTCTAGTGCAACGTCGCGAGTGATGTCGCAGCATGACTGCTGCGCGTGCCTTGTTGTGGTGCCTGTGCCTGACCGCTCTTGGGACGGTCGCGACCGCCGCCCGAGGGCACCGCTTACACCACGTCGTCCCAGCCCGTCACAAACACTCGGAATTCGTTAAGGGAAAGAGTAAGTGCCGCCCACGGTACTCTTGTGTCATGTTTTCCAATTTGGTTTTCGAATGTGCCCTCTGTGATAGTTAAATACGACTTTCGAACTTTGGCGGGCTACAAAAGTTCTCATCTTGTATGATACGCATACGCTCATTATCGTGCTGAAATAGTATATAGTATGTGGCCTCAATCAAACAACGCGCAGTGACCATAAAATACCTCCATAAAACTGTAGAAATAAAGCCCGGGTACGAGCTAATCGCTGGAATAAAATAAACAAAGCTTATCTTGAGGCAACAAACGTAGCCTTATATAGCTCGGAAAGCTGCTTGACGGTACGCTGAACTGGCCGTAAGAGGCACCGAGAGTACCTATTGCCTGTTGCGAGCACGAAACAATTAAATCTCATTTTGTCGGGGACGAGACGTTTCCCGAGAGACCTGAAAAGGATGCGAGACAATGTCCTTTGGGATGAAAGGACTTGCTCGATCAAGCAAGGTGTAAGCCACGTTACACCTTTCCACTTGTGGTTTTTGTGCTTCATTTTGTCAATTACATGAAATATTCTCTTTTGTAAAAATGTTATACATTTATCTCCAACTCCAGTTTTAATGGGAGTCACAAATTACGTAAATTTTCGTCTTCCTGTACTTTTTAATCTGTATGTTTCATAGGATAAAGTCTTCCTGATTTTTTCGAGACCATTGTTACTCACACTCATTAGAGTTTATTATTTATTTTCTTTGTAAAAGTAAAATAACAACGTAAAGCATCCAATGTAACAAGAACAAGTAACAAATACAGCATGCATAAATAAATATATATACATGTATGTATATTTTCTGAAAACATGTTCAGAGCCTTGACTACGATTCAATCACCCTTAAATAAAGCGATGACGAAAAAAACAAACATTCTTTATGTCCTGTTGTTTCTGTAGAAAATCTATAAATTTTATTGTACTATTTAACAATACATTCAATATTTAGGATTTGACGTAAGCTAATTTACTATGTCTAACCCAAGGTCTGACCTTTGTAGCTGACCCTGTCCAGTCTACTTTACCAGTTCTAATGGCTCATAAAACTATACATGCTTACTTACGAACAGAAGGACAAAGCAATATCAGAACCTCAGAAACCCTTGAAGGATTACTCGTCAGTTTAACGGCTCGTAACTCTAAACTTATTTTGACCGATTGTTATAGGACTTTGTTCGTTTATTACCAAGTTTTTGAGAGCTCCATTGTTTAAAACATATATTATTATAACAATCCACATAGAGGAACATTGATATTTTTTTCGTTGATGACGTTATTGTATTAGTTAGAATATTGATTTGGGTGTTTGCCATGTTTGTACACTTGGAACAAATATGAGAAACAAGTACTTTAAAAGTTATACCCATTTTTACCAAATAATTCCTAATTAAGGAAACTCAGAAGAAATTTCGAATTGATTTTGTATATAATGCTGTCATTCTGAGTTGCGCATCTCTTAGCTGGCGGTGAAAATGGGCGTCAGACCCGTACTTTTCATCTTGGAACTATTATTTTCATTTATCACAATGTATTCTTAAGACTTAACTGTTTGATTTTCGACCTTAACATGATTTCAGTAAATACTTATAAGTTGACAAAATTTTTGGTAGCAGCATTTTCTGGTTAAGATTTAAAAATTATTATTATTGTAAGCCAGTACTAGTATAACTAAAAAATCTGATCTTTGTTTTACAGTAGTTTGTTTGTGAAGTTTTGAAATACCGGAAAACATAAAGTATCGCCGGAAAGCCTTAATTATTAGATAGATCTAACATAAACCGGTACATAAAATTAGTCAAAATATTCATTTTTTATTTGGAATAAAAAATATCGAATTTCAAACTAATGAATAAGTTTTTTAAATTTTTAGTAACAGATTAACGTTGAGATAAAAATACAGATTCTATCTTAAAAAACGAAACACCTGATCTTAATTAATCCGCCTATAAAATGGAGTGGCAGTTAATCAGTTAATTATTATTAATTTTAAAGGCTGACTTATGATGCTAACCTCATTAGTTTCGACTTTATTGGATTCGACTTCTAGAGCCCAAGCTGAATAAACCGCTTTGATTCTGAGTTGAAATCAAAATGAAGTGGACAATTAATATAAAACCACTGATTTAAAAAAAAATCAGGTACTTATCAGATAAACAAAAGTCCAGGAAAAGAAGTCTATATTACACGGTAATTATATAAATTTATATGGTATTGGCCAAGAAAACTCGTATGGTACTCGCCCCACACACGGCAACCTTATCGCACTGTCTCTTTCTATTACATATACGATGATAGAGACCCCACAATGAACCAGTAGGTACTGTCAGTCATAAACTCGATGAGTATATAAAACAAGGCTGTACGATCCATTTTTTACGCACATCGTCCATCTATTAAATGCTTAATTTATATTTATTATAGATTTATGTAACACAACACATGGTTCCATTTATGCGCATGATCATATCAAGTTGTTTATACCATTCAGTTGTTTTGTTTTCAATAAAGAGGAGTGGATTCTGTTCAAACTAAATTAGGGAAAGGCACGGATTAAACAATTATACAAAACTACACCCGCGGTTTCACTTGCGTTTCGAACAGGATCAAAAGTATCCTATGATTGATTTATGTATTCATTTTTAAGACGCAAACTTAAACAATTGGCATCCTTTGCCAATAATAACCATTGCATCAAATATATATTTCAACCGCGTACAAACTGTTACAATTTCCAAGAAGTTTACCAAAACACGTCATAACTATGCTCTCTACGGTGCACACATATGCAACGAATCCGCAAATCGAATAAAGATTATGAAGTAGGCTCACACATTTTTAAATGGTGACTTTATTTAATACGAGGAAATAATAACGCGCCGACGCATTTCCATGGAATAATGCACTTAAAGTCCACATTTGTTATTTAACACCTGGCTCGTTAATCCAAGTAGGCGTTGTTATTGGCAAAGGAAAATGTTGTTTGTGATTTTTCCATATATAATTTAAGGTTTCAGCAAAGACCTTGAATTACTGCGTCCTATGCGTATTTGCGAAGCGCTCGTGGTGTAGCACGAATAGCCGTTCTTAATCGATCGGCAAAGTTAAGCTACGTCTGTCGTGGTCGGTACCTGGATGGGTGACCGTCTAGTGGTATTTCATATCGAGCGTTTCCGTGCTTCGGAAGGCACGTAAAGCCGTTGGTCCCGGTTATCACTTAATTGTGATAGTCGTTAAGCCAGTTGGATGCCTCCAAGGCGGCTTGAAAAAATCCAACAGTAGGTTGACCACTAGCCTATCTCCACCAATCCGCAGTGGGCACGCGTGGTGGAGTATCTGCCCATTCCCTTTCACCCTGATTTTGTGAAAGGAGGCCTGTGCTCAGCAGTGGGACATTATAGGCTGATTATGATGATGCGTATTTGTAGGCACCCACTAAGGAAAGGTTTTTTAACATTCAACCCACGGGATATAGAAATAAGGGTGAAACAGTGGGGCAGAACTCTTAGTACTAAATATATCTTGGATTAAAATGTATTAGTTAATTCTTTTGATAAGTTGTGTCAATGAAACCCAATACTTTTTTAAATATGTTTTCTTATTAAAAGGCATGCCAGATATTATAGCCAGTGGTTTATAGTATTAAACACTACAGTCTTGTTAATTACCTGGTCAACCATAAAAACAATAATTCTCTAACACCACGCATATAATATACATTAACGATATAAAATCTCGTTTCTGTACGTATTAACGACAACGTTAGGATTAATCAACCTTTAATGATATGCAAGACGAAAACTTTAAGTTTCTTGACCCACAGATTATACATATATCCGATATGAAAATACCTCTAAATGTAAAATAACCGGAATGTATTACTGATTAGTGAGTTAGACTTTTTTTGTATGAATTTATTGTGAATATATTCGTTTTCGTGACGCCAGTCTAAGATACTTTACTGCTACGGAAAGAGTTCAACGAGTTACGATATAAGAATTTTTTTTTTAAATATATTTTTCTTTGGGTTATAATTGTATTAATAACTTACCTATACTAATTATAATGAACTGAAATGTTTGTTTGTGTGTTTCCACGCGTTATTCTAACTAACAAATCGATTGGAGATTGGATTTTGGCGTTAGATTGCTCGCTTATTGAGGAAGGTTACAGGGAGTATGACATCACGCTAAAAGCATGTAAACCCGTGTGCAGTTAGTGTTTCTATAAATTATTATAGTATAGATCTTAAATAAACTAATTAACATTTAAAAATGCCCATATTTAACCGACCCTTTATCGAATTATGCGAAATTATACACTGAAGGTTATTCTTTGATCGCAACAATCCATTTAAATACAATATAATATTATTAATACAGTTAATTAAACGAATACAATAGCTATACGTGTCATTGAAGCAAATTTAATTTATGCTTCAATTAAATTAAACAAAGTTACCTAAATAAAACTTATTTCACTTTCGAGGAAAAGTATGGTTCGGTTTTCGAAATCTTACACTGCGGCTCGAATTAGTTGATCGCTTTATTATGCGTCCAATGCCTCATTAGTACGTTGCGCGTAGGAGAAAATAATACGGGCGCGGCAAGCTATGGTCTACATTGCTGTATTGTAGTGAAAGGTCGCGTTACAAGAACGAAATGGCTGAGGTGTAAAACCTGTTCCAATACTTCAGAATGCAAGTAACTGGATAAAAACATTGCCCCGAGACAAACCAGTCGCTCGGCGAACATACTTAAGGACTGAGGGATTGCTTCACAGACTGACGTCTTCTTATTCCATGCATATAACCCATTCCTCTACAACCTTAGGTCTACCTAGCCACACAAGTATTTACGTATCCCTTAAACAAATCAATATACATGTTTTTTTTAATTATCATATACCATCTGTTAATTTATCTGTAATTGAACCTGTTATTGATACACGAGTATCTAAACGCGTGTTATAGATTGCCTAGGCCATGTGTTTATGTATTTGTTTTTATCGCAATGTTTTTGACATCTGTTTTTTTTTTTATTGTTAAGAAAGTGGGGGCAAGGCCTTATCACCCTTACACGGGCAAATCGGCGATGCTACTCAACCGGGGGTTTGATATCTGAATGTTAGTAACCGTATTTGAGTTAGCTTCGTGTGATTTAATGTCATTTTTATATCAGTTTGGAATCAGTGAGCGCGACAAGTTTACATCAATACTATCTCGTAAATCATCGGGACTAACAACTGGGTCGACCGGACACCAGATTTCTACTACCCACACGATAAACAACCAAATTTAAAAGCACGTATATCACGAGCACGCTAGAACTATTCAGCGACATTTGAAATTTGTCGTATAAGCGTAGGTGGAACCCCAGCCGAATTATAAAGCTACAGTTTTGAACTGCATTGAAATAACTCAAATACTTTTCCATCTGGTCGGTTGCTCCCACATTATACGAGTGGTATTTTGGAAAGTTTTTTTAATTAATTTGATCACAATAGTTTATAATAAATTTGGTACAAAAATGGTACTAAATACATATAAAATCAAGGGAATATAAAATCTTGTATTTTGAAGATTCTTTATAATATACGTATCGTATGAAGGGCACCCAAAGTCGAATCTGTAGAATTAGCGCCTCATCGCTAAAACGAGCTCAACTAACGGTTCTACAGAGAATAGATTCATAATTAAGGTACAGTTAAAATTAGACATGTTTCCAATTTATCAATACCACAGATGAACGAACCAAGTGCTAGATCATGTAGTTTCATATGCACAAAATAAGTAGTTTGTGCATCATTATGACTAATATTATTAAATTAAAGAGCCTACTTAACTATCCTTTTTAAATATACATATCAATGCTAGTAAATGTTTCGTAGTGTGTTTGTTAATATCTAGTAAGTAGAAAGCAAATAATATTTAATTCCAAACTAGACGATTCCAATGTTGAAAAACGTAGAGATATCATATGACGGTAACACTGCACTTCTGTATGCATACTTCAGAAGAAAAACGTCTATTATTATTTGTTCGGGCAGGTAAGAACTACCTTGCGACTTGAATGCTTTTCAAATATCAATAGAGTTTTGTCACAAAAAATATTATTGTGTTTAGGCGCAGCATTCTCTGACAAAGGAATTGTTTCTAAGCCTTAAATTTAAGAAATAAGAACCAAATTCTAATGCACGTGGAACTACAAACAACACCTACCTATTACTATTGAAAAATACTGGAGATTCTTAATATTGATAATGAAAATACTGATATAGGCAATGAAAAAAATACTATTTGCAATTGTCTCAAATGAGACAATAAAATAAACTGTAACCAACTGTTCACGCTCTATATTTTTAAACACAATCACACGTTAACGTTTACTCTGTGCCTAAACAGCAACAATCGTATATTTTTGTTCGGCGTAGAAACAAACATAATAACAGTACCGATATATTTAATACAATTTCGACGTGTTTCCTAAATTCGTTTTACATACGCGGTTTAGTTTCACATCTCAGCTCTGTAGGACGAAGTAACATGGTATTGTAAACTATTTTCATCGTTAAAACACAAATAGCGGTGTTACGTGTAGCGTAGTAGAAGAAACTGGCTTTTGAGCCCGCCCACACGGCAACGCCTCTTCGTTAGACGCGCTCAGTTCCTAACTTGTCGTACGTCGACCTAATATAAATAAATTGTTTGTATTATAAGATGTATTGACGACCGCCTAATTAAGTTATACACGTTTTATTTACGTTTTCATTTGTTCGCGTAGCTGATGTTACTATTTTTTGTTTCAGTATGCATCGGGACAAACGGTCGGATGTCGGTTCCGTCGAACCGCGACACACACTACCGGAATCTTCGAGATCGATTCACCAATTGTACATACGTCGACGGGAATCTCGAGCTGACGTGGCTGCAGAATGAAACCATGGACCTATCCTTCCTCAAATACATAAGAGAGGTCACCGGTTATGTGCTCATTTCGCACGTCAACGTGGGACATATCGTCTTACCTCAGCTGCAGATTATTCGCGGACGAACACTCTTCAAATTAAAAGTGAGAGAAGAAGAATTCGCCCTTATGGTTACCATGTCCACCGCGTTCACGCTGGAACTGCCAGCACTGCGAGACGTCCTCCGCGGTAGCGTCGGCATTTACAATAATTACAATCTCTGCCACGTGAAGACGATTAACTGGGATGAGATAATAACAGGAGTGAACGCGACATACGTATTTGTGTATGATTTCACCGCACCGGAGCGATCTTGTCCGCGATGCGACAACAGTTGCGAGGCAGGCTGCTGGGGCGATGGCCCTGAGAATTGTCAAAAGTTCTCCAAGACGAACTGCAGTCCACAATGCGACCAAGGCCGCTGTTTTGGGCCGAACCCGCGAGACTGTTGCAACACGTTCTGCGCCGGAGGTTGTACCGGTCCGCTTCCGAGCCAATGTCTCGCATGTCGAAACTTTTACGATGAAGGCACGTGTTCCCAAGAATGCCCGCCGATGCAAAAATATAACCCCACTACTTATTCATGGGAACCGAATCCGAATGGGAAGTATGCCTATGGTGCAACTTGTGTAAGAAACTGCCCAGAGCACCTTTTGAAAGACAACGGAGCCTGCGTGAAGAGCTGCCCACCTAACAAGACTGCTGTGAATGGCGAATGTATACCTTGCAATGTTACTTGCCCAAAGACATGCCGTGCAGAGAAACCCATTCATTCCGGAAATATCGAAAGTTTTAAAGAATGCACCATAATAGACGGCTCGATTGAGATACTAGAAATGACATTTACGGGATTCCAGCATGTAAATCCAGATTATTCATTCGGGGAACGCTACGCGAGAATGGAACCCGATAGTTTGGAAGTGTTCAGCACAGTGCGGGAGGTCACTGGTTACCTAAATGTTCAGGCTCATCATGCAAATTTTACAAGTCTCTCGTACTTCCGAAACCTGGAAGTAATAGGGGGACGACAAGTGGTCGAGAATCTATTTGCTTCCCTTTACATTGTGAAGACATCATTGAAATCATTGGGCTTAAAATCTTTAAAGAAAGTAAATTCCGGGTCCATAGGAATTATGGAGAACAAAAACCTATGTTTCGCTGATAAAATTGCATGGAATAAACTCCTGAAATCAAAAGAACACAAGCTTGCCATTCAGAAGAACGCCGACCTGAGGACTTGTGGTAAGTTTGCTTGCGAGTTATTTTCTGAGGATCCTCATAGTTAGTTTAGATTTAGTAAAAAATGTTGCCAATGCGATTTTTCTTTTTAAATACTTTTTATGTTTCATCAGCGAATTGTACTTGTATTTATTGATCACCTTGCATATAATATCCAACCAGGACAATCACAAACACACACCTAACCAAATTAACAGCAATGCTACATAATTACTGCGCGATTATAACCCTGAAATATTTACCAAGACACTTAAAAAAGAAATTTATGTTTTTATAATATAACTACATGTTTTTTGTTTAACAATTATGAATTTAACAGAAAGGGCAAATTTGGTGTGCGATCCACAATGTTCACCGGACGGCTGCTGGGGACCAGGGCCAGACCAGTGCCTCTCCTGCCAAAACTTCAAATTCGGCGAGACCTGTATTCAGAATTGCAGCGTAAACCCCGGGTGGGTATTTTAACGAATTGTTTAGGTTTATTCTGCAAAATAACTTCATTCTAAACTAACCTTCTTGCACTGCGAAAGTCTATTGAATATCTTATTGCTCAATATACTCTTACCTATATTGTACAATTATTTATAAAGCTAGGTAGATCAGAATTCATACATTGCATTATTAAATTAAAATAGGACTCGCTGGTTGGGCTAATTAAAAAAACATGCAATTTATCCTACGATATATTGAAATTAGGTTCCCAAAAGGTTTTACAAGTAATTTACCTTTTAAGTCTGGTGGCAGTCAGCCTTCGTCGAATCTGGCGGACTGATTATCATAACAAAACCGAATTATGTGTGGGTAGCAAACTCTTACCGGTTCGACGTCCGAACGTCGCGTCGGTTCGTTCTCATTGTTTGGTCTCAGACAGTAACAGTTGTTTATTGTGATTTTAATATTTGTGTGAATATATTTTGACAGAATATTTGTTTCACTTTTCAGGTTGTACAATGCTGGACCGAAGATCTGCAAACAATGTCATTCCGAGTGTATAGACGGGTGCACAGGACCAAGCCGTGCTAACTGTACGAGATGCAAACATGTCCGTGACGGACTATACTGCGTCTCTGCATGCCCAGATGCAAGATATTCATCCGAGAACGGCACATGTCAACCATGCCATTATAACTGCATCAATGGATGCACCGGCCCAGAGAACACTGTGGGAAAAGGTGGCTGCAATTCTTGTAAAAAAGCTATCATCAGTGTAGAAGCTACTGTACAAAGTTGTCTGAAAGAAAACGAACCTTGCCCAGATGGCTACTATAATGAATGGGTTGGCAATGTGAAGCCACTAGAAGGAAAAGTTAAAGTTGCCTGCAGGAAGTGCCACCCGTTATGCATTAAATGCACAGGCTTTGGTATCCACGAACAAGTGTGTCAAGTCTGCAATGGCTTCAAAAGAGGAGATCAGTGCGAAGATGAATGCCCCACAGATCATTTCACAGATGAAGTAAGCAGGACTTGCACGCCTTGTCATCACGAATGCCGAGGATGTACGGGTCCCTCTTCGACAGATTGCATCAAATGTCAAAACCTTAAATTATTTTTTACCGAAACGAACTCGATTGATCTCAGACCAGTTTTTAATTGCACCGATGCCTGTCCTGATAATTTGCCTCATAAGATATATTTTGACGAAGAATTACAAACTCAAATAGATGAACCATTTTGCTCAGATTTTGACAGTCAACCATATAGTCTGGCAACGGCGAGAACACCTACTGTGTTGGTGATAATATTGGTATTAGCATGCTTGCTATTGGTGATATTCGGAATTATCGGTTACACCTGCAGGCAAAAAGCAAAGGCTAAAAAAGAAGCTGTGAAAATGACTATGGTTATGACAGGTTTCGAGGACAACGAGCCTCTGCGACCAACTAACGTTAAACCGAATCTAGCCAAGTTAAGAATTGTAAAAGAAGCTGAGCTTCGTAGAGGAGGCATGCTCGGGTTTGGTGCTTTTGGTAAAGTTTATAAAGGCGTTTGGGTACCCGAAGGAGAAAACGTTAAGATTCCAGTGGCTATAAAAGTTTTAAAAGAAGGGACGGGCGCTAATAGTAGTAAAGAGTTCTTAGAAGAAGCTTACATCATGGCAAGTGTAGAGCACCCTAATCTTCTCCAATTATTAGCTGTATGTATGACGAACCAAATGATGCTTATCACACAACTAATGCCTCTCGGATGCTTACTAGACTATGTGAGAACTCATAAAGAGAAAATAGGATCGAAAGCATTCCTCAATTGGTGTACACAAATCGCACGAGGCATGTCGTACTTAGAGGAGAAAAGATTAGTGCACAGAGATTTAGCTGCACGGAACGTTTTAGTACAAACTCCAAACTGTGTTAAAATAACTGATTTCGGTTTAGCAAAACTATTAGATATTAATGAGGACGAGTACAAAGCTGCCGGGGGTAAGATGCCGATAAAGTGGTTGGCATTAGAGTGCATACAACACAGAATATTTACGCACAAGAGTGACGTGTGGGCATTCGGTGTGACAATATGGGAGATCTTAAGTTACGGAGCGCGTCCATACGAGAATATCTCGGCGAGAAACGTCCCGGAACTGATCGAGAATGGGCTTAAGTTGCCGCAGCCCAGCATTTGCACCTTAGATATCTACTGCATCATGGTCTCATGTTGGATGTTAGACGCAGATAGTAGACCGACATTCAAGCAGCTGGCTGATACATTCGCAGAAATGGCGAGGGATCCTGGCAGATATCTTGTTATTCCTGGGGACAAGTTCATGCGTCTGCCGTCCTATTCAACACAGGTTAATAATTTGTTTAATATTTATTATGTATACAATATATAACATAATACTATTGCACCATATAATTTATGAATGTTATGATTACAATTTTAAATTATCCTAGAAATAAACTTTTATGTGTTACATTACTCAACTTGGAGAAGGCGAGTACCCACAATAGTGGAAAACCTAGCCCGATGTCTGAATAATATTGGTCTGTCGTAAGAATTACGTTAAAATTAATTATTAAAAATAAATTAGGAGCCATAAATAAATCTCCAAACGTAAATAGGATCACATGAAGATACCCATAAAATAATCTAAAGAAATATTATTTGAAGGAAAATGCTAATGATTGTTTTATTCACGTTTCAGGATGAAAAGGAAATGATAATAAATCTTTCATCAGCAATAGAAGGACCAGAATCACTAGTGGAAGCAGATGAATATCTTCAACCGAAATTCAAGACTGCACCCGGCACAGCCACATCAAATTCAGCCGTCAGTGGTGGACTTGAAACCCAAACCAGCTCATTGAAGCCATGCACTTCTTCTTCGTGGGCAAACAACGTCACCAGCCCAGAATGCGTCACCTCGGACGGTTCTAACAAACCTGAAACATGGGATCACGAACTTCTTAGATATAATCACCAAGTAAATCCTGATGGCTCTGAGTTACGGCACTACTACAACAACGGGGTCTGCGCTTCCGACAGTTCGAGTTCGAGATACTGCAGCGACCCTATGAAAACTAGACCGGAGGGTTCCATAGAGGACAACTTTGATAGCATGTCCAAGATAAAAGAAGCCCAAGTAGGAAACCTGAAACTGAACTTGCCATTAGACGAAGACGATTACCTGATGCCGTCACCTCAGCACAACCAAAACGTGTCTGTGTACATGGACTTGATAGGTGAAAACGGGGAAGGCCAGGATGTGAAAGACTTGCGTTTTAGTGGTTTCGTCGGGTCGAAGAGATGCGTGGATAACCCAGAGTACTTGATGTCGGAGGAGAGCGTGCCGACGCAGACGTTGGGCATTCCCACGGAGCCGGTGGCGATGGAGTCAGTTTGCGAGAGCGAGGGCAGCGGCAGTGTGCAGTCGACGCCGCGGCCCGCCACCACCAACTACCTGCCGCAGCGCTCCGTTGAAGAGGAGTCCATGTCCGACCACGAGTACTACAACGACCTGCAGCGCGAGCTCCAGCCGCTCCGTAGGAACGAGACCACAGTGTGAATGCGCCCGCCCGTGTGCAATATCGCACTGCGATACTGTTTGTTTATAGACTGATCTCCCGCGTCTAATTACTATTATACTTTATAGTGCGCACGCTCAAGTGCGCTCAAGTGCCATTGGTGTGATGGCTAAGTGTTAGCTTGTTGACGATACTTCAACAAAGAATTTTATATTAGTTATAAACGGACCATTTTGTTATAAATTTTTATTCATGAAATTTTGTAAAGGAACTGTTATGAATTAGGTAGTAATTTGTAAAAATATATAATGTTTTTATCTCGTGCCCGTACGATGCATATAACAAAATATAAGTTATTTATTAATGTAGACTAAGAAAGGCTATGTTTACGTTTCTCGATTGCTGTAGTTGTAGGTAGCTAAGCGAGTGTTATTTTAATTTTAAAGCTGTGATAATTAGATTAATTATAATATAATGGGGACCAGAGAAATTAATTAAGTATAGACGTTAAATCATGCCCTTTTTGAATAAATTTTGTGAATAAACATTTTGCCATTGAATTAATAACATACACGTACTTAGGTTTAGGAACCTACAAATATTTCTTGATCTTTATCGTGTCGTGATAGCATTTATTCCATGAACATTCCTAAAAATAAATTATAGAAATATCATTCTTCTGACATTACACAATTTTGTATGGGATATTTTAAACCTTCAACTCAACCATACCGCAGCAAGATCTTGCCACTGAAGGGACCAATATGCTGTAAAATAGCCATTATCACTTGCCTATTACTTTTTGCCTTTTTTTACATCAACTGATAACTACTCTGTGTATATTATGTACATACATTATTTTTTATTTTTTTTAAAGCAATAAAACAGTTTTTATTGTAAATGTATTGTCACTTTACGAGCACTGTCGTTTAGCACAAATAAAGCTCAATATATGTCTAACTAAAATACATATTTCCTCGATAGTATTAAGACTAAAATACAAGATGGTTCCTAAAAGGGTTGAATGAAGCGAAATAGCAATAAGTACTGAACAACATTTTAACAGTCGAAAAAATATATAATTTATTTTACGAAATATCGTACGAATTTTCGTATGTTTTGACGAGTTGTGAGGGAATTTTTCGTTTTATTACTTACCCTTTACAGACCAATTTGTATATTTTTTTATATTAAGACGAAACCTTCGTTTGCCATGTAACATGTAAATAATAAAATACCTATTGTAAATAAAATAACGCTCTAGCTAGGTGCAACAAGTATGTTTGTATGTCAGTAGTAACTATTGACTTATGAAATACCCATGTGTAATTGTTTTATTTTTTATTTTACTATTTAACGAGTTTGTAATGTTCATCTGTGCTGGAGGAACTCTAAATTGTATCGTGCCATTACACATAATAATAATAAGTATTTTCATGTTTATATGAGGATAATATAAATTGATTACTTACTAATGAACGTGCTTACATAGACCCACATAGTTTTCTTCTTATAGTTTTATTTTACTGTGTATTGTTTACTTTTGTTACTCTCTACGTTTCTAGTTATCTAGGCATCTATCTTAAGATAGGTCTATGCTAGGCGAGCCGAGCACTAACCAAGCCGCCCTGCGCGTCGTCAATCGCTGCGTCGTAAGCTAGGCTCGTTGTGTGGACTACACTTGACGCCGCGAGCGAAGACGCCGCGCAGTACGGCTCGGCTCGTGCTCGGCTAGCTTAGCACCTTTACAGATCTGTGTGAGCATTTTCATTGAATAGAACACAAATAAAGACATTTCATGAAAAATCATAATCATAATGTATAAATAAAATTAAGTTTTGCATGGCTAACATATGTTTTCTCCATAAGATAAACAAACAAATCGAATGTAGGTACTTATACCTTGATAAATGACATTTGAAATAAAAGACGTGTTGTTAATTTATTGATCCCATACCTGGACGTATCGCCGTATAGAGCCACACCAAAATGTATTGTTTTTTTTCTATTTTTGTGTGAAAATCTTAATGCGGTTCACAGAATACATCTACTTACCAAGTTTCAACAGTATAGTTCTTATTGATTCGGAAAAAGTGGCTGTGACATACGGACGGACAGACAGACAGACATAACGACTGATTTAGAAGTACAAACGAGGCTCTTCCATATGATACCCCATTTAAACTTGTCCCCCTACTTTGAAATTTTGGTCCCCCATCCCGGCCCCTTTTACAAAGAAAATATAAACATTTTTATAACTATTCCAAATTTCAAATCAAGAGCATCAGTGGTTGCTGAAATATAGCGCTGTGGCAGACGGACAGACGGAAAAAGTGGCACCATAAGGTTTCCTTTTTACCATTATACCACCTGAGGATTTTCACATCATAACATATTTCTACTTGTGATAGAACACAGCAAACGGTCCAAAATTCAGCGGCTGAGGAGTTTTAATTTTGCAACAATCTCACGTTCATAATCCACATTTTTTGCCATAAATTGGCACGTAGGTATTTAGGTTATTATTAATAGTACTAGTAGCAATATGACTATGTATTTTAAATTGAATCTAAATATGAAACTCGGATGTGGTGATTTTCACCCAGTTTGTATAAAGGAGTTTCCTCTTAACTCAGTGGCATAGGAAGGTGGGGGCGGCAGGGGCTGCCCGCACAGGGTGTCACTCTTTTGGGTGACACGACACCCAACTGTAAAAAATAAACCTTCACCCCCCTATTTATAAATAAGTTGTAAGTCAAGTATGTAATACCTCAGAGTAGATAAATACTACGTACAAGTAATACCTAGGTTTTAAATATATCCGTCACTTTCTAATGTCTTATTTCTAAACCTATATACAAAAAAGGCTGGGGCATCTTAATACCTGGGGGTGTTACAAGACTGACTAAAACCTTATTTATTAATAAGGGGGTCAGAGTTTGACGAGTGTGACGGATTCGTGACATTTCTTGTAATTCAAAATTTAGAAATTGGTCTGCACCGTACTGCACCGGGTGCCATCATGCTATACTACGTCACTGCCTTAACTTACTGATGTTGTCCATTCTTCCATGCCCTACGTGAATGTTGTGTGCACCTTTTTCTCATCGCGTCAAATCGCGTGCCAGTTTCTTTGTGTTCGTTTTTGAAGGGTCTGCTAACGCTATGAACAAAGATATCTCCGTTCCGAGAGACATTACTTATGTGAACGCCACGTACATTTGCTAGTTCAGTTTTTCTAGTCTGTATATTCCAGAAATAGCTATTCTTAACTATAGTAAAAGGAATGATCGGCTCAATGTTGCAATTTTATTATAATTTTGCCATTTTTTTTTAATCGCTAATATGTTTGACGAAAGCGGAACAAATCACATGTGATTTTATTCAGTAAATAGATAGTTTTTTTACCCGACTGATCCGGAAGGAGGGTTATGTTTTTTACACAAGTTACCTAATACTTGTACTATTCCTACTTTTTATGTGTCGTTATATTTAAGATATGCACTGATGCTTTAATGGATCGGTGTATTAGGTACCGATTTTAAAATTGAGAGGAAATAAAGCATGTTGAAAAAAACATTTTTTTTTGGCAGGGGAAACCCTATGCCAGACACTTTGCGTTTTGATTTTTTCTAATTATTATTATTTGTTATGTTAGAAAAGCGTAATTTGTGAAAAATCGCGGTTCGAAAGATACAGTACCTACTGGACATCAGAAATTTCGTAGGGAACCCTACAATTCTGATTGTTTCTACATTACATGGCAGAAATAAATCATATGTGACAAAAAAAAACTTATATTGCCTACTTAAAATGGTTGTTGGGACCTTACCTAATTTGCACGCATCTGAGATAAAAAAATAGGAAGATAATTTTACGCATTTCTGTTAGCTCCCGGGCCATTCAATCGATTACTACTAACAAGTTCATAATAAACAAGAGTTCCTCAATATAAGTTTGTTTTAATAAAATACTTTTACATAAATATTTGAATACAATATAAATTAAAAATACTTTTCTCTATACTTAATAAATACCTACGTAAAGATCTTAGAAATTGCACAGTTGGAAGATTCATTCATTCGAGAAAAATATATATTAGTCATTCTTACACTAGATCTTATCAGAATAATTTCGAGCAAAATACAATAAAAATTAGAAAACCGATAATTGTTTTACAAGAAAATCACTTACGACTTAAACTATGTATATTCCTAGTAATCATATATTGGTGCCGATTCTGTTGTAAATCTCACTTAAACTAATTTTAGTCACATCACATCTCAAGCTGTCAAATTAGTCTTTGCCGTCAAATGAAGATTTGCGGTTATTTAGACGTACAGTAGTACCCAACTGATATGGCTTACCGATGTACCTGCGCAGAAGATACATTTTCAAAGCACGGGAAATGCTATTGGTCGGCAGCTGCCGCCATGTGTGCGGAGATTCACGACGCGCCTTATCAGTTGGGTATTACTGTACAGGTGTACCCAACTGATAAGGCGAATCGTGAATCTTCGTTCACACAGAAAAGAAAGTATGGCCCCGGAGATTAACGAAAGAATGCTTAAAACTTTTAATCGACCTTAGATCACTACTATAAGGTTCATAATACACTGCAGCTGTTAGTTCCATCTCACTCGCAAGTCACGTCCCCCCTCACACATGGCGGCAGCTGAGGACCAATAGCATTCCCGTGCTTTGAAAATGTATCTTCTGTGCAGGTACATCGGTAAGTCATATCAGTTGGGTACTACTGTAACCGCGATAGATGGTAGGATAGATGGACTAAATTTACTTTCTCACATCCTTTTCTTACGTTTTTTGTGAGAAAGAGACATAGTGAGACTAAATGATTTAAGTTGTAAACAACAGAATCAGAACCATTATTTCCAACAACTTGGACAGTCAGTAGATAATTCGGATATTAAGTAAATAAATACGTATATTGAAGCCTGAATTTAAATCAAATCAATAAATAAATTAAGCAACGTAATCTTACATTATATCTTTAGATGGAATGCATAAATGGAAAAAAACGCGCGTATAATAAGTATAATGTAATGCGCATATGTATATATAACACAAGAAAATTATAAAACAGGTAGTATAGCAGTAGCATTTGCACAGGGTGGTACAGAGAAACCGCACAGAAGACTGCCTACTTAAAAATCTTAGCAGTATTACACTATCCTATTTTTAGGTTCCTAACTAGGAAATAGGAAAGTGTAATCACAGTTAGAACGGTTAGTGTCCTAAGTAGTGAGATAGGAAGGTCCCGACCGCTCTACTTCCTTAAATAAGAAAGTGTTAACGCATCGCTCAGATTTAGGACGTTTAGGGATGTAGCATCGTTCTTCAAAACATCGATGTTTTGAAATAATATATAAAATGTAATATCAAAAATATGTCCTTATAAAAAGGACTACTTTTATCCTATTTAAGTAGGAAGACGCTTATTAAGCCCATCACAGACGTAGCTATAATATATATTAATATAAATCATAGCAAGGCATATTACGATATATTTTTAATACTAATCTTTGAGTGACTGCACACATACTATATTTCTGTTACTTCACCAACTTGTATTTTAATTTATATTATAGCTCGGCATAATATAATAAAGCGGAAGTTTTTTTGTTTGTTTAAACGGGCTAATCTCTGGAACTACCAGAAAGATTCGAAAAATTCTTTCACTAATAGGAAGCTACATTATCCCCGAGTATTATAGGGTAGGTAGGGTTTTTATCCCGGGAACCCGGAGAACAGCTAGTTAATATTAATTATAGCTACGTCTGTAATGGGCCTGTTGAAGAAGAAAGCACGGTGAAACAACGTCATCTTGATTTCGTCGGTCGGCAGAGCACAAAAGGAATGAATGAACGATTTCGATGTTTGTGACGTTTGACATCGATCTTAAAATAATAGAATACCGTTGTATTTTAAATGTTTTCTTTTAAGATCGGAAGTTAATAAATGGACGTTAGCTAAGGTATTGAGGTGAAAAAACTGTTCAGTACCTCTACGATGAGTTTTCTACACTAACGTAATCTACACACGCTAACGACTACGGTGAATATTTGGTATGACGAGCACCGCCTCTAGTGGATACTTTTGGAAGCATTTCATACAAAACGTTTCACCGTAGTCGCTAGCGACTGTAGATTACATTAGTGTAGAAAACTCATGGTAGAGGTACAGATTTAGTTTAGTGAACATACAGGAGCTCATTTGTGTTCCTTAAAAATTGTAAGTACTGTGATCGGTTTGAGAGAATAAAAAATTAAAACATATCGTAAGAACATCGACGCAAGTATATTTTACCGATGTTTTTTTTAAATCGATCTTTGCCGTCAGGTTTTATCCCTACGTGTCGTCCGTCCCACTTTGGTATAGTTGCTATACTCTTTGCCGCGTCCTAGTTAAGAATCCTAAAAATAGGAAGGTGTAATAGCTACTTTAACGGCAATATCCTTTCTTTCTAACGCATAATTCTATCTATAGCCGAAAGTGACCAGGCCTGATTCTTAAAATGAGCTAAATCAAGCGTTTAAATGCGTGACCATGCTCAAAACTGATATCACCGTGAGCGCAGCTGTCAAAAGAGACAGTATTTTGTGTTTTTGTTTTGAAAGAAAATAAACTTTTATGATGTTATGGGAGAAAACAAATTAAAAAAATAGCTAATATTAATATCATTAGCGAGTCAACTTATAAAAGATATAGGAAGTGCTAGCGCGTTGTTAATTCATTTATTTATTATATTCTGCAATGTTATGTTTTTAACTATAATAACAAGTGAATAAATACAGCCTCATATTAAAACTAGCAAAAGGGACGGAATTGAAAAATAACTACGACTTACTAACAATATCTTACCTACACCTGTGGAATATAAATTAAATATATAATTTAAATTTCTCAATATTTGTCCACATTTTTTTGGCTACTATACTTTGTTATTATAATATATTTATATCTATAAAATATCAGTGTAGTCGTGTATGCCTAAGCATGTATAACATTTTATTTTATAATTTTCTGACATTTCTTGTGTATATTTATTTTATAATTTTCTGACATTTCTTGTGTATATGTGCTTAATGGTGTAACACTATGTATATACAATATAGTGAATAAATAATTATATTTAAATAAATAACTTAAATTATATAAAAACGGTTAAAAAGTCCGTCATAATATAAAAAAAAACTAAATTAATTAAGTACATTTGGCATAATAAATGCGAACATCGTAATCTAAAAGCCATCAAACCTATTAGGCACACCGCCATTTCTAAATTTCGTGAAATCGCTGCCAATAGACAAATCTTCCTAATCAATACTGGAGAAATAAAATATCTCTTTAGTAAGGACAATAAGGTTGATAATAATCAGAACATAAAATCAATGTTCGATTTTTTAAACACTACTTTTAGGATATTTTAAGTTGTTTTTTTTTTTATTGTACATACTGAACGTCTATATCGATCACGAATTTAAAAATGCCGGTTTGCCACCTGCCTTGTAAAAATACCACAACCCCTTTCACTCCATGTTAAAACGCGTTAAAATATAATAAAATTCCGTCTTACATATAATATAAAGACGTAATAACGTAAAAAAAACTTATCACTAACCGTAAAAGATTCAAAATAATAACATAAATGGAATGATCGCTTTACATATATTCGCCATTACAACCTAGTGGAGTAAACATTAGATCAATTGCATTAAAGAAAAAGGTAAAACATTGTTCTAGAACCTACAAAAAACTATCTTTAGGGTAATTCACGTCGAGACGCGACACGGCGCGCACTTTACAACAATATAGAACTTTGTATACTTAACAAAAAGGTACACATTTCATTGAGAAAATAAGTGATACTGGTCATAAGTATCCTGTCTTGTGGTGCAGCGCGACACAGCAAGGCGTAGTCAGATGTTCTCACTAAAATATTTACCTTTTTGTGTAGTAAATAAAGTTCTATATCGTATAACTATCTTAGAAAGTGCACCTAGCATCTTAGTATGAGCTGATCATTAGACTTAATTTATATAATATATAACTATAGATATATATATTATATCGAAGGTTAATATTTATTTGATAACGATAAGAACATATATTATTAAGAATACGCATAGTCCTATTTATTTATACATTGTTTGCGCGTTTAAACCTGACTGATAGTTTCACCTTTCTAGATTTAAATACACTATTTAGCCAATGTATGATAAAACCCGATACTCTTACCCTAAAATATCAGTGATCAAAATCTATTATTTCGGTTATATATCTATGATAACATTTATGTAAAATACATTTTGACACCGACATTGGGCGCGAAACAAACGTTTGGCACATTACATCTCGTCGCGTCCAGCCCTTGGCTCCGAATTATCCTTTTTATTACGCCTGTTTCTCCTGTGCTTGCTATTAGACAGTATCTCGTAAGCCTGTTGTATCTCCATGAAGCGTTCTTGAGCAGCCCTGCGTTGTTGTATATCCTTAACTTTATCCGGGTGGTGTTCGCGAGATAGACGCCTCCAGGTGGAAGTGATCTCCTGTTGGCTCGCATCAAGGCCAAGTCCTAGCACCCTATAAGCGTTTTGTTCGCCATGAGGATCGGATAAGTCAATAATTTGTTTCCATACCTCATACCAGCCGTGGTGTTGCGCGTATTGGTAGGTGTCGAGAAGGCATTGCTTTACGTCCAGCCACCTGCAAATGTACAAAGTAATTAATAAATAGCCTCGATAGACTAGCTTGTTGAAATTCATAGGTTTTGACGGGCCAGTTGGCGCAGTTGGTTAAGGCGTTGAGTCTTAACCTATAGCGCCGCAGGTCGTGGGTTCGATTCCCACACAGGACATGCATTTGTGTACATGAACATGTCTGTATGTCCTGAGTCTGGGTGTAATTATGTATATTAAGTATGTATTTACAAACAAAAAGTAGTATACGTATTATATCAGTTGTCTGGTTTCCAGTGTGTGAGGAATGTCCCAGGATATTTATTTATTTATTATTTTATTTATAGGTAGTAAGTACTAGCGACCGCCCCACTGGTAATTTAATCGTAACCTTAACAGAGTAGTTTAACCGCGTGTCATGATTTTTTTCCGACATCTTCAACAATCATCGTCATATTTCAGCCAATTTACACAAAATTTCAATTACACTTAAACCTTCCTCACTAACTCCGTCTATTGGTGAAAAACGTATGAAAATCCGTGTAGTAAATTTTACGTTAGCCTATAAGGTGTGGGATGTCGGGAATTTATTTTTGTCAAGTCGCAGTGAGAATATATTATAAGCATCATGTGGTGTTGACACTGAGGACTTAATTGGTCCGTAAGAATTAAAGAGTTCTTCAGATTTGATTGAACCAGAAGGAGTGGAACTCATAAGAGACCGAGTCATGTATTGACCATTGAGAAGTTGATACGGATGATAAAGACTCACAAGGTAAATAAACCTTTTTTTTTAAATGATACTGCTACTACCAGTTGGCGTGGTTGGTTAAGATTCCACCTATCACGCCGCAGGTCGTGGGTTCGATTCGCATCCAGGACATGCATTTGCGTACATGAACATTTCTGCATGTCCGGATTCCGGGTGTAATTATGTATATTAAGTATGTATTTAAAAACAAAAAGTAGTATATGGAGTATATCAGTTATCTGGTTTCCAAAGTAGCTCTGCTTAGATCGGGATCAAGTAACCGTGTGTGAAAAATTTCCAGGGTTTATTTTTTATTTTTATTTACTTAGTTATCGAAAGCAATGGTCACAGATCTTACCAAGGGCTCGTGAAGAAATGATGCAAAGCCTCGTAGACGGGAACTTCGTCGCCTTCGCTGTCAGTAATAGTGCCGTGGAAGTACAGGTAGCTACACCAGAGCGACATGTACAGGCAAGCACACAGTCCCAGGATTGCTACACGTCTGTTGAAAACAATAGCTTGTTGATTCACTATCATCTTTAACAATTGAATTACAGATATTCTGAGATACGATTATATCTCCTCTATTGATTTACATGGTCGATACATTAAGTTTATGTTACATTACGTAAATTGTCTCCACAAAATTATATTATTCATTCTGTAGAACATTATTAATAACAATATGAGAATACCGAAATGACAGAGCCAAAGCACTGAATGATGATGGTCATAGTAACTCATATATTGTGAAAATATAAACTAACTACCTGATATGAACAGCCCTGTGACATAAAGACGAGACGGAAGCTAATTAGTGTTCGATTGGCACCCTAAAAATGCATAAAAGAACAAAATATACACAAAAAAGTACCCACTTCATAATATGACGTTTCTTGACGGTCCTCCGCCATTCCTTAGAGAAGGAATCGAATGCCAGTGCAGCAGCGAGCACCATGATTGTAAACCAAACTGTTTCATCATAGATGTAGTAGCGAACTGGATAAACGGAATATGCTGCCAGCAGGGGCCACTTCAGCGTGCCTTGTTCTCGGCCAATATTGCCAACTGTCCATACACCTATGGATTGAAATAATTACGAAAGGTTAGATACTTATCATTTCAATTGTTCATGTTCATCTTCAATTGACATCATGATTATTGATAGCTTATATAATAGAGGGACGATCTTCCACCAGCTGGATGCAAGCAGCCCAGAACTGTTCGAAGTGGAAGTCAGTGGGCCTATGGCCTATGTTCAGCAGTGGACATCTATAGGCTGAGATGATGATGATGAATAACAAAGTAAACGCCATTAGGCCATTACAACCCATAGAGTCAATGCAGATTTACTTCTATGCACATTGTCATACCAAATCAACAGCTATGGGCTAATAAACAGAAAATTCACCATACATAACCATTTCATGAATGGCACATGTCATTTACAATATCCATCATTGACAGCTCATACATGGTGGGCGTATTTCGCCTGGAAATTTTCTATCCAACAATTTCAATCCAGCATTCTCACATATAAATTTGCAGGATTAGCCTCCCCTATTGGGCAATAGTCTAACATGAGGGTCCAGAATGGATTGGTATACTTAACAAGCCTTTGAATTGGAGTTCTAGCATACTAATTCTTTACAATGTTGGCCTTCAATGAAAAGCCAGTGAATATAATTTCATTTTGGGAAGTAGTTGCAGGTGAAGTAAGTAATATAAATTAAACTTACCAAGCGCAGCAACAAGTGGTATCAGCAGATTGAGATACCTCAAATTGAAGCCCCAGAACTCATCAGGAGGAACAGCCAGCATCATCATCTGTGCCCAGGAGTAGCCCACCATCAGCATTCCAGTGAAACGATTCATGGAAAACGGTGGCTAGAACAATGACACATACATATTAATTTCTCATCAACTTTCATGACATATTTGTAATGAATGTGTGTGTTGGATCCTCCCATGGGTATCAATATAACAATAATGTTTCATTAAGACAAACACTGCAAACCACTTTCTTAGTAATAAAATGGTCTGAAAACTAAACAGTGACTGTGCAAGCTGCTGGTCTAAATAAATTACTGTACTCTTTTGTGCATTGCATCATGCATATATTATAATTTCCAAGTAATCATACTCACTACATCTTTGGCATATGGTTAAAAATAAACATTTAAGTTAAAAAATAATTATGGTACAATAATTTAGTTTTTTTTAAATCTTATATTTTAAAAGTAGTTTTTCACACAGTGACTATGTCACCCCCGTAAGTCTTAAAAAAAAGGTAAACAAAACAATAAACAACATAATTACGAAGTTGGTAGTAGGAACATGTAGATAACTAACACTCACAATAGGGAAAAACTAATTAGAAGTTATGGTGTTGGAAGAGGCTAATATGTTAGGATTCAATGAAAAATAAATAATTTATAATAATACAGATTAACCAAATACTCCTTGCTAAGCTCATAGTGAAACTTTTTATTTCCATACTTTTAGATCGTCCTCGTGGCTCGTGCCTCTGTTACTCCGAGGATAAAACTTGAAAACATGTAATTAGAATGCCTAAATTATACTTCCAACCAACCAGAACCAGAAAAGATCAACTCCTACAAAATACAACCCAGAAAATTTGATTTTATAGCCAACCCAATGGTATATAGCATCATTTTGCAATAATGATGAATTGAAAAATGGAGTTTGTCTAAACATAGTTCAGAGAAGCTGTGACTACTTTTAGGTCTATTGGGAGAGTGAATAATTATAAAGAACTAGTGAAACTGACCTCATTATAAACTATAATTGAGACTTACTGTCTTGTTCCTGGCCATTCTAGTCACCAGCCCAGCCATGTACTGCGGTTCTTCATTAGCGTCCTTCACGTACCGGGGAATGCGAAGCACCTCACCAAGCCAGCCGATTAAGAAGCCGCCAAAAGTCGACCAAAGCACGAAGGCATGTCTATCGCGTCGCAAATAAAACTGGTGCAAGCCAAAAATTCCTCCAAATAGCCACAATACGTAGGCAACAACTACAGACTTTTTACCTGGCATACTGTCCCCCTTTTCACTCATTTTTCTCATAAAATTGTGGAAACCTAACCGGAATTTAGGACTATTACAAAGCCTTCATGAAAGGTAATTTTATGCACACAGTAATAACTATTTGAACTGAAACAATGCGGTAAATTTTCTTGTTCTAAATGATTCTATTAGTCAGATTGCAGTTTTAGTTGTTGGCAAATGTATGAATTGGCGATTTATTTGAAATTCAACAAGTTTTATTTGGGGCACTTTGTAAAAAGTGACGTGTGTTTTTTTTTTTTTTATATTTGTTCATGACCATGAATACTTATAGTGCGTTCGAATTGGAGTGATGATGATTGGTGTGACAGTTTCAAAATGGGCATTTTTGTTTATGCGTTCGAATTGGACAATTTCAACAATTTTGCAACTTTTGCCACAAACGATATTTCCCAAATCGAACGATTAGATACAAAAATGTCATTTCCATGCTGATCGACTGCTTGTCACTTGTCTCAAACTACCTTTTTCCTTCAGTTAATCATTAAACAAAGTTAATCTAACAAATTATTCTCTTGCCTGTTAGTATTTCTATAAATTTTTACAATAAAAATTTGAATTTTCGCTTCCCGTATGAATTTTCCGAAACTTATCTGTCAGATTTAAAGTCAAAATATGATCACAAACGACCCTGCCTCGGAGGTGGGTCAAAATTTGTAGTTCACGATGTCGTTTTTAACTGTTTCCAAGCAAAACGAACGGTGAACGAAAACAGTTCAAAACGCCAATTTCGCCCACAACTTTCCAAATCGAACGCCAGTTGTGATAGTTTTTGGCATTTTTGACTGTTCTTTTTGCTACCATTTTTTATTTTATTTTTTCGTGGGGAAATCCTCATAGAATTCCCGTTCGCCCCGGGGGTAGCGGCCAGGTTATGCCGGACTTGTACCGGCTAAAACCCCACGGTGGTCGCCATCTGCGCTGTAGAGGGGGGCGGGCTCTCGTGTTGAACGCGTACCTGCTCGCCCCTCCACGCGCGGCGCTAAGATAGCTCGTCCCGGGGGAAGTGTGATACCTCCCCCCAGCACCCTCGCTGTGCTATCGCACGATGAGTCGTGACCACATCGACTCATCGTCCTCCTTGGGGTCGCTTCTGGGCGCACAGAGCCCCCGCCCTGATTGCCCACGACCCCAAAGGCCCCGTTTAGTCGCCTTTTACGACAGGCAGGGGAACACCGTAGCTGTTATTCTAAGCCCCAGCTACAGGGCAGGAGGGCCACCACGAGGCACGTCTGCGCCTCGGCGGCGTCGTCTCCGAGCGGGATCGGCCCTCTCCCGATCCCGCTCAGCAGCCTCCTTCTGGACCATTACGGTCTCACAGAAGGAGGCTACGGCCCTCCACGCTCTATCCCCGCTCAGCATCGCCGACACGACTGCTGGCAGGGAGAGATTCCGCCCGATCAAGCCGACCAGGATCCGCCGATCGGCTTCCCACGCAGGGCACACTGCGAGCGTGTGCGATGCGGAATCCTGGCTGCTCCCACCGCAGTGGAAGCAGGCCGCCGTCGCCTCACGTCCGATCTTACACAGATAATAACCGAAGCACCCGTGCCCGGTGAGTATCTGTGTGAGTCTGTAGGTGAGTCGTCCACCTTGTCGCTGCATCCAGGCCTCAAAGACCGGCAGGACTGCTCCGACGACGCGTTTGCGCGCATAACGCTCCTCCCGGAGCCTCGCGCGCCACGTCGCGAACGCGATAATTCGTTCCTGCCGTTTGATCGCTTCTTCTGGGTCGCCTCCGCCGCTCTGACGGACGATGCGAATCCGGTCATAGACCCTCGCATCCATGTCCGCCAGAATATCAAGTGGCGGAAAGCGAGCCAGAATTGTCGCCGTCTCAAAGGATACTGTGCGGTATCCTCGTACGATCCGTATCGCCATCCTTTGCTGGACGCTGTAGATTTTCGTCCTACACCTACAGCGTCGGATGGCAAGCCTTTTCGCCCATACGGGCGCCCCGTACAGGGCTACGGATCGTATGACCCCCGCATAGAGGCGGCGTACTTCCTCCCTCGGTCCCCCGAGATTGGGCAGCAGTCTGTGCATGGCACCCGCTACCCTCTCAATCCGGGGGACGAGGCGATCAAAATGCTCTTCGAAGCCCCAGCGACTGTCTAAGGTGAGGCCCAGGTGCTTCATGTACCGCCCCACCCTGACTTCCGACCCACCTACTTGGACGCGCGAGTCAGGTGGTTCCCTGCTCCTAGGCAGTTTGTGGAACCATAGCGCCTCGGTCTTGTGAGGCGCTATCTCCAGACCCAACTCGCGGATTTTGGCGACGACTACTTCTACCCCTAGCTCGGCGAGCTCCTCGGTCCTCTCGAAGGTATCCCCACTGGCAACCACCAACGTGTCATCTGCATAGCAAACGACATTTATGCCAGTGGGGAGGTCGACACGCAGAACCGCATCATACGCAAAGTTCCACAGCAACGGGCCCAACACTGACCCTTGTGGAACCCCACATGTAATCTCCCTCCTATTTTTGCTACCATACCCCAATTCGAACGCACCTTACGTCGCGTTGCGTTTTCCGTTTTATTTTCTTAAATTCGTGCATTTTAAGCTGTGATTTTGAATTTTATAGCATTTCAACGGTGATATTTTAGCCAAAAAAAAAACCAAGCGCACCAGTGTAATGAAATCTTGAAATGAATGATGTGCTATTCTTTTAATGTACCTATGTAATTATGTGTATCGCGCTCAAAGTATCGCTATCGTGCCGGTTGTTTCAAAAAGTCCGTGAAGAATTTTAGTTCGTAACTACCTACAATGATCCCCATTGCTGCCTTTGATTAAGGATACATCCCGATTGAGTGTCTATTTCGAACAGCTATTTCACGTCAGTTTTCCTAGGTATGATTTTAACTTAAAAAATTTAAGTTTAGATCAACTCTTTGGATGCTAATATTTTCAAACGCTCCAAAGAATTTAATATGGAGTAAAATCGAAAAAAATAATAATATTCTAATAGTAAATTCTGCAAACTTCACTAAATATTTTGTGGGTATGGTATGCAGTATATAATGTATTCTTTGGTATGCAGCTTTGAGCTTTGCCATGAGCTCTGCTAGTCTTTATGCTATGAGCTTACATTTCAAAAACGAAGCCTTTCTAACAGAAGTTAAAAAGAGGCTTTAATCTATGGGCCACAAGTAGCCTGAAAATAAACGCTTATTATATATTATTGAGTACTTAACCCTCAGATTGACAACATATAGAAAGCACAAGACTTTAAAAAATTTCGGAGCTCGTGGAACATAATGCCAGAAATTCTACAAGACAATATTATTTATTATATATGATTGTTTTAATATAAAACAATAGTTTTACAATATATTATTTTTGTGCAAAACTGTATTGTTTTAATTCCCAAAAATTTTACAGCGATACTGCAGAAATGTATTATTTATAGTGAAATCGTTACAGTTTTTAGTAATTACAAGTAAGAGAAGTACCTATATCAAGTATAAAATGCTAGACTCCTTAAAAAAATATAAAAAATAATAATTACGGACTATATAATTTTATTTTATTTAATTTAATACAAAATAAAATATTATAGTCCGTAGTCCGTCAATTTCATTATGAAAAAATATTTTACACGTATTTTTTCATTTGTCAATGAGGAGTTTTCTTATGAAGATATATGATATGTGGTCAAAATACATGTTAAATCGTGAAGGTAAGGTCAAATTAGTTAGATATATTAATTAACAGTTTGATAGGTATTTTGAGCATAAAGGTATCATAAGAATACTCCTCATAAATAAAAAGTTGAAGTTCTGCGTGATTGATGATTATATAGGATTACCGTACAATGAGAGGTCAGCTTATATTGGAAATGTATAGCTTGATCTGTAGCCGTGCGTACACTTTTTACTCAAAAGTAACGTCTTGGGGGACTCGCGACGTAAGTTTGACGCATCTTTGTAATTTATTTATGATTTGGTGAAGCAAAAAATACGTATCAAATATTTTTAATAATCTAACTGGCGGATTGATAAGACTATTTGTTTTTACTCAAGAATCACCTTTTACAGTTAAGAATCTTAACTTGAAATTAAAATCTACCATTGATTAAGAAAAATTAGCAATTGTCTTTGATAACAAAAAGATAATTTGACTCCCAATCCGTGAATGCAACTAACAACCAAAGAAAGTTCTTTCTGCTCAATAAATAAAACAATATTATCTCTGGTTCACCATGTGATACATCATGTATTACAGTTTCATTCGAACAGTGATTATTTCCTATCGTTTTAAGTATATTGCTGACAGTATGAAAATAATTGAAATTAAATTGAATCATTTTTACTCCAACAAATTACCTAATTCCGAAAATGTTCGTGCTTAGTTCATAAATGATGGTCGCCCTCTTAGAAAGGGACACAGTGCCTAAAAAGTAAGTCTCTTTCGGACCGCGTTATTTGTATCAGTGAGCCTTCCAGTTACCTAGTAAAAATCCCTTGATGATACCTCTATCGTATTATATAGTGGTCGTGTCGTGCGCAGTCTTGCGACGGTAGTAGAAAATTATAATTAAGTGTCGTGCGTGTATAAAACGTTTCTACCGATGCAAACGAGTTGGTAGGTCTGAATAGGCGGAACGACGGTAATTTTAGGCGATTAGCAGAGTTGCCTGTGGTAACAAATAGTGATAGACAAGAAAATAATTTTGACAGCTATCGATATCCGGAATATCCGGAAACCATGTACCAACCTATCAACAATGTCAATATAATTTTTTTCGATTTATGTGTAGCAAAAATACGTCAAGTCAATCAAACAAATGGTGTGAACGTAGTATCTTTCAATCTTTCTCTGCCATCTCTGCAATATTTACTCCATCACTTGTGTGCTATTATTTTACTAAATGAAATGCCCAAAGCTCACAGAACGTATTTTTTTTGAAGTCACACAATCGATCGCGTCATCGAGAAATATTACATACAAAATTACTAATCATGTTTTCGCGTAAAATTCATTAGACGTCCTTGCAAAGGAGAGACGTAATTTCCTTGTACCCAAAGAGTGATAATAGTGTGCAATCATGAATTTCGATGATAGTTCAAGTAGCGGATATGTCACGACGGAGACCATTTACGGGACTCACGAAGACTCGCACGTCGTCATGTCTGAGAAGGTCCAGACGTTGGCGGGCAGCATTTACCAGGAGTTCGAGCGTATGATAGCTCGGTATGACGAGGATGTAGTGAAAACGCTGATGCCATTGCTGGTAAACGTGCTGGAATGCCTGGACTCCGCGTATCAGACTAACCAGGAGCATGAAGTGGAGCTGGAGTTGCTCAGAGAAGACAATGAGCAGCTGGTGACGCAGTACGAGCGCGAGAAGGCGGCAAGGAAGCACTCGGAACAGAAGGTACCCACTCATAAAATAGTTATTGCAAGGAAGTAGACCTTGGTTCAGTTTTCCTTTGTTTTGCATCACAAGGCTATTTAGTAGAATGTACTCAGTAAATTACTTAACTTCAAATAACACACTCGTTTTGCCAGTGTTAATTATTCTTTATGTTACGGCATTATTAATTAATTAAAAGTAGTTGGCTTTTGCTTATTTTTTGGAGTGGAATGTGCCATCCATTCTGTCATCTGAACCTCAAGGTAAGCATGTTGCTTTAATATAATTCTTGCATAATTTATAAATAAATAGGTTTTAGCCCTCAACATAATGTTAACAAGGATTGTGTAACTCATCAATATGTGTATTTCTTTATGTTTATTGACCTTATTAGAACTGGAACATTTTGTAAGGTTCTTATTAGGTAACACAAACTTATTATAGTTTTAATTGAATTCATTTTGCCTTAATCTCATGATAATAATCTAAAATGATTTCTTGATATAATTAATGTAATGTTTCTGAACATTCAAACTGAAATATTTATATGAGTTGTGTTGGAGACTTGTATTCATTTATGTTAGTATTTATATTACTGCGCTATTATTAATTTCATGTGAATAAACATAGCTGATAATACTCTGTTGAACAAAGCTCTTGTTTACTCATGATAAACTAACATGCTACATCTATCTAGATAGGTATGTATATACAGTGATTTTTATTGAATTGAAACAGTATATGGAAAACACGAACCATAAAAGATATACAATATCTTTATTTTGATAACTTTCCTCTTGTTAAATGAATTTTGGTCTAGTATGAAGTGCTCGTGGTATAGCATGATAAAACATTCTTAATTGATCGGAAAGTTAAGCTACTACCATTATGGTCAGTACCTGGATGGGTGACCCCCTATTTGGTATTTCAAATCGAGCGTTTCCATGCTTTGGAAGGCATGTAAAGCCCTTGGGCAAGGTTATCACTTAATTGTGTTAGTTATTAAGCTAGTTGGCTACCTTCTAGGCGGCTTGAAAACTCCAACAGTAGGTTGACCACTAGCCTACCTCCACCGATCCGCAATGGTACGATGGTGGAGTATCTGCCCATTCCCTTTCACCTTGATTTGTGAAAGGAGGCCTGTGCTCAGCAGTGGGACTTTATAGGCTGATGATGATGAACTTTCAATAGAAACTTATTTTTGAACATGTTTTTTAATTCAAATTAACTGTGAAAAGGGATTTAAAATAATTATGCTGTATTTGTAAAATACAGCATAATTATTCTGTAGGTCATAATTTGTACCTAATACTAACTAGGTATTAAATTAATTGCTTAAATATCAATCAGCTAACTTGTTGATTAAAACCATGAATTATGTAGCTATCAAAAAATAATTCTGTCTTTAAATCATATTGTTTTATATGTCCTACCAAACATATAATGCAAAACAGTGATGTCTTCTGCGTTACAGGTCTTGCAACTTTTTAGGTAAACAAAGCCACATAATATATGTTGTCTCTTATCTACATTACAGATATGTTTAGAATGTATATTTTTTGTATATATGTGGTTCCCTCAATAAGCTATGTGTGTATACATGACTTCAAGCATTTTTAGAATTAGGACTGAATGCAATTTATTTTTATTTTAATAGTTGCTGGAAGCTGAGGACCACTATGAAGGTGACAGAAAAGACTTGACTGGCCGGTTAGAAGCTCTGGATAGTATTGTGCGCATGCTAGAATTGAAGCACAAGAACTCTTTGGACCATGCCAGCAGACTTGAAGAGCGGGAAAATGAGCTTAAAAAGGTAAGTTGTAACATATCGGTGCCGATTCTGTTGTAAATCGCACTAAACTAATTTTAGTCACATCTCATCTCTTTCTTACAAACATTATTGAAAAAGGATAGAACATATTTAAAGCTGTCAAATTAATCTTTGCCGTCTTATTTTGCGTGTATTTAGGCGTAACCGCGATAGATGGCGACTAAATTCATATTGAATACAAGCATTGGACTAATTTGACAGGACTAAATTTCTTACATCCTTTTCTTATGTTCTCTGTTAGAAAGAGACATAGTGAGATTAAAATTAGTTTAGTTGTAAACAACAGAATCAGGGCCATTATCTGTGTTTCAAATATTTTTATTAAATTTGTATTGATTTTAAGCTACAGATACCTGAATCCCTCCCTGAAGTCAGAGATAGAATCCATAATCAGAATGTAAAATATTTGTAATTGCATATGATTTGATACTTCACAAACAATCATGTTTTTGGATCAATCTGTCATAATGCTAAGTGCTGACAACGTTTGACAGAGAGATATGAGACAATTGCCATTTTATAAGTATTAATTTTAGATAAAGAAATTCCAGTTGTATGGAGCTGGCCCTTTTTATTTATTTAAATAATTAAGTTTTTTGGGGTTATAAGGAACCATTATGGTGCCACTCCGTCCGTCTGTCCATCTGTCACAGTGGTGTAGTTATGATTAAAAATAACAAAAAAATACCATTATTACCTTAAGCAAAAACCTATATTAATTACAGTTGATAAACATTGATATTACAGGAATAATGTAACGAAGTTTCTAACTAGTACAGTTATTTCAAAATCATCAAAATTTGTTTAAAAACTAACTTAGTTATGCAATCCCGTTTTTTAAAACAGTTTATAACTGTTGTAAAAAACCAGTTCAAGAAATATACGTCCAAATAAGTTTGGAACCCATGGTAAGTGAGTCAGTTCAGACTGGATGGTTTTATTTACAACAATTATTCTTTGAATTGTAATAGATTGCTATCAGAATAACGAAGAAATAAATTTAGATTTGTTGTTTTACAATATTGAGAGTTAAATGTTAAGTAGATATAATTAAAAACCTGACCAAAATATTAAACAAGAATCAATATTGTTAAGTGTATTATATACTTTAGATTTATATCAATTGAATATACTACTCAGAAATTAGATTGATAACTCATAAAATAATTTTCAAGATAACAATATTGGTACGTATATTATGAAATGTTTTGAAAGTAGGTTTACTTACAACAACAAAAGTGAAGAAAGTTGCAATAGTGCTGACTTGCTTAATCCTCTTCTTCTAATCCAATAAAATCTAAGTACCTATTGTATTACATTCATGTAATAGGTAGCTTTTTATTGCTTGTAGTTCCAGACATAGCATTTGTAAAGAAATAATATAAAATGTATGTAAATATTCACATTTCCCGCATGAAGTAACTTGACTTACCATTTAATTAAGAAAAACACACCCCCTTCAATTGAAATCGCTGAAATACATTGGCCTTAAATTACCAAAAAAATACAGAAAATAAATACCAATTTTTCATGGATGTAATAAAAAAAATGAAATTCCTATTCAAACTTTCTTTCTCTCCAAGCCTCCACTAAAGAGTGTTTCCCTTGTTTTCGATCGCCTATATGTAGGGGACATAGACAAAAATAAAATACTAAAAGTAATTATTTCGTTAAAGGCATTCCAAATATTTCTTAAAAATATATATATTCTAAATCATATATATAATATATTATTCATAATCGCTTTTTAACAAAATCAGTGTAATAGTGTCTTCCGTCTCACTCTTTCGATCACCAAATGTCACGTGTCAGATAAAGACGAATTTTAGCTAATCAACGTTTGATGGCTTACCGATGTCCCAAAATAAGTAAATCATGGATTTACTAATTTTGGGACATATTTAACAAGATTCAAATCTATTGCAATCAAATCTTTTAGTGGTACCTACTGCACTATTTTCTCAAATTGTATAAACTACATAGTATACAAGGACAGTATGACAGGGATATACGACTTATTCCTGGAAAGGGGTTATAGTAGAGGTCATTGGCAACAAATTAAGTCCCGATAACTAGGGGTCAAAACTGGATGGTTACCAAGCTGTGTTGGTTCTTATATTTTTTTAGTAAAGACGTATATTTCTGAGATTGTATATTCCTGTATAATTTGTGTATTTGGAGCTAACATGAAAAACATAACTTCTGTCGTATGTGAAAAAAATTCAGTGTTAATAGGGCAACTTATTGCTGAATGTACAATATATCTCAAAATTTGGAACGTCACTCATGTGTGCGTTAATAATGTCTGTTATCTTTAATATATAATTTGGTCTAAATGTTTACCAGGAATATGCCAAACTCCATGAGAGGTATACGGAGCTGTTCAAGACACATATGGACTACATGGAACGTACGAAGTTGCTACTCAGCACCGCGAGTGAAAGGAGCGAAGTACGCGGCCGGCTTGGCCTCAATCCTATGGGTAGATCAAGTGGTATGCGAAATATATATATTTTAATATAAGTACCTGTGTATTATTTTTTTGTGTGTGGGTTTTTCAATGAATCTTGGATCTCGACTACAGGTTACATTGTACGCACGTGTCCGAAGCGACACAATCCTTAAATATGTTGTGTATGCAGGGCGTTCCAATCTGCGTTGACTCATGATACTATTGACATGTCATTAGACACCTTGGACCATGCTCTAATCTCCTGCACAACTTCCAACTGAAAACCCTGTAAACCCTATCAGAAGTTATGAGTTTGACGTTTTGCTCTCGACACAACGAGATGAACAGAGACATGACCCAAATACGTGTTGACATGAGGTTTGGGTGACTGAAGTGCAAAATGTGAAGCAGGCACTTCGCACAGAGCAAATCCATCTCAAGTAGCGAGTCTCTTGTCTCTTTGAAGGTCTTCTAAGACCATAAGTAGGTTTTAAGTTTTAGTGTTATTACTAATATAATGATTGTTCAACCAGGCCCAATATCATTCGGCTTCGCATCGCTTGAAAGCTCCGTGAATGTAGTAGAACAGACAGAAAGCATGCCCGGTAGTCCTGTGAGTTTATCTTCGTCACCACCATCTCCACCCATCGGTTCCGAGCTGGCAGCCGTCAGGACCATGGAACGCGCCCACCAAACCGACCTAATAACCCAACAAAGCCAGGTTCGTATGTTATAAATTGCTTATTGATTACAGGTGCATCAGGATGAATACAAATTTAATTTAATGAAAATATAGTATAGTAATATAGTACCAGAGCGATACACCCCAACGAGATATAACGATATAAAATATAAAAAATACCGATAATTATAATAAATAAAAAATACCCTAAAATTACGAAGACCTGGGGGGGCTAAAAAGGAAGCTAAAGCAATATCATTTTTTCGAATTCTCGGCAGATCCCAAGGGATTTCAATATTTTTTGGTAAAATAGTTACTCGTTATATACAATTCAATTCATTAAAAGATTTTGAATTGATGAATTGCATAAGATCTGCTTTAAGTTCGAATACATAAATTACAATATTGGTTAGCTTCCTTTTTAGGGGGCATGGTCATACAAAAAGTGTACTTCTATTTTTGATTAGTTTTGTTACAAAATATCGTCACATCACAAAATGCATGGGGATCTAATCTGCTGATACTCACTAAACAATTTCTGCAATCCTAACTAATATTATAAATTAAAATGTGAGTTTGTTTGTTACGCTTTCACGCCAATACCGCTGAACCGATCGCGATGAAATTTGGCACGCAGATAGCAGATGGTATGGAGAAGGACATAAGCTACTTTTAATCCCGGTAACACGGGTGAAACCGTGAGGGACAGTGAGGAAATTATTGTCTTTGTTGACTAATAAATAAATATCCTGGGACATTCAAAGTATTATGTATTAGTTCTAAATTAAAAATAGGAAAAAAAACACAAAAGGAAGCATGATTTTGTACGTATCAAACATTGTGACGCTATTTTACATATTTAAATATTTAAAAAACGTGAAATGAAACTGCTTTCATTCGAATTGAAATTAATGTCTTACTTAAGTTGGGGTGAAATATTGAATAAGCAGATCTTAATTGGGAGTTAAAAATGAACACCACTGAAATTACACTTTGTAAAATAGGTGGCGAATTACCATCTGTCTTAGTTCCTCGGTCACAGATGGTAGTGTATACTTACGTACGGTAATTACCTGTGAAAGTGGTGCCTGTATAGTTTGTCATTCGACTTTCTTTTATCAGATCGATAAACGGAAAGCCAAGGAAAAAGTTACAAACACATACAGCTCTTATTGATCCGATCATTGACGTATAAAATGCATCTGTACCTAAAATATTCAGATGATCGAACTACAGGTATATGTGTGTGCCTACATGATTTCGTCACACAGGTGTTTCTCTATTTTTTATTTTTTTAATGATTCCGTTGTATTTTTATTATTTTCTTTTGTACAAAATATGAATAAAGTTGTTCGATTTTGAGTATTAATTTTATTTGATAGGTATATAGGAGGTAGTTTACCTGACAAGTACTTAGGGCAACTTCAAAGAGAGTTGTTGGCGTAGGAGTGTAGTTTGCAATAACAATATTTTCTAATAATAGTATGTCGACTGCTAAAATGATTCCAATGATACGTAATAAATGATTTGAAAATATATGAGTATCCTGTCTTTTAGATTTTTGTAGGTATAATCTATTATTGTCTGCCTAATCATAATAATAATCCTATCATAATAGAAGCGCTCGTGGTGTAGCATGATTAGCGGTTTTAATCGATCGACAAAGTTAAGCTACGTCTGTCGTGGTCGGTACCTGGATGGGTGACCGTCTAATGGTATTTCAAATCGAGCGTTTCCGTGCTTCGGAAGGCACGTAAAGCCGTTGGTCCCGGCTATCACTTAATTGTGATAGTCTTTAAGCTAGTTGGATGCCTCCTAAGGGGCTTAAAAAATTCCAACAGTAGGTTGACCACTAGTCAACCTCCACCAATCCGCAGTGGGCACGCGTGGTGGAGTATCTGCCCATTCCCTTTCACCCTCATTTGTGTGGCCTGTGCTCAGCAGTGGGACATTATAGGCTGATGATGATGAAGCATAATAATGTAATGGAATGAGAATAATTTCGAGGAATTGAGTTAGTTTTTGAGGAATAGAAATATTACCTGAGAACATTGAGCTATTTGCGAAGTCATAATAGCTCAATGCCTGAGAATTGTTCCTTTGAGATTTCCACAAGCCTTTACAGTTAATTGACGATAAAAAATTGTTATAATGTATAGGTAAATTCAAATTTGTTTCTTAAAATAATCTATTTTACTTAATAAATATAAAAAACTAACAAACAATTTGAATTAATGCCAATTTATAGATATAACATTACATTTAAATACAATAATTAATTTCTATACAACTTTATAGATGCTTATTAACGATTGCCCGTAATAATACAAATAAGACAAACATTTCCACACGCAATTTTACACTGAAGGCAGAGTTACACCCATCTTCATCGCATTCGCAAGATAGTGAGAAATGTACGTTACCAAACTTGGATTGAACGCACTGTAAAGGCTCCGAGTAGATATAGGCACATTCTCTCACGATAGTGACATCCTGGCCGGGCGTGAAATAATGTATCTGCGACAGTGCACGACACACCGGCGACAGGTCATATTTACTGACATTGCACTCTCTCAAGTATCCTCTGTTCAAATTATATGGAAAACAGCCATGGTGTTTTGTCGTCGTGCACTGATAACATTTTACGGCGGCCGTCTGTCGGCACATCGCGATTACGAACAATATTGTTATTTGCAGCACTAAATCAAATGAGGCACATTGCATTTTATTTTACAATCACATCACTAATAACCCAAATCCCGGTTTAGACCGTAATAAATTCTCGCGTATTACGATGTACTTATTTGATATTATTGTTAGCAGGTGCTAGACAGAAGTATTATACCTATTTATTTACGGTAGAAATTGTGACGCTTGACAATCGACGTTTCTGAATTTAAATTATGACAAGATTGTTGCCTACTTCCAGTGTCATCCAATAACAAAGAGAATATAACGCTACGCTAAGTCCAATAACACCTTTTTTGAAAGCTATAGAACTTGTCGTAATGATAAAAAGATTCATTTGGTGTTTAAACACAAAAAGAGGTTATATATATGTACGATTTGCTTTACACGTGTACGTATATAGAATGATTTGCTTGATCTTGTACCTAAGGCGCCGATCCCTCAGAGAGAGGTCTAGACTTCCGCGTTCAGAGTTCTGAGTTCGCGTTCACCACTACTGTACACACAGCGAGCGAGCAGTCTAGAGTTCTAAAGGAAAATGGGCAGATTTGTATGGAGCTTGTCCCAATGGCGGCCAGCAATAATTTCAATGTTATCTATTAGGCAATAATTTATATTAACAGAAATATGAAAGCTATTACCAAAACTAAAAAAGCTAATAATGTGGCGTATTTAGAAAAAAAAGTTATAGAATATTGAAGATTTATGAAATAATTGGAGATATTATGAAATTGCATTAAAAGTCATTAGTATCCCGTACCCAAAAGCTGTAATTAATATACATACAGCAAGCAAAAGTTTGGTTACATTCTGTATCTCGTCTTATTGGCATTACTTTAAATTAATTAGTAGCGGCTCATGGGCCAGAATGCCCATTGTCGTTTCTGCTTTGTGTCACTCAATAAATTAGACAGTAATAGCTCAGAAGTTTCACATCACCTGCCAGCTTTAGAGAATGGAACTCCGACAGAACGCGCGTTCTTATGAACGCCGAGTTTCCCTGTGCGAAATGATCAAAGGCGCCGCAATGATTACAGTGAACGCAGAACTCAGAACTCTAGAACTTTCTCTGTGGGATCGGTGCCTAAAAACTTAGTCCAATAGCGCCTACTGCACCCTTTTACCTCCAAAGGGGGTCCCAATGGGTGTTTGTAGCGTGAATAATTGACTACGGAAATTGCAAAGTTCTTTTTTTTTAATTATACGACTGAGTCGGTAAACAAGCATACGGCCCGCCTGATGGTAAGCGGTTGCCGCAGCCATATGGACGCTTGCAACACAAGAAGCATCGCTCACGCGTTACCGACCTTTCCCCCCTCCCCAATGAGCTCTGGCGACCTTACTCACTCGCAGGAACACAACTTTACACAACATAAAGTTATTTGGCTGCGGTATTCTGTAAGGTGGTACTTCCCCAGTCGAGCTGCTCGTTGAGCGAATAAACGCTACGCTCTACCTCTCTTAAAAACTTCCTTATTTCTTTAAGATAACTGGTACACAATTGTGTTTTATTTCACCAAATTAGTTAATATGCGTGTTGCTCCGTAAAAATTATAACAGTATATTATATTCAGCCCCATTGTAGAAACAAATTACTTTAATATTACGATATATTTTCTTTACTACTGAGCAGAGTGCAAGCTATCAGAAAGGTGGACCCGTTCCCATTAATAAGTCAGTCGTTTTCTATGTCGATGAACTTATCGATCAGGTAGGTCTGTAATTACTACGTTTTGTAGGTTTGTAATTCTTAGACGAAATTCTAGAGCTTTTTATTTTTATGACAGAACATTTAGGAACAATTTAGGCAATAAAAGTTGGATTAAACAATGGTTTTTACAATTATGCTTGCGTTGAAGTTGCGTTGGCCATGAACGGGGGCCCAATGCTACTGAAGCTGAATATTTGAGATATGAGTTCTATAATTTGGCGATGGTTTTAATGAGAGCTCAGTCGTAATGACGTCTAAGGTCGTGGGATTCACCCACGATTCACCATTATTTTATAAGGGTAACCAGATAACACTAATTGGCATTAATTGATCTGACACATTAATTGTTCCAAGTTATAAAATGTAAGTTTTGCCTCAATTAAAGGTTACGGCAGCAGTATGCAATAATTATAAAACTAAAATTATGTTTAAGATTAGGTAATATCAATCAAACAATTATGTACCAGGTAGGTCCAGGCTTTCAGTGTTGTTTTTTTAAAAGCTGACAGATGGCCCATCTGATGGTATGTGGTCACCGCCGCTTTTGGACATTTGGATTGCTGGTGTGTTGCCGACCATGAAGGTTTTACGCCCTCAATGAAGAACCTCATCGTAGCGGGAGCTCACTCCACATCCCAATGGTCCGCAGTAAGACCATGAAAAATGTATATGCTAACCAGGTTTCTTACCTGGTTAGATTACAAAAGGTTATATAAGATTAGAAATGAATAAAAAAGATATATTTAGTAGACACCACATGAGTACAATTACCCAAGAAAGAAACAAAATATAGCATAAAGTAAACAATAATTATTGTACTAGTTGGGTCTAGAAGGCCCCACGATTACAATAGGTTTCATAAAATTACAAAAGGTTACACAAGATTACAAACGGTTATAAAAAATTACAAAAGGTTATTTTAAATCCGCAGGCCACGTCACCGGTCGCGCCACAAAACTCAAATATGGGCAAATCACAGACTAAGAGTGAGAAACGAAGCGCAAATACGTTGTACCAAGAGCTAGCATTCCATGACACCGATGCCAGTATGGTGGAAGGCGAGGAAGGTGCTGATATTACAGGTACACTTTGGAAAATTCTAGTGGTAACCTGAAGAAGGCAACATATTTTTTTAGGCGATGATAGCTCGGTGGTAGTGACGTCGGATACCGAGACGAAGGTCCCGGGTTCAAACCCTACAGTGAGCTTAATCTTTCGGTGAAGGAAAACATCGTGAGGAAACCCTAGCACGGTGGTAGGGTACTTTGTAGTATCCATCTGGCTGGCTACCACCCTCAAGTTGAAAATCTGTCGCCAAGCACCTATCGGTGTGTTCCGACAGCTGCACTTGAGAGCCAGTTTCTTCCAGGCTTTGTGTGCTTACCACCTTCAACCTCATAATCATTTGGTGAGATTGCAGTCAAACATTATATAATCTATTCTATCCTATCTAAACTATTGTACACCCATAGCTTACTGCATAATTTATGCTATTATATTACAGTAGCTGTCCCCCTCGCCTCGGTTACATCCGTATCCCCGATGGTTCCTATGTTTATAAACCATTTATCGTTTGACAACTTTTGATTAAGCTACAGCAAATTCGAACTCATTTCTTATGACTTATGTAAGCTTCGTAAATTCTATCTAATATAGTGGATGTGAGCTTACTTATTTGTGCATTGTCTTGTGCAGGAAGCTGGGTGCATCCTGGTGAATATGCGTCCTCAGGTGAGTGTTATTGTGTGCTTCTTATCCGGGTTGAGCTGTCGTTGATCGCATCAATTAGAATCAGCTGAATTGTGTGAGATTGGTAACCATTCAGATTCAGAAGAACCGTGTGTTGTCGGATAGCTCTACACATAGCCAGGGCCAATGAATAATGGCCATTCTTATTTCTAGGTTGGTTCAAGGTTATTTCTTGTATTGGAGCGTTTGGTATTGGCCCTGGCATATAAGTTAATATATGACTAATACGCATGTATGTAATATCTCTATAATAAATTGTTGTAGTGCGTCCGCTGAGAGAATGCCTTTCTGACACCCTGTTAATATTGGGCTATTCTCGGAAACGGCTTGGCATATTGCAATGGCACTTTCACAGGAATGTACAGGATTTTCTTAGACAAGTCCCATCATAAACAGATTAATAGCCGTTTCTGCGATTTGGCCAATATTAACAGGTGTCAGAAACACATTCTCTCGGCGGCCGTATTGTATATCATTTGTACATATCTCGAGTCTTCATAAATACGTTTGTAAACTTTAATTTCTTCTATTTTCATTATTTCCTTGCCAGCTTCGAATTAGTCATAATTTTAGCCTATGTATCGATGACAATATAATTAATATGTTTATTTTTTGCTTCTGCATAATATAACATTACAATTACTTAAGGCTGTTCACATACTACGCAAAGAAACGCTGTTTTAGTGCTCTTATAATTTAACACTGCTTAATAGCATGTTATTTATAAGCTAGCTGGTTGCTTTTAATTTTATTTGTTATATCACTGGCGCTGTCATTTTATTTTCAAGTGTAAAATCATCGATATTTTATCTCACCAACACAATGGCGTAGTGTGTGATCGGTTTATTAACTTTCTAGTATAAATATAGAATTTAACATGAATATGCATTAATTTATCAACACTAATATTGTATCCGTTCTATTTCCATGCGTTCTAACAAAATGTTGCATCAACGCATTGCAGTTAACGATAACTACTTCGGTAAGTAACTTGTAAAATATACCTTATATTTTTTATATTATAACACTCATATAATAATCACTGTAAAAAGATTTAAAATATACCATTCGTGTTATATTATTTCCCATCTTGGAAACTGTGATTAATTGCTTGATATGTTTATTTGATAATAGAATATTCTTATTTAATTAAACCTCTCACACATTTTGCCTCCCCATTTGTGTATTTTATTTAGATCAATATTGTTGCTGACTAGTTCACAATATGCGATTTTGTGTGTAGATTTGTTTTAATTTGGACATTTTGAAAACCAGGTTCTTTTTTAAAATATACTGCCCTTAATGTTAGTATAATCGCCCCTAGCTTTATTACCTTTACTTTCTCGTCCTAAAATAAAATATCATAAGTATAATTGGGTGTTGCAATGAACTTTATAACGCGAAAATCAGCCTCCCATGTCACAGTTCTCTCGTATATTATTGGGCAAATACGTGCCGCCTTACATGCCATCTCAGCTCAAGTCATATAAAAAACTGGGAAGAGCTATCTCGTGTGTATGAATTTAACTTGTATGTATATTATTTGTGATGAAACACTCGTCATAAAACACTGTTTCTATGATTCATAAAATCTTTAGCTTTTCTTATATGAAGAGCGAGACAAACGTCTACAAATTTCACTTTTATATAATTTTTTCTCCCTCAACAGGTATGGGAAAAGAGGTGGAAAACCTCATCCTAGAGAACAACGAACTGTTGGCTACAAAGAACGCATTGAATGTTGTGAAGGATGACTTGATAGTGAAGGTAGATGAGTTGACGGGCGAGCAGGAGATCCTTAGGGAGGAGGTATCGAACCTTAGCTCGGCGAGGGAGAAGTTGAGGGAGCGAGTCACTCAGTTGGAAGAGGAGCTCAGGCATTTGAAAGTAAGTCATACCAGAATAAGTGATTTAGAACTATAGGTAATTGTAAAAAACGGGTTGACAGCAAAATTGCAAAGAAATTCGCATTGTATAGGATTTCCTAACAATGAGAGGTCAGCTTATACTGGAATTTATAGCTTGATGTGTAGCCGTGCGTACATCATAATTTAAACTGTACTGTGTGTAATAGTAGATGTGTAGGTGTTATATTTATCTATTAATATAAATGGAGAAACTGTTGAAGCTGACACATGCATGTACAGCTTAAACTGCTAGGGTTCCTTATATAACGTCTGTTTTAATGTTTTTGAATAAATCCTTTAGTTAGATGATAGGACTACCACATACTAAAAGCTGAGTAGGTAATTCTTTGTAAACCAATGTGAGGAAATATAATGATATCACATTTTCATAGGATACGATGAGCAACAATGCTGGTGGAGGTGAAAATGAAGACGAAGCCGACGTGCCAATGGCGCAGAGAAGGCGGTTCACACGCGTCGAGATGGCTCGAGTGCTTATGGAGAGAAATCAGTATAAGGTTAGTTTATCAGAATAAAAATTAAATGAAATGAAGTTGTACTGTTCAAGGGGTCCGTTAGCGTGGTTGGGAAGACCCTATATATCAAACCGCAGTACGCGGGTTCGATTCCCACCCTGGGCAAACATTAGTGTGCTATGCATGAATATGTCTTGGGTCTGGGTGTTATTATCTATTTAAAGTAATGTGGTTTCAATAGTACAAGCGTAGCGTTTGGCGGCAGTTGGGCGGCCCGCCCGCGCTGTCTGTATGTGCTCTTATACTGTATTAAAGTGTGCATTGTACAGTAGTAACCAACTAATAAGGCGCGTCGTGAATCTTCGTTCGCACAGAAAAGAAAGTATGGCCCCGCAGAATAACGAAATAATGCTTGAACTTACAATCAACCTTAGATCACTACAATAAGGTTCATAATACAGTGCAGCTGTTAGTTCCGTCTCACTTGCAAGTCACGCCCCTCCGCACACATGGCGGCAGCTGCCGACTAATAGCATTTCCCGCGCTTACAAAATGTGTCATCTGCGCAGGTCCATATCAGTGAATTATATTATTTACTGTACGTAGCATTGGTACCTCCTGCCCTCGTTTAGGATAAAATGAGCTTTATGTATATGCGACTTTAAAATCTACTTTTCAGGAACGTTTCATGGAGCTTCAAGACGCAGTGCGTTGGACAGAGATGGTCCGAGCAAGTCGCGTCGACTCCACTATGGACAAGAAGAACAAACAGAGCATTTGGAAGTTTTTTAGTAACCTTTTTAGGTAATTACTTTATTTAGAACCCCTTTTCATTAAACCCGATACAAGTACCTAAGCGCCTCATGGTGTAGCATGATTAGACATTTTTAATCGATCGGTAAAATTTTGCTACCAGTGGTACAGTCGAGGAGATAAATATGTATACACTTTTTGAAATTCAAAAACGATTTTTTCGCATGTTTAACATTTAAGTGTTAAACTATTACACAAATCATAATAGTATATGTTAGAAGATTCTGCCTTTATAATATCTCATAATTTCAATCAGTAGTTTAAGAGGAAACCGTTGTTGAATTTTACTAAGTGTATACATATTTATGTCCTCGACTGTACAAAGAGTAACAACAGTAGGTTGACCACTAGCATATCTCCAACAACAGTGGGCACGCGTGGTGGACTATCTGTCCATTCCCGCCCACCCTCATTTGTGAAAGGAGGATTTGATGTTGATAAAGTATATGTAATACTTGAATCAAAAGTTGTTTACTACTGCATCAGCATCACTCATAAACTACAGCACGTATTTGATTTGTACTTAGATATAATATTGTGTTTTGCAATTGAATTTATACTGCAACATGTGAGCGTTAAATCTACGAGGAACTGCGATCGCCACAGTACCAGCAATATCATAATAATCTTAAAAATTATCGGGAATTTAAACAGCTTTGTTCATTGTTCATGAACGGAATGATATTAGTATATTGAATTTGTTTGTATAATTTATCTCATAAATTGCTATGAGATGGCAGTGTGTACCTACTTTTATATACTTGGAATGTATTGCTTCGCGAAATAATGTACCTGCTTGCGATTGCGTTCTTTTAGGGACTTTTTTTTTGCTTGGTACAGGCGTCTCTTAGACCGCTCACCAAGTGATGATATGGTCGAAGGTGGTAATCACATAAGACCTTCAAGGAACTGGCTCTCAAGTGCAGCTGTCGGGATACACCGATAGGTGCTTGGCGACAGATTTTCAACTTGAGGGTGGTAGCCAGCCAGATGGGAACTACAAAGTACGCTACCACCTTGCTAATGGTTTCATCACGATGTTTTTCTAAACCGAAAGCTCAAGCTCATTGTAGGATTCGAACCCCGGTCCTTATACTTGTCTGTTATATGCGTCTTTTTGTGCACATCTATGGCACTTTATTGTACACCTTTTATAAAAATCTTGCGTAAAACAACTCGATTTCATCACAATCGAATGGTATATCATACACATACGTTACAGCCGTAAACAGATAAATATTATGAAAATATGCAGAAAAAATACTATTGTGTTGTATTTTTTAAGGGGTGCCAACCTATTACTAAGCCTCCGCTGTCCTTCCGTCCGTCCGTATGTTAGTGGGCTGTATCTCTTGAACCGTAATAAAGACAGTTGAGTTTTTCACGGAATGTGTATTTGTATTGCCGCTATAACAGCAAATAGTAATAATCAAAATTTAAGGGTGGCCCCCTACAAGTAACTTTAAGCAACCCTTCGTGTGTGTGTCCGACTCGCAGTTTGTTTTTACTGTGAATAGGCTAGTGCTTACCCGTAATCTCACCATGGTAAGCCATAATGTGGTCTAAGGTGTTAAGCAGAAAGTTCAATATGTAGTATATTTTAGAGGCACTTCCAAATGTTGTTGACAGTGATTATTAACAATTCTATATATTTAACTCCATTGTGCGATTGAGTGCTTTGCTATTAAGTGCTACGCAATATTTACAGGCCGAATGCATCGAATAACTCCAATATATATAAGACTAGCTGTGCCCCGCGATTTCACCTGCATTTGTGTGATGTTATAGCCAACCTTCCTCAATAAACGGCCTATCTAATTTAAAGTATTTTTAGTAGTTCCGGATATTAGCTCGTTCAAACATCAGCGGGATATGCGATTATTTGTGTTTTCTTTTCGAATCCATAGTATATTATTATGGAGATGTAATGTATTGTTAAACTACACCTATGTCCCGATTTTCGATAGTGTTTATTCTATAAAATTTCTATTATAAGTGATGGTGTTGTTCATGGTGGTAAGCCAATGAGTCTGGAAGGGAACTGGCTCTCAAGTGCAGCTCTCTGTTGGGATAAACCGTTAGGTGCTTGGAGACAGTTTTTCAAATGGGGAGTTTTCTTATGATACCTCTATTTAATGCTCAAAATACCTGTCAAACTGTTGATAATTCTAACCAATTTTAACCTTAAGTTCACAATTTGACATGTATTTTGAGAGAGGATCATAAGAAAACTCCTCATTGAATATCCAGGCAGACGGGTACTACAAAGTAGTTTACAAACAATCTATGGTTTCTTCACGATATTTTTTTAAGATAAGGTCACATCAGTGTTCGTGATAATACCAATTTGATTAAGAGCTTAGTAAATGCTTTTGTTCGTATTAATTTGCGGTATTTTTCAATGTATGACTGGCGTTCATATTAAAATGTATTTCGAATTGATATCCGAAATCATAGTGGGGAATAGAGAATTTTATATTGTACTGTATATTGTGTCCAATGCCCAGCATGCTTTGCGACTCTGCCAACGGGACCCTATTACTAAGCTTCCGGTGTCCGTCCGTCCGTCTGTCAGTTAGTGGGCTGTATCTCATACACTAATGCGTAATAGGTAGACAATTGAAATTTTCATAGAATGTGTATTTCTATTGCCGCAAAAAAATAATTGGAGTGGGCCCAATACAAGAAACGTCTTTCTTTACGGAACCCTTCATGTGCGAGTCCGCCTTGCTCTTGGTCAGTTTTTTATATCCTTTAGAAAATATAAAAACTAACCAAATTGTCATCGCAAATCGGATGAATGTTGTAGAAACAAAATAGTTACAAACATAGATTTCTTCTTTGGCAAACATTTTATTCATATTTCAACAAACAGAGTATCATACATTTTTATGATAAATCGTTTTGAGATTTACTACAAGCATGTTTAATTTGATGCGAAATATTTTTTCACATAAATTACAATGCCTAAGATTATTTTGTTGCTTTGCTTATTACTGTTTTAATCCTTTGACTGTTTGATGATCCGCGCGGGCGAGGAAAACAATAGAAATCAATTGTTATTTTTTAACCGCAAGTCATACACTTGTTCGCAGTGCGAAAGTTCTAAATACAGTTTTAATTTATGTTGCTTGTATTTTAACCCCCAATACAAGGTTTTATTGCATATATGTTGACCATTTTTTTATTTACTCTTTCATTTTCATTCTATTAACATCTTAATTATTGAAAGTGTATTGTCTACTATTCTTAAATCGTTTTGTGATTTACTCTGCTTTTGTGAGGAAACAAGGTTTCTTTATTTTAGACATAATTACGACGGATGATATATATATCTGTATACCATAGTACAAATGAAATGTTTTTCAAACTCCGTATGGCGAGAATGCAATACCTATTTTTCCTGTATGTGATTATCGGCATATTTAGCCTAGCTGACCATGACAATATAACCATAGCAGGTCTTCGCTTAGATTTTGACAACTATAATGTGTCGCTTGTATCCAGCTGCATTCCATGTGTTCCAAATAATGAAGCTTATTTTCTTATATTCTCTGACTTGACACATTTGTAGTGTATTTACAATCGTGAGGACCATGCCCTTAATTTTAAGGGTGAAGAAAAGATCGTGGAAAAATATGTGACGGGCCAGTTGGCTTGGTTGGTAAGACATCCTACCTGTCACGACACAGGTCATGGGTTCGATTCCCATATAGTACAGACATTTTTTTGTGTAGTTTAGGATCAGATCACCGTGTGTGAAGAATGTCCCATGATATTATTATTTATGTAACCCCATGAGTCTTTTCTGCCTAATTATACCATTAGCGACTAAGCTCATGACAAATCAGCAGAGCGAATGGGCGTAGAAGATTTTTTACTCGTTAATATAAATCCTTAGGGTTATTATATTGTTATTTCATGTTTGCGATTTACCGTTTACATATTGCGAAAATGTCTGATTGCTCCGTTACCACATAAATTGTAATGATACTTGGAAACACGACCGCTCCCTGTATAAGCGTCTTATCTAGTACTTTTTGACCATGCCATCGCTAATTTTGCAAATGCCGTCATTATTATTTTCATTTTCGGCACTCGTTGTCTATATTCCATGTAATATGATATCATGTAAAAAAATCCTTGTAATTACTGTTTGTTGCCAAAAAAAAGAGAGATTTTTTTTTCATTTGCTGCTGTGTGAACATAATTCCCGACTCTCAATCGAAAATAAAACTCGATTAAGTGAGTCATTTTGGTGTTGAAAGTGGTGTTAATCAATTTTGCATGTAGACTAAAGATATTTAGATGCAACACCAATCTGTATCCCCAAATTTTGTTATCATCAGTTTTCTGAATTGCCTCGTACTGTGGAAGCATATTTTAAGACATTTTTTATACGAAGAACTCGGTGAACTTACATACGGCCCGCTTGATGTTTAGCGGTAACCATAGCCAACACGCTGACAATATACGAGGCGTCAATCACGCGTTACCGACCCCTCAGACCCGATGAGCTCTGGCGACCTTACTCACGCGCAAGATCATAACATAAAGTTTTAAAGCTGCGGTATTGTTTAAGGTGATACATCCCCAGTCGAGCTGCTCTATTTAAATATTTAGTATTCATGTCAAAAAGACCTTATAACTTTAATGTTATTACAGCACCGGAGAGCGTCCACAGCGACCGTTGTCCACGCCACATTTAAGAGCAGTCGCCGCGCCACAGCCGTCTTTGCGCCATTCCCGCACACAAGCAGACTTCTTAGAAACACAACTAACTGACCACCATCACAGGCGGCACGAGAGAAGCGAGCAGTTTCGACAGGTTAGTTGCTATCATCTAAACTATAATAATATTATATCCATATCCATACTAATATTAATGCGAAAGTATCTGTTTGTTTGTTTGTTACGCTTTCACGCCTAAACCGCTTATCCGATCGCGATGAAATTTGGCATAAAGATAGCCAATGGTATGGAGAAGGACATGGGCTTTTTATCCCGGGAACGCGGGTGAAACCGCAGGCGACAGCTAGTATTGTAATAATATAATAAAACGGAAAAGTACTTTTGTTTGTTTAAACGGGTTAATCTCTGGAAATATTAGTCGGATTTGAAAAACTCTTTTACTAATAGAAAGCTACATTACCCCTGAGTATTATAGGCTTTCTGTCCCGGAATGGTGGAACCGTGGGAGACAGCTAGTGCTACACATGTGTACTGCTCATGGTGATGGGTAAATTTCATCGCTGTATTATTGCACAGCAGAAGAATCGTTTACACTTGCGAGTTTTACGTTATACCAATGTAATGTGTTTTGCTGATTGTATCACTAAAATCGACACGCTGTATAATTTTAAATTAGTTTTTGAGACATATATTCTCAATATTAGAATATATTGAATCATATGGCATATTAATTATTTTATTAAGGTACAAGAAATCCGGTCTAGTGCCTTTGTTATACTTTTTTGTTTCGAAATAATAATACAATTTATTTCTGTAACAAATAGGTATACAGTTTATTTCTAAAACCTTTATAAAATTGCATGTATACCTACTTATGGTATTTTTATAATAATTCTGTCACACGGAAAAGGAGAATTAAACTTTTGAGCCCCGCTGTTCTGAGATCTGAGACTTCGTGAATTTTAGTGGACGAGAGTCAGAAAATCGTAAAAAAATCACCGGTGAATACGAATGCGAATTTTCACCACTTTTTTTTTTCTAACTGACGAAATTTCGAACCGGTTTCTAATAACTACTAAATGTATCATAAACAATTATTTTCCAGAATTTTGAAGATATACCAATAATATTAGTAATTTTGGTTATTTTAAGTTAAGTCCTGCTAACAAGTATGTATTCAAAACATTTTTCCCATAAGCAAGAGAAGAATAATGTATTCTCCGAACTGCAGCTCAAAAATAACGCTGTCGTATGTTGTTTGAATTCATCAGTATTTTGAGCTCTGGTGCGTGGTATGTTTAAAAATCAAAGCATATCTTTATAAATATACTTTGATACAAGTGCTCAAATCAGACAAAATAAGTTTTGTTACTATACAAAACGGTTACTGCGTTCAATAAAATGAAATACCTGATAATATCAAACCATGCAAGAAGAAATTAATGGTTTTTGAGTAAATATCATCTTATTGCGTCGATAAATTATATAATCCAAAGTGCACGTTAAACCACATAGCAGCTTCTAATAATCATATTAATTCATTCATTCGAATCATTTTAACATAATATTATGTAGTGTTGTGTAGTGTATGCTTTATATCCAAGTAGAAAACCCTGTGTTTAGTGGTGTGTATTATTTTGTGTTGTTTTATATCCTCATCCCATAGGGCCATACCTAATTCCTTATCCTTTTCTTTTGTTTTCAGTTGAAACAGTGAAGGCTCATTAATTTCAGTTTATGAATTCAAGTTCTAAAGAACAGTGATATTTATTGTAATGTTGATAAGTGATATATTAGTGCAATGTGTTATTTATATGTAGTATTACAATTATGAGATGTTTTCTAAATAAATTCATTGATTTGTGTGTTTTTTGTTTTGTTTGCCGCTTGATTTGTGGATCCTATTAAATAGCTTTATAAATTAAATATGTGAACCATCGTACGTCGTACGCGTAGGTGCGGGCTCACGTTCGGAAAGAAGATGGGCGTACGCAGGCCTACGGGTGGAGTCTACCCGGCAAGAGTGGACAGGGCCAAAAGGGACCAAGTCCGTGCACCTCACTCTCCTCCGGCGGAGTACCAGTCCCCGTTCCTGTATTCTGCAGGTTGGTAATACAATTATTATATTCAGTCTTATTTAGTGTCACCAGATCATATCTGTCCATATACTCATTAGCAAAGAATTTGAAAATTTCACCGTATTTGGTATCGTTTCATAGATAAAAACATCAGCTTGCAGATGGTATTATTATCTTAAATGTGTAGATTTTGTCATTTGAGGTGTTAAAAATTATATAAATAAAGACTTCATGAAAAAAAAATTGTCCTAATTGTCGTTCTAATCAACATGTAATATATGGCGTATACGAAATATTGCAAAGTAAATACTCTGTTAAATTTGTCTATAAATGTGCTCTAATAGTCTGTTAATAGAAGTCTTTACTGATACAACTCTCTTGAGCTAAATTCAATGCTGCTGAGTTCATTGTCAATCAGGTATTTTTTTATGAATTTCAACGTAAATAAAATTATAGTATCGCTTTAATAGTGATTGTTTTATATATAATAGACCAATAGCAGAGAGTGAGCCTCGTATGACATTGCTGTGTGCTGCGGCCGTCAACCTGAACGGTGGACGAACTCCCGACGGAGGATGCATGATTGGTGAGAGCGTGTTTTACGCAAAGGAAGACGACAAACAGGAAAACACCATGTGCTTGGGTATGCTATCACTATTGCCTCTACTGGGACTTACTCAACGATTCTGAAGTAATCATATCGATTGATTTTTTCAAACAGCTGCTTTGCCACATTGTCCGTAACAAGTAATGAGATATAGTCTGGTATAATCTAGTTCCTTCGGTGTATAATTTGGTTTACACCCGGTGAATTGTAAAGCACGAGCTTATATGGTGTATTAAGCACGTTGGATATTATATGTTCTAATTGGTTCGACTATAAAACCACCGCATTGCTAGTACCTATTTAGATTATTAAGTAGTTGTCCTACAAAAGCTTTGGTAAGGTATTTAAATTACACAGCAAGCTTAAACTTAAAAAAATGCTTTCATAATTAAAGATCACTGCAAATTTAAATAAGAACAATCTCTTCACAAGAAATGCCTTGTACATTCACACATACAAAGTAATACAGACACTATTAGTTGAATCTTGTTCAAATGACTGCTTATTACAGCATATGAAATGAGCAAGGCGCAATCAGTACATTCACCCGAGGTTGAGCAGATAAACCGACAACTTCAGTCTACGCAGAGTGTCGAGTGTATAGAGAAGAATCTGTCTTCACTTGTCTGGATTTGTTCCAACACTCAAACCAAAGGAGTTGTGATGGTAAGGAATGTTATAAAAACTTACATATGATTTTGATGGTTTATGTATAAGAAAATTCATAATTTGAGGCGTTGCATTGGCTCAAGGTTCCTATTTATATCATAAAGTGAATTTGTTTCATAACAAAAATAATAAGTGAATTGATTGAAATGAAATTTGAAACGTAGATAGATCATATTCTGGAATGGGATACTTTTGATTTCATGAAAATCATAAGATTCATCAGAAACGCGCGGCAGAGATTATTAATAAACAACATGGTGCATTATAATACTTCGAACTAATATCTGAAATGCGAAAGTTTGTGTGTGTTTGCTACCACTCAGCTGCGTAGTAGTTGAACGGATTTGGATGAAACTTGTTATTTATATGGATACCAAAGAAAAAATAACATGGGAAACCATAAGATTGCAACAGTGTTAGTGAACCTACTAATTTCATAACTTGTCACCAGATAATAGACGCAAACAATCCAGCGGAGGTAATAGAATCGTTTCCAGTGAGCGATAAACACATTCTGTGCGTTGCGTCAGTGCCGGGTGCAGTTGAAGATGACTATCAAGAATATGAAGATAGAATGTCCGGTGATACTGAAACGAAGCGACATTCTGTGAGTTGACATAATCACATGTACAGTCAAGCTTATTTATCGTAAGTAGGCGATGATATCTCACATACATGCCTATTTGCCCACCACGCATCTTTTTTTTTTTTTTTTTAATTAAATAGGCTTGCGTTTGGCCACTGACCCGCCCATAAGGGGCGATGACGAAGCCTAAGATGAAACACGCTTACCCAGAAGAAACCTATTCACTCTGGCCTTGAATGTTCCTAGATTGTAGGCGTCAGGAAACACAGACGCCGGAAGCAAGTTCCACTCCCTTGCTGTCCGCATTATAAATGAGGATGCAAAACGCTGTGTCCGTATTTTCGGTATGTCAACAACGTACGGGTGAAAATTTTCCCGGCGTCTTGTGGTTCGGTGTATAAATGGGGATGGTGGAATTAGGTTGAACAATATATTGTAAAAAAAAAAACAATAATCTACCAAGTGTTCCAAGCTGTACTTGCGGTACAAAAGATTTACGTTAAAAGATCATTTCAATACTAAAATAAAGAAACTCACATACATATATGATCCCCGATAACATTACACTCATTGCAGACAAGAGATTTTCACTAATATAGTTTTATAAGTGACTTAAAATTAAAAAATGTCCAGGAGAAGTGACAGCTTAGGGATAACTACTACATTCCAGAGACTATTTGTCTAGAGTCTAGACCTTACGACACAGACTCTAGACGCTTCATTATTATATTTAAACTTTCCCAAACGACATAGAAACTTACCCTCTTACTCATAAAACGTTATTTAACTAATATAATGTTTAAAAGGTAACGTAAATAAAGTCACTCTATTGTCATTGTCAAATAGTGTGACTTTATCCCCTTATAACAGTATATTAGTTAAATAGCGCTTTATGAGTAAGGGGGTTAGAGTGTAATGAGTTAGGTTCAGTTCACACTGAGATGCGTTGCGATGCGTCGCGCACTTTATAAAATAACAATAGATTATCGAAATTTGTTTAAAACATAAAGGTACACTTTTCAGGGAGAGAATTTGGATACGCCACGCGCGGCGTATTCGAGAATTTTCTCACTGAAATGTGCACTTTTTTGTGTAGTAAATAAAGTTATATATTCTATTGCTATCTTAAACTTGCCGCGTCGCGTCGCGTCTCGGTGTGAACTGACCCTTAGTTATATCATAAGTTGGTCTACAGCAATCCCTCTTCTGCGTTGGCAAGAGTGACTCCATGGAGAGCCAGACCAACGGTCTAGCCGGAGCCAACAACATTGGTGAAAACGGGGAAAAAGAGGCCATTGTTGGCAGTACTCGATTGGTAAGTATGTTTTTTGACATTAATCCATACTAATATTATAACTGCGAAAGTAACTCAGTCTGAGGGGAGACTGCGTAGTTTATGGATGGCTTACCAATGCCAAAACTGTACAAACTATAAAAATCCTCAACAATCTCGAGATGAGCTAATGCTCACATTAGCTTCGTAATCAGCATTCCTTCTTTTTTACGAATGTCTAATATTAATTTCTATATAGGTGCAAGCAACCATCTTAACTCCACCAAGCACGCCGGTGAGGGAACCAGAACCGGAACCGCCAGCAGACAATGAAGTGCCCAAAGAATCCACTGTCAAGGATATAGAGGAAGCTGATAACGGCCCTCAAGGCAGTCCACCGCTAAGCTCCACACCTATTAATGGTAAATTCTTGAAGCATTTTTTATGGTCTATATAATATATATATATGGCATATTATAAAGAGTCATAAATATGAAAGTGAATGTATGGTGGGTAGAGGTAAACCGAAGAAGATATGGATGGACTGTATGAGTGATGATATTGAACTTAGATGTACAAATAATATTACGCGAAATAAATAAGAAGTATACCTACTATGTAGTACCCGCGAAGGTGGCTACCACCAAGCTCTCACCACTGGCTCTCAAGTTGAGAATGACGCCAAGCACCAACCGGTGTGTTTCGTTCCGACAGGTGCACTTAACAGCCAGTTTCTTACTTAGCTTTGTGGATTTTCCATCTTTGGTCACATATTGCTCGTATCATATTAAAATTATGGTCAAACACGAGTCTTCTTGCCTTTCAGCAAAGGATCATGGCGAGATTTGTACAAAAAAATAAAGATTTTTAGAGACGTTGGAATTACGTTATAATTGATCCTTGGTGCCTAAGGAACAACTTGAGCCATTTAAAATATTTTTAGAACCCCGGGATAAAAATGAGAATTTCTATGGCATGCCGGCGAAACGCGACTATTCGCGACCAAAACCATTATGGTGTTGTTATGTTTTGCGGGGTTTATAAAATATTTCATGTATATTAACATGTTGCTGGTAATGTAATCTCAACATTGGAAGTGATTCAATACCCTCTAAAATGTTTTATTTTTGTACAAATCAATGTATGGAGCTCGCCATGATTCTTTTCTACAAACCTACTACGCCATTGGTGTCAAATTAAGTTGCCAACCAACGTAGTTTTAATTATATTGATATACTAATATTGTAAAGAGGTAAAGTTTGTAATGTATCTCTGGACCTACTGATCCGATTCTGAAAATTATTTCACTAATAGGAAGCTACATTATCCCGAAGGTTCCAATCTAAAATGTGGGAGCACCTTCTAAATGATTTTTCTATTTGAAATAAAAAAAATATTTCATGTTTCGTATCTCTATTGATTTCGCGACCCTAAACTTAAAATAGGTTTATGACTCATCGCATGTTTATCGAAGACTATAAAATATCATTTTTTTTAATGTTATACCTATTAAAATATTAATATACGAATTTGATAAAAAATCATGAATGTGTTTCAATTTTTTTTCATCCTTTTCCTAAAAGGATGAAAAAAAATTGAAAATAACAATATATGTCATTAAATTTGAAATTTGAACTAACAAACGCATTATTTTTAACATTTTTGACTATACAGTTGACTAATCTGGCTATTCCTTTAAAAGCCGACGTTCAGTCGCAAGTAGCGCGACGAATTTGACAGAAACTCTTAAATATAAACATAAAATGTCTAACATATAACATAATACAGTATTGTTTTATCGCACAGAAGCACATCTAGGTTCCCCAGAGCCGGGATTAGATGCGTTTGCGCAAGAACAGTCAAACACTGAGAGTAGGACCGACCAACCGGCCCAAGAGCGCAAGATGTCCACACTTATGGCTACCATGTGGCTCGGCACTAAGAGCGGCAATCTGTACGTGCACTCCGCTATGGGGAACTACAGCAAGTGCTTAGCCAGGTGGGTTATTCAAATATTTTGTGTGCGTACCACATACGGTTACAACGCAACATATTTGCGGAGGTTGATATTAATAATAATAATTTATTTCCAATAATATCATATAAGTTTTACATATTTTTCTTGACATAATTAAAATAAAGCACACAGTCGTCTTGAGACCTCAGTTGCTGAGCTAGGCTTGACGCCTGTATTACAGCAAACCGCGCCCACCCCAGATTATTGAGCAAATAGGTCGTAAAAAAATAATGATTAAATTATATAAATTATTGATTCGAATAAAAATTAAATTCACTGATTCATGTAATTCCATGGTTTCTTCTGTCATAATTAATATAATACATTTAATTTCCAGGGTAAAGCTAAACGACGCAATTCTCGCGATAGTGGCGTGCGCGTCTCGTTGTATCGTCGCACTCGCCGACGGGACGGTGGCGATATTCGCACGACTGGCCGACGGACAGTGGGACTTCACGCAGTACTGGCTGCTCACGCTCGGTGATCCAAAGTGTTCGGGTAAGCAATATTTATTTCACAGCTACCGAATCTTGAGTGTACCATTTTACTATAAAGTTTAGCACCGCGACTGTTTAAAACTTTGTTAGTTATGTTTTGTAACAGGTCACCAAATGATATTGTATTCATATTCAATTAAACACATAAGAAAATGGGGTGGTATTTCGACCAGTGTGGTTATAACGTAACTCCAGCAAAATGGTTCCATAGCACTGTTTGCATACGCAGTTATCAGAACGAAAAAATTTCACCAGAAAACCAATATATTTCACCGGTCTTATATCAAAACTGATTAAAATAGTTTTTTTATACCGCTAAGTTAGCAAACAAGCATATGGCTCGCTTGATGGTAAGCGGTTACCATAACCTATGGACGCTTGCAGCACCAGTGGTATCACTCGCGCGTTGGCGACCCTAACAACAACAAAGTAACGTAATATCCCACTGGCACATAAACAACAAAGCGTTCAATCATTTCTCGCGTTTCACGCGCTAAATCTTTCAAACCTAGATATACTTTACTTACTGTTGAAGGTCAGAAAACATTGGTAGTTCCCTTGGTGCCATGCCATCAGATGTTTGCCACACTCTAGTGAGTGTGAGTAGGCTAGGATTGCCAACTTTAGTGCCAGGGTTTCGGTCAATTTACTATCGAAATGCGGGACGTTGCTTAAATTAGCTGAACCCGCTTTTAAAGCTATAGAAAGGCTTAAATAATAAATAACAAACTCTTATAAAAAAAAGATGGTTTTATTTAGACATAATACATACTTAGCAAGTTGAAACACTTCAACTTATGCTCGACAATTCTGCTCATCTTGGTTTCTCTGTGGACAGGCTCTAAGGGGGTCAATTAGCTTCCTCTGAAGCTCAATAAACGGGACGTCCCGGCTCACGCGGGACGGTTGGCATGCCTACTCATGCCATACAAAAACGTTAATAATTGCAGTGCGTTGCCTAAGCGCCGTCGGTTGCACAGTATGGTGTGGTTACCGCAACAAGGTGCACGTGATCGATCCTCGCTCCCGGCTCGTACTATACTCGCTGGAGGCTCACCCTCGGCAGGAGAGCCAGGTGCGCCAGATGGCCTGCGATGGCGATGGAGTTTGGGTAAGCATATAGCAATATTACGATGTTGGTAAACAAGCATATGGCCCGTCTAATGGTAAGTTCTCCCTCCCCCCAATGAGCTCTAGTGACTTTACTCACGCGCAGGAACACAGCAAAGTTATTTGCCTGCGGTATTCTATAAGGTGGAGGTACTTCCCCAGTCGAGCTGCTCTTTAAGCGAATAAGCGCTATGCTCTAACTCTTGGTTTGCACTGTTACAGATTAGGCCCTGAATCAGTATTATTTTCGAGTCTGTTTCAGAGTTTGTCCTTTGGCAGAAGTTATAAGATAATTTGGCTATCCTTTAATATGTAACAATGTATATTTATACAATTACCCTAAAAAGTATCTTTTTATCACTATTTTGGTGTTGGAATTTAGAACACACCAATATATATTCGACCTCTATCTCAATTCTACCTCCTTGCGAAAAAATACTCGATACAAACTCCTTGTGCAAAAAATACTCGACATAGAAACATTTCCTTTTTTCGAAAAATCTTTCTTTTTCCCGTAGTCATGGTATAAAGTATAGTATGCAACTCTTGAATAAAACGGATTTATATCGAGGGCCATGAGTAACTCGCGTCGCTCATGATTAATCTATGGCCCTCGCTTTAAATCCGTCCTTTATTCACTAATTGCATAATATACTATTATTGCATCTTAATACAGTTATTATGTGTACATATGACGAAATCCAACAGGTGACAATAAAAATGGACTCAACCCTCCGGTTATACCACGCTCACACCTACCAACATTTGAAAGACGTTGACATTGAGCCATATGTGAGCAAGATGCTCGGCACAGGCAAGCTCGGCTTTTCCCTCGTGAGGATCACGGCTTTACTGATCAGTTCCGGTAGATTGTGGATCGGGACTAGCAATGGTGTGGTCATCTCTGTGCCACTCTCGGAAGGTTCCAGTCGGGATTCCATCAGCGGGTCTCTGCCTCCGGTTTCGACGAGGAATGCGTCTGGTGAGTGTTAGAGACCAATATGATAGGTGCAAAACAGAGATAAACCTTTTGGATGTATCTTTTTTGGATAATATAAAAATATGATATGTTTTTTTTTAATGAAAGCGCAGTTGCTGTCCTTTTTAATACACCAGCGACGCAAGCATGAATTGTCCCTAAGCTCGTTAATTAACTTATTCTATCTTATTACAAGACATGGTTTAGGTCAAGTCTCTTAAATTGACGGATAAATATGAAATCTAGTTTTTCTAGACTTGCTACAACCATAACAATCTTACTTAATAAGGGGGATTTATGTCTAGTGTCATTTTTAAAGCGTTATTTCGTTATTCGTTGCTCGCGATGTCAAGTGTGGGTGGACGTTACAACGAGCATACAACGAGCGCCATGCGAATCCCTGTGTTTGTGAAAAACCTGACAAATGGGGCGGAGCGCAGTCGAGCGCGAGACGAATGCTCGTTCAAGGCTCGCAAGACCGTCCACGCTACGCGAACAATGAATTAATTCTGTTCGTTCGTGGCTCGGCTCGTGCTCGCTTCGCGTAGCATGAGCCCACCATTAGATTTATAGTAAAAGTTCGATAAAGAGTACAGGGTAATAAGTTTACCATGAAGACCATTTTCAAACTTCATTATATCAATGGAGGATGAAGTCAAACAGAAAATGTCACCTAAATCATACATTTTCAATATATTTTAAGTACAAAAATCAAATAAACGCGACTTTTTGGGATATTTCATAGACTGCGGAATCACATTTTTTTTAAAATGGCGGTATATCAAATTGCTACAATGGCCTGTTAGGTTTATGTCCTGCGAGGCAGGTTCTTTATTACTTTTAATTCGGTATATAGCTAGATGGTCTGACAAGTGTACTATTGTCCTAGGCCACGCAACCCTAGTGCGGGCTCGCTCGGCTAGTCCAACTGGCACGATCCCGTGGTGCTCTATGGCGCAAGCGCAACTTAGCTTCCACGGCCACCGGGATGCAGTCACGTTCTTCGTGGCGGTTCCCGGGATCGCGGGATCGCCCGCCCGGACCCCGGACTCGCCGCGACGGCATACTCCCTCGCTACCCCCCATGCTGGTCATATCGGGGGGAGAAGGATACATCGATTTTAGAATAGGTAAGTGTTATATCAGGTATTTGTAGTTTTAATAAACTGAATAATTCGTTTTATTATAATTTTGTCCTTAAACTTATTGATACAGCATGACTTTGTGATCGTCCTTACTAATTATGCGTACCTATACATTTAGGCCAATTAATCATATTCGTAAGGTTTTATTTGTAGTTGTAACGTGTGTTTTTACTTAAAGCTCGTAGTTGTCTGATAACCACGACAGTTATGTGTATGTCGTTTTTTAATAATATAACTATACTTATTTAATTTCTCGGTACAAAATGTGTTTTATGTATATTAAAATACCTACTTAATTTCATCCAGAGTAACTCATCCGCGCCACTTCACATATCATCACACGTCATTTACGAACGCTCCTTTAAAATTTGCGCTTAATTTCTTAGGACCTGAAAAATTATCAACAAATGTTTTACAAACTAATTTCTGAGACTCTAATTTTACGGTTTTACTATTTGACTTTCAGTGTATACACAATTTCAAGAACTATCATGGTTATCATTCATACATTTCATCAAACATTAGGTAACAATTAATTTATCATTAATAATAACTTCAAAACAAGCAATATGCACGTTAGTGTAGCTAAGTTAAGGTTCACTATCCCATCGCAGATACATGGTAAAATTAGCTTTTAGTTGCAATTCTACAACGTCCTATGGGTTTGAACTATTTTAAAACTACATGTTTGCCCATGCGCCGTAAAGGAATAGCAGCTTTACGCTTATAATAAAAGAGTATGTTTTGTAGTGTTACGTCGCTTCAAACGCTTCTTTCATGACGCTTAGTGTTAAGTTATGTTAATTCATTGTTAGACATATTTTAGTAAGTATAATTTCTATATTTGTGCCTATTGTTTGATTTGATTATCTGTTTTTCAACTAAAATGTGATGTGGAAGTAAAAGATGGTAATTTAATACTTTTGATGGATTCGCCCGCTTTGCTGACTCGGAAACTATTCCTATGTATATTAATTGAGGAATGTTGTACTTTGTTTGGTGTTATATTTATTTTAAATGGTTTACGTACCATTTGTATAACCTATAATACAAGCTTTTAATTAGTTTCACCTGTCCGGTGTCTGTAATCGAATCTTTCAAGTTAAATTTGACCCACTTCCCAGTGTCCCATTGACCTGAAATTTGGTATACATTAGTATATTGGATCATAATGCAAGTACAGACAACAAAAAGTAAAGTCACCATAAAAAGCTTGCATATTTTTTTTTTATCAAAAACTTGTTTATTTTGGTAAAACTGTGAACAAACACTAATAATATAAAAAAAGATCTTCAATAAATCTTTAAAAAATAAATGTTCATTTGACAAAGTTTGAAACTAGCCAAAAAGTGTGTATACTTATACAATAATATATGTTATTACCAACCGAGAATTTAGTTGACAATTCATGGTAGCAGCCTTGCGGGCGAGATCCTTTAATAAGGCCGTGGCTCCATTACTTATTTAAATGCATAGTTAACCCTTAATTACTCGCGCGGGGTCTATGAGATCCCAGAGGGTATTTAAACATTCATATTTCTGTAGTTTCGAACGATTAATAACTTAGTACTCTTTTTGTGTAAATTCGTTTGTCATATTTATTATTATACTTAAATATGCATACTCGTCATAAGGGCTAATTTGTTTAATAAACTTTAGCCCCCTTATTACAAAACATGGTTTAAAGCAAAGCCAAGTTTTACTGTCATTTGGTCACTTTCTAACGTCATATAATAAAAAGGGACGAGGCTATTTTAAAACCTGGTTTTCCTTTAAACCATGTTTTGTAATAAGGTGCTTGATGTTTTCATGCTGTTTAGGGTCAACAATATTAATTTATTTTTCATTTTAATTTGTTGGTATATAAACAACTATAGCTCGTCACGCAAAAAAGAAGAATTTATATGTGCTTCGGAAAGAGAAACTGTGAGATGGTAAAACCTCATCTGCACCACAAACAACTGTAGTAAAGTGAAAAAGATGGCATCTCCATATCTTTTCCAAAAGTTGAACAACGTTAAATTCGTGGTAGAGTATCTACCACGAATTAAACGTAATGAGCATCAAAGCATGATGTTCCAAAATTATGTTAATGAAAGTAGTTCCTAATTCAAAAGGATTTTTCTGAGCTATGTTGTTTTTTTTAAAGAAAGTTAAAGAGCAATTTTTTTTATATATATGAATAAGACATTACTTTATCTACTAACTTATCTGATTTTTCAAGAATTTGTAGATTTATAGATGATTCAAAATTGGGGTCTGACAGACCCCACGCGAGCAGCTGTGAAAGTCTTTTAGCGCGAGTAACTGAGGGTTAAACTTGACCAAAACACCATTTGATACCACGAATTAGGGAAAAGTAAACAAATAAGTACATACTACTAAAGTTGATCGCCTTCACAATCTGAGATAAAACGCTCGTTTCACTCTCCCAGCTTTGCACGACTGCAGTGAATGATATTCACACTCGTCAGTGACGGTAATGTCATGCGTACATCACATTATTATCCACTTTATATAAAAGAGAATCGTGACACAAATATATTTTAGTGGAAAGACAATTCGTAATAGGCAATCGTTCTTTATTTAATTTCGTCGATTATTTTTTCTTTTATGGCCAATATAGAAGAGCATGCCGATGACGTACGAGACACAGCCTCCCACCTCATTATATGGCAGATATTTAAAGAATGCTGAACGTACCTGATATAATATAAGCAAATAAAAACATTTACTATTAAATGAGCCGGTACGTTGGTTTTTAAATTCAGAAAGCATGCATTTTATGCTTGGTGATACACTTAACATCACTAACACTTATCGACAATAACATAATGCTAATGTACGATTCACTAATTTGCATGTAGCTATTCACAATAACATTGCGTACTAGTCAATGTAAAAAGTGTACTTTTAAAAGTCTGGACATGGAATTATTTTAAAAAAGAATTTTATAGACAAACCATTTCATTAAGAAGGTTTCAGCAGTGCGTCAATGTCGAATCATGCTCCTCAAAAGATATTAAAGTAACTATTAAAAGTACATTTTAAATCATTTTTTCACAAATACAAAACACTCGGTATCAATAATCGTTTCGGATGTCGATACATTACTAATAATATCACTAATACATTAACTGAGGTAAGCACGGAAATGTAAATTATATTGTATTTACACGTATTTGTAACGATAGTTTCGCTAACGTGTATATTGCTAATCAATTATTTACATTAAATGTAAATATTAACTCTTGTTATGTTATTTGTATTTTGCATTTAGTCTAAAACCACTAGATGTATTAACTTTTCTGTTTGTATGATTTTTCTTTAACTCTTTTACAGGTTTAATAAATTTTCTATTAAAGAGCCATTTTAACACCCGACGCAAAAAGGGGGACGTTATAAGTTTGACGGGAGAGTCTGTTTTTGTCTGCTGTCTGTGGTAACCTAGCGTTGAACGGCTTTTCACCGACTGAGTGCGTTATCTATAAACTGATTGTTAAAAAGCTGTGCGATTATTGCAAAATAAAATAATTATTCCCAATAAATTAGTAATGAAATATGGGTTTTAAATAAACGTGAATACAGCCTATAATGCTACTAATTCCTTCCAAAGACAAACGGAAGTGTTTTTTAGTTTAGCAATGTTCTGCGATAGGTTAACGACCTAGTTGCCTATTTTGTGCCTCTATAGCCAGTCAATTTAAAAGATTCGATCGACAGAAAATGCTTTGTGTAAAATAAAAAAAAATTTTTGAGCATCGAGCATATTGTGTTAAATAATAATTAAATCATCCATCACGTTTGTAATATTGTATCATATTTTCTCTCCAATTCGCCAATGCTATAAGGAAATTTGGTTCGTGCTTTCGACTTCACTGTATATCTGCGGGTATTATGTTCCACTTGCTCACAAAATCATATTATTATATTAATGTGTATATAAACTTTTCTGCAGCCGATTCCGAAATGGAAGACAGCGTGGTGGTAGCTGAGGATGGATCCTCAAGTGGTCATAGCTCGCTTGCCGAGCGTGCGTCCAAAAGCCACTTGATCGTGTGGCAGGTGGCGACTGCCTAACGTAAAGCCAGCCGCGCGCGCATCGACTCCGAATCAGATTACGTATACGTGTGTATGTCGACCAAGCCGGAGACACTTGTCAACGCATAAGTTGATACTTGACTTGTGAATAGGATGTCAGGGATTTGGGGGTGTATTCATGAGATAAAGTTTGACTAATAATATGTTTACTAAATAGGTACGTTTTACATGTAAGAAATTGCACGCAGCTCAATTTGGTATTAGTGTGGCGTTAATAGACTGATAGATATTTGTGTGCATTTTACGCAATAAATACAGCTGTTATTAATATTCAAAATACTCCCGAAAAATCTTTGCAATATAAACAAAATTGCAAAAGAATTATCGCGAGGTACAGTCGAGGACATAAATATGTATACACTTAGTAAAATTCAACAACGGTTTCCTCTTAAACTACTGATTGAAATTAAGAGATAATATAAAGGTAGAATCTTCTAACATATACTATTATGATTTGTGTAATAGTTTAACACTTAAATGTTAAACATGCGAGAAAATCGCTTTTGAATTTCAAAAAGTGTATACATATTTATGTCCTCGACTGTACATATATTGATTTTTATAAAATTTAATACATTTTAAAGGGTTTTAAACGTCTTCCAATGTTGATACAACATTACCAGCAACATGTTTATATACTTAAAGTGAAGCCCGGAGTAATTTAGTTTTCAGTCTAATTTCGACTGAATTATAACATAACCTCATATTTATATTCCTGAATTATAAAAATATGTTAATGCCTCAAGTTATTCCGTGGCACCAATAATCCATTCTGACGTCTACCCTACATTAAAATGTTTTATTTTGTAGAAATCCAGTCATGATTCTTTACTTCATGGAGTCAATATTTCTCAGGTTTGTAGGATTCGTTTGCTAGGGTTCACATTATTTTAACAATTACACTTCACAGGAAAAACACAGCATTGCACAAAAAAAAATAGAATATTAATCAATAGTTAATAATTAACCTGAGAAATGACGACGCCATATTGAAGATGGGCCATATTAAAGTTTAACGGAATAACTGTACTACTCTAGTACCTACACGTGTATACCCCCAAACAACCCTGACGTACATAAAAGGATTTTGCCGAAGTGTTTGATCAGTATTTTCTAATATAACATTAGAATTTGGTTGCGTTTGGCAATTTAGGATTTGATTTGTTTTAAAATATGGTTGATTCTTCGAAATCCATTGTTTACCTATTCACATCAATGACTTTCGTTTTACGGTGCATCCGACGATAACTCATACAGTACACATTACAATTGAGTGCATAATAACTGCACCCACCGTAAAATGATGTCACACATACATTTCTCGAACAGTGTGTTGTCCATCACGTTCATTAATAACGACGCACGTCATACTCACGTTTTACTGAATTCGGAATAGAAGCAGTGCACGGCACAACATGGACTTCTTTACGGCACTTATTAACAATCATTATATCGTTACTGTGTGCTTAACGTTTGGCTGAATTATTACTTGGCGCTTAGGTTATTTAAAATATTGCTCACGTCAAGAACTATTTACTTCATGGGACCAGCAGGTCGATTGTGTGACCTCGGATTCCAAGATGGAGGCGAGGCAAATGAAAGCAGAAAGATACAGCTATAGCCGTATCATCAATACTTTAAAAATCGAGTTCACTTTGGAATGTGAATGTTACACAGTCGTCCTGCTCGTTGGGGTTCATTAATTTATTTTATTTGTCCCGACCTTTGGTCTAAGCTTAATCTCATTTAGAATTAATGTACAAGATGTAACCACCAAATAATACATTTTAGTAGAGTTAGTAGTTAGTAAAGAAATAATAACAATTGAGGTTTTTATAATAATAATTATGATTATAAAATATGTAGATATTATGAAATTTCTCATATGGCAGAAATGTGACAGTTTCTGACCGTTAACCGTTTGGGCTGTGGTTGTCATCTGCATCACAATTTAATAACTTTAATTTATTATAAGTGTTTATATTTTAATGTTCAATAGCGAGGTTTTATTTGTGTTTGAACTCAGACGAATAACAAACACTAGAATCAAATAATAAATATATACATTAATTTGTTAGTGTTTGTTATACTTACGTCATCATTTTTCAGTGTTGTTGTTAATAATCTTTATTTTATGTCCGCTAGATGACAGTGTTTACTGTTAAAATATAACATGGCACCTCGTGAGGAATCGTATGGAGTTGTTTTTATATCATTTATCAAATATGGTGCAAAAATAATTTAAGATTAAACGAAGTCCTAATACTTACTTACATTAAATTGTAAAGAAATCGTAACGTATAATTACTTGATGACACGTAATGGCTATTTATAAGTTCATTTGATTCTTTAATTCACTTATATTTCGACATATTATAATATAACTCAAACTTAATTCGACTAAATGTTTTCTATCTTTTCAATTAATTTATTTAATTTCATTAATTATATTATCATCAAATATTATATAGTGAGGATTAGTTAATCAACTGTTACAGGAAGCGCTGGTTAAAAGTAATTTATTTCTGTATCTGTACATACTAGTCTGTTTATTTTATATTTTTAAATGTTATTGAATATACCTTTTTACTTTTTCGATTTATTTGAAAGACTTTATTTATTCCTTTCAATGAATTATTAATAGGAACTGCTTTTATTTTGTCTTTACACTATAATAGCTTTTTAATTAGCAACATGCTTGTTTGATATTTACCTTTTTTTTTATAATAAACAATTTCGACTTTGAAATTATTTCAACTCACATAAAATGTTGCCAATTGTATCTCTGGGATCACCAACAACCACGACCAACTTAAAACAATGATTACCTTATTTGTCTTCTGTCCTTTTTGGGTGTCAGATGTTAAAGAAGAACAAGTAAGGTAATGGAATTATTGTTTTAAGAGATGTTAGTTGGCCCCCAAGTTTATCGTATTGTATTTTCATTGCTATTATTTACGTTTAGAGTTTATTTTACACTGACTCAACTTTACGGCCAGTTTAAATAGGGTGCTAACATACATGATGAAAAAATATTTAAAATGATATGACCTGGGGGGCTAAAAAGGAAGCTAAAGCAATATTGCTACGCAATAATTTTTTTCGTGTTCTCGGCAGATCCTAAGTGATTCCAATATGTTTTGGTAAAATAATTACTCATTATATACAATTAAATTCATTAAAAGATTTGTAATTGATGAATTGCATAAGATCTGCTTTAAATTCGAAAAATGAATTGCGTTAGCAATATTGATTAGCTTCCTTTTTAGGGGGCCTGGTGTTTTAGCAATATAGAACACATTGTATTTTTAGAGCGTTGAAGATTTTTTATAGCTTTAAAATTATGTGCTGTTATAATACTAATGGTTTTTTCGCGTTTGTAAGCATCCTAAACCCTTGTAACCAGCGCTGGTTGTAAGCCCTAGTCAAAATAAATCGAAGTAGTGATGTACACATAGCTAGGCTTATAGTTGTTTTGCTAAATAGAAAATAAGGGACTGTGACCATTTTTTTTTGCCTTACATTACAGTATCAGTATTTTGCCTGAATAAAATTTGGCGCCTTATTCACACGGGCGTTATAAGTGTAGCAAGCAAATAAAGTGTAATATTATATGATTGATACTTGTATTAATCAAATCACAATGTTAGTGCTTGGTACTTGAAATAAATAAAATTATTAACTAGCTTTTGTCAAGGATTACTAGCAATGTTTGTACCAATCACAGTATTTATAAAGTTTTGTTCATTTTAAATATTTTCTATTTATCGGTACTTAGATTTGATATTCTAATTTTTTTATTTTTTATTATGTAATAAAAATATTGGAGATTATTTTTACATTATATAACTGACGAGATTTACAGTTGGATTTATTCCATTGGGACAGGTCGTACAAAGATCTTTTTGCCTTTAATCTTGACCACTGCACCTTGAGTGTCTAAAATACCCGGTTGCAATAAGGCTGTGTCAGGAGAATATCAATATCGATTGAAGATAGATAATTATATAGTGATTATATACTTATCCGATGGCCACTCAGAGTTCTCACATAAACACCGTTAATATAATTGAAAATAATAATAATGACAATATGCGTATGTAATAATTTAATAAATCCAAATGTCAAATACTTTAAAAATACAGTTTAATTAACCTGCCCTGATTGAGACTGGGTGGAGATAAAATAATAAAAAAAATGTATTTATACAGTATCAGCGCCAAATAAAGACGAAATATACTTATTAGTTCAGAGGCTGTTCATTATATATCTGATAAAGATTGCGGTTTGTAAACTGTGATTATTATAAGTAATATAAGGATGACATTTACTGCCGATTTTCATATTCTATCTATCCTTTATCTCGCGATTTGGATTGATATTTGACACTATAAGAAATGTTATTTCAATGATCATAACACCATAGAGTAAGAATATGAATAGAGTGATATCGTTGATAAAATTACCTTGCGCGAAGAGTACCTAAGCAGTTTGCATATAGATGAATTCAGAGATCAGAGATATATAGTGTTTTCCTGTCAGAAAATAAGAATGTTAAAAATTTCGATATGAGTTCCTTGTCATTTGTTCTAGGTAAAGGTATCGATACAAAACTGACATCTGCTTTCATTTTACGAATGCATTTATTCATGTTATCTCTATGCAATCCACCATCGCGATATCTATGATAGAGAGACTAGATACTGTCAAATCTGGTATAAAATCCATTTACGTACCTACACCCAGTCTTCAATCACGAATCATAATATGTTTTTATTTACAACTGTGATAGATATCTTAAATCCATTAATTGTAGATATATCAGTCATTTTTCTTTTTGAAATGCTTAGCGATCTTTGTATTTTTTTCGTGTTTTTAATATGCAATAAAATAATGGAATGCTGGAGATTTGTTTGTTTTATTTATTACTGATTTAATAACAATAAATATCATAATATAAAAGAAATATTGTATCCATCTCGCGGCTTTCCATTCACTGAACATTACTAGTAGCCTAGTAGGTAATTGTTTTAAATACCTTCTAGACTATCAAGTCTAAATAAAAGTTACCTTTCCTGCAGCTACTGACACCACACCCGTAGCTAATAATAATATCAATACCTAAGCCAGGCCATCACACATATTTGTCCATATCTTGAAAACTACTGAACTGATTTCGATGAAACTTGCACTGTTCCCTAAGTTGAAGTAAATGTAAACCAATAAAAAAAAGAATGGTTATCATCCGATTAATATCTTCGGAGATATGCGTGGACAAACATACATACACATACATAGATACACCTGTGAAATTTTGTATATTTGTTTGGAAGCCCTAATAGATTACTACTCGTCAAGAAGATTACCAATGAGACAGCAGATAAACATTTTGTCCAGTGGCTCTACCATGAGTTTTCTACACTAACATAATCTACAAACGCTAGCGACTACGGTGAATATTTTTGGTATGACGAGCACCGCCTCTAGTGGATACTTTTGGAAGCATTTCATACAAAATGTTTCACCGTAGTCGCTAGCGAATGTAGATTAAATTAGTGTAGAAAACTCATGGTAGAGGTACAGAACTCATAATAGGTGAAATGGAATTATCTTAAATTGCCATTGATACTTGCAACTACTTGCAGCAGTCTTAATTAAGTACTCGATACTCATTCTCCTACAAGAAAATAAGTTAATAATTAAACTAAGGCTAAGCTAAGATCCAATATTTGGCCAGAGGGAGTCACCCCTTGCTGTAACATAAATTTGTCCCTTCTTGGCACATAGGTGTATATGGGAAGTCAAGTGACCTAAGAAGATGACCCTAGCTAGCCCAAGAAGCCTATAATTATTATTATAATGAATGTAGTGTTTATTAAATATTCTCTTTGATCAATGGCGAACACAGGCATATAAGAAGATTCTAGTTCTAGTAGTTCCTCTTTTGACCACTAAGTTTGTAGGAATATAATATTCTTGCCCTAGCACTGTGCACTAGTTAGATTTTTCTCTATGGACTATTATTATTTACTCTGTGATAATAGGTATAATTTGGGGTATAATGTAAAATATAAAACGCTAATTACATTATATCGGGCCAGATGCGTTATAATTTATTGAGTGACATTACAACGCCATCTATCAGTATTTTGTGAAATAAAAGTTACATTACGCTAGTTACCCACTTTGAAACTAACGAACAAAGTTTCGAACTTATTTACGATTTCATCATACAAACTTTGAACGAGCAATCCACCTTCTGTTGGTCCACCTCTTTTGAAAAACCTTTTTTAGCTCATACCTGGGTACATAATAAGGAACCTAATTACGAAAATTTAAGCTTTTAGCATCCGAGCTAGTTATTAATCGACTTAAAAAAAAGGAGATTATCAATTCGACACGTATGTATGTAATATTATTGGAACTGCATTATATTCACATATGATAAACTATTAGGGCTTCCAAACAAATATACAAAATTTCATAGGTGTATGTATGTATGTTTGTCCACGCATATCTCTGAAGATATTAATCGGATTGTAACCAATCTTTTTTTTATTGGTTTACATTTACTTCAACTTAGGGAACAGTGCAAGTTTCATCGAAATCAGTTCAGTAGTTTTCAAGATATGGACAAATATGTGTGACGGTCTGGCTTTTTGATACGAGCTACGGGTGTGATGTCAAAGGAAAAACATCTCAAAACCATAGTCAAATTCTAGTGCATTTAAGATAAACTAAAAATTATTCAGTAGTTTTCAAGATATGGACAAATATGTGTGATGACCTGGCTTACATATTGATACGAGCTTCGGGTGTGGTGTCAAAGGAAAAACATCTCAAAACTGTGGTCAAATTCTAGTGCAAACTATCGCTGATTTGAAGTTTGAAGTCAGCGAAAGAGCACGACGTATTCTATTGAAAATGTTTAGGTGACTTCAAATCAGTGTCAGATTTAGAGTTATTTCATACTTTTTAGTGTATTATGAAGTCGATTTAATTTTTTTAAATTACTTTTTATTTTATTAAAAATTTCAGTAAAAGTCATTTCATAAAAAAATCCTTTTTTTCGTAAGTAGCTTGTTTTAAATCTAGAGGATTGAGATGTGCGTTGCTTATATCAGTAAATCAGTTCCTCCTTATTGAGTTGTTCCACTGCAATATCGTATTTTTTTTACTTCTTATAGGATAGGATAAACAATAAATAAACAATCAGTGTTATACAATACTGTTTATTTTTATGAATAAAGAAAACAATAATACTAACACAAAACACTTAATTTAACTAGGAAGGTAAACTTTAGCCTGTTTTATTGATCAAACTTAGGACATGCAATCATTACGTGGGTACAATTTGATTCGAATAACCACACATCAACGTTAATTTAATTTCTTGTGCGTGGCCTTTCTTAAAGTTTAGATAAGCTACATGAACATTGTGGACTGAAGGCATTTGAAATTATAATACAATTAAACATAACGAACGCCGAAAAACTTTCTCGAAATTAAAACTAGTGTAGTTTAATACATTGATCACAAAAATAGTTAATTATTAGTTACCTACCCAACTTACTAAAATTAATTCCAAATTTAGGTAGGTATAGGATTATATAAATAAAAATAAAAGCTGCCCAGAAACTATCAGTAAAACATCAGTATATTAATGTTATTATTGAAACAGTGTATATGTAAGATTATAAACACTTGAAATTTATTATAACTTTATTTTCTATCTATGGACTACCGGCCTGCCCCGGCTTTGCAAGAGCGCTGTTGCTTGTTCTGCAATTATTAATTGCACTTTTTCCTGTCACTGACATTGATCGTCTCAAATTGGCTAAAGGTGTATATTATATATTCTGCAAATAAACCGTCTACGTGGTAAATCTGATAAGTGATCGGTAGAATTTTATGTTTTACCAAATCATTAACAATTGACGAAGATAAAGCGCGACTAAGTTCGGGAGTGGGGGCTCGTGACGTCACTTCTTACTAAAAAGTGTACCACACCGTGACGTCACGCGGGGCTTTAACAAACCATATCCTTGTATTTTTTTGTTTAATTGACAAAAGAAAAAATACGTGTCAAATATTTTTTGATAATGTATATGAAGGACTAATTAGATTTTTTCAGGCAACTAGCCCATTGTGTATTGAGACAGACACCGTGGGGAGTTGAGTTTTTAGTATTATAGATAAACTAGGTATTACAAAAAATAACTGAACGATATTTCACTGATATCAGAATACCTACTGATAAAATGCTTATAGTGTCTGTGCAGGTTTTGAATAAAGATTTTTTTTCATGTGAGTAGGTATCAATCGATTTATGCAATCTTATCGAAACATTAATTGACAATTATTTCTTTAATTATAATAAATTATTTAAATTGTCCATATATCTCATATTTGACTTCGTTTGATGCCTTGTTGTAACTTGATGGTGAAACTTTCTCATCATTACCTACCTGGGTATAGAAACATCCCTGACAGCCGGTTGCATCGAAACAAAACACTACGAATTCGTATAAGGCAACAAAAGTAAACGTCATACTATACATTTTTGGTTGCGTTGCTCAAAAATATACAGATATGTTAGTAAGTAGCACGAAAGCATGCAATTATTGAGCGATTGCTATTTAGTATAATATGTGTGTCGAAACCATTGTTAGTATCGAGAATTTTTTTTACAGTTGAAGGACATGCTCGACTTTAGCTTGCTTTTTAATAACAAGCCTATCTGTGTGCTTAGTGCAAGTTTTCTTAACGAGTCGATAGTGACAAACGTTAACTCAAATTTGTATGGCGTCGGATCAGCGCCGCCTAGCGGCTAAATTGTGAAGCATAATTTGCGAGTGCGAGATTGTTTATGTTAGCCTTTTCGATAGCAAGCATCGAATAACAAGTAACGTAAACAAAGAAACGAGCGTGAACGTTGTTTTGCGAGTGCGAGTGGTAATTTACACACCTTTGACAGATGTTATCGACAACGTCTCACTAGGGAGCATGTTAATGTTGTCACCGAGATTTTGGCAGTGAGAGCATATTTTACAAACTTATTTTCATCCAAATGGTATTGTAATGAGTGGAGAAAATAATGGTTTTACGTTTTTTTTTCGCTTGGAGGATGTTTTCAATGGGTAGGGCGACGAAAACATCCAAAATAAATTAACCCGGTCCCTCAACCAATAATAATAGATACCTAATACTGTAGTACTAGTACGTATAAAATTATGTATTTGCAAACCTTTTCCTCTTTGTGAATTTTGTATCAGTATCACCACATTCAACACAGAGGAACTGATATCACCAGCTCCTCCCAAAGCTTAATTTGCACCATCCTACGACTTGCATTGATTGTTGATTCACTAAGATCTCCATGTCTAGCGATAAGTACACAGTTATACAAAATGTACCACAACTTTACTTCAACAACTCAAACCAAGAATCTTATATAAATACCTATTATCTAACTCAAACATAACATTTTGTAAATATCCTTATTACTTAGCTTCCATAAACGTTACTAACGCTGGCTTGTTATTATTTTTCGTTTTAGGTTTAAGTTTGTTTCACGGATGACTACTATATTAGATGAGATAACCATATGATACGATACGATATACTAACTAATAATTCTTTGGCAATACGAGTACCTACCATTCGGTTTGTACAAACAAAGTGAAGCGAGGACGCTACGCGTTACCCGAGTAGTTTTGATGTACAACGTCTACATTCAAATAGCATAAGCAAAATATTGTATTTAATTTAGCCGGCTTATTGCGAAGACGAAACGTGCTGCCAATATAAGAAAAAAAACAAACGCAGTTCACAGTGAGGAAACACCACTTGAATCAAATACCTAGCTTGTCACTCGCACTCGCACTTATGCACTAAACGACGTGACGAAGGAATTCTCGAAAACGCTGTTGTGAAGTCATTCGGTTTGTTTTATGTAACTCACACTAAGCCTACTGTAGCTTTACTTTCTTAACTAATTTTGTTTAGTATCAACTAACTGTAACTTAATAAGTATAAGTAGGTACGTAGGTTATGCGGTCTTATACTTGTAATTGTATTAAGTCAAACTTGAATGAAGTAATGCAACCGGTCGTTAGAATTAATCTATACATACAAACGGTTAGGCCAACTTTCGTAAGCCTAAGTTAAAATTTTAACCAGAAGTTACATTACCCAAAAGCTGTATCAAAATCACGTACCAACGGGTGATGTAACTTCGGGTTAAATGTTTACAATTGTAACCCAGATTGACGCAAGTGGGTCCAAGTCTCTTACATCAGAATTTATATTCCACTGCAATGTTATGTTTACAATTATTTATATTTAATTTTATTTGTTATCAAAATCACTGGACATAATTAAAAATCAAAGTGATTTATTTTACAGGTTCAAATTAAATTAAAGAAAAAAAACTTAAGCTTAAACACGCGTAACATCTTAAAATCATAATATGACTTACGATATAGGTGATATTTTTTATGTTTGTTTTTTTGACATACCAATTAAAGTTAGGTATTCACTTGAATATGTTCTTATTACAATTTTATTGACATCCGATGACATGAAAAAACATTTAAAGCCGATGACAAAAACAATATTGTACCGTGATAAAACTATAGATCCATCCAAATTGCTACAATGATCTACTATCTAGGCAACACCTACATTATGAAGTAACGCAGTGGACCCCTAGGTACTTAATATTTACTTTAAAGTCAGTTACATAATTAATAATAAATTAAAGTTAGGCAGTTAGGTTAATACCATAAAAACAAAACGAATTAATTACTCGTTTCGTGTGTTGACTCTTAATAAACAATGTTTAGATACTTTAAAAGTTGTTGAATAGATTTTTTTATAAGCTAGCATATTCTTGTTAAAAGCCAGCTCATACTGATCAGTTTTCAACAAGTTTCCGTCATTATACAATGTGTAACATATTAAACCACAGATCATAAACACTTATAAACAAAAACAGCTTTTGGTAAGTAAAATATTTGTTTTCTACAATCTCTGTATAAGTTATTTCATGTTTGTAATCACGTAGCGTGTTTGAACAAAAATGCGCTTTATTGCGCGCAGGTAAAGTTTACAACAACCTGTGTGTTGTAAAACTATGAATAAAATGCAAAAATAATTGGTAAGGAAACATGGATTCAGTTACAATAAAATAATTTCTTCGTTCGAATATTTTTCGTTTCCCCATTGTATATTTCTTTTTATTTATTAATTATTATTGACATGAGTTATGCATTGATTTACGCATATTAAACTGACGTTGTAAAGTTAATTGCGAAAACAATATTTATTTTATTATATTCACAATAATTTATTACGTATGTTATATTTCTATTACAAAAAATGTTTAATCACATATTTTTCGAATGGTACAATAATGCATATTAGGAACATAAAAGTAAATTCGACGTTATCCTCAGAATGCAACAGTAGGAATAATATTTTTCAATACACTTACTAACTACATGTTTATTATATTGCTATAATACTATTTTTATTAATAATATAATTCATGCAATATTATTTACTAACTCTGTAGGTACTTTTGGTATATTATAATTGCTTAATAGGAAGGAATAAGTGAATTGAAAAATTGACATTCTACGCTATAAAGGGGTACCTACATAATACGTTGTTAATTTTAAATTAATTAAATAATAATTTTAATGTTTTTAATCAGTTCTAGTACTTTTAATGTAATAATATAATTAGTGAATCAACTAAGGAGGTAGATACGTAAGATAGGGAAGCCGTCATTTTCAATTTTGGTCACTGTAGTTCGACAAAAACTACTTTGAAGTACGGAAGTGACATTAGTTACCAATATATTTGGTCATCGCAATACTTAGTGGATTATTTAATATCCTAGGCAAAAATACTTAATGTTTACTTACCAAATATTTGTTATCCAATATTTGGAACGACTGGAAGTTAGCATATTATTTAGTTTCGTTTGATCTCAGCAGAATGTTCCAGGTATTTTATAAGTGAGTTAGCTGATAAGTGATTGTGGTGTGATACAAAATTTAATTTTATCACTTTATACGTCGGAACTCACTTATACGAAAATTCGTAAGGCAAACTTTTAATGTACAATCTCCAAAGATCTCTGTGTCTAATCTAACCTTTATCTTTTTAATAATACTTCCTACTCACTCTCACATACTACTCAATGCATCACATATTTAATAATCACCTTTCTTTCTACTTCTAATGGTATATAATATAAATTAACTGACTAGATTGTCTACAGGCTACGCTATATCTAGCTAATTATAAATAATATTAAATGACAAAACTATATCTCAAATTTATTTGATAGTAAACACAATAAAACGATAACTTGACATGTTTAAACAAAATGAATACTGTTTTTTTTATCAAGAAATATTTTGTTCTTGACAAATAGTTTATTAGTACAGTAACAATTAAACATAACGCTGTTAAAATTAATTAATTATAAATTGGACATTTAATATCCAATATTCACCTAAATATACAATAAAGATATCAGTGACATTCTACTCGTACTATCATTGTATCTACTAAGCACTAGAATACAGTATTCCGTCTATAATGTCACAAATATCCCCAAACTAGGTACTAACTAGCGTATTAAAACTCACCCCTAAACATATTCGTTGTGCAAATAAATTTATAAATAAAAACAATTCGTTGTAAAAATTTCGATTAATTGCTTACTTCGATTTTTAATTTGCATTCAGTTAACTTTAATATAAATAACATTTTTGTACACCGAAACGTTATAATTATTCTAAAAGTCGCGTCGTTAAGTAATCTTTACAACATTTAAAATATTTCGGTGTTCTTTGAATTTTCAACATTCATTTTGTTGAGTTGGTGCTCGTATATCCAAAACAAAGATACAAATTCCATTAACTATTGAAATGCAATCTACGGCCTCTGTGCTACGCTACGACCGTAGCGTTGGCTACGACTGACTGCGTCTCTGCTACGCCACTCGTAGTGATTTGTTCGTATTTCGTAGAATTGCTACGGGGCGGCTTGTAGCATCGAATGCCACTATACTACGGTGGTAAGCTTCAAATGCTTTATCGCCTTTGTCAAAATGGTTGATTATTCTAACTAACAATTAAACGACTATCATTTAAATGTTTCTAGACGCTTTCTTGTCAATATTTACGTTAATTTTGTTGAAAATGAAAGAATGTAAACCACATTAAGATTACCTACATTTTTCCAACAAAAATATTTTTTTTTCCAAAAATACCAATTACATTCCTATTACTAATAATAACATGGAAAATTAAAATGACGTTTAATATTTTAATCCTAAGCAATAAATTCATAACGAAATATTAATTTTAAAATATCATATCACCTGGTTGCAGTCTACTCATTAGCCAAGTTTGGTTATAATTATTTTCACACTAAACCTAGGTACTAGTAAACAATATTGCTTTTAGTATTGCTTGTTTTATAACTCTTACCGAATATTGCTATACTGTTAACATATTTAATCTATTTATTAATATCTAAATGTATTTATTGCTTATGTAATGTATTGCTAATTTGGACATTTTGAATTATATCACTGCGTTTCGTATCTTATTACTGTGGAGCGGTCATCCTGGTTGGAGTAGTCCACTTATATGAAGAGTGTTCTTACATTTAGGCGTGAATTTGTAACTATACATCGATAAGGCTATGAAGGTGCCATGGGAAGTATATGGTTCGGCTTAAAGTGGCTAGCTTATATAAGAGGGCAAGGATCGTGTATTTTCATTCACACAAATAAGACTTTTATGTTGAACTAATAAAGTTCGAATTAAATAGTTATATCATTTACATGGCTCGTTAAAATATTTTGTTTGTTAATAATTACTTGTGAAAATAAACAATATGGTTTATTGTAGCCATAACTCTATACTAATGTATAATAATAAATTTTATTTGAATATTGCTCAGTAATTAACCTTATATTGCTTGTTATATGCAACCCTGCTTATCATGATCTTCATGCTTGCTGCATTGACTGCTTTTGTTGTTTTAAATCTTTTTATAACCTGGATTTGTGGCTCCTACGAGACAGGCTTGACCATAGACTTAGAATATTATAGAATGACAGCGTTAACAACGTTTCCTTTTTTTTATTCACAGATATATCGTATTCGAGAAGCGATCGTGGTGTAGCATGATAAGCCGTTCTTAATCGATCGGCAAAGTTAAGCTACGTCTGTCGTGGTCGGTACCTGGATGGGTCACCGTCTAGTGGTATTTCCAAACGAGCGTTTCCGTGCTTCGGAAGGCACGTAAAGCCGTTGGTCCCGGTTATCACTTAATTGTGATAGTCGTTAAGCTAGTTGGATGCCTCCTAGGCGGCTTGAAAAATTCCAACAGTAGGTTGGCCACTGGCCTACCTCCACCGATCCGCAGTGGTGGAGTATCTGCCCATTCCCTTTCACCCCGATTTGTGAAAGGAGGCATGTGCTCAGCAGTGGGACATTATAGGCTGATGATGATGATATCGTATTCTAGTTGATTTACAGTCAGACAAAATTTCGATTTGGATTCCATGTAATTTTTTCTCGGTTAAAGTATCGATAATAAACGAGAAATTAGCATTAATTATATGTATTTTAGTCGTTGAAACTATGGCCGCGCACTTCGTTTCCAGGCATTTAGACCGTACCCGTGCTCACAGACCGGAGTCTAGTGCAGTCACTCTATAATATTCTAACTCTGCCGGCTTGACCTTCTGTGGGGACCAACAGTTGTATGTAAATCGTGTACTTTTAAGAATGCAATAAACTATAAACCCTTTGTCTTTGATCCCAACCAAAATGGTTCCTATAATACGGATTAAATTATTTTTGTAAATATTAATTGTAGATGAGGAATTATTTATGCAATTATGCAATGCAATTATTTATGCTATGAAAGTACACCAACTGCTTCAATTTGTTATTACTCTTGTTTCAGTTTTACTTACTAACCATATGTTATTGTTAAAATGTTTATAATAATTTGTATATACGCGAAACCATTGGTATGCGACACTTATGGACATTCGCTCACCATTAGGTACGCTGCAATAAGCATCATGACGAGGCTAGTTGTATATCAATGCTTTTGCAATACTTTTTCTCTACATTCATTCTTACTGAATGAGCTACTACATCATTGTCGCGGGGTAGGAGCCTGGTGATCTGTGGTACAGGTTTTCCTAGTGCAGACACCAGTCTCTCCCCAATTGTATCTTTTGCCATACCTAAAATGCTCATTATTGTTTTGTATTGCTCATTGCATTTACATATAATTTGTGAAAAGAGAATAAATGGTTATCATCATCATCTGCCTGCCCTGTTCCCAATCAATTGGGGTCGGCGCAATATGTACGCTTCTTCCATACTTCTCTTCTATCCGTCATACTAGTATCCACTCCTTTCTTACCCATATCATCTTTCACACAATCCATCCATCTCTTTTTCGGTCTTCCTCTTCCCGTATATCCATCCACTTTCATATTCATAACTTTTTTAGTGACGTGGCTTTCATTTCTCTTCATAACATAATAAATGGTTATATTATATATATTATAATTTTGATTTTTTCTATGATTGTGAGCAAGCCTTTGTTTTAACTAGCCACTTTACTCCATACTAGACTTCCGTATTGCTTCTGATACCATTATAATCTAATGCAATAATATCTGGAATGTCGGGACATTTTACAATGAATTATCATAATGTAAATTCATGTTGTTCAAAGTAACAGTGCGCACATTAACAGGTAGGTAGATATTTCAACAGATTCATGTAAACGATCCTGTATCTAACGTGACCTTACAAAATGTACCTAATATCTACATAATTCTCCTTCGCTATAATATATTTAATTAGAGTATTTTATATTACTACAACTACAAAAATTGTAAAGAAGGGTAATTTGGTACACAGGGACATAATTATTTACATTATTTTATGTATGTATATATTTTTTATTTTGTATATAAGTTGGTTTCGTTAGTTTCAATCGTTTAGTTATTACTTATTTGTATATAACCACTACAATTATAATAACGTTAATATAAATATTTGAATAAAATATCTCGTTTTAGATTTTTTTTAAAAGCCACTATTTTTGTTTTTTTTTTCATACTAAAGACATCCTACGATGTGATAGCTAGTTATTTAAGAATACGTAGAAGGAAATATGGGAAGGAGTACACGAATAGACCTGATCTCACGGCTAGTATGGAATATCGAGGAGAGGAAGCAGCGGATCGTTGTACAAATAGAAGAGATCTCAATCACAATAAATTACACAATATTCGATGTAATATTCGTTTCATTAAAATTGTTCAATATAGTACTCCAAAGCACCAAAAACATCTAAAATTCTACAAAAACCTCAATAAACGGTAATTTCTAATGTAATATTGCTTATTAATTTACATTATATTGCTTGTTACGCGCGACCTTTGTCTGGTAAAGCTAATTTTGTAAAAATAATTTTACTTTTTTATAAGTGAATACGATGTGAACTATTATACAACTAGGAAGTTATGTTAAAAATGTGGCACTACATCTACGATAAGTAGGAGTATTTGGAGTAAGGAATATAATCGCTAGGATAGGAGTGCCTCTTGTGGCGGTTCGGACTCACATATAACGAACGATCGTCGATAGAAAAATAAAATATTCATTCGTTTCTATGACAAAAATTGACGTTACTAGTCGACGGGATACATTCAAATTTTCAAACGTAACAAATCGCTACTAGGATAAGGTGTAATTTCAATAAATACAGGAACTATGTTTTTAAAAAGATAATATAATTGACGGGATTAAACGAACTCACCGACGATGAATTGACTCGAGGCACTAACTAATAGACTACGGGTGGCATCGGCCTCGCGCCGGAAACCGCCGATAAACCGCTAGTAAATTGCGTTCGTCTACAGCTAGCCGCTACGTACTATCTATTCGTCTGATGGCGATTTATAGTATTGCTAAGTATCGCGCGTCGTATCGAATCGGCGGTCCCCGCGACGCCGGCGCCGATGCGCTCGGGTGCAATACATACGACTCCTAATGAACGCTACAGGGTTATTAACAAGTCTGCTGCGTCTACAAGACAGCGGTGCGCGACTTTATTAGTGCCTACTTTATTATTGCTTTTCGAATACCCATTTCTCACCGAACACCTCGTGCTCACCGTTTAACCTACAGTTAATCTACCTTATTCTAAATTAGTTTATTGCCAGTTACGTTTGACTTGTTACCTAATAACACACGCTCAAACTAAAGGCATGCTCGCTGTAAGTCGCGCGGCCTTGCCCCTGTCGCCGCCACAGGGCGCGCTCGCCGCCCAACTTTGCATTGCCATGCTGTTATTCTTACAAAATAAAGGGCACGGTGGTTTAATCAAATGATATACAAATAATTGACTTTAGTTTGCCTAAATCTGAGCAGTAGTATTTATAAATTACCGCTATTTTCAAGCCAAACATCTATCTATCCAACCAATTAATTTTCTTAATTGCATGTTTTTCATAAGAAAATAATATAAATATGTATTTTAGTCATTATATCGATTATGAAAATAAAATACCTTTTGTTATGTATTTAGAAAGCGAACTTAGCTTGAGTGGTAAATGTTGTTTGGGCGGCGGTGCGTATGCGGCGCGCGTTCGCCGCTAAGGCACTGTGTTGGGGCGGCGCGGGCGTGTGCGTGGCGCGGTGGCGCGGCGTGTCACGTGTGTGCGGAGCTTCGGACGGAAAGTTTTGGCAAGTTCCTTACCGAGAGGGACGACGCGGGCGTCCGTCCACCGACGAGCTCTGCGCTTGGCTCTCGCATCTCGACGCTAAACTTACACCGTAATACTCTCTAAACCTACTTTGCGGTTGTAAAAATCACCTACAAAAGATATTAGTTTCATTCATATTCCGATACTTCTATGTATATAGGGTATAATTTATCGACTAGTATATACATACTTAAAAGTTTAAACTTTATCGGGACATTTGTCGCTGCGGCCTAGAGCCGCGGCGGCCGCGGCACTACGGGGTCGTACTTGATTCGTTGTTTGCGAAACGTTGCTCGATTGTTGCGCGCCGCCGGCGACGCCCGCGGACTAGCCTCGGAGCTCGCCGACGCGCGCGCTCCTTATTTCAATTTGTAAATTTATATTATTCATTATGCTAACAAGCTAAATTCATAGTAATACTTTACGTTAAAGTGTAAACCATTCGGCGGTAGTTACGGTCCCTGGTTGCGTGTCGTGTCGGTGGTGGCCTAGCCGGAGGCAGCGTCCGCGTCGTCGAGCTCTGGCTCGAGCTCGGGCGGCGAGTCCTCGTCGCGCACGCACGCCGACTCCTGGTGCTTGTTAAGGTAGCTCTTCAGAGCGAACGTTTTGTGGCAGCGTGTGCATTCGAAATTTTTATCCGACGAGTGAGTTTGCATATGCGCGCGCAAATTGGACCGATCTGCGAAAGCCTTACCACAATGTGCACACCCATAAGGTTTCTCCCCAGTGTGCGAGCGCAGATGGCCCTGCAGGAGCCACGGGCGTGAGAACAGTTTGCCGCACACCCCGCATACGTGGGACAGTTGATGTGTCAGTACGTGCATCGCCAGCGCCGGCATCGACACGTACGCTTTGCCGCATTCGCCGCACCTCTTCGCCGCCACAGAGTCTAGACTGCGATGGGTCTGTTTATGCCGCGACAAGTTAGAGGAGGTCGCGTAACGCTTGCCGCATTCGCTACACGTGTATTTCGACTTGGGTTCGGGTTGTTGCGCGCACTCTACGGGTGCATTCGCGTAGTTGCGGCGCTTGGACCGACCATCGCTGACGAAGAACGCGTCATAGGTGTAGGCAACGGTCTCCCGAGGTCGTTCCCCGTTGGAGTCAGGGGGTGGAGACTCAGGAGGCGGCGGCGGCGGCGGGTCTGGCGGGGCCGGTTCGACGCGCGGTGGCGACGTCAGGAATACGGCGTGTTGGCTCAAGTCGAGGATCGCGTGAGCCGCATTGAGGTCTTCCTCGGCTCGGTGGAGGTGCGCGGCGCGGTCGCCGAGGCAGTAAGGACGGTAGATGTCCTTTTTCTTAGGTGGTAGAGAAAGAAGCGTGCCGGTGCTCGTGTAGCACATGGAGATGGATTTGCCGCTCGCCGGTGGCGGAGGGGGAGAGACAGGCGAAGACTGGAGCTGTACTTGGAGAAAAGGTGATTCTGTCGAGTCGGAGGCGGATAGTTGCAGAAGGGCGTAGGAGACAGGCTGTGTCGCCGGCTGAGGGGCAGGGCTGGCGCCGGCGGGGGCCGGGCTCACCTCGCTCGGCAGCTGTGCGGTGAACTGCGTGGAAGGCTGCTCCTCGGTGTAACCTGCAGTCAAATTAAATTAAATTAAATTAACTTTTTAATAAATGAAAGCAACACTGGAGCAGTTCTCGTCCTTAACTTTGACACGGAAAAATGCATTGTACGAACAATGTGGTTTAGACATTCCTATTCCTATGATGATAAAACACAGCAAAAGGTTTTCGCAACTGCATGGTGAATATTTAACAAAATTCTAATGACTGAATAAACAGCTTGTCGTATACAAAATTCGCAAGCGCATGTTAAAAATATTCCCTTATTTACAGTAATAGTTTTTTAGGTAGTTTTATAATAACAATAATATTAACACAGAGTTAATAGTATACTTATGAATTAGAAATAACTTTTCATAAAATAAGAGATATGTAATTATAGCAACAGACCAAAACTGATGTCATAAAAAGTCGTTATTGTTTTTATATTCACAAAATACAAGCTAGGTATATATTAAAAAAAACCTCGAGTCGGTCAATGTTACCGATCATTGGCAATATTTTGTGATTACGGGGTGGACACGACAATACGACATTAAATGAAACCACGTAAAGTACTCATGTATACGATCAACTTTTACTATGGGACGAAATTCGAAATCGCAAAAAAAAACTGCTTTTCATACAAAAGGTAACATGTACCCTCGGCAAAACTGTATGAAAAGCTGTATTGTATCCGACCCGTATATTTATTGTAAATAAAGTGGTGGTCATATAATTAGAAACACCAACTTTGACATCCATTTGCAGTACAAATTAACTTATCACGAATGGGTTTAGTGTCATGAAGAACTCCTACGTATTTATCTTAAATGAATAGAAAATAATATTTAAAAAAAATGCGTCAAATACAGCATAAGGTGATTATGAGCTGTTTTTCACAAATATGAAATATTATAATAATCAACTATTGACTTCATTGATTATTTATCTTAATTTAAATAATAATATTGTAGGTATCAGCAAAAAGCACCATATATCATTTCAGCTGTAAAGGGGATTCATCAGTAATAGGCACACATTATTATTATTACAGGATTATTCTCTTTATTTATTTTCATACTTAAAATTATTATTTTTTGTAACATTGGTATAAAAATCAAAAATATTATAAAAAACCTAATCCTATGTAAATATGATTAATTTTTTTACAATATTTCTACAAAATCTAAAAATGTTACAAAAAATCCTAATCCTAGTGTGCCGCCGGCAGCGGGGTAGGACCCAAGCTACCAGTGGTTAGGGCTGCAGAGAGAGGAATCTCCTGACGATGCGGGCTGTGTCCAGGAGTACCGCCTTCTGTATCTGACCCTTGATCCAGCCATCCAGCGAGAGCCTCTCAAGATGTTGGTCGAGACTCTTCGCTATGAGACCGTTCGCCGAAACAACTATCGGGACAATGATCGTCGAATCAACATCCCACATGGCGGTCACCTCGTGAGCCAAGTCAAGGTACTTGCTGAGCTTGTCCTTCTCGGCTTTCACGAGGTTCTCGTCATGGGGGATGGTGATGTCGACGAGCACTGCCCGGCGCTTCAATCGATCTGTCAGCACGATATCAGGCTTATTGGCTACAATAGTCCTGTCCGTGATGACAGATCGATCCCAATAGAGCGTGGCACGACAATTTTCGAGAACTGGCGCAGGTGCGTACTTATAGTACGGCATTTCGGACTCTACAAGGCCGTATTGAAGAGCAAGTTGCTGGTGGATGATTCTGGCTACTAGGTTATGTCTGTGCAAGTACTCGCCGTTAGCAAGATGAGAACAAGCGGAAATAATATGCCTGAGTGACTCTCCGGGACGGCGGCATGCTCGACAGATGTCGACCGTACCGTCCTTCAGGATATATTTCCGGTAGTTATTCGTCTTGATAACTTCGTCCGCAATTGCACAGACAAAACCTTCGGTTTCCCCAAAGAGGTCACCGAAGCGTAGCCAGTTCACCGACGCGAGCAGATCTACATCGGGCCCTGTTAGGGCCCTGTAGAACCGCCCGTGTAGCTCCTTACTCTTCCATACGTCCTTGCGGTCCTCGGTGCTTAGCACCTTTGGTCTGCGCCAGTTCTCGTTTGCCAAGGATAACGGGGTGAGGCCCCTGTCTACTGCCACCACATCGCGATGCATCCCACACTCGTTGTCAAGGAAATACTTCCTAAGACTGTACACCTCGTGGTTGTGGAGGTTCTTGGCGTTTAAAAAGCCACGGCCTCCACACTTACGCGGGATGTACAGTCTCATAACAGACGAGCGTGGGTGTAGCATTCGATGTGTTGTGAGCAGGAGACGGACCCTCCTATCCAGGGCGTCCAGCTCAGTTTGAGTCCACCTTAGTATGCCAAAGGAGTACGTGAGCAGGGGCATCACCCAGGCGTTGAAGGCGCGCACCTTGTTACCACCTGACAAAAGACTGTTCAGTACTTTTGTCAGGCGACAGAAGAAGCGCTCCTTCACAGCCCGCTTTATGTCCCCGTCCACAATACCCAACGACTGTGACATACCAAGGTACTTATAGGTTTCTGCTTCGGAGAGTGATCTGAGAGACATTGTCTCAGAAAGCTGTAAATTCGTTGAATTTACGACTTTCCCCCGCTGTACATGCATGACCGCACACTTATCTACACCAAACTCCATTTTGATGGCGCTACTAAAAACTTCAGTCATTTTCAGTAGCTCCAACAAATCTTGACGTTTTGGTGCAAATAGTTTAAGGTCATCCATGTACAACAGGTGAGAAATGACCTCACCCCCTCTTCGAAGCCGGCAGCCTAGTCCTGAATCCTTCAGTAGAGTACTGAGCGGATTCAAAGCTAGGCAGAACCACAGAGGACTCAAACTGTCACCCTGGAAAATACCTCGCTGAATCCTTATAAAGTCCTGCGGGCCAGAAGTGCCATCTCCACCACCTGGTTGACGAAGGACTGTCATCCACTGCCTCATACATGCGCTCAAGAAGGATCTAAGAGCTGTATCAACTTTGTACAGTTCCAAGATCCTCTCCAGCCATGAGTGAGGCACTGAATCATAGGCCTTCTTGTAATCAATCCAGGCAGCCGATATGGCTCCCCTATTCCGCCGGACTTGTTGGCAAATTGTCGTGTCGATGAGGAGGAGCTCTTTGGTACCACGGGACCACAGGATTATTATTATTATTTATATATTAAATTAGAAAATAAGAAACTATAAAAAATAAGTCAATGTATTTATAATATTTTATATACACTCTAGAACAAGTGACATTCCAAAGCCAACGTGGGATTTACTAGCATAGTTCGACGTTGATCTTCTACAATGTACATGTTGGTGTTTCGATGGCGATGAATAGACATAAAGGTGTACATACTACAGACATAAACCATAATACCATGAATAAAGTATTATGAAAACCGTTTACTTGAAGTTCACGACAAAAATTCCAACCTATTCCGCCAAAGATAGTTAAAGACAAAGCCAGAGAGTTATGAAAATATTTCTCAAAACAGAATACGTTCACAAAGCGCTTAAATACCAGCTAATTAAAGCATAACTAGGAGTCGTGAGAAGTGCGCACGCAAATTTAACATCAATAGAAGGTCTGAGTGGGTGGAGTGGTACAAAGGGAGCAGGGGGACGACTGTACCCTGCAAGAGTTATTTCGGGACCGTTAATAACTTGCAGGAGCAACCTGTAGCTACGATCAACCTGTGGCGCTAACTCGGCATCCAAAAAACATTGCTCCTGGCACCAAAGGAACTGTGATAAACCGATAAAGCAACTAGTGCTATAAAAACACAAATAACATTTCGAGGTGTTTTTGTGTATGCTGTTGATTGTAACCATAACATGGTTTGGGTGATTTTTGAAGATACCGAAAATGGAACAATGGTAGTAAACTACTGTCATTATTATTATGTAAAATGATGACTCGATGGTCTTTATAGCAGCAACCTTTAAATATATACGGAAACTGTTTTACATTAAATACCTATTTCAAACTATGGGCTCCACTGTACTGTAAATATTGAAGAAGTTTGCTATCCTACTCTTCCTCTTCGCTCTATAATTGACATTGCTTTACACTACAAGTCCATAGATCTCCGTGTATTTTGTAACGACCCATACAAAGGTTGATCGTTTAGTAACGATGACGATTGTCGATAACCATCTTGTCTAGGGGGGCAAAGTGCAGTGCTGCCGTTTACCTCGGAAAACGTATTAGCCTCGCAATTCAACGAGGTAAAGTCACCAGCTATTAGGGGAATCTCGCCTATAGTTGCCTGCAATACCTTATAAAATTCATTGTATATTCAATATTATAAAGATTTCAGAGCTTTCTTTTCTCTTTCCTGTTAATGTTTATATTACGCAGTCGAGTTTCTTGTTCCTTTGGTATAGTTATGGTAATTGAAATGCAAGGGAATCATCAAACTCAGAAAGGTCTATAGAATATTTCGCCGGCCTTTACCAACAGTCCGTCTCAGTTTTCAACGATTTAGAGAATGAGAGACCTTCAGCGGTTTGTGGAGTATCAGTGTGATTGCTCGGTACGTAAAAGGTTAAAAAAACTAAAAGGCTCATTGGTACCAAAGTCTATGTAGCATCACAAAAGTATATGGAGCAGGGATCAATAAAGTAAAATTTTGAACGATGAGAGCAGAATTCTTAATTTAAATCGATGAGAGGGTTAAAATATCGAGACGCAAAGGGGAATCGGAATGACACAATCAGTCCAATTTTGAAACTACGGTGGCGTACGGTGTAGGATCAATAAATAAGGTGTGGGGAGGGATATGTTTGGGTACTCGTCATTCGTTATACGGTCTTGGTGGTCATTGGTAGAGAGACTGACGACATATCGCTGTAGAGACATTTTAAAATAGAATGTTTGCCTCCTCTATAGGCTACGATTTCGTCCTTATATAGAATAAGACTTACTGCTGGTACAACTAGAACATGGAAGATTTTGGATTTCGTTTTTAAGCTTCCGTACCTCAAAAGAATAAAAACGGACCAGATTTTTTTAGTACAAACAAACTTTACTTCTGTATAATAACAGTATAGTGAGAAAGAAATTACTTCATAAATAGAATAGGAGTCTAAGGACATGTGTAAAGCTGGGAGGTCTGGGCCCTTCTAAGCTTTCAGTTATATTCTTGCAGTTCTTTAAGAAGTATAGGTTGAGGACTGACATAATTAATATGTTTTTTTTCTTTAGATCGTTATCTCAAATTCATAAGGGATCTATTATTATGTTGGATATTTTGAAACGCGAGATAATATCTGACGCGAAATAATGCGACGATGTTGTTATTATATAATTTATTTATTTCGTAGATATTTTACTTCTTTTTTTTTTTGTTCTAGGTACTCAAGCATATAAATGTCATTTCCAAACCCAAAATTTGCTAGAAATGTCTTTAGCAATTAGTCAGCTCATTATTATTGTCACTATATTCTTCTGTATCTATCTTTGTTTGTTATGTTCTATCATGTGGGAATAATAATTATAACAAAGTGAAAATAACAATAAAGTTCATCCTCATTACATTAAACTAGACTCGAAGCGGAAAAACTAAACAAACAAGTACAGTTGAAAAACGGCAAGAAAATGTTGATTGTATGCATATAAATAATGTCGTGAGCGCAAACAGTTGCGGTCCTAACAAAAACAATGCAATGTGATGAAACAGTCGGATTTATTTACGAGATAATATACGATATTGTATATTTTTGCAACATCTGATGCAAAAAGTTATTATTCTCAAGCACTGAGGAACAAATGGAATAAGTATGTGTTTGACAATGTCTGGTATTTTATAAATTTTTCATTGTTAGCGTTGCGAAATACTAACCCCCTTATTCATAATCGCTTTTTAAATCAGTGTAAAAGTGTCCTTCGTCTCACTCTTTCGATCATAAAATGTCACGTGTCAGATAAAGACTTCAGAATTTTGGCTAATCAACGTTTGATAACTTTGTTATGAATAAGGGGGCTAGTCTATGGTTTTTATGGTCATTCTGGTATCCTTTACATTACGTACCGATATCTACATACTCCACATACTATGTCGCTTAATAATATAGCTTTAAAAGTTTGCTGTTGCCTATTTTATTGGTAGATTGTTTGGGAAAAAGCTGTAATATAAAAAGATCTTCCACAAAAAAAAGCCTTGCTGAGTTTCTTGCCGGAGTCTTCTCAGTTAAAGTGTATTCCGAACCGGTGGTAAATTCTGTATGTACCAATTTAACGTTCATAAGTGCCTTACCAGGGCCTAAACTGAATAAATGACTTTTTGATTTGATTTGAGATCCCAATGTTGGTTGTTGGTCATCACGGCTTTGTAGAAGAGCTGGATAGATAACGCCATCACTTGACTCATCAGACCAACTGCTGTAGTACCAGACTAGATGGCAAAATGTTTCCCTGGAGGTTGGTATAGTCTTTGGCGTGAGAAATTGTTTGTGTCAATACCGTGGCTTCTTCCAGACACTTGACACGTAACGGCCGGTACTGCTGCCGCAAGATTGCCTGATATGCTCCCATAAGGCGATGTTGTAGTGGCGTAACCCGTCTCAACTTATTCCGAGTCAGCCCCCTTTTTGACAGAACTTTTAATAATACTATAATTTGTATAAAGTATGTATACTTTCATACAAATAAATTGTATTCTATTCCAGCTATTTGGGGCATCTGTGGTAGAACGAGGTCTCACATCGCCTTATTGAGGCCTTGAAAAGAGTGCTGGTTTTTATCTAAGACAACTAATCGGCATTGCCATTAACGTGGCAAAGCCGCCAACATTCTTCGCAAGTATCTTGAGCAGATTTTTTACCTGTAATTATTTATTTTGTGTTTCTTATCCTTTGTTACGTCTGTTTATTCAGTAGACAGCGGATTTTTTATTTATTTATTGGTTATTTGTAAAACTTTCTCTTTAAATTAAGTTGACTACAAACAGAAAATAAGACGATACTTAAATTAATTAACTGATTTAAAAATATTTTAAGTCCTCTAGGAACTACTAAAATATACTTTATTACATCATATTATATCCAATAATAGCACTCCCAACGTAGTTATGATATCCTTTAGAATTAAAAGTTAATAATAAATATATTTTAGGTATATCTAGTAGTTTTTTAACGAGGTCACCTCACCCCCCATCCTCACTATTGGTGTAACCCAATGAAGAAATTGGGAGAGGAGAGGGGCGACATCCCCACCCCCTTCTCTCTGCACCACCTAGCCCAAAGAAGTCTCTAGCTGTGATATTGGCCGATATATCCATTCACGAGCTAATATTAAATCTTAATATCCTGGAAACGTCAGTTTTTTTTAATTTATATGGTTTGCTAACTTTTGTATTAAACATTACTAACCAGTTTTAAAATACAAAAAACCGAAATGTTATAGATTTACCTACGATTTATACGTCACATAGTTTGGGTCAAATATCACTGTGTATGTACCTACTTATAGTCGAAAATAATATCCGGTTACCCATTAAATTTCGTATAATTTTCAGATTTTGATAAACTAGGAATTCAATTCAATAGGTTGTATTAGTTATATACGATATGGTATCTGTGTGTTGAAGCATTGTATCAATTAAAAACTAAAATAATAACAATTATTATTTATACAATTACTAATTTCGATATCTACAGACCCACCAACAAGTATGTTGTGTATGTGTGAGTCCATGCTACGCGAAGCGAGCACGAGCCGAACCTCGAACGAACAGGATTCGTTCGTTGCTCGCGATTTCAAGCGTGGACGTACAACAGGGGGCCTACCACAAGCTCTTAAAACAAGGTTAAAATAACCTTATTTTGCGTTTTCGTACCATGACATCCTTAAAAATAAGCTTATTATAGGCATAAAACAATATTGTTTTGTTAGCAGGTTTGATGACGTCACCTCTAATCGTTCATTCAAATCGTACCATGATGTGTGTTTTGACAACTAGAATTATGGTTTTTATGTCAATTGCATATATCAATCAAAATATAACATAATATACGCGACGAATTATCCAAATTTATGATAAAAATATCTATTATTATAGTGATATAAAGTCAGTAGATCGTATTTATTTAACTTATCGAATGAATTGTGTATTTCTAGCCTCCCAGCATTTGCCATCTAGCATTTCTAGATGGCAAATGAATATGAACTATTTGTGCTTTTGGAAGAAAATACCAAAGAAGCCAATAATAGATACACGAAAGCGACGTGGTATGCATCTATGCTACGTGAGGAATCAACACTTTCGCATGCAATGGACCAAAACGCCATTTGCTATCGAAACCATACGAACGTATGGGTTTGAAGCTCACCGAGTCGCTCGCATATTGTCACCAAAATAATCGAGGCCTCGGGCGGGGAGCTTTTTCCGCCAACGCATTAGCTTGGCTAGCCTGTTGGGAACCTTGCCGATAATCTACGGCAGCCTAGAGGATAATTTATATACGAGTGCTAGATTGTATTTCATTTATTTGTCGTAAATATTTAATATCGTATAGATTAAGCTTTACTGTGATTGTACTGTATTCATAAACGTTTATATACCTAAATACACATAATGTTTCATTGTATGACCTGCAACTACAGTAGCATTCCTGACAAAAGGTAATAAATAAAAATATGTGTTGATTCCTGTGGTAAATTCTTTATTCATATAATTTAAAGACAATAGGTACCTGCCTAGACTATAGGTATTAAGACTGAAGTGCCATACATAAATATAAACCTACCTAGGTATATATTTATGTATGAACTTTATCTCAGTTTTTGTAATGACTAAGAAGTTCTGTATACCAGCTTCTCCAATCTTTACGTGCTCCATCGCTTTGCTAGTTGAGGATTAGGTACCTATTTCTCTCCAGCACATTTCTTAGAGTAGTTACTTTGAATTCCGGCGAATTCTTCACTGCAAAATGAATAAAATAATACTTGAATTACTTCTGTTTGTAACCATGCCATAATAAATTTCATTCACTGAATATCACTATTGAACGGCGGCCCCTTGCCTTGTTTTCATATTGACCTAAGTAATATTAATTCAAGTAATATAAAAGTATACATAAATATTTGTATTATTTCAAAATATGTATTGCAACAGGGCACATTGAGTTTCAAAATTCGTGCGTCACAATTGACAAGTATTTTTTTTGTCCCGTTTCATCCTATAGGGCCATCATCTTCTCTCACAAAATAACCTTATTGCCAGACTGTTTTGTTTTCACCTTATAATAATATTACTTTGATTCGTACCATGAGCTCAATCGTTCAACATTGATATAACATTGCTAAGTGCCGAGAAAGAATGAATGATTTGTAAGAATTTGTCTATGCCTTGCTACAACCTGATAAAAGATAAAAAGAAATAACGATATATTAACTGTATAGTGCCATTTCTTTCACACGTTGGACCGAAATGATTTGAGATTCTTCATCTTTTAGCAAAGTATAAAATTAAACTAATTGTAAAGTATAACTAAAAGAATAAAATATTTTCGAGTAATTTCTATAAAATGCATACAAATATTTTAAAATGTTATTATGAAGAGTAAGGAAATAAATTGAAAAAATATATAGACTGCTGACTCTGGATTATCAAATGAAATGAATCGGAACAAAATATTTACTTGTCATTCTTGTCATACTCAAATGTCTAATAAAGATATCCAAGATATTTATTTATTATATATATTTGTTTATGTAATTTAATAACAAACAAAGTGCAATCAATATGGAAACATCTTAATAGTATATTCAACAGTAATATTCAGTGCATCAAATTTAAGATGTCATGGTTATAAACTTTTGTAAGTTGCACAAATGTTGCAATTCATTTTGTAGAATTGTAGCCGAAGAGTTCGCCAGAGATCCAGTCAGCAGGTAGAAATGGTTAAATACAAACAGACCAAAAATACCGCCTCCAATCGATATCTACAAGCGAAGGAGTACTCTCAAAAAAGTGTACGTAGAGATGGAGAGGCTGGTCTAAGTACCTATAAACGCTGAAATAAAGTTTGAATCTGTATCTGCAAGATTATTTGATGCCATACTTATATTGTGTATAATTATCTTACTCTCATTAAACTTATGTGAATAAAGAATGTAGGTACATAATACTTTCGTGTTTTTATTCATTGTGTTATTGACGGGAATCCTACTGTAGTTGCAGGTCTTGGAATTAAACATATTATGTGTATGTAGGTATATAAATATTTGCCGCTGTTGTTCATCATCGACAAGGTTCCAGGTTCAGGCTCGTTATTGGCAGTGTTTCAACTTTGGATAGCCAAGCTAATGCGTTGTCACAAAAAGCTCCCCACCAACCGGTTTGCCGGGGTTTTGATGATAATGTGTGTGTGAGCAAATCAGCGAGCTTCAGACCCCCACGGTTCTATCCACAGCCACAAAGGCTACAGAAAGTTAGGTCCAATGGATGCGTATTTTAGAATTTCCCGCACGGTTGCAGCTGCTCTGCAACAGTATAGCAGATTGTTGTGAGTTGAGTTTTCAATACAAATATAGGTACTTATACTTAATTAATATTTTACTACATTAGATGGTTAAAATGATTATCTTTATAGATTATTATAAGTCTGTCGTCTGTCCGTCTGTTGACTATAATATATTCCATCCAGGCTAATGTAGGTTACAACCAATTTTAGAAAATTTGCCAGAGAATCTAGGTAGTTTGGATTCCAGGAACACAGGGACTACCCTGTGTACTAACACTGCAGGAAAGTTAACTTTATGGATTAATCTGGGGTTATTCGATGTACGTTGGTTCTAATGAAAACAGGATTTTAATAGTGGGTATTTAAAGCTCCGCTTCATCTAAATAAATCTAGGGTCGAGGGATCGATATTACTAACGTAGATGCATAGTTGTGTAGTGAACGACAAGTGCAATTAAAAACTTTATAAACAATCGGTTATATGATTTTGGGATGATATCTAATCTCGCAATCCCGATATATTCATTCTATAAGTAAATAAATTCGATATAATTACTTTATATGACACTATAATAGATTTTTATAATATAAATTTGGAAAACAATGTTATTTCCAGCTTGTAAATACAACGTATATAACATTGCTAAATTTGACATTAAAACAATAATGTTAATTGTCAAAAGCTTATAAAAAATAGCTCATGGTACGAATTGAATGAACCATTATGGTAAATAAACAAGGTTGTTTTCATGCATAAAATAAGCTTGTTATAGGGACATCATGGTACGAAAAGAAGAATAAGGTTGTTTGAAAGAGCGAGAGAGTATGGATGAGTGACAGAGATGAGAATTGTTAAGAGAGAGAAAGTTGCTTAGGCCCATAGCGTTATTTCTTTTCATCTTTAGTGAGCCCATAGACAAATTCTCAAAAATCATTCGTTCTTAGCAGGAATATAACAATCATATAACAATAGTGTTTGGTAGAGGTCATGGTACGAATATAAATAAGGTTATTATATGCTGGAAACAAAACAGTATTGCAATAAGGTTGTTTTGTAAAAGATGGGGGTAGGCCCCCAGAGCCTACAACGAGCGCGAAGCAAATCCCTGTGTTCGTGAAAAAACTGTAAATCGGGCGGAGCGCAGTCGAGCACGCTACGAATGCTCGTTCGAGGCTCGCAAGCCCGTCCACGCTACGCGATTCGTGCTCGCAGTGTGCTTGTTCGTGGCTCAGCTCGTGCTCGTGATTGACGCACCATAAGATCCTGTGGTGGGTATCAATCAATTCTAAGAGCTCTACCGACCTTACTCACCGCAAAACCACAACTATATAGTTATTTGACTGCAAACTTCATTGCATCAATGAATACAGCCGTCCATACAAGTTGACATGAAAGGCCGTCCAACTAAACTAACATAGTCTTGTAGCAGATAGGGTTTCACTGTCGGTCGTGACCAAGTTTTCAACTGAACTTATGACAAGTGCAACTTAGGCTAGCTCGTTTCTAACTTTGCTTATACGGAACTGTTATCAATTTCATATTGGCATTTGCCAATATTACATTACCACGCACAATGTAGGTTTGTAAATAATAACCCCCTTATTCATAATGAAGTTATCAAACGTTGATTAGCTAAAATTCTGAAGTCTTTGTCTGACACGTGACATTTGGTGATCGAAAGACTGAGACGGAGGCCACTATTACACTGATTTAGTTAAAAAGCGATTATGAAAAAATCTTAAAATCTTTACACGATGTGCGTTTTGTGATTATTATTTATGTCTTAGAAATCTGTTACTATATACTTATATGTTTTATTTTCGCGACGAATCGATGGTATGCGTAAAAACCAAAAATGGTTTATGTCCTACTTTATATAGTCTTATTTTTTTATATTATATTTATTTATAACAAATATCCTCAAAATACAATCCATACCTATATATAAAATTTCCTCAAGCCTGCCGCTGCTTCCGATTAACGGCAAGGTTCCCAGAAGGCTGGCAGCGTTTCCTCTTTCGATAGTTTTATAGTATTCTTTTAATATTAAATACAATATTTTAGGACAAAAGATATGGTTCCGGCAATCGTACAAGCATCGCTTATGCCCGGTTTCAATAAATAAAAACGAATCGTTTTGCTTACCAATGTTAGGTTTTTGTATTGCCAAACTGGGCATATCGATCATTTCGTAAGCTAATTTTAACTTTTTTTTTTTTTATTTTTTTATTATCAAACAAAGAAATTACAATAGGGATTAGTATGAAGAAATTCTCAATAAAACCACAAAGGTTTATAATAAATGGAATGACTTCTCGATCGACAATTCGTCACATTGTCATGCAGTAGGTAGGAATATGAATACTAAGTACATCGCAGCAAATAAATTAATTGAAATTAGGTACATGTAACATAATATAATAGGGCCGCACTCCACTCCGTACACACTGGATTGGCTATAAGTAGGTATGAACAAATGATTTACAGGTTTCCAATCCAGAGTATAAAGAATCGAGCGGGCCAATAAGTAGGTAGTCCTAATAAAAAATACTAAAAAATCTACGGTGGACATGATTATAAATCAACGGAGTGACGGTACTCACTTGAAATATCTACAGATGGCAAAAAATGTTAAAGATTCGATACAAGGTGTTGTTTAAGTTTTCTTTTTATGTTAATGGGAGTAATATTTTGTTTAATTTCGAAATCGAGGTTGTTCATTAAACGAGGAATCAAGTAGGAGTTGGTACGTTGCCCATAGATGTTATTAGCAGATATAGTTTTAAGTTTATTTTGTGTTATTTGTCGTGTTGTGTTTTTGTGTTCTATATTAATTAGTAATTTTGTGTTGAAAAATTGTTCTTTAAGAAGGTTGTAATTTACTTTTATATGGACAGGAAGAGTATTGCAATGTTTAAACAAGAGAATATCATTGTTAGAACAGTTAAGTTTCACATTTGGTGATACTATGTGTTTTAATATTCTAGTTTGCAGTCGGTAGATGCTATTAAGATAAGTTTGGTATGTACGGCCGTAACTACTTAGCCCGTAGCATACAACAGATTCAACGAAAGCATTGTAAATCATTAGCCGAGTTTGATATGGTATACGTTTTTTGATTATGGCTATAGAAGCCAGAAAGGCCCTCAGTCTATCACAAACGCGATCAATATGGGGTTGCCAATTGAAGCTACTATCGATGATTAGACCCAGGTATGTATGCTTGCTAACAACTTCGATAAGTTTACAATCACTATTGCATTCAATTCAAAATTCAAATTCAATTCAAAATTCAAAATCATTTATTCAAATAGACCTTCGCAGGCACTTATGAAAAGTCTGACTCTAATACTCTAATACCGGTTCGGAAGGTTGCATTTGCTGAGAAGAGCCGGCAATAAACTCAGCAATTACTCTTTTCAAAACAGGCTTAGATTCATTACATAATATTTACATTCTAATCGCACTGAAAACAATTGCGTGCCCCGTCGCGGCGGCAAAATTACAAAGTAGACTGAATAAATATTTAATAAGTAAATCAATAGCAAACTTAAGCAGACCAGCCCCCACAAGCATGTTCGGGGTAGCGGTTGCTTATGTAGACAAGAGTGGCTGTGGCAAACGAGATCTGTATTAAGGTTGTCGCGTTTATATGGTGAATTGATATGAAGCAGTTTAGTCTTTTGCGCATTGAGCACTAGTCCTGAATCGTGACACCACTTGTTAAGGTTGTCGAAGTCAGCCTGAATTTTCGTCATAGCGTCGTTTACATTACGATCTGCAACTAGCAAGCAAGTGTCATCAGCAAATTGGTACGAAGTGCAGAAGCGTAGTATACCATGCATGTCATTGACGTAAGCCAAGAAATGTAAAGGTCCTAGCACTGAACCTTGAGCAGTGCCTTCAGTTACCTTCATATTTACACTGGAGCTGTCAAGGACCTTGACACAGTATGATCGGTTCTGAAGATAATTTTGGCACCAACCAAGCAGCGGTGTGATAGCTACTTCCATATGGGTGGGTCTGCTATGTATGAGGTATTTGCTTCATTATTAGTAAAGATATAAGAATCTTAATTTTAATAAATCTTAACCAATAACGGTCCGTAAATTATAGAAACCGAGCATTAGCGATGTAAAAAAACATACCGTAGGTTTTTAAACTTCAAATATTCATATCCTATTTAAATATTAGGTACAATCATTTCTGTTTGAATAACTTTTTACGCAAGTAAAGTTTTTTCGAATGCGGATGCGCGGATAATAGATAATATTATATACAGTGCGAAAAATTGTTTTCTATTCACGAACGAACCACAATATATATTGGGAATTGTGAATTTAATCCATGGTTAAGCGGTTAAACCTTTGGCGGCAATTTAAAAACAACTAAATAGCAGTCTGCCGTCCGGAGAGCCTTTGTGGTTTTTTATCGTTCAAGCGAACTTTTTATTTATTTTAGTAACCGCGAGAGAAATATTATTTAAGCAATGGGATCTGAATAAAATAATGTCTTTGCTCGAAATGTATTTCATACAAAGCGAACCGATTTCAAGACGAATCCTGATACCGTATAAATACAGACATAATGAAATGACCGAGCGCCAGCCAGCATCGCGACTTTTTGTACTTAGGTACTACAAGACTGTTGTCGTTTTCTGTCTCCTCTATTCATAAATCGACGCTTTGCTGACATTTAACTATGCTACAGAATATAGAAACGTATTCCACGTTATTCTTAAAATATACGTAGGGATAAGTAGTGTTAAATCCTAATTGAGAATGAATTGGGTATATTTGCCACTTTTCTCCGAATTAAATGTATTTTGGATGGAAATAGGCACATGGTACGTAGGTAAAAAACACTAGGATATGATGGACTATATAGTCGAAGGAAAGGCAAATAATATACCTAGCTAATAAAGGGGTAGGGCTATTTTATAGGGGCAGCTGCGGCCAGCGCGGAAAATTCAAAATTCAAAAATATGCATCGATTGGACCCAATTATATTTAATGCCTTTTGCGGTCGAGACCTTGGGACCGTGGGGGTCCGAAGCTCGCCGTTTTGCTCGCACCTTGTCTTCAAAATTGATCGAAACCTCCGGAGACCAGTGGGCGGGGAGCTTTTTCCGCCAACGCGTCAGCTCCAAAAGAGGAAACGCTGCCAGCCTTCTGGGAACCTTGCCGTTAATCGGAAGCAGCGGCAGGCTTGAGGAAATTTTCTATATATAGATTGTATTTTGTACATATTTGTTGTAAATAAAGCTAATTATCAGTCTTAATTTTAATAAATCCTAGCTAATAAATATTAATAATATCCTGGGACATCATACACGGCTATTAACTGATCCAAAACTAGCAGAGCTTGTACTATGGAAACCAGATCACTTATATACTACTTTTTGTTTGTAAATATATACTTAATATACATAATAAATGTTACAAACTCGGCGATAAATCAGCGCTGTCACTATCCTGCCTTCAGAAGAAAGTTTACTCTCCGCAGCGTCGTCATGCTGGATCTTCTCACGTAATTGCTTACTTTTCCGTAATTTCGTAAGGTTAATGTACCTTATGAAATTACCTCTCAGCATGTGATATTTATAAGGTCGCATATATCTAGGTACTTATTTAGCGTCCAGAACATGTAAAAGTGAAAATGTCCACCAAATCTCCACGAGTCAGTTCATGTGCCGTCGGAGTCACGTTTTAGTTATTAATTATCTTGGAATTATTCATGCTTTTGTACTATTATGTAAGAAATGAGATTTTTTGTCGGAAAAATTTAATACGAAAAGGAAGAAAAATGTGGTCGTTAAAATATTTTCATTCAGAACGCAAAGTGAAACAATATGATTACTTACCAAAATATTTTAACACACATTTTCCCGCTAGTAAACTAATACTCCGGATTTTTTTAAATATTTTTCATTTTCTTTAATAATACAGTCTACTAAGGGTTGATTTCCAATGGCAATTTTCTATTTTATTCGTCCCTTAAAGTAAGTAATTTTAATCACCTCACATAAGTGTATTCCACATATAAAAGCATTATTAATAAACACAGCAGCAACTCAACAAAAGCGGTTCGGTATTATAACAACTATTTTAACTAGTTAACGGCTGTTTGCACGGAGTTGCCAGGTGTGAAAGATAGCCGCAGAGATATGGCAACCCTGCGAGGGGAACTATATAAGATGGGTCGTTAAACACCGAGATAGCGTTGTATGTCACTATTGAGATATACTTTTGATACACCTAATATGTAAAGAAACTTACTGTCTTTTGATATAATGACCCCTTGGTATATATAAACTATCTTGAATAAAAAAGGGCTTTCAAAGGTTCATGATAACCTTTTCATGATTACCTCGAAAGACGTTTTCTATAAATATCCTGGGACATTCCTCACACACGGTCATCTGATCCCAAACTAAGCAGAGCTTGTACTATGAAAACCAGGTAACTGATATAATACATATACTACTTTTTGTTTGTAAATACATACTTAATATACATAATTACACCCAGACTCAGGACATACAGACATGTTCATGCACACAAATGCATGTCCTGTGTGGGAATCGAACCCACGACCTGCGGCGCTATAGGTTAAGACTCCACGTCTTAACCAACTGCGCCAACGGGCCCGTCATAAGAAAAGGTACCTAGGTAGGTAAATAGTAAGGTTTATTAACCAGAAGGTCAATAGGTATATGTATATGATAATCACAGCCGTTCCCAATTTTTTTCTGTAAGAATATTAGTTGCTATTAAAAAAAGGGAAAACTTTATAAACGATTCATCAGACAGTGTATGAAGTCTAGTACGCACACAACTCCTCTGTCATTTTTGTCATACGAACACGTTAAACCATTGAACGCGTCATTGAGGGGAGAGCTGAGGTCAAAAGCTAGCTGGTTTATCAAAAAAACTATCGGTATGCAATTTGGCATGGGGTGAACCGGGACATGCAAATGCCGTTGTTTTAACTTTGTAGATTGAAAGTATAAGGGCATATACAAACAATGGCGGATAATCGACATGTATGAAGCAAACCTCAAAGTTTTGAGGATTAATTACAGAAAAGAAACAGTGAGAAATACTTTAAACAGTCCGTTTGAGTTTTCAGTTACAGGAAATGCTGCAGTTCAATGATTTCCAACATTGCGTGGTTTTACGAGAATTTACACTTTTCTGTTTAAATCATAAAGATCTCCAAACCAAAGAAGCCCACGTAACTTCAATTAGTATTTTATTTGGTGAACAATAAGGTGTATATTCGCTTGTAAAATTAATGTGCTTCACGGCCCTCAACGGTCCCCGCGTGGGTTCGACTTATATATCAAGAAGTTAGAAACTATCTATACTTCAAATCAAAATTGTATAAACTGTTTTTGAAACGCAAAAATATCGCTTGAATAGTAAAGGTTACATTAAAGCATATTCCTGAAATGGTTGAAATGAAATATAAAGTTTACCATTCTCGGAAATTTATTCCCGACGAACGAGGGTGCCCGGCCTCAATTCATCCGACAGTTTTACAGGGCTGACACATATCAAACGAAATTCTAATTATCAGTTGATTCGAGTGACGAGCCAATTGCCGTAGTCGGTAAATTAAGTAGTATTAGCGCGCTGGGTTCGATTCCCGCCCATGATATGGGTAGATTTATAATACAAGACCTGCTTAGTTTGGGATCAGATAGCCGTGTGTGTAAAATGTCATACAGAAAAATGTATTAGGTACCTACTGCGTGTTTTCAAGCAGCAAATCTTAGTTCTTAGAATTTCATGTTGTTTTGCATAATCTATATGATTTATTAATAGATAAGTGAATTTTACTACGCTCACTTTAATCCTAAATGACACTTAAAAGATTATAATTAAAAATGAATCTCCATTCAATTTAAATCGAAGCAAAACGTAATACGGTAAAGAAAGTATTTACCAACTATTTGCGAGAAAGACCGGTAAATAAAGATGGAATGGCGATCAAAGTTTTCTATTTACCCATGCTGACAGCCCTATGAAAACTACACATTCCCACATGAAAGCCACGAGCACAAAAGACCGCGGTTTTGTTGCTCCGCAAGTTTCACCGGGGTCTTTTATACCGACTTTCCAAAATAAAACGTACAAGACATTTGATTTTATAGCCTTTACGCGAGAGGTAAATAATAATTAAAAGGGGCGGCGATACTAATAGGAAAATGTTTAGGGAAATGCTTGGTAGTAAAGTAGGAAGTTAATAATAAATTATCTCTTTACATCTCAATTGTTATTGTAATAATTGCTAGCTATCCCGCGCGTTTTCACCCGCGTTCCTGTGACAAAAAGAGTCCTATGTCCTTCTTCATACCATAAGCTACCTTACCTACATGCCTATTTACATCGCGATCGTTCCATTAAGGGTTGAGTGTTGCTTGAACAAACAAACAGACAAATATACAGACTCTGAAAAATTAAAGTACCATTATTTTATCTATATTACACATACAACTTACTTTTTCAAAAAATATTGAACGTAGGTACAGATTGTTTGTATAATGTGTTAAACGTTCGGTAGAATCTATCTATAAATTCATAAATAATTTTGCTGACTGACTGACTGATCTATCAACACACAGCCTAAGCCGCTGGGTTTAGGAAATAGAAGTTTTGAATATTTCTTTGATGGCGTTGGATGGCGTTTTTGGATTTTCCACACCAAATTTATTTTTGAAAGGAAGTAAAATTGTGGTAGAATGCCAAATTTTAATAACTCTATTGCGTATTTCATGATTATTTATAAAAACAAAAAACAGTAGGTAGGTATCGTTAAATTCCGCTGATATTATATTGCACTATTTTGCAAAGAGTATTTTCACATCGTTTTATAATGAAATTGAGTGAAGGAAGAATTCAGATAAAGCACCAGGTGATATCGCGTTGAAAATGTAATAATGGCAGGTATTTTCTAAAGCGGGAAATAATGAACGAGCAATTTTAACGACAAAGAATTTTGTTCGCGTCTAAAGGAATTCTCGTTCTCACTTCCTATATATTTTATCGATTTTGTTTTATAAACAAGTCATTTTATTTGATTCTTGGGGAGTGAAATTAATAAGTTTCAGATTATTTTTACAGCAAAATAACGCGACGATAAAATACGATGTGAAGTAGCTCAAGTAAGATTATGGATTCATTTAATCCCTTGACTGTTTGACAACCCGCGCATGTTTTCAAACCAAAATAAAAAGCAAGCATTACTTTGAAATTTCAGTTTGAATTCCCTCTAAAACACGGCCAATCACAATTAAGTGTCGTTGAAGTAAAATGGGTACTGCGGGGTAAAAAGTGTACAATATAAGAGCCCGTCCACCCTCATTTAAGGCTGCACTACACAAAACAAACTTAACAAAATCCACGCTAAATGTGCCAACTGAATGCCGCGGCGCGAATACAATGGCAAAAACAAACTCGACAGTGGGATGAGCGGAGGGGCACGCCGCATTGCACCAGTTGAATCTACCCTACACACCCCAAAGGTACTTCCCCTTCTTCCCCCCGCAACGCTGGAGAAGAGGGGGGCGGGGGTACTTGTTGACGCTCGTTCATATGGAATCTGAATGCGTATTGCGTATTCCATTGATTTGGACTACGCAACGGTTGCCTACTTGAGATGCAGTACTCTAGCGATATATTACTTCTACCTATTTATCTTTTACAACGTCTACCATAAAAGCATCGCTGACATAATTATTTCTAGTACGACTAACGGAATGAAATATGCTAGAAAATGCTTTTAATATATTAAATACGCTAAATATAGCACAATGAGTAGCCGTGGACTCACATAAATGTACGTATTTAATTAATCAATGTGCCTACAGTGCGGCCACCGACACCTGTTAATATTTGTTTTTTTTATAGGAAATAGATATGGATAGATAGATTTCACAGGATGATTCAATATTTTCTTAGCCATAGTTTAATAATATCCCAGCCGTTTCCGTGATTTGACCAATATGAACAGGTTTCAGAAACGCATTCTCACAGCAGCGGCCGCATCGTAACAGATTTTAAAATTCTGCCAGATAATTAAGGCTTTTATTTTGGAAACGACTAAAAGGTTATTAACGTCATTAGTGGGTAGTCTGTTGGAAGCGGCTAGAGTCGCAGATTGCTTTAACTCTCATAAATGGACAATATCTCTATTGGTATAGTCGATCGATGCTCTCGCCGAGGGTAAAGATAAAGGTTTTATTTGCGAGGAGAGGAACTGTAGCGCTTAAACGCTACCAACACAATAGTCTTAACTCAATCGTTATTTTGTTTATGTTGCTAGACTATAACATCGATATATAAGGTCCTAATAAATTAGTGAACTTCCTCTTGAGAAAAAATAATAATATTAGAAAAACAATCCGAGGAAAAAAAAAAAAAACCTTTGCGCGGCTTTCTTTGATTTGCATAGAGACAGTATAGGATTTTTTTTTTTTTTTCACTCGGATTATTTTTCTAATATTATTTTTTGATTACTAATGACCTATACATTCATCCCTCAAGAGGAAGTTCACTAATTTATTAGGACCTTATATGTAGGTTCAAAGCATTTACAATGCAGACATTAATGGATTGATCTAGGTTCGTTTCTCACGAAGGCGCGATGTACGTTGAGCGTTTTGGATAAGTTAGTAGCTTTCCACCCCACAGTTTCACCACGATCCCCTATTTGATCCCCTTAGGAGTCTAAAGTTAAAAAAAACCTTCCTTAGTCGGTGCCTAATGAACCCGTGTGCAACATGTCATGATTTGTAACCCCAGCGGTTTAGGATATAAGTTGATAGTTCAATCAGTTAGTTAGGATAAGTCTTTATACATATAGATAGTAATATCTACAAGCATACAGGGTGGAAATTTTAGACGGGTCAGTAAGAGCGAGTTGAAGTCACGCGAATATACTCTTACGGTTATATCCCTTAGTTTTTGAGTTATAGTTTTGCATATACAGATTTCGGAAAATTATACAGTCAGCGAGATACGTGATTTACGAAAAAAAATTATTTGATCGTGTCTCCGACAAGGCTCAAAAGCCTCTATGGCGCCAAGTTAGGCTAGGATAATGGAAACATCATAAATACAATTTTTTTTTTTTCAAATTCTGTACATGAAGATCGCAATCTTCACATAGCAATGAGTAACTCAAAAAGTTTGGGATAGTCTCTTAAGACCATATTAACGAACCCTAAAGTAGTTTGCCCTTAGTGATCCGTATAAAATGTCCAACCTGGGGGCTCTACCGCGTAACTGTTTAGAACTAACTGAAGAAAAAGGAAATATAGTCTTATAATAATAGTCGTCTGTCATCGAAATAATTAATGGTGTTCGTTACGATTACCACCAAGGTTACGCGGTAGAGCCCCTGTACTGTTGTCGGCACGTAACTTGACCAGCCTCATAAGACTATTTTTCCTTTTTCTTCAGTTAGTTCTAAACAGAAAAGATATAAATTATTTTAATAACCATAATAATAATGACAAGCAATTAGAGTTAAAAGAACAACTGACAGCCAGCAAATATAACAAAAAACTGAAAATTGGAAACCAAAATGTGGCCATGTTACGAAGGTTGTTCCCGCTACGTGGTCATACAGACAGACTCTCTAACTAAAAGCTTCCACACACTGAGCATAGGTTTTAGAGGTAATCGAATTAACGGCCATATCCGGATGTCATTAGTTTGCCAGCTTAACTACCTGCATCCGCAATCTAATTTTGTCTCTCACCACAGATGCATTTCATCCCCATTGCAATAGAATAAGAATAATAATGTGGGTGTAGGTAAAATGTTTTTAAAATACCTACACGTCATTTTGCATCAGCAGTTTTAAAAATTAATTATGTAACTACAATGCGAACGGCGAGAGAATGAGTTTCTGACAGCTGTTAATATTGAACAAATCACGTAAACTGCTAATCTGATTATGATGGGTTCACTAAGCTATGCCTAAAAAACAACCCTATCGCAATAAGATAAAAATAGGATTAGCCGTTTCCGAGAATAGCCCAATATATTAATAGGTGTCAGGAAAGGATACTCTCGTCTGACGTACTGTAGCCTTTAATTAACCAGTCGAGTGACGAAAGCTGCCTTTAGAAACGATGTATTACGTACTAAATGAACGATTGCTCGTACGCTACGAAAGAATAGAATATTACTAACGTGTGCTAACTCTACAGTCCTGGGGCCCAAGTCTGCTATTACAACCGTGTTCCGATGAACTATCATTGGTGTCAACATTGTCACATTTTATAGTTTTGTTAGTCTATTAACACAATAGCGTCATAATAGCTTTCCGATGATTTTCAACTGAAACTACAACCGTGCCACAATGATCTTTTAGTTGTCAGTTTTGACAGTTTTAGTACCTACTAAAATTATTTTCGTTCATTATCAGACCATTAAGAATTAGTAGACTGCGCACATCGGCTCAATGACAATAGAATCGCAATAGTGTCGTGTCAGTATGACATTTTACAAGACTTGGAACAGGGGGCTGTTCCTAACCATTGAAAATGTATGCCTTTAGCATGAATAGGTATTACCTGGGCGTGACTACCTCAACATCACAAACATTTGCTTAGAGCTCGCCAAGCCAATAACTTATTTTAATGTGTTCAATAATGCCATACTAAATTTCGTATTTTTAATACATATTTTTTATAAAGTTGAGTTGTGAAATTTTAATTGGCTTACGTATGTTGCTCGATTGCTTAATTAATGTCAGTGGCATTCACACAGGGAAGCACTCCTGATATGACAACTAAAATGCAGGCATTTAAGGGCTGTACGCAACTAAAAACCGATAAGCGAGTAAATTATACAGAAACCATAAAAATATATGTGTATTTTGCACGTTCGTTTCAATATTACGCCTTATAAACCTTTATTTATTGTAACCCTGAAATGGCCCATACATAAAAAATAATTTGACTATGTCAAGTCCCACTAAAAAGGAAGCTAACAAAAAATATTGGAATCACTTAGGATCTGCCGAGAATTCGAAAAAATGAATTGCGTAGCAATATTGCTTTAGCTTCCTTTTTAGCCCCCAATATCGTACCAGGTTTTACACTAGCTACGGTTTTCAAACGTTACTAGCAAGTACTGAGCAAGCAACTAAGCAATTACCATATTTTTTCAAATTAAAATTCTTGAACTCTCAAATTAGTGTTATAACAAATACCTTAAAGAATTATTTCAACAAAGGACCTACGGAACTGAAGCAACTACTGCGGGTACTGCTCTGTGTACAGAACTCGTCAACTGCCAAAAACAGGGGCGTTCAAACAAGTGCAGTAGTTGGGGGTTTGCACAACCCTGACGCTCATGAATAGCCTAACACGCGACGATGGAATCGAGCACACGCACTATAAATTATTCTAAATCGAACGTGTACGCCGACCGGACCGGGCGGGGCGGCGCGCGGCGTGGTCGATTTCAATAGCCACTCAATTTGGTTGCAACCTACATACTGCTATCAGTAACAAGTAACTGAAGTTTTTAAATACAAAGTATTCTAAAATTTCATACTGACACGATACTATTTTGCAATTCCATTATCATTGAGCCGATGTGCGCAGTCTATACTAATTCATAATGGTCTCATAATTAACGAAAATATTGTTAGTACAAAAACTGTCAAATATGACAACTAAAAGATCATTGTGGCACGATTGTAGTTTCAGTGGAAAATCATCGGTAAGCTATTATGGCGCCATTATGACGCTATTGTGTTAGGAGATTACCAAAACATTAAATTGTGTCAATTTTGACACCAGTGATAGTTCATTGGAACACAATTGTAATAGGACAATTGGGCCCCAGGACTGTAGAGTTAACACACTCGTAGTTTGAACACTAGAAATAAGCACAATCTTGCTGTACCTTTAACTCGGCTCAGCAAAGTCCTTATTTCTTTCTACGTTTCTATAATAAAGTACCCAAAGAAATCCAAGAGCTACCTATACATAGATTCAAAAAGATAGTAAAACAGAAGTTATGCAAGAAAGGGTACTATAAAGTTTCTGATTTTGTAGATGACAAGAATGCATTTGAATGAATTGTTCGCTTCGCAGGCTATTATATATATTTGTAAATTGTAATACTTATAAGTACACATTTAAAAAAAAAACTTGCTGAGTTTCTTGCCCGAATCTTCTCAGTTCAAGTTGTATTTGGAACTGGTGTAGAGTCATTTGTTAACGTTCACAAGAGCCTTATCAGGGCCTAAATTGAATAAATAATTTTTGATTTTGATTTTGATTTTGAACACGTTAGTAATATTATATTCTTTCGTAGCGTACGAGCAATCGTTAATTGTCACTCGACTGGTTAAATAAAGGCAACAGTACCTACGTCCGACGAGAAAATCCGTTCCTGATTTTTGAGAAAAATTATCTAATCTAACTAATATTATAAATTTGTATACCAAATAATATTATAAATTTTAATGTGACAGTTTGGATTTTTGTTTGTTTAGATGTTTGATACTTTTTCACGAATGAACGGCTGAACGGATTTGGAGGAAATTTGGCACACAGATAGAATGTGTTCTGGATTAACAAAAACAACATAGTAGTTAATGAAATCCAAGAGCTACCTATACATAGCTTTAAAAAGATAGTAAAACAGAAGTTATGCAAGAAATTTTTTTTAGTTTATACAGTTTATTTATAATTTTTATATGTATATTTTTACCTAGAAAATTGAATATGTTGGCTATTTAATGATTAAATCAACATGTTGTTATTGCTTTACTTATATTTCCTTGACACCCCTGTAAACATTTATTATTTTTAATAATTAATTTCATTCACCTCTATTCGTATTGTAAAAAATTATAATCCGGCAGATTGTAATCGTCAGGAGGGACATCCGAGCGCACTTGAGCCTACTCCGGGAGTAGGTTCCGATGTAGTCCGACAAAGCTGCACCTGGCTGGAAACTGGCCAGTTCTCACGGCCTACTATTACCAACCTTTTTCCTTAAATACAAACCGTTAATGGTATCTGACTAAGCTGAAATCGATATGATTGTGTGTAAAACCACTACGTAATTTACGACAAATGATGTAGACTGAGGCCAAAAAAGCATATTTTTATACCAAATAGAGTTTACTTTTAAAGCTCTCATCCTGCTAAGTTGGAAAGTAAACTATTTTCTAATTATTCAACCGAGTGACAGTATATTTCAGAATGTTTTTTAGTTGCACCGCACAATTTAAAACTTTTTAAATAAGCGCCGTTTATATAAAGTTAACAATAACAAGGTGGCTATGAAATTTATGAATTCTAGAACAGATGTTTGAAAAGTTGCCACGCGAGTGGATCGCGAAAACTAGACGCGGTGAAAGTTTGAAATTGGACTTCAGTCCAGTTGTTTGTTAACATAACTTTTAGAACTGCTAGTTAGCGGGTAATATTTAATTTATAATTCCTGCATTAATCTATACAAAATCTTTCCCAATTTATGATTAAAATAGAGTAATATTCGGAGCTTATTCGCCACCTATACCACTTTTTAATAATCCTTTATTTTATGTTTATGTGTATTCAAAGTTACTAACTACTAGTTAACCTTCAAAATCAGAGCCGATCAAGAGTAATCGATAGGATCATTCACTTCATAAAAGTAAAATACGAAAGTAACTCTTGCATTTTTAATGTTGTAGAGAGTTATGATAGCCGGTAAACTGCCATTCAAATGCAATATTTCTGTGGAATCGCCACGATATGACGAGGTATAATGCTTGCATATTTAAACGGCGTTTACTGAAGACAGTGGAATCAGCTATTACTTAACCTATACTACTATGTTATTTATAATCAGTTCATTTATTTCTGCTACTAAACTAATATTTCTCGAGTTGGGAACGTTATAATAATAAACCATAGACATATAAAAAAATCAAGACGGAGTGTCACCTTTTAAGAAAGTGAAGCAAAAAAATTCCTAGGTGTGCGTGAGTAAAATCAGTACTGGCCCAAGCAGGCACAAATTGTACTGAGCCGTATTGTCACTGTCAACGTCTCAATACGGAATGACAACCGGTCGGCTTCCTATGGTGTATATGTGTGTGTGAGACCATGTATTTACAAGACCGCCGGCTTACAGACCGTTCCGTCTTTAATTTTTTCTTGGTCTGAGTAATAAACATTATAAGGCGATGACATCTTTGGTACTTGTTTTAACCAGATAACTGATATCAAAATCAAAAAGTCATTGATTTAGTTTAGGCGCTGGTAAGGCACTTATGAACGTTACATACAGTTGAATTTACCACCGGTTCAAAATAGACTGCGGCAAGAAACTCAGCAAGGCTTTTTTTTGTCGTGGAAGATCTTTTCATTTTACAGCGTTTTTTCTTATACAATATTACTATATAATTATTATGCTTATTCATACAATTCTCACTTAGCCAGGGGGGATGCAAGTGCAGAGAGAAGCTACTGCAACCATATATTTTTGTCTTCCACGTAATGATGATATACTACATATATCTTCTACTTTTTGTTTGATTATTACACCCAGACTAGGTTGTACCCTACAACTATCACCGCAGGTCGTGGGTTCAATTTCCACACAGGACCTGCATTTGTGTTCCTGAACATGTCTGCATGTCAGCATTTTAGAAAGTACCAAACGTTGTATTTTTAAATAAAATATGTCATAGTATGAAAAGGGGATAATTTGACGACATCTGTTTGCAACGATAAAAAAGGGAAAACCTTTTACGAAAATACAAGGCTACATACACAAACACACATACAAGTAAAGCTTACACTCGCCACCCTTACTCATAGGTACGTAGTATTTATCTACTCTGAGCTCATAGGCATGTTCGTCACACATGCACGCTTTGACCTAGAACACTAAAATATTACACATAATGAGGGGTTTGGAGCAATATAGGTAACATTTTCTCACTGGTTTTGCTGCGACTATTCTTTTTTCGACGATAATATTATTTGTAAAACCCAATACATTCAACATTAAAAAATAAATTGTGTTGTGGCCAATTAAATTAAAGTTATAAATACCGAAATACTTTTTGCTTTATTTTATGTTGAGTAGTCATATTTGTTTGAACCATATACGATAAAATTTCAGGAAACTTGGTTTAAAGCAGACATGTTTGCCTACCAGACAAAATGAGATAATGGAAAGGGGAAATAAAATCACGGATCCGTAGCTTAATGTATACCATGCATTTAATTTGGATACAGTATTTATCTTGATTCAAGTCAGGCTTTAGCTGATGTATGCTGATTGGCTGTTTTAAAAGCCAATTGATTAATTGTTGAACGTTATATAATTAAATTTTAACTCTTAACGAATTTTGTTTTTACTTACACAAGGCATGTTAATTATTGACTACTAAGTTAAATAATATTTTACAAAATGCCTGGTCGAAGCATATATCGTGACCAGAATACTGGAGTACCTATACCTCGGTCAGATTCGAGAATCAGCATTGCCATCCAAGCAACGTGGCAATGCCGCCAGCATTCTGGGATCAGTCATCTAGTCAGATCTTTCATTTATTTTGTCATTTCTTTCCATTTATGTCGATTTTAAGGACTTTATGTTTTTATATTTCTAGTTTTAATACTTATACGACATGCTAAAATTAACAAAACTATATAACAGTAAAAAAGGTCAAGTATGAGACAATTTAAAATAGCTAGTTGTTTATAAGTTATTGACCAATGTCACTTTACATAACAGTTAATAAACTTCTTCGTATGTTACTCCGAACAAGACTTCATTGAATTGCAACGAAATATCTCGTTTCCTCGGATTCGATGATAAATTCTAGGTATATATTTCTGAGAAGCGAGTGTGTGTCTAATCCTTTAAATGAAATGAACTATCGGTGAGTTACGTCAGCTGCACTTGAAAGTCAGTTCCTTCTAGGCTTTGTGTGCTTACCACCTTCGGCCACATTATCACTTACCATGGTTATGTCAGTCACACATACCTATACACAATAAAATAAAATGCTAATAAATTCAGAAGTACTTTTTAGAACATACTTCAACGTGCTATTTGTAGGCAATTTTTTGTGAAAAGTTCTAACCCCAATGACAGTATTTGATGTACGCAAAGTTAGCAACATGTAGGTAGGTATGTTTTTGGCAATTGTTGCTTGTTTTCTCGTGGTTGTACAGCAAAAAGGGGCTCTGTGCCAATATTCCGTTTCTTTTATCGATTCTTTATGCATACACGGAGAAGTTTCATGTTTCAATACCAAGTTTCAACCCGTTTTTGTTTTATGCGAGCTGTGTGGAGTTTAGTTTAATCCAAGTTCATATGCTGGGTGGAGATTTCGAGTTGGCATGTTTTCGAAACCTGTGTTGGGTTTCACACTCAACACTAACACTGAATTCTCTAAAAAAAAATATTTACTTTTCACACATTATGATCGAGCAAGGTTGACATTTACTATGGAAAGTTAAAATAAAAATTGAGTTTTCGCTATCGGTTCTATAGTAAAAGTTGTTCAGCATAACTAACCCAACATAGGTTTCGAAAATGTTCCATCTAGAAATCTCCACCTGTTATAGTTTCTGCTTGTTTCTGAGGTCAAATGATAAAGTAGTTCAAAATGAAAGCATTGAGTTTTCGGTGAAAAGTTACTTTGTAGTACATACTAGGCTGGCTTCCTACTAATTTCCAAATCACTATCCAAGCTCTTACCAGTGGTAAGATTGTGGTCACAAACCAACACATTTACGTGTTACAGGGAGAATTTATTGATTCGTCTTTAAAAGTGACCAATGAGTTAGATAAATGGTCAGAACTCGTCAAGTCGGGGATAAACAAATATTACAAAAAAAACACATACCTAGGTTATTGGTTTGTCCCCGACTGCAATACCTTATAACATTCAAGTAATATTCCAGAGCTTGTTTTTCTCTTTTCAGTTAATTTTTGTTTTACGCAGTCGGGTTTTTTGTTTCTTTTTTGTGTGTATTTTCTTTCTTTCACTTTTAACCCCACAATTCTTGTTATTATATATTGAACAACTATCTTTCGCTCACGGTGTTATCTGCTTTTTCGAGAATTGAGAATGAGAGAGGTAGAGCATAGCTTTTATTCGCTTAAAGAGCAGCTCGACTGGGGAAGTACCTCCACCTTACAGAATACCCCAGCCAACTTTATGTTGTGTAAAGTTGTGTTCCTGCGCGTGAGTAAGGTCGCCAGAGTTCATAGGGGAGGAGGGAAAGGTCGGTAACGCGTGAGCGACGCTTCTTGTGTTGCAAGCGTCCATATGGCTACGGTAACCGCTCACTATCAGGGCCGTTACGCTTACCGCTGGGCCGTCTGCTTGTTAACCGACTACGTTACATAAAAAAAATATGGTGTTCCGAGATGAAAGAAAAACTTGTTTTATAGTTGAAGGTGTAATCTATCCGTGCGTGCCAAATTAAGATAGCTAATATAACTCACTTTATACTACCTCAGAGTTTATAAATACTACATACTACTAAAAAGATCTATACACAACCCGCTTAGTCATCAATCATGATACTGATAGTTAAATATGTACGTGACATGTGTCGGGGATCCACGAATTAGCAAACTAACATTGACAAGCCCGTTTTGCAAACTGGCTATTGAATCAAAGGTTCATACAGAGGTGTAAATAGCCCTGTGGCGTCCGTAAATACAGGAATTGGTGCTTATGTATTGCTGCTGGATTTTATCAGAGTGAATTAATAATGTGAGTCTGTCTGGTTGCTTGTTACTCAGTTAATTAAATAATAATTGCTGAAATTGTTTAACTGTAACTGACACATAGATACACATCACACTCTGGATAATAGCAAATATGATTTTTATTCCGGGAAAATAATGGATCCCTGGGAATGCGAGTAAAACCACGAGTCCACGTCCTGAAGTAAATTTCTGTTATTTTCTATACTATACTAGCGGCCCGGTACGTGCTTCGCTACGTACCAAGTGAAATAATAAAAATTTGATAAATGAAGAATCGCTCGACCGATTTTGTGCAAACTTCACATAAACCATCTACTAAATAGTCCGAACAAAGCCTAAACATTTGGTTTGGATAGGTGAGCCAGTTCTTGAGTTATACAATCACAACGAAAAGTGGTATTGATTTTTATATATATTGATTGATTATTTAGAAAATATGGTTTATTAACAAAAAATCTTTACATAATAATATATATTTACTGCTGCCATTGCTGTTGATGAGCAAGGTTCATCACAGGCTGGCATCGCTTCCCCTTTGGACAGCCAAGCCAATGCCTTGGCAGAAAGAAACTACCCGCCCACTGCGACCTTCTACCGAAGGCTCGATCGATGTGTTCTGAGGATAAAGTTACTAGTGAATAGGCGAGCTTTTGGACCCCACAGTCATATGGTCTCGACCGCAAACGCATAAACAGATAGCATTATTTTTTGATATTTAATTAGGGTACCCATATGCCTTTTATTCTAGCATTGAATATTTGGTGGAGGAGAGTTGATGATATGTAATAATAAAACTCTAAAGAACTTATTTAAAACCAGACTGCGTTCAGTGCCTATGCTCCGGTTGCTAACAATTTTTTGCCCATTCAGAGACTTGAGCTTAGATAGGTTAGAGGGTTTGGTTAAATCATACCGACGCGCTCAGTGCCTCGGATATTCAAAACCGAACAATTATCTTGAGCAATGGTTTAAACATTTTATTGACACAAGTCTCTCTCGTTCGTAACGGCAGATTGCGCTCGTCGATCCGTAGTGCGACTACTAATGAGTATGAAACTAAGGGATGTATTATCTCAGAGTAGATAAATACTACGTACTAGTATTATGTACTGCGTGTGCTACACGAGTGTGGCTACAAAATAATGTATTATTATCTTGTATCGGTATTTATCCACCTCTACGTTTGAGGCCAATTTCACGATTCAGCTAATGTAGAAATCTGCACATAGTTTTTTTTTCTTTTACCACTAAGTTGGCAAACAAGCATACTACCCGCCTGATGGTAAGCAGTTACCATAGCCTATGGACGCTTGCAACACCAGGGGTATCAATCGCGCGTTGCCGACCCTGAAGAAATCTCTTCACGCCCTTTTTGAAGAACCCCATGCTGTACTCCATTGGGAAAACCACGGCGGGGAACTCATTCCACAACCTGAGCGTTCGCTGAGCCCTCACCCCGCATAGTTTTATGACATTAGTAAAACGTCGAAAACGATTATAAAACAATATGGCCGAAGGTGGTAAACGAAAAGCTTAGTCGACTGTTTCTCAAGTGCTGTTGCTGGGACCATCTGGCAGAAGTTCTGCATGCAATGACGTTGATTTTGTTTAAAATCTATTTCGCCAGTTCCCCACGACACTACCGACAAAAACACTTTGATTGGTAAAGTCAAGGACACATGCGCTCTGATTAGCTAATGCCCGCGGTTCCTAAACAAAAACGAATCGTTTTGCTTACCAATGGTAGATTTAACGGGGCATATATTTTCTTCATTATTAATGAAGATACAAGAGTCTTATTTTTACCGATAACAGTCCGTAAAGTATAGGAATCGGCCATAAATACCACACAAAACATGCAAAAGATGCAGTGATTGGCCGGTACTGTTATCAGTGCAAATCACTTACTAGTTGCGGAATACGATTGCTCAGATTCGAGCCAAAACCCGCCACTGCATTCTACTTCTTCATGAACAAGATGTATTATAGACTAGAATTTTCAATATGGTTTATTAATTGGTTGAATAAAACAAGAAGTGCAATCACAAAATGAGTGCGGAAATCAGGTGAAGTTTGTTTTCAACTTTGATTAATTCATAGTCGTGAATGCGAAAAGCGAAAAGTTATTGAAACTTGGATCTATGAAACTTGAAGTATGAAATGAAGTCTCATACTTACCTTGCGCTGAACGGCTTTATTTAATTAATAACCGTTTTTTTAGTTTTCCCAGATGGTTTCTTTAGTCAGCTTGAAAATTTCGTGAGGGAAACATATGGTTAGTAAATTATAGCTTTGAATGCTGTGTAAAGGTCGTGGGTTCGAATCCTACTATGAGATTGAGCTTTTTTTTGAGCTCAGTTTGTCACATTACTTAACTTCACAGAATACATTATAACTTTGTAATTAAAAGTTTCTATATTATATTCTTGGGTGTTGATCAAAATTTTTTCAAAGCTGGTTGTATATTTGTGACGAAACTCGAAGGATTGCGTTTATTATTGATACTATTACGAAATTGTCGACAAGATTGGTAATAAGATGAATTTTTAATAAAATGAGAAAGAGGAAACGCTACCACCCTGCTGCCTTGCCGCATCAGACACGAGGAAGTTTATTTGTTTGGCATGTGGGTAGGTTAATAAGTATATAGTAAGAAACCATCAACATCATCTTTTTATCTGTCTCATCATCATCAGCCTTTAACGTCCGACTGCTGAGCACAAGCCTCCTTTCACAAATGAGGGTGAAAGGAATGAGCAATACTCCACCACGCGTGCCCGCTTCGGATCGCTGGAGGTAGGCTAGTGGTCAACCTACTGTTGGAAATTTTAAAGCCGCCTAGAACGCCTCTAAGAAGGACCTAACGGCTTCACGTACCTTCCGAAGTACGGAAACGCTCGATTTGAAATACCACTAGACGGTTACCCATCCAGGTACCAACCACGACAATGGTAGCTTAACTTTGCCGATCGATTAAGAACGGCTAATCATGCTACACCACGACCGCTTCTTATCTGTCTATTCCACATTAACTATTCTATCAAAACGAGATTGTTTTAATATCGACCCCGTTTGTAGCTGCCGTCAAGTTTCGAGCACAATTGAAATCGAGTAATTGCCAACATTTATTGTTTCTAGTTGTCCCACTTAGTCAGACCGCGGTCCAGTCAAAAGCATTTGGAAGCCAGTCGTAGTTCCTCTAATTGATCCACTAATTCGCCTCTTATTTCCGTCTTTAGTACGCTTATCTAACTTACTGGGGGCCTACCACAAGCTCTTAAAACAAGGTTAAAATAACCTTATTTTGCGTTTTCGTACCATGACATCCTTAAAAATAAGCTTATTATAGGCATAAAACAATATTGTTTTGTTAGCAGGTTTGATGACGTCACCTCTAATCGTTCATTCAAATCGTACCATGATGTGTCTTTTGACAACTAGCATTATGGTTTTTATGTCAATTGCATATATCAATCAAAATATAACATTATATACGCGACGAATTATCCAAATTTATGATAAAAATATCTATTATTATAGTGATATAAAGTCAGTAGATCGTATTTATTTAACTTATCGAATTAATTGTGTATCTCTAGCCTTCTAGCTTTTGCCATCTAGCATTTCAAGATGGCAAATGAATATGAACTATTTGTGTTTTTGGAAGCAAATACCAAAGAAGCCAATAATAGATACACGAAAGCGACGTGGTATGCATCTATGCTACGTGAGGAATCAACACTTTCGCATGCAATGGACCAAAATGCCATTTGCTATCGAAACCATACGACCGTATGGGTTTGAAGCTCACCGAGTCGCTCGCATATTGTCACCAAAATAATCGAGGCCTCGGGCGGGGAGCTTTTTCCGCCAACGCATTAGCTTGGCTAGCCTGTTGGGAACCTTGCCGATAATCTACGGCAGCCTAGAGGAAAATTTATATACGAGTGCTAGATTGTATTTCATTTATTTGTTGTAAATATTTAATATCGTATAGATTAAGCTTTACTGTGATTGTACTGTATTCATAAACGTTTATATACCTAAATACACATAATGTTTCATTGTATGACCTGCAACTACAGTAGCATTCCTGACAAAAGGTAATAAATAAAAATATGTGTTGATTCCTGTGGTAAATTCTTTATTCATATAATTTAAAGACAATAGGTACCTGCCTAGACTATAGGTATTAAGACTGAAGTGCCATACATAAATATAAACCTACCTAGGTATATATTTATGTATGAACTTTGTCTCAGTTTTTGTAATGACCAAGAAGTGCTCCATTGCTTTGCTAGTTGAGGATTAGGTACCTATTTCTCTCCAGCACATTTCTTAGAGTAGTTACTTTGAGTTCCGGCGAATTCTTCACTGCAAAATCAATAAAATAAAATACTTGAATTACTTCTGTTTGTAACCATGCCATATTAAATTTCATTCACTGAATATCACTATTGAACGGCGGCCCCTTGCCTTGTTTTCATATTGACCTAAGTAATATCAATTCAAGTAATATAAAAGTCGATATACATAAAATAAATATCAAAGAAATTGGACTAAAGCAGTAGAAGGACTGCTAATAAATGAAGCGACTTTTGAATAGCTGTAATCATTACTCTTATTGGGATTCGTTGTGCCAAAAAGAGACAGTTATATATTTATTATATCCTAAAATAGTAAGGTTGTACACTGTTGCAAGACTTTGTTGATCAAGTAAATTTACAATAGGGTTCTGAATACAATAATATCGATATCGACAAAATTTGGTTTAAATTAAAAATAGAAATAGTAAAACTTTCCTGGACGAGATGAGGGGTAGAGGAGAAGCCCTTGCCCTCGGTACCCCTCAAACTTGAAGCAAGGTCATGGATTCCGAGATATTCATGGTTGAGGTTTGATATTATGTATGAGGTTTTTTGCATAAATTCACTTCTGCATCGGCTCTGGCGCTGCGGAAAGTGCAGCTCCTTCGCCCTTGCGTAACAAAAAGCAGGCGGGGGCTGCTCTCCCACCGCGCCGCCGGCTTTTTATATACACTCTAGGGGTAATAGCCACAAGACTACAAAGATTCGGGATGCGCTGCGTTGGTTTTTGAACCGTTTGAACCTACCAGTACAGAAATCGGTTTTGACAGATGACACACCTTATCTAACCATAGGTGAAATGTCAAACGGCAACGAAACGCAACTGTATATCACATAACGCAAGATTGAGATTTTATTAACACACTTCAATCATTTGATATCTCAAAAACTATGAAGTTGCTTCTTGAAAAGACTTCGCTGAAAGACTCCTTAGATCATCTACCATCTGTAAAAAAAAAGAGTACCAAGACCAGCGTCCCGTCTCAGAAAGTTTATCCTATTGTTTTTTCGTGCTTCTTAGTTTGACTCTACTCTAATAAATATTTAAATCAACCACGTAATAAGTTAATCCTCACTAATATTATAATGCGAAAGTGAGTTTGTTTGTTACGCCTTCACGCATCATCATGAAATTTAGCATGCAGATAGCCTATGGTACGGAGAAGGACATATGGCACTTTTTATCCCGGGAACGCGGGTGAAACCGCAGGAGACAGCTAGTTTATAATAATTGTAAAAATCTAAATGGCTATGCCAGCTCCCATACAAAAATGAATAGGTACATACTTTCTTCAAGTAGGTACTTATACTATAGACAGTTTACAGATAAGGTATTTAAAATAAAATAAAAATCATTTACGCGTTTATTATTAAATTAATCATAAAACAATGTGTTTGTGTACCGTTTAGGCAAGTAATTGTTTAAATAAATTATCAATAAAATTATAAATTTATATTAAAATAAAAATGACGAAGACAAAAACAACGAAAAAGGCCTAAAAAATTAAAAAATCTTCACTTTTTATTTCTTTTTCTGTTTTTGTTTAACTCGTATGCCCTTCTGAAGACTGGAATGCATGCTCTCGATCTTAATGCCTCACGTTTTCAGTTGGAATCTCTTCCCAAGCAATTTTCATAGCGTCGCCTGATTGAAGTGTCTGATGTGTTTGCTCACTCTCTCTAACCCACCGTCATCGGGGAATCTAAAATTTAGACACTTTCATCATTTATGGTACTTTCATTAACGGGACGCAGCGTAGGGAATGCGGGGAGAAGGCCTTCAACCTGGTTCCCCCAAATCTTGAAGCAAACTCATGGTTTCCGAGATATTCATCGTTTTGTATGAGTTTTTTTGATATAAATTCATTTATGCGCTGACTCTGGCTCTGCAGGAATTACCGCAGCCTAGCTGTCGCCAGCAATTTCATAACGAAAAGACGCAAAATAGTGATTTTATTAACAATCTTCCATTATTTAAATATCGAAAATAATGAAAAAAACAGAAAAAGTTGCTTAAAAAAAGGACTTCACTGAAAGACTTCTTACATCATCTTCTTTCTGTCAAAAAAAAACGAAAACCCAGACCAGCGTCTCGTCAAGGAAAGTTTATCCTCATTGATTTGTCGATAAGAAATGTACGGCACTATTCGAACCTATACCAAAATATTTAAAATATAGCAATATTTTTGTAATCTAATTTGTTTTAAACATATAATACGCATAATACTATAATACATAAATGTTAGTCTACAATTCTATAAATTATCAAAGCAGTCTTACGAATAAAATCCGAAATATGTTCAAAATGCCGTCTTACCGATGAAAGCTAATAATTTCAGATTCATTTTCCTTTCAGTAGGAATGATATTTGCACTCGATTACCACACACACCATATTTGTGTTTATCACAGATCACAATTTAATACATTTAGTTTTGCTTGAATCTAAATAAACAATAATAATTTTAAATTTTCGCGTAGTCGTCGTCCGTCTGCTGTATGTCAACAAACTACGACTAAAATAAAAACAACATCTGAGGGCCAACACCATAGTTCACTTTTAGACCTATTCAATTTGGTAGTACAATTAGACCAAACGTAACCACTGACAACTCAAAATGTGTTACAGGCGGAATGAACAGAAACACACAACTATATCTCATTCCTTTTTTATCTTATGGAGTAATCGTATGAAAATTATCGAGACAGATATAAATATAAAGTTTGCGCCTTTGACATTACTTCTACTGCTTTAGTCCAATTTCTTTGATAAATATTTGTATTATTTCAAAATATGTAGTAGTGCAAAAGGGCACATTGAGTTTCAAAATTCGTGCGTCACAATTGACAAGTATTTTGTCCCGTTCCATCTTATAGGGCCATCATCTTCTCTCACAAAATAACCTTATTGCCAGACTGTTTTGTTTTCACCTTATAATAATATTACTTTGATTCGTACCATGAGCTCAATCGTTCAACATTGATATAACATTGTTAAGTGCCGAGAAAGAATGAATGATTTGTAAGAATTTGTCTATGCCTTGCTACAACCTGATAAAAGATAAAAAGAAATAACGATATATTAACTGTATAGTGCCATTTCTTTCACACGTTGGACCGAAATAATTTGAGGTTCTTCATCTTTTAGCAAAGTATTAAATTAAACTAATTGTAAAGTAACTAAAAGAATAAAACATTATCGAGTAATTTCTATAAAATGCATACAAATATTTTAAAATGTTATTATGAAGAGTAAGGAAATTAATTGAAAAAATATATAGACTGCCGACTCTAGATTATCAAATGAAATGAATCGGAACAAAATATTTACCTGTCATTCTTGTCATACTCAAATGTCTAATAAAGATATCCAAGATATTTACTAATAAATATATTTGTTTATGTAATTTAACAAACAAAGTGCAATCATTATGGAAACATCTTAATAGTATATTCGACAGTAATATTCAGTGCATGAAATTTAAGATGTCATGGTTATAAACATTTGTAAGTTGCACAAATGTTGCAATTCATTTTGTAGAGTTGTAGCCGAAGAGTTCGCCAGAGATCCAGTCAGCAGGTAGAAATGGTTAAATACAAACAGACCAAAAATACCGCCTTCAATCGATATCTACAAGCGAAGGAGTACTCTCTAAAAAGTGTACGTAGATATGGAGAGGCTGGTCTAAAGTGAAGTCTAAGAACCTATAAACGCTGAAATAAAGTTTGAATCTGTATCTGCAAGATTGTTTAATGCCATACTTATAATGTGTATAATTATCTTACTCTCATTAAACTTATGTGAATAAAGAATGTAGGTACATAATACTTTCGTGTTTTTATTCATTGTGTTATTGACGGGAATCCTACTGTAGTTGCAGGTCTTGGAATTAAACATATTATGTGTATGTAGGTATATAAATATTTGCCGCTGTTGTCGATCATCGACAAGGTTCCAGGTTCAAGCTCGTTATTGGCAGTGTTTCCTCTTTGGATAGCCAAGCTAATGCGTTGTCACAAAAAGCTCCCCACCAACCGGTTTGCCGAGGTTTTGATGATAATGTGTGAGCAAATCAGCGAGCTTCAGACCCCCACGGTTCACATCCACAGCCACAAAGGCTACAGAAAGTTAGGTCCAATGGATGTGTATTTTAGAATTTCCCGCACGGTTACATCTGCTCTGCAACAGTATAGCAGATTGTTGTGAGTTGAGTTTTCAATACAAATATATAATACCTAATTAATATTTTACTACATTAGATGGTTAAAATGATTATCTTTATAGATTATTATAAGTCTGTCGTCTGTCCGTCTGTTGACAATAATATATTCCATCCAGGCTAATGTAGGTTGCGACCAATTTTAGAAAATTTGCCAGAGAATCTAGGTAGTTTAGATTCCAGGAACAGGGACTACTCTGTGTACTAACACTGCAGGAAAGTTAACTTTATGGATTAATCTGGGGTTATTAACCTTACGATACGATGTACGTTGGTAATAATGAAAACAGGATATTAATAGTGGGTAGGTACCTAAATGAAAAGTCACTAAATATATAAACACGCTATTTAAAGCTCCGCTTCATCTAAATAAATCTAAGGCTAAGGGTCGAGGGATCGATATTACTAACGTAGATGCATAGTTGTGTAGTGAACGACAAGTGCAATTAAAAACTTTATAAACAATCGGTTATATTATTTTCGGATGATACCTAATCACGCAATCCCGATATATTCATTCTATAAGTAAATAAATTCGATATAATTACTTTATATGACACTATAATAGGTTTTTATAACATACATTTGGAAAACAATGTTATTTTCAGCTTGTAAATACAACGTATATAAGATTGCTAAATTTGACATAAAAACAATAATGTTAATTGTCAAAAGCTTATAAAAAATAGCTCATGGTACGAATTGAATGAACCATTATGGTAAATAAACAAGGTTGTTTTCATGCATAAAATAAGCTTGTTTTAGGGACATCATGGTACGAAAAGAAGAATAAGGTTGTTTGAAAGAGCGAGAGAGTATGGATGAGTGACAGAGATGAGAATTGTTAAGAGAGAGAAAGTTGCTTAGGCCCATAGCGTTATTTCTTTTCATCTTTAGTGAGCCCATAGACAAATTCTCAAAAATCATTCGTTCTTAGCAGCAATATAACAATCATATAACAATAGTGTTTGGTAGAGGTCATGGTACGAATATAAATAAGGTTATTATATGCTGGAAACAAAACAGTATTGCAATAAGGTTGTTTTGTAAAAGATGGGGGTAGGCCCCCTGTTCAACAGATTCTGTCTAAATGCATTAGCTCAGCGTTTAAACATTTTAATGGTTCTAAAAAGGTTATATAATTAATTTCTCATATGCATTTACTTACAGAGAAATATAAAGTTATATTTAATGTTTTCCGCTATAGATATAAAAACGGAATTACGTGCTTTTGTCCATGAAGAAATTCAGAGATTTTAGTACTAACTTATTACTTAAGCCAATCTATAAGTGTCAGTCAACTCACACACAAGACTTATACAATCTAATAGGTTTGGCGAACCTAAAGGAAACAGATTTTATCAAAAGTCTGATAAATACAGGTAGGTATAGGTACTATATGTTATTTATATGCTATATGTTCATTTAATTTTATGTATAGATATTTTGCACAAAAATGAACACAAAGAAAATAGCTCTCATAGAATATATGAAATCTTTGTGGATAAGAATGAGATAACCAACATTATCCCCTTACTTTCTACTCAAACAACTAGAACGTTCGAGACAAGAAAGTGTTTGTACTCAATATCGAGTCTCGCCAGATGAAACTGAAAATATTCTCTACCATTTTTATAAAAAAATTGACATGTCATTTTGTTCGTTTGAAATACAGAAATCCACATTCATACAATCATCGTTGCGAACAATTCAGCTCTGATTGTATAAAAAAAGAGAACTGTATATCGGTTGGGACGATTGTAAATATGGCTGTCATTGGCCTGCTATTTCTAACTTTATATCCAGATGTTAGTCTTTTTTTGGTTTTAAAATGGTAGGTTTTCGGTAGGTTTTAACGGCACGTGAAGTCACAGATCGACCCGGGGCACGCCGGGCCACACCGACAAATAATTACGACTATTATGCTCTAAGCTAGCTTGGGCCCAACGGTGCAGTGGGAATCGTATCGCCCTGCGCGGATGTGGAGTGGCCTTATTGCGTTACTGGCTGGTAGTATATCGCCGATCCTATTGTACGATGGGCCTCGCGCTGATAGTCGGCGTCCCCACCACACGGTCCGTAAAATTACAGGCCGTCGCACCGCACCGTAAGGGTCATCGCTCACTATGTCAGTAGGACTAGTGGCTTGCCGCGAGGCGTCAACTATTCTAAATTTGTAAAATTTGCTTTAACGCATACGATTTAAAGGCCTCACTTACATGGCAATGTAAATGCCGACGCGTAGCCGTGCTGTTATAGTGAGCGGTAACCCTAATGCTGCGTCAATGCTACGCGAATCGAGCACGAGCCGAGCCCCGAACGAACTTACAGTACGATGCGAATCCCTTTGTTCGTGAAAAAACTGACAATCGCACTCGTTCGAGGCTCGCAAGCCCGTCCACGCTACGCGAATCGTGCTCGCAGTGTGCTCATTCGTGGCTCGGCTCGTGCTCGGTTCGCCAAGCATGGACGCATCATAAGAGTTTCACGAGCATACATCATCTAGAATCAAGATAAAGGCATTTTATTCTTTAATAAAAATTAATTATCAGCTACTAAGCACGTAGTACGCCACGTTATAAGAAGCGCTAGTTAGGTACTGTAGACGTGGTCGTAGCACTTCTACGAATATAGTTTGAATATTATTTTGCCTTAATTTTAGTAAGTAAAAGTTTACCAGAGGTTTTTTCACGTTATATGTGAAGTTTAAATTAATATACAGTTGTTTTTATACGTGTAACAAGTTGGCTGACTCAAAAATATGGAACGACGCGCGACGTTGCGTAATTTATTAATGGGATAGATCCCTTCACTTCGCTGTACTAAGATTAATGTAACAAAGTCACAACAACTTAAGAGCAAAGTTAAACTCCTTTAGCAGTTATAATAAATAGCTCAACATTAAGTCATGAAATATTTTAGCTTTTTTTACTTTATCTTCTATATTTTCGACAATATTTCAAGGACTAAAATGTTTCACAAAATATGGAATTAGACTAAAGATACTTCGCTAGTACTAGACTACGGTATTTAAATGATTTTTGAACACACTTGCTCGTAAAGTGACATTTATTGCACCGTTTTTAGTATCTTAATGCAGCTTATTACGCACTAGTGCTTTTTACTTCACATTACCGCACAGTTTTCTGATAAGTATATTATAATCCCGATTGTGTTAAGTTTGTAACTTACTGCATGTGATATGTGTTTCGCCGAAGCAGTCTTCATTTAAACGGGTAAAAAAGTTTAAAAGCCCATCGCTGTCATAAAGTCTGCGCGGCATATTTGTTAACGTTCTTATTGTGTAGTTGATTATTATCAAAAAATCTAGTCCACACACTTGAAAAAACAGACGTTTATTTCTTACGTCTGTTTTTTCAAGTGTGTCAAGTGTGTTGAAAAATGTAGTATGACACGCCTGTGCATTGTTCATTACACACTCAGCTCGCTTAATACCGCCTCGAGTGTAATAACCAACTTTGCACACATGCATCATAATGTACTATTAAAGAATGGCCCAAAATAATGATATATAATTTTAAGTATTCGTATTACCCGACTAAATGATAAAGACTACCTAGGACGTAAGCAACACATGTCCAATTTAACCTACCACAAACAAAAAAAATAACTTATCACATAATTAATAAAAACGAAGGACGTAGAGTAAGATAAATCGAAATAAATTTGCAAAGGCCAAGGCTAGTGAGATTTAGGACCCTAACCAGGCCCACCCGCCGACCGTCCCTCGGAAAATCGTCCTGAAATTCAATCGAGCATTCAATGTTTCTCAAGGAAAGCTTTATTAAATGTTAGTCGCCATTATCTGGGACAAATTAATACTTGTTGTGGTGTAAAATTAAGGGTTCATCATCATCAGCCTATAATGTCCCACTGCTGAGCACAGGCCTCCTTTCACAAATCAGGGTGAAAGGGAATGGGCAGATACTCCACCACGCGTGCCCACTGCGGATCGGTGGAGGTAGGCTAGTGGCCAACCTACTGTTGGAATTTTTCAAGCCGCCTAGGAGGCATCCAACTAGCTTAACGACTATCACAATTAAGTGATAACCGGGACCAACGGCTTTACGTGCCTTCCGAAGCACGGAAACGCTCGATTTGAAATACCACTAGGCGGTCACCCATCCAGGTACCGACCACGACAGACGTAGCTTAACTTTGCCGATCGATTAAGAACGGCTAATCATGCTACACCACGAGCGAAATGAAGGGTTATATTATTACAATTTACATTTGAAGCGAAAGCTAGTTGCTGATGGGCTCCCATCTAGTTGACTAGTTGAAACTGAAGAACTGAGGATCACTGATGTGTTCCGACTCTTGCGAAAATACACGATAGTACAGGACACGATTCTTGAGTACACCGCTGCTGATATGCCGTCTGGCCCACTTGACTTATGGACGTCCAAAGAAAGCAATTCCCACGAGACCTCCCGTCGATTGTCCCGATAATCTCTTGGTACTGTAAATGCCCAGTGATGGTGGCTATTTCCTGTTGTTTGTCAGCTAGGTACGAGTTGTTGCGCTTTTCCATTTTGTAGTATTGATTTTAAAATTGTAAGAGGGTTGGGCGCTAGTTGTAGGGGTAAGTAATCATTCCAACATTTTCAAGTTCTGTGCAACATTTATTCACAGGATTTTTGACCTAGTTGAATGTTGCGTTTATTTGCTCTGAACATAATCAGATTCTCGCCAACAGAGTTAATTTTTGTCTGCATGCTCCGTTTCAATATTGCTACAGGTGGTCTATATATACATGAACAGCCTTCTGTATTGTTGCACTAAATGTTTCTACTAATATTATGTGTTATGTTTTTCATTCACGTTTTACTTTATACTAATACAATATATGCATGCTTTATACCATAGAGTAAGAATATGAATAGAGTGACTATACTGGAGTATGTGCCGTGAGCACGGGTATATGTAACGCTGCCAAGATGAACTATGCGTTCATAGTTTGAACTACGCCATACATATAATTAATGAAAAGAATAAACAATCACTTTTATTTACAACAAATATGTACAAATTACAATTATATAGAAAATTTCCTCAAGTCTACCGCTGCTTCCGATTAACGGCAAGGTTCCTTGAAGGCTGGCAGCTTTTCCTCTTTGGATAGCCAAGCTGATGCGTTGAAAGGAAAGGAATGAAATTATTGAAAGGAATTGTTCTACCTTATTCCACCATCCTCATTGGCTGGTAAAAAGGTTAAGTGGCCAAAAAGGGTGGGAAAGCGAGATATAAGGCAACTTGTAATAACCTCAATGTATACGAAAGTACCTACTTACTTACGAACTCAATCCTACCAAAATAGAAGTTGTAATTATTGTTCAGCCTATCGTAGTTTCAACTATCAAAGAGTTGTGAACAAAACCAGTTGTGCCTCACAAAACTGTTGTGAATCGTTTTAAAATATCGAATAAAAGTGCATGGTAGACCACCGCTATTAATTAAAAACGTGCAACGCTTTAGTGGAACGTTCCATCTATTTTTTAACGCTATTTGGAACTCGATCAAAATGAATTGGAATAGATAGAATCCGCGCCGGACCCGGCGGATACGCGCTTGATTATAATTGATCGAATATTGTATAAAATCGCGTATGACCAGTCTTATTTGTTTTTACGAACTCAACGTGCTTTTAAATCGATTTCCTGATGAGTTTTCCAGATGCAACTGCATTAAGCAATCATTTCACTTGGTTTCGTATTCACTTTGTAACAAGTGTTTTGAGATTGTTCGTCTGAACGTATTCTTTACACATCATTTTTTATCCTGCGAAGATGTTTGTTTCTATTTTTTGCAAATACTACTGAATAGATTTCGATGAAATTTGGTACATAGTATTCATAATTACGGGTAAAATAATAGTTCTCTCGAACTAGTTTAATTACATGTAAGTTATTACGCAAGATAAGCTTAACTGACGCAATCTCACCATTCAAAACTATTGATAAGGCCAGTTGTGGTAAATACTTAAAACCTCTACACACATATCACTTGCAGTGAGGTACAATCTTAACATAATCGGGATTTTAGATCATAAAACTGTACGGTAATGTAAAGCAAAAAGCACTAGTGCGTAATAAGCTGCATTAAGATACTAATAACGGTGCAATAAATGTCACTTTACGAGCAAGTGTGTTGAAAATACTTTTCCTGCAGTTTGCTACGGCCATTCTAGCCTAGACATTTGCTATGAAAACTCGTAGCTCGTAATTCGTAGCCAGCGGTTACGATTGCTACGAAATATTCTAACCGCAATAATCATACTAAAATTCCATGTTAAGCTAAGTTATGTGGATGTTAACTAATGAGACTATGCTCTATTAGTAAAGGGCTCAGTTATTCAATTAAGTTATGTTTAACCAACTTAAATATAAGGTATTTTTAAATTTGCTAGTACTATTGTTCAGTATTCAGCCTAATGATAAGCCTCAAACTGAACATAGAGAGAAGTTTTTCTTCTCATACTTAAATTATGTTTTTTCTAAGAAGAAAATAATTAAAAGTAAATAATAGTGTTCTAAAATTATTGAAATATTATAGACCGAGATCCCAGGGCCGCCAGACCTTCGTTATTTTCTGACGGATAAAATGTATAAATTGAGTAGGGTTAGTACGTACTTCAAACGTATAAATACCTGATAACTTGTCCCGTCGGCCAATTTACAGGTCACAGTCATGAAAGGTATGTTATGTACATTACGTACTTTTCTTAAATTCTGAGTGCTGATTTTTATATATGATGCTCAGGGAACTGGGATCTCCTACTATTAGAGGCGTCAAAAGTTTTACATCGAATAATCAAACGATGCATTCAAATTTTATTCAGCGTTTTTAATCCGGCTCCAAATTGGAATCAATTAACGAATGGCTTATTTCAATACTACACGGTGTTCGGAATTTATCGGAGAATTTAATTATTTGCACATTCAAGCACTTTGTTCAATTAAATACGAAAAATCGTACTGTCTGTGAAATTTTTAATCAATTTAGTGTATTGTTGAACAATACTCATTTAAAAACAGTTTACGCAGGTTTAATTTCCTGAAAAATCTACTACTATAAACATAGTGAAATAGAGAAGCAATTTTGTGTTTCTTTTAACCTTTTTCTCCGCCAAGAAGCAAATACTTTTAGTATGTGCATATAATGAAGGTAAATGTATGGGCGCATTAATTGCTGCCTAAAGCATTTGCTGTATGCTGCTTAGGTGTGCTGCCTGCTTTATTTACCGACTTTAAAAAAAGGATGTTCCCAATTCGGATGTAAATTTCATCGAAATAAATGACAGAAAAGCATGTCATAATAGCTAGAAATATCTCACAATCAATATATGAGCAAAATAAACTCTATGCATAGTTTCCGTACACCGTCCCCGCTAATTCTCGACATGTTCAGTAATTCATAAGCTCACTTTATAGTGGCGGGTCGCAGGCGACCGCAGGCAGCAGCAGCAGGTGACACTACCTGACTCTTTCGTTCTGACTTCTGATGGTTTTGAATTCCTAGCGTGAAAGTTACAATATTTATTGAATAAAAATCATAATGCAATGAGTGAAGTATCAGGAGTAATATATTTAATCTCACGGTTGAATATCTTACCTTTAAATTTTCAAACAACTAAGGGAATCGGTCTGTGAAGTAGGTACTATATCCACGTAATGCATTATAGTACTTTTTATACACATATAAAGTTGCAATTTAATTAGCAACGTTACGTTAACAGTAAACCCGTGACAAAGAACTGCAACAACATAAGTAGGATGAACATGAACAAGATACTCTAGTTCTAGACTTTTTAAATCAAAACATTCTCAAACAATGAGGAGAATAATCAATGTTCTTGTTTTTATGTTGGGTAAACTAATGATTTTATTCGTTTTTATTATTATATTTAGTGGTATTATATTAATTATTTATTATGTTATTAATATAAACATATATACCCTGTGCCTACAGGGTATATCTGAAAACACTACAATCATGCCGAACTTTTGTTCTATGACTTATTACAAAATATAATACTGTCTTCTTGTCTGTATTTTTTTTTGTACTATTAGAGCTTATTTACATCAACAAGCCCTAAATGTAATATTAAAGATACATACTTTTACACACACGCGGGAAATCATCTTGTTTCGATCTGTCAAAACTCTTAATAGTTCTTTAATGACGGGACACGCTGATGCAAGAGTCGAGCTAGTGTTGTGACAAACTCGACTTAACAGTACCTACGCTTCTGTGCACTGTCACTCAGTCTTTTGCTACGTGTAAAGTTCGTAACATTTAGAGCGTTGAATTTAAATATGTTTATTTTTATATGAAAGTCTGACGAATTATTAAAAGTCATAGAACAATTTTTTTTGTTATTAATATATCCTTTCGAGGTAAGTGTTTTACCAATAACCCTGTATAATGTAACATAAAAATATATGCCTAAAATCTACTGTTTCACGACCGCTTGAGATAGCAGAAATAATCTTAAGTACCTAAACAAGTTATATCTTTCTAAGCCTTTAACAAAATGTGCATTTTCGGAAACGCGACTGATTTACTGTCATATGCGAAAACATAATTAACTGCCAAACTATTGTATATATTGAAACAAACAACATAAACTCTCGCCTCATGTTAATATAGTTCAAAATCCTGATGAACCACTTATTGTATTGCACATACTTATGGATCTCAAGTTACATCAATCGTACGAACCATAACGACTTCACGTGCCATAAAATATTAATAGGACACCATAAACTAGAAATAACCGTTTACAGATTTTATCATGGTGTCGACGGTTTATGGACTTGCAATCTATAGATTATCTAGAGACATAAAGTATATAATTATGTGGTTGTTAATATCTAAATGGTTAGTTTGAAATATATGTATAAAAGACAAATTTCCAACCTGCGGTTTCCAAGCACCTGTGGGATCTTTGATCTTATATATTGATCCAGAATATTTATATCTGTGTGCCAAATTTCATCCAAATCCGTTGTGTAGTTTTTGCAAACAAACATACATCCATCCTCACAAAGTTGTAAGTGTTTTATTTTATGTAGGTATACGAGTAGCTTTCCCAACGACTTGCTTCGTAGGAGTAAGCGCTGTCAGCATTCTGGGCACGCCACTTGGCAACGACATGGCTCAGTTGGCTTACCTATAGGTATCTGCGGTAATGATCAGCCAATGTAGATTATGATTATTTATTATGTGTTTATACTAGTACAGTATTACATACTTAATACATACGTGTCTGTTATTAAGTTTTACAACGGTATAAAGAGATACGACGTGTATACGTAAAAAATGTGTACCTATTATGTTCTTACATAAACACTAATCATTTTTAATCCTTAGTTAAATCTCAGATAACCTAACTTGGACATATTTGATACAATCGAATCAATGCTAAAGAGGGATGAAAAATCTCGCAAAAGAGTTAAATGGATAAGTGAATGCCCAAGCTATATTCCACACGACGACGCATAGTGTTTCTTTTTCACAATACTCCCTCGAATACTTTGTCGGGACAGTGAGTGTTTGCGAGGACCTCGCAGGGTGTGCTAATTAACAAAGCACCCGCACACGTTCCCTTCGCACTTTTCTCTTTTGGGTTTGTTTTATAGTATTTGCGGTTCAGAGTTTCCACTCTTTCATACTGAAGTCAGAACCAGCGTTGGAATTTTCAAATAAAATGTTGAAAGTTTAAAAAATTCTAACGAATTCTCCATTAAGATTGTAAAGGGCTTATTTGAGGAATTAAAGTTTTAGCGTGGAAACAATATTGTATTTTTTTCTATATTTTTATTATACGATCTACCCTTTGACTAATCAGTTATTTGTTTTATCTTATGATAGATTTTTTTATGGACAGATAAGCGATACCTGCTCTCGTAGTGACGCTACCACAGTCGTGGTCGGTACCTGGATGGGTGACCGCCTAGTAGTATTTCAAATCGAGTGTTTCCTTGCTTTGGAAGGCACGTTAAGCCGTTGGTCCCCGTTATCACTTAATTGTAATAGTTGTTTAGCTAGTTAGACTAATCTGATGAATAACTTTTTCAAATATCTATCGATAGCAAAATTGGAGTATTCTACAAAATACTAAAACTGTCTAAGAATATAACTGTTTTAGTTTCGTTTCAGTTCTAACACTTCATGTATTTTAATAAGAATATACCATAACTAGCCGTCTCGCGTTCTCGTGATAAAAAGTAGCCTACAAGGCGCCGATCTCAAAGAGAGAGTTCTAGAGTTCTGCATTCAGAGTTCTTCAAAGCATTCACTATTGTGCACACAGCAAACAGACTAGAGTTCTACAATATTCCCTACCGATCACACGTCATATACTTTATTTACTATTAAAGGCGCCGCATAGAATACACTGAACGCGAAAAGCCGAACTCTAGAACTGTCTCCGTGGGATCGGTGCCTAATACTCGAAGATAATGTACACTTCCTATTAGTGAAAGAATTTTTCGAATCCGACTGGTAGTTCCAGTGATTAGCCCGTTTCAACAAACAAACATAAAAAGAACTCTTACGCTTTATTATATTAGTATAGAGAGTATAGATAGAAAACAATATTTTCGATCAAATTGAATCTTGTTATCCAAAGAGGAAACGCTGCCAGCCTGCTGGGAACCTGGCCGTTCATCGGTAGCAGCGGTAGACTCGGGGACATTTTCTACGTATTTGTATTTGTATTTTTCACGTATAACTAAGTTATAAATAATCCCACAATGAAAGAATGTATTAAATACTTGATAGAAAATATAACGTTCACAGCGGAGCTGAGTTTTACAAAAGGGTAACGGTATTGCGATTTTCAATAAATATATTATTACTACTTTTTCTTTATTGACATAAACTAGTAACTGGTAACTATTTTTTTTTTAATTTATTTAAGTAGGTAAGTATAAAATCTTAATTTTACTTATTAAACTTTTAACACCTAACGTTTTTTAAAAGTTATGTAGTGTCTTTACAAGCACTCCGTTTTTCCATATACAGGCGTCATTAAAAAAGTAATTTTACAAACATAATACATAAAACTGGTTAAATATGATATAAAAATAATGCAATTGTATATATAAATATGACGGATATATTTTCCCATTTAATTTATTGTGTTTATTGTTGAGCACACAGCTTTTCCATGACAAACAATCACTATAAGTGCAAATACTTAACACACCAGTAACTAAGAAATTCGTGTAAATAACGTCTTCAAGGCAAGTTCAATATGTGATTAAAATCGATCATGTATATAATAAATTGATGTTGATGTATGATCAACAAATACATACACGAAGTCACAGGTCCCGTTTGTAGTAATTTAGTTGTTTTACTCGTATCAAAACGAAGTGTGAGTGAACGTATTTATTTGAGTGCCAATAACCCAATCTCGAATTACGCATGTCTGCATTGCACCCGTAACCGTCGGTTACTACAAGCCTTAATGTCAATCAACCAAATGGTGCTGTCTTAGCGGTATTGAATAGTCGATAGTTTGCTTTTCCAATCAACCTTGCAGGTAGGCTTAATGCGCCTATGCGTCAGGCGTCGCTGTTGATTGACTCGATATATAAACGGTAAGTGTAACAGAAGGCAAACACAATATGTGATACGACAGTGGTGTATTTACCCTGTTGTCCGATGCTGGGATTGTAGAGCCACTAGGTATAGTTATGTTCGAGATGGCAACGTTCCAACACCACTCTACTGACGAGCCGTAGACAAGTAACTGTTGCTTAACATTTACCAGCATCAGGGCTAACGAAATAATATCACACCTACCTGATATTCATTATGATATTTTAATTGTACAACATAACTTTAGCATACACCAGTTGTCACGTGACTGTTGTTATAAACTTGTGACGTACGAACTTGTGCGGGGACTCGATCGGTCGGTAACTTTTTATTTTGATTGATTCATATTTAAATATTCGCATGCGCATTGCATAATTGATTTAAACGAATTCGCAACAATTCAGGCATTCGCATACGGCAAACTTAAAACTACAGCGTAAACTGAAACTTAGTTAATTGTTAAGCATATCGATATTGTAGTACCAGCGGATCGTATGCGGGCTTCGTATGCCAGAAGACGGCCGCGTCGTAGCCGGCATCCTTGGATCTCGTTCGCAGCCGTCACCCTGCAGGAAACTTGCCAAGTGTGCGTTTGTCGAATTAAACTAGTTGATGGCACTCACCGTTGTAGAGGAGCGTGGGCTCAGGATCGCGGGGCGAAGGCCCAGGAGCGGTGGCGGCAGGCGCGGGGCTGTGGCCGCGCCCCTCGCCGACCACGTCGATCTCCTCGTCGGACTCCTCGACCAGCTCCGCCGCCGGGGCCACCTTCCACTTCTTGGCCATGAGGCAGCGCGGCATGGCGGCGCCCGCATTCGGCCTCAGCGCGGCCGCATCAGCGAGAGACAGACGAACAGAGAAAAAGAGAGAAAAGAGAAAGAGCGGCGCCCCGGGCGAGCGGCGTTGCGGGCGGTCGCGCGCGTCCTCTTGCGGTTGTGAGGATCGGGTGTGGGGGTCGCTGTATATATTGGAAGCACTATGGTGCGCGCGCTGCCGCTTCGATCGGTGTGGGTGGAGGAGGGTGGCTGGCGCAGGAGGGCGCACCACGCCGCTAAAACTTTGCCCGTCGCGCCAACTTGGAGCGACACTTGACGGAGCGAGCGCCGAACCCCGCTCACGATCAACCAGTGGATGCGAACCCACCTTGTACACACGCGACGTGTTACCCTCACGCACAACTACATACCTGCCTACTCCTATACGTAGATATGTACGATGAACGAGGCGAAATGTAAGGGCGATCGAATCGCACTGGCTCATTTTATACTTACGATATTCTTTAAAGCGTGGAAACGAAAGAGTAAAGATTTCATATCGAAATTAACATTTTAAACATACAAATCAATATATTATTAAAGTAGATCTTGAAGTAGATAATTCAAGCGTCTTATATTATACCAGTTTAACTCCAGGATTTATTATCTCACACTTCCAAAACGATAATGCAAACTAAATCTCTCTCATAGAATACCAGTGGATAATGTTATAAAGCAATCGGACCTGCACACATGACACGGAACTCGTAGGAACCTAAGTAGGTATGCTGAGTCGGCCAGCGCTCGCCCCGCGGGACTAAGATAAGAAAACAACCAAACATAATCTACTGAATGTAGGTATACAAATCCTTGTAGAGAATACATATTTTATACAAACAATTTTAAAGTAATTGAATAAAAATAAAACGATTTATTTTATATTGCCGCATTGTATGGTGTTGCTTCCCCTCGTTGCTAGGGGAGGGTCGTTTCCTAACGGAGACTCTTATCAGTTTTTGGTAAAACGTATGTTTATGATGATTTTCCCACTTAAAAAAAACACTATAATGCCAATTGATTTATCAAACCCAAAAATATTAAAAATAATACATTAAATACTGTTAGGTACAATATCGTCTTTATAATATGACTAGCGATCCCCCGTGGGTTTACCCGCGTTCTCGGCATAAAAAATCTATAATACTCAGGGATAATGTAGCTTTCTATAAATAAATATCCTGGGACATTCCTCACACACGGTCATCTGATCCCAAACTAAGCAGAGCTTGTAATATGGAAACCAGATAACTGATATAATACATATACATACTTTTTTGTTTGTAAATACATACTTAATATACATAATTACACCCAGACTCGGGACATACAGACATGTTCATGCACACAAATGCATGTCCTGTGTGGGAATCGAACCCACGACCTGCGGCGCGTAAGGTGAACCTTAACCAACTGCGCCAACTGGCCCGTCATTCTATTTGTGACACAAAGATATTTATGAATCTGGCTGGTCGATCCAGTGATTTGTCTGTTTTAACAATAAAACAATCACTTCCGCTTTATTATAGTATACATAGTATAGATATAGCATACAAATTACAATAGATATTAATAATGCTTATAACATTCATCAGGGTTCAAAATCCTTAATTCCACGTAATTTATGCAAAACAAAATATTCCAGAAAAAACGCTCCCTCCCCTATATTATTTGAGACAACGTGGCGAAGTACCATAGACCCAAGATTTCCTACCGTACTACCAGTCACCGTATGTCAGTACGGGTGATCGCTTGAATGCATCTAGCCCAGGGGTCGGCAACCTACGGCTCGCGAGCGGCATGCGGCTCTTTCGATGTAATATTGCGGCTCTTCAGAACCATACGCCAATAATAATAATTTTATCAAAACTCTTTAAATCATGCAATCGATTCTTTTGGAGTGCTGACGATTTTCGAGTTGACATATTCGTGCGAGCAAGCGTTTTCTTGCATGAATAAAATAATAAAAAAGAGTCTTTATAGAGCCACAAAAAATGGGGCACTTTAAAACTGGTCAATTTTGTAAATTGTAAGTTTTGGCTCTTTCGTCTCAAAAAGTTGCCGATCCCTGAGTAGCTCATATTAGATTAGGAACTAGGTGCAACTGTTCCATGCAGTCCATCAATTGTCTTTCGCTAATATTATTACTAGCATTCACAAACAACCTCACACTACATTTATGTGCACTGCTAAATCATTGTTAAAACGCGAAATTCTAAAGTTAAAACTGACACTGTGATTCTGTTGTCTGGAATTCGTCTTTTTATCACAATTTTATCCATATATACTATAGAAAAAAACTATTAATACTAATAAAACAAAGGTGAAGAGGTTTTTTGAACGCGCTAATCTCAGGAACTACCAGTCGGATCTGAAAAACTACTTTTGCATTTGATATCCCAGTCTTGAGGATGTTCGAGGCTACATGACGTCACGCTAATGCGAGTAATGTAATTTGTATTAAAAACACATTCAAGAATTTTAAAATATAGTTACCTAGTTTTTACGAAGGTTCATAATATGACGAGAAATAACGAAAGTAGGTAAATTAATAACTCCAATAAATGTAAAAGTAGAATATTTTGAATTTTATTACCGCCCGAGAATTTTATTTGAAACTAGCAGACCCCCGCGGTTTCACCCGCGTACTGTTTGAAATTAAATTAACTTCAATCAAAATATTCTAATGAAATAGAGAAAATTAACTTTTTTTTTTTATGAGCGTCACACGGGTGTTTATTTTGCCAATTTCCAGTTATATTATATAAGTTCTAGTCACAATAAATCACTTTCAAATAGTCCTCATGCAGTCAGTCACCGTCCATAAAAGTCATGTTATACTACAGTGGTGGTCATGTACTAAAACTCTTCACGGACTTTTGAAAAGACACGAGAAACATATATCATTTCATTTCACTTCACTGGTGCACATGGATTTATCTTTATTGGATAAAATACCACCGATAATATGCAATAAAACTCAAAATACACGAATTTATGAAAATTCAAAATTAAAACGCAACGTCACTCTGCAAGTTCCCCCCAAAAAGTCCGAGAAAATGAACTTCCAAACAAATTACGAATTATAATCCGATTTAAATATTCTTTTATGTTTGACATTCCAATTTTAAAGAGGATTTCAATTTCCAGAACAAAAGGCAGATAGAGCGCGCAAAACGTGAGGCCAAAAAAAGCAAAATTGAAAAACACATACCTGGTATTCGCTTTTGAATTTGTATTTGCTATGTTTAAAAGCTGCTGTGTGCTAATTTATTTAAAAGAAAGTGTTTTTCGTTTAATAAAGTTTTTTAAACAAAGAGAATACCAGGTATGTGTTTTTCAATTTGTATTTCCTCTTATGCCTCACACCCGTGTTCCGCGCGCTCCATCTGCCTTATTCTGTAACTGTGAAAATCGGATTGAGTTTTTAAACATGTGTCAAAATAAAATGTAATTTAAATCAAAAGTACTAAGGAGTATTGATATCAACTTCGATGCAAATCACCCCTAAAATAACTTTCTATCCCTTTTTGACCCCGTTAGGCGATGAGTTTCAATAGAATACGAAACACGTCTTCCATCAATTCTGTTAAGGAATGTTTATGCAAAATTTTAAGTAAATCGGACCAAGGAATCACGTTGTCCCATACAAAGTTTGCCCCCGTTTTTCACCCCCTTAGGGGTAGAATTTCGGAAAATCCTTTCTTATCGGATGCCTACGTCATACAGAGAACACACCCTCCAAGTTTCAGGTCTCTACGATCAGCGATTTAGGCTGTGCGTTGATTCTCAGTCATTCAGGACAAAGCATTTTATATATAGAAGAAGATTATTACTTTCAGTAAAACATTAATCCCTTTAATAAATAAGGTGTAAGTCAGTCTTGTAACACCCAGGTATTTAGCCCCAGCTCTTTTGTTTGTAGGACATTAGAAAGTGACGGATATATTTAAAACCTAGGTATTACGATACTTGACTTATATTTATTAATAAGGGGGTATAAGTTTTTCAAAAACAATTTAACATTAGTGAAAATAACTTTGCTAGCTAGGTGTTCGTTTATACCTATCAATACAAATTTTCTCCGTCGGTAAAACTTCACCGATTTTATTTCCGTCTGCAGTCGATGCGACATGTTTGTAGCATCAACATTTCCGATTGCTCCAATTTCATATATTAATATTACAATAGCTGAAAATCCAGCTATCAAATAACACATGTCAATGTAAATATGAAATTCCGAAATACACTTAAAATTAATGTCATTAAGATTAAAAATTCAAAGAAATGATTATTGTGTACTACAGCTTTATTTCCTGAATTACCCTCTAAATTATTGGTAATAACTATGTTTATATAAGCAGTTCATGTATTATTGCTAAGACAATGTTATTGTACAGTCGCGTGAACCATCTAAAGTGCTTCCTCTATTATTAGTGCTGATATTACATTAAGTTTATACTATTTCATCTAAAGAAAATATAAGTAAAACAAATTGGAATAAGCTTCACACAATTTAAAGACAACACGTTTTACTTGCAGCTATACAACGCTAGGTTTCCTAATATGGAATGTATAATGTAATTGAAAGGTTTGACTTAACCATAAACTTAGTCAATTATGACATTATTATCTCAAGCACCTCTTCTGATGTCCTTAAACACAAATAGTACGGGGTCATGCTTACATTTTTACTGCAATTATAAAGGTGTCCACAATAATTGGTGTTAAGCAGAAGTCCAAAGATAGAGCATCTTAGAGGTACCCGAATCACCACATGCATTTAACCCCTGTATGTTGTACCTCGCGCTTTTTTTCGATTAATTAAACGTTTTTTTCATGATTTTTAGACAAGACTCCGGCACTTAGTGAAAACTTAAAACAATGCATGATTTTTTAACTTTGCTGTGCCTTGCGCATTAACATTTGTCAATATATTTGTAATCATTGCGTTAATAAAAATAACCTACATGGGGTGATTCCATTACCTCTGAGAATGTTCCAACTCTACTTTCACTCGACTTTCACTTGACAGTGTTTTTGGGGAGAACTTGCAAAGACAAGTGCTCCAATTTTTTAAACAACACTTATTAAATTAATAAAAAAATATGCGTACGTATGTAATACAACATAGACTTCAGTTAGTACTATTTCTTAGAAATAAACACCCTATCCAAATGTATATTTGAGAACGACAAGTGCGCATCCTGAGCAAACAAAAGTTTTGTTTACATTTAAATTTTTCAGTCTATCTTTTGCATTCAAATTGAATCTAGACAAATTAAGTAATCTTTATAAATACATAGCTGTAGGTTATTTTAATAAAGATATAAATTAACACTTAAATTATTGCTAAGAATCACAAATTAAACACCCTATAAATATTTTAATAAACATATAATGAAGATAAAAAAACCCTGCAAAATTAAAATTAACACAATGAATATTATACTTAAAATACATTATTTTTAAAATGTCGTACTTATAACACGGTTATTTGTAACCGATTATGTACCAATATTTGAAATCTGAGTTCTAGTTAGGTATACGTACTGTTATGATATCTATAAAGTGATCGAGATTCTTATAAAAAGTCTCATCGCAGACCGGCACCTAAAAAATGTGTAATCGTTTTTATAAATCTTATATAAAACATATTGAAAATATATATTGCATACAATTAGTTCAAATAATCCGAAAATATTTCGATGTTTTATACAAATTATTGGGTACCGACTGGTTAACATACTCTGATATTTATTTTTACATAATTGGTATATTAACATTAGTTTCTATTTCTGTACGTAATGTTATACTTTTAAAAAGTGTTTTGTATAATCCAGTATATCACTTTTATTATACAGTCGTTGTGTATTAAATTCGCCAAAAAATTTGGGGTTTCTAAATATAATGAATAATTAGATTTATTTATATTTATTTTATGGGGTAATATGTTGTTTTAATAAACTGTGATATAATAATTATGACATACTACAGTATATTATATATATTTACATTATTCGTTGTTTTTTTTTCTGTAAAACTAAATATTACATATTTTTGATTGACACATTCAGAATGTATTGAAAATAGGATATAATAAATAATATCAAGATTATAAGAGATAAGAAACTTAAAATGAAAATATTCTAGCCACGTGAAAGTTTACAAACCATCTCTTCAAGAAGTTGATTGAAAAGTTTTCCTCGATAAACTACATAAAGTATTTTTATTAAACCTTTCATCTTATTTATTAATTTATTGCTCACATTTTTATTTGTTATTGGCTTTACTCTGTTTGCGTAATTCTTAAAACTTATCAATTTGGCTGGATTTTAAGGAAATATCTCAAAACCAATTTTATACACTTTTTTTACCTTAGTTAAATTATTATACTTCAATGATTTTACATTATTGTGATTCTCACGATACGGCCCAAGACCAAAGCGTCTTTATATGCGTTGATTAATATAATATTTTTATGTCTTGTTTGCATAGTTCTATTTTAGTTTCAGTTATTTATTAGATGACATAAATTTCGTGACGAAACATATTATAATTTTGTATGTAAAACTTTATTATTTATTCAAAAAAAATATGATTTTTATATATATTTGTAGCTATACAAGTTTGTAGCCGTAAATTCGAAAATCGTACCAGTCAAGTGGCTAACAAGGAAATCCGATGCGCCCATTGTTAGTCCGTTATGAATGCCTCCCGTTTGTGAATTCACGTACAAAATACACGTCGAATTTATCTGAAAACTGCCGACAACTTGATATTTTTAAAGTGTGGATACATTGAAGAGCCCTTATGCGGTTTATTGTTAAATTTAATCACATATTTTGTGTATTTTTAGGTTTATTAAATGATCACATGGAATGCGTGAGTATATAAATAAATTGCAATGCAAGAATGCATTATTGAATAACATTTTGAAAGAATGGACTTCTTAGGTAAATCTTAATCATTAAGTTTAGAAATGCAGACCTTAGACATTTTATTTATGATTATTACTTCAATAACTTGACCGGACTGAATACACTACTAGAACGAATTATGCCTATTTTTACATTGTGTTTGGTAAATATAATCTTCGTATAAATATAAGAGTTAATATTATAAGGTAGATAAAAGTTTTGTTTAGAAAATTTGTATCCAATTATAATCTAAATTGGTTGTACAATCGTATTGCTTTTTGATTTCAATTTTTAATGAACCCTTTTTCTAAATTATCTTAATTATTAAAAATCATGACTACTATGAGACACTAAAAATAAATATTTATGTTCTCAAACAGTGATTTTCATTTCATTAAAATGATAATAGCGCGTAGAGTATCTACATACTAAAACTCCACTTAAAACGTATTTTAAAAAATTAGCTCTTCATCTCTCAAGTACATATTGCAAATACATATATATAGCAAATATGTCTATACTTATCGAAAATTGAAAGGTACGAATAGCGCAAATCCCATATATATACTCGTAAATAGTTAGAAGGTCCGCTCGGCGCGACCTTAGATGCACTGTTGTTAGGCCTGTGCCGCAGCTGTAGGAAAAGTCATCATCATCATCTGCCTGCCCTGTTCCCAATCAATTGGGGTCGGCGCAATATGTACGCTTCTTCAATTCGTCTCTTCTATCCGTCATACTAGTATCCACTCCTTTCTTACCCATATCATCTTTCACACAATCCATCCATCTCTTTTTCGGTCTTCCTCTTCCCGTATATCCATCCATTTTCATATTCATAACTTTTTTAGTGACGTGGCTTTCATTTCTCCTCATAACATGTCCATACCATGATAAACGGTTCCCTCTCAACTTTTTAGTCAGTGGCGCTACTTTCAAGCTTCCCCTTATGTACTCATTTCTTATCTTATCCATTCTTGTCACTCCACACATCCATCTCAACATCCTCATCTCAGCTGCATGCAATCGTCTTTCATCCGTCCTCTTTACTGCCCAGCATTCCGAACCATACATTAGGACAGGTCTTATCACGGACGAAAAGTATGAAACCATTATGACATCTTTATATTATTATGTATAATAAGTTATTTTATTACCAATTGTTCATATTTTATCATTGTAGAATAAATACTGAGGTGCAATAATAATTATTAAAAAACGTTTGGCAACTTAGTCTAACTATAAAATAACGCAAATCACGATGGGTTGTGTATGCCCCTTTCCGCCAGATCTCCCCGAAAAGGGGGGAAAATGGGGCACGCCCTCGAATAATTCTTGCGTTTCATGATTACTTAACACATAATATCAAGTGAAATGTGCTTAGAAGTTTGTACGGGAAATTATGATATTTATATATTATATAACTTTTATTACAGCATATACCTACAGGATGGTTTTTCAAGTGGGCATTGAATTATTAACTGAAATAGTATTGTATTAACAATTAGACCTTTTCTTTAGTTTTTCATCTAACATTCTACCCAGAATTGATCCTTATAAGCGATACTATGGTATGATGCAATAATTTTATTTATTTTATTCTGACAGCATACAGTAATTAATACAAAAAGTGTTTTATTTATTTTCATAATCAAATCGTCAAGTTTTCTTTTTAAATATAAGTAAGTATACAGTTTCAGTTTTTATCCAAATCGGCATTGAGAGTCCTTTGAGCATATTTCGCTATTACCTTTAGGATTTAGGCCAACCATGCCCACTTGAAAAATTAATAAAGAGGAATAAGAACCTCACCAAGATATGAAGAAAAAAATATTCGAGATTGATGCATGGCTATATAAAGAGTTACTTGCAAATTAAGTTTTAACGAATAATGAAAAAATACACTGAAATAATTATTATAGTATAATAGTCGTTGGTTTCCGTCAAATTGTAGAATTTCGGGCAACGTATTTAATATTCGCCGAAGGAACTCTTACAAAGAATTCAATCACATTGTAATAGGATTCCAATCTACGTATTTATTTCGTATGAATGGACACTAATGGAATATTACAAAAAATACGTTGAAGAAAAAAATACGCGTTTATCTAAAATTAAGTAAATTGTTTTGATTGCATATTTTATCGTCTGTTATTGCTTTCTTCAAAACCGGGTTCAAGTGACCCTGATTGGGTAATTCATAATGATTTTACGTTATCATTTCAAATATTGGTAAAAGTTTTGGTACAACCCCATTATTCTAATCCAAGTTAAATAACTTATATTGCCTATTCGAGATAACGATATCAATGTAGCAGTAAATTAAACTAAAACAAACCAAAAATATAAATCCCTGGGGAAACCAACGATTCGATAAATTAATTTGGAATCCAATATTATTTAAATCGTATCAATGCGTTCACACAAAAACTCGATTTATTATCATCCCAAAATTAATACATATTTTAATTAAAACTTATTAACAAAAATGAGATCAATGAAGTTGCTTTGGTTTTTTACCCGGTAAAGTTTTACGATAAAACTTAAAATATTTAATAATAATATAACATAATACTAATTCTGACTTATTTATCACTGTCTTGTATCTAACGAAGCCGTTGAAGTGATAACTCGAGAGGGGCGTCACATGCTGCTTATATGCGACTAACGTGATCCTCTGGTTGCGGGTGACTAGATTTGAAAAATATATTTCTAGGAACTCGATAAAAAAAAACGAGTGTTAATCATTTGAATTTTGATTGTGATAATCACAAAGCAAACCCAGATAGTGTGCACTAGATGTGCAGGTACCTCATACGATTGTGTATCTGTTTAATTGAGTAAATCGGAAGTGCTAGGCTGTCAATGATCGTTAAATCCATTGTGGTACGACTACCTAAGACCACTAGAATTTACCCTTGTATAGTTTTGCAGACGAGCATCTTTGACAAGTATTTGTAACAGATGTAAATGTAGTTATTCGCTAGACGAGCCCAGCATGACTTCGCCAGTTGAATTGTCAATTAATTTGCACTCGCATTATTACGATTATTATAACATTTTTAACTCACTCTCCTCCTATCAGTCTTATTCCTGTTTCAATCTGAAAAGGTTGCGTCTTATCCTTAACAGAACAGAGACGTATTTGCTTCTATAGGTATCACAAATACTAATTAGTACATTGTTATTGTAGATAATGGAAATTGGTAAACAACAAAGAATTGGCGTAACTCTTATCATTACGATTTTTTAAATTGACAGAAATCATGAAAATTGACGTAATCAAGTGACGTTTTTAATTTTTTGAAGAAGATATATAATAGAATTTACTTTAACACATCGCAATCCATTTGAATGCATGATAGAAATATAATTTGACCGCTGTCACCATTCTGGTGATACTTAGGCCTATGGGCTTTGGAGTTAATTTTATTACCAATTTACATATTTTTCCTAAGATACATATTGAGCAACATAATATACCAATTATTTTAATGCACTTTTTTTATTAAAAAATAATCGGCATATATTTTATTATTATGTATTTCTATCAAAAATTGGATAACGTGAATAAATTTTTCTCAATTACACAAGAGTTTCGTTGAATTATCGTACTTTTGTAAATTTTTATTGAGTTTGTTTTTGTTAAAGAATACTTAACTATATTTTTAATGCACCGAACGTAATATCTATTTGTTTTTTGTGCATAAAATAAATAGTTTGATGACTAACAAAATAATATCACGTGTTAGCTTAAACATCCAGTCGGTCTATATCCCTAACACATGAGAGAGAAAAAAAACATGTTGATATGAGATTATAAGAGATAAGAAACTTAATTTAAAAAATAATACTAATTCTGACTTATTTATCACTGTCTTGTATCTAACGAAGCCGTTGAAGTGATAACTCGAGAGGGGCGTCACATGCTGCTTATATGCGACTAACGTGATCCTCTGGTTGCGGGTGACTAGATTTGAAAAATATATTTCTAGGAACTCGATAAAAAAAAACGAGTGTTAATCATTTGAATTTTGATTGTGATAATCACAAAGCAAACCCAGATAGTGTGCACTAGATGTGCAGGTACCTCATACGATTGTGTATCTGTTTAATTGAGTAAATCGGAAGTGCTAGGCTGTCAATGATCGTTAAATCCATTGTGGTACGACTACCTAAGACCACTAGAATTTACCCTTGTATAGTTTTGCAGACGAGCATCTTTGACAAGTATTTGTAACAGATGTAAATGTAGTTATTCGCTAGACGAGCCCAGCATGACTTCGCCAGTTGAATTGTCAATTAATTTGCACTCGCATTATTACGATTATTATAACATTTTTAACTCACTCTCCTCCTATCAGTCTTATTCCTGTTTCAATCTGAAAAGGTTGCGTCTTATCCTTAACAGAACAGAGACGTATTTGCTTCTATAGGTATCACAAATACTAATTAGTACATTGTTATTGTAGATAATGGAAATTGGTAAACAACAAAGAATTGGCGTAACTCTTATCATTACGATTTTTTAAATTGACAGAAATCATGAAAATTGACGTAATCAAGTGACGTTTTTAATTTTTTGAAGAAGATATATAATAGAATTTACTTTAACACATCGCAATCCATTTGAATGCATGATAGAAATATAATTTGACCGCTGTCACCATTCTGGTGATACTTAGGCCTATGGGCTTTGGAGTTAATTTTATTACCAATTTACATATTTTTCCTAAGATACATATTGAGCAACATAATATACCAATTATTTTAATGCACTTTTTTTATTAAAAAATAATCGGCATATATTTTATTATTATGTATTTCTATCAAAAATTGGATAACGTGAATAAATTTTTCTCAATTACACAAGAGTTTCGTTGAATTATCGTACTTTTGTAAATTTTTATTGAGTTTGTTTTTGTTAAAGAATACTTAACTATATTTTTAATGCACCGAACGTAATATCTATTTGTTTTTTGTGCATAAAATAAATAGTTTGATGACTAACAAAATAATATCACGTGTTAGCTTAAACATCCAGTCGGTCTATATCCCTAACACATGAGAGAGAAAAAAAACATGTTGATATGAGATTATCGCTAGAGTAAAGGCCCATAAATAGCGAGATCGAAAGCAGTATTACCAGAGATCGGAATAGGTAGTGTACCTGAACTTCAAGGGAGTAAGTAACATAAAGAGGGGAGAACACCTCCTTTAAAATCCCGGAATGATGATTTGAATTATGACGTTTTGAATCTAGGAATTTAAAAATCGCGAATAAACATAATTACTAATTATTGATTTGAAGAATCATATTGCATTTTCAGGGATCCTATCTAAGATTGTGTTGCGTGATGTTTTAGGTTAATTAGGTTTCTTACGAATTTGTTGCGAATGTATTCAACGTGCAATAAATATTAGGAATTTCTTAAATGCCGGGACTTAATCATTTATTTTAGGAGGGAGGGATTCTAAAGGAGGTATTATACACTCTATGTCACTTACTTCCTCGAAGTTTAAGTAAATGTAATCTACCTATTCCGATCTCTGATTATTACATGTAATGTAGCCGTGTTAGTTATTTTTTCTGTCTCTGAATGTTCTTTTGTATTTTTAATACAAATATAGCAGCTTAATTATCATTAAAATATATAACTCTACACTACGCGTATTAACGGAGAGACATTATGAAATATAAAATATTCACATAAATATGTGTAACTCTATAAAAATACGTATCTTTTCAACACACATACGCCATATACCTACCATCGCATTTTGCTTTCTGACTGTATCCATACAGATACAACTCAACAGGCGTCCGTGCCTGTTGAGATGCATTTGTTAATAAGTATTAAATAATTAAAAAAATACTATCTACTTGTATAAAAAGGTTATAATTAATAAATATCGCGAAGAATAAAATATGAGCATTCGAACATAAAGCGTCTACCCATAAAATGGATTATTTAATAGAATGATTGTCTCAATACAAAATGCCTACCATCCTTCGATCAAGATAACTATAGTTCAAACTGCTACCGCTATCAATGTCCGTGTTCTCGTGAAGAGGCATGATAGAACCGAGTGTCACACCATAACGTGACGAAGTGGGACAGATCGAAGAAACAAAACACTTACCTAGTAGAGCAAGGTCCCAGGGCCGCCAGACCATCCTTATTTTCTGATAGACTAATGTCGTGTAAAAGTGAGCTTCTCCGATAATTTCGGCCTACGATTGGTCTAGCTGTTTGCAGAATGTATGAAACTAGTTCCCTGAGTATCATATATAAAAATGTTGTGTCATTAGATTATAAGTAATATAAAGATATATTTTTTGCCAGTTTTAAAGCATTTGGCGGGTATTAATGCCAACTGGAAGTATCTGGGAGTATTAATTTTGTATATGTTTAACTATGTTTCGTAAAATATACATAAAAACCAGCTTTCAGAATTTAGGAAAAGTACGTAATATTTTTACATAACTTTCATACCTGGTACTGTAAAGAGGCCGTCGGGCCAAGACAGCAAGTATGTACACGTTTGAAGGCACTACCCAGTTTTACACGTTTTACAGTTGTCCATTATAAAATAACGAAGGTCTGGCAGCCCTGGGATCTTGGACTATATTATATTTATTATTGAAAAATATAATCGAATCTTCACTAATATGGTAACTCAGAGTTTTCTGGAGCAACATAATCTGAAAGTGGCACGTTGTAAATATGATAAGGAAGAGACATATATAAAAAAAAAGGTGTTCATAAAATTACTTTCATTAGAAAGATATTTATGTACAAAATGCAACATTTGCCCAATCCCTTTGCAGACAGACTGGCAAGTACTGGTAACAACAGAGTATCACCGCTCTGATTGGTAGTTAGTTCTAATGTAAATTATCCTACTTACATCGCAAATCTAACTGTAGTAACGAAATCATTACTATAGTACCTATATTAATATAGTTGCCTGCACTCGTGTCTCTATTTATTTCGTAGCATTACGTATTTTATAGGATTCACCCTAATTATAAACATAAACAAAGAAACAGTGATCGTAAACGTTTCATAATTGTATTTTTTTTATTTTAACAATGAAGCAGTGACTTTTACTCCTATAAACAAATTATAAACAGCAGTGTTAATGTAAAATTAGATATAGGCTGCATCGATTAAAACTTACACCTAGCTATGAACTATGTTTTATTTGAAAATTTAAATTTAATTGTACAATGAGCAAAAGTTTAACATTTTATACGAAATCTAGATTCGGATTTAAAATAATGGCAAATAACGAAACTTCACATGTTTAAAGTTACAACCTGCCCCTGTGTTTCTGTGTCTTGTGTGTGTATAAACAATGTATGTCTGTAGCTTGTTTTTTATACGTTTGGATTAAATATAAAAACTTTTACATATACCGCAAAGAGGCTTTTGCAGTTTTTTTTTCCTCATCTTAATTTTATTTAGTTTTTTTATTTTTTTTGAAATTATTTGTGCAGATAACATCAATCCAAACAACTAGACTACAAGTATGGTTTAAAGTAAGAGAGAACCCCTGAAACCCATAACACAAGTTTAATCTTAGCTTGGGTGCCAGGAGTTTCAACTTATCTGTGACTTCAATTGTACAAAACCACTATTGTATAATATTTGTATGAGCCAAAAAAATTTGTAATGCTTAGTTTTTGTAAATTGTAAAACTGCAAATAAAGAATTTTTATTATTTATTATTATTATATTATGTAATTTGGTTAAAATATACCTATCGGTTCATTTTCATTGGAGAAAATTGTTTACGATCACTGCTTCATAGCTTTAGGTTTGTCTAATCTTAAATAATTGTACCTATACGGTACCAGTTAATGGGAAAAACATAATCTTATAGGTGAAGGAAATGGTTCAAGTCATAACAGTTATATGAAGTAAGTAGTAAATACTTTACCAAAACTACTGAAGTTTACTTAACTATCTCATACGTATTTACAGTTGAAATTAACCCCTTAAATTAAGCATTATGCTCGTAATAGTAACGTTTCTACTAAGTAAAGTTTATTGCAGTTTATTTGGTTAACTTAATTCCGACGGAATGGCCAGAGTGGGTGTTAAAACACCTACTACACATTTTACCACAGATTTTATATTTACATATTAATTAATCATGTCGAAGCAATGTGTTTTTTTTTTTATTGCATATTCAGCGTAAAATGTAGAAAGCGTATATAGTATACACGTGTGTACAATTACTGCAAGGTACCAGCCAGCCCGCATGAATAAGCAGCCACAAGTCAGACTTGAACGTAACATGATCGGTATGCTCACATATCTGATTTGAGACTATGGCATGATAATAAATTAGGCAGATACCTAAATGACGAATTTCGCAATAGCATACCTACGAATCAAACGGTGCTTAGATGTTCTAAACTGTCCTGAATAACAGAACATTTCTATATTCCAACTAGAATAACCATAATGTGAAGTTGCAATAGTCCGCGCCGCGGCACGATGCCGGCAGGTGCGGCTACGCGGAAGCGCGGCGGCGGCGCGGCAATGGCGGGGCGGCGCGGCGGCGCGGCGACGGCGACGTGCCGGCGACGCGGGCGGCCGGCGCTGAAGCGGGCGGCAGCGCCCGAGCAACAGTTTGGTCCTCTCGAGACGCTCCTCGCTAAGCTACTCGCTACGCGTCGCACGCTATTCGTGCGCCTATCACTGTCACCCTACACTCGTTACTTTATTGCTCTCTTTGTACCACAGCTCGACGGTTTCATTAAGTCTCTACGTATCACCGTAACTACAATCTATCGTCGTCACACAACACCCGTGCGGCGCTAACTAACCTAACGTTACTATGTAAACATTACCCTACGCTGTAACATTGCAGGCTATCGCCATAAATTGACACGATTGCTGCCGTCGATGCCGGACTCATAATTGAAAAATATTTTTATATTAATTTTTCTTTTTTTTTTCTTTAAATTTTAGAATTATGGAAAGAACCATAACGATTTAGGTACATTATTATTGCTTATTATTTCTTCGACGCGCTTGAAACTACGAGCGGTCACGCTATAAAATATTTACTCATTCGAATAATTATAAAGGTGTAAAGAAGTTCATAGAGAAATCGTTCGTTGCAATCGTTCGTCGACGGGAGCGGTTACTCATCGTCGGAGCGCACGCACGCCGACTCTTGGTGCTTGTTTAGGTAGCTCTTGAGCGCGAACGTTTTGCCGCATCGGCCGCACTCGTACTTTTTGTCGGAGGAGTGCGTCTGGAAGTGCGCTCGTAAGTTAGATCGGTCCGCGAACGCTTTGCCGCACACTCCGCATATGTACGGCTTCTCGCCGGTGTGCGAGCGCAGGTGGCCGCGGAGGAGCCACGGCCGCGAGAACTGCTTGCCGCACACGCCGCACACGTGCCCCATGCGGTGCGTGAGCACGTGCATCGCGAACGCCGGCATCGAGACGTACGCCTTGCCGCATTCACGGCACTTCTTCGCCTCCACCGAGTCGAGGCTACGATGGGTCTGCTTGTGACGGGAGAGGTTTGACGAGGTGGCGTATCGCTTACCACATTCATTGCAATCATACTTAGCCAACTTTTCCCTCTGGCGAGGTGAAAGGTCGGTGTCGTCATCGAGTTCCGGCTCCGGGCCCGAGCCGGCATATGAGCCGTCTCCAGATTCATCGATCTCGAGTTCCGGTTCCGAATCTGGACTCGATATCGACTCATATTTGGATTCCTTTTCAGAGATGGCCTCGCGGTTCGTTCGCTCGACCTGTTCGAGCTCGTGTACCGGCTCGAGTACCTGCACAGATTCCAATACCTGCACTGGTGCGGATTCTCGCACTCCCAGGTCGGGATCGTGTTTATACTCAGCTTGGAACTCGATGATAGGCGGGGGCGATTGGTAGGTGACATAGTTATATTGCGGTTCGACATACTCTATAGGTTGAACGGGAGCAACTGTCTGGACCGTGTGGTAGATGGGCTCCGGCGGATCTTCGGCGAGAATGTAGATATTCGTCGGTTGTATGGTATACGTGTAGACCGGCAGGAGGGGTGCGGGATCGAGCACTGTCACCACGGCGGCAGGGGGCAGCGGGGGCAGGCTCTGTGCGAGCGAGAGCAACTCGTGCGCAGCTTCAGTTTCGGCAGCCGACCGCTCCGATGCAGGCCCGCTGCCGAGTACTGCATACTCAGCCGCACTCGGCTCTGAGGACAAACATACACATTTGATACGTAATAGAGAACTCTTCCAAAACACATTTGTAACGCTATTAAAGACCCTGAGCATGATACCAAATAATTATAACTTCGTGTACAACAACAGGTATCCCTAATACCTACCATCAACATTCAACAGGTACATATCGACACTCGAATTTCTAATATAACCTTTCTATCAACGTAAAAGTTATCAGTAATAATAACATTAGTAGTATTAGAATACACACAACACCCCTTTGTATATAATAAACGGAAGACTGAAACAACAATAGAACAAAGGTAAAGCTCCGTCGCGACATTGCCCTAGTAACGTAACGTGGGTCATCGGCATCGCACTGTATTCTTCTTTATTCATATACCTATATGACAAAAGCCGGTAGCCGTAGTTTAGTAAGTCAATGCCGCCAACCCTTGCTATAACAACAGAGTGCAAGTCTTACTCATATTTAATAATAAATGTACGATCAAGGCCGGAACAATATTTTACAATGAATACAACTGTTATATTACACTTTTTATGCTGATATTTTTTTGTATTTTTTTTAATAATAATAGTTTTTTTTAAATTAATATATGTAACATAATACAATGTATGTTTTGTGTATTTACGGTTTACTGTGAAATCTGTTTGGATAAAAGGAAGTTATGATCTCTACATAGTATATAAAATGAAGTAGCTTTCCGTGTCTGTCTGTCTGATTTTGATGCGGTTTTCACCATCAGTTAGATGATTTCTTCCGATTGGTTTATACGGGACATATAAAAAAAAGTCAATGGTTCGTAAACACATACAATTTTGCGCTATCACTGCTAAGCTGACTAAACTTTACGAGATATACAAAACCAAAATAATGGACTAAGGAATTGTTAATCATAATAATTCGACTGTTTTACAAAAAACTTAAACCGACTTCAAAGTACACTAAGAAGTAATCAAATCCTGATCTGATGACAATGGGACCAAATGGGAAGTGTACCCTTCCAGACAAAAAAAGAATTTTTCAAATCGGTTCATAAACGACGGAGTAATGAGGTAACAAATATAAAAAAAAAAAAAAAAAAAAAAAACATACAACCGAATTGAGAACCTCCTCCTTTTTTTGAAGTCGGTTAATTATATTATTATTAAATATTTTAAGTTTTATCGTAAAACTTTACCGGGTAAAAAACCAAAGCAACTTCATTGATCTCATTTTTGTTAATAAGTTTTAATTAAAATATGTATTAATTTTGGGATGATAATAAATCGAGTTTTTGTGTGAACGCATTGATACGATTTAAATAATATTGGATTCCAAATTAATTTATCGAATCGTTGGTTTCCCCAGGGATTTATATTTTTGGTTTGTTTTAGTTTAATTTACTGCTACATTGATATCGTTATCTCGAATAGGCAATATAAGTTATTTAACTTGGATTAGAATAATGGGGTTGTACCAAAACTTTTACCAATATTTGAAATGATAACGTAAAATCATTATGAATTACCCAATCAGGGTCACTTGAACCCGGTTTTGAAGAAAGCAATAACAGACGATAAAATATGCAATCAAAACAATTTACTTAATTTTAGATAAACGCGTATTTTTTTCTTCAACGTATTTTTTGTAATATTCCATTAGTGTCCATTCATACGAAATAAATACGTAGATTGGAATCCTATTACAATGTGATTGAATTCTTTGTAAGAGTTCCTTCGGCGAATATTAAATACGTTGCCCGAAATTCTACAATTTGACGGAAACCAACGACTATTATACTATAATAATTATTTCAGTGTATTTTTTCATTATTCGTTAAAACTTAATTTGCAAGTAACTCTTTATATAGCCATGCATCAATCTCGAATATTTTTTTCTTCATATCTTGGTGAGGTTCTTATTCCTCTTTATTAATTTTTCAAGTGGGCATGGTTGGCCTAAATCCTAAAGGTAATAGCGAAATATGCTCAAAGGACTCTCAATGCCGATTTGGATAAAAACTGAAACTGTATACTTACTTATATTTAAAAAGAAAACTTGACGATTTGATTATGAAAATAAATAAAACACTTTTTGTATTAATTACTGTATGCTGTCAGAATAAAATAAATAAAATTATTGCATCATACCATAGTATCGCTTATAAGGATCAATTCTGGGTAGAATGTTAGATGAAAAACTAAAGAAAAGGTCTAATTGTTAATACAATACTATTTCAGTTAATAATTCAATGCCCACTTGAAAAACCATCCTGTAGGTATATGCTGTAATAAAAGTTATATAATATATAAATATCATAATTTCCCGTACAAACTTCTAAGCACATTTCACTTGATATTATGTGTTAAGTAATCATGAAACGCAAGAATTATGTTAATTAAATTTATAAAAAATAATTAAATAAATTTTAAAACTTAAATAATGTCAATGCCGCCAACCCTTGCTATAACAACAGAGTGCAAGTCTTACTCATATTTAATAATAAATGTACGATCAAGGCCGGAACAATATTTTACAATGAATACAACTGTTATATTACACTTTTTATGCTGATATTTTTTTGTATTTTTTTTAATAATAATAGTTTTTTTTAAATTAATATATGTAACATAATACAATGTATGTTTTGTGTATTTACGGTTTACTGTGAAATCTGTTTGGATAAAAGGAAGTTATGATCTCTACATAGTATATAAAATGAAGTAGCTTTCCGTGTCTGTCTGTCTGATTTTGATGCGGTTTTCACCATCAGTTAGATGATTTCTTCCGATTGGTTTATACGGGACATATAAAAAAAAGTCAATGGTTCGTAAACACATACAATTTTGCGCTATCACTGCTAAGCTGACTAAACTTTACGAGATATACAAAACCAAAATAATGGACTAAGGAATTGTTAATCATAATAATTCGACTGTTTTACAAAAAACTTAAACCGACTTCAAAGTACACTAAGAAGTAATCAAATCCTGATCTGATGACAATGGGACCAAATGGGAAGTGTACCCTTCCAGACAAAAAAAGAATTTTTCAAATCGGTTCATAAACGACGGAGTAATGAGGTAACAAATATAAAAAAAAAAAAAAAAAAAAAAAAACATACAACCGAATTGAGAACCTCCTCCTTTTTTTGAAGTCGGTTAAAAATATCTACAAGAAAGTACGACATAGTATTTATCTATATCATACAGATAATCCACAGCTGTGCTCATAGTAACCATTTTTATGTGATTGACATTTATATCGCGCATTTAATGCAGATAAAATTTGCTTTTTCCATTTAATCATTATCATTAACATTTTAAAAGATATCACAGTTTTCATATTTGGAAGAAACAGTATTCGCGATACTATGAGAGCTTATAGTTTTCAAGACTAGTAGACCGGAATCACAGATTAAAGATGCCGGAATTAATATAGCATATACTTACTCGACAAAAATATGGTTACGAAGAATAAAAATTATGTTTCACTTTTATTGGAATAGGTTAATTTTTTTATTTCTAATACAAGCTTTTTTTGGTGACTGTACTTGCATTGTCTTCCAATATACTAATGTATACCAAATATCAAGTCAATCCGACCACTGGAAGTGGGTGAAATTCGGTTTTCAAGATTCTAACCGAACAATCATTTACAAACATTGCAAGTTAAATAAAAGCTTTTAAATATAATACCCTTTATTTAAGATTTTAAAACATTTTCCAATTTACTCCTAAACCGAGAGCTAATAATACAAACAATTGGAAACACCAAACCGATGTCTCATTTTATAATACTAAATTGTTATTTAGCTGTTTATTTTAACATTGGACCCTTTGCAATTTTGTAAGCACCGACTAATATTTATTTAGCTGCAATACAAACTTCATAAGCTACTATACAGGCAACCAGCCTGGATCGACTAGGATTATAAGATTCTCCCAGCAGTGCCGAGCGCATGCTCACTTGATTTCAAAATATACGATTTGAGTAACAATTTGATTGGGGTTCTTGGGGTATGTACTTAGAGAAAAGTGTTTAATTTTGACTCTCGTCTCTTTATTGCAGCCTTGAACGAATCAATCGAGACTTTATAGTGTACTTATTGGCGACATGATTGTGGCATAAAATACATTATAACCTCAGAGTATATAAATACTACGTACAATAATAACCAAGCCGATGAGAACACGATACGAGTAGGTATATCAAAAGAGCTTTATTATGTTATATGCTAAGAATAATAAAAGGTGATATGTTAACTTAAAAAAAAGGAGGAGGTTCTTTGTACGACGGTTATTTTTTAATATACAATCATAATGAATAGTTATCTTGAGCCAACATTCGCATGAACGCTTTTTCAACCTTTCAACGCGCTTTATTTTTAACGTTATGAATAGAGAGTATGACTTATATACGTGTTCGCACGGAGACGCTTTTTTACGTCGGGAGTATTCATACGTTCTATTAATAACGTTAAAAATAGCGTGCGTTGAAAGATTGAAAGAGCGTTCGTGCGGACGTAGACTTAGTGTAGAGTAATTATGATAAAAGTAAACATAAGTTTAAATTGGGACTATTTTGACCTCATGCACAAATGTTACAAAACAAAATCGATAAAAATTTACAGAAAAAGTTCAATCAGTAAGCGTGAAAAGGAGAGATAAACTCAAAACTAAAACAAGGTCATAAGTAGGTACTTTATTTATTAGTGTGAGTACAAATATTCAAGCTTTCCCCGAAGACAATATTTACTTTACGTCATTTTAGTTTAGTCCCCGTGGATCTACCCACTTGAGCGCCTTTGCGAGTATCGAGTAGGCAATAAAGCGTCTTCACAGTTCAAGAACAAAATTCAATATTGTTCAAAGCTACCACAATTTTATGCAATATTGGGTGGCCATTTGAAACCATACAGTTGGATCAAGATTGTGCTCGTAACTTTATACTTTTTGCCATCAAAGCTTGTTTTCTTTCGAAAATATTACATTTCCTTTTCAAATATTATCAATACTTGCCTATTTATTTAAGATTTGGAAAGGTATGTGCCCTAGTATATTATATACATATAGTATAGTAGGTCAGAGTATAAAAATACTAGTACAAATAGTAGTAATGTTGCCACAGAAATATATCAGGGAAACACGATCTAAGTATACGGCAAACAAGGATATGTGGACATACCAATATAAGGATGTTTTTCATACGAAAAAACAATGTTACAGTATTATAAGTTTTACTAAGGGTCAGTTCACACCGAGACGTGTTAATGCGACGCGACGTGACGGTCACGAGTACCGTCGAAGCCGTCACGGCAGATTCGCGTTGCCTCAGTTTCGTTGTTAATCAGCCTCTTAGCAAAGTTATTCTCTTATCATAGAACCACTCCATTGAGTCATAAATCGGGTTTTAGGCGCAAGCGGCGAGTTCAAAGACAAGCGCGCACTTGAGAAGCACTTGAGAAACGGCGCGCGATCGGCCGTAAGCACTTGAATGGAGCAAAATGTACACGTTTCCACGATGCGCCGCGAGACGTAGTGCATTGAAATGTGGTACCATTTGTGTAATAAATAAAGTTCTATATTGTATGGCGATCTTAAAGCTTGCGCGAAGCGTCGCGTCGCGTTGCGTCGTGTCTCGATGTGAACTGATACTAAGAATAAACTGTTTTTTTTATTAATGTTACCAGCATACATTATTTATGAGTGTAGTTATGATCTGACCATGGACTATGAAGATAGCGTGGAATTCTCAGGCATAAAGGCACATAAAGGGCACGAGTATTTTTTTACGAATGAGGAAATTATCGACAATTATTTATAACGTGTCTAAATTATCCATATTTAGTGTTTTAGACTCATGAAACACTTAAAATAAATAAATACAAAACCGACCATAAATAGTGATAAATTTTCCGCTGTGTTGGAGTTTCTACACATTCCTGGAACGGTAATTTTGTTGCACAGAGCATCAAGAAATCTTCGCACGCAAATATCTGATAAATCGTATTTGTAACGAGTTTTCATATCTTGGCGGAGGCGGATGGAGCCACCTGACGCCTGTTGCGGATATATTGGAGACATACTTCCCAAGTCTTACACCTTCACTCAGTTATTAAATTGAACTGGATGTAGTCTGCTCGACGATGCCGGAACTGTTACGTAACTTAGAAAATTTAAAATAAAATTTGACTGTATTTCTAGATATTTAAGTAGTGTGCTAGAATTCTTTGAAAACGGGTGTTTACCCGTCTTGATATGGTTAGGTTGAACTAATAACCTACTTTATGTTCGTAGTGATGTTCACATGGTATTAATCAATGTGAAATATTCGGCTATTTAACTGCCTCAACGTACATTTTCTTAAAGCTGACTGAACTAAAATTTACAAGTTTAAGAAACTTTAAGTAATTTTAGACACAGGTTCCTTATACGGGGTGTATACGACAATAAATGAAACCACGTAAAGTACTCATAAATACGATCAACTTTCACTATTGGACCAACTTCGAAATCGCAAAGAAAAATACAGCTTTTCATACAAAAGATCGGCAAACATGTATGAAAAGCTATGTTTTTTTTGCGATTTCGATGTTGGTCCTATCGTAAAAGGTTATTCGTTAATCGTACGTGGTATCATTTATTGTCGTATACACCCCGTATAACCTAGGCATCCACTCCTTTGCATATTCAAAAACTATTGGGTAAAAGTGGAGATCTTGGGTGAATACGTAATGAGTTTCTAAAAATGTGATAACCTGCGATTATTAAACTTGAGTATATGAACTTGCTACTATGGGTGGCTGTTACCAAATATCATGACTGTAACACTCGAGTACCTATATAGATACCTTTATGCTTTTAACTACCTCGTAGGAATACCTCGTATAAACTTCGTCAGCAGTTTTCCATCGCAAATCTAAACTGTGTTTGTTTCTCAAGAGTAAACGAATGAAATTATATCTATATATATAAAAATCAATGCCACTTTTCGTTGTAATTTTATAACTCAAGAACGGGCTCACCTATCCAAACCAAATGTTTAGGCTTTGTTCGGACTATTTAGTAGATGGTTTATGTGAAGTTTGCACAAAATCGGTCGAGCGGTTCTTCATTTATCACATTTTTTGTAACAAATGAATTCAATAAATGGCGGATCATTTTGTTAATGGGGATTTTGCTGTCAGTGTAGGGTAGGGTAGGGTAGGGTAGGGTAGGGTAGGGTAGGGTAGGGTAGGGTAGGGTAGGGTAGGGTAGGGTAGGGTAGGGTAGGGTAGGGTAGGGTAGGGTAGGGTAGGGTAGGGTAGGGTAGGGTAGGGTAGGGTAGGGTAGGGTAGGGTAGGGTAGGGTAGGGTAGGGTAGGGTAGGGTAGGGTAGGGTAGGGTAGGGTAGGGTAGGGTAGGGTAGGGTAGGGTAGGGTAGGGTAGGGTAGGGTAGGGTAGGGTAGGGTAGGGTAGGGTAGGGTAGGGTAGGGTAGGGTAGGGTAGGGTAGGGTAGGCTAGGGTAGGGTAGGGTAGCACCATAGGGTAGGGTAGCATAGCACCACGCGAACGAAGTCGCGCCGGGCAGCTAGTACTATATAAAATTTAATTCATGTATGATAGTACTGAAATTTATTCAGAGATGTCACTACCATAAAAATATTTAATATATATAAGAAGACGAAAAAACACATACTAACCAATCAGTTATTTGTTTCTACAATCTGGTACCTGTGTACGTTTATTACACTAATTGTAAGTAATTAGTAGAATTGTGTATTTTATTTTGATAAATCAAATGTTTAGTAAATAACGGTTTGAATCAATTCCATTTACGGCAGGGTTCGAGTAATAACCAGCCGTTGATAAAGTTACTAATGAGCAGATTCGCATTATACATTAATTTAACAATTTGACTATTATTAATTTATTTTTATGTAGGGTATAAATCTAGTTTTTGAATTACTAAGTAGTTTTTTCTCTAATCCTTTACTTTTTACCCAGAGTATATAAATACTACGTACAACTTTTTATCTCAAGGCGCCGATCCCACAGCGGTGGTCTAGAGTTCCGCGTTCGGGCGTTTTTAATCATTGCACACAGAGACCGCGGCGGTCAAAGAGAACGAAAGTAGAATTCCGCAGAACTCTTGTCCGCTCGCTATGGGATCGGCGCCTAAAAGGAAACTTGATGTTCAACAAGAAAGATGTGAAGAGATTGTAGGGACAACAACGCGCGATTGAGACCCCATGTCGCAAGCGTCACTACGGTAAGTGCGTTTTCACACGAGACGATAACGACACCGTAACCACACAGTAAAAAACTGTGACGATTTAGCCGACCATACATTTCTATGTACCGTTTTCACACGCAACGATAACGACACAGTACTGCACGACACAGGAACGATAATTCGGCTATGTCGTTGGTTCGGCTAGATCGTGACGATGTTTTTACCGTGGCGATTTAGCGGACCTTCGAAATGTATTGAAAAACGTCAGGACTTTCACACGGCGAACTGCACGATAACGATAACGACACTTCTTGTAACCTCGCTGTTTGTTTTGAATGGTGTTTGTTTACTGGTTAAGAGTTTTCTAGTGGTTTTATCATGGAAAAAAAATCAAGTCAATTCAAAAAAAGCTAAGTTCAGTTGCCGGCGATTGAAATTTGGCCACATGATGGACGTTTAGTCGCTAAAATTAATATTCGTAACTGTCGTTACGGTGCGGTATCGTTCCTCGTGTGAAAACGAACGACGACACGACCGTTTTCCAATTATCGTCGGTCGTTTATCGTCACGACAAAATTGTGTCGTTATCGTCTCGTGTGAAAACGCGCTAACACTTACGCGGGCCGTACGCTTGCTAATGGGTATACAAAACCGGCCGGAGTCGGACTCGCACACGAAGGGTTCCACAAAGACGTTTCTTGTATGGAACCTGTTATTATGTATCCTGTTATGTTCCTTTAATCTTTTATTTTATTTTGTAATAGCAGCAATATAAATATAAATTCTGTCGAAATTTCAATAGCCCAGTGACAGACAGATGGACGGACGGATGGACAGCGGTGGCTTAGTAATAGAACGGGACTATTACTAAGCCACCGCTGTACGGAACCCTAAAAAGAGAACCCGGTTTTTTCAAATAAATTTCTCTTCCACTGAACAATACAAACGAAGCTATTGTATAATAGTTGTACGTAGTATTTATATACTCTGATATAATAGTTTATTCGACCAACTCTATTACTTTCCAACTTTCTTATTCAAGGAAAGAGTAAGTTGATTTACAGATACGCAGATATATGTGCTTAATTACTCTTTAGAATTTCTGGAGTGCATTGTCCGAATTCGATTTACTGTTAACAAAATAAAATCTGATGCAAACAAGGTACAGCAAAATTAAATTAATTTCGCAATATTTTTTGTAAGTTAAATTAAATCGAAACTTTGTTACCTACGTTTGGATCGGATAACGCAGTTTCATGAAACTACTTTCATATTTCTTACTGGTGAAAGCAATCAAATGAAGCAATATACCCAAGATTTACCCATTTCACTGGGCGGAATTTATCGTAGTTACTTTTAATTGAATCTCGCAACACAAAACGTAAGCAACCATATAAAATGGTAGCATTGATTCTCTTGGTGAACATTGAACACAGATAAAATGATTGTGGATATCGAAATAGAAAGACGATAAAAAAGAAGACGGCTGCAACGTAACGAGTCATTTACAAAGAGTGTAGAAAAATTACAAGGAATTAATGCAATTGAAAAATCTAATAAGAAATTCCACTTTGCGATGTGCTTGGAATCGATTGGTTACGATCGAATAATTATACCTCAATGCAAACACAAGAGCAATTTCACTTACAATAATGATTCGATGAATTAGATATATGGTATAACAAATAAAAGGAGATTTGGGCCTTGTGGAAACTCAAGATGAAAAACAATAAATATTCTTAAAATATCACTGCGGTTTGTTATAATATACGGTTTCTATAATATTGTTAATCACAATCATCTCTGAAGTGGATAGAATTAGCTCCGAAATATTACCTTAATACCAACGCCAAGTAATTGCATCTAGAGGAGCTAGTAGTGTTGGTTATTACAGCTTATTGTTAGTACCTTAGTTTGCAAGATGTATGATGCAATGTCGTGCCTCGGCTCGTGCTCTATTCGCGAAGCATGGACTCACCATTCTGGCGCCTACAACGAGCCTACAACGAGCACGATGCGAGTCCCTTTGTTCGTGAAAAAACTGACAATCGCGCTCGTTCGAGGCTCGCAAGCCCGTCCACGCTACGCGAATCGTTCTCGCAGTGTGCTCGTTCGAGGCTCGGCTCGTGCTCGGTTCGCCGAGCATGGACGCACAATTTGATTTCTTTTCATAGTATCATCGATGAGTGGTATTTAATACTGTTTAAAACTGGGCACAGATAGTCAATCCCATCAATGGACCTGATTCTGTTGTTAACAACTAAACTAATTTTAATCTCACTATGTCTCTTTCTAACAAAGAACATGAGAAAAGGATGTAAGAAATTTTGTCCTGTCTAATTATTCCAATGCTTGTTTTAAATATAAATTTAGTCGCCATCTATCGCGGTTACATTTTTTTTTTTTTAATTTATTTTGGCACATACAGTCATTTAGTTACAAAATGTGTAATTATAAACAATAACAAGTATAAAGACAAAGAGTGCCCAATAGTTGTTGAGATAAACAGCCTATGGAGAAAGACTAAATGATAAAAAAACAGGCAAAATGAAGATACAAACAATATAAATTTTGAAGAGAGGTAGAGCATAGCGTTTATTCGCTCAAAGAGCAGCTCGACTGGGGAAGTACCTTACAGAATACCGCAGCCAAATAACTTTATGTTGTGTAAAGTTGTGGTCCTGCGCGTGAGTAAGGTCGCCAGAGCTCATATGGGTGGGGGGAAAGGTCGGTAACGCGTGAGCGATGCTTCTTGTGTTGCAAGCGTCCATATGGCTGCGGTAACCGCTTGCCATCAGGGCCGTATGCTTGTTTGCCGACTAAGAAATATTAAAAAAAAAAACTACAACAAAACAGAAAAACACAAAAAAAAGAAGATGATATAGAACAGCAGAAACATATAAATACATACATTAAAAAGGTTGCGAGTCACATCCAGCTGACTGTAATTGTTTAACAATTTTAGTTTTACGGATATACATGCAAAATAAGACGGCAAAGATTAATTTCACAGCTTTGAATATATTCTAACCTTTTTCAATAATGTCCGTAAGAATGAGATGAGATGTGAGTAAAATTAGTTTAGTGCGATTTACAACAGAATCGGCACCACTGTAGGATTTCACAAGTTCTACGATGCACTCACCGCTTGCTGTCCCTATGCTGTGTCTGTCGTCTACTAAGCAATCACTCGGGAAGTCCGAACAAAGTCCGGCATAGTTGCGCGGGCTAATCGACGAGTTTTGTTTCAGATAGTGTGTGAAATAGTACCTATATGCGCTGAATGGTCTTCAGAACTATAGCAAGGTGGTGCTACGCTCGCTTCCGTGGGACTGCAAGGCGGCGGCGCTCCTTCGTGCCGCTGATTGCCTTTCTTGACCATGTAGCAGCGCGGCATCGCGGCCCACGCTGCAACAAGACATATGAATCATCAATAGATTTTTCAGCCCAAATTCTCCCAACTTTGACGTCGAATTGGACGTTTACCGAATCATGACGTAAATATTTTTAGGTCTCATTATGTAAAAAAGCACGGGAATAGGGGGGCCTGAATTGATATAAATTGTTCACAGCTGTAATTTGGTAGACATATAAAACACTGGCTATTTTACAATAAATTTTATTAAAATGGAACAGAAACTACCAATCTCAGAAATCACCATCTCTTAAAACAATAAATAATAACCTTTACCTGCTTGTCTTCTGTCCTTTTTTGATGTCGGATATCAAAGAAGGACACACGTTTAATACATATAATAACGTTCACAAGAAGAAAATGCATGATATCGACGTGTTCAATGATTCCTTGGCAGTGTTTAAGTCTAATGGTGCGTCCATGCTTGGCGAACCGATCACGAGCCGAGTCACGAACGAGCACACTGCGAGCACGATTCGCGTAGCGTGGACGGGCTTGCGAGCCTCGAACGAGCATTCGTAGCGTGCTTGACTGCGCTCCGCCCGATTGTCAGTATTTTCACGAAGACAGGGATTCGCATCGCGCTCGTTGTAGGCTCGTTGAAGGCTCGTTCAGTACGTCCACGCTTGAAATCGCGAGTAGAGTTTCCAATATTGTTAACTTTAATTATTATTTCTTTTGTTTTTCTCTGGTTTTTTAATTTTATTTAGTTTTTATATTAATTATACCGTATTTTTTTTATTTAAGCTTTATTGTTATTATCTTTTTGTGAACTTTGTACATGCCTGTCATAGGTTTATATAATCAGGATTTAAATTGTGTATGATTATGTTAATGAATGTGTAAATATGTAAACTGTTGGTGTGTCTAATAAATAAATAAAAAATATATATATATTGCAAAAATGATGAATATACACACATTTGTTTTATATTAAGTACCAATTCACACTAGGAATTAGAGCAATATAATACAGCATTCAATCTGAAACTGTTTCGAGAACAGAAAATCAGTATGTAAGTATTTCATCCATACGTTCAGAGGGAAATACGCAAACAATTTCCTCCGATATATGAGTATAATATGTCGAAGCGGATGGATACCGCTAAGCCGCTATTGAAAGGGAATTTCAGAGAAGTTTTATTTTAAACGATCGCCGCAGCACCGTCTGTCCAACCGACTAGTAAATTGTTTGCTTCCCCATGTTTATTTATCTTCAATTAAATTATACGGTCGGAATCCTGTTTCCTTGCTAAATGCATCGGAGTGTTTTATTACACACTGACGGTAATTTTCATCTCCCGAGTTGAGGGTAGGTATATAAAAATGTTAGAGCATGTGAAGTGCAAAAGTATAGAGTTCACGACGAGGTCATGTTTCCTGTAACACGTCGGCACAATGGCGTACAATGCACACTTTAATACAGTATAAGAGCACTTACAGACAGCGCGGGCGGGCCGCCCAACTGCCGCGCTGCCACGTGCCGTCACGAGGCGCGCGCGAGTCCACCGAATCTTCACAGAAACGTAAACACATGCTCTGTGCACAGTTTCAAGTATGATATTAAATGGTTGTAAAACTTGAAAAAGTTTGACAGAATGTGAAGTAAATTAAACTGAAATTATTGTCATTTTTAGACAGATTATCTAGGTCATATAAGCTGATAGTTTACTGCTCGCTCAACTCATCAACTTTTCACAGCTATTCTATATAGGTAACCGTCAAAATATGCAACTAGTCAGACAATTCGAAAAATAAGTTATTGTTAAAAAAATCTTTTTTTGGTGACTGTACTTGCATTGTCTTCCATTAATAAGTATAACAAGATAATCTGACCACTGGAAGTGGATGAAATTCGACATGCAAGATTTGACCCGAACATACATACATTGCAAGTTAATAAAAAGCTTGTAATGAGACGTTTCCTTCCATTAAGTTTTATAGATTTGGTTGAAAATACCTGTCAAATCGTGTACATAAGGTTCAAATTAGTTCTAATTATCAACAGTTTGACATGTATTTTCAATCAAACTGTATGAAAAGAAATCGTCTCATTACAATGCTATTATATTTATATAAAAATAATATGAAAAATATACAAAATTATCTAACTGTTATTCAGTTGACTGTATTTTCTTTTTTATACTACTAAGTCGGCAAACAAGCATACGGCCCACCTGATAGTAAGCGGTTACCGTAGCCATATGGACGCTTGCAACACACGAAGCATCGCTCACGCGTTACCGACCTTTCCCCCCTCCCCAATAAGCTCTGGCGAACTTACTCACGCGCAGGAACACAACTTTACATAACATAAAGTTATTAAAATTTGGCTGCGATATTCTGTAAGGTGGAGGTACTTCCCCAGTCGAGCTGCTCTTTGAGCGAATAAACACTACGCTCTACCTCTCTTGTTCTAATTGTATACGTATATAATTAGGATTTATATAATATTCTAAACCAGTGTATAGCCATTAGCCGGGTCGTGACCTGGTACCGGGCCATGAAAAGCAAATACCGGGTCGCAACATTCCTGGTCTGGCCAAAGGTTCAAGGTCTGGTTCCACTTCAAGTATATTTATTTTTAACCTTAAAAATAAACATAGAAACCGACTAAAATAAATACCAGACCTTAGGATAAAACTTTTGTTATTTTCCGCGAACTGGGATTCTTAGGTAAAAAATAAGCAGCAGCTCCATACTTCGCACTAAAATTTAGTAACTAAGTACGCGATTTTACTATTAATAAATGTGTATTATTTTACCTAATAGAACCAGCTTGGGTTTAAAAGTATTAAGTGGGTCGCGAAGGGGCAGTGTGAAAATTACCGGGCCATGGCAGAACAATGTTTGGGAAACACTGTTCTAAACTAAGCCATGACCCAGCTCTATAATAGTTTGTTCAATAGTCTGTTTCATAATCGGTCAGTGTTGATAGACTGATTGCATCTAGTTTAACAATAGGACTAATTGTGTCCTCTCCAGCCTCTGATCAAATAGGGTTCATCCACACACTATTTAAATAATATAGTGATTGTATGGTCACATTGTTTGACAATTTTGTTTAGTTTGACGTTATTTATGTGACAATTTAATTACTAATTATTTAAATATCATTTTAAGAGCAATGGTGTAAAATCTGTACATCTAATAAATACTCAACAAAAAATAACTCGTTGAAAAAAGTTTATCAACAAATAATAGTACATTGAAATAATCTCTAGTTTTTTAGAGTTATATGATTTTCATAAAACAAACAAAAATAGTTATATGCACGTGAAAAGTCCGAGGATAGCGGATTAAATTGTCAACTGTGGACAACAGACACCTCGCCAATCCCTTACAAAAAGAGATGAATTTAAGGTGCTATATTGGAAAAAAATGATATCTTTGTGTCCCTGTATCTTAATTAATACAAGGGTTGGGGTTCTGAGTTTTTATTATATGATTTTTGAGATCTTAATTGGGTTTGCCAATGAAGGAAAACACGTTTGATAGAAATTTTCTCGATAAAGTTTAATTCCAAAGTAGCCTCTAAATAAAAATCTTTTTTACTGTAACTCCGTCAAGCAGGCGAATTTTACAGTGAAATTTAATGCAAAAAATTGGTAATTCATTCTTCTTATGATGTGAAGAACAGATTTTCTATACATTGCATGGTTATTTTATAAACAATTTATATTTGGTTTGGTACTTACGTCGTTTATTAAAAGCTGCCGCTTGCCTGGGCGAGTACTTGAGAGCACTATAGTCATCTCTTTTTGGCACATACGAAATTACGGTGAACGTATTTATTACTACTCTTGCATCGCTAGGATTATTCGGCCGTAGCCTTTGTCGACGACGGACCTATGCTAGTTGTCGCGACCGGCTCTCGTAGTTTTAAACATAAAATATTTTCGTAGCATATTCTTTATTGTCTTTAAAGATAGTATTATAGTTTGTAATATCGTATTAATTTAAGTTTAGTGTGATAATCTAGTTCAATAGTGCTTGTAAATATAAAGTTAGTTGTGTAGTTTTGTTTTTATTAATTTTATAGTATTTTTTTAGTGTTAAAGTTGATTTAATTATAATTTCACGACATGGGTAATATAATAAAGACCAGGAAAATCAGCATTGGGAGCAGCATTTTAGCAATTATTTATGACAGTTACATCATTATCAGTTTATCGATAGATTTAAAACGAACTTATAACCCTTCTAAGTAAAGTTTACTGCTGATATTGTATGGTCTGCATTCCTCGTACCAACCAACTTGAATTAGAAGCATCGCATTTTTTTTTGCGATTTCATATTTGGTACCGTAGTAAAAGTTGACCGTATACAGGAGTACTTTACGTGGTTACATTTAATTTCGTATTGTCGTATCCACCCCGTATACCCTTTTCATTACCCGCAGCATATATACTTCATCATCATCATCATGATCAGCCTATAATGTCCCACTGCTGAGCACAGGCCTCCTTTCACAAATGAGAGTGAAAGGGAATGGGCAGATACTCCACCACGCGTGCCCACTGCGGATTGGTGGAGGTAGGCTAGTGGTCAACCTACTGTTGGAATTTTTCAAGCCGCCTAGTAGGCATCCAACTAGCTTAACGACTATCACAATTAAGTGATAACCGAGACCAACGGCTTTACGTGCCTTCCGAAGCACGGAAACGCTCGATATGAAATACCACTAGACGGTCACCCATCCAGGTACCGACCACGACAGACGTAGCTTAACTTTGCCGATCGATTAAGAACGGCTAATCATGCTACACCACGAGCGCTTCCTTATATATACTGATATATACTTACACAGTATAAACTCGTATTTACGTACAAATATGAGTAATTACTATAGCTTTTGGTTAAAAATCGTTTATAACAAGTGTAATAAAAAAATAAACTTTTACTGCTCTCCTATAAAATATACTCTGTAATTTAAACGATGGCGGTTCGGCTTTCGTGTTTCTGCCGGCGTCGCCCGAGTCCGGCCGAACGTATCTAGCGGTGGCGGGATTTTTTAAAACTTTGATAGTTCTCTAGGGGCGGTGCCCCCCGCGCGGCCGGCTAGGCCACGCCTTTCAAGGAACGATTTATTTCCACGGTGTCATCTTAAGCCTTTCATTGGAAAATGTTGACGGTCATCCAAATCAATTCGTAGTCGTACTTTTCGTATGATTTTGTAATGTAAGATACGTATTAATAACTTTTTGATCTTAATATTAATTCTTTCTACACAGCTGCTTCACTTTATTTTCTCTTTAGTCTTCTAAATGAATGTTTTGCTTTTAGTTATTTGTCGAAATTACGTAATTTCTGTAAAAAGATACAATCACCGATATTATACTCCTAATATTGTTGCAATTACTGATGTCCATGTCTATTTATATTAACTGCAGATCAAATCATTTATATTACTGATAAAAAGTAATTAAACTAAAAAACACTGTTTAAGCTGTCACTTAAATAATGACACAATGACCCTGATTCCGTTGTATTAAAAAATAACTAATTTTAATCTCACTACGTCTCTTTCCAACAAAAAACATAAGAAATATAGTCCTGTCAAATTTGTCCAATGCTTGTTTTCATGATAAATTTTGTCGCCATCTATCGCGGTTACGCCTAAATACACGCAAAATAAGACGGCAAAGATTAATTTGACAGCTTCAAATATGTTCTATCCTTTTTCAATAATGTTCGTAAGAAAGAGATGAGATGTGACTAAAATTAGTTTAGTGCGATTTACAACAGAATCGGCACCATTGTTTGACAATGTCAGTAAGGATCTTATTTACTTGAGCACTTAATCAGTGTATTACATATACAGGTGATTTTTGTTTCATAGTCAGTATGGACAAGTTTAGCTCATGGTTCCTTTCAGCGTTTTTCTCTAAGAACTGTAATTCAGAAGTTGCCCTCACTGGCTGGAATAAAAACATCTGTATATTAGTTAAATATAGAGTAGTAATTACGAGTAAGGCCGTTAGTGTATAATTATTATTGTGCAATAGGTCACGTTATCAACACGTCACTAATCTGTCATGCGGTAGGTACTTATATGTAAATGCCCAACGTGTCGTTAGACGTGACAGAGACTGATGCATGGAAATGACGCCCTACAATTTGTATCTAAATTTCTCGACGAATTTTTGACTGATCGGTGACGTGCCAGAGACGTGAACGTTGTGTGAATATACCTTTAGTAGGTTATTCAATTCAAAAACAGAAATATAGGGGTCTCAGCGCGCAATATAATTTCATTCCTTTCGGTGTTGAGACCCTAGGTCCATGGGGTTCCGGTGCTCGCAAGCTATACAAAGAGCTGGCCAAAAGATTAGTTGTCACCACTGGGGACCGAAGAGCTGGCTGCCCATCTTCGGAACAATGCCGAGGGGGCCTAATTTTATAAATTTATTTTGAACTCTTTTGTAATTTTAACTAATAGTACCTAATATTCGATAATAAATTAAACGCAATATTTTTACAATGAGAGTGTGTGCTCGTTTTAAAGTTTCCGTGGCCACGGAAATTACATAGTACAGATAAAAGAATTATATGTTGACATTCCTGCATTCTCGACGGGCCACTTGGCGTATTTGGTGAAACCCCTAAATGTCCCGCTGCAGGTCGTGGATTCGATTCCCATCCAGGACATTGTTACATTTTAGTGCACTAACATGTCTTTACGTCCTGAGTCTGGGTGTAATTCTAGAAAAAAGTTGTATAATGTAATTGTCTAATTGTAGTTGCCTAATTTCCATAGCGCAAGGTCTGTTTAGTTTGTGATGTCCAAATGTCCCAGGATATGAGGCACTATGCAATTATACCCAAAGGAAAATTTTGAGATGACAGTTAATGTAAACTTTCTCCAAATATCGTTAGGCTGTTTACCAAATTATCGATCCTCCAGCTCCAATAAGGGAAGAAGCTGTATAATATGGGCTCTTTTTGCATTTATACGGGCTGTATAAGATCTAATACAGACTTTATACAGCCTGAACATATAGCTTCAGTATAAAAACGAACCATTATACAGCCGGTATACAGCTGCTGGGTTACTTGTGTGGTCATTGATACCTATACAAAAACGAGAAAGAAATAAAACATAGGTACCTAGGTACCTACTCACCGAAGCAAAAGATCTCTATCACAGAATAAGATATAGTAGGCACTGTACAAATGATACAAATTCTCTATATATAAAGATAGTATTAATCGCGATGCTTAAGAACTGATCACTGCACAATAATCGAGTATATTATCCAAAAAGAGTTTTCAGTCGGCGAACAATAATGCCGAAAAACTCGCGAGGGAGGGGCTCTCACATTCAAATCATTCCTTAGAGACAAAATGTATGTTTGCAAGGGTAAAACCCAATTCTTCAAACTTTTTACGTCGCATATCCTCCTAAATTACGTGTCCGAATTGAACATTAATTTCATCATGGTGCGTCCATGCTACGCGAAGCGAGCACGAGCCGAGCCTCGAACGAACAGGATTCGTTCGTTGCTCGCGATTTCAAGCGTCTTCAACGAGCCTACAACGAGCGCGATGCGAATCCCTGTGTTCGTGAAAAAACTGACAATCGGGCGGAGCGGAGTCGAGCACGCTACGAATGCTCGTTCGAGGCTCGCAAGCCCGTCCACACTACGCGAACCGTGGTCGCAGTATGCTCGTTCGTGGCTCGGCTCGTGCTCGGTTCGCCAAATTAAAATCTAAATTGAAGGCAAATTCCATGTAAATATAATTTTGTATTATAAAGCTTTACGCTTAGAATTGTTGCGAAATCATACCGATATTCGAGTTAAAATGTGGTTTCAGCCTATTTATTTAATAATGAATTTTGCTGTCATGTTGATAATCCCTCGATGAACCATAAATCAATTATCTTTAACAGTGGATTTAATATGATCATGTTTAATGAAAAGGTTTTATGGTATTTAACTACAACATAAATTATCTAATAATATGGAAAAAAAAATATACATTAATAGACCACATTTAAACCCATTAAATAAATTAAAAATATCCTGTACGTAATGCGTATAGTTTATCTTTATATATAAAATTCTACTGTACGTGTGTATGTCACTGTATTCCTCCTAAACGGCTGGACCGATTTGAATGTTTTTTTGTATGCGTTTGGGTGGCGCCCTGGATGGTTTAGATTCACAAATCAGCCCAGCAGATGGCACTGCAGTCGTATCTAGGTTTTATTGTCGACTGCAGCGCCATCAGAGCAGTTCAGTGACAAACATGTACAGTTGAATTTTTTTGTATGCGTTTGGCTGACGCCCTTGATGGTTTAGATAGGGTAGGGTAGGGTAGGGTAGCACCACGCGAACGAAGTCGCGCCGGGCAACTTGTATTATATAAACTATGGTAGTCGAACTTTTAAGAGCAACTTTAAAATAAGTTGGTGAATGCGAAATTCTTAAACATTTTGAAAATTAATGTTTCAAAGTAAAAACGCTGCCACTAGGAACTTTGCCGATAATCAGCAGCGACGGCAGCCTGGGGGAAATTTTCTATGTATGTAAACTTTAATTATTGTATATATAATTTTATGAAAGTTTTGTCTTATTTAAATTCCAACCTATCCGCATCTTTGATTATTGCTTTTCTCACGTGGATGGCATTTACTTCATGAGAACATAAAAACAAGTCTTTATTTCTTTATTGCACAACGTAGGTACACAAAATAACATATTATATTATTTAGGTATACATGGACCCTGTTAGGGTATTGCAAAACTTATTATCCATAACATTAAATTATATATTAACATAACTAAGCATATTATATTTATTTCCTTATTTATTATTGCACAATGTATTTGTACATTATATAAGTTACCTAGTTAAACTGTAATACCCTGGATCATACCTTAATTACCTTACTTATGGTTGTGGCAAAAACTTAGGACTAAATATTAATATTTATTAACTTAATAACTCGCATTTCATTAATTAACATAATAACATACTATGTACGTAGGCTACCATGCATCTTCCATAAAATCTTTGATATTATAATAACATTTATTTAATAGAATTTGCTTCAGTTTATTTTTAAATATATTATCTTTGCTTATATCCCTTAAAGTATCCGGTAATTTATTATATATTTGAACGCATCGGTATTGGGGGCTGTTTCTAAACATTTCTAGTCTGGGTGCCGAAAGAACTAATTTATTTTTACGCCGTATATTTTTATCAAAACTAAATAAGTTGAAATTTTTCCTCACAAACATGGCTATTTCTAAAATATATATAGAGGGTAAGGTAAGAATTTTCAGTTTAATAAAGTGAGGTTTGCAGCTATCTCTAGGCCGTATGCTTACCAAAACGCGTATACATTTTTTTTGAGCAACAAATAGATCGTTCGCGTCAGTGCTATGGCCCCACATCTTCATGGTCTTAATTGCCTTTATAATTTTAGGAATAAATTTTAATGTTTATAGTTTTAGTTACTTTTGTATTGCATAGAAGTAAATTAAATAACACCAATCTTAAATGGAAAAAAAAAAACTTTAATAGCACCTATTCTCTCGCTAATCCGCAACTCAACTATCCGGCGACTTTCTTAGGTTCTTAGTTTTCTTGTACCATGAGAACTCGATAACTTATTTACTATACTGTTTTTTTATAAAGACATTAACACCCTAAATCTGATAATAAATAAAATAATCATGTTCTTCCTGTGTCGAACCACGACTAGTTAGTAGTCAACGTATCTAAACTATGCCAACCGACCCGACAGCCTTAAACATATCCTGTTGTTCTCGAAAATATCAAAACCTTAATCAAAATGATAACATTTTGAAAAGCACAGCGATGTAAAAAAAGAATCTGTAAAACATAAAAGCAGTCAACTTATCTGAGTCGTTCTTAACTTGGTCGAACAAAGTATGCCTGGAAGCTTCCAATAACTTTGGTTTGCGCAACAAGTTCCCCTTGCGAGCCTTTGTTACTGCAAACAAACGTTTTTGATCTCGCTGAATTTTTTTTCAACCTGCTTTCACATTGAGCTTGGGAATTATTTGCGCTGAAATTAGTTAGAGCCACAATTGTAATGGCTTTTGATGTTGCATCTGCACATCCATTAGAGTATAAGGTATTGCAGATGTAGGCTTTAAAAACGTATACCTATGAGATGGTTTAATGCAACTCTTGTTATATCCAAAGGTTTTGAGATAGCTATTTATGTTATATAGCAGGGCTTCCCAAACTTATTTTAACTGTGACGCCCTTGGGATGTTGCGATATTTTTGCGACGCCCTGGCCTTCTTGCCATAGATCTTCCTACTAGTTGCAGTTCTAGCTAGCCTAATAACAATTGTCAGAAAATCTCCAAATAGCATCAACATTTTTGAAAAAGAAAAATCACTGGCTGCCTTCTCCTGCCGCATCACAAATCACAATGCGCATGGCGCTCACTCCACTCGGTGGCATCGACACAGACAGATTTAGATCGCCTCACGACGCCCCTGGGATAATACCGCGGCGCCCTAGGGCGTCGCGATGCACAGTTTGGGAAGCCCTGTTATATATAGCGTTAGAAAGTGCCAGATATAATTGTGGGTACTAGACTTGGCATAAACTATTGGGTTGTGATAAAGTGGTTTTATTGTGCGCACATTAACTACTATTTCGACAAATATACACATAATTATTAAATCAATCACTAATGACTATCTCACTTCAAAACAGACACTGTAGAAAGAATATAAATTCATCTCTCCAAGATCTATTAATTATTACTTGTATAGCCTAAAGCGGTGTCTAGAAGCATAAAACTTTGCAGAGGAATTCCTATATAAAGTGATGACCTAAGAAATGTCCTTTTTTTACTTTGTATCGGCGTTTATTGCCCACAATCTCTCCATGGTTAGTGATGATGTGGCCGAAAGTGCTAGGCATACAAAGCCTAGACGGAACTGGCTCTCAAGTGCAGCTGTCGAGAAACACTGATAGGTGCTTCGTGACAGATTCTCACATAGACAGAGGGAGGTAGCCAGACAGTGGGTACTACAAAGTACCCTACCACCTATGCTTTCTTCACGACATTTTCTTTCGAAAGCTCAAGTTCATTATAGGATTCGAACCCGAGACCTTCGTCTCAGCATTCGACGTCACTATCAATGAGTTTATATCGCTTTAAAAAAATATTTATATAACAGGTGGAGATTTCTAGATGGCATATTTTCGAAACCTATGTTGGGTTAGACATGCTGAACAACTTTTACTATGGAACCGATAGTGAATTCTCAAAAAAATATTTTAACTGTCCATAGTAAATGTCAACCTTGCTCGACATAATGTATGAAAAGTAATTTTTATTTTGAGAATTCAGCTTAGGTCCCATAGTAAAAGTTGTTCAGGATGACATTTTTTTTTATTATTTATTTATTGACCCAAATTACACTATACTAGTTACGTAGTTTTAAATTACCACCTGACGAAAGCCTGAAAGGCTTATGTGTCCGGTGAGAGTTCATTTTACATATTGAATTTTAACATTTTTTACATATTGTAGAAACTCATTTTTTCATAGGCTAGCAACTTTTTTTATGAACTCTCGAGGGGATTTGGCACTGCTTGTCGAAATACAAGAATTTTATTCTTAGTTCGGCAGCAGATGTTTCATAATCTAGTAACCATGATTGTATCTAGCCTTACTTAGTAAATAAGAAGATTTGTAATTTTTTTTGGTAATAAAATTATTATTCATTATTATTATTATTATTATTATTATAGATTACATTGCGGGACTTACTTATGCTACTACTACTAACCCAACATAGGTTACGAAAATATGCGATCTCGAAATCTACACCCAGTATAATCCTTTAAAGTGGTAACATGGGAGCGCGAGTGAACCCTGGGGTGTAAAGCTATTATTGAATTAAGAACATACCTTTCAGTAAGATTTATAATATATTTTTACAAAATTAATTAAAAGTTGTTCGCTATATAAAATAACTGGAAACTTTAAACACAACTATGCTGCAAATATTATGTTACAAGGCTTGCCATACAATTTCGAGTAGAGGCACCACATTCGTATACATTGTAATTCCAGGAAACTAAGTTTTCTTTGTATAAAACATTGCTTGAACGTACGCTTTTTTGTACAGTGATAATTTCACGGAATTTGTTATGTAAAACTCGTGCGACTTAACTAGACACCTCCTTGGATGCGATTTCTTCCCGCGAGGTGTCTAGTTAAATCGCTCGGGTTGTTGTGGTAGGACTTGTAGGTAAAAACAAAATATACAGGAAGTATTCATAAAATATTGTTCTGACTATCTGCGCGACGTTTTGATAAAGTTGTACCAAACGTGATTACGAGGGGATTAGAACAGCGAGTATGCAAAAAAAGTTCAATCTGGAATTCGAGGGAATCGGATAATTCTGTGTGGAATCCAGTGATAAAAAGTGTTCGCTCGGTGACTTTCGTTCGAGTATTTGCTTGATACAGTTAGTACAGCGTGCCGTGATCGTTACAATAAAATTTTACAGAACCAATTGCGGGATAACTCTTAATCCACTAATGGTATAATGTACCATATTATCTGTGGTGTTATATTCTCCAGTGCTACATTTAATAGCTTATCACTAAGAACATTAATAAAATAAAATTCATATTTTACGAAATATTTTTGTGTAGTTAAAATGCTTCAAGTGAATATTTTATGCGAACTGTATGTGGATTATGTAACTTTGTTGTAATCAGATTGAAACAACTCTAAATCAGAAGAAATGTTACAATGGCGAAACGATTTCATGGCAATGAAGCACCAGAACCATGAAGTTACCAGAAAGTATAAAATCGGAAACTGGTTTCAAATCGAAAATGATTCAACAAAATTATTGTAGGTGATAGCCCCGCTGAAAATCAACAGATTATAAGTCGATTTAACAGAAAGTGGACTTGTGAGGTTGAAGGGTTTATTGAACATGAAATGTGACATTATGAATAATATTGAATCCGTAACTGCGGTTCTTTGTGAATTCAATGTAGAATATGTTATGAAGCACTAACAAGAACTCAGAACATTTTAAAGATTGCATTCAGTTTACTAACCATATCTTAGACCTGTATTATTCGCAGCCCGTGCCTTAAAAGGCATCGGAGCGGGCTGGTGATGATGATGGTTTCGTGATAGTGGAAAAGAGGAAGCGTCGTCAGAAAACCAACCAAAACTGATGCGACACGGTTCCTACGGAGACTAATTAAACCATACGTGCCGCGATGCCAAACACTCTGGTGTATATCTCCAGCATACACTATACCACTAAGGACATTGTGGAGTACGTGCGCGAAAGGGTCAAGTACTCGCTAATTCCAACGTGCTCTCTGCACCTCGTCATGAAGGAAAACTTTTGGCCGCAAGGCGTGGTGTTGTAACGATTCCCCGGACAAGTGTCACTCGATCGTACTGTGTCGTAGTGCTTTTTACAAAGTTTCAACTCAAAATGAGTTACTCAAAAATCATACCAAATTGTTGCTTCCATGTTTATTGAATTAAAAACATAGCCAATGTGTCACCGCTCAAAGAGGGTCAATATGTGTTCACACCAATTACTAATAAGCAAGCTTAGGTATCCAAACAATGGGACCTGGCTGTAACCTCTCGATAACGAATAAAGCCTACGTTAGCGATGCGGGCCTGCGGATTGCCGATTTAGGCATTCATTATTCTAGGGCGCACATCAAACGAGATGATTGCTGCTAAAATACTCGTATTTATTAGCGTTCAATCCTACGAGCATTCAAAACTTCTACTGATAGAGTCATATATTATAGGACGCTATTTATTGATTTACCCGAATATATTGAAAAACAATGTCCCAATTGTTAAAATATTTGTCTATGAAATAATTTATTAGTTTTAGGAGGAATATCGTAGAACAGTAATTGGAATTTTTCGTGATCCTCAATCACTCGAAAGATTTGGCATACAAATTATAATCCTGAAATGAAATGTGTTATTGGTACTTCTATTCCGAGAATACATTAGATCTTTTAAGAAGACGGGTAAAGCGACGCAGAAGCTAGTAAATCCAGAATGCTACTTAAATACGTACCCACTTAGTATCAGAGATAACAAAACAAAAAAACCTAGTGTGTACATAGATTAACAATGTCTATAAGTAAGAAGATCCGATGTATTATATTGTGTTCAAATCCAAACTGACTTCAGGGCAAGTTGAGCTAGGCAATTCCACGAGTTACCTTCACTTTGATTGTGCTCATCGTATATTATTAACCGCTAGTTATATAACTATGGCAATTATCAAGCTGACAACTTGAAAACTAACGAGAACTGCAGTCTGTCGGTAAGAAAAGGGAGCCTCAAATGTAACTAATTTAAATTGTATGCTATTCTATATTTTTCTTTACCCTGATTGCTTCATGTACAAATTGTACAATGACGTTTTATAAGTAGAAGTATCATTAACCATAATGTTTACTATACTATATATCTTTTTTACTATAACTACTTATAAAATGAAAAGTTTTTCTGTCACAAATGCAGGATAATTCGCGCATCGTAAATAAACACCAGACGTGATTCTGCAACATGTTGAATGAGATGTATGAACTATTTGGAACGTAACTAAGATTGAAAAATAGTTTAATTTGTACGTACTAGGAGTGAAGCAAAGGAGGCGTGCTTATCCAGTTTGACACTTTATTGTCAGTTATCGATTCACTGTCACACCGCATAGATCGTAATATGAATTCCATGAAACTCAGTAAACCACTAACAACATTTATGTAGGTGTGAACTGTCTGTGTGTATAACTTTGTTTGACGATGACGTCGATGTCCTGTGCTTTGCTGCAAAGTGAATTGCAAGTTAGCTACGGAATTCGAGCACATTCATTTGAAACAAGTTTCCAATTCTAGTTCCAATATTGCTCTGTCCGAAATTCTGTTCATTTTATTTTACAATTCTGTCACTTTGACAACAATTCCCGGAATAGTATCGCAATCGACTGGCCATTTCAATGCAACTGGCACATTTTAAAGATCGACATTGATACTATTTACTGTCGTTGTAATCTGAATTGAATTGAATTGTTTACTTGCCGACACAAGTTAATCCGAATGGGTAAGTCGATTTTATTGTTATTTCAAAGTGAGCTGAGTCTGACTCACGCACCTAGGGTTTCAACCTTCCTTAAGACGTATAATTTCTTTGTTGGGTCAGTTTCGCTTCGAGGCTTCCGTTAAGACATTTCTTGTATGGGTCCCTGCCATGTTTAATTTTATTTAACTTTTATTATTTATTGTTATAGCCAGGACCGGCTCTAACTCATGTAGCGCCCGGGTGCATTCAATACCCTGGCGTCCTCGAGGCGCGCGATCGAAATGGAATTGGTACTTACAGTTATAGTTTAACCAGTGATCGGAAATTCGGGTGCATTAAAACCCTTCGACATGTCTAAGCTATGCCACCTTGACTCTCGATGGCGAGTGACCAACGGGATGTTAGATACACGAGGAGGTCACCAGCCGGGCGACTGTGGCGGAAGCCGTATTGTGGGTCGCTCAACAAATCGTGATCCTCTAGGTATCTCAAAAGTTGCGTGTTAAGCTCCATCACTTTGGAGAGAAGGGACGTGATGGCGATCGGCCTGTGATTCGCCGGCTCTGATCTTTTGCTATTTTTGGGCACTGAGTGCACGTGGGTAGTCTTCCACGAAATTGGGACTTCCACTTTGATATAGGAGAGCGTGAAAAGACGCGTTACTATAGGACAAATTTTAGGAAATAATAATTCGAACTTTAAAGAGCATTATTTGATGGAAGAGATTGCATTTTGGCGGAGTCGTTTTATTCCATTTTTATTATTCGTTGTTATAGCGACAATAGAAGTACACACTATGTGAAAATTTCAACTGTCTACCTATTACGGTTCATGAGATACAGCTCACTGACAGACAATAGTAAAAGGTAGTATGTAAAAAAAAAGTAATAGTGTCCCGTTGGCATCTTTTGGGTATGGAACCCTAAAAAAATATTATCATTAGCATTATGATAATAATTACTACAAGAAAATAGCCAATAAATTATATTTATAGTATAAAATAAAGTGTGTGTTGAGTTGAAAATAAATTCGTAGAGCTGCTACGAATTTCGTAGCAGGCCTATTATACGAACGAACCAATTTCGTGCTGGACAGTAATAATTAATTGGCATGTAGCCGCGGAGGTTTAGCAACATCGGATAATTGACCAGTATGTGGATTACGTAACTTTGTTTCAATCTGATTCAGATTGAAACAACCTCTTAATCTGTAAAACAAAATCGAAATGGTACTTTTTTAGGTTATTATTTTTTATTTATTTTCTTGTTCTTTTTTCGTCTATATTTATGCTTAGGTATGAATTTTTATTATTACAAAAAAGCCAAACAGTCCATTCATTTCGTACCTACAGTTATGGTTATATACTATATATCCGAGTGGTCGAAAAGAAGTTATGAAATGAATATGATCATTAATATACTTGTTTGGTCTATAATTGGAGCTGAGGCTAGGGTTACATTGAATCCGGGTGTCCCTGGATGTATTCTAGTTTAGTGAGGCGTACAAAACGTCCGGGCAGGGTTATTCTATTTGGTGCGCGTAAATAAAATAATCAAATTGTTATTTAATTTACAAAATAAAAAAAGCAAATATCAAAAATTCATCATTTATCATATTAGTAGCAGTCCCCCGTGGTTTCAACTACGTTCCCGGAATAAAAAGATCATACCATAGGCTATCTGCATACCAAATTTCATAGCGATCCGTTGAAAGGGAATGGGCAGATACTCCACCACGCGTGCCCACTGCGGATCGGTGGAGTTAGGTTAGTGGTCAAGATACGGTTGGAGTTTTGAAGGCGCCTAGAGGGCATCCAAGTAGCTTAACGACTATCACAATTAAGTGATAACCGGGACCAACGGCTTTACGTGCCTTCCGAAGCACGGTAACGCTCGATTAGAAATACCACTAGGCGGTCACCCATCCAGGTACCGACAACGACGGTGGTAGCTTAACTTGCCGATCGATTAAGAACGGCTTATCATGCTACACCACGAGCGCTTCAATATCAATATCAAATTATATTTTAATCAGACTAAAACTTACAGGTCCTTTGTTAAAGACCCCCTTAAATATCTGGTCACATCTATATTTTAAGTAACACTTTCCTTTGAAAAATGCTGTGTTTTGTCCCTTACAAATGGTAACCCTAGCTGTGACTAATTACATCCAACGTTAGCTCGACACAACCAATCGTAAATTCAGTCTGGTAAAATCAAAATGAAAACTGATAGTGATTCGGCTAAATGACACCGAACATGACGGAGTATAGAGTCACGTTCATGAAATATTTCGGATAAACCATCTTTATTCACAACAGATTTCAATTAACCCGTTGCGTCACGAATAGGACCCATGTCCTACAACTACATATGAAAAAAAAGAAAACCAGGAACACTCTAGTCAGTTCTCACGTTTTGGATACTTTGTAATACCCGCTTGACTGAAAATCTGTCGCTAAGTACCTATCGATGTGTTTACTCTAGAGTGTTTTTTGCATGCTTGTATGTTTTGGACTAGGGTTTCTGGTCTCTCGACCATTTTTATTTCTCGAGGCACGAGATTTCTCGAGTTTCTCAAGTATCTCGAGAATTTTTAATGAATTACGATGTTTGCGTTTTTTTTTTTGCACGTTATTGATTTTTAGAGTTCTCGTGGCGTTGAGTTTTTTTCCGTCCCGACTAAAGACAAATTTCTCATGAATTCCTAATTGAACATATGAAACCCTATTTTGGACCATGGTACGATAAAAGCCAAAAAAATGGTAAGAAAGTAATTGATTTAAGTTATTTAAAAGAAGCGATAATTATAAATACCGCACAGCTACAAAAAAAACCAAACCCCTGTGTTATATGTTTACATTGTATCTAAAATTAAATGACACTGCATTTGGCGACGAACTTTGTTCAGACAAATATTGCGAGGAATTTTATGAATCTATTTTTTTTTCCAATGTATATTTTTCTTCATGTTAATCAAAATGCTGTTAGTATAAAGCGAATATAGTAAATATAAAAGTAAAATTTATCCGTGATAGATGTTACTGAATTTTATGAAATGGAAAGATAAACAAATCAGGTAAAAGGCAAAAGGAATTTCAGAAAAATATTCTAAACCAATATTAAATACTTGTAGGTACTTTACATAACATATAATTCATGCGACTATCTAACAGTTTATATTCCGCATAATCTCAAAAACTCCAACAATATCAAAGTTTTACGAAAAATAAAGGGCGCCGCAGATAAACGCGTATGAATAATTAAGAAAACAAAGAAAAACTTTATTAAACAGGAACTTGCCAATCAAGGTACGGAACAAATTTTAGGATTCTTTTGCAGTTAAGATACGAAGATTTTTCTAAACTAATTTTCTCCTGCTTTGAAGAGAATCAGAAAATAATCAAGTGCATGTGATACTGCTTTTAAGGTGTCACAATGTTTTGAAAAGTTTGATGCAAACTTATCTAGGAACGAGTCACATTCAAAACTCTTCGTAGGCGTTATTAACATTTAACTATTTTCCTCCATTTATGAAATAAGCTAAAGTATTCGAAAATTTATTATATGAATAAGCATATGGATATTTGGAACAATTATTGTAATACAAAGAAAGATACAAAATGCCTTGCTGAGTTTCTCGGTTGTAGCGTTCATAAGTGCCTTATCAGGGCCTGAAATGAGTCAATGCTTTTTTTATGATGACTTTTAAAAGCTTGACGAATTAAAGTGTATAAATCATGTGTTTTGTTGTTTGTTTGCAGCGTTAGCTGTGTTTCAGATATATAAGTAGTTTTGACCGGTTACAGAGTTTTTACTGTAATATGTCCCAGCTTATGAATCGTTAAATCCATTAATTTATAGGTAGTCGGTAAACAAGCATACGACCCGTCTGATGGTCAGCGGTTACCGTAGCACGTATATGGACTCTTGCCACACAAACACGAGTCATCACTCGTTACCGACCCTCCTCCCCTCCCCGGTGAGTTCTAGCGACCTATACGCGCAGTAACACAATATATTGTTATTTGGCTGCGGTATTCTGTAAGGTAGCGGTCCTCAGTCGAGCTACTCTTTGAGCGAATAAACGCTGTGCTCTACCTCTATCGTTCTTAATAAGACACAATAAAAAATAAACCCAACTGTTAGCATAAACATTATATTATTTGAATATTATTTAATTTCATACCATTGAATATTGATTAATTATAATTAATTGTCAGCATTATTTATTATGAAAGTGTAAAACGGTTTATTTTGATATTGTGTATTTGAATATCGAGGAATGGCAAAATCGTAACAATGGCGGCCATTGGAGAAAGTGTTTTAATTCATTTTGTGGTAATTACCAAGTTTACCAACGGTGTACATACAGATTTAGCTTGTTTAAGCCAACTTCTTTTCAGTAAATAAGGGATGGTTAATACAACGTCACTACCATACTTTCACCACTCACACATTCTAATTCAAGACATTTTAAAACGCATTGAATAGTTTAAAAACATTGCACAATCTTTGTGGGAAATACCCCTCCGGTATTGCCCACAAAGACAAACCAGACTTTTTTCTTTCAACCGAGATGAATAATATCGTGAAGCGAAACAACTCTACATTACCGAGTTTGAACTGAATTTACTCCATAAACTTTAGGCTGTGTCTCTTTAACTTTATTGAATTAAAAGTTGTGCAAAACCGAGATGGTGCCGAGTTTATTAATTATTATAAAATAAATGTAGTGAGGTATCGCAGAAGCGTAGTTTAAAAATATTATAGACTGATGTCGACCTTGAATAAAACTTTCGGGTTAGACTTCAAAAGATTTTCGATTTTCTGGCCTAACTGGTCGTCATTCCGAAAAAAAGCGTGTTTCTTGAAGATTGACCTCAATACCTACATAAGAATACAATTTCCCATTCAGGATGACTTGAAAACGAATAAGCGCGATTTCACCATGCCTGGGTGGGAAAGTTTTATGATTTGAAACAATATTATTATAGTAATAGAACTTCAAATTGTCTTGAATATACTTTTTAATCACCGTATGTACCAACACATAATTTTCTTATATTATTTGTTAAATAGACTTCTGATCGTTCTGGATTGCCAGCAAATACTCGATAATATTGAAATCCTTGTGCCTCGGATTAGTGGCCGCTCCGTTTGTGGGATCCAAGACTATTAGTCTCCCTGCATGCAGTACCGTCCTCGATCAGTATTGATCTTTATATCGTATGTCTCGATTGATTTTATCGGGTTTAGTTATCGGTCGGATATATTGTAACTTACGGGTATTAGTGAGAAAATTGTATACTTTACTAAACGTCAAATAATATAATACTCTGAATTATAAATATTTAAGAGCATAGCGTTTATACGCTCAAAGAGCAGCTCGACTGGGGAAGTACCTCCGCCTTACAGAATACCGCAGCCAAATAACTTTATGTTTTGTAAAGTTGTAACCCTGCGCGTGAGTAAGGTCGCCAGAGCTCATAGGGGAGGGGGGAAAGGTCGGTAACGCGTGAGCGCATTGCAAGCGCCCATATAGCTACAATAACCGCTTACCATCAGGCGGGCCGTACGCTTGTATACCAACCTAGTCGAAAAAAAAAATATATATCCTGGGATATTCTTCAAATACTTGTACTATATCTTGTACTATGGAAACCATATTATTATATACTGCATATACTACTTTTTGTTTAATTACGGACCAGACTCAGGAAGTATAGACATGTTCATCATGCACACAGATGCATGTCTTGTGTTGGAATCGAAGCTACGACCGTGCGGCGCGATAGGTGGAATCTGCCAACTGGGCTATCAAATATATCATAAAGCCAAATTGAAATATTTTGACAAACTTTTTTGTTCTTATTTTGTGTTGACATTTCCATTCAGATGAGTTTAGTATTAAAAAAACATAACACCGTCTCTTCATCATCATCATCATCATCAGCCTATAATGTCCCACTGCTGAGCACAGGCCTCCTTTCACAAATCAGGGTGAAGGGAATGGGCAGATACTCCACCACGCGTGCCCACTGCGGATCGGTGGAGGTAGGCTAGTGGCCAACCTACTGTTGGAATTTTTCAAGCCGCCTAGGAGGCATCCAACTAGCTTAACGACTATCACAATTAAGTGATAACCGGGACCAACGGCTTTACGTGCCTTCCGAAGCACGGAAACGCTCGATTTGAAATACCACTAGGCGGTCACCCATCCAGGTACCGACCAAGACAGACGTAGCTTAACTTTGCCGATCGATTAAGAACGGCTAATCATGCTACACCACGAGCGCTTCTTACATGTAACTAATACGGGCCGTAAGCTTGTTTACCGACTTAGTCGCATAAAAAAAAACTGCCGACAGATGCACTGGAGCCAGTACCATTCCAGGCTGTATGTTTACCTGCGGCCCTTAGATAAAAACAAATAGTTAATACTATGACTCTCAATGTGCAGCACGTGCGACAACAAAACTAAGCGATGCACTGTAAACATTTATAGCAACAGATAAACAGCGAGTACGCACGTGCTCTCGAGACCACAACTTCGCTTACATACAACTCAGTAATAAAGATCATCATATACACGTTTTTTTTTGCCCCAAGCTCTACACGTGCCAGATACAAGATACCAATGAATATTTTATTTCTATAGAACTAATATGAAGTCAGCCACTCCCTGCGCAGACGTAAACATTTTTTGTGTCCAGTTGCTTCTACTTTACACATACTCGTATGACGTATGACGATCAAAAAGGGTTCGGTGTCGGTAACTGGAAACTAACAGTCATCAGTTGAAGACACAAGTGACGTTAACTGACGGAAAACAAGCAGCGAATTGTACCAGTGACCAGAAGTAGCAACCGGCGACTGTGTCCGATCACCGCTACAGGACACAGTATCTACGGCTTCTTGTGATGGTTTGATGGTGTGCCGTGTCGGTAACAAAAAGTGTCTACGTTCGCGCAGCCCCTATTACTTACTAACTATATATGGATAAACAAAACCATATCAAAAAGAAAACGTTATACTTGTATTCCAAAAACAAGCCAGCATTTCCACAATAGATCTACCTATAGGGCATATGCTAACCTTGATTGTGTAAAAGTCAATTACCAAATAGGACATAGCTTGCCACTATTCACTAGTTTACAGAAACAGGTTCACGTTTAGACATGAGTGTCTCATTCAAAGCTGCCATACATAATGGTCTATTCATATTGTTAGATATACCTACTAGCAAATGACGGATTGGATAGAGGCCAGCGGCTATTTTACATAAATTAATGGTCCTTTGAAATCTATAGACATATTTTAATTATTATAGCCCAATATAATTATGAGCCAACAAACCTCTTGTAAATCTTATTGTGTAACTCCTTATACGAATTACAGTAAACTGTGTATTAAAAATAGATTAAATGATACGCATAAAAAAAATGTGTAATGATACATAAATCTCGAGGGATGGGTTTGATGGATTTAGCTTAGCGCTGATGTCCCACGAAACTCCCCACTTAATATAACAACTACACGTAAACGCCAACAGTTAGACAATTTTTACTCATACAGCCCAAGAACTCACTTGTTCGTAAGCGCCATCGAACAATTAACCCAAAGAACGTCATTACGCAATGACGTCGATTTTGCTTGCAATCTATTCCGCCAATTTGCCACCACCGACAATGCGCTCTGATTGGTCAAGTCAGGAACACACGATGCAGTGATTGGTCTTTACTGTTCAAAATCAGTGACAAATCACTGACTAGTTTCGGAATCGGATTGCTCGGTATTACTACTCTAAGGGATTGTTCCTCGATGGTAAGCGCTTACACTACAGTGAATTCTTCAATCAGTGATCTTTGTAAATACGCACACCGGCTGAGCTACCGCGCTCTCGAATCTACACACACATGCGTGTATAGATATAGATGGACGAATCGCATGACACGATTAATTGCATGTTCGAAACTCAGTTAGCCTTACGCTCCTGTAGAACTAAACAGCAATGTATGCGCTTCATGTTTTTTGTTCAAGTGGTACCTTCGTAATGACCTAGCTAAAATTATTTAAGGTATTTTTGAGATTTATACTTTAAATATGTGAAAGATTAGAAACTTAAAAGTGATCAGTGACACCATGATTCTTGTAGTTCACATGTAGGTTTTGATTTTGGCAGACGATCATTTAACAATACGGCTTTTAAATAAATATCGTCCGCTCGCGCACTTACCTCGAATAGGTTACGACTGACGCAATTTTTGCGGTGTATGTCGTGAACGCTGCATATAACTGTCTCGCGTGCCGCGTTAGACAACCTCTCTATCGATCTCTATGAATGATACGTATTTTTCAGGTGATTTATTCAGATAAGATAAAAGGATTATTTAATTCTATTTTTTTTTAATCCACAATATGCCTATCTAACATAAATCTAAAAAAAAAAGTTACCAGAAAGTTATTTAGATGCACGGTAGGTTAACCTAATGAATAAAATAAAGAAATAAATATCCTGGGACATTCCTCACACACGGTCATCTGATCCCAAACTAAGCAGAGCTTGTACTATGGAAACCAGATAACTGATATAATACATATACTACTTTTTGTTTGTAAATACATACTTAATATACATAATTACACCCAGACTCAGGACGTACAGACATGTTCATGCACACAAATGCATGTCCTGTGCGGGAATCGAACCCACGACCTGCGGCGCAATAGGTGGAATCTTTACCAGAGTCTTAACCAACTGCGCCAACTGGCCCGTCAAATTGAATAGCATTTATAAAAATAATTGTTTAATAGCGACAGGGCAGGCTTAATAGCTCTGAAATTATATTGTGATTTTGATAGACTCATCAAACTAAACCACATGCATCTGCAAGTATGTTCATTTCAGTGCTTAATACGCATCCTAGGTGTTTGGAAATGCTTAAATCGTTAGTGGTCAGATGCATCTGATTCCTTTACCTTTACCTTTTTTTTATGAACTATGATTATGAACCTAATAACTAAAATAAATGAGTCGTTAACAAAGCGCCTCAAACGGACTTTCCACCGGTTGCCTGGCATACAGGCAGTTAGCACTCAGCACATATGCATGGCCGGTATTTGGAAATAACAGCCTCAACTGAATACAGACCCAACTTTTAACCAAAATCTGACAAAATTGTTCAGTAACAATTCACTAGAAAGTGCTTGAATGTATTTTTGTGCCACAATTTCCGTAACGGACAGTTATTTTTCTAAATGAATGAAACGTGCTATGTGCTACGATATTATAGCCACGTATTCTGTTTTATCTTTTTAGGGTTCCGTAGCCAAATGGCAAAAAACGGAACCCTTAAAGATTCGTCATGTCTGTCTGTCTGTCTGTCCGTCCGTATGTCACAGCCACTTTTTTCCGAAGCTATAATAACTATAATGTTGAAACTTGGTAAGTAGATGTATTCTGTGAACCGCATTAAGATTTTCTCACAAAAATAGAAAAAAAGGATAAATTTTGGGGGTTCCCCAAACTCAGAACTGAAACAAATATTTTATTTTAATAAAACCTATGTATATGTCTTCAAAAATGATATTGAGGTTTCTAATATCATTTTTTTCTAAACTGAATAGTTTGCGCGAGAGACACTTCCAAAGTGGTAAAATGTGTGTCCCCCCCCCCCCTGTAACTTCTAAAATAAGAGAATGATAAATCTATAAAAAATATATGATGTACATACAAACTTCCACCGAAAATTGGTTTGAACGAGATCTAGCATATAGTTTTTTTTTTATACGTCATAAATTGAAATTCATATCAAATACTCAGGTCTATACTATCATTTACTTATGTACCTACAAGTTTGTACGGAACCCTCGGTGCGCGAGTCTGACTTGCACTTGGCCGGTTTTTATTTCCAAAATTCGAAACTAATCCTGCCGCTCCACCTGTTCGGCTTTGAAACACACGTGATAAATTGATGCTGCATGTAAAAACTAACTATCTGGATATATTAAATTGTAAGGGTGGAATTTAATAAAAGTCTAAAACTGTACAACAAACCTTCATAAACGTGGACTGGCGACGAACTATGGTTAGGTAGGTTAATGTACTCTACTCTTCCGATTAGCATTTAGGCTGTCGAGGAGCTTGATTAAGTTTTTAATGGCTATTTAGTGCGGGCTTGTGTTGTTTTAAAGATTTTAATACCCGTACCCCTCTTTACGCCAGGAAAACGGATCTCTGAGGTAAATTGCAAATGCGGGCTTTTTTAAACAGTTTGTAGAGATATTCCTGCATTTTTTTAGGCCACGTACCTCCAATATAATAGCGAGTTGCTTCAGTAGGTTCAGTAGGTATGGTCTGAATAATAAAGTTAGGTTTGAGTAGTTATACCTATTTCCCCTTGTTAATAAATTATGTGTAAGTCAGTCTTGTAACACCCAGGCATCCCTTTTTGTTTATATGACATTAGAAAGTGACGGATATATATAAAACCTAGGTATTACTATACTTGACTTACACCTTATTGATTAATAAAGGGGATTATGTTATGATTTACTGACGGCACCTTACATTCGAACTTAGAGGCTTTTGAGAGTGATGATTGTTGAACAAGTATGCTCTAGATTAAGCTTAGGATTTAGACACACGAAAGCCGTAACAAAATTTGATAAGTAAAAAACCCGACTTCGTATTCAAAAATTAACTGAAAAGAGAAAAACAAGCTCGTTAATCTAAAGGAATTTGAATATAACTTGAATGTTATAAGGTATTGCAGTCGGGGATAAACAAATATTACAAAAAAACTCATACTTAGGTAAGAGAGCTTCCTGAAGAAAGTTCTGCGAAGACGTCAAACACACGCCTCAAGGAGCTAGCTTAGGAGTCATAGAATTCTTGCTAAGGAAAAACCTAGGCAAATAGGTCTTCTCAAGAAGACAGATGGTTCCTTCGCGTCTAACGAGAAAGAAATCTTGGAGGTGTTAATTTCTACCCATTTTCCCATTTTTCAGGCTATGAGCCTAGTAAATACCAGAATGCCCATCTGCAGAGGGCCTCATAACGAGGACTGGCGCATAGCAGCGTAAATCATTAGACCACGATGAGAAGAAGATAAGATGAGCAGTAAACTCCTTCAAACCTTATAAATCAAGTGGGGCTGTATCCCACCTATTCTGCTACAGAAGGGATTGGATATCCTTATTCCTTTCTTGATTAAAATATTTAGAGCTAGTTTAGCCCACGGGGTGGTTCCAGAACCATGGACCAGGGTAAAAGTACTATATATATATATATATATATTTTTATCGACCAGAAGCGAATTTTAATAAAATAAAACAATATCAAACACAAAGTTATAATTATTACTCTAAATTAGACATTTAATAATGAATTATTGAGGCACTATTAACAAAAGCTATATCTAACGTCCGCACGCGTCGACCGCCCGAGCAAAAGTGATGAATGGTACGTCGGGGTTCGCAAACGTAGCCACAGATAAAGCGGATCACACACGCAACCGAGACACCACACCAAAAGGCGCGTTGTAGTTCCAACCATCCGACCAAGCATAGACCTCCACATGTTTTTGTCGTTACACGGCCTCTCCTGACAGCGGCACGTCCTCGTCCGCAACTATTGGCTGCTCATGACTTGGTCCAGCATCGTCGTCAGGCAACGTCACACACCAATCATCATCAGAGTGATCTAATGAGCAGAAATTGGACACATTAGACTTAAGTACCTATATCACAAGAAATTTTACTTACAGAGGGTTAGAGTCCCTTTCAAAATTTTATCTGTTTCATCTTATTCACACATTTCATCCTTCACACACATAATAATATTCACGTTATCATTTGCTTTCATTACAATAAAACTCATTCTTCTCATTCATGGGCCCTTAATCATTCATCAACATACTTGTCTTCCACTGGCCAGTGTTTTACACATATATTGCCATACATAATTTAACTCGGCAGTGGCTAGCATACCCATAACAGCGCCCTTTCAGAGCTAACCGTTATCCGTGGCAGAGGCGTGGAGTCTGCGTGCCCTAGGGGCAGAGGCGTGGAGTCTGCGTGCCACGTGTAACCCCCTCGTGATTTCCTTCCATTTTCCTTGTTAACCGTTTTCCGTGGCAGAGGCGTGGAGTCTGCGTGCCCTAGGGGCAGAGGCGTGGAGTCTGCGTGCCACGTGTAACCCCATCATGATGTCCCTCCATTAATATATTACCCATATGTACTTTTATGTTAACAATAAGAGCAACTTACTCTCAAAATACGAAGCGTCAAGTAACAGGAGACCACTCTCCTACCCATGGTACCATGTTCTCAGCAGCAGCCTCAGTACGGTTTCCATACGAGCTGGGTAATAATTCCGATTGATAACAAGTGTGTAGGGTTATCTCAAAACCCGGTAACTGACGCTTTAATGACGAATGCAGTGTCGTTTATATTGAGACCGTGTGACGGTGTGCGTCCTTGATTGACATATTCATCTTGATCAACGCCCCAAGCGAGGTCAATAAATTGCCGAATTTGCTTTTCATTGCACGGTTTTGGAGAATTTACTAATGCGTAAGTACTTTACGGTAGCTCGGCCTAACCTGACCCTTACTTATATTATAAATCGCCCAAGGTACTCGATCTCACAGACAAATGTGCATTTCCTTAAATTTATGCAAAACCAAGAAGTTACTTTTTTAAAACGAGTCTTAGTAGTTCAAGAGCCTCAAATATTTATCACCGCACGATAACTTATAAGGTCTATATCCCACCGGTTCATTACTAGATAGCACCAGTTATAAATGAGTCAGCAAAGACGAAAGATATATGACCAACTAAAGTTGTTGCCGTTCGTCACCAACGAACAGTGAATTCAAATGATTAATATCAAAATCAAAAAGTCATTTATTCAGTTCAGGCCCCGTCAGGGCACCTATGAACGTCAAGTACATACAGTTGAATCTACCACCGGTCCATATCGAACATTATTCACAATAGCAGGTAGGTACCTCTGAACGCTTGCAATGTATAAATCAGTTTCAATAGAAATATAAGGTAGTTCAATAAAAAATAAATATAACAAGTGAAGTACTTTCAACCAGCTGACTTTCTATATCACATAAGTACAGCACGACAATAAGCTGAATTTTGATTAAAAGTAAAATATTTTAGTAAAGACCTTGAAATTAGAGATGTACAAGAAATCAAAATATGTACATGTATGCTTTGAATAACCGCACTTGTAACATCATTTGTTGATTTAATATTCAAATCATCTAATTTATTGCAAACGTTTAGTTAGTCAAATTACTTGTTGAAGATTCTGATCGTTGCTTTGCAAAACAAACATCAGCCTCGTGTCCATTCTTTTTACAAAATGTACACGTCTTAACCGAAAGCGTATTTGGTTTCAATGTCTGGGAATTATTGCTAGGTAGATTATTAGCACTACTGCAATCTGAACGCTTATGCCCCAACTTACCACATAAATGGCACTTTATGTCACTAATAGGCCTTCTAATATTATCACGCCCAACATTATCAAAATTACCTGGTCGAGGTGAACGAAAACATTCGCGGGTAGTTCGAGAATCATTCTTGGGTTTTATATATACGGACAGAAATTGAACTAAATCTGTAGGTTTTAATTTGGCATTCATTGCGACAGCTTTAATGTGTGGATCTGCGATGCCTCTTACGACAATAGCGACAATCAAATCATCCGATAAGCCCTTCACTATGCCTAACCTCAATAATGAACGCCTAGCATACTCCGCATACGTAGAAAAACTTCTAGAATCTGTGCACATCACTTCGAATAGTATATTTGCAATATCGATGTTCCGTGGACAAAGCGTAGAAAATTCCCGTTTAAAATTTGTCCACGTGCGATCGTTGCTGGACCATTCGTTTAACCATATACGCGCATCACCCTTCAAACAATTCCCTATTCGCGACAGACACTCATTATCATCCCAACCGTTGACTTCCTTCGCCCTATCGACCTCTTTGCACCAAACATCGATACTGTGAATATTTGGATCAAAATTAGACACAAAATAATGGTTAGATCTTACTTTGACTAACGAAGTGATGGCTTCTACAATTCCGCATGCAGAGACCCCAAGTGCAGAGTCCCCATGTTCTCGCGACGCAGATGCGGGTACCTGACCCGGCGGCGATGTGGTGGCGGCGGCGCCATGATGATTTACGACGCCAGCCGTAAGCGCAGGAAACGCAGGCTGCGGCGTATGGACGGTCTGGACCATCGATGCAGTCAAAGATGTCGAGGACTCGGACGGTGGCGGCACAGTTATACGACCTTCAAGCGTATTCAGTCTAGCAAGGATAGCATCTAATACCTCCCTATCTGAATCTCGCTTGCGCTTTCGAGAACGCACACGTTCTTCCGACATTTTGCAATAAAAGCACTAAGTACAAATTTTTTTAAAAATCGAATCTAAAATCTATCAAACTAATTTAGGTCAGGAACACCAAAAGCAGGCAGGCGATGTAGCACCATCCCACTTCTGATTTTATCGACCAGAAGCGAATTTTAATAAAATAAAACAATATCAAACACAAAGTTATAATTATTACTCTAAATTAGACATTTAATAATGAATTATTGAGGCACTATTAACAAAAGCTATATCTAACGTCCGCACGCGTCGACCGCCCGAGCAAAAGTGATGAATGGTACGTCGGGGTTCGCAAACGTAGCCACAGATAAAGCGGATCACACACGCAACCGAGACACCACACCAAAAGGCGCGTTGTAGTTCCAACCATCCGACCAAGCATAGACCTCCACATGTTTTTGTCGTTACAATATATATATTATACCTAAGGCTGGTAAAAAGGACTATATTCTTTATCAAAGTCCTTTAGACATACATACACGGTACACTTTCGGCTCTAATGTACTAAAATATTGCATCTCGCTAATTTTGCTTTTGTTATAAATGTTATGACTTTTACTAAGAATTCATAATTATTACTACTTAGTAAACCTATTATGTAAGCTTTTGTTGTGCCTATTTAAATAAGATGACCACACGAAAAGGAAAACAAATAAAAAAATTATTGTATATAATGTAATATTACTTAATAATTTATTTGCATTTCATCGCTTGCTACCACGTTATGCGGTACGCACCTAACTTGACGCAACGTGCTTGTGCATGTGTGCGTGCCTGTAACACGACTGCAAAGTAACAAATGAATGCTAGTTTTGGCGCGCGATCTAGCTTACATTCTTGCCGTAAATTCATAAGTGAATGAACGCATTTCCTAAACTGCGAAAGCTGTAGAACCAAGAACGGTGATTGGTTTGTGCTCGATGTCGAATGGCTGGGTCAAATTTAAACAGTATTTTTTGCATATTGTTTTTTTTTTTTTGTCGTAATCTGAATCCTAATAAATGCGAAAGTGAGATTTTTCCTAAATATGTATAATTGGACTGTTTTACAAAAAACTTAAACCGACTTCAAAGTACACTAAGAAGTATCAAATCCTGATCTGATTACAATGGGACCAAACGGGAAGTGTACCCTTCCAGACAAAAAAATAATTTTCCAAATCGGTTCATAAATCACGGAGTTATGAGGTAACAAACATTAAAAAAAAAAAAAAAAAAACCACTACCGAATTGAGAACCTCCTCCTTTTTTTGAAGTCGGTTAAAAAAAGAACAATGGTATTTATAAACGAAAACGAAACATAAATGTATGGTAGAGTAGAAGTACGTAAATTGATAATTTCTTGTCCAGCAGAGATTTATAACGCTGTTCATAAATGAAGGTAAAGTGACTGCAACGCGACTGTGGAACAACATAGTATTTACTCCCGTTGTTGATAAATTTTCTAAAACTGGACTGTTTGAAGTCTCCGATAAAATTTTAGGATCAGAGAGGGGTAAAGTATGTGTAAGGGGGAATAGGTACCGGGGTAAAATTGCTGGCGTAGATTGAACATTGATTTGACTACAAGTGGTTTATAGCTTATTGTCCCCTCTCCCCTCAGTGTCGGCTTAATATGATTTTCAATGAAAACTGTTGACTTCACGTGTTGCGCCTATAATACGATTTTTTTACATGTAAACTTTTTAGGGCATTAACAAACCCTTTCTCGTTTATATTAAATTACCACGGCGGGCGGCGGCGTGGCTCCCGGTAAAGTTGAAAACAACGGTATTTATTAGATCCACCTATGTTCTATTACGTACGTATGTATATGGCAAGTAGATTAATATCAATCTACATCATGATTCTGATTTATGCCCGGTTACTATAAACAAAAACGATTCGTTTTGCTTACCGATGGTAGGTTTTTTTATTGCCAAACAGGGCCGCGCCGACCCCCCAAAGCGCCTGTGTGCGAAACCTATGAAGCGCCTCTTTTTTTCACGAATCTTAATGTTTCAACTTATTTTTATTTCTTAATTTTGACCCAAATTAATGTTCTCTAGTTTTATATAATTAGATAAAAATAGGCAAAACCAGTTCATTTTCGCTTGCCAATTACTGGGAAAAATAAAACGCGAATTAAATTTTTACATACTTTATTTATGATGTTCTATCTAATCGTATACTTATATATTAATAACAAAATAACTGACTTTTTTCTAATATTACTAATTTAACTATTACGTATGCTATGTTAAAAAAACAACAAGAGTATAAAATGTGTAAGAATATAAATAAACATATTTAAATTATTATTATTTCCACTAGATTTTTTGTTTGCAAAATCTTTAATGGTGCGTCCATGCTACGCGAATAGAGCACGAGCCGAGCCACGAATGAGCATACTACGAGCACGATGCGAATTGTAAACTTTGTACGGTCGTTCGAGACTCGCGAGCCCGTCCACGCGACGCGAATCGTGCCCGTGGTGCTCGCAGTGTGCTCGTTCGAGGCTCGGCTTGTGCTCGGTTCGCCAAGCATGGACGCACCATAGTTTCGTGTGTCTATATGGTCTAATATGGCCTCCTCTGTGGATATTATTGCTAAATTTGTTAATCTTTCCTGGCTCATTGTTGAGTGCAGGTAATTTTTTATTAGTTTTAATTTAGAAAAGGAACTTTCCGCGCTTGCTACGGTAACTGGCATAGTTAGCAATTTAAATCTTTCGTCTACGGAGGATAAAGCTTGATCCAATATATAAAAAAATACACTAATTTGAAAAGCGATTTCCGGATAATTTATAGTGTGGTCTTCGCGTTGTTGTGTAAGTGTAACAAAAATAATTTCGATAGCGGCGCCTCTATTGTCTTGGCGCCTGTGTGCGCCGCACACTTCGCACACAGGGGCGGCGCGGCCCTGTTGCCAAACTGGGCATATATATATATCATTTCGTAAGCTTTCGTAACCTGTTATAGCTACGTCCATATGGGAGGGTCTGCTATGCAAAGCTTTGAGGTATTTGCTTCATTATTAGTAAAGATATAAGAGTCTTAATTTTAACCGATACTTAACGGTCCGTAAATTATAGGAATCGGCCATGAAGTCATCAAACATTTCTAGTAATAAACTGACCATTGACAACCATACGTACCTACATCGCGTGATACGTAACTACTCCACATAACACGATTTATTTATTTAAATAAAGGTTTAATCTAAAATAGTTAAAAGGACTACTAAATAAAATAAATAAGAAAAATACATAGATGAGTTTGCTTAATTAAAAGTGAAGTTCCGCGTTTTAAGCGATTTTTCACTTTATAATTTATAACATCAATTACAAGCTCCTAAGATGGGACGTCATTTTGTGATTCACGTCAGAGCCGTATGGCAAATAATGGCAATACATTATTCACTACTTTACTTTTAATACTCAGGTATCGTAAAGTTATTGTCATAAACTAACGTTTTTCCGTAAGACTGAACTCGAAATATTAACGCAATTTCACACGTTCATAGCTTGCAAACTTACTTTGATAACTTTGAAGAAGATTTTTAAGTTAAGTTTTGATAGACAACAATTTGTTTGCAGATAGTTGATAATGAATAGAAGAGCTTTACATTCTTGGCGTTAAAACAAAAACAACATGTTGTTTGTGTTTTTTTCCATGTTGGTAAATTCACATTAATTTAATAAACAATGCCCATTATTCTATGAATTGAAATCTCTTTTATTCATTATCAACTGACTGCAAACAAATTGGTGACACTTGAAAAAAATCTTCAAAGTTATTAAAGTATAAGTTTGCAAGCTTCGCCACAACTGGACTGGATGTAAGTAAATACAATGTGGGGACCCTTTTCATATACACTTTAACAAAAACATGTTGAGCATACGCTCCTTATCTCCACCGAACAGAAAAAAACAACACCTATTAAAATTAACTCGAGAACTCCTCCAATGGAAAGTGGTGGTAAAAATATATTTTTATAAACAAAGTTAACTCGCCTCTCTCTGCATTTTGTTTACCGCTTCAAAATTAAGCCGAGCACTCTGATGGTTTTAAACTGCTAGCAATAAATATTAGTTGCACACAATTTATAAAAACTGTTTTTTTATTCTTGTTTTCATATACAGGGTGAAGTTTATGATGATGACCCACAAACACGGGCCCGTTAATGATTCCTCCATAAAAGAAAACACGATTGGCCACGATACGTATTCCTAGAGATATTTCTTTTCCGAGATTGATTTCTGATAATTATAAGAGTTCCGTACCTTAAAATGTAAAAGAACCCTTATAAGATCACTCTCTTGTCCGTCTGTCTATCCGTGTGTCACCACCGATTTTCTCAGGAACGGGTGGAACTAACAAGTTGAAATTTATACCAGATACTGACGTCATCATCATCATCATCAGCCTATAATGTCCCACTGCTGAGAACAGGCCTCCTTTCACAAATGAGGGTGAAAGGGACTGGGCGATACTCCACCACGCGTGCCCACTGCGGATTGGTGGAGGTAGGCTAGTGGTCAACCTACTGTTGGAATTTTTCAAGCCGCCTAGGAGGCATCCAACTAGCTTAACGACTATCACAATTAAGTGATAACCGGGACCAACGACTTTACGTGCCTTCCGAAGCACGGAAACGCTCGATTTGAAATACCACTAGGCGGTCACCCATCCAGGTACCGACCTCGACAGACGTAGCTTAACTTTGCCGATCGATTAAGAACGGCTAATCATGCTACGCCACGAGCGCTTCTTTATATACTGACGTATATAGTCTCTATTAGGTGTATAAAAACCACGGTCCTGAGTCAACACGATAAAAAGAAATGGGCAAATTTATATTTTTGCTAAAACTTGCAAGTACCAAAATTTACCTTAAATTTCAACTTTTTTATATTTCAGAATTTTCCCTTTACTTGTGCTGTAAGACCTTGCTTTTAACCAAAATTGACAATTCTAGGTCAACCGAAAGTACCCTATAGGTTTTGGGTCCATAGGCTACGGTAACCGCTTACCATCAGGCGGACCGTTTTTGCCACCTTAGTGGTATAAAAAAAAAACAAATAGTAAAAAGAAGTGAAGATACTAAACTTACAAGTAATGTTATTTACCTATGTTTACCCGACTACGGCGAAGCCAAAAGGAGGGCATACGATTTCAGCACCTATGGTAGCATTTAGGATATTTTGATATAACAGCGGTAACTCTATCACTGACTACTGATATCACTTGTTAAAACAAAATCAAAAATCAATCAATATCAAATGCAGAAGCATGCAGGATAATATTTGTGAAGGCGAGTGGTCATTTACAACTGAATATAACATAGTATCCGAAATGTTCTTTGTAAGTATCTATACTTAAGTAAATTGAAAAATGGTACATAGTTTTAGTATACCTAATTTTTAATATAATTTTAGTATTATTTTGAATTCATTTAAATTATTTAATCATTCTTGTATTTCTCCAAAATTTTGATTAAATTTTAATTTCGATTAATATTACAAATTGAATTGACATACGTATTGATTATATTTAGCTTATTCATGATCTTTAATTGCTCTATTTTATATTTTTAATTGCTCTATACAATGGATTCTTGTTATTGTTTTTTTTTTTCCTGTAATACTTTATGCATAATAATTCAATTAATTGCATGCTGTGGTAGCCTGTAATTGAGGCAACACTTAGAATTTATGTCGTGTATTTTTTTTGTAATTGTGTAGTGTATGTCTTGTTGGTTGCCCTAAATAAATAAATAAGTACATTTAAAAATCAACAGTTAGACAATGTTCCCGACTCACATACTAAGTATCGCATTGTTTTAAAAACAAAAACATCGCATCTCAGGCTGAAGTTATTTATAATGTAACGTTCATAAACTGTCCAGGGCGGGAGTATGATAGGGCGCACAGGTACTGAATAAATAAAACTTAATCAACAGGTTGCCTGTTAACTTAAAACCGTCGCCGCTTCTATCGCCCGCGCCAGTAACCCCGAGGTCCTGCGGCCCACAAGTTTGTGGACTCACAAACTATTCATAATATTTACGTTAGGCGATGCTATCAAAAGTGCGGTAGTGATACCTACTTCACACTTCGGCTATGTCGTGACTATCCCCTTTATGAGCACATTCAGTACCACACTTCGTTCAATGCAACTTGTTAGTTTCCGTACTCGCCTCATCTCATTATTCAAAGTGTAACAGAATGATGTAGGTAACATTGAAGGAAATGCGTGTATCGAATAGAGACACGTGTTTTTTTTTTATTTCTGTTTTTTTAGGGTCTTTTGTCAATTATGACCATTCCAGTTCCATCATAAATTCAATCACGTGCGTGGAATTGAAAATCAGAACTTTGTTGGGTTATTATAAAATACTTTTTTCCTTTTGTGAATAACCTTATGAATTAGAACGACCGGGCAATTTGTATTTGTGTAAGAAGGTACATGATGGGCTGAACGTGAAATTTTGAGAATGACATAAAGATGTTTGCTTACAAAACTTTTGGGTTTCTGCTCTTATTCGTTCGCTGTGATATCACACAGAAGCTACCTTATATATCTGATTTTATTGTTTCACTTTGGGAGCACAAAAGAAAGTCTGTCATTAGGAAACTACAACTTTGTGGAAGGAGGATATTTTTAATATTTCATACTAAGCACAGTGAGTGAGCTGAAAGGATTTTTTTGGGAATTAATCCCTAAGGGGTAAATAAGGGATTTGCGCGTGAATCCGCGGAGCGGAAAACTAATCATGTAATTCAGTAAATGACTTACTGTTTACTAATTATGGTTGGTGATTTGTTTTGGCATATTTTTTTATTGAATTTTTGTCGGGTATTGTATGGGCTTTAGGAAAAGCTTTAAATAAGCTGTAGAATTGAAGTTCTAAAGTCCATTACCGTAATTGGAACCTAGAAACTAGAATCCTTAGAGACCAAGGGGCCAAGTCTGCTATTTTAACTTAAAATGTCAACTGACACGATCGCATTACACCACTACACCTCCATTGCCCAATGGTAAATATAAATGTATAATGGTTTTTGACACTTGAATTAGTAGACTATGAAAACTGCACAATTATTATTGTAATAGCTGACTTGGGCCCTTGGAACGAAAAGTCAATGTTTTCAGTATTTACACTCAACCAGACGACAAGCACAGCAGTATTATTTGTTAAGGAATTGTGCTTCAGGGAATCTTTGATAAAATTTGATGTACTTACTGAACGAATTCTAGCCCATTACCATAGTATATATTATTTAACAACATGTATACATTTACTCGTAAGTATGTAAATTCATTTTGTACATTCTGTAAGGTTTATAGATACACTGGGTCACGTCAGCTTATATTTGCATCAGAATAGCTAATGAACTATCACTGGACGACGTTTCCCCACCTACGCAAGATCCCGGCTGAGCCCCGTTTAGATCCCTATTCTCGAATTATCAAGTAGGTACAATTATACCGCAACAATTCCGCATGCATGGATTCAAAGTAAATATTAATACTTACCTTGCCCCAACATTATGTAAGCAAATGTTGGCAACATACTTATAAATAATATATCTAACGCGCAGGTAAGAATGGATAAAATGTGTATCGGTACCTTGTTAGCTTCGAAAATAGCCGTGAGGTATGCGTGATGTCAGAAATTGTAAAGCCATTCATTCAAATTGAAGAAAAAGCTCCACATACATAAAAAAATATATATTAACATTCGAATTGAGAACCTCCTCCTTTTTTGAAGTCGGTTAAAAAGAGAATTCGCTTTGATTGCGTACGACAAAAAATACCTATGCAATCTAGACAAGCCGTATTTTCCGCGGCAATTGAAAGCTTCGCTAATTGCGTCATTCTTCAACTGCGCTTCGTTCACATAATTTTCCAACCTTTAATAAACCTGGGTTAAACCTTTAATAACTTAAGTTATTGTTTTTTATATAACTTTACTATAAAAGTAGTTTTAAGGTTTGAAAGAGAAAAGTTAACGATCATAAAAACAGGCAGCACTGACAAAATACCAACATGTACTTTATTTTCGGAATAAATATATTTTGATTTTTGATAGAAACAGGCAAGAAGACAGGTATTACTTTCACATCCACACAAATAAATAAAATTGAAGTCTCCGTCTGTTTGTTCCGGCTTATCTCAGAAACAGCTGGGCCGATTTTGACGGTTCTTTCAATGGCAGATAGCTGATGTTATAATGAGTATGCGACTTTTATTTAATAAAAAAGGGTTCCGCGCAAATAAAATTAAAACAGGTGGTACCACAGGGATCAGCTAATTATAATATTAATGTGATGAGCTAGTGTAGATATAAATATAATGTAATTATGAAATAGTTAGGTGTGTTTAGTGTTTGTACGGTTTATCCTCCACGAAGCTATTTTACGTAAATATTAAAAAGGAAAATAGGAATATTATTCCAGGAAAAAATGTTTGAAGATAATGGGCATCCACTACAGAAATGTGTAGGTAGGTAGGTAGGTAGGTAGGTTCGTAAAATTATAACAGACACAAATGTTTAACGATAAAAGATTATAGCTACCTATAATACTTGCTACTTGTCAGCCGAAAATATAACTGCAGACTGGAAAACTATATTTGAACCTGCCTATAAGGACGGTGAATGTGTAAAAATGAGAAGACATGTGGAAAATGGCTGTCTAGATGTAGGCCTGTAGCATGGCTCGAGGTCAGCCATTAAAGGCTATTATTTCCCCAGTAAACTGATCGCAGGCCAAATGCTAATAAACATATTGGTAGTTTAACAAAGATCTGATAAATACGTGGGAGATTCAATTCGTATAAAGCCTATCAATGTGTAGGAGGGTGTAAGTATAAATATTCGGTAACCAGCAACGTGTTGCACAATTGGGACGTATTAGAATCATGTAAGTGGAACTGCGTGCTTCCCTATACTGTGCAAATAATCGAAGCAAAATCTAATATCCTATTAGTGCATCATCGTTTATCATACGAACGTTGCAGGCCAGTGTATTGATTCTTTGAACCATTAATATTGGATCTATAAATTCGATAGAAGCGATACTATTATTAGTGATAATATTATCGTTATTTTACAATCCGGTTTGACTCATTTTTAGGGTAGTTAATTAATTATGAACACTCATAGTTAGTCCGCCTGTCTGTCACCGTCGTTTTACTTACAGACTATTGTATCAGTGATTTATCAAGCTGACATTTGGCATAGTTATACAATTATCTACATGTATACGACGCAAATAAAATCAAATAAATGAAGTGGAGCTCAGACCAAGAAAAAATGAAAGACGGAACGGTCTGCGTTCTTAAGTGACGCAAGTCATAGGAAGCCGGCGTTCTTGTAAATACATGACCTGTCACACACGTATACACCATAGGAAGCCGATCAGTTGTCATTCCGTATTGAGACGTTGACAGTGGCAATAAGGCTCAGTACCATGTGTGCCTGCTTGGGCCAGTACTGATTTTACTCACGCACACGTAGGAAATTTTCGGCTTCACTTTCCTATAAGGTGACACTGTCTTGATTTTTTTATGTCTATGAAGTGGAGTTGAACTATTATATGACGCAGAGTGATGTATCTTTAACAAATATGAAAATATTGGTGGTATGTAGCTACGTCTGTCCTTAATTTTTTTTTAATATTTAATAAAATATTCACTATATTTTAGATATTTTATGAAAAATATTATTGAAAAAATCCCGTGGATTAAATATACCGAGCATTTAATGTAGCAAAAAAAGTAAAATAACAATAAACGGATTACAGAACACAAATGCTAAAATAAAATAACATACCTACGTTTATATTCAGCTTTCATTTGATTCAGCAAAAAAACCGCAAAAGTACCAATTCGATAGTTTTCATTACAAATGTTGTACTACAGTCGATTTCAATGAGATTGTTACAAAATTATGTATCCTCTTGGATGCAATAGTTACCTATCCATTGTATGTGACAAAATTAAGTTCTGTAATAAAATGGAAATATCTCATTGTAATCGACTGTACATATTTAATAATCCACTGGAACGAATAAAATTTTCAGTTATAAAAACTGCAATATTGAACATAGTGTTTAGGGAAAGATCGCATAAAATCAAAATCAAAATCAAAATTCATTTATTCAATTTTGGCCCTTATAGGGCACTTGTGAAGGTTAACAAATGACTCTACACCGGTTCCAAATACAACTTGAACTGAGAAGACTCCGGCAAGAAACTCAGCAAGTGTTCTTTTTTTTTTTTTTATGTGTACTTATAAATATTACAATTTACAAAATATATATAACAATAGCGTGCGAAGCGAACAATTCATTCAAATGCATTCTTGTCATCTACAAAATCAGTAACTTTATAGTACCCCTTCTTGCATAACTTCTGTTTTACTATCTTTTTGAATCTATGTATAGGTAGCTCTTGGATTTCTTTGGGTACTTTATTATAGAAACGTATACATTGCCCCTTGAAAGAGTTAAGGACTTTGCTGAGCCGAGTTAAAGGTACAGCAAGTTTGTGCTTATTTCTAGTGTTCAAACTATGAGTGTCGCTATTCTTAGGTAAGTTATTTATGTTTTTCCTCACATGAATAAGATTTTCATATATGTACTGTGACGACACTGTCATTATATTAATAGATTTAAACTTGTCTCTCAAAGAATCTCTAGGCCTTATTTTATATATTGCGCGGATAGCCTTTTTCTGCAGTATAAAAATTCTATTGATTTCGGCACCACTACCCCAGAGGAGGATACCGTAAGACATCAAACTGTGAAAGTAACTGAAATAAACTAATTTTGCCGTAGATTCGTCAGTGAGAGCGCGAATTTTTCTCACTGCATAAGCTGCAGAACTAAGTCTATCCACCAATTTACAAATGTGAGGGCTCCATTGTAACTTATTATCTAAAGTGATACCTAAAAATACAGTTGTTTCAACAAGATCCAGTTTTTCGCCTTTGATTACAATATTTGTGTCCGAATGTCTCACATTGGGTAGACTGAATCTGATACATTTTGTTTTTTTCTCATTTAGCAATAAATTATTTATAGTAAACCAATCAACGACTACAGAAAGAGCATTGTTCACATCGTCAGAATTAAAATCATGTCTATTCACTTTGTAAAGAAGTGAAGTGTCATCAGCAAACAATACTATCTCATGTTTTTTTTCTACAAGATATGGTAAGTCGTTGATGTAAATGAGAAAAAGAAAAGGTCCAAGGATAGAACCTTGTGGTACACCCATAGTTACTGATGACCCAGGGGATACTTTACCATTAACATCAACCTTTTGAATTCTGTCACATAAGTAAGAAATCAAAAGATCTAGTGCAGTGTCTCTAACGCCGTAGTGATGTAATTTGCTGATCAGTATTTTATGATGGACACAATCAAAAGCCTTGGATAAGTCACAAAAAACACCAATGGTGTCTCGTGAATTTTCCCAGGCGTCAAAAATATGTTGAATAAGCTCAACACCAGCATCGGTTGTTGAGCGACCCCTAGTGAAACCAAATTGTTTACTGTGAAGCAGTCTATTACTATTGAAATGTACCATCAATTGATTAAGTATAATTTTCTCGAATACTTTACTGAATGTCGGTAATATGGAAATCGGTCTAAAATTTGTGGGGTCAGATGTACTACCGGTTTTAAATAAAGGCACTACTTTACTATGTTTCATAAGATCAGGAAACTCACCACAATCAATACATTTATTAAAAATAACAGCTAAATGAGGTGCAATACAATCAATTATAGAATTAATAAGTTTAACTGAAAGCCCCCATAGATCAACAGTGTTTTTCAAATTTAGAGATTTGAACGCTTTAATTATATCGCTAGAAGTAACAGTTGAGAATTTAAAGTCAACAGTACACTCTTTTACATTTTTCCTAAGTAAAGATACAGCGAGGGTGGGAGAAGAATTAAGAGACTTGGTAGTCGAAACTGGAATATTGGTGAAGAAAGTCTCAAAAGCGGCAGCAACATCTTGATCAGATTTTATTGATTTATCATTTATAATAAGTCGAAACTCATGATTACGTACTTTGAACTTTCCAGTTTCACTATTTATAATTTTCCAAGTCATCTTGATCTTATCATGACTATTTTTAATTTTATTTCTTATATGTATTGATTTAGCCGCAGCACAAACGCATTTAAATGTTTTTGAGTAATTCCTTACATAATTTAAAAAAACAAAATCATGATTATACTGTTTTTCCCTATATAATTCATACAATTTTCGCCTACTTATATAAATTCCCACCGTCGCCCAGTCATTGAAGACCGTATTAGATTTCCGATTAACAGTTTTTGAAGAAAAAATTGAATTATACTCATTTTTAGTTAAATTAAAAATTGAGTTATACAGTTCATTAACATTATTAACATAAATACTTGATATAAGGAGATCAGATTTGCTATTCTCTAAAGCCCTGATCAAACCGCAGCGTCCAGCTTACGTCCGCGTTGGCGTGCACGGTGGCGTCCAAGCGCGTGCAAAAGCTAGTCCTTGAGCTAGTCATACTGAAAAGCGTTCGCCAGGCTTTCACCTGACATTCACACGGCGTCACTACATAACTATGCTTTGCGATACAGATAGTGAAATTGAACAAGATTTTTTTATTTTTATACCACTAAGTTGGCAAACAAGCATACGGCTCGCCTGATGGTAAGCAGTTACCGTAGCCTATAGACGCTTGCAACACCAGGGGTATCACTCGCGCGTTGCCGACCCTGAAGAAATCTCTTCACGCCCTTTTTGAAGAACCCCATGCTGTACTCCATTGGGAAAACCACGGCGGGGAGCTCATTCCACAGCCAGAGCGTCCGCGGAAGAAAGCTCCTTTGAGCCCGCACAGTTCGAAACAATTAAACTTAAAAATTTACTTCTGTCACCTATTATTGAATATGAATAAAGGCAAAATAATTAAGTACAACATGGTCACAACATTTTGGCCCCTGATATTATGCTGATTATGCTTTATTTCTTAAAATCATAATTAATTATATCAAAACCTTTTTATTCCTGATACTATTAAATTTTGTGAATGGAAAATAGAAAAAAATATGGTGAAATTTTAGATTTCCATTGAGTGCGCGTTACGATTGTCTTCACGTATTTCCATAGCGTATTTCTATGTGTTCAAAATGTACCTATTAATGACGTGCGGCTTACATCTACCTGTTAAAGGTCTAGGTCATTTACTTGTTACGTTATCCAGCGATGTGGACTTGATTGTGAAGTATTTTCGATATGCTTACGACAAAATCATTAAAGAGAGTATAGCGGGACGAATGGTCACGTATGTATACCTGCTATAAACCTCATAAGAGGTTTCAATTGTATTAAATAAAACTAAAAAAAAATTGTTCAAAAATAACAAAATGGAACGTATAAAATATTTTATATAGAACTAGCTGTCTCCCGCAGTTTCACCCGCGTTCTCGAGATGAAAAGTAGCCTACAGCACTCGGGATAATGGAGCTTCATAGGTATACGTGGAATATTTTTAGAATCGGATTGTTAGTTTCAGATATTGGCGCATTCAAACAAACAAATTCTTCATCTTCATTATATTATAGATTGATTCGACATAAATACCTGAAGAATGTTTAAAAATTTATAAATGGTAGGTACAAGAAATAAGAATTCGCACCAAAAACATTTAATGTAAAATTGGTCAGCCAGGTTGCCAGGACTCACGGGCTCATGACGCTTTAACTGTTAAAATGTTATCAGATATCATGAAGAGCCTAGCCCCTATCTCTACAAGTCCTAACTCTACAAACACTACACCTTGCCCAAAAAGTATGCCATGGCTGATTCGCGGTTGCGGCTGTTGTGCGGACACTCCCATGGACTTATGATAAGAAATTAAGTGACTGGTCTTGAATTCTGTGTTATGCAATCGTTCTATGAATATATGGAGACTGGAGGGTGAAAGTTACAGTTTGTTTTTTGTCGTTTGTTTCCTAATGCATAGCAAATTTGATTTGAGAGATTTTGATGAATGAGTGAGTCAGTGGCAAAATAGACATGTTTTAGGTACTTATAAAAGCTAAAGTATAAAAGCTAGACAAATGTAAATTAGTGTATTTCATAAATCTGCTAACTACATCTTATCTTGAGAATTTGGACTCTAGTATTTTCCCGGCCGAAACTACGAATCAAAATATATATATATACGTATATATAATATCACGGTTTCAAAATATGAGGAAACGCTTCGAGAAAAGGTAGTTAGTGGTCTGCTTTTTTTCGTCTAGATTGTGTTAGAAAAGTGAGAGACTGGTATATCAAAAGACCTGGACTCTCACGGCTGTTCAGACCCGACACAAATTTCCAGAAATTCAGGACAACAATGTGTTATGTGAGCTCTAAAACAATACCTTCATGAAGCTACTTGCCTTATAGACCAGCAAAAGACCCTTACTTAGGGTACATTGAGTTAGCAGAATGGATGGCAGATAGAAGATAGCCCCAGAATACGACCTATTGACAGAAGATGGGTCCAGGGTTATCGTTTTCCAATGTGAGATTTTTCCCTTACACACGCTGGAAGACTGATACTGATAGAAGTCCTGAAGAAAGGTATCAACAGGCGTGTTTTAAATAAAATGTGTTATAAGGTAGAGCAACAATAATGTTGTCTTCTAATAAAGTCGCATGGAGATCAGTTTCTGACTGCTTTTAGAAGTAGTACTTGTTGAATTAATGGAGATTTTAAATGATCACACCTAGGGGAGACCGGGGCTGGTTGTGACATTTTTTTTACAAACTGTCATATTTTTTTATTGGTTTGATTTTTTTACCTGGATATAGGTTTGTTTTATTAAGTAACTATTCAGGATTTTTATTTAAAATATTTTTTATGTAGCAGACTAATATTAATGACATAAATGTATGAATTCTGAAAAAAAAGCCGTGTAACTTTCAACCCCGTGCTCGGGGCTGGTTGTTACACTACTCGGGGCAAATTGTTACAATAAAAAACAAACGTATTATACGAGTTTTTAGTAGAAAAAATCATCACAATCAGTTGCTTTTCTTAATTTAAATGACATTATGTCTACAAAGAAGTCTTTTGCCTCATTACAACGAAAACAATCAACTTAAATGAAACAAAATTACAAACTTCAACTTTGTTTGATCTTGTACTTCGTAAAAACAAAATCTTTCTCACCTACTAATGAACAAAACATTTTTTTAAATAGAAAATAAACTACACTTGAAAAAAAAAGACAATCAGATCTATAAGGAAAATCAAGCAGTTCAGTCACTGTAGTCTGAACAATCACATTCGCAATTCAAGCAAATGTAACGTGCTATATTTCCTCGTAACACACTTCACATGTGACCATTCTTAGAAGCTAATGAGCTACACACTCGACCCATTCCTAACTGGATTTCTTCGGATCAAAAGGATCACAAATCACAACATATCAGACAAAAATAACCATCCTCTACTTCACTTTCTTCGCATGTAACCTTCCTCTTTAGGAGACTTTTTTTTCCTAAAAAAAAAAGTAAAAAAAGTATATAGCACAAATTATATCAGTCGGCAACAAGCACTACGGGGTAGGTAGTGACAAATCACAACCTGCCCCGAGCAAATGTAACTTTTAGCCCCAACGCCAAAATTGCCCCTATAAGGTGACCCTGTGAAAACGTCAATAAACGTAGCTGTACAAACGTAGACTCATTGCAAAACGAAAGCATTAGGGCGTAAATATCACAACAAAGACATATCTGCCTTTATGGAACATAGGTTACAAACCAATATTACTAAAAGTGTAAAATTTTACTAACCTACGCTTTTAATGGCGGCACGCTTGGGCTCCTCTCACAAAAACGCTGGCGCCACTGGCTCTCGTGGCGTGCTAGCCGGTGGCGACGGGAGTATTTGTCCCTTTTTAACGTCAGTATTGCGTTATCTGTTTCGCAACCATTGCCACTGTAACTACCTACCCCTGTCACAACCAGCCCCGGTCTCCCCTACTGGCCATTTTTGGCGTAGATTCCATTCTTAAGATTAAGCCATGGATATTTTAAAAAATCAGGACGGGGAGTCGCCTTATACGAAGTGAAGCACCCCAAGTAAGCCGGGCCGTCTCGTAAATACAAGCCTCACACACACATGTATACCGTAGTAAGCCGATTGTCATTTCGGATTGTGACGTCGACAGTGACAAAGAGGCTCAGAATCACGTGTGCCTGCTTGGGCAGGTACTGATTTTACTCAGTACTGAACCAAGCAGGCACATACGTAGGAAATATAGTGATAAATTGCGCTAGTGGAAGATCTTTTGCAGGGCAGGAGTCGGGGGAATTATAGGCTCGACTTTACTGTCTACTCAATATTATATAGAATGTAGAAAACCAAAATAAAATGTTCATAAATTTTTACAACAGTTATGATCTAAACAAAAAAATATATGTCCAAGGAAGGTCGGACGGAACCCTCGGCAGGTAGTCAGACTCATACTCGCGTTTTTATTTAAATCTTGATGGTATACGATTATAGGTAGCCTACTATAGTGTTCAGACAATTTGACTTTACATCGAAAATACTGAATAAAAATTTTTTAAGGGTAGGTAAGGGTACCTAATTATTTAATTATAAAATAATTTTACTTAAACTTATAAACATAGTTAATTTAAAAAAAATTAACACTCAACATATTTCAATGTTTAATCATTTATTGTAATAGGTACAAAATTAAAAAGAAATCTTGGTAGGTATAATAATACTGATATTAATAAACTTAAGTATTTATTAAATATTTATAACCACCAAAAAATATACTTATTTTGAAGACTACTGAACTGACCTATTGCGAAACATGCCGGAAAAACAAAATCAGTCGCACCGGAAACTAAAGGAAAGCACCAAAAATGCCGGAAATGTCAAGTAAAGCTCATTTCGGTTAGCGTAGGTATATTACGAAAGAACACTAAAATGTAATAATCGTAATAACGTTCCAATATATTTAAACACTTTGAAAAGGCAACAATAATGACTAGATATGTTTTTCTCCTAAATAATAAAAAAACCTACCAAATATAAAATTCTGACGTTCACACGTCACACGAGAGGGTAACACACATGAAAAAATCACACAAAAAAGTATGCATTGCGACAACCGCACTTTTTAAAGTTTGGAAAAAAATATTAGAAATTTGTTAGCACTTAAAAAAAATTGGCACAATTCGCAGCGTGCAGTAACGAAGAAAGTGGTATGACAAACTTACCTGTGGTTCACGATGCCTCCATGTGTTAACAGGTGGCGTTCGCAACAAGTCGAGTGGTGCGTTCCACAGGTCGCGAGCGTGCGACGGCTGCGGCGGCCTGGCGGCAACACGCGGCGAGCGCACGCCCGACGCAAGCGCGACTATAACCCCTCCCCCCATCGATTTTCGAAGTACGCCGCCTGAAGGCGCGGTATACTAATGCCGAGAGCTGCAGAATCGGTTCCCTTTCATTATACTTTTCCCTAACTCAGAGGAAACGCTGTCCCATAACACAGATAGAATGGTCGGAAAATGCCTATGCTCGAGCGAGTCGCACCGCAACACAATAACGCAAACTAAGCTCCGAACGTGGACGTGGCTTTACTTTGAAAACAAATTAGTAGTTGCAAATACTAACTATTATATAAGAAATTCTCGAAAAAAGATGAAACATGAGTCCTGCGGAATATTGACATCAGAAGGAACATACAATTTCTTAGACGGGAAAATCAATAATTGTCATTTGATTCCTTGTAGAAACGCGAAGTGAGCCTAGTAAAAAATGAAAGTAGATAACTACCGCTAAATATGACACCTCACCAAATCTATGGCAGTTGAACATGTCCTGAGTTACCTAATTTAATTTACTGCGATCAATTTAGGTTGGGAGGTTTGCAAAATGCTGTACAAAATGTTACCTAAAATAGGATAATTGTTTTTTTTTAAGAATATGTTCTGCTAACCCCAGAGTTATAAAAAGCAAAATACTATAACGGAAGCCGCATAGATAAACCTACGAGAATAACAGAAATTAGTTATTCCGTATTTTAAACATAGCTCCATATGATCTACCTCTGTGCCAAGTTTCATCCAAATTAGCCTAGCACTATTTTATATTTATTAATTGCATTATAATATTGGGCTACTCCCGTTTGGCACCCTTCGGGTACGGAACCCTAAAAAGCGATTACAAGTATACTTACCGTCAAATAAATGCCACACAGTTTTGGCGGGGACGTTTCATTTTCGTTTCTATTTTCATAAATTCGTGTATTTTGAGTTTTATTGCATACTAGCTATCCCCCGCGGTTTTACCTACCAAAAAAAGTTCCTAGTCCTACCTATGTCCTTCTCCATACCATAGGCTATCTGCATGCTAAATTTCATGATAATGCGTTGAGTAGTTGAGGCGTGAAGGCGTAACAAACAAACAAACTCGCTTTCGCATTTAAGTCAGGATTATCGGTGGTATTTTATCCAATGAAGATCAATCCATGTGCACCAGTGAAGTGAAGGAAAATGAATTATCGTTTGTGAATTCTCAAAAAGTCCGTGAAGAGTTTTAATACGATAATCACCATTGTAGTAAACCATGCCTTTTATGGACTGTGACTGACTATAATATGTGAAAGTGATTTATTGTAACTGGAAATTATAATTTAACTCGACACTGACAGAAATAAGTCGTAATTTGAATTTGTTTGCCAAACTTAAAACCAGAAGAAGAAATATGGAAATGCCAAACAGGATCAAACAAATTTCAAGCCAAACACGTTTTTACGATTATTTATAACTTATTTACAAGTGATTTATTCACGCAACGGTTAAACTGTTTGTTATTATAGATTAAAGTACTGTTGTCAGAAAAGGTTGCTCTGGTTGTTATATCACAAATATTCACAAATTATATAAATTATTCAAGACTTTTACCAAGCATAGGCAAAGAGAATATAACGCTACGCTAAGAAGCATAGGTACGTTCTAATCATGAACCTAGAAAATGCATGGTTCTAATAATAGATTTGAAAATGGTGACATCGAAGATCAAACCCGCTTTCAATTCAACTACAAAGAGGTTTGGTAAAATTACTGTACATCCTAGTCTAGACCCGAGTGGACTTTATACAATAAGACCCGATGGTTGCGACCCTTGCCTTTACCACCCACAGCCGTTACACAAAATATATGAAGTCAATAAAAGCCGCAATCTTGATAAGAACCCGTGGCAATATAAAAAAGAACTAGAAGACTGGGCGAAAAATTTAGGTTACAGAAATTCCAAAATCCTCAAAGAACGCAAGTGGTTCGGTTCCGTATTGGGCCCGGCATGGCACTCAGTCCCTGAATTATCAAAGTACAAACCTGCGTGCAAAAACGTTGGTTTCGGGAGAACACCTCGAACAAAACCTTCGAAGATTTCAGTACCTGGTCCTGGTACTTATTATAAAGCTGTCCCTTTCAAACAGCCATATGGTCCACATTCAAAAAGACATACATTTGAGAGAGAAGAACCGTGCAGGTTTAAAGATATGGTACCAACGTGGTCCCTGGCTCCAGACCGATATACAATCATAGACAAGGACTGTATCGAGCGAAAATCTAAAAAGATCGTGTCATTGAGAGGTCCATACGATCTTTTTACTGGTAAACGAGATGGTAGTACGATTAAAAATCACTTTAGCACGTCTCTGAAATGTGCTGCAGCAACATGGCCTAATGCGTTCAAAGGATGTTTTGAAACATATAAGAAATCACACTTTGGTGTAATGAATAAAACAAACAGAAATTTGCCATATCGCGGCAGAAATGCAATCGCAGAATTATCTATGTGTGTACGTAAACCTGACGATCCCTGTGCGTGCACCTATAATGTAGACAAGCCCAAAGTATTTGTGAAAAATAAGCATGGCTTCAATAGTTCCTATGATAGACCGCCCGGATACCAACGCGTTATTGTGTGGCCAGGAGTTGGGAGATACAGCGTTAAGAAAATGACTTGCGGTTTACCGGGCCAGGGTCATAAACACGTATTTTTGAGCAAATTGGGCAGAACAATTGGTGCAGTTATACCTCAACCCATGAATTCCTTCTAATCTAGGTATCACACTTTCTTCCACAGTATGTTTCATTTTATAACGGCGTGTCTGTCTACCTCTTACTTTTGTAATAAAATATGTTATTCTTTTAAATACTAGCAGCCTATTTCTACGCCAAAAAACATTTTCCAATTCCAACCTAATAACGCAAACCATACATTACAAACAGATAACATTGATTTTTATATAGATCTAGGTAAATTCATCGTTACCATATTCTAGCGCTGATCATCGGTGTCTACGATGGTTGTAAGGACACAAAACCTAGAAGGAAACTGGCTCTCAAGTGCAGCTGCGGGAACACACCAGCAGATGCTTGGTGACAGGTAGCCAGCGAGGCGGGTACTACGAAGTACCCTAGCAACGTGCTATGTTACGCCAGTACTATAATGCCCCGTCCACACGTTTGCCAAGCCTCGACAAGCGTCCACAAATTCAAACTTGTAGATGGGTGTTGGGCTTGGCTTGCAAAAGGTTTGCAAGCGCAAAGGAAGTTTGCGGCAAGCGCTTGCGATGCACCCACACGTTTGTTTGGTTAGTAACTTTAGTTCTCTTGGTAGTTTGTGGTTAGTATCGCTTGCGCGCTGGTGACAAAATGACGTGTGCGTGCGTACTGTTTAAATTATTTAATGCATAAAAATAAACTTTCTGCGTTAAAAAATATAGTTAATGGTCTATCCAGTAATATTACAATTCCTCAAATGCTACCCTTCATTTTGGACGTAACGGATTGATCAGACAAAAGATACTGATGCATGGAATCATGTCAGAAAATTTTAAACAAGCATGTCAAGGAAATAAAATACATGAAATAAATACGTGTGATCACATTCCGCAAATGTATGTGAATACCAATGTTCGGCTCCCTTAATTCGTCCAAGCGTTTGTAGGAGTTTGTTTAAAGTTTGCGGCAAAAGGCAAACGTATGGCCGCGGCATTAGTTTTTTTTTTTTTTTTTATACCATTTAGGTAGCATACAAGCATACGGCCCGCCTGATGGTAAGCGTTTACCGTAGCCAATGGACGCTTGCAACACCAGGGGTATCACGCGCGCGTTGCCGACCATGCAGAAATCTCTTCACAGCCCTTTTGAAGAACCTCATGCTGTACTCCATTGGGAAAACCACAGCGGGGAGCTCATTCCACAGTCTGAGCGTCCGCGGAAGGAAGCTCCTTTGAACCCGCACAGTACGAAACAATTCAGGTTTCAATATGTCAGGATGGACTCCCCGTCGATGGCTGGAGTTGCGATGGTGGAAGGTAGCCGTGGGCATCATCTTAAACAATTCTTCAGAACATCGACTGTTGTACAAGCGGTAGAACACGCATAAGGAGGCAAAGTCTCTCCTCAGACTGAGGGGATCTAAACCGCTTGTGACCTCGGGATCGTCGACAATTCTGATGGCACGTCGTTGAACCGAGTCTAAAGGATCATGCTGGTATCCAGGTCCCCCGCCCGTAGATGACAGCAGTGAAGTATATATGACAGCAGGTTGGACCTGATTATCACTTTATTGTGAGTCTTTAAGCTAAGAAAGAGGCCTCCTAGGCGGCTTGAAAACTTCCACAGTAGGATGACCTTGAGCAGTAGGCTACCTACCTCCACCGATCTGTAGTGGGCATGCGTGGTGGAGTATTTGCCCATACCCTTTCACCCTCATTTGTGAAAGGAGACATGGGCTCAGCAGTGGGACATTACTGGCTGAAGATGCTGTGTTACACGCTCTCTTTTACAGCGATGGACTGCCTCATTCCGAGTGGAAGTCTATAATAGGAGTCACTTGACTTGTTGAACCAGTTGGTTAAGATACCACCTTTCGCACCGCAGGTTTTGGATTCGATTTCTACCCAGGACATGCATTTGTGTGCATGAACTGTTACCCATAGGTACTTACTCAGGGGGTTTAATTATATAAATAATTACAAACAAAAAAGTAGTAAGCCACCTTCACGCTATGGGATTATACATAACATATATTAGGTAGGTAGGTACAGTATGAGGCACGAGTTGTGGGTGAGCACATAGGCAGTAGTGGCGGCAAGCTCGCGCATGGGCACTTTTAGCCAAATCACAGTCGCCAAATAACACGCGATAATCCAATAGCCTACGAGCATCGACTGACGAACCAATACGGATCATATCATAAGATAAGAATCATAGATAAGAAGAAGAAAGGTAAATGTCAAAATGAAATGTTTTTGAACAATGACCACCATTGGGCACTACTATACATGACTTTTATGGACGGACATTGCGGACTTTATGCATGTACTATATGAAAGTGTATTTATTTTGTGACTAATAATATATATAGGTAGCCATTACCTACTGGCCTTACCCCGAAAAGTGCACGCACACTACGGATTCTGATACTTTTGGCTGACAGCACACCGTTGAAGCATTCAATACTTGTTTATTTATTCACTACATAATTATTAAGCCAATACCGTATTTTCTTTCTAAATCAACTTTTGATATTTCGTTATAATGCGATTCACTTATGCCCGGTTTCAATAAACAAAAACGAATCGTTTTGCTTACCAATGGTAGGTTTTTTATTGCCAAACTGGGCATATAGATCATTTCGTAAGCTAATTTTACCTGTGATAGCTACTTCCATATGGTAGGGTCTGCTATGCAAAGCTTTGAGGTCTTTGCTTAATTATTAGTAAAGATATATCTTCATTTTAATAAATCTTAACCGGTAACGATCCGTAAATTATTGAAACTGGGCCAGATAACCTCACCTCAGGTCCAAATAGCGACATCTACTGAGCGTCACATAAGCGTGTAATTTTATAGCCCTCCAAACTCTTGTTTCCGGAACATTAAATAAAAGAATTGGAATTTTCATGGCCGTTTTAATTGAGGAACAAAGCTAAAGAAAGCATTGTATGGATTAAACTACCGGCACTGTTACATTTACTCATTTTAAATAATATCAAGGACAATAAGTACCTAGAGTAAGTAAGTATACATACATTGTATCACTTAGTTTTGCTCCCCAATCTTAATATTCATTTATTGTTAAAATTTTATTGATAATATAATTAGGTACAGTATTTTTACAAGTACATAATGACTATGTTACGTGTCGTAACACATTTGGATACCACTAGATATAATTTCTGACTTTCAAAAAATAAGTAATTAATAAGCTCCAAATGCGACGACTACACCTCACGGCAGACAAAAATAAATTTAACTATATACATTACCAGACACTAGAAGCGATATTGTAGCAATAACATAGCTCTATACATACGGATTGAACTACTGTAACTCGGACATTTAACTGGAAGATAAGCGCATAGGTACTTTAGTTATCTTTTCATAGGCTATTCTTTATCAAATGGATACGAATCTCTATGTTTAAGAATACTCTGGCTGACTGATTGATGAACTTAGAAACTTGCTTGGCAGAACCCTTCCTTTAACAAATCCTGGCTGTTGCAGTTTTTAATTTCAAACTGTTAGGAGGTGCATATTTTTTTCATGTAAAAAAAATTAGAAATAATTTTCGTAAAAAAGAGTTGCAATTCAAACTCAATTAATGTCACAATTTTCATGATTAAAGCGATTGTTCCGTCTGTAGGTATACGCTACCACAAAACAAATTACAATTTATCTTCGAAATCATACCACAAAGTTTTTTTTGCTACGAATTGCTTTACAATGAGGAGATAATATCTAAACTTAAAATTAATAATAATTAATAACTATGCATGTTGCGTATTATTATACTTATAAGGCCAACTTGCGTCACCTGGATTAATTTTTTTAACATTTATTCCGAATTATCTGTGTCAAAATGAAAATTTTAACCCAGGTTGACGCAAGTGGGCATTAGTCCCGATTTTTATACAAAACGTACCTTACTTCATCTTCTAAAGTTCTAAACGATCAAAACAACTTGTATCTAAATAAAACCTTACAAAAAAGGCGGGATAAGCCATAGTATTCACTTAACTAATAACTTCGGCACTTGGATGAGTTTGAATACTGATTCAACAGCTATGACTGAGTAAACAGAGAAAAGTTTACAAAACAAGTTTCACATTGTAATAACTTTTTTTAAGCTGTATTAGACATGCGGTAGAAATAATATAACATAAATCGTGACTTCTTTGACGTCGAGTGAGATCTGTTATAATGTTAGAATATAATAAAAGTACATATTGTGCAGCGTACGATCGAAACTTGAATAACGAGAAAACAAACCCTCAACCCCAACCTACTGAAACGTCAATAACATCTGGACCGACAGACGGTCCTATTCGTCGATATATTAGGAACGTCTGAACTCGAGGTGGAGCCTAGGATCTCTTGTTTTAGTGAAATTCCGAAATGCCTTTATAACATGCGTATCCAACGACGGTAAGGATTCAAAGTATTGTAGGTAGTTATAGCCTGGAGTTCACAAATGACAAGTTGTGTGACACCTTGTAAAATGGAGTTATATACCGTAAATATAATAATAATACTTCCGTATAGTACCTATTCGTTAGTAGTAAGGTACATAGCTGGAACTTTCTGAAGGATCTCAACGAATCAAAACGAACATTAAATACTATCATAGAAAAAATTAAACTGACAAAATCTTTGGTTGCATTCGTAGTTATAAACGATCTAGGTTACAATTGTTTCTTTGCATTATTTAAGTATTTTATCAAAGACATATCTAGACTTAAGACTTACTTAAAGATCTCAATTACATTTGTACATGCCAAAAACTGAATTGCATCTGTCGTACGCAAAAAACAATATTTGAAGATGATAAAATTATGTAACCTACTGTAAATTAATATAAAGCAGAGAATCAGCTCAGATTGGTCAACAAAAACAACATGTGATCCACAGACGCCTCTGAAGCTAATAGGGAAAATCTATAGGTCCGTGATATAAAGATTTAAGCCCTGATCAAACCGACGCGTCCAGCTTGCGTACGCGTCGGCGTGCAAGCCGGCGCCCGATCAGCTGTTGTGTACGTTTGTAGCAACGGGTTCACATCGACGCGTCCAGATGTTATGTATAGACTTGTTAGATGAGTGTGATGGATGGACGAAAGTGGATGGATATTCCGGGAGAGGAATCCGAAAAACTAAGAAGAGTTTATACGAGTAAAACCAGTATAGTTATTATGAGTTAGTTAGGTTTAGTTGACTTTTAGTAGTTGAGGTTTAGTTGAGTTAGGTTTGAGGTTAGGTTTATCCCATGAACCCGAGTTCATCCATTTACCTTATCGTTACCATTTTTGTCGTGATCTAGTCTACTATTACCGTCAACCAAATAGTCTCAAGATCCGAATTAATATAGACCTTCACCCTCTCCATCTGTTTAATGGATGAAAAAGAGGTTATATCAAAAATTTGTGGGATCAAAAATAAATCGCGTGTGTTATCTTAAAAAATCCAGACTGATTTATTAAAAATTAAATGTAAGAAAACGTGCCTAAAAATATTACTTTTTTGAGAAAGTATCTATGAGAGAAACAGATACCGAGCATGAATTCAGAGTCCAGATTGGTTACGAATATAGCTCTTATCAGCGATAAATATTTGTTAGGTAAATAATATATCGATTTAGATACTCCATTCCTCGACCCCGTCTCTGGTATCGATCAACTATAGGTCATTCCGTATGAATAGATAGAAGTCAGCTCTGTCAAGTGTTGTTTTGTTTTAACATAAAGTTTTTGTTATAATAATGTATCGGGTCTATTCGCTCACAGATTATCAAAATATGATTTTGGCTAACCTTAACGTTTCGAGCAAGTTGCATTGATCGTGGTCACGAGTAGACTGGTAATATCTCGGAACTATATAGCCAACTTGAAAGAATATCGGAAAAATAATCTAGGGTAAAAATATACAAATATTGGTCTGAAAGAGGTTCAGAACATTCTGAACCTCTCAAACGACATCGTTTAGGCCAATATTTATTACTAGAAATCGTAAACTGTAGTGTGCGTGCAGTACGAATGTACTTACAATTTTAAAATCACTAACACAACGTAAAATTAGGTTTCTTTTTAATTTGCCTCGAAAAAAATCTTAAAGCTGCTATTTTGTTAAAATATAGATCTATACTATTTGTTTCCGACTTCGGTTTCGGTTGCGACACCGATATACCTATTAAATTTAAAACCTCGTCCGTATATCCCTACCATAAAGTATTCAATAACTATGTATGAACTCTAGTCAGGCTGCATCTAGGCACTATTTTGAAGTTAGCGAAAAAAAATATTTAAAATAATTAAAATTAATTAATTTTAATTTTATTTATTTTAAATATTTATTTTATATAATTCTTTCGTTGACTTTAAAATGTTACCTAATTACTAATTCAGTTTTAGAGTTCTAGCATCGCTATTCTAGGTAATACTATATGTATAAAATATGAATTTTCAATTTCATTTATAATGTGTATTGAATACCTCTCACAATGTGTCACCGACTGAGTACATGCATATTACAACAGTAACAGATTATTCTACCCGCGATATTGCTCGAACGAATTAAAATTAATACAATTTTGTAACATATTCCAGTAACTAATAGCTGTGGAAAGCCAGATTGCCGGTAAGCAAACATTCAAAATCACATTGGCTCAAGAACTTACAATTTTTTTTATAAAAAAAGGACCTATCTAATGCTGGTTATTTAAGGACACATATAAAATTCTCTGATTTATACTTAATTTTTAATGTAGGTTCAAGAATTAATAAAAAACTATAGCCGTCTCACCTAGGCGCCCGCGCTCTTCTCGCGACTGACTGAGATAGCAACAATAATAATTAAAATGCAAAACGCGCGCAGACGACCTCGTGAATGTCCTCTTACCCTAAAATTATCTTAAATCCTAAATAGCACTCGTATTTTTCGAAATAACTTCTTATATCTATTATATATATTGTGGTATCAACGAAACACGAGTGCTTAAGGGTATCGAAATAAAATTTAAAATAATTTCAGCAGAAAAATCCTACGGCTTCCTTAATCCTGTCAGTGAGCGCATCCTGTAGGCGTTTAGTGTTATATAATAGCGGCATTTAAGTTAGAATTTTACTCCACTAGATGAAAAACTGAACATTTGAGTAAATTATAATAAAACTAAAATATTATAAAAAAATACATTCATGTTTTATACCATAATTCGAAAGACCAGCTTTCTATTTTTGATAATTCGGAATGATAAACATATAATGGCCAAACAACTACTTATTGAACATGGTATACAGATCATAAAGTTTATATAATATGTTCAATTCAAAACAGATTGTAGAATATTTGATAATTTTAAGAAGTTAACGATTTAAATGGGAATATTATGTATCTAAGGATCAATTCATATAACCAAGGAAGAGTAGGGAGGGGAAACCAATCGAATATTTAAATTCCCATTCGTACTTTATCACTAGTATCTGGGTGGCCGAGCTTTGCTGAAGACTCGGTAAAGTCGGTAACTCGGACGTTTTCCCAGAACTAGCTAGATCGCCCCTAAAAACCCACAAGCAAAATTTCATGGAAATCGTTAGAGCTGTTTTCGAGATCTCAAAACATATATACAAATATAGCTCGTTTAATAGTATAGGATTACTTAACTTCTCGGAAATTCACGTTACTCTTTTCTCATATCGAAATTTTCTTTATTCCATTGATATAAAGTTCAAGATGCGATTAGGAGGCTAATTGCTTCGCGCCGCGGTACATATCGATGTGAGCTGATCCTTACACTTAATTTTCCTGTGAATTGATCAATATAGTTATAAATGCGGAATTAGTTTGGAAGATACATTAACGATTTTTAATCAGTTGGACAGTGTCAAGGAAAAATGGCATAAACTATAAAGACAAACATCTTTCTAATACTAAAAACGCAATAGACAACTAATTTAGTGATGTGCCAAATCAAGTAGCAAGAACAACTCAATGTCTCTTGGATAACTTTTATTTGAGGATGATGAGAAGTTATAACGTAGAGTATAACTTTCGTAAGCTTGTATGGGAACAATATTTAATATATACATACTGGGTGGAGATTTCGAGATGGCATATTTTCGAAACCTATGTTGGATTAGCCATTCTGAACAACTTTTACTAGGTATATGTATGTGCCTGCAAAATTACTTGGATAACGCGATTATAAGCCAGACAAAGTCATTGCATACGCTGATAAGGTAGAGCCATGGTGGCATGAATCCTGACGATACAATTTCAATGCTTCATACATAAAAAGAACACTCTTATTCTGTCAACTCAGTGGCATGTAAATATATCATTTACTAAACAAGAACGAGCACATCACTATAATTTAAATAAACGGCATACATTTTCTAGTTATATCAAATATACACGGAACAACATATACAGTTTATTGTTTTATATCTTTTTGTAATTATAATTATTTTTTTCTAATCATTATTTTATCAGTTCAAACGGTACTAAATATACCTGGTTTTAATTAATTCAGTGTAATGTATCATCGTGACTCGCTACAGGTATAACAATGTATCTAAAGGTATAAGGAGGTTCCTAATTTCTTTAAACCGTAATTTGAAATTGGTTTTAGAAACAAAGAACAATAAGCCCATTATTTAATATTAAATATAGACTTGATAATTATTCTGAAAATAAAAATGACCCATATTATGCACTTTTTTTCACAAACCAATATAACTAGCGGCTTAGAAAGCATGTACCATTTTCATACAATAATATTTTTAAGTAATAAATCACTGACGGGTGCAAAGCACAATAAAATTGTGAAACGATTAATTTCGTTTTAACAGTATAGTAAAATAATATTTCTGGAAATACTAATATGTATTATACGCGTGATTGCCGCCCGACATATATATCTACCTTTACAATAAAAGTAAATTATTCAATCAAAACATTGTATATTTGTTAATTAAAAATATTTCGAAAAGGTGAAAGTGAATAATGAGCAGTAGAACATATTTCGGTAATATTTAGGCATCTCAAATGTTGCCAAGGCCATGAAAGTACGCCGCGCCGTGTATATTCACTATTTAACATTGCATCACCTGATTACATTGATTAATTATATTATAAATTACAACAAATGAATATTATTTACTAGTTTGTTTGTTTATATTAATTATTATTATTAGTTTAATTCAGTTTGCAGTCAACTCATTTCACCATTGAATTATTTGAATATGTACAGCATAAAACTAGACAACTGCAATATTAGTTAAAATAAACAAAAGGCAATTTTCACATCGTATAATGATGAAATAAAGGAGTATAAACAATACATTAAATCAATAATCTTAAAAAAAAGCGTAACGTGCCACTTTCTAAGTTATGTAATGAATTGTGTAATTTGCACCCGCCGAATCAGTAATCTATCGCATGATCGACATAGGTCTGGTATTATTCGTAACTTTTTTAAATAAAACAATTATTCACAGTACAAAAGGGTTACATGCTAACTTACCAAAAAACAATTACATATAATTATGTCAAAATTATTAAACTAAAAATCACAAAATCGGTCAATGAAATTTTAATCTGTAATGTCTAACATAATCATTAATAAATTTACACCTACCAAATTATTCGCTAAACTTATAAATTAATCCCACCCTAAAGGATGCACATGAGAAAATTAAGTCATCACATCCTTACAGGTTTACATAGATTTTTAACTAACTATTAATAGGACACTTACACGGTATCTGCATTTGCAGTTCCATTGATGCAAAAGATACTTTGACGACATAGTGAAGTGTTAAATTCATCGCTGTGGGTTCCTGCGGACCGCTTTTTTGACGCGTCGCATAGTAGTGGGTGCACTGCCCATGTTGAACTGAACATGGGGCGAACCAACGGGCGCACCGCCACCGAAACTGTACACGCCAGCTTGAGGCCCAGGCTGCTGTTGCTGCTGTTGTTGCTGCTGCGGCTGTTGTTGAGCTTGTTGCTGATGCTACAACCAATAAAACACCCATATAATATTAATATTTAAAGTTCAAACACTTTCCAAAATATAAAATAACATTTTGGATAACTTCTAGCAACTTGTGACCCCAAGATTGCCATACATAATTTTGTTCATATTGCGACGTAGAAGAAGAATATTGAAAAAAAAACGTATTTCCGAAAATACTCAAATTTTTTAATAAATTTTACTGCCACTTTTATTTTCTTCTAAATTCAACGCATGGTTCTTATCAGCGTTTTTCTCTCAGACCTGTAGTTCAGAATGTGCCCATACTGGCTAGAAAAAAAAACATCCTGTATATCTCGAAACGGGCCCATAACACATGACTTTTGTTTCATTACAGTATATATTTAAAAATTCTTAACTTATTATCGGCTTTATTTAACTTGAAAGGATTTTTGAGAGAGGTAGAGCGTAGCGTTTATTCGCTCAAAGAGCAGCTCGACTGAGGAAGTACCTCCACCTTACAGAATACCGCAGCCAAATAACTTTATGTTGTGTAAAGTTGTGTTCCTGCGCGTGAGTAAGGTCGCCAGAGCTCATAGGGGAGGGGGAAAGGTCGGTAACGCGTGAGCGATGCTTCGTGAGTTGAAAGCGTCCATATTGCTACGGTAACCGCTTACCATCAGGCGGGCCGTATGCTTGATAACGGACATAGTCGTATAAAAAAGAACTAGATTAGAACTACTATAGGTTAGTATCATTTATTATACTTACGGTATTGGTCAAAAGCAGAAGTAAGGTATTGGTCAAAAGCAGAAGTAATGAAAAACCAAAAGTATTATATGACCACTAAATGTTAATTGCTTACCACATGCTTAGTACTGGTTATAATCACAAAAAGCACATTCAAAAAGTTTGAGTTTGTATGAATTCCATGGCAATCCATTGTTACAACTTTTATGAAAATACAAAGTTAGACTTAAAATAATCAGTAGAACCCAAGTAAATCATATAGCCACAGAGATCGATAGAGAGGTTGTCTTACGCGGAACGCGAGACAGTTATATGAGCGTTCAGCGCATACAACGCAAAAATCGCTTCAGTCGTAACCTATTCGAGGTAAGTGCGCGAGCGGACGATATTTATTTAAATACCGTATTGTTCAGTGATCGACTGAAGTGAACTACAAGAATCATGGTGTCATTTATCACTTTTAAGCATCAAATTTTACACATAAAATGATTTTAGCTAGGTCATTACCAAGGTACAACTTGAACAAAGAACATGAAGTGCATACATTGCTGTTTAGTTCTACAGGAGCGTAAGGCTAACTTCGTATGTATGTATGTAAACGTTTATTAGTGAACCTTTTCAAAATAATTACATAATTACATCAAACTGCATAGCAGTTTGTTGGCAGGTGAGCTCTCACATTCACTTATACAATTAATCACATTGGTAATACATACATTTTAAATAGGTATTTTACTACTACACCCTAATATATTATTACTATTTTAAATATTTAAAAGAGGAATTTTAATTTTAAACTGCTTTGAGAAAATGAGATTTTATTTGATTGTTTAATACAAATATATCTTTTTTGAAATATTCTTGTGGAAACTATTAAATATCTTTGGTTTTAAGTACTGCAAAGTTCTTGTGCCATGGTAATTTGATGGAATATATTTTTCTATAAACAGCTTAGGTACTCGTCTAGTTGGCCTATTCGTGTCTGGTATCATATAAAATTCCTCCGTTTGGTACTGTTGTAAAGCCAATTGATATGCAACTTTGTCGTGCACGGGGAGTATACCACACTCTGTGAACAAGCGCTCGTAATCCCCCTCACAGCTATCCCTGATTCTTTTAGTTACTAATATTTTTTTAAATCTAATCTATATTTTTTTTATTTGGTCTAAATAAGTTTTGAATGTTCGTCCGTATGCTACTACTCCATAGTCTATGAGCATATAGCACTGGTCTGCTTACGATATTTTTTAAGGTGGTAAAATTTACTAAGCATTTATCTTAATTTATTGCAGACTTCCATTACATGAGTTTTCCAACTAAGAGTTCTGTCGACTGTTAACCCAAGATATTTATACGTTTTTTACAAATTCTATTTTGAGACAACTACAACCTTATTTTATTTTTGTGCAAACATTTGTACGAGTAGGGTGACGATATGTGCATATGTTTCGAACATGCAATGAAAATCGTGTCATGCGATTCGTCCATCTATCTCTATACACGCATGTGTATGTAGATCCGAGAGTGCGGTGTGGCGTGGTAGTGCGTATTTACAAGCGCTTACGAACATGTGAGTTCTTGGGCTGTGTGAGTAAAAATTGTCTACTATTGGTCTATTGGCGTTCGTTTACGTGTAGTTGTGATATTAAGTGGGGAGTTTCGTGGGACATCAGGTCTAAGCTAATTCCAAGCGTCAAAGCCCATCTCTCGATATCTGTGCATATAGCAAAGTCATTGACAAATTTAATTAACCATCGACGGATCATTTAATGTGAGAAAATATAGGAAATGAAACAAGTGACAGATTGGTGTCTGATGGAACAAAAAAGGAATAAATGCAGTCATGTTAGAAGATGACTTGAGGATGCAGGCAAAATATAATCGAGCAGAGAACATAAATAAATTAAAAAAATAACAATAAAAGCATTTATAATAAAAATATTAGTAGCTCTAATGAAGCATACCTTTAGTAAATAAAATACATGTTTGTTTTTTGATGAAAAGCAACCGTAATTTCACAATAGATTACAAAGTCTCACCTGTCCAAATCCAAATACGCCAGCCTGTGGAGAGCCGAAACTAAATGCTGGCGCCTGCGCAGGTGTGAGCGATGGTGCATCAAAAGACTGGTTGGGCGTGCCGAAGGTAGGTGCAGTACCCATATTTGGTGTTCCAAACATGCCCATGCTCGGCACGTCGTTACTCGACGGTTGCGCAGCGCCGAACATATTGGAAGTACCCGTCTGATTTCTCACTGCACTTGAGAACAACGACACTGAATTATTGTTATTCGTATTCGACATTCCGAACACGACCTGCGCTGCCTGTGTGTTGCTACCGAATGCAGGCGCAGCAGTTGCTGACTGGGTGCTACCGAAGGCAGGCGGAGCTGTAGCTGACTGTGTGTTGCTACCGAAGGCAGACGTAGACTGAGTATTGCTACCGAAGGTAAGTGCAGCAGTAGCTGACTGTGTATTGCTACCGAAGGCAGGCGCAACAGTAGCTGACTGTGTGTTGCTACCGAAGGCAGGAGCAACCGTAGCCGATTGTGTGTTGCTACCGAAGGCAGGTGTAGCAGTAGCTGACTGCGTGTTGCTACCGAAGGCAGACGCAACAGTAGCTGACTGTGTGTTGCTTCCGAAGGCAGGCGTAGCAGTAGCCGACTGTGTGTTGCTACCAAATGCTGGCGTAGCAGTATTATTAGCGTTGAAAGGCGCCGACGAGCCGAACGTAAACGCTGAAGGTTTTTGTAAGCTATGTGTCGCCGTCGTTGAATTCGTTGCGAATAAATTAGTAGATGCATTGTTATTAGATGACCACAAATTCTCTTTTTGAATCGATCCGCCGAATATTAATCCGGGTGTAGAATTAGACATCGCGGTTCCAGAAGGCAAGCCGTTCCCGCTGGCTAAAGTATCAGTTGATAGTTCATTGCTTCCTCTCAAAGAGTTGTTTGTTGACAAGGCTTTGCCACTACCCAAGGGTCCACTACTGATCAACGCATTCCCAGTCGACAGTCCAACGCTTCCACCTAAAGAATTACCAGACACTGCATTACTAGCACCAATTCCATCGCCAGAAGTGAGTGTAAACTTGTTTGTCGTCCCAGCACTATCAGTTCCAAAAGTAGCAGGTTTGAACATTGATGACGCTTCCGGTTTATTGGTGCTTCCGAATGTGAAGTTGAACTTCGGCTTCTCAGTGGTTACAGGTGGTGCAGGACTAGAAATATTATTCCCAAAACTAAAAATAGGTGCCGTAGCAGCCGGGGCTGGTACTGCTGTAGAACTTGTATCACTCTTTTGGAATAAAGAGACGCTAGATGTGTTTGTTTGGAATACAGGTAAAGCAGAAGTTGTTGCGGTCTCGGGCTTTTGAAATAATGATTTGACTGGTGTTGGAGATGCTACTATTGACTTCACCGGAGAACTCTGTTGCGACAACATGAACGACACACTTGGTACCGCGGCGGTCGGAGTCGGCGCCACAAACAAATTTTGGCTCACTTTGTTCCCACTGGCAGTAAACGAGAATGTACTTTGTACTGGGGTCGCTGTAGTTACTGTAACTGATGGTTGCAACAATTTCTTACTTGCAGTTTCTTTATTTTCACTATTGATACTGGCACTCAGCAATGGGGATGTTGCCGTAGACCCTTTCGATACCAATGGAGAATTAAACATATTTCCCAAGGGTTTTAGATTTTCCTTTGTCAGAGTTGCAAAATCAATCTTTGGCACTTCTTGTGGTTTCTCATTTTCGGCGTTTGCATTTTTCGTTGAATCTAATTTCTCATTAGGAAGCTGTTTAGGCATACCAAATGTAAAGTTCATCTTTGGTGGGGAACTGACTGTAGTCCCTTTAATAGCATCAACCTGATCTGTATTCTTTTTGACAGGTGTCGTAAATGTGAATGAGGGTGTTTTTTCTACAACATTGTTATTTGTTTCGGATTCTTCAATCTTTGGCTGGCTTTCTTGATCTGTTTTAGAGTCAATTTGCTTAGTCAAGCTTGTCTCTTGCTTAGCTTTAGTATCAATTCCAAATTTAAAAGTATTGTTTGTATTAACACCAAAGTTGAAATTGTATTTACTTTCGGGAGCCTGTTTTACACCATCCCTGTCCGTTTCGCAGCAAACGCATTTGGATTTGTTGCTTTCATTTCTAACTAAGCAACTAGAACATTCCCACATATCTGTCTGTTTTTTAACAATATTGTTAAATGGTTTATCTACTGGTTTAAATGAGGTATTTGATTGGAAGAGATTGTTATTTGAAACCACAGTACTTGAGGTTTCTTTCAATCTGTGCCTGGCTCCACCGCAATCCATACATTCCGCCAAACAACTGTGGTTGTAGACCCCACAATCTTTACATTTCCATTCCTTTTCATCAGCCTTTGTGGCTGGTTTTGGTACTTTCACACAGGTCTTTTTAGCTCCACAACATACACATTTTGTATCACTTATAAGATTACTGACCCAACAATCTTCACACTTCCAATCTTTTTCTGTAGCCTTTGTGGCTGGTTGTGGTGCATCTGCTTGTGACTTGAGAGGGTTGTTAGCTCCACAAGAAACACATTTCTTATTACTCATTAGATTACTGACCCAGCAATCTTGACATTTCCACTCCTTGCCAGAAGCTTCTGTGGCTAGTTTTGGTGCATCTGCCTGTGTTGACTTGTTAGGATTTTTAGCGCCACAACAAACGCATTTTTCGTCACTTATAGTATTGCCAACCCAACAATCTTCACATTTCCATGTTGACACATCTGTACTCTTTGCTGCAGATGGTTTGTTTACATCATGTGTTTGACTTCCTTCACAGCGAATGCACTTGTCGTTATTTGGTTGGCTGTGAGTGAGCTTACAAACTGAACATTTATCAGACATATTTAGCATCACTGGCTTCTTTCCCCCACAGCATATGCACGTATCAGAACCAGCCTTATTATTTACCCAGCAATCATTGCATTGCCAATCTTTAGAGATACTAGTTTCTTTATCGGATTTAACTGTATCTTCTACTTTGGAAGTAGAATCAATTTTACCGCCACCTTTAGGTTTATCTATAGATCGCTCCGGACTGCCAAATGTGAAACGGGGTGGTGTAGTACAGTTTGTCGCTAAATCACTTGATATCCTGACAGGACTAGTGAACCTGAAGGATTCGTCTCTGGATGCTGTTTTAGCTTTCAATGTATCATTTGATTTTGTAATGGTAGTATTTGTTTGAGAAAAATTCGGTTTGGAGGTGTTCTTGGAAGTGGACATGGGAGTTGAAGTTGATGCAACCAAGTCGAACGAGAATTTGGGCAAATGGTTCTGATCAATATTCAAAACGGCGTTGGGCAAGTTAAGTGGGATGCTGGGCTCTTCCAAATCTTTTCCTCGATTAGTTCTTGTCAAGTGTGTTTTCATTTTACTTACTGCTCGTAAGCTCTCGTACTCAGGTTCTGACTTTTCAACACTGTAAAGAAATTTTCAAAATTAGATTAGTTGGAATAATTTGATGCAATTTGCGAAGTAACAGCCAAAGAAATAAATACCTTTGTTTCTTTGCTGCAGTTGGATTATAGGCGCTACTGTGCGACGCGATGATCTGACGAGCGGCGTTAGTGGTGTCCATGAGTCGAGATTTCTGTCTCAATCGGAATATAGATGCCACACTTGGCACAAGTAGTTCCCGAGTTTTATATGCTAAAATATGAAAAACATACATTTAAAAGGATAACATATAAACTTAACACATACGACATTATTTCCAGAAAAAATAATACTTACACGCTGCTTTTGAAGTATATGGTAATATACTGGTGTTGCTTGAATTTTCTACATATTGTTGTATCCTTTTAGCTTCAGCCAGTGGTGAGGAATATTCTTCCAGTAGATCCATGATACGCCTAGTTGAGTTACTCATAGTGCTATTTTCACTACCTTTCACCTCTTTCACATGTGTGACTGTCCTTTGTTTGATATTAGGCTCATTCATGTATGAGATTGCTGCGCCACCATATATGGTTCTACCCGGATAGAAAGGGGAACCAAGTAATGTTGGTTTGAAATATGGTGGCTTTACTGCGTTGCTAGAAGTTTTTTCTGTAAGAATAAATCCATATAATAATAATATAATACTATGTTTGAACAATTATGTACCATCAAATAAACCACATATTCAACATTTTTATCACAAATTATCATTCAACAGTAGTAACTTACCAGCATTGATTGATCGTTCCTTATTGGTTGTATCAAAAATCGATTTCCTTTTTGAAGAGATAGATTGACCAGCTGCAGCAATGCTCGGTTGAGACTTGAACATAGTGCTGTCTCTCTCACCCCTCTCTATTTTGATCTCTTTATTTGAGGAGCGTATAGGCGTCGAGACGAAGTTAGTTTCTCTCCTAAAGGTATTTCTGCCAGGTGGAGACTGAACTGTGCTGTATGGACTACACGGTTCCGGTGTGTCAATACTGGTTGTAACCGAATTATTCTGTAAATATTGTTTTTTTTACTTACATTTACATCTCAGACTTTAAAATAGAAATATCCTGTACTTTTACAATTATTATTTGACCTAACTATATGAGAAGTAGAGCAAAATAAAACACGAATTTATATGTTAATATAATAATAATAGCTTATCAGGACCTATATTGTTGAATAATTTTTGAGTTTGAGTTTATTTGTATTACTACATGCTCGCATTTACTACAACTTAAGTCGCAGGTCCGACCTCATATGGAGTACTGCTGTCATCTATGGTCTGAGTCTGAGGAGAGACTTTGCCTCCTTATGTGTGTTCTTCCGTGTTAGTTTTTATTATTTAAAATATTTATGTTGATCAAATATCAAAAATAACACTGAAACTGAATAATATTACATATATTTATTTACATATTTGTTGGGCTATGTAATTTATGTCATGTATTTAATAAATTGTAACAGGCAAACATGACACCAGATTACACTGCAATGATTTTTCATGCAAAAAAGACTACTATATTTATATTATATGTATCGCAATAAACTCACCCACTTTGAATATAACCGAAGCTTGAATTTCACATTAAAGAGATGTTTTCAGCAAAGATTATCTCTACTTAAAGTAGAGTATATAAGTATAAGCTTGTTGGAATGCATTTGATATTGTTTCAAAGCTAAAAGAGCCAGCTTGCAGACAATGTCGTCATTTTAAATGCAACGTTAGTTTTTTCCAATTGAGGTGTAAATTCAATTACAATATTTCTATTCACAGTCAATTCAATTTCCAAATGCTGAATTTTCTATATTTTAAATTATAACGAATACAGTGCCTTAAATCAATAGAAAATCTTTGCTGTAAACAACTCTTATTTATGAAATCTAGAGCTTGGTCTAAATTCAATGACGGTAAGTACCCTTACCGTCATTGGGTGGGATGGGTCATAAATTTGTGTAATAAAATAAATACAATACAACATACTTCCGAGGGGTTGAAATGATTGAATTTCCCTGTAGGTGAGCTATAACGCATTCTCTTAGCCGGTGGATGAGTTATAGCGGTATTTTCAGTTGCTTCGTCTTCCGTTGACGAATCTGTGGAGTCTGCCGTCGGCGCCGACCCATTTGCGTTAGAGGAGCTTGGACTGCTGAACCATTTGGTGATTGTAGTTGGCAGCAATCCTGATACTCTTGACGTCACATTCTTAACAAAGGACTGAAAAAAAAACAGTTTTATATTATGATAAATGTACTTGACATACACGTGGTGATTATGTAACTTGCTTGCAATAAGTTTCAATCATTTTGAATTGAAACAATTTCAATAATGCGGTTTTCTGATAACTATTTCCATTCTGGTAACTACAAATACAAACAACGCTTTATTGGAAATGAAACCATTATCAATTTTGTAATATTTTATTTACCAAGAGGTTGTTTCAATCTGAATCTGATTGCAACAACATTATGTAAAAGCCACGTACATTAAATGTTGTTTGTAAATGTTAAAAAATACTTCAAAATGCCCAAGATTACCTACTAGCAATTATTAGAAACAAATCTATTATATGAATAGTTTGTCTTTGCAAAGCCACCATGACAGATTTGAATTCTGAATTAACAAAATTCACGATTTTTTTTACAAAATATTCACATTTAGCTAACTTGTTAAAAAACTCCAGCTATAATCCTATTTTGTTAGCCCCTGGTTCGAAAGTTATTAAGGATTATTTTGTTACAATAGATGTTCAATTAGCATGCATTACAGGAAGAGATAAAATTCAGAGAATGAGCATTTCCTTGAGTCATTTTTGATATCTGTGGAATTAGTATTTAGCTATTTTGTTTGGAAAGTGACTAAATGTTATGAAACTTTGTGTAATACTTTAAACCACGGAATTTCAATTGTTGCTGTGTTGGTTTGTTTGGCTATATTTTTTTTATTGAAAACGAAAATCTTTTTTAATAGTATGTAATGCATAGCATAATTATCTATAAATTCGCAGTATCTAAATCAACAGCAATAAGTAAATAACACTACGGGTCAGCTCATACCGAGACGCGACGAGCATTTTTTAAGATAGCAATAGGCACTATATTGAACTTTATTTTCTACACAGAAAGGAATTTGAATACGCTTCACGGAGTCACGCTGTGCCTGATGACGTTACGAGTGACGAATTCTCTCACTGAAATAAGGCCAGAGGACGTAGAGCGAGTTTTTTAGCCTATTCGAACCAGTAACGTTAACGTCAAGTGCCGCTACCTGGCGCTAGTCCAAAGCAATACAAATTAAGAGTTAACGTTAACGCGTTTTAATCGATGAAAAAATTTAAAGATCTTAAAAAAATCGCGCCCTATCTTGTCGCGTCTGGGTGTGAACTGTACCTGAGTCTAACTACAGGGATAAATCTGTGATTAAATTTAAATTGTTATTATTTTATTAATAAAGTAAAATATAATTAATTTTGTAGTGCTCTAAGTTATTCATTAGAAATTAGCAATAGCAATGAGAAATCAGCAAGAATTGAATGAATTATCAAATGTAAGTCTAGCAGTGAATTTAGCCAGACTGTTTTTTTTAAATAGTTCTTTGTTTTTTTATATTTTCATTTCTGTTCTATGAAACAATAATATGATATAACCATTGGTAAGTAGTGATGCAACTGTTGGTACCCACACCAAGCAGGAATGGAACTAGCTCTCAAGTGCAGCTGCCAGAACATGGGCTCTACCGCATATCTTTGGTGGTAATCATAATGATCAATCACCAATGGTCTTCATCCATCATACATCATTAGATGAAATCATTAATGGTGTTTGGCAATGTTACAGTTTGGTTTCCAATTAATTAGTATGATTTCTTCACAAATATGTTCCTTCACCTCACAATACAAAATTGGGCCAAATTATCAACATAATTGAAATAGAATAAATGCAGACAGCTTTAAGCTTATTTCATACATAAGAAAAAGTCTGCATAAAATAATGCCTATTTGATCAAATAAAATAACAATGATTCATATACTGAAAGTTATTGCTATTCAGTTACAGTTCTAAATACTAACACACTTAATAACCAAAACTATCAGATTTGCCATAGAATGATGTATTTGAAAGAGTCAGGGCAAGCAAGCATTTTGTCGCTCAAAGAGAAGAGCAGCTCGACTGGGGAGCCTTTACCTTACAAAATTCATTTTGTGTTCCTACACATATGTAAAGTCACCTGAGCTCATGGAGGAGGGGGAAAGGATGCCTTGGGTATTGCAAGCTTCATAGTAACCGCTTACAACTAGCTGCTGGGCCATATGCTTGTTTACTAATTTGATTGTATAAACAAAGGATCCCAAATTTTATCAAGCTAACTGAAATGACTTAGCTATTCCACTTGAAAAGCACAAAAATACTGGATGTCACATAGGTAGGCTCTTTATCAATGGTGAATATGCCAGTTCGCCAACCTTCCCTGATTCACCACCACATTAGTTATACTATTATAAATAGTCAAACTGAAGAGTGCTAAAGTTAATTTAGTTTCTAAATTCCTCATCAGTGTTCCCCCTACCCCTCGCGATACTGATTTTGGCCTATGATTTGTGATTTCGAAAGTTACAAATAAAAAAGGGTGAGCAAGCACTGTTTAAAACTTAAATTAGTAGCACAAAGCTATTCCCAATCAGGAGGATGGAGGCTGTGATGGAATTGAGGATGTACAACATTTGCTGATGGATTGTGTCAAGAACAAAGATGAGAGAGACTCATTGATGAATGATTATAAATCAAATACATTAGATACAGGTATAATTCCGTCTGAGTCAGGGAAACCCGCTTTACATCGCAACTACAGGCCTATCAGCTTATTATCCACAATTTATAAACTCTTTTCATCAATCATTCTAAGTAGTATAGCACCGGAAAATGACAAAAATCAACCAAGAGAACAAACTTCTAAACAATTAAAATAGAGGAAACTTCAATAGAATATGCAAATGAATAGGTATGTGTACCTAGGTAAATTGGTCTTTTGAAGCAAATAGCAATGAAATCGAATTAAATGGCTTGATACAGCTTTAAGATCCTTCTTAAGCGCATGTATGAGGCAGTGGATCACAGTCCTTCATCAACCATGTGATGGAGATGGCAGCTCTGGCCTTCAGGACTTTATAAGGATTCAGCGAGGTATTTTCCAGGGTGACAGTTTGAGCCCTCTGTGGTTCTGCCTAGCTTTGAATCCGCTCAGTACTCTGCTGAAGGTTTCGGGACTAGGCTGCCGGGATCGGAGAGGGGGTGAGAGCATTTCTCACCTGTTGTACATGGATGACTCTTAAACTGTTTGCACCAAAACGTCAGAACCTCAAGATGGAGTTTGGTATAGACAAGTGTGCAGACATGCATGTGCAGCGGGGAAAGTGGTAAATTCAACGAATTAAAAAAAAAATCTTTTGTATTCATCATCATCAGCCTATAATTTCGCACTGCTGGGCACACTTTCTTTCACAAATTAGAGTGAATGGGAATGGTCAATACTCCACCACGCATGCCCACTGCAGATCAGTGGAGGTAAACTAGTGGTCAACATACTGTTGGATTTTTTCAAGCTGCCTAGGAGCCATACAACTAGCTTAACGACTATCACAATTAAGTGATAACTGTGACCAACAGATTTACCAGTCCTCCAAACCATGGAAACCCTTGATTTGAAATACCACTAGGCGCTCACCCATCCTGGTACCGACCATGATGGTGGTAGCTTAAATTTGCCGATCAATTAAGAAAGGCTAATCATGCTACACCATGAGTGCTTCTTTTGTATTATTCTAAATAATATAACCAAAATGAGAATAAGCCTAAGTATGAGGGCAGCTACTTCTCTATTAAATATCTTAAAAATTTCAATATTTCGAAGCATAAATTATTTTGTCCTATTGAGATTTAAAAAGAACATTAACACAGAACCTTCATGATCATGATGTGAGTTTTATCACCTGAAAGCAAATCTGCTTTTTAGTAAAAAGGAACCGGTCAGATACCGGTTGGAGAAAGACAGGCTCTGGGATCCCAAGTATAATAGTCAAATTGTGGGCTGAAATGTATTTAGTATACCACTCTACATATTATCAGGTGCTTAAATCATTTACAAACATTAACCTTTGTAAAAAGAACAAATAACCATGGTACACACTATACAATTAAGAAAGCTTAATTCTATTAGTTTAGATTACATATAAAATCATTTAGAAAATTATAGCATCATCATTTATATAAAGAATATATCAAAGCTTTCACATGCTGGTACTGTCTCATGATGGACTTTGACAAGGTGAAATTGTCGCAAAGCAAAATATATTGTCGCAAATGACCTCACATCATTATTTTCATGAAAAGCCATCCCATCATAAACAGAGTGCATAAATAATACAGTCGCAACGCTAGGCATCAGTTTGAAGTAAAAATACACATCTACGCGTGAGGCCACATTCGAGTAGAAATTTGTAACGACATTGACATGGTCGCAACCGGGAGCGGGAATTTATGACAACTTACGTTATTCGCTTCACTCGAAGAACGCGATCTTTTCCCCTTGTTTTTGGAGGAATCTGAACTCATTGTCGATTAAATAATTGGAACTGAATAACTTTAACACGCGGTGACGCTACTGCAATTTGCCTTTTTGGCTAAATATATTCACAACTGGCGAAAACGTGACAAACATGGCGTCGGTAAAATGTGTCAGTGAAACGGTTCGACGGTCCAAATAGTCCAAATAACGCACAATACTGAATGATTATCAAATCACAGTTTTTTAAGTATTTAGCACCTCATTAAAAATTAGGACACTTGAAAGAAATTAATAGAATTCACCCCGTAAATTTTACAAAACGCTATGATTTGCGGTGTTGCAATATCTATCAACCAACCAGACCACAGATCACTATCAGGCAGTGTTGCCAGTGGCCGATTATCGGAAGTAACATACGACAGCTCAAAAAGTAACATTTCCACGAGAAAAGTAACATTTTCTTAATTTATGTAGAAAACGACACAAATCCCAACTTTTAATATTATAAATGCGAATGTGAATTTATTTGTTTATTACGTTTTCACACCTTAGCTACTCAACCGTTCATTATGTGGCATTCAGATAGCCTGTATGGCATGAAGTTTAGTGTAACCACAGACGTATGAGTAGTACTAACAGACTAACCCTATTTTACGTATTATACTAGTATTAAAAAGATAAATTGAGGTCAATTTCCGTCATCTGATCTCACATGATAATCCGTGTGACGGGTCAACAACTGTATGTTTTTATTTGGTTTTATTGTGAAATATTAGTTGTTTTTGTAGAAATAGGGCGAAAATCTAGGATTAAATATGGTTAAGTGTAGTGCCTATAAGTGTGATAGTTCAAGTCATAAGGAATTACCAGGAATAACGATTCATCGGTTAGTTTTGATTTCATTACAAATTCAATATATTTATTATGGTGTTTTTACAAAGAAATAATTTCCATTCGTAGCCGATAATTTGAAAATATGATCAACAATTATGTTAAAATTACGTGCCATACGTTGTATCTAAAGGAATCTACACAAAATCTAAAGATTTATATATTGTTTACATAAATAATGTATCGAGGGGACGGATTCGGTAAATTAAATTTATTTTGGGTAAAACTTTCGGTGACGTAACACAGGGCAGGGGGAAGAGGGGTATGCGAGGGGTGCGGGAGGGAATTCCCTTCCCCCCGGTACCCCCCAAACTTGAAGCAAGCTCATGGTTTCCGAGATATTCATGGTTGAAGTTTGAGGTTATATATGAGGTTTTTTGACATAAATTCACTTCTGCATCGACTCAGGTGGGACACCGGGTGAGGGGGGTGTAGAGGGGGGATACCCTTCCCCCCGGTATCACCAAACTTGAAGCAAGCTCATGGTTTCCGTGATATTCATCGTTGAGGTATGAGGATGAGGTGCATGGCCAACGCAACTTCAACGCAAGCACAGTCTAAAAGCTTTTTGTTTCATCCAACGTAATGTTTGATAAAGATGCACTGCGAAAAAAGAGAGATAGCGCCAGAGCCCTCGATTGTCGGTCGCGAAATTCCGCTGCTAACTCGCGGCCGCTTCGGTAGGATTCGTAGTCTCGTAGTCATTCATGATTTCGGGTCTCACCTTGGCGTCTCACCCACACACGCAGGTAGTAGGATAATAGTGTGCCGCGCCGCGCCTGCCCGATTGACAGTGTGCAAAGATTTATACATCAGCCTTGATGAATAGAGGCGATGTATTTATAATCTATCTAATACCATGAGCAATTCTTGTGTATACCTATATATATATAATCTGAATCTTGGAAACGGCTCCAACGATTTTCATGAAATTTAGTATGCAGGGGGTTTCGGGGGCGATAAATCGATTTAGAAAATTATATTTTTAGAAAAGGGCGTTTTATCCATGTTTTCAGAGAAAAACTGCTACAAAATCATTAGAATACGAAGGTAAATTTCACCACCCAACTACAAGCCTATAATAGCTCAGTTGGGAAATCGGGCGGTCGCGAATAAGAAGACCCCGGTTCGATTCCAGATAATTATCGTTAATTTTTTCCCTTTTTTTTTCAAATTCCTTCTTTTGTGAGAAAATCTATAATGATTTACCATAAAAAAAAAACGAGCGAAGCTCGGTCAAAGTCAAAGCTATTTATTCAAGTCAAGCCTTAGTAGGGCACTTTTGAAGGTCAAAGCTACTGTAGTTACCACCAGTTCGTAAATCGGCCTTCAACTGAGAAGAACACGCAGAAAAACTCAGCCACATTTATGAAATTTGAGAAACGATTCATATTTTGTGTTTTCAAGGTCTCTCAGATATCGATTTTGATAGCAATCAGTGAAGTAAGTAAAAAGTTCAATATGGCGGAAACTTTTTATATTTTAAGAAATGATTCGAGTTTTGTGTTCTCAAGGTCTCACAAATCAAAAGATTTGTAAAACAAAGTTTCTTATTTTTTCACGTAATAATATCAAACATATTTTTCGCAAACGAGGTAATTATTATAAGTTAACGCCTCCTGTGATTTACGTAGTAATTGTACTATCAGTTATGCTATCAACCTTATCTTGCCGGCTGGCCGCACGATATACCTACGTCACAGTATACATAATAATACTTTCGAACCAAATGGAAATAAATGCACGCGCAGTCAACAAATTGCTACCAACATTATCTTCCGTTCCGTCCGATTCGTGTCATCCGAGTGAGGCGCGGCGAGGGTGACCGACGAGCTTCATTCAACCCACAGTTATAGGTGGGCGAAATGGTTATATTTTTTTAATGCATTGTACATTACACTATTTTTTACTAACTGTTGTTAACAATTGTTATGATATATATTATAAATTATACATATATATATATATATATATATATATATACTAGCTGCCCGGCGTGACTTCGTTCGCGTGGTGCTATCCTACCCTGTGATGATACCCCACCCCACCCCACCCTACCTTACCCTTATGAATAATTTTCCCCGTTTTTGCAACATTTTTCACTGATGCTTCGCTCCTATTAGTCACAGCGTGATGGTATATAGCCTAAAGCCTTCCTCGATAAATGGACTATCCAACACAAAATAAAGAAATTTTCATCAAAAAAAAGAATTTTTCAATTCGAACCAGTAGTTCCTGAGATTAGCGCGTTCAAACAAACAAACTCTTCAGCTTTATAATATTAGTATAGATATATTAACTTTTCTTACAAAATGTCAACCTTGCTCGATCATAATGTATGAAATGTAAAAAAAAAAAAATTGAGAATTCAGTATTGGTCCCATAGTAAAAGTTGTTCAGAAAGACTAATCCAACATAGGTTTCGAAAATATGCCATCTCGACCCAGTACATAACATACATTAACTATCACTTACTTGGCAAAAAACCAGCTCGGTTTATTAATCGTAAATCACACACAAGAAGTTCGCAATCAAAATAACAACAACAACATTGAAACTGTAATTTAACTATAATGCCCAATTCAAACAAACAGTCGAACTAACCAAAAAAAATATATAATTTCAAACTATAACATTTTTACAATGAACGAACATCGCTCCACTATAAATAATGAATGAAATATGTTATTTTCAAATTATATAATTTTTGCAATAAACTATCATCACTCCACTATAAATTACGAATGAAATATGTTATTTTCAGATTACAACATTTTTGCAATGAACGAACTTCACTCCACTATAAATTATGAATGAAATATGTTATATTTTAGTTTAGGTAAAATTAGCCCCTATTTCTATTAACTGAAAGTTCATTTTTATTTTAGGTTTACGGCAAATAATATTCGAATGAAGTATGCCACAAATTATTTGTCGTTTGACTTTGGGTTACGTCGAATAGTGCTGAACATTGCCATATGGGTACGCATTATTACTTATAGCGTACTATTCAGTAATCTAGCGTACTCACGTACTCGAATAGTATGACTAATACCTCAGTACCCCACTTAAGATGAGAAACAAAAATCTAGTGGTATCAACATAAAAAATGCACACCATGTTTCGTTTTTCATATCGATTGTTATTTTCATAATGTAATTCAGTGCTACTGAGTACTCAAATTCAATTTGCGTACTATTTTAGGTGGTGAGCGTATCGGGACATGCAATTCATCTGGCAGCACTGATTGCGGTGTTGTCATCGGTGAGACCGATATTTATTGATAGATGGCGCTGTAGTTAATATTAAAAATATAAAGTTTACTTTTCTATTTGTTAGATGCCGCTATATAAATATTATAGCAGTCCTGTTTGGATTTTTATAGTGTGTTGTCAGATTATAAAAATATATTAAAATATAAGTGTTGCTATATGTTATAACGCCCACCTTTACCCACAGTCCCACTCGCCCCGACCCCCGCGTACAACACACCAACAAGCAAGTGAGAACGCGATATTATCGAACGAAAATGTGTGAGCGGAAATATCATAAAACTTGTTCCAGGCCCATACTTCCTGTGAAGTAATCTTACAAGTTTGGGAAAAAAAAGTTAGTTATTTAGAATCTCCAATACATTTACAAGTATGGTATCTAGCTGTTTTCTTTACTTTTACAATTTATAGGTACATTAGATATGGCCAAAGTTCAGGTAAAATTTGTGCAAAAACGCTGTTTTTCGGAGGCTTTTACTGAATTTATTTCACACTTTTTTTTATTTTCGCCTAGATACACTAGTAGATATAGGTCACAAGATACCAATTTGTTTGAAACATCTAACGAAAAGTGTTTAAAAACGCCATCATAAGTACAGAGCTTTTGTATGAAAAGTATGGTGAGCTGAGTGCTCTTAATGTTTAAATGCAATCAAATAAACTCATTTATAATGCGGACAGCAAGGGAGTGGAACTTGCTTCCGGCGTCTGTGTTTCCTGACGCCTCCAATCTAGGAACTTTCAAGGCCAGAGTGAATAGGTTTCTTCTGGGTAAGCGTGTTTCATCTTAGGCTTCGTCATCGCCCCTTATGGGCGGGTCAGTGGCCAAACGCAAGCCCATTTAATAAAAAAAAAAAGAAGAAAAAAAAATTATAGTGTGATTTTCCATGTTATTGTAATTGTTTTCTTTCTATTACTTGTGAAAAATATACGCTGGTGAGCAGTCGTGGTTTAATTTTTAGCTCCTAAACATTGCTCATCCTCAATTTTGGTGTCAGAAGTGGGATACAATGCCTATCAGAACTAGGGCTCGCTCTCTTGCCGAACAAGTTGCTCCACCGTCTGTAAGTCAATGCCGTTGAGTGAAGGTAAGCTCATTAGTGTAGTCGCTCACAAAGTCAAGTGCACGTTCTACCCACACTATAAAGGCGCAACAGTTGGCCGCCAGGGTGGAACATGCACGGCGCCTCACTCAAATTGAAGCAGCCGCTGCTGATACAGCCGCTACAGCCACTGCCAGTGCAGCCAGTGCCACAACCACTAACCGCAAAAAAGCGTTAGCAGACCTTGAACTCGAAGCTGAGCTTGCTACCATTGCTAGCGACGCTTCTTGCAGCTTCAAACGAGATCGGGTCGAAGAATGGTTAGTTTCACTTTTTTTTAGAGCTACTACAAACGAAATGGTTTTCACTATAAACCAAGGTCTACAAGAATCAAAACTAATAATTACGATTTTACAAACTCGGGTGACAAAAATTATGCAATGGCCTAACTTTTTTTGGAGCTACTACAAACGAAACGGTTTTCACTACAATCAACTATAAATCAAGGTCTACAAGAATCAAAACGAATAATTTAGATTTTCCAAACTCAGGTGGCAAAAATTATGCAAAGACCTAACTTTTTTTTTGAGCCACTACAAACGAAATGGTTTTCACTAAAATCAACCACAAACCAAGGCCTACAACAATCAAAAAGAATAATTTGGTTTTTCCAAAGTTGGGTGCTAGGTATTTTTTCAAAGTCCTAATTTTTTTTTTGGAGCTACTACTTACTTTTCAAAGTCTTTACTTACTTTCGAGTCAAAAATTATAATTTCCATTTTTCAAAGTCGGGTGCCAAGTTCACACAGCTTAATTCTTAGTGTGTTAATAAGAGTTTCGACTTTTATGTTGTGTAAATAATAGTGTAAGTGGTGCAATAAGTACCTATATATTGTATTCCTTATTTTAGAGAATAAAATTATGAATAAGTAATCGACTAAGTATAATGCAAGTGCATAGTAACGTGACTAGCTCGGAGGCGTGCCGCGCCGCGCCCTCGCTCACTCTCGCTATTACAAGTTACAAGTAGATTTTTCTCACTCTGCTATTCTTCATATGTTTGTGTACGTAACACGCAAGTAACACGTAACTAGTATACAAAAATATTGATTATATGTCTGTGGTCTGTGCTTCTTCTTATTTTTAAGTTTGGCAATCAAATCCAAATTAGGACTTACTTCTGCCAGTGTCAAGTTATAATACAATTCCCGTGGTCATTCCTTTACTCATAAAGCGCTATTTAAAACTAATATAAATATACTGATTAAATAAGGAGTAAAATAGATTGAGTAATCTATTTTATAATACGCAAATATTCAAATACTTACATTTGAAAAGTAATTCCGCAAGGCTTCTTTTGACTACATGAATTATTTTTACACCATTTAATGACACAGGACGGCATATTTTTTTTTTATTGGACGACGTGCTTTGTCTCAAAGAGTATTCAATAACTACGTAAGACTCTGTCTCTTATTCGCGACGGACTGGTGGGTGAGCGGGCAGCTTCCTATGACTGAACCGGCTTCCTATTACTTGCGTCACTTAGGAATAAAGGCGGTTACGTCTACCGCGTCTAGCTTTTTTTCTTGGTCTGAGGCTGGGATGAACTAATGTCAATGTGGCCAAATCCATCCACTAGCTATACCTTAGAGGTACCAACATGAATTTGTGTTCAATTAAAGTTCAAAAATTATACCATTACAACTGCAAACAAGTGTCGGGCCCTCCTGATGGCAAGTGGTTACCATTTTTTTTTCTTTTTTTTAGCGTGGGGAAATCCTCATAGGATTCCCCGACCGCCGTGGGGAGGAGCGGCCAGGTTATGCCGGACTTTTACCAGCCACCAGCGCTACAGAGGGGGGCGGGCTCTCGTGCAGATCGCGTACCTGCTCGCCCGTCCACGCGCGGCGCTGTGATAGCCCATCACGGAGAAGTGTGATACCTACCCCCAGCACCTTCACGGTGCTATCGCACGATGAGTCGTGACCACAACGACCCATCGTCCTCCTCGGGGTCGCATCTGGGCGTTCAGGGCCCCCACCCCGATTGCCCACGACCCTGAAGGTCCCCGTTTAGTCACCTTTTACGAAAGGCAGGGGAACACCGTAGCTGTAATTCTAAGCCCCAACTACAGGGCAGGAGGGCCGCCACGAGGCACGTCCGCGCCTCGGTGGCGTCGTCTCCGAGCGGGATCGGCCCTCCGAGTTTCCTCGCCTTGTTTTTCTTCGCCGAAAGCATCGAACCTATTTTATTTTATTTTATTTACCTTTCTATTTTGTGATATTTAGTCTAATTTTATCAATAGTCACAGTGATAACAAATTGTGTGTTTAGTGTTTCCCTTTAGTTATTTTTTATTTCTAAGGCAGACTTAAGTAAGTCATGCTCACTTTAAGGCCTTTGCTTGCGGCGGCGTCGTGTGACGGGTAGGTACACTTCCCTCCAATATGGCGAGGAGGGTGATGGCTGCCCAAAGAATTTAAAACGTCCAGAAGGATAGTCGCCTCTATGGCAACATGAAATAAACAAGCCAGAATTGACAGTATTTGACAGCAGTGCGCAGTACGAACTGAGAGCGATTTGCTCAGGGAGCCCCTCAAGCGGAGTGAAATTAAATGTCATGCTTTAGTAAGGCGGATTATCCATCTGGGTAGAGACACGATGCCCTATGAAAATCTTTGTGGCTGCCATACTTGTGAACAGGTGCTGCTTGTGGGGCTGGTCTGCTTAAGTTTGCTATTTATTTACTTATTAAATATTTATTCAGTCTTCGCAATTGTTTTCAGTGCGAATAGAATTTAAATATTATGTAATGAATCTAAGCTTGTTTTGAAAAGAGTAATTGCTGAGTTTATTGCCGGCTCTTCTCAGCAAATGCAAACTTCCGAACCGATATTAGAGTATTAGAGTCAGACTTTTCATAAGTGCCTGCGAAGGTCTATTTGAATAAATGATTTTGAATTTTGAATTTCGAGTGGTCTTCTTCTTCTTCTTATTTTTAATTTTGGCAACCAAGCCCAAATTAGGGCTCATTTCTGCCAGTGTCGAGTTATATTATAGTATCCAGTCACAAAATCACTTCACATTATAGTCCTCAGTCAGTCACCGTTCATAAAAGTCATGTTTTACTACAATGGTGGTCATTGTACTAAAACTCTTCACGGACATTTTGAGACAACTTGAAAAGTAACGATACACATAATTCATTTCATTTCACTTCACTGGTGCACATGGATGATCTTTATTGGGTAAAATACCACCAATAATACACAATAAAACTCAAAATACACAAATTTATGAATATAAAAATGAAAATGCTACGTCACTCTGCAAGTTCCCGCCAAAAAGTCCTTCGAGTGGTCTTAACCTGCGCAAAGCGGGCTCGCAGCGCACTTCACAGCCGCCATTAAGTTTGGTTCGGATTCTACCTACTAGGTACTATGTACTATTAAATATTCTGTGCTACTACCTTCGTCATGAAAGATGTAACCTACCTAGGTATTAAAGGTTTTTATCTTGTTATTGTTACCAGGTTACCAGGGTTAATATTTTATTATTATCTCTCTCGAAAAAGGATAAAAAAATCATACATTTAAAAACTTCTAAACTTTTTTCTTGATCATAGAGAGAGATATTGATCTTTTATATAATGAAATGCTGACATAACCGTAGACAGAGAAAGGTATTCTCTTTCTACGGACATAACTATAACACCTATTCTGTCTACGCACCTATTGCATGCACCTACTCCCTACTATTCATCATTGACATCTCTTTGATTGACATGAAATTTCGTATGATGTACATATATTTCAATATGCGTATTTTTTATACACTTTTGTGCAATTTTCTCTTCGGCCAAATATTTTGTGAGACGAATGACACTGAGACGAAATCAACAATAGAATATTGCTCACATCCAGACTGCTCCATGAAAAATCAGCATACGATGTGCGTGGCTGCAAACGTACAAAGTCCTAGGCTATATGCCTCTGGAATGACCACGTGGATGAGGTACCAGATACTTTTGCTGCACAACAAACACAGGGACAACATCGCCATGGGCCTCGAGGCCGGGCAGCCACCCGCAACCAACATGCGCAAGATGTATTGGGACTACGAACTAGAAAATAGCGCCGAGCTATGGGCGCGACAATGTCAGAAGCGGCACGATGAATGTAGGAATACAATCAGATTCAATGTTCTACAAAATATGGACGTGCGCCTTGTTATGTCGAGAGTGACCGAAGCGCAGTTGCTGGCCGATGCTGTCGGTGCCTGGTTCTCGGGAGCGAGGGTACTGCCCGGGGAGCAAGTTTGGTCATTCAAGCTCAGCAACTGTAGCGCCCCGGGCGGCTGTAACGCTCACTGGTACTCGGCCGCCGCTTGGGCATCTACGTGGCGGATCGGCTGCTCCCAAGCACTCTGTACTGCTAAAAAGCAATCCTGTGTCCCCTTTCGGAAGCGACGAAAAATAGCCATTGAAACAGATTTAGACTATTTTTCTCCCAATGCTACTAGAAGCACATCAATCGCAGAAAATATACTCAGGCGAACTAAGTATATGACAACAGCTAAATTTATACGTCTCGACCAATTCTCTACAACTAAAAAACAGAGTACGGAAGAGTCGCTCTTACATCGTGGTTTTGTACATGAAACTAATAGAGACGATAAGAAACGCAGGGAACCACAGATCATAGCCTTTACATTTTGTAACTATGGTCCCGCCGGTAATATCGACGGGTTCCCGATATACGAGCCTGGCACCTCGTGTTCCAACTGTCCACAAGGAACCCGATGCGGCGACAAGAATCACAGAGCTTTGTGTTCCGTTTTAGGCGACCCTGAAATTTCTAAATAAATAAAACTGATAAAAAGTTTAGTTCCTAAGTAGTTTGCTTATAGTATGGGTAAAATAAAATCAAATTATGATGTTTCACCAATAAAATCATAATGTATGTCGTTAGTACTTAATCAATAACTATGTAGGTACTTAATATGAAGGTAAAACTAAAGGCAACATGTAAAAACTTTCGTAACTTATTATTTCCATAAAAAACACCCATCAAAAGTGTCTAGGGATCAAGTACATTTTTACTTGATCCCTATTCCCTGCATCATCCAATTAACTTTCACCAAATCTTGACTGGCTTCTTGCTTTAATTGGCAACTTTCCTGAAAAAAAATATTTTTTCCGTCAGTTAGATTATCCAAAAATATTGGACACACATTCTTTTTTTCGTCAATCAAACAAAAAACGAGCAAGATATAGCCCGTTAAAGTTTACAACTTATCCCTATATTTTGTAAAAATTGAAATAAATTGCTATTTTTCCATATTGTGGGAAATTAACGTACAGTAATGTTGTCAATGAAATGATTCCGCGGTGTGCCAGCTCCATGCCGGAGATAAGCATTACCCAACGGGAGGTCCGGCGGGAATCGCTTTCTCTGGACATCCATAAGTCGAGTGGGCCAGACGGCATACCGGCAGTGGTGCTGAAGCGGTGTGCTCCTGAATTGTGTCCAGTATTGACGCGTCTTTTCGCACTTTCCTACACCAAAAAGGAAGTCCCGTCTTCGTGGAAGACTGCCCAGCCCACGTGCACCCAGTGCCCAAAAAGGGCGATGATGTATACAAAAGTTCTTGATGCTTTGCAAACCTTTTTTAACATACAAATAAAAAAAAACCGGCCAAGTGCGAGTCAGACTCGCGCACCGAGGGTTCCGTACACACGTGTAGGTATATAAGTAAATGGTAGTATAGACCTAAGTATTTGATATTAATTTCAATTTATGACCTATTAAAAAAAAACTACTTACTAGATCTCGTTCAAACCAATTTTCAGTGGAAGTTTGCACCGTAATGTACATCATATATTTTTTATAGATTTATCATTCTCTTATTTTAGAAGTTACAGGGGGGGGGACACACATTTTACCACTTTGGAAGTGTCTCTCGCGCAAACTATTCAGTTTAGAAAAAAATGATATTAGAAACCTCAATATCATTTTTGAAGACCTATCCATAGACACCCCACACTTATGGGTTTGATGAAAAAAAAAAAATTGAGTTTCAGTTCTAAGTATGGGGAACCCCCAAAATTTATTGTTTTTTTTCTATTTTTGTGTAAAAATCTTAATGCGGTTCACAGAATACATCTACTTACCAAGTTTCAACATTATAGTTCTTATAGTTTCGGAAATAAATGGCTGTGACATACACGGACAGACAGACAGACAGACAGACAGACAGACAGACAGACAGACAGACAGACAGACAGACATGACGAATCTATAAGGGTTCCGTTTTTTGCCATTTGGCTACGGAACCCTAAAAAGGTAGAGGTTCTCAGTTCGTATTTAGCTTGTTGGACGAATTTTAGTATCGTCGGTAGTATACTACCTATATACGCATATATTCTTTATTTATGTGAATACAGTAAATGTGAATAGTGTGAATATTACGAGAAAAAAATTATAAACTTCACCCTCTAGCGGAAATTCTTTTGACTATCTTCCCCATTAATGAGAAAATGTTTTTTTCAGTTGATGGTGGCTTTCAGATGGTTCAAGCTCAGGTTCAACGTTTTTATTAGTTCATAATCGTTCGCTAGATGGCGATGGAAATAACATTTCATAGATAGGGTTGGCATGGTTTGAAACTTTGAAAGAAACAATGGTTTGAAACAACTTAAAACCTACAGAAGCACATAATCATGTAGTTTTAGAAAATCCAACATATTAAGTATATCGTGGTAGCCTAAGAACCGGCTGCAAGAAACTGCATTCATTGAGTTTTTTATCGGGATATTTTTTTTATATAATAATTGTGAATGGGGGAATGTACCTATTTTTTGCCAGGTTGCCTATCAAAATGTGGCCGCCAGTACCTTTAAGAGTTGTGCTTTGTATTTATGTTTGTTACCTCAAATACCTGTGCGTTACATGTGCCTCAAACGAGCCCATAGTAAACCGGGCACGGTACCCCGAGTGTAAAGAATTATAAATTTGTATGGGAGAAATTAGTACCATGAGTATTCCGCTAGAGGCGCTGTGCCAATTCCTATAGAGAAGTGTCGTAAACGCAAACTAATTAGTTTGCGTTTACAAACGTCAATTCTTTACACTCGGGGTACAGGCTGCTAAATGCTCATTACCTACTTTATTTAAATTCTCAGAGCTGATTTTTGATTCTCAGGGAACTATTTAGGTATGTTTTATCTATTGTGTATTAATACCACATTAATACCTTTTTCTGTGGATGACAATAAACCTCGTCTTTTGAAACTGTTTTAATTTGATGACGTTTAGCTTTTTGACTTTCGAAAAACTATTTTTATTTGATTGAATAACAGGTGTAACGATTTTATAGTCTGCAAAATACAAAGGGGTATTATTCTTAGAAGTTGAATAAATACTGCAAATAAGTCGATATGCTCTCTGCGGCTAAAGTACGTATACATGGGATGCAAGATGACAACTGGGTAATAAGGGACAAGATCAACCAATATCGTGGACTTATAAAACTTTACGGTATGATTTTATTGTTTTATCCACCCTATCATCCTATATCACCAAAGATCTAGGTGAAGTACTGACAGACAGACTACGCACATCGTAAACGGTAGGGTCTAGAAGCAAATCGTTGTGTACAGGAGTTGCTCATATTCATATAGTAGCACAGATAGTAGGTTCATAGTTCATATAGTACCTATCGTAGGTGAGCACTATAAAGGATTACTCGAAATTCAGCCTACAAGAAGAGAAAATATGGGAACGCCGTGGGCGGAAAGCTATTCTCAGAACTGCTAACAATATCACAAGTAAAAAGTAGGCCTATCCTATTGCGATAGGACTTTATTATATTTTTAGGCATAACTTAGTGAAACTCCCATGATATTCAGATTAGCCGTTTCCGTGTTTTAGCCAATGAGGTGACGGAAACGCATCCTCTCGGCGGCCGCTCTGTAGGTACTTGGCAGCAGATTTTCAACTGCATGTGAGTGTACATGAAAGTACTATCTACTAACGTGCTATGGTTACCTCACGTTGAATTCCTTTAACGAAAGTTCAAGCTCATTGTAGGATTGTGATTGTGATACGAACTCACGACTTTCACCATGCGTGGCATAAATCGTTACCTTACCACTGAGCTATGATGAGTTTACAGAATTTACAGGATTATTTATACTTGTCCATGTTAAGATACCTTCAAGAAATCCCTTATAATTTCACAATATTTTCCTATCCCCGTAATGAAGGATAATAATTCACAGAGCGAGACCGTAACATTCATGAGGGTGATTTGGCGAAACAAAAAAAGCGATACTGTCGGGATATTCGTCAGCTGCGCAAAGACATCACTACGAAGCGTGAGGAGTTGGGAGTCGCTGTCTACGGTGACAAGCAGTTCCTGAGGAATGCCTTCCAGGAGCATAAGAGACTTCAACTTACTTATATGAATAGCCAAGCTGATGTTAGTATGAGCAAAGATCTGATAATTTTTACATCCCCCTTTTAACCTGACGGTTTAAGAGAGGTAGAGCGTAGCGTTTATTCGCTCAAAGATCAGCTCGACTGGGGAAGTACCTCCACCTTACAGAATACCGCAGCCAAATAACTTTATCTTGTGTAAAGTTGTGTTTCTGCGCGTCAGTAAGGTTGCCAGAGCTCATTGGGGAGGAGATAAGCAAAGCTTCGTGTGTTGCAAGCGTCCATATGGCTACGGTAACCGCTTACCATCAGCCGTATGCTTGTTTGACGACTCAGTCGTATAAAAAAAAAACAGTTTTATGGGTGAAAGTTTTCATTAATGTATGCAAACTGGTTGGAGCGCGCAACTGCTGCAACACACTAACTAGGTGGTTTTAACTTACGGGTGGTTGAATAAAGCGCCTTTTCAACCTAGCGTTCCTTTTAGTTTCAACAAGTCAGTCCCACGCTCCGTCTGTGACAGAAATTCACTCGTTAATTAGGTGAATTTCACTCTAATTAGCCACTTACTAATTGATTTTGAGTGACATTGACGTAATAGTAAGATAATCATAAATTTCTAGGGATTATGTTAAAATTGAGTTCCCATATCGTAAACTCCTAAGTTTTTGATTAGAAACCAATATGTAACTTTGTTTCAATCAGTTTCTATCTGAAACATCCTCATAATTCATAAATATATTACAAAGTCTAAAATAATTCCACTTGCAATGAACATCGAGGGAAAATCCCTTTCGATTAGTAATACCGACCAGGCAATCTAATTCCGCAAATAGTAAAGTTCTTTTGCATTTCCTTGACTTATCCAATCAGAGCGCATTGTCAGCCGTGTTGAATTGGCAGAATAGATTTCAAACAAAATGAATGTCATTGCGCTTCTTTGGGTTTAATAATGCAAATGAGCGATTGCATTATTTATTTATTTATATTATATTATGCTGTTACTAGAACGTATAGAAAGTAAAACGCAATATTGATCCGGTTTCAAATCGAAACTGATTGTAATAAAGTAACGTAATAAACCTAAAAATGATTGTAACCTAAGATAAGTTATTGGAAATAAATTTATTATTATTATTATTATAACGTTATCCATGCTGACTACATCATCATCATCATCGGCCTATAATGTCACACTGCTGAGCACAGGCCTCCTTTCAAAAATGAGGGTGAAAGGGACTGGGCGATACTACACCACGCATGCCCACTGCGTATTGGTGGAGGTAGGCTAATGGTCAACCTACTGTTGGAATTTTTCAAGCCGCCTAGGAGGCATCCAACTAGCTTAACGACTATCACAATTAAGTGTAACCGGGACCAACGGCTTTACGTGCCTTCCGAAGCACGGAAACGCTCGATTTGAAATACCACTAGGCGGTCACCCATCCAGGTACCGACCGCTACAGACGTAGCTTAACTTTGCCGATCGATTAAGAACGGCTAATCATGCTACACCACGACTTCAACTTGCGACTACATCATAGCCCTGTGAATTAATAGATAATGGTAACCACACAACGAAGCAATGTCACGGTAATAGAATCTATTCAACGTAGTCATTTTGTGGGTCGTAGTCATCAAAGCTTTGCGTTCCAGCTTTTTGCGAATCCATATAACTGAAACTTTCATTAGTCGAAATAGGATGAACAGAAATGATTTTTGTTTCCTATCGGCAAAAAAAAAGGAGTCACACATTGATGTGTATATTTTTTGCTATTTTACAGGACTGATAAAATTGTGCGTAGTTTTGTCTTTGTATAATTACCAACATTTTTGCACACCATACTAGTGAAAGCTTTAAAGGAAAATACACAATACAATTTTCACTTTACAATAGCTTTATTCTTCCGCCAAAGGGAAGGGGGAAGTTAAAAGTAATATAGAAATACAAAATGTCGATGTAGCTTTTGAACAGCATACAATGCGGGGCTTCCAGCCTCACTGTGATGGCATTGTTTCTCAAGAAACTGCGTTTCGGTATACTGTTACCACGACGTCAAAGCAACAAACTTGTTAGCTTCAGATGGCAAATACTCCCTTATATGGACAAGAGACGTCAAAGCTATCAAGTAAAGACTAAGAAGCATACTTAACACGTTGCCAACCTCTACGAGTAAGGCGGTGAGCGTCTGGAGTCGGGTGCACCTCGAAACAACTACATGTGAAGAACCTAGGTCATTTGATGCTATATCCTAACTCATAAATGCGAATAGAGTTTGTTACGCTTTCACGGCTAAGCCGCTGAACCGATCGCGATGTAATTTGGCACTCAGATAGCCTATGGTATGGAGAAGGACATAGGATAATTTTTATCCCGGGAATGTGGGTGACATCGTGGTGGACAGCTAGTATTTATATAAACCTTAGATCAAAGTAGAGAATCGCTTCAACTAGGCATTCAAAATTAAGAAAGAATAAGAACCTACACTAATCAGTATCGGCACGACACCATAGAATGCCAGTGGCCGCGTTTGCCCCTCCTTGCCACGGCCTTCTGAACGGTCACGTCAAGTCGATCCATATGTGGCAACTTAACATAGCTTTGCCCTTCATAAGTCCATCCAGGGCCTAAACTGAATAAATGCCATTGACTTTGATGGTACATTTAATCCCTTTTTTTGACAATGTCTAGAAGGTTAGCCTTAGATGGTTTTACACCCTAACGCGGACAATTGGGTGAGCGTAGAGAGTCAATCGGGTAGAAAAACGCATATTTAGACGAGCAGACCTACAAAATATGCGTTACTACTTCACAAGCTATCACCATACTGACTTCCATTGCCCATGTGTATGTGGTGGGTGATCTAAAAAAGAGATTCTATAGAATACAATATCCACTTCACATCCATCATAAGAAATCCAACCCGCAAAGTTTTGAGAAAGCTAGACCATAGCGTTTATTCGCTCAAAGAGCAGCTCGACTCGGGAAGTACCTCCACCTTACAGCATACTTTATGTTGTGTAATGTTGTGTTCCTGCGCGTGAGTAAGGTCGCCAGAGCTCATAGGGGAGGGGGGAAAGGTCGGTAACGCGTGAGCTTGAAATTGTCACACGAGGAGCTACTGAGCTTTCAGTGTTGCCAGGTCAGATTTATAAATTTACAGTGTTTTGGATATAAAAATACAGTATTTAGTATAAAAATACAGTAAATCACAAAGTCAAATACAGCGCTTTTACAGTAAAAAATATACCATAATGTAATCAAATTATATATTTTTACTAAAATTATTATTAATCACTATCCGTTTCACTCAGAGATGGTTCGTTTTGATCATACATTTTTTCAGTGAAAGCTGCAAGCATGCTACCGTTTGGTACAAAATTTACGCAACTGGTGGCACTGCGTAAAATGTGTTGGCGAGCTAATATGTTGCCCTTTATCGTATTAGTAACTAAGCGATTTCTTTTTTTTGTTTTAATATCGTTAATTTCGCTAAATTTTCTTTCACACTCTGCGTTAGAATTTGGTAGTGCTAAAATGTCCAACATAAAGGTTGCCAAGTGCATGAAATCTTCCTTTTTCGTTAACTGAAAAAGAAAAAGAAGTTTAACGATTACATTCTGTCATATATAAAATTTATTAGTAGAGTTATTTTAAAACAAATAATTTGAATACCTTGTGCCAAAATATATCAGGTGCCTCACTGCTGTCAATGGTATTTGATAAGCTTGGTAATTTTCTCCACTGGTCATCTAGTTTTTGTTGTTCTTCTAGTGACTTCGGCGCCAGTCTTGGCAATACCACAAATAGTTTATGTAGAGACTCCGGACGATTGCTAGTATCCATGCAGTTGTCAGGGTCCAATTGAGAAACTGCAGCCATTTATTTATTTATTTATTTATTTATATCAGACAATGTCCATATTTGTTAGTATACAATTAATCTTAATCCTAATGTTAGTAATGTAGTTAAATTAGAAACTATCACACTTTTTTTTTTTATGGTGTGGATGTACATCCACCTCGCCCACATTGGTGAGTCCCAGCGCTCCGCAAACACGTCTAGGATGCTATTGGCACTGGCGCGTAGGCGGCGCATCATTGAGGCGGTCCTCTTCATGATGATACCATTAAAACTATCAACCCTTGCCTCAGTAAGCATACCGGATGCGCTGCAGTACCGCGGCAGTCCCATGAGCATCCTAAAGGCGTTATTATATTGGACACGCAGAGCGCTGTATGCCCGCCGCGTACAGTTGACCCACAGACTGCACGTGTAAAACGACTGACAGTACGCTTTAAATAGCGTCACCTTAACATTTCTGGTACAACGTGCAAATCTGCGAACCAGCATGTTGCAACGAATAGCCAGCGCCCTACGCTCCCTCTCCATATCCAAGTTGTCTTTGAGGTCATCGGTAACCCAATGGCCCAGATATTTAAATTGTGCGACTTCATCCAAGGGTGTATTGTACAATTTGACAGGAAGATTTGTCTTATAGTTTTTAGAATTAGCCTTAAACTCCATCACTACACTCTTTTTTGCATTATACCTGAGCCCGTGGGCCACCGCGTACCTCTCACACACCTGTAGCAGTACTCGTAATGCTCCAATCGATGGGCTCAGCAGCACCATATCATCCGCATAACTTATATTATTGACGCAGATTCCGTCTATGTGACAACCTATATTCGTGTTGCTGAGCCCAGCGATTAGCTGATTTATGTACAGATTAAAGAGTCTTGGTGAACTTAATCCACCTTGTCTTACACCACACTTTAACCTGTACTCCTCAGAGTATGCACCTGACCATCTCACACAATTAATTTGGTTCTCATACCAGTACTTCATTATACCGACGATATCTGTAGGCACACTTGTCGCTGTGTACAGCTTCTCCCACAGCAGATCATACACCACCATATCGAATGCCTTGGACAAGTCCAAGAAGCACGCAAATACTGGCGTACGCCTGGCTGTGTAGTACTGGACAGTCTGCTTGAGGCAGAGGATAGCACTTTCTGTTGACAAACCTTGCCTAAATCCAAACTGTGCATCACTTAAATCTGTATGTATATCCAGCTGCTTGTCAATCAGACTATCCAGCACCTTTGCCACTACTGTAGCGAGTGATATCGGTCTATAATTAGACAGATCTGACGCATCACCAGTTTTATTTTTCACTACTGGAACCACAACTGTGCGTATGAGCTGTTCCGGGAGAAAACTATGACTAATGCAGAGATTAAAGAGCATAGCCAGCACTCTCGGCAAGTGAACACCTGCATGCTGCAGGTGCTCAATGCTGAGGCCGTCGTGGCCAGGTGATTTTCCTCTGACCATATTCTTTATTATATTCCTGACCTCTTTAGTAGTAAATCTAACGGGAGGCCCTTCACCATTCCTATCAGCATTCAGCACCCGCGCAGCATCAGGCTCCCGAGTCGAATCCACGTGAAAGTGACATCGAAATAAATCGGCTATTTGTGTAGGTTTATGCAAGCCAGCGACACTCACGGGAGAACTCGCCTTTGGATTTAACTTGGCAGTATTTTTCCAGAATTTTCGGAAGTCTTTGTTAGTATGGTTTTGTGCAATTATATCCATCTTAATTTGTTGCTTATTATCTTGGCACCATTTTAACTTTAATTTAAAGTTCCGCCTAGCTTCAGTCATTTCATTATATAGATGACCTGACTTAGGTTTACCATGATGCATCCAATTTTGAAACGCAAGGCGAGCCCTCCCATGAGTCTCCCTGACGTGTTTATTCCACCCTGTTATGTACCTTCTCGTCATCATGTCGGTTTTAATATGACTATGTTCCGCACCGCTGACAAGTATGCCAACCAAGCATTCATACATATCCGCCAATAGTTGACAATGATTCGTATCGTTACACAATGAATCAGCACACTGACTAAGCTCTGGTGGAAAATCAATGTGTTTCAACTTATTGTTACAATATTCGTGATACTTTTCAATTTGATTCACATCTCGGTCACCCCAAATAACCTTATTACAAACATGATTTTTTATAACATACTTAGGGGGTATTAAATCTAAATTACAATCCACTGTTAATGGGTAGTGGTCTGACCAGTAAGTGTCGTACGCAACAGAAGTCCCTTCAATCGCACTACGCACGGCACTAGTCACTAGGCAGTGATCCAGCCAACGAGTGGATCCATGTGCGTCACTAACAAATGTGTGAGAGTCCGATGGTAACATCTCCATATCTACACACGACCAGGATTGTTCGTTACAAAAGTGTAATAGTTCATTTGAAAATAGCTCACCAGGGTGTGCGTTGAAGTCCCCTAGCATGATGACAGATTCCACAGCACTATTCTCAATAATAGCGCATATTTCACCGAGACACTCAGTGTACTCACTCAAGTTATCAGTACAATCGGTGGGCATGTACACTGAAAACACTAATAATGGCCTATCTTTTAACACTATTTTGATAGCGCACAGACGCACACTATTACACGGGATGACCGTAACCGCAGGGAACACTGTCTTCCTCCAAAGCAGGGCCACACCACCATGTGGCCTACCTCGTAGGACGCCCGCGGAGATGTCCACTGCCGAGCACCCAGTGTAAGCAAAGTTGTCGTCTATGTTACCCAACAACGGTATGTCATGGGGTAAAAGCCAGGTCTCCTGGAGCGCCATCACGTCAGCTGATCCACTTAGTCTTCTAATACAGTCTATTGACCTCACAACATTCTTACAGTTAAATGTTAAGAATTTTAACTTAGTATTATTTACCATCATTACTAGTTTTTCTTAGGGGACACACTGCTCCTCTGAGCTACATTCAAATAGTTTTGTTTTCCTCTTTGTTCAAAAAATCTTCTATACGCTATCCCTTCAGGCCAGAAATCATCTCTCAAAAATAATTCCAACTTGTGTTTAGGTATAAAAATTTTATAGGCATCATATTCTTTCAACAATTTCATATCCATTTTATTGATTCTCGCATTCACGTTAGTTTTATTCTTAATGTAGCTTGATATGTCACCTAAGGATACATTCTTTGATACGTTATATATATATATAGGAATTTGAACATCGGCTGCTTTGAATTTTTCGTTGGGTTCCAAAATAGCATTTCCTCTGTTTCCAACATAACGATTTCTGTATTTTCTTTTCTGGACCTCAATCCATTCATTACTGGGCTTTTGAGTTTTCCAATTACCTTCACGAACCAAATCAGCTGCAGTTTTCACATTCGATTGTTCGTCATTCGTATTGACCGTGTGTACGGGGTCACAGCCAATAACCGATTGCACTGTATCAGCTGAAATGACGTCATGCGATTTATGCAAGTCAGAGCCTACTGTTAGGTTGCAGTCGGTTGAATCGGATGCGATAACATCTATTTCTTTGTTACCATACTTTGTAACTACTTTATTTACTATTATGCCTTTTTCCTCAATTGATCGATACGTAATATTTGATTGATCGCTTATATTATTTATCGGTGACGACAAATCTTGGTTATTAGCCGTGTTATTAGTCTGTTGCATATCATTCTTACTACTCACGAGGCTTAGGCCCACAGGTCCACTGTCATAATCAAAACTATTAATGAAAGCTGATGCGCCCCGTTTTGTGTTTACCCCCGAAAAGTTGTTAACAATAATCTTTGTTTTTAGCATTTCGATGTCTTTACTAATGCTTTCCATTTGGTTAGTTGTTATATATGACTCTTTAATTGTGTTTATCTCATTTTTCATTAAAACTATATCTTTTAAAAGTCTCGTAACATCTACGTGATCAAACAAAACGGGGGGTAGTTTTTGTAACTCTCGAGCCACAAACACTGGTATTTCATCAGGATCTGTTACTTTCAATAGGGAGATAATATCCTCAAGATCACGAGAAGTTTTCCCTTCCTTTTTCCTGGTTATTTTCCTCTTTGTTGTTCTTAAGGATTCAAACAACAAATTCTTTGCTGTTGTTATATCCGACTCGGAGAAAGCACTGATACATATTCGAATCAAACTGTCTTCATCCATCACATCCATCTTATTACACACAAATGATAGCAATTCATTGATGACCACATTACAGTTAGAACATTTCACCACATTCGAGGACATTTTAACCTCTTCGCGAATTATCAGCGCACCCGCAGTTTTTGACACGACCGTACGTCAACGCGCTGTGGCCGGGACTGATTATACTATACATTACTGGGTCATTCAAGCTGTAACGTTTTCGTATACCAACACAGGCTTTTATTACAAATTTTCGACAGCTCTCTTTTACGCCCTTAACTTGTTCTGTATTCATATTACTTGATAAAATCTGCTTTTGAACACCCAAACCGAAATAAACATCTTCCAGATTTTTAAAATATGTTTCATTTGTAGGGTCTATTTCATCAAGATTACTGGCGACATATTCCTGCTTTATGTAGGTCATCAATAATTCTCGATATAGCTCTTTCATTTTCAGATGTATTTTTGTTATCATTGGAGACTCGCTTTGAAACAGAGTGTTGGCATTCGTAAATTTAGGCAGCATCCAGTTTAAAAAGTAATAATAGGCCTTTATCTGTGGATCATTCAAACAATAATGGATATTCTGACACTCTTGATCTTCAAGCCATTTACTATCAAAGAAAAGTACTAAAGGATTCCATTGTTCAAGAATTCGTTCAGTAACTGCAGCTAGGGACAACCACCTAGTTTGAGCCGGTTTTAATAACTTATGGATATCTGTTTCGGCAAATACCTGAAATTCTTTAAATTCAGACTGCCGCTCGTAGCAAAATAGTTATATATATCACGTGCTAATTTTTCACACTCTATCGGCAATTGTTTGCATGCATCACTGGCGCAAAGATGTAGGGAGTGGCAAACACATTTCAAAACTATGATGCCCGGACACGCCAACCGAAATCGACTAGACACTGAGTTATTACACCCCATCATGGTGTTGCAGCCGTCGGATCCAAACCCTATTATATTCTCAAGGCTAATTGAATTATCTTCAAATGACTTCACTAGGGTTTTAAAAAGATGTTCTGCTGACGAACTATGATCTGTGTTGTCCCTTCCATAAATCTGGATTAAGTCCCAAAATCTACTAACAATGCGACCTTTATCAGGACAAAAATATCTCACAACAACACACATAGTCTTAATTGAGCCAATGTCAGTACTTTCGTCAATCATCACCGTGAACTTTTGAAGTTTTAAATCTTTGCATAAATCCTTCTTTTCATTCGCACCCAAGACATTATTAATTACAGCCCGGAGTTTTGTACGTTTCATTTTTATTTTCTTTGCAATCTCAGAATCGGGAAATGCTTTCGGCAATAAATCCACTAGATGGTCCATGACCCTATGTGATATTTTATGCTCAGTCATAAATGCTGCTAACTTTATTTCGGCTGTTTTACGTTTATCGTCTAAAGATGTTGATGACTTTTGAAACGCAGTGGCAATAGAAGTTTGAGATGAAGAGGGCTTGGTTCTAAGAATATGTTTGTTACCTTCAGTATGACGTTTTAGCGCTCCCATGTCAGCGATCATTGATGTGTTACATAATGCACAATAAGCGCGATGTGGATCTTTCAAATCACGCCGCAACCACGTTTTAAAATTTTCTTGCTGTAACCATTCATCGCGGAATTTTTGCTTATAAACTTTCTTCTTTTTAGGCGTAGAGGGTCCTTCATCATCACTTTCACGAACAGACATTTTAATTTATTTGGTGGTATTATTTATTATAACAAGTTGCGTGTGACGACTGAAATTATTACGTTACTTACAAGTTCAACATAAAATCACGTCAAACTATTCGGGTATCCGGAAAGTTACAACACTGCTTTACAATCCAGAAAATATATACGAAAAACATACATTTGCGTTTGGTCGAATAATAATTGTATATTGTCTTTTGCCTGATAGAGTCACGGAGACACCATTCAAAAAAAGTAGACTGTTTTGGGGGATTTCCCGATCATTATGTACTAGAGTTAGAGCATAATTGCGTTTCGTTTTACGTAGACACTTAACAGATGTATCGTTTTTGAACGTTAAAACTTTATACAGTGATTTTCATACACTGTATTTTTGTAATACAGTATACAGTAAAACGGGAAAAAAGCAGCTAAATTACAGAGAATCTACTGTAATTACAGTGAACCTGGCATCAAAATTCTGCAAGTTTCAACGGTTTACAGTGGCTAAATCAGAACGAGGTTGAAGGAGCAGATGATTTTTCTGAAAATCACATGGACATGTGGGTTCCAGTCCAGTAGTCACTCGCAAGAATACATATGAGTCCCCGTAGACTGTAATTCAGTCCATGAATATTCTTTTACTAATTTAAGTAGTTCCTATTTATCTAAGTATTTTATTGTTCGATTTTCTCATTGTGAAAATTCGTCATTCAAAATACATTTTAGTGTCTATTGCATCTATAAACCAAATATTGTAACCCTATATGTGATAAACATTGCAACTGAGCCTGTCATTCGAAATTTCGAATAGACAGTGCTCTATATTCTGCCTATGAGAAAGGTCAGCCATTAATATTTCAACTGGAATATTCACGGAACCTTTCGATCGATAATAGATATTGAAAGTGAAATTTCTTAAAGTTTAAAACGAGCATTATGGCTAAATTCGTTATTATACATATTATTATTCGTTAAATATTAGCGGTTTGGATGCTTGTTGTAAATTTTTTTCTTATATTTAGCTGTTTTCAATTTTAGCCCTATAAAATGTATTCGATTGTTTAATACCCGGCTGCTCGACAGCAAAGGCAGGGTTATTTTTGCACACGTAGATTTATCTTATAATATATGTGAGATTATTTATACTCTCAAATCATCCAACGGCTGGATGGATTTTAATGAATGAATGTAAAACCCGTTGGTTCTCGTGAGGGGAGCGCGTCTTACAGTAACAATAATTTTCATTTTTGTTTTCGTAAAACCAAAATGGCGACCTTGGTATATGAAACGACGATAGAGACAATGATATTATAATAAAGATACGCTACCTTAATGCTGAGCGGCCGTTCAGTTATTGTTGAATAAATTAAATGCGATAGATAATACGAAACGTATGGTATAGAAAGAGGTTTTGTCCAAGTCCATCGAAGGCGCGCCTCAAGAGCGTACACAAATTTTGCCAACTTTTTAACCAACTTAAAAAAAAGGAGGAGGTTCTCAATTCGGTTGTGTTTTGTTATGTTTGTTACCTCGTAACTCCGTTTCTCCTTTCCGTTTTGAAGTCGGTTTCAGTTTTTTGTAAAACAGTTTTCTATTATTACATAAATATTACCTTGTTACAGAGAGTCTTGGAAAGTATTATTCAAGAGAACTTCAACAAGAGAAAACAACTCGATAGAATCAGATACACAAAGAAGAGGAAGATGGAAAAATTTCAATTAACACAGGTAAAATATAAGATGTTAAGGTGTAGATGTGCACCCTGCATCCTATATTGAAAATATTAAAAAAAGGTAATTGGCCGACTTTCACTTCACATGTGAGAAATAAAATGCGTAAAAAAATGTTAAAATGTACGCTGTTGCGTGGTGCAATAATATTATTCTATGCCGCGTTTACCATTTAAAACGTCATTGGGTATTTATGTATCTATTTAAAAATGCATAGTTCATAGTTCTTTAGTAATTCAATGCATAATATAGCTACATTGATATGACAGTACTATCCACAGAGATGGATTTGTGCCCAGCCAGACAGTATTGGATTAGTATTGCTTGCTATGTTTAAATTGCATTAAGAACGCTTCAATCAAAGCGCGTTGGAATTCGACTAACTATATTCAGGTACCATTATATACTAGACCCTACCAAGAGGGGGAGCCAGGAGAACCTAGTTTGAGCTCCTGTCTCCCACAGTTAAATGTACTTACCTGGTTATAAATTAGAAATTTGTTCTTTAGTTTATTATGTGGGAGAAATAATAAATATACATATATTTATACCTACAGGGCATCCCACGGCTATGCCACATGGAGGGAAAGTACCATAAATATTGCAGATGGAACATTTTACTAAAATAAGACATTATTTTGATTAAAAAACAATTTAAACTGCATTCATAGAATTTTAAATAGTTACATGGTTTGAAACTTTATTTTTATTATGGGAATAAATATCACTTATCACATGTGAATTTTTTGATATTTTGAGATATGGAAACAAGTAAAAGTAGTAGACCAAGATCGCAGGCTTCGTTTTTATTAAACGACCATTAATGGAGCAACCACTAAGGTTAATTGATTTCTTAACTGCAACCAAGATGACTGGGGCAGTTTCGACTATTGAATCCTTTAAATACCCCTTTGTATTACGATAAAGCTTCAATATTTTACTCAAATTCCTTTCTTAATGGTGTTACAATGTTTGATTGAACATAAAACATGGTAGCTGTAAACCGGCAAAAACTATTTTAATTAATTTTAAAAACAAAATTCAACTCAATACCTAATATGCTTTCATATTAGAATCTCGAAATAAACATCAAAGTTGGAGCTAAAGCATTACATGTGTATGGTAAAAATATAGAGAATTCTTAAAAATATATATAATTCTAATTAGCCAGTCAGTTATATTATTATGATCAGAAAATATTGGACACTTATTTTTTTGCTTTACCAAATAATTATAAATTGACAAAGATAAATCGAGTGAAAGTTCGGGGCTCGTGACGTCACTTTACAGTAAACTAACGTGACGTCACACGGAAATTCAACATACGATATCTTTGTATTTTTTTGTTTGATTGACAAATGAAAAAATACGTGTCTATTATTTTTTGATAATGTAAAAGACCGACTTAATAGATTTTTTAGTCATCTAGTTCTATATTAGCTGTCAAAGAAGACACGAGACATGAGAGCGATCGCGTATTTGCGATTGAAAAGATAATCTCGGCTCTCGAGCGTTGAAGGTATTCTTTTTTATCAGTCAAAGCTTTGTAGGGCGTAGATATACTTACCTATCTTGTTTGTGCTGACAAAATTACTCGCTCCACCACTGCATTCAGATTTTGAATATTACAGCAACTTTGACACGGTCATTAATATGACCGTCACATAGCTTTTTTAAACAAGATTTTTGAAACAATTAATCTTTATAAATCAAAACTAATGTTTAGATTTATAAAGATATTGATTGTTTAAAAATTATCTGCTGTTAATGGCTTAAAACAAACAAAACAATAAATGGTTACAGTTGTACCCAACTGATAAGGCACGTCGTAAATCTTCGTTCGCACAGAAAAGAAAGTATGGCCGAAGATTAACGAAACAATGCTTAAAACTTACAATCAACCTTAGATCACTACTATAAGGTTCATAATACCACTACACTGCAGCTGTTAGTTCCGTCTCACTCGCAAGTCACGCCCCTCCGCACACATGGCGGCAGCTGCCGACCATAGCATTTCCCGCGCCATATCTGTTGGGTACTACTGTACACGGGCATCGTGAAATGACCTTTTAGAAAAGGTCTCAAAAATGTCAAATCTCATAAACTAACTAAAGAACGTTTAAGTTAAAGATCAGTGCACATCTCTAGGAATACCTATAGCACAGTATTAATACAATAGTAAAACTGTGCCTATAGTTTAGTTTGTTTATTAGGTGTCCGTTAAAAAGTCTATAAGATCTGAAATAGAAAATGTCGGAAAATTATGCATAAGTACAATATGAGGCACGAGTGGTGAGCACAGATAGGCAGTAGTGGAGGCAAGCTCGCGCATGTACACTTTTAGCCAAATCAAAGTAGCCAAATTAGTTTAGATAAATTAGAAAATCCAATAGACGACGAGCATCGACTGACGAACCAATCGTGTGCAGGTCTGCGCTCCCGCCTTCTTCATTCCGTCAAATAGACCGAAAAATTTATTACTGCGCAGGTGTCAATATGTGCTCACGACTCGTGCCCCTTACTATAATAGGTACATAAAACGAAATAGGTATCATTATAACGGGTTCTCTCCATCTCCAAATATATTAACACTTTAAAAAGAAAAACATTGAATACCTATAACGTAGTATTGCAAAAATATTCTTAAATGTTGCGAACATTTTCTGAAGTCTGTCTAATATTTTCTATAAGTCACATCCATAGGTAACATCTTAAAATGTAACATGAAGCAATGAATAAATGAAATTGAAGTAGGTTTAGAAAGAATTATAAAGATTTTTTGAAGAATATCGAGCTGAAGGGAAAATTGTGTTTATTTTAGGAGCCGCTGAGTGAACTGTAAACTGTAAGGCGCCGATCCCGGAGAGAGAGAGTTGTACAGTTTTTCGTTCCAGATTCACTATTGTGCACACAGCAAGCAGTCTAGAGTTCTGCAATATTCGCTACCGTTCACACGTCATACACTTTTTTACTTTTAAAGGCGCGGCATAGAATACAGTGAACGCGAAACGCACAAATCTGAACGCAGAACTCTAGAACTCTCTTCCGTGGGATTGGCGCCTAACCACTAGCCGCGGGCATTGTACAATATGATGTGAGATCGCAGATTTATATCAAATCAAATCAAAATTCATTTATTCAAATTAGGCCCTTATAGGGCACTTATGAATGTTAACAAATGACTCTACACCGGTTCCAAATACAACTTTAACTGAGAAGACTCCGGCAAGAAACTCAGCAAGTGTTCTTTTTTTTTTTTTATGTGTACTTATAAATATTACAATTTACAAAATAATATAACAATAGCGTGCGAAGCGAACAATTCATTCAAATGCATTCTTGTCATCTACAAAATCAGAAACTTTATAGTACCCCTTCTTGCATAACTTCTGTTTTACTATCTTTTTGAATCTATGTATAGGTAGCTCTTGGATTTCTTTGGGTACTTTATTATAGAAACGTATACATTGCCCCTTGAAAGAGTTAAGGACTTTGCTGAGCCGAGTTAAAGGTACAGCAAGTTTGTGCTTATTTCTAGTGTTCAAACTATGAGTGTCGCTATTCTTAGGTATGTTATTTATGTTTATGTATAACTGAAAGAAGTAAAATCCATTGTTTTAAAATTATCGAAAATATCAGTTCTTGCAAAATCAGGTTTAGGTACGTACGTGCGGTACTAACGAGGTACTGATAGCTATACATACTGATGAGGAAATTCAATATCATATTTGCGGTTTAATCACGGTTATCGGTTTTGCATTATATTTTATACGTTAGCTACAGCTCTACTGCTGAATTCCAGCATGTACTAATAAATTGATAATTTACCACAAAATTGGAGTTATAGAACAAATTGTTTTTAATTATAATACTTATGCAATTAGCAAAATTGTTTTAAATTGAAATATGTAATTAGCAAAATTGATTTAAATTAAAATATCCAATTAATTATAACCGCGGCTCCCAAAGTTGTGAAGGTAACCATATTATAATAGGGGTCGATTTAAACCTGCAAGGCAGCCTTAATTTTGGGTGGGGGTGCAAGCAGATTAAATGGAGGACCACGAGAGTGGATTAAGGTGGGTAATTACCAAAATTTCGGCGTTCCTTAAATGCTATTTTCCCGTTAGGTGCACATGTGGTGCCAGTACTTTACCTATGCACATTCGTAATAATATACCTAAATAGAAATGACAAAATAAAATATTAATTAATTACAAACATACCATAAAATTGTGTAAGTTAGGTTGACAACGAAAACAGCAAATTAAGTACATTGTGCCTAAAAATAGAATAAACTAAAACACAATAATATGATACAAACGGGAAAAATAGAGTGATTAGTAATAACTTGAAAAGTAGGGAAAGGACTTATTTTCAACAAAACCGTGAAAAATGTCACTGCACGCACAGCGTATATTATTATTATAAAGCTACTGATCTCCACTAGTTCGATTTGACTTATTTGCGTCTGAATGACCATTTATTTAGGAACGTTGTGAGAGTCTTTATAATATCACGAATATTTAATCAAAATTTAACACCGTCGGAAACCGCGTGGCGTTCTAGTTAATATTTATATAGAGGAGAAATATATAAAATATAATAAATAAAAATTTTAAGCTTGAATCTGCGGAATTGCGGGATCGACTGCTGTTTGAAGTGGGCGGGAAGCTACCTGCCGAGAAAAAGGAACAGGCTGTCGCCAACTATGTTCAGCGAGCCAATATTAAGAAAAACGCTGCTCTTGCCATCAAAGTTATGTACAAGAAGATACTGGACATCCTTAAGAAGGTACCATGCTAACTATGGAAGAAATAAAATATTATAACCTAGTTTCAGTCATAGTAACTGTCAATTACATTCTACTACCAGTTCCTGTTACTACCAATTCCTTGCATGCTCCTGTACGTAGATTATGTAACTATATTCTTTGAATAAACTTTTAAATCGATAGAAATATTAGAATGGCGAAAATGTTCCCATTTGTAAATCAAGAAAAGTTTGAAAATGCTGCTGCCAGAACTTAAATAGATAGAGCAAAACCTTTATAAGTATCCGCTTAGAAATTATATACTGATCGCAACAGCAACTTCATCCGTTACCTTCGCACTTCTGCAACCAAGTAGGGGTTACTTCTGGCAAATAAAATGGTATGGATTTTGTAGCTTTTTGAAAGCTGGTCACTAGGTACGTACAGTACCTGTACCTAGGTTGGGTATTTGAGCTGTAAAACTATACTCTATATGCTCGCTTGGGTGTTTGTAATGTTGTTTGTATTAATTAATGAGTCTCTCCCTCTTTCTTCTCACTATAAGAAGTTGTGTTTTTTTAGGACTCATCTTATTTTACGGTAGTGCTGGAAGCTCTGAAGTTGGACTGTAGAGCTCAAGGTAAATGCTTGATGGGAGCCACGGAGATGGGTCAACTTGCTATGGAGTACTTGGACGACAGAAAGTTCGAGTTCAACAAGTTGGAGAAAGAGATCAAAGCTAATATGAAAGAGAGGGAAAGAACGCTCAAATTGGCTCGTCGAGAGATCGCGTATTTGACAGATTCCTTCCCGGATCTAATTCGAAAAGAAGTGAGTTAATATTTTTACTCAATGTTAATATTCATTATGTCTTGTCAATTGAGTTTGATGCGTTGTATTTGAAGCAACGAATCAGTCATTTTGCGTTTAAATCAGGAACAAATGGTAAAGGTAATTGCATTTCAAGCCCCCGTCATAGTTTAGTCTCTTTTTAGGGTTCCAAATTCCAAACCAATAAGTTAAAAAGAATACAACGCAAAAAGTTAAAAAGCATACAAAGCAACGATCGGTCTTGCATACGCAGTTGAAAACTGTACACTACTGTACTGTACATTACTGTATGTAAATGCATGTAATTTTCCAAAGATCAGTTATTAAAAGTCACTGCCAAATTGGGATATTTGTGATCACAGTGCCCAAAGATATTTCTAGTTCTAGCTAAAATATCGATAATCAATTTTTTTCAAAAATATTCCTTTTATCTGTTAAAAGTCCTGCGAAGTCCGCTCGCAACTTCATTTTGAGGCGCGTGCATAGTCTCTGTTTTGTCGAGGGTGTACATTTTGAAAAATACCCATGCCTTCTATGTCTGTATATGCTTTGCGCCTGGTACCTGCTTGACGTTGATTTTGGGACTCCCTGTATATGTACGATCATGTTTATCAAAATCAAAAATTCATTTAATCAGTTTGGGCCCTGATAAGGCACTTAAGGACATTACAGTTGACTATCACCGGTTCGGAATACACATATTCATTTAGAACTTAACTAATATTTTTAATATCAGGAAGCGACCAATCTAGACGACTTGTACGAAGATGAGGATGCGGGGAGCCACCATTCAGTGCACTGGGAACTTGAAGAAGTTATGGGGATCTGCAAACGTCTGCAAAGAGCTACGCTAGTTTCCTCCTTTGATCGAATCCTTACAAGGTAAATGTGTGAATACTTAATTTAATTATCCAACTGATTATTTTTCTAATATTATTTTTTGATTACTAATGACCTATACATTGATCGCTCAAGAGGAAATTCACTAATTTATTAGGACCTTATATATAAAATTCTACTGCACGTGTGTATGTCACTGAACTCCTCCTAAACGGCTGGACCGATTGGAATGTTTTTTTTTGTATGCGTTTGGGTGGCGCCCTGGATGGCTTAGATTCACAAATCACCCGGCAGATGGCGCTGCAGTCGATAATATAACCTAGATACCGACTGCCGCGCCAAGGGTAGGGTAGGGTAGCACCACGCGAACGAAGTCGCGCCGGGAAAATAATATATATATATTTTTTTATACAAATTACGGAAATATGTTCTTTTACGTCTTTGCCTAAGGGCAATCTTATACAAACGTTGCTGAGTTTAAAATAAATAATGATAGCTTCAACGTGATTGCTAAATTGACAGGAAATACATGCATGTATTATGTGAAAACTATACTATCACATGTACATATCAGAAATAAAGAAATACACACACCCCCCCCCACACCCACACACAAACACACACACCCCCACACCCACACATACACAATAGGCATTAATAATGTAAAGTGGCCTACAACTTATATATGTGTCGGAGAATGAGATAGTTAGTCGTACTCAGTTGGATTATGATATTATCGTGGTACAAGGGTTGGGTGAAATAGTAGCAACACTGATTTGACTTTAACGTAAATAACAGACTTAATGAGGGTATTTGTAAAAAGTAAGAATACTGATTTGAATATAACGTGAATAACAAAGTTAATAAGGGGATGCATATTGCTTTTGAGACAGTTAGTTTATCACAAGCTCTCGAGCTGTACACATCTCAGTGCAATCGTTGTTACACCCGGTTCTTAAGCCTATACTTTTTTAAGAATGTACACAATTGTGTGAAGTGAAGTGGAGTGATTATTTAATTGTAATATTACGACAATAAACACATTGGGCCCGTGAGGAGTTTGTTGCGTCGCTTCTTCTCCTCATACGGGACTTTTACGAAGCGATGGTATAAGGTTGTTTTATTGCCTGCACTGCGCCCACTGAATCCTGATACCACTGAACCCTAATTGTGGTCTTTGTATCGTTTGGCTGTCGCTGACTCCGACATCAGGCGTGGGATAAAGACAGGCAATTAAAACCATACTTGAATTGTTTCTACATACTTTGAGGACTGCCACGTGCTTGAGAACCCCGAACACGTGTCAAATAGAGGCTTTTGCCAAGCGACGGATGACGTCAAGAAGGAAGACTGAATAAAGTTTGGTGGCATCGTTTCTATAGCCAGAAACAGCCAAGTAATCGTGTAACTAAATGAATCATGAGATGCGCGTGCTTATACGCGACATGATAATAGCTAGATGGTGGTCATTCCATGCTGCGCGGTTGTCTGCGGTGCTTCGAGTGTGGGAAAAACAGGTCATGTGATCGTTCCTTTACTTCTAACATTATTTTATTGTCTAAGCTGGAACCAAATGCTGTGTTGTGTTAAATGTTACAGATATGGTGATGCTGGCTACTTTGCGAATAACTGCCCTCGTGTCTGCAACTTCACTGCAGTCAAAAACAGTCGTGGCAACTGCAGCGCGGTTGGTAGCAACACCGGTGCAGTGAGCAACAGCAACAACCAGCGTCGGGTTGACCTGTGCTGCATTCGGCAACCCTACTGGATAGATGGCTATTTTCTGTGAGTCGATTTCATGTTGTTTACTAATGGATTACGAAGGTACCTGAGGTACAAGTACCCATTGTTGTTGAGAATATAGTTGGTTAGCGTTTTAATTGGATTTAAGTGCGTATCCTCTTGAGTCTCAAATTATTATTTTGCGTTTTGGTCACGGAGATAATCACGGGTATAGTTATCGTTACGGAACTATTAGTGTTTAGCAGTCATAGAGATTATGGGAGCTAGATAATAGTCATAATCGGATAGTCAGATAAAATAGGCACCTAATGATTTGAGTTGTACTTGCTTATTAAAATACTAGCGTGATACTTAATAAGATGAGCCGCACCTAGGCTGCGTAGTTTAATATCCCAGTTTGTGTTGACGCGTTAACAAGATGTGTTGTTAGTGTGACGTGACGGTATGCTTTATTATTACCCTTGTTTAAGTTGTTACGCAAATGAGACTAGACTTTGATGCGGTACTCATCAATATTGTTTTAGCAAGATTATTGTAATTGATTTTATTATCGTGAAATTGCGTTTTGATTACGTGACGATTTCGGAATTGAAAAATGTAGGTAGAAATAAACTATGATGGTTAAAAGTATAGTGTAAGCAACTAACTAGGAGTTTAGTGAGTCCCTTGATAGCGATGTACTGTGCTGGTTCCATATGCGGTTGGCAATGTCCTTTGTTTATGTCCATGACATTTATTCTCATAGTGAAGGTCATGCAAGGTTATGTAATGACTCAATGTTTCTGGGTCGTTAAAATCACACAATATTTTAATTTCTTACGTCATATAATCTCACGATAGGTTTAAACTAATACCAATTAGGTAGTGTAGTTCATTTTGGAGTGAAATTCTATCAGCCGTAGTAAAGTTGACCTTACCATTAGCTATTATGTAGACATAGCCTGATAGAAATTGGTATCTCTTAAGTAAACTTAAGTTGTCCGTGAAGTGAATCGATTAGTTCGCTACAATAGTGTTCGTTATTTAACTTGTCTCTCTTTCACTATTCTATTTTGCTGTCACTGGTCAATTGATAGATAGTGTAGTACAAGTGTGGTAGATTCAAGTGTATGTACCCACCTAACGTTGATAAGTACCTTGACAGAGCCTGAACTGAATACATTACTTTTTTTATTTTGATTTTTAATTTTAGTTAACTGCTGCAGTAACTATGTTAACTGCCAGAGTACTGGTTGAGTTTTGTAAAATTTTTACTACTTGTTAAGAAGAAAAAGTCTAGAGCACTGGTCAAGTCAACTGAGAAGGCTCACAACCTTATTGCCTATTGCCAATACGATATTTTGCTTTTAATTTACTTTGATGATTCAATTGTTCTTGCTGTAAGTATAGTAGCGTTAGAGTATTACTCGTGAAGTTCCAAAAGATGTTCATGACTCAATGAAACAAAATAATCATTTTTAGTTAATTTCATAAACTGACTTTTGTATTTAGTGAGCAACGGTGATAATCGGTAGTTTATAGCGCATTAGTCAGACGCAGAGTCAAAAAGGCGTTTTCGATCAGCAGGTTCCTCCTGATTTAGACATTTTGAGTAGTGACAATGACAATGATACTTCTTAGTAAATATTTGGGATTGCCATAGTGTGTCCGATAGTTGGGGCGATACATGCATCTCTGCCCGACTGACTGGGTGTTCTCTGTGTGACCACTCCAATTGCACCGGAGCATGTAAGAGGTGCAAGTGAACTGCTTTTTATGCGCAGTATACCCTTCGCCAGGGGTAGCACTTTTACCACTGAGATATTTAGCTTTTGGTTGTCGAGTCAATGTTGATGGACTGGCCACTTGTGTGTCTAGCGGTCCTAGTATTTTTACTATCCCAATATAGATGCGAATCTTTTGAATTAGAATACCTAGCTAATTCATGGTTTTAACGTATTCTATCATTTACAGTAGAGTTGTATTTAGAGTTCAATTTAGACTTCAATTTAGAGTTTCATTTCGAGTTCAATTTAGAGTTCAATTTAGAGCTCATGTAGAGAAGCCACGTCTTCATCTTGGGACTTAAATTTATCGTACCAGAGGTAATGGGGATTGTGGGAAAAGACTTCAGCTCATATTCTCAGCTGTCTATAAATAGCGAAATTCTTAGAGTAATTAAGGCGTTCTACTTGAGTTGGTGATAAGTAGAGTTTTTAGAACCCTAAATTTATTAACGTTAGCCGATTGTGAAGTTAAGTTAATGTAGAAGTAATTAGAGAAAGGGCTGATAGATAGTGCAAAGTGCTGACGAAAACTCGATAAAGCAAGATTTGAAAGCAAAAGAAGGCTAATGTGACTTAAATCTCAATGTTGTGTTCACTGTTATGGTTTTATGTTAGGTGTCTGAACGGTGAGGTGGCCATTTAGACGGTGTTATCTGACTAGGCTAGGTGGCCATCTGGAAGGATAGGTGAAGAGATTTACACAGAGTCGGCAGACGCGAGTGATACCCCTGGTGTTGCAAGTGTCCAAAGGCTGCGGTAACCGGCTAGCATCCGGGAGGCCGTATGCTTTTTGCCAGAATTTGTGGTGATCTAGAAGAGATTTCTGCAGAGTCGGTACGCACGCGTGTGATAACCCTGGTGTTACACGCGTCCAAGGGCTGCGGTAACCGGCTACCATCCGGGAGGCCGTATGCTCTTTGCCAGATTTAGTAGTAATCTAGAAGGCGTAAAGGCCTGTCTAAATGAAGCGAGGTGGTCATATAGACGGAGTTGTCCAGAAGGCGTGGTGGTTATCTGGAAGGCGTGGAGGCCATTGGCGGAGACTATAAACGGCGCGGTGGCTGTTTCCATAACACGATACAGTGCGGAGATCATAGATTTTCGTTAGTAGTCCGTGAATATTCTATAAGCAATGGCTTTGGGTGATGTAGTACAGTCTATTCTTGCATAGAAGACTATAAAGTTAAAACTGTCTCCCTTAGGTAAGTGCGTAGGTAACAAACGTGCTTGGTGGAGCAGTAGGGCTGTTGATCTTTTACCTGTGTTGACTTTAGTGTGTCTTGAATTGATGAGATAAGTTAAAAGATTGGAACTGTATCATTGGTTAGTATGAGTAAGCGTTAGTATAATGATTAAACTGAAGCAATTATTAGCAAAAATGGCTATCAAGTTTAGGCAGGAATGGCCGAGCGAAATTATCAGTTACTGTGCTGGACTTCTTTGGTTTCAGGTACATCTGGTAGAGTTTTTCACACGAGGACGTGTGATTCGCAGGATGGCCGTGTCGGAGAATGAGATAGTTAGTCGTACTCAGTTGGATTATGATATTATCGTGGTACAAGGGTTGGGTGAAATAGTAGCAACACTGATTTGACTTTAACGTAAATAACAGACTTAATGAGGGTATTTGTAAAAAGTAAGAATACTGATTTGAATATAACGTGAATAACAAAGTTAATAAGGGGATGCATATTGCTTTTGAGACAGTTAGTTTATCACAAGCTCTCGAGCTGTACACATCTCAGTGCAATCGTTGTTACACCCGGTTCTTAAGCCTATACTTTTTTAAGAATGTACACAATTGTGTGAAGTGAAGTGGAGTGATTATTTAATTGTAATATTACGACAATAAACACATTGGGCCCGTGAGGAGTTTGTTGCGTCGCTTCTTCTCCTCATACGGGACTTTTACGAAGCGATGGTATAAGGTTGTTTTATTGCCTGCACTGCGCCCACTGAATCCTGATACCACTGAACCCTAATTGTGGTCTTTGTATCGTTTGGCTGTCGCTGACTCCGACATATGTTATATTAATTATCGTTTGTACCTTTGGCTTTATTTCAAAATTATTATATTTAAGTAGTTACAAAATGTGATAAAAGAACATGAATAACTTCAGCTATGGGGGCTGCTGCCTAGAATACAGGCTTGTCCTAGTTTAGGTAGTAGTTTGTACTAAATTGTGACATCGACGTAATCTATATGTATGTACCTTTGTAACTCGAAATGTTTTAGTGCAAATAAATATTATTATTATTATTATTAAAGGCTATTTAAATTGAACGTATAATTAATGTCTAAAAGATGTATATGTCAATAAGAACCATATAATATAATAAATCCATTAGAAACGTCTTTGTTTGCGTCTTTTGCGTACCTTACGCCGTATTTACCCCAGTAACCGATTTTTATGTTTACCGGTTAAGTGTAATTTCTTTATGGTAATTATGGCTTGTACAAATGTACACCCGGCCCTGCTAACTACTAAGTAGTACTACTGTAAATTCCGGTTGCTGCATTTGAGAGCCAATTCTCTTTTTGGCATTAAATGCTTACCACACATACTTACCATGGTGAGATTGTGGTCAAACAAGCTTATATATAAAACATGATTGTGCAGGTTAAAAGAACAGCGGTACCAAGCAGAGAGTCTTATGACGCAGCTGAAACTGAACAGTGAGAAAAGGGATGCACTAATAGAAAACAAAAAGCATGCCGTCATGATGCTGGATACTTTGAAGAACGTCGGCCAGGAGTGGACTGCTCAGTAAGTGGGACATATTGTTCTAAAGACCTCATTGTTTGACAAGATGTTCTCAATAATCTATAAGTAGCTTTACCATGCTTCTAACAAATAGGTACTTCTATTTGTATCGCTATCTTCAGGGGTTGCAGAAATATAGCGCTGTGAGCCTGTGACAAACGGACAGACGGACGGAGTGTCACCTTAAGGGTTCCTTTTTGCCTTTTTGGTTCGAAACCCTAAAAATGACCCGGACGATGGAATAAATGACGGAATGTCATTGTTGTGCCCCATACCACATGTTATTTTCCATTTGAATTCCATAATTGTTGACAGGCAGTCGCTTTCGAGAACCAAATATTATTCAGTTTTTCCAGTGGTTTATTGTAAATAAATTGATGTTATTTATTTCATGGAAATCGTATACCGGTAAAATAGTTAATTTTTAGTTTTAAGAAGTGGGAAACGTACGACCGCTCAGGCGGGCCGTATGCTTGTTTGCAACCTTTGTTGTATACAAAAAAAATAAAACAAAACATAAAAATAATACCCAAAGATACGGGTTTTTCCCGTGAAGAAATAAAATCCCACAGGTCTTTGTTAGTGCACCTGTAATATTTCTACACCTCCCACGAAACTTTAAGGACTTATACAACTTAAGCGGTGACTTGTCATTCCTGTTAGTTAAGTAAGTAACAGTTTTATAAGTAGTACCTATATTGTGTTTGATATTAAATGGAACTAGCGACTGAAGCTTTGCACAGGTGCAATTTACAAAGCACTAAGTACTTGTTAGGGTCAGTTCACACCGTAACGAGACGCGACGCGACGTGACGAGAAAAGACGCGATGCTTAAAGAGGCCAATGTCCTGTCCACGCTTTTATATTCAAATCAATATCAAAAAGTCATTTATCCAATTTAGGCCCTGGTAAGGCACTCATGAACGTTATTATATTAATATTAAAATATTAGACTTCATTAGAAAAATCGCTTACACTAAGGCCCTTACGAGATAGACAGAGAATATAACTTAATTTATTATCTTACACTTTAAAGCGTTTTTTTTAGTTTTTTTGGGTGTAGTAATTAATTTTGCATTAAAAATATTAAAATACTTTTTCTTAACAGGTTTTGTCAAAGAATATTTTTGATTGTATTGATGTCAACCATCGATTTTTATAAAAGATAACTGTGGATTCCGTTTAAAAAAATAAACAAAATGGCGGACGAGAGGAATGCCAAAATCGTCGAACCCCTTTGTACCTATAGTACTAGTACCTTTTTGTGTATTAAATAAAGAAGAATGGGTAAAAACGTCCCCAGACTGTAGCACGATGAGCTATAGTGGTAATTGTAGGTCTCGTCGAGCACATTATTTTATTCTATGACAGTAAGTCTGAATTCCATGGGAGATAAAAGATATTCACATTTGAAGTTACAAAAATATTCCTTTGATAATGATTGTTTTTTGTTATTATTAGCTCTGCCCTGCAGCACAGAATACTTAATACCAGCGATACCAACCGCGTTTTCAAGACAAAAAGAACTGTATGTCAATTTCCAGGTTCCATGCTATCTGTCTGCTAATATTTATCGATATGGGTCCAGTAATGTAGCTGTGAAAACATAACAAACGGACAGATTTACTCTCGCATTTATCATATTAAAGTACTAGCTGTGTATTGCATATCCATCTGTAGGCTCTATGCTGTCATTTTAATTGATATCAACCTAACTTAGCTAGAAAACGTAACATAAGATATACTAACCCGAAGAAAACCCCTATAGTGTGGCCTTACAATTCCAGAACACTTCCTTAAATATCAGTCAAAGCATCGGGATCCCTGGCGTCGATATTTCTAGCGACACGTGCTGTTCCGTATATAGTCACTTGGATAAGCTGGCATCCAAAAGGCTCGGAGTTCTCAATAGAGCGAGGCAGTACTTCAAATCGGGGCAAAGGCTGCAACTTTATAAGTCGCAAGTCCGGCCTCATATGGAGTACTGCTGTCATCTATGGGCCGGATACCAGCTTGGGCCTTTGAACTCGGTTCAGCGATGACCCATTACAATTATCGACGATCCCGAGCTCACAAGCTGTTTAGAGCCCGTTAGTCTGAGGAGAGACTTTGCCTCCTTATGTGTGTTCTACCACTTGTACAACGGACAGTGTTCTAAAGAATGTTTTGACCTGATGCCCACGGCAATCTTCTACCATCGCAACTCTCCCCATCGACGGGGAGTCCAACCTCACACATTGCAACCGAAATAGTTTCGTACTGTGCGGTTGCAATGGAGCTGACTACCGCGGACGCTCAGGCTGTAGAATGAGCGCCTCACCGAGGTTTTCCAAAGGGAGTACAGCATGGGATTCTTCAAAAAGGGTGTGATGAGATTTTTGCAGGGTCAGCAACGCGCGAGTGGCACCCTAGGTGTTACAAGCGTCTATATAGGCTACAGTAACCGCTTACATCAGGCGGGGCGTATGCTTGTTTGCTGCCTTAGTGGTATAAAAAAGAACTATCTTTCGCATTCATAACGTTAAAGTACTATTTGTACCTAGGGATTTTACATATGTTTCCGGGATACAAAGTAGGTACCTACTTTATGGACATCTTCGGTTATCATTAAGATATGGAACATAAAAAAAATGACTTTCACAAACAAAATTCATCTGTTGACAAGTATGACGCGTATGGCAGCGGCAGCCATATTCCTCCTCGCCATATTAGAGGGAAGTGAGCGACCTGACGCCGCCGCAAGCAAAGGCCCTAAAGTGAGCATGACTTACTAAAGTCTGCCTTAGAAATAAAAAAAATAACGAAAGGAAAACTACTAAACACCGATCTTTACCTTATCCTAGTAATGTAAGTAAAAATGCTTGTTTTTATCGATGTTTGTTACGAAATGGCTTATCAGATGTGGGTGAAACTTAGAATAATGATAGATTAAACTCTGGATTAGCATAAATAATCATTTTAAACCAGAAAAGTTATACAAATACTGCAGGACGGTAACAAAGTTACACAGTATTTTGTTTGCTTTAACCGTGAATATCTTTTTTTTCCCATGGAATCCAGACTTGGTGTCATACAATGAAATGATGCCCTCGATGTGGCCAACAATCTCCACCATAGCTCATAGTGCTACATTCTGGGGACGCGTTTCATATAACATGACCCATTGTTCTTTGTATTTGTAACAGCCAAATCGGTCGATCCGTTCTCAAGTGACAATCTGATTCCCGAAATTATATTCAGAGACATAATTGCACCTACTTGCACATAGCTGAAAGAGAGGTTGAGCATAGCGTTATTTTCCTCAAAGAGCAGCTCTGCGACACCACTTTAGTGAAAATTGAAGATGGCTGCCGAACTATAGGCCACTAATCTTCGAATCCCTTTGAGAGGGCGCGTTGCGGGCGGCTTTTAATAACTCCGGTACCATTCTAGAAAAATAGGATTGAGTCATAACTAGATACTCTATATAAGTTCCATAAGTACCATAGTAGATACTTTGGCGGCAAGACCTACACACTACAGCTATAGTTACAATAGAACGACAGTATTACAGTAGGTGCCCGGAGCTCGGGTACCTGTAAAATGCCTTGAAACGAAGTGCGCGTACAGTATGAGGCACGACTGGTGAGCACAGATAGGCAGAAGTGGGGGCAAGCTCGCGCATGTATACTTTTGGCCAAATCACAGTAGCCAAATGACACGCGAGAATCCAATAAACGACGAGCATCGACTGACGAACCAATCGTGTGCAGCTCGGCGCTCCGCCCTGCTTCATTCCGCCAAACAGACCGAAAAATTTACTGCTGCGCTGGTGTCAATCTGTGCTCACTACTCGTGTCCCTAACTATACATAGTTTGAACGACTAAAATACAAAATATAATGAATGCAAATTTCTTTTTATTGATACTTTTACCGAGAACAAATGACAAGGAATCAATCAAGATTTTGTCTGAATGTAAATCAACTAGTGTACGATATATCTGTGAAGGCATCTATGTGGAAACTGCACACGCTTCGCATAAGGTAACGTTTGCAATCCCACATTCCTCTAAAGATCATACAAACGATGTTGACAACAAAACATCGTTTATTTATCTCAATATACAAGATGTGACGGGAATCACACGCCAATAAACATGAAAGCAGGAAAGAGAGAAACATTATTAACTATAGAAATAATTTCCTACAAACGTTTTATTTTATTATATAGGATATTTATTTATTTATAGTATCATAGAATATTGGGTTGTGATGTGAATAATTTAAGCCGGAGCTAAATGAATAAGCGCCGATCATGAACGCTTCATTATTGTTCACTGTTACCACTTTAATCTGTGCTGTTACGGTGCCGCACTAATCACTATTAACGAGGAACTAAAATTAACATGGGATTAAGCAAAGATCTTGTATGGACAGATAACTAAACAGTGACAAGCTTTCATTTGATACCCATATTTTTTTATTCGTAGACGCCATTTTTTTTTTTTTTTTACTGTGTATTGGCCTGTGTTTGCCCACAATCTCACTATGGTAAGTGATGATGTGGTCGAAGGTGGTAAGCACACAAAGCCTAGAAGGAACTGGCTCTCAAGTGCAGCTGACGGAACACACCGATAGGTGCTTGGCGACAGATTTTCAACTTGAGGGTGGTAGCCAGCCAGACGGGTACTACAAAGTACCCTACCACCGTGCTATGGTTTCCTCACGATGTTTTCCTTCACCGAAAGCTCAAGCTCATTGTAGGATTCGAACCCGGGACCTTCGTCTCGGTATCCGACGTCACTACCACTGAGCTTTCATCGCCTATAAAAATAATATACCCTATGTTATCACACTCCCACAGTTAAGACGAACCTAACGACACCTCATTTGCTTAAATCCATCAGGCCGCTTATGCTGCAGAGCGTGCCAAAGAAATACACATACATACATACATACACTCGAAAAACATAACCCTCCTTCCGGGTCAGTCGGGTAAAAAAACGGTATTTTCGGCTTTTAGGGAAGCATATCCGGCCAGGCACTAAATTAGTGGTTAACTGAATTAATGGTAGGTACTATTAAAACGATGAATGTTAAAATTCACTCCACAATTCCACAGTTACCGCGTCTACGTCTATACGATGACTTTCATCATCATCATCATCATCAGCCTATAATGTCCCACTACTGAGCACTGGCATCCTTTCACAAACGAGGGTGAAAGGGACTGGGCGATACTCCACCACGCGTGCCCACTGCGGATTGGTGGAGGTAGGCTAGTGGTCAACCTACTGTTGGAATTTTTCAAGCCGCCTAGGAGGCATCCAACTAGCTTTACGACTATCACAATTAAGTGATAACCGGGACAAAAGGCTTTACATGCCTTCCGAAGCACGGAAACGCTCGATTTGAAATACCACTAGGCGGTCACCCATCCAGGTACCGACCACGACAGACATAGCTTAACGGCTAATCATGCTACACCACGAGCGCTTCAACGATGCGAACGATGACTTAACACGGCTAGAATTAGTTAATTACACTAGTCATACATATACCTAAGCCCGGTTGCACATAGGAAGTGGACAGTTTACACAGATTTGACGCTTCTGTAGAATAATATAATATATCTATATCGTCGTATTACATAACTATTATACCCCGCTGCACGCTCCGTCTTGCATTCAAAACTGACTGTACAATAGCCTTATTCTTAATTCCCTTTCCTATTAAACTAACCAGTCACACCAATATTCGAGACAAATAAGTCTTATTTGCATCTTGCATTAATATTCTTGATTTCGTCTCGATTTTGCATACTCCAATCCAGGCTGCATAAGCTTCCCGTATTCAATACGTCCCCCACAAAGAAGTTAGAAGTTGAGTTAGGTGCGCTTTTCTAAAGACCTAAACAACAGAAATATCGTACATTGTATGTCGATGACGAAGCATCTTTGCAGCTACCGTATCACCTTAATCCATTAAAAATCCTCTACCAAAACGTGATGAACTAGGTACGGTTTTTCACAAAGGGTATCTGAATGAATCGTTGCGTCGAGTAGGTACTTCACTCAAATTTTTTTTATTTTCAATATCCATATATAGAAACCCTGTGCTTACACTAACAATAAACAGCTGAAAAATAAACAGCTCCCGCCAAGCTCTAATACTTACCTACTCATGCGCTTATACTTTGCACGTATATGTTTTTTTTTATGGTGAAATGAAATTGACATGTCCTAAAATAATTTTAATAACAACTGATTTTGCGCGCGTGCAGTGTCACAGTTCATTTACTTTTCGGGTGTTTAGTTTACACGTATTTTGCGGCTATACCTCTAATCAGCAGTAAATAGAAGCAACAACTGGTATGAATAGTTTTTGAAGCGCAAATAAAGTTTGTGTTAAGTCCCTTGCTTCAATGAGTACAGTAAAGATGCATAGAAGATACTTTCTGTCGAGTACTTACGTGAAGTTTAAAAGTTTTATACTTCTAGTTAAGATCGAGAAAGATTAAAATCTCTTATTTTAATACATTTGTATTATAATATATATATATCCATATTATAAAGTTTAAATTTTATGTATGTAGCATTATTATTTAGTTTTTCGAACTCCTGAAGGCAGTGTAACTTTTCCTAGCAATGAGAGTTATAAAATAATATTAACTTTACAACTTTGTTGTTTGTTTTCGCACGTGTAGGCAATGGTTTGGTATAATAAGGATGGAAAATCTGTATAACACATGCGAGTGTAAAATAATAAAAAATTTATTCCTGAAATATCAGCATAAAAATGTAAAGGATCTGTATTATTATTCTATTGAATATATTTATTATTATTAAAAACAAACCCAGTCATTTAATTAACTCACCGGTATTGAAAATGGCTCAAGGTCGAAATTTCATACAAAAGAAGGGTTACAGCAATGATTTTCTCTACTTCAATGTTGATTTAAGTCACTGTATTTGGTATCATAAATTGGAAACATTTGTAAAATACTTTATGAAAAGTAAAATACATCAGTACAGAAATAAATTTAAAAAATGATCCTGTTCGTCCCGTCACAAACTAATTTGCTTCTTTCGCTTCGTGGTTTGCTCTCTAAATTGGCTGGATGATTTTTAGGGTTCCGTAGCCAAATGGCAAAAAACGGAACCCTTATAGATTCGTCATGTCTGTCTGTCCGTGTATGTCACAGCCATTTATTTCCGAAACTATAAGAACTATAATGTTGAAACTTGGTAAGTAGATGTATTCTGTGAACCGCATTAAGATTTTTACACAAAAATAGAAAAAAAACAATAAATTTTGGGGGTTCCCCATACTTAGAACTGAAACTCAATTTTTATTTTTTCATCAAACCCATAAGTGTGGGGTGTCTATGGATAGGTCTTCAAAAATGATATTGAGGTTTCTAATATCATTTTTTTCTAAACTGAATAGTTTGCGCGAGAGACACTTCCAAAGTGGTAAAATGTGTGTCCCCCCCCCTGTAACTTCTAAAATAAGAGAATGATAAATCTATAAAAAATATATGATGTACATTACGGTGCAAACTTCCACTGAAAATTGGTTTGAACGAGATCTAGTAAGTAGTTTTTTTTTAATAGGTCATAAATTGAAATTAATATCAAATACTCAGGTCTATACTACCATTTACTTATATACCTACAGGTTTGTACGGAACCCTCGGTGCGCGAGTCTGACTCGCACTTGGCCGGTTTTTTTTACGGGCACCGGCCTACTACAAATTGTTAAGGGCCAACACAGGCTGGTGCACGCACGATTCAATCTTGTTTCTTTTTCCTTTTTGATATATGATTCGTTTTGTAACGACCTCGCTGAGGTACGAAGGTCGCTCTGCGCTTGTTGATTCGTTCTTACACCGACGTTTCTTATTTAATCAGTTTCTTTGAAAAAAATATCAGTCATATAGCCAGTTACAACACATCCCCAGTTGTTAGGATATTTAGACTCGGTTTTTTCCATAGTGAATTCTAATCAGCACGGAATCAAGATATTATTCCGACTAAGCTTGCCTTAGTATGAACTCTGAATTCACCAATAAAAAATATGAAGTTCACTAAATATGCAGTTGATAAACTAGCTCTTCTTTTTAACCGACTTCAAAAAAAGGAGGAGGTTCTCAATTCGTAGGTAAGTACCTACATAGCATATATTCTGTAGGTCTTGATTAGTAAGCTCTACCATGTCTGGTCAATCACATACATTTTATAATTAGTGTAGAATTCACACGTAAAGATGTCGCTGCAGACATCGTATGGACGGATTGAAAATTAATTCTTAGTCAAAACGCTATTAAATCACTTTTTATTGAGATTTATTGCAAAGGAATACAATTTATAATAATAATTTAATTTAATTAATTTTTTAAACTCGTATTTTCAATATTTGCAATTTATTTAATTTTATTTAAATCTTTCGACCTTACATAGATGGCCTTACCGTCGATTATTTTTATTTCTTTTTATCGTCAAGGACCGAAACAATCAAATAATAATAAAATAAATCTAATATTAACCTGTTTCTAATAAGCAGACTTCAACGGTAAATAAATATAGTCTAAATATTTTGAAATCTACAACGATTATTTTTAAAAGTACAATGGGCAGTTTCGTACCAATTGTATTTCATTTGTTTTTATGGGCTTAAGTCTGTATCTAGCTAGTGCAGGAAAACGTATAGTGGTTTCATTTATTCAACAAAATATCAAATAAGAACAGTTATTCTTTTGTGGTCAAAAGGATTAAAGCCAGTCGTAAATCACCGACCCTGCTCACAAAATTTATGGAGAATCGGATGAGTAATTTGACCTGTAGTGGAGAACAGCCGGTTATCTACGTACGACATACATACGAAAGCATTTTTGTCCAAGCTGAAACGGAGACTCTTCGCTTGCTCGGTATTAAAGTGATTTTTAAAACATATAGAAGATTAAGAAATTGCTATCTTGACCTATTTTTAATCGTTCCCTAATCAGGGCCGGCAATAGCCTATATAGCGCCGGGTCAGGCCTCTGTCACTTGCCTATATCTACCGCGATAAGCATCTACAGCTCGCTTCGAGCTGGGCTCGACTAAACTGTTGGGGCCACCACGCGCTTGCGAGCACACTATACGCAAATGTGTCGGAGCCAAAATCAGAATGCGTGATTATTTGTTTTCTTGTGCGATGTTAACCTAGGAAATATATTTATTTATCAATTATCACTGCACTTTGTTATAATGGAGAACCGTAACACTAATAATTTGAGTTTAACGGCTGTCGCAATAGACAGATTTTATTTAAGTTGTTGGTTTTTAAATTACTGCAAGATTCTGAAGTGTAAGACAGTAAGTACATATATTTTGTTAATTTTACACGGTGTTTTTATCAGTATCCTAATTAATTAGGTGTAGTTGATATAGGTAGGTAACCCTGACGGTCGTAAGGTCATTTCGGTAAATTATAAATACAAAGGAATAAAATGGAATACTAACAGTTATATAATCACCAGAGTGATCGGAAATTCTGCAGTTTCAAGCAAGGTCTTTTGGAAATTTCGCAGGGTTCCCAATTTAAAAAAAACAACTTTCGCTCAAACAAATGCATATGTAATGAAATTTGACGCAAACGGCGCGAGCGGGGCCACAGGCGGGGCGCATGCGCGATGTTCGTCATTTCGCATTCACTACGAACCGTCACAACCAACTTCATACGCATGCAAGGCTTCATTATCTCAAATATCTCATACTGTTGTGCTATATAAACCAACAATAGTTATATCTCATTATGGATAGTTTTTCATAGGTTAGAAAGAGATACACTCGCTGGCAACGAAGCCCGGTTGCAAGCCCTCGCGTGCGAGCGAGACGCCTTGACTGACTGTGCGAGGTGGTGCGAGGTGGGTCGTACACAGATATAGATATACCGTACCTACCTAGTTTTAAACCGAATGGTGTGTATATAAGGCGCCTCGGGGGTTGATGACATCGAAAAGCAATAATAGCGAAGAGCGCGAACTTTTAAATAGTTCGGAAGTTTATATTCTTGTTCGAGAATTATTTTAGTAGGGCAAGCCCAGCTTTTGGGCTTCACACACCATTCGGTTTAAAACTACGACTGATACACTACTGACGGATTTATCTACATTCACTGTTAAAAACTACAGTAACATATCTCTCGGCATGCCCTATTCTGAAACCCTAGGCACGCCACTGCATCGAGAGTCAAGGTGAGGCATTGGCAGTGAGCCTAGATGTATCGAAGGCGTTCGATCGGGTCTGGCATAGGGGTCTTCTAAAGAAGGTACCGTCATACGGGCTTCTCGAGGGATTATGCAAATGGGTTGCCAGCTTTCTGTCCAGCAGAAGCATAAGAGCCGTCGTCGACGGTAGCTACTCTAATAGCATGGACATGAATGCCGGCAAGGCTCTGTGCTGTCCCCAACACTGTTCCTTCTGCATAGCAATGAATGCCGTCAATAGACAGCATATCATTCATTGCTATGCGGAAGGATACTATCAATTATATTAAAGTTGTCAATTTAATCATAATAAACGCATTATTTGTCAAATTCAAACCTCTCTCACTTAACTATTTACTAATACAAGGTAGGTTAGGTACCTACTAAAATGTTAAATTACTTCTGCGTTCGTCGACTGTACACGCAGAATAAATTATATAGGTTTAACTACAACGGTATATAAATCCTGGGACATAATATATAGGAACAACTTACCTCGCGTCACGGGGAAATCTATGAAATTTTAAATACCTATTATATTTCGGCGTTGATTTGCAGCCGTATACAGAACAGTTTGTGTGCTGCGCCATTTAGAATTTCAGCACTGAACAATACCTACAAAATTAATTATAAACACGAATGCGTCTTCCTTCCGCGGACGCTCCCGTCATCTAAGCGCGATGGCGGGACGCGGTCGCGTCGCTCCGACACCCCGCGAGTTCCCCTCCGTCTCTCTGCGTAAGTACATTCGTTGCGCAACTGTATGCATAGTAAAATTGTGCCTATACTTTAGGATTTAGCCAACCAGGCAAAAAATGGTAAAATGTTAAAGGATATAATTAGGGAAGCATTATTTAAACTTTTTAACTTTCACGCCTTTTAAATTAAAAACTTCAAACAATAAAAAAATGTTTATACCATAGAATTGGAAATGTTAGGAAAAAATAAAAAGTGCCCATCGTCCTTTAAAATACTGTTCGATAAAAAGTGACATCTGTTGTCATTTACTGACAAAACTAACATTGCTGTAGTGACATACGTGGCAAGACTAGCAAATAGTACCTTTGACTCACCACCGGCGCTGTACTTGCGCGAGTTACGGTGGTAACTTTTGAAGTATGGGCGCTGACCCTCTGTTGTACGTAGTATTTATCTACTCTGAGGCTCTACTAATCAATATGATATGGAACAAACATGACTTTATTTTCTCGACCATCATCAAAAGTATGTTCGGCGCCCCAAAAGTGGTGAAAATATCCGTGGTGATTTGCGTCCACCTGAAAAAATGAATTGCGTAGCAATATTTTTTTAGTTTCCTTTTTAGCCTCCCTGATCTTATAAGGGTTACGTTACGTTCCATACTAAAATACTGTTAATTTGACTTTAAAAACCAATTACTTGGACGTTGTTTTATTAAGCAAAAGTTGTAACTTCAGAATAAAAATATGTCATTAAGAGGGCGTACAAAGCCAGAAAAATATATGGCAATGTCAGTCAACTTATGTCTAATATTCGCGTGCCATGAGACGGAGATAGCATGTTTCGCGGAACAAAAATTAGCTAAGCGCTTCTAATCTAAATAACACGTAAAGTATAGAATATTTTAAAAAATCGCTAGTACCAGCCCTAGGTCTTACGTTAGTGATATTGTTTAACGAATTTTTGTCTTAATTAGATACACCATGAACGAATGAAATCGATAATACATTATTATTAGTTTAACGAATTTTTGTCTTAATTAGATACACCATGAACGAATGAAATCGAAAATACATTATTATTAGAGGTAGCTTTGTGATTTTTTTTCTATCGAGGAATTTTCATTCCATTATGTTTTTGCTCTGATAGAACCCTCGCGTATATAATGAAAATACCCAATTAAAAATATTTTTTCATTTAAATATTATTTACTTGGGTAAATTTCAATTCTAAGATATGTTATTTTGCTTTATACGCACTCTTAAATCTAAAAACAATATTTATTTGAGCATTTTTATTGACTTTCACCTGGAACTTCGAAACTGGTATGTTTCAAAAGTATGCCGGATAATGTAGATTTCTAATTTTACTGATTGAAATGCGAATAAAATTATTGTATAGGCTAAATAATGACGTTATATTTTATTACGGTCCCGGGTTGGAATCCTTAAATGACGTTCTGGCGCTACAGAGCTGAGTGGTAGCAAACTTACATACACAAACATTCGCATTTAGTTACAGGGTGAAAGGTGAAACCAATACCTCTTATAATTTACATTAATGACTTTAGAGACACCACTCAGCCTTTGGTCAAAGTGCAGTTTGTCGTTCGCAGCGCTTCGTAAACTACATTGGAAATAATTAATTTATATAAATAAGCTTTCCACCCTTCAGGTTCACTGCGGCCCCGTTTGTTCCCCTTTAGGCATTGAATCTCAGCAAACCCAAAAGGTGCCAACGGGACCCTATTAATAAACCTCCGTTGTTCGTCCGTCTGTCTGTCTGGATGTATCTCATGATACGTTATAGGTATACTTACAGTTAAATTATCGAGAAGGTGTAATTTCTTTTGCCGCTATGACAACAAATACTAAATCTAAAAATGGAATTAAATTAATATTAAAGGCAGTATTTTGCGGCCTTTCCGTGCCTTCTATCCCTTTAAACCTGTGCGATATCTATTAGTCAGCCATTGTTGGTAGCTTTATTGAGTAGATTTCTAGACAAAGGACAATTCAACATCTGATAATGCAGGCTTTTCCCCAGCCAATGTTACATAATACCAATAGTTTTATTCGAATTATTTCCTGCTCAAATCTTTTAGTAACTTTCTTGGTATAGTTTCCAGGATAGTGATTCCAGCCCGAAGAGTGGATCAAGAGTACTTTGTTAGGTACTGTAAGAAGTCGTTTTACCATTTTTGAAACTGAAAATAATTTGAATACGAAATATTCAGCTCAGAACACCAAAATCTATAGAAGAAAATTGAATTATCGCTCAGGTACAGTCGACGACATAAATATGTATACACATAGTGAAATTCAACAACGACTTTCTCTTAAACTATTGATTGAAATTATGAGATATAATGCAGGCACAATCTTTTAACATATTATGATTTGTGTAATATTTCAACATATGAATCAATACAATGTGAGAAAATTGCATTTGAATTTCACATATTTATGTCCTCGACTGTACATGGTGAACTCCTTGTTTACGTTACCAAATAGTATTAGTTAGTAGTTACTTATTAATTAGCATGTAAGTTGCAAACCTGAGATAGCTCTTTACCGACGAAAGTCGTTGTTCAGTAAATAGGAACCCACCAAAAACATTTTTATTTAAAATGTTGCCAAAACATATGGCTCGCACTTTTAAATTATCAGATCTCATGAGGAGCCAAGTTTATAACTCTACATGCCCTTACTCTACAAATCCTAACTTCATAAACTCTACATCTTAGTCAAAATATGTGGCTTGGCCGTTTCGCTACCGCCACATGGGAGTAAGGTGAAAAATTTATTCACTGTTCATTACTTTTTTAACCGACTTCAAAAAAAGGAGCAGGTTCTCAATTCGGTTGTTTTTTTTTTTTTTTTATGTTTGTTACCTCATAACTCCGTCATTTATGAACCGATTTGGAAAAATCTTTTTTTGTCTGGAAGGGTACACTTCCCGTTTGGTCCCATTGTCATCAGATCAGGATTTGATTACTTCTTTGTATACTTTGAAGTCGGTTTAAGATTTTTGTAAAACAGTCCAATTATTTATTGTTATACAATAGTTCTTGTAGTGTGAAACGGCCAAGCCACATATTTTGACTACGGTGTGTAGAGTTTGTGAAGTTAGAGCTTGTAGAGTAAGGGCATGTAGTGTTATAAGATTGGCTCTACATGACATCTGATAATTTTTTGACAGTGCGAGCTATATGTCTTGGCAACATTTTAAAAATCCTATTTACTGAACAACGACTTTGGTCGGTAAAGAGCTATCTCAGGTTTGCACACAGTTCATAATTACAAATAAACGGTATGGGAGTATTCTCTCATTTTATTAAAAAATCCCATTTTAATAAAAACATATTTTTGCCCTTGGCCTTCTTTGGCCTGATTTGAGGAATTACAATCTCAGTTTTCTTTTACGTATCTTGTTTATAGACCATCGAACGAATAATGTCTACTACTAGCTTGTGTTGATTTCTAGTTTGATGTTTTGATTAGTACCACCAACCATTCATAAACACCACATTACGGGCTTCGGCCCGTGAGTATAAACATTTCGGTATCTACTTAAAAACCTCTGCCAGAGTGGCCAGAGTTTCGGACAGATTTAATAACTTTACAAAATTTTGAAACTAACTTGAGATATAACCTAATGTCATAAAATATATATACTTACTTAGAAAGAGTATCACCATACTACACGACTATATAAAATCTTATTTAGGCTGGTGTACGTGACAGCTACGTTTTACGCTCGCTCTGCGTCATTCTGCTTGTCATAGTGACGGTCATAAAAATAGCAGTTGCTGAACTATTCCAATTAAAATCGGGAGAAATTTAAATATTACTCGTTGTTTTTTTTTTCTTTAATTCGACGCTCAATCTGGATATATCATTATATTAATGGATTATTTAATGAATTACCCCCTTACTCATAAATCGCTATTTAACTAATATACCGTTTAATGGGTCACGTAAATAATGTCACATTATTTGACAATGACAATAGAGTGACGTTATTTACGTGACCCTTTAAACAGTATATTAGTTAAATAACGTTTTATGAGTAAGGGGGTTATTGTTTAGGTACGTGCAACAAAAGAAGCAACTTCGGTCTCAACTTGATGCCGAGGAGCGGGAGGCACATAACCTCACAAAAGCATTGAACGAGAAAGGCCACCTCATCATTGAAATAAAGACATCATTGCAGCAGATCAATGAACTTCTCTCCAGTGTGGGTAAGTGATTGCTTGAACTATGTAATTTATTATTATTATTAATATATATTAATATATTACTATTATTGTATAAATAATAGTGTATCTAATTTGGTCTAATAAATTATTATTATTATTATTATTATTTATAAAGCAGGGATATAAGAAAACGTGACGTCATAATGGAAATGCGTTATGATGTCACTCTAAGTGGAGCAATAAAAGAGAATACAGAATCACTATTTTCAGTGATATTATATTAGCGATGGACGATTGTTCCAAAAAAAGTAATCGAAAGAATCGATAATTGTTAAACTGTAGATACATTCGATTGTCGATTCATTCGTTCTAACGAATAAACAATCGACCTTTCGACGGAAAATTGACGTACGCAACGCAGGTTGCAATAGTATGCACAATCGACGGGTGAGCTCGGGGGCGAATAGATTCATTCATTCGGCGGACGGACAGCCAGCGCACGGCACAGGCACAAATTTTATACCCTTTGGGGATTAATTTAAAAAATCCTTCTTAAGCGGAGCATGGAAAATTTTACCAATAAAATTCATAATATAAATGAACCTGTATGTTTCACAGCACTTTGCTTTTTATTAATATCGAGTACCTACCTAACTACATCTTTTAAACAGCTGATGTTGAGTTTGCTTTGAATCTCAGTTGGCATTTACCTTGACCTTCTAAAAGAGGGCTCACTTATATATCCAAACCCACTAATATTTAATAATCCCACTGTATTTGATTTTACGGATCACGTCAAAGTGAGTCAAGCTGTCGTCACCCGCGCCAATACGCAGCGCCGGCGCCGCCGCGCCCCGAGGGAAGCGCGATATACGGCGCGACGTGGCCCGTGAAATCACAGAATCGTTGATCCATCGCCAGCTGATACCTCCACTAACCCTAGAAATTATATTTGACGCTCTGGACTGCGGTTGAAACGCAAGGTCTAATCTAGGATGCAATTTTAGAACCTTAGACTAAGTTCAGCACAAAACAGTTTCTCATTATCGAAGAAATTTAAGCTTTATTTCTGAGCCAAAAACAAAAAACCCGACTGCGAAAACAAAAAATAACTGAAAAGGGAAAAACAAGCTCTTTAATCTATAGAATTTTGAATAAGTATAACTTGAATTTTATAAGGTATTGCTATAAAGGACAAGCAATAACCTAAGTATGTATTGTTTTTGTTATATTTGCTGCAATACCTCTCTCTGTTCCAAGGTGTGGTGTGCCGTCACATTTTTTTGCCATTCGTAGTACCTACTCATATTTTCTAGGTAGAAAGTATGGAAAAATATGACATTTGAAGAGTTCCGTCTTTCTTTACCATAAGGGCACACGGGGCCCACTCACGGGGGCCCCGAAAGGCCTATGTTTTCACATATACTACACAATATTTTTCCTATTTTAGGTAGATAGTAAGATTAACCTTCAAAATTCCAAATTTAAATGTTTAGCGGACACTACATACATTTAAAATTTTAACCATAATAAAAATATTTAATCATTGCAGAATAATGTTTTTTCTTATTCACTCTTTTATTTATACCGTCATTTTAAAACATCGAGGAAAAACCTTATACCTTATAGAGTAGTAATACCAAACAATCCAATTCCGCAAGTAGTCAGTGATGTTGCACTGATTTTGAAATGAGGAGCAATCGCTGTATCTAACCCTTATTAATAAATTGACTTAATGTCAAGTATAGTTATACCTAGGATTAAAATATAATTATATCCTTCACTTTCTAATGTCATATAAGGTCCTAATTAATTAGTGAATTTCCTCTTGAGGGATCAATGCATAGGTCATACTTGTGAACAGGTGCTGCTTGTGGGGGCTGGTCTGCTTAAGTTTGCTATTTATTTACTTATTAAATATTTTTTCAGTCTACCTTGTAATTTTGCCGCCGCGCCGGGGCACGCAATTGTTTTCAGTGCGATTAGAATGTAAATATTATGTAATTAATCTAAGCCTGTTTTGAAAAGAGTAATTGCTGAGTTTATTGCCGGCTCTTCTCAGCAAATGCAACCTTCCGAACCGTTATTAGAGTCAGACTTTTCATAAGTGCCTGCGAAGGTCTATTTGAATAAATGATTTTGAAAATTGAATTTTGAATTAGTAATCAAAAAATAATATTAGAAAAATTATCCGTGGGAAAATTATTTATAGAGAAATGGTTAAATTAATTGTACTGATATTAATTTCAATTTGGCCATTTTGTTATTTTCTGAGGCATTCATCCCTCAAGAGGAAATTCACTAATTTATTAGGACCTTATATAAACAATAAGGGATGAGGCTATCTTAATACCTGGATAATCCAAGACTGACTTATACCTTATTTATTAATAAGGGCGTAAATGTATAGTGTGTCCTTGACTTAGCCAATCAGAGAGCATTGTCGGTGGCGGCGAATCAGCAGAATACATTTCAAACAAAATGTTGTTTATATAATAAATTATTAAAAGAAACAAAAAACCCGACTGCGTAAAACAAAAAATTAACTGAAAAGAGAAAAACAAGCTCTTTAATCTAAAGAAGTTTGAATATAACTTGAATGCTATAAGGTATTGTAGTCGGGACAAACCAATAACCTAAGTATGTACCTTTTTTTTGTAATATTTGTTTATCCCCGACTGCAATACCTTATAGCATTCAAGTTATATTCAAAATTCTTTAGATTAAAGAGCTTGTTTTTCTCTTTTCAGTTAATTTTTTGTTTTACGCAGTCGGGTTTTTTGTTTCTTTTAATAATTTAATTTATTTCAGACTTTTTAGTTTTATACAGAATGAGTTGTAAGTATTAGTAAGTAAATGAGCGGTACGGTAAAGCAACGCTGACAACAATCGCAACTCTGTGAATTACGTACGGTAACCGCTCATAGTAGGTACTATACCTACTGTCCTCGCATTATACATGGTTTTTTGCAGTTTACGTCAAAATGGTAGCACAAAAGTATTACAATATATACATATATGGAATGGGCTCTTCACAAGCTTTCATTTGATACCCATATTGTTATAATAACGAAATTTTTGTTTTTAATACCCCCCCTATTTTCTTATCCATCGACGCCATATAAAAATAATATACCCTATGACACTCCCACAGTTCAGACGAATCTAACGACACCTCATATGCTTAAATCCGTCAAGCCGTTTAGGCTGCAGAGCGTGCCAAAGAAATAGACATACATACATACATACATACATACATACATACATACATACATACATACACTCGAAAAACATAACCCTCCTTCCGGGTCAGTCGGGTAAAAAAGCTTTTTAATTACAATTTTTACAATATTATGGTGTGAAATATTGTGGTAAAAGTAAATATACAAGAAACCTATAAGAGATTGCATTGAAAACGGATACCATAAGCCTTCCCGCGATTCTTTGAAAAGAAAAGGCTTTGTAACTTTGTAACGTGTTGACTAAATCAGAACGTTTCATCTCGCCTTCCTTTTTACATTTTACTTTTCCGTTTGAATAAGGATTTTATTGTGTGAGGAATTATTAAACCAAATTATTGGAGTATCAATCCCTTCTAATATTATAATTACGAGAGTCTGTTTGTTGGTTTGTCCTTCTTTCACACTAATATGGAACGACATACATAGTTAATAGGCTGGAGTGCACAGGCACGGGAGTAAGCTGCTGGTAAAAGCTGGTCCTTCATAAATATAAAAATCTTGAAGTCATACAATAATTTTGCAGGTGCACCTAATGTTCCCAGGCCCCAGGCTGATGTGCCTCCGGCAATACAGTACGCTCTGGACGACGTTTTGCAACAGATCCCTGAAGTCGAGCATGACCGTACGTAACACATTACATTTGTACAATGAAACATTAATTATAGGGTAATATTTAGAGTCGGCAACGCGCGAGTGATACCCCTGGTGTTGCAAGCGTCCATAGGCTACGGTAACTGCTACCATCAGGCGGGCGGGCCGCTTGCATATTTGCCACCTCAGTGGTATAAAAAAAAACTGAAAACTTGAAGGCCTATTGTCCTCAAGAGGATGCTACTAATCATCTCTTCTTGGAGCATTCTCGATGTCATATATTATCCATACTTAATATTATATTATTATGTTTCTTACGAAAGTATCTTGGTCTGTTTGTTACCTTTTCATGCCTAAACAGCTAAGCAGATCGGGATAAAATTTGGCACGCAAATAGCCTATGGTGTGAAGAGGACATATGGTACTGTTTATGCCGTTAACGCGGATGATGCCGTGGGACACAGTAGTTATCTATATTTTAACGTTGTTCAGTACATACGCCAATATCTCAGTGAAGTGCATCACGATTTAATGAATAGTCAGTCAGGTTGAAAATATATTTCAATTACCAACAGGGAAATATGAATCAATGCAATCATCCGAATCAATGCTAATTGCACTGCACTTTGAGCTTTATGGAAATCGACATATAATTTTCATTACATATTTCGCTATCTTTATAAAAAAAAACGTACGGAAAATCATTTTCATTAATGAAACTACTCAACCAGTTATTAGTTTGATATTAATTGGGCTAGCCCACGCATTGATATACACTGGAGTGTAAAAATAACGGGTCACTTAAAATTATTTGTAATAGTTTGATTCGTGAAAGATTTACCTACTACCTAAATTAAACCTGCTTAAAACATACTTTTTATACGAGTAATTTATTTTGCTACAACTTTGGGATTTCGCAGTTTTGTGACCCGCTATTTTTGCTGCCTAAATTGCAGGCAAATATATTGATTAACACTTGTATTTTAATATCAGATTCTATTAATACCGTGGTAGTTTGCCTCACGTTGTTTGAATCCACTACCTTTATCCCGATATTTGAGGTCACTACACAGAACTGTCGATTTAACGCCCAACGTTTTAAGATACACGTTATCTTTATTTGTACAGTTGAGAAATTAATTTTGACGGCGAGACAGAAGTTGATAGTGCTCATCCAAGCTGTCTCCAAGATGGAAGTGACAGACGAAGTGAAAGCCAACGCCAATCTGTTCTACCACAACATCCTCGTGAGAGTGATGCGCGAAAACTACAAGGATGAGGTCGTTGTCGAAGGAGGTCAGTACTAGTACTTATAAGATAAATATAATAAAACTGATTCAATTTAATGGAAATGTTTAGTTTTATTGAGCTTCAAACCTTAGCTACCCCATCTTGCCCCACCCTCCCCTAGTCAAGTGTAACGTGTAAGGTCAAACTTTATTAAACTTCCGGCCAGAACAGCAGCCACGTTCGTTATTCAAAACAGCGGCATGTAAAAAGCTACCGACAATAAGCTCATTAGAACAACCCAAAGAGCTTTCCATTGATGCCGTGACACCACCAAACCCGTTCCCCTCAATTAATGCCAATTTCACGCCACATCGCGAACTTTCATGTGTGAATAGCTAATGACATTTTCAAATTCAGCTTACATACTAATTAATACTTCAATTTTAAATAGAAATTGCAAGTGCTCATACTGAGTACTATCTATCTATGGCAAAGTAGTAGCTCAGATCTAAACAATGTCAAAGGCTGCAGAAATGCATATCAGTTCGGTTGTTCAATGAACCTTGACTTTACAGTCGAGGGTGTTTATTACTTTGGAGCGGATATGAGTTGCAGAAAAGCAAACATCCTCCCATTGTTGGAATGCGACGCGAGGATACAGTGCAGTCGAGCAGACAATGGGCACTTGCTGCCGGGCTCAGCTGACTGTTCGCGAATAAATCAACCGTACACGCATTCCACTTCTCTCATCGGTTCATATTAACCACATACACGTAATTAGTTAGCGGCACCGGTTTACCAACAGTATGTACTGTCTTGTTTAATAATATTGACACATAGTGCTATGTTATAGAGTTGTTATTCGACTAACAACCGCTCGCACTCTGTTATGCGATTTTCTCAATTCACGGGGCACGAGTAGGTATTGTTTGTTGTTCTTCTTCTTATTTTTAATTTTGGCAACCAAGCCCAAATTAGGGCTCATTTCTGCCAGTGTCGAGTTATATTATAGTTTCCAGTCACAATAAATCACTTCACATTATAGTCCTCAGTCAGTCACCGTCCATAAAAGTCATGTTTTACTACAATGGTGGTCATTGTACTAAAACTCTTCACGGACATTTTGAGACAACTTGAAAAGTCACGATACACATAATTCATTTCATTTCACTTCACTGGTGCACATGGATGATCTTTATTGGGTAAAATACCACCAAAAAAAAAAAAAAAAACTCAAAATACACAAATTTATGAAAATAAAAATGAAAATGCTACGTCACTCCGCAAGTTCCCGCCAAAAAGTCCATTGTTTGTTGTTATTGTTGTCATTGATTTCGACTCTACATAGGCGCACGGGACTCCTTGCTCTGTGGCTTGATTACCACTCTCGGGTTGAATACCACCTTTTGGCATGTTCTGGCAGCTATACCAAATATCCTGTTCCAACCAGGTGTTGTGACCTTACCATCACATCTTTACCTGAGAAAAATTTCTCGTAGCGAAATCCTAAGTCTATGGTATATACTAATATAATAAGTTTGTTTGCTAGATTGGATTAGAAGGTAATCTCTGGAACTGCTGATCAGATTCTCCAAATTCTTTCACCAATATGAAGCTACAGTATCCCCGAATGGTATAGGCTTTTTATCGTGGGATCGCGGGCAAAAACGGGTGAAAACTAGATGTCTGTTTATTTTATAACCAGCTCTATGGTTTCATAAAAAGTAGCCTGTGTCCCTCTATGTCGAAGGTCACCTGCACCACGACTGGTTGGCCGTTATTAAGTGGTAAACTAATATTATAATAGTGTCCTTTTTTCAGGTTTGATTGAATTCGAGATGGAAGATCCGAACGTGCCCGGTCATGCAGTAGTGAAACTAAGAAGTAAACAACTGGTGGATGCTCAGGTCAGCGAGTTCGACGTACCAGATACCAAGAAGTGAAGCGCTATTATATGCGATACTTATGGAAAATATACTTTTATGAAATTTTTAACACTTTAGAACAATTTTCAATTACAATAATTTTGTATTATGTTTTATAAGAATCACGTAGAAATTGGCGATTAAAAATTTATTATGGAACATTTTGGTTATTTTTAATAAATTTTGTGTGAAATTGATCTGACGCAATGAAGGCTAGGATCATTGCTCTTTTGCTCTTTAATATATAACCCCCAGAACATACCGGTGGATTCTTGGCGATGGTTTTGTAACTTTAGTATGGAAGTAAGAAGGAAACCACCCTACCAACTTGCTTTTCTCATGTTTTTCATCACCGATAGCTCAATCTCAATGTAGTATTCGAACCGATGACCTCGGTCATCGTCAATGTAAATATTTATTTGATATTTTAGTTTCACAGCAAGTTTAAGAGTGTGTCCAGGCACAAATCTGCCGCGCGGTTATACTATATTTCACATAAGTAGGTTGAGTCGTCAAGGTCAAGGGGTTTTTACCAATATCTAGTGAAATCCCATTTGATTACTCTGACATAGTAATATAACATGAAATCTCGCTCTATCATAGTTTTCCTTTATTATATCGAAATTAACATAAACCGTTGAGAAATCTGATACAATAGCATGTGTAATCGAACTTATGCTATTTGAAATCTACTATAGTTTGGACATACTGCGGCTGCCGCGCGGCATTTGCTGTGTCTGGACATATGGTCTGGACACACTCTAAGGTGCAGCACAGACGACAGTTTTTTCAGATTCAAAGGACACGACGTACATCTTCGATCAGTCTGGTGGCGGAACTCTAGGGGCGTAAACGCTATGGAATTATTTTGTTCTTGAATTGCAGAAGAAGAAATAGAGAATTTTGGTTACATCCTATTCTTATAGTCTGTCGTCTGCGCTGCACCTAAAGTTGGCGAGATCTAATAAATCTAATAAATTAATGATACTAGGTACAGTCGAAGACAAAGATATGTATACACTTATCATTATAAAAAATAAGTAATCATAAAAAGCTCCATTAATTTGTACTCATCCAAATGCTCAAAAATATGTAAACAATATAGAAAACATAAATATGTACCCGACACGATCATAAATTTGTACACATTAGATAAAACAAAAATATGTATTCCCTAAAAGATGCATAAAATTGCTACCAATCAATGTGCCAAAAATATGTACACAACCATCTGAGCAATGATGACACAAACATTCATTGATATATATATGTAGTATCGCTGCACACATGATTAAATATTTACGTTCTATGATGTCTTTAGACCAGGTCATGACGTCATTTGCGTGTCATTTGTTTCTTTAATTTCACTTTTAATTTGAATATACTTTTCAATGTCAGTCGTCAGATTCAATTAAGGGTCAGTTCACACCGAAACGCGATGCAACGCGGCAAGCTTATATAGCAATAGAATATAGATCTTTAAATAGTGTTTGCCATGTTAAACTTTTCAGATACTGGTCCGATTGCTCTCAAAATGGATATTTGAGAGACATTGGGATCACAAAACAAGAATCTTTTCTCAAAAAGTTTGTAAAACTGTCCGCCATGTTGAACTTTTTAGATACTGGTCCGATTGCTCTCGAAATAAATATTTGTGAGACCTAGGAATCACAAAACAAGAATCTTTTCTCAAATTTTGAAAAATTGTCCGCCATGTTGAACCTTTTACGTACGATTTCTCTCAAAATCGATATTTGGGAGTCCTTGGGGTCACAAAACAAGAATCTTTTCTCAAAATGTCGAAAAAGTGTCCGCCATGTTGAACTTTTTATATACTGGTCCGATTGCTCTCAAATTCGATATTTGTCAGTCCTTCGGGTCACAAAACAAGAATCTTTTCTCAGAATTTTGAAAAGGTGTCCGCCATGTTGAACTTTTTAGGTACGGGTCCGATCGCTCTCAAAATCGATATTTGTGAGTCCTTCGGGTCACAAAACAAGAATCTTTTCTCATAATGTTGAAAAAGTGTCCACCATGTAGAATTTTTTAGATACCGGTCTTATTGCTCTCAAAAGCGATATTTGAGAGAAATTTCCTTCCTTGGGGTCCAGTATCTAAAAGGTTCATCATGGCAGACACTTTTTCAAAATTCTGAGAAAAGATTCTTGTTTTGTGACCCCAGGGTCTCTCAAATATCGTTTTTGAGAGCAATCGGACCAGTACCAAAAAAGTTCAACATGGCGGACACGTTTTTTGACATTTTGAGAAAAGATTCTTGTTTTGTGACCCAAAGGTCTCACAAATATCGAATTTGAGAGCAATCGGACCAGTATCTAAAAAGTTCAACATGGCGGACACTTTTTCGACATTTTGAGAAAAGAATCTTGTTTTGTGACCCCAAGGTCTCTCAAATATCGAATTTGAAAGCAATCGGACCAGTATCTATAAAGTTCAACATGGTGGACACTTTTTCGACATTTTGAGAAAAGATTCTTGTTTTGTGACCCCAAGGTCTCCCAAATATCCAATTTGAGAGCAATCGGACCAGTATCTAAAAAGTTCAACATGGCGGACACTTTTTCGACATTTTGAGAAAAGATTCTTGTTTAATGACCCCTAGGTCTCTCAAATATCGATTTTGAGAGCAATCGCACCAGTATCTAAAAAGTTCAACATGGCGGAAACTTATTCAACATTTTGAGAAAAGATTCTTGTTTTGTGACCCCAAGGACTCACAAATATCGATTTTGAGAGCAATCGGACCAGTATCTAAAAAGTTCAACATACGGACACTTTTTCAACATTTTGAGAAAAGATTTTCCAACAACTCCTAACACGGCTAGGATACGTTGCTCCGCTATAGAGTTCCAGTGCCCACCCTCCTACTCCATCATCAGACCCTGAAAACCATATATGGTCAAAGTTTATCTCATGACAATTCCAACAATCCCAAACATGGCTTCGGCTACGTATCTAATTCAAAATATTTGAGATAATAATCATGAATAAATATTTCACGACGAATTGTTGAAATTGCACAGTGAGTGCCCTGTTACATGGAGCGACCATAAGTTTACCTTTCTCAACGAATTGATCACTTCATGCGGTAGGCGACGTTGCCAGCCAGCTTGCGCACGAGCTGACAACACCGCGAGCGCGAAACTACCAACGTGTCCGCAACTCCGCACGCAAAATTATTGATTTTTTTCAAAACTTTTTTCAAGTACCTACCGTTTTTCAATGAAATTCCATGAATGCCTTGACTGCAATGAGTTTACATATTTTTGACTATAATGTTGAATACATATTTATGATATTTTGATTGTTCACAAATTTATGATTTGATACATGGATATATATTATTGAACTTGTTATTTACATACATAATTGTCCAACAGTGTATACTTATTTTTGAGCTTTTGGGTGTTCCCATATCTATGATTATGTGAACGGCTACTTTTTATGAGGCTTGGTGGTGTATACTTATTTTTGTCCTCGACTGTACAATATCACAAATTGATAAAACTGGTCGTGCAAACCCTCTAGGGCACATGAATAGAGAACATATAGAAAGAGTTACAGAGGCAAGAAACTTAAGTTTAATATCTGACGAGCATTTACGATTTGAATACTACATATCGGACACAGTTAAGAACAGGCTTTTATAGGCTCAAAATCTTATACAAAATTCGTAATTTTCAAAGCGTAGACCTGCGTATTAAATTGGTGGATTCACTAATTCTTTCTAAATTCAACTACGTAGATATGGACCGCGGTTGCTTAAAAGGACAGAACAACTTATTCAGAGGGTGCAAAATGCATGTGCTCGTTTCTGCTTTGAAATCCCGCCTCGGAGTCATGTCACGACATTTTTTAATAAACACAACATTCTGAAGATGAGCTTTAGGAGGGAATTACACTTGGCAAGCCTTTTATTTGGCACGATAAAACTTGGAAAACCAATATAACAAACTTTGCTGGGCTGGTGACCATAACAGTAATGCGACGAGGGCTTCCTCTTATTTACTGCTAACCCCACGACACTGCTCAGCTGCATTCCACGGTAGCTTCAGATAACGCGCTACTAAGTGCTGGAACAATCTTCCACCACCATTGCGCGACCTGAAAAGCGTAGGTAATTTAAGGGTTAAAGATATGTCTGTTTAAAAGACCAGCATCGGTTTCTTAAGTTAATATCATCATTATTATTTTATAGTCGTATGTTATACGGATGTTATAATTGTTGTGTTAGGCAGTTCTCGTCTGTTTTAGAATTATCAACACTTACTCCTTCATTCTTTCTGTACAAGTATTATTATGTATATATATTATATTATTTAAATTTAAATATTAGTTCTTACCTGCATCAATTATTTCACATCGATGGGTTGTTTGACGAAGCGCTCGCAAGGTAGTTAGTTATATTGCAGCCTTAGCAATTACGATCACAAATTTATTTATATACGGTACCTAGTTAACTTTCTTTTTGTCATAATCACTTGTTGCTGCACTGTACTATATTATTAATTATGTATTATTCGCATTAATTTATAAATCACTATTTATGTATTCGTATTTATTTATCTTACTTCATTTGCTTATTTTATTCTGCACTGGTACATTCGTCCGTGGTCACTAGAGGTGTCAGCTCATTATCAGCGCTGTTGATTTCCTTTTTAACAGCACACCAATCTAACGGTGAAGCGAGAAATGTAATTTTATATTCTTATTTTTTTTATATATTTATTATTTGTAAAATTTGCCTATATATATGTATAAATCTAGTTATTTAAGTGGTCTTATTTTTACGTTTCTTGCGGTTTTGTATTTTTTTTTGTTCATTCTTCTTGTATTCGTGCTGCTAAATAAAATATTTTCTTCTTCTTCTTCTTCCTCTTCCTCTTCTTCTAATAGGCCCGTTTTGACGGCACATGTAAATCAATGTGACAAACATATTGCGACAAGAAGAGCCACCCTCTTGTCAAAACGGGCCTCTTAGATCTTGACAACTTTAATGATGCAAGATTATTCATTTCCGCATAAATAAGTATTTGTGTTAGTTTAATAAGTTACTTTATTGGTTTAAAATCATGACGAAGTGACAAAACATAAGTATCTGTTGGATAGTTACACAAGTCGAGATTCATAAATTATGTTTATCCGTATGTGTCTGTGAATGTTATCAAGTATTAATATTACAAAACTAAAGCTACAATCATAAAGATTATGATGGGCAAGCACACAAAATTGTGGCGTCTATTTTTATAAATTTAAAGCGAGAACTAAACATTAAAGATGGTGCAACAAAACAACTAAAGAATGGTAAACCCACAGAAATTGACTTCATCTCAATCGAAACCATGAAAATGAAAATGAAAATGAAAAGCATTTATTACTACATAAACAACTTAATAAATTACATAATGAAGGTATTGTCGACAATTGAGTGTGCATGTAGAACCAGATAATAAAAAATACGCGAGAATATCTGGTGATCCCCACACTAGGCAACGCCTGTATCGTGGAGACCAGGATACGTTTAGTCTATAGGGATAGTATTTTCCTCAGCTGACATTACAAATTATAAAAAGTTAATTTAATACATTAAAATAGCAAATAATAAAGCAAACCAAAAATAAAACAAAAAACAGAATAATAATATTTCAAGCGTCTAAACTATATTAAACATAAGCAAATCGAGTTATGGCCTCTGGAGAGGCGAAGATCTTCAGGTCGCTGAGTCAATGGAGTAAAGCAAATCGTTAAGAGGACATGATCAAGGGCTCACACGATTTAGAGAGAAACACAGTTGGGTAGATCCAAGGGCATATGCAAGATTGTATATGGAGGGGCGGTCAGACGAAGAAAAAAATATATATATTAGAGATCACATCTCGTATTGTTGGATTTCACAAGCCAGCCTTCAAGCCTGTTAGTTTCTTAGGTCTTATAAGAAGCGTCGCAAGGTATGAAGCTCGTCAGAACTACAGTTGATCAGCGAAAGACCGCTCTTCTAAGGGGGGGCAGCTGCCCCTCCCTGTCCGTACCTCGCTACGCCCATGCGGAGATCGCTTTTAGGATATGTGCATTATATATTTTAAAATAAAAATTAAGTTTAGTAAAAGTAAATAAGGAAGAAGTAAGTCCGTCAGAAAATAAGGAAGCTCTGGGGGCACTGGGATCTCCTACCATATAGGACAGGATTATATTATATATTACAGGACGGGGAAAACTTCTGAAAAAAAAAATGGAGGCATTTCACGCTGGGCTTTAGCTAAATATAGGTAAATGAAATGAAAAGTTCTTGGTATCCTGGTTTCATCATCATCAGCCTATAATGTCCCACTGCTGAGCACAGGCCTCCTTTCACAACTGAGGGTGAAAGGGAATGGGCAGATACTCCACCACGCGTGCCCACTGCGAATCGGTGGAGGTAGGCTAGTGGTCAACCTACTGTTGGATTTTTTTCAAGCCGCCTGGTAGGCATCCAACTAGCTTAACGACTATCACAATTAAGTGATAACCGGGACCAACGGCTTTACGTGCCTTCCAAAGCACGGAAACGCTCGATTTGAAATACCACTAGACGGTCACCCATCCAGGTACCGACCACGACAGACGTAGCTTAACTTTGCCGATCGATTAAGAACGGCTAATCATGCTATACCACGAGCGCTTGTCGATCGCGATCGAAGCGATCTATGTGCATTATATATTTTAAAATAAAAATTAAGTTTAGTAAAAGTAAACAAGGAAGAAGTAAGTCCGTCAGGAAATAAGGAAGCTCTGGGGGCACTGGGATTTCCTACTATATAGGATATTTATCTTACAGGACGGGGAAAACTTCTGAAAAATAAAACCAAATAGAGGCATTTCACGCTGGGCTTTAGCTAAATATAGGTAAATGAAATGAAAAGTTCTTGATATCCTGGTTTACTTAGGTAAAACCGCGGGCAGAATCTAATCTATAATATATACAGTACAATATCCAAAATGTTTACTATACACAACAAAATCACAGATAGGCATTTGCCACACTTACAAGTCTAATTCCTTAAATTACATCAGTAATTTGCAGGCATGTATGTCAGCGGCTCGAGTTTGTGCAACGAGAAACAATTTATCGAATCTATGTTTAATGCTAGAAATTAATCTGATGCAAGTGATACGGCACGAGGCGTCCGTGTAATTAATTATTCACTATGTCGCATCATATGACATGCCCTTCTCCCTGTTTCATGCCGTTGGAACGGTCCATCCGTGCAATAATTCAATAAGTGATCTGAAAATGTAATAAACTATAAGTATTTTACATTTATGGATATTTCTTTACAAACTACTCGATTTCTTCAATGCTATGGAAACAAGATAGTCCATGCATATGATAAGGGCGACAGCCACCTGTCCTTCCCGGACGTGGCGCGCTCCTCAATCGGACGCGGAAGCGATACATTTTTTACAACACTAGTACTCCGTGGCTTCACCGAGCGACGTTCCCAGGGTGAAAAGTACCTGGCCTATGTCTCTCTCCATGCCATGGTCAACCGAATACCGAAAGTCTTTTTTAAATGCCTACTTACTATACCTACTGGGTGGAGATTACGAAATGGCATATTTTCGAAAACTATTTCTGGTTATGCCCGGTTTCAATAATTTAGGGACCGTTATCGGTTAAGATTTATTAAAATTAAGACTCTTATATCTTTACTAATAATGAAGCAAATACCTCAAAGCTTTGCATAGCAGACCCTCCCATATAGGAGTAGCTATCACAGGTAAATTAGCTTACGAAATGAGATATGCCCAGTTTGGCAATAAAAAAACCTACCATTGGTAAGCAAAACGATTCGTTTTTGTTTATAGAAACCGGGCATTACCCACTATAGGTTTTGAATATATGCCATATCTCGGAATCTCTACCCGGTATAGGTATGTGCAAACATTCAAGTTCTATACACTTTGCGCCAATTAGTCAGTTAAATAGACTCAGTTTATATTTATTGATTATAGATAGATTTGGGCTACCACAAACAGATAATGATCGTTGAATATTATTAAGTACATAAATGTGCCTATTTACATTGTGTAGTCAAAAAATTTGTGACACAACAATTTTTTATAATGTTTTAATATAAGATATGATACATAAATTAATATAAAATACATAGGTAAGTATGTAATGTATGTTTAAATAGTTTAATAGTGATACTGATATAAAAATATTATGAAATATTAACGATGCGCGCGAGACGTACACACGGCTACAGATCAAGCTATACATTTCTAGTATAAGCTGACCTCCCATTGTAAGAAAATCCTATTCAATGCGAGATCAGCTTATACTGGAAATGTATAGCTTGATCGTGCGCTCAACATTGACCAAAGATAAAGGAAGAAATCTACAAAGATACGCGATACATTATCAAAGATTATCTGAAGTTTTCAGCTATCGCCCATGATAACTGCTAGCGCCCATGTTATTTATACCTTTTGTGCTATATTCTATACATTGCTATAAAATATAGTTTATGTATTTATTAATGCCACTATTACGCTCACAGATATAGATAACTTGTGATCATGCTAATAATGATGGCCTATTTTAAATTCAAGACAAAAGCAAGCATCTGAACTATGCGTTAGAGTCTGATTTCATAAGTGTCAGTGAAGAACTATTACAATAAAAAACCGGCCAAGTGCGAGTCAGACTCGCGCACCGAGGGTTCCGTACAAACCTGTAGGTATATAAGTAAATGGTAGTATAGACCTGAGTATTTGATATTAATTTCAATTTATGACCTATTAAAAAAAAACTACTTACTAGATCTCGTTCAAACCAATTTTCAGTGGAAGTTTGCACCGTAATGTACATCATATATTTTTTATAGATTTATCATTCTCTTATTTTAGAAGTTACAGGGGGGGGACACACATTTTACCACTTTGGAAGTGTCTCTCGCGCAAACTATTCAGTTTAGAAAAAAATGATATTAGAAACCTCAATATCATTTTTGAAGACCTATCCATAGACACCCCACACATTGGTTTGATGAAAAAAAAAAATTTGAGTTGCAGTTCTAAGTATGGGGAACCCCCAAAATTTATTGTTTTTTTTCTATTTTTGTGTAAAAATCTTAATGCGGTTCACAGAATACATCTACTTACCAAGTTTCAACATTATAGTTCTTATAGTTTCGGAAATAAATGGCTGTGACATACACGGACAGACAGACAGACATGACGAATCTATAAGGGTTCCGTTTTTTGCCATTTGGCTACGGAACCCTAAAAACCGGCCAAGTGCGAGTCAGACTCGCGCCCCGAGGGTTCCGTACAAACCTGTAGGTATATAAGTTCTAAGTATGGGGAACCCCCAATTTTGTGTTTTTTTTTTCTATTTTTATGTGAAAATTTTAATGCGGTTCACAGAATACATCTACTTACCAAGTTTCTACATTATAGTTCTTATAGTTTCGGAAAAAGTGGCTGTGACATACGGACGCACAGACAGGCAGACAGACAGACATGACGAATCTATAAGGGTTCAGTTTTTTACCATTTGGCTACGGAACCCTAAAAAGTAAGGTATTGTGGGTTTGTGGGACACCCAAAAGCAGCGAACTATCTATATAGATATCTATACTACAACATTATACAAACACCGAAACAGCTGCTCTGTCTGTCTGTTTGTTTGTTCAAGTATCACTCGGACCGATGGCGATGAAATTTGGCAAGATAGCCTATGGTAGAGGAAATGACAAGGACTTCTTCGGGGAATGCGGGTAAAACCGCGGGGGATAGCTAGCATGTAATAAATTCTTTTGTACAGACAATCAGGACAAAATTATTAGGGTTCTGTTTTTTTGGCATTTTTAACGGAACCGTAACTAGTTCTAGCCCTATTACTCCTCGCCATCGAACAAATAACATCAATCAAATATTGAAAAAAAAAAATAACATCATTTCGCTTCATTGGGTTAAGAATTTTATTTGAAATCTCTTCCGTCAATATCCCACTATCGACAATGCGCTCTGATTGGCTAAGTCAAGGACACACGATGCAGTGTTTGGTCCTTACTGTTCGAAATGAGGTCATTCGTAGGAGAACAAAGATGACGGACATAGGTCGTAGAGTTAGTAAGCTGAAGTGGCAATGGGCAGGCCACATCGCTCGAAGAGCCGATAACCGATAGGGAAGGAAGGTTCTCGAGTGGCGACCACGTACTGGAAAGCGCCGAGCGGGACGACCTCCCACCAGGTGGACCGACGACCTGGTCAGAGTCGCTGGGCGCCGCTGGATGCAAGCGGCCCAAAACCGTTCGAAGTGGAAATCAATGGGGGAGGCCTATGTTCAGCAGTGGACATCCATGGGCTGATATGATGATGATGATGATGATGATGTTCGAAATCAGTGCAAAATCACTGACTGGTTGCGGAATTGGATTGCTCATATGACTACTCTAAAAGAATTATTCCTGGATGCTCCTCGCTTATCGTCATCGTTGCGACAGGTACCGGTCGTCATAGTTTTCGTAAATTAATCTTAAAACAACAATTATTTTATTGTGATATTTTTATCGATAAATTGTTGTTTCTGTAACATATAATATTAATCTTTATCAGTGAAACATTATTATGTAGGTGAGGAACGAGGCCGGGCCTGTTCCGCAACACACGCTAGTGTTTACTCTCTGGTGACGTCGTACGTTTTGTTGGTACATTGATAAACACGAGCAAGAACCATTCGAGTAAGATAAACTGTTACAATAAGTAATAGATCGCAACCTAGCATAGCGACATATGAGAAAATTTTCTCCGCTTAGTGTAACACCATTTATTCGGTTTGAAATCCAAGCAATTTAAAGTTTATCGACAAATGTTACGTCACACTAGCTTCGCTATGATTAAACGATTTGTACAAGTGTAACGTGGTACGCCAACTGCTGATAATATTATTTTACTTACCTACCTGTGTAAGCGAAACAAGAATAGTGTTTGTGATCTAAAATATTACAAAATATATGTTCTAGTGAAAAGTTTATAGTGTAATAGTGCTTAATGGATAAACAACACCAAAAGTCGAACAAGGTTAAGTCCAAGAAGAATACTAATACAGAAAATTCCCCATCATTTTTATCAGATGTCAAGGCGATAAAGGAGAACCTTAAAATTAGAGAAATATTACGCAGTGTGAAAATGAATAGTAGTATGCGAATCAAGGCTCCGCGGGGAAGTAAAGTGATGCAGAATAAAGACTTCAATGATAATGAGGATTTTGAAGAAGTATCGATCGAAGACGAATGCGTATCGGAACCTCCAAGTGCAACCAACCCGAATGTAATTACTGACCCACCTCAAGATATTACAAACGAATATGGTAGTGAGAATTGTATTAAAAATGAAGATACCGACGTTGAAGTGGTATCCAGCGATACGATTGATGACAAGATGGCTGAGAATGCTAAGCTGCATGTCGAGGCAACCACTATTCACAAATCAAATAGTTTCTCGGAGAGCTCAACCACTATGTCACAAATAGAAAATGAAACTAATACGTCTAGTAGTACATTACTAGCTTCTAATGATTTGGCCCAAATCAAAAGCCGTGACAGGAAATTATCTTTGGACCAAACCATGCTAACTAGACGTGAAGGTTTGTCCCAATCTGAATTGGATCTACATTCAATTGGGAAGTCTCCGCTCGAGAGGAAATCATCGTTTTTCAGAAAAAAAATGGGCAGTTTTTTTAAGAATACCTCGGAAATTTTTAAAAGACAATCATTAGGCAGCAAGAGTCCGACCGTCCAACGACGAGACTCCATATCGGCATCCCTGCAGTCCTTGAACGAGAAAACGACGTATAATGGAGACTTCAGTCCACACACATTACAGACAAACCAAGTAAGTAGATATCCATACAGAATGATAAATATAATTCGGATTATTCAGAGCTGCTCGGTTGCGGTCCGTATATGGTTTATGAACCTATATGGGTACTCTACCAACTCTACTCTACTCTACTCTCTACCAACGAATGTCTCCTACATTCCAATTACGACATTCTGTCACTTCGATCATCGATTTAAATGAAGACTGCATCAGCATTTTGATGAATTATTTCCTTCCAATCGGAATTGCAACCGAATAGGTCTGCAGGCGGATTGCTTTCTTACTATCCTACTGGTTCATGTCCATGTTATAAAATTCAAGGTATGAATGACTGACTATTAACAGTTTATAATTCGAGAACCATTTTAATGCAGGTTTTTCGTACTTTAAGAAGTAGGTTTTAGGTTACATATCAACAATGGTGCCCATGTTTTAAAAGGCTGCTCGATTACCGTTATAAAGAAACATGTCAGAGATAAAAAAAACTCTATGCTAATGGAGCCGCGGTTAAGGGCTATATAGTAAACGGTAACCCTTTAATTTTATTTCATTTTTATTATTTGTTTTTATAGTGGCAATAGAAATATATATTCACTGAAAATTTCTGCTGTCCACCTATTACCGTTCATGAGATACAGTTCACTGACAGACAGTCGGACGGACGGACGGACAGTGGAGTCTTAGTAATAGGGTCCCGTTTGGCACACTTCGGGTACGGAACCCTAAAAAAAGTACGTGTTTTTAAATACTTTTCATACCGGGTACCTGTAAATTAACCGTCGGGCGAAGGTTGCAGATATATTGCACGTTTGAAGTACGTACTAATACTCCTCTATTCTATACATTTTGTCCATCAGAAAATAAGTAAGGTCTGCATGGGGGCTTGGGCCCAAATGAATGTCTCCAATCTTACAAATCTATTTAATTTTAACTATTATATACTAAGCTACTAATCATAACTCATTCATAGATATGATAGTTTCCTTCAATGCTAAAACACAATTACTTTTGGAAATTTACTACGAGCTTCTGGAAACTTTAGCTTGCAATGAGCGCTTCTAATCGCCTGTGGCCTAAACCGAAGGCTATCTGAAATCTCGTTATCCACTGAGTATTATTACGCCGTTGTATGAATTCTCGTATCGTCAAATTTTTGAAATCCTCGCACAAAAAGCGAATATTGTACGATTTTTTCTCTTCCTATTTTAATTGCGTTGCATGCAATTTATTTTGTAACTACTATTCCTTTGACAAAAAATATTTACAGCACCCATAGCCCGCACTTGCCAATCAGTGTGAATACAAAATATTTTCCACCTCTAAATATCATCCAAGCTCGATTAAATTGTATGTTATTGACACAAAATTAATTAAGCTTTTATCTTTACCAACCTTTGATCAAACTTTTTTACATATATTTCATCGCAATATATCCGTAGTCCGTCCTACCTCAAAGAAAAGTCATAAATGAAAACCAAACTAATAAAGCTGCAAGCTGCAACTTAGATTATAGTTAGTTGAAGATACGGCCTTAAGAATCAAAGGATTTCGTAATTATTTTTAGGATCGGCAACGCGCGCGTGATACCCCTGGTGTTGCAAGCGTCCATAGGCTACGGTAACCGCTTACCATCAGGCGGGCCGTATGCTTGTTTGCCACCTAAGTGGTATAAAAAAAAAAAAAAAAATTTATGGTGATAAAAAAGAACATCATTTTTGGATTTAATTTAATAACTTTGTAGGCGGCTTAAATATAGAGTAAAACAGCCGGACAGAGACAGAAACACAGAAACTATAATGGATACTACAGAAAACGATAAATAATTATCTTATACGTATGTAAGTCAAGACAGTTTTCTTATTAACCACGACAATATCCATAATCTGAAGACAACCATTTGCATTTCTATTGGTTCTGGACGCGTATAATTTCGAGTCTATAGCAAAGTACACCGAAATCAATCTGCAAGATTTCCAACTAACAAATATAAAAACTAAACTAACTCGCAGATAAACTTGAACTCATCATCAATAAATAAGTTGATGCCGTTACCTCTAATTTGTAGCAATACTTAGTAATTTAAATGCTATCACCGTCGCGGCGTCGTGCCATCGACTGAGCTACAAAACAGATATGATCAGAAGTATTGGTTATACTGTAACCAAAAGTCTACAAACTCAACGTGCACGCTTAGAAAACGAGGTATGCATTCGCATACAATACACCATATTATTTTGTAATGGGCGAAATATTGATTTCAGTAAGAATGTTATCGTTTGACTATTATAGGTATGGTATGATTAGTATTCAGCTAAAAATACTAAATACACTGACCAAGCGACATCCGAGCGAAGCGATAAAAGTTCGAATGTAATAAAATTCTAATCTACATATGACTTTTAATAGTGTTACTTTTAATAGTATATAAAGTAGTTTATTATTATTTGAAACAAGTTCCCGCCCCGCACTTTCCCGGGGGATTAATTACTTTCCAGGGATAAAAATTGTTCTATGTTTTAATCCTGAACATATTTTATATGCAAATCGGGTTTTAATAAATAAATATCCACACACGGCTTTCTGATCCCAAAGTAGAGTAAATAAAAATGTTACTTTTAGTTTGTTAATACGTACTACTTATATACCTTTGTATCGGATTGACATAATGGTGCGTCCATGCTACGCAAATCTAGCACGAGCCGAGCCACGAACGAACCTACAACGAGCACGATGCGAATAATTTTGTACGTGAAGAAACTGACAATCGCGCTCGTTCGAGGCTCGCAAGCCCTGTCCACGTTTGCTAAAAATCACGCGATAATTCGATTTGAAATGTCAATTCCATATAAAGATCGATGGTTTAGTAACGACATAGTAACGATGACGATGTCGATGTCGATATCGATTTTGTCTAGACCCCGTCTATCAATCAATGCGTGATTGAGTCAAACATCTAAACACCCAAACATACACATTTCTTACGTCAGTGAGATCAGTAAGAAGATATGTCCGACTATTAATAATATAATACAATACAAAATTCTTTATTGTTTACACAATGACAAGAATAATGTACAAGAATAATAAAAAAGTCAAGTTCGAACAATTTAGGCGGCGCGCGTTACCTCTGAAGCTTAGAATACTTCTCGTATATTCCTACTTTGTGGCCTCACATTTTTATTTTGTAATGGAATCGCGCTCATCGGATCTAGTCAACCCCTTGGTCCCACGGTTTGATCTCGCCTAAGGGCGGCTAAACTAATTCACATTTATAAAAGTGCTGACATAATTTCTTATAAGTAGGTATACATAAAAACATGAAACCGTTGTTTATTGAATGTATTATATGAACCCATTGACATACAAAAAATCAAGACGGAGTGTCAAGCGAAAATGAAGTGAAGCCGAAAATTTCCTACGTATGCGTGACTAAAATAAGTACTGGCCCAAGCAGGCACTAATGATACCGAATTAATGGTCTAAATGATACAATCGAAAACTGAGAATGTGCCCTAGAAACCTGAAATTTTGTACACAGGTTCCTCATGTAATGTAGGCATAGGCGTAGGAGTATGTACCTACTCGTGATAGATATCCACTAAGAAAAAGTTTTCAAAGTTAAGTGAAAACGTGAAACCGTGGGGCGTAAAGTATTTTGTTATTTTAAGGCGATGATAGGTAGCTCAGTGCTAGTGACGTCGAGAGCCGAGACGAAGGTCTTGAGTTCGAATCCTACAATGAGCTTGAGCTTTCGGTGAATGAAAACATCGTGAAGAAACCATAACACGGTGGTTGGGTACTTTGGAGTACCCGTCTGGCTGGGTACTACCCTCAAGGTAAGAATCTGTCGCCAAGCACCTATTGGTGTGTTCCGACAGCTGCACTTGAGAGCCATTTCCACCTATAGACCTTCGGCCACATCATCACTGACCATGTTGAGATTGTCTGACATCTTCTTGACAACAACCTATATTATTAACAATATTTATTAAAAATTTATGAATTTATTTTAGGGAGTAGGAAGCGTGTCAAGTTTGCACTCTTCGGTAACCACGGGGCACAGCAACTCGAGCCTATCGCGGCTCGGTCTTACGCCAGACGCGGAAGATGACATCTTCGCTGGCAGCCAGCCTGCACTTACCGGGAGTCAGCCCATCGGAGACATATCGTCGAATAGTGTCAATAGTGAGTCCTTCAATTACAGGGGGCCAACCACAAGCTATTAAAACAATATTATTTAACCTTATTTGTCTTTTGTCCTGTTTTGACGCCGGATGACAAGGAAGGACAAAAGACAAATAAGGTTACTTTAACCTTGTTTTAAGAGCTTGTGGTAGGCCTCCAGTAACCGGCAAACTTCTTAGCACATAACGTAAACTGCACATAAGAAGCCTTTGATGTATATTGTATTGTTATTTTTATCTTACGGTGCGTCCATGCTTGGCGAACCGAGCACGAGCCAGGCCACGAACGAGCACACTGCGAGCACGATTCGCGTAGCGTGGACGGGCTTGCGAGCCTTGAACGAGCATTCGTAGCTTGTTCGACTGCAGTCCGCCCGATTGTCAGTTTCTTCACGAACACAGGGATTTTCATAGCGCTCGTTGTAGCCTCGTTGAAGGCTCGTCCACGCTTGAAATCGCAAGCAACGAACGAATCCTGTTCGTTCGAGGCTCTGCTCGTGCTCGCTTTGCGAAGCGTGGACGCACCATTATAGTTTTTCGTGGTCTGGTATTTTTATTTTGTTTTTCACTTCTTTGAGTTTTTATATTTATTATCTTTATTGTGCTTATGTTATGACGTTTCGTGCTTTTTCTGTGAAACGAAGTTGTTTTATTTGTTGCGCGTACATCATTAGTTGCACGTTAGTACATACCGGGAGTCAGCTGAAAATCAGTGCTGTGCCTCGAGCACAGCGTACACTGAGCTGACTACCTAGCTACCCACAGCTTAATGTACCTACTGTTTAATTTTAAAAATATGTTATCTACCTATACATATAAATGCTTGACTGATGGATCAACGCACAGCCTAAACCGCTGATCGTAGAGACCTGAAACTTGGAGGGTATCTCTTTGTATGACGTAGGCATTCGATAAGAAAGGATTTTCCGAAATTCTACCCCTAAGGCGGTGAAAATCGGGGGCAAGTTTGTATGGCAACGTGATTCCTTATGATCCAATCTACTTCAAATTTAGCATAAACATTCTTTAACAGTATTAATGGCATTTTATTGAAACTCATTGCCTAACGTGGTTAAAAAGGGGGAGAAAGTTATTTTAGGGGTGATTTTCATCGAAGTTGATATAGTAATAATAATACTCCTTAGTGTTTTTGATTTTAAAGCACAATTTATTTTGACACATGTTTGAAAGTTCAATCCAATTTTATTTAAAAAAAGTTGAACTCGTATAAAAGCTTGGTGCAATCTTGTTCTTATATATCTGTGGGTGCAATGCAATCAAAGAAATTGGATATAATGCAATACTGTTTAAAATTGGAATGTCAAATATAAATCGGATTAGAATTCGAAATTTCAATTTTATTTGCTCTTGGATATTTGAATGAAAAACGTGAAAGACTATACCGTACACCTTGATTTATAATGTTCATAATTTAATTAGGATCTGCATCCATACTAATATTATAAACTCAAAAGTAACTCTGCGTGTGTGTGTCTGAACCTATTGCGAATTAATTTGGCATGTAGATTATGGTATGGAGAGGGACATAATAATATGCTACTTTTGATACTGGTAACGCGGGTGAAACCGCGGGGGACAGCTAGTTGTGTATGTATTTATTGTTTATGGTGTTCTTTATTATGTGTATCTGTAATATGTTAATTTTATTATTTTAAATATGTTGGGTCAAACATATAGGCGAAATAAAACATACCCCGGGAATTTGAAACATTAATAATAAATATGAAAATACGAAATAGAATTATTATATATATCCATCAAAATACGAGAATTTTTAGTTTACAATTCCAACATGATTCCAACTGATAGAATTATTGATAGAACTTTCACAAACAACATGTTCCACCAATCATTCGGTTCACATTTCCTGTTTTTTAGGGTTCCGTATCCAACGGGTGCCAAACGGGACCCTATTCATAAGAGTCCGCTGTCCGTCCGTCCGTCCGTCTGTCAGTGGGCTGTATGTATCTCATAAATCGTAATAGGTAGACACTTGAAATTTTCACAGAATATGTATTTCTAGTGCCGCTACATATATACCATACAAGAAACGTATTACGTTACGCCTACTATTAACTTCACAGTCAAGTTGGGTAAGGTAACTACCCTCCGTGTACGAATCCGACTCGTACTTGGCCGGTATTTTTTTTATGAAGTGACGGCCTGTTTCTCAAAACAAAAAAAAAAGCTGTTCAATTTATTCGAAAACACTTCACCATACTTACTAAACCACCACTTATTAAACTAGGTATAATCAGGGTATAATATATTTTTAACAGGTTTAAATGAGATGTGTAACCAAGAATCGCTGATGAACTCTCGGGCTATATCCATGAGTTCTGGCCTTGACACTGCGCACGGTAAAGGTCGTCGGAAAGCTTCCAGGTCTAACAGGTGAGCCTCAGTAATAACTAATTATCTCCTCCCCTGACCCACTTTCAGTCTGATAGGCAACTTTCAATATAATTAACAAAATTTACTGTTTCTGTTATCAGTTTAATTAATTTGAACGGTGTGTGTCTAGATGAAGGAAATATTAGGTACCTACACTCTGAAGAATTTTGGTGAGTATCTCCTGTCTTCAAATATTACAAAGCATAATCAAATTCTTTCTATATCTCTCAGTGGCGTAGCTAGGTAACCAAATGCCCTAAAAAATAAACTGGCCCTAGTTTATTTAGGGCCCCAAAACTATTTAAAAAATGTATATCAAGCCTTCTCTTTTTACACCTGGAGCAAGACTACATTGACACATTAAAAAAGACATATCGTAGCATGTTCCGCCATCTTGTCCGTCATAATAATCCGTATGAAGGATTAACAACTGTTTGTTTTTAAGCGAAATATTAGACGCCGATCCCTCAGAGAGAGTTCTAGAGTCCCGTTCAGAGTTCTGCGTTCCTTTTTTTTCAATAACTCTATTTATAGTTTGTAAGTCAATAGTCCAAGGGGCCTCCTGAGATTGGGGGCCCCGGGGCACTGCCCCGTCTAGCCCCTAGGTTTCTACGCCACTGATACCTCTCATACAGTATTATGATTATAAGGCTTAAGACATACGACTCTTCATATTATGTGAATATTACTTTCATATTCACTCGTATTGTATCATTTTGCCTAAACACTCCGTTGGTTGAGGCTCAGTTCAGAGGTCACTATAGGCTTCTATGACTCGTAGCAAAACATGCCGCATCCGCACTCCCGCGAGTACTCTTTCGCGCATCACACTTGATCTTTTATCTCCTTATCCTTTCATCACTTGAGTGATTCGATATTTCATTTAGTGATTGTTCAATGCAAAAGGTACATGTCTCCTCGCCAAAATGTATGAAAGGCTGTATTATTTTTTGTGATTTCGATGTTGGTCCCATATCATAATTGAACTGTTCTACAAAAAACTTAAACCGACTTCAACAAAGTAAATTAAGAAGTAATCAAATATTGATCTGACCAGTGGGTCCAAACGGGAAGTGTACCCTTCCGAACAAAAAAAATATTTTCCAAATCGGTTAATAAATCACGGAGTTATGAGGTAACAAACATAAAAAAAAACAAACGAATTGAGAACGTCCTCCTTTTTTTGAAGTCGGTTAAAAAGTTGATAGTACATATGAGTACTTTACGTGGTTTCTTCATGTCGTTTTGTCGTATCCACCTGTATAATTATTAGAGGTCGGCATGTGTCGAAATATTACAATTTTTTTTTAGTTTGAATAAATAAATAAATGTTAGCTATGCGAAATCTCACAATCGCTATATAATCCTCTAGGTCAATCCTTTGTGCAGCCAAAGATTTCATTTTAGATTATAATGTATGCCACGGTACAGCTTCTAATACAGCTATAAGCATAATACAAGAGTGTAAGCCTTATGTAAGCATTAATAAAGGCTTAGGATATTATAAAGCATTTTAAAATTATTTAATACTGCTTCCATGTTTTATAAATTTTAAGGTATCTCTGAGTTTTTTTAATAAGCAATAATTACTTAGCAACAATAACCAGCCAATAGCCAGCGAGCCCGGCGGCTCTGGATCATGTCATAGCCAAGTGTTATTGCCGAATAACAAGGAGGGTTCCGTAAGTTTAAAGATGGATGCATTTTTTTTATACATACCTACCTATTTTATTGACCGGCCGCTACAAGACACATATTATCCTGACTAAAACTGAACATTTCTTCGCAATATTTTATTTTCAACTTTTTATAATATTTTTGTACCAAATAGCTGTTTATTTCGAGGCTGCATAAAATATTTGATGTTTTTATACACACACTTTCACAGTAAACTGATACTCTCAAGCCACTAGGCTTCAAATTCAAATTCAAATTCAAAAATTGTTTATTCAATGTAGGCCTTAATAAGGCACTTACGAACGTTACAATTGATTTTACCACCGGTTCGTAATACACTTAAAGTGAGAAGACTCCCGGCAAGAAACTCATTCAATGTAAGCCCTGGTAGGACACTTATGAATGTCGAAGCTACTGAAAAATCAAAATCAAAAGGTCATTTATTCAGTTTAGGCCCTGGTAAGGCACTTATAAACGTCATATTGGTACATACAGTTGAATTTACCACCGGTTCGGAATATACTTAAACTGAGAAGACTCCGGCAAGTTACCACTGTTACTGTTAGTTATTGTCGAATTGGGAATCTCCTCCTTTTTAAGTCTGTTAAAAACTACAGCACGGTTCTAGCTTAAAAACTATAGCCGTATTCCATGCCAAATTGAATATCTGTCGCCAAGAACCTAAAGTTGTGTACTGGTATCTACAGCTTGAGATATGGAGCTAGGTCCTTTGTGAGTTGTCACTGCACTAGGTACTTATCCACACAAATTATCGACACAAACCCCCTTACTCATAAAGCGCTATTTAACTAATACACTGATTAAATGTTCACGTAAATAATATCACATTATTTGATAACGACATAGAGTGACGTTATTTACGTGACCCTTTAAACAGCATATTAGTTAAATAACGTTTTATGAGTAAGGGGGTAAATGTCTATTTAAAACAATAGATAGTCTACAAACCTTCCCGTTGAGCGCGTGCCCCCGGTAATATTAATTGCATACAGCAAAAAAAAACCCTTAACCTCATACCTTATCCTCCCTACTCAAGAGGTTTAGCTTAGGCGCGAACCCTTACGGACACTCTGATTATATTTTTATATTTAGGTACCGTAATTCAAGGAGGAAGAGTGAATCTCTTAAGGGGTCTTTACTTTTCCCTTATCCATTGAAGAGCAACTTGTAAAAAATATCAGCAAAGCAATATGAACTGAAAAAGAAATTGCTAATAGCAACTCAGCATATCACTAATAACTAAACTCTAATATTCTAACGAATTATATAATTACGAAAGCTTGTTAGTTTGCTACTAGAAGGCCATTGCACATTATAAGAAAATGTCTTGTCTTATGAATAATGTGTTATAAAATGTATGGGCGTGTCTTGGGTGCTAAAAAGGAAGCTAAAGCAATATTGCTACGCAATTAATTTTTTCGTATTCTCGGTATATCCTAAGTGATACAAATATTTTTTGGTAAAATAATTACTCATTATATACAATTCAATTAATCAAAAGATTTGTAATTGATGAATTGTATAAGATCTGCGTTAAAGTCGAAAAAATGAATTGCTTAGTTTCCTTATCCGACGTAAGAAAAAATATCTTGGAATATGTATGGTCTCATAATATAACAACTATTGCGACTGAATGACACAGTCTGTCCTCTACAGTTTCAACGAGTTCCCGGGATAGAAAGTAACCTATGTCCTTTTCCATACCAAATTTCATGGTGATCGGTTGAGAAGTTGAGGCGAAATAAAAAACACACTCACTTTCGCGTTTATAATATTAGTTAGGATTAGGATTTCCATAAGACACAAGATTTTTTCTTATAATGTGCAATAGGCCAACCTGACCACCTAACGTGGATGATATTTGGCATGCAGGGTACCTTCGACATAGAGAGACAGGCTACTTTTTATACCCATACCATGGGAAACCATAGAGTTGGGTAGAAAATAGCATACATAAAAACGTTACTGCGTAGGATGAATAAATTTTCTCATAACTTCCCCCGCGGTTTTACCGTACCCGGGATGAAAAGTGGCACTCGGATACACTGTAGCTTCCCATTAGTAAAAGAATTGTCAGAATCTGATTACTTCGTACAGTAGTACCCAACTGATAAACTTCTTTATAATATGAGTGTAGAATATTCCTTATCAAAACCAAAAACAAAAGTTATACAAATGCATATAAAAGTACCGATATAATTTCCTGTTCGTATATCTCCACACACGAGGTATATTATTACAGTCTGTAGATATTATTTAATTGCTTACATTTATTTTAGTAATAATTACTTCTGCTAGTTCTATTAAATTGTCCCACCCCTGTGATTTTTGTATTACAGGTCGGTTAACTAAAGCTGGCACGTTTCAACACATTTACACCGTCTCTCTCGCGCAAAGTCAAGCTTATGAGTATGAAGGAGACAGTTATTGTTTTGCTTTTGCTACTGCTCATAAATATAGAGTGGTCTATTTTTGCATTCGTCCATTAGACTTGACTGATTGCAAATTTATGAGTACTGTGAACGTGCCAGCTTTCGTTAACCGACCTGTAGGTTACGTTTAATTTTCGTAAAGGTAAAAATAGAGCCAAACGAAATAACATACCTAATCAATTCTTTTCCGTCAGGGTCACGTGGTTGGCGAGCGAAGGGTTAACGAACTATTTTAGACGGCAAGACGAAAAATATAAGGACGCACAAGCATGCTACTTGTATCAAGATTTCTCGACAATACCCGAGAACAACTCATACGGACCAATCCTTGATTCCAAGGGGAGGAGACTGTCGTACCAGCGAGCAGTATCAGGAGAGGATCCCGTCATACCTGTGAGGTATCAGGACACCTTGAGGAGGAAGCCTCATATACCTGAAAATCACGTGGTAAGTCATTTTGCATTGTATTATCTACGTGTTTGGGTTTATGCTCCATTACTATTGAAAGACACACAAGGTCCCTTCAGTTTTCTTATTCATGGAGTAAGTTATCCGTATACCTTCCTTAGCTACGTGCACTTACATCTTGTTACAGTCATTAATCTCTTGTACGAGGAGGCTCTTTACACCACTCAAAATAATAATAAAATAATTGCTACATTTTGCTCAACTCCCCATAAGCAGCCAGGCCACGCACGCCATAAGCAGCCTAAACAAAGCCCGGTTCACATTATATCCATCGACTACAAACATACCTTCTTTTGAGGATAAAAATACGCTAAATACGGATACAAACATACTTTTAAAATATCTTTGGGACTTTTTGGCGGGAACTTGCAGAGTGACGTTGCGTCACAGGTTGCGTTTTCATTTTAAATTTGTGTATTTTGAGTTTAATGTGAATTTTTGGTGGTATTTTACCCAATAAAGATCATCCATGTGCACCAGTGAACTGAAATGAAATGAATTATGTGTATTGTGTCTTATCAAAGTTGTCTCAAAAAGTCCGTGACGAGTTTCAGTAAAATGACCACTATTTGTAGTAAAACATGACTTTTATGGACGGTGACTGACTGAGGACTTTATTGTTAAAGTGATTTATTGTGATTGGTAATATAACTCGACACTGACAGAAATTAGCCCTAATTTGGGTTTGATTGCCAAACTTAAAAATAAGAAGAAGAAGAAAATATCTTTAACTAAATTAACCTCTTTTATGTACTAGGAAAAGAAGGCGCAGCCTTTTTGTATCAAACAACAAGCCGTAGTCCAACTATAGTGGGACTATAGTATACATAGAGTAAGGTTTCGTTGGTTGTTTCGACGTGAATCGAACTTTGTTTTATTTATTATGTCATGATTGCGTGTAGCACGCACCAGGCCGACGGGATCGTTACTATATTAAAATTGTGTTATCTTATTACACGTTGAGATAATATTTGAAATCAATACAGTGTTTGTAAATAAGCTACACAAGGCAAAAATAAATAATAGCTATCTCCCGTGGATTCAACCGCGTTCCCGATATGAAAAGTAGCAAATAGCACTCGGGGATAATTAAGCTTCCTATTAATGAAACAATTTTCATAATCTGATCCGAAGTTCCAGAGATTACATCCAACATCCAAACTTACAAACTTTACCTGTTTATAATATTATAGTGTAGATGAGACAATGTTATGTATGTCAGTTAATTATTTCTTGTATGTAGTGTTCACATCTAGGCCTTATTAGGCCTAGAATGACTTTTAGACGATGCAATATTATCATTCATTTCATGCAACTAACCCGCCGACGGGTAACTAATTGGCCTAGTAAAAGAAAAAATATATTTTCATGTCTGTGCACTTAATATAAATATTTGTAGTTATCATCTTATTATTTGGTATTATGACGTCTGGATATTTCCAGACTACATAATTTAGGCAACTCACCATTTTGAATACCAGAAAAAAAAAACTACAGTTCCCGTTTGACTAAATAAGGTACGAAATAATAAGATGATAACTACAAATATTTATATTAAGTGCACAGACCTGAAAATATATTTTTTCTTTTACTAGGCCAATTATTACTTTGTCCGTCGGCGGGTTAGTTGCATGAAATGAATGATAATATTGCATCGTCTAAAAATCATTTTTTATATGTAATTGCATACATTCTTAGGCCTATTTTAGAAAGAAAATTAGTCCCAAAATAGATTGTGCAAAAAAAGTGGGCATTATAATGTACCAAGTTGAAGTTTTTGTAGCTTACTTCTTGGATATTTGTAAAGTTTTATAGAAAAATAGCATAAAATTGAGAAAGCCAAATATTGGTAAAGGTAAGGTCGAATCACAGCATTTAACCCGTGTTTGCGGTAGGTTCTTATACGGTGGCATGCAAGTTTGCGTCTTATCAATTTCCCACAACTACTCGTGGAAGTTGGGCCGCCGCCGCCGCCGCGACTAGCAAGTTCCTTGTTTAAATCCTTCAACAGATGATTAGATTTCGGAACAAATCATATCCATAGTTCACTCGGTCACCGCTCAATCATATTGAAAATGTCTTAATTAAAGAGGAATAAACTTTGTTTTACATGTATTTTAGTAAGCTCAACAGATTACATTACAACTACGGTTGTAGACCTATGTAATATCTCATGTAAGTGAATTTTTTGTAATTTTTATGAGAAGTAAATCTTCTTTAACCTAAACTAATAGTAGATCATAAATATTCAAGCAAAATCGTAACATAATTTCCTAACGATACAATTGAAAACTATACACTTGAAAAGTTTAAATTTAACTGTAAATCGCAAATCAAAATGGCCGATCAAAACATGTCTGTGTGAGAAATGCATTGATATGCGTCGGCTGTTAGCATTGGTCCGTGTCCGTAACCCTGGGATAGGGGGTGGTATAGGTGAAGTTCATGCAACGCGCAGTTACCCCCGCGCACAACCATGCCGGAAATAATATAAAAGGTTCGGGGGTACAAGCCCTCACCGCCAGTTAAAGAGAGTCCGCTGGAAAATTCAGCCGCTTAAAGAGACCTCCCGAACCAAACAAATAATATTTATTGACTTCACTCGGAATTCGTTCAAAGTGATAGACAATTATTTTATTTCTTATTAAATTTTGTGTCCGTCTTGTAAAGTTATCGCGTGTGTGAGTTACTATTTTTTGTTGATGTTGAAGTTGAACTTTAGACATTCCAACTTCCGCGAAAAAGTATTTTAGTGTGCCGGATGAACGTTATTTATTATAAACGAAAATTGTGAACTAGACTTTGTATAATTCAAGCAAAATTAAATATTAAATAACGCCTGTTTAAAAAAAGTTAAACTTTGGTTCGAACTTTAAAGACTTTAAATTGTGTCCGTGATTCGATTACGACAGTTTTGGTAAGTTTCGTACTGTACATTAATAATATTATTTTATTATTTGCACTACTTTTAAACTTTATCATTTTCAATTTTCTGGGCTGCCAAGTTTGGCTAGATGTCATGAAAGAAGTTGACTTTTATTATTCGAAAGGCTGGGCATAAAATCTGCGTTTATATTGATACGCGCCGAACTTTTCCACGACTAGGGTTACCAGACGACAGGATTTTTCCTGACATGTCAGGAATTAAGGCCTCCTGAAAGGGAAACAGAAAATATTTGAATTTGTCAGGAATTTTTGAATCAAGAAAGAAAAAAGAATAAATTTATTTAGACACCTTACGATATACATAAAAATGGTATAGTAATTAACAAAGCAAACATTTAAATTAAGACATGTCGTAAAAAGGTAATCAGTAAGGTAAGTAATTATATTTATGTAGGTACCTCTACCTACCTATTTATTAAGTTACATTAATCTTACACCAAAAGCTTGTTCACTCGTCATCGCACCGATCTCATACGCCACGCGGAAGCGCTCGAATAATACTATCACAGTAGCAGACAGGATTTTTTCTTAATAATCAGGGATTTTGACAGGAAATCTTAGTTTTTCTTCTGGTAACCCAATCCACGATTAACTTTAATGACTTGTATACGAACCTAATAATACAAGTCAAACATTTAAGTTAGTCATGGAACAAACCCTTTTGTTAAAAAAACCTGTTGTTTTATTATTTATTTTTAACATTGTCGGCAATAAACAAGACATAATAATAGGTACTTGGTATAATTTCTTAATGACGCATATATTTATGTTATAAGATATAGTAAAAAGACTAATGTACGTTTTAATTTTGTAAAAGAAGACGTTCCTTAGAAGTAGAATTTTCAGCATGCGGTGGCATCGATGCGCCGACTGGCGGGTGTATTGGGTAATATTGGCCATTACAGCCCTATAACAATATTTGGAAAAAGTTTTAAAAAACAGACATTTAATATTATTCTGGGTAATAATAACAAAATAGATAGATAGATAGATAGATAGATAACTCTTTATTGTACACCAAAAAACAAAAACAACATAGAGAACAAAAGTACTTAAAATTAATTACTGTACAATGGGCGGTCTTATCGCTAAGAAGCGATCTCTTCCAGACAAAATATATAATGATTAAAGAAACATTATTCAAGCGTGTTTAAATTTATTCCTTTGAAAATGTAAAACGCATAATAAAACGGCTTGAGTATGATAATTATAATCTAACTAAGACAAAAAAGCTGCAAATATAATCTCAATTTTTATTCATGAATAAAATACTTTATATTTGATATTTAGATGTATTTTCTTGCTAATAGATAGGTAGACGTAGCTAATGACCCTCTGGGATGTTTGAATTTCCACGGGATTTGAATAATCGTTTTGGCACAATTTTGAAACAAAATCTCTTGCTTATTTAACTCTACATTTCGGAACTTTACATTTGTAGTAATTATTATAATTGATTCCCTACAAATGAATTATCTTTTAAAATTATAAGTGCGTAAAAGCATCGAGATGTTTTGGAATCAGGGGTTGCCTTGGATTCAAACAGTCCAACTAGGAAATCTTATTATTCATTGTTCTATACAATATACAGTATAAATTGCGCTATATTGAAGTATAAAATTAATAATAATTCACAAAATGAAGTATGTCGCACTAACTCTATTAAAAGTTTCGTTGTGTTCGAAATTTAATATACGGTTAACGACTTTTGAACTACCTGTAGTATAAACTACAAAGTTCAAACGAATATATAATCTGGCCTGAAGCGGCTCACTAATTAATCAAGCGTTAGTCTTCTTCGATTATTAATGTATCGCAGCAAAAACAGAGAGCTTAACATTTTTAACTAATTACTTAATAATAAAACTAGAACATCAATTATTATTAACGGATAAAGTAAAAAAAAAACGATTCGACGCGGTTTTCACTGGGAAAAACACAAAGTTTTTACCCGACTGACCCGGAAGGAGGGTTATGTTTTTCAAGTGTATGTATGTATGTATGTATGTATGTATGTATGTATGTATGTATGTATGTATGTATGTATGTATGTATGTATGTATGTATGTATGTATGTCTATTTCTTTGGCACGCTCTGCAGCCTAAACGGCTTAATGGATTTAAGCATATGAGGTGTCGTTAGATTCGTCTTGACTGTGGGAGTGTCATAGGGTATATTATTTTTATATGGCGTCTACGGATAAGAAAAGAGGGGGGGTATTCAAAACAAAAAAATCGTTATTATAACAATATGGGTATCAAATGAAAGCTTGTGAACAGGCCATTCCATATATGTATATATTGTTATACTTTTGTGCTACCATTTTGACGTAAACTGCAAAAAACCATGTTTAATGCAAGGACAGTAAGTATAGGTACTTTGAGCGGTTACCGTGCGTAACTCACAGAGTTGTGATTGTTGTTAGCGTTACTTTACCGTACCGCTCATTTACTTAATAATACTTACAACTCATTCTGTATAAACTAAAAAGTCTGAAATAAATTAAATTATTAAAAGAAACAAAAAACCCGACTGCGTAAAACAAAAAAAGAGAAAAACAAGCTCTTTAATCTGTAGAATTTGGAATATAACTTGAACTTTATAAGGTATTGCAGTCGGGGACAAACAAATATTACAAAAACAAACACATACTTAGGTTATTGGTTTGTCCCCGACTGCAATACCTTATAACGTTCAAGTTATATTCCAAATTCTACAGATTAAAGAGCTTGTTTTTCTCTTTTTTTGTTTTACGCAGTCGGGTTTTTTGTTTCTTTTAATAATTTAATTTATAATGTAAGCGGTTGTGCTTAGAATAATTTATGTATCACCCCGAATCAGTTGCGTAAACATTATCATGAATAATTTGGAGTAGTGATTTTTTATAATAGTGATACTAAGCACGGAAAAATCTAAGGTTGATTGTAAGTTTTAAGCATTATTTCGTTAATCTTCGGGCCATACTTTCTTTTCTGTGCGAACGAAGATTCACGACGCGCCTTATCAGTTGGATACTGCTGTACACAGTTGATATTGTTTTCATTCTGACAGTCAAACACAATTTCCAAACATTAAATTTTAGAGTAAATACTGAACCCAACATTGAAACTGAAACACTTTCTTGTGATATCCGAATAATATTGATAATTGAATGTAATCGGCTTATAGGCAAATCTGCCCCATCTATTTCTGTTTGATTATTTTATCGACGAGAAATATGAGTTAAGACCTTAAATGATAACTGTTTATTAAATAATTGCATGACTTGGTAACGAAAAATACGTTATTATCTTCTTCTTCTATATATATAAAAATGAATTGCTGTTCGTTAGTCTCGCTAAAACTCGAGAACGGCTGGACCGATTTGGCTAATTTTGGGTATTAAATATTCGTGAAAGTCCGGGGAAGGTTTAAATGTAGGGTAGAGTATTACGCGAACGAAGTCGCGCCGGGCAGCTAGTTTATTTATAAAATTAATTAAAATTACAGTGTCTGTTTGTAATGTCAAAATAACAGTTTTTTACTAAATGCATATGAAATTATATGCGGTAGGTACTTATACCAAAAAACCATTTTGTTCCGGCTTATCTCCGAAACGGCTCGACTGATTTTGACGGGACTTCAATTGGCTTTTTATTTTTCTTTGAGAAGAAGCTCTACTGCGCATAATTTGGCTTTGAACATTCTATTCACAATTTACGCCTTTCTAGTTAAATTTAATAAAATAAAGCTTTCAACCTAAGAATAAATAAAAATTTATTATTCGTAGCTTCCAACATTAAAATATTGTGGCTCTGTATTTTGAATTATAATACAGCAGGTGATGTTTTGTGAGATCAGATTAATCATTATCATCATCATCAGCCTATTATGTCCCACTGCTGAGCACAGGCCTCCTTTCACAAATGAGGGTAAAATGAAATGGGCAGATACTCCACCACGCGTGCCCACTGTGGATCGGTGGAGGTAGGCTAGTGGTCACCCTACTGTTGGAGTTTTCTAGTCTAGGTCTGAGTCTACCAGCTCAACAACTATCACAATTAAGTGATAACCGGGACCAACGTCTTTACGTGCCTTCAGAAACACGGAAACTTTACGCCTGATTTAAAATACCACCAGGCGGTCACCCATCCAGGTACCGGCCACGGTGGTGGTAGCTTAACTTTGCCGATCGACAAATCATTCTACAACACGAGCGCTTCTTATAAGTTGAATAGTGGTTTATAATCTGAACATATAAAATATGTTAAAATATAGACAGAGAAACTTAATATTTCACATTGAACAGTATACCTACATAGTTATTTAAAATATACTGTAGATAGTCCATATATTGTTTAAAAATTGAAAAAGATTTTTCATAAAAAAGCCGTAGTTATATTATCCGAAAAACATTTAAAAAATAAAATACACATACAATCCTTGCTAAATTTCATGCCAGTTCCTCACAGTTGAAAGCTTATTTCTGAACCAGTGATAACTTTAGTAGCTTTGACCTAAGAACGTGACGAATCAATACAGGCTACAAGGTCGAGGAAACTATAAAGTGTCTGACTTCAGTTCAGCAAAAAACAGCTGTCATTTTATAAGTCAAAGTTTTATTGTTTGCTGTGATTTTGTTAATTTATCTATTAGCTATATGAAGTTTTGTTGCCGGTGTGCGCTGAAGGTGTATTTGGTATCATACATCATGTCTCTAGAGCCTGACATACGCCATTAGCGTTCAGATAGTATTATAGGCTTATGCATGAATAGATATAATTATATGCATTAATTTGACTTAAGATGTAAATTATCAGAAAAGAATTATACAATGTCAGTAATTACGGTTGCGATTTGTTCAAAAGCTTGACGTTTATAATCAAATTGTACAATAGATTTGATTATAAACGTCAAGCTTAGAATTAGATTTTACGGATAATGGGATTTTTAGTTAAATGGATCCAGTCGGAGCTCGGTGCACAAAACACATTCAGCGCCGGGCGAACGTGATCCATCAATCAAAGTACTGGCCCACCCTGTAGAACCCACGAAAAAGCATTTTATAGTCTTTACAAAGAATGCACAAAAATTAGCGTTTGAAAATCCCGGCTGCTTGATAAGGGATTGATAAAATTAAAGTGAATCAAATGGAAATTTAATTTTAATTTCACCCTTATCTTATGATGAGCAAATTAATTGCAATCATAGTGATGATCATGAGGCTCTCTTTCTTGGTTGTGTATCTCAGATTTCTGTGTCATGTATGAAAAATAAGCGGTATTGATAAATAGATGTTTTTTTTTTATTCTAATAGGTACGTTATCAATGCGGCTCGTTCACTTTATCTGGAGTATTTTCTAATGTGAACAATTAATTTATTGGTGATTTGAATTTCTAATATACATTCATATACATTTGTGTTTCATTCTTGATTCAATCAATACTTTTTTGGACGTAACCTGACAGGTAAGCTATATCAGACAGAAACGTTATGAATGTTTTTTTATGAACTTCCATTGAGACTATATTTCTTGTGTGATGCGGTAAGTTATTATAGACTGAAAACGTAAATAGTGTAATGGTTGTATTTAAAAATTAACAACTGATTTATAAGTTTTAAAAACAAAATGAGCTTTCTTGCTCGAGAGATTAAAGATCTACCAGAACAACGAAATATTTATAATTGTAGATTGATTGAAGATTATCATTTGCGAGCACCGAACTGTCTCGCACTCAAACAAAATACGACCTAAACTTAATAACGTACCGTTTAATTTTCAGCGATCATTTAGCGATACCGCCAAGAGTTATTCCCCCATATAACCCTGATATTGCTATCGCGTCGGATGTACCTATTATTACCCACGTATCTATTTAATGTCTCTTTATTTTGTTTATAGAGGTTTTAATCACAATGATTAAGCTACGTTCAAAGTAGAACTTAAAATTAAATCATCTTTACGTCTTATAAAATATAGTAACATAGCTTCGACTAGCCTTCAGTAAGGGGCAAGTTTCCAATAAACAAAAACTCACTACCACACTTCCTGACTTTAATGTTATACATTGTTCCGGACGTACTCCATCAACATGTGATACACCTGCACATCACACTCTTTACAGTTTGGGATGTGCAAGTCAATTCAATGGAATGTGCCCGGATGGTCGCCTACTATTCTAGACCTAACCATATCTTTAGAAGGGTTCAAGAGCGCCTAAGGATCTCTACCAGGCTACCATGGTGCGTCCATGCTTGGCGAACCGAACACGAGCCGAGCCACGAACGAGCACACTGCGAGCATGATTCGCGTAGCGTGGACGGGCTTGCGAGCCTCGAACGAGCATTCGTAGCGTGCTCGACTGCGCTCCGCCCGATTATCTGTTTTTTCACGAATACAGGGATTCGCATCGCGCTCATTGTAGGCTCGACAATACAACAGAGACAAAACACTAAACCACGTATCACGAATACACTGGTCTGTCTTAATTTCGGTCTATCGATCTTACAAATCGTATGTACTCCAATCTGCTTCATACATGCGCTATGGGTAGGTAGGTATATAAACGCCTATTCTATAAATATTATAGAACCAGTACATACTTAAAATAAGTTTTTGTTAAAAATTTCATTTTTACTACAAGCTTTTTTTGGTGACTGTACTTTTTGTTGACTGTTCTTGCATTGTCTTCCAATACACTTATGTGTACCAAATATCAAGTCAATCCGACCACTGGAAGTGGGTGAAATTCGACTTGCAAGATTCCACCCGAACGAACAAACATACATACATACATAGCAAGTTAAATAAAAGCTTGTAAACAATTTAATAATTTTGCAGTCCTTCCATCTTAAACCATTGAACTCGCATTTTTTACCATTTCATCATAGTTTTTTTTTTTTAATAATTTGTTATTCACTAACATTGTCATTATTAATTAATTAATCCCATTTGTTCACGTGCTCGGACAAAATCCATTGTGTGAAGAGCCGAGGCGTATCGTTATCAGGCCGCCCAGTGCAGTAGCCTAGCCACCCAGCGTAATGCACTTGCACCAACATACAATAGGAAGCGTTGCACTCTATAGACGTAAATAAACATTCATTAATACTAATTGTACGTAGTATTTATATACTCTGAGATATTAATTAGGTACCCACGTAAGAGGGCCGTAAGTTGGCTTGTTAATCATAGCTGTGCACGGACTACCGGGAAATTTGCAAACTAAATGCAGTACTTGGCTAAAAAAAGCGGGAACTACCTACCAAACTAACTAACTACCAAAGTAGGTATTATATTATTATCAAAGTATAGAAAGGCGCAAAATTCAATAAGATTATATTTAGCTTTTTCACATTTCAAATAGTTTTCTTGAATTCCAATGTAAAATATAGGCATGTAACATACCTACCAAAAGTTGAAACAATTAGACAAAGTAATATATTAATATATCTTCCATCCCTTTTTTTATAATTAAATAGGTAATATTTTTCTTTACTTTTACAAATATAAGCAAAATTAAAGTACTATCTTTTACTTTGGTATAACCGGGTATAACACAAAAAAGTTTATTATTCTTTAACACGTTATTCTCTCATCCTATTTTTATATTCTGCCTAGGTATAAAATGAGAATACCCTCTGCATGAACTGGGACACGAAAAAATAAGCGAATAAATAAAAACAAAAATGTAATTGGTCATCGGTCAATTACGGTAATTTCATCGATCGGCAAAAAATAATGTGCATATTTTGTATTTGTTAAAGCGGGCGACACTGGCGACCCGCACACATGTTTAGCGCGACGCATCCTCTGAGGCTCAAACGGGACGTCCCACTTATCGGTTGGAAAACCTAACCGTAACTTTCAAAGTTTCAAAAAATATCTTGATGCGATAGTTACTTTCTAACTACTAACAAATACTCTTAGTTATATAAAATAAATAACATAACTAATATACTGATTAAATTGTAAGGTTAAACATGTGATAACTTTAACAGTGTTTTGTCAAATAGCGTTTTATGAGTAGGCCGTTAGAATTCAAAGTTTGAAAGAGTTTTTACCGAGTTTAGTGCTTCAATTTTTTTTTTCAATTTGAATTAATTTATTTATCTATGTATAGTTTTTGAGTATACATTGTGAATAACTCAGAATTTCAGAGATACTTTCAACTGAAAAAGCCGCCACGTGTTATAGTATAACTCAACTACACTGCGGCTGCACATTATACTAAAAGTACAACCGAAACTCATTTATTTCGACTGATTCAGTTGATATCGAAACTAGACAAATTTTTACGTGACTTTACATAGGGTTAGCTCGGAGCCCTTTATATCGTCGCATGTCATCTACAAGGTTACAGTTATTTGAGCACAGTTTGTTTTATATGAAAGAAATAATTCTACTATCTCGGATGTTTGGCGTAGATGGGTAAATCTGTACCACTATTCAAGTTTGGATATTATTCTTTGATAGATACATTGACTTTAAAAAATGAACGGGAAAGTGCTAGCCTTCGATAATCTATTTAAAAATAATTGGTCATTTTATTCTTTTTTTTAGAATAAGAGTTCTAATCAGTTTTACATTTTACACAGGTCTGAACTAAAGGATGAACCGACAGAGTTTAATACTTCGCAACATTGAGTATTTAGTATTTATTTATACTTGGAAACGTGTGGAAAACTTTTGTATAGTTTTGAAGTAAAGATCGTAAGTAAATCGATCTTTTTTTTGTCATCGATGACGCATCCTTTAACCGGAAGAAAGAGTCCAGTAAGTCAACTCAACTGCATGATTACTGATTCAGTGGCTGTCACAACGTTGTAGTAGCATTAGTCAAGAATAGCATGATACAGCACGTATAATCTTTGTTTGGTATTTTCTTAATTTCCATGATTATAATTATTTATACGGCACAATGAGAATGTTATCTTTATTTACAAACCTGGGATAAAAAATGGTAGTCATTTTCATAGATAAATTCGATGGATTAATTTTGTGTGTCGACGTAGGTAGCCAAAGCCTTCCTCTCGCTTTGAACGTTATAATTTTATTCTAGATATTTCCATTGTAATGCATTGTATTTATTTATGTTCATATACCTTTAAAAGTTGGTTTACATTTGATATTATACACACTTGTAAAGTTTAAGTCACAAAATTAAATAAAAAATTTATAATTATTACCAGCTCGAACACTCTTGTAAGGGTAGGCTATAATACTCGACGATAATGTACCATCGCATTAGAGAAAGATTTTTTTAAATTGGATGTGTAGTTCGCAAACGTAAGTACAAACTTATAAATAAAGAAACTTACAAACTTTCCAACTTCATGTCCTACTGCTGAGCACAGGCCTCCTTTCACAAATGAGGGTGAAAGGGCATGAGCAGATACTCCACCACGCGTGCCCACTGCGGATCGGTGGACGTAGGCTAGTGGTCAACCTACTGTTGGAGTTTTCAAGCCGTCTAGGAGGCATCCAACTAGCTTAACGACTATCACAATTAAGTGATAACCGAGACCAACGGCTTTACGTGCCTTCCGAAGCACGGAAACGCTCGATTTCAAATTCTACTAGGCGGTCACCCATCCAGGTACCGACCACGACAGTGGTAGCTTAACTGGCCGATCGATTAAGAACGGCTTATCATGCTACACCATGAGCGCTTCACCCTTTTAAAATATTAATTTTAGAGTAAATTTAAAATTAGATATGTGTTTCAAAACGAATGATCTAAAAAGTCGGTCAACGATAAAATACTGAAAAAAAAACACCTATGAATAAATTCTTTCAATACTAACATGCTACTTCTTCGTGAAAGTTGTTCATATTGTATGTTTCTTTCTATGCCTAATCACAAGCAATCATTTTATCTATTCCCGAATGTCTATTTTAAAATGAATAGGAAATTATCCAATCATATTGACTATCTAGTATTTTTGGTAGAAATTTCTTGAGGGCAAATAGAAATAGCTACGTTTTCAAGATTGTTCAAGATGATGGAGGCGCATTCAGTGTTTGTTGCATTCACTTTTAGACACCGCCATGTTGTTTTAGTTCTAGTAATGCTATTGCATCGAATTCACGTTCCTGCATTCCCACATCTGTCTGTATATGTTGGAGATTTGGCGTATACATACTGAAATGTATACCCACACTTCAAGTTTAGTGTTTCATAGAACTTACAGGAAGAAGTGTTGTATGGTCGCAAGTTATCAATAAGCTGATTAAAAATTGCAATAGTTAACTCATCATCAGTTTTTTTTTCTTTGTGTTTTGTTTTTATAGTTATTTTTATCCACTAAGGTGGCAAACAAGCATACGGCCCGCCTGATGGTAAGCAGTTACCGTAGCCTATGGACGCTTGCAACACCAAGGGTATCACTTGCGCGTTGCCGACCCTGAAGAAATCTCTTCTCAGCCTTTTTGAAGAACCCCATGCTGTACTCCATTGGGAAAACCACGGCGGGGAGCTCATTCCTACATAATTAAAGTTTTTAAAGTGAAAGGAGTTTTAACCAGTTTTATATTTTACACAGGTCTGTACCGAAGAATTAACCGACCGAGCTTAAAGTTTCAAAAAACGTGTTTTTTGTTTTGTTTTTATTTTGTATTGTTTTGAAGTATATGTCGTAGGCCAATTATGCTTTCGAGGGCCCATTCGCCAGCTGGGAGACGCAGTCCAGTAAGTCAACTCGACTGCATGATTGTACCTATCTATAGATTTTTTGCAAGTGTAACCGACGCTGATAAAGTTCCACTGATTCTGTGGACCTAAATCAGTATTGTGAATCAGCACGTATGGTGAACTTTTATTATTTATACAGCACCAATATAAACGTTTTGATTAATTTACGAAACATTTATATAAAACGGTAGACATTTTGTTGGATCGATGTTATTAAATTAATCAGTAATTTGATGGATGCATATGGTGTGATGTACCTCGCCAAGGCCTTGCTCTTGCTTGGAACTTTTTAATTTCCGTTATAACGCATTGTGATTATTTTATTTCGATGTACCTATCCACACACATTTCACACCAATTAACCCTTTTGAACAATCTAAATATACCAATCCTAAATCCAAATCTTATTTATGCGAGGCTGCCACATAAGTCGATCTTATGCCCGGTTCCTATATACAAAAATTAATCGTTTTGCTTACCAATGGTTGGTTTTATTATTACCAAACTGGGCATATAGATAATTTCGTAAGCAAATTTTACCTGTGATAGCTACTTTCATATGGGAGGGTCTGTTATGTAAAGCTTTGAGGTATTTGGTTAATTATTAGTAAAGATATATGAGTCTTAATTTTAACCGATAATGGTCCGTAAATTATAGGAATCGGCCATCAATAAACTTCATTAAACTGGGCTTAATTGAAATCACATTATCTGGAGAATATTTAGACCTCAAGCGGGTCACCGGACGAGTCACTGGATCTCGTTTGATATTCACGTCGTCCATAAATATAAAAGAATTGTAGAAAAGGGAAGAACAGTTTAATAAAGTTCCCTGCCCGAATAGAATTTTACTGAGTATATAAACATTTTCGACGGAAATAACAAAACTGAAAACATAAACTTTGCTCGTAAAATTAACAATGTGCAGCCGTCGAATTCTTAACAATACGCCGCGCGCCGTCTCCCAGGATTAGAATAAAAGCCTACCATTTAAAGGGCATAAAAACCGTTTCTGTCTATAGGCTTTGGAAACACGAGTTACATCGAGACATAAAGCCAGATTTAAATAACAATTATATGTTTTCAAAATGATCCTGATTTTGAAGTCCAACTATGAAATCTCTAAAAGTTATATACTACAGGCTTTTTCAATACCCTATTTACATTTATTTTTATGCGTTTTCACATTTTCTCCCTTAGTAAATGTTATTCATATTGATGAATGCTTCCATCCCTGCAGAAAACTAATTAATATTTCCAATGCAAAAGCTACCATTTAATTCCTGACTATCGATTTTATAATGAATAGGAAAATATTCAATCATAATAACCATCCATTGCAATGGAAATATCTAGGGGAAAATGAAATTGCTTATAATACAAACTTAATTAATTTACATGACTGCAGTTTTTTTACGGCTTTGTAAAATGCGCTCTAAGGCACTGGCATGCTTCATTTAATGTCTATAGTACTTAACTCCTCTAGAAGTTCCTCAAAGAGCAGCCTCCGTCTACTGGTTCAAATTAAACAACAAAACTCCTTCAAAAACTCCTGTAATAAAATGATGTTAAAGGCTTTAAAGGCATCGTACAAGTGACAATAATTTTGCACTGTTACACTTTTAAAACACTTAATTTAAGCCATACGGTTCGCTCTTCGTTTAATTACCCTACATTTAACCTATACGCTATTAATGTACGTGCAATCATATTACTGTAGATGCATGCTTCACTCAACTTATGATACCCTACCCATATAACATACACGTTTAACTTTGTTTATACTCGGTACAACCACGTCTTGATATGATTAAATCATCTGTAGGTTGCTACCTACAGTCAAGGACATAAATATGTTTACACTTAATGAAATTAATCAACTCAACTAGGCTTTCAGAATCGGTTCACTAGTTCCGGAGATTACTTCATAATTTACAAACAAGCTTTATAGTATTAGGGTATTAGGTATTAGTATGGATCGTGTTTTGTATTCAGAAAGGGGTATTACGTCAAAAACGGCAAATGTCAAACGGAAAGGCCACTAGGCAAGAAGGTCATCAGTAGGTATTGAATACGAGTAAGAAACAGCTTATGGTTTGGTACTTCTTATATAGGGTTATTCAATTTATACCATATTCCATAAATAAATTTGCTCAGTGTCACCAATAGAAATAATCATTTTATGAATATATTTTTTCATACGTGTTTACTAGAGTGAGAAACAACTTGATTCAAAATAAATAAAGAAATGAAACATTAATACCACTTGCAACTAAACTCACCAGCGATGAATTTGGCTCAAGCTAGAAATTTCATACAAAAGATGTGTTTTCAGCAAGGATTTTCTCTTTGCCAAATTCTATGCCGGGAGTATAGGTCCAATAGTAGCCAAGTCGTAGTCAGCGCTACAGCGTAGCCTATGCTACGGTCTAACCCATGCTACGGCGTAGCACATGCACGAAAGGAGTACAATACACGCCACAAGTATGCTTCTCGGAAGTTTGTTATGTAAGCGTCCCAGAATACGATTTACGGTGGTGAGGGGTACGGGGCGGGTGAAGGGGGGTCACGAACACAGGTTGAGGTTAACGTCACAGACTCAAACTTGTGTGGCGCTTATTAGCACTCCCTACCTTATTTAATACATTCTTTACACTTTCTGTACTTTTAAGTTATTCACTTACAAATTGTGTATAAAGTATTCAGACAAATAAGTTATGGAACCCATCTAAGCATAAATGCCCCTAGCGGCCAGCATTACTCAAATCTCTCATAATCATCATTTAGTACAGAAGAGGGAATGATTAATGCCATCGTCCAACCATCTAAAAAATAAAAGGCGCAACGTATTCAGCTCGCACAAAAAGAAACGGACTTTCACAGGCGAAATTCGTTACGAAGATTATTGAATTCGTGAAACCATCGATCAGATGCTGCTGGTTAATGTTGACAGTTTGTTTTAACAACATTTTCTCCATATAGTATACCTATTATACTTGGTAAATCGTCCGACGGGACAAGCTAGCAGGTATTCATACGTCCGAATTATGTACTAACACTACTCAATTCTATACATTTACAAAATAAGGAAGGTCTGGCGGCTCTGGGAACTTCATATAATACCTATCAGGTTTTATCATTATTTATTATCAAACAAAAAAAACTGGCCGCAAAGCATGCCTAAATCTTCAAACTCCTTCATAAATAAAAATAAAATAAAATAAAAAAGCTTTTATTTAGATTCCTTATACTTACTTACACAGATTAATTAAAAAAGTTAAAGAAATTTAAATATACAAAAAATAGCTAAGAAATGTATTTAATTTAATGTTATTGTTAGTAGATATAGTTATTATATATTTTTTATTAGTTTATTGTTATTAGTATAAGGACCGCCAGAAGCGGTAAAAGCCTCCTCCAAGTTTTTCCATTCCTGTCTGTGTCTGGCAATTCTTGTCCATAGTTTCCCAGCGACGCATACTATGTCATCATGCCATCTTTTAAAAGGTCTGCCTCGTTTGCGTTTCTTTCCTCTTGGGATCCAGTTTGTCACAACCTGCGCCCATCGGTTTGCTTCTACTCTTTGTAAGCGTCCTGACCATTTCCACTTTAGTTTAAGGATTTGTTCGATTACATCCCTCGCTTTTGTTTTTTCCCTTATCGTCGTATTTTTCACCCGATCTTTTAGTTTTAGGTTCATGTAACTTCGTTAAATACCTCTTTGACAAATCCTTAACTTTTCTAGGTGTTTTTTATTTATAGGCCAAGTCTGACAAGCATATGTGAGGCAAGGTGTTAAGCAGATATTCAAAGCTTTTGTTTTAAGTTTGGTCGGTAAACTCCCTTTAAAAATTTCTTTCATTGCCCAATATTTATTCCATGTATTTTTTATTCTCCTATTAATCTCTTTTTCTGTACATGCACTAAAAGAAATATTGTGACCTAGGTAGATATAGTCTTTCACGTATTCGAGAGGTATAGAGTTTACTGTTATCGGTAATTCGGTTTTATTTGTCATAACTTTTTTTCTTTATTTACCAGTAGACCTATAGCTTCACTTTGCTGACTAAGGGATTCTATCATGACTTGCAGCGCATTTGGCTCTTCTGACATTAAAACTAGGTCATCTGCAAATCTCAAGTGGGATAGATATCTACCATCAATTTTGATGCCCATATTGCTCCAATTCAGTTTTCTGAAAACATTTTCCAGAACGGAGATGAAAAGTTTAGGTGAAAGTGGGTCTCCTTGTTTAACGCCGCGCTCAATTCGGAATGATGGTCCTGCTCTCTCTAGTTTTACTCTTGCTGTTTTTTTTTTTTTTTACTGTGTATAGGCCTGTGTTTGACCACAATCTCACTATGCTGTACTCCTATTATAGATTTCTTTTATGAGCTCTACGTAGTCTTTATTATCCGTTGTTCTGTCAATGCCTGCCATATGTAATTATGAGAAATACAGTCAAATGCTTTGGAGTAATCAATAAAGGCGATGTAGAGAGGCTTTTCGAACTCAGTGTATTTTTCCATTATTTGTTTTAGCGTGTGTATATGATCAACAGTAGAGTAGTTTTTGCGGAATCCTGCCTGTTCAAGTGATTGACTCTCTTCCACCATATTTTCTATTCATCCATAATGTTGATGAAAAAACTTTATACAGACAAGATTAGACTGATAGGTCTGTAGTTCGTAATTAATTTTGGATCTCCTTTTTTGTATAGTAAAACTATTTCTGAACAAGTCCATTGTTCCGGTATTTTTTTCTTTTCCAAGATTAGGTTGAATAGCTTGGTGAGAGGTGTGATTAACTTTTCTTTTCCAGCTAAAATCATATCATTTGTCACACCGTCTGGACCAGGACTCTTTTCTAGTTTTAACTTTTTTATAGAGGCCTCGATTTCACTTCTTAAAAAGGGTAAAACAGGGTCGATATTGTTGTTCCAGTTTATATTTATGTGATTCTCACAGTAGGATTGACTGTATAAGTTTTTGTAGAATTGTGTAGCAACATTCATTAGGTCGTTTCTATTTGTAACAACGGTCCCTGATGTTTTGCATAAATGTGTCATCAGATGTTTGGTATTATTTAATTTTTTGTATGCCTTTTTGACTCCTCCTGTTTTTTCTAAAAGTGTATGTAAGGTTTTTTGTCTGTAATTCTTCAAATTTTGTTTTATTTTTCTATTTATTTCTCTATATAGTTTACTAAGTTTAAATTTCTCTTCGTGTGTTTTATTTTCTTTACTCCTTCATGACAATTGTTTAATAATTACAATGTGATAGTAACAAACAGCCAACGAAAATTTGCATCTATTATATTAGTAGATACAACTGATAAAACTGCTTTGTAATCGTATATATCTTCCCTTTTAGGCTTTGTGTGCTTACCACTTTGTCTACGTCATCACTGTATTACATGGTGACATTGTAACCGTGCAGCATACAACTTATGTACATAATATTATTTATCATTTAAGGCAAACTACAAGCTGTCGAAAATTCTCGCTGAGCTTGCTAGACCGTATACGCCATCATTGAGTTCCTACGAGGTGAACTTAAGCCCCGCAGCAAAATATTACCTCATCTGGTCAGAGAGCCCCGCAAACATTTTTGATTACTTGGGCGGACGGGGTAAGTTTTTCATAAGTTTCTTAATATCGACTCTACAAGTGTGATGGGAAAGGTGCATCCTTAATTTCAGCATTATACACATAATATAAGGCAATTGTGTTTGTATTAAAAGCGTTACTACTGATATAGACTGAATAATTCTGAAAAGAAAATTCAAGGAAGGTAAACGAATGAATCATTAAAACATTGGGCACTGAAACTCGCACCAAAACCATAAAATGAAGGCTTCTAATTGAATGGCTCGACGGGTATAATCGTAAATCGCAACATCTACCTAGTGAAGTGAGCGAAGCAATTTTTTACCGCTGAGCTTACCATAGAGTAAAAAGTATCCTGAGGTAGAGCGAGAGGAGCCAAATGTGAATAACAATTTCAAACGAAAAATATGGTTGATATAGTTCTTATGGCGCGTGAGGTGAGTGGTGCGAGGCTGCACTTGCGTTGTTTTAGGCACAGACTAGGTCGGACAGTACTCTCGCTAAGACTAAACTGAGGCAGCGTACTGGTGGCGGCTATTTATCTGTGGACTAAGTAAATTATTACTTTACCTATGAAATGTGTTTCTTGTTTTTTTTATTTTAGGTCACTACTGTTTTTACAGACATGCATGTATTACCCGCGTAATGGCCGACTAAAGTGTGAATGTGTGCGTGCCGGCTTTTGTGTACAGCGAAGTGGCCGACTCTCAGCGACACTGTTTTTTAGCGAGAATATGCCCGATTTTTATAAACGTCCTTATTTTTAGCCAGCCAAATCAACACGTTCGACCAATGGCGCCGAAAGACAACTTCGCTCTTCCCAAGGGCTGCGGCCGGGGTGCCCGCCGACGTCCGACGATTTGAGTTGGGCTTTTTATCTAGAAAAGTATTGATAAAGCCTTTACCCACCACATATATGCCTCATTAAGTAACTAGAATTATATGAAAGGACGACAATCGCAATGTGATCGTGACAGCATACCCTGTATATTGAATTAATTGCGTACATGATGTGGATTTGTATTTGTATAACGTTCGTGGCTTTCGTCTCGAGATTTCAACTACGTTCCAATTATTTTAGTTAAGTTCAAGATAGGTATGCTATGCTATCAATCGAACTGAAAATTATAATTTTCACGGAATAAAGATAGTTCTCTGGGAATAAATCAGAGTGACATAAATTGTGTGCAAAAAACTTAATAATATGCATACACACGTTTTTCCGATATCGAACCGTAGATCCAGCCTTATCGCCGAATCGCACGCCGTACCGCGGCGGCGTGCGGCGCGGCGTGGCCGGCGTTGACGAACTGCGCTTCAATAAAATCTACGAGTAGACTCAGTTGGGGGATCGTTATGAGCATGTCTTTTTTTGCGTCGTAATGTAAAAGGTCGTAATGTAAAAAAAAAACAAGGTTGTTCCGAATGTTGGGTACATTACGATCGGATACGGAACAGAAAGAACAACTTTCTGTTCCGTGGTTGTTACTATTAACATTACACATTAAACATTATTATACGCGCGGGCGAGGAAAACAATAGAAATCAATTGTTATTTTTTAACCACAAGTCAAGGGATTATATCCATAGGCTAACGTAACTGCTTACCATCAGCAGACAATTAGACCCTAGATCATTATCTACCGTACACCGCAAATAAAACTGTTAAGTTTAAAAAAGTTACGAAAAGTTTACATAATTCATAAATATGAATTATGTAAACTTTTCGTAAACCTCAAAATTAGAAACCTGCACTCGCTAATTTTGGTATCGGTGTCCTTGTGACACGTTATACCCATGCATAAAAGTGACTAAAATGTTTAAAAACAAAATACAAAACGTAAGAAAAAAACTGATGCTGGTTGAACAGGTGCTGCTTGTGGGGGCTGGTCTGCTTAAGTTTGCTATTTATTTAGTTACCTATTAAATATTTATTCAGTCTTCTTTGTAATTTTGCCGCCGCGCCGGGGCACGCAATGGTTTTCAGTGCGATTGGAATATAAATATTATGTAATGAATCTAAGCTTGTTTTGAAAAGAGTAATTGCTGAGTTTATTGCCGGCTCTTCTCAGCAAATGCAACCTTCCGAACCGGTATTAGAGTATTAGAGTCAGACTTTTCGTATGTGCCTGCGAAGGTCTATTTGAATAAATGATTTTGAATTTTGAATTTTGATGACCACTTGATTTATTTCTGAACGAAGTTTTATAAATAACATTTTATTTTAATGCATAAGTTACGATTTAATATTAGTATACTTATGCCCGGTTTCAATAAACAAAAACGAATCGTTTTGCTTACCAATGGTAGGTTTTTTATTGCCAAACTGGGCATATAGATCATTTCGTAAGCTTATTTGACCTGTGATAGCTACTTCCATATGGGAAGGTCTGCTATGGAAAGCTTTGAGGTATTTGCTTCATTATTAGTATAGATATGAATTTTAATAAATTTTTTTCGATAACGGTCCGTAAAACGGTCCGTCCTTATTGAAACTGGGCATAAGCCACCCTGCCTCCACCGGTCGGGTGGGCCGGCATGCGGCACCGCGCCTCCATCCAAATAGTTCATGGTTGGTTATGACCAAATAACCATAATAACTGTGAATTATCACTGCAATTACAAAACGACCATTACGCGCCGAAAATACTTGTATTTTTCAAAGAAAGCGCGATGACAAATGGTGTTAACGATGATGAAACCGCCCGCCCGATGCTTACCTGAAAAAAGAAATAAATAATAAATACATAGATAAAATATAAATAACATGTAAACTTACTTACCGTTTTGTATCAGCGTTATTTCACCTGTAAATAAAAGAAAGTCATTTCGAAGGTGCCGAAAATCTTATTCAAATTATATAATAATAGATTTCATTGTATGATGCGCGGGCGCAGGCCCCCGCGCCCTTACAACCCCTCTGTCGCCATGCGCCTTCATCCACCGAGCCTGCCGCTGCCGGCCAGCGAGTCAGTCGCCGTCCGAAACCCATGGAAAGTAGTTCCCACGCGCTCCCATCTTCGAAGTGACTTTGAAGTATCCCAAATAAGCCTCGTTTTCTTTATCGCAACCTGGAACCCCATTCTACCATTAACAAATGGCATTAAAATTTGCTTTTATAAAATATTAGCTTAATATTTCTCTAGCAAGCATTCGAGTAGTTCTCGATAACTAATGGGACCGTATTAATAAATTATTAAAGTATAAACGTTTTAAAATTGTAATAACACGTATAAAAATTAAGAGAACGTCAGTTTGAGTCATTTCAATACAATGTCGAATATAAGAGGGGACTGATAAACTGATGGTCATCATTCAAAAAGCGCTCATACAAATTATAGTCACTAGGCTAGGTAGCAAAACAGGGTGTAACTGAAAATATAACAAACTAAACTACATAATAATTATAACGTTACTAGCTGTCGGTCGCGGTTTCACCCGCGTTCCCGGAATAAAAAGTAGCCTATGTCACCATACCATACCATAGGCTATCTGCATGCCAAATCTCACAAACAAACAAATAAAACAGAGTAACTTTCGCATTTATAATATTAGTATTAAAGTATGGATTTATTTCAAAATTTCCCACCCTATAGCTGAATAGGTAATAGATTTCCTGAAATTTCACTGCAGCATAATGGTTCGGTTCATAGTAAACACCTTCCCTCCAAATTTCATAGTTCCAGTTGTGAAATCCTAAGTCTATGGTTCCAATAGTCTCCGAGTGAAATAGCAGAGTCATTACAGACAGATGAGGTTCCGTACGTTGTGATGAGAGCCAAAAGCCATATAAACAGACTAACAAACGGACAAGGTTCCGTTTTATGCCATCTGGCTACGGAACCCTAAAAATGCGTTGTAATGCGACCCACCTCATTTGTAATAAAATGCGTACTTAGTGATCGATATGTCTATTTGTTTTATGATGACAGAAATAATAGATCGATGTTTACGATGCGTTAAAGCATTATGTCCGGAGACGGGGGCGAGAGAGAGCAATTGCCTCGGGTGGCAAATTCTGGAGGCGGCCAGCCAGTCCCGCTAAACTACCGGATCCGGAAAACATGACACCGCTTATCACTTTAATTGGGTGCTTTTCATCGTATGTTGTGCGTTAAACAATACCCCCCTTACCCATAAAGCGCTATTTAACTAATATACTGTTTAAAGGGTCACGTAAATAATATCCAATTATTTGACAATGACAATAGTGACTTTATTTACGTGACACTTTAAACAGTATATTAGTTGTACGTAGTATTTATCTACTCTGAGATATTAGTTAAATAATGTTTTATGAGTAAGGGGGTATATTTCTAATGCTCTCCTATCCTCGCAAGTAAGACTGTGCGTATGGACGGCAAGGCGGTAGCTCGTGCATGCCAGGAAGTGCGACTTGTGCAATCGTTGAAATGCTGAGGAATAGCATTCGCAGTTTTGGTTTTCACAGTTTTGACAGAAGCGTGTGGCGGCGTCATTGAAGCCGCGCTTCAGGCGTCGTCCTAATTGGCGACGATCGTACGATCAAACGATGCGATTTCGTCGCACGATCGCGCTGATGTTCCTGTGCTCGCGCGATGACTTGCGAGCTTCAATTAATTGAGCTCTAAAGCGTTTTGTGTATTTAATCTCGTCGTGCGACGAAATCGCATCGTTTGCTCGTACGATCATCGCCAATTAGGACGACTCACGCGACGCCTCAGTCCGGCAAAAATATTATCGACGGACGACACGCGTATCAAAATGTGGGATGTGAATGTGAGCTCTCAAAATACTATGTTTCCACATGCTTACTTGCACTTGGACGTGTTGCAACTTTACAGTGTTCCGTCTTTTTTTGTTCAGTCAGTTGCATGTCATTTGTACAGTTTTGCGCATGCAAGACGGAGCAGCGTGTAGCTCGCCTATACAATTTTATAACGTTTAAATAAGATTTTTTCTTATTAAATTGCGGTAAATTGCCTATCTGCTCGGCTTGATTTGCGCGCTTCACTAATGTTGTTAGTTATTATTTAATAGTAAGGTCTTGGGTGACTCCGTAGGTAATCCAGTTGAATAAAATATTATTTTCAAATTATATTTAAATGGGGAACAGTTTCTTTTTTTCACCTTCTTCGATGAGGCTTCATTTACTGTACGTGTAAGTAAAAATATGGGAACCTGTATTTTATATTCCTTAGGATTATTAGAATTATGCATAATAATGCATATCTTAATACAGTAATGAGTTCTGCAGCACATTAATTAGGTACACATTTATTTATTGTGGAAGAAGCAGTTTGAAAATAGCTCTTCTAATAGGTAAAATAGGCAAATTACATCGGCACTATTAAAACTTGGTAAGTCACAGCATAAAATTTTACTGATATAAAAAACTTGTAGTAGACTATGCTATATGTATCGGAATGAGCAATATTTGTAAGTTGGCATCGATCACGTCGATAAAGAACACGCGAGGCGTCTGGCACGCGACGTGACTTTCTGGCAACCACACTCTGCCATTCCTGCTCTCTACACAATGAACTGTATACTACAAGCAAGCGTGGGAAATACTTCTAGGTCAGGTTATACTGTGCAGGAAACACGGTAAATAAGTGGGAAATTATAATTTCGGTTTGCGTGGCAGTTGCGTACCTAGACTGCCATGCCACAGGACGTAGCATTTGTGAAACGGTCCGTTTTTGGTAAATATGGTCCCTGAAATAAATCTCAGTAGATGGAATAGGTGCTCTGGGTCGGAGCGTAAATATTTGCCGGGTGGAAACGAGATGTCATATTTTCGAAACCTATGTTGTGTTCATCATGGTGAACTACTTTTACAATGGTACAAACACTGATCTCGAAAAAAACATTCATACATTATTATCGAGCATTGTCGACAGGTATGAAAATAAAAAATGTTTTTTTTTTTAATTTCATTAATTTTGTCATGGTAAAAGTTTGTAAGCATGACTAATCCAACACGGGTTCGAAAATATGCCATCTCGTAATCTCGATCTAGCATAGGTATAAAATATGTATAAGTAGGTTAAATATTAAACTAAATAATGCTGGGTAACACTTTAGCAGTATGAATCTGTCGACAAAAAATTGTTTATAAATTAATGATGTCACTGATTCGTAAAAGTAAATTGCGATCATTACCAAACAGAATTCGTTCAAAACTTCAAATTGCAACAAACAAGCGTTTGTGTCTACCTATATTATTATGTTTTGTTGAACTCTTTAAACCTAATCGTGCGTCCATGCTTAGCGAACCGAGCACGAGTCGAGCCACGAACGAGCACACTGCGAGCATGATTCACGTAGCGTGGACGGGCTTGCGAGCCTCGAACGAGCATTCGTAGCGTGCTCGACTGCGCTCCGCCCGATTGTCAGTTTTTTTTAGGAACACAGGGATTCGCACCGCGCTCGCTGTAGGCACGTTCAAGGCTCGTTAAGTACGTCCACGCTTGAAATTGCGAGCAACGAACGAATCCTGTTCGTTCGAGGCTCGGCTCGTGCTCGCTTCGCGTAGCATGGACGCACCATTACGTACATCCATATCATTCATTATACATTTTGGAGTTTTATTTTACCGTAATATGCAAAAAGCGACATAAAATTGTAAATCGTTCAAAAGGACTGCCGTTTTTATGAACCTGTTAGATGGTCGGTTAGGGAGCGAAGCACAGCTGCGACTATATTCTGTCCCCCGAATACCTCTACCTCTTTTGAAACATTCATCATAATATTTAGGACAGAACCGGTACAAATATAGCACCATTTGTTTTTATACGCTCACCTGGCTCTGTTTCGCATTTTGTTTTGTTTTTATAAAGAGACGAGCTTTGCTTTTATTTATAAATAATAATATGCTTAGTGAAAAGGAATTAATTCTAAGCTTTTTAATAAGCCTTTAATAGTCAGAGCTAATATTTTCAATCTTTATAAAAATAATACCATAATATTTTAAGCTTACAGATTATTTGCAAAGCACTTTACTTGCAAACATTATTAACTCCGCATAAAGGTATTAGTATTGTCTCTATTTTTAAAATTATTATTATATTATTCCGTAGGTAGATGTTCTCATAATTTTTATTACCAACCATTAATATTTCTTACGTCGTAAACCGATCGTATATGCCACTAAATGAAAGTACATAGAAGGCAATGGCCTTTTGTCTGAATGGTATATTAGATATGTAGACTTTTGGATTTTCATACTTTTAGATTTTTCTCAGCGGTCCCTAGGGAAAAATCGACGTAAAACCCAAGAGGTTGAAATCCAAATAGATAATTTGCGGATACAGATATTGAAGTGCCTACAGGCAGATATAATAAGTATAATGTTGATCTTAAGTGCGCATTTCCCTATATCATCTTGGTCAACCAATCCTTAGAAGACCATATTTATCGATCAATCATAATGAAAATTAATTAGTTTGTTACTCCATCCATATTAATAAAAGCTCATCTTTTTATTCTACAGAATGTTGTAAATCATATTTTTTTTTTTAGTATTGAGCGCTGTCGAGGAATCCAGGCAAAATGCCATAGGAGAGCTTATTTGCACGGAAGCTGAGCATATTCGCTATCTCGTTACTAGCATTCAGGTAAGCATTATATTGTAATATATCTAAACCCTCGTTACTTATTGTCATTCAATACACGCACACAAAGTTCACAATTCGATTGGCACTATAAACTAAAATCAAGGGGGAAATAACTATGTTCACGGTCCGAGTATGGCCATTCGACGGCACTATGCCGCGGATCAAAAAGGATCAAGGTAAGCCGCAATTGTGTAAACGAAACGTGCCACGAAACTTGTGGGAGCGCAACGTTAAGTAAGCAAAAGCTACCGAATATATGATGTAGCTAGGGAAATTAAGAGAAAATATAATAATGTAATTAAATTAAGAGAGGTAGAGGATAGCGTTTATTCGCTCAAAGAGCAGCTCGACTGGGGACGTACCTCCACCTTACAAAATACCGCAGCCAAATAACTTTATGTTGTGTATAGTTGTATTCCTGCGCGTGAGTAAGGTCGCCAGAGCTCATTGGGGAGGGGGGAAAGGTCGGTAACGCATGAGCGATGCTTCGTGTGTTGCAAGCGTCCATATGGCTACGGTAACCGCTTACTATCAGGCGGGCCGTATGATGGCTTACCGAATTAGTCGTAAAAAAATATGGAAACATGGTGTGACGTTTATCAATCATATAAATGAAAACACTAGGTATCATGAGACAGTCTTCACACGGTTATCTGATCCCAAACTAAGAAGAGCTTGTAGGAACTTTAGATATCTTTTTTTAAATACATACTTAATCTAACACCCAGTTAGGACACGCAGACATGGTCATGCACACAAATACATGTCCTGTTGGGGAATCGAACCCCCGAACGCAGCGCGATAGCTAGGGGTCTTACCAACCGCGCCAACTGTAGCAGTATAGCAGGTGGAGATTTCGAGATGGCGTAATTTAGAAACCTATGTTGGGTTGGTCATGCTGAACAATTTTTACTATGACACAAATAGAGAATTCTCAAAAAAATATTAACTTTCCATAGTAACTAAATGTCAACCTTGCTCGATCATAATGTATGAAAAGTGAAAATTATTTTTTCAGAATTCAATGTTGGTCCCGTAATCAAAGTTGTTCAGCGTGACGAACTCAACATAGGATTCGAAAATATGCCATTTCGAAATTTCCACCCAGTATATTTTTAAAGTCTCACTCACAACTTGGTTTAGATATAATTATTTTTACGAAATGCATATTATGCCAAACAATGTCTGCCTATGTAATATGTCGGTGAAGCATTTTAGAATTGTAGGGGATAGGAATTCCTGAAATAGCCCGCCCTTCAAATTCGAATAATTACTATAATAATAAATACACTTGTTGACATCCTTCAAACGTGTTTTTGTTCTGACATCATATTCAATCACTTTTCTGTGATATCATTGTTGTTTGATTTATTCATCGAATGAGTGGTGGTTAAGTGGTAGATAATATTGATAGTTCTGATTGATAAGGAAGGCTATTAGGGAAATATAGTAGGGAGAATAGCTTATATATATAATACTTATGCCTAAAATAAATAGGTAAATATATATAGCTATAGGTAAATTGGTGGAACCGCTGATATGAATTAACGAATATGAAAATAAAATATAAAATCAGTCATAAATAAATAGATTTTATTTTATTTTAGGAGGGTTTTTTATACTACGATGCTGGTGAATACGCAAACGGCCCCCTGATGGTAAGCGGGTACCCTTGCCATATGTGTGTGCAACAACACTGTGTCTCAATGGGATGCAAAGTTTATTCCAATCCGAGACAAAAAAAAAGTTCCAATTAATAAATCCCGAGCATCGCCGTCACTTTCTATGATTTAATCCTGCATGTCACACAACGTCCTCCTACAATCTGCTGCTAATTTGAGTCCCGGAAACTAGATTTGCTTCTACTATTGCGAGTCGCAGCGGACTTAATTACGTCTACGCTATATTTGGATCTGCCATACGTTGTATATTCCCATTAAATTCATTAATAAATACAATTCAGAAATGTTTCAATTTGGAGACAATGAACAAAATATATGTACAAAATACAATAGAAAATTTCCTCGAGACTGCCGCAGCAACGTTCCCAGCAGGCTGGCAGCGTTTTCTTGAATTAAATTACTAACGGACGCACCCTGATGATAAGACACTCCAAAATATTTAATTATGATAAACTACCTGTCCTCGCGGTTTATCCCGCGGCTATCTGCATGCCTAGATGAGACGTGAAAGCGTAACAAACAAACAAATAAACATACAGAGTTACATTCGCATTTATAATGAAAGTATGGATGATGGAAGAATAAAAAAGTTTACATGGGAAAAAAAACATTAAAACATAGAAATCAAGATCTTGTGTGAAGTTTAAAATGTCATCGAGAAGTTAATCCACGTGGTGTTGTTATAGACTATATATAGTATTATCTATGGTTATAGAGCCGTGCAATACAAATGCAACATTATTAGCCCAAGCAAGTATCAGTACTGTTCCTACATGAAACATGCTTTGTAATGTTTACATGACGCTTTGGAGTGAGCACAGTCAAACACTGCAGTCCGATGAATACCTATATCAAATACAGTAGGTGTACGATGTTACATTTGCGCCTATTTGTCTTACCAAGAGCCTGGAAATAGCTGTTGCAGTGTAACTTCGTTTGCGTCAATTTCTGTAAACAAAAGTAAGCAATGCTTTACAACACTTAATGAAACTAAAATTGAAGTGGGCTGGACAAATCGGTAAAATAGTCACTTTGTGGAAAGGTCCCGGGTGGATGATAGAAAAAGTATCCAAAACAAAGAACAGAAAAAGAAATTGGTCTCAATCGAAAAAAGTACGAATTCGAACTTTTATCGAGTGTAAATGACGTTACGATATTCTGGCAATTTAGAAGGAAAACCAGTCAGCTTTGATTGGTCTGGAGTCTGGACCGTACGAATTGACCCGCCCCTTTAAATTCTGCAGTCGAATAGGACTCCAGTCACTTTAATCTGTGCTCCAGCCTTAAGTTCGATTCGAAGGTTATTTCGAAGGGCGCGAGAATTGGGTCCCTTGACTATACTCAAAAAGATCGAGACTTATGGAAGTCACTGGAGGAGGCTCAAGAAGAGTCCTAACCTACCAACTTACCAAAACACAGCTTAATACAGATAATTAATTATTTATTTTTAACCAACTCCAACAAAGTATGTTCGACGCGTTTTTTTATTCGTGTTTTTTTCTTTATGTATGTTCACCGATTGTTTGGAAATGTCTTATGCGATTTTTATGATATAAATTATGATATAAACTGTATTATATCACGGTAGATGCCGAGGAGGTCCTATATAAATTTCATCATGATCTAACGATGAAGATTAAACATATGATAGACTTCCTCAAGTATAGTATATAAAAATTAATTGCTGTGCATTTGTCTCGCTAAAACTCAAGAAATATTATTATTGAAATATTTGCGAAAGTCCAGGGAAGGTTTAAATGTAGTGTAAGGTAGGACCCACGCAAACGAAGTCGCGCCGGGCAGCTAGTATAATATACCTATTTATAAGGGTTATTGAATAAATGGGCTTTTTTTTATAATTGTGTACCTACTCTAGTAAGTGCTTCGTACAAGAGTCTCAGTATACTCGGTGGAGATTTCGAGATGGCATATTTTCGTAACCTATTTTGGATTAGTCCTTCTGAACAACTAATACTATGCGAACAACAATTTTATCCATTATGATCGAGCAAGGTTGACATTTATAAAAGTAATTTTTTTTTTTTGAGAATTCTCTATTTGTCCCATCGTAAAAGTTGTCAGCATGACTAACCCAACATAGGTTTCGAATATATGCCATCTCGAAATCTCCACCTGTTATACAAGATAGGCTTGTAGTGCCTACTCATTTTCCACTCACGTTGCGTATTCAATTCGCCAGCTTACAAGCCAACAACAAGACAGGTTAGAATAAACAATTCGTTATTCAGTTCGTTTGATGACGATTGCAAATCTTACCTATATACTCAACCGCACAAAGTAGAAAGTAAATTCAAATCATATTTCATGGGCTACTGACCAAAATGAATGGGGGGAAGTCGTAAGTAGGTACTTGGGCAAAAACAATTTCCAATCCAATACTGAAGTTTCGCCGGTACGATCAGCGCTCCCATATTGTAGAGGATTAGTACATCCCTGGGTAATAGATTCGGGACTTGAGAGCACATTATGATGAGGTTTTGAGAAGGTAAAAAAACGGCTTAAAAATATCGTTCGACGTATGTAGCTGTAAAGAATATATTTTTACCGCACGGTTAAAAGCTCCCATTTTAGATTCCCATTCAAGAAACATGCATATCTATTTTTCTGAGCCTGGGTATTTAATATTAATAATTTATATGTGTAATTGTTTAATAAGACTATAATTTTAAGTAAAATCAGTAGTCAAGTTTGCATAGTAGGTACATACAAGATCTGTAGCTAAGGATCAGAATGACCGTCTCTGATAAATGCCCCAGGATATTTATTTATATGTAAGACTTACAGTTAACTATGAAATAATCTGTTAAACGTCATAAAGCACGTACTTTATTTTGGTTTTCCAAATTAGCAAGTTTTGTTCATATATTTTTTCTCATTTGTTGCAGAATGTACACATAGCCACTTTAAGCATACTGAAAGATACGGGATACCTTGAAGATGTCGATTTTGATAAGCTGTTTTTAAATTTCCCAGATGTCATTCATTCAAATTTACAGTTCTGGGAGACTGCTTTATTTCCCATGATCAAAGAAGCTGTGGAAAACAAAACACCGTAAGTATCAAAATTCATTTCTATGGAACCTACGCCCAACTATTAACAAAACTAACTAACAAACTCAAATGTATACCACTCGCAGATCATCGTATCTTTATTTTTTTTCAGGTTCAACACAAATTCAATGTTTTCGGGCTTTGTACATTTTCCATTAATATTTCGCTCGTATGAAATATTTGTTTGCCAACAAAAAAAGGCATTAGATTACTATCGTTTCTTACTTGCAAGTAATCCAGATTTCTTTTTATACATAACGTGGTGTAACAACCAAGAAATATGCTTTAGGTGAGTCGCTATAAGTACTTATAGTAGTACCCAACTGATAAGGCGCGTCGTGAATCTTCGTTCAGATTAGATACAGAAAAGAAAGTATGTCCCGAAGATTAACGAAAGAATGCTTAAAACTTACAATCAACCTTAGAACACTAATATAAGGTTCATAATCCACTGCAGCTGTTAGATCCGTCTCACTCGCAAGTCACGCCCCTCCGCACACATGGCGGCAGCTGCCGACCAATAGCATTTCCCGCGCTTTGAAAATGTATCTTCTGCGCAGGTACATCGGTAAGCCATATTAGTTGGGTACTACTGTACTTGCGTTTTACTTATTATGAGAAATTTTCCACATTATTTCTATCTTTCAGGCTGCAACTGCCAGATATAATCGCAAAGCCAATGCAACGGCTAACGAAATATACTTTAATATTAAAACAAATAATTAAATACACTACTTGTACCAGTACTCGTGCTACACTTGGAGCTATGGTAAAGTATACATTTCTAGGGTTTTGAACTGAAAAGGTACAAAATAATCCGTCCGTCTGTCACAGCGGCATAAATATCTGAGCAACTACTAAGGCTATCGATTTGAAATTGTTTTTATTATTACTTACACAACTTGATAGCTAATGAAAAAAATGTAATATAGGGCTATTTAGATACCAGAACAGGTTTTTAGTTCTTGACTTATGAGGAGTAAATTACAAAAACTGAAATCATTTGATAGGCAAATAAATAAATATATCCCACCAAAACATTGCCATGTAAAATGTTTCCGATACGAGACCATATGGCTGTCAAAAATTTATCAGATCTTATGTAGAGCCAAGCTTATAACTCTACACGCCCTCACTCTACAAGCCCTGACTTCACAAACTCTACACCTAGTCTATGTAATATGTGGCTTGGTCGTTTCGCTACTACAAGAACTATTGTATTACGAAACGGCTAAACCACATATTTTGACTACGGTGTGTAGAGTTTACATGAAAATTTTTTTGGTGTGATTTCACTACTTTTTGTAAGTTGCTTAGGTATGACAATTTTTTTTTTTTTTTTTTTTTATAAAACTTCCAAGTTTGTTGTTTGTGTACTATTACAAGCTTACACATTAAATTTCAGCTTTCTAGGACTTCAGGAAGTACCCTAAGAGTTTTGATGATAATCAGTGAGTCAGTGACGAAATAAAGGTTTTTTAGATATCAATAAAATCTAAAGAGTTATGTTATTGAAAATTAATATGTTTAATTAGTTAAATATTGGATAGATATGAAATAAAAAAAAATTAAAAATAAAATAACTAGTGCTTCGAAATTATCAAAATTCCTCCTCAAACCAATTTAGTTGCGGCCTGGTTTTTATTTTGTTATAGCAACTGTTCTGGCCAAACCAAGGAAGGTCGGAACCCTCGGTGCGCGAATCAGACTCAGAAACGCAAATGGTCAGTTTTTTCAGGTACGAAACCTTAAATTTAATTAAACAAAGTTATATATATACAGGAGGCCTTATCTGCAACATATTTAATGGATGTTAATCGAACAATGCGGCAGCGTGAGGAATACGAAGCAATGGACGAGCTTGTGAGGACTGTAGAATCATATGACTTGGTAAGTTAATTAAAAGATTTTATAGAACAGTAGAAATCGACACAAAAGAGGCTCAAATCACAAAGCAGGATGTAGTTCTGATTTATTAATAATTATGTTGTATGGACCAGTTAGGGTAGTGAGAATCCAAATGTGCAACTTCGAAAAACGTGTTTTCACTTTTGGCTCTATGAGTCATAAACTATGTGTTATTCTAAAAACAAAATTTAGTACTTTTAAAGTGCCTAAGTCGCGGCATGTGGTCATAACATTTCCAAGGATACAAAATATAAAGAACTCTCTCGGTGGGATCGGCGCCTAAGTGTGATATTATGAAAGCTCTGCCCCGGTCAGTCCGCGATTGTGGTCCGTGCTAGTAACATATCTGATTCGTTTTGTGTACACTAGCGGCCTTACTCATAAAAAGCTACTAATATGTAACTGATTAAATGTTCACGTAAATAACATTACCACCTATCATGCTTCTGTCATTTTCAAACTGTGACAATATTTCGTTGAATCGCATTGTGTGTGATCCCAATATAAAAAATTAAATTCAGTGTTTGTTAGATTTTGTATCTCTGGAAATGTTATGACCATTTTAATTTTTTTTTGCAATCTGTTTCAATTCATTTATGGAACATATTTTTCGAATTATAGTTCCGTAGTTAATTTTTATACTACCTACGCAGTCGGGTTTTTGGTTTCTTATATCACTTACTAGCTGTCTCGCGCGGTTTCACCCGCGTTCCCGGGATAAATAGCCTATAATACTCGGGGGTGATGTAGCTTCCTATTAGTGAAAGAAGTAGTTTCGAATCCAACTGGTAGTTCCAGAGATTAGCCCGTTTAAACAAACAAACAAAACTCTTCCGCTTTATTATATTATTACTAGCAGACCCCCGCGGTTTCACCCGCGTACGGTCTGAATTTTCTCCTTCCAAAACCAATGCACGCCACTGATTATTATACACAACAAACAAAACAAAAACAATTATTTTTACAATTAAAACTAAAAACCTATATTATACCTTCACAACAAATCGAACTCAAAGAATCTTATTTAATTATTATAAAAACAAATAAGAAAGAAATTAAATTAACTACACTCAAAATATTCTAATGAAATAGAGATTTTTTTCATGGGCGTCACGTGGTTGTGTATTTTGCCAATTTCCAGTTATATTATATAAGTTATCATCATCATCATCATCATATCAGCCTAAGGATGTCCACTGCTGAACATAGGCCTCTCCCATTAACTTCCACTTGGAGCGGTTTTGGGCCGCTTGCATCCAACGGAGCCCAGCGACTCTGACCAAGTCATCGGTCCACCTGGTGGGTGGTCGTCCCACACGGCGCTTTCCAGTACGTGGTCGCCACTCGAGAACCTTCCTTCCCCATCGGAAATCGTTATATTTTATAAGTTATAGTCACAATAAATCACTTTCACATAGTCCTCATGCAGTCAGTCACCGTCCATAAAAGTCATGTTATCCTACAGTGGTGGTCATGTACTAAAACTCTTCACGGACTTTTGAAAAGACACGATACACATAATTCATTTCATTTCACTTCACTGGTGCTCATGGATTGATCTTTATTGGATAAAATACCACCGATAATATGCAATAAAACTCAAAATACACGAATTTATGAAAATAAAAATGAAAACGCAACGTCACTCTGCAAGTTCCCGCCAAAAAGTCCGAGAAAATGAACTTCCAAACAAATTTCGAATTCTAATCCGATTTAAATATTTATTCCAATTTTAAAGAGCATATCAGTTTCCAGAACAAAAGGCAGATAGAGCGCGCGAAACACGGGAGTGAGGCCAAAAAAAGCAATTAGGTACAAATTGAAAAACACATACCTGGTATTCGCTTTTGAATTTGTATTTGCTATGTTTAAAATCTGCTGTGTGCTAATTTATTTAAAAGAAAGTGTTTTTCGTTAAATAAAGTTTTTTAAACAAAGCGAATACAAATTCAATAAAGAATACCAAGTATGTGTTTTTCAATTTGTATTTGCTTTTTTGGCCTCACTCCCGTGTTCCGTTCGCTCCATCTGCCTTATTCTGTAATCTGTGAAAATCGGATTGAGATTTAAAACATGTGTCAAAATAAAAAATGTTTATAAATCAAAAGTACTAAGGAGTATTGATATATTATTGATATCAACTTCGATGCATATCACCCTAAAATAACTTTCTACCCCTTTTTGACCCCGTCAGGCGATGATTTTCAATAAAATACGAAACATGTCTTCCATCAATTCTGTTAAAGAATGTTTATGCAAAATTTGAAGTAGATCGGACCAAGGAATCACGTTGTCCCATACAAACTTTGCCCCCGTTTTTCACCCCTTTAGGGGTAGAATTTCGGAAAATCCTTTCTTATCGGATGCCTAAGTCATACAAAGAACACACCCTCCAAGTTTCAGGTCTCTACGATCAGCGGTTTATAACAATTACGGCTGTGCGTTGATTCTCAGTCATTCAGGACAAAGCATTTTATATGTATAGATTAGTATAGACTAGTCACAGTACGTTACTGCTCAATAGCACTTGGCAACTTACTTTGATAGACATCATGATTGATCTATTTATTCCGTCAGGCCTGTGCATAGATTATACATGTGTAGATGAGTTAACGTGTTGAATATTAATCTACAATAATTTTTACAGGACTTCAAGGATGAGGATTTAGAAAAAACTTTTAGAGCACACTCCATCTACGACTTGAGGCTGCCTATGCTGTTCTCACACAAGTGTAACTCTAGAACCGTGGTATACCAAGCGGATCTCCGATTCAAGGATAGCCTGAAGGAGGCAAGAATATAAATATTGTTTGCTAGCCATTTATTATTTTGGATGCATCCAATACCACAAACATGTTTTATTATCTAATGCGATGGTTTTATGTGAATGTGCGGCGAATATGCATAAAGCTTTGCGAAATTTTTCTTATTTGAATATTTACTAATAATTTAAGGCTTTGTGGACTAAGGCTTCATAATTTAAAAATGCGTTTGAGAGGTCGTTTTGCTATGAACAATTTCAATGGAGATCTATTTTTTAATCTTAACAGACTTCAAAAAAAGGAGGATCTCAATTCGGCTGTTTTTGTTTTTAAGTTTGTTACCTAATAACTCAGTCATTTATTAACCGATTTGGAATTTTTTTTTTGTTTGGTAGGGTACACTCCCCGTTTGGTCCCACTGTCATCAGATCAGTATTTGATTACTTCTTAGTGATCTTTGAAGTCGGTTTAAGTTTTTTGTAAAACAGTTAAATTATTTACAGTTTGATTCTCGGGCTATTTTACTGACGGACATCATGCTTATATGCAAGAAACAGAAAAGCAACAGCTTATACCCATTCAAAATAGTAAGGTAAGTTTAAATCTCAATATTATTAATTCATGCAACATTTTATACTGAGTTACTGTTTGTTCTATTGAACTTTGGTGCTCTTTAAATTATGTATCACTAAGTACTTACATTTTGTCGAACTGCGAGGGTTTTTATACGTACTTTCGAATGGCTTTCGAGAGGTATAATTATTTAGGATGTAAGACTGTGTGAAGTGACTCTTATTGCACCGCTTTAAGGTTCATAATTCAGGCTTAATACACACGAGTGTTTTTACTATACATTACCGCAATCGTGTTTTGTGATATAATACCGATTATGTTAAGTTTGTACCTCACTGCAAGTGATGTGTGTGTAGACCACAGTGTAGACGAAGTATTCTAAATATAACCAGGTAAAACAAATTTTATTTAACAGGTACAAATAGATTTTATGCGGGTAAAAATAGGGTAGCTTTTATAATATAAAAATAACATTTAATTTTATCAAATTATTCACAACTAGCTGTCCCCCGCGGTTTCACTCGCGTTCTCGGGATAAAAAGTAGCCTCATGTCCTTTTCCATACCATAGGCAATCTGCATGCCAAATTTCATGATGATCCGTTGAGTAGACGCGTGAAGGCGTAACAAACAAAGAAACAAACAAACTCACTTTCGCATTTATAATATTAGTTAGGATTCACAATAAGTTATGTTATAAATATGAAAGTATTCGTTTTATTATATTTTTAATATAGGCCTATGTCGATTTTGTTCGCTCCCTTCCCAATGGTCGTGAAGTAAGGGAGCGAACAAAATCGACATAGGCCTAGATTTTGTTCGCTCCCTTGCTTCGCGACCATTGCTGTTGCGGCACGCGAAAAAATACCTGCTCGCCATTTACCATAAATATTTGTTAACGTATTCGATTATCAAAAAATCTGCTAAAAAAAGAATCTGTTTTTCCTCGCACATGTGGTGAAAAACATCGTATGAAACGCATGTGGATGCATTGATGCACTTATTACACTCTCGGCTGCCTTATGGCCTCGTGTGTAATTACCAACTTAGCACACTTGTATCATGTTCTTTGTGTGATGCATATCTTGCATATGCATCACACAAATACATCACACAATACTCAGAAATAGTGTTTCGTATTGCCGAAACATCATTTGAATACGCTAATTTTGTACAAATTGATATATTATTTTTTATTCCATAGCTTTGCGATATCATGTAATTTTAGATATTCAGCAAAAGTTACAAAAGATTATTTATTTTAGGCCCAAGTATTTTATGACGAAGATGATGTCATACCCGAAGATTGGGAGACATAACGAGATAACATCAATAGTATACGTAGTGTTGGATGATTACGAAACCGGGTACCAATGCTTCAGCCTCTCAGAACCATCATCCAAGGAAACCAATCCAATAGGCAATATTAAGGCAAGTAAAGTACAATTTTGGTCGACGGTGATAATGCCTTAATTAAATTTCAGGGTGTTAGATATACTATATAATTTAGTAAATGGGCACGCACCACCAAGTGCAAATGCCAAAGCTGACGGACTAACGGACACGACAAAACCGTAAGAGTAGTTCCGTACTACGTCCGATCCGTATCCGAGAAAATATAGAAAACGAGCAGCTCCGACCCAAATGCGTAATTCAGACGTCATTTTTCGCAAAACCACAGCAGAGCGCCCCGGCCACACAACCACCAACCCTTCGGATTCACGGATAACGAAGAGAAATCGGATGACGCGTCGGAAATCGGATCCAGTGCGTGAACTACCATACAAATAGTTCTACGACTACTCCGGACCGGAGTATACCTATATAGTATATATAGTATTTAACGGATCCGGATCGGACGTAGTGCGGAACCGCTCTGAGGGTCCTTGTTTGACTACGGAACTCTAAAACGTATTTTTATGGCTTTGTATATTTTTTTCAGATGTGGGAGTTAAAGTATCGAGAGGCAAAACTCTCATACGACTATGGAGTCTGGTACACCACTAATCCATTAATCGACATTTTCAATTTCGATGCCTCAATAGATGCTGCAATTAAAACGGTGATTAATATTTATATCTTTTAGAATTAGCTAAGCTTTTAGGTTTTTCTATTGAGACCATATCAACTCTGCTGGCAACGAGATATTTATGACTTGATCAAATCGTTATATTTTATTTCAATTCATCTATTCTTCACAAAGGGAATCTTTTACGACATAACGTTGACACTTACCATGTGATTATTTAACATTTGTACAATTTAAATTTGACCCAGTTCACGGTTTCCGATTGAGCTGATTTTGCATGCATGTAAATCAGAAACAATGAAATATTATTATGACATGGAGCCGACCTGATGATACAGCCGGAAGGTGGCCATGGGAAGTCTGAAATAAAACGACGCAACCTCATCCAGTTCGGGCTCGTTTAATTCGCCTAGAAAAAAACTCTGGATCTAGGATCTGATAATTAAGTTGGTCGAATAAAAAAGCTTATTATTAAAAAACTAAAACCCTGAAAATTAACTCTCAATCTAATTTATTATGTTAATCGAGTACCTTATATTAATTAAAAACCTAGAAGCTTAGGTAAACGCGAATAACGCCTTTAGGTTTTTTCCTCTTGCATTAATGAAGAAGTTTCACGTAAAAAAGGATTTTTATAAAAAGTGAAATCCGTTTTCTCCATCCTATACATATAGGCATATACTCTGAGATATAGGGAAGAAAGATATGCAGTATGTGTACTCACACATATGCAATCATTAGGTTTAGCCAAAAAGATCGTACACATTCCTGTATAATGATTTGTTTTCCATTCATTAGGAAATGTACCTACCTAGTGAATATACTGATACTATGATGAACCTATAGCTGACCTGCATATGAGTCATGAATTAAATCAATGTTCAATACTGGGGTCTGAACAGGGGCCCAAGTCTGCTATTTCAATTGTGTTCCAATCTTGCTCATATGTCAGTGGTTCCAATGAACTTTCCGTGGTGTCAAAATTGTGCCATAATGACACTATTCTGATAGTAAGTAGCTTTGGTAAGTAGACTACCAAAACTGTAAAATGTCACAATTTTGACACCACTGAAAGTTCATTGGAACACAATTGAAATAGCAGACTTGGACCCCTGACATATTGTGGCAAGTCCCTAATTAAGTAAAAAATGTATATATTTTATTAACTAGGGCAAGATAACTGCTGAAGAGGGGGCTCTCGAACGCGATGCCCGAGAGCGTGTGGCCTCCATGCTGCACAAGAAAGATCTAACTGACCTACCCGAAGTGTCTGCAGCCACGGCATCATTTGACTGTAGGTCTTTTATTCTATAACTATTTTATTTATTTATTATAAGTAATCTTTAACTAAAACACTGTTTTAGTTGTCACACGTTTATCGGTCTAACATTCCTTGTCAAACAATGTGACATTATTTACGTGAGCATTTAATCAGTTTATAGTCACAAAATAAAGGAAGTTAAAACAAAAAATAATTTAAAAACTAAAAGAAAACTAAATATATAATACTACAAACTTAATAAATAACCTTTTCAACACACTCGCTCGTAAAGTGACATTTATTGCACCGTTTTTAGTATCTTAATGCAGCTTATTACGCACTAGTGCTTTTTACTTTACATTACCGCACAGTTTTATGATAGGTATAATACCAATTATGATAAGTTTGTACCTCACTGCAAGTGATGTGTGTAGTCCAAGCATTCTTAATTTAAACGGGTAATAATTTGACAGCTCACAGTTGTATATTTTATTTTATTATCAGTTTATTAGTTAAATAGCTTTTCATGAGTAAGGCCTTTTATGACATGATCATCGAAACAAAAATAAAATCTTCATACTGGGAAATAAAGTTTTTTTATAGAATGTGCTGTTGACAGTTGACACATCGATTAGCAAACGGCATCCACGCTTGCGCCGCCCCATGCAACGCAGCTCGACCGACGCCACCTCTCGAAACTCGCGCCTATCAAGTTTTCAGAAATCGACCAGGTATGGGCGTTATCGCAGTTTCCTGCATTAATAATGATCTACTGAATGATTAATTATCTCACAACATGCTTTTCTCTTGAGTACTTATAAAGTAACCATACAAAACAAAATCTTCTGTTGATCTTCAAAAAGGGTGTGAAGAGATTACTGCAGGGTCGGCAACGCGCGAGTGATACCCGTGGTGTTAGGCGGCCGTATGCTTGTTTGCCACTTAGTGGTAAAAAAAAACTATTCCAAGATGTCCCAATACTCAACGTCAAGTGGGTACGTGGCGAAAGGCTAGTCTATCAGCTCTGGTAAGCAAAAGAAAAAATCCATGTCACATAGTTAATTGTTAAAACCAGAATTTTGAATGTGTTGGAAATCAACACCCTTGACCATGTCTTTGGGCACTATGATCACATATTTCCCAATTCTGCAGTGTTCTTTTTATGAACGTAATCCTTAAACCATGCTATCAATCGCAGTCACAAATCAGGTTTTACTTCACATAGTGTCGATTATAAAGATCTTTTTCTGGGAAGCATTGTTACAAGGAAAATTAATTGAAAAATAAATTTTTAAGAAAACATTTTTTTATTCTTTTTAAGTATTTTTTATACTACTAAGGTGGCAAACAAGCGTGCCCCCCTGATGGTAAGTCTATGGTTACCGATGATGATGGTTACCGTAGCCTATGGACGCTTGCAACACCAGGGGTATCACTCGCGCGTTGCCGACCCTGAAGAAATTTCTTCACACTCCTTTTTTGAAGAACCCTGAACTTTTAGAAGAATTTTGAACAGATTTTCACTTTTCCGATTATAAAAGCTAAACTGCACATCTTGTGACTTTTTTTAAATAAAAATTGCTTAATACCGTTTAGTTTTAAGGAAATTATAATTTAACTACAGACTGATATTCTAAAAAAAAACCGGCCAAGTGCGAGTCAGACTCGCGCACCGAGGGTTCCGTACAAACCTGTAGGTATATAAGTAAATGGTAGTATAGACCTGAGTATTTGATATTAATTTCAATGTATGACGTATTAAAAAAAAACTACTTACTAGATCTCGTTCAAACCAATTTTCGGTGGAAGTTTACACCGTAATGTAAATCATATATTTTTTATAGATTTATCATTCTCTTATTTTATAAGTTACAGGGGGGGGGACACACATTTTACCACTTTGGAAGTGTCTCTCGCGCAAACTATTCAGTTTAGAAAAAAATTATATTAGAAACCTCAATATCATTTTTGAAGACCTATCCATAGACACCCCACACTTACGGGTTTGATGAAAAAAAAAAATTTGAGTTTCAGTTCAAAGTATGGGGAACCCCTAAATTTATTGTTTGTTTTCTATTTTTGTGTGAAAATCTTAATGCGGTTCACAGAATACATCTACTTACCAAGTTTCAACATTATAGTTCTTATAGTTTCGGAAATAAATGGCTGTGACATACGGACGGACAGACAGACAGACAGACAGACAGACAGACAGACAGACAGACATGACGAATCTATAAGGGTTCCGTTTTTTGCCATTTGGCTACGGAACCCTAAAAAGATCCCTTATCTTGACAAAAGAGAGTATAGAAAATGTCAAAATAATTCTTCGACTTATATTAACTATTGTTTTGGTCTTAGCGCGACATCTCACGAGGAGCCTGGGCCTAACCACCTATATAGGGCAGGCACTTCCGTGGAACACGTTATACCACCACAGAGTCCTGACGATGGTGAGTCATCCTTTAAACATTGAAACAATTAACCATGTAACAATTAATCCAAAAAAGCGCAATGACGTAAATTTTGCTCGAAATCTATTCCGCCAATTTCCTACCACCGACAATGCGCTCAGTACCTCTACCATGAGTTTTCTACACTAACGTAATCTACAGTCGCTAGCGACTACGGAGACACATTTTGTATGAAATGCTTCCAAAAGTGTCCACTAGAGGCGGTGTTCGCTATACAAAATATTTACCGTAGTCGCTAGCGTGTGTAGATTACGTTAGTGTAGAAAACTCATGGTAGAGGTACTGATTGGCTAAGTCGAGGATACATGCGCTCTGATTGGCCAAGTCAAGAACACACGATGCAGTGGTTGGTCCTTACTGTGCAAAATCATCACCTACTCTAACGGGATTATTACTCGATGATGCAAAAACCTAAAATGTTTTCGGTATTTTGTTATTGTGTCTTCTATTCCGAATTTGTCGGTATTTTTTTTTCAGTTGCAACTTCAATAACTGTAAATGTCGTCAGTGAATGTGATTCCGATGATGAGCAGTGTGTTCATCCGAGAGCGGTAAGTTCTTTTTACTATCTTATGCTCTTACGAAGAGGGTTTAATATTGTTTTTCATAATTACTGCTCTCTAATTCTATTTTCTCGTTACTTCACCATACATTTTGTTTGTTTTACTCACAATTCTAAGGACACCGGTAGTCAATGCACGGCTTATTTCATATTTGGTGGTCGCTCGAACTAATATCTCGTGTGCCATTTGAGCCTAAAAAAATTTTCTTAAAAAATGCTATACTCGAAAATACCCTTTTGTTAAATAATTTATAAAGACATTTTTTTTTTTTTCAAAATTCTGCTCATGGTTCAGCGTATTTTGTGACCAGACCTGTAGTTCAGAACTTGTCCATACAGACTTAAAACACACGTATAGTATTGTGACCTACATTTACACTACTTTCATGAACATCAAATATAAGCTGTTGAGATATAGGTATGTGTGATAGCATGAGTCATGAAAGCTGAAATGATGAAAGCGTCCCCCAGTGAAGCCAGCCAACATCAAGGTGTCATGTCTCTTAAGGCGTCTAGCTTAGCTTGGCTTAGTTATTTAGGACATGGGTCCCATTATACAGTTGGTGATTGTAAGTGTACTTGTTCACCTGTGCTTTGTAGCCGATGGTGATCGTGCAGCAACCATCGCCTTGCCCCAGCCATAGAGGTCGGCTCATGAACCCACAGAGCGGGCTCGTGGCGCTGATGCAGAGTTTACCTGACCTTACATTAGAACCATTCAGGCCTCGACCACCACAAAGGTATATATAACATCTGTTATTAAAGAAGCATTAACTCAATCCATGGACGCTGCAGGGTTACTTCTTAGACTTAGACTTGACCCCAATTTCACCGTGGTAAATACATAAGGCCAAAAGAAGAAGTTCAGCAGCTACGTGCCAGTTGAAAGCTAACCTGGCTGAAAATAATTACAGTAGTAATGAAAAATTACTCTTATTATACCTTAGATAATTGATAACTGTTTTACAAAAAACTTAAACCGACTTCAAAATGCACTTAAATGTAATTAGATCCTGACCTGATGACAATGGGATCAAACGGGAAGTATGCCCTTCCAAACAAAAAATAATTATCCAAATCGGTCTATGAATGATGGAGTTATGTGGTAGCAAACATTTAAAAAAAACATACAACCGAATTGAGAACCTGCTCCTATTTTGAAATGGGTTAAAAATATAACTACCTATTCATCTGTGCTATTCATATTATTTTTGATATTTCGGCCCCTAACTTTGTGCCCCTTTTTGTTTACCATAGTACCAAGGCATCAACATCAGATAAGCGGGTCAAGTCACAACAGGACCTGCAGCCAATGAAGCATTTGTCAGCTACCCAGCATAACCAGTATTTGTCACCGGATAACCGTGGCATCAGCTATCCACCACCAAGCCCTTCAAGGTAAAGTAGCTCGACTTGAAAGGAAAAGCTATTGCTGATACCTATTGATAAAAATCTGTTGGCAAAAAATATACCGATATAACATTTTGTGAACTGTATAAAATAATTAAATAGTGTGGGGGTCTTCGATCAAATATACCCATCGAATGTGGGAGTTTAATAAGTGTATTTCATTGTGGATTTCAGAGCATCTTTGCAACGTGGCCAAGCTTTCTCGTTCTCACTGAAACAACCACGACTTGCAAAGATGGCTCGCGTCAATAGCCAGTCTCAAACGCAGACTGAAGCGGGACCTGTGACTACTCAGCCAGAACAGGTATCTTGTCTCCTTAGTATGTAGGTATTGATAAGTATAAGAGGTATAGTATAGGAGAACCTTTTGGGCACCGCACCGATGCTTGAGTACTTTTGGCATATGAATATTGAATCCACATTTATGAAGAAGTTTTCTTATTTTATTTTAGGTTACGAACTTTTGGATTATTATTGCTTGTGTTTTTTTTTTCAATAATGATTCTGTTCTTATTTCCATACTTATATCCTAATCCTAAGTTAATAATATTATAAATGCGAAAGTGAGTTTGTTTGTTTATTTGTTTGTTGCGCCTTCACGCCTCAACTACTCAATGGATCATCATGAAATTTGGCATGCAGATAGCCTTTTCCATACCATAGTATGGAAAAGTTCATAGGCTACTTTTTTTACCCCGGGGGACAGCTAGTATTATATAAACAGACAGACTATTCGTTGTAAATCGGTAACTGTCGACCATTAACATTTGACCTTCGAGTTCATCAATGCTTGACCTTATTTCAAAGTTTTGTGCGTCGTGACGATTCGAAGATTAGTTATGTGTTCAAAATTTCATACAAATCAAACTGTCTCTGAGAAAACAAAGTGATTTTAAAATACCTATTTAATTTAGTTATTGCCAATAAACGACTCGTACTCGTATATGATAGGGGTGGCGAAGACTAAGAATAGTACATTAAGATACTAGTGTGCAAAGTTTGTTATTACACACGAGGCGGTATTAGGGTCATCGCTCACTATGTCAGCACCGCTCCATCGCAGCAACGGCCCGGCATGCGGCACCGACTTAACTTAATCCAACAACTAGCAGCCAGCGCGCCGCCCTGCGCGATGGTAGCCCTCCGGCGGCGCCGCGCCGTTTAATATGGTGGCGCGACTTTGGCAAAATACCGCTTGCTGCGTAACGCCAGCAGGACCACTGGCTCGTAGCGGCAAGCGCGGTTGCCGCAAGGCGTCAACTATTTTACCTAGTCATTGTAAAATTTACTTTAACGGCTGATTCTTCACTGGCATGGCAAGGTAAATGCCGAGGCGTACCCGTGCTGTTGTAGTGAGCGGTGACCCTTAAGCGTGCGAGAGTGTAACGATCACGCGTTTCTTACGAAATTTCATAATAAGCTACATTATGAAACTAAAAATGGTGTAATAATAGTCACTTTACGAGCGTGTGTATATAACATTGTTTGATTTTGACTTATTGATTGATTTTGATACAGAATAAGCCGAGCACATCACGTGGCAATCAAACTGATGACAATGTCAGCAGCAGGTAAGAAACACTTCGGTACAATCGATGAAAACTCCATTTAAACTTCTGTACCCCAAGTGTAAAGAATTAACGCTTACTAACGCGTTTGCGTTTACGTCATTTCTGTATAGGATAGGAATTGGCACGGCGCCTCTAGCGGGATACTAATGATACATTTTTTTCCATACAATTGCGCATTTATAAGCGTTTATTAACGTCAATTCTTTACATTACCTACTGTTTTAGTAACTTTTCGTGTTAACCTCAGTATTTTTGTATTAGTGATGCAATTACTTTAAGAAAAGCTGCAACTTATGAAAGAAAATAAAAACGCCAAAATAATTGACACAAAGGCTTTATCGTCTCAAATAAGACTAAGTCTAATTAATCTACGAACTCGCATCGTTTTATGAAAATTAGTAAATATTTGCAATACTGTAAATTAATTCACCAAAGCATAAAACGACGGTTATTAGCATATTTTTGATCACTTATGTACGCAGGTTATAATTATATTGAGAAGTACAAGTCCCTACTTAAATAGTTATTGGCATAGACATATAAAAAAAACAAGACGGAGTGTCACCTTATGAGAAAGTGAAGCAAAAAACTTCCCACGTGTGCGTGAGTAAAATCAGTACTGCTATGCTATTCTGTAAAAGGTAAATCATCTCGAAAGTCATCTCGCAACTCACCTCGCAACTGAATTGGCGGGTGAATTACGTTTCAGAATACCAAATCCTATTGAAAAACGTCAAAATACTCACCTGTCGTAGTTCTTCTCACTTCCGTCATCACTCGGTGGTGCTAGTGTCGAACTCACTCAGTTTAAGAATATGAAATTCTAATCTCATCGCGGATTCAGAAGAGATTTTGCAAATGAACGTTACAGAATAGCACTGCTGGACTGGCTCAAGCAGGCACAAATGGTACTGAGCCTTGTTGTCACTGTCAACGTCTCAATACGGAAAGACAACCGATCGGCTTCCTATGGTCTATATGTGTGTGTGAGCCCATGTGTTTACAAGAACGCCATTACTTGCATTACTTAAGAACACACACAGTTCCGTCTTTAATTTTTTCTTGGTCTGCGGTTATTGGCTGTTTTCCTACATCTAGAAAACGTCGTCGTCTCAGTTTACCGTTAGTGCATTTTGTTTTGTGGACTTGTTTATGATAGTACTTACACGACAAATATATTGTTACCAGACTGTGTTGTTACAAACAACACACAATGTGCCGTTTCAACTTTCGTAGATAGCAAGCTTTTGTGTGTTTATTATTTAACAAAAATATTTGTCATTAAATCGGTAAACACACATGGCACACAAAATAACCGTACTTAAATATAAGTACGTTCGAGAAAGGTGGTGAACCATAACCATATCTCGTACATAAAGGCACGTAGCTCACGATAAGTGGGATCACTTGATAATTTCGTTTAGGTACTTTTCTGGCTTTCGGCTCACCGCGAAGTTGTTGACATTACATTTTTATGTTATTACAAAGAGAAACTGTGAGGATCACACTATACAGGAAGAAAAATTTACCAGTGCGGAAATTTTGATAAATTGAAGTTCAACGAGTTTTATTGAACACCTATTTTTTATATTGATATGTTTTAGTACAAAAAAATAAAGTTATCGGAAGCGAAAGATGACTACTATGATACTCATAGGAAAAAATTAATAAAATGCTTGCCACCCTACCTCAAGGATGGGAATTGCACTCGCAATCGCTGACACCCACCGCGTTATTTATGTTATTACGAATAGATGGAGTCCATATTTTGCTGACTTCAAGTTGGATAAAATAATAAAAAATTAACCAATGTTGGATGTAAGTGTGTTCTATTACTAATACTGAACCACGAAATAAAAAATCCGCACTGGTTAAAATTTTATCCTGTACTAGCTGCCCGGCGCGACTTCGTTCGCGTGGTGCTACCCTACCTCACCCTACCCTACCCTACCCTACCCTGACAGCAAAATCCCCATTAACAAAATGATCCGCCATTTATTGAATTCATTTGTTACAAAAAATGTGGTAAATGAAGAACCGCTCGACCGATTTTGTGCAAACTTCACATAAACCATCTACTAAATAGTCCGAACAAACCCTAAACATTTGGTTAGGATAGGTGAGCCCGTTCTTGAGTTATAAAATTACAACGAAAAGTGGCATTGATTTTTATATATATAGATTAACAGACCATTCACAAGTTACTACAGACATCAACGCGATAGGTCATGAAGTGCATACACAAACCATACTTAAAATAAATTAGTATTATTATGAAAAAGTTTTATAAAGCGAGGGAACACCAATAATAATAATGATTATGTCAGTTCGTTCTTCAGCTCTCGCGGATGGCATTCAAGGTTAGAAGGATGACAATTAAAGACCTGGCGGGCGATGACGTTTACAAGGCAAGACTGTTTATATACATTCACCGTCATATAGATGTAGCTTGTGCACAAAGACCCTTTATCCACCATTAGATGATCGTTCCGATTCCACGTTTGCTTTGTAAATGGCCTGAGTAAATGGCAGTCACTATTATGACTCATGACGATCGTGTTTCATCTTATTAAAAGAAACATGGAATTTAAAGGGGTTGGAAGATTTTGTTATGAAGCCTGGTATTACTGTCACTCCGCCATTTTGATTTTATTTCTAAATGGCGTCCACTGATGACTTATAAATCGATAGCTGACATCAATACAATCAAGAAAATGGCGGATGGGAGGAATGCCAAAATCTTCCTACCCCTTTGAATTTAAGAATTCCTAACGGAGCAACGTATCGACTATCTATCTATCTATTTATTTATTCTTAGTTTTGGTTTTATTGTACACCCCCGTCTTTACAGTTTATTTTAACTCCTCTCCATCCAAAGGTTGCCTGGTAGAGATCACTTTAAGTGATACTTGTACACACGGCTACCGATCAAGCTATACATTTCCAGTATAAGCTGATCTCGCATTGTATACGATTTCCGTACCATGGGTGGTCAGCTTATACTAGAAATGTATAGCTTGATCTGTAGCCGTGTGTACGTAGTATTTATCTACTCTGAGGTGATACTTAAGGCCGCCCATTGTAACACTTTATTATTATTATGTATTGTTTGTAATTTTTTTTTTTTTGTTTAACAATAAAGTATTATTTATCTATCTATCTATCTATCGACGTGATTTTTTGCATACAAAGGCCAGAGAATGGTACCATAGGCCAGGGGTTCTTAAGCTTTAAAGATAACGGAACACCAACCCAATACCTTTTATTTTATGGAACCTCATATCAAATGATTACAAATCAACACTGAAATTTATATAAGCACATTTTATCGCTATTTCAAAATAATATTTGTGACCGTGGTATTATTTAATAGCTAATAATAAATAGTTTTGGCGGAACCCTGATGACTATTCTACGGAACCCAGTTTGGGAATCCGTGCTATAGGCAATCATCCATAAAAGGAACGTAGGTGAAACCGCGGGGAGAGCTAGTTTATAATATATGAGCAAATAAGTAGAGACATTAGGTACACATTTCTTTTAGTTAATTTGTAAGTCATTTTAGAGGGCACATTTAGTTGACCAAATGTATGACGCACGAGAAATCTTAGGCCATACGCCATACATATCTATGGCCGTGTATTGGCATCATCATCTTGCCATCATGATGCCGTTAGCGTTATTGATAGGAAAAATGTTGCAAATATAGATATATAAATTAAATCAATGCTTAGCTTGGGCTTCCTTTCTTTTTACCGCATTAGTACCTACGTTAGTTTTAGTTTAAAATCTACTGAACTTAAAACTCAACTTAGAACTGTTTCTTTTGTATTATGGGCGACACCTAAAGACTCAATAACACTTTACATTGAAAAGTATATTTTGAAGGTAGTGTAGACTTAACTAAGCATAACTTAAAGCATCTTTGCCGTGAAAATCGCATGATAGTCTGTTCGAAAATTATAGAAATAGTATACAAATGAAATACATAACATTATAGGAGGACCTTAATATTATAATATTATGGTCCGAACACATGGTTCTTATAAGAATATATCATTTTCACCATGTTTTCGAAGCAACGATTCGAAGTTCTTTAAACGTATCGGTACCTCCTTCCTACGTAGGTTCCCGCTTTGCGTGGCTTACACGCGCTTTTGTGTCAGCCCGTCGTATTTATTTCGCATTTCAGCGATCTAACAGCCTTCTTGGCCATGATCTTATCTACTTAATGTGTTTTCGTGGTGCGTAGCGTCGAATCATTTAAATGATCGGGTCACCCTGATACCAGAAAGACACGGCTGCTACAGAGCCGTTGTTAGTAAAGTTGTATTGACCTTAGTCTTTAAATCGTTTGAACGATCCGCTTTTCAGACTCCGTTTATCTTAGCACCAGATGGTAAAACTGTTTAGGTGTAAGGAAGTGCTACACTCAAATAAATAAATAAAAGTTTATCTTTCATAGTAACAATTAAAACTCCCCAGTCCTATCTTGTGTGGCTTAGACTGTGCGTTATAATTATTAGGTAAGTTATTTAGCCACAGAATTGTTTTGGTCACGAAATTTTTCTATTAGGCGAAGCGCAGTGAAGGTTCTATTCGGTACTATGATACAAATATTCGGAGTATTAATTTGGTTTTATTACGCTTTTAGGTTCGTTCTGATTTAATGTATTTGATTCGGATTCAGGTTAGAATGGTCACTTCTTATTTGCGAGCTGTATTTAGGTACTTTATTATAACGTAGTTATGTTAAAAAGTCATCGCCATTGAAGCCGCAGGTGTAAAGCTAGTATTACATGAATAATGATTGGGTTATGTTAAACAGGCATAAAGATTTGTCGACGAGCCCGACCCGCAAGGAGGACAAGAATATATGACGTCGATTCTGGCGCCCCCGGTCGCAGGAATGAGATAAAGCCCCTAGCAGACCATTCTGTTGGTGCTGGTAGACCTTTTTTTTAAGCGAGTAACTAACAATTTTACTCATCTGACAACCTTCTTCTAGACTATTCTAGAGGGATTTGAACGATGTGGAGAGGAGTCGTTGTGATGGCAGTACAATAACTCTTTTGTAATTTTATTATATTTTAGTACCTATATTGTTATATATAGACTGGTAACTTTTATTTCGTAATCTGATAAGCAGTACAAATGTCCGAGGGCCAAGGGCCTGGTGACCTGTAAAACAGGGTATCCTAGTAAAGGCACCAGTCTCTCATAAAGGAGTACTTAGACTCTGCCATCAACAGCGCCATCTCATGGAGCAGTGGCGACCTTACTCTGGAGAACTCTACCTCCAGCTCTACGACCTCCAGAATATACCAAGTCGGGCTGTCCGCTTTTAAATTTTGTACAGAAAGAAAACTATTTATTAAAGTAACTATCTAATTATTATCAACAAATAATAATGGTGTAATATATATATATTTATACGTAATGTTTATAATGTAAGCATGAAATATGTATTTGTCCCATGGATGGAATGAGAGTCTATTTTATATATAAATTAATGAGAGAGTCTTTAATGATTGTTGATTAGTGGTGATAAATATAATTGTGAAGTTGACCTGCATTTTGGAATGGTTTATCTATAGGTAAATAGGTATATACAATGAGTCGTACCATAAGTTACGTCATGCTTAGGCAAATGGTTTGTGGAATTCAAATATTTTTGGATATCATCAATAGTTTAACGTAACGTTTAAACAGGGTCAAATCGGAATGAAAATGCATGGCATACTTCATGGTCCCTATTGGTCGCCGTGTGATTCCCGGCTATGAATAGGATCACCCCATCGATTTCCGTGGGAATCGTAAAAGGCGATTAAGGATATGAGATCGGTTTCCCCATGCATCTGTCCAAGGCTGGATACACCTCCCAACGTGATGGTCCAGCCTTAGACAAGATCATTTCCAGTTGAAAATTGGCAATGAGTTGTTCAAAAGGTCGCCTATTACGTATATTTTAACTAAGTATTCGATTTTAGAAAAATATACATGTTTAGAATAAATTATTCTCTTCAAATATGTCTAGCATTGTTATCGTATAACTAAAAGTACTGAAATCAATTTGATGGCCTTTCGACGACTGTACAATATTAAATCACTCGTAGTATACCTTCCTTTCTAGTCCTATGGTTTCTTATCCTATCCTATTTCTAAATTAGGTAAGTACATTCAAACTACAAAAAGTCAAGTTGAATGGATGGGGAAAAGGCATTGATGAAAAAAGTTTGTAAAACGTTTTTAACCATTTTTGGCCATTGGCTTTGATTTCCTATATCAATGGTAATCCAAATGTAAATAATTAGTATAGATTAGACTGTTTGCTATGTAAGTACTCATAAGAAACTAATAATGAATTTGTAGTTAAGATTAATTAAGCTTTTACATTCGTAATTATATTTATTTAAATAATAATTTCTTTAATTGTTAAATATTGAATAATAAGTTGTATATTTTTTATAAACATCTTCGTTATATTAAATTATTTTTGTCTAATAATTTGCTTTAGTTTTTTACCTCTTAATTAATGTTGTTTTATAAAAATCTTTGCAGGTAAGCTTTTTACTATGTAAGTATATACCTAAGTATTTTTTAATGATTGTGCACTAACTGCATAATAATCATAACTGCTGTCATCGGTGAAAAGTGAAAAACTTTAACGGAAACTGTTAAAAAAATGAAGTAGGTACACACGGCTACAGATCAAGCTATACATATCCAGTATAATCTGATCTCGCATTGTATAGGACTTCCGTATAATGAGAGGTCAGCTTATATTGGAAATGTATAGCTTGATCACTAGCCGTGTGTACTAACTACAGACAATGTAAATATCTATTCTACATATTTTAGAAAACATATTAAATATTATGTACGTTCAAGATTGTAAAAAATTACGCAAATGAGATTATTAACAATCATTGAGATAGTCAGAGGAAAAAAAGAAATAGTTTTTAAGAAGACAATTGCCACAAAGTGTTTATGCCAGTGACTTTTACAATAAAATTGGACATTATATGCACGGTTCGCACGGGATGCGCAAGTGGCCCCAGTGATTATTAGAGTTCATATATTTTGGGCACCGTATGTGATGAACTCTCACGACTCCGTCTTTTCACTAGTTTATCTTAGTTAGTACCTACTAGTGATCACAGCGCCAGCGCCCGGGTACTAATAACTAACGCAATTATTTACAATTGAGTGACAACGTTAATAGCACACGAGAATCTAGGATTTTGTGCATAGAGTTAGAATATTATAGAGGGTGTAGCGTTAACAACGGTACCAACGAAACGTGAGCAGTTTCAATATAGATGCATTCCCAGATACATCGTAGTTACACTAGGTGATTTACAGTCAGAGAACATGTCACTGGATTTCTTGTCATTTGTTCTCGATAAAAAAAACTAGTAGATACTTAGCATTCATTATATGCACTTCGTTTCAAGGCACTTGGACCGTACCTACCGGTGCTCACGGAACTTACTCTAGTACAGTAGATCTACTGATATCCTAACTCAATGGTTTGGTGAGTCCATGGAATAACCTTTTTTGTATTAAAGCGGCTCGGGCGCTTCTTGTAACTAGTCCCTTATAGACCAACATTGTTGAAATGTATTTGATAATTAGAGTTCAGAAATTCTTTTGATGTTATACACTTGTAGATGTTTACTGGTTGTTGTGTACCTACCTACTTATATATATACACACATGAGCATTGTCTGACAAGATTATAGTTTTTCATCAATTCGATTTGAAATTGCTCAAGTCATGTAGGTAACTATATTCAGTTTATTAAAAAAGTATTAAAAAAATAAAAACATTTTGTGAAAAAGTTTCAATATGTAAATCTAAATTTTAACGTGTTGGTGTGTGTTTAAACAAAGTAGATTTTATGAGTATAAATGAGTTTTACCGTGGTTTTAACTTTGTGAAACAAATTACGAAATAACTATTCAATTGGACCACGCATACATACTACAGATCTTGTAAGGTGTCGTGCAATAATCACGGGAGGCTTGAAAGGGGGGGAGGGGATTCGGAAAAATCACGAAATATGACAAGTTGGTTGGGGGTGTAGTGAGATACCACGTGTATTTATTTTTTCATTGAACGTGCGTTTTCTTTCCTGAAAAGCGGCGTGCGCTAGTCCGCACGTCCGTGGTCCCAGGACAATTCATTAAACATACCTACACCTACATGATTACACCTTTACTTTGGCTACATTCCGAATTGAATAATATCGCTCACAGTGCTCACAGCAATAATTTGCGTACCGAATTAGATATTACGATAATGACAGCTGAGAAGTCAACAACAATTCGGAACGCCCGTTATCGCGCTCACAGTATTCAAAACAGAACATTTGAGAATTTAATTTAAATCTGAATTAACAATGCGCTAGGACTCCTCATATCTTTTATGATTTGACTCCCAAAAAGGAATATTCGCGTTTTTTATTATTATTGTCTCGTAATATTATAAAAAGTATCTTTACCAAATAGAAAACCAAGAATCTTATTAGACTTTTTGCCGAAAACACAATAATTAACCACCAGTAATTAAACTTTTGACAGCGCTCACGGTGATATCATTTTATTATTATGGCGGATATCATGACGTCATCTATGACGTTTCACGGGACATCGTTATCTGTCATTATTCAATTCGGTACGGGTTTAAGCACGCCCAAATCGGTTACAGCGATTATAGCTTTAATTCGGAATGCAGCCTTTATTATTTTTATATCAGTCAGAAACAACCTGCAACCTTAATGTCTGTCTGGACATTTTTATCACGCTGCTTAATTTCCCAGAATTAAATACCAATTTAAAGATAATATTCTGAAATTATTTGAGATACTTTGTACCAAAAGGGGGGTTAAAAGATTGCAAAACAATATCACGTGATCATTGCACTACCCCTAATAAAGAAAATAGTTAAAACCTGTTTAATAAATAATAATATTATAATAACACTTAAATTCTGTCTAATAATACCGGCAAATTGGAAATAATTATCAGTTATAATTTTGAATGCGACAGAGTACCTGTATATACCGTATTCATCAATGTGTAGATTTAACTATTGGGACACGCACTCATACAAACTACAGATCTTGTAATAAAGGAAATAGGAGATCTATTATATTTAACAAAAAAAACCTGTTTAATGTTTAATATATAATAATATCATAACATCACTTGAATTCTGTCAAATAAGAGTCGGAAAAATAAAAAATTGGAAATAATTAAGAGGAATAATTTTGAATTCGACAGAGTACCGTATATAATCATCAATGTGTAGAAGTAGAAGTTTTAAAAGAGATACAGCACTCCACCAATTGTTCTATACTAATTTGTTTCCGTAAAGGATCTCAATGCATCCTTAGACCTATCTTGAGACCAAAGATTCTTGAGACTGTGCCCTTGCGAAATTCGTGGATCACTATTCCACTGTTTGTACTGTAATTTAACCTAGTACTATTATTATGTTATTATAGATACACTTAAAATGTGTATATTTAATTATATTTCGTAATTTATTAACAGAACGGCATTATCTAAGATCAAAATAAAATTGGGAAGATACAGTACCCATATATAACATACACAGCACGTGGACCAACAATATTATGTCTAGCTGAAGCACTGGGAGCCATTCTCGAGAATCGAGGGCCTGTCCTCAGTTGTAAGCGGAGCTGTTCAATGAACAAGTAGGCATCATGATGACAATAATTACATTTAGTGGTATAGCTATACAGTAAGATTGTTTTTGCTCAGTACCCTGAGTGTAAAGCTTCTAAAGAATTAACGTAACTAACGTTTGCGTATTTCTAAGAGAATTTGTACTAAAAACGTAAACACGTTAGTTAGGTAGGTACGTTAGTTCTTTGCAAGTTTTACACTCGGGGTACAGGATATAGATGACAGGTCCGCTTAAGTTAGGTATACGTCGGTTAGACGTGGTTTTGTTGATTCGCACGCTGTAGTCTGATAGTGAATAACGTATCTTCACCTTTTTATTTTATCCAAGCCTAAAGCTACAAAACGCAACTGGAAATGTTAACTTCATCGGTCGGATCTCTTATTTTCTATGAACCTAACAATTATACATTTGAAATTTTAAATAAATGTTGTACAAAATATATTTGTTTTCTTTATAATAAACTTGCATTGCCCACATGCCAACTCCAGAAGAGTCTTTTATTCGTTACATAAGTCTAACGAACAAAAACCATTATAGATAATTGGATAAGTCAAATAGGGACAATAACGTAGCTGAATATGTTGTAGGCATGGTTGTAGGTTATATATACTCTTGAGGTTATATTATATGTATTATATTATACCTACCTATGTATCGATACGGAATTATTTTTTTAGCTTGAATTCGCAGCGAGGTGTGGTATTGACATAGGGACTCGTTATATACAATAAAATACATATTTCAGTTTGGGGATGGAAGTTTTAAATGTTTTGCAAAAAATTTGAAAATGATCAAGTACACAGACTTTTTATTACAAATTAAAAAATATTGTCATAAGCAACTTACAAAATGAAGGTAAATCCCATCAAAAACATTTTCATATAAAATGTTGCCAATACGAGACCATATATGGCTCGCACTGTCAAAAAGTTATCAGATCTCATGTAGAGCCAAGCTTATAACTAACTCTACACGCCCGAACTCTACATGCCCTAACTTCACAAACTCTACCTACACCTTAGTCAAAATATGTGACTTCGCTACCTTCACATGGGTGTAAGGTGAAAAATATATTCACTGTTAATTACGTTTCAATATTTCTTTTAGTAGCGAAACGGCTAAGCCACATATTTTGATTAAGGTGTAGGTAGAGTTTGTGAAGTTAGGGCAAGTAGAGTTAGGGCGTGTCTCTTCTTTTGTGTGAGGTAGACCCACTGCTAGATGGAGAGATGAACTGGTTAACATTGAAGATGCACTACATATGGCACAGATCCGCAAGGGATAAAAGTGAGTGGAAGAAGAGGGAGGCCTTTGCCCAACAGTGGAATGAAATATTTTATACAAATAAGTGAAATATTGTACTAATAAAATAATAATTATAAGGCTTAAATAAATAAATAAATATATATCCTGGGACATTCCTCACACACGGTCATCTGATCCCAAACTAAGCAGGGCTTTTGCGATGGAAACCAGATGTCTTGGCAACATTTTACATGAAAATATTTTTGTACGGATTAAATTATCTAGAATCAGAGTCCGAGAATAAATAGTCGCGAAGATTAACGATGAAATTTGGTATAATTAGGTAAGCCGACGTACCTATTGGTATTAATTTTATACAACCACAGAATTTATTAACTAAGAAGTTAATACAAATAAAATTGATTAGCCAATACAAAACATACATTTTAATATTCTCACTCAATTAGAAAAACAATTTACAATGTAAGTATAGACAGTTGCAACATTATCCACATTTATTGTCACAACACTCTCCTGTAGGTGTTATTTTGAACATACGATTCTTGCGGTCCCTGCCGTACACGGGCCCGGTGTCTGACCACATGCCTTGTCTTAAACAAGGAGCCCACATTATTACTAAAACTGATATTAAAATTGTGCCATAAATCATTATCAATTTAACTGTTTTGACAATTTATCTGCAAGAATAATTTTGGTTATAGTTATACTTATAACATATCTAGGGAGGGACATTAATGTACAAACGATTACAATATGATCCAAGAAAAGAGAGTTCGACATTTAGTTACCTACGCAACGACTAATAGTCGAGCCTAGTTAACAACCATCATATACTAAGCCTCTGGTAGGTTGAATCAGGGATAGTTCGCGAGGCCAGCTACTTAGTTATGTAGCATAGCTCGACTATCCTTCTTACTTCTACTAATATTATAAATGCGGAAGTTTATGTGTATGTTTGCTATCACTCAGCTTCGAACGGAAGACAGCCAAACGGATTTTTATCTAATTTGATTCATAGTTACTTTACCTATGTCATACTTAGGGCATGGGATTATTTACGACCCAGAAACTTGAGTAAACCGGAGAAAGTTTTATAAAATATATCGTTGCTCTAGATGACATGACATGAACACCTGTGATGTGATTATGAACAGCTGTGGAATTTTATTCTACTAATAACTTTAAATGAGGATGATAGGATATAGGCCACTCCAAAGCGGTCCACTTTTACTGGGTAAGTCTTGTAAAGTAAAAAAGGTATTAAGATCCCCAGCCCTTTTTGTTATATGACATTAGAAAGTGACGGATTTATTTAAAACCTAGGTATTATTTACAATTTACACTTTATTTATTAATAAGGGGGTTAATGTTCTGGCTCGTATTATTTATATAATATACATACCCAAAATTGGGATTGACGACAAGACATCAAATAAAAATTTCATTGTAGCCTATTCATGTAAGTTTATGGCGTGTGACATTATTATAAAATTAATATTTATTTATTTTTATAAACTTTTTGCCATTGACTACGTCTACACTCCATTCCATGAACGCTGATGAAATCAAAGAGAATATAACGCTACGCTTGAAATGAACGCTTGTAGCCTTGTGTCAAAATTGAGAAGAGTCAATTAGAGAATAACATTTCCATAGAGTACCTATTATGAAAAGGTTCAGATAAAAAGGTGATAGTCTATCAAGTCAAGTCTTCACATGAAGCAACAAGGTCAAACGGACGCAACCGTGTCGACTATGTTGCTCTTTGAATCTACAAACTAAAGCTCTAATAATAATGATAAGCCGCAGGGTACTTAGCTCGTGGCGAGTAAGTAAAAAGAGACGCCTCGAACCCAGGTCTTCCCTAGGGAGGTACCTATGCCAACTGCTGCTGCTGAACAACCACAGCAGAGCTCGGGAACTAGTATATCCTGGATAGGGTTGGAAGTACTCCATGTGTGTAATAACGTGAAACCCCGCTCCAATAGTATCGTCGCGGTGGTGAAACTGGTGCACATCTCTTAAGACTAAGCCTAAGACACCCTTAGCAGTCTGTACTGGTGGTACTTCCTAAGCATCAAGCCGCTTTTCGGCGGCCCATCTGATAGGTAGCGAGCCACTTTCTACCTGGATTATCCATATCATTTGATTTGGCACGTGGATCAAACCATAATGTCTACCATCGTGGCCAAGCCACGTCTTTTAAAGTGTAGAGTTTGTGAAGTTAGGGCGTGTAGAGTTATAAGCTTGGCTCTACATGAGATCTGATAACTTTTTGACAGTTCGAGCCATATGGCCTCGTCTTGGTAACATTTTACATGAAAATGTTTTTGGTGGGATTGCTTTTACGCGAACAAATCGGCGAGGACTGGCCCAACTTAAACAACTTTTCTGTAACTGATAGATGTCGCCAAATCCGTAATACGCCCTGTGTAGTATTTATCTACTTGCTAATATATGGCTTTACACAAATAGTATCAATCTGGTACTAAATCACATCAAGCACGCAAGTGGTGTACGAAAAGTAGGGTTGCCATCCGGGTTTCCTCGGATTTGTCCTAACTTAGAGAGAGGGCGTCCGGTGAGCTTCCGGGTGGCTTTTAAGCAAAATCTACCAAATGAGTCTGGAATGTGGCTTCTAATAAGCTCCCATCGTGTTTTTGTCACAAAATCCCCCAACAGAGTTTGAAACGATCAATACTAACAGCCAAATGATATGAGTTTAATGTTCTTCAATTAATATAAATGTATTTACATTGCATTTAATATAAATGTATTTACATTACATTTAATATTAATGTATTCACATTATATTTAATATTAATGTATTTACATTACATTTAATATTAATGTACTTACATTACATTTAATATTAATGTATTCACATTATTTTTAATATTATTGTATTTACATTACATTTAATACGTTTTGACATATATTACAAACTTAAAATTGAGTGTATTTACGTGAAATTTATTGTAAAAATCAATAAAATTTAATGACATTTTAAGAATGTATAGTTAGTATAAGAGTGGTAAGGCAGGGAGATCCGCTTTTTCCATAGGAGAAGTTACTCATAGATATACTAGTAGCTACGAGTATAGACAAATCAGGTGGCATGTATACGCGAAATAAAACTGCTGAAACTAAAAGCAATAACATTTATTCCTCATATAGATTTATAAAAAATATAAGCACCCTTTTCATTTTCTTATACATTATATACGTAACATTTTACTTACGAAATCGTTAGCAATAAATGTTTATACATACAACCAATTAGCTGGCTTAATACATATTATTTATTTTAAAATGTTACCAGCCACCAAAACAGTGCAATTATAGTAAATAGGAATGTTTATAAACAGCCTTGTTAATCACAATCAAGGAATGAATATTGTATCTAATATAATATCTATATTCATTGTTCTGCACTCGCAACAAATATAGACAAAAATAACTGATTGATGCCCTAATACAACAAGTATGAAGACGGAATGTTTTTCTTATGATTTTCATCGATATTTATGTTTGACCTGAAATGGTTATCGCTTCAAAGCACCATACTACATGTACTTGGACCCTATATGTTATTATAAAACTAATGAAGTATCAAGTAATATACGCATAAATCACTTATTGCCACCATTACCTCCAATCACATTCAAAAGACCATAAAATATAACATAAGAAATCCCAACAAGCTTAAATTCTAGTATCCTATTGTAAAATACATCAATAAATAGAAATATACTTCTAAAGAGAAAGTAAGTCATAAAAAAGAGAGGGCCAACATTATTTTGGCAGTAGTTTTGTTCGCTTATAAGCTGTTTAGTTATTGTAAGTGGATGCGGAGACGTTACCGCCGTGCCCGGTCCAGTTGGTGTGCACGAATTCTCCCGGCTTCGCGATCAACTCGTAAGTATGCGCACCGAAGTAGTCTCTTTGTGCCTGTAAATAAGGTTTGCTATCAATATTTGCCGCAATTTCAAAAATTCCTTGTAAAGTACAAGGTTGACTGAAAGTGCGGACTATATGAAAGTGATTTATTGTGACTAGTACTTATAATATAACTCGAAACTGGCAACAATAGGTCCCAGACTTAAAACGATGAAGAATGACGACTTTATGGTGGGAACTTGCAGTGACGTCGCGTTATCGCTTTTATTTTCATAAATTCGTGTATTTTGAGTTTTATTGCATATTATCGATGGTATTTTATCCAATAAAGATCAATCCATGTGCACCACAGTGAAGTTAAATGAAATGAATTGTGTGTATCATGACTTTTCAAGTTGTCTCAAGAAGTCCGGGATGTTTTAGCATGTACATTGTACAATGACCACCATTGTAGTAAAATATGACTTTTATGGATGTTGACTGACTGAGGACTATATGTGAAAGTGATTAATTGTGACTGGAAATTATAATATAACTCGACACTAGCAGAAATAAGTCCTAATTGGATTTGGTAGCCAAACTAAAAAATAAGAAGAAGAATACCTGTAGCAAGTTAGCGGGGAGCACCTCAGACCGGTACCCGTCATAGAAGGCGAGTGCTGCGGAGAAAGCCGGCGCGGGAACACCGACCAGTGCAGCTTGAGCCACCACCTGCCGCAGCGACTGCTGGGAGCCGCTTATACGCTCGCTGAAGTACGGGTCCAACAGTAAGTTGGTCAACTGAGGGTTCTTTGTGTAGGCATCCTGTTGGTACACACAATAATAAGCTTTATTACAGACTACAGACGGGCCAGTTGGTTTGTTAAGATTCCACCTATCACCTTCCGAACTGGTATTAGAATCAACCTATTCATAAGTGCCTGCAAAGGTCTATTAGAAATAAATGATCTTTTGATGCGGCTTTGATTAGCACCCAGGACATGCATTTGTTTGCATGAACATATCTGCATTTCCAGAGTATGTGTGTAATCTATAATACTAATAATAATAAAGCGGAAGTTTTTGTGATTGTTGGGATTATTTCTGGAACTAGTTGTCCAATTTGAATATTTCTTTCACTCCTAGGAAGCTACATTATCCTAGAGTATTATAGGTTTTTTGATGATTTATGATGATTAGCCGATCTCAATCGATTGGCAAAGTTCAGCTAACACCGTCGTGGTCGGTACATGCATCGGTGACCGCCTAGTGTTACTTAAAATCGAGCGTTTCCGTGCTTCGGAAAGCACATAAAGCCGTTGGTTCCGGTTATCACATAATTGTGATAGTCGTTAAGCTAGTTGGAGGTCTACTAGGCGGCTTGAAAACTCTTAACAGTAGGTTGACCACTAGACCACCTCCACAGATCCGCAGTTTCTTATTTATGAAATGTTGTTCATTGAATACGTAATCAGCCAATAACCAAGCAAAAGTCAATGTGTTAATTAAATAATATATAGAAAAAACACATTTCTGAGGGTAAAGGTAACTGAGAATTTACGTCTGTGGCCTTGATTTGTGTTGACGATAGCGTATGTATCTTTATAATTACTTGTTATATACTTATTACTAACATTAGTCACATAATAGTATATATCTGTCCGAATTATAAATTGGACGTGTTTGGTGTGTTCATGTAATCAAAACCACTGACAATGTCAGTTTATAAGTATGTCATTGGAGTGAAAAGTTATAAGTACATAACAACCTCTCAGGACCATATTACTAACATTCCAAAAAACAAAACGTGTTCTATGCATTTAGTAATTCATCAGATTCAGAAGAAGAAAGAATAAGAATGTATAGTATTCCTGAGGGTTTTTTTAGCCCGGGAAGACGGGAGAAACAGTGGTGGATATCTTGTTACATATAAAATTAAATTGAAGACATCAATAAGAAATCTTGTGGAAAACAAAAACTTTACTAAAATTTGGAACTTGGTTATCGAAAAATATATGCAGGAAAACTATTAGTGGCACACGAGGCCACAACTATAGCAATATCAATGAATCACGTAATGACTGTCAAAAAGGTACAGATACCAAATGTCGTAAGACCAATCGACACGAGGTCAACTCCTGACATTGTATGCGTGAATGTCATTGTGTTATCAATCATATTACAGCTATAAGCTTACCTTGATGTTCCCGAGGAATGCGCTTCTTATGATACAACCGCCGCGCCACATCAATGCGATACTCCCGTAGTTTAGATTCCAATTGTGTACCTGAAATGATCAATAATGAAATATTTGGCATATTTAGTTTTGTACGATATACTTGTGACGTCACTATTGAACAGTCGCGTGCTTATTTTGACCATTTAAGGTTGAATATCGTACATCAAGCGTATAATCTTAAGAGCTACTATTTGCTCATGTAAGGTAATGTTGGTATTGACAAAACAACACTTGCACTGTCGTCAATAACTGCTCTCAGACATATTGCATATTACTATTGATTTAGAGATTTCACCTTTATGCTTTATGAAAATTCTTAGAACAAATCTATGAATGGAATATGATTTTAATTGAAATATACATGCAATATAGTTTTTGTATACACTGGTTAGTTAGATCATGTAGTTGGAATATTTTTTGTAAAATTTATTTGTCGAAATGTCTCTCGAATTTGTATCTGAATTAATGGTGGAGACTGAGGGTCTACTCTGAAACCCTTTCGGAGACCCTGCGCGTCTCACAAAGCGTAGTGATTCTTAAGATGAAAAATCTGTAGTAAGTAAGATATTACACATACCTTAGCGGCTTCTCTAAGCAGCATGAACCCTTGAGCGTAAGATATAAGCTTGCTAGCGTACAACGCCTTGCGCAAATGTTCTAAAAACACCTTCTTGTCACCGGTGAACTTAGTCGAGGAGCCAGGCAGGACTTTGCTAGCCTTCACGCGCTCATCTGTTAAAATTCATACACACATATATTTTTGTACTACACTTACTAGTTTCTGAAAGCCAAATCAAAATTAATCTCTTGTTTAAAGTATACCTATCATTGTCAATGTCGTCATAAATGACAAAGACGGCAACAGTTTCGATCATAGATTACTTTGATTTGGCTTTCAGAAATTGGCAGTGAGTTGCAGAATAAATTAATCTGGAATCATATTATAAGCTTACTACTTTATACACTTTTCTATTTGTCAGCATTACCATTGAACTAAAATGTATCAGTTGATTATGACGCGGTCAATAATAGAAAGTCTGCAAGTTTAGTATAGAAAATGTATGTTTTGTACTCTGTAATGTCCGGCCGGTTGCCGTGGTAGGTAATAGTAGATCCGGCTGCAAGATTACTACGTTCATCGAGTTTTTGATCGTAATAAATTTTCTATATACTATAATTGTGAATGGGGGAATGTATTTTTGCCGGGTTGCCTAACAAAATGTGGCCGCTAGTAATATTAATTGAATCTTACGAAAAAGAAAATTGTCATTGATTTGAATCCCCCCCAGGGCATTTAGGTGCCAACCTGTCTGTTTGTCCCGAGTCTGGGTGTAATCTAAATATTTAAATGATGGCGAAATCGTTATGTTATAATCATCGGACGATAAATATAAATAACTAAAACACGCGAAATTTGATACAAATTATAAAGATAAGATTAGTTAAGATATGATATGTCGATGTAAAATAAGATTAATCATTGTCACATAAATATGGTAACATTGCTTTTTTTTAAATGGAGGCATTGTTGGTGATAAGCTAAATCTATTGATAGAAATCAAGCATTTTATCAATGAAGAAAAGCAAAGTGAAACTTGCTATCCGGGAAGTCTGCAAATTCCCTCGGAAAGCTTGGGCCTAACAAATACATGAGTTTTGTCGGTATATTTTACATTGTAAGCTCTGAGATGGATGATCTCCATTTATAATTTTAAAATTTATAATAGTGTAACGTAGTCCAAGTGTTTAAGTTAAATAATTTATTAGCATTGTTACTTATTATTAATTAAGTTAAGCTACCACCGTCGTGGTCGGTACCTGGATCGGTGACCGTCTAGTGGTATTTCAAATCGAGCGTTTCCGTGCTTCGGGGAAACGTAAAGCAGTTGGTCCCGGATATCACATAATTGTGATAATCGTTAAGGTAGTTGAAGGCCTACAAGGCGGCTTGAAAACTCCAAGCCTCTAGCCTACCTCCACCGATCCGCAGTGGGCACGCGTGGTGGAGTATCTGCTCATTCCCTTTCACTCTCATTTGTGAAAGGAGGCCTGTGCTCAGCAGTGGGACATTATAGGCTGATGATGATGATGATGACATTAGCCTAATATTATGGCTTTATAGACTGTAGTATAAATAAGGAACACTAATGAAGGTCTAGGAAGAAAAATATTTATATTTTCGACGAATATTCCTTGCATTTTAATTTAATACGTAATAATAAATATGAAATGGGTTGGATGGTCAATAACCGTTTAAGAAAACTAACCTTTCAATGCAGACAGACAACGGGCAAATACTGCTTCGCCGATTAGCGTGACAGGGACTCCATATTCTAAGGCACTTATACCGGTCCACTTTCCAGTACCCTTCTGTCCAGCGGTATCACGAATTTTCGGCAATAGGTATTTACCTGGAATCAAAACAGTTTTTATTATACCATACATAAAGCGTTGTGGAGACATTTTTAATTTTGATTCTTTGATGTAGTCTATTACCGTCAGTTCCTTTGTACTTCAATATATCTCTAGTAATTTCTATTAGGAAGGAATCCAAGTCGCCTTTATTCCAATCATCGAACACCTGCGCCATTTCCCCTTGTTCCAAACCTAAAATAGCAACATAAATAAGTCATTATTAAATGTTTCAAAAACTTCAATTTCACTTAAATGTTCGTACGTAATCATTAAATAATGCCTCTCAAGTATCGCTTACTCATGCTTAACATCAACATATTTATCATATTACAAGTCGTCTATGCGGCAGCTAACACGTTTTTTTTAGGGTTAGCACACACCCAGACGCGCACTTAAGATAGCATTTCAATATAGAACTTTATGTACGAAGCAAAACGTTACACATTTCAGTGAGAGAATTCGAATGACGAAGTAGCAAACAAGTAGCAAGCAAGTAGCCTATGGCAAGGCGAGGGGCGACCTACTTTTCATGCCCTGAACACTGGCATAAACCCGGAGTGAAAAATAGTATAACAATTAATATGATAGTTAACATACCGAGAACATCTTTCATGAGATTATAGCCTTCGCAAATGAGCTGCATATCTCCATATTCAATACCGTTGTGGACCATTTTGACGAAGTGTCCTGCGCCATCTTCGCCCACCCAATCACAGCAGGGCTCATTATTTGCCTTGGCGCATATTGCCTGGCATAAAACAATTATACAATTAACTATAATTAAAAATAATATTACCTATATGATTCAAATATATTAATATTAATTTATAACTCATAAGTTTGGTTTAATATGGTTACAATACCTGGAAGATAGGCTTGACATGAGGCCATGCGGCTGGGTGACCGCCGGGCATCAGAGACGGACCATAACGAGCACCATCTTCACCTCCACTCACCTATTCATGAAAATATTCTTTTTACAGTATAATTTTATGACATTAGCTGTTGACATTGAAAGACTCAGGCCACAATGACCCTGATATAAATGATTACAGTAAATCATACCCCCATGCCAATGTACAGGATGCCAGTTTGGTTCAACTCCTTGCACCACCGCTCTGTATCCGTGTACTGTGAGTTGCCACCGTCAATGATTATATCACCCTTCTCCAGCAGCGGCAACAGCTTCTTCACAAACTCATCAACCGCTGATCCAGCTTATAACAAATTATTCATAATTAGTAACATGTAATAGTACAAACTCTGCTTTTGAGATGAGACAGGTGTGTGAAGAATGACTTCAGGACAATATTATTACTAGCTGATCCCCACGGTTTTACCCACGTACGGTCTGTTTAAATTACCGGTTTCACCCGCGTACGGTCTGTTTAAAGTACCTAAGTTACCTCTTATAACATCAACTATCTACCAGTGAAAGGCCCATCAGAACGGTCAAGCCAGTAGTAATATAATGCTCTAATTAATACAGTTAATGCATTTTAATAACCAGCAAAAACTAGTTGTCATAAAACCTTGACCTCATTTCACCTTGGCACCGTTATCAGCTGTTAAGTAAAGACTCATTGAATGGATATAGTGCAATGTTTTATTACTAATGATTTAGTTTGATAGGTTTTTGTTCTGAAGATTTACTAAACCAACCTTTGACCAACATCATCACTTTCCTGGGCTTCTTGAGTTTTGCTACCATGTCTTCTAAAGACTTGGCGCCAATGATGTTTGTCCCTTTAGCTTCATTTTGAAGGAAGTCATCTACCTAAAATTCGATACATTTTGTTATTAAATTCTGTTCGACATGTGTTACCAATCAAGAATTTACATATTCAATTAAAGATAAAGGTTATCCCAAATCATAATAATTTTAGGCTAGGTTTATGTTTAATCAATTAAGAAACATTTGCTTAAGGCATGGCTTATTGCTTGTAAGAGTGCAAATATAGGGCTGAACTTCAGCTCTCCTACAATGAATAGAATTAATATAGTTACCTTGGCAACAGTTCTGTTGTATGCACAGACCACAAATCCATTTGAGTCCATGTTAAGAATCAGATTCTGGCCCATGACGGCCAAGCCGATGAGGGCAATGTCAGCTTTTGCTCTAAACAAAGACAGTAAAATAACCAACTGATCCCATGACAATTTATGAACATATACATGGTATTAAAGAAATAAAAAAGTTTAATTAGTTTTGAAATTAAATGTTATAGATGTATTCAAATAGGCCTTCACAAGCAGTTATAATGACAGATTAATGCTTAGCTCAGAAGGTTGCTTTTACTGAGAAGATTTGGCAGTAAACTCAGCAAAGAATATTCTATTGAAACTTTAGATTTATAACAATAAGGTGTTCTGTTCTGTAAAATTATTTCCAGCTGACTAAAAGCAAAATGCCAAAAAAACAGCTAGGTTATTGATAGTTCAGCAATTTATGACTGGAGATAATCTACCATTTACATTGGCCTAATAAAATTTTAGTTTATTAAGAAATCCGAAATCAGTTAGGTCTTGTCAGCAAAATGCAATACCAATAAAGGTTATTGGGGTTCTCATACCTAGCTGATGTATATTATAATATATTTTGTTGATGCCAATGTTCTTTTTTTTATTAAACTTTACTTATAAATACATAAAATTGTTTTTATATATATATTTATAAGTAAAGTTAGTTAGTGTTAGTGTTTGTGTGAACAATACCTTTTTGGCACATTGAGAATCTAGATATGAGAATCAGGAGTTTTTTTATTTTTTTTATCACAGAAACTATAATATGTTCTAACAGTCACAATGTTTGTCATAAAGAGACAAGTTTTATTTGTTTACTAGTTTGGATTTTAATTGAAAAATATATATTGATAGTAAATGGAATAAGGAAGCATGTCCTAAGTTACATCTTTGAATTTAAATTTTTCATTTTTATTTGCAAACTAAATTAGCGAATTCCAATAACAGTCATGGTCATGAAGTACCATGAACATCAACTTCGGATTTCATAATACTGAAGTTCTAGAACCATGGTATGTAGTACACACTTGAAATGTATTTTTGTATGTCCATAGACAAAGTATTAATGTGTTCAGGCCAGTTGCCTTCAAAGCTTTTTAAAGATCCACATCATACTGGGAATCCCCCTATATAATATTACCAATGTCTATTGACAATGGCAATCTCATGCTTGTATGGTATAAACCTTATTATTTGAACACAATAGAAGTACCTTACAAGTATTAAATGCAAATTTCTAAATTAATTTCTTCAGTAAAAGTCATCATAACCTATCCAAATTTTGCTATTAATCTGTAGAGTAATTACGAAAGTATGATATTGCAGAATCATTTATTGAGAAGTATGAGAACTTATTTGCAACACTGTAAAACTCAACACAGGCATTATCATACAGCGCACTCCAATACTAGTCACCTTCAAATAACCTTGCTATGAAGTTGCCCTACTAATGTTTTCAACACTCAATGATTTATCTTAAAAGGTGTTTTATTGATATTGTCAACTGTATTAGCTCTGTTTTATCATGTTCATAAGAATTAGGATACAATACATGCTTATATTACAACTGTTATCTCCCTAGAATTAACGGGGCTTGTTCATATCATGATAAAATTTATTTGTAGTTTGATTGAAAGAAAATTAATAGTAATGTTATGCATATTGCTATCTAGTATGGGTAATAAAAATGAATAAGTCCCATAACGTAACCCATCATTAATATTTTAAATTAAGGTTATGATATCAAGTACTTTTGGTAAAATAAACCTAAAATGTATTTATCATTTGTACTATAGATACAGCTTTTTACTGGAAAAAAAGCCTTTATTCAGTGATCGCACTTAATAATCTGCAAATAGGTACATTGATATCTATTCAATTGTACAAAAAACTGCAACATGGTTTTTTGCAAGAGGCATTAGAGACAGAGATTTACATAACATACAGTAACTTCTAAGAATAAAAATAAAGACATGAAATATAGATTACAATAACCAATGTGGAAAACTGAAAGTCATGCTACCCGGCATAAAAATGTAAAGAGTAATTTCTTGAATTTACTTACTGTGCCATTTTGTATAAAGATTCAAATCTTTTCCAAAATAATAAATAGAAATACTGTATCACAATACAAAACCGATCGGATATACAGTCGGTCCCACAATCTAAGTCAATTCAATGATTCTTCTTGAATTTGATTTGTCTTTTGATTTGTCTTCTACAGTCAGTTCTAGGCTACATTCCGAATTAAATAATATCGCTCACAGTGCTCACAGCAATAATTTGCGTACCGAGTTAGATATCACGATAATGCAGTGTTGCCAACAAGGTTTCTTCAAAATATGCTAAGCTAGTGTAAAAAAAATGCTAAAAATATGCTAAACCCTGCAAAATATGCCAAAAAATATGCTAAGTTATTTCAGTGAAAAATTAAGTGTAAATTTAATTTCAAATGCTTAGTAATAACTAGGTAACTTGGCGTCGCAAGTATACATAGTCATGTACTAAAAGAACCCAGAATGACATTTGCATGGAACGATCACTGTAGCTCGAATATAAGTCATTATCACGGTGGTCTATGCTTTTCAGGGAAGAAAATGGCAATATGGTAATATTTTTGACATATTTTTTTTTTTTTTTTTTTTTTTTTTTTTTCTATGGCAATCGTCTGGGTAGACATTTTTGCCAGTGTCAATGTAGTTAATAAAAACGAGGAAACGGAATAAAACAGAAAAATATGCCTAACTTCGGAAATTTGGAAGGAATAAGGAGATCAGGAAAGTAAGTATGAATAGGATCTAGGGTGTGAAGAGGATAGATGTTACAATTTAATATTATTACATAAAATAAAGGAGGATATAATATTATAGATATCATTAGAATTATAAGACAGTAAGGATGAGATGTTTAAAGGGAATGGGACATGGAGGGATATTAAACTGTCAAAAAAAGTAGAGCGGTCATAAAGTTTGCAAGCAAAGAAGATGTGGTTGAGATCGCCCACATCGTCACCACACACACAATTAGGGTTGTCCACAATGTGTAGTTTATTTAGATGAGCTGGAGTACACACGTGACCCAAACGCATACGAACAAGAATTGAAGTTGAAACTTTACAAAGATTCACCCTGAAAAACCAAGGTTTATTTGGGATGAACGGTTGAATATTAAAATAGTGACGACCCTTGCCACCTGCCCAAAGCTTATTCCAAGATTCTTGGAGATAAGCTCTAGGCAAAGCAGCAAGGTCATGACAATAATTTTGGTAAGGGAATAGGTCCCCACACTCTACAGCCTGATTGGCAAGCCTATCAGCCTTTTCATTACCCGCAATACTATTGTGGCCAGGTACCCAACACAGATTGACTAAAAAACCCTTATCAAAACACTTGTAAAGGAGATCTCTAACTTGAAGGATTACAGGATATTGAAATTTTGATGTAAATGGAAATCTATTTATAGTTTGAAGGACGCTTAAAGCATCCGTAAAAATTACTGTTTTTTTAAGTTTCATAAGAAGTATATACTCTACAGCTTTAAGGATACCAAAACATTCACCCGTAAATACCGATGTTTCTGGTGGTAATTTAATTTTTTGGACAATATTATACTGACTATGGTACACACCTATACCAACATACCCAGTAGAAGTATGCTTGGAAGCATCACTATAAATACAGTGTGACTCTGGAAAACTGTTATGTAATTCAAAATTAAAATTTGCGTTTGCATTGTTATCATTTTTCTGTACATTTAAGTTATAGCAGATATTAGGAGACAAAATTAAAGCTTTATATTGACAGTTAAACATAGGGAGACGGTTTGTACGATGAATAGGTGCTTCAATTGCAACAACTTTTTTATAACTATTAACAAGACATGGGGGAGATTTATGTTTCCAATACGATGATGAACTTAAAGATTCAGCAAGAGATTTAAGTTTAGGAATAAGAGGATGGTTATCAAACTGCAAGACACGAAATATAAATTTGTCTGATAAAAATTGGCGCCTCAAAAATAGAGGAGGATCACAGCATTCAACTTGCAAAGCATTGATAGGGCTAGACTTCATTGAACCAGTTATAATTCTTAAGGCTTTTGATTGGATACTATCTAATTTCTTTAATCCAGCCACGCTACCAGGTATCAATAAGAACATCCCATAATCAAGAATACTTCTTATTAGAGCATTATATATAAGCTTCAAAGAGAAGGGATGTGCACCCCACCAAACACCAGACAGACATCTAAGCATATTCAGAAGGCGTTCACACTTGGACACTACATAATCACAATGTGGAAGACCAGTGAGTTTTGAATCCAGAACTAATCCTAAAAATTTTACTTGACTTTTAACTGGAATAGATTCATCATCATATGATATGTTTATTGGAGGTGGCATCCGCTTTCTCGTAAACAAAACTGCAGTACTCTTCGAAGTCGATAAGTTTAAACCATTTTTATCCATCCAGATTTTTAAAAGTTTTAGTGCTAAAGATATGTGTGAATTAGCAATATTAATTGATGGATCAGAAAAATATAAAAGTAAATCATCAGCATATTGTAATACGTTCACTGAATTATTAAGAGGAGATTCTAGGTCATATGTGTAAATGTTGTAAAGAAGGGGACTTAATACAGACCCTTGAGGGAGACCTTTCCATAGTGACCTTTGAGTTTTACAAGAATTATTATTATAAGGGTCTAAAGTAATTACTCTTTCACACAGAATATTCATTATGAAATTTGTAAGCATCTCTGGAACCTTTAGTTTACGTAATTTATCCCTCAAGACAAGTAAAAGGACACAGTCATAAGCTGAACTTATATCTAGAAATACTGCCAGAATTGAATCATTACGAGAAAAAGCTAAGCGAATATCAGTGGTAAATATACTGATGCTGTCAATTGTGCTTCTACCCTTTCTAAAACCAAATTGGCTATCAGCTAGCAAGTCTTTACTCTCAATAAACCATTCTAAACGGTTTTTAATTAAATGTTCAGTAACTTTTAATAATACTGAAGATAACGCTATTGGTCGATATGACGAGACATTAGATGGTATTTTATTCGGTTTTAATATTGGCAACACTAGTTGCGTCTTCCATGCCGAAGGAATAATACCAGAACACATTGCAGAATTGATAATATTTAAATAATAAGTAAGAGCCTGATCACCTAAATTCGATAAAAAAGAATATGGAATACCATCTTCTCCTGGAGCCGAATCCTTTACTACTGAAAGCACTCCTTTCAATTCACTTAACGAAAATAAAGTGTTAAGATCTGTATGTAAATCTGTACATGATGAAGATATTACTAGATCTTTTTGTGGAGCACACTGAGGAGCCAGATGATCCAAGAATTCCTCAGCAAGTGAAGGTGGAATAAAAGGAGCACTACAAGTATTCAGCGAAGATTTAAATCGTCGTATATTACTCCAGACAGTAGATGCTTTTGTATCAGGAGAAATTGAGGAACAGAATCTTCTCCAACTATCAAATTTCTTTTTCTTAAATAATTTCTTTGTATTATTAATTGTATCTGAAAGTGCTTGAAAATTTTCTGGGGTCATACAATTACAATAAATTTTTTCAGCTTCTTTTCGGTTTTTAATGGCTACTGTACAATCACTATCCCACCAAGGCGGGGAGGGAATATTATTGGTAACTGCATTTTTAAGGGGAAATATCTCTTCAGCTGATTCAACGATTGCTTTTGTCAGAGCATCTGAACAAACCGTCTCACCATGTAGAATACTTGGGAAAGATGAGACCTTATTTTCTATGGTGCATTTAAATTTATCCCAGTCAGCATCTGAAAGTCTATATTTTAAACGTGGGTTTCTTTGTAGTTTTTTTGGCTTACTATCAGGAAATGAAATAATAATAGGAAAATGGTCACTACCAAATGTTGAAGACATTGTATACCAGGACAATGAGGATGCCAAATTAGGAGTGCAAATTGACAAATCTATAGCACTTATACCTTCATTTGGTTCAGTGCGACGGGTTGCAGAACCATTATTCAATATGCATAGGTTATATGAATCTACTATTTCTAACAAATCTTCTCCATGACAATTATTTTTAGAGCTACCCCATGAACAATGTTGAGAGTTAAAATCTCCCAACAGCATAAAGGGTTTTGGAAGAGAAGAAATTATATGATTAATTTCAGTGAAAATAGAAGGGGAGGGATGAGGGATATAAATAGAAACAACACAAATATTATTAATCATGGCAGCTATTATTGAAAAGTTATCACTATGAGGAGGAAGAGGAAAAGAAGAATATGAATAAATATTTTTGATGAGTATAGCTACCCCGCCATACCCATCTACTCTGTCTTCTCTGAGACAGCTATATTCAGGGATTTTAAAATTGTAATCACATTTGAGCCAAGTTTCAGATAAAACAATGACAAATGGCTCAAATTTATTAATAAGGTAAATTAAATCAGTTTTTTTATTAATTATGCTTCGGCAATTCCATTGTATTATGTGTCTGTGATCCATTAAGTAGTAGATTCTTAAAAATTTCAAGTAAAGGGGCAACGTGGGACGGTATAATGGAAGATTGGGAGAGGATGTCGATCAAGGATATGATTATGTCATTAATGGAGGGATCAGTAGTATTAGTGTCTTTTTTAAGTGCACAACCATTATTGATTGGAGAAGGAACATTATAATCTTTGGTTAACTGTTCATGAGCAGCGCGATCATAACCATTTGATGAATGTGAATGAGTGCGAGGTTGGAGAAATACTGTTTTTTTATAAGATGTCTTCAATGGTTGACTGTGAGAAGAAGAATTTTGAGAAGGTTTATTATGGTTGGTAATGAGAACATCAGAAAATAATTTTGAGACAGGAGGGTGGAATTTAATAGCTTCGGAATATGAAATACAACTTTCAGCCATTGAAGATTTGATTCTCTTTTGACGTTCAAATTCAGGACATGTTTTACTTGTTGCAAAATGTAGTCCCTCACACATGCAACATGAGGGATTTTCAACTGTACATGAGTCACCAGAGTGATCCTGCCCACATTTAAAACACTTAGGTTTAGACCTACACTGTAATCTTGTATGTCCGTATCTACAGCAATTGAAACATTGTATTGTTGGGTATGAATATAATTCTACAGAAAGTGAGTTATAGCACATAAAAATGCGCTTAGGTAAGATTTGCCCATCAAAAGTTAGTACAACTGTTTGAGAAGGCTTCCATACTGGAGAACCCTCTATCATTACTTTAAAGTTCAGACGTCTTACTTTTAGGATCTTGCCACAACCTATTGGTACAGATATATTTTCAGTTACCTCTTCAGGTGACCATTCAGCAGGTACTCCACGAACAACACCCATTCTTGTAACATTAAATGAAGGAATAAAAGCCTTAAGTTTATTTAATTCCAAGCTATTATGAGTAAGAAAAGAGTTTGCATCTGTGTAATCCGAAAAAGATAGAGATACCCTGTTACGGCCTATTCTTTTTACACTGCCATTTATTATGTTGTTAACTTTATTTTTTTTCAAATAATTTCCAAATGTAACAGGGTGGAGTGTGGTACCATCATTAAGAGAAGCCTGAATTTTTTGTACATGAACAACAAATGGGGCTACATCTGTAGTTGTATATTGTGTTCTACCTACTGAAATTGTTTGAGAGGCTGTCACAGGGGGTATGGCATCAATTGGCTTTTGTAAAATTGAAATTGGTTGACTTGGTTGTGAGGATTTAATAGGGGGAGTTGGATCTGTACAGCTTTGTAAAGTTTCAACGCATTGACAATCTTGTGGGTTTAAATTACTACTTTTGCTCTTCCTTTTTTTTTTATTGCAATGCTTGCAAACTCTATGTAGTCTACTACGTTTCAAGGTACTACGTTGGGTGATAGAACCATCAGTGTCCATTCCGGATGAATTATTTATTGTAACATAGTAACCCGCTGCCGGGGGGCCTAAGCCCCCCGGGTCGGGGGGCTCAGACATGAAAGAAAGGACGACTTGAGAAAAGAAAACTTACCTATATAACAGCAGTTAATATAAGAGATATATATACGAAAAAAAATGAATAATATTAAACACTACATATACTACACCATATATACACTACTTATCTGATCTTAGAACGTTTAAAATTAAATAAAATTATCAAAGAAATTTAAAAACACTCCCGCTAATTCGACCGTTTCCCGCGCTTTTTTTCAAGGATCTTTTGACATATTGTTTTACTGACTACCAAGGACAGTGCTGCCAACTCACTCAACTACTTCAAGATATGCTAGGATAGTGTAAAAATAATCCAGAAATATGATAAATTTATTTTCAAAATGTTTACATAACTTTGAGTTATTATTCATTAGTAAATAAAATGTCGATATCTTCATTTTCATCAACAGCAGCTGATGAGGAAGGCAGAGGGCCAGTCGTAACTTTCTTTGGTACCTATACAGCATAGTACAGAGAATACTAGTAGTATACTATATAGCATTTTGTCTATGGTACAAGAAACTACTAGGGGAATCCCATAGTACAGAGAATACTCACCCAAAAAAAGGGTTGCCCGTCCACAATGCTAGTGAAGTAGGAATATTGATGGAATTATCGATACCTATCGACTTTTGTTTAAGGGAAGATTGTGATTCACATTATTTTTACGGTTCATAATAATGTGCCGAATAATTATGCTATATGCTAAAAGTTGAAAAAATATGCTAAACAAGAAGAAAATATGCCAAATTTAGCATAATTTATGCTAAATTGGCAACACTGCGATAATGACAGCTGAGAACTGTCAACAATTCGGAACGCCCGTTATCGCGCTCACCGTATTCAAAACAGAAAATTTGGGAATTTAATTAAAATCTGAATTAACAATGCGCTAGAACTCCTTATATCTTTTATTAGTTGAGTCGCAGAAAGGAATATCCGCATTTTTTATTATTTTTCACCCATAAAATCATAAAAAGTCATATGGAAAACCAAAAATCTTATTAGATTTTTGCCGAAAACCCAATAACTAAAAGTCACTTTTTGACAGCGCTCACGGTGATATCGACGACACGACAAGCGCGCACGCTCACTGCGTATCGGCTCGATTCGATGCGCGGTACGCGTTACATCGTGGACTATAGGTACAAATTGAGCTGATCTGCGAGCTGAGTCATTGAACCGGCTCACTGAGCCGTGAGCTGTTATGCAGCTCGCGTATTTTTGTTTAGTTACACACCTCTAGTTTTGTTTATAGAGACGTGACGTCACACCTGACAAATGTCACGTGACCGGGTGTTTTTGCGCGAATTTCAAATGAAATGTTAAAAAATATTTTTTTTTCCTTGTAAATAATATTTTTTTGATAAAAAGATAATTGTAAGAGGTATAAAATACACGTATGTAAATTTTAAAATATGTTTCCGAAAACTGTCAAGTAGCCAATTGAAGCTATAATCGCTGTAATCGATTTGAGCGTGCTTAAACCCGTACCGAATTGGCACATGACAGCTAACGATGGGATGATATCGCTCACAGTGCCCACAGCGATAGTTTGCGTATATATAAGGAGTCCTAGCGCATTGTTAATTCAGATTTTAATTAAATTCTCAAATGTTCTGTTTTGAATACTGTGAACGCGTTCACGAGCGTTCCGCATTTAACGTGATATCTAACTCGGTATGCAAATTATTGCTGTGAGCACTATGAGCGATATTATTCAATTTGGAATGTAGTCTAAATCACATATTGGTTGTTTTCACGTTGTTTTACATATTCGCCAAAAGGCTGGCAAAGGTCCGAGTCATACAGCCCTGTCTTATTTTAGTTTTGTCGAGTTGTATTATTATAGCCCTGATTCTGTTGTTTACAACTAAAATAATTTTAATCTCACTCTGTCTCTTCCTAACAAAGAATATAATAATAATAATTAATAATAATTTATTCAAGAAGAAAAACGATTCAAGAATAAGAAAAGGATGTAAGGATTTTAGCCCTGTGAAATTAGTCCAATGTTTGTTTTCAATATAAATTTAGTCGCCATCTATCGCGGCATATATCCACTAAATACACGCAAAGTTAAAGTCAAAGCCATTTATTCAATTTAGGCCCCTTAAGGGCACTCATGAAGGTCACATTTACTGAAGTTACCACCGGTTCGTAACTCGGCCTTCAACTGAAAAGAATCCGGCAAGAAACTCAGCAAGGTTACATTTTTCAAATATTATTTGGACAATCAAAAAAAGACGGCGACACAATAAAACGCCAAATAAGACGGAAAAGATTAATTTGACAGCTATAAATATGTTCTATCCTTTTTCAATAATGTTCGTAAGAAAGAGATGAGATGTGACAAAAATTAGTTTAGTGCGTAGATTGAGGATACCTAGATTTGCCATTAAAATAATAATAATTACGAAAACGAGATACGTATATGTCAAAACGTGTATGTGTGAGCAGGACTAAGCATATTTTGTCGTCCCTATCTCGCGTATAGGTTTCTATTCTTGACATCAGTGTCGTTGACCTCGTTGATGGCAAGCAATTTTCTAACCGACCAAAGTGTGAGGCTTATTATTGTGGGTGGTTAACTATGGTACTACCTGTCATTCGTAAATAGTCGGATTATAAGTTTATGGGGATACCAGCATTTTATTATTTTTACCACTTTAAATAGCGTGTTTTATTTTTTGTAGTTTTAATCCACGTAAGTTACATTAGTAATTTGTTTTATATATTTATACGTAAGTTTGATACAAACATTAAAAATAATTACTTTGGAAATAATAACTTATAAATAACGACGATGATACATGGAAGCAATATATGTAGGCATGTGCTTAATTTTTAAACCACCAAACATAATAAAGAGGATAATAATATGCATACATATTTTCTATTTCAGATAAAATAAATAGAAAACAGATATATAGGTAAATAAATATTTTTTCTCTTTCAGATCCGACAGGCTCAACCGAGTAACTCTAAATATGAAACTTCGGGAGTTTATATGGAAGCAAAGGATAGTTTGGTATAATGGTCGCACCTATCAGTTGTCCAATCAGTCTTCACCACATATTATAAAATGAAGTTGCTTTCCGTCTGTTTGTCAACTAACTCCTTCTAAACTACGATTTTCTATAATATGTAACAGGCCTTAGAGCGGTTCCGCCTAACGTCCGATACGAATCCGCGAAAATACAGATCTAGAAAACTCGGACCGAATTCGGATATTGCTTTTCGCACTACCTTCAACCCAAATCCGTAATTGGCTACTTGACAGTTTTCGGAAACATATTTTAAAATTTACATACGTGTATTTTATACCTCTTACAATTATCTTTTTATCAAAAAAAAATTATTTAAAAAAACGCACAAACGTGACGTTTGTCAGGTGTGACGTCACGTCTCTATAAACAAAACTAGAGGTGTGTAACTAAACAAAAATACGCGAGCTGCATAACAGCTCACGGCTCAGGTGTGTGAGCCGGTTCAATGACTCAGCTCGCAGATCAGCTCAATTTGTACCTATAGTCCACGATGTAACGCGTACCGCGCGTCGAATCGAGCCGATACGCAGTGAGCGTGCGCGCTTATCGTGGACTATAGGTACAAATTGAGCTGATCTGCGAACCTCACAAACCTCACAAACAAACCATAGATGCTCAATCCCGGCCTTGTAATCAGTTCTTGTAATCCACAGATAAAAAAACTAACTTTTTATTTCCTAAAATAAAATATTAAAAAATTATTATTATGCAAAAAACATATTGTGTAATTATTGTTAATTATTGTTAGCTATCATATCTAACATATTTCATATTTTTTCATTATAACTGTCAAGTAGCCAATTCAGACGTAATTTTACGCAAAACCACAGTAGAGCGTTAACATCGTTGATTATTGAGTCCTTTCAATAGGCGTCAACTTTCGGCAATGCTATTGTACGTAAAAAATAAAAGCTATTGTTCGTACGAAGACATTATTAACATTAACATATAAAGTATTAAATTAACTATTTATTAACGACGCCCCGGCCGAATGTTTAATCTTATACAATCAATACCTGAGCAGGTTGCGGTCAAAACGTGATAAGTCACAACGTCACAACAACTCATAAAAAAAGTCTTCTAGTCCTTATGTCTCTTATGGTCTTAATTAAAGTATACTTCATCAATCCCGTGTTTTATTTTGACTTCTATGTAGTTATAACAGTGTCATCTGCCCCCTAGACAAGATGGTTGTCGACAATCGTCATCGTTAATAAACGATCAACCTATGTATGGGATTGACACATGCCACACCCATTGTATAGTAAAACCAAAATACCCAATACCAGTTTACCCACATAATGGGGTAAAAGTGTAAATATGGCAGTATTAATTGTATGTAGCTTTCTTCTTCGCCATTCGCTGACAGCAAATCTACCTAATCCTCAATCTACGGCTTAGTGCGATTTACAACAGAATAGGCCAATAAATCACTTTCCATGAACGTCATGTTTTAGTACAATGGTGCTAGGTAACTTTTCACATATATTTTATTTATATTTTGTTATTTATCTATTAATTAGTTTAGTTTTAGTTGTTATTATTATTAGTCTAAACCACAGTCTAAACATTATTGCTTCTGTTGATATAAATAAAGCGTATCCACTTTTCACGACTTTTTGAGACAACTTGAAAAGTCACGATACACATAATTCATTTCATTCACAGATTTCATTTCATTCACAGATTTCATTTCACTTCACTGGTGCACATGGAATGCTCCACCGAATTGATTACGATTACGAATTTATGAAAATAAAAACGAAAACGCAACGTCACTCTGCAAGAAAGTCCCCCAGGTACTCATCATATTGGATTATCTAAGGTAAAATGGGGTGCTAAGGGATTGCGGGGGGACAAGGGACGTCAAGGCAGATTTAATTCAAACCTTACCAGTATGAATATAAGGCATTGGATTCAATGGGATTCACATAAAAAAAAAACTTTTTTTTATTTGGTATTATTTAACTTTTTATGCATGGCAGCAAAAATTATCATCAGGGCACGAAAATAATAAAAAAAACGCAATCAAAGTCGAGCGTCTAAAAGTCAACGGTTTTTTGTGTTTTAACTTTGACCTTACAGTGAAATGGCTGTGTCATTGTGATTTCATGTTATTTTAAACCGTTGCCGTATCCTCAAGGCTTGCTCAAAAAGTAAGTTGTATTATCCGATTAATATCTGTAATACGCATTTTAAATAACGAACTGAAAATAACGTAATTTCGGGGTCTGTAGGGATGTTTAAAGGGGTGAGTCGGGATCATTAATGGGGGAGTTGGTTCGAGAATGAGGTTTCTAGGGACGTTTGAGGGGTGTGTTGGGTTACGATACTTGGGGTTGTCAAATCAATTAAATCATAGGTAAATATTTAACCGACTTCAAAAAAAGGAGGTGCTTCTCAATTCGGTTGTATGTTTTTTTTTTATACTACTGTAAACAATGACTAAATTATTTTTTAAGTTATTAGAAGAATAATATCTATGATGAAAAAGGATTATGAAAATAAAGTCCGATAAGTAAAAAAAGTCCATTTCACCCCAATTACGGGTTGAGAAGGGATTGCACACATTTTTGTATTTTCTGCTTGTAATATCAATACAAATGACCTAAAAAGTTTAAAAAATTAAAATATAAGTTGCCGGAACTAAACCTATTAAAACATAAACAGAAACTAAGAAAAAAAAATTAAAAAAAAATTACTTCAAAGTTCAAGATCGTCCCTACTCTCCCCATTTTACGGTACTCATTTGTGGTCATTCAAAAGCAGTGCAGTCAAAGTGCAGTTCAGTTCATATCTTGGTCTGTGTTCTGTGGTCTTGGTTCATATTACGACGATTATCTACGATATTATTTTATTCCATGAGTTCATTCATTTGTTTAGTCTGTTCTGTTATCATCATTCATTCCCTTTTTGCTTGGTGCTGTGGTGGCGTCAAGTCGCGTCGCGTGTCGTGCGTGTTATTTTGTGTGAGGCTTATTTGGATCAGCGTATGCTGATGTAGAGGCAACGAGGTCAAATAAAGAAAATATACTATTGAGATCATGTTATAGTATCCATTTAGAGTATACTGGACAACGTGGTAGTGGTGGTGAAATATTAATGGTGTATCTAAACTGGTGCTGAGCGGAATCCTCGAAAACTCAACGGTAAGTTATGTTTGAAAATATCAATATAGAAAAACTATTGGTGATGTTTATCTTCATTATATCTAATAAATGTTTTGTTTTAGTTCATGAGTGTCAATGGTGATCAAAATGGCCGCCAGCCGCCTGTGCCGGTGCAAACAGCGCCACCAACGGATCCGCGAACAAGAAACGTGTCAGATCAACAAATTAAAATTTGTCGTGATTTCGCGTGGGGTATTTGCACCAAGGGCTCGCAGTGCAAATTTCGCCATGAGCTAGATCCCGAAGCTTTAAAAAGTATAATAAAATTTTGCCACGACTTCCAGAACAGAACAGGCTGTACCAGAGCTGATTGTACCTATCTACATTCGTCGAGAGAAGAAGAGACTTTGTTTTTATCCGCGGGTCAAATACCACGAGCCTTAGCTGAACGTCATTCTGCCATGTCGTTGGCTCCGATGGGATCAGTGGCGCTTGAGAGTGTACCGCAAATGATGTATTTGCCTGAGCCGTTTATGTCTCACCCGCCGCCGCGGGCTCCAGGGCAGGTGATGATGCAGGGCGTGGTCGCTCCGCCGCCGCCGCCACCGCCTCCACCTCCCGTTTCAGCGTTACCGCCGCCACCACCGCCGCCGCCTCCTACAGCCACATCTACTTCAGTTCGGATGACTACACCCATGTATTCAGGTGAGTGAAATAACAATAAATGCACTCATAAGCCCTTTAACTTGTTACATACATATAAAAGTCTTCAAAGTACTACCAACTAAAATAAATTTATTTCTTTTTCAGGTCCACCAGCCCTAAATCCCGCTGTGGTTTATACAGTCAATCAACCGCCGCCACCTCTTCCACCAATGTAAGGCTTATTATATTCCACTACTTATTGTTGCAGAAAGCCCCCGCTTTATGTGACTGATATGCTTCACAAAAAGTCATATTAAGTTAAATTCACATATCGTGGTATGAAAAAAAATAAGTTTAACATTAGTTTGCAATCCTATATTTTAAAAGAAATGTATTTGTCTTATGAAAGAACACTGAGGAGAATAGCTTTTTGAGTTGTGTTATGTTTACAGCATGCAATACTTTTCACACATTAAAAACATTATATCGTCCAAACTTTATAACATCTTCAAGCTTGGATAAACGATTGAAAGAGAGTTATGTTGTGCACTAGAAAATACAGAGAGAGAGACAGTTGAATTTGTGTAAAGGTGAAACCATGTATAGCTGGGTTGCATAAAGTAAAAATGCATAAAAGTTCATAATTTTAAATCTGTATTAGTACCTCATAGGTTTGGACATAAGTTTTCATTTGGAATTGAAAGGAAGCTCATTCATGTATCAAAAGAATCCTGGGTATTATGTGGCCATAGTTTTGTTGATAGAATTAAATTCCAAAAGTTCAGATGTTCTCTGACAAAAGTCATGGTGAATGAGTTAATTGTTGAGTACTTTTAAAAATTTATAAAACTGTTATTCAGGTTTGATGCCAGCAGACCACCACCACCATTACCGGGGCAAACAATCGGAAATAAAAGTATTTCTGTGAAAAGGACAATGGCATTTGAACCATGTGAAGGTAAGGCGTTCTCATATTTGGATAATTAATAATATTAATTATGACAGTTGCATTTTTAAGTGTGTAATTTATATTGAATTTTCTAATAGAAACTTGATGGCTGTTACAAATACACAAATCACTTTTTGCTCAGCGATATGAGAATAGCAATATCAATAATAATAGATGTATGCAATATCAAACTTTACAAGTTCAAACACTAACTTTTAAACTTCTGACAATAATAGTGTGATTAGCTTATTTTATTGTTGGTAAAAGTTACTTCATTGAATTAAAAAAAAAACTCATATAAATCATTTATTGACCTCATGTATGTCCACACATAGTGTTTGTGGTGACAAATGTTGGATATGAATCATATGTTATGTATAAAATAAAATGTATTCATCCATACCTTCACCTCTCATAAATACCGGAATAATAACAAAGTTTCTTTCGGCAGCTGACAATGTGCTGTCAGTTTTAACTTTCTTTTATCTATGTATAGTTTGTCCCCAATCTCACCATCATCTGAGCACATCACAGGATGAGATTGTGGTCAAACAACCTATTCATAGTAAAAAACTTTGTCATCTTTATATATTTATGTATATTTTGTTCTGCATCACCACAAACTATGATTTGGAGCCGCCTTGTCAAATCAATGACTATGTAAAATGTTTTATGTAGTAATATGCAATAAGGTAATCCATTCTGTCAATCACCAAATAAATGCGCGAGTAAGTATTGTGTATTATAAAAAAACTGAATAGAGACATATCAATCTTGTCTTCTTTCAAGGGTACTTGAAGGGTGCCAAATGGGACCTTCGCTGTCCGTCCGCCCGTCTATCTGTCAGTGGGCACGTTAATAGGTAGACAGCTGAAATTTTCAGAGAGTATATATTTCTATTGCCGCTATAATAAAAATTAAATAAAATTAAAGGGTCGCCCATACAAGTAATGTTTTTTTTTGGCGTTTTTATTTCATAGCAAATATATATTTTACGGAACCCTCCTTGTCCGACTCGCGCCTGACCGGTTTTTTTAACTATAACTTCAAAGATAGAGTAATGCGCATAATATGTAAATATAATCAGTGAGTGGACTCCTTTAATGTTGGGAGAACTAATGGCAGCACCAAGTTAAGAGTTGCAAATTATAGACTGTTATTATGTGGTGAAATTCAGCAGCTAATTTATTCTTATATTACTATAATAAACTGTTCTATTTTAATATTATTTGAAAATACGTCCTTCCATTGGAAAATTCAAGATATTTTTGATAAATCGTAAACATGCACCAAACGGAGCGTGCATGACTTCACTCCACTCCTTAATGAATTTATTAACTGTAGTTACATGTTTCATCCATGTCTGTTCACGGCCTATGCCGGTCGCTGAGTCGAATCACTGTTACTTTTACATAATATGTGGTGATCGATAAAAACATACCACAAAATGGACAAATAATAAGTAAAAGCATATCACTGGTATTAAAGGAATAATGTTTTTCAAGTTGTAAAAAATATTATTGCTGCCCAGTGAATGCCAAAATGGAGGCCTTTTTATTTTATTCAGTTTATTCTCATGTTTAGTCAGCGAGCCGCACATTGTTTCATTTTATATGACTGCTTTTATTATATTTTATGTTTCATTAAATGCAACTTTTGCACAAGGTTAGACAGTGTTTTTTTAATCTATTTGTAGATTTATTATAAGGTATAATAGCTAATTTTTGTGTGGCTTTGCGCTCATTAACTTTGTTCCCAGCTGGGCCGAGCAAAGCGAGGAAAGCCGAATGCCACAATGTAGTTGATGGTCCCTGTGACAACTGCATCCAGAGGGAATTGAGGTATCAAAACCTTAAGATTAACATAATATTTGTATGCATGATTAAAAAAAATAAAAATTGTGCTGATAAAAAAAATTATGCTGATATAAAATACGTCTCCACATATTTTCGTTTTTTTGAAGAGCGAGAGCTCGTGAATTTGCGAGTGTTATCGAGCCAAGCATTTTGATAAGGAATATTTTAGCGAATTTTTAGCATCACTATCTCAGAGCTGCTTGTTGTGTCGCATTATTAAGAACTCGGGCTAATTTTGACTAAAACTAACGTAACTAAATAGAGCCAAAAGTTACTAAGTCCTAAAGGACATAGATTTTCTAAGATTGAGATTGCTGTGCGATAGAAGCTTAAAAGAAACGGTTCGATTTAAAATATCGTCTATTTCCGAAAATATTTAACATTATCACCGTGTACCTAAATGAATAACAATACAGCGGAAAAAAATGTTCCTGAAATACCTATATGTACGTAAAGCGATGAACAAAAGGTGAGCCTGCGCAGCGACAACTTATTATTTAGATAGCAGCTCTCGGTGTCCACACTAACGCTCCGGTAATAGTATCATAATATTAAATTATGTAATCACTTTTGTATTATTAAAATTGGAGTATTTTCACAATTGGGTGCAATGAAATGGAGCCAGCCACCTAAATATTTTCTCATGTGTCTCTCGCGAGGCGACACAGTTACCCTCTCCACACGTAATTGTAACTTTTTATTTCTATTTTGAGACTTGAACCCATTGTTATTGGTATGGGTATTTTAAAGAAATAGCTCAGGTGTCGTCTTAATGGTATTTAAAGTACTGGCTTCATTTCCTTGCTCCTTAGTGTCACTTTTTGTGCACATATTGAAAAACTATACTAATGAAAAGTTTTATATTTTAGAATCGAGATTTACCGCCAGAAAATGCAAAAGATGCACTGTGAGGAGGAGTACCAAAGCCTAATTTATAAAAAGAAATTAGAAGAATATGAAACTGGCCGGGCTTTGTTGAAAGCTGCTATTGGGCCTGAATTGTTTCGTATTCTGGACGAAGACCTTGAGGTGATTTTCTTACTTCATTTATTCAAGTTGATACTATACAGGTGTGCGTTTACATTCCCGCCATATAGTAATCAAGTAACTCCTTAAATAGCACAAGAATCAGAATTTATTGAAATCTCACTAGATTAGGTCCTATTATTACTTACCTATTACTATTTCTCTGTTATTTCATCATCAGCCTATCCACTGCTGGACATAGGCCTTTCCCAATAGTCGGCACATCTTCCGGTTCTCCACTTTTCGTATACACCTACCGCCCCTAAGGTTCGTAGGTCATCGGTCCACCTAGCGGGGGGGGGGGGGGCGTCCTACACTACATTGTGTTATTTAATTAATTTTATGTTTTCGCATTTTTAACCGACTTCAAAAAAGGAGGAGGTTCTCAATTCGGATGTTTATATATTTTTTTTTTTTTATGTATGTTCGGGCATAACTCCGTCATATGTAGACGGATTTTCAAAATTCTTTTTTTGTTCGAAAGGGGTTTATTCCGAAATGGTCCCATATAAATTTCATATAGATCTGATGATGAGTTTCGGAGACAGACAACGGAACTCTTAAAAAATGACAGCAAATCTACCGCAATTGCTGCTATCGCTTAAATATGCATTGTTTACGAAGGCCTTTACACGCGAAAGTATTTAAGTATATATGAAACTAAAAATTCAAAAATAAAATAACTTTTTAACAAAAAAAAAACCGCCTTCAAAGTACACTAAAAAGTAAGAAATAACTCTTATCTGACACTGTTTTGAAGTCAGCGAAATATTTTCTACAGAACACGTCATGCGATTTCGCTCACTTCAAAACAGTGTCAGATAAGAGTTATTTCTTACTTTTTAGTGTACTTTGAAGGCGGTTTTTTTTTTTGTTAAAAAGTTATTTTTATACAATTATTTGTTTCGTTGCTGATGAACTATACATATAAAATGCTTTGTCCTGAATGACTGACTGAGAATCAACGCACAGCCTAAACCGCTGATCGTAGAGACCTGAAACTTGGAGGGTGTGTTCTTTGTATGACGTAGGCATCAGATAAGAAAGGATTTTCCGAAATTCTACCCCTAAGGGGGAGAAAAACGGGGGCAAAGTTTGTATGGGACAACGTGATTCCTTGGTCCGATCTACTTAAAATTTTGCATAAACATTCTTTAACAGAATCGATGGAAGACGTGTTTCATATTTTATTGAAACTAATCGCCAAACGGGGTACAAAGGGGTAGAAAGTTATTTTCAAAACGTGTATGTGTGAGCAGGACTAAGCATTTTTTTTGTCTATCTAGCGTATAGGTTTTTATTGTTTGACCGCAGTGTCGTTGAGGCCAAAAAGTTTGTGTATTATGATATTTTTTTATGACAGCAGTGAAACTGTGAAACCCTAATTGTACGTTATTTGTGACTTTGTATCAGCGTTGCCAGACGACCCGATTTTTAGCCCAAAATTCAATGTCCCGCGCGTGACGGGTTCAGTCCCGCTTTTCGAGGATTACTCGACGGTGAAATCATCGTTGGACGTAGAAATGGGAAATTATGAAGACACCACTGCACAGAAATGGCACCATACTTCCCGTACAATTGTTGTGTAATTGGCTGTAAAAGCTGTAGTGAACGAAATTAACCAAAAGTAATTTTTGTTCAGTCCGGTCTCAGTTCTGGTCAGCAGTTGTAGTTAATGTTCCGCGCAAAAAAATTCAAACCGTTCGCGGGTGAAACCGCGGGGGTCTGCTAGTCATCATACTATAAAAAATACTTCTGTTTTCATGTCAATATCCTTCATTGTTTTAGGGCACATCACAGTCTAGTCAAGTGCAAGACATCTTAGCGCACTATAATCCTACACCAGCAGTAAAGCAGGTAAGTTTTCAAAATAATCATTTTTGGTATTTTCATTCACCTCGATTTTCAAATTAATTGCATTTTCACCCAGTATGCAAAGTAAAGGTTGTACGTAGTATGTATATACTCTGAGGTAAAGGTGTTCACCTTTATTTTGTTACGAGTATTATAGCTTGGCAAATAAGTTTAGAAAGAAATATTTTTTTGTATACTGACAACATTGTATTATCTGTGTTATTATTGGTTTTAGTGTGTGTTATAGCTTGAATAAATAAGTTGTGATACTTGCGCTGGTCATTTTGTACCATAAGTTACCTATTTAAGCATCCTATTTTTTTATGGTATTACCTAGGTTTGGCTAACTCGATTATGCTATAGGTCTCCGCTATAGGTTTCCATAGCACAAACTCTGCTTAGTTTGGGATCCGATGACCGTGTGTGAGGAATGTCCCTGGATATTTATTTATTTTATTATAATATTATTAATAATAAAATTAAACTCTTCATATTCCATTGCAAAGTTGAGTAAGTTGATATTATTGTACGGAACCCTCCGTGTGCAAGTTCGATTCGCATTTGGCCGGTACATTTTTGAATTGGCCAATATATTCCAAACTATGATATGAGATTAATCACGTGCATTATACAAGAATGAATTAGTTGACACATTGTTTATTCTAAAATATAATTTTCAAAACTAACATGCTTTATTTCCACAGGTAGCTCCCAATGTGCCTAATCAACTACTTTTGCAACTGATGGAATGTCTGCTAAACCAAAGAAACGTTGTTGATTCCGTAAGTACATCATACTAAACCAAGTAACACGTGTTTGTATAAGGTAGGATGGGCCGAATGTATCTTTGACCAAACATCAGCAATAAACAATACAAAATTATTTTTCATTTTGGTATGAAGTTTAAAAGTAGAACCTGATGAAAATAATTACACAGGAACGTAAAATTGACCATTGAATTTATTTTCTTCACTTGACACATGACATAACATATTTTTTTTACTCATACAATTTTGCCAGTTCTTTACTGAAGAGTTCGTTTACACTCAAACTCCTTCAATACTTTCCCTTAAACAACTGTTCAGCAATCGACAATACCCAGTAAGCGACAGAAGGAAGAGAAAGTCGCACGGGGTAGCCCTTTTGTTAGAATGTCAGCTACTTGTTGCACTGTACCGATTCTCTCAACTTCGATGGCACCTTCAGCAACCAACTCTCTCACAAAGAAGTGTCGAATACGTATGTGTTTCGTTCTCTTGTGAAACTCAGGATTGTGTGCAAGTCTCACTGCAGCTTCATTGTCCACACTCAGTGTCGGTATCTTCACAAGAGTAGTTAACTCTTTAAACACTCTTGTCAACCAGATGAGTTCTCTAGCTGCTTCGCTAGCTGCTACAATTTCAGCTTCTGTTGTGGATATTGCTACTGATGCTTGTCTTTGGCTAAGCCATGATACTGCACCACTTGAGTAGCAACAGACTACTCCAGTTGTAGATCGTCCAGTATCTCTATCTCCTCCATGGTCTGCATCGCTAAAACCTTTAAGTATTCCCGGAAGATACTGTGCTTTATATTTGATTGCATAGGAGCATGTTCTCTTGATATACCGCATGATCCTCTTTACTTTAAGCCAGTCTTCTTTGGAAGGAGATTCCAATTTCCGAGAGACAACTCCCACAGCATAAGCAATGTCTGGACGTGTTCCGACCATTAGATTAGCAAGAGCTCCTACAGCTTCTCGATAAGGAAAATGTTCAACTGTCGATGTTACAGCTTTCCCTGAATTTGTTGTCTCTTTTTCTATAGGAGTGCTAATAGGATTGCAATTAGCCATCCCAAAACGGTCTAATACTTTCTTGGCATAAGCTTCTTGACTGATAAAGATGGAACCATCTGCTTCTCTGATGATTTGTAGGCCCAAATAATAAGATGCAGGCTTCGTAGTAATCTGCAGTCTTTTCCTTAAATCATTCAGAAAGGAATTGGCTAAGTTCTCATCTGTGGCAGCTACTAATCCGTCATCGACATACAAGGTAATGAGTAGCTTCTTACCATTGTCAGTTTTGGTATATAGACAGCAGTCAGCCTCGCACTGCTTGAAGTCCATATCTAATAAAATTTCTTCAAAACAAGAGTTCCAGCACCTTGGAGCTTGTTTTAATCCGTATAAACTTCGATTAAGCTTCCAAACGTTTGATGTTCCGTCATTATAACCATCCGGTTGTTGCACATAAATCTCCTCTTTGAGCTTTCCATGAAGGAACGCAGTGCAGACATCAAATTGTACAAGATGCAAATTTTCTTGTGCGCTTACGCTCAATAGCGCTCTTACGGTTGCTAAACGGGCAACAGGACTGAAAGTTTGATCGTAGTCTTGTCCTTTCCTCTGCTTGTATCCTTTAACGACAAGACGAGCTTTATACTTGTCGATGGAGCCATCAGGATTATGTTTTACACGTAGTACCCACTTACATGGAAGAGCCTTCTTGCCCTTAGGTAACATAATAGGTGTCCAAACATTAAGGTCTTTCAGAGACTTCATTTCGCTATCCATCGCTTTAAGCCATTCATCATTGTCATTTCGTCTCATTGCATCTGAAAAATTTGAAGGAAACGATTCCGTCATGCACACGTAGTCATCAAATCTTTCAGGGCGCTTCAATAATGTGCGATCACGAAGATTATAGCGTGGCGGTTCTGCGTCATGAAATTCATCAAAATCTTGAAGGTCGGGTTCATGGACAAGGTTTTCCTGAAGTCCTTCTGGATTTTGCTCATGAACGTGGTCTTCTCCCAGGACTGGTTCCATATATTGTAAGCCTTATCTTCGTCGGCGCTATCAAACAATCGATATAATTCCAGCCACACTTCACGCGCACTCGTAAACCGCATTACTTTCCTCAGTGTCTCTTCCTGCATATTGGTTGTTAGTATCAGAAGAGCGTTTGCATCTGCTTTAACAAAGCGCTCTAAGTTAATGTTAAAAGCACTTATATCAGCATCGCCAGCTCCAGTCGCTGGTGCAATAGGTCTATGGAACGAGCCATCAATGATTTCTAACGCATGCGGAATCATGCGTAGAAGGCACATGACTTTGTATTTCCACGTATCCCAATTGGATTTCCCTTCTAAGAGACCAATTTTAAATTTTCCCGTAAAATTTTCCATTTTCGCCCATAACCTGATGAAAATAATTATACAGGAACGTAAAATTGACCATTGAATTTATTTTCTTCACTTGACACATGACATAACATATTTTTTTACTCATACAATTTTGCCAGTTCTTTACTGAAGAGTTCGTTTACACTCAAACTCCTTCAATAGAACCTCTCCCGTTGGGACATTTATGATGCTCATCATTGTCAATCACAACATAGTATAAAATGAAGTCGCTTTCCGCGTTTGTGTCTGTTTATCCGCTAACTCCTTTTAAACCACACAACAGATTTTGATGCGGTTTTCACTATCAGTTAGTTAATACTAGTATTAGAGTATTCGCGATATAGTGAACGGGCGGGCCAAGATAGGCGCGGGCGTTCAATTCGCTCGACAGTACATTACGATATTGCACGGGGCGGGTCGCTAGTATGTAATAAAAAGAAAAAAAAACACTTTATTACAACTAATTGCACAGTACAGAACATAATTAAATTAATTCTTATAGACACCGGCTACACCTTTACTGGATGTGGAGGAGTTGGTGCAAACAATACTCGCTCTGAGACGCAGACACAGTCCCGCTCCGAGTCGCTCCTCTTCCGATGTGCTCAATACCATCTTGGAGGCGATGCGCAACTGTAAGTACACTATGTGCAACCCGTGGCCTGACCTTGGCGATAACTGACTCAAGTGCACCTCCACCTTCGGTACTTGACGTCGCGTCTACTAGAAGCGGTCCCGATGACGCGTGTGTCGTGTTACAGCCGCGGCGTCGGGCTCGTCCCAGGAGCGCGCCGAGCCGCCCGCCGAGCGCGCCGGCCCCTCCGCCGGCCCCTCGGCTGGCCCCTCCGCCGGCCCCTCCGGTGCCTACCCGCGCTTCGTGAACGGACAGAGGACCGAGAGTGTCCCGCCGGCCGCGGCGGCGCGCTACCCGGCGGCGCAGAGCTACCCCCCGCCCCCCGCGCCGCAGCCGGCCGGCGCGTACCCCGCGTACCAGCCCGCCGTGCCGCCGCCCGCGCGCCACTACTACCCGCAGCCGCACCCGCACCAGCACTACCCCGCGGCCGCCCCGGCCCCGGCGGCGGCGTACGGCCCGCGTGGGGCCCCGCCGCCCCCGCACGCCGCGCCCGCCCCGCCCGCGCCCGCGCCCGCGCCGCACAACGCGCACTACTCGTACCCGCCCGCGGCGTGGCGCCACCCCGCACAGGCGCGCTACTACCCGCCCGCGCAGTAGCACTAGCCGCCACAACACGCACCACACACCGCACACCGCACCGAGGTATGTACCCGCCACCCACCGAGCCGGAGGAGATTAACCAATTTTACACTTCTAGTAGATTTACGGAATGTAAAGACTGATTTTTTATATTAGCTCCTAAATAATTACAATATTTTTTACGATGACCTATATCTGTTTTAGGATCATAGTTAAGTTCACTATATTCAAGGCAGTCCAAATATAATGTGACTAGTATTTGATTAGAACAAAGGCAATTTAATATAACTATGCAAGGGGTTACTCGGTACTTTGAAATATAATTTTACTTAACTTGTGTTTGAATCCCATATCTGCCGGATCATAGCTACATTTTCGAGACGGTTTTATTATTTTACCATACATATAAATCTCTTCCAAAATATTGAACAATTTATAGGGAAATAATAGTATATGTGTAAGGGGTCAAAAATCTATTAAAAATCATATTGCCCGATATTTATTGTTGCTGAATAACCTTATTTCATAGTATAACCTTTTTAGGGTTATTATATAAAAAAGGGATCTATTTTAGTTCTGTCCGTCCATCTTGCATATACTTGACCGGTATATTTAAATGTTAATAGTATTTTGTAACAGTATTTTTAAATGTAGGAAAATTCGTGCCCATTTTTGCTCAAATTACGTGTTATACATATATGATTGATGTGTTGTGACTGATTGTATTTTTTATAATATAAGTAATTCGATTTAATTTTATGCGAATTTATAACATTATTATGTCAAACTTTAATGAAAATTAAAGTATTTTATTTGCTATGCGATTTCGATTTTAATGGAATTTCACAATGTCTTCTGTGCCACTGTGAAATCATGTGCAAATTTTAGCAATTAACACAGTTAGTATTATATATCTTAGTTTATGAGAACTCTTGCCACATAAGAATAGGTAGATAAAAGATGGGTATACATTTTTTTAGTCTCTTTCGAGCTCTACCAGGTAATTTTAATGGTCTAAAACACTACGGGTACATACTATAATTGGACCAGTTATAACTTTGCTGTATTCCAAATTCGACCATTCATGACTATGTTTTACATTTTCTTATTTTTTTTTGTATTCGTAATTATGTTACTTGGCGATCCGTTTCTTCGGGTAATTTCTCTTAAAAGTGGTTTTACCTTTAGCGACCTAAGCTTCAGCCACGTTCGGAATCGTCCACCTTCGACATCTGACAAAATGATACGAAGTCTTGGCCAAAGCGGAAGGTTTCTAGCAAACGCCGAATGTGAATGCAGAGTGATTATTTTTTAAAAAGTTGACAGGTTATTTTCTAATCATAGGTCATTCGTTATGTTGTTGATATACAGTCAACATAAAAAAATCATTAATAAATTCATTGCCAAGCTTCAACAAAATTTCTTAGGGTTATATTAAACTTTCGGCTCCAGCCGTAGGCTGTGGCGATTGATGATTAATCGGCTACCGCCAGAAATCAACCTTCGGTCGGACACTAGCGACATTATTGGCTAACGGTAGGTTATTACGAAATACAATGTAGGTTAGTAAACAATTATGATCTTTTTCCAGAGGGAAATAATGTACCGTAGATTTTAGGCTTAAACTGACTTCAAATTGCTTTGATTTTTTTTACATTTGTGGCCAAATTTGCCCTATGACATTGATTTCTGATATGTTTTCCCACATAAAACCGTGTATTCGTTTCTAAGTTAGAGATAAGTTAGTCTGGTAGAAAGCCAGCATTATGCGCTCGACGTATTCAAAAACGTTTTTGAAGTAAATTAACATTCTAAGGCATTTGTTTCATCAACAACAACAAAAAAGATAGAATTACTAAAATATTAGTTTTTATAAAATCTGTTTTAGATGCTTATGTGCTTCGCATTTGCAAAATAATGCTTGGATTTTTTTAATAGTTTTTGATGAACTATACAATTGTGTATGTAAGGGTGTCTAGTGTTATTGAATTTGCTGATGCGTATAATGCCTACATATTTTAGTGCTGCAATCACACGGACGAAGCGCAGTGAATTTACTATTCCCAGAGCACATCACGAAATGTGGCAATTGAATTTGTCTATTGTAGTTATTATCTGCCGTTACTACCTGATCCATGGCAATAGAAACTTCGCTGTGCTACCTGTCCTGTACCCCTATTGAGAATTAATAGAAATGGCGCCTGACGAATTTATATATAATACATCGTGTAACATAGTAAAAGCTCTTACAACCCAACAAAAAAGAACATAGAATTTGTACAACCTTTTTATAAAATCTGTTTTAGTTGCTTTGTATCAATTTAAAAAATAATTAGGGTTTTGGCTCCCAACTAAGAAGTTGTTGTATTCTGGATTGATAATGTTACACCTTGTGTTATGTTGACAAATATTATTGTTTATTACCATTGCTTGCGTTTTTTTAATATTTCTTGGTGACCGATAATACACTTTATGTGTATTAGGTATGTCTAGTATGTTTAATTAATTTGCTCATGCGTATAATGCCTTTGTATTTTAGTGCCGCATACACACGGACAAAGCACAGCGAATTTACTATTCCCAGAGCACACCACAAAATGTTGAATTTGACAATTGTAGTTATTATCTGCCATTACTACCTGATCAATAGAAATAGAAACTTCGCTGTGCTACCTGTCCTGTACCTCTATTGAGATATAATAGACATGGCACCTGAATAAATTATTCCATCTCACTTCGTATTTCGTTTTGTATTTCTAAAATAGTTTAAATTTATGTAAAGGTATTTTTTGAAATTCTATTTAGGACCCATGCTGGCGAGATAGGCTATGGCCCAAGTGGGTGAGTTAGCGCTAAATCGACTCTTCTAGTCTGATGTCCAGAAAATGAGAGCTAAATACACTGAATTTCAGTACCGTTTCGTGGTAGAACCAAACATACATAAAATAATTAATACTAACTTCAATGCGGTACGGCCGTTATTTACACAAATTCAATAAATTTTGTTAACCACATCTAATGAGTACAAGCTGCCATTTCTATTTATTTCTTTATCGAAACAATAAGAACTCGTGAATGTTTGAAAAACTGTGTCAATTAATTGTATCTTTCTTATTATATTAGTTGTGTTTTTGACAGCCCATGTGCTGAGACATAACAAACATAGATATAAGTCCTGTTTTCGAATCATTAGATCTCGAAATCATAATTAATAATCCTGTGATATTAGTTTCGTAATAATTTTTATGTAATGACTACGTTTAAAGACAAAAACTATGAAAGCTTTAAATGTAAATTTGACAAATAAATATTCAATAGTGTTGTCAAAATAAATATTTTTATATTCTACCAGTTAGGTAGTATCTTTTTAGCCAGTAAGGGCAAGTTCTGAACTACAGGTCTGACAGAAAAACGCTGAACGAAGCCATGAGCTGAATTAGCCTAAAGCTAGATGCTCACCAGGCCTGGTCTGGCGCATGCTCAAAATGATCCGGATAAATCCAAATTGAGAAAAGCATACAATTCTGAAAGCGCTCGTGGTCTAGCATGATTAGCCGCGTTTCTCTGGAAGTACACATTTTTTAAAATAAGTTTTAATGCCACTTTTAATTTATTCAAAATTCAGCTCATGATTCCTTTCAACGTTTTTCTCTCAGACCGGTGGTTCAGAATATGCTCATACTTGCTAAAATAAAAAATAAAAAAAACAGCCTGTGTATACCACATCGTACCAACGGCTATCTTTGTCAAAGGGAATATTGTGATATAATAACGCGTTCGACATCTCGGCAAACAATGGTTATTTTTTATTGTTATGTTTAAATGAATTAAATTTCCATTGGTTGAGCGTTCAGGTTCACAGTTGGGACCTCAGCATAGTATACTAGTATTTCTGTTGTAGTTATAGATTTAAATGTCATATATCAACCGCACCTTCTATCTTCTTCTTGGCGTATATAACATGCACCAGGCAAACAGGGTAATAAGTGCTTGTTAAATAAAATTAAATACTCATTAAACTGTGATACTGATGATAACTTAGATTTAAATTATACATTCGTTTTTTAAAGCAATTAATTTATGTGTAGTCTGACCGCATACTGCGCGAATAGACAGGTGGCTAGAAAGTCAAAAGTACATGAATTATATGCGAATATTTTTGTTTGATGGAAATGGACAGAGATAGACCCGAATATATAACTGGCAGTCGTTTTGGACACAAAGCAATTGTGGTCAGACTATAATATATAGTTTTAATATGAAAATGTAGACTGATTACTCCAATACTATTATCTAAAATTGATTACATGGATGAAAGTTGATTTTAATATTGCGTTTTTTTATGCTGTAAAAATCTCGTTAATGCTGACTAATACAAACCCCTAACTTGTAACTTACTAGGGAAACTAGTGAAATCGTTTACTGTTTTATGTCACTCTAAATATCAGCAACCAGCGATAATATTAATACTCTGTACCATAGCCAGTCCGACATTTGCGATCTTGTTTCTATTTCGGTAAAATTTTGTGGGTTTGAATTGGGTCAAATCGCTGTGCGATCTATATACTCTGCCAATTAAATCGGATACTGCTTGCGTGGCGCTGATCAGCGAAGGTAAATTAAACATTATGTATTGATTGCATTGCATTAATTCCATATTTTTACTGTTCATTATTTTACCCACTATTTTTATTTTCAGTCCACCTGGAGTTCGTTGGATGACAATTGACGTTACAGTGATGTAGAAGTGCTATGGACGCTTTTATTGATATAGTGAATTAAGTGAACTAAGTGTGAGGATTACTGTACAGTACATATTAATACATCCGTAGTCATCTATTTTTGCTATTAGGTCTGCCTTTTAGTTGTATGAGCTTTAAATAAAATAATATTATTCTGTACATAAAGTAAGATACCTGAATTTGACCACTTTTACCATAATTTTTCAAATGCAATAGAAAACGCCTTATTGTTTATTTTTAAGTATAATATATTAGACTCAAAGATTGAAAAGGGCAATTGAGCGAATTAATCGACAGAAAGTATAATGGCTTCTGAGATCCATACACACCACAATGCATTTTTAGAAGTTGGTTTATCAAAGGTATTTAGCTCGTCACATAAGAACTAAATCAAGTGCACTTAGGCAAAGGAGTATTGTTAACAGGGAGGTATTTGCCATGCAGTACTATTCAGGGATATTCAGATTTTTAAAATTATAGAATCATGGCGAGATCCATAAATCGATTTGTACAAAAAAAAAAACATTTTAGAGGGTTTTGAATCACTTCCAATGTTGAGATTACATTACCAGCTTCATTTTATTATAATTGAAATAAACCCCACGAAACATAACAACAACATAACGGTGTTGGTCGCGAATAGTCGCAATTCGCTGGCATGTCATAGAAATTCTCATTTTTATCCCGAGGTTCTAAAAATATTTTAAAAGGCTCAAGTTATTCCTTAGGCACCAAGGATCAAATTATAACTTCATTAAAAAAAAATGATTTTTAGTCCCTAAAAATCTTTATTTCTTTGTACAAATCTTGACATGATTCTTTATTAGGTAGGACTAAATAAATAAGAATGAATTATAATTATAATATGTTCATTAAAACAAGTACTTTTCAGCGAGCATTTTTAATATAATGCGAGACGTTAAATGCTAGGTCGTATTTTTTTATTGAAAATTTTTTGCTTCTGCGCCTACCGCCATGCCACTGCGCCATATCTATCTTTGAGTCTAGTATAGGTATCTTTATATTAGTCTACCTGTTTGTTGTGAAGCTATAAGTTCTAAATAAACTTATTATCTACCTATACATAGATAAAAACTATAAGTATCCACATCATTTTATAAATTTAATACAATATTAATGCCTGTTTATAAAATGTAAGATTATTTTGATTACAATTACTGATGTACGAATAAAGTCATTATAATGTTTTATTGAAGGTATTTTTCAACACACTCGCTCGTAAAGTGACATTTATTGCACCGTTTTTAGTATCTTAATGCAGCTTATTACGCATTAGTGCTTTTTACGTCACAGTTTTATGATAGGTATAATCCCGATTATGATAAGTTTATACCTCACTGCAAGTGATATGTGTGTAGACCAAGCATTCTTAATTTAAACGGGTAAAATAGTTTGACAGTTCACCGCTATCAAAAGAATAATAACTTGCGTTCTCATTGTGTGGTTTATTAAGTATTATCCTAACTAATATTATAAATGCGAAAGTGAGTTTGTTTTGTTTGTTTGTTACGCCATCACGCCTCAACTACTGAACGGATCATAATTAAATTTGGCATGCAGATAGCCTGTGGTATGTAGAAGGACATAGGCTACATTTTATCCCAGGAATGCGGGTGAAACCGCGGGGGAGAGCTAGTCAAAAATATACTAAAAAATACAAGTCTGTTTTTTTCCTCGCAAGTGTGTTGAAAAACGTCGTATGACGCGTGTGCATTGATTATTACACTCTCGGCTCACTTATCGCGCTTAACACTGCCTCGAGTGTTAATAACCAACTTTGCACACATGTATCATAATTTACTATTAGCTTAGGAATAGAAACTACTTTTCAGTTTTTATTTAAGTAACACTTTTTTCGTCAATTTAGAACCCAGCACTAACAACAAAAAAGTTAAAAATATCGAATACATTTACCACCAACGAATAAAGATCGAAGATCCGCGTAAATCAAATAGCATCGTTCAATGTCAAAGATGCCAGCAGTACGGCCACTGTAAAAACAACTGCATGCGGCCCTACCGATGTGTAAAATGCGGTGAAGGCCACAAAACATCTGACTGCCCCAAAACAGACAGAAACAAGCCTGCAAAATGTGCATTATGCTCATGCGACCATCCTGCAAACTACAAAGGATGTCAGGTCTACAAAGAGATTCTGGCTAGAAAATCGAAAAAGAACAAATATCTTAGCGATCCTACCACAAATTATGCATCTAAAACCACAGACACGGCAAAGGTTCAAAGTGAACCCCATCAACCCCGACAGCGACGAACATGGCAGACCTACTCTGACGCAACTTCTAGTCATCACCACAAACAACAATCCGAAAAGAATTCCAGTGACCAAGGCAATAAACAAAACTTTCCAATTGAACAACTGCTGATTAAACAAAGCGAAAAAGTTGATCTACTCCTACAACAAATAAGCACCCTCATAGGTCTTTTGACAACCGTCATAACAAAGCTAACTCACTAATGGCTCTGTTGCGCATTGCTACTTGGAACATAAATGGCTTATCTTCTAGTACCCATGAGCTTGAAGCTCTAATTATATCTAATAAACTCGATGCGGTTCTGATATCTGAATCCCATGCGACAAAAAACAGCTCATACCAAATTAAAGGCTATATATAATATATACTTCACACCTCACCCAAGTGGTGGAGCGCATGCTGGCACTGCATTGGTTATTAGATCTAACCTTAAACACCTTTGGAAGCTTATTCGACCGCTCAACTACAAGCCACGTCGGTCAGGTTGGAGGACCGGTCAGGTGCGATCACATTGTCGGCGGTGTACTGTCCTCCACGACATAAGATATCTGACGACATGTTCTCCAAATACTTTCAAACACTTGGCCACCGGTTTATTGCTGGAGGCGACTGGAATGCAAAACATACATATTGGGGCTCTCGCTGTTCAGTGACTAGAGGTCGCGAATTGAAAAGTAGTGTAGATAACAACTTCCTGCAGCCACTGTCGTCAGGTGAACCCTCCTACTGGCCCTCTGATCCCAAAAAGTTGCCTGATCTTCTAGATTTCTTCATAACCAAAGGTGTTGGACATCTGTATTCAACAATTGAATCAAGTTTGGATGGGTCCTCTGATCATACACCGGTAGTATTGTCAGTGAGCACTACAGTAATTACCCAGGAAAAAAAAGAGTCACTGAGTAATCGCAAAACTGATTGGGATGGTTTTAGAATGTATATCGAAAACCATATAAATCTAAAGGTTTCCTTAAAGAGTCAAGACGAGGTCGACGATGCCTGCAGGTACATAACCAACCTTATACAAGTGGCCGCTTGGTTGAACACGCCGAACATAGGAAAAACGTCCAAGGCTCCTTCATTGCCAGTCGACATAAGAAAGAAAATAGCAGAAAAACGCCGCTTGAGAGGAATATGGCAAAGATCACGACACCCAGCTGATAAAACAATACTAAATCGAGCATCTAAGGAGCTGAAAACCTCTCTTCAAGCATCCGCTAATATTAGTTTTAGATCCATCCTGGAAAATATGACGCCTACTGGTCGGGGCGAATATTCGCTCTGGAAGGCAACAAAGAACCTGGATAGACCTCAGCAATCCTTCCCTCCTATTAAAACTCGGTGCACCTGGGCAAGAACCGATACCGAGAAAGCGGAAGCATTCGCTACACACTTAGCCACAGTCTTCAAACCCAACGATGCTTATGTCAACGAATCTGAACTGGACGAGATTCTTTCACAAGACCTCCAAATGACTTTACCAATCCGACCTACATCACCAAAAGAAATCGTACGTGTGATAAAAACTTTAGACTCCAATAAAGCTCCAGGTTTTGATTTAATTACATCCAAGATCCTGAAAGAGCTTCCAAAAAAGGGTATTACTTTCCTGGCGTGTCTCTTCAATGCCATCCTGAGGACATCCCATTTTCCAGACCTCTGGAAAATATCCACAATAATAATGCTACACAAGCCAGGAAAACCAGCACAAGAAGTTACCTCTTATAGACCAATAAGCCTGACTCCGGTGCTCTCCAAGCTTTGGGAGAGGATTTTTCTTACACGCCTAAAATCCTTCATGGATGACTGTGACGCGATCCCATCTCACCAGTTTGGTTTTCGAAAATCACATTCGACTGTTGAGCAAGTGCATAGAGTTTTCGATAGAGTTTGGCATAAAGGTTTGTTGACCAAGATAAAGATGCTTCTTCCTCATTCGTTGTTCCTCATCGTAGAGTCATACCTGTCAGATAGAACCTACCAAGTAAAGCTGGGGGCCGCAAGATCAGCGTTACACAAAATCCAGGCTGGAGTTCCGCAAGGTTCTGTTCTGGGGCCAGTTCTATATAACATTTTTACGTCAGATCTTCCTACATCTAATGAAATTACGATAGCCACCTATGCCGATGACATAGCGTACCTGGCTTGTGACGAAAATCCAACAACGGCTAGTAACAAACTACAAAAGCATCTGGATAAAACTCAAAATTGGCTCACTAAATGGCGCATCCGTGCTAGTGCACAAAAGTCGAACCATATCACATTTGCACTGAGAAAACAAGATTGCCCTCCAGTGAGACTTGGAGACGATATATTGCCACACTGTGATTGCATCAAATACCTTGGTTTCCACCTGGACCGACGGTTGACATGGAAGAATCACATTAAGCAAAAAAGAGATGAGATCAACATCAAATACAGAAATTTGTACTGGCTCATGGGCAGAAACTCTGTATTATCAGTGGACAACAAACTCCTCATTTATAACTCCATTTTGAAGCCTATCTGGACATATGGTCTCCAATTGTGGGGAGTAGCCAGTAAGAGTAACATCACCTGCCTTCAAAGAGTGCAAAACAGTATACTGAGAGCCATTGTTAATGCGCCATGGTTTACTAAGAACGAAGATGTTCATGAATATCTGAACATGCCGACAGTTGCATCAGAGATACAGCGTTATAAAACACAACATGCTGAGCGTCTGTCATCCCACCCAAACCCACTTGTTGCTGAGCTGCTGAATAAATCAAATATGGTCCAAAGGCTAAAAAGAGACCAAGTTATTTAAGCTTGAATTGTTGGCACTGGCCACCGTTCTTACACGTCAAAAATCACACACCGCATTCGCTTAAAGTCTGGCGACTGATTGCGAATTAAATTCAGAAAAAAAAAAAATAAAAAAAAAAAAATTTAAGTAGCACATATGTTTATTTTAAACAATTCCACCAATGTTCGTGTGTGATGGAGATTCATTTATGAAAATTTGCTTTTTGAATAAATGCCCTCGATACGATATCTATATTTTTCCGGGGCCCCTAAGCTCAGGGTGCATCGGACTCTGACTTACAAACTATAAATTGAACACAGAGATATAAGAAGGAGCAGATGAAGAATTAGCTATAAATTGCGTAGCAATTACGCCTACATAGGTAGTGTAGTCATTACAGACCTGAACTAAGGCTGGTAACGATTTATGTACATACATTAATGACTGGCGGGCGGGGCGTTGCCGGCGGAGATAAGCCATAGTATTATTATAAATGAGAAAGTAGCTCTGTTTGTTTGTTTGTTACGCTTTCACGCCTCAACTACTCATCCGATCATCATGAAATTTAGCATACAGATAGACTGGTATGGAGAAGGATATAAACTAAGGCTGCATTCCGAATTAATGATATAATCGCTGTAATCGATTTGAGCGTGCTTAAACCCGTTCCATATTACCTTGAGCGCCATCACGATGTCCCGTGAAACGTCATAGATGACGTCATGACATGCGCCATCTTGCGCTCACACCGACCATGCCCTAAACTGATATCACCGTGAGCGCTGTCAAAATGTTATTGTGTTTTCGGCAAAAATCTAATAAGACTTTTGGTTTTCCATATGGCAAAGATACTTTTTATGATTTTATGAGAGAAAAATAATAAAAAATGCGGATATTCCTTTTTGCGAGTCAACTAATAAAAGATATAAGGAGTTGTAGCGCATTTTTAATTCAGATTTTAATTAAATTCTCAAATGTTCTGTTTTGAATACTGTGAGCGCGATAACGGGCGTTCCGAATTGTTTACAGTTCTCAGCTGTCATTATCGTGATATCTAACTCGGTACGCAAATTATTGCTGTGAGCACTGTGAGCGATATTATCTAATTCGGAAGGCAGCCTAATTTTTAATTTATTATGCTTTCTTAAATACAATAATTATAGGTAGTGTTATTTGAATGCGTGTCCATTGTTTTCGAATATGAATAATAATATTTAATTTACCCAATCCGTCTCCTTGATCTATTCCCAACGGCCCCATTGATGTTGCCGTTGGGTATTTAATAAAATAATTTAAAATTGTTCTCAACCTTACCATTGCTCTATCCCCATTGATGGGGCCGTTGGGAACTGAATAAAATAATTAAATATTATTCCCAACCTTCCCATTGATGGGGCACCCCGGCCGTTGGGAATTGAATAAAATAATGAAAAATTGTTCCCAACGTCCCTATTGATGCCGTGCAAATCGGATCTCGTCTCCTCGATACTACCCTCCTATGTTAATGTAAAAGTTCGAAACTCGGTATATCCTAAGATTTAACTGCAAAACCTAAAGATTTACCAAGTCTTCATGGTAGGATTCCGAACTGGGGCTCTACCGCGTAACTTCGGTGGTAATCGTAACGAACACTATTAATTATTTCATATTGTGTGCGGAAAAAAGTATGGATGATTTTTGTTTAGGCCTGCAGGTACCTGAAAATTTCCACTACGCGGGGACAAGTTAGCAGGTATTTTAATTATTTCTGATGTTCTTACGTTTGAAGTACGTACTTTAACACTTAATAAGTAATATCTGGCGGCCCTGGGATCGCAGTCTAGATTCATGTGTGGAGTTTAGAGTTGGCAGCACTGTCGCAAATAAAACTTATTTATCTGTGTTCATTCCTACGACTAGCACAGTTCACGTTCATTAGTCTTTCCCCCTCTCCCTCCCTCCATGTATAATCCTATTGATCCTAACGTAGACAGAAAATCTTCACTCTACGAGTCCTAACATTACTATGGTGATGCGAACATAACTGGCCCGGTGGCCAAAAGAGGAACTAATGACGCCATTTGGAAATGTCAATCTTGCTGTTGCCATTCGCCATTGATCAAAGAGAATATAACCCAAGAATCTTATATAAGATTCTTGATATAACTGGATATAACCACTACGTTCATACCAAATGCGATAACAGGTTATCTCGCAGCGGGCCAGATAAATTTGATGGCAAGATTCTGTTTAGGGATGCAAATATGGTAACGAAAAACATCGATGTTATGATCTTATGTATCGATGTTTAAAAACTTTAAATTTAAGAAAAACCTAGAAATGTATGGTCGGCTAAATCGTCACAGTTTTTTTTACTGTGTCGTTACCATAGAATAAAGATTGTCGTTACGGTGTAGTTATCTTCTTCTTCTTATTTTTAATTTTGGCAACCAAGCCCAAATTAGGGCTCATTTCTGCCAGTGTCGAGTTATATTATAGTTTCCAGTCACAATAAATCACTTCACATTATAGTCCTCAGTCAGTCACCGTCCATAAAAGTCATGTTTTACTACAATGGTGGTCATTGTACTAAAACTCTTCACGGACATTTTGAGACAACTTGAAAAGTCACGATACACATAATTCATTTCATTTCCCTTCACTGGTGCACATCGATGATCTTTATTGGGTAAAATACCACCAAAAATACACAATAAAACTCAAATTACACAAATTTATGAAAATAAAAATGAAAATGCTACGTCACTCTGCAAGTTCCCGCCAAAAAGTTGGTGTAGTTATCGTCTAATGTGTAAACGGATTAGCCACAGACCACTATAGGGGATACACAGACCACTATAGGGGATACTACGGATTAGCCAAGGAATTTTTATACTACGTAACTGGAAGGCTCACTGATACAAAAAACGCGGTCCCAAAGAGACTTACTTTTTAGGCGCTGTGTCTCTTCCTAAGAGCGCGACCATAATTTATGAACTTAGCAGGAACATTTTCGGAATTAGACAATTTGTTGGACTAAAAATAATTATATTCCATTTGAATTATTTTTATACTGTCAGCAATATACATTGAGCGATAGGCAGGTACCTACCGAGAAATATAATCACTGTTCGAAAGAAACTGTAATATTACCATTGAACCAAATATAAGATAATATTGTATTTATTGAGCAGATAGAACTTTCTCTTGGTTGTTATGTTAGTCGCATTTCACTAGAGATAGGGAGTCAAATCTTTTTTTTTTATCAAAGACAATTTGATTATATAATATACATTGCTAATTTTTCTCAATCAATGGTAGATTATAATTTTCAAGCTAAGATTCTTAATTCACTGTAATAGGGCTGTTTCTTGAGTAAAAACAATATTTTTATTAGATTATTAACAATATTGAATACGTATTATTTGCTTTACCAAATAATAAAAAATATACAAAGATGCGTCAAAGTTACGTCACGAGTCCCCCGGGACGTAACTTTGACGTAAACAGTGAACTACAACGTGACGTCACTCACGCAGTACTTGAACACACCATATCTGGGTATCATTTTTATTTAAAAAGGTGTTTCTTATGATACCTTTATGCTCAAAATATCTGTCAAAATGTTGATAATTCGAATCAATTTGAACCTTTAGTTCACGATTTGACATGTATTTTGACCATAGAGCTATCATAAGAAAACTCCTCATTGACAAAAGAAAAAATACGTGTGAAATATTTTTTCATTATGAAATTGACGGACTAAATAGATTTTCCCCCTTACTCATAAAGCGCTATTTAACTAATATACTGTTTAAAGGGTCACGTAAATAATGTCACATTATTGGATAGTGACAATAGAGTGACTTTGGGGGGTTTGTTAAGGAATCTGGCATATTATACTTGTTATAGGTACTTCTCTTACTTGTAATTATACTTAAAACTGTAATGATTTCACAATAAATAATAAATTTATGCAGTATCAATGTACATACATACATGGGAATAAAAACAATACAGTTTTGTACAAAAATATATATTTCAAAACCATAAGTTGACAATCTGTGATTTACTCAATAATCTATACTAATATTTTAAAGAGGAAAGATTTGATTGTTTGTTTGTATTGAATAGGCTCCGAAAGTACTGAACCGATTTGAAAAATTATTTCACTGTTGGGAAGCTACACTATCCCCGGGTGACATAGGTTATAATATATTTTCAAAAAAGTTAGGGATCCTTATTAAAACTCCAATATTGTAAACCAAGGTGTAAAAAAATTACCTAAAATATTCATTACATCGCGTGCACTGCGAAAACTATCGATGATAGAATAAAATAATGTACTACGACTTTGCAGAGCACATTATTATTTACAAAAAGTGTCGCGATACCATATGTCTAACTATTATAGTTATGCCACAATAAGTGTTTTTTTCTTTTAAAAATTTAATTGATTTGCCGCCGCTAGAAATGGCTCTCTACTTGTATCTTGGTATTAATCCTTAACAAAATAAATTACTTCATATTCAAGACTGCTTCAATACCTTTATATAACTTTTTGAATTATTCAATTCGGACATTCCATTCGAAAGATATCACGAAACCTAACCTAACCTAAAGAAAGAAAGAAAGAAAAGAAAAACCTAACCTAAAGTGTAGAAAAAACACGTCACTGAGGTACGGGTCGTACGGGAGGGAGTAAATGTCATGGAATGAAGTGCCAGCATACATTCTAGCATAGCAGGGTAGGGTAGGGTATCACCGCAGGGTAGGGTAGCACTACGGGAACGAAGTCGCGCCGGGCAGCTAGTATATAATAAGCGTTTATGTTCAGGCTACTTGTGGCCCATAGATATATACGTTTAGTAAAATAGTAGGAATTGCTTCAGGTTTAAGCCTCTTTTTAACTTTTGTTAGAAAGTCTTCGTCTTTGAAATATAAGTTGCATGCCACAGAATAAAGTTTCCAGTTTGCAATGCCTCCATCCATTTATTTTTCATTTCTTCCTTAACAGGCAATCTAAAACACACTGAAAAGAAAATACAATGAAACGTATTAACATCACGAAGTGAAATAGTAAATCACAGAGTACTTTATATATACTTGAAAATAGTCATCATCATCATCATCAGCCTATAATGTCTAACTGCTGAGTACAGGCCTCCTTTCACAAATGAGGGTGAAAGGGGAATGGGCAGATACTCCACCACGCGTGCCTTCTGTGGATCGGTGGAGGTAGGCTAGTAGTCAACCTACTGTTCGAGTTTTCAAGCCGCCTAGGAGGCCTCCATCTAGCTTAAGGACTATCACAATTTAGTGATAACCGGGACCGACGGCTTTACGTGCCTTCTGAAGCACGTAAACGCTCGATCTGAAATACCTATCCAGCCAGGTACCGACCACGACGGTGGTAGCTTAACTTAACAACTTACGCCGCTACTGATCACAGTGGATAAGAGCAACCAGGGTGGATGTCCAATGCAAAATTGGATGGCATTTTAGACAATTTTCATGCTTATGTCCCTTTGAGTATTTTTATAAACGCATATGGCCATACGGCCAATTTACTTTGGCAGAGGGGGTTGCCTGTGTTTGGCGCCTCCCTATATATTGGATACTCAAAAGTTATGTCCTAATAATTTTAAGGCTAGCGATTTTCAATCAGGTAGGATGCGACTTCTTATTATATGTGAAACAATAAAATAACTTCTCGTGTCTACTAGGTACATACTTATGTCCTTGTGTATAAAGTAATAAATTATTTCCATTAGGTCAAAAAATACCTTAAAGAATATTAACACGACCGATAAACCATACAGAGACTTTACTACCAAGTGATATTGTTTTTATTTGTGCAATGTTTGTAAATTTTAGATCAAATATAATTAATAAATATGCATAAAATATAAAAAGCATGTTTCATTTGATCTAAATTAGTTTTATTTCTACAAAGAATACATGTTTATACATTACTAGCTGCCCGGCGCGACTTCGTTCGCGTGGTGCTACCCTACTCTATGGTGCTACCCTACCCTACCCTACCCTACCCCACCTTACCCTACTCTACCCCACCCTACCCTACCCTACTTTCTTTGCTTTAAACCTCACGGAGCCCGAGACCTTTCCAACGAATGCAAAACCGTGGAAATCGGTTCGTGCGTTCTGGAGTTATAGCGTCAGGAAGGAAAACCCGACTTATTTTTATATAGTAGAAAACCAAATAAGATTTTTAAAACTTTATACCTATTAGTATAAATATCTGCAAAGAACATAGTAGAAGTAGTAAAATGATTTTGATCCAGATTTTCTTGTTCCGCCAGAATACTGTAGGCATTAATATCTAGTTCATTTATTTTCGGGAGGATAGTATTGCTATTTATATCAAAAAAAAATTCAGGACCACGTGCACTTATGCAATATGCTGCATCGGGATTATTTATTAAATCTCCAAACATGTTATCATAGTCCAATAACCTGCAACAATAGAAATATGAATGTAGTTACTTATCATTATATTAAAATTAAATACAAAAACCGAGGAGTAAACAACAACTAATTAATGAAACAATTTTTTCACATTCAATGGTCCCATTAGTTCTCGCGAGAGACACACGTCCTATAATAACAATTGATGTCATTGTTTTTTTTTTTTTACTATGAGCCAAAGTATTAAAAGCTGTGTGAAAATCCTAGTTAAATTCTGTGATGCTGCTTGGACTGCACTCTCTGTATATCGTTTCTTCATAATTAAATTATATCATATTTAGCCAACAGATACGCTAACATTGAGCTATTATTACTTATTAGTACGGGTTAAAAAGTTTTGCTCCTTTGTAATTTGCTTTCGTTTAATCATTTTCATGTTTGCTATTAATATCAATAACTATTTAATAAAAGTTTTTTTTTTACATAGTCGATTTGAAATTAATAAAAAGGTCGGAAACCTTCCGTTGTTGGCCTAAGTGGCAACACTAAAGGACGGTGACAGAATATTTTGATTTGACACTTTAATTTGTTGTGGACAGCGCCACCCAGTTATTTTTCAGCAACTCCTTAAATACCTAGAAGAAAATATCTCATTGAATAAAAAATGGACGTTATTTCATACTGAATTATTTTAAGTTCAAAATCCTTTGTTCATCAAAAGTCGAGTTAGCTATCCAGTTACGTAGTAATACTATCCTTCGCCTTAGCATCTCGTCTGTGGTTATATATGGGTTGTATCCACTCTTGGTTTTAAGGTATCTCTCTTTGATCTCTTTCTACTAGTTTCTTCTTCTTCTTCTTATTTTTAATTTTGGCAACCAAGCCCAAATTAGGGCTCATTTCTGCCAGTGTCGAGTTATATTATAGTATCCAGTCACAAAATCACTTCACATTATAGTCCTCAGTCAGTCACCGTCCATAAAAGTCATGTTTTACTACAATGGTGGTCATTGTACTAAAACTCTTCACGGACATTTTGAGACAACTTGAAAAGTAACGATACACATAATTCATTTCATTTCACTTCACTGGTGCACATGGATGATCTTTATTGGGTAAAATACCACCAATAATACACAATAAAACTCAAAATACACAAAATGAAAATGAAAATGAAAATGAAAATGCTACGTCACTCTGCAAGTTCCCGCCAAAAAGTCTTCTACTAGTTTGTGGTTGGTTGGTTGCGTGATTAGGGTTGGTTGTGTGAATGAATCTGTGGCACAGATTAGTATCTGTTGCCTGGCAATGTTCTAATCAAAATAACCCACTGTATCGAATGACAGTGCAAAGTTCTTACTCGACGTTCTCGCCCCTCTCTTCCTTCCTTCGCCCCCGCCATGACCCATGCCGGCCATTTTATTTTCATTTCATTCCACAGAGTACTTTTTATAACTACCTAGCAATTCCATTCGTCAATATGCACCTGTCATCAAACACGTGTTTGTTTTGATGAGAACTTAAGTTCTTATGTCGATTTATTTCCACCTCTTTTAATCCATAAATTCAGTGTTTTCCGTATTTGTATGACGAGATGTGTTGTATTGATAAATTTCCGCCACTTTAACAACATTTCAATACAGTGATTTCGGCATTTTTAAGTTTCGAAAATGTTGTATGCCCAAGTGCAACAGTTTACGCCAAGACGTTAAACTACATCAGTTTTCTATAAGTGAGGAAAATAAGAGACAGTGGATAAAGTGTATTAATTGTGAGACAATAACTTAACAGCGATCCACGCAAATTATATGTTTGTCACCTGAAGAGTGGCGCATATCGAAGCTTGGAGATTTCTTCAGGGAACCCGACAAATATCTTTTTTGAAGCAGGTAAACAACTATCGATCTACAAGTTGACTGTAATAATATAATATCTTATTATTATATGTATTATTCCTAGTCAACTCATAACATTTAAAGCTATAACCCAACCTTTGTGGTTGTGAAGGCATATTAAGTCTAACCCAAAATAAATGCCTGGCAAATGCAGTTATATTGAGATATATATAACACATTAATAACCATGGCTCCACCAGAGTTAGAAATATATTGTTTTATACGGTTAGTTCACCCTTATTCCTTATTTATTTTAACATAGGTTGACGGGCCAGTTGGTTAAGATTCCACCTGTTGCACCGCAGGTCGTGGGTTTGATTCCCACACAGGACATGCATTTGTGTGCATGAACATGTCTACATGTCCTGAGTCTGGGTGTAATTATGTATATTAAGATTGATTAATTATGTATTTACAAACTAAAAGTAGTATAATAATATGTAGTATATCAGTTATCTGGTTTCCATAGTACAAGCTCTGCTTAAGTTGGGATCAGATGACTGTGTGTGAGGAATGTCCCAGGATATTTATATATAGTTACAGAGATAAATTGCATTTTTTCAGATAACAAGAAAACTGTATGCGGTGATCATAGTTAGTCAAAGAAGTGCCACATTGATCATTCATATTACCAATGAAAGTCGCAAGAACAAGTTTTTGGTATGTATACATCATCCAGCACATTTTGAATAAATTAAAAGAAATAATATAAAAGTAAAATTAAATTAAATTAAAAGTTTACTTTGATTATAAAATACTACTATGGGTAATGGACATGCCATTTATAGATCTTTACTCACTGGACTAGAGCATGATGAGGCTGTTTCCACTTTACACAAGAATATTTAACATTCTGTCCATATTGATGATACATGAACGTTTAGGTTTTAAAATAATAACAGCTCATACAAATTTTCAGATACCTCGGTCCAACCATCAGCTGCGAGCCATCAAAGTAATGCCACATGTGTGTCTCTGAATAACACAATGCAAATGAACTCAGGTAATTTTTTGTCATTTAATATAATCTTATCTAGTAATGTGTCCCCCTGTCCCCTTTGTATTAGATTAAGTGCTGGCTCAGTATCTCCAGCAGTATGTTCCATTTGTGTAGGCTATTTCTATGTAAAATTTATAGCTGACATAAAAATATAATATTTTTAATGCATTATTAATTACTACACCCAAAATCTTTACCAATAAATTATATATACAAAAAAGGCAGATGATAGGAATGCCAGTCTCCATACTAAAATCTTCAAATCCTTCGACTATCTTGTACATAAAAAATAAAACATTTCAAAGATTTTGTCATTATTTTCGGCCACCTTTTTGATATTTTTTGTGACGTTTTAGGACAAAGACACCCTAGTATTTTTTGTTTGCATGGGTATCTCCAATCGATGTATATAGGCTTCATCGTACGCCACTATTTGAAAAAATAAAAAAAAACAATATGGAGCCTGAAGATTAAGCTAAGCTCCGATCGAAAATCTTCGCACTCCTTTACAGTTTATACTTTGTTTACAGATATTTTAATGATGCCAACAGCAGTCCAGACCCATCCAGACCGTCACTACAGATAGACTTAAAAATGAAAATTTAAATAAATAATTTGTAAATAAATAATTGTTTCATTTATTATTATACTATAAGACCTTTTGAAATAAAAAATAATTGTATTTACCCTAAAGCCCCGGCCCTACATATCATAGGCTGTATGACTATTTTTCATTGCACCATAGTATGGAAAAAAAAAAAAAAAACGTCATGTTCAATTTCTGCATACGGTTTATCACCAATGTTCGTCAGATGGCGGTCTGAACTTTAGTTCTCTTGGTAGTTTGTGGTATCTGTGGGTTGTGTCACAAACTACCAAGAGAACTAAAGTTCAGACCGCCATCTGACGAACATTGGGGATAAACCGTATGCAGAGTTTGAACATGACGTTTTTTTTTTTTTAATATTCCCATACTATTGTACAATGAAAAATAGTCATACAGCCTATGATATGTAGGGCCCCGGGGCTTTAGGTAAATACAATTATTTTTTATTTCAAAGGTTCTTATGGTATAATAATAAATGAAACACAATTATTTAGTTATAAATTATTTATTTAAATTTTCATTTTTAAGTCTATCTGTAGTGACGGTCTAGATGGGTCTGGACTGCTGTTGGCATCATTAAAATATCTGCAAACAAAGTATAAAGTAAATGTAAATGAGTGCGAAGATTTTCGATCGGAGCCTAGCTTAATCTTCAGGCTCCATATTGTTTTTTTTTATTTTTTCAAATAGTGGCATACGATGAAGCCTATATACATCGATTGGGGATACCCATGCAAACAAAAAATAATAGGGTGTCTTTGTCCTAAAACGTCACGAAGAATATCAAAAAGGTGGCCGAAAATAATGACAAAATCTTTGAAATGTTTTATTTTTTATGTACAAGATAGTCAATGGATTTGAAGATTTTAGTATGGAAGCCTGGCATTCCTATCATCTGCCTTTTTGTATATATAATTTATTGGTAAAGATTTTGGGTGTAGTAATTAATTATGCATTAAAAATATTATATTTTTATGTCAGCTATAAATTTTACATAGAAATAGCCTACACAAATGGAACACACTGCTGGAGATACTGAGCCAGCACTTAATCTAAAGGGGACAGGGGGATACATTATTAAATAAGATTACGAAAAAAGAGATACTCTAAACTAAACCTAATATTTAAAAAATAAAACTATTCTAAATCCGTGCCAGTGGGTAACGTTCCCAGAACACTGGCAGCATTGCCACGTTGAATGGCTACGGTAATCTGCTGACCTATGTATAAGCCAGCATTCTGGGAATGTGTCGCCTCAACAAGGCGCGCTGCAATTAAATGGCAAAAAATTACCTGAGTACATTTGCATTGTGTTATTCAGAGACACACATGTGGCATTACTTTGATGGCTCGCAGCTGATGGTTGGACAGAGGTATCTGAAAATTTATATGAGCTGTTATTATTTTAAAACCTAAACGTTCATGTATCATCAATATGGACAGAATGTTAAATATTCTTGTGTAAAGTGGAAACAGCCTCATCATGCTCTAGTCCAGTGAGTAAAGATCTGTTCTATAAATGGCATGTCCATTACCCATAGTAGAATTTTATAATCAAAGTAAACTTTTAATTTAATTTAAGTTTACTTTTATATTATTTCTTTTAATTTATTCAAAAAGTGCTGGATGATGTATACATACCAAAAACTTCTGTTCTTGCGACTTTCATTGGTAATATGAATGATCATTGTGACACTTCTTTGACTAACTATGATCACCGCATACAGTTTTCTTGTTATCTGAAAAAATGAAATTTATCTCTGTAACTATATATAAATATCCTGGGACATTCCTCACACACAGTCATCTGATCCCAACTTAAGCAGAGCTAGTACTATGGAAACCAGATAACTGATATACTACATATTATTATACTACTTTTAGTTTGTAAATACATAATTAATCAATCTTAATATACATAATTACACCCAGACTCAGGACATGCAGACATGTTCATGCACACAAATGCATGTCCTGTGTGGGAATCAAACCCACGACCTGCGGTGCAACAGGTGGAATCTTAACCAACTGGCCCATCAACCTATGTTAAAATAAATAAGGAATAAGGGTGAACTAACCGGATAAAACAATAGATTTCTAACTCTGGTGGAGCCATGGTTATTAATGTGTTATATATATCTCAATATAACTGCATTTGCCAAGCATTTATTTTGGGTCAGACTTAATATGCCTTCACAACCACAAAGGTTGGGTTATAGCTTTAAATGTTATGAGTTGACTAGGAATAATACATATAATAATAAGATATTATATTATTACAGTCAACTTGTAGATCGATAGTTGTTTACCTGCTTCAAAAAAGATATTTGTCGGGTTCCCTGAAGAAATCTCCAAGCTTTGATATGCGCCACTCTTCAGGTGACAAACATATAATTTGCGTGGATCGCTGTTAAGTTATTGTCTCACAATTAATACACTTTATCCACTGTCTCTTATTTTCCTCACTTATAGAAAACTGATGTAGTTTAACGTCTTGGCGTAACTGTTGCACTTGGGCATACAACATTTTCGAAACTTAAAAATGCCGAAATCACTGTATTGAAATGTTGTTAAAGTGGCGGAAATTTATCAATACAACACATCTCGTCATACAAATACGGAAAACACTGAATTTATGGATTAAAAGAGGTGGAAATAAATCGACATAAGAACTTAAGTTCTCATCAAAACAAACACGTGTTTGATGACAGGTAGGTGCATATTGACGAATGGAATTGCTAGGTAGTTATAAAAAGTACTCTGTGGAATGGAATGAAAATAAAATGGCCGGCATAGGTCTGGCGGGGGCGAAGGAAGGAAGAGAGGGGCGAGAACGTCGAGTAAGAACTTTGCACTGTCATTCGATACAGTGGGTTATTTTGATTAGAACATTGCCAGGCGTGGTTGTTGTTGCGTGTGTGTGTGGTGTGAGGCTGTTCGTTTGCTCAAGTTTGCTGATGATGAAGAGAAGAGAGAAGATACGAGGTCAACCTTAGAAAAATAATAATTGAGATCATGCTGTAGGATCTATTTCGAGTATGCTGGACAACGTGGAAGTGGTGGTGAAATATATATGTATGGTACATAAATAAACTGGTGCTGTTTTTAATTTTAGTGGAAACCTAGAAACTCAACTGTGAGTAATGTTTGCAAATAGCCTAATTAAAAACTATTGACGATGTTTATCTTTGTTATATCTTTATTTTGTTTTGTTTTAGTTCATGATTATCAGTGGTGATCAAAATGGCCGCCAGCCGCCTGTGCCGGTGCAAACAGCGCCACCAACGGACCCGCGAACTAGACACGTGTCAAATCAACAAATAAAAATTTGTCGTGACTTCGCTTGGGGTATTTGCACAAAGGGCTCGCAGTGCAAATTTCGACACGAGCTTGACCCGGAAGCTTTAAAAAGTATAATAAAATTTTGCCACGACTTCCAGAACAGAACAGGTTGTACCAGAGCTGATTGCACCTATTTACATTCTTCGAGAGAAGAAGAGACTTTGTTTTTGTCCGCGGGTCAAATACCACGTGCTTTAGCTGAACGTCATTCTGCCATGTCGTTGGCGCCGATGGGATCAGTGGCGCTTGAGAGTGTACCGCAAATGATGTATTTGCCTGAGCCGTTTATGTCTCACCCGCCGCCGCGGGCTCCAGGGCAGGTGATGATGCAGGGCGTGGTCGCTCCGCCGCCGCCGCCACCGCCTCCACCTCCCGTTTCAGCGTTACCGCCGCCACCACCGCCGCCGCCTCCTACAGCCACATCTACTTCAGTTCGGATGACTGCACCCATATATTCAGGTACGGCTTTACCAATTTCATTCATCTTTTTTTTAAATGTTTTCTAATACTTCTCAGAAGGTTCTTACATTAAAAAAATATAAGAAAATTGTGCAGAAACTTAGTAAGTTTAAGAATACTTAGTGGTAGGGTAGGTTAGCATAGGTAGTTAAGCGTAGGGTAGGGTTGGTAATGGGGAAAGAAGTGGAAAGCTTGTAAAATAATAAATGTCATCACAGGGATATCCAACCTTCCCTTTACTTGATACCTGTTTTATGGACCTTACTTCAAAGTACTTCAAACTAAACTAAATTTATTTTTCAGGTCCTCCGCCAAATCCCGCTGTGGTTTATACAGTCAATCAACCACCACCACCACTTCCACCAATGTAAGGCTTATTTATATTATACTACTTATTAGTATTTTTGTCATGAAACATTAAAATATTAGTCTCAGGGTTCAAAATGATGATGACCATCCTTAATTTTTTTAAGATAACCACTCTATGTTTATTAGCCCGTAAGTATCCTGACCCATGCTTCTAGATTATGTAGGCCATAAGTTGTTGTTTGTAAAGGCATTTCTCTGGTCAGTAATCTGATTTATACTTAAAACTGATTTAATCAGTTTTGTAATAATCAACCAGCACTATGAGGAATACAGCAATAGCTTTTACGTCTTTGGTGGTCATCGTAATTAACACCATTAATGGATTACATCCTATGATGCCGTACAACAAAAGCTATAACTATGTATAGGCCTGTGTTTGACCACCATCTCCCGTGGTCAGTGATGATGTAGCCAAAGTAGTAAGCACACAAATCCTTGAAGGAGCTGCCTCTAAAGTGCAGCTGTTGGAACACAGTGGTAGTTGCTTGGTGGCAGATTTTCAACTATAGGTTGGTAGCCAGGCAGGTGGGTGCTACCAAGTACCCTACCACTGCTATGGTTTTAAGTTCATTATAAGATTAACCCAGGACATTAGTCTCGGCATTCGAGGTCACTACCACTGAGCTAACATTGCCAATACCTATTGAGTACTTTTAAAAATGTATTAAACTGTTAATTCAGGTTTGATGCCAGCAGACCACCACCACCATTGCTTGGGCAAACAGTAAAAAATAAAAGTATTGCTGTCAAAAGATCAATGGCAGTTGAACCATGTGAAGGTAGGTCATTCTCATATTTGGTGAAATAATATTAATTAACTAAGACAGTTGCATTTTAAGTGTGTAATTTATATTGAAGTTTCTAATAGAACTGTAGCCCAATTCTCGTAACAAATCGAAAACGACTTGCAAACGATTTAACAATCAGTGCTTTTCGTATTCTCGTAACATATTTTGCATGGTTGAAGAACGATCCTATCGAAGATCGAGTAACATATCGTTGAAAGCGTATTCCGGTAATTAAATCGAACTCGATAATCGTTTTTTTTTTTTTTTTTTCAAATAAACTTATTTTTTTGGTAAATCCATTAGTATGAATATGGCAATTTTTTTTCCCCCACATGAGTAATAATGTAATTGCATGCTTGTCGTTGAGTTTCAATCCTATTGAGTTATTGTTCGATTGAAGTAGCAGGGAATACGAAATTAAAACTTAATCTTTAGTTGAACGATTTCTAAACTAGCGACATTTGGATCGTATCGTTTTACGAGAGTCGGGCTACTGGTTGACTGGTACAAATACACAAATCACTTTTTGCTCAGCGATATCAGAATGGCAGATGTATGCAATGTCAAAGTATTTTCAAAATAGTCTCCTACTTGATGGCCCATATCTCCGCAATATTTTTATATTGTTTATAAAACTACTATGTATTTATATACTATATAAAAATAAAGTATAAAAAAATATATATGTGTACAAACATTTTTTATACACTGAATAGTTTATAACTCCAAAAAAGACATTTATGTGCTTATTTTTCCGAGCGACAATGTGGTGTAACTCCTTAATTTAGGGATAGGTTTTGCATATACAGTATTTTTTATTTATCATCTGCAAAGACACACATGCGTTCAGTACACAAGGTGAAAACCAGTAAAAAAGGCCATCTCTTCAATTGCTAAAGACAGTAATTCCGTGTTTGGCCTGTAAAACTTCTCAACCGTAATTGGTAGGAATTTGGTCTGTATTACATGGATTTTTTTGTCCGACAAAAGCCCTGGCTTCTGCAACAAAAATTTGGCTAATTATGTTATCAGTAAAATGTTTGTTTATGGTAGATTGGTTTTGGAAACAAAGACTTCATTCAGGTGCCACCTTTCTCATTAGATCTTCTAGCTCATGAACCAGGAGGTTAACTTATATATATTTTTTTGTTCTTTATTAGTTCTATTTAGTAGTTTTTTTTATCTAGATATAGTTTTCCCCAATCCTAGTGGTAAAACAAGAATTTTGATATTATTATATATATTTTTAAATTAATTGAGCACATCACTGCCATCACATCACAGGATGAGATTGTGGTCAAAAACTTGATAAATATATAACACACAAAAAAGAGAAATTAATATTTGCATAAAATAATAAAGACAAGAAAACATAATATCGGGTTACCAACGCGTGTTATGTTAACATCATGTCATCTATATATATTTATGTATATTTTGTTCTGCATCACTAAAAACAAAAACTTGCAGCCGCTTAAGTCTTATCCATGAACTTTTGAAAACGTTATAGTAATACGTAATAAGGTAATCCATTCTGTCAATCACCTATGTTACGCGCGAGTAAATATAATGTATTATAAAAACTGAATAGAGACATATCAATCTTGTTTCTTTTTTTAATAAAATATTCAATGAATGATGTTGCGAGGACGACGGCAGCACCGAGTTAAAGAGTGCCAACCACAATCGTGGTCATCTGTACCACCACATTCAGTTGCTAATCTATTCTTATTGAGCTTGTTCACGTACAACACGCGGGCGCGGGCGCTGCGGCGGGCGCGTTAGTCTTGGGTTGGCTACACCTGCGTTTTGTACGTGAACACTTGCATATTATGCTATGTGTTTGATATTTCGTGAACGCGCCCGCCACAACACCCGCGAGTTAACGTGAACAAGCCCATAGTGTTGATAGGCCGAAATCCAATTTTATTTTATCATATTTTATCCAATGTATACGGTGCATTAGCGCAGGCATTAAATGGGTTTACTGTAAATAATCTAGTTTTAAATACATAGGTAACGAAATATATAAAATTTGCACTACACAATGACAAATGGTAGGCTGTAATTTAATGATAAATAATGAACCTTTAGATCTTGTCGAATCATCAGTATTCTTAGGGATTACTTTAGACTCGATACTTCAATGGGGCACCCAAATGTCATGTCTTGCGGAGAAACTCAGTTCAGCTGCTTATGCAGTTAGAAAAATTAGATAGCTAACCGATACCTACATAGAAATTTCGCTTTGTTGAAAAGTGCTGATATTAACTACTATTTTAATTTTCTAGAGCTTCCCTCAGAGATAAGTTTAAACAAATAAGTATCTTTACAAGAGCACCGTGGTGATTATTATACAAACATATGATTTGTACATTATAAGATGTAGGTTTGTAAGAAAAAGCGACATACAATCTATATATATTAGCATTTAACATGTGACCTCTGCTTATAAACTCCAAAAAGTGCAAGGTTTATTTTTAGGACTGAGTATACACTTTTGAATTTAGATCCTTTCTGCATTTTTCAATTTACCTTCACAACAATTTAAGGAACGTATTAAGACCGCTTTAGTACAGACTTAGGGTGGATATCCACCAGAGATGTGTAGCGAGCAATGTGTTTAGCTGACAGAATGGAGGTATAACGTGAATATAAAGCGATCCTACTTGTCAGCCAAAACACATTACTCGTTTCACATCTCTGGTGGATATCCACCCTTGAGGTCATCCAAGTGAGGGTTTTAAATCATGCGCGTTAAAGTCATTTTTATAATGAAAAAATGAAATTCACGTCTGTTCACTGCCTATGCCGATCGCCGAGTCGAATCACTGTACCTTTTAGAAAATGTAGTGTTAGATAAAAACATACTACCTAATGCACTAATATAAGTAAAATAATAGGGCTGTTATTAAAGGAATAATATTGACATGTTTTATCAAGTGGCATAAATGATTTTATAGCTAATGAATGCCAAAATGGAAACCTTTTTATTTTATACAGTAATATATTCTCATGTTTAGTCAGCGAGCCGCATATTGTGTTTTTTTTTATATTACTGCTTTTTATTATATTTTATGCAACATTTGCACAAAGTTAAATATTATGTTTTAATCTATTTGTAGTTTTAGTATAGGAATTATTATAGCTAATTTTTGTGTGGCTTTGCGCTCATTGACTTTGTTCCCAGCTGGACCGAGCAAAGTGAGGAAAGCAGAATGCCACAATGTAGTTGACGAACTCTGTGAAAACTGCATCCAGAGGGAATTAAGGTATCAACAAAACGTTAAGATTAACATAACATATAACAGGTGGAGATTTCGAGATGTCATATTTTCGAAACCTATGTTGGGTTAGTCATTCTGAACAACTTTAACTATGGGACCAATATTGAATTCTCATTTTTTAAACTTTTCTTACAAAATGTCAACCTTGCTCGATCATATTGAATGAAATCTAAATTTTATTTTGAGAATTCAGTGTTGGTCCGATAGTAAAAGTTGTTCAGAATGACTAACCTGACTTATATAACATCTCGAAATCTCCACCCAGTATATGCATGATTAAAATAGAAATGTGCTGATAAAAACAATTATGTTAAAATTATGCTGATGTGAAATACGTCTCCACATATTTTCGATTGTGAAGAGCGAGAGCTCGTGAATTTGCGAGTGTTATCGAGCTAAGCATTTTTATAAGGAATATTTTAGCGAATTTTTAGCATCACTATCTCAGAGCTGCTTGTTGTGTCGCATTATTAAGAACCCGGGCTAATTTTGACTAAAACGAACGTAACTAAATAGAGCCAAAAGTTACTTAGTCCTAAAGGACATAGATTTTCTAAGATTGAGATTGCTGTGCGATAGAAGCTTAAAAGAAACGGTTCGATTTAAAATATCGTCTATTTCCGAAAGTATTTAACATTATCACCATCGTATAAATGAATAACAATAAATATAATACAGCGGAAAAAAAATGATCCTGAAATACCTATATTTACGTAAAGCGATGCACAAAAGGTGAGCCTGCGCAGCGACAACTTATTATTTAGATAGCAGCTCTCGGTGTCTACAATAACGCTCCGGTAATAGTATCATAATATTAAATTATATAATCATTTTTAAAAATTAAAATTAATAATTTAAAATTTGATTATTTTAATATAATTGGGTGCAATGAAATGGAGCCAGCCACCTAAATATTTTCTCATGTCTCTCGCGAGGCGAAAGAGTTATCGGCCGGCGCACGCGGTACCCTCTCCACCCTCGTAGTTGGTATGACATTTAAAAAAAAATTGCTCAGGTGTAGTCTTAATGGTATTTAGAGTACTGGCTTCATTTCCTTGCTCCTTAGTGTCACGTTTTATGCACATATTGAAAAACTATAGTAATGAAAAGTTTTATATTTTAGAATCGAGATTTACCGTCAGAAAATGCAAAAGATGCACTGTGAGGAGGAGTACCAAAGCCTAATTTATAAGAAGAAATTAGAAGAGTATGAAACTGGCCGGGCTTTGTTGAAAGCTGCTATTGGACCCGAATTGTTCCGTATTCTGGACGAGGACCTTGAGGTGATTTATAACTTCATTTATTCAAGTTGATACTATGCACGTGTATGTCGTTTTGCATAACCGCCATATTAGCGAAGAAATCAGATAGACCACGCCCAGTATGTAGGGTGTGTAAAATCGAATCACGGTTTACATTAATTGTTTACACTGACTGAGTTATGTTCTAATTTCATAATATTCGTGAATAAATTGTGATGAATATGTTGTCGGTTCCGATTTTGTCAAATTGCATTCCATACTGAATGACCCTTGTCATTAGAGGTGTGTAACTCATCAAAAATACGCGAGCTGCATAAAAGCTCACGGCTCAGGTGTGTGAGCCGGTTCAATGACTCAGCTCGCAGATCAGCTCAATTTGTACCTATTGTCCACGATACGCGCGCACGCTCACTGCGTATCGCGCGTCGAATCGAGCCGACTGAGCTGCTGCGATTCATTCGACTCCGCCGAGCGACTCTTTTCATACTTTAGAGTTGGAATTATTTGTTTTTAAATTATCTAGTTATGTCACATTTATTTTTTGAATTAAATTATTATTTAAATGTTTTAGAACGAAATAATAATTCGAAGATTAGAATCACAAGAATATTCTATGGAGGGAGTCGCAGATACAATAGGAGTAGGATTGAGCCGTGAGCTAGTCATTTTGTTGTTGAGCTGTAGCTCAACGGCTCAAACCCGTGTGTTCTGATTCATTGAGCTGGTTCAGAGCTGAGTTACACACCTCTACTTGTCATAAATACATTTAATTTTTACAGTTCGAAACGAATTATCCTTTCGTTTCTGTTCAATTCATGGAATGTATTATCCCAGAATTCCTTTTGTGTTGTTCTGTCTTATTTAATTGTTTTGTGTTTTCGCTTTTTTATCCTTGCTGACGAAAAGAATTCTCATACTTGGATACTTAATAACCATTATTGTTTTAGGGCACATCACAATCAGAGTCTAGTCAAGTGCAAGACATCTTAGCGCAGTTTAATCCGACTCCAGCCGTAAAGCAGGTAAGTTCCATTTTTTAGGGTTCCGTAGCCAAATGGCAAAAAACGGAACCCTTATAGATTCGTCATGTCTGTCTGTCCGTGTATGTCACAGCCATTTATTTCCGAAACTATAAGAACTATAATGTTGAAACTTGGTAAGTAGATGTATTATGTGAACCGCATTAAGATTTTTACACAAAAATAGAAAAAAAACAATAAATTTTGGGGGTTCCCCATACTTAGAACTGAAACTCAAATTTTTTTTTTTCATCAAACCCATAAGTGTGGGGTGTCTATGGATAGGTCTTCAAAAATGATATTGAGGTTTCTAATATCATTTTTTTCTAAACTGAATAGTTTGCGCGAGAGACACTTCCAAAGTGGTAAAATGTGTGTCCCCCCCCCCTGTAACTTCTAAAATAAGAGAATGATAAATCTATAAAAAATATATGATGTACATTACGGTGCAAACTTCCACTGAAAATTGGTTTGAACGAGATCTAGTAAGTAGTTTTTTTTTAATAGGTCATAAATTGAAATTAATATCAAATACTCAGGTCTATACTACCATTTACTTATATACCTACAGGTTTGTACGGAACCCTCGGTGCGCGAGTCTGACTCGCACTTGGCCGGTTTTTTTTTGTATTAGTTGTTTCATTCACGTCAATATTCAAATTCATTGTATTTTTCGCCCATTGTGCAATGGGTGAAAAATGGGCTTTATTTTTATTTACATACGAGTATTAGAAATTACTGCTTGGAATTTACCCAAATACCATTGCGGACCATTTTTGTGACTTATTTTTTCTGGAAACTGGCAATTGTGTTGTAATCTATGAGATGAGACTAATCTCGTGCGTTATTCAAGAACGAATTAGTTGACACATTGTTTATTCTAAAATATAATGCTCAAAACTAACGTGCTTTATTTCCACAGGTAGCTCCCAATGTGCCTAATCAACTACTTTTGCAACTGATGGAATGTCTTCTAAACAAAAGAAACATTATCGAATCTGTAAGTAGTAATTTAATTAATTTTTAAACAAAGTACCAATGTATGTTTGTATTCAATAAACATGAGCGCTGATGCAATCAGTTTTACTAATATTTTAATAATAATTATCTAGCACGCTAATCTTGACAGCCACGGAAAGGTGGATATTGATACTGGTCACCGCCCCGACCCGCGTGGTCGGCGGTGGCGGCGCGCCGGCGCCGTGTTCATGTCTAGCATTAAGTAGGATGGGTCGAATGTGTCTTTGGCCGAACGTCAGCATTAAATATAAGTTAGAAGATACATAATTTAACTTATTGCACATTAAGAAATTGAATTGTTACAGACACCGGCTACACCGTTACTGGATGTGGAGGAGTTGGTGCAATCTATACTCGCTCTGAGACGCAGACACAGTCCCGCTCCGAGTCGCTCCTCTTCCGACGTGCTCAATACCATCCTGGAGGCGATGCGCAACTGTAAGTACATATCGGCGGATAATCGCCGTTTGTATTGAAAACACCGTTATTCATATGAACTGTATCTATTTATGATACAGGTACTGTAAATAATTAAATTAGAACACGCACACACATAAAATATATCAACAATATAGCAAATATAACAATTAAATATAAAAAAGCTTGTACTTAGCTCACGATTGTTACTCCTTCACGTCTGAACACAGAATGAATCTGCAAGCTCGACTCACTATTGCTTTTATACGCATGGAATCTACCCTCAACGATCAAAACACTTTTATTTTGAATAAAATGACTGACTTCCGGTTGATTTAAAATCATAGAGTGAGCTGTCAATTAAAATACTGAATTGTTTGTAAAAATTAAATAATTATGATAAAATATGAAAACATTAATGTTCTAAGATTAATTAATTTGATATAATCTGAAATAAATCTGAAAATCAAAATCATTTAAACAACAAAATTATAATAAACATATTCTTGACCCATTTGAATTAAAATAGAATTAAATAAGTCAGTATTATTTATACCGAAATGACGAACGGATTTGTTTGGCGCCGATATACACTATGTGCAACCCGTGGCCTGACCTTGGCGATAACTGACTCAAGTGCACCTCCACCTTCGGTACTTGACGTCGCGTCTACTAGAAGCGGTCCCGATGACGCGTGTGTCGTGTTACAGCCGCGGCGTCGGGCTCGTCCCAGGAGCGCGCCGAGCCGCCCGCCGAGCGCGCCGGCCCCTCCGCCGGCCCCTCGGCTGGCCCCTCCGCCGGCCCCTCCGGTGCCTACCCGCGCTTCGTGAACGGACAGAGGACCGAGAGTGTCCCGCCGGCCGCGGCGGCGCGCTACCCGGCGGCGCAGAGCTACCCCCCGCCCCCCGCGCCGCAGCCGGCCGGCGCGTACCCCGCGTACCAGCCCGCCGTGCCGCCGCCCGCGCGCCACTACTACCCGCAGCCGCACCCGCACCAGCACTACCCCGCGGCCGCCCCGGCCCCGGCGGCGGCGTACGGCCCGCGTGGGGCCCCGCCGCCCCCGCACGCCGCGCCCGCCCCGCCCGCGCCCGCGCCCGCGCCGCACAACGCGCACTACTCGTACCCGCCCGCGGCGTGGCGCCACCCCGCACAGGCGCGCTACTACCCGCCCGCGCAGTAGCACTAGCCGCCACAACACGCACCACACACCGCACACCGCACCGAGGTATGTACCCGCCACCCACCGAGCCGGAGGAGATTAACCAATTTTACACTTCTAGTAGATTTACGGAATGTAAAGACTGATTTTTTATATTAGCTCCTAAATAATTACAATATTTTTTACGATGACCTATATCTGTTTTAGGATCATAGTTAAGTTCACTATATTCAAGGCAGTCCAAATATAATGTGACTAGTATTTGATTAGAACAAAGGCAATTTAATATAACTATGCAAGGGGTTACTCGGTACTTTGAAATATAATTTTACTTAACTATTTTTCCATATCTGCCGGATAATAGCAAGATTTTCAAGATGCGGCTCATTTATAACGGTTTTATTATTTTACGACATATACAAATCTCTTCCAAAATATTATATATTACCCCTTTTTTATAAAAACAGTGTATGTCTTAAATCTATTAATAATAATCAGTAATTGCTTTTTTCTGAATAACCCCATTGCATAGTATAACCTTATTGGGGTCCCAAATTAAAAAAGGGATCTCTTAGTTCTGTCCGTCCATCTCACATATACTTGACTGGTATGTGTAGTTAATATAGTACTTTAAGTATGAAAGCATATTGTTTTGCACTGCGATTTCATTTTTATTGAATTTCACAATGTCTTCTGTGCCACTGTAAAATCATGCGCAAATACCAATTAACAGACATGATTTATATCTTAGTTAATTGTTGTTGTTATTGTTGAGTGTTATATAGTTTTCGATCTTTTTAGTCTCTTTCGAGCTCTACCAGGTATTTTTAATGGTCTAAAACACATCGGGTACATACTTCCATTGGACCATTAATAACTTTGGGTTTATCATAAATTAGACCATTCATGACAATGTTTTACTGTGTATTTTTTTTTTCGTATTCGTAATAATGTAATTTGACGATCCCATACTTCGGGCCATTTTTTTTATTAAAATCGGTTCTTACATAAAGGATACCCGCCTTTATATATGTACTTTCCCATCATCATGTATAGCCACACCGCCTTGTTTAAAGATTACTTATTGAATGACTGCATTCGTTTTAAATAGCCTTGAGTTTGATCACTATGTTAATGTAACTAAATGTTGTAAGCATACCTAGAAGAGAACTATCGATTTTAGAAGCTAAGCGATTGATATATAAATAGCAAATACGCAGGCAGGAAATTCAGAGTAGATACCTAAATGGTTGGTGTGGTTTCCTGACGGTGTTTGAGTTACAATTAGTGTATGACCGAAGCTTCGGCCATCTTCGGCCTTGGCCAAATCCGAAGGTTTCTAGCAATCGCCGAAATGGAACGAACTGTTTCGAATGCTCGAGCGATTACTTTTATTATTTTTGACAAATTGCAATGTGTAGGGTTCTCATGTAGGTAGGATATTACAAAATACAATGTAGGTTAGTAAACAATTATTTTCATTTTCCAGTAGGAAATAATGTAGATCTTAAGTTTTAACTGATTTTTATTATATTCTTTCGTTTGAATTTTTTAAATATTTGTGACCAATTTGCTCTATGACTATGAGTTGGGATCTGTTTTCCCATATAAAAAGTGGTTTAGTTTCTAAGTTAGAGATAAGCTAGTCTGGTGTAAAGCCAGCATTATGATCTCGACATATCAAAAACGTTAATGAAGAAAATTAATGTTTGATTCAAATTATAAAAGAAACAACATTTAATTAGTAAAATATTACTTTTTAGTTGCTTATTTGCTGCTTTTTGATAATGCTTACATTTTTAAATATTTTTTGATGAATGATGCAATTATGCGTTTTTGGTATGTCTAGTGTTATTCATTAATTTGCTGATGCGTATAATGCTTTTGTATTTTAGTGCCGCATACACACGGACAAAGCGCAGCGAATTTACTATTGAGCACACCACGAAATGACGAATTTGACAATTGTAGTTTTTTTATCTGCCGTTACTACCTGATCCATAGAAATAGAAACTTCGCTGTGCTACCTGTCCTGTATTGAGATATAATAGAAATGGAGCCTGACGAAATGGTTTCACTACACGTATTTTTCTCACTTTGTTTTTGCAGTAAATTTATATTTGACGGCATCTGTTTCATTGTACTACTTTACATCGTGTAACATAACAAAACAAGAAAGCTCTTACAACCCAAAAAAATAACATAGAATTATTACAATATACCTTTTTATAAAATCTGTTTTGCTTGCAACTTCTTAGAAGTTGTTCTGTTTTCCGGTTTGATAATGTTACACCTTGTGTTATGTTGACGAATATTATGGTTTTATTTCCATTGCTTGCGTATTTAAAATATATTTTCTTGACCGATAATATACTTATGTGTATTAGGTATGTCAAGTATTTTTAATTAATTTGCTGATGCGTATTATGATTATGTATTTTAGTGCCGCATACACACGGACAAACCGCAGCGATGTTACTATTTTCAGAGCACACCACGAAATGTGGCAGTTGAATTTGACAATGTAGTTAGTATCTATAGAAATAGAAACTTCGCTGAGGTAGCACAGCGAAGTTTCTATTTCTATAGATACTCCTGTACCCTCATTGAGAAATAATAGACATGGCGCTTGACGAAATTATTTCCATCTCAGTATTTGTAAAATAAACAAAATGTATGTAACCAACATAACATATGATCAGAATTTACTTAGGCTATTAATATTTTTATTTTATTAGTTATTAATAATAATAATAAATAATAATAATCATTCATTTCCCACTATAAATTCATAAAAAAACACAAAATTTACAATTTTTTAAAAAGATTGCATTCAGGTTTATTTTTCTCTAAATATGGTTAATTTATATAAAATTTCCTAGGGTCTACCATTTGAGGAATAGGTTTTTCCTGAAATTCTATATCTATCGCCCCAAGCTGGCGAGGTATGCCATTGCCCAAGTGTTAGCGCTAAATCGACTCCTCTAGTTTGATGCCCAGAAAATGAGAGCTTAATACACTGAATTTCAGTACCGTTTCGTGGTAGAACCAAAGCTACATGAAATTTACGATTATATTTCGTGTTTATCACATGTCCGAGCTGCCATTTCTATTTATTTCTTTATCGTAACAGCTAGTGCAACTGGCAAGGGAGGTAAGAACTCTGAATGATTTAACAACTGTATTAATTCATTGTATTTCGGTATTTTTATTTTTTTTCCTATGTTCTTTTCATATTAGTTGTGTTTATGACGGCCCATGTGCTGAGACGTAACAAAAATAGATATAAGTCCTCTGTTCGAATCATTAGATCTCGAAGTCATAATAATCCTGTGATATTAGTTTAGTAATTATTATTAAGTAATGACTAAGTTTTGAAGAAAAACTATGAAAGCTTTAAATGTAAAATTGACAATTGAATATTTTACAATAATGTTGTCAAAATGTATATTTTATATCTATAATTACCACACGAAACCGGCTATCTTTTTCAAACGGAACATTGCAGTATAATAACGCATTGATTGATTCAGGTACACACGGCTACACATCAAGCTATACATTTCCAGTATAAGCTGATCTCGCATTGTATAGGTTGAGTCTCTCAGGGTCTGATCTGTAGCCATGCGTACACCAGTAGTACCTCAACTAGTATTTCTGTGGTAGTTATAAATTATAATTATTTTTGAACCGTCACCTACATGCACCAGGCAAACAGGGTAATAAGTGCTTGTTACATGTAATTAAATACTCATTAAAGTGTGATACTGATGATAACTTAGATTTATATTATACATTCGTTTTTTAAAGCAATTAATGTATGTGTAGTCTGACCGCATACTGCGCGAACAGACGCGTCGGTAGAAAGTCATAAGTAGTACATGAAATTGAATATTTAGAAATGGATCGTGCTTTATTTTGTGATAAAGTATTTCTATATTGTGATCGAATATTTTCGTAGAAATGAAGTGGACATAGATAAATTCGACTGGCCACAAAACAATTACAACAATATATATTGTTTTTATATGAAAATGTTGACTGAAATGATTGGTATCATTAATTACTCCAATATGATTACTACAATTTATTACATGGATGAACGTTGATTTTAATATTGTGTTTTATTTTATGCTGTAAAAATCTTGCTAATGCTTGTACGTAGTATTTATCTACTCTGAGCTAATGCTGACTAATACGAAACCCTGACTTGGAACTTACGACTAGAGAAACGAGTAAAATAGTTTTTTTTCTTTATGTCACTCTTAATATAAGCAACCAGCGATAATATTAATACTCTGTGCCGTGGCCCAGCCCTACAGCGATTTTGCATATTTTTGTGGGGTTGAATTGGGTCAAATCGCTGTGCAATGATCTACATACTGTGCCAATTAAATCGGATACTGCTTGCGTGGCGCTGATCAGCGAAGGTAAATTAAACATTATGTATTGATTGCATTGCATACATTCCATATTTTTACTATTCATTAATTTACCCTTTATCTTTATTTTCAGTCCACTTGGAGATTGCATTCGAAAGAGTATGGACGTTATAGTGATGTAGAAGCGCTATGGACGCTTTTTTTGATAGAGTGAAGTTGAGTGAACTAAGTGAAATAAGTGTGAGGATTACTGTAGCTAATAATACATCCATAGTCATCTATTTTTTTTTATAAGGTCTGCCTTTTAGTTGTATGTGCTTTAAATACAATAATTTTATCCTGTACATAACGAATTTTACCACTTTAACCATAATTTTTCAGATGCTATAGATAACGCATTATTGTTTATTTTTAAGTATAATATATTAGACTCAAAGATTGAAAACGGCAATTGAGCGAGTTAATCGCCTGATTGCGTTATGGCATCTCAGATCCATCCACAGTGCATTATTAGGAGTGGTTATTAAAGTCCAGATTTCATGGACCTCTTCGTTATGCAAAAGAAATGCATCCGCATTCTAGTTAATATAAAACCGCGAGAAAGCTGTAAACCACATTTCATTGAGAAAAATATATTAAGCCTACCTTGTCTTTATATTTTACAAATATGCAAATTTGTGACGAAATACCGAAGCTTCTTCAAATCCAACGGGGAAATACATGAAAATTATAATAGACGGAACAAAAATAAACTTATTCTACCGGTAACAAAGCTACAAATATTAGGGAAAAGTCCAAACTTTAGAATAGTATCCATTTATAACGAAATTCCGGAATGTATAAAAAATGAAAATAATAATATGCTATTTAATAAAAATCTGAAATCATTCCTTATCCAAAAGTGCTACTACTCTGTAGAAGAGTTTAAAACAGATAAGTTTAAAGAGAATTTTTGCTATGATGACTCAATTTCGTGATACAGGCAGACTTATTAGTTTAGAGTTAATAATGTAATAATAATAATAATGTAATAATAACCTTATAATAATGTGATAATTGTGTAATAATAATAATGCAATATACTAACCATTTAATTTAGAATTATACTAATAAATGTTGCAATGCCCTTGCAGGGCTCATGTTGTGAACTAATTAAAATTATAACACCTATATATTTGTACCACATGAAGCAATGAATGAATAAAAAAAAAAAAAAACTGAAATGATTAGCGAACAAGCTCGACCTTCATTACCGAAACCGACATAAGTGATTTGAAGCAATGCAAAGTTATCTCATCGCATCAGAACTAAAACAAGTGTACCGAGCATCGAACAATTAACCCAAAGAAGCGCAATGACGTTCATTTTGGTTGAAATATATTCCACCACTTTCCCACCGCCGACAACGCGCTCTGATTGGCTAAGTCAAGCACGCATGCACTCTGATTGGCCAAGTCAAAAACACGCGATGCAGTGATTGGTGTTTACTGTTCAAATTCAGTGACAAATCACTGACGAGTTTCGGAATTTGATTGTTCATTATTACTACTCTAAAGGGATCTTTCCTCGATGGTACCGAGTAACAAGTTGAATTTAGGAACAGAAAACTTCATGTTTATTGTCCTGTCTATTCGCGCACCGATTATTCACTCAATACTATTTTTGAGGGTCCGATCAGAATACCAGAACTTCAATGAACAAAATTTGTACAACACTACTTACAACACGCTAAGTAGCCTAAGGCAACTTTATGTTATGGGTTATGAACGGATCTAGATATAAATATATGAATAATATTATACCGGTTCGGTTACGGATAATTATATAATTATTAATAATTACAAGGATATAAAAATATCGTACATCCGATAGTTACGCATATTAGTTTTTTAAGAGATTGCAAAATTAAAATACAAATATTTGACATATTCATTATTTCTAGGTATTTTATATTATTTTCCTTCGGAGAACTAATTAACTCATCAGAACTAAGTAGGCGTAGGTACATATGTAAGTATAGTATATTGAGTTATACGAGTAAATAAGAGGTGGTTAACTGTGGAGCTCAGCTTACCTATCCCATCAGAGCTCAGTACATGTATACAAATATAATAGGAGCTAACGGAGTTTATCAGAAATAAATTAAATGTGAAAAGAAACAAAGAATACTACTGCGTAAAAGTCAAGCTCTTTAATCTATAGAATTTTGAATATAACTTGAATTTGATCAGGTATCATTTGAAGAAAGTAGGCTTCATCAAACGAGGAAGATAGAATTTAAATAGGATATCATCAGAACATGTACTACATTGATGAAAAAAACAAAAGAAACTAGCAGAAATAATTAACATTATTTTCATAAACAAGATATAGCTGATTGTGGGGTTCATGTATCCTCTCCAAAACACAGTAAATTATGTGTAGGGTAGTATTTATATACTCTGAGGTGTAGGTAAACTTGAGCAAAGCAGGGTTCAGCAAATAAGGAAGATATAATTCAGCAACTCATCAGAAAATTTATATTTATGAAAAAACTAAAGAAATTGTAAGAAATCAGTCGGGTGCATTAAGGGTAAGAGAAACTAGAAAGGTAGAGTTCACCAAATCTCATCAGGTGGCCAACTACCATCTCTTAAAATAATAATAATTGTTTTAAGTCCTTTGATATCAGACGTCCAAAAAGGACAGACAAGTAAGGTTAATATTATTATTTTAAGGAATGGTAGTTGGACACCAAAACTATGTTTAACTTTTTGAATAGGAGGTGGTAAACTGTGGAGCTCAACTTATCCTCAGCTTAGTAGGTTTACATTATTGATGTAACGTTAGTGTTGTTATCTCTATATTTATGATAGTAAACCATTAGCCCCCTTACTCATAAAACGTTATTTAACTAATATACTGTTTAAAGGGTCACGTAAATAACGTCACTATATTTTCATTGTCAAATAATGCGACATTATTTACGTGACCCTAGTTAATGTATAGAGGATTTAGTTTCAAAATCAAATCAAAAAGTCGTTTATTCAATTTAGGCCCTGGTAAGGCACTTATGAACGTTACACACAGTTGAATTTACCACCGGTTCGAAATACACTTAAACTGAGAAGACTCCGGTAAGAAACTCCGTAAGGCTTTTTTTTTAGTTGTGGAAGATCTTTTCATATTAGAGCTTAATAAATTTTCCTTAGCCTGTTTAAGTACCCACTGCGAGGAACTGAGTCTTGTGTATATCAAACAAAGCAAGAGCTTGGTATGTTTACAACCATGAGCTTGTAACTAGATGTTGTAATGAGAAGATTTGTTGCCCTTGTCTATCTTTGAGTCTAGTATAGGTATCTTTATATTAGTTTACTTAATTGTTGTGAGAGCTATAAGTTCCAAATAAACTTATTATCTACCTATACATAGATAATAACTGTATCCACATCATTTTACAAATTTGATACCTACTGCCTAATGCCGTTTATAATGTAAGATTATTTAATTAAACTTATTGTACAACTGAGATGTACGAATAGTCATTTTAATTTTTTACTTCTTATTTAAATGGCACCAGATGTGTTTGATTTTATACATCAGGGTAGATCCCACTAGCCCGGGGCCCTGGACCGGATAATGGTTGATGGGTGGGATACTACAGGAATTATTTTTAATAATTCCGTTAGAACTATCCACTTGTCATGTAGGTTGGTCCTAACAGCCGGGCCCTAGTCTGCCAGGCCCCTCTATCCTACTTACGTCTGGCTGCGGCAAGCCCCGCCCATGGGGGGCCCGGCTGGCAAACGCCACCTCGACTATATTGCCTGTCCGAACCTGCAGAGGATAAACGACTGAGATTTATCTGTAAATAAATATTGCTTGTTTATAAGTCCTGTGAAGTCCTATCACGATATTACGTCATTCATAAATAAAATGATAAAGATGTTGTTCAATAAATTGTTACGGGTATGGGACCAAAAATTCACATACTTCAGGAGGCCTCTTATCTTAAGCCGCTAATCGCCACTGGGAAGGCCTGCCACTGCCTTTTCATGCGCACGAAGAACGAGAGAGTTTCGCGAAAACTAACGGGTTAAAATTGTTTTTTGTTTTTAGTTGATTGGTGTTTTCTTTATAGCTCTCCGTTAGGTTACCGAAGTAGGCAGGTAAAATTAGGACCTCCACTGGTATTACCTTAATGTACGAAGTCCGCTTCGTTACAAACTTATGTTGCTCTAAATTTTGTTATTGATGAATTGTTTTCAGTCCACTGCATTAGTTGTTATTATAGATTTACTGAAAAAAATAGTTTTTGGTGGGCGGTATGCCGATACTAATTCGCTATAGAAACCTATGTAGCTACAATGAGAGTGGTCGTACGTTTTAATTCAAACCATCTTATTCAGCTAAATTGAACCGTAATACATTAGATAGGAAGTATGAAGATTTTACAAGTACAATAGGTGTATTAAAATATCAATTTGTTATTAAAAGTTTATTATAAAACACGTTTTTAAAATTGTATTTTCTAGTCGTCACGACGCGTCAATAAGGTCAAAATCATGAAGGATTTCCGTTATGAGGGTTTTGTGTGGTGGGTCCTCCATACGTTTCGGCGGGATACTCAGTGGATGGGTCCTCTGGAGGGGGTGGTGGCAGTCCTGGTGGGACTGGGGGCATTACAGCGTAAGGGTGGTACCACTGTGGGTACACGTACTGACTGCTGTGATGTGCTGGGGCTGTGGAACGAAACGTGGATTTATAAGTATCTTATTACCCATGCGTGATAAGTTGAGACCTTAGAGCGGTGACGTCTCAGTCGCGCTAGTTGAAAAATGGCGTTTCTGTACTATACGGTCGCCTTTTACAGTCGTATTCCAAGCGGGTCTAAACTTATCGCGCACGTTTTGTTACTAGGTTTGCTCCGTAACACTAAAAACCAAGCTTAAGGTAGAGTCGCCGAAACTGTTTATCAGCATCATCATCTTTCAGCCCAATCATGTCCACTGCTAACGGAGGCCTCCCCCATCGATTTCCACAACACAATATTTTGTGCCACTGTGGGTGGACGTCTCAGTCGCCACTCCTCCTCATCGATTATGGGTTCTACTAGGTACTACGGCAACTAATTAGGGTGAGACTCACCGGTGGGTGCAGGAGCGGCGTTAACATGTTGGTAGTAGTAGTAGTTGTGCGGCGCGGGCGCGGGCGGTGCGGGCGCGGCGTGCGGGGGCGGCGCGGCCACGCGCGATCCGTACACCGGCGCCGGGGCCGGAGCGGCTGCGGGGTAGCGACGCGTCAGTGTCAACACATGCATGCGGGTGCGAGGGGCGGGCGAGGGGAGGCGACACTCACCGGTGGGCGCAGGCGCGGCGTGGTAGTGCTGGTGCTGGTGCGGGTGCGGGTGCGGGTAGTAGTGGCCCGTGGGCGGCGGCACGGCGGGCTGGTAGGCGGGGTATGCGGCGGCCGGCTGCGCGTGCGGCGGGGGGTAGCTCTGCGCCGCGGCTGGTGGGACACTCTCGGTCTCCTGTTCGTTCACGAAGCGCGGGTAGTCGCCGGAGGTGCCGGCTGAGGGGCCAGCTGATAGGCCGGCGGAGGGGCCTGCGCGCTCGACGGGCGGCTCGGAGCGCTCCTGGGACGCCACGTCTGTAACACGACATACACGCGTCATCTCATCAGGGCCATTCGGTCTGATTCGAGCGCACCCGGCACCTCTACTTACATTTGCGTAACCCTTCCAGAAGAGTACTGAGCTTGACCGGCCTCTGTTTACGTCTCGGGGCGAGTATCGATTGCAATAACGAAGTATTTATGGAAGGTGCAGGCTTCTGAAAATAAAAATAAGGTTTTAATAATTATTTTCATGCTGCCGCGTTTTTACATTATATACAAATAACGTAATTGCCTAAAATGTGAATGCCTGACGTTTCCGTCTGTCGTTTTGTAACAGTTTTATTTAATTTAATTACCACAAAACTCACCTTCTAGACATAATCAGCGAATTCACTAAAAGTCTGCGGATTATTTTCTATGTTGACATATGGAGGTAAAATTGAATTCATATTTTTTTTCTATCTAATTTGATATAGTTTACAGGGAAGAATGATACATGAATACAGTACCCCGAGTGTAAAGGATTGACGTTAGTAAACGCTTACTAAAGCGTTTGCGACATTTATCTATTGGAATTGTCACAGCGCCTCTAGCGGAATACGCACGGTACTAATTTCTCCTATACAAATTTATAGATAACAAAGACATGAATATATATCGGTTTCTGATTTGTCCAGTAAAGGGATTTGTACTAACTGTACTCATACATATCTGCCTTCCTTCCAATAAGGAATTTTGTTATGATACCTCTATGGTCAAAATACCTGCCAGTATGATTCAAATAAACGGGCCCGTTGGCGCAGTTGGTTAAGATGTGTAGTCTTAACCTATAGCGCCGCAGGTCGTGGGTTCGATTCCCACACAGGACATGCATTTGTGTGCATGAACATGTCTGTATGTCCTGAGTCTGGGTGTAATTATGTATATTAAGTATGTATTTACAAACAAAAAGTAGTATATGTATTATATCAGTTATCTGGTTTCCATAGTACAAGCTGTGCTTAGTTTGGAATCAGATGACCGTGTGTGAGGAATGTCCCAGGATATTTATTTAAATTATGAACAGGTATTTTGAGCATAGAGCTTAGGTATCATAAGAAAACTCCTCATTGCGACATAATATAATCATATTCTTACTACGTTCGTTGTATTTCCATTCTTAATTGCAGTATTTATTGCCCAACTCAACACTCTCGATAGGAATTTGTGTTCGAATTCCTCTTCTTCCTGTGGAATAAGTACAAATTTATCATCATTTTGTATCTAATTTGACCAAGCAAAAGCTGGTGTTTCTAACTTTATTGACCTCACGAGTCAGGACCGATGGGGCAAACAATATGGGTTGTATACACTTTTGAACTTCAATTATTCCAACAGTTATTTGCATTAGCCATGGCCCTCATAGCCTGGATCTCCATAAACTTGAGACAAACCTTGAACAGATAAACATTTTGTAGTTTTAATTATCTATTTCTATGATTTTATAGAGTAAAACCGGCTTGCCGGATTAGATTGCTTTCTTATTATACGACTGACTCGGTATACGAGCATACGCCCCGCCTGATGGTAAGCGGTTACCGCAGCCATATGGAAGCTTACAACACAAGGCATTACTCACGCGTTACTGGCCCTTCCACCCTTGCCGATGAGCTCTGGCAACTTTACTCAAGTCAAAGTCAAAGCCATTTATTCAATTTAGGCCTCAGAAGGGCACTTATGAAGGTCACATTTACTGAAGTTACCACGCGCAGGCACGCGCACGGCTAACACGCGCAGGAACACAACTTTATAAAGTTATTTGGCTGCGGTATTCTGTAAGGCGGAGGTACTTCCCCAGGCGAGCTGCTCTTTGAGCGAACACACGCTATGCTATACGTCTCACAAAAAAGTTTTTTATTATAGGTTATTATGGCTGCTTCAAAAGTATGGTATCGTATAAGTACTCACCTCCGGTGTCATTTCTCTTCCGGCCCATCTTTTACGTGCTGCTGCGTAAAAAACTTCTTCAGTTTCGTCCAAATTACTTAATATTTCTCGTAATTGTTCTGTGCTATAATAAAATAACCAATGTATCATTAATAACATTAATGCATAGGTACATGTAATATGCATGAATATTTTATGCTATGTGTGCAAAACTTTTCTCATATGAAGCGGTAAGGAAGCAGTTATATCATATGAAGAAGTGATTCGATTTCTAGGGCCTTACTTTTCCTGTCATAATAATAAATTTTGAAAATCTTATAGAGATATTAACATGAGGTGATGTGATGTACACGATATAAGATTGTTATCCTAATACTATTTGTTTTTGCTACCTTACAATATTTAAATCATAAGGCATAATACTATTACAAGCAAAAGATCGATCGACTATCATACTAAACAAACATCGAGTCATATGGTACATTTAGTTCCGCCCAGCCGAACGATGGTAAAACTGGACAGAATGTAATTTATGTCGTAACATGAAGGTAATGTATAGCCACAGCACACAATAATTGGTTTTTCAGGCACAAGAAATCATATTAAACTAGAATTCGCTTTGCGTTAAAACATAGACAATTAGATTAGAACGAGTATTGGCGTAGACGCTGTTAGGTGCATACATAATACTAAAACTGATTATTTGGATTTTCAAAAATTAAATTATCCTGGCCGGGTACCGATCGCGTTGATTTTGTTAAATTAACACATCCTGTATTATTACATCATGCCATACGATTACTTATAAGGATCAAATTCTATTAATTAATGTTAGATGAAAAACGAATGAAAAAGTTAAATTTTTAACATAATATTTAATTTTTAAGATTTATTTAACTTTTTCTAAATCCCATACAATGTACATTATTATTTTTTGAAATTCAAGCGCCTCGAGACTCCTTTGAGCATTTTTTGCTAGTCCCTATACTTTAGGATTTGGCCATCCACTCTGTATAAATAGTAGTAATCTCTCCCCTGAATAATAATTTCCATTCGTAGCTACGTCCATTCTTACAATACATACATAATTATTTAAAAATAATATATAAAAATAAGTCAAACCTTGCCGTCTCAATATTTATCTCGGTGCGATCCCGTCCTGATTCTTCTTGTTTTCTCGCTTTACTTGGCCGGTCTGAGAATAATAGTAATGCTCAAAGCAATACCATAGTATAGTAGTACCCAACTGATATGGCTTACCGATGTACCTGCGCAGAAGATACATTTTCAAAGCGCGGGAAATGCTATTGGTCGGCAACTGCCGCCATGTGTGCGGAGGGGCGTGACTTGCGAGTGAGACGGAACTAACAGTTGCAGTGTATTATGAACCTTATACTAGTGATCTAAGGTTGATTGTAAGTTTAAGCATTCTTTCGTTAATCTTCGGGCCATACTTTCTTTTCAGTGCGAACGAAGATTCACGACGCGCCTTATCAGTTGGGTACTACTGTAATAGCATTTACTATGTTTTATACACAACAATCTATATATATTAAAATGAATCGCTATTTCTCTTGGTCAGGCCATCACACGTGAACGGCTGGACCGATTTCGCTAATTCTTTTCTTGTTGTATTTGTTATTGTAAGGAGAAGGTTCTAATGAAAGGAAAAATAAGAAAGTTGCGAGGGTAGGGTAGGGTAGGGTATAAGCTTGGAAATGTATGTAAAAAACAAATAAGCGCAGCATATCTCTGATCACTAATCGCTTAGCATCCGAATGAGGCATTACCCAAAGATTACTATATTTAACACATAGTAAGGGAACCTTACTATGAGTTAATCATAGTATACGTTGTTATATAGGGTGACTGATAATTAGTAAACGATACTTAGACACATGATTGTACTCATGATAACAAACAACTTTCCCAAAGAAACAAATAGGGATAAATAACTCAATTAAATTAAAGCTGATGGTGTATTCTTATTCTTGTTAGGTACTTAATATTATGAGCTCATTAGTTAAGTTAATTATGAAATAATTAGTTAAGTCATTAGGAAAGTTATTTGCTATCATGAGTACAATCTACGTCTTAGTATCGTTTACTAATTACCATTCACCTATATAGATCCCGGCAAACTTCTTGGCACAATTGGGGCGTAGTGGGGTATGGTTTGCATAGGTAGGTACATTGGCTAGCAACATAAATGTACTCGTATATTTTTAATTTATTGTCTCACGCCCGCCCCCGCTCCGGTCCCCGCATACCACAACCAAAAGAGAACTTAAATTTGGCTTCTGTACAGTTTACGTTTTGTGCCAAGGAGTTCCTGTATCACCAAGGATAGGGTCCGTAAGGACGTCGTCCTAATTGGCGATGATCGTACGAGCAAACGATGCGATTTCGCCGCACGACGAGATTAAATACACAAAACGCTTTAGTGTCCAAATTGAAGCTCGCAAGTCATCGCGCGAGCACAGGAACATCAGCGCGATCGTGCGACGAAATCGCATCGTTAGATCGTACTTTTCGCCAATTAGGATGACGCCTTAGCCCCACTATTTCTATTTCACAGTTACATAAACTATTTCACACAGATAAATGTAAAATGGTACAATTATTGACGAATTATTTTCAGCTGCATATCACTGTTGATCAATTGAGCATTTGCCGCAATATATTTGGATGATAGAGCTCATACTATCAAATAAGTAGGTACTACTACTCAACTAATACTAACGTTGGTGCAAAAAAATCGATACTTAAAAAATCTGAAGTTATAGAGTGTGTCTTGAAGGAATAGTATTATACGAATTTGGAACACATTTACAAGACATTATTAATTGATCTCGATTTTGGTAACAGATTCCACACGACGCACTACTTTTAATAATCCTTTATACACGTACGACTGAGAAAAGCTTCAGATTTTTTACAATAACTACTAAATATTGTATATTAACATGTATTGTATATTGCATGCAACTTGCACTTGGCCGGTTTCATTTTACATGAATTTATTAGGCATATCATCAAGCACATAAAATCAAGTTCGTTATGTTTATATAAATGCGAATGAATTACCTTCACTTTTAGCATCAAACCGCCTTTTGCGTGCCGCATTATGTGGCCAGTTAGGTGGCGGTCGGCTCGTATCAATTCTGTTAGAGAAATCAAAATGTAAAAAAACACTACTTATGTGAGGTATGTACATAGTATATTATTAAATATGGATTAAGTACCTATAGGTAGTAAGTATTGTCTATAATAGAATTCTTAAATTGGGGGAGTCCTAAATGATAGTGTAGATAGCCCCATTATACTTATCTTATTTATTTTTGAGAACCCAACCAATCCCTATTTAATGTACTAATAGTTCACTAACTAATGCACAAAATTCAATTTAAGTTTTGTAATTTAAGAGTGCTTTAGCAGATACAAATATAGCCATACCGCCATACTAATAGTTATTTAATTTAATTTAATTACACTTAGATTTAAGCCAACATTTATTTATTTATTTTTTAGGTCAGCCAACAATTATTCACACAGTTCATTTACAGGTTTTGGATTTTAATATTAACATTATTAAATATAAGGTTTTTGGATTTTAATATTAAAATTATTAAATATAACAAATTACACATTCATAATTAGTCACATAAATAGTAACATTCATTCAGTTTTATATTCAAATCTCACAATGAGTTAAAATTTAGCTATCTGGCAGCATTCCACCAATATTATACATTTAGCTAGGTAGGTATACTATTCTTTGTTGAAGAATTTCGCTACCTGCTTCACTATGGTCTACCTACCTACTCCCTTATAAAAATCCTCTGGCAGTTTCCAGGAAAAGGATATCATGGTCACTCATCAATTGTAAACCCATTGTGCCAAAATAGTCTCTCTTTGTTGAGGGAATCCTCATAAATGTTTACATTTAAAAAAAAATGTACCTGGTTGGTAGATGTTGTGCCTGGCTTGATCCCGATGTTGAAGGCAGACAGGCAACTGAAAAATATTGAAGTCCATTTTATTTTTATAGTATCAGCCTGGCTATTGCATATCTTTGGTGGTAATCATAACAAACACCTATGAGTTCATCCAATGGTGCGGTAGGACGATAAGCTCTTCATCGGCCCTGATTGCATGAAATTCATTAATGGTGTTCGTTACGATTACCACCACAGTTACGCGGTAGAGCCCCAGGGCTGATTTTGACCAAACCTACAACTGTATATTTAGATTTAAAAAAGATAAAGGTTTATATTTATTATATAAAAATATATCTTAAATCTCACCTGCATTGCTAGCATTTTCTGTTGCATAAATTCTGGGATTTGGGTGTGTATGTGATGTTGCAGATTCTTGCAGTGGTGGTGGTGGTGGCGGCGGTGGTTCGAGTAACTGCCCCACCGGCCATTGCTGCTGTGAGGTAGATTGGACACCATATTGTACTGAATTTCCACGGGGAGCCTCCAAAACAGGGTGCCTCGCAGCTAAAGCACTAGGTATTGTACCCTTCAACCAAAACAAATGCACTTGGTCTTTAGTGGAATGGATGTATACACAGTTTACTTGTTCGCAAATTCTGTGTCTTTGAAAAGCAATACAGAAGATGTCCATGTTCCTCATAACAGCTATATCAAGTTCATGCCGGTATTTGCACATTGCGCCGTTTTGGCAAATGCCCCACACAAAATTATAACATATGTCAACTTGTTCTTGTGGGTCTTTTCGCTGATCTTTCTGATGTGGAGGAGGTGCCTTCCGGCCATCGCCATTATTTTGTTTATTACTCATTACCTGTGGAAAAAGTCAATTAGTGATGATGAGTTACAAATTATATTCAAAACTAGGGTGGACATCAGAATCGGAGCAAAAATTTGGAATCTGTGAGGGTTGGATCATATAGGGTTCATTTTACCTACCTTGTGGTGCCTCTCTCATCAAGAGGGAATGTATAAAGCTATATGCTATTAGCAGAAAGAATCAAAAACCAACAGAATATTTATTTCTGTTCAGTATAGGTACATAAAGGAGAAATTGTATTATTCTTTATGATACATATAAGGTCATTTATCACAGATGAATAAGTTTGTTTCTTATGTTTTACTAACGTCTTCTATTTGAAAAAATAATTATTAGATACTGCTACTTAATACTTCTAAGTTCAACGTAGGTACTTGAATTAAAAAATATGTAGGGTAGGTACCTACTTTTACGATTGTTCCATATATTTTAGGAATGAACGTGTTATTAAATAACGATTAAATGACATTACAATCATCAGATGACACTGAATTATAGAAAAAATGACTTTCAGTTAAATTAAAATTTTAACTATTAAAACAATCAAATCAGTATTATGTTAAAATTATGTAGGCAAATGCACTGTTATACACTGTACTTACTTAACACACATTATTAAATTACATAAGTACCTAGTATAAGTTAAAATAAATATACTTACTCCAGATTTTCGAAAGTAAAACTTTAAAATTCAAACTTAATCACGTTCAAAACGCATTCAAACTTAGACTGACTGACACCACAGATAACTGACACTTGACTGACACACAATTCAGTGTTGTTATCATAAAAATCTAAACTACCGTATATCACTGTCCAGATTGCCGTATTTAAAGGTAAATAGTACTAAAATTGGCGTATCATTATTTATGTTCAAAAAGGCTATTCTTAATTTATTTCTTCTCCCTAAAGTTTCAGAATAACTAATTTTTTTTTTTTTTTTTTTTTTTATACCACTGAGGTGGCAAACAAGCATACGGCCCGCCTGATGGTAAGCAGTTACCGTAGCCTATGGACGCTTGCAACACCGGGGGTATCACTCGCGCGTTGCCGACCCTGAAGAAACCTCTTCACGCCCTTTTTGAAGAACCCCATGCTGTACTCCATTGGGAAAACCACGGCGGGGAGCTCATTCCACAGCCCGAGCGTCCGCGGAAGAAAACTCCTTTTAGCCCGCACAGTTCGAAACAGTTCTGGTTTCAATGTGTGTGGATGGATTCCCCGTCGATGGCGAGAGTTGCGATGGTGGAAGGTAGCCGTGGGCATCAAGTCAAACAATTCCTTAGAACACTCTCCGTTGTACAAGCGGTAGAACACACATAAGGAGGCAAAGTCTCTCCTCAGACTGAGGGGCTCTAAACCGCTTGTGAGCTCGGGATCGTCAACAATTCTGGTGGCACGTCGCTGGACCGAGTCTAAAGGCCCAAGCTGGTATCCAGGTGCTCCCGCCCATAGATGACAGCAGTACTCCATATGAGGCCGGACCTGCGACTTATAAAGTTGCAGCCTTTGCCTCGATGTGAAGTACTGCCTCGCTCTATTGAGCACTCCAAGCTTTTTGGATGCGAGCTTAACCTTGTCTTCCAAATGACTTCGGAACAAAACGTCGCCAGAAATGTCGACGCCAAGGATCCCGATGCTTTGACTGATGTTCAAGGAAGTGTTCCGGAATTGTGGAGCCACAGACCATGGGGTTTTCTTAGCGGTGAACGCGCAGGCTTGGGTCTTGGTGGGGTTGAAATGGACTAGGTTTAGTCGACCCCAATCGGAGACACAAGTTAGTATACTCTCGATTTCAGACACCAGCCGTTCGCGGCTTTCCTCCACCTCGGAACGAGGGATATTTGCACGGCCCGTGTAATAAGCGTCCCCTGTACTGTCGTCCGCATAGCAATGAATGCCGTCAATAGAAAGCATATCATTGATATGCAGAAGGAACAGTGTTGGGGACAGCACAGAGCCTTGCGGGACGCCGGCATTTATGTCCATGCTATCGGAGCAGCTACCGTCGACGACGGCTCTTATGCATCTGCTGGACAGAAAGCTGGCGATCCATTTGCATAATCCCTCGGGAAGCCCGTATGCTGGTAACTTCGTGAGAAGACCCCTGTGCCAGACCCGATCGAACGCCTTCGCCACATCTAGGCTCACTGCCAATGCCTCACCTTGACTCTCAATGGCATGTGACCAACGGTGCGTGAGATATACGAGGAGGTCACCAGCTGAGCGACTGTGGCGGAAGCCATATTGTCGGTCGCTCAACAACTCGTGATCCTCCAGGTATCTCAAAAGCTGCGTGTTGATCACACGCTCCATGACTTTGGAGAGAAGGGAGGTGATGGCGATAGGCCTGTAATTCGTCGGGTCTGATCTGTCGCCCTTTTTGGGCACTGGGTGCACGTGGGCAGTCTTCCACGAAGACGGGACTTCCTTTTTGGTGTAGGAAATCGCGAAAAGACGCGTCAATACTGGACACAATTCAGGAGCACACCGCTTCAGCACCACTGCCGGTATGCCGTCTGGCCCACTCGAATTTTATCTATACCACACACAAAAAAACACAAAATATTTAATTTAATTTGCAACTGTATCGAATGATCGGTCGATCATTCGTGGACTCATAGGACACTTATTTGCAATCTTTTCATTCATTTTTAAGGTTAAACAACAGCACTGAGGCGGGACATTTGATTGTTTTCGAGTTTTTATTGTTTTTTTACCTTCATAGAACAATATGGATAGATATTTCAGCGACTATCGACCGTAGAAGTTCATTTGGCACATTGTGTTATGAATGTTTTATGTATAATAATATGAGCCATATTTGAACGTATTATACAGTTTCTCTAAAAAGCGTAAAACGGACTATTTTGGGAAATGTACAAAAATAGTTAAACTTAAACATTAATTATCAATTCTTATATGTTAAATGAACTATTACGGTCGTTAATCACTGAAATATCTATCTATATTGTTCTACGAAGATGAAAACTCAAATTTCCCGCCTCGGTACTGATGTTTAACCGTTAAATATTGGTTTTTACCTTCTTCTTGAACTTCTACTTCTACGGTCGCTAATCACTGAAACATCTATCCATATTGTTCTACAAAGGTTAACCAAGCAAACCGAAAGAGATGATACTATATAGTACTACCAGTATTTATATACATACTCTGAGGTACTACACTATATAATAATAATCTATGATACTACAACAGTATTTAGTTATATGTGCATTGTGCGTTTCGTTTCACCTCTAACCGGTGATTCGGTACCGATTTAACGCACATGTCGATTTTAGCGCGAATCGCAATGCAACCTTTTTCCAATCCATCTAAAGCAGTGCTCAACAAAGCGAAGCAGTACCTCACATCGGGGCAAAGGCTGCAACTTTATAAGTCGCAGGTCCGGCCTCATATGGAGTACTGTTGTCATCTGTGGGCAGGGGGGGGGGGCACCTGGATACCAGCTTGGACCTCTAGACTCGGTTCAGCGACGTGCCGCTAGAATTGTCGACGATCCCAAGCTGACAAGCGGTTTAGAGCCCCTCAGTCAGAGGAGAGACTTTGCCTCCTTATGTGTGTTCTACCGCTTGTACTCTTCTTCTAAACACTGTCCGTTGTACAACGGGCAGTGTTCTGAAGAATTGTTTAAGATGATGCCTACGGCTACCTTCCATTATCGCAACTCGAGGGAGAGTCCATCCTCACATATTGAAACCAGAATTGTTTCGAACTGTGCGGTCTCAAAGGAGCTTCCTTCCGCTTAGATTGTGGAATGAGTTCCCTGCCGTGGTTTTCCCAATGGAGTACAGTATGGGGTTCTTCAAAAAGTGTGTGAAGAGATTTCTGCAGGGTCGGCAACGCGCGAGTTACGCCCCTGGTGTTGCAAACGTCCATAGGCTACGGTAACCGCTTACCATCAGGCGGGCCGTATACTTGTTAGCTACCTAAGTAGTATAAAAAAAAACGATCATGAATTCTCGGCCGGCCCACGCCAGGATGTTGGTTTTCCATCGGTATCGACATCGACACATTGGCCATTGTTTTTAGGGGCCAGGCCCTTGCCCAGCCCACCACTGGAAAGTAACTATAGAAAAAAAAAACAATGTCGGATAGTATTACTTTCGACCCGTTACTATGGTTTACTTAGAGTATGAGGGATGAAAAAATATAGTATTAATTAGGTACTTATTTTATGTTAGCGAAAAATAAGTAGGCGGGCAGTTAAGTCAGCTGACCGGGAGAGGAGTGAACGGTGATCAGAGATGTGACTCAATCCGGTAGGTCCCATTTGTTCTATGGAACATGACGTAATATAACAATTTGAGAAAATATTGTCCCTATTTGTACTATATAACATTTTGTACTTTTTGTCTCAAATTGTTCCATAGAACAAACTATAAGTACATATATAAATACTTCTTGAAGTTGATATGTAAACTGGCCACTCGAGAATGATTTGCTACCACTTGTCTTATATCTATATAAAAGCGATTCCCATTTAGTTCTGTGCATTCACAGACAAATAAAAACAGGAGCAAAAGCTAGTATGTAGTTCTATAGTACAAATAGGGACAATATTTTCTCAAATTGTTATATTACGTCATGTTCCATGGAACAAATGGGACCTACCCACTTACTCGATGACCGGAAATTTTAATGCTTTTTTCAAGAAAGTTATTAAATGCAAAATAAATACGTATTTTACATCTGTAAAATCGATAAATCATGTACCTATGTACATTTTTGTATTTAAATAGGTACTTGACTATTAAATAAACCATCTTGTACATTCCATACATCAATCAATTCTAATGGTGATGCTGAGTAAAATTATAAAAAAAAAAACTCTTTTTATGTCGGTAAAAATCGATGAGTCAAATGTCAAACCATATCTTCATGTTTAGAACAGTTTAATAAAGAAAGTCTAAAAAACATCCATTTCAAATAAAAACAATATTGATCACAATCGAGCAAAATAAGTAATTAATAAAATTGTAATATATAATATTATTATGTTGATTTGGCAGGACATATAGATTTGTGATGATTAGATATTATAGCTGACAGAAATATACGATTCAAATAAATTATTATTTTAATTTATTATTACATTGATTGTGTTGCCTTATGACCGGCACACACAGGGTCTAGATGCCATCTGAACCCTCATAAATAGATTTGTCTGTGTGTTTAAGTCATTATTAGTATTTATGTCCAGCTAAGGCGATGACTGTGGTAATGACAACGATTTCCGTGAGTTGGAATTCTACAGTGAGGTTGAGGAAGAAGAGACCAATCTCAATTTGATAATATGTTGCGAAGCACTAGAAGCTAACAGTATGTTACTGTAACTGGACTGGAGCCAGTTATTTTCCATGTTTCGAGCTTACCACCTCATTACTTACAATAATGAGATTTTATTCAAACATAATTCTATGTTAAAAGAAATACTGGACATCTATTTTACATTTCATCATAAGTAAAATGACAAATCAAACTTAATATATACAGAGAACGCACAAACAATAATAATAAATTATATTCTGATATTACATTCTAATATACATATATTACATTAATGATACTAATATTAAATAATAAAATTATATCAGAATTTATACAATAAATTATTTTTAAGTAATAAATAACCTATCAAGGCGGCTCAGTCATGATGTGAAATAAATATACAAATATTCATCATGTATTAATTTTAGCCAGAAGTAAATTATAGAAGCTGACTTTTTTTATTTGAATCTTTTTTTTATAAATATAATATACCGTAAAATCACTCAATCCAGCCAGGGGCCAGCATCAGCACCACAAAACAATCTTATTCCTTCACGTTAACGAAGTCCGAATTTGATCATAATACATATTATTATATACATTTAAAGTGATCTTCCCCTGATTTAACTCAAAATAATTTATTTGACAGAACAGATACTCATTATCCGCGATTATTTGTGCTACAAAAATATAGAATATAGGTGATGATTTTCGCATATATATACGTCCGATTATTATTTTAAATTAATAAAGTGTAACCGATACCAGCCCACTTTACGATGGGTCGTGTACAAATGTCACTGTGTGTTATTGCACAAGCCTCAATATTATTCATTACATTATACATTTTAGTAAGACACTGCGAAAGTCTATCATTTCAGTTTTTTTTAAATCACAAATGGTTCTTTCATCATTCATTCTTCACGTCTGATAATCTGGAGACGAGTGGGAACCGCACAATTCGTAGTTGATTCGCGTAATCGCATACAATAGCGTCTTTTAATGGCAATATTTGCCTCACGAAAATACACCCGTCACTTTGACCTGAAATGAGAGGACAAACATAGAATTCAAGCTCAATTTGCTCAAAAGCGCGATTCAAGCAAATAATTTGAGTCTTATAATCATACATACACACAGTCCGGCGCCTCTACCGCGTAACTTTGGTGGTAATCGTAACGAATACCATTAATGAATTTCTTCCAATCAGGGCCCAAGAATTGTCTTCGTCGCGTCCTACCGCGTGCGCGTCATTTGATGAAATAATTAATGGTGTTCGTTACGATTACCACCAAAGATACGCGGTAGAGCCCCTGGACGGGAATCAAAGTACGGATAACTTATTACCACACCAGTAAGCCCATATTTACATAGCAATTAAAAAATTATACATACCAAGCAAAACCCTTCGTATGATGTCTCCACTGCTCAAATCATAAGCGGTGAGCCCACTGCGGTCACCCATCACGAGCAACGTATGCGTTAAAGGTAGCATACGACTCATGTAGTTTAAACCCTGGGAAAATTAATCAAACACTATGTACCTTCATAGAAAAGAGCATAGTTTTGTGAAACCATTCAATTAAATTTGATCGATATGTTCCATTTGTGAAGTATGATCGTACTAAGAGAGGGTTTAGTGGTATTTCAAACCGAGCGGTTCCGTGCTTCGGAAGGCACGTAAAGCCGTTGGTCCCGGTTATCACTTAATTGTGATACTCTTTAAGCTAGTTGGCGGCCTCCTAGGCGGCTTGTAAAATCCAACATTAGATTGACCACTAGCCTACCTCCACCATTCCCGCCCACCCTAATTGGTGAAAAGAAGGCCTGTGCTGGCTCATGATGATGATGATGAAGAGGCGTTTTCATTTTTATTTTCATAAATTTGTGTATTTTGAGTTTTATTGTGTGTTTTTGGTGGTATATCACCCAATAAAGATCATCCATGTGCACCAGTGAAGTGAAATTAAATGAATTATGCGTATCGTGACTTTTTAAGTTGTCTCAAAAAGTCCGTGAAGACTTTTAGTACAATGACCACCATTGTAGTAAAACATGACTTTTATGGAGACTGACCGAGGAATTTAATGTGAAAGTGATTTATTGTGACTGGAAACTATAACATAACTCGACACTGGCAGGTTCTTCAAAAGGGGTGTGAAGAGATTTCTGCAGGGTCGGCAACGCGCGCGTGATACCCCTGGTGTTGCAAGCGTCCATAGGCTACGGTAACCGCTTACCATCAGGCGGGCCGTATGCTTGTTTGCCATCTAAGTGGTATAAAAAAAAAAAAAAAAATGAGCCCTAATTTAGTTGTTAAACTCAAAAATAAGAAGAAGAAGGCAGTGTCAACTTACGATGTGTATGGAGTTAAGCATATGGCCCTGAAATCGGTCCCATATGCAGAGCCGCTCGTCCGCGCCGGCCGACACCACGTACGAGGCGGTGTACGCGAGTGACGTCACCGCGCCGTCGTGCGCCTGCATGCTGTACAAACACGCACCTGCAAATATTAATTTTAACTGTTTACCCGACTTCAAATAAAAGAGGCTCTCAACTCGTCTGTATACTGAGTGTAATGGAAAGGGATACATGCGAAGGTGGTGAAGGCTACATCAGGTACATTTAAATCAGCATTATGTAAATGGTTATTAAATGTGTTTTTATTCGCTACAAGAATTCCTAGACTTAAAATTTTAAGTAATAATTTACATGATCGGACATAATTTGAGATACCTACTGAGAATTACATGTAATTTTTTTTTATTTATAGACATTATGTAATTTTCTTTTACCTAATAAAATTTGTCATATATGTGTAATGTTGCCTGTAATTTAATTAATTTATTTTTTAATATTTCCACACCATCTGTGATGGTAGAATACGTCGGCCACTTTTTTATTTAAGAACAGATGTACCGTATTTTCTGAAATAAATTTGTTCTATTCTATTCTATATACTTAGTTTCAGCTCAAAATTAATTACTCAAAAATTAAAACCAATTTTTGCAATGCTTATTAAATTAAAATCAATGAGGGTCATATTCATCATCAATCAACATCAATCAATATTTTTTTAATACCAGAAAAGTGGATTACTGTAATGTATATACGCATACGTATATAATTTCCGTTACATCCTGTATATTTATATTTTTTTATAGAGCAAGATCCCATAATGTCTTTATTTTTTATTTTTTTTATTGGCGTGGCGAAATCCTGGACCCTCGACTCGACTAGGATACCCGACCGCCCTGGAGGAGAGAGTATCCCAGAGGGCCTACTCCGAAAAACGATAGTTCGATAAATAATCGTTGTCAAAATATTAACCAATAGAATTGCAGCGAAGCTGACCGGAAGTAAATTATGTGCAATTCTATTGGCTAATTGGTTGACACCGATGGACTATCGTGCATTGATTTTCGGAGTAAACCCTCTAGTCCGTCAGATCTTACTTATTGTATGAGGGACCTTATAACCTTTCTCTAAGCTTATACGATCAGGATTACGATCAATCGCTAGATAATTATAATAAGGCTTTCTTACCAGTATGCAGGTCCCAAACACAAAGAAGGCCATCCTGCGAACCGCTTCCAGCTATAGTGGGCGTTGCGTGGTCTATGAAACAACTAGTTATTGGCCCGCAGTGGCCGTGCAGCGTGAATAATGGCGTTAACTCCGCACTAGAAAACACCTGAAACAAATATTATTTTTTACTAGCTGTCCCGCGCGTTCTCGGGGTATGAAATAGCCTATGTCCTTCTCCGTATCATATTATATCGGCATGATAATTTCACCGCAATCGGTCTATTAGTTGAACAAACAATCAGACAAATATACAGACAGACAAAGGTTTTTAAAAGCACCTGTTTTGGTTTATCGAGTGTATATATTATATACATTATACAGACCGTATTATGTATAATATACACTAATTACCTTTAAAAAAAACAGTACACATTTGGCTTCTTTATGATTTTATTATATGAATAGATCACTATCTCTCGTAAATTTAATTTGGTTTTTTTATACGAAGTCAATAAACAAGCGTACGGCCCGCCTGATGGTAAGCGGTTGCCGTAGCCAGCCTTTATACATACATTTTGTTAGGTTTTTTTCAAATGCTGTATAGTATGTGCCGATAGCAATAACTCAAAAATTAAGGGACTGTCTCCCGAGATCAAATTCGCGTGGCTTAAACATTTGCGCTGCCTTCACTGGCCCGTCTAAATTTTCCACCTGTATAAAGATAATTTGAACCTTAAGAACGTGGTCCTGCCCTCCGGTGAGGATCCGTCCTCCCTCCGAGTGCATCTCGGTGATGGGTTGCTGGTGCGGCCGGCATTGCGCTATCCGCACGCATACTACCTCTACAATACAAAATAAAATTAACACCGTTCGGTCAAAACTAAAAGGAACAGTAGTATTAATCAGGTAAAGAGTTAATATACATACAAAAACAAATTTCCGAAATATTTTCAGTACGTTTGCATGCTTTAAATTAAGAAAATAAGGAGGTTTACCTTCCCCATCGCTAAGGTCCGACTCGTAAGAGAAACTCATACGAGCTCGACTCGATTCGTCTTCCATACCATGCGCTGTTCGTATGGAGCCAGCCGAACCGGTGCGTTTGTGAGCTGAATAAAAAAAACGTATATAGTGTAGTATAGTTTTTAATAATAATAATAATAAAATATATTTATTCGGACAACTGAATCCATTTTTGTTAGTACAAGTACTTATAATTAAGGGTTAGTATAAAATAACAAATTTAGATTTTGTATGCTCCAGCCAATGATTGAGATAGTCGCCTTCACATCTCTCAGATATAGCTTTGAGGAGACTGTTGCCGCTCCTCCGTACTCTCTGCAGCAGCGATGTCATTTTTTTACGTATAATTGCTGAAAATGCATCGGTGTGGGCCTCAGCAAACATAGCTGAGGCACTGCAGAATCTTGCAGTTGGGTAATAAATTGTAATATTTTTGAATATTTTTAAAAGTTTCATATTTTTTCTAGTTTACAGTATGGAGAGAACACAAAAAACACTGAAATATCAAACATGTCATGCGGGGGCTCAGAACATTAAGTTGGGTTCTACGCTATGCGAACTTAGAACATCCTTAAACTGCGGGATGACCCAGGAGGCCTGATATATGTAACACCATAAGGTGCAAAATTCTCCATTTCTTCTTCTTTTTCTGTATTTCAAGTATAAAGCAACCGAGCAAGTCCCTAGAATCCGCCGACAGAATGATCGAAGATGTACGTACCGTGTGGAGGTAAGGACTTTTTCGTGTGCTACACCCAACCCTAAACTTGACATTTCAATTACTGACAAACAGTTTTATTATAGTAATTGTTAATTTCTAAGTCAAGTAAGATTACTTGGCCCTGTGGAGAAGCAAGGTTGGATGAATTATCGAGTCTAAAGGCTGTTGATTAATATTTATTTATGCAACTTTTGTATAATAAGGGGTATTAAAACACGAATGTGGGTTTATCACATGAGGGTTTTAATACCTAATTATGTACAGTTGCATACAAGACTTTATCTATACCCATGATCATTTTTGTAAACAACAAAGTAATACATTTCTGCAATTCTAATATCGAACCAAAATGGCGGGATACACGACGTGAATTCGAATAACCTCTAAGTTTTTTTTTATTACGGCGCTGTGATATTGTGACGCGCCTGCATGAAAATGTTCTTTTTTGGACGGAGACGGAGAATGTGGCTGTTTGATGAGTAAGGAATGGACGAAAAGCAAAAAAAAAAAAGAAGTTGCATAATTAAATTCAATACAACATTATAACACTGTTTTGGATGATATAATGGTTACTATGACAACCAGTGTTTTAATGTTGCCAATAAGCTAACTGTTTCATGAACTTTTATAGAGGATTTATAGCATGGGTGTGACTAACTGTGGATTTTGTCTTAATAAAAATAAAAAATTAAATAATTTGCAATTGATGTGTGTGTGTGAAACTTCTACTCACTGCGTCTATGCGCGGTGCTGAACTGCCAGTCGACGTGCGCGCCCGAGGCGGCGTTGTACGCGTCGAGCCGCAGCAGCGCGAGGTGTCCCGCGAGCGTCGCGACGGCGACGCGCCGCGCGCCCGACAACGCCCGCACGTGCGTCACGCCCGCCGACGTGCACAACCCCACGCGCGCTTCTATACTCCACCATACGTACTACACAAGCAATACAACATCACACACAAGGTATAGTAAGGGGCAAGAGACGTGAGCACAGATTGACACCTGCGCAGTAGTTTGACGGGCCAGCTGGCGCGGTTGGTTAAGACTCTGGTTAAGATTCCAACGCGCCGCAGGTCGTGGGTTCGATTCCCACACAGGACATGCATTTGTGTGCATAAACATGTCTGTATGTCCTGAGTCTGGGTGTAATTATGTATATTAAGTATGTATTTACAAACAAAAAGTAGTATATGTATTATATCAGTTATCTGGTTTCCATAGTACAAGTACTCTGCTTAGTTTGGGATCGTGAGGAATGTCCCAGGATATATTTATATTTATTTATTTATAGTTAATTTTTCGGTCTGTTTGGCGGAATGAAGCAGGGGGAGCGCCGAGCTGCACACGATTGGTTCGTCAGTCGATGTGAGTCGTCTATTGTATTCTTGCGTGTCATTTGGCTACTGTGATTTGGCCAAAAGTGTACATGCGCGAGGTTGCCCCCACTACTGCCTATCTGTGCTCACCATTTGTGACACATACTGTAAATAATATATGTATCATGCAAATATGTTTGATTTTAGAACAGTTATTTTATTACAGCAAGTGCGTTTTCTGTCCCTTCAACCATTTGGATATTTTTTACCTATATAAATAAACAAAATTTAAGTGTCTGTTGACAGTGTGCATACGAAAGTATATACAAAAAACATTTTTCTCTGTTTGGTCCGGCTAATCTCTAAAACTGCTAGACCTATTTTAACGAGACTTTCACTGACAGATAGTTGATTTTATAAGGAGTACCTCAGGCTACTTTTATTGCAGAAAATATTTAGCATTGAGTGCAAAAAAAATTAAACCGTACGCGGGTAAAACCGCAGGGTTCAACTAGTAACATAAAAATGCTTACCATAAGTTTCCCAGAGTCAGCCTCCCAGAATTCGAGCCTGCCGTCGGCACAGCCCAGTATAATGAGATCATTACAAAAGTCCATGCACCAAACTGGAGATTCTTCCGTCGCCTTACTCTTCCAGTCTATATTGGACACGGGCCTTACTTCGCACTCCTCAGTCCTCAAACTACTATCAGTACACACAAACTTATTCTTACTCCTATTTCTTAAACTGTTCACTGTGCTGTCATTTAAAATTAACATTTCCTCGTCGTACAGTTCACTTTCTTTATTTGATGTATTTAAGTCACTTCTGTTTAAGTTAATATTACTTATATCTACATTTTCCTTAGCTTCGTAACTATTGTACAGCTCGTCGTTTTGATTGGTGCGATATAGGTCTCTGGAATTGTAAAAATATAGATGTTTTGCAAAGATTTAGACAGAATTTACAGTGACGTAGCGTTTTCGTATATGAATTTTATTGCAGATTATCGATGGTATTTCACCCAATAAAGATCAATATATGTGCACCAGTGAAGTGAAAAAATGAATTATGTGTATCGTGACTTTGCAAGTTGTCTCAAAAAGTCCGTGAAAAGATTTAGTACAATTACCACCATTTTACTAAAACATGACTTTGGACGGTGACTATGTGAAAGTGATATATTTATGTGCGACTGAAAGACTGTATCCATGGCCATGAACAAATATTAAAAAAATGAAATGTACCTGTAATTTTTGGCGAAGTCATACTTGGTAGTGTCTGCGACAGACACGTGGGCCGGCGAGTCGCGCCCTATGGACCGGAATTTGAGCCCTTTCAGATAATTGCTCAGCCCTTTCCGTAGCGTATGCACGTTCTGTAATTGTTATCATACTGTTGTTTTATTTCATTATTAAGGGTAAATAGTTGCCAAAAAAATGGTCAGATAAATCTCACACTCCTCCGTGCGCGCAATATGTTTGAAAAGAGGTATTTCATACTAATATAAAAAGAAACCTTTGTTTTAATTTGGCTGATTTAGTTAGTCAGCAGTAAAACTGTTTCCTAGTTACATTGCAATGCAATAATTATGCTCAATATTTGATTAAACTTACCTCAGATTTCGGTGATTGATCCGAGTGTTCGGGTGCTGAAAAAAAACAATATAATTATTATTTTATTCCTATGAAGAAAAATTGCAACTAATTATATAATTTTGTAAGTTACCCTCTAATCCTTGACTTGGAGCACTTTTTTTGAAGCCTCCTTTTTCGTAAAGCTCCTTTTGTAATTTGAAGAATCTAAAACAACAAAAAAAAAAATGTATGTATGTATGTGCTGATGAAGGAAACTTCAGTCCGATTTTAAAAAAGAAGACCATTATCTGTATAGTTAATAAAAATAAACCGACCGAAATTTCATAATTACTATTTTTCCTCTTGGATCTAATTCTACATTGTTTCGATGTCTTAATTACAGGCATCCATAGAGTTCAAAGTCGCCACAACAAGAGGATTGCAACCTTCCGAACCGGTATTAGAGTCAGACTTTTAGAGTATTAGAGTGCCTGCGAAGGTCTATTTGAATAAATGATTTTGAATTTTGATTATATCGATTTCAGAGTTGGCCCCATAAAAAAAGTTGTTCATAATGAAGAGTATATAGAATAGAATAGTATTTATTGTCAAAGATGAAAACACATAAACTAAAATAAAAAGGTACTTAAGTAAAGTGCAACATGCCATGGCTCGTCATATTAACATAATTTACATTGTAATTCATATTCAATATTACTGATTTATAAATTGATATAATATCTTTTATGTTCTGATCATAGAAATAAATATACCTAGAAAGAACGTCGCCATACTACACGAATATATAAAACAGGCCAACTTTTATAGGCTGCTGCGCGTAACAGATACGTTTTACGCTCCCTCTGCGTCATTCTGCTTGTCATAGTGACGTTTATAATGATAGTAGGTGTTGAAATATTCCAATTTAAATCGGGAGAAATTTAAATATTGAACATTATTTTGCATTTTTATTTATTTTTATTTGATTTAGCCCCTAACAGTTAGAGCCTATTTTTGACGACGCGTGCACAGCTGCGAAACTCTATCTGGATACATCCAGATAGAGAGAACTAGAAACATAATCAGAACCTTTGATTAAGGATACATCCTTAATCAAAGGTTCTGATTATGTTTCTAGTTTTCACTTTGTAATCTTATCGTCAGAACGACGTAATATTATGCCATTTCAAATATACCTATGTAGTTTTGGAAAAAATCTAGTGTTAGACGCGGGCGGTTAGTGTTCGGGACCCTATTATTAAGCGTCCGTTGTCCATCCGTCTGTCTGTCAGTGGGCTGTATCTCATGAACCGTAATTAGGTAGACAGTTGAGTTAGGTTGACATTTTCACAGAATTCATATTTCAATTTCAGCTATACAACAAAAATGAAATAAAAAATAAGAGTCTTAACGGAACCCTTCGTGTCCGACTAGCACTTGGCCGGTTATTAGATTTGATATTAAACGATACTTACGAGCTACGATCAATATTGGTGATGATCTCTCCATTCTGTGAGTCCCACACTTTGATATTGCCTTGAAGACACGAGCTGACCACTTTCTCTCCATCAGTGACGAGGCATTCCACCTCCTGACTGTGACCCGCCACCACCAGTGGGACGGCTTCCATCACCAACTTGAAAATATCGTAAAACAGTATCGCCGGAGTTCATTGAGGAGGGGGGAAAGGTCGGTAACGCGTGAGCGATGTTGTGTGTGTTGCAAGCATCCATATGGCTACGGTAACCGGTTACCATCGAGCGGGCCGTATGCTTGTTTACCGACTAATGCCCTATTTCTATAAACAATAACGAATCGTTTTGCTTACCAATGGTATCATATAGATCATTTCGTAAGCTAATTTTACCTGTGATAACTTCCATATGGGAGGGTCTGCTATGCAAACCTTTGAGGTCTTTGCTTCATTATTAAAGATATACGAGTCTTAATTTTAACCGATAACGGTCCGTAAATTATAGGAATCGGCCATAAGTCGTTTAAAAAAACACATTTCATTAATTTTTACCATAATCGCGGTAACTGATTTCGTGCTAAAGAGCCAGTTAGAGGCAGATAGTACAGTCGAGGACATAAATATGTATACACTTAGTAAAATTCAACAACGGTTTCCTCTTAAACTACTGATTGAAATTATGAGATATTATAAAGGCAGAATCTTCTAACATATACTATTATGATTTGAGTAATAGTTTAACACTTAAATGTTAAACATGCGAGAAAATTGCTTTTGAATTTCAAAAAGTGTATACATATTTATGTCCTCGACTGTACATATTTCAACAAACATAAAATTTTGTCTCGTGACTCTCTTATACCCACTGTACATGAGATGGGGACTAAAGAAACCCGGTTGCGGTAGGTTCAGAGTTACTCAAGTGTGACATATAGAGCTGCGATTCCATATGGTAAGTGATGATGTGGCCGAAGGTGGTAAGAACACAAAGTCCAGAGGCAACTGGCTCTCAAGTGCAGCTGTCGGAACACCGTTAGGTGCTAGGCGATAGATTTTAAACTTGAGGGTAGCCATCCAGGTGGGTACTACAAAGTACCCTACCACCGTGCTATGGTTTCTTTCACCGAAAACTCAAGATCATTGTAGGATTTGAGCCCGGGACCTTCGTCTCGGCATCTACAGAGCTATCATCGCCTCAGATACAGGAACGTCAATAAACTCACTTGTACAGCAGGTTGATTAGACATAATTTTCTTGTACTCCTCGGAATCATTCCACGAGGCCCGCCACTCAGCGTAGTGACGAGAACAAACACATCTGTAAAACGTGGAGTCTTGTAAACTATACAAAAATATGATAAAGAAGTATAGTTTGTAAGTTTGGATTTAGGGGGTAATCTTAAGAACTACTGATTCGTTTTTTATTTTTCACTAATAAGAAGCTACTTGACCCGGTATGACCCGGTACGTTTTATCCTGGGAACGCAGGGGATTACCAGTAACCATGTTTTCAAAACAAGTAATTTATTTTTCACGTTAATTTTGTTGTTTTTTTTTGTGCCAATTCCTCACCATCGACAATGCGCTCTGATTGGCTAAGTCAAGGACACACTAAACATTTAGATGCAGTGATTGGTCAGTACAGTTATTATTCAGTGCAAAAGCACGTAATAGTTGCGGAATTGGATTGCTAGGTGTTACTCTAAAGTAGGGTTGCCATCCGTCCGGATTTCCCCGGATTTGTCCTAGTTTAGAGGGCGTCCGGGGAGCGTCCGGGCGGGGTTTCATTAATTGTAGACCGGGTTTTTTTCAAATTTCAATCTGTATATTCTGATGTAATAACATTTAAAATGATGATAAACTATGACTAAATTGAATTTTAAAGTCTTTGAAAATAAATATTATTATTTTGACTAATATTTAACAAATACCTATTGACATGTCCGGTTTCTAGGCTCCAAAATCCGTGGTATCAAACGTCTTGTGCTGGTTGCTAAATTTTAGAGGTGGCAACCCTACTCTAAAGGTATTGTCATCGATGAGGTATAAGGTCGTGACAGTTTTGTTGTTACCTGTATAGAACTACCATCATATATGCGATCACAATAACGCTTATAATGCACAGGATAGTAAGCAGCAGTATTTCCATCGGCGTGGTCGGCAGGATGGGTAGGTCGGATCCCTTGCCCCATTGGTGCGGTTGAGTTTTTCCATCCATCAGGTCGAATTCTGTAAAAGGAAGTGTTTTTTATAACCATATATATTTTATCCGAGGAATAAAATTAACATTTGTTAAAAGAAAATTGTTCCTAGATTAAAGTTAATTAATGATGAAAAAATCCCCCTTAACAAATACCGTTTGTAAAGTAATAATTGAAAACTGTTTTACAACAAAGTTAAACCGAGTTCAAAGTACACTAAAAAGTATTCAAATCCTGACCTAATGACAATGGGACCAAACGGGAAGGGTACACCCCTTCCAAACAAAAAAATAATTTTCCGAATCGATTAATAAATGACGGAATTATGAGATAAAAATCATAAAAAATAAATAAAAATACAACAACCGAAATGAGAACCTCCTCTTTTTTTGAAGTCGGTTAATAATGAAAGGTTTATCTCTGCTGATTACTAAGATCATCATCCCATAATGTCTCACTGCAGAGCACGGGCCTGTTTTCTCAAATTATGGCGAAAGGCAATGGGCAGATACTCCCCCACTCGTGTATATCTAAACAAAAACCTGTATAACTGACAGTTAGAAGTAGTCACCTGGTAATGTATCCAAGGGATCCAAGGCCGCGGCCAACGCTTGCCAGCGGAGCGGTGGCGGATCCCGCTCGTCGGGATTACGGACCCCGACCGCCATTTCGGGACTGACGCGATGGCTCAGCAATGTCGGAGGCAATATCACCGCGTACCGACCCGTCAGTGACTCATTATAATGTGCCAGTATCGCTGACCAGTGCGTTGGAGACATCCTTTAAAACAAGTGAGCCTAGTTATATACTGGGTGGAGATTTCGAATATTTTTACTTTCCATAATAACGATCAACCATGCTCGATCATAACGTATGAAAAAAAAATACTTTTTTTTCGAGATTTCAGTGTTTGTGCCGTAGTAAAAGTTGTTCATAATGACTACTAACCCAACATAGGTAAGTAGATTCGATTCGGTAGTAAGATTCTATTCAGTAACTCAACGAACTGAACTGAATTTCTCAGTTAATTAAATTGGCTTCAATATAGAGTCGGTATAAAGCAAAATAACATATCTTGGAATTGAAATATACCCAAGTAAATAATATTTAAATGAAAAAATATTTTATATGGGTATTTTCATTATATACGCAAGGGTTCAGTCAGAGCAAAAACATAATGGAATGAAAAACCCTCGATAGAAAATAATCACAAAGCTACCTCTAATAATAATGAATATTCGTTTTAATTCGTTCATGGTGGATCTAATAAAGACAAAAATTCGATAAATAAAATCACTAAATTATGACCTGATATGATTTTTTTAAATATTCTATACTTTACGAGTTATTTAGATTAGAGGCGCTTATGCATTTTTGATCCGCGAAACACGCTATCTCCGTCTCATGCCAAGCGAATATTAGACATAAGTTTGTTTCATCTGACATTGCCATATTTTTTTGGCTTTATACATCCTCTTAACTGACCAAAACGGTATGGTTTATCGATTTTTCAGTTAGGTTTACCGTTTTTTTAGTGTAATTGTATAACTGGTATATAAACATTATAAAGAGGTAAAGTTTATAAGTTTGGACGTAGGAGGTGTATCCCGGGACTACTAATCCGATTCTGAAAACTCTTTCAGCGCAAGCTACATTATCCACGCGTGTAATGAGCTATTTAATACTGCGGGGTAGGGATGGGTTAAAAATATCGATATATCGAAATATCGATATTTCTTGGGTGATATGTATCGATATATTTGAAAAATATCGATACGATAAATATCGTTTTTTTTTTTCCATTTGCCCATCCCTACTGCGGGGGACAGCTAGTGAGATTATATAGAAGTAGTTACCTGGACCAAGGTCGCGAGTGTGGAGAATGTTTAAACATGATTGTTTCGTTTGTATCCACAACAGTTTTATCGGCCTGCGACATATCCAGCAACGGGGGGAAGACCAATGGGGTCTTGTTACTGTCATTGTAAAATGTAAACATTGACTCTTTAGGCTCAGTTCTTTCATATCTTTTATTAGCTTCTACATTATTTTCCGTTTTCTCTGTGTTACTTATGAAGTAGTCAACGACGCCAGAGTTATACACAATCATCGATATCCAGACGAGCATCCATAACATGAAAGCGCGTTGAAAGAACCGTGTCCTTGCCCACATGTTCACCAAGCGTATACGTTTGGGTACTCGATGGTCTTGGTGGCCCGGACTCGCATTTCTCTTCGCGACCACGTCTGTCGGGCTATTGTGCGTTAAACCATTCAACCTCGGATGTGACTTAGACTTCGTCATTCTTTGTGGCGAGAAATTATTCTCCTCCGAGTAACGCTTGTTAAACCGCCAGTTCAAAGCATAATTGGCATTAAAATATTCTTTCAGGTGCAACTTATTGTGTTTATCCTGCATATAGTCCATATGCCGCACGTCGATGCCGAGTATCGTGGCAAAGAACACCATCTGTATGAAGTAGTCCGATATCAAGCTCACTATCATGAATATTGAGAACTCCTGAATGAACGGGACGAACGTGAAGAAGCTCACGGTAAAAATTGTTATTTCGGTGAGAAAGTTTTTTGTTATTGACCAGCCTTCTTTGCTGAGGCCTTGGGCGAGTCGAATTTTAACATCGAGCCGGGAATCAGTCGACGTGACGCTCTTGGTGAGGACCAAAACGTTTTCGAGCCCCACTATGATCACCAGATACGGAAAGATCTCCTTCCCCTGGAGGCTGAGAGAGAACCCGAAATAGAAACAAATGCCCATCGACATGGACAGGCTACCCGCGATCGTGAGCACGGCGCAAGCCGCCAAGCTTAATTTCGATTTGATGAATTCTATCTTCCTCACTGAAAAATAAACGTACAGAAAGAGACCAACAAAAGTGATCATTAGGGGCACCAGCTCACGATAGTTGAATTGGCCCGGGTAATATATCAGTGTGAATTCATCGACCGACCCCTGCGGCGAGTCTTGATACAACGGATACATTTCTTTTAACTTTTTTGTCAGAGATTTGATAAATCTGAAACAGATAAGTATATCGTTAGTGAACAATGAGTGAAAGATAAAGAGATACCGTGACGGCGTATAATGGGTGTGATAATTTACCTCTGTTCGGGGTATTGATAGAAGATTGTGATAGCGTACTGCAGGACCCTCGGGCGGGTTCGCAAAGGGTATCGTTTGATGCCGGTGTCACGTAGTTGCATACCAAATGCCATTTCTGCGATAGACGCCTTACCCTCTTGTAAATTCTGTTCAAATTTTAAAACTTATAATACCATATCTTTAGTTATTCGTGTAATCAGCCATTGATAAAATGTTCGACATTTTTCCTGCCTACAAACGAAGTAATGGTATAATTAGTAGATAAAGTTTTTCCTCATTCATTTCGTTCCAACTTAGTTCATTTAGATGCAGTCGAATTATTAGTGATAAGAGAATATGGGGCATGTATTTCAAATGCAAAACTAACCTGATAATTATAGACGGTGTTAACAATGTTGGCGTCTAGTGAGAACGACTGAAGGTTCTGCTGCCATAGATTAGCTGGCGATAGAAGGAGACAGCTGTATTCTGGAAGCAGCCTCTCTTTGTTCGCTTTACTGTCTTTTCGCTTGATGCCGCCTATCTGGTAGCAGTGGTGCAGAAGAGTACTTTTACTGTAATAACAAATATTATTTTTTGCGAATGATCCATATGATTTCATTTTGTACAATCCTTACATACATAAAACGTAAAGTCTTCTGTCTGTCTGTCCGCTAGTGTGTCTTGACAGCTTTATGAACTCATCAGTGACTGCACGGCAGCTGCACAGTGACCATATTAGTGTAACAAGACATAGGGCTTAACTCAATTAAGTCGGTCGCGATAAATTTTGCATACATTCTACATATTCTAGTTTTTCGTATGAATTAAGCTTTCATAAAAGTACCTTACAAAACGTGTGTGTTAGTTACATATTACAGTTCAAAAATGATTGGACAGGCTTAGCCCGTTGCTAGGATTGCGTTGCAGAGATTAGACAGACCCGTGTTGACAGACAGTGAGACGTATCATTTTATAATACTGAGGGATAATTTTGATTTTGTAAATATATAATAATCCGGTCGAAATTAATGTACACGTGGTAGTTTTTATTTTCCTTCAAAGACCTATGTACGGTCAGCAATAGGTATAATTCGCTGAGCAGATCTAAATATACAAAAAACTTATATAATATAAAAACACTAGGGGGTATAGACAAGATGTATATTGACAATCGTCATTGTAACTAAACGATCAATCTTTGTATGGGATTATCACGTGATTATTAACAATTTCTTATGTCAATCCCATACAAAGGCTGATCGTTTACTAACGATGTCGATTGTCAACATCCATCTTGTCTGGGGGGCTGTTTACTTTCTTAATCATTCCATATTATGGATACTCAAAATATGGAAAGAGTAAACATGTGTTTTGAAATAGTGTGTCTAAAAAACCAACATATTAGAATTTTTTACATCATGTAATGTTTTAGTTAACGTGTGTTTAGTTTTAAATATGTTTAACAATGTATTGTTGACCATACAATTTAATGATAATGCCTCTAGCAACAACTAAGGGACAGAAGTGTTTGTACATTAGAAAAACGCTCAGCTTTCACTATTCACATTGCGATACCATAAAGAATCCTTTGTCTTACCAGTAAACAAACAATTTAGTATAATAATTTAATGTATATAGCAATACCATAACATTGCAATAAAAATGTCCCTGCTTGGATTAATTTAACTAAGGTCTATTGCGCTCAAGCATTATTTTCTAATATCAAATTCGCAAAGCTAAAAGGTAATTTTGGAATAGCAGAGATAATAAGATTTGCTTAGCTTGTATATATTGCTTAGCTATATTATGCTCAATTTTGCATCACAGACATATTTTATCAAGACATTCACACACACTTACATTTCTGTATCTTCATGGTTTCTTATAGTTTCCAGTAATCGAAATACTTCTTGGAGCGGCGCTCTGAATGCGTCCCACATTTTAAGATTGTAGTTCCAGGGGGAAACACCTTTAAAAAAAATGTATGACATACATTATTGTTATAGTTTTATTATTTCACTTAACCATACATGTCATACATAATAATTACACATATTTAAAACTATGTCCTTCTCCATACCATGCCTGTAATGTACCTGCGTACCAAATTTCATGATGATCGGTTAAATAGTCAACAAACAGAGTTCCTTTTGCATTCATAATAATAGTATGGATTGTCTTTGCTAGAAAGAGTATGATGAGAGAGCTTAGGTAGAGCAGTTTTTATCCGCTCAAAGAGCAGCTCGAATGGGGAAGTACCTCCACCTTACAGAATACCGCAGCCAAATAATAATGTTGTGTTCCAGCGCATGAGTAAGACTGACAGAGATCCTTGCAGAGCGGGAAAGGTTGGTAACGCACAAGTGATGCCTCGTGTGTTCAAAGCGTCCGGTGGCTACGGTACCATCAGGCGGGCCGTATGCTTGTTTACCAGTAAAAAGAATGGTAGGGGACTTTGTAGTACCCACCAGGCTGGACGCCACCCTCAAGTTGGAAATCTGCCACTAAGCATATAATGGTATGTTCTGGCAGTTACACTTGAGATCCAGTTACCTTCTAGGCTTAGCAAAAGTCTGTGAAATTTGGCATGCAGGTACCCAACTATGGAGACTATCTTGTCCTCGGACGCATGTAAAACCCCAGTGGACAGCTATCAGTCAGGGTAAGTATTACATTTTCTACTTTATTTTAATACACCATTCAAAATGGGTGTTAAAGTAGAAATTAATAAATAATAGTTACCTATTTTCATAATTATCTGATGTACATAAAATATTGGCTTATCTTTTACCCAAATATACGGAAGTTTTTGTGTTTCATTAAATATGGTATCTAGTTGTGTTGATGCATCTGAAAATGACAATAAAAAAGATTTACAAGTGTAGCAAAACCATCAAAGAAAGAAGTCCGTTTGTTTACACAGTATAGTATGTGTGAGCCAGACAATTGGATTCAGAGCTATGTGTGGGTTCTGTCATCTTTATAGTCAATAGTCACGCATAGTAAGGGAATTATGAATGGATCTATTATGGAATGTACTTAAAGTAAATACAGGAAGTATAATGTTAAACCAATTATGGACAGAAAATTGTAGCCAATTGTGCTTGCAATTTCAGGTCATGTTGCAACAATCATTAGTTTTAGCATGTTTTAACATTTCTAACCAGTTTAGAAAGTTTTTTATTACGAATTAATTAAATATGACATTCAGCACAAAACTAGAGCCTTCTTAAAATGACTAAATTTGAAAATATTTTTGCATTGGAAAAATACATTTCTTTTTTAATATTTTCATGTCATTATTCTGTATAGTCTGATATTAGAACCAATGCTTAGAAAAATAAGGCAGACCAGAGTAAAGTTTCCCATATTAGTATTTTTTTTTATGTTTTCTTAAAGCTGTTATTTTATTATAACTGTAAGTATAAGTCAAAACAGTGTCAGCTCCTGGACCATAGCTATAGGCACACATAGGTAACCTAAATACAGTATTTTTCCTCATTAACCAAGAAGTAGGCATAAGTACAAGGACAAACTCTTCTCTGCATTATTCTATAATAATATAACATTGTTGGTGTATCTATAAAAATAAATAAAAATAATACATTAATTATCTACTGTTCTTGTTATAATGTATGTTGTAAATAAAACCTATCAATTAGGCAAGTACACAACATTAATGTCTATTTAAAACTTACTTATCTGTGTATCCTTTTCCTAACAGATAAAGCTGATTATTGATTCATAGCTTTCTCTTCCTAATTTAATTATTTAGTCTATAGTCTAGATACAAAATATAAATAACTAACAAACATATTTTGAATGACCTGCAAGAAATGGTACTATAAAGTTTCTGTAGATGACAAGAATGCATGAATTGTTTGCTTCGCAAGCTATTGTTATATATATTTTGAAAATTGTAATACTTCCAAATACACATTAAAAAAAAAAGAAGACTTGCTGAGTTTCTTGCCGGAGTCTTCTCAGTTCAAGTTGTATTTGGAACCGGTGTAGATTCATTTGTTAACATTCATAAGTGCCTTATCAGGGCCTAAATTAGATAAATGCTTTTTGAATTTTGACTTTGATATTACCTAATTACCCATGATCTTGAGGAAGTAAATAATATTATTATTGATAACATGTTGGCCATATAGTTAGAATATCAATAGAGAGACTGTACTAGAGTATGTGCCGTGGGAATGGGTATGTGCAACACTGATTTGAAACAAACTGTGCATTCATAGTTTGAATGACTAAATACATATAATGAATGGCAATTTCCCATTTTATATTGATAATTTGACTGACAACAAATGACAAGGATTTCTTATAAAAATATTTTCTGACAGTAAATCACTAATCTTCTTCTTCTATATATATAAAAATGAATTGCTGTTCGTTAGTCTCGCTAAAACTCGAGAATGGCTGGACCGATTTGGCTAATTTTGGGTTTGAACTATTCGTGGAAGTCCGGGGAAGGTTTAAATGAAGTGTAGGGTAGGGTATTACGCGAACGAAGTAAGAATATATCTAAGAATGCATCTATATGCAAACTAGTCATGCTTCACACAAGGTATTGTTGTTAACCTTGAATGAATCTTATGTCTTAGTATACTATTAAACCCAACTGGATTTACAACAAAAAAATATACATATTCAAATTATTGTCATAATTAGACTATTAAGGTTCTCTGGGAACATAATGCAAAGCCAATCCAATGCAACTTATTAACTATTACAACTAGGACTGTATAATCACCATGTTTGTTACACTTTTAATTTTGCCCCCCATCCCGAGTGTGTTAAAAAGTTTTGTGTCAACATTTTACATAAATAGTGGGGTTAAATGGATTGAATATTAACAGAATGTGTTATGAATTGTGTGAAATTGTATACAAAGTGAATATTTTTAATATTTAGAGGTATACTTACCATGAGAACATTTGGTGCCCGTGCATTCTGGTATTGTGATTTGCTTGACATTGTCTGTATTTAAGGGCATATTCACAACCGTTGGTATGTTTCCTGGCAGAGGCACATTCAATAAAGGATAACTGGAACAAGACAGAAATATGAAGAAACTCTGTGCTATGCATTTATACTCGAGTCAAGTGCGAGAAATTGGACTCACCAACATAATAACACAACCGACACCGCTAATGTGATTGCGGCAATAGGATACGATGAACAAAATAATCCGTACGTATAATAAATCTGCGCCACTCGCTCTGGCAGAGTGCTCCCTGCCATTGTTATTCTATTTTAGTGATCACGTTTAACACTGAATGAGAAACTGCGTTTGGAAAACTGGTAATAACATTTCACGATCGTTCACGTCATAGGCAAAACTTGTAGTTGTGTATAATAGTTTTATTCCACATATCCATACATTTATTATGGCCGACCACGTACTTTGTAGCAGTAAACACTTTTGCTTGAATAAATTTCATCATTTATGGACATGCCTTGATATCCCAACCACTACGCACTGAGGATTTTAGGATACCGGATCACCACACCACTTTGTAAAGTATTACATCAACCTTATTCAACCACAACCAACCCACACCATACAAAACCACGCAATGTTGACAGGTATGTTTTGACGTTTGTGACTCAAGGCACCACAGAGTAAAATTGTATTTAGGAGACAAGTTACAGATTCTTCTTCTTCTTATTTTTAATTTTGGCAACCAAGCCCAAATGAGGGCTCATTTCTGCCAGTGTCGAGTTATATTATAGTTTCCAGTCACAATAAATCACTTCACATTATAGTCCTTAGTCAGTCAACGTCCATACAAGTCATGTTTTACTACAATGGTGGTCATTGTACTAAAACTCTTCACGGACATTTTGAAGACAACTTGAAAAGTCACGATACACATAATTCATTTAATTTCACTTCACTGGTGCACATGGATGATCTTTATTGGGTAAAATACCACCAAAAATACACAATAAAACTCAAAATACACAAATTTATGAAAATAAAAATGATAACGCAACGTCACTCTGCAAGTTCCCGCCAAAAAGTCAGATTCTTCTTCTTATTTTTAATTTTGGCAACCAAGCCCAAAATAGGGCTAATTTCTGCCAGTGTCGAGTTATATTATAGTTTTCAGTCACAATAAATCACTTCACATTATAGTCCTCAGTCAGTCACCGTCCATAAAAGTCATGTTTTACTACAATGGTGGTCATTGTACTAAAACTCTACACGGACATTTTGAGACAACTTGAAAAGTCACGATACACATAATTCATTTCATTTCACTTCACTGGTGCACATGGATGATCTTTATTGGGTAAAATACCACCAAAAAAACACAATAAAACTCAAAATACACAAATTTATGAAAATAAAAATGAAAATGCTACGTCACTCTGCAAGTTCCCGCCAAAAAAGTCAAGTTACAGATTAGTTAACCGTATGGCCATCGTATGGCATATGAAAAGTTCCTCAGTATAATGAGTGTTTATTTGATGTTTATATTCTCTTTGACCAATGGCGATTGATATTTCAAAATTGCGTCGTTAGTTCCTCTTTTGACCACCGGGCCAGATAAGTTTGTGGGAATGTGGGAATATACCAGTGTTGCCAGGTCAGATTTATAAATTTACAGTGTTTTGGATATAAAAATACAGTATTTGGTATAAAAATACAGTAAATCACAAAGTTAAATACAGCGCTTTTACAGTAAAAAATATACCATAATGTAATCAAATTATATATTTTTACTAAAATTATTATTAATCACTATCCGTTTCACTCAGAGATGGTTCGTTTTGATCATACATTTTTTCAGTGAAAGCTGCAAGCATGCTACCGTTTGGTACAAAATTTACGCAACTGGCGGCACTGCGTAAAATGTGTTGGCGAGCTAATATGTTGCCCTTTATCGTATTAGTAACTAAGCGATTTCTTTTTTTTGTTTTAATATCGTTAATTTCGCTAAATTTTCTTTCACACTCTGCGTTAGAATTTGGTAGTGCTAAAATGTCCAACATAAAGGTTGCCAAGTGCATGAAATCTTCCTTTTTCGTTAACTGAAAAAGAAAAAGAAGTTTAACGATTACATTCTGTCATATATAAAATTTATTAGTAGAGTTATTTTAAAATAAATAATTTGAATACCTTGTGCCAAAATATATCAGGTGCCTCACTGCTGTCAATGGTATTTGATAAGCTTGGTAATTTTCTCCACTGGTCATCTAGTTTTTGTTGTTCTTCTAGTGACTTCGGCGCCAGTCTTGGCAATACCACAAATAGTTTATGTAGAGACTCCGGACGATTGCTAGTATCCATGCAGTTGTCAGGGTCCAATTGAGAAACTGCAGCCATTACTGGGTCATTCAAGCTGTAACGTTTTCGTATACCAACACAGGCTTTTATTACAAATTTTCGACAGCTCTCTTTTACGCCCTTAACTTGTTCTGTATTCATATTACTTGATAAAATCTGCTTTTGAACACCCAAACCGAAATAAACATCTTCCAGATTTTTAAAATATGTTTCATTTGTAGGGTCTATTTCATCAAGATTACTGGCGACATATTCCTGGTTTATGTAGGTCATCAATAATTCTCGATATAGCTCTTTCATTTTCAGATGTATTTTTGTTATCATTGGAGACTCGCTTTGAAACAGAGTGTTGGCATTCGTAAATTTAGGCAGCATCCAGTTTAAAAAGTAATAATAGGCCTTTATCTGTGGATCATTCAAACAATAATGGATATTCTGACACTCTTGATCTTCAAGCCATTTACTATCAAAGAAAAGTACTAAAGGATTCCATTGTTCAAGAATTCGTTCAGTAACTGCAGCTAGGGACAACCACCTAGTTTGAGCCGGTTTTAATAACTTATGGATATCTGTTTCGGCAAATACCTGAAATTCTTTAAATTCAGACTGCCGTTTGCTGCTCGTAGCAAAATAGTTATATATATCACGTGCTAATTTTTCACACTCTATCGGCAATTGTTTGCATGCATCACTGGCGCAAAGATGTAGGGAGTGGCAAACACATTTCAAAACTATGATGCCCGGACACGCCAACCGAAATCGACTAGACACTGAGTTATTACACCCCATCATGGTGTTGCAGCCGTCGGATCCAAACCCTATTATATTCTCAAGGCTAATTGAATTATCTTCAAATGACTTCACTAGGGTTTTAAAAAGATGTTCTGCTGACGAACTATGATCTGTGTTGTCCCTTCCATAAATCTGGATTAAGTCCCAAAATCTACTAACAATGCGACCTTTATCAGGACAAAAATATCTCACAACAACACACATAGTCTTAATTGAGCCAATGTCAGTACTTTCGTCAATCATCACCGTGAACTTTTGAAGTTTTAAATCTTTGCATAAATCCTTCTTTTCATTCGCACCCAAGACATTATTAATTACAGCCCGGAGTTTTGTACGTTTCATTTTTATTTTCTTTGCAATCTCAGAATCGGGAAATGCTTTCGGCAATAAATCCACTAGATGGTCCATGACCCTATGTGATATTTTATGCTCAGTCATAAATGCTGCTAACTTTATTTCGGCTGTTTTACGTTTATCGTCTAAAGATGTTGATGACTTTTGAAACGCAGTGGCAATAGAAGTTTGAGATGAAGAGGGCTTGGTTCTAAGAATATGTTTGTTACCTTCAGTATGACGTTTTAGCGCTCCCATGTCAGCGATCATTGATGTGTTACATAATGCACAATAAGCGCGATGTGGATCTTTCAAATCACGCCGCAACCACGTTTTAAAATTTTCTTGTTGTAACCATTCATCGCGGAATTTTTGCTTATAAACTTTCTTCTTTTTAGGCGTAGAGGGTCCTTCATCATCACTTTCACGAACAGACATTTTAATTTATTTGGTGGTATTATTTATTATAACAAGTTGCGTGTGACGACTGAAATTATTACGTTACTTACAAGTTCAACATAAAATCACGTCAAACTATTCGGGTATCCGCAAAGTTACAATACTGCTTTACAATCCAGAAAATATATACGAAAAACATACATTTGCGTTTGGTCGAATAATAATTGTCTATTGTCTTTTGCCTGATAGAGTCACGGAGACACCATTCAAAAAAAGTAGACTGTTTTGGGGGATTTCCCGATCATTATGTACTAGAGTTAGAGCATAATTGCGTTTCGTTTTACGTAGACACTTAACAGATGTATCGTTTTTGAACGTTAAAACTTTATACAGTGATTTTCATACACTGTATTTTTGTAATACAGTATACAGTAAAACGGGAAAAAAGCAGCTAAATTACAGCGAATCTACTGTAATTACAGTGAACCTGGCATCACTGGAATATACACATACACTAGCGCCTCGCGGCGAATTCAAGATGAAGAGCGGTAGCCCTCATTTCGGTCGGTCATCGACTCAACGCCCTCTATTTGCCCTGGATATGTGCCTGGCTGAAAAATTACAACCGTGTAGCAGCCCCTTTAAAAATAAAATTAACACCACAGCGTAATGTTTTGGCGCCAATTCAAACTGGTTGTTATTACCTTTAAGGAAGAAATTTCTTAGTTAGTTTACAACTTTACTTTAGATCCAAGTACTTAACCTAGATTAGATTTTGATACGATTTTTTGGTAATTTCGTCGTGGATTCATTGTGAAAACTTTTGGTAAGTTTACCTTCTTCTATTTATATTAATAAGTAGGTACCTACCTATTGTAATTAAATAGTATAAAATTGTAATACCTTAATTAAGCTATTCTATGCGACATCCATTCCTCCTATTGCATCATTGTTTCTATATTAATTAGGATTATTATAAGTATGAAACATTTCGATGCAAAATAATTGATTCTATGTTGTAAACTTATGTTTACGTTACGTTACGTACCTATCTACTTATGTATATGTTGTAAAGACGGCCTAAGTAGGTAGGTATGTATACTTATGTTGTTATCTTTTTATTATACCACAAAGTCGGTAAACGAGCTTACGGCCCGCCTGATGGTAAGCGGTTACCATAGCCATCTGAACGCTTGCATTAGACGAGGCATCACTCACGCGTTACCGACCCTTCCCCCTCCCCAATGAGCTCTAGCGACGTTACTCAAGCGCAGGAACACAACAAAGTTATTTGTTATTTGTACTTCCCCAGGCGAGTTGATCTTAGAGCGAATAAACGCTTTGTTACCTCTTCAGTAATTTTGTGTGGTTTGTATCCAACAATAGTACTATACATATTATATTCTAAGAGACTTAGCTCACAGATTACAGAATAAGGTAAAACCGTTAACCTTATTCTGTAATCTGTGACTTAGCTTCTAGGAAGTTTGACCTCTTCACCACATTCACGTTCGAACTTCCTTGCTGAATGCAGTCCGATTATCAGACGGTCCCCTGTAGGGGTCTACAGGGGACCCCTACCATGAGTTTGGTACGGTAGCGTAATCGATACGCTACGCTAGCGACTACGGTAAAATATTTTGTATGAATTTTCCATATTAAAACTTCGCGTTCGAATAGGTTAAAAAACTCGCACAAGGCACTGAATCATAGTAGGGGTAGGTACTGTACAATCAGAGGCTGCTAAGCTCTATAGATGAGGAGACATCTATTGGCTTTGTTAGCTGTAGACTTCACGAGTCTCGATATCGATATGTAATTTTTTCGTCGAGTCAACATTCGGAAATCTGGACATACGAAAGTATTATTGTCCAAGCAAAATGGAGATACTTTGCTCGCTTCGCTTACTCGGTCAATAATTAGGTTGTGTGACGTGTGTGACTCATCTAATTTTGTGACGTGTAACACGATTACAGGATTATGTAAACCTTTGAATATGTACGTCAAATTCTACTTTAGTTTAAAATAACGTAATTAGCATTAATGTCTTGTTTCCTTTGTAATACGGGTGTGAAAAGATAGCAGTTTAATAAATAATATTTAATTTGATTAGATAGAATAAAAATTAATAATGGTAGGCAACCCTGTTGCAATTACAAATCTCCTTACACAAAAAAAAAATTACCTATATGAATATGTTTTAGTGTTGATTGAATGTCGACAATTTTAGTGGTCACTGGTCACTCTCGCAGCATACACATTATACCTACAACCAAAGCTTGTTTAGTTTAGCTGTAAAATTAAGTTTGTTACCATAGGTACCTAGCAGCTAAATGTTGCAGACAGATTTTAATAACAAACGCCATGGTATGAGGCGCGGCATGGTCGGGGTGCAATTTGGCCGTTGCGGTCGCCACCCAAGCACCTGCAGCTGCCGTCATCACCGTCCAACATTCACCGTTATGTCATCAAGTTGTGAGTACAATATTGACCAGTCAGGTAATTACCGCAATTCGTAGATACTAATGTTATTACACTGTGCATGAATCATTCGTTTCATAGATATTTCACGCAATGATAATCGTGTCATTCGATTCGATCTATCTGTATACACACATGTGTGTGTAGATTCGAGAGCACAGTAGCATGCTTATTTACAAAGTACACATTGAAGAATGCACTGTAGTGTAAGCGCTTACGAACAAGTGAGTTATTGGGCTGTGTGAGTAAAAATTGTCTAACTATTGGCGTTTACGTGTAGTTGTGATATTAAGCTTCGTGGGCCATCTGTTCTAAAATAAATCCAAGCGTCATGCATGCATGACCCATATTTCGAGATCTATGGTACCCACCTTTATGGTGCGCCTATGCGGTATGTCGTGCGTATACTACGCGAACCGGGCACGAACCGAGCCACGAACGAACTGAGTATGGCTATCTCTAATTTGTATGGCGCAGGACCAGGCGGCGGCGCTAGTACATACAATGCCATACAAAGTAAAGTTAAAGTTAACCTTATCGAGCGTTAAAAACTCGCACACTAAGCCCACATAATTCATTTGTTGCTCGCGATGTCAAGTGTCCACCACCGAAATAAGTTTTTGTTAAGAAATTCATTTTGAACACAAACTTTTTTTGGTGCCTGTACTTTTTGTTGACTGTACTGTGACTGTACTTGCATTGTCTTCCAATATACCACTAATGTATACTAAATATGAAATCAATCAGACCACCAGGGGGCTGGTCTGCTTAAGTTTGCTATTTATTTACTTATTAAATATTTATTCAGTCTTCTTTGTAATTTTGCCGCCGCGCCGGGGCACGCAATTGTTTTCAGTGCGATTAGAATGTAAATATATTATGTGATGAATCTAAGCTTGTTTTGAAAAGAGTAATTGCTGAGTTTATTGCCGGCTCTTCTCAGAAAATGCAACCTTCCGAACCGGTATTAGAGTATTAGAGTCAGACTTTTCATAAGTGCCTGCGAAGGTCTATTTGAATAAACGATTTTTGAATTTGAATTTTTTTAATTTGACCTGGAAGTGGATGAAATTCGACTTGCAAGATTTGACCCGAACATACATACATACCTACATTAAAAAACTTGTAAAATCAATGATAGATCAAATTGCCATATCCATATAATTGTTTCATATATTTTTATTATTTTATCTGAGGGATTGGATAATGATTAAAGTTTAATACTTTTGTTGTATCTGCGTTATATCAGGTAAACATGACGAATGCTAGTTACTATAATGGTGCGTCCATGCTACGCAAATCGAGCACGAGGCGACCCACGAACGAGCCTACAACGAGCACAATGCGAATCCCTTTGTACGTGAAAAAACTGACAATCGCGCTCGTTCGAGGCTCGCGAGTCCGTCCACGCTACGCGAATGGTGCTCACAGTGTGCTCGTTCGAGGCTCGGCTCGTGCTCGGTTCGCCAAGCATGGACGCACCATAAGAAGTTAGCAAGTTGTATATTTACATAAACGTTTTTCTCAAATAGGAGGTTAATATTTAGACCCATTTTAGACCTCATTTGCATCTACATTTTTATTTTTATTAGGAGTACAAACAACACTAAACAGCCTTTGCACAGATATACAATTTACAAATGGCTCAATCGTTTCAAGTTGGGGCAAATTAGTACTTGGAAGAGACGACTTTAGGAACAACACTTAACGGTAGGTAATATTAAAATTAAAATGGTTTGGAGATTAGGGTAGTACGCGGGGTGCGGTTGGGAGGGGCTCAACACAGAGGTGAGTGGTGTCTTATCGCGAGTGTTTCTCTGCGGAAACCCCGAGACCACTCGCCTGCTGCTTTGGCACAGCAAATGGATGGAGTATTCTTATATTCTTTGTTTTCCTTTCCGGTCAGAAAGAAGCTTGGATAGTCAGCAAGATTTGTAGCGTTATAGGCGTATTTCCGTTGGATGCCTATCATTTGATACAACTACAGAAAATCTATTTTAGTTGGTATAACTTTTACTAAATATATTTTTTCTTGGCCTAAATAGTATATGATACTATTGTGCAATGTTAGTCATTACAAATGAGGCGGTATTATGCAAGAGTGCAGATATGATCAATGTAAACCCGTTTCATTTTCACTTACGAGGTAAAACATACTTGCATGTTTTGAAGTGGACACAACGAAAACGTTTACAAATACTTATTTGAATGTAGAAGCAAGGGCGCGTTAAAATCGTAACATAAAGCCGATATTTAAGTTATTCGCATTATTATAGCGAATATCTTCATATTTATAACATAACTTATTGTGAATAATTTGATAAAATTAAAGAGAGAGTGTGTATTTTTATTTATTTAACTCTGATGGTATTAAAAGAAAAACTGTTTACCTGATCAAATTACGAATACTTCGTTTACAAGCTTGTTTGATAGTTACCTTTACCAAACGAAAACATAAAAAAAAAACTTACAACCGAATTGAGAACCTCCTCCTTTTTGTGAAGTCGGTTAAAATATAGTCAATGTAACTTGTCTACAGTCGAACAAAGACCTGCGACTAGGCGTTGTCGAGTTTAGTCGCGATAATCACATTACTGGATAATTATACTTATATCCACAGATTACAGAATAAGGCAGATGGAGCGCGCGGAACACGGGAGTGAGGCCAAAAAAGCAAATACAAATTGAAAAACACGTACCTGGTATTCGCTTTTGAATGTGTATTTGCTTTGTTTAACAAAATTTATGTAACAAAAAACACTTCTTTATTAATAAAATGTGGTTAAACAATGCAAATACAAACTGGAAAACGAATACCAGGTATCAGATTTTCAATTTGTATTTGCTTTTTTGGCTTCACTTTCGTGTTCCGCGCGCTCCATCTGAATTATTCTGTAATCTGTGCTTATATCATTATAAATAACTTGATTGAAGCAACCAAAAGTAACAATAAAACAGTCCAAATAAAATTTCCAAATAAGTTTTAGATCTTAAGCAGCTCTATGATATTTATGTTCTGGCTACTCACTTTTTAACAGCGTTAATAACGGTGGAATTAAAGCGCAAGAGGCCGCCGAGGACGATTTAATTAAACCTTAACGAAGCTCCCCACTCCCCGCTCCCCTTGTCACCTTTGAACCTGCAGTTTTATTTTATTTTTAATCTGTTCTGTAACCACTATCCGTAAACAAAAACCTGGGTTTCTAATTAATACAAACAAAGATATTTGAACGTTGATCCATCCATCTTGATTTTATTCCTATTATAACAACGTTAACATAATACCTACAGAGATAATCTCAGGGAGAGATGTGGTGACGTACTATGCTGTGATGCGATGCGGGCCCGTGTCACTGATAGCCCGTGTGATCCCAGGTGATTTATGCGGATCTCGGACCGCTAATGTGGTCACAGCTTTAGTGCAGGCATCACACCCTTTTGATATAATTGCTTTTTGTCGAACTGATAATGAGAGATGACTTTTTGTATAGGTGCTGACCAAAATAACGATAGCTTTCCATCGGAACTCGAGTATTTTGCATAATAAAATTACTGTAGTATATGTATACAAGGTTATTTGTTATACACTAACAATATTTCATGACTAAAGGTCATAAACAACATATTTGTACTATGACTTTAAAAAATTCATCAGACTTTTAGCATACTTACAAATATAAAAATTATTTAAATACAACGCTCTAAATGTTACGAACTCTACGCGTAGCAAAAGCAGTTACAATGTACGGGAGGCGTTCGTAGGTATCTTGAAGATTTGTTTTTGGAGTTTTGTAAAAAGTCATACAACAAAAGTTGTTGTTTATCATGTTAGTAATACCATGTAACACAGTTCTGCAAAGTGTTTAGTGTTTTACCAACAAGCAATAAAATATATAGGTACATTATTTATAAAGTGTGTAGGTACTGATTAATATTATACAGATGTACCTAACTAAACAATTAACAAAAAAACATACTGTAGGTATGTAAGCTAGTGATTTTACATATTTTCTTGCCGTGGGCTTACAAAAGAAATCAATATCTTTTGTTCGAAGCTACAGAGTTGTTCTGATGGCTTCGGCACTGAATGTGTATATGTATTAAAGTGATTACAACAGGCTTGCTGGAGAACATGCAAAGTCCAGCTTGTATAGGGTACATTGTACCTTATACAAGCATTGTACTTTACATTAACCCTATAAACGCCCGTCTAAACGGACCACAAAAGAAGCTCTTCTTTTGTGGTCCGTTTAGACGGGCGACCGATATTGCCACGAATCACATGTGTTAGTGGTGCGTTTTCGAATTTCCTGTTTTGATGCTGATAGGACGGTACACCACAGCAGCTCCTGAAGCGTATTTACTCATTTCAGGATTTGTCTCCAAGAGGTTTAAAGTAATTGGCGTCAGAATGGGGCCATGTGATCCTAATATGCGATATCTCGTTATCAGCCTCTCATAAGATGAACCTTATCAGTTGTTCAGGAGAAATCGCGGTAGCGAACTTATATAGGTACAAGCGTTGTAACAGCCGAGTATCATATCGGTCGATTCTAAGTATAGAACATCATAATTACTTGCTATAAAATATATATTACAGTGACATGTCCTCTACAACAACGCAGAAATAATAAAATTTTGATTTGTTATGAAGTGTTCATATGGTTTGCGGTGTATTTGTATTTTCGAAACGACAACCTGTATTTCTTAAATATTGTATTTCTAAAACAAAACTCCACAAAGCTTTGAAGCAAAAAGGACTCCACGTTTTCATTAAGGTGAGACTGTTCATTTGCAAAATGATAAATATGGCATAAATTATTTCATTTAATATTCAATTCCGTTCTTTCACCGTTGCTTCGAATATTACGCGTAACGAGTAGATATAGGTACTTTGGCGTCGACACCCTTTTTATTTTTTTTCCTGCCAACGATACTGTTTGCTGGCAGGCTCTTAATTTTGAGTTTAAATATGGGGGAGAGAGATACGCTCAAAAGAACACTCGACAAATCCTAGGCTAAGCACACCAGTGCACCTGATGCCTGTGTCACATCGTCAATAACAAACATTATGGTGCGTCCATGCTACGCGAATCGAGCACGAGCCGAGCCACGAACGAACCTACAACGAGCCCACAACGAGCACGATGCGAATCCCTTTGTTCGTGAAAAAACTGACAATCACTCTCGTTCGAGGCTCGCAAGCCCGTCCACGCTACGCGAATCGTGCTCGCAGTGTGCTCGTTCGAGGCTCGGCTCGTGCTCGGTTCGCCAAGCATGGACGCACCATTACACATATAATATTGTATGAGATTTAATAGAACTCAAAACTGTCGCAACTAGTGACGTTGGATACCACACTGGAATAGCACTTTGTCCCAACATTAGATGCTAGTTTTATGTCTAGCTAGTCTTATTATAAATAAATAAATATCCTGGGACATTCCTCACACACGGTCATCTGATCCCAAACTAAGCAGAGCTTGTACTATGGAAACCAGATAACTGTATTATATCAGTTATCTGGTTATATACTACTTTTTGTTTGTAAATACATACTTAATATACATAATTACACCCAGACTCAGGACATACAGACATGTTCATGCATACAAATGCATGTCCTGTGTGGGAATCGAACCCACGACCTGCGGCGCGTAAGGTGAACCTTAACCATACAAACAAACATAGCCATATAGACCACGGCGATTATTTATGGCGATTTAAGGCGATGATAGCTCAGTGGCGGTGACGTCGGATACCGAAGACGAGGGCCCCGGGTTCGAATCCTACAAAGAGCTCGAGCTTTCATTGAAGGAAAACATCGTGAGGAAACTATAGCATGCTGGTAGGGTACTTCGTAGTACCCACATGGCTTGCTACAACCCTCATGTTGATAATCTATCGTCAAGCACCTTCCGGTGTGTTCCGTCCGACAGCTGCACTTGAGAGCCAGTTCCTTCTAGCCCTTGCCTGCTTTCCACCTTCGGCCACATTATCACTTACCATGGTGAGATTGCGGTCAAACACAGACCTATACACGGTAATAGTTTTGCATAGGTACCTATATCTTTTTGAAAGATTAGTTTCCTTAATAGTCATTTAATTTAATACTACAAATATTACCATTAACATCTTAAGGTAAATAATAATTAGGTAGGGAAACTTAATATTTTACTCGGGCTATTATTAAAGCTACGTAGAAAGGTCCTAAAGTCGGGCTTGTCACGAAGGATAGTTGGAGAAATTTATGATGTGTTATATTATAATTTAGTATCGCAAACCAGCCGTAAAGTCAGGCTTAAAAGATCAGGGTGGTGGCTGATAGTGGCGAGCGGAAGCGGGGGCGGGGGGATGGTGGGGCATCTCGGCCTTCTCACGTGTTGAGCTATTATAACATTATAAATGAATGCTTCTTTTTATAGCGTTAAACTGTAGGTTTTTTATGTTATAATTATAAATTAGAAACATTCGATTTCCTTAGAAATGTATAATAAAGGTTATATTACGAGTTTAAGGTAGGTAATTATAAATAATTTGTTATTTTTGAATATTTTTATTCCTTGAACAAAATACAAATTCATCCTAGCTCTACCCGAACACTCAACTGTAGTACAAGATCCCACTTAGCCCCTAGACTTTTTCCGCCGCGGCGAATTTATGAAATTTAAAAGTTCTCTCCGCCGGAGAAAAATGTGATTAAATATGTTTTGTTCAAGAGCAAGACATTAAAGCGATGTTAAGGGTGTGATAATGAGGGCGTTGATAAGCGTTTATTAGCCGGGAGGCCCCGGGCCGGCGATCTCAATAATAGCGTTGCCGTAACGCTATCTGGGGGGAATTAAATCATTTTAACGTAGTTTGCGAACAGACTTCTTTAAGAAAAACTCGGTGATACGACGCTTATTTGGCTTTTAAATTGCCAGCTTTACACTCCACCGCGATGAGTTTGCAGGAGGTTGGCTTTGTTTTTTAAGAATAATGACACTTTTTATTCGATAAAACGAATTCTTTGAGGTTTTGTAATCAGTTTTATGTTTTAAATATGTTATTGTTTGTTTATCAAGTTATTAATCGTTTTCTATATTCTTACAATACGACGTAGTGTTATGGTTAGAATAGTACTTGTACAAAAAGCTCGTTTATCGGAATCTTTCACTTGCTTCGTCATGCCGCATTCATAAGTGATTTTGTATGTGTGGGGGAGGAGGGTGTTAAGTTGTGGGCTAAATCCCGAACGCTGCGGTCACAGGTGCGCTGCGGGCAGGGCTTAGCGCCACCGAACCTATGTAGACCCTCCGTGTTCGACGTGATTTACACCATCCCATCGACACGGTCTCAAATGTTATGGCTTATCGATAAGTAAGCATTGGAATTAGTACTTTGCATATGGAAATCTCGTAAAGGCAAATTATGTTATTACTTCCAATTTGTTTTAGAACTTCAAAAGTATTCGACTTTATTCGTAATCATTTTAAGGACACAAATTTATATTAAAATACAGAAATTCACTTACGGTTTTAAAGTCATAAATCAAGCGTATTCAAATCGGAGGGTCAATTCAAAAGGTAACCACAGAAATGTTATGCGAATGTCACACTATTGCGGTCGGATTAAAGCTCAAGCGACGTCGGGAGCAATTAGTGCTAAAATTTCAATTTGATTGGTGTAATTGCATCTCTTTAGTGTAACAGCGCGGCACAGTTGTTATTAAGCGTTTCTAATTTAATATCATTTGCATAGACGTGACCTGACGCATGATACAGCGCACGGTCGGTTTTTACGACTTAAAGTATTACATATTATGCAATTTCAATGTATTTTATGTGGTTTTGAATACAAATAGATACATTTCATTGCTTTTAACTTAATTTTTAATATTGACTTGCAGTTATTGAGTATCACTGTGTATAACACAAATAAAAAAATATACTATTTCTTAAATAATATATTGATGTTTTATTAGAAAGTGTATAGCAATGATTTCGTTATATTATGGTATTAGAGAGGATTTTAATAAAATCACTGGGTATCATAGATCATGTTTGACTTAATTGTGGGGATGATATTACACAAAAATGTTATCAGTCAAATTAATTGTGAGGAGTAGATGGGAGGTCGCAGACGGTGCGGCGCGGGCGCGGGTGGGGTCGGCCCCGCTCTCCCTGTCACAGATACAAATCGCGCGGATTTACGCGCACTCGAGCCCCACTGGAATTTATCCGACGCTTCTATTTACGTATCCTTTTATTTGTTTCGTTCCTATTAGTCCCGATAGAGAATTTTTATGTTTGCATGCCCCCGGCGCCTGCCCTCGTAAAGCGGCGACTTGTGAACACTTTACAGCAACGATAACACAATTTTCGAGCGAGCGATCTCTCTTTATCGGATTATGTCGCAATAACTTATCGCTCCCGACTCCAGTAAATATTTTCGTTAGCATCCCGATGGCTTAGTGTGACTAATTACCACCGTTTATTGTTGCGAATCCAGGTGCGCTGACAGCGAATAATCCTTGCGGTACAGAATGCTGAGAAGGTAAACTGTCACGAAGAACTATGACTGAATTTCGAGCAAATTGTAAGTAACTAACAACAAGGAATCTGTATTTATCTAAATAATCTCTTAATTATACAAGAAAAACTGTTATATATATATTTTGTAATATTAAAAAATATACCTATATTATAATTATATAATGATAATTATGTAAAATAACGTTTATTGATTTCAAGAAAAACTATTCGGATCAAAATAAACAGTACACGTGATTTAATTGACACTGTACCAATATTGTATACATACCGTAACAACATTATATAATAAAAGTCTTAAATATTTAGATCTGTCAAGTTAAATATGATGCGATACATTTAATCGTAGGTAACTAGTTAACCTACACAACGTGATTAGTATGTCGGGATTTATTTATGCCATGTTGGAGGGAGAGGATCGGCTGGGATCCGCCGCGCAAACATTTAAATTAATGTAATAAAGAGGCGTGAAATACACGGCTTTCGCGGAGTAGGGGATTAGCGTAGCGGTTCGTAGCATGTTCGTAGCGCTCGCTACGACCGCTTAGCTGTTATTGCTGAGTAGTAAGGATTTTTTAAAAATAATTATGATTATCATTTAAATCTTGTCATACTACAGTAATATATATACCAATATTTATTTTTAATAATTGTTATTAAACTTTTATCCATTTCTTTTTTAGCACTAGGTCCTATCGTACTTCAAATATTTCAAAAAAAATGATTTTACTTATTTTTACAAATAGCATATTGGATCATAGTTTTTCACCTTACAATTGTATCCGAATCATGTTCAATAACTGATCAGAATCGGCAAATTGTGTGTGTAGGCATAAATCGAACCCGCTGTCTGGTGGGCTTAGCGGTAGTTAAGCCAACCGGCTGATAATGGTGTTAACACGTCCATGGGACTTAAAACTCTTGCTCCCTTTTGTTTATATCCCGTATCCCAATGAGGCATCACACCTTGTGATTCATAATTATAGCTATTTAGGTATGATACATGTAAAGGATTGCATATTTTTATGATCGCCTTGTTCATTTGTCAAAATATTATATTATTCATAACAATACGTATAATATACAAACTATGTATGTAACTGATTGTGTGTGCGTGCCGCGTACAGTTCGGTTATTGCATTAGTTTGACAACACGCTGCGCTGTCCCCAAATAGTTACATGAGTGTCGACTTATCACAAAAACTTTGGACAACTTCTATCAAAATGTAAGTACTTAAACAAATACGGATGGCATTTGTTTTAATTACATTGTCACCTCGAGTATACAGCGATAAATTGAACATCAAAAGGAAACACATACATCATAATGGTCTCATATGTTCTGAGGGTCGAATAAAACATTCCAATCACGTTGGCTCGCTTGTTTTACAAACCGATACGACGTGGGTTCCGGTGACTTTGTTCAAACTTTAATAAATAATAACACTTATTTACATGGATATACGATCCAAAATTGTTTCGTCGAACTAGTCCGGTAGACATGACAATGCAATCAGCGGTGACCGGGCGGGATTTGGTTCATACATGAGCGGATTTGCGGGATGAATAAGTTTCGACCCCACAAAATAACAAAGAGGCATTATATTGCGCGTTACTCGTTTTATAAGGCCGTTTGCAAAATTCTTTCCTTTTAACCAATTCTGAATATTGTGATGTGAACATTATAATAAAACTTGCAATAACGTAGATGGGGTAAAGAATGAAGGAATATTTTGTGACGAGTAGGTACGTAGGTATATTCATGTATTATCTTTTTAGGGTTCCGTACCCGAAGGGTACCAAACGGGACCCTATTACTAAGACTCCGCTGTCCGTCCGTCCGTCAGTCCGTCCGTCCGTCAGTCTGTCTGTCTGTCAGTGAGCTGTATCTCATGAAAGGTAATAGTTAGACATAAAATAGTAAAAGTATTTCTATTGTCGCTACGACAGCAAATAAAAAAAAAAAGAAATTAAAAGGCGCGCCCAAGAAACTTCTTTTTTTTTGCGTTTCTTTTTTCCTGGCAAAGTTGAGTTAGTTAATATTTTACGGAACCCTCCGTGTGCGAGTCCGACTCGCACTTGGCCGCTTTTATTATATTAATTTTGAAATAGGATATTTTAAGGCGAAGTTAGCTCAGTGGTAGTGACGTCAGATGCCGAGATGAACGTCCCGGGTTCGAATCCTACAATGAGCTTGAGCTTTAGATGAAGGAAAACATCGTGAGGAAACTAAAGCATAGTGGTTGGGTACTTCTTAGTATCCACCTGGTTGGCTGCCATCCTCAAGTTGAAAATCTGTCACCAAGTACCAATCGGTGTGTTCCGACAGCTACACTTGAGTGCCAGTTCCTTCTAGGCTTTGTGTGCTTACCACCTTCGGTTACATCATCACTAACCACGGTGAGATTACGGTCAAACACAGGCCTATAACACAGTAAAAAAAGAATGAAATCTTTTTTGTTAGGTTAGCCATGGTATGGTATGATAATATGACTGAAGGGAATACAATAAAAGCCTAGATATTGCAATGCGCAACTACCGCAATACCAATAGGTGTTTGGCGACATCACGTCCGTAATAACTTGACACCTTATAGCTACCACTAGACTTAACATAGATGATCAATTTCATCTCTAGAAGATTGCTGAGCAAAGTCAACGCATTACCCTGGCTATCCAAAGAGGAAACACTGCCAGCCTGCTGGGAACCTTGCCGTTAATTAGGTAGCAGCGGCAGACTTTGAGGATATTTTATACTTATAGACTGTTTATTGGATATATTTGTTGTAAACATACTAATCAATATATGTATCTTGGTATATTAATAAGATGTTACAATCAAAGCCTAGGGCCTACATTTATTCAATGTAGGCCCTAGTAGGGTACGTATGAAGGTCAAGCTATTGAAGTTACCACCTCGGAAATCGACTTTCAACTGAGAAGAACAGGCAGTCAGGTCTATCAATACCAAAATACCAACCTTTAAATTTGTAACGTAAAATTTTAAGTAAACGATGACAAAACCATGTTTGCGTTTGGAACGGCATGTCGCCGGATGGTAGTCAGCGGCCGGACATTGAGATGAAAACGTTGGTAAACCGCGACTTTGGCTAGAATGAGCTTTTTGATTGCTCGCTTGCGTCGCGTCGGCGGGCAGCGGCGCCTGCGGGTGAAGTGCGTGGCCGACAGATTAATGTCGCCGATCTAATATTCTGACAGGTGTGGTTGCGCGACTCGCACGCTTTTCACTGAACTTGGCATGGAGAAGGCTCTTTTGTTTTAGTTCTAGTATAATTTCCACTTATGCTATAATTTTTATATTATATTCTATATAAAATTGTGAGGCTGTGTAATAAATTTAAAGTCCATTTAATCAACAAAATAAAATCCATACAACAAAACATACAGTGACGAATATTCGAACATTCTTATGATACTTTTTAGTAGGTACCTATGATATGGTTTCTTGCTTTCATGTGTTCGATAAATAACGTATTCGCGAGCTATGACAGCTGCTGCTAATCGTCCCCGCGCGCCCCCGAGCCACCCGTTGCTCCCTAGCATTAGTGGGCTTCGCGGGAAACTAAAATTTTCTCCGCGAAACTTTGCAAACACCATTAAGTCAATCTGCTCGTTTTACAGATGTTATCCAGATATTAACCGGCTTGAGGCTCGGGGTAAGCCGCTACTCATTATTTCTTGTCTGAATACTTGCAATAAATATACAAGTATAACAATAAAACACTTGTAAGTTGCACAAATTTTGCTTAAAATAATCAGAAGTGAATGGCAAAACGACTGTCTCTTAATGTTTTCAATTAAGCCCGTCGGCCGACTTGAATCATTGAAGGGTGTAATTGGACAGAAAGGCGGCAATATCGTTTATTGGGGGAAGTTTTCTTAACGACCACTTCAACAATGTCATTGCGATAAACTCGCGTTTCGTTTGTAAAAGGATTATTTCTAGAACAAAACGATGTAAATGTTATTAATACTTTCCAAGCCGAATGCAAAAGTAAAACTTGACAGCTAACCTCCACGTTTTAATATAATTTGAGGTATCACGACAAATTAATAGCAGTGTGACACATGCTGGCCTGCGATATGCGGCGGACGGTGAATCATAAACGCTTTTGTTTTGTTTATTGTTAATGCCATGCTAGAAAAACGTTTTCTGGTATTAATTATTTGGTATCTCATTAGTATCAAAATAATGTGTTATTGATTCATATACTGCATCTATGAAAAAAGCTTCAGGTTTTTACACAAAATGATCTAGTTATAGGTAGGTCGAAAGATCGCGCGAACATGTTGGCAACCTACTTTCAATTCTTCACGCGGCCCGCTCGTCAACATCTCACTTATTTACGAGATTCGCCCCCTAACGACCGCAGCTGGCAACGACTTCACATATTAGATAGAAAATCTTTTTTACTCGAAATGGATTAATAATAAAATTTTCTAGTAATTGAAATTTCTTGGTGACTGTTTAAATATAACGTTGATAAAGATATCTAAAATCCTGTACTTGCTACACGGCTACGCAGCTACGCGGCTACGCGTAAACAGCGGCTATTCTCGTAGCGGCCGTAGCACCAGCTGCGTGCAAATTGCTTAGACTCGATAATGGCGTTTTCAATTTGCGAGGATTTGCAACTTGAGCTTTGAGCAGACATTTTTGAGCAACAATGATTTATTTTGACGTATTTTATATTATGCATAGGAGTCAAACTATCTCGGAACCTTGGATTATCCATATTCTAAAACGAAGGTTAATTGAGTACTCACTATCTGCAAACTTTAAGAAAGTGAAATAAAATATGTATGTCAGATTTTCATCATCGCAAAAATAAGTTGTTATATATTTCATTCGCTGCTTATGTTATTATATCGCACATATGTACGTTCGCGTAGGCAGACATTTTCTTGTAAAATTCAGTGCGGATAATCCGAGCGCGACATAACAGAGATTGTATTACGGCAATAAGTCCGCCTTGGAGCTCGATAAACGGGCGCTTAATCCCGGTAAGATTTTTTCACGCGTCCCCCGCGATCCTGTGTGCGGGCGCCTTCGGGAAAACTAATAAAGAAACCATCTCGCAGTCAGCTGAAGCTTGAAATGTATTTTTTATATAATTTACCGCGAATTGATTGTGAGTTTCTGAAACCCTCTCACTTTTCGCTGTATATGTGAAATTCTTTGTGGTGTTAATAAATTTGCATGGGTGAAAGTTATTTTTCGCAAAAAAAAATACCCTTTAGTTACGTTGGGTTGGCTCGCAACGGGACGCGCGTCCTATGTAGAAAAAATATAATTCCAGGAACTGCGAGTCAACTGGAAAAGGAGAAACTGATAGACAAATTCACGGATAATAAATAAATATACGGGAGTCTTCTCAGTTTAAGTGTATTACGAACCGGTGGTAAAATCAATTGTAACGTTCGTAAGTGCCTTATTAGGGCCTGTATTAAATAAACAATTCTTGAATTTTGAATTTTTGATAGCTCAAACATCAAGGTCTAAAGACTTGAAATTTTCATTCAGGTTTATTTTACAGGCTGTTTTTTTAAAGCCAGTATAGTTCCTACTGATCTGCAGTAGAGGAAAACGCTGATAGGTACGATGATCTGAATTTTGAGGAAAAAACAGTAACATTGAAATATATTTAAAACCATGTGTATTTAATAAGGAGATAGAGAATTATCCAAAGTTTTTTTTTTCAATATCAGCGTTTTTCTCCAAGATAAAATGGGTGTTAATAACGTTGGCATCCACTAAGAAAGGTTTTAAAAAAATGGTTAAAACTGCTATACAGAAAGCAATAAGTGTATGTATTTATATTTGGTTTGTTGTAAACACGTCGCGCGAAAGTCAAAGGTCGGTCGGCCGGTTGGACGTGGAGTGGACGCTCGTGAAGGCGGCGGGTGGTGGACGGTGGGTGGCGGTCGGTCACGCACTAATTACACCGTCATGTCACACTCACACAGCACAAAACACGTCGACACCCGCTGCACTGAAACTAGGTACGAGAGCTAACCATCGATCACAAATTACTGTATCGATGTCGGCATTGTGTTACACGATAGAGGTTAGCCCCTATTCAATCAGAAGTGGTTATATTAATGGTATTGCATTGCATTCATCGAACAATTAACCTTTCCTCGATGATTGCTTTAGACCAGAATGTCAAGTTTTGTCATAATGGGACGGAAGGATAATGTGGTATTGGTTTAGGCCTAGCCGACTGGCTTGGGAATGTTGGCAGCTCACTGTTTCTTACCGTATGTTTCCAAACAAATCTTAAAACTTTAACAACATTGTAGTTCAATATAAAGGTATAAAATATATTTTCATGATACTTATTGTATTGCTGCTAATTACCTCAATAAATCGATGGATATCACACACCAACAACGTTACATAATGCAATATCTTAATTTTGTCCTTATGATTTTTTATACGGTAAGAAGAATTTTATAAATTTTCATTTTTACTCTACTATAAAATGTAACAATTCCTCTTAAAACACTTAAATGATATTATCACGTAGCAGCACATCACTAAAACAGATGCAGGCAAACGGCGCGGTCAGGGGCGACTGTCCTCTGATATGCCCGGCCACTGCTGGAAAAACCTTCAGCAAAACGTGGCGGTGGTCGGGCGGCTGGCCGCTGCACTATTTTACCGCAAACTGCACCCGACGCTACGCACCCACCGGCATAATTATTTAACATTGTTTTGGTGGCAAACAAACAAAACGATAAAAATTTTTTTAGGCTTGCCGATGAACGCAGCAATTTATGATGTATATTTGCCGTAAATATTAAATTCATATTTAAACGATCGTTAGATATGAATATCTGAATGATATTAATTAATAAGTATTTTTGATTTGATGTATTTTACGGCGAAAAACTGTATTTGGGTGTTTTGCATGTAATTTTTCTTTTTTTTCTTTTTATGATGTAGTTAGAATTTACTTATATAGTAGCTCTTAATTCTTGTTAACGAGCTTTAAATGAGCACGAATGTGCGATTATGCAGTTATATTTTAGTGCATAATATAATATTGTAAGGTTGGTATGTATAATGTAAGTCAGAATGTAGGCATATACTAGTTGAATATCTGTGTTATTCTTTGGCGTACCTCCGAGACAGACAGGGCGGAACATCGCTTTGATTCTCACTTCAAATTGCATTACACTTGGCGTGAAACGAGCGCCTCAAAGTCTTTTTCCTCCCGATGAAACTGTTTCATTTTTATTTCTAAGTACTTGTTTGTAGGTAATTACAGTTGAAACTGGCTAAAGGTTTTATTTTCTGCAATGTTTTTTACATCTCTGATATTGTCTCTAGTGGTAGTTTTTATGTTTATTATTTTTAAATTTTGAAGTAAGTTATAGTATTTTATTCCTCGACTGGGGAAGTACCTCCAATTTATAGAATACCGCAGCCATATAACTTTATGTAGTGTTCCTGCGCGTGAGTAAGGTTGCCAGATCTCATTGAGGAGGGGGGAAAGGGTGTGAGGGGAGTGATGCCTCGTGTATTGCAAGTGTCCGTATAGCTACGGGAACCGCTTACCATCTGGCGAGCCGTATACCTAAATGTTTACCGACTTCGTTGCATAAATATATGACTGGTAATTAGTGAAGGATACTTAGACTCACTATGATTGTACTCATGATAACAAACAACTTTCCCAAAGGTCCTTCTCCAGGACATGCTACTTTTTATCCCGGGAACGCGGGTGAAACCGCGGGGGACAGCTAGTTTATTATACCTATTAGTCTTCCAAGTCTTCCATTATTTGAAGCATTTTATGATAAGCTTCTTAAAATAGATTGGTAAAAATAACTTTTGTATTCCAAATACATCTCTCGTTTATTCCAATCAAATATATTTATTTAACGTCTGTCCGAATTAATTTGAAATAATTTACGCGAAACCGAATCGGGATCGCTGATTCAATTACGTCACGGTTGGAACACAGCCGTCCGGGTGAAAAGATGGGGAAAAACGAGAAAAATGTCGACATTAGATCACGCTGACGATAAGTGGATGACTTCTCGCATGGTTACGCGTCAAAGGGCGGGCAGCGAGCCACACGCGTAGGTACCCCTCGCCAACGACCGCCACCGCCATCGCCACCGCTTCGCTGTCGCGAACACGCCAAAACAAATGATAACATGTGACATTCACTATTTGCTACTTTTTAATTGAAATGTTTAATTTAAAACAATATAACCCTTCTCGCTTACACTTGTAACTTATTATTATTTTCAGGTAAGTGCTTGTGGTATCAAAAAGAATATCAGTAAATTCTACTACCAGGATAAATCAATGACACTCAATTGTAAGCCGCAGACTGGCAAGAATATGCATAATGCTACCGTCACAAAAAGGGATGTTGTATCAACTTATGTGTATTTTTATGTACTTTTTAGGGTTCCGTAGCCAAATGGCAAAAAACGGAACCCTTATAGATTCGTCATGTCTGTCTGTCTGTCTGTCTGTCTGTCTGTCTGTCTGTCTGTCTGTCCGTGTATGTCACAGCCATTTATTTCCGAAACTATAAGAACTATAATGTTGAAACTTGGTAAGTAGATGTATTCTGTGAACCGCATTAAGATTTTTACACAAAAATAGAAAAAAAACAATAAATTTTGGGGGTTCCCCATACTTAGAACTGAAACTCAAATTTTTTTTTTTCATCAAACCCATAAGTGTGGGGTGTCTATGGATAGGTCTTCAAAAATGATATTGAGGTTTCTAATATAATTTTTTTCTAAACTGAATAGTTTGCGCGAGAGACACTTCCAAAGTGGTAAAATGTGTGTCCCCCCCCCTGTAACTTCTAAAATAAGAGAATGATAAATCTATAAAAAATATATGATGTACATTACGGTGCAAACTTCCACTGAAAATTGGTTTGAACGAGATCTAGTAAGTAGTTTTTTTTAATAGGTCATAAATTGAAATTAATATCAAATACTCAGGTCTATACTACCATTTACTTATATACCTACAGGTTTGTACGGAACCCTCGGTGCGCGAGTCTGACTCGCACTTGGCCGGTTTTTTTTCTTTCTTTTGCAAGTCGTTATTACATGGGTAATTTTAATTTTCAGGGATTACATTCGACTATAGCAAAGGGAAAAGATGATTTCACGATAAACAATGTGAGTTTAGAAAACTATTTTTTTAATGAATGCAGGAGAAACTACTACTTACCTGCAGAAGCATTACCTACCTAATATCGGAGAAGCAGCTGCAAACAAATCCGTTAATCCTATATATTGACGTGGTATATACTTTCTATATCATTTTTGATTGGCTATAACCATTAAAGGGAACGTGTTTAATGTTTAAAGTTACCGTGGCATCCTCCTCGCTCGTACGCGAGTTAACCCAGCGACAGTAAAGCAAATCCTTTCTAAATTGCATTTACACGGGCGGCCCGATGTGTCGTTTGTCGATATTTTAAAAGAACGCGAGCTCCACATGCCGTAAAAAAAGATACGAGAGTTAGGACTTAGTATCCATTTGCCGAAATTGGTCTCGTTCAAGATAACAACAAGTTTTCGCACCCTCTCAACTAAATGTGCAATTCATACGTGTGTAAATGTGAGCCAGGATGATCTAGTATGTACTTTAACCTGCGTGCTATAAGGGTGAATTTAGAATGTATGAAATTACTTTTAGCATATGTCATTGGTAACACGTAGTACGTTATCAGATGTTGTTGGACAACATGTGGTAAGCGACTTCTTTATCGTTTGTTTTCTTGGGTTTTTTTTGTACACCAAACTAAGAACATGCTACATATTTTATGTGTTTTATATGGCAAACTTAATTTGGAGTTTTAAAATACCTATTTTATACGAAGAATAATGATTGACGACGCAGTTATTGACTTGCCCGGTGACCAAAGAGGAAAATCTTGCCCTCCGTTCGAAGGATTAGCCTTTCGCTCCAACGTCCTGAGGCAAGAACCCTCTGGGCACTTTACACTATTTTTATTGTTTTATCACTAGAATTTATCAATAAAAAGTTCAAATATGGCCATAAAAATACACTTAGGTACATAACTGTTTGAAGAAGGCACTTGTGAAGTTGTGATAGGCACAAGGTACAGTATGAAGTAGGCACTTGCTATACGTACCGTACCTACGAGCTCCCAGCTCGTTTCGCATGTGTTTACACGCATGAATGAACAAAGAAAACTATTCGCTCATATCAGAGGCTGCATCCTTTGTTGGATATTGAGATTACCCGATTTCCTTTTCAACCCTGTGAGAATGCAGGTCTTTCTATAGTATACGGTAGTTTTTCTGCTTCCAAGAAAATTCTTTTAAACCCCGTTAGATTGTTTAAAGACGTGTAGATGTATAGCTTGATCAAATCTCTTGATGCTTGCCGATGCGTTAGATTTGAAACGCGATGAATAACTTGGTTGGTAGTTAAAGCTAAAATATTGAGACACCTAATAATGCATTTTAAATACATTATTTTAATTAAAATACATTATGTACACTACATTGCGAAACATTACACACCACACACACAAAGAGAATATAACGCTACGCTAAGACACACACATAGGTACTATGTTCTATTCTTCTTCTTATTTAAGTTTGACAAACAAATCCAAATTGGGACTTATTTCTGCTAGTGTCGAGTTATACATAACAAAATAGTAATATTGCTTACCTTATTTAAACGTGATATAAACAATAACATGCAAAAAAAAATATTTTTTTATTACAAACAAAAATTAACAATATATATTTACTAAAAATATGTACAAATTATAATCTATATAATTAATATAATACGCCCATTATTTACAAACTAAATTAAGAATAAAGTACAATTACGGGGCGTCAAAAAATTCGTCCACATCGCTGTCAACTGGAAACGTGCCCAGAAGGCTGGCAGCATTGCCACGTTGGATTGCAATTGCAATTGCAAAAATCCGATGTTTTGTAAAAATTCGCAGCAAAAAAGCGAAACACACGCACACTTCGCTGGTTGGCATCACTACTGGACTAGACTCCGTTCGTAATTCAGGATGACCCGGAGTCTCTTGTGTACTAAGCGATATGTGTAGATTCGAGCGTGGTTCGGATTTACAGGGAGTTTCCATCTTGCCCAGTACTGCCATCTTGCCCAGTACTGCCATCTTGCCCTCCCTTCCCCTAATTATAGTCGAATTTCGACTCATGAGCGACCTCTAACGTAATTGCATGCAGCATTTGCGCATGAGCGTGACGTATGGTAATAAATATTAATTGTATTAATTGAGATTTAAAAATTATATTTAGATCCATAGATTTCACATAACATCAAGAACATGAAGAACATCCCATTTTCCACTGAGTTTAACAGCAATCTTAGAGCATCACGGGCAGCCGGAGCGCCGCGCCGGCGCCGCTAGCCCGCCTTGCTAGACAGCAATCGAACGTATAAGAGGAAAATAAATGATTATACATAAAGTTTTTGTCTAATCTTGCAAACATTTAACTTGTGAATTTTTATTATAAGTTATCCACCATATAAACATAATATAAGTAAAATTTGTAAGTACCCAAGTGGTAAGTACGCTAAGCCTAAGCCATTAACATCTTAAAAATAAATTACACTTTTGTCTTATTTTTTTATGTTATTCAGTGTTGTGTTTTATCGACCTCTATGATTTTATGCCTAAATATAGTATATTTATGTGTTATCTAACCACAGGATGAGCTAGCCTAATGAATTTTGAAGGTCTTTAGGTCAGTAGGTCAATAAGCATCTTCAATGTACCTTATCTATTGGCTCAAGTATTTGGGCTTTATTTAAATAATGATCTTCATGAAACAAAGGTGAATAAATTGTGGCGTTGATAAGTAGGTTATTTTGTCGCCGATGCTTCTTACCCATCTACCAGTCGTTAACCACTAAGGATTAAAAAAAAAGATTTTACGCGTCCACCTTTATTTAATAAATTGTATCATTAATCATAATTATATAAACTATATATGGATTGAGTTTATAAGGAGATGCCCTCCTGAAAAATTCCTGTGTATAGATTTAAGAAATTATCTAGATATTTTGATTAAGTTTGTAAAATTAAATAAAGTGGAAATGCCCTTTTTATGAACCAAGGTAAAAATGAACTAAAGTAATGTAACAAAAAAAAAACATAAAATGTAATAATATTGAAAAGGGTGAAATAACAGCGCAAAAATATCGGGTCGTAATAAACCAGTTAACGGGCATCTGAAGCGAGATACACTATCGTATAACCCTCCAACGCTGCACCTTGTGACGCGTTGAGCCCATTCCTATAACTGTCATCTTGTCAAACTATGCTACGGGGCAAATCCCCACATTTCCATATTGCCATATTTTACGGCTCACCAGAGAAAATAAATAACAACGATAATATAAATATGAACATTTTCCGAACCCTTAAGTCAGAGGAATTTACATATCAGTTGTTGACGGAAAAATCCCTAACACGAGTTAATAGTAGTTCACGGGTCGGGGGGAAATATCACTTTTCGTTACAGGAACCCGGTGTTTTACGGCTTTGTTTGTGAGGAAGTAATACTCCTTTACAATGGACATTTTACAATGTAGAATTGTTCGGTTCTGCTGTTACATTATGGGTAGGTAGGTTATACAAGATTTAACAGCTATACGAGTTTATATCGATAGATAATATTAAATACATTATTACAGTTTTGTAAAAACATTTACTGGTGTTTAACAGATATTCCGTATTGCTTGCTATTGAACATCAAAGAGAATGCAAAATAAACTCTAAAAAAATATAAAATAGCTCTATAAACTTGATGGGGAATTAATAAATAATTAGAATTAAATAATTAATGTAATCTACTTTTACTATTGATAATATCTGTTGTTCTCATATATACCTATTATGGAACTAACCGTAACCGTTTGTGAAATTGAACTGTCGCACCGCAAAGCCGACGGCCGTACGAGCTTCGATAGCGGTGATGGATGTCGGGGATAATTACGTACCTACTACCGACCGTTGCTACAAGCAGGGTTGATAATTATTATTTCAGGAAAATTGCTAACTATGCAAAAGAAATAAGCGGGATCTACCTTTAATCACCTATAAACGTAGTATATTATTTACTATATGCCGATAATAAGTTATAAATATATATCACAGATAATTGGACTGTTTTACAAAAAACTTAAACCGACTTCAAAGTACACTAAGAAGTAATCAAATCCTGATCTGATGACAACCAATGGACTGGAATGAAATGGATGATGGACCAAACGGGAAGTGTACCCTTCCAGTCAATAAAAGAATTTTCCAAATCGGTTTATAAATGACGGAGATATGAGGTAACAAACATAAAATAAAAACATACAACCGAATTGAGAACCTCCTCTTTTTTGAAGTCGGTTAAAAAGGTAAAAAGCTAACCTCCCGCGGTTTTTTTTCTGCGAACCCCCACTACGGGTAAAGTCCTGAGGGATGAAATAACCAAAAATCCATTGTAAGACTACAAAAGGAACCAATGTACCAACTTTTAAGTTAATCGAGACACGGTAAAATCCATCCCTTAAAACAAAATTACCCCTTTATATCCCGTAGGGGTCGATTTTCGAGAGACTCAAACAAAAACACGTGTTTTTCTTATTTTCATGCCGAGCTTATTGCTATTGCAGAAGCCCTTTCTTATATAAAATCATTGAATTCTAATTATTTTGTTATTTTCACGGACTCTAAAAGTGCGATACAGCACTTAGAAAAATGTACAGCCAATTATCGAGGCATTCCACTTGCTTATGATATTTTAGAATGTTTTTGTGATTTTAGATCTAAAGGTAAGCGTGTAATACTCCAGTGGGTGCCTTCTCATATTGGATTAGCTGGTAATGACGAGGTTGATAGGTTAGCAAAAGAAGCTTCTGAAGATGGAATAACATTTGATTGTGTGCCATATTTTTCTAATCTTTTAAAATTTGTTAGAGAAAATTGTACTAAAATTTGGTCAGAATATTTCGATGAGAGATCGCTGAAAAAAGGTATCTATACCTCAGATCTATACATATAAAATGCTTTGTCCTGAATGACTGACTGACAATCAACGCACAGCCTAAACCGCTGATCGTAGAGAACTGAAACTTGGAGGGTGTGTTCTTTGTATGACGTAGGCATCAGATAAGAAAGGATTTTCCGAAATTCTACCCCTAAGGGGGTGAAAAACGGGGGAAAAGTTTGTATGGGACAACGTTATTCCTTGGTCCGATCAACTTCAAATTTTGCATAAACATTCCTTAACAGAATTGATGGAAGACATGTTTCGTATTTTATTGAACCTCATCACCTAACGGGGTCAAAAAGGGGTAGAAAGTTATTTTAGGGGTGATTTGCATCGAAGTTGATATCAATACTCCTTAGTAGGTACTTTTGATTTAAAAAACATTTTTTATTTTGACACGTTTGAAATCTCAATCCAATTTTCACAGATTACAAAATAAGGCAGATGGAGCGAACGGAACACGGGAATGAGGTCAAAAAAGCAAATACAAATTGAAAAACACATACCAGGTTTCCGCTTTTGAAATTGTATTTGCTTTGTTTAAAAAAACTTATTTAACGAAAAACACTTTCTTTTTATAAATTAGCATACAGCAGCTTTTAAACATAGCAAATAGAAATTCAAAAGCGAATACCAGGTGTTTTTCAATTTGTACCTAATTGCTTTTTTTGGCCTCACTCCCGTGTTTCGCGCGCTCTATCTGCCTTATTCTGTAATCTGTGAAAATTGGATTGAGATTTCAAACATGTGTCAAAATAAAAAATGTTATTTAAATCAAAAGTACCTACTAAGGAGTATTGATATCAACTTCGATGTAGAATGAATGATGGTCGAAAAGTAGAATGTTGTTTCTTTTTACATCTCCTGCCTGCCTACCCAAATATTTTCATATCTTTCATTCCTAGTTTATAGTTTAGTATTTAGTTCCTAGTGCATATTTAAAAAAAAAAAAATATCATCGTCTTACAAATCTCTTTCCAAATCGTACTAATTTGATTCACGAATGACGACAACATTTATTATTTCAGCCATGATTCTGAAACGTTTGAGTAAATAGTACTATTGAGCAATTCCATATAAATAAAACTTGCATAGTTGTACGAAATTGCTGCATTATTTTGAGCAATTAAAGATGGAATCTATCTGTCCTTTTGTTTAAAAGTGTAACATTTATATATATAATAAAGCGAGTTTTCATGTGAAAGTATGTATACTGTAATGGCGCGAGGGCGGTTCTGTGATATTTTCCGCTGGGCGGAGCCGGGAGAAAAATACCACCGCCTTTCACACGCCACGCCCACACCGTCTCGCTTTTCCAAACGACCATTCCATTTATTTTGATTCCATTACGTTACATATATCACACGTATATAGCTACATCTCACTATGCATGTATCGTTCGTCGGTACATCTGCTTTGTGCTTGGCTTACATTGTAGTTCAATTATGGTCAAAGATAAGGTAAGTTGGTAAGTATCTGAGTACTTGCACCGTGTTTTACATTCTTTTATATTCACTTCGATTGCGAGAAAATAAAATAATCGAATACAATAACCATTAAGACAATAACCCCCTTATTCATAATGAAGTTATCAAACGTTGATACTTTCGTTGATTAGCTAAAATTCTGAATTCTTTATCAGACACCAGACATTTGGTGATCGAAAGAGTGAGACGGAGGACACTTTTACACCGATTTAGTTAAAAAGCGATTATGAATAACGGGGTAAGTATTTAAAAAAAACCTTCCTGTTCCATTTGCAAATTTAGGGGACAGATATAGTATATAGTCATATTAATCTGTATTTAGGGTCTCCATTCTTACTAGATTATAACATTTTCACTGTTGTAAAATAAATTACGATCACCAATTTAATTTGTAATTAAAGAAAAATTACAAATATTTCGCGCCAATGCCTTTTATTAAATTTCTTCTGTAGTCTCAACGCAATGCACGCATTCTACCGAAGAGATCGCAGCTTTTCGTTCCATTTTCAATAATAAAATATATTACTTATCTGTTTTCCATAGTAGGTACAAGCTCTGCTTAGTTTGGAAACAGATAGCCGTGTGTGAAGAATGCGCCAGGATGTCTAGTCTAGTCTGATCAGCGGTCCAACAGAAGCCGATACCGACCGTAAGGGCCAGTTAACACCGAGACGCGACGCGACGATGCATGAAGAGGCCAATTATTGTTTCACAAAGACTTGTCGAGCTTCGACGCCGCGGGTCGTACTCTAATTCTCTCATTAAAATATAATGGTCCTGATGGTCTGTTCACACCATAGATAATACTATATGAAACTGAGAGTTCACACCGAGACGAGATGCAATACGACGTGATGTGTGGCCTCACTGCGAAGCGCGACGCGGCATTTTGAAACAATTAGCCACTTCAGGCATCGTCGCGTCACGTCTCGTCGTGTAGCGTCGGGTCGCGTCTCGTCTCAGTGTGAACTGACCCTTAGTCGCGACGGCCGCGGGCGATCGATATTGATAAGCTTATATTAAACGAGTAAACAAAAAAAAAACAACATGAAATGGCCTGAAGGTACGGACTATGGGAAACCGATTTATCGAGACTTCTACACAAACTAATAACAAAACTCGACACTGGCAAAAATAAATGCTTACACATGATTTGGTTGCCATGTTGCCATACTGGAGACGTTGAAAATAATTATAATAAAATAAAATTGACGGGCCAGTTGGCGCGGTTGGTTAAGACTGGTTAAGATTCGACCTATCGCGCTGCAGATCGTGGGTTCGATTCCCACACAGGACATGCATTTGTGTGCATGAATGAACAAGAACATGTCTGTATGTCCTGAGCCTGTGTGTAATTATGTATATTAAGTATGTATTTACAAACAAAAAGTAGTATTATGTATTATATCAGTTATCTGGTTTCCATAGTACAAGCTCTGCTTAGTTTGGGATCAGATGACGGTGTGTGAGGAATGTCCCAGGATATTATATATTATATAAAAACAAATACCTACATCATATAACTGTGTACCGTTCCAAAAGCTAAAAAAAAACTACACCGGAGGCAACAATAAAATCACATTTAGCGACTTAAGATTCAGTACATGGTACGTACACACGATTCAGTGAACATTAGTTACGTTACGTATAATGTGAAATTCTAAGTCATAAAATTTTATTTGTTGTTTGAAAGTAAAGTTTAGGTTATATTTGATTACAAAAAGAATATGACTAACTATGTTATTATTTAATTTAAAAATGAACTTAGGATGGTGTCAGGGCTATTTTCCGACTTACATATTTTCCATATTCTTACACTATTCTTATAGGTAATGTCCACATTCTAAAAAATCCAAAAACATTTTATGTATTATACCTACCTCCGCGGTCCGATATACCATAATATTTAATAATATGGCAACAAAAACAAAAAAAAAAAATGCAGAAAAAAATCGTTTGTCATGTAAATTTTATGCCTTGTATACATTATACCTATAACATGAAAGTTTACTTGCAGATTTCCACTGATTTTTTTATATGAATAATTTTAGAACAACAATAACTACTATCGTTAAAATCAAAATGAATGAAAGTTACATTACACGTATCAGTTTAAAAAAAAAACTTAAATAATCTTAATTCACTGAAAAACACCGAAAAAAACAATTTTAAGTGTATTTTGAAAGGCTGATAGAAATATTGGAACAAGAAATTTGAAGTTTCTACGGCACACTTTAAGTTTTCGATAATTTCTCACAAAATTACCACCACAAAATATGCTGAGTATATCTACAGTAAATTATTTTGGACTGTCACGTGAAAATAATTAGGTTACTTGCAAGTAAATATGTTCCGATTTAGTAACATAGTAGTTAGTCTAAATGTGCCATTATGTAATGGACAGACTATCAGTCAGAAACTGACGTAACCACCTTAAAATAAAAAATAAATGTGTCAATAGTTTTACTCAAAGTACCCGCTTCGATAACTAAGAATTGAATTGAATAAAATTTCGCATTGTGTCTTTTACGCGGATAGACTCTGATTTATGTAGAAGTTTTAGAAGCTGTTAAATTTAATAATGTCGGTTGCAAGCACTTCGTCAAGCAGCACGGCCTCAAGTTTACCATGTGAATTACCATGGTTGAATAGAATCCTGAAAGAGTGTGAAGCAGAAGGTAAAAGTCGATGTTGTTATTATTTTATACTATGCCATTACCCCTTTACTTCTAGTTTATAAACATTTATGTTGTAGTCTAGAAACCTTGGCAATAACACACATTATAAAGCGATTACGGGATAAAATAACCGAAATCTTGATAACTTGGGTTAACAACCAAATCTTTCAAGATTTTTTTATGTTACTTACCCTTTTTTTGGTACTTTGATTGACTGAATGGTGACTTGATACTTCATTGGTATTTGACTGTAAAGGATATTGAAGAATTTTACCAGCGAATTTACCAGAAAAAAAAACAATATTTTAATTTAAAACATAACCTTATTTGATTACGACGGAATATTTACAAACAGGAGAATTCGAAGCAAAATGGCCCATTATATTGATGGAGGATCTAGCACGTAAATCACTGTGGTACATGTGCTCAGAGCTCGGAGTGGAGAAGCACGGTGTGCCTGGACAGGCGTGCCGTTTGTTGGAGAAATTCTTCGCTCGATACCTGCGACAAAATTCACATCTAATTAATGGTAAGATCATCATTGGAGCTGTCGTCTATCGTGTATGTGTTATAGTAATGACGTAAACGGATTTGGAATTTTGGTACGTTGTGTTTTTTTTTTATATTAAAATATTGGTTAAATTGTCACAATAAAATAGTGACAATAAAGCAACAACACACTGTAATGGCGGGTGCCTTAAAAAAAAAACCCTACCCTACTCTACCTTACCCTACCCTACCCTACTACCCTGCCCCTACCCCTACCGTACCCTACCCTACCCTCGCAACTTTCTTATTTTTTTCTTTAATAAGAAACTTCTCCTGACAATAACAAAAAAAAAAAAATGAGAAATCGGACCAGCCGTTCACGCGTGATGGCGGGCGGGACCAAGGGAAATAGGGATTCATTTTTATATATAGAGATTACTGTTACCACTTTGCGGCAACGCGAAAAACGTCGTATGACACTCGTGTGCATTGATCATTACACTCTCGGCTCCCTTATCTTATTTTTTTAACAAAGAACTTATATCTCCCTTAGCTTAATATCGCTTCGTGTGTAATGGACACAATACACACATGTATCATAATATACTATTAGAAACTATCCTTTTGATATAATAGGTACATTATAAGTAACTGTTGGCCATTCTGAAGTGTTATTTATTTATTTCATAAAATATTTATAGACCCTGAAGCGTGGATATCATTTAAGCGGACGCTGACCAAACGTTTTATCCTGTTGATGGTGACTTGCATCAGGTTGGCCACTAAAATGGCCTCAAACAGGATACAAATGAACGCCAATAAACTCCGTACGTACATGGCCTCCAAATCATTGATATACACTCAAAAACAAATATTTAGCACTGAAATGGAAGTTTACGAGATATTGAGTAAGTTATTATTATTAGCTTGTAAAGTCGGCGAGATGTAATTGGTCCGTTTTGACAGCACATATACAAGAAAGACACCCGGTTGTCAAAATGGTCCTCTTAGATCTCGACAACTTTAGGTTGTGTACTAAAGTATACGCTGTTCATTAACTTGGTGGTTATTCACTTATGTTATTTTACCGACAGCTTCAAAGAGCCGATCCACGAGTTGTGTTTGACGACAATCTTACAGTGCAGTTTGTTTTTTGCACGGTGGTACGGTAGTTTGTAAAAGGCCACATCATCACTAACCATGGTGAGATTGTGGTTAAAACACAAGCTTGGAACATAGTCAAAAAGTGTCTGAAGGTGGTAAGATGGGAGGAGTCGCTGTGCCGGGACGGGATAACTTCTGGTGCTACACCGCTTGTCCCAGATAATACACTGTCAGCACATCGCATCCTTATTGAGATCTGTACGTGGATTACGTAACTTTATTGCAATGAAATTCTGATTGAAATAACCTCTGCATCGGTAGAAATATTACAAAATCGGATATGGTTCCATTTCTAATGAACCACTGTTTGTATTTGCAGTTACCAGAACATAAAAAAAGTTATCAGAAAACCGCTATATTGAACCGATTTCAATTCGAAAATGATTGATATTTAGTTACGTAATCGCCCCGCTGGTAACCTTATTTGGGGACCAGCCTTACCTGGGGACGAGCCAGTTGCCGTGGCTGGTTAAGATTCCGCCTACCATGCCGCAGGTCGAGGGTTCGATTCCCACGCAGAACATGGATTTATGCCTGCTGCATGTCCTGAGTGTGGGTGTAATTATGTATAGTAGGTACTTACAAACAGTGGCGTGCATTGGTTTTCAAACTAGGTAGGCAGAATAAATCATGGCCATACACTCTTAAATATGCCTCTTAGATAGATCATGTTTTTTGACCAGATTCGTAAAATTGTTTAGGTCAGCGTATCATTCCACACACATTTGGTATGATTCATTAGCAAACAAAATACGTAATAACAGAATAATAGATTCGAATAACAGCACCCAGTTAGCCAGGTGTATAATAAACATAATATTCTGTGTTAAGATTCTAAGATTTTTACCTTTGTTTTGAATCCATGAATGTTTTGGAATTGGTCTACAGCAAGTTACCTACTATTTTCAACAAACGAAAACTGATAAAGGACTAATTTATCAATACATTTTGCATCTTCACCACAAAATTTCTTCATTTCACACAGATACACTTCGCAAAATCACAATAAGTAAAAATGTCTAAGATCTTTACCTTTGTTTTGAATCCATGAATGTTTTGGAGTTGGTCTACAGCAAGTTACCTACTATTTTCAACAAACGAAAACTGACTAAAGGACTAATTTATCAATACATTTTGCATCTTCACCACAAAATTTCTTCATTTCACACAGATACACTTCGCAAAAGCACAATAAATAAATAACAACAACATTGCAAACAATGCCAGCCAAACCATAAACAAACCAACACAAATAAATTGCGAAGTTATATTTGAGTTGCTCTAATGTTGGTAAACTGTAGTCTTTTTAATTTGGATGGGTTACTTTACTTTACTTACAACAGAGTAGGTAAGGTTACTTTTGGTCCATAAATCGCGAATGTCAAATGTCAGTATGCTACGCATAGCAAAAGCGTGATTTATGCTTTCGTCGTATTATCTTAAAGAAGTGTGTGTGTGTGTATGAATATGCCGAAATCGTTTTAGTGTGCGTGAATTTGAGAGTTGAAAGTTTGAAATTTCGTATTGAATGTTAGGTTAGAATTTTTATTTAAAGTGGTTATGTAGTTTAATTGAATCAAACTATTATTGTATTGAATCTTATGAGGTAGGCATTGCTTATTTGCCTATATGGAATGCACGCCACTGCTTACAAACAAAAAGTAGTATATGTAGTATATCAGTTGTCTGGTTTCCATAGTATAAGCTCTGCTTAGTTTGGGATCAGGTAGCTAGTGTGAAGACGGTCACAGGGTATTGATTCCTTATTATTTATTTATTAAAGTAATTTGCTCTTTTTGCAGTGTTTAACATACCACTGTGGACGAGTGTCGAAGTGGGTATGATGTTAGGAAAAACTATTTTGAAAATGACCTCTTCATCTTTGAACGGTATTAGCGTACTGGTGAACTTGTGCGAACTTCATCGCAATGATATTAATAATAAATTGGAGTGGATTAATGGGTCGTCATCACGTAAGTTACATTTAACCTATTACAATTTGGTTATGTTTGCAATTAATTTGTATATTTTATGCTATCTAACTAGTACAGCGTTGATGTATTGATACTTGTAATAGTTAAGCAAGACAACTTTATGTGTGTGGATGGTTTTTTTTTCCTGTTTATAGGCCTCTGTTTGACTACAATCTCACCATGGTAAGTGATGATGCGGCCGATGGTGGTAAGCACACAAAGCCAAAGCAAGTGGTAGCCAGCCAGATGGGTACTACAAAGTACCCTACCAACGTGTGCTATGATTTCCTCACGATGTTTTCCTTCACCGAAAGCTCAAGCTCATAGTAGGATTCGAACCCATGACCCTCGTCTTGGTATCCGACGTCACCGCCACTGAGCTATCATCGCCTTAAATCGCCATAAATAATCGCCGTGGTCTATTATATCTATAAGACTAGCTAGACATAAAACTAGCATCTAATGTTGGGACAAAGTGTTTGCTATTCCAGTGTATGTTTGTGGCAAGTGTCATCAAGATTATTACAGTGTGGCTTAGGAACAAATACAACACTATTGAATTTATAATAATATCCGAGTTTTCCATCCCCCACCCCCAATTTTAGCTCGTGAATTATGATGGTCGGCTCACACCGAGACGCGAGACAAAGACAACTTTATTTACCACACAAAATGATTTTGTGGGTCTAGAACCATGTGTAGGCATTTCGACGTGTCTCGTAAAACCCACATGAAGGGAGTTTGCAGATCACAGACAACGAACACATTGGCTGTCTAACACCGGTCTACAACACTCCAAGAAATTCCTAGACTCTACGTTCAAAGCCCGGGAATGCATTTGGAATTTGAGCAGGGAGAAAATCCGTTACCTGCTTGGGGCCTTTACTGGGCACTTTGGAACCAACGACATGCTCATGAAGATGGGTCTAACCGCGACACCCATGTGCAGGTTGTGTGGGGAGCATACGGAACGCATGGAGCACCTTCTGTGCACATGCGATGCAATGGCTGGTAAGCGAATGAGTCTCCTAGGGGTCGGATATCCAAAACCAGAAGACTATAGGCTCATATCTCCTAGCCTCGTTGTAAAACGCATGAAAAGAGTTTTCAACGAGACTGGGGAGGAGCAAGTTATCTAGGAGACCACAATAGATCCCAATGGGTCGAAGTGTCCGAGTTATATCTCGGCCCCTGCACAAGATAAAATAAGATAAGATACCACATAAAAAAATACACATTTGAGTGTTGTTTAAGAACCTGTGTGCAAAACTCCAATTATCTAGACCCTGCGTCCATAGGTACATCTGTCATCAGACAGTGTCTTATAGAGATTTTGTTCGCAGCTGGTATTCGTACGTTGCACTTGACGGCTGGTGCGGTGGTGGCATCAAGCTACTTCTTCGACGACGACCGATCGGATCGATCTGATCACACAATGAAGCTGGCTAAGCACACGGATATGAACCCCGTTTATCTAAAATCGCTTGTTAATGTCATAATAGTTCTCCTCGAGAACCTAAATGAGGATCTTGAAGGTCCGCCGGCCAAAAGACGATTATAATTAACTAAATACACAATCATGTTGTATGATGCGGTGAGTTCCCACGGTGCTGGACACTTCCTGAGAATATATTAAAGATGATCTCGAAATATGGCACTTCAATTAGATATCAACGTAAATTAACAAAAATGTTTGTGGAATCGTAAAGTGGGACTTTATAATAATTCTGGACCACCAACAGACTATACACATTTTAAAATGTTAGCGTTTCACATTTATTTGATTGTTCTACTATATTTTCAGAGAATTCTCGGAACTTCTTTTTACTTTTGCAATTTTTTTGTAAGTACATAGTACTCTTAGCTCCTAGACTTTGTCAATTTATGTTACGAATTTGTCTTGTAAATGTTACGGTGATACCTAAAATAGGAAAGATTTCTTTTCAGACGTAAGTGTGCCATATTTATATGCCGTTTTATTGTTATTTCTCATGAAAATCATTTTATTATATTCTGTAAAATAAAAAACGATTAACCGTATTTTACATACATACATTCGATAGTGTATTAGGTGATGCTTGGTATTTACTTGCATATACTACTTACACGTATATCCGGTGTCCGGTCCGGACCTTATCTTGTATAATACATAAATTTTTATTTATTATTGTTTGTTTTATACTTAAGAAAAATGTTAACAAGAAAATTGTTACGTCCCACCGAAAACGTTAATCCGAAATGTACCTACGTTTTTGGTGGTACATTACTGGGTTTCTATTAAAATGCTTAAAGCAGTTTTATTAAATTACTGTTCAATAAGTTAAGGGTATGTGTATCTTGTTCCAAAGGTACGAATATTGACGAAATGCATCGAATATGCTACAGAACCTACAAAATTGTAATCTGATTTTTATACCCTTTTTTGCGAACCTATTTTAGCCCAAACCCATTTAACAAAAACTAAAAATAACTGATTGTTTTGAAATGTTTTTTTTATGTAGCAGTATGTGTGCCGCAAGGCTTTCCAATGTCCGCGGATATAAGTACAAGAATTAAGATCTAAGTGTTAAGTTTCTTCAAGTTTTAATTTTATTAAGTTCACCAATTTCATTTATTATTGTTATCTAAATATATCATAATCTGAAAGATTTGAGAATGTATAGAATGAAACACAAACGCGCCGCATCTATATGTTGTACCAAACTTGGCGTCTTAATAGTTTTAAGAAAGCATGTAATATGGTTTGAATACCCCTAGGGTACAAACAGTATTTTATTGTTAGAAGTTGATACGCTGGCGAACTATCAGGTATGCCGTCGTCGCCTATAGACGTCAGCAATGGAATTGCCAATGTTTTGCCGAACTGTTCTGTTACAATACCTACAAATGAACTGCATGGCTTTTCAACTTGAACCGATCTATGGTTTCATCCCGATGTTTTATTTATATCACAGTAAAACCCTAAGTTTACCTTATCCACAACCACTGAGCTGTTTTCGATTCATAGTACATAAACGTTTTATTCTTTGATTTTATTTCACTGAATTTACATTGTTTTAAATGTTCGTTACTATTCTCTGTTATGTATATAGAAGATAATTGTTCAATAAAATGTAATGGTGGCTCATTGGTGCCTATGACCATGGAGGTTCAAATCAACATTCAGTAGCTAATAGTTACATTTCTGTATGGATCCACTGACGTATAAGAGAGAGAAGGAACGTTTTGTCATAAATAAATAGACCTACTATAGGTACTATATTTTATTTATACATTCAAGCTGGGTTTCGATGTAAAAGTTACTTCTTGATTCCAAAAATAAGATTTTTGATTCATATTAAAACTACAGTTTATTTTTCTTCCGTCTATTTATTTAATCCTTGTTTGTACAAAATGTAGATCCGTTCACATAATTATCAATATCCTAATCCTAACTAATATTATAAATGCGAAAGTGAGTTTGTTTGTTTGTTACGCTTTCACGCCTCAAATTGTGGTAAATTCAACTGTATGTCCAAATTAACGTTCATAAGTACCTTAAAACTGAATAAATTCGATTTTGATTATGAACTACCTACTCAACGGATTATCGTGATATTTGGCATGCAGATAGCCATGGAGAAGGAAATAGGCTACTTTTTATCCCAACCGTGTGAAACAATTTTCAAAACAAACAAAATTCAACTATCTTCAACTTCACTTCAACTATTCATCGGATCATCATGAAATTTGGCGTGAATATAACCTTTTATACCGGAAACATAGGCAATACCGCGGGGGACAGCTAGTTTACTGAGTAAACTATATACCTACTAAGTAAGTATAGTCGAATTTATTTTATTGTTTTGCTATGTACAACTGGTTATGGAATTGTTTTCATAAATAACTAATTGCAAAAATAAGAGTTCTAACCATATATCATACCCAAATTTTTCATAATATGATAGTTGTAACCAATCATGTTGAGTTCCAACTAATTTTAATTTAAGAGATGCGTAAATGCCAGAATTGGTGCAGTCAATATGAAAGCCCGCTCACCGCGCCCCGCTTTGACTGGTGAAGCGCGAAATATGGCTGCACCGCTGGAACTCAAAATCATAAGCCCATCATGACTTTAATATCGACACCACTTGTCTACATATCTATCATTTCTATAGTATTAAACTATATTAATAAAACTGTGAATGCCGTGTTGATGGTACCTACAGCACCTTCAATCAGTGACCTAAACGTAGGGTTGCCCTATAATATACGGGACTGTCGCCGTATTTGACCAACGTGTCCCGTCACGTGTCCCGTATTGCTACACGTCCCGTATTTGTCATTATTTCGACACTGACTGGGCCAAAAGTAATTTAAATCAAAAAACTTTAATTTTATTTAATTCAATACAAAATTCTTTATTATTTACACAAAAAACACAATACAAAAATAACAAAATAAAATACAAAGTGCACCTCATCGCTGATTTAGTTAGACACCTACTACTTTTTCGTTTATTTGATAATTTTGATGCTTACTTACGGTTGACAAAATGTATGGTTTGTCTTCACTATATAAACATGCATACTTTGGTGTAGTTGAAGTCCACATAAAAAGGGTGAAAAGGCTCTCAGAGCTAACACCTTTAGTCAATTCAAAAAAGTAAAAAAAAAAGAAAAAAAGTCGTAAGTTGTTGAAGTTGAAACGCTACATTTCGGTGGTTTTTGGGCATCGAGTGCCCCGTATTGGTCCCTAGAAGTATGGCAATCCTACCTAAACCATAACCACATAGTCTCCAAGAATCGCTTACCATCAGGCGGGCCCTACGTATGCTTCCTTGCTATCTTTAGTTGTGTAGTTTAGTTATAGTTGATCGCTGGGTGCAGCGACCGCCTACACAGATAAGCCCTCGAGGCTAACGTGCAGGCTATAAAATATACATGTAAATTGTTATAATGGTATATAAATATACATATAAAAAAAAACACCATTTTTATGTTAAAATTGCCCATTTTCACCAACCAATGCCTACAGTGCGGCCGCCAAGAGAATGCGTTTCTGACACCGTAATCATATTACGATGGGACTTTCACAGGATGGCTTTGGTGTCAGAAGCACATTTTCTCGGCAGCCGCACTGTAACTAAGGAAACTACAAAGAAATGTGAAAATGTATGTAAACTGTCATTTTGAGTTGGACGGTAATTTTAATATAAGTAAAAAGATTTAAAAAAATGGTAATGAAACATATTAAAATACAAACTTAATGTAAATACTTATAACTCATAAAGCGAGCAAGTAAGTGAATATTTAATAAAACAGCAATCGCTGGCGGTTGCGGTCACCGCGTTCCTCCGCGGCGCGGAATAATCCGCAAAATGTTAACAAGTTATAAAAATTATGAATTAACGTCACCGAGACGAGGGTCCGGCGGGGCGCGGGGGGGTTTGGGGGAGGGGGGCGAGGGTGCCACAACAATAGCTGCTACTCTAGGGAGCCCAATAAAAACTTGACAAATGGCGTTTCATAATCGCGTTGCATTCCAAGCCTCGTCAGCGGGTACCTACGCGGATCCTCCCTTTGCAAAATGTCTGTTATCCCGAAATTACCTCATGTGGTGACTTGTGAGTTGACATCGCGCTTATGTTTGTTTATACTGGACAAATATGACACTATTATTCGAATAAACTAGTCGCGCTGGCATGAAACTTTTTTTTTAAATTCCTATAAAGTAACGGTAGGTAAAAGTAGATGTCAAACCGACATGTTTGTTTGCTTCAAAATTCAAAATAAATTACTTTCTCCAGTATAAAGTCAGTGGATAATTTTATCTCAGAACGTAATAGTTGAATGAAGTTTGAAGAAACCAGCTGTACATAATATGAAGATGTTTCAAGAAGTAGTAAAAATTTGAAGTTCAGAGGTAGAACATGCTTAGAGGAAGCCGAATCAACCCCATGCCCCATCCCCATTCAGCGATTTTTTGCAGTTTTCGAGTTACGACTATTTTTCATGCTTTTTAAACCATACTGACTATGACATTTTTTATCACAGGTCCGTTAATAGTGCCACAAAAAACACGCATGTAATGTATATCATACATACATGTACATGCGTGTTTTTAGGGCTCTCTTGTCCGACTGTCCGTATGTCTGTCCGTGTGTCACCACCTATTTTCTCAGGAACAGGTGGACCTAGCAAGTTGAAATTTATACCAGATTCTGAGGACTATAAACCTATATTAGGTGTATAAAAATCAAGGTCCTGAGTCAACACGATAAAAAGATATGGGCAAATTTAGATAAGTACCATAATTTTACTTAATTTTCAACTTTTTTTTTCGGTAGGTATTCCCCTTTACTTGTGCCAAAAATACCCTATAGGTTTTGTGTCGAAAACATATATGATATATAATCTAATCACGATATTTGGCAAAAAGCAAGGACTTTACAGCGCAAGTAAAGGGAAAATTCAGAAATATAAAAAAATGAAAATTAAAGTACTTTTAAATTTTGCGCCTACTATATATTTTACAGTCAATTTAGTAAGGTAACAATATTATTATTATTGTACGGAACCATCCGTGTCCGACTCGTACTTGGCCGGTTTTTTCCATACTAGCTGAATAGTGATGCTAGACGAATAAACAGTGACACTCCTTATGGTGCGTCTATGCCAAAGAAATTGTCTATGCTACGCGAATCGAGCACGAGCCGAGCCATGAACGAGCCTACTACGAGCACGATGCGAATCCCTTTGTTCAAGAAAAAACTGACAATCGCGCTCGTTCGAAGTTCGCAAGCCTGTCCACGCTACGCGAATCGTGCTCGCAGTGTGCTCGTTCGAGGCTCGGCTCGTGCTCGGTTCGCCAAGTATGGACGCACCATTAGATCAATAATAATAGTACCTACCATAATTGCTCTCATGTTGTACAATATCAATCCAAGCACGTGCAATACTACAGCTATTAGTGGTATTGCACATCTATCTAGATCCATGCAACCATATTGTTTGGCTAACAGCTTTGTACTGGTTTACTATAATTATTTCAGATGCATACAATACCTACGTAGCGAGGCAGTATTAATCACAATTACATTACATTGTCTTACGAGCGGTACCATAAACCATGAGGTCACATTTTACTCTCACATAAAACCTGCGGGAGGTCGTAAAGTAAGTCTCGAGGGCTATTATTACTCACTAGTTCTCGATAAAGAATGCCCGGTAATAAGGCTGGGCTCGCCAAAATATTGTGCGGTGTCACAGAAGCAGGGCCGCGCCGCCGCCGCCGCCCTTCCGCCCAGCGCCCTTGCACCCATGTTATTAAAAATAATTTCTCATTTTTATTGCTGGCTTTAGATGTAGTGGTTGGTAATAAATGAGGACAATATTATTATGCTACGGGTTATACGGTTTAATGATTAAATAGTTTTCTTTCTTTACTTCCAGCCCTTTGTGGGTAGGATCAGACATTTATTGATGACTAGCTTTTTTAAGACTCCGTATTTTCCCTATAAACTGATTTCATTAAAATAATAATAGAAATAGTATATTTGCATTAGTACGGTACTCTAAGCACACCCAAACAGTATTTGTATTCAATATATACACACTATGACAATTTTTGACGATGACAGATAAAAGTCAATAAAAAGTGGTAGAAACCAATACATTTGACACTTGGTCATTACTAACGTAAAAATTGCAAGGTTTTTCACATATTCTATATGATTTTAAAATAGGCAACGACACATTCGTAGCTATGTCGTAGTAGTGCTACGAGAACCGTAGCTCTTTATTTTTGCTAAGATGTTATTTAAGTCTACAGATGTTTTTTTATTAATTTGTATCAGGATTAGATTTGAATGTTGATTTGATGTTGTTGAACATTATTTTTATTTCGCAAGAATTTATTAAAATAGACACACATGTACATTCCATTACAGGGTACATGCAATTGGATAGAAATAAATTAACAATATGTTTTAGCAGTTGTTTTTGCCTTTATGCATTTTATTTTAAAAATATTCTAGCCCAACAGTGACACGTATTTGTCAAAAGAGTTAAACATGCAATTCCTTGGATCAATTTGTTTTCTCGTATAATCCAGGTACTGGGTGGTCGCTCGTTCCGCTCCGCCCTGTTCTCATACACAATTTTCTGTCACGCTCTTTTATATACTGATATAAAAAAATAATCATATCCATTGCATAAAAATCAAAAAATTTACTACATCATTACTTTTCCGAAGGCAAAATTACAAATAGAGATTAACACAGGGAGTGTGTAACACAATCAAACTTTTTATAATAATTATTTTTTAAGGTCAAAATTTGTTGTGATGCTGTTTTATTATTAAAACACAATCTGTCTTATTACATGAGAAGCCAAGTCTAGTAAAACTCAGGGTTTGAGGTTAGGCTCTTTTTGTTAATACGACGTTAGAAAGTGACAGAAATATTTCAAACCTGAGTTTTACTAGACTTGCCCTAAACCATGTCATGTATTAAGGTGTAGCACAATATAAATTATAAGTTGTCATAGTATGAGTTAAACTTTTCATAAATTTTTTGTATAAGTAATAAATCAAAGAGTCAATTTCAATTTGTATGTTTATCTACATATTAAATAAATAAATAAATATAAATATCCTGGGACATTCCTCACACACGGTCATCTGATCCCAAACTAAGCAGAGCTTGTACTATGGAAACCAGATAACTGATATGATACATATAAATATTATATTCGACATTCAAACTTATACAAAACTATAGACAATTTCTACCGTTGCAAAGAGTTTAAAGTTCATCGAAGTTTCATGAAATCCCGAAGGAAAACAGTAGTGGTGCGGTTTGGATGTTTTTCGCTTTTCGTTGATCGTAGGCGGTAGGGCGTGTCAATATTCCGCCCGCCCAGCGCGCTTTTATTTTATGCAATCGTCGCCAGTGTCTGTCTGTCCGCCGCGGTAAGTGCACGCATCGATCTGAGCGGGTGACCTCCGCTATTACCTGACCTTAGTTTTCTCGACAAGTGCCGGTTCGTTCGGTAAGTACTCTCATTTGAATATTATCATAACTAGAGAAGTGTATTCAAATGTGTTGCGTGTGAGAAGTTAAAGTTTATCAAAAATATTTAATAACTTGAATTTATAACAATAAATTTAACTTTAATTATTAGCAATTTTATAAATAAACTTGTGGTTGCACGAAACTGATTCAAAGCATATTGATTTTAATTTTATTCAAACCCTAAGTGAAATTACTTTTTCATAGAGCAAATTTTGATCGCTAAGTTTCTTGTTTCTTAAAAATGCAGAATTATTAATATTTTTTATTTTATTTTGTAAATATGAGAGCGTGATTATCACCTGTAATTAAAGGGCTTGATGTTCAGACATTTCGTGTTTTTTTGTCAAATAAATACTATCTATGTTAATTACTGTGTTGGAGTATTAATTTAGAATTTAACAAAATACACTTTTTTTTTAAAGAAACTTATCCAAATAAGAAAAGTAATGAATTCTTTTTCCTAAAAAATGACACTATCATCGCGCCAATTTCAACTCAAATAAGGGCTATTTAACTTAATTTTGAGGCAAGTATTAGCTGAAAACCTTAAATCTCCTGCTATTTGTTCTGATAGCTACAAAATAATCTTCTCTTCTTAAATCAAATTGAATCTATTTAATTTTCGATTAAAATTATGAGAGTGAAACAAAACATACTTATATACTTTAGCTCGCGATAAAAAAAAGAACAATGACAAAAAAAATATAGGACGCGCGTCCCTCGCGAGAACCAATGGAATAAAGAAAAATTAAAATTTATAAAATTAATGAATATGATTTTTTTTACCACCTACATAATAAATGAGTTACTAAAGGAAATAATATTCAATAATGTTTGTTAGAATAATTACAAATAAAGTTTGAAATTTTCAGGCCGATAAATAAATATTAAATGGTCAGCATTTCTCATAATAAAAAAATTGAGATCTTTGAATATTTTTACCTCAATGACCTCTGATTGTTACAGTGCATTAAGCATATTGATGGTAAACCTGTTCGTCATTATTCTAATTGTATTTGTTACAGGTACTTACCTACTTTTTTTTTGTATATCAAATGGGCTTGCATTATACTTTAATCGGCAATAAAAATTAAAGATTTTTTTTATTCCAAATAAATTATAGGAAATAATTGTTTGCTTTTAATATTTACGTACTGTAAGAAATAACGTAATCAAAAGCACGTGCTTTTTAAGAATTATAAATTGTAGATTTATAAATGTTAAAAGCTTACTTATCATTAATTAATATCATAAACGATTTTATGGAAAGGATTTTATTAGGGTCGGCAATGCGCGAGTGATACCTCTGGTGTTGCTAGCGTCCATGGGCTACGGTAACTGCTTACCATCAGGCGAGCCGTATGCTTGTTTGCCACCTTAGTTGTATAAAAAAATGGATAGACACGTCGTACCTACTATGTGGATAAGGGTGAGAGTTTGTGTCCTATCTGCTTGAATGTGTAATTTCCATAGAATGGTAATTTCAATAATAGCGACGCGGACCAATGGCGCGTAAGGGCAACATTCAACATTATGTTTCCATTTCAGCTTTTAGCACGGATCAACGAAATAAAATAGACATTTCATACCGATCATTTTATGAAAAACTACGGGTTACTCCCGTATCCGAATATTTCCTTGCCATCCGATTATGTAACTTATATGATACGCATCCAGTCTTGTAAATATTCTTTTCGGGGATACAATACGGCTCTTTTTCAGTAAAAATTCATGCACATATTCGAGTGTAAAGTTGTGTAGAATGATAGAGAATCATTTGTACTGACTCAATTGTATACATCCTGTATAACTTAATATTTATTATTTTTTCCAGTTCCTTTCCGGTTAATATGGAGATAATGCTTAAATGGTAATTTTTTGATACAATAAATATACTTCTGCAAAGCGAATTCCGATAAATTGGTTCAACCTTTTATCAAAATACAAATTTTACGACTACTATTACGATGATAAATAAAATAAATTGATTTTTACCTCTGATGTCGCCCAAAAATATATCATTAAAATATTCTTAACTTCACGACAGTAACAGCACGGACTACTTGTTACCTATGTTTTGCCAAACATGATTTTTCTTGCGGCATGTTGGCGACATAATCTATTACGTAAGTGGGGTATAATTTAATAGTCGATTGTTCACCTAGGGCTGTAAGGCACCCGTTCGACGCAAGATATTTTAGCGCTCCAACGAAGTGAGAGCGCCAATAGTTCAAGATTGGAATTGGTAACTTTCACCAAAGTGAAACACTGCTTTTAATTTCCACTATGAGGAAAGAAACTAATAGCAAAATATGCAAAAAAAAATTTACTCCGTATTCATTAAAAATATGCACAAATCTCGCCTTGTTTGGTATTTATTTTTTAAAGCGCCAGTCCCCGCCGTTTTGTTTATTACTCTGTTTTGAGGCATTTTAACGGGATCTTAAAGTACATAAAATATCCACTTTTTATCAATTGTAATTTATACAAATTCCAAATAAGAAATATTATTATTATTTTAACGAATTTAAATATGTTGTTCATAATAATTATAAAATAATAATATTATGTTTTTGAAGTGTGGCTATATACGTTTCTGCCATTGCTCAGTATAGTTATAGGAATACAGAACACTTAGTTTATTTTAGAAATGAAATTTACAACAACAACTTATTTTACTTTACAGCAAAATTAAAAATTACCATCCATAATTTTATACATAAGCCGACCGCAGGATTCGTTTGGGTTGGGCAGCATTTGGAAAACTTCGTCATATCTTTAAGTCGCCTATACCGCAAAGTCTCAAGACAAAGGTGTACAACTAGTGCGTCCTGCCTGTCATGACCTACGGAGCCGAGACATGGACACTGACGCATAGACTGGTCCAAAAATTTAAAGTCACTCAGCGAGCTATGGAAAGAGCTATGCTCGGAGTTTCTTTGAAGGATAGAATTCGCAACGAAGTCATCCGACAAAAAACCAAAGTAACTGACATAACTCAACGAATTAGCAAGCTGAAGTGGCAATGGGCCGGTCACATCTGCCGCAGAACCGACGGTCGATGGAGCAGACGAGTCTTAGAGTGGAGACCGCGTCTTGGCAAACGTAGTGTGGGGCGCCCGCCAGCCCGATGGACTGACGACCTCAAAAAAGGGGCCGGACTGGGCTGGATGCGGGTGGCAAGAAACCGGAACGAGTGGCGCGCTCTGGGATAGGCTTATGTCCAGCAGTGGACTTAAAAAAAGGCTGTTGATGATGATGATCCATAATTTTATTGGTGATAATCTTATCTGTATACAAAATTGATCAAACGTTTTAAAATGACAACACTAGCAACTAGCTTCCCCGCAAGACGTTGCATTTGTAGTTCAATTGACCGAAATAAACTACGGAGACAGATCGCATTGTGCCAAATAAAATATTTTTGTTAAAAAAATCATTTTTAGTACAAGTACAACGTGACTTTGTGTTGACTGTACTTGCATTATCTTACAATATCCGAATGTATACCAAATATCAAGTCAATCCGACCACTGGAAGTGGATGAAATTGGACTTGCATGATTTGACCCGAACATACATACATTGCAAATGAATGAAAACTTGTAAAATAATGACGCCGAAGTTCATTAAGTCGGGGTTTCATACCAGATACATTCTCATTAAGTACCTTCTTTAAGATTATTGTGAACGTATTATGTGTATTTCTTCACATTGTTTATACTCCATGAATTTTTATTCGTCTTAGAAACGCAGCCCACATTATGTACCCGATGAATAGAAAAAATAATAAAAATCAAGAAAATCAGATATTATTCATTATGATGCATGCCGTAGTTTTAAACATCCTGTTACGAGCGCAGTCTACTCGAATCGTGCTCTGGGTTGGTATTTTCTACCATTTTATAATAATATAAGCCATTTATTCAGACTAAATTTAATAGTCTGTGTGCCCTTTGGCATAGGCCTCCTCCAACTTCTTCCATAGTATTCTGTCCTTTGCCGCCCTTATCCACAACTTTCCTCCCGTCTTTTCTATTTCGTCTCTCCATCTTTTATTTTGCCGTCCTGTTCCTTTTTCCATTTCTTGGATACCAGGTTGTTACCCTTCTACTCCACTTATCTTATCATTTTATACGTAAACTTTAATTATTAACTCGAAATTTCATAATTCTAATGAATTTTTATTTATTATTTCATTATACAAATGATCAAAAAAAATTTTTTATGAATTATTTGTATATTTTCATTCCCCCTTATTCATGAAGTTATCAAACGTTGATTAGCTATTATTCTGAAGTCTTTATCTGTCACTTGACATTTGGTGATCGAAAGAGTGAGACAGAGGAGACTATTACACTGATTTAGTTAAAAAGCGATTATGAATAAGGGGGTAAGTGTGATGCGTTTCTACGAATGTAATTATAGACGAATAAAAAGTCTCGGTGTATATGTCTTTGTTAATAAAGTAACGTATAGGTAATAACGGACAGGTACAATTTGGTTGTCATAATTTAACGCTTTATTTTACTACTTAAATTCATAAAAAACAAAACTTTAAAATATCACTACCTTCGGTTTCATTACCATCTTCTCAGCAAATGCAACCTTCCGAACCGGTATTAGAGTATTAGAGTCAGACTTTTCATAAGTGCCTGCGAAGGTCTATTTGAATAAATGATTTTGAATTTTGACTTTTTTTGAATCTATACCTTCGTATTTAAAGCAACCGATGGTAATCATACCCCTGATAAAAAATATCTAAACTAAGCCTAAGATTAGTATCGGTAAGGAAACCATGGCATAGCATTGCAGTAGGGTACTTTGCAGTACACCCCTTACTGCCTTACTATTCTCAAGTACCTAAGAGTACCTAAGTAAAAGTCCCAGCAGTAAGTAGGTAATATTCAAACAAATTATTTCTGAAAGTGATAATATTATGTAGAACTACTGTTTCACTGCCTATACAGAAGCCAATCAATTACTAATTAATTGATTATTTTAGGCAAGTAGGTAGCTATAAACTTAACAAAATCTTACCTACTAGGTACCTACGAACTGCAAATTATAAAAAGAGACGACGCGAATTTCACGATATTGCTTCAATAGGTATTGGATGTTTGACGCAATGTAACTAATGGGAAAAGAAAGATGTATGTAAAAAAGAGATTTAATTGCATACTTCGGCGGCTATCACGTGGCGAGGCGGCAGGCAATGATTCTTATCACGAAGCTTATTGAAAAGGGGGAGGCGCGGCGGCGCGGCCAGCGAATTCCTATCGTGCATAAATCACGAGCGATTGTATTTCTTTCCAACAGCCACTAGCTACTCTTTATTGCCCACTTATTGGACTATTACAATCAATCTTGACATATTGCCGATGATAATACATTTCCAATATTTTGTGTTAACATAGGTAGGATTATATTAGTAGGTATACGTATAAATGGAAATCAAACTTCGCGACGGCATTGAAGCCTTTTTCTGCTACTGATTATTAACAGTTGAAATTGAAGTGACTAAGACCCTGTCCAGAATGGGCAATTTCGCCGCGATTCTCTCACGCGTATTCCGAGTGAAAGCATGGCACGCGATTTACGCGCGTATTTTCAGTCCGCGTGATGCTTGGACTCAATGTATTGGCTCCCAGTATCTCGCCAACGCGCGTAATGCATTCGCGCGATAGCATCGCGGCGATTTCTCCCCTTCTGAACAGGCACTAAGTGGCTAGTCAGTCCAATACTTATCTCTATGTCACATTTTGTCTACAAGCATCGCGGAAATTTAAAGTGTGCGCGTAAATCGCTTGCACTTGCCCCAATACTTGACTAGTACGTAATACGCGCGAGAGAAATGCGGCGAATTCGTCGATTCTGGACAGGGTCTAAAGTCCGTATAGAAATCAAAACTGTAAGTGAAAATAAACCTTATATTATATCATCTTAATAGGTTCCTTTAATTGTTTCAAAACATAACTTGAGCTTTAACGTATAGAACGTTGGATATTTTTAACGTATAATAAGTACACACGGCTACAGATCAAGCTATACAATTCCAGTATAAGCTGATCTCGCGTTGTATAGGATATCCGTACAATGGGACCTCAGCTTATACTAGAAATATGTAGCTTGATCTGTAGCCGTGTGTATATGGATAGTGTCGTCGCAATTGAAAAGTGTTTCAGTACCTATCAAGTCAATAAGTATTATAGAAAAACGTGTGCAATGGCACTGTTAGCTGTGCCGTTTGCCTCAGTTAGTTTCGGTCAAGAATCTTATATTATTATAATCTTCTTGGTTTCGGTTGACCATTAGACAAGGCTCTCCTCTCTCCTGGGTAAAAATATATTAATTCTAATTAGTCCGTCAGTTAGATTATCAAAAAATATAGGACACGTATTTTTTGATTTACCAAATCATTCATAATTGAAGAAGATAAAGCGCGACTAAGTTCGGGAGTGGGGGCTCGTGACGTCACTTGTTACTAAAAAGTGTTCCACACCGTGACCGTGACGTCACGCGGAACTTCAACAAACCATATCCTCGTATTTTTTTGTAAAAATTCGTGTCTAAGATTTTTTGATAATAATAACGGACTCAATAGATTTTTTCAGGCAAGTAGCGTTATAATTCAATGCAAGTAGCCTATTTAACCAACGTCGAGTAACTTTTATTCATATTAGAAATATGTCAGACACATTCTCAATATAAAATGTCACACTGGCATATTTATACCGTGTATAAGTGCTGTCCAACGTTGGTAAAATAGGGCCGGTCCAATTTATACTTTTACATATCTGTCCTCAGTCCAAAGCAGTGACCTAGCATTAAGAGCGAGGAAACTCTCACTTCTAAGCGAACTATAAAATTGATCATAAATAAGGATTCTCATATGTAAACAATCACATAGTAACCTACCACACAGACCGCGTGTATCATATCATAAAGTTTATGTTAGTGTGTTTATCGTCTACAGTTCCGGCGAAACGATTCTTTCGAGTGTTTACACGTAGCAACAATAGAATAGATAGCTGCAAGTAACGCGGACCAACTGTTCAAACCGAGGAAATAGGTGCTGAGTGTAATGCGCTGCGCTACAACGACCAACGTTATTCAAACAGCATAGAATTTATAGGAAACAATTATAAACTTATAATTAAGAGTTTTTATGATATAAAATAACTTCGATATATCTATGGTTTGATTTGTTTATTTAGTAAAGTTGTTAGTTTACATGTTATAGTTATTGTGTAATTTAAGTGTAATTTTTATTTAGCATGCACGTTTTTCTTTTGTCTTTGTGCAAAATCTTTATTTTCTATGTACAAAATTATCTTGTAAATGCTGTACACAGTTATAATAGGGATACAAATTTATAACTGTATTTCATTTAAACAACGTTTGTAATTGTAAGATGTGGTGTGTATCTTGTTACTGTGTCTTTTAAATAAATAAATAAATAAATAAAATAAGAGTATGTACCATTTTTATTTTTATTAAACCTAATAATAATATCTCGAAAAAGTGGAAGCTATAATGGCAATTTTTGGGAGCGAAAAATTGATCATTAGATCTGTGGGTCTACGTTCAAACGAGCATTCGGTAAATTTTTTGACGAACACAGGGATTCCTTAAGACTTAAGATAAACAAGTTGCTCTGATTGCAGTGGCGCATCGGAATTGGGCCAACCAACGTCCTCGTCTTGTGAGCGACATAATGGATCGGGATTCAAAGGAGTGTTTACTCTTTAATTGATTACAGCAATAGTACTTGTCCTATTATAGCAATGTAGCTGGACTAATTGGCAGGTCAAACGATGTATACAGATGCTGACCGCAGGTTGCCATGGAGAACTGATTGGGGTAGCAGAGCGTATAATCAACAATAATTATGTCAAAGACAATTAAACACTGAGATCGTAAGGCGCCGATCCCGCACAGATAATTCTAGAGTTCTGCGTTCCGGCTGTGGTTCCGCATTCACTATTGTGCACACAGCAAGCAATCTAGAGTACTGCAATATTCGCTACCCATCCGCTACCGATGACACGTCATACACATTTTTTTACTTTTAACGAAACTTTGAACGCGAAACGCAGAACTCTAGAACTCTCTTTGTGGGATCGGCGCCTAATAATTCAAGCTGTAGAAGTGTTCATATATCGGGAATTATGTAACATCTTATTTAATGAATTAGATCTACGTAGGTATTTCTTCTTTTGTGTAATATACACTTGGTGTATCCCCGTATCGTAGCCTCGTCACCAAGCTGTCAGATTGCCCAAAGTAGCGTAATGTGACGGTGACTGATAGATAGGTATGATGCTTTACTACTTCTATAGTTTTTCGGTTCCGTAGCAGTGGCACTCGAATATAGAAATACTAAAAGGACAGGCGGAAAGCTTTTATTTACAAAAAAAAATCGCTTTACTAAACGGTGCATTTAATGAGGTACAGAGGTTAACTGACTCCGATAGTACAGATTGTTCTAGCTTGGGAGCCAGAAGACTCATAGATTTGTATATATTTAGCCATAATTTTTGTCTGCTATCATTATTATGTACTATGATTTGTGATGTGTGGCGAGAAATAAAGTTTAAAGATTATTAATTTTTTATTATTTATATTCGCGTTCTGAGTTCACTTGTTATATCATATTATACAATGTATACCTACACTGTGTTTTTTACCTGCATTTATGAAAAGAGGGAAGACTGACAGGACGTGTAGCTATAATGATTCCTTCTTTGACTTCAAAAACCTTTTACAACTGTCCTCTGTAATACTTAAAACTCAAAAAGATATCCTGATGAGAGTTGTATCCACACATGGCTAACTGAATCCATATTAGAAAGAAAAAGAAAGAAAGAAAGTTATTTTGTTTTTCCGAAAACATAAAAATGAAAAGTAAATATAAACATAGAACAGTAAAATAAAGTATATATAAATATCGAATATGTGTGTACGGAAAGAACAAGGGCCGACTCAGCCTAATGTTGAGGTACCCCCCAACACTGATATTCTGCCGGCGCCTCGTGATTGTGCGTCACGAAAATCAGTGGGAAAAGATCAGTGAAAGTGTTTTTTCTTTTTATAAAATTAAAATAATCCAGCAAATAATAAATACATATTAACCATTATTAGGATAAATTCCTATATGAACAATAATCTATTTTTTTTCGATCAATTTTACCTGTTCAGTCATTTGTGTTAGTGTGTAACAGAACAGAATAGGCCAAATCAAAAATTGCTGAGTTTCTTGCCGGAGTTTCCTCAGTTCATGTTGTATTTGGAACCGGTGTAGAGTCATTTGTTAAAGTTCATAAGTGCCTTATCAGGACTTAATTGAATAAATGCTTTTTGAATTTTAATTTGAATGTTAAAAACGCAGACTTCGGCGTACAGACTTATAGGATTACATGTAGTTACAAGTTATTGGATCTACCTATCCAGTTGTAACGCGTAAGAAACTTGCGAAGAAATCGATATAGATTTATGGCATTTTAGCTTGGAAGGGATGGTTTTGAGTTCAAATCCATCGTGCGCTTGAGCTTTCGGTGAAGAAATACCTATATCATATAAGGAATTTGTACCTCCGGTCGTAGGATCCTTTGTAGAGCCTGATCGGCTAAGACCCTTGTTGAGAATTTGTCGCCAAGGACCTAAAACGGTGTGTTCTTTTTTGCGTCTCAGTCAATTCAATAAGATGACCAAAGTCAAGAAAATATCCAGAAATGAAAAGGAACTAGCGATATCAGTCTCATCACAAAATTTGAACAAATTTTTGTGTAACCGAAATAATTTTTATTGATCACTAAAGTCTGTTATCGAAAAAACAAGTATTTATTGTTTCAACGGAACGGCCGCGACCACTTGGTGCGACGGCTACCATAATGGTACCGACACACTATCGGAATGATACCCGCACTACCGAGCGTCCGCTACCGTTTCATTGTTGTGCTTACATCTCGATGTAATGAGATTGCTTTCAAAGTAAACACTTCTTCTATTCTTGTGTGGTTTCATTTGATTTAAGTGCCTGTTATACGTTTATTTGTTTTCTCGTGGCCATTATACACGATCGGTTTCTCAGGAAAAAGCAATAACACATTCAGCTTTTGTTTATCTTAACTATCTTTTTAATTAGTTAATACTTGAAGTACCTAATAATGAGAACGCAATTATATAAGTCATGATGGAAATAATTGAATTTGAATCTTGGATGTCGGATATAAGGTTTATTTTACCTTCAATTTTTATTCTCGTTTTCAATATGAGCATTAGATTGAACTATGAAAACTGGTCTGTACATAATTATTCCTAGTAAATAAGGTATGTGAAACGGTCATTCCATCGTTGATTTGACTTTGTCATGGAGCAGCGGAATCTTATGAATAGTCTGACTCTAATATCTAATATCGATTCGGAAGGTTGCATTCACTGAGAAGATATTAAATTGTAAAGTGAAGTCAAAACTACAATATGTATTTTTAATAATAACAATACCTGCTGGCGTTTTCTATGAAAATAAAACATCTTCTTAAGTTACTTATTTATATTCAGAGTGTGTCATTGATCATGGAGGGGTTCCTTCACCACATGGCACCGCAGTTCCTGCACCCTGCACTGCAGAGCTTCGGCTGTGGCGCCTTCAGGCCTATCGGTGGCGCCTTTCATCCGCTGTACCCAGGCAAAGCCTTCGCTAGGCATCTTGGAGAGCAATATGCACTTGGACAGAGTGTTGGGCAGGCTCTCCGTGTAAGTTTGCTATCATAATGTCAACATTAGCCCGGAAATGACACATCAAATTCTATCTGCATCCTCCATTTTTAACAGATGAACTATGTCGAAGCATGGTACTTCAAGGTACGGTACCTAACAGTAACTTGATGAGGTGGTACGCTCATTCGAAATAATTCTCTGCAGAAGGAACGATAGCCTGAGTTTCTGTATGAATTTATCGGATCACAATATCGCCAGTGAGCTATGCAATGGTAAAAAGATCATCAGCAAGCCATGGAACTGCATTGTTAGTGTTGTTTTACATCGTTTCTACTAGAGTTACGTGGGAATGGACAGGCTAGGTTGCTTGATGAGTCGATAGCTCTCGCGATTTGCTATAAAGCATCATCGCTATAAATACTTACATTTCAGCGCGTTACATGAAATAGTTGGGCTAAACATGACGGGCTAAACCCTCAGAGCGTCCGAGATGACACGAGCACCCCGCCGCTCTACCGGCACGGGTATGCGGCACGAGATGACACCAGTTCGCCAGGGTCTGCAGCATCAGCCTCACCACGACCCTGCAAGGACGATGACAACACTAACACCACCACCTGCACCGACTCACACGACTTTTTCTCACGTGAGTATATGAATAATGGAAACTTTATAAAATGCAACATTTTTTTTTTAACCTTACTCCTTAATATCACAGAATGCTAGATAAAAGCAGCCAAATTCAATAGTGATGGTTATCATTAGTGTAATATAAAACAGTTTTAGTATCTATATCATCGAAACTTTTTATAAACAGCGGACGGCGAGCGCAAGTCATCGTGTGGCGTGTGCGGCGCTCGGCTGGGCCCTGGGGTGGCCCAAGCGCACTTCTTGCAGGAGCTGCAGCACTTGTACAGCCTCAGCGCGCTGCCGCGAGACGCCGGCGTGCCGCCCTCTCACTCCATGCACCACCAGGACGAGGACGCGCGATGGGAGGTAACTCGTATCATTTACTTGCTATATCATTTATTTATACTTGTGTTCCACGAAATGGTGGAGACGTGCAGAGTAGCTGAAGTGTCGTGCATATGGACAGAACAATCCTGTGAGAGTATTGCTGGCTCGTCTCAATCAAAGGCTGAGTTTCAAACTAGCAGTGTAAGCGGGCTCCCCTAGCCTGAAGAAAATATATCATATAAACTTTTTTTCGTATGGTAGACGTACCAGCGGATCCGCGCGAACCGTCAGCGGCGGCTCAAGCTGCGCACACGCAAGCGGCACCATACGGTGGAGAGCATGCTGGGCTACGAGGAGGAGGAGCGGCGCGAGGAGAGGCCGCGCGAGCGCGAGCCCCACGCCCACGCCCGCGCGTACGACGCCGAGGACGAGCCCGTCGACGTCGAGGGGGACTCGCTCGGGTGGCCCGACGCAACCATTCACGTCGATGGTATGTTAAAAAGCTAGATAGATCCCTGAAAAATTATATTTAGTACGTCAGTTAGATTATCAATAAGTTTGTGTTAATTTTATTTTTAATACAAGCTTTTTATGTTGATTGTACTTGCATTGTCATGCATTATACTAAATTACCAAATTTCAGCTCAAACGAACACTGGGAAGTGGGTCAAATTTAACTTTTAAAAGCAAGATTCGATTACAGACACCAGACAGGTGAAACTAAATAGGAAGCTTGTAAAAAACATTACACACGTATTATTTCTTCTGTCAAATTATACAAAAAATTACGAAGATAGCGTGTGTTGAAGGGAAAGTGACGTCATGACCCCACTCCCGAATGCTCTTTACCTTTTTCAAGTTTTAATGATTTGGTAAAGCAAAAAATACGTGTCCAATATTTTTTTGATAATCTAACTGACGTACTGATTAGAATGATTATTTTTTACCCAGGAATCATCCCTATTGATTTTGAACTCCTTTCTTAGACTTTCGCTACAATGATATGGTTGGGAACCTAAATGAGAAATGGAATGTACATTTAGGATACAGCTATACTATACCATATACTGCATTATGCTTTAAATCTATAACAAAATAATTACAATCAATATGTCAATAAAGCATCTAGCTATATGACCCCAAAAGCCTTTTTATAACTTTACTAGCTGTCACCCGCGGTTTCACCCGCGTTCCCAGGATAAAAAGTAGTCTATGTCCTTCACTATCTGCATGCCAAATTTCATGATGGTCCGTTGAGTAGAAGCGTAACAAACGAACAAACTCACTTTCGAATCTATAACGTTAGTTAGGGTACATAGTAATAGCCCACCAGAAGCTCTATTATGATCATGGACCAAGTCTACAAAAAAATCTACAATGTAATTTCCTCGACGCTCTTTACAACACATAACATGAATCAAAGTATTTATTTATAGAAAAAGAGCAACGAAACGAAAACGAAAAGCTGCACCTGGGCTACGCAGAGGATCTGGAGATATCCAGCACGAACGACGCGATGCAGTCACCTGAACGCGTGAGGTATTTTTTCACTAAGAGACCAACCCATATCCATATATCCTCTAAATGTATTTTGCATCTAACAGGTTAGTCATCTTTTTGAAAATCATAGTACACGTGTGCCGTATTATTGCTATTTCTACATTTTTCGTTTGTCCTGGGTTGGGAGCGAACCTGGGGTGCCGTAACATGTAGGGAATCTTAGCCACCATGCCACTGCCCCGTCATATTTCAAATAATGCGGAGTATATCAAATACTTCATAATAATTTACTGGTTGATTCTAGTAATGAACTATCAATATTCGTACCACGTCGTATAAAATCCACAAATAGTACTAACATCATGATACAAGTGTGCTATGTTGAACATTACACACGAGGCGGTTATCCACTAATTGTTATCAAAAATGTTGACTTCAAAAATAAAAGTTTATTTTTGTCCTCGCACGTGTACCTATTGAAAAACGTCTCATGAAACGCCTGTGCATTGATCATTACACTCTAGGCTCCTAATAATACAGCCTCGTGTGTAATGTTCTACATAGCACACTAGTATCATAATGTACTATTATATTGTACGTTTAAATTTATGAACCTGTCATGTCTGTGCTCCCAGAGATCCATATTATTATTCCATTTGAACAGAATAATGCCCGAAGGCTTCTCTAAAAGTATAAGAGGTAAAAAAATAATAAGACCAAGTGTCTAATAAACGAGTGAAGCACCGAAAGGAAGCTGGCCTTCTAGTAAATATCCGTTGTATATATGGCCTCACGGACACATATACTACGATCGGTTGTTATTCCGCATTGAGACGTCGACAGTGACAAAAAGACTCAGTATCACACTTGTGCCTGCTTGGGCCAGTACTGATTTTACTCACGCATAATCATACGTAGGAAATATTGGGCTCATCGAACAATTAACCCAAAGAATTCCGCCAATTTTCCACCACAAAGTCAAAATCACACGATGCAGTGATTGGTCCTTACTGTTAAAAATTAGTGCAAAATCACTGACTAGTTGCGGAATATGAATGTTCAGTATTACTTTTTTTTTTATACCACTTAGGTGGCAAACAAGCATACGGCCCGCCTGATGGTAAGCGGTTACCGTAGCCTATGGACGTTTGCAACACCAGGGGTATATCACGCGCGCGTTGCCGACCCGGCAGAAATCACTTCACACCCCTTTTGAAGAACCCCATGCTGGTACTCCATTGGGAAAACCACTAAAGGGATTTTTCCTCGATTATTGCGCTTCACTTTCTTATAAGGCGACACTCCGTCTTGATGTTTTTATACGTCTATGTCTAAAAGTTGTCAATTTCCAGGATTGAAACACCGAAGCCCTTGTCGCTGGAGTGCCCGAAGGCAGCGGAGAGCGTGGAGCGTCCCGCCGCCGCCGAGGTGTCCACCTCGGAGCCCTGGCCTGGGCAGGCCTCCGCCTCCATGCCGCCCGCTGCCGCCTGGCCCACTCTCGCACCCGACGCCTACTTACAAGCCACCCGCCATAAGATCGACGGCGAAAACTTACCCTCCTCTACCGATACACGCAACTAATAGGGATGCGTCGAAAATCAATCCTAATTCTAATTAGTCCGTCACTTAGATTACGGACTAAATAGTTTTTATCATGAATCTAACCTATTGATAGCATCAAGACGCTCCGGTATTTAAACGAAATGTATATTTTTCTAGCTTCATATGTTCTTAAAGCACTGTAAAATAACTTGATGTTTCCTTTAGTGTTGTGACCACAAATATGACTGCTCTGAATACTCCTTTAATTCTGTGCCAAGATGATATTTGTTTTATAAATTCTTATGCACTGTAGAAAAACTTTTGAATAGGTACCTATATGTATAATGGAGTGTATGGGGGTGAAATAGGTAGTCTATGAACTTATTAAAATAATCAGTGTAAATATGTTTGTCGAACTGTTTTAATATTATATTCGTTGAATGTTAAATTATTTTCAGAAAGTAAGTTAAAGTACTAATTAATGTATGTACCTAACTGAATTATAGCGTAGGTAAGTATGTTAGCACTAACTTGAATTTATTAAGTCCTAGTTATAACTTAACTCTTTATTGTTGATGTTTAAACTATTTGTAAATAAAATATCTCATCTAATTTTAATTCACGTTACACAAACTATATAATAATATTATGACGGTTTACGATCTAACCTCTCTAATTAGATGTCTATGTAGCTTTAAATATGTGTTAAGTGTAGTAACGTTTAGGTCCTAACTACCATTGCAATATATTTTGAATATAATTGTAGATAATAATAAAGAATTATCGACATTTCATATTTTAAACGTGCTTAAAATATGATCTAGTGATTCCAAAATACATTAGCCAATTTAAATGTATCTTTCGACGCAAAATACCCATATTTTTTCGATATGTTTGATTTCGTCACATAATTATAAAAGAAAAGTCATGGTTGTAGTTTTCATATACATTTTGACTTTTAAATAAGTCAAGTTACTTCCAGCACCACCATGCAGTAAAGTCGCAGTTCGGAACTTAGTGTGATAATTATTTACACTTGTCACCAATAAGGAATTTATTTGTATTATTTTCCACAAGTATCTATGCCTTAGTAGGTATAAATAGACATCTTTTTATTTTAGATTATTTCCTTTCTTCAAAATTGTGTACTTTCCCCAGGGCAGTTCGTAGCGCGTCCCTTTTATGCTAATGTAGAGATAACCTGTAACGGCCTAAACAAGGTGATCGCATGTAAAAATTAATTAAATAATTTTTATGTACAACAAATATGTACAAAATACAATCTATATATAGAAAATTTCCTCAAGCCTGCCGCTGCTTCCGATTAACGGCAAGGTTCCCATAGCCAAGCTGACGCGTTGGCGGATAAAGCTCCCCGCCCGCTGGTCTCCGGAGGTCTCGATCAATTTTGATGGCGTTAATTTTAATCGTCTAATTGTCCAATGATCCGATGGCAGGAAATGTTGGGGAGGATTTACCACACCTAGGTCTTGGGTGCGATCTAAAACAACTGGGTTTACATTGGTTTACATCATGTTTACATGAACTGCAGCATATCTGCTTGCTTTGGGCCTTTTGTGTGGTTTTAATAATTACGTCAGTTACAAAATCAAGTCAGTAATATAAACATACGTTAAAAGAAACAATTTATTGTTAGTGTTCAGCTTTATTGTAACTATTAATACACCTACTTCGAAATTCAATAATTTAACACATTATTAATTAAAATATGTAAAATTCATAGGATTACGTTCGTAAAGTTGATCGCATACTTGTCCGCGCTGACCCCGCCAAACGTGCACCCCCCCCCCCCACACTCAACGAATTTACAGGAGGAGGTTTTCAAACATGGCGTGGACGTAGCAGGATGATGAGGTAAGGGAAACAAATTTAAAAAAAAAATTTTCGGGCTGCTCGGGTAGGTAACCGATCAACTTTCGAATTAATCCATAAACTAAAGTCCAGACACGTAAAGAAAAAAGTAATAGCGCTTTTATAAGTTCTTTTAGGTATATTATACTAACTGACATCGCACAGACTAAGCCAGTAGACCTCGTGATTTTCAATTTGGAAGAAAAATTCCTTGAGTGCTCTAGGGATGCTCTAAGAAAGGGGTTATCAAAGTAAACCCCTAAGGGGTAAAAATAAGCGATTACGTGTGAAACCGGCGGGCGAAAGGATTCAAGAGTAAAAACATTTTAAGAATTACCCCTACACTGTACTATGGCAAACGCATCTTTAGTGACATTTGGCTAAATCTTTCAGATAGGTAAATAAAATCTATGATAAACTAACCACATGATTATTTAAAAAAAAAGGGGCAAAATTTCCTTCTTTTGGATCTGTCTAACTCCAAAAATGTCAATTTATCGACTTCTAGTTTTTAAAGTATAATCAGTGTGCTTTAATCCTTTTTTACGAGTAGGTTTATGTTTACCGCTGTAAAATTAACAACAGTTGCACTGTAGCATTTATTGAAGCGTTGGGATAGAATGACTAAGCAAAACAATAGTTGAAGTAGAAATTATAATGACCGCCAAATTCCCATACATTACAATCTACACAGGTTCCCAGCAGAAACCTACGTACCTACGTAGATACTTTATTTTCCCAAAATTCATTCCCCAATAGGATAAACAGCTTCACCTTACATTTTATGCGGCGCGTTTTATCAGTAAAGGGAACAATAATTTAATTAAATAAATATCGGGATAATGATTATTAAGTATGCAAAGGACTTTTGGTGGATTTTGAACCTCATGTTAATGGCGACAATGGAATCGAAGCAGTACTTTATATATTTTGTTAAAATTTAATCCAGTAAAAAAGAGATGCTTAAATCAGTAGCTGCGTACACATTATATCTTCATACTCCCGAAGAAATATTGAATTTAGTTGTAATATTGAACGAGATTACTGCTGGATACCCATGTTGAGTTTGAACGTGGAGTGCCGGTAGTTGTCTTCGGTGGTGGAGACTGACGCACGCAGGTTCGGCTGATCCACTTCTGCTGGTGTCCTGTACTCCTGCACTACCTGAGTAACAAATAGATACAATTTTAATGCTTTGTCAATTATACATTTAGCATTGTTATACCTATTGACGAAGAATAATTTGTTAGTGCTGTTAATTTATTGCTGATTTTACAACGCTTGACTTTCACAAAGCCTGATAAATACTGATACTGGCCATCAAATATAAATAACCCAACCACGTGTCAATGGAGAGAACTATTCCTACAACCATACAACAACTCGGGTACAGTATGCGGCACGAGTGGTGAGCACAGATAGGCAGTAGTGGGGGCAAGCTCGCACATTTACACTTTTGGCCAAATCACAGTAGCCAAATAACACGCGAGACTCCAATAGACGACGAGCATTGACTGACGAACCAATCGTGTGCAGCTAGGCGCTCCCCCCTTATTCATTCAGCCAAACAGACCGAAAGAATAACTACTGCGCAGGTGTCAATCTGTGCTCACGACTCGTGCCCCTTACTATAACAATTATTTTTAGTTTTAAACGTTCTCTATCTCAAATCAGGGGTCACGGTAGTGGACTGGAGTAATGTCAGCAAATAAACTTCGGCTCTAGCTAGCTATGGCAATTTACCTTATTAAAATCAGGTGTGTACCTTATTAAGTATGTATTTACAAACAAAAAGTTGTATTATGTATTATATCGGTTATCTGGTTTCCATAGTACAAGCTCTGCTTAGTTTGGGATCAGATGATCGTGTGTGAGGAATGTCCCAGGATATTTATAAATTTATATATCTATACAACTAGTGAGGTACTTTTCAGTGTATTTTCATAGAGTCCTGTTGGTACTCACTTTGCGTATGTGCTCCTCTCTGGTGGCGAGCTCCCTGGTGAGCTCCTCCTTGCGTCGCTCCAGCTCTGGCTCATTGTTCCCGTCTTTGATGCACTTGTCTATGTGTTCGTATTCTCTGTACAAGCTGGCGTACTCCGCGAGGCTCTCCTTCGCATCCTGGTTCCCCCCGCGCCCCTTCGAAGTGGCTCCATCCTGGTCCTCGAAATTTGTTGCTAAGCTGCTTAACACAATAAAGAAATAATGAGAATAGCTCATTCGGAAAGTACAGTTTTATCTTAGTACAGAAAATCTTTGCTAAAAACACCTCTTTGGTATACCTCTCCTCTTACCTATTTTCTATCCCGCGCGGGTTCAACCGCATCCTATGTGTTAATCCAGTACATATTCTATCTTTGTGCCAAATTTCATCCAAATCCGTTCAGCAGGTTATACGTAAAAGAGTTACAAACATCCATACATACAAACTTTCGCGTTTATAATATTAGTAAGGATTCGGATTTCAGAAAAATCGAGTGAAATCTCACAAGAAATTGCTAAAAACCCTTCATTGGACCATCATGAAATACCGTAAGTAAGTACTAACTTGTACATAGAAGTATAGAAGTAGTGCGGTCGACTGATGGCCCTGAGGAACCTCGGCACCATGCCGTCTCCCTCACGGTACAGCGTGAGCAGCCGGTTGTACGACATGTACTTGTACGAGGGCAGTCGCAGCAGTCGCTGGCCCAACTTGATTGCGTTGATCTCACGGTTGTCGAGTGAAACGTGCTGGCCAAAGTTACCCTATCATTCATTCTTATATCAGTATAGGACTTTAGGTTATTACAACTTCTTCTTCGTCATTAACTGCTTAATATATCAACCAAAAGGTAAGGGAGATTCGGATCTTATCTGAATTTTACTACTCGAGCCAAAGATGTTAAAAAAGACTTATATATTCTCACTAACAAAAAACTGTGTCGCTCAAGTCAGCCACCGTACATACAAGCAACACATTAGTCGAGCGCGGGTAAACGGCAAGTCTCGTTTCCCGCGGAATAGCCAACTAATATGTGTGCGTGAGAGGTGGCCGACTCTCATAGACACAGTTTTTTGTTAGCGAGAATATGTCCGACGTAGTCTGTGACTCGGAATATAAGGGTTACTGGGTGAATTTGTGAATTAATTCGTAAGGTTAAAAATGTCAGGTGTAAATGTGATATGATTATGACCCTATTTGCTTTTATTGTGGTCCAGGTAATCGCAATTTTACTGCAAATGATGTCCAGTTTCGACGTAATTTGGAGAGCAATGTCACGTCTATACGACGAAAAAATAACGTGGTTGAAAGTTTGTTGGCCTCAGTCGTGATATACAACTATATAAGCTGATGATGACGATATTTAATTAGAACTAGCTGCGAACGGTTTTTTATTTCTAATTCTTTTTTTTATTAGCCTATGTTACTCCTTATAAAATTAGCTATCGGCCAGTGAAATTCCCATCAAAATCGGTCCAGCTATTTCGGAGATTAAGCGGAACAAACAGACTGACAAGATATTTAATAAAAAGCTGTTTTATTTGACATTACAAACAGAGGCTTTAATTATATTTAATTGTTGTATAGATCATGAGAAATATCAAAATATAAATTGCTAATATTATGAGGATAATTTAAAAGGCATATTATATACATATATTACAATTAAATAAAGATAATTCTAATATTTACCGCACTCACACTAGACGAGCCATGCGTTTCGATATGACCCAGCCCTGAAATTATTTGTTTAATTAATTAAATGTCATGGAATACTCACGCTTAGCAAAGCTAGTAAGACCAAAGACAATTTATCATCCTGGGTGGCTGTAATGGACGTCTACCTCAAAAAATATGGCGTAACAATCATGGTAGGTATCTGTATCCACGCCAATCGGCACATCAATGCGAAATATTCATCTAGATCCTTACCATTATCATTAAAGAACCCTGGAGATAAGTATAGGAATACCCTTCATCCTAGCCACCTGTGGTTAGGTATATGCTTTCTTTTTTATTGTTAATTATTTGGAAAAAAAAACCAAACATAGTCAGATTATCTAAAACCTTGCTGAGTTTCTTGCCGGATTCTTCTCAGTTGAAGGCTGAGTTCCAAACCGGTGGTAACTTTAGTAAATGTGACCTTCATAAGTGCCCGCCCTCCTGGGGCCTAAATTGAATAAATGGCTTTGACTTTGACTTTGTGCGAATATATACGAAAATAAACAGTAACATACCCATGTGGTGAGCTATGGTTAGCGGTATACCAGACAACGGCTGTTGTATTTTAAGCCCGTTCAAAACCTGGATGATGTGAAAATGTTTATATCAGGCATGCAGGCGTATAAAAGTCAGGAACAATTTATCTAGTTGCAAGATTCATATATCGCAATCCGACGGTTCCGACAGTTAGTGAATTGATACTATAAAACCTGGAGGCTGGGTTATTAATTTTGCCTTTGTGATACTAAAATGGTCACGGCGCAACTCTTTTTAGTCATAGCACAATGATATACAGATAATACAGACGTTAAAGGCAATACGTTCGCGCTACTCCAAGCAATAGGGATGATTTCTAGGTAAAAAAATCTAATTAATCCGTCAGTTAGATAATCATATTTGATTATCTAACTGACGGATTAATTAGATTTTTTTTTATTGGACATGTATTTTTTGCTGTACCAAATCATAAAAAATTTACAAAGATATAGCGAGTGAAAGTTTGGATGTGGGGGCTGGTCACTTTAGAGCAAAAAGTGTACTCTACGTGACGGACGTCGCGTGGCACTTCAACACACGATATCTTCGTATTTTTTTTGTTTAATTGAAAAAAGAACAAATACGTGTCTATTATTTTTTGATAATGTAAAAGACGGACTAAATACATTTTTTTTGTAATCGAGCCCTTTTCACGTTGCATGTACCAAGGTACCATAAGAAAGGATCACGGAAAAGAGATCTTTTCTCTGTGGAAAGGATACACAACCTGTTGTATGTTAACGCCAATATTGTGTGATGGCGCCGTACTTTTGCTGACAACAAATGGTATATTGGTGTGGTTCGAGTTCCCGTAGTAGTATCTCATGCCGGCCTGCTTCATCTGCGAGGCGATGGTCGGCAGCTCGTACTGCCGGCTCCGGTACTTCACGCGCCTGGTGCGCCGATGGGGCTCTTGCACCTAACGACACGATCTTTATGTATTACTGTCGGTTGTACGTACTTTACTTTTTTACGGTGCCGTCTTTTATGACTTGTGCCGTCTTTTATGACCTAGCGGTTGGTGAAGGTGGCCAATATAGAAAATCTCAGTAGATTGATAAGGGTTTGTCGGATTTTATTGCACTTTTCTATCTCGTATAGTGTAAGGATTCCCCATCCAGGCACGATGTCGCGGACTTCTCTCTGATATGATAGCTTGGTTAAATAGAGGCAGAGCGTAGTGCCAGTGTTCTCAGCGCTGATTGCATCGTAGAGGTTGTGTGCTGTGCAGTGTGACATTTACCTTACAGAATTAGGTACCCCACAGGTCAGAATAAAACATGTTTGCCAAACCTTCGTTTCTGATGGGTCTTCATTTAATGGTTCGGAGACCGGTTCTTTGTACCTCTGTGACACTCGACCTAAAAATTTACAAATAAAGAAGTATTTATCAAAATTATTCTCGTCATTTTAAAACCAAATGAATGGATAAATCGATATGACGTTAACGATTGTATTAACCTCTTCTGTTTTTCTTATCGACTGTCGGCTGAGTGTTCTGGCGCCGGGCTTCTTCTATTGGAGCACCCCGATTCTTGAACAATTCCACCACTGGTTCTTCGGGTTGAGACTTCATGGGCACTGGAACAGATCAAATATTTGCACGCATTAAAAGCGCATATCTATCGCAGAAAATGTCAACCTTGTTATCTAATAACACACGGACTTCAAATCAATCATGATGGTTAGGTGGTGGTACCACCACTTCAGTCAAGATCAAGAAACCTAATTTATACCACTGCAAGATGGTTTATTTTTATTATCATAAAATGTCATTTCAACTAAAAAAGCATAGTCATCCCGGTTGTCAAAAAAGGTTTTGATTCTAATCTAGGTGTTGCATAACTTAACTCCGAAGTGGTGGTTCCTTCAGAGAAAAGTCGACCACGGTCCAATGATGGTGGGAGAACCGCGGCCCGGGCGGACCAAGGTTTAATGTGGTGGTTAAACCGCGGCCCAACATTCAATAGCGGGAACTTTTATATATACCGTATATCTCAAAAAACTTCGATATCGCGATGTAGGTTTGTAATGTAATTGTTGACGATAGTCGGCTGTTATTAGAGCGCCATCTATCCATGGGCAGGTATTTTTTGTGAGGGGTGAGAACACCGACTAAATATAACCTAAAGAGTGAGTGGGCTTTGAGAGGGTTTTTTTTATAAAACTGAATAGATTAATTATTAATTCATAATATAGAAAATACTTGACTATTATGTAGGTAGGTACACTTAGTTGCTACTTGAAAAGAAACGCTGCGCTGTGGTTGCTAACTCTGTGGGGGTACAACCGCAACCTTAGACTTTCCATAGAAATATATTATCACTTGTTTTCGCCTACTCTAATGTACCAATTTTCTTCACGTTTGTTTAGTTGAGGCTTCAAGAGTAGGTAGTGTAGTTAGTACCTTCTTTCATCTGGTTATTCCTAAGACCTGGCCGTCTTCTACCGGCCGGTGACTTCAGTTGACGTCGACTTTCCAGCGGCTTCTTAACGCTTACTGTTGCACTAATACAATACCAAAGAATGAAATTAGTACAATACTTCCTTCAAAACATTTATATTTGAAGAAAAATAAAAATTTAATCACAATTTACTAATATAGGTACTATTATACCTACTACCTATTATTTTGGGTCTTTATTCTTTATGTGATTTTAGGTAAGTATCGAACTTAGATACTTATATTACATGACTTCTGCAATAAAAGGCCAGAGAGAATAGGCTCCTGGGAAAGCGTGCTCCATCTTCGGTTTCGACGTGAATTCGAAGAGTTAGTAGTCAGTGTTGTACGCAAACCCATTATTTATAGTTAGCCAGATAACCAATATAGGTACGAAGCCTCTGCTTCCGTCCGTCCGTCCTTCCGTCTGTCTGTCGGTTGACTGTATCTCATGAACAAGTAATAGGTAGACAGTTGAAATTCGTAAAAGATCAATCGTATTTCTTTTGCAACTATAACAACAAATAATAACTTGGCACTTGGCTGATTTTATTTATTACTAGCTGCCCGGCGCGACTTCGTTCGCGTGGTGCTACCCTTCCCTGTGGTACTACCCTACCCTGTGGTGCTACCCTACCCTGTGGTGCTAGTGGTGCTACCCTACCCTGTGGTGCTACCCTACCCTGTGGTGCTACTTTACCCTACCCTACCCTACCCCACCCTACCCCACCCCACCCTACCCTACCCTACCCTACCCTACCCTTTTTTTTTTTTTTTTTTTTTTACGTGGGGAAATCCTCATGGATACCCGGGCACTCCGGGGGAAGCGGCCGGGTTATGTCAGACTGACTAAAACCCCACGGTGTTCCTACATGTCGCTGCCGGCTGGATATACGGGGGCGCCGAAGCATTCGTCCGCGTATCCAGCAGCGACGGCCTGATCGGAGGCCTCCTCTTCGTCGACGGCAGAGACCGGAGCTCTTGTCTCCGCCGTCTCCTCCTGAGTAGCGTGCGGAAACACACGCTCCACTACTCGGGCCCGATGTTGATGGGCGGCAGACTCCCCCGAGTCTGCCACCCTTGGGCCCATGTTGGGGGGAAGGTGGCTCAAAAAAGCCGCCCTCCGACGCCCGGTTCTCCTGCGGCGGATAGCCAGGGTGGTAGTGTCCTCCCTGTCACGTTCCGCCGCCTCCTTTGCAAGCATAACTCGCTCGCAAAAGGAGTGGAGTGCGTCCCACGATCTCTCGCTGTCAACCACAGCGCGAACCACGCTCGGCAGCGAGAGATCAGTCCCCACTTCGGCGCAGAGCTCGCTGCGCTCGCTTGCCCAGGCTGGGCACACCTCCAGCGTGTGCTGGGCATCCTCCTCGAGGCACCCGTCACAGTGGTGGCACTCGGCGGTCGGCTCCCTCCCGGCAATCCGACACAGATACCTCCCGAAACAGCCGTGTCCCGAGAGGACCTGCGTCAACCGGAAGGTCAACACGCCATGCCTCCGCTCCAGCCACTCATCCAGCACTGGACGGATGGCCTCAATGGTCCTGTGGCCCGCACTAGGGTGCTCCAGCCTGGACTTCCACTCTAGGATCGCGAGCGTGCGCAAGTGCGCTCTGCTCCCCTCCACCTCACGTGGTGCCGGTCTCTCGCCCTGGGCCAGCGCCTCCTTGCGCCAGAAATAAACTGACGCGAGGGCTCTCGCCTCGAGGTCCCATGGCAAGGAACCGGCCAGCACACACGCCGCTTCGCAGGAGATCGTGCGATATCCCCGTATTGCCCTGATTGCCACCACCCTCTGCGGTCTCCGCAAGAGGGCGATATTGCGGCTATTCAGTGCCTCCGCCCACCCTACCCCACCCTACCCTACTCTACCCTACCCTACCCTACCCTACACTACACTACACTACACTACCTTACCCTACCCTACCTTACCCTACCCAACCCCACCCTACGGGTATGAAAAATAGTTGACGTCCTATTCTCAGACCTATATACACTAAATTTCTTAAGAATCGGTCATCTTTCTGTCCTCCGTGGTCAAGCCGTTTTTTACAAACACTGAGCCACACGAAAAGAGATTGACTCCCTCCCGTACGGCCCGTATCCCAGTGACGTGATTTTTCTGCTTATACTTATATTTTTAAACTCGTGATATCTTTTGAATGGAATGTCCGAATTGAATAATTCAAAAAGTTATATAAAGGTACTGAAACAGTCTTAAATATGAGGTAATTTATTTTGATAAGGATTAATACCAAGATACAAATAGAGAGCCATTTCTAGCGGCGGCATTTCAATTAAAATTTTAAAATAGAAAAACACTTATTGTGGCATAACTATAATAGTTAGACATATGGTATCCCGACACTTTTTGTAAATAATAATGTGTTCTACAAAGTCGTAGTACATTATTTTATTCTATCATCAATAGTTTTCGCAGCGCACGCGATGTAATGAATATTTCAGGTAATTTTTTTACACCTTGGGTTACATTATTGGAGTTTTAGTAAGGATCCCTAATTTTTTTGAAAATATAATATAGCCTATGTTAACCGGGGATAGTGTAGCTTCCCAATAGTGAAAGAATTTTTCAAATCGGTTCAGTACTTTCGGAGCCTATTCAATGCAAACAAACAAACAAACAAACAATCAAATCTTTCCTCTTTATAATATTAGTATAGATGTACATAGGTACATTCTTCGACCCCACTTTATAAATCCTTTATAGAAAAAAAAATGCCTTCCTTACGAATTTAAGTGACTTAAATGTTGACAATGTAACATACTATGCATCAGGTAGTTGTTCGAAGATGTCGTTGTCAGAGTACTCCTCAATGATCTCGTCGTCACCACAAGCCACCTCGGTCGGTCCATCGCTGCTCATGAGGACGGTTTGAGCACCTTAATCATATACACATTTGGCAAAATTGGCAAGAAATATGTTTTTCATTAATTGCTTTGCGAATTGCCCTTATAATACCTAAGATTAAGTATAGACCATTTTTTTAAGCCTAAGTGCTTTACATAGATTGACAATGAAGGCACTTACAATCGCCATCAGCTCGATTCCGACGTGGTCGTGTTCTGGTGTACGGTCTCTGATCCCTGGTCGGCACAGGAAACTTCGTCTTCAAAGCAAAAAGAGGTTAGCATTAACGAATGATCCAAGATAAAACTTGCACGATAAATCGTTTGGGCAATTATTTATTGTCTAACTGTAATAATGGGATAATCTAAGGGGTCAAAAATGTCAAGCAGTCAAGACCACACCAAATGGTCAGCAGCAGTCGAAGGAGGAGGATTATTATTACCTATTTATTATTATTATTATAAAATAAACTGCCTAAATGAGGAGGCACACTGACAATTTATCCCGCTAGGTGTCGTATAGTCGCTGGTGCCGTCTATCTGTCAAACACCATACATTTTTTACGTATTCGTTATCAAATAAGTTATTCAATAATTATAATGCCTTTCTGTAGTGAATTTTAATGCAATAATAAAGGTTTACACCAATTGAAAAGAAAAAAGCCGTGGATTATAAAAAAAAAATGGACACCAAGCTCATAGGAAGATTATGCAGTTATCACTTCAAACCTAACGATTTTATTATAAAAGCCGGTTACTGGTTGGTTTAATTAATTAAAATTCATGAAAATCCATCAATTCCATATCAATGACAGTTACCAGTGAGGGTGGCGCCATCTGAGATTAGCTTTGCCTGTCCCTCCCCATTGTCATAATAATGTACTTATGTACGTTAAACACAAAACAAATTGTTGCCTGTGATCCGTTTAATCCTCAGCCAACCCTTGGTGTATATTGCATGAGCATACTATACTCAATCGCCGAATGCTACATGAAAATTCAAAACTTCGAAAATTCGAACTGGTGTCCCTTTGAATTTCATAAGTGCCTTTGGTTTTATCACACAAACGGTTCCAATTACCTTCTGTTCCCGCTGTGGCGGTTGCTTGAATGTCTGATTGTAGCCCCGAACCTGCCCTATCATGCGATGCTGCTCCACCATGGTGGGGTCGAGATAGCCCCGCGTGGGGTTGGGCGGTATCTCGAGCCTCCGCAGCCGCGCCGCCTGCTGCGACACCTCTGTAACCAGGAGCGCTGGTGCCCTTCCCTTATGCTAAGCTTATTACTTACCTACTTTTTTACGCATTATTGCTAGGTTTACTAGTCAGGTGTATTCTCTCCTATTCCGGTAATTGTATTGGAGTGCCTTCTAGGCTTTGGGTACTTAAAACCTTTGGCTATACCATCACTTACTATGGTGAGATTGTTGTCAAATACAGGTACCTATAAAATATCAGAAAAAAACCGTGAACTTGATTGATTGTATTTCCAATCAAGTTCACGGTTTTTTTGTTTTTTGCTCAACTCCATATGAGACAAAAGGAGCAGTTGTAGGTAATTGCATGCCCTTAGGCGCTGCCAGTCTCACAGCGCGCGGTCATGAGTTCTGCGTTCCGCGTATTAGTATTAGTATAAAGGAGAAATTGAAATTTCGCATAGAGGTTCCTCATACAACCGTAGGCATCCACTATGGAAGAATTATTCAAAACTAGCTGTTACCCGCGGTTTCACCCGCGCTCCCGGGTTAAAACGTAGCCTATGTCTTTCCTTCTCCATATAACACAGCCTATCTGCGGGATAAATTTCATCGCGATCCGTTCTGCGGGCTAGGCTTGAAAGAGTAACAGACAGACAGGAGTTAATTACGCATTAATAATATTAGGGAGTATGGATTCTACCCCTAGGGGGCAAAAAGGACATCAAAGTTGAAAGAGCGAATTAAAAGCAAGGCTTACCAAATTAATACTTACTCTTTTTAGGCTGCGCACGCACACTTATAAATGGCATAGTTTCGAGTACCGGCAACTGCTCTGTAACTTTAGTCATGCTAAAACAAAATTGGAAGCATAGGTATAGTAAGGGACACGAGTCGTGCGTGAACACAGATTGACAGTAGTAAATTTTTTGGTCTATTTGGCGGAATGAAGAAGGGGGGAGTGCCGAGCTGCACACGATTGGTTCGTCAGTCAATGCTCGTCGTCTATTGTATTCTCGCGTGTCATTTGGCTACTTTGATTTGGCCAAAAGTGCACTACTGCCTACCTGTGCTCACCACTCGTGCCTCATACTGTACACACATTGAAAACATAACATACTTTTTGCCTTAATGTCAATGTTATTATTTTTATAAATACCTGCGCTTTTTTAATTTCTGTTTTCTTTTTAAAACCTTAACTAAATCAATTTTTTCTTGTAAGTCATCGCACCTTGCCTCTGCTAATGCGAACTCGTCTTCCGCTTCTGGTATTGAAGCTATAATAAAGGATAAGTATAGTTATATTATTTATTGGACTTTCTCTCATAATAAGTAGTTAGTTTTTTTAGTATTTAGGCATTTGCAATTAACGTTACCCCTAAATTCAAGTTTACGTTCAGAACGCGTGGCCTCTACTGCTGCTCCTGAAAGACTACTGGAGCTCCTATGACGCTTATCTGAAATTTTTACCAAGTTACATAAAGCCATCATAAAGCTTAATTACAGTAGACAGATGCAGCTATATGATGAGTACACAACATAATGATCCAGCGATTTTACTCCCAGAGATTGACGCATTCAAACTTTATTCTAGATTTATATTACACAAGCAGCAAGCAAGTTTAACGCTCTAAAACAATTATATTTCAATAACGAACACCAAACCCAGATATCATACTTGCTTTTCATCATCTTCACACTAAATTAAATCAAGACATATTACATCAACCTCAAACCTTTAGATATCTTTAAACCGTCGCCCATATTAATTTAGAATTTGCATAGCACACGATTTGTGAGTACTAATTATAAATCAAACACAACTACTGATGATATATACAAAAATGGAGATAAGATAGTAAAAGCACAAAAAAATTAATACGTCAAAGTTGTCAAAATAATACATAATACCAAAATAACAAGAAAGCATCGGTGGAAACTTCAAAATCTATGAACTATGCCGAGCCTTCAATATGGACTAGGCTGGTAGCGAATATCGGAGGTCTACGGGTTTGCTACGGGTTTACTACGCGTTTAACATCTACATATATCGATATTTGCGGGTTCAGGGTTAAATAGGATACAGGGTTAAATAATAATATATATATAAATAAATGCCACTTTTCGTTGTAATTTTATAACTCAAGAACGAGCTCACCTATCCAAACCAAATGTTTAGGCTTTGTTCGGACTATTTAGTAGATGGTTTATGTGAAGTTTGCACAAAATCGGTCGAGCGGTTCTTCATTTATCACATTTTTTGATGACAAATGATTTCAATAAATGGCGGATCATTTTGTTAATGGGGATTTTGCTTTCAGGGTAGTGTAGGGTAGGGTAGGGTGGGGTAGGGTAGGGTAACACCATAGGGTAGGGTAGCACCACGCGACCGAAGTCGCGCCGGGCAGCTAGTAACATATATAGGTAACCACAACGTAAAGTTTTTTCAAAATCAACCCTAACGCACAGACGAATAAAATCCTAACGGGGTAAAATTATGTGAATCTTGATTTATTTTTTATTTTATTTTATTTTATTTTATTTTTATTGGAATACTTACGGCTATAATACATAAAATTGCTTAAATAAGTAATAATGAAGCCAATAACAAGTATTCGCCAATGTTTAACAAGTTATGTAGTAAGACAGAGTAGCTTTTGCAATGATTAAATACTAACTAATATACAAGATAAACATAACAATTAATTATAAGAAGAAAAGAAAAAAAATACAGGAACACGATTTTTAAATTACTAAATTACAGTTTTTAGTGTAAACCTATTTTTAATTTAATTTACTTTGCGAATGTTTGAGAACCAAAGAATTCCGATACTAGTCTTAGCTTTATTGAGTTTGAGCTATCAAAAAACGGGTCGAAGTCCATAACAGAAAGAAGATTATTGATAACGCTGGGGACTTTACAAAAGAATGAGTTCTTTCTATAATTTGTGTTTGCAAAGGGGGCATGAAATAAAAAGTTTTTCCTTCGCATTGATAGCGGTGTTCTAACACATATTTTACTTACTAGCTCAGTACTATCCATTGCACCATGCAGAATATTCAAAAAATACGTAATATCTGCAATGTTTCGTCTAGTGTCTAACGGAAGGAGATGGTGACGACGACATCGCACATTATAACTATCATCCACAATACCGGTTCTGTATTGGAGGTATCTTAGGAACTTCTTTTGTATTTGTTCAATCCTTGAGATATAACACTCGTACATAGGACTCCAAACTTGAGAGCAATATTCTAGGATACTGCGGACAAACGAACAGTATAGCACCTTGAGTGTTTTAATATTGTTAAAGCAATATGATGTTCTTATAATAAAACCTAAGGCCTTATAAGCTTTTGATACTATAGATTCAATATGCATATCATATAGTAGTTTACTGTCATGTATGATCCCCAAGTCCCTGATGTTAAATACCCTAGTTAATGGCGATCCTTTCAACATGTATGATGTTTGTAGGGGTTGATGCTTGCGCGTGAAAGTAATTACATAACATTTTGAAATATTTAAGTCTAATTTATGTTCATTACAATAAACATCAAAGCGTGTTAAATCTTCCTGAAGTTCAGATACATGAATGGGGTTATTTATAGATTTTAAGATTTTCATGTCGTCAGCATATAAATAAATTTGTGAATGCTTAAAGCATGTTCCGATATTGTTAATAAATATTGTGAAAAGAAGTGGGCCTAGCAACGAACCTTGAGGTACACCGGATGGTATGCCAACCCATGATGACATATATCCATTAAGCACAACTGCTTGACTTCTATTTTCAATGTACGATGTAAACCATCTCAATAAACTGCCATGTATACCTGCCTGATACAGCTTTCTCAAAAGAATTATGTGGTCTATTCGGTCGAAGGCTTTGCTATAATCGGTAAAGATCGCGTCAACTTGATTACCCACAGACATAGCATTAGTGATGAAGTCAACAGTCAACAACAAATTGGAAGTGGTTGACCTTCTCAGTAGAAAACCATGCTGAGTTTCCGAAAAAAATGGTTTTAATGCGTTATATAATTGGGCATAAACTATTCTCTCAAAGACTTTAGCAAGCACACAAAGCTTTGAGATGGGCCGGTAATTTTCCACTTTGGTTTTAGTACCTTTTTTATGAATAGGGGTGACAAACGCTGATTTCCAAATTTTTGGTACCACTCCTTCAGTCAATGATCGCTCAAATATAATACTTAATGGAATTGCTAGACTATGAGCACAGTTAATTAAAAGCACAGGTGAAAGTTGATCAGGGCCCGCTGATTTATTTACGTCCAAAATTTTAAGTTGATTTTTAACGCTTTCAATTGAGATTTCAATGCTACCAATAGTAGTTGGTGATAGGCCATCAAGTTCAAATACTGTTGTGTCTTTAGAATTATTTGTTGGTTGCAAGAAAGAGGAATAAAAATAATCAGACATCAGTTGGCATATTGACACTGCGTCTGTCGCAGTTTGATTATTAAAACTCATACAGGCTGGTAGACAATTATTATTGTTTTTATTACTCACATAAGACCAGAATAACTTTGGATTGGTAACAATATGAGCTTCTATTTTTTGGACATAATCGTTATAACACTTAACCTCGACAATTTTAGCACGGTCCCTAAGCAAAGAGAATATATTATAGTCAGCAACATTTCCGTATATTTTAAACTTGCGGTGAACTTTGTTTTTTTCTCGTAGTATTTTAATAAGACTCGAGCTATACCATGGTGGAAATCTATCACCCCTGACAGCCTCATGCGGAATAAATTTGTCTTTTAAATCATTAATCACCAAATAAAATGTATCCAGAGCCTGCAGAAATTCATGCATCAGCAGAAAAATTTTCTTTAGTGTATCTGTTATTAAAACATGCTATTATAGGTTTCGGAGCGTCCTTATTACGAGATGGAATTCTTGTGATGAAATTAACTTGCTCCTTGTTAAATGATATGTCTGCCTTAGCTGCCAATTTGGACAGGACTTCAAATAAATTCTCATCTTTAGTGAGAGGCACTCCTTTGATCTCCAAATTATTGAGGCGAGACCATTGTTCCTTATCATTAAGGTCACGTTCGATCTTGGCAAACCTCTCTTGCATTCCTGAGAATCCAGCAGTTATGTTTTCGACTTTGTTTAACCGCTCCTCGAGATTGATGATCTTGGTGTTGGTATCCTTATTCCAGGCATGTGCGGCTTCCACAGAAACCTTGAGGTCACTGATGTCAGTTTTAATTACCTTGACATCATTCAGCAGGCTTGCAAGCGGAGCAAGTTTATCATGGATTTGTTTTATTTCAGCCAATACTAACTGTAAGTCATGATTCCCAGATGAAGACTTAGTGAAATCTGAGGTCTCGGGGGTGCTTACAGGAGTACTGCTTCCTCTGCACGATACACACTTCCAGGAACCTTTTCTGTCAGGTCCCAATTTTCGGTAGCCGACTTCGGTTATTCCAGCACAAGGGAAATCAAAATGTAGTTTGCACTTGGCACATTGAGGACCCTCATGTATCTTGGCATGACATCTTCCACACGACAGCATAGTGATATTTAATTTTTATTTACTGCACTTTATAATAACAAAACTTTGGGAAACGCAACCACGGCGACGGTTACGAATAGGTCTTACTACTTTAACGCCCGGACGGGTAATGATGGTGGTATGATTGGTGGTGTAAGGATCTTTAAAGGTGAGATAATGTATGGTTAAATGTTAAATTCATGCGCAATAAAGGAACTCAAATATACTTACTGGCTTCATTTCATATACTATACCAAAGATAGGTATGTACTATACACATAAAGACTACAGATAATTATTTTAACTTATAAGAATAATAAGTTTTGTTCAAGGAAAGAGAAATTTCGTATACGCAATAATATAGTCCTACAAAATTATCTGGCTCGATGGCCAAAAGAGGAACTAATTGCCTGCCATTCGCTGACTATTGGCTATTTGCTGCACCAAATGCAATAACAGCGACTCTCTCACGGGGCCAGATAAGTTTGTGGGACTATAAGTGTTTACTAACGTAACGTTAGTTCTTTACACTCAGGGAAAGAGAGTACAGCATGGCTATTTAAGAAGGGTGTGAAGAATATTTTGCGGTATCAGTTACCCACGTGTGATACCTGGTGTTACAAACGTCTATAGGCTACAGAAACCGCTTACCATCAAGCCGGCCGTACGTATGCTTATTTATTGCTACCTTAGTAGTAGGGTAGTAGTATAAAAAAAAGTCTAGTTCCTATTAATTAATACATACTTGAAAATCATGATGCATAAAACAGCTGGTCTTAAAGAAATTCTGTGAGCTGAAAAGTAAGTCTATTTTAATAAGTGTTTGTGTAATTCATCATTTGATTTGCAGTAATACTTACTCGTATACTCATACATTCGTTTATAATTCAGCTCATAGGTATATGAAAGCCTTGCAAAGTTGATGTCGCCTTGTCGACGTCCATGTTTGGTCTAGCGCCGCCACTGGACTGGAGTCCGCCCCTACTCCCCCGGTATCATTCAGGGGCGCCCTCAGGCGTTACTTATTACCTAAAATCTTATACGGTCCGCGTAAGGGTGATAATTGAAAAATTATGTGAGGCTAACTTACACCTAATTACCTACACAGTAATTTCAAAATTGCGCAAAATGTACAAATTCTAGCCCGAACAACCTAGCGGCTTGGAACTTCTCAGCCTTCGGAGATGTGTTCTACCGTCTACGTAACGGAGAATGTACTCATGAACTTTTTCACCTGTTGGCGTCATCACGTTTCTACCACTCCGCTTGCTGGCTATGAAGCTCAGCCTCATATTCTCGAGCCAACTCCATCGTCCACACAAGGATTCAGCCAAATTTTTCTACTGAGGACTATTTGGACTGACCTCACCATTACGGTTTTCCTCAGCGGTATGATATCGGGTTCTTAAAAGAGAATCACGTGAGAAGTATATTGCAAATATACATAAGCGGCGGTGACCACTTATGACTGTCAGGCCACATCAATTTGCTGACGAAAAATACTCTTCTCCAGCAGATAGGTAATCAAAAGAGCATCTACTAAGTCCAGTCAGAAAATTTAACACAAAGTATATGGGCGAACATTTCCTGTATAGTTTCTGGACTACAGATTGATACAACTTCCATAATTACCTATCAACCTAGGTAATTATGGAATCTCGTTGCTGACTAAATAGACCCACCAAATAAATAAATATTAGTTATTTTCGAGATAAAATATAGCTATAGATAGTCTCATGTTATAGCGCATGCATACTATTTATTTCGCTGCTCAAACGCATAGTAATTTCCATAGATTTAGAGTATTATACAGTGATAGCGTTAACGTTTCCTTGCGCGAAGCGTGAGCAGTTTCCATATAGATACATTCACAGATATATCCACGATATATCGTACACTTCGTACGTTGATTGTTGTCTTTTTTTTATATAATATATTTTTAAATTGTAAATATTTATACGTACTGTTTCACTGAAAACCAGCGCGAGGGTTAGTTTTTTACTGACCTAAGCACAATGCTGAGTCGAGACCTATTCTTGGCATTACGCAACATTACATTTTTGTTTAGTTTTTATATTTTGTTCTGTTTTTTAATTTTATTTTTATATTTTGTACTATCATTAATAAATCTTTTTTCTTTCTTTCTTTCTGTACACTATACTCTATTTCACATAGGATGAGTCGTCAAGTTCAAGAGTTATTACCAATATCTAGTGAAACTATTTGATTACTCTGAAACAGTACTCACAATATTTCATGAAACCTCGCTCTATCATAGTATTCCTTTATTATATCGAATTGAACATTAACCATTGAGAAATCTAATAAAATACCATGTGTCACCGAACTCAAGCTATTTATTATTACAGTCGCGCGCTTCGTTTCAAGGCATTTAGACCGTACCCGTGCTCACAAACCGTACTCTCATACAGTCGTTCTATACTATTCTTACTCAATGGTTTGTTGTAATTTCCATAAAATAATAAATAATTATTTATTCTTATATTTATTAATTCAATATACACCTAATACTACTTACTGACACAAGAAAGTAATTATAATTAATCCAATAATAATAATAATCATTGACAAATAATTCCCACAAATAAACAAAAAAAAATGCAAAATAAATATTAATACTTCAGAAGAGTGCTAATAAATCGTATAAAACTCGGTTAATACTTTAATATATACATAAATCTAATTATAACGCGACAAAATTTATCGCTTGAACTTTGCTAAATACAATAACTTGTTATTTTAGCGCCAAAGTATTAGAATATATCAATATTCATTTACATATTCCACCAAATGCAATTCAATTAAAAATCCAGCACATTATCTGAAAGATTTAGATTAATATTTTAAACTTCTATTAGCTTTTTGAGTATTATACTGTAAATCAGTAGTAGACACCTGTATACTTGTTGTATTTTTTGAATACTTGTTTAGTTTCATAATATATTAAATAGTACATAGCGAGGCGTATATTAAACTGACGACAGCAGTGACTTATACAGAGTATAAGCTACTTCTATGCAAGAAGAATCTTTTTCTGAGCGAAGTACCAGCCTCAAAGTTTTTATAGCTCATTATTAATTAAATGCAAAGACTTTACATGGAATGAAAATATTTAATTCACTTCAGTCAAAATTCTCAGATAATTAGACATAATAATTTAATTAAAGTAATATACTCTGTACAAATGCCACAATTCAAGATAAATACTATTATGCAAATTAGTATTGTTTACTGGAATTCAATTAATATTTCAAAGTGAAGTAATATATTCAAGCTCATCTAATAGACGGTGTTTACAGTGAATTAACCTTGCAATAAGAACACATCAAAATAATAAAATTACACACTCGGCTGTCAATATAGACAGACGTTACAATTAATAGGTTTACAATGATTTATTCAATGATATCAATTAATACTTATAAAAATGCATAGTTTGCACTGCGCCTAGCATAAAGTTGTGCTTGAAGTAAACATAATCGAGCATATACCACAATAATAATATACTGTTTTACAGTCTGACCTTTAAAACTGAGGTGTATACACATGTGTAAAACACGATCAAACTCGATGGACTCATCGAGAGCAACTCATTCGAATTTTATTTTAAAGACAAATTATGATCAAATACTTCAATGATGATTTACTATTCTTGGGAAATTATAAACGGGAGGATTGGATACACTTTAATTTCAAATGTTCGCGTATAGTTCGTGTTTACTCGCGCACAGATTTATTATCAAAATGGAGGAATGTCGACAACCCGGGCCATCATGTGTCCAGGTTAAGGGTCGGATGTAAGCCAAACGTATAAAAAATACATTGCTATGTTAAAGATTCATGAATTAAATCAAGTAGTAGTAAAACGTAATTGACCGAAGCGAGCGCGAGCTTTATATGAATGAAGCAATAGCAAAAAATAAAGTATAAATACAATACTACAAAGTATTGGAAACTCAACATTCGCCCTTAAAGCTGATTTTCCACCAGGAGTATGTAGCGAGGGACGTGTTAATACTCCTCCGACGTGGAAGGCGATCCGAACACTGGGTGTAAAAACATTAATTGAGGCCACAATTACTTTTTTTCAGTAATGCAGCATATTGCCAAAGTGTGAAGTTTGCGGAAAGTTCACTTTGTATGAAAATGTTTGTTCGAAAATTACATAAGCTAATGATAAGTCATGTGACCCACACCCGTTTTGCTTTTGTCTGGACCTACTGGATGAGTAACGTGCGTCGACGAAACAAACTTACTGCATCGCCGCAAAATGTCGCTGTGGCTGCAGGCACTCAGTTCACCAATGTTTAAAAAGTTCTGTTCTAATGAAGCCCGCATTGAACTTGAAATAGTTATTTCTAACTAAAAGGTATCCCAGGATTAGTAATATTATAGAGACACCACATTTCAACTTTACATCAGTGTGTATACATAATTATCAGTGAAAAGTGGTTGTTCTCTATGCCTACCTCCTCAGGATAAGGGATGTCATGAAGTCATGATATTTATTATTATTATTAACGTGTTACGGTTAATTACAAATATTCTCAGATGATTATTAATATTAAATATATAGTTTATTTATATTTAAAAAAGATTTTAATTTGTTGCAAATCTTGCAAAATTATTAACTGACAGAATTTATGATTTCAACAAGATTGAAAATTCATCCTATTTTTAAATAGGGTTAGCAAGTAATATCCTTTACATGTGCTTATTATTATTATGTAATGCATAATAGTAATAGTTACAAACAGTTCCAAATTTATTATTTAAATAAAGATATTTTTATTATAAAAGACTATGACATTGTATAAAATCGTGTATATAAATTAATAATATTCATTTGAAACTGTGAAAGCCCATTAGGATATAATTATTTTCACAGCATACAATCGAATTTAAATTTGCTGTAATATTCATTATTATTTTTAGTTATGGCATAATATTAAATAATTATATGTTTATAAAAATAAGTTGAATATTACAGTGTTAATGTCCGCGTGTTGTGGTGGGTTCCGCAGCGGCGCGAGGGCGCGGCGCGGGCAGTTAGCGCATGAGCCTAGCTGGAGTATACTCGCTCACATTACAACAGCACGCACCTCTTTCTCTTCGGTGGCTCGGGTGGCTCCAGTGCTGCTAGTATGGCCTCGTCGAACACATTCTTCAACCCTTTCTGAAATTTATAACAATCAATGAATCACTATGAAAGGCTTGACGGACGATACAATTTGGAATAAATACATTTTTCAACACACTCGCTCGTAAAGTGACAATTATTGCAAAATTGAAGTTTGTTTTTTTCCTCGCAAGTGTGTTGAAAAATTTCGTATGACACTCGTGTGCATTGATTTATTACACTCTCAGATCCCTTATCTTAATCCGGCTTAATACCGCCTCGAGTGTTAATAATCAAATTCGCACACATGTATCATAATGTACTATTTCAACACACTCGCTCGTAAATTGACATTTATTGCACCGTTTTTAGTGTCTTCAGCTTATTACGCACTAGTGCTTTTTAGTTTACATTACCGCATAGTTTTATGATAGTTATAATCCCGATTATGATAAGTTTGTACCTCACTGCAAGTGATATGTGTGTAGACCAAGCATTCTTAATTTAAACGGGTAAAATAGTTTGACAGCTCACGGCTGTCAAAAAAACAACTGGCGCGCCATATTTGTTAACGTTCTCATTGTGTGGTTGATTATTATCAAAAAATCTACTTAAAACAATACAAGTCTGTTCTTTTCCTCGCAATAACCAACTTTGCACAGATATTATCATAATGTACTATTAAACATAATTTTGTATACCTACTCCAAACATCGAATAATTAACCCAAAGAAGCACAATGACGTACATTTTGCTTGAAAAAAATATCCCGCCAATTTACCACACCAACACAGCACACTGTTTGGCTAAATTAAAGACACATGCCCTCTAATAGGCCAAGTCGAGAACACATGATGCAGTGATTTGTCTTTACTGTTTAAAATCAGTGCGAAATCACTGACTAATTGTGGAATTAGATTGCTACTATTATTCATCAGTATTACTACTCTAAAGGGATTTTTCCTCGATGACTCCAAATAATGCTAATTTACCGATTAAAGAAATCAAAGCTGCTAGTGACTTTTACAAACCAATTCAATAATAAGTTTTCCAGGGAAAAGCTGCAAAGGCTTCTCCACATCAGTCGCGTTTATGATGTGAGTGTGAACTTACTTGAGTAAGTGCAGAGCACTCGACGTACTTGACTGCTTTAAGTTCTTTAGCGAGTTTCTCGCCTTGTTCCAGTGATACAGGCTTTTGTTTGATCTTGGCCAACTTCTCCATTGTAGCTGGATCATCTCGCAAGTCTATCTGTGTTCCAACTAACAAGAATGGCGTCTTCTGCTGATGGTGCGTTATTTCTGGCACCCACTGAAATAATTAATTAAAATATTAAATGAAAGTATTGACCTGTATGGAAAAATTAACAAGTAAAAAAAAATAAACATCCATTCATAAATAAGTATCTTACCTTCTCCTTCACATTTTCGAAAGAACTAGGGCTTACTACGCTGAAACAAACCAGGAAAACATCTGTCTGCGGGTAACTCAGCGGTCTTAGCCTGTCGTAGTCTTCTTGCCCTAGAGTAAAAATTTGGTAAATTTTGTTACTGATCATTAAAAAGAATATTTAAGCTTATTTAAGAGATAAATTTACCAGCAGTATCAAAGAGTCCCAGAGTGTATGGCTCTCCACCAATCATAACTGTCACAGCATAGTTATCAAACACAGTAGGCACATACTCCGATGGGAACTTATTTGTTGTGTAGCTGATGAGCAGACAAGTTTTACCCACTGCACCATCACCCACTACGACACACTTGATTGTCTGCATCTTTACCAATGTTTGGTAACTTCACAATTATAATCTCTTAGACAAAACTATTTTTATTTCTTATATAATTGCCGAGTGATTTGTTATGACCATAGCAACCTGAGCTGGTTGCATTTACCTGTAACAAGATCATATGTTTGAGTTATTAATTTATATAAGAGTGAATGATTTCTTTTGATTGCATTACTTCTTTACACAATTTAATTTGTTTGCTTTGCTTTACTGCATTAACTATGTTTATAGTAAGAGAACCTGAACCTAACGGGTGAGAACCCTGACACCCATAACACATGTTTAATCTTAGCTTGGGTGCCAGGAGTTTCAACTGATCTGTGACTAAAACGAAAACAACTGTTGTGTAATACTTTGTATAAGCCACATTTTTGCAATGCTTAGTTTTTGTTAATTGTAAAACTGCAGACAAAGAATTTTATTATTAACTTAGTAATAAGTATAAACCGGGAAATATAAATTATTTCCTGGTTTATACTTACATTATGTACCGTGTGCAAAAATAATCATCAAAATTGCATTGGAAAACAAATAAAAATATATTAAATTAAGTAATTTATTTAACAATATACATAATAACTTGCTATAAAATGTTATATTGTACTTTAATAATAATATTTTTAAATATATTTACTGTTTTCTTATTACATCTATCATTTAAAATTGAAAAATAAATGTTGTTAAAATGTATTAATGAAATAATAAATTTAGTAGCCCAAATTATATATAGGTCTACAATGGAGCTACTCCGAGGAATACAGCAGCTTTTATTTTTACAAATAATTAATAATTGCAACTGAAATAGGATGAAAACTGTGTTTTTGAACATTTTAATCAATTAACTTGTACAGATATTGCCTAAATTATTTATCTACTTACCTAATTTACAGACATATATAAAACTCATAATTACCAAAATAGTATTATAAAAATTATTTTGTGACGCAAAGGTGGTGTTTTGCATTGACATTCTGATTGGGTAATCAAAATGTTTGATATGTATATGCAATACATTATTCATCTAACTCTAAAATTACATAACATTCCGATTTTTTAATTACCAATACCAGTAGTAGAAGTCTAATTTTAAGTCTAATTAATTAAAATTATTCAGAAAGAAGTATATCTGTGATAAGGGAAAAAAATACAAATAATATTATTTGCAAAGAGATACGCTTTTAATATGATTTGTTATTCAGAGTGCTTTTTAGATAACTGGATTTGTAAAAATACACACAAGAAATATAAATAAAAAATAATACATTATTACATGAACAAACAAAAAAAATACATAATAATATTCAATTCGCAGTTGAACAAGATTTAGAAGCAATTACAATGACATCATCAATGAAGCATGATGAGGATAGTTTTTATGGGAAGGGTATGTGGAAAATATTGTGATTATTAATAAAACCACACATGACTGCATAATGGTATGTGTTTATAAATCACCCAACAAATGACCGTGACTCATTTACATCCCAGATATTTTCATAGATTTACACATATACTAATCATTAGAAGTTGTGATAAGACATTTTTGAGGCAATCTACTAAATACTGTATTCCCAGTCATACAAGATAAGAAATAATGATACAAAACTACATTTCAATAAATATGGAGGAAGCTCATTTAAAAACAATTTAAAATCACCATTCCTTGTTGTTTTCAGATAAAGAAAAAAATATCGCATAGCAAATAAAAGATTACTAGCAAAGCACATTCTAACGGACAGCATTAGCACCTAAATTATACTAAACTAAAGGGGACAACGACCTCAAATCATGTCATGTAAATAAAACAATGTTAGTCTAATTAATGGTAGATAGTTGAAATACAAAGACACTACACTGCCCTGACTGCACCCTTTGCTCCAACGTCAAGGTGCGTAAGCGCCACTTATTCATCGACATGCCTCGATGTTTCCTGCCACCATAACTGATAATATATGGTTGGAGTCTTTAGTACACTCAGATTATGAACGCCAGCATTAATATCTACACCAAATTATTCAGCACAACATACAATCATACTAGGTTATAACCGCAACATTTATTACCAATATTCAAACTTATTTTTACATAATCACGTCACAATTTATTGGACGTCCATTTTGTGTCAGGCAGGTCCGATCACAAGTAATCGATGTATTCTCTTTGTTATAAATAACTATTGTTATAATTGATTCTCACTCACCTAGTAAATTTATAACTAATCCAAATAAAACAACTCAATTTTAACACGTTGTATATAAACCTAGTTGAAAATTACAAACTGCGCGTAGCGGGCTAGGTCATTGACGGTGACGCCATTGATCCACAGACAGAATACATAGCACCACAGATGATTAAACTATGTACCATAGAGTGAATCAATCGGTTAAAGACAGAGAAACTAACTCAGGCTTTTTGGCGGGAACTTGCAAGGTGACGTTGCGTTTTCTTATTATTTTCATAAACTCGTGTATTTTGTGTTTTATTTTATTTTATGGGTAGTGTTTTATCCAATAAAGACCAATCCATGTGCACCAGTGAAGTGAAATAAAAGGAATTACGTGTATCCTGCATTTTAGAATTGTCTCAAAAAGTTTATGAAGAATTTTAGTACAAATGACCACCATTGAAGTAAAACATAACTTTTATGGGCTTATCGTGACTGACTTCTTCTATATCAGTGGTAACAAAATAATTTATATTTTTCCTGTATTACAATTCCCATAAGTCACGATAACATAATTCATTTAATTTCACTTCACTGGTGCACATGGATTGATCTTTATTGGATAAAATACCACCGATAGTATGCAATAAAACTCAATACACACGAATATTTGAAAATAAAAATGAAAACGCAACGTCATTCTGCAAGTTCCCGCCAAAAACTCATGAAAGTGATGAAACTCGATACTGGCAGAAATAAGTCCTAAGTAGGAATTGGTGACCAAACTTAAAAATAAGAAAAGAAGTCAATGAGGGCGTGTATGTTTAGAATTTTTATAATACCTATATTAATTTAATTTATTTATTGGCTTGGCTTTGGCTTGACTTATTACCTATCTGTCTTTGCCTTAGCCAGTCAGTTTCAGCCAGCCACAAGCAGTTTAAAATATTGAAAGTGTAATATTATACCATGTATTATACCCATTATACCTAACAAAAAAAAACAAGTTGGATAAAAAAAGCCCCCAGTAGGTGGCAGTAGGTAGTTAGAGTAGAGGGCAGTCAGTTAGTCGGACGGACATTGTTCTGTGGACGGACTCCTCTTTTGGAGCAGACTTATAAAAGTTGCTAAAAACAAAACCTGTTGTTTATTGGCTAAGGCTTTGGCTAAGGTTTTATTGCAATTTATGCGGACTGGCCGGTGAATAAAAAGAATTTCATATTCGGAATTTTTTGACTTATTTCGTGAATTTGCTGCCCAATAATCAAAAGTTATAAAACTTGAAAATGTTTTTCTTGGGTGATAGATTTCCGAACTTCACAGCAAATACCACAGAGGGAGAAATAAATTTGCATGACTGGCTTGGAGACTCGTAAGTAATTACTGTTCAAAATACATTTACAATTTTGGAGAAGGATATAATTTATGCTATGGGAACTCGGCTACGTCCATGGGATTATAACGTTGATATAGAAAAACATCTTATCACTTTATATGAGAATTGAACTTCATCAGTACTATCTTTCACACCATTATTAGTTGAAACTGAGGATGAGATTTTTACGCTTATATACTCATTAAAATAAAATAACAATAACATAACCTTTATTTTACAGAAAAAAGAGTTTCACAGTATATTTCTGATTTTCAAGTGGCTTTTAGAAAGTCTTGTCTGACTGTCTCTGGTCTCCATTGGACTCTGTCCATTGCCACTCTTGTCCAGAAAGGTACCAAGGTTTGACTGATTTTGTCCTCCATCTTCTTGGCTGAGTTCCTCTCTTCTCCGTTACACAATTTATCCAGGCTACTTCTTAGCAGGTGTCTTGTCCACCTCCATTTTAGCTGATCAACCCTCGCATGTTGGTTATTTTCGTTTTTCATCTTATGTCCTCATTTTGTATCTTGTCTTTTAGCTTCGCTCTTTACTACTTTCCTTCATTGCAAACTGTCATATCATTGGTGATACTGCAGTAGGTACTGCGTAACTAGCTTTCCCATAAGGCCTAACTTGGAATGAAATAACAGTGAAAAATAGGTCTTATGGAAATATCTAGTTATAAAGTGTTGTGCAGTAGTGTTGTCTGACTAGTGGTTTGTTATGGACCAAGTCTTGCAGCCATAAGTCAAGCATGATAAGATACATGTTTCAAAGAGTTCTTTATGATATGCAACCCCAACTCTTTGCTTTACATACTTTTCATGGCTCAGAGAAGAGACACATTAACGTTCATAAGTGCCTTACCAGGGCCTAAACTGATTAAATGACTTTTTGATTTTGAGACCAGTATTTTTCCAGCCATAGCCTGTTCTCTTAATATCCTTTTGATTTATTTTATCATCAGTAGTGGATTTCGTAATTTTATTGCAATGAAATTCAGATTGAAACTACCTCTGAATAGGTAGAAATATTACAAAATCGGAAATGGTTCCATTTCTAATGAACCACTGTTTGTATTTGCAGTTATCAGAACGTAAAAAAGTTAACTTAAAACTGCTATATTGAACCGATTTCAATTCGAAAATGATCGAAATTTAGTTACGTAATCGTCCCGCTGGTCTCTGGAGGATATTATTTGTCATTGGTAGACATTTTCAGTCTGATGTAACTTAATGGCTTATTGTAAATATTGTGTAGCAAAGAATAATGAATTCATATGTATCTAAAATGTGTCATATCCTCAGTTGTCTAAATGGGAGTATTTAATCAATGCTTGTTGAAAATGGTTTATAGGTATTTTTATCTAGTCAAAGTACTAGCTACTTTACTTTACTAGGAAATAAAATTAATCAGAAGACTATTTCACTAAAAAGCTTGTTTTTTACTTTTAGATATTCATAGTAGGTAAGAAAGCCTGTAAGTTTTGTAGAGATGCAATGCCATCGCTATCCACAATTATTTGCTATCTGTTGTAATTCTCAATTTTTAAACTATTTGAATAACAAAATAATAGTTTATTGACTCTGGAAATTTATTATTTGATTATGTATTATATGTTTATGGACAAGAAGTTATTAGAAAATAGCTTCTTCTTCTAGTACCATGCCCATGTGTGGGCATCGGTGAACACCTGCTTACATTGAATGCTCTATGTAATTTCTCTGAATTCTCATAATTTATCAGTTTTAGTCCAATTTTCTATAAGTCCTTCTGTAACACATTATTTTAGCTTTGTTGCTTAGTGGCAGTGAAGAATCTTGTTGACAGTGGTGGGTGATAGCATAGATATATACAATAGAACCAACCATTGTTGTATGTAGATGAAAATCAAAAAGTAATTTATCAGTGTATGCCCTGGTAAGGCACTTATGAACGTTAAGTAGTAGGCACATACCATTGAATTAACCAAATATCTTGAAAGGGCTGGTAATAGAGAAGGTAATAACATATAGTATGAGGCACGAGTCGTGAGCACAGATAGGCAGTAATAGGGGCAAGCTCACGCATGTACACTTTTGGCCAAATCACAGTAGCCAAAATGACACTCAAGAATCCAATAGACGACGAGCATCGACTGACCAACCAATATTGTTCCTCCCCTTCTTTATTCCGCCAAACAGACCTAAAATAACTAATGTGCAGCTGTCAATTTGTGTTCAAGATTCGTGCCTCTACGGTACCTAATGATATTAATTCTAAGAGAACACTATTTTCAGGACAGTGACATAGTGTGGTACTAACCTACCTACAACAGTGTGAGAAATCAAAATAAGGTTTATCTGTTAAATTTATATAATAATATAGATGAACCTTATTATAAAGCTATAGGGACTACTTTTCTTTGTATTAATAAAGGTCAAAATGTTTTTCTTTGATTTGATGGACTGTATTGTAAAATAGAATAAATAGCAAAGCGAGCATGGTTCTAAGCAATTTATTTTATGTCTATTTAAAAAATGATTTCATTTCGATTAATTTCATAGTGAAATTACCTCGTAAATCTTAGACACAGAACCACAAAATTGAGTTACTTTTATTATTATTGTATAGAACTCTCTATGCGCGAATCCGACTCGCACTTGGCCAGTGTTATTAAATACATCATCTTCAAAATCTTGCTGGGTTGGGCCCAGTGTAACAAAGGGCAATCTTTAGTGTAACAATTTTTGTTTTGCATTTTTTAATATACCTAACATTGCTATGCTTATATTAAAAAATGCCAAACAAGAATTGTATGGGATCACCAGTGACAATATTTTATAAATATGTATTAGGATGGGAAAGTTATAATATTGAAGAAAAACATTTGTTGTAGGCTACTCTGTATGATGGTAGATAGCATAGCAAAAAGTAGCATACACACCATGGAATAAGAATGATTTTTAAATCTTCGTACAATGTCAAATAAAAGCAGGTTTACAACTAAGAATCAGTTTACCCTTAAGATTTAATTACTTGAAGCTGATGAGGGAATACATGCCATGAACCACAAAGTCGGCGAACATAAGCTCTTTCATCAAACCAAACAGTTAAATTCTTGCATAAAATATTTTCTCATGGGATTGGTCACAACAATCTAAGGTCCAATTAAAGCTTAGTCAAAAGTAGAATTAGCATCCTATACCTACAAAATAAGGTTTATTTTCATTTATAATGTCACGGTAATGTAAACCAAATGTTGTTTTTTTTTAAATAATAAACATTATTTCATTTTCAGATGGGGTGTACTATTCTCGCACCCATCTGACTTCACTCCGGTTTGCACCACAGAGTTAGCACGGGTTGTCAACCTTGTGAGCGAGTTCAGAAAACGTAATGTTAAAGTGATTGGGCTCTCATGTGACGCTATCGAGTCTCATATTGAGTGGTGCAAAGACATCAAATGTTTTGCCGGTGAGGCGATTTTTTTACACTGGAGTTGCTTCATTCATATGATATAGACATTTCATAGATTTGTGATGTGATGGCCAATGACATGAGACACTGAGATATGGTTGACATAATTTTTGTTCCATATAAATGACTATTTATTTTCTTTTCATCAGCCTTATTAAAAAACGTTAAATATATGTATAAAACAACATTTACATCTGTTAATGTAATTAATGCAGGTGTTAACGAAGAAGACAAGTTCCCGTACCCTATAATTGAGGATGAAAATAGAGATATAGCGTTCAAACTGGGTATGATTGATAAGGATGAGGTGGACACAAAGGGGATGCCGCTGACGGCTCGGGCTGTCTTCATCGTGGACCCCAATAAGAAGTTTAGACTCTCCTTTCTGTATCCGGCTACCACAGGCAGAAACTTCGAGTATGTATAATTGTCTTTATTGTGCTTGATATGTTAGACAGTTTGAGACAAACAAATATGACATGGAGACTATTAGGTTCACTACTTTAGTACATGAATATTGGATATAGCAAATACCAAATAAAAGAACATATACCAAACTCATTCAAATTTGCAGCAGAAATGAAAATTATTACACTAATTATTTTCTGCAGATAGCCTATGGACACGTACCATAGGCTATCTGCTTGCCAAATTTCATCGAGATCGGTGAAAGAATAACAAACAGACAGGAAAACGGAATTACCTTCGCGTTTATAATATGACTAAGTATGGATGTTTCGAATTTATTGCTGGACTGAATGAATATTGGCAAAATAACTTTGTGTTAAGTTGCATGGCAAAGACTACATACAAAATTGTTCGTTTATTCAATTCTAAGCTCAAGAGGGACATAATATGTAATGTGGCTTTCCTCCAGGGCTCAGTTGCAAACCATTCTCAACTTACGTTCATATATTTGAAAGAATCTGGAATTCTTTTGTATGGGATATTAGTAACTTTCTTGCAATCAGTTACAATTAGTTTCTGATAGAAACAACGTATTAAACGTAATCGATAGAAATATTACAATATCGAAAATAGTTTAATTTGAAGCATTGTTTGCATATTATGGAGTTACCAGAACGTAAGAGTAGCACTATATTGAACCGGTTTCAAATCGTAAATGGTGAAACTGCAATAGTTAGGTAATAGCCCTGCAATTGTCCCGTATACACGGTGAATTTTTAATCGTTTTATGGCTAGAACAAACGTTGTTCCGAGAGATATAACATCAAATGAAAAAAAATACGTCATTGGTTTAAAAAAAAACTCAAAATAAAGTTAAAAAAGTCGGGATTATCGTTACTCCTTACAACCCAGACACCGCGCTTGCACTTCAAAGTAGTTGTGGCACGGCGGCACGCCAGTTTTGTAGCAGGTGTGGGAATACGCGGCTTCCTGACTTTTTGAAAATTTACTGTTTTGTTGTTTTTTCAAAAACCAATGACGTTTTTTTTATTTGATGTTATAGAATGTTGGTAGACCATGATCTGAACAACGTTTTTTCTAGCGTTAAAACGATTAAAAAGTCACGGTCATATAAGGTTATACTAATTTACTACCCCCACTTTGACGGTCAGTCATTAAATGATACATACTATAGGTATATTAATATTAAATTTGTCTATTTTCAGTGAGATCTTGCGTGTCATCGATTCTCTGCAATTGACTGATAAAGCCAAAGTTGCTACACCCGTCAACTGGAAGGTAATAACACCATTTATTAATTACTTCAAACTCGTAGTCAGTTAGCTGAAGTGCCAGTCGGCAGTCAACACCACTCGAAGTGGGGATAACCGATGGGAAGGGGCGGCGAATGAACAGAACAAAACGCGAAAAAACTAAGTGTGCATTTTTATGGGAAAAATAAAAACTAATATTGTATTATTATTATAGTCCTGTTGTAAATACTAATTTTGGAGCCGATTAATGATAATATTGTGTGATAAAATATAACTAGTTGAAAACATTTCAATGAAAAAACATTGTATTTACCTGTAAAAACTATTATTTTTGTGGGTTATTTCTATCTATGACTTAACGTTCATAAGTCATTAGGAGGAGAATAAATGATTTATTATTATTATTTCGTTTATTTATAATTTTTACATATTTAATTCATTTTTCAGTGCCTTACTAGGGCCTAAACTGAATAAATGACTTTTTTATTTAGATTTTATGCACGTAACAATAGCTCAAGGACAAGTCACCATGTCTATAACATACAGTTTTCTAGTTTTATTTGCACAATCTTATCATTTTAACACCAAAGTACTCAGAATACTTAACTCGAAAAAATATTTGGCTCACGTCAAAAGTGTATATGCATCTCTTTCTCTCGCAAAGTGTTCATAAGGGTTGTGATATCTCTTTTCATCTCGTCGTGGGCCTGCTTAGTGTAGCGAAAATATCTTAAGCCTCTGGGCTTCCCTGACTTAGCTATACTCTATGCGATATAGGATGGTGCGTGTGACACATAGTATTTTGTGAGATATCTCACCGCTCAATGATTATTTCTTTATTATACAGGGATATCTTAATAAAATAAAGGATAATGATGTATTATGTGGAATATCAGAGTATTCGAGTGAAATTTAACAAGATATGGGTTAAATACCTTGCATTTCCTTGCATCCTACGTTGAGCGGAATGTAGCTGTGTGTTCTTAGCAGAAAGTTGTGTTTCGTTTACCAAACTTTTTAACATTGTATGAGAAAACGAAACTAAGGGTCAGTTGCCACCGAGACGCGACGATGTTCGACGCCTGTGATCAGAATTGTAAACATCATCTATGATTATAACTAATTGAGGGCAGGAAAATCCCGCTAAAGAGTCTTTTAAGCTATAATAATCGGTTAAACTGTACCCTGAGTGAAATTGACGTTAAATTTTGATATTTATATCAAAATATCAGATAATAAACAAGTTGGTTGCACTTACTAGACACTTGCAACGAAAAATGTTTAGAAACAATATCCGCTAGTTTCAGTTGACCGCTATTTTGTGTTTACAGACAGACAAACAACTTTGTATTCCACAATATCGTTATTAAATATTATGAAATACAAACTGGTGTCGGTAAAAGCATACCAACACTGTAACTTGGTACTTTCTACATACTAGATTTAATAGGCTAAATACCGCATGGTCATCAAAAATATGTAAAAGAGTACAGACGGTAACATCGTACAGTAGTACCCAACTGATATGGCTTACCGATGTACCTGCGCAGAAGATATATATTTTCAAAGCGCGGGAAATGCTATTGGTCGGCAGCTGCCGCCATGTGTGCGGAGGGGCGTGACTTGCGAGTGAGACGGAACTAACAGCTGCACTGTATTATGAACCTTATAATAGTGGTCTAAGGTTGAATAAGTTTTAAGTATTATTTCGTTAATCTTCGGGCAATACTTTCTTTTCTGTGCGAACGAAGATTCACGACGCGCCTTACCAGTTGGGTACTACTGTAATTGATGTATTTTTGATCCCAACAGGCGGGCGATGACTGCATGGTCCTGCCGACTGTGCCAGAGGACCAGATAGACAAAGAGTTCCCCCAGGGAGTCAAGGTCGTCAAAGTCCCCTCCGGCAAGCAATACATACGGATGACCACTTGTCCCCAGTTCGACGCCTAGCTTGTATACTAAACTATTAAACATTATGTTATATAATTTCTTGTGGGAATACATTTATATTGTGATAAATTTATCGTGACTGTAACCAAACAATAAAAGTTAAATATATTTGTTATAAAAGCTTTGGATTTGTTGATTTTAGATGTTTTCTTTCATTGCCATTACAACATGTAGCATCATATATATCGTATAACATAGGTAACTAATGATTATTTCAGTACTTGTTAATTGGTAAACTGTTAATCAGTTATATCCCAGGGAGAAAATATCAAATACACAAACTTTATTGTAACCCATTAATTAAGGTTCCGATTTTTTAAACGCTTTTTACATTTACATACATTTTGACGGGCCAGATGGCGCGGTTGGTTAAGACTCCACCAGGTCAAGATTCCACCTATCACGCCGCTGGTCGTGGGTTCGATTCCCACACAGGACATGCATTTGTGTGCATAAACATGTCTGTATGTCCTGAGTCTGGGTGTAATCTATATATATAAAAATCAATGCCACTTTTCGTTGCAATTTTATAACTCAAGAACGGGCTCACCTAATGTTTAGGCTTTGTTCGGACTATTTAGTAGATGTTTTATGTGAAGTTTGCACAAAATCGGTCGAGCGGTTCTTCATTTATCACATTTTTTGTAACAAATTAATTCAGTAAATGGCGGATCATTTTGTTAATGGGGATTTTGCTGTCAGGTTATGGTAGGGTAGGGTAGGGTACTGCTTAGTTTGAGATCAGATGAGCTTGTGTGAGGAATGTCCCAGGATATTGTATTTATTTATTTATTTACCTCTCGGATGGGATATCCGATTCGAAGGAGAACGCATTTGAATACCTAAGTAAAACAAGATTTTTTTAAACAAATAAAGCAATATGTAACAACCACATGATGATGGGATGGGATGGGAGGGGATGATGAAGCCGAGGATGGAACGGAGCCTCAGTTCAGTGGGAGGCAGCACCAACTGAGAGACCATAGTGGGCTAGTAGCGCTGATTTCATTATTATTATTATCCTGTGACATTCTTCACACAGCTACCTGATTCCGAACTAAGCAGAGCTTGTAATATGGATACCAGATAACTGATATACTAAATATTATATATACATAATGTTGCGCAAGATCTTAAACATAGTTATTATAATTATGTAAGGCTGAAAAAGTAAAATGTATGAAATTATTCTACAACATAATGAAAATCGAATGTTTATTCAAGTGCTGGGTGAGTCACATTATTTATAACTTTCCGTTTGGTCAAGTGCTGAATTAGTAGGTTATGGAGCTACGTGAGAAATTTTATTAATAAGGGGGTAGGTATAGACACAGGTAATAGGCACTTTTCTATCTATCTCACTAATATTATTAATCTGAAAGTTTGGATGTTTGCTCTTCATTCACTAGAATCATCGACGAATACTAGAATTGTCGACGATCCCGAGCTCACAAGCCGTTTAGAGCTCCTCAGTCTGAGGAGAGACTTTGCCTCCTTATGTGTATTCTACCACTTGTACAATTGACAGTGTTCTGAAGAATTGTTTAAGATGCCTATACGGCTACCTTCTATCATCGCAACTCTCGCCATCGATGGGGAGTACATCCTCAGCCCTCACATATTTTAAACAGAATTGTATCGAAATGTGCGGTCTCAAAGGTGGTTTTCCCGACGCGGTTTTCCCAATGGAGTACAGCATGGGGTTCTTCAAAAAGGGTGTGAAGAGATTTCTGCAGGTTCGGCAACGCGCGAGTAACACCCCTGGTGTTGCAAGCGTCCATAGGCTGCGGTAACCGCTTACCATCAGGCGGGCCGTATACTTGTTTACTACCGAAGACAAAAAAAATATTAAAAAGCTTTCTATACTCCTATATAAATGTATATACACTTTAACTATGTCATTCTCCATCGTGCTCGCACTATATTTATGAAGAGGTACCTACATAGATTTTTCTTTACATATTAATAATCTAGATAGCACATAGATATCCGAGATGGAGTAGCGACCTGGACGCTCACCTTCCTTAAATTTAGATATAGGTAGGAACAAGAGAGAGAGACCAATAATATTTCAGAATGGAATTCATTTTCTGAATTCACAGCTTCGTAATTTCATTAAATAAAAAGGATTTCAGTTCAGTGCTCGCTATATATTATCCCGTATAGCAACAAAATTACAGCTTTTCATATTAAAGAAAATTTTGACGGGCCAGTTGGCGCAGTTGGTTAAGATTCACCTTACGCGCCGCAGGTCGTGGGTTCGATTCGTACACAGGAAATGCATTTGTGTGCATGAACATGTCTGTATGTCCTGAGTCTGGGTGTAATTATGTATATTAAGTATGTATTTACAAACAAAAAGTAGTATATGTATTATATCAGTTATCTGGTTTCCGTAGTACAAGCTCTGCTTAGTTTTGGATCAGATGACCGTGTGTGAGGAATGTCCCAGGATATTTATTTATTTTATTATTAAAAGGTATGTCTCCTCGGCAAAAATGTATAAAAAGTTGCACTTTTTTTTTTTTCGATTTCGATGTTGGTCCCTTATAGTAACAGTTAATCGTATTTATACACTTTACGAGTATTTTTTTTTGATACGATTAACTCGGTATACAAGCATACGGCCCGCCTGGTGGTAAGCGGTTACCGTAGCCATATGTACGCTTGCAACACACGAAGCATTGCTCACGCGTTACCGACCTTTCCCCCTCTCCTAGGAGCTCTGGCGACCTTACTCACGCGCAGGAACACAACTTTACACAACAAAGTACTTACTTACCTAGACGAGCTGCTCTTTGAGCGAATAAACGCTATGCTCTACCTCTCTCAAGTTTCGTTTATTGTCGTATACCTAGCCGTATCCACTCCGTATATTAACATTGCTCAAGTGGCCTTTTCGTTGCCCCAATGAACCTTCTCTATAATTTGGCCGGCAGTTCTTACACCTGATGGGTGGTCAATAATTCACCTTCTTTGCATACTGAAACTCAGTAAGTATGTATCTCTAAAATACTCATCTCAAAAAAACGTGTTCCTAATTATTTTGGAGACATACCTTAGTAGGTAATAGTAGGTATATTAAAAGTATTAACGATTGTAGTTAAATAGTAACATGCCTCGATTTTTTATGTAACCAAGTTCCAGTTTTTTGCACTTAGCGTGAACATATGCATGCCTATATAGGTATGCTAAAAATCTCAAAATATCTACTATCTTAATTCGCGAACCACCTACGAACCTGAATATAATATAATCGAAATACCCGATTTGTAGGTAAGCTGTCGTACCTAGTAGCTGTAGGTAGGTACTATATATATTACTACGCATCGTATAACTAGATTATATGTATATGTGTGAGATTGTGGTCAAATTCAAGCCACTACAACGAACAAAAAAGCAAAGAACAAGAAGATTCCCATTTAAAATGTGGTTTTGATGTTTTATATGTCGTTTTTTTAATATTTTTATTTTAGCTTTATGGTGCAACTCCGTCCGTATGTCCGTCTGTCACAGCGGTATAGGTATTTCTCTTCTTAGTAACTTTAAACTGACACTGATTTGAAGTCGGCGAAAGAGTACGTATTCCATTGAAAATATTTTCGCGCGTCCAATAAAGGGTCATCGCTCACTATATCAGCACAGCTCCATCGCAGCAGCGGCCCGGCACCGCCTCATCTCAATACAACCACTATCTGCCAGCGCGCCGCCTGCGAGGTGGCAGCTCGCGGGCGGCGGCGCGGCGATGGTGAAATTTGGGAGTGCGACTTTGGCAAGATACCGCTTGCTGGCGTCACGCAGCTAGGAAGCCTCCTACCTACCGCTACATCTCGCTGGTAGCGTGTAGGACTAGTGGCTTGTAGCGGCAAGTGCGCTTGCCGCGAGGCGTCAATTATTTTATCTAGTCATTGTAAATTTTACTTTAACGCATACGATTTCAAGGCCACACTTGCATGGCTAGGTAAATGCCGAGCCGTAGCCGTGCTGTTATAGGGAGCGGTGACCCTAAGACTGGATACATGCGTTGGGGGTGTACCACGCGACCAAGGGTTAAGGTTGTATGAAATATATCGCTTTTTGGCGATAAGACCGCCCATTGTCCAGTAACTTAACTGTACTCTTGTATATTTTGTTAATTATGTTTATTTTCTTTCCGGTAGGTATATACAATAAAAAGTTATCTATCTACTGCAGTGATAGACAGTTTATGAACAGCAGGCTGCGGTGCATTCCATCAGGTGCGATGGTGAGCACGCCGCGCCGGCCGCTGCACCAGAGCGGTCCCAGCGGCAGCGCGGCGGTGGCGGCGCTAGGCGCGGTGCTCGGAGCGGCCTAGTGAAAGCTCACACTTTCATCGGAGTGGGGCAAGCGCCCGCCACAGCCACAACAAAAGTGAACGTCGTCGGTAGCGTAGTATAGCACGCTGCGAGTCGAGCCGTTGGCGTCACAGTACGTCTTTGAGCGTGTCCCGCGCGTCTCGTGCGTACCGTTCCGTGATGTCAAAGTGGTGGATGGTGGTGTTGCTTGCGGCGGGTGCGGCGGCGGCGGGCGGCCGGCTGCCCCGCACCTCGCCGCCCGCGCCCCCAGCGCCGGCGCCCCCCTCGCCCGCGCCCGCTCCCCGCCTGCCCCCCAGGAACATCACCCTGGCCACCAGGTCCTCAATCAGGAACAGGTCAGTACTAAAAGTTCGCACTACACCGCCCTTATAATGTCAACGTATGCCATTACATTGAAATATAACCAAGAACTAAATATAAGAAACAGGAAAAGTACCTAAGTTTAAAAAATATATAGGTTTTACCTAGGTAGCCTATCTATTTAATAATTTTGCGAACAGAACCTCTGTTCAGCAACTAAATCATGCGGTTAAGTACATAAGTATTATTATGTAATGAATGACTGTACCTATAGTTTGTACTTATTCGATGTAGGTACCGACACTACCGACTTACTTGACCTAAAGTTTCGGTTGCTATTAATATGATGTCTGCTAAAGGTTTCGCATTGAACGCGTATTATGATATTCTAGTGTCCGTGCCATATGAAGCAACAGTGTGCTCGGAGCTTTTGTGCGCAAAGTTGTGAAGTACGACGACTGCACACAACGACCGATACGAATATCAATGAAATGCACTGTCCTAATTCTGATATTATTTTTTATTATCTTCGCAACATATTCCATTTTCATATAGCCCTGAAACGAGTTCAGATAAGTTCATTGGGTTCTTCAGAATTGAATATCATGCAAGTATACAAAATTGCATGCATAGAGCTGTCAATAAACATGATTGTCGTTAGTATTTCACCAGACCCTTAGTTTCTTTTGGGCTTTATTAAGTAAGCCTCAAATAATTGCCTTTTCGGCGAAGGAATACACGGTTAGAATATCTGTATATCAGCAGAAGTAAGTCAATTATATGTGGGATGATATAAACTTAGTATGTTTCATATAATTCTTTATAATATTAGCGATAAATGAATCTAGGTACTGTTCTTGATACAGCGAGCAACAAAGCAGCGTAATAAAAACCGACCTTATTGTCCCTTTTTAACCAACTTCAAAAAAAGGAGGCGGTTCTCAATTCGTCTATTTTTTTTATGTTTGTTACCTCATAACTCCGTCATTTATCAACCGATTTGGAAAATTCTTTTTTTGTCTGAAAGAGTACACTTCCCGTTTGGTCCCATTGTCATCAGATCAGGATTTCATTACTTCTTAGTGTACTTTGAAGTCGGTTTAAGTTTTTTTGTAAAACAGTACAATTATGCGATAATTTTGTTATTTGTCATCATATTATAATTGACGATTTTTTCTTATTTTCTGTTTATATTATTATGAACCTTACATATTTAGTACCTATTTAGCTCTATTGCACATAAATACCCAATATTTTTTTGGACCTCCATTGTCTTGTCATAAATCAGCGTACGAAATACGATAGTCTTTAACACCCACGCACTACTAATAAATAATATCCTGACTAAATTTAATTTAGATTAAAAATATCGTATTGAATATTGACACCAAATGCCGTATTTTAGTCTTGGTATCTGCGAAAGGTGCAGTTCTATCGTAATAAGCTTTATCATACAGAGGTGTCCTATTCACGTTTCTAATGTAACAATTTGGTTTTCATCACGACGGACTTATAATATCAAATATCAAAAATAATGTAACATTATAATTTGTCTTTCACTTCTCTATCCAGTGCGTAGAGAAATTATACAATACCTAACTTTTACTTATACTAGATACCATGCGATACACCAGTTTTCAGCAGTTTCACTAACCCCCCCCCCCTCTAATTTACCTCTTTACAGATGAATCTTCCAAAAATCCTTTCATAGACTACAAAAGCAACCAATGTATACCAACTTTAAAGTTAAACGAGATTCGAGACACGCAGTCATTTTTAGGGTTCCGTAGCCAAATGGCAAAAAACGGAACCCTTATAGATTCGTCATGTCTGTCTGTCTGTCTGTCTGTCTGTCTGTCTGTCTGTCTGTCTGTCCGTCCGTATGTCACAGCCATTTATTTCCGAAACTATAAGAACTATAATGTTGAAACTTGGTAAGTAGATGTATTCTGTGAACCGCATTAAAATTTTCACACAAAAATAGAAAAAAAACAATAAATTTTGGGGGTTCCCCATACTTAGAACTGAAACTCAAAAATTTTTTTTTCTTCAAACCCATAAGTGTGGCCGTCTTTGGATAGGTCTTCAAAAATGATATTGAGGTTTCTAATATATTTTTTTTCTAAACTGAATAGTTTGCGCTAGAGACACTTCCAAAGTGGTAAAATGTGTGTCCCCCCCCTGTAACTTCTAAAATAACAGAATGATAAATCTATAAAAAATATATGATGTACATTAAGGTGCAAACTTCCACCGAAAATTGGTTTGAACGAGATCTAGTAAGTAGTTTTTTTTTAATACGTCATAAATTGAAATTAATATCAAATACTCAGGTCTATACTACCATTTACTTATATACCTACAGGTTTGTACGGAACCCTCGGTGCGCGAGTCTGACTCGCACTTGGCCGGTTTTTTTTTAATGCTTGACGTACTACTTACATAAAATTTTTCAGGACACTAGCCTATTATGTATAGATAGATTATTACAATATTCGTACCTACTTACTACCGTCGCCTGATGATAGCTCTTTATCTTAGTCGGATTTTAGAAGTGCTTGTAAATAACATAACAACGAACAACAAAATATCGAATGATCTTGGTCTGCCATGTCGACGCTTGTGATTTACTTTAAAGCTGAGATATAGAAAGTGTAAATCGATTAAGCTTGGAGCGAGAACTATGTGGAGCTATTCCAGTCTTTCACCGCTGAAAGAGATATTTGCCACTTTAATAACAGTGTACCGCTAAGACTTTGTTGCTAGAAACTGCATTTATTACTTTATGGTCGGATTATTCAAGATTAGGTAAAAGAAAGGCGTGTGTGCTCTTGTATTTGAAATTAACTTTTGTATTGTATGTACTTTTCAGAGGCATAGATTTCCAGAGGTTTATCCAAAAACCCTGTGACAAATATAAGTGCTGATATTGGAATATTGGAATGCTAATAAGATCATTATTTATGAGTACTTTCTGTGGTTAGCGGCAAGCTATACAGGTGTTTTTTTTTCTAACCAGTTTTGGTTAATTCTAAGCTACAGGGGGCCAACCACAAGCTCTTAAAACAATATTATTATAACCTTATTTGTGTTTTGTCTTGTTTTGACGCCGGATGACAAGGAAGGACAAAAGACAAATAAAGTTATTATAATAATGTATTAAGAGCTTGTGGTAGGCCTACTAGTCTTAGAGAAAAACGCTGAAAAAAACAAAGAGATGATTTTTGAAGAAAATAAACGTGGCATTAAAATTTATTTTAAAGAATGAGTATGACAATCTTGGTCACAAGTTTTAGATAAAATTAGAGGTCAATTTTGATAACTTCTAGCAACCTGTTACCAAAATTGTCATACATAATTTTGGTCTTGTAACGTAGAAGCAGGAAAAGAAAAATAAAATTAAAAAAAATATCTGCGAAAATATATTTTTTTTATTTTCTTCATAATTCAGCTCAATGTTCCTTTCAGCGTTTTTCTCCAAGAACTGTAGCTTAGAATTTACCCAAACGGGCAAGAAAAAAAAACATGCTGTATAACCAACAAATCACTCATTATATATTAAGTCACTGAAGGTTGCTGGTACTTATAGCACAGGGTTATCCTATTTTAAGTACCAGCTGTTCTATTAATATTGTTATAGTGATTTTTATTTAACCATTGTCAATACCTACTTTATTTTGTAATAGATAAATATTATCTTATCTTATCTATCTTATTTTATAGGTATCGTTTTTATTATGATCAAATTATGACAAAGTTACCCATAAAACACAGTATTGGCGTTATTGGGCACTGAATTCCTTACTTATATAATCATGGTTATTAATTTATAGTATTTAGTTTTAGTTTAGTTTATTACTAGTGGATTGGATACTAATCCCGCTGTGGATTAAGAAGTAGAAGCCAATATTCAGTAGCATTTTAATTCCACGTTTTCATTGGTTGATAAAATACAACTTTTTTGTTATATTAATATTAATTCATGGCTGCATTAGGTAAAAGTATAGTTATGTACAATGATTAAAAGTTTTTTATTGAAGATGCGTGCGCGCAAGTCGCGAGTCACTTTCCAAGTTTCCACTCGTTCGCTCACTCCATTATTTACTGTCAGTGTCGTGTTATTTTCATTACATATTTCTATAATTTTTATTATTTATCGATAGACATGTGAACATGTAACTTTGGTAATTTTTTGTTGGGTGGCAAGCACAGAACCATGGCCACATTCACTTCCTCCACAGAGTGTATGTATATTCGAATGTAAATACTTTGGTATGCTTATACAATATTTTTGTGCTATTTAGCAGGTAATGATATTTGATTGTGTGCAATTAATTTTGCGGTTCAACTGCGTGCGACAAAAAATGCTATAAAAATGTTCTGATATGTTTTGTGACCATTACCGCACGTACAAATTCTGTTGCAGTATTTTTACAGTATTTTTGCTCAAGTCACTTTTAATATGAATACTTTACCTACTTGAATTCGATAAGCCTTATTTCGTGAGTTGGCATTTTGTGTACCAAAATTATAAATATTAATGTAACCGCAGCCTAATATAACTACATATATGTAATTGCTTATGCACTATCCATGCAGGTCTATTATAGAATACACGATACACCCAAGTTAGGCGGGACCACCTCAAGAGAGCATGATGAAACTACGATCGCATATAGATATACAACGAAATTGCTCTAATTACACCTCAAAATAAATAATCTAATAATACCTACATAAAGAATGTAAGTGCAGTCCACTTCAGATACTAATTGTAGAGTAGAATTTGACGCTTGTAATGTAATTTTCAGAATGTTTCTGCCAAGGCAACTTTCAGTAGCATCTAGCCATTCTAGCCCGAACACGCTCTTGAGTGATTTTAAGCTTTAAGTACGAACAGGTGGACGTTTGAGGCGCAGCCTGCTACTGCTTGCATTGAGATCAAGGTCACGCGCTGGCATTATTGGTGATCTAACGCTAATTATTAGCTCTAAAATCGATCGTTGTAGGTACTATGAAGTATGAGTGTATTACACAATGTTATAACCCTACGAAGAACGGACTCAAGGTTGCTCCAAATGAAATAAACCTTCGAAGGCAGACATTCATGAGGCCAGTTATTGGGACGGGAACGCATCTTATAAGCAGTCTCGATATCGTCGGTTTCAATTCAAATCGCACAGTCAATTATGTTTGGTTACATTATGAGTAATAAACTCGTGAAATAGTTGTTATCGCGTGCTTAAACGGTGAACATGAAGGTTGCCTATGAATAAATATACCATCTGATAACTAACGCATAAAGCGCGTGCGATCGCATCACAGTTTTCGAAGGGACAGTCAGCCGGCCAAGGACTGCGAGCGAATGTATGGCACTTCACGCATGAACTTTGAGGCTGATTTCAAAAATGTTAACATTGCACTTTTCAGTGCATACGGCCTTTTGGTTGTGTTTGTCTCCCTCGTGCATGTTGGCGGACCTGTATGCGCAGTGGCACCGCACCGCCCGGTCGCGTCCGATCCGCCTAAATGTCAATGTCGGCTTATGTTGATACAGGAAGAAGTGGCTGGGCGTATAACGATGCCAACTCCGGCTACTTGTATGTATCTATAACAAGGACGCCGGCTGTGACAAGGATATTGCCCATGTGTTGGTAATTGATTGCTCTATATGTACCGAGTCAGAAATGATAAAAATGTTTCAGTAAAAGGGCTACAGATAAACCTGAAATGTTAGCTGTAACTAGAGTTACCTCGTTTGTGCACAAGGTAATCTGCTCCATGAGAAATTAATCTCCTGTGAACGGTGATGCATCGATAATGATCAAGCGCATTCGAATATGGCCTTGCATCTTTTGGATAAATCAGAAGCTGCGTGTAATTAGAAGAGTGGCGTTCCATAACCTAGATGCATACATATGGATAGCTGTTTTAGTAGGTACGATCGTCGACTGTCATTACTCGGATCTTCTTCGAATTAATTAAAGCTACATTGGCATTAGTTGCAATACAATATTTTTTACTGAGGCTTACTTACCACTATCTCACCATAATAGGGGACGATATGTATGAAAGTAGTAAGCACTCGAAGCCTTTTATGGAAAATGGATCCCAAGTGCTTAAGGGTAGCAGCCAGGCCGATAGGACTCGAAACACCGACCTTTGCTACGCCATTAGACGTCACTAGGCAGTGGTAGTTATAAATCAGTAGTTATCAACGCCTTAATCTTAATATACTGACTGCTAAAACAGATTGCTGTGCTATAATACCTTTTATTAGTAGTACTTCATTCTAAGTAAATTATCAGTGGTAGATCGGTCACCGGTTGCCGGAACCAATTCGTTATAGGTCCACATAAATTAACGAGTATAATTTCAACAGTGGACTTGCTAAGGACTCATTTATTGACTGCTCTCTCAAGCATAGTCGATATTGAGACATGAGGCTATAAAAAATAATGTCGACCTTCGTAATTGCAATTGGTTTTTGTCAATAGTTTTTATTTAATACTTATATTTTATTATTACCGTCTATTTCGATTTCAAAACTGTTATTGTCATATCAAGAACTGTAGAATATAGAATAGAGTTCCGGCTTTAAAGTATGGTCACAACTCCGGGCTGGTTAAAATTTTGTTTATTCAATAGCGTCAAATTTTGGGTTAAATTGAGGTACGATCAGGTTAACTTGGGGTTAAAATTTTAACTCAGGCTGACGCCACACACACTCACCAGTACGGACTATAATCATAATCAGGTGAAATATATTTCTTGTTATTGTTATTAATTAAAAGTTATATCCCACCCACAGGCAATTTTTTGCCAGACGCACGTTTCGGAAGTTTGCTTTGGCTTGGAAGAGAGGCAATAAACTCAGCAATTACTCTTTTGTTGGTGTTTTTAACGTTCCCGCATACCTATTTCGTTGCCAATATCCTGAACTAATTTACCACTTGGTTTGCAACTGTACCGACACTATTAATAATTTCATCATTAAACGAATTGACAAGGAAATACCGAGCTACAATCAGATTTTTTATACTTATCCTTCGAGCATGCTATTGTTTCAAAGCGTCCGAGGTTTCGATTGTCTGCCTCTGTCCTACAAATGTTTTATGTAGATTATTTTAATCAATAATTCTGCAATATCTCAAGGGATTCCTATATGTATGTAAATAGATAGTTTCAGTGAAATCGCAAGAAACTTAGGTAAGTTGTGCTCCTTAGGTTTATACGAAGAATGCATTATCTATACCTACTACATCGCGAATAAAGCCAATATATTGTAATAAAATATAATTCTCGACAATTTGCAACGCAAACTGTCGGTCAAGAAGGCTTTTAGTAAGAATTGCCTTATTACGTCACACCGCCACCAGGAAACGGGGTCATATTGTGATTGATCAAATTGATATTATATATAGTGATGTGTGTTCCTGTAACTTTCAACCCCCTTAATATTATAATGTATGGGAACAATGCTTGGTTTAAAGGAACCTTATTATAGGCAATCAGTTATCACTGCTATCTGCAGGCCTCATTTAAATTCACCTGCACTCAACAAGTTTTACTAGAATGGGACCAAATCTGAAACCGGGAAAATACAACTTTTCATCCATTTTGATTATAGTTATGATTAGCAAGAATTATCGTTTCGAAAAATCCTAACTATCCTAACTTCCTAACTAATATTATAAATGCGAAAGTGAGTTGGTTTGTTACACCTTCAAGCCTCAACTGCTGAAGGGATCATCATGACATTTGGCATGCATATAGCCTATGGTATGAAGAAAGACATAGGCATACTTTTTATCCCGGGAACGCGGTTGAAACCGCGGGGGACAGCTAGTGAGTTAATAAAGCAGTGTAAGTGAATTAAAATGAACACTGTGTAGGTAAAAAAAAACATTATTGTACACACCACATACATACAGTAGAAAAAATTATAATAAAAGTATAAGTTTTTTTTATATTATTTATTACCGTTTTAAAAATATAAATCAATAACAAACATTATTAGACAGCATTTGAAAACCACAAAGGTTTGTAGCAATGCTGAATTTAGTCTACATCTAAATTAATATAAATGGTAATCTAAATTATACAAACATTTAGTATAGGTATAACATTCGAACAAGTTAACCGAGGAACAAGATAAGTAGCAGTTCTTTCGCCATAAGTACATATTGTTTGCGCGAGTCGTACAAAGTCGGTTTTGAGCGACCGCTCTCGTGTACACAGAATGTTTCATTTCTTTTTTAAGATCGCCTTTTTTTCGTCGTGGTTTTATTTGGTTTTACAATATTTATTTTATTATATAGTACGCAACAGATTTGGCGTGCGACTTGAAAATTATGTAGGTAAACATAGTAATTCCCTGTCGTTTTGTGTTGTTGATTGCCATTATGGTAGAGCCTGCCCAATATTTATATCAATGCAAATGTTAATATTATAGACATATGAATATTCATACATATGTAAATGGAATAGTAATTATGTGTGCCCCTCAAATTTGACTTTCGACTTTTGCGTCCGCTCGCTTTCATCGGGTTAGTTAATAAACTGAAGCCGTAGTATGTATTTTAACTGTAGTATGTAGATTCAGGCTAAATATACTATAACTATGTGTTAGCAATTAGTATATAACAATTTGATAAGGAAACCATTTTGTATAATAATTCGTTACATAACGTATAGTATAAAATTAAAAAGAAATTAACAATAAATAGAAATGGCATGGCAATATCTATAAAGCCTGTAGGCTGGTGGAGAAGATAATCTGGTTTTAAAAAGCAAGCAGTAAAACAGTATGAACTGAAATTGCGTAGCTTCCGATTTGCCATGGCGTGTTAGTAGTTATACCACAGGTTTTACCGTGCAATTCTGCTACCAAGGTCCGATAGAGTACTTCAAGCTACTTCACGCCCCGCGGTTTTACCTGTGTTCTAAAGTTTTCCCGGGAAATACAGAATATTTTAAAGGAAAATGCCTACATAACCATTTCAGTAGAAAGAATTTGTTTATATGTAGGGTATAGGTAAGGTATTTAATTCATTGTTTCACACTGTTTTTTACATAGTATAATTTAATATCATATTTACTATACATGGAAAGACATTAGAAGAAATTTTCTTCTGAATCTGAAAATTTTACTTATAATTTAAACTATTAACATTTTGGATTTATTGTATCCATTCACTACCAAAGTCTCCTTTAAAACGGTGAATTATAATTCACAATAACCTCGTAACATTGTAAAAATACGTAAGTAAAAGTAACCTAATAGGATACTGTGATATGTAAATCGTGCTTTGCTCTGAGACCAATAGGTACTTTATCACCTGCCTTCATTACTGTGTGTAGGTCTCTACATCCTTCATATCATGTCAACAATTTATGAACATTAATATTATCTATACAATAAATTACTTGCAACATGAATTTAATTACATAACGTAACGAATAATTTTGATATTGTAATTATACTTGCTGAACCGATAGACGTTATTAGTTAATCCAAAAGTCACATGGAAGAGTACAGAATTTCCGAATTTTCCGGACGTTTTCATTTTTTCTTTCCATTAAAACCTAAATCGGACTATTACGAATATAAAACAAGTGCGAGTCGGACTCGCACACGAAGGGTTCCGTACAATATTAACTAAATCAACTTCGCTATGAAAAAAAAAGCCTAAAAGAGACGTTTCTTCTATGTAGCGCCACCTTTAATTTTTATTTTAAATTCTTTTTTTTATTTGTTGTTAAAGCGGCAATAGAAATACACATTCTCTGAAAATGTCAGCTGTCTATATATCACCGTTCATGAGATACAGCCCACTGACAGACAAACGGACGGGCGGACGGACGGATGGCGGAGTCTTAGTATTAGGGTCCCGTTTAGCACCCTTCGTGTACGGAACCCTATAAAGGCAAAACAGTCCAGCCGTTCTCATAGAGATTACCAGAAGACAGCAATTTTCCGGACATATATCCGGAATTAAGGCCCGTCTGGGAAATAGGAACACGCGCGTGGCTTACAACGTTGGAAAATAGTATCATAGTAAATGTCAGGAAATCTTAGTTTAAAATCTGGCAACACAAGCGATGGGCTTACCAACTTTTAATTAATTTAAATAATATAATATTACAGTAGCAAAATAGTTACTCATATAACTTTAAAATTAATATAAATATCTTATTCATTGTACAAATTTTATCGTAGTATTTTTAAAGGTTTCTGCCGTTTGTAAGTAAAATTAACTACGTTTCCCCAATGCTGGAAAACATCGAACGAGTTTCCTTCAATCAAATCCTAATGATCATCATATCTTACTTATCATCCATTATTTTAGTGATATCTCATCATCAACGAAGTCATTAACATCTAATGCATAATATTTCCAAGTTAAACTGTCTAGAGGCGAGTTGCGAGTCGACTGTCGAAATGATGCCGAACATAATTTCTTAAATTGCGTTCGTTCGACGAAAGGTGATTTCGACACTAGTATTAGTGCTTGGAACCCGACACGACACGACCCGACAGATCATGCCAACAATTATTTATCGCAACCCATTTGTTCATAACACTGCAAGTCCGATACACATTAGGCTAGATCGTAGCTTTGAAAAAAGGATATAAAGGGTCTAAATGTCGTAATAGTGATGATAAGGTATAAAATTGCCTGCATCATGACTGCAGCGTGGTTGTTGAATGACAGACGAAACGGATCATCGAACAATAGTCAACAACCATGAATGTGCGCATAAATCATTATATTTACTATACGAATATGCATTGTACGAGCTTTGGTCAGGTTTTATAAAGCTCGAGGGGATTAAATTTCAAAACTGGCGACCTTCAAGCATCAGATTATCTAAACTTTTACATTTGAGAGACCGACATCTGGCTGAATGGAGGCTGCTACAGCAAATTAAGTTGACATTGTGTGACTGACCCGCTTGAGAAACCGACCAATGCTATGCATCTTTCCTTCAATGCTTCTACAAGGCTCTATCTATTGACTGGTGTTGTCCATTCGTTCTGCTAATCTCGAGTATTGTTGTCATGGGTGCTCAAATTTGTAGGAATGTCTCGTTCAAAGATGGCTCAGTTATTTCTGATTTATTGATAGTCTGTCATTGATGTAATTTTATTTGGAGATGTCACTACCAATTTAAATTGATTGATGGATCATAGAGACCTATAATTGATGACTACTTTAAATATTAATTAATAATACGATATTATTGGTAATCGCTTCCTGTTCCTTTCACTCGTCGAACTCAAACTTACTATGACAATAATCAAAATGACTGGCATAGACTGTGGGTTCAGTTCTCACTGTCGTTTAGTCACTGTGAAGCCACTGAACTAGAAGCAACTGGCTCTCAAGTGGATCTGCGGAAAAGCGATCTTTTCTTTCACTAAAAGCTGTATGTATGTATGTGTGTAGCACATTGTAAGATTGGAGATCTTGGCGGATCAGTTGGCGTGGTTGGTTAAGATTCCACCTATCACGCCGCAGGTCTTGTATTCGACTCCCACCCAGGCCATGCATTTGTGTGAACATGTCGGCATGTTCTGGCATGATCCGGCCAGAGTCTGGGTCATAATTATGTATTTACAACTATAAATAGTTAGAATATGTAGTGTTTAGTTCAGGTTTCCATAGTACAAACTCTTCTTAGTTTGGGATCAGATAACCGCGTGTGATGGATGTCCTGGGATTTATCATAGCCTGTTACAATATCAATAGTAGCGAGTACCTATTACTAAAGACTTGATATTCTTAGAAATAGGAGTTCACAGAATTTATATCAGAGTATATCTTACAAACATGTCTTGGTCGTGATCAGCTCCAGGCCGGCTTCTTTCATTCTTCTTTATAGCGTGAAGTAATTAAGAACCACGCGTATTCCTGGGATTTACTGTAAATCGTTTTTTAACTTAACCAACTTCAACTTTTTTTTTTTTATGTTTGTTACTTCATAACTCCGTCATTTATTAACCGATTTGGAAAATTCTTTTTTGTCTGGAAGGGTATACTTCCCGTTTGGTCCCATTGTCATCAGATCAGGATTTGATTACTTCTTAGTGTACTTTGAAGTCGGTTTAAGTTTTTTGTAAAACAGTCCTTATTTTAGATGATGATGAGATGAGATGATGAATTATTCTTAGATGTTGTTATAAGGAGACTATTGGCACCCAGCTGTTCGCGTGGCGCTTTATTTTGCACCTCAATAGCACAGACTCCAGCACGAGTTATGCACATTGTAGTTTACACAAAATTATGCCAGCATTTGTCCTTCATAAGCCATTCACAATGTAATAACATTAGGTGTTTAATAATACCCAATAATATCCGTTTGTGTATACTTATTTGTATTATCTTATATCGTTACACATAAATTAAGTAACGAAAAAATAAACTTGTGTATTTTCGTCCCACGGATATAGCGTTTTAAGAACAGAATTACGTCGTTTGTATCCTATGGGTATTAATGCTATTGATTCAACTGTTTTCGTTATGTTTTTATTGTTGACTCATCTAGTTGTTTGGATCAAATTTCGACCTTAGACGATAGAAGATAGAAATGACTTTCCATGTACAATAATACGCTTCATGCTAGTATGAACTTCCATCGGAAGACGCTTCACTTAAAAATAAGTGTTCAGGAAATTAAAACCTCTTACTGTTTAGTTTTAACAAACGATTTGTGGTAGATTGTAATTATATCGGATAAACTATCATTACATCTATCAATGGCTATTGTTTCACGTTGATCTATGAAGGAATGATAAGGTATATGTAGTAGTACTATGCTGTAGGCCCACACGACCTCGAATGTACCAGCTCGAGTATATTCGATAACAATGAGATTGTTGAAAACGTAAATTGTGATCGCCGAGATACTTGACGAAGGTTACTATGATTGTATCGTTAGAAAATTGTTAGTTTGTTCATTCGCAACAAGTCTTATCGTTCAGGATTTTCTTATGTTTATTTACTCAGAGCTTTAGTTTATACGGATTATACAGCAAGTAAATTATCAAAGGTTTATTTCATCGATTCATAGGTTTCTGAGATTCTAACAAACATACGAGATTATCGGGATCTTATAAACTTTATCTTCAATGTAGTCTTTATTAAAATTACTTAATGTGCTTCAAATGAGATGTTCTCGAACAATCTAAGCGGTAACGACCTCAGCTGCATAGTTTTGACTAAAATACAAGTTTCCACAAAAGGTAGGGATCTATTACCATTTATAAGTTTGCTGACCTTGCTTGGTGAAGAGGTACCTAAAGGATGGGATGTGTGACAAGTCAGCTTATCAGTTAATAGTATTGTACATATTCACTAATAAAAGGATAAGTATATAGGTAGTTATATGCCTGATACAATAAACCTCTTGTGTTATTTTGTAATTTGTGTCGGTATTCAATTCAAAATAATGCGAATTATTTAAATGAAACCATTTACTATAACATAGATTATGATCTGTTTATGTTAAATAATAATATTTTTATTTGTAAAAATACGCTTTCTTGCTTCTTCTACTTCCCTTTCGTATAAGTACCTTACCTTATTTTGAATTAATAATCTTATGGTTATGTATGGCATCTTAACATCTTTACAAACAAAACTTAACTCTTCATATTCTTTTTAAATTAGCATAATTGATTTGATATTTTAAATTACTACTTTGGCTCGCTGTTAAATATATATTGACATCAATTGTTATTTTTTATTTATTGCTAAGTTTCATATTATTCCTGATTGCACAGACAGATAAGAGTTTTGTTGTCTTAACTTTTTTTTTTTTTTTTTTTTTTTATACCACTTAGGTGGCAAACAAGCATACGGCCCGCCTGATGGTAAGCGGTTACCGTAGCCTATGGACGCTTGCAACACCAGGGGTATCACGCGCGCGTTGCCGACCCTGCAGAAATCTCTTCACACCCTTTTTGAAGAACCCCATGCTGTACTCCATTGGGAAAACCACGGCGGGGAGCTCATTCCACAGTCTGAGCGTCCGCGGAAGGAAGCTCCTTTGAGCCCGCACAGTACGAAACAATTCAGGTTTCAATATGTGAGGATGGACTCCCCGTCGATGGCGAGAGTTGCGATGGTAGAAAGTAGCCGTGGGCATCATCTTAAACAATTCTTCAGAACACCGTCCGTTGTACAAGCGGTAGAACACACATAAGGAGGCAAAGTCTCTCCTCAGACTGAGGGGCTCTAAACCGCTTGTGAGCTCGGGATCGTCGACAATTCTGATGGCACGTCGTTGAACCGAGTCTAAAGGATCAAGCTGGTATCCAGGTGCCCCCGCCCATAGATGACAGCAGTACTCCATATGAGGCCGGACTTGCGACTTGTAAAGTTGCAGCCTTTGCCCCGATGTGAAGTACTGCCTCGCTCTGTTGAGCACTCCGAGCTTTTTGGATGCCAGCTTAACCTTGTCTTCTAAGTGACTTCGGAACAAAACGTCGCTAGAAATGTCGACGCCAAGGATCCCGATGCTTTTGCTGATGTTCAGGGACGTGTTCTGGAACTGTGGAGCCACAGCAAATGGGGTTTTCTTAGCGGTGAACGCGCAGGCTTGAGTCTTAGTGGGGTTGAAATGGACTAGGTTTAGTCTGCCCCAATGGGAGACACTAGTTAGTGTACTCTCGATTTCAGACAACAGCCGTTCGCGGCTTTCCTCCACCTCGGAACGAGGGATATTAGCACGGCCCGTGTAATAAGCGTCCCCTGTACTGTCGTCCGCATAACAATTAACTCCAAACCCATTTTGAAGTAATACCATTTTTAAACGACTTCAAAAATAGGAGGAGGTTCTCAATTCAGTTGTATTTTATTGGCCCTGTTTCTATTGTACAACTAAACTAATTTTAATCTCACTATGTCTCTTTCTAACAAAGAACATAAGAAAAGGATGTAAGAAATTTAGTCCTGTCAAATTAGTCCAATGCTTGTTTTCAATATAAATTTAGTCGCCATCTATCGCGGTTACGCCTAAATACACGCAAAATAAGACGGCAAAGATTAATTTGACAGCTTTAAATATGTGCTATCCTTTTTCAATAATGTTCGTAAAAAAGAGATGAGATGTGACTAAAATTAGTTTAGTGCGATTTACAACAGAATCGGCACCATTGTCTCGTATCATGCGACCATTCAATATGTTTCACTAAACCATTTTCCGACTAAGCTAAATGGATTCAATATCAATTAATTAGTACGTTAGTTCATTAGGCCGTTTATGAATCCGTTATTTTGATATCCCAATGTTATTGATAATCGCGCATATCATCGACTGTTAACATAATATTTAATGCGGTAATAACTGGTGATTGGGCAAATCACTCCGGCGCAACGTCCCACGCAATAGGTCAATAATAAGTATCTGTTTCATTAATATTTATTTCATTGTCATCTGGTAGGTAATTCATGGATAATCTAGTTAATCGCTTAACTGCGCGTGCGCCTCTTTTGGTTTACACCGATATATTGTTTCGCAGTAAATAGGTATAGGTACCTATAATAAGTATGTGTGTCATATCATGGTTTTCATCATCTCTTTTCGTATTTCATTATCCCAGAAAATATATTCGAAGTTCATGTTTCTATTTAGTGAAATTTGACCTTGACCCTTTCATTTATCGCTCATAAGTTTTTTACTGAATAGTTTCTCACATTTTTTGTCTATTTCCTCAGATACTTACGTCGTAACGTTAGTGACGAATCAATGAAATCGTCAAGAAGTGATTTATAATTAAAAGCTTTATTTATTAGTTATCATGGTTAGTTATCCAGTAATAATTATAGTAACTACTAGACCCTTAATAAATAATTATGTTGTTTTTTTTGTATACGACTAAGTCGGCAAGCAAGCATACGGCCCACCTGATGGTAAGCGGTTACCGTAGCCATATGGACTCTTGCAACACACGAAGCATCGCTCACGGGTTCCGACCTTTCCCCCTCCCCAATGAGCTCTGGCGACCTTACTCACGCGCAGGAACACAACTTTACACAACATAAAGTTATTTGGCTGCGGTATTCTGTAAGGTGGAGGTACTTCCCCAGTCGAGCTGCTCTTTGAGCGAATAAACGCTACGCTCTACCTCTCTTAAAAATGCATGAATATGAATCATCGATTATGATAATAGCCAATCTAGAACAGTTATCCTGTGTGTCACAATTCAATTTTTGTGTTCTATTGCTGAGTTAAAAGTAGTCAATAATTATACGACACGTAATAATACATTGCAATTGTAACAATTGAAAAAAGGAGACAAAAGCATCGGTTAGTTACAAATTACTGTCGTAAGAGCTACAGGGTGTTACTAAATGAGCGCGTGCGACAGCGTCTATGAGCACGCGACGCCCCGCGCCGAAGTGACGCCGACGACGCCACTGCCTTCAACACCGGCTCTGTGCCGAACATGCAGCGGTGCGCCAACCGTCCGCCAGGTTACGATACGACCATTTTTTGCGCTTTAGAATTAGGAATAGCTGCGTAATCTCGGCTACGAGAGAGAATTCGATATAGTTCAGTTATTAGCACACAACGCCAATTCTGTTCACTATACATTACACTAAGATAATGATGTCTTTAAATATAAAAGGCCATGACTATAAGTTGTATGTGCGTCTGGTGTAAACACTTAGATATGTACGTACAAACTATAATTTGACTGTTTTACAAAAACCTTAAACCGACTTCAAAGTACACTAAGACGTAATCAAATCCTGATCTGATGACAATGGGACCAAACGGGAAGTGTAACAAACATAAAAAAAAAAACATACAACCGAATTGAGAACCTCCTCCTTTTTTTGAAGTCGGTTAAAAATATATCTTGTTTTCTTTCCTCACAGTATCATAGCGGAATGCGTGTCAGTTTTTTCTCAATTAAAGCGATAATCGAATTCCCCTCGACCTTTTTTTGGCATAACGAAACACGAATACCTTCCTATCCCACGTTAACAGCATACTAATCCGTCTCGATTAACGACTCATAACATCATATTATTATTTAGAACTGTATCTAAACATTATTTTTTATGTTAGATTTATTTCACTTTGCTGTAATAACAGTTCGTTTGAGTTCAACAAGTAGTGGAATGGTTAATTGTGCAATAGGGCAGTTAGCTAACTAAGGTACAAGTTTCTTACCGTATATTGACTGCTCTACACTAAGGCCTGTTTCTGCCGTGATCGACTTTGTAAGAAGCGGACGTTTCTGCGAGGAACTAATTGAATAATAACAATTATATTATTTATTATTATTATTTATTATTAGCCTATACTGTCCCACTGCTGGGCAAAGGCCTCCCTTTCCTTTATTATTATTTATTATATTATGTCTATTATATAACTTATATAACTTTTAATATGCTTTCACTTATTTTTATTATAATTATACCTTTACTATTTATTGCGTTTGTTTGACTAATTAACGTATTTAAATATTATTTATATGATTAATCTCGTCACACGGTTTCTTTATATTCATTTAATATGCTAAATAATTTTAATAGATGTGAAATGGAATCAACTTTTTTTTTGTAGTTACGTAGTTTTTACGGTTCCGTACCCAACGGGTGCCAACGGGACCCTATTACTAAGCCTCCGCTATCCGTCCGTCCATCCGTCTGTCCGTCCGTCTGGCTGGCTTGAGTCACGTACTTTGAATCCCTTGTTGCGCTCAGGATACAAAGAAACACTCTCGCCTTTAAAAATAGTTGTTTGAAACGACTATTTAATACTTCGCCTGAAGAAAAATAGAAGTCGATATATTTTATGTTAGCCACTGACATTATACGGGGTGGATACGACAATGAATGAAACCACGTAAAGTACTCATTAATACCATTAACTTTTACTATGGGCTTTCCATTCAAATATTAAACTTAATCACAAAAATTGCTTACATTTAGGCCATTACGGGATAGACAGAGAATATACTTAGGTACAATTTTATTATTATTTAACACTTTTTAGTGCAGGGCTTTTTAAAGCGTGTTGTTTTTTTAGTTTTTTTAAACTGTAATTTATTTTTTATTTTTAGTCAAAATAAATTATTCGTTCCATTTTATTATGCTTCAGTCTCACTCTACCATCACACTCTAAAAACTATATATGGCCAAAATGCACCCTAATATGATTCCAATACGCGAAAACACGGCTAGGATACGATGCTCCGCTATGGGGTTCCAGTGCCTACCCTCCGACTCCATCATCAGACCCTGAAAACCATACATGGTCAAAGTTCATCTTACGACAAATGAAGCAACCCCAAACACGGCTAGGATACGATGCTCCACTATGGAGTTCCAGTGCTTACTCTCCTGCTCCATCATCAGACCCTGAAAACCATATATAGTCAAAGTGCATCTTACGACAATTCCAACAAGCCCAAACACGGCTAGGAAACATTCCTCCGTTATGGAGTACCAGCGTCTACCTTCCGGATCCATCATCAGATCAGCTCGATGGTACCAAATTATGTATTGTCATCGGTACTTGATAAGTATGCAAGATTTCAGTTTAATCTGACCTTTGGAAATCGATGAAAATTACGTTTGAAGATTCCATTACATGCATACATGCATACAGGTGAAGCTAATAAAAGCGTGTTAAAAAAAACCGGCCAAGTGCGAGTCAGACACGCGCACCGAGGGTTCCGTACAAACCTATAGGTATATAAGTAAATGGTAGTATAGACCTGAGTATTTGATATGAATTTCAATTTATGACGTATTAAAAAAAACTACTTACTAGATCTCGTTCAAACCAATTTTCGTTGGTAGTTTGCATTGTAATGTACATCATATATTTTTTATAGATTTATCATTCTCTTATTTTAGAAGTTACAGGGGGGGGGGACACACATTTTACCACTTTGGAAGTGTCTCTCGCTCAAACTATTCAGTTTAGAAAAAAATGATATTACAAACCTCAATATCATTTTTGAAGACCTATCCATAGACACCCCACACTTATGGGTTTGATGAAAAAAAAAAAATTGAGTTTTAGTTCTAAGTATGGGGAACCCCCAAAATTTAATGTTTTTTTTCTATTTTTGTGTGAAAATCTTAATTGCGTTCACAGAATACATCTACTTACCAAGTTTCAACATTATAGTTCTTATAGTTTCGGAAATAAATGGCTGTGACATACGGACGGACAGACAGACAGACAGACAGACAGACATGACGAATCTATAAGGGTTCCGTTTTTTGCCATTTGGTTACGGAACCCTAAAAACTGGGATCCAGAGGGATCCCAGTTTTTTTGACTTGAAAGCAAGTCGGTCCTGGGAGATGACCATTCTTCTTTCTAGATTAAAGTTTGAGCTTTTTGGTTGTATCTGAAGTATTGCACATTATGTATTGTTATGTTATTCAATATGTATTGTGAATTTAACCTTGAGAATAAAATTATTTGTTATTTTCAAGCTTGTTGGATTAGTATCGTTGTAGCTCGATCGAATACAGACATTTTAAAATACGAGCATTATTTAGAAAATATAAATCAGTTGATCGTTTGGTACCATTGGATGAGATTTACTTAATAAACTTTAGTCCAATACAAAAAAAAAGTTTTGTTAGCATTTTGTCAATATCACACTTTTTTAATTAAAATAGTTTCGCAAAGTGTTTAAAGTTTAAATTAATTTAACAATAGCAAGTCGGGATCGTGCAGAAACTCTTGGTTGCATTAACTGGGCGAGGAAGGTCACCGGCGGGTTGCCACAGATCGCACCCGCAAAATTAACTATAACGGACTGTAATGGACCGTTTATTCAAATTTACGATCAAATTCACACAACCAATGCATTAAATGTGCGAATTCACCAAAAACAACCGTACGTAGTTGCCGTAAATTACAAAATATTTCGCTCAGGTATCACGAGTGGGCGAATAACACCCGTTCTTTATTTTACTCGTAGTCCAATGTAATGTAAACAAATAAGGACAGATACTTTGTGTTATCAAGCATTATACTCTATCAATGCTGCGTCCATGCTACGCAAATCGATTACGATTCGAGCCACGAACGAACCTACAACGAGCACGATGCGAATCCCTTTGTTCGTGAAAAATCTGACAATCGCGCTCGTTCGAGTCTCGCAAGCCCGTCCACGCTACGCGAATCGTGCTCGCAGTGTGCTCGTTCATGGCTTGGTTCGCCAAGCATGGACGCACCATAACTGCAGATTTTGTTTAGTAGCCCTGCAACTATATGTTGATGCCTTCGTTCGTCTCTGAACTTCTGACCTTTCGAAATCACTCTGTTACTTAGGTACATGTGACGCAACTCTTTTTCCACTATCCACGCTTTATCTAGAATCACTTCTGTACGTTTCAAACAAAACAATTTGCTAAGTTCGTCATTAATCATTCTCAAGAATACTTGTTCAATATAATGTTACTGTAAATTTTTGGTAAAGAGGGCCTCATTTCTCTAGGAACGTCTCGAAGGTCCATTGAGCAAGCCTCAGTGGCACGCTGCCGTTCTCGCTCAAATAAATGCAAACTAAATAAACAAAAGCGCAAATAATATTTGTATAAACTGTATCTAAACAATATTGTTTGCGTGATATAAGAGAATGCCCCGGCTGCGTCCATCACGGTGTTTCATCACCTCACGAAAGCCATTTTCCTAATATTTCAACCTAATACACAGTTGCGTAAATATGAAATGTAGAGATTGTTGCGGTGTTATTGACGGATGCTTTATATGTAATATAGTTTTATTGTATTGTTTTCTAACAGATACTCTTCGTGGAGTTTCAGCGTAAGTCGACCGTAACTAGGTGCATGCAGTAAGAATTCTTGTTACACATTATCATCATCATATCAGCCTATGGATGTCCACTGCTGAACATAGGCCTCCCACATTTACTTCCACTTCGAACGGTTTCGGTCCGCTTGCATCCATAGCATTTTTTTTGTCATAACATGGTAACATATTTGAACGTGTTGACTGAAATAAAATAATTCATCATTCAATATTTAGATTTTTTCTTAAATCGACGTCGTCTATTAAGCTTTATGTTTATAAATAATTTGGACGAAACCTTGCGTCTTTATTAACGTTTGTATCCATTGATTGATATTGCTACATTATTTATGAATAATTTAATAATTCATAGTTGCTATAGTTTGTATCTGATGAGATGATAAACATGGTGTAGCCGAACTTTGATGTATTAAATCATCATGAACATCAAATACATATTTATATTAATGTATTCTGTATGAATCTTGTCGGTTTATAATTAAGTTACGATTAAAATTGGTAAAAAACATGAAAATGACATTCAAAGGTTGCTCTATTATTGTCAGAAATATATGATAAGGATAAAAAAATATTTTCTATTTCTGCGTAGTAAGATGATGTCAAAACAACCTTATCGGTATCTGCGCAGTTTTTGTTGCAATTTTTACGATACGATACGATAATGAGGCGTGATTTCATTCGCATACTTTTCGCATCTTAATCTCAGCTTGATAAAACAAACATCCTTCAGAAGTAATTATATGTATGTGTATTTTGTCTACAATACGTTAACAACATTAAAATTAAACAAATTTTATTACTCAACTCTATTATTTACCACAAAATCAAATGAATGCTTAATTCTTTAATTACTGCATTAATTCCTAACAGTGGTTAATTTATGTCGTTTGAAAGTTCAGCGTTCAAGGCTATTTAAATCTTTGGTACTTAGCAGTTAGTTTACAATATTTCATATCTTACGAAAAAAAGTATATCTAACGAGTCTGGCCAAGTTACGTGCCGGCAACTATCATCATCATCATCATCATCATCAGCCTATAATATCCCACATGCATCCTTTCAAAAATGAGGGAGAATGGAAATGTAGTCTATTTCCCACTATTATTCCACCCATTCCCATATTAGTCCACGCATGGCCACTGCGGATCGGTGGAGGTAGGCTAGTGGTCAACCTACTGTTGGAGTTTTCAAGCCGCCTAGAAGGCCTCCAACTAGCTTAACGACTATCACGATTAAGTGACAACCGGGACCAACGGCTTTACGTGCCTTCCGAAGCATGGAAACGCTCGATTTGAAATACCACTAGGTGGTCACCCATCCAGATACCAGTATAATCTAAAATCAAACGATAGCAATTAAATGAATCTCGGTCGGAAGCGACCTTCGGGTAGCTTCATCAAAGACTATAAGTGGCTGCTAAAATAGCGAGTTATTGTCTAAATGCTCCAGCAGCAGTCACGAGCGATCCTTTCCCATCACTATTGCCACGACTATTGCTCTCCGTCTCGGTAAGCGCGCGCACGACTCCTGCGCACCGCCCGCATCCTCACGACTAAACTCCTTACTGAGGAAACTTAATCATTTGTCTATTTAAGTACTCTCAATTAAACTAGTATTTTCCTCATTTCATGACATTGCTCCAGTTATTTTTTTCACTCCATGGCAGGTGTGAAATATTATTTATTGCAGCGTAAGGATGGATTTTTAATTTTTTTATTTGTTTATCAGTTTTTTTTTTAATTTTGTACTGAAGCTTTTATTTATTAAGTAATACACTATTTAATTTTATAAGTTAAAATTACAAAAGAGTTTAAAATAAATTTATAAAATTAGGCCCCCTCGGCATTGTTCCGAAGATGCTGGCAGAATTTCCTCGCTGTATCGCAATGCTGATGCGTTGTGCGAAGAAGTTATGTAATCCTGGTCGTTTGATAGAGATTAATTCTGTAATGAGACCATGGTAGAGCTACAAAATATTTAATCAGCGATATTTTAATTAACTACATCAGGCAGGACAGGACTATTCATCGATAAAGTAAGTGTCTCTAAAAGTTACTGCCCTTGGCCTTTCGTTAGTTGTTCTTCACCAGACTCCGAAACAATGATCGCAGAGCACCCTCTACTAAATAACTTGAATAGCATGAAGTTCTTACAAACCTTCGTCTGTTATAGGACGTGCCTACTATCCGCGAGACAACGAGTTAATTGGAACAAAATGTTTTCTTTCATGACCTTACACCTACGTAAAATACTATACGTGGTGATGGCCTTCCAGAACTAATACAAGGCGATCAAACGGAGTATTTTAGAAATTAAAATTGTATAGGTACTCCTTTCTCTAAAGCCCTTAGCGAGTCGAACAAGATGTGAACAACACACGAGGCCGAACAGGCGCGGGCGCACACGTCGGATAGACGTGATCTATGCAATGATCACTATGTTGTCGATGCCTGCACGCACCCATGTAGTTCAATGACGACTTTTCTAATTATGTCAACTTACGTATGTAACACAAGTGCATTTACAACAGCTACTTTATATGCCTTCATAGGGTTGTACTCTCGTCATCTTGTATTTTAGTACCTAAGATTAATCACATGATCTGGGGCAACATGTTTTTGGTACGACGTCGTGTTTAACGTCCCATCATAATCAGCACATTAAAAAAGTTTATCTACCAGTTTATTAATTATAAAGATACAGAGCGAAGAAAAAAACAGTAGGTAGATATATAAAACGTCATTCAACGGTTTGTACCTATATATGTAATCTATATTTTATAGTTCACTGGGAGGACGGCGAATAAGGAAGTACCTCAGTCATAAACGTAAACATAAGGTCACTTGTTTTAGATTGGTAAAAGTTTGTAGCTGGCCGCGTTCAATGTATTGGTGCTTTTAATTCCATAATCACATGTCATGACATACGTACAGACATGTCGGCACATTATTGGTGGTCACGAAAATTGAATGTGGAAGCTTTCATTCTTGCGATGTAATACGTAAAGTAAGATTCAGACGTGTCAAGTGTCAAAGTAGGTATCGAAAATACACTTTAAGCTTTTTTTTTTTTTTTTATACGACTAAGTCGGTATACACGCATACGGCCCGCCTGATGGTAAGCGGTTACCGTAGCCATATGGACGCTTGCAACACACGAAGCATCGCTCACGCGTTACCGACCTTTCCACCCTTCCCTATGAGCTCTGGCGACCTTACTCACGCGCAGGAACACAACTTTACACAACATAAAGTTATTTGGCTGCGGTATTCTGTAAGGTGGAGGTACTTCCCCAGTCGAGCTGCTCTTTGAGCGAATAAACGCTATGCTCTACCTCTCTCAAGGTTATAGTAGGTTTGTACATATAATATAGTTACAAAATGTGGCTTAATTTTGAAATGTAGTTCATTTTAGACATATTTTAGAGTTACTTGTAATTGAAACATTCCCTCGTAGGTACCTAAGTCATTAAAATGTGACACATAAATTATATGTTCCGTCCGACAATTTGGTCCCAAATGTAGAAATTCGAGCGCATTTATAACGGCGATGTTACAACACCTCGTCCGTCCTGCGCAGATAAATATAACTGGAAACTGCTAATACAGAAAATTGTTATTTAAATTGCGCGGCTATACGGCTACCCGGACCGCAGGAACAAGTAATCACTAGTTAGCTAGCTACACTTTAATCCCGATGTTTTGAAACTTTACTTCAAATTCATGAATGTGATTATTGCCAAAGAGTAAACGCCTGCTTATATCTCGCGATCGAACTTTATTTATTCTAATTAATCTGTCCAGATTAGCTTCAGGTACGCATATTGAGTTGCACCTGCTACGAAATAAAATAGTGTAAACTAATTCGTTCGAGTAGGTATAATAGTCACGATATATTTTCTAATGTAGAACGAAATTGATCAAATAGTTTACCTCACATTTGCATGCGCTCTCCCGTCTATCCAATAAGAGAACGACTACCGTATAAGTTGCGTTTTAATCGATACCGAACGAATTGTGTAAACGCTCTTGCTTATTCATTCGAATGCTTTATAGACGAATCAACATACCTACATGTCCTCCAATTAAATGGCTAAATCGACCATTAAGATCCCATTTAGCTAAATTGTTCCTATCTATTTACAAGATATAATTGGTAGTTATCTTATAAATAGCTGTTATTTCTGTACATCCTTATTATTACGTTTTATTATCGGAAGTTTTCTATAAAGTGTTATAAAATAGTGAAAAATACAGTTGTTCACATTATGATTGAATGTCAAACGAATTTTTCCTTCTTTATGATATTTGTGAATGGATGTCCAATCTACTTATATCGCGAGCCATTCGCATGTAAATCAGGTAGTTTTACTTGAATGTATAATAAACTATTGTGTGTTCGCGGATTGACAGCTCTGAGTAATCAATGAATCCTCTAAACATTTCAAATAATATCAAAACCATTCCACGAACCATCCAATTCCAGAAACGTACTTCAATATATTGGGTGGATACGACAACAAATTAAACCACATAAATAAGAACAACTTTTACTATGGCACCAACTTCGAAATCGCAAAATATAATACAGCTATTTCATACAAAAGGTCAATGTCTCCTCGTCTAAAATGTATGAAGCAGTTGTTTTTTTGTGATTTCGATGTTGTTCCCATTGTAAAAGTTGATCGTATTTATTGTTTTATATGAGTACTATACGTGGTTTCATTTATTGTCGTAATAGCTGTCCCACGCGGTTACACCCGCGTTTTTTGGGATAAAAAGTAGCCTATGTCCTTGTCCATACCATAGGCTATCTGCATACCATATTTCTTGATGATCCGTTGAGTAGTTGAGGCGTGAAGGCGTAACAAACAAACAAACTCACTTTCGCATTTGTAATATTAGTTAGGAAGGTAGGATTGTGGTATCTCCTGTATACACACAGAGCCTCCGTGAGAGCCTGTAAAGCAAAAATGTATACAATAGTCAAATTGCAAACATATTAATCTAATCGCATCACAATTAGCAAAATAACTTAAGATAGATAGAAAACAAAAATGTACATTAGCCATTGAGTTTCAATCAAGATTAGGGGAACAAAGCGTTTCCTAAAAACGTCATGGCTACAGAATTCATTTGTATATTGTTTCTGGCACCTTAAGGCCAAGTGCGCTTAAGACTTACATAAGCATTGTCATAACAGTTTTATTGATATCTCGTTACATAACCACCGCCATCGAATCGACAGGTTTGCCGGTATATTGTTGAAGTCTTAAGTTGAAAATTGCTTTGCGGTTTGGACTTTACGTTTTGCTGATCAATTATGTTACATTTTGTTTCAATTACTTGAATTTAAAGCTGGTAACAGTCTGAGTAAATGTTATAATAATCTAAATTACGTTTTTCAAATAGAATAACTTATGTTTTACGTTTTTTTTTGTAAATAGTCGTGACTTCGTAACTATTGAAAGTAATATTAATCAAAAATGTATTGAACAAAGAGTGTTAATTATGACGAGTGGTGGAAATCACGAATAATTTATCAACCTCACCTTTTACCGAGTACCTTCTATTGTGTTAGGTATATTATATCATCGAAACAAGCTCTCGAACTGTACACAGCTCAGTGCGATCATTGTATTACCCGGTTCTGTAACTTATTATAATTTAAGCCTGTATATTTGTGAAGTGTTCAGGTATATCATTCTAATATTAAAATAATAAACCATCAGGGCCCATGAGGAGTATATTGCGTCGCTTCTTCTCCTCATACGGGACTTTTCCGAAGGGACGTTATTATTAGTTAGACAGTATTACGTTGTTTTATTGCCTGCACTACGCCCACCGAATCCTGACCTGATACCACCGAAACTTAAGAGGAAATGCTGGTGGCGTTTGTTCCATACAAACGTAATCCTCAGTTTCCTCTCTGGATAATGACACTACGAATGATTATTCTACCATGCAATCTGTAGGTACAACTACCTTCTTCTAAAATCACAAAAACTTACCATTTTTAACGCCCTTATCAGACGTCTAGCGAACAAATTTGACGATTATCCTATCCTAACTATTATAAATGCGAAAGTGAGTTTGTTTGTTTATTTGTTTGTTTGTTTGTTACACCTTCACGCCTCAACTATTCAACAGATCATCATGAAATTTGGCATGCAGATAGCCTATGGTATGGAGAAGGACATAGGTTACTTTTTATCCCAGGAACGCGGGTGAAACCGCAGGGGACAGCTAGTAAAACAATAAAGGAAAACCGACAGACATAGCCAAAGCCCTACTTATTATGATTCTTGTTTTTTTTTAAATCGATCCAATTTTTGAGGATAAAAAGTAGCCTATATCCATCTCCATACCATAGGCTGCGCCATAGGCTAGCTGCGTGCCAAATTTGATGATGATCGTTTGATTATTTACGGCGTAAACAACAAACAAACTCACATTCGCATTTATAATACTAGAAAGGATTCGCTGAAGTTGATTAATGGATGAAACATCTATATATATAAAAATGAATCCCTATTTCCCTTGGTCACGCCATCACGCGTGAACGGCTGGACCGATTTCGCTAATTCTTTTTTTGTTGTGTTTGTTATTGTCAGGAGAAGGTTCTTATGAAAGAAAAAAATAGAAAGTTGGGTAGGGGTAGGTTAGGTTAGGTAGGGTAGGGTAGGGTAGTAAGGTAGGGTAGGGTAGGGGTAGTGGTAGGGTAGGGTAGGTAAGAGTAGTTAGCTAGTAACAAATATATATGAAATTCTTGTAATATTTCATAGCTGTAAGAGCCACTCACCTAACGATATCCGCCGGTAAGGAAGTCCGCTGCCTAAAATATAATTACGATTTGCAATAATTAATTTAGCACTCGTTAACCTACAGACTTATATTTCTTAATAGAATATAATAGTAAATAGACGACGAAATTTGAATACACAGAGATTAAAGATAGTCCGCTAATTCTATGCGTGGTAAACAAGAGTTTCTTTGTGCAAAGGTAAGCGAGATTTCTCTATGAAGCGATAATGAATTCCCATGCTATTGTATGATGTATGAACTTTCGCTTGGTGGTCATTGTCGCTTGCTGCCAGACCACCAGGCCCCCGTCACAGACCTGCTTCTATGCTACAATATATTGCGAGATGTATTTGTGAATAAATTATAAATTAAATCAATGTCATGACATGTGCCAAGAATGTTTGCGTGAGTGGAGGCAGTCGTTTTCATTGTTTCGTGTGTACTTATTTTGTGGCAAGGTGAATATTGTTTTGTTTTTTATACCATATCCGGAGTATTTCGATTGAACGACAGTTATTATCTATAGTTATATATTTTCTCTGTCAATATTTCTACTGACTCTACATGACTTTAATTGTATAGGACTTGTTATATTGATTCGAAGCGGCCCTTACGCCTCACCTCCTACTCCGAACAATATTTAGTTCCACATTGCGTAAACTAAATCGTTTTAAGTACTCTTGTGAATTACAGTTTAGGTTTCCTTTAGCCAATCCAGTGGGCAGGACAGCCACTGACAGTGTTTGCCAACTATACCATACCTGTGTGTTGCGCAAACGCAAGCTTCCACCGGCCCGCCGCTAACTTGTGGCCACTAAAATGTAGTTCTCTCACGCGGAAGCGGTGACCACTTTGTTAGTTTGATACATTGCAGGTTAGGTAATGTAGGGCAACTGGTGCGGCTGGCTGCATGCCGAGCTATTGATTGCATTTATGTCGTCCGGTACAGATAAATCCTGTTGTCGATACTCGTAACTCGACCATACGACAATGGAAAATCAAAAAATTACCGGTCCAATTAACACGATTACATTCTTATATTGGTTTGACTTTGCAAACTAATTGATTTTTTAAATTTTATTGGCTAATTTGTGGCACAGAAAATTGTGCAAATTTTCTAAATATGACCTGTCGGTCACCGGTATCATATTTTGCCTTGAGCTCCAAGATCGCAACCGTGGCCCCACACTATTGAGTCGATTTTTTACTGGTTTAATGAGAGAGCCGAACACTCCACCGACACGACACGAGATGTACGAATTTCATTACACATATTTGTATAGTCTTGTATACTAAATTATAATGTATTCCGAGGTTAAACTGTATATATTGTAAGTACTTATTATATTATTATTTATATGGATTCTTTATTTGTAAGTGACAATGAAGTTTTTAGTACATTACATACTCAACATTTTGTATCCCGATATTTCGCAAATACTTGGATCCGCGGAATTAAATAAACAGTCTCACAATATTGTTGCAAGATTGTACTATTTCCTATTGGTTGTTTGTTATACAAGGAAAATGCGGCCTGTAAAATTCATATCCTGGAATTTGTTGCATTACCTATAAGGGATGAAAAAGTAATTTCTTTCATTTGGATTCCAAACAGAGCTGAATTTCTTTTTATAATCACCTATATATGGCAAGTTAGTAACTTGTGGTCAACGTGGTCGGTGTCACATTTGTTATGTTTGTTTTGTTTATACCTTTTATTAATAATTTTAGTAAGAACAATGTTTGTTGATTCTTGACACTTTCATTAAAAAATCATTAGATATAATATTTTCAGGATTAGACAACGTAACGTATTAGAAAGTACATCGTGGTTTTAAATAGCCTTTCAGAGAGAAATAATGATTTTTCCGGAATAAGCTAAGCTTATACTTAATTTCTATACCATGAGCTATGTTCACTTTTATGGCTATTAGTAAAATGATAGTGAAAACCTGTTAATTTGTCCTTTTAAAACCGATAATATTGTCCTGTTTTAAATAATTGTAGATAGATGAAAGTTTATACCTTCAAGATCTTACTGAATTTGTACCTTAGTACCAGCGAAGTGTGAATGACTAAATTAAATGATTAAGATGACACCGTGGAAATAAATCGTTCCTTGAAAGGCGTGGCCTAGCCGGCCGCGCGGGGGGCACCGCCCCTAGAGAACTATCAAAGTTTTAAAAAATCCCGCCACCGCTAGATACGTTCGGCCGGACTCGGGCGACGCCGGCAGAAACACGAAAGCCGAACCGCCATCGTTTAAATTACAGAATATATTTTATAGGAGAGCAGTAAAAGTTTATTTTTTTATTACACTTGTTATAAACGATTTTTAACCAAAAGCTATAGTAATTACTCATATTTGTACGTAAATACGAATTTATACTGTGTAAGTATATATCAGTATATATAAGGAAGCGCTCGTGGTGTAGCATGATTAGCCGTTCTTAATCGATCGGCAAAGTTAAGCTACGTCTGTCGTGGTCGGTACCTGGATGGGTGACCGTCTAGTGGTATTTCATATCGAGCGTTTCCGTGCTTCGGAAGGCACGTAAAGCCGTTGGTCTCGGTTATCACTTAATTGTGATAGTCGTTAAGCTAGTTGGATGCCTACTAGGCGGCTTGAAAAATTCCAACAGTAGGTTGACCACTAGCCTACCTCCACCAATCCGCAGTGGGCACGCGTGGTGGAGTATCTGCCCATTCCCTTTCACTCTCATTTGTGAAAGGAGGCCTGTGCTCAGCAGTGGGACATTATAGGCTGATCATGATGATGATGATGAAGTATATATGCTGCGGGTAATGAAAAGGGTATACGGGGTGGATACGACAATACGAAATTAAATGAAACCACGTAAAGTACTCCTGTATACGGTCAACTTTTACTACGGTACCAAATATGAAATCGCAAATAAAATGCGATGCTTTTGGTGGTACATTATCTGCGACATCATAGGCTGGCTGCGGTGCGGGCGATACCAAGGATGCCAAAAATTATTCTATGGGTTCTACCATGATCTTTTCACTACGGATTATTTTTGTGGAGATTGTTCCCTGTGAATCATAAATATTTTATTTCATTTATAGCATCTACAAAATTAAGGAATGTTAATAGGTATGCAAAAGCGCTTGAAAATTTGTATCAGTAGAGCAATTACCTATACATTAGTTTTTGTTTCGTTCAAAAAAACCAAGTAGTTATGATTTTAAAGACATTTAAAATTCCCCTAAATATCGAGGCCCGCTAACGGTCACGTGACCGCGAGGTGACGTCATGTTCCAACGCTCCGTTCACTCATATTAGCCGCTAGCGGTGGTACGTAGGTATCTTGCGCTATTAGTGGAAAGTATTTTGGATTTGAAAAAGGGCAACTGTAAAATCTACATAAAATAAATGGACTTTTGGTTGAAATGAAATGAAATTGTTTACTTCGCCAGAAAATGTCGTACAATTTAGGTGGAATCTTAAAATAAGGTCTACACATTTCGCTACAGAATAGCATGTAAAACTATTTTAAATTGAATCTAATAATCAATGTAATATAATAAAACAACATAATTAAATAAGATGTCCAAATCACATATATATATTTTAAAAGTTTTATTATTTATCGACGAATAGTTATTCCGTTGCCGCCGAAAAGCAAGAAGAAAGAATGCAAATGCTTACTCCTGTCTGCCTAATATACCTAAAATAATTATTTTATAGCTGCAACGCAAGTAGGTACTTATTTACCTTTTAAGTTTCATGTTATAGACAATAAATTAATTATGTTTGTCTATACCTATACCTATAGTCGGGTTATTTGTTTCTTTTAATTAAATTTCCAATATAAATACTAGAAAATCATGTGTTCTGTGTTTTGTTTCTTTTAATAATTTAATTTATTTCAGACTTTTTAGTTTTATACAGAATGAGTTGTAAGTATTAGCTGTATTAGTAAGTAAATGAGCGGTACGGTAAAGTAACGCTAACAACCATCGCAACTCTGTGAGTTACGTACGGTAACCGCTCATGGTACCAATACCTACTGTCCTTGCATTAAACATGTTTTTTTGTAATTTACGTCAAAATGGTAGCACAAAAGTATTACAATGTATACATATATGGAATAGGCTGTTCACAAGCTTTCATTTGATACCCATATTGTTATAATAACGAAATATTTGTTTTGAATATCCCCCCTCTTTTCTTATCCGTAGACGCCATATAAAAATAATATACCCTATGACACTCCCACAGTCAAGACGAATCTAACGACACCTCATATGCTTAAATCCATCAACCCGTTTAGGCTGCAGAGCGTGCCAAAGAAATAGACATACATACATACACTCGAAAAACATAACCCTCCTTTCGGGTCAGTCGGGTAAAAACCAAAAAAGTCATAATCATCTAGGGAAACGTACGGAAGAGCGCGACCCCGTCAGGGTATTTGTTCTGTGAGCGCGATTGACTGAGCGAGCGTTGGAACATGACGTCACACGCATCGAGTACGGGCCGGTGGAATCCAGCGTCGCGCGCTCATTTTAAAATTCCATATCTCGGAAACTAATTGACGTATCGAAATAATTCTTTCACACGTATTTTTTATTTTCTATAGAAAATACGGAGACCTAAAAATCTAAATTAGTGAACATTCTTCATTATTAGGCATAAAAAGAGATAGTTGTCCTAAGTACACCATAAGAAATAATTATAATAATCAAATCATGTTATAGGTATTTGGTAATAAAATGTAATATAAAGTAATAGAATAAGAATCCGTAAATATAATAACAAATTAGTTGTTATCATAGCTTTTATGGTCTGTAACTCGCACTCGGACGGATAGCAGTTTGTGTGACGATGGCGGGCGGGAGCGAGATATCTATGTGTGTGTGTTGGTGGTGTATTGAGTACAATGCCCTTGGATGTAGCCCGTCTAATTCAAGTTGGTTGGTACGAGGAATGCAGACCATACAATATCAGCAGTAAACTTTACTTAGAAGGGTTATAAGTTCGTTTTAAATCTATCGATAAACTGATAATGATGTAACTGTAATAAATAATTGCTAAAATGCTGCTCCCAATGCTGATTTTCCTGGTCTTTATTATATTACCCATGTCGTGAAATTATAATTAAATCAACTTTAACACTAAAAAAATACTATAATTAATAAAAACAAAACTACACAACTAACTTTATATTTACAAGCACTATTGAACTAGATTATCACACTAAACTTAAATTAATACGATATTACAAACTATAATACTATCTTTAAAGACAATAAAGAATATGCTACGAAAATATTTTATGTTTAAAACTACGAGAGCCGGTCGCGACAACTAGCATAGGTCCGTCGTCGACAAAGGCTACGGCCGAATAATCCTAGCGATGCAAGAGTAGTAATAAATACGTTCACTGTAATTTCGTATGTGCCAAAAAGAGATGACTATAGTGCTCTCAGGTACTCGCCCAAGCAAGCGGCAGCTTTTAATAAACGACGTAAGTACCAAACCAAATATAAATTGTTTATAAAATAACCATGCAATGTATAGAAAATCTGTTCTTCACATCATAAGAAGAATGAATTACCAATTTTTTGCATTAAATTTCACTGTAAAATTCGCCTGCTTGACGGAGTTACAGTAAAAAAGATTTTTATTTAGAGGCTACTTTGGAATTAAACTTTATCGAGAAAATTTCTATCAAACGTGTTTTCCTTCATTGGCAAACTCAATTAAGATCTCAAAAATCATATAATAAAAACTCAGAACCCCAACCCTTGTATTAATTAAGATCCAGGGACACAAAGATATCATTTTTTTCCAATATAGCACCTTAACGTAACTTGTTAGCCACACTCACGATATTCAGTGAACGTATCAGGACACTAAGTCAAAGGGGAAACCTTTCATACGCACTACCGCCTAACGCACTCGTAGCGTCGAGGAAAACACTGTAACTTGTCATGTAACCCTCGTTGTGAATGCACCGCACACCACGGTGTGTGCTCACCTCAAATGGACACGGAGAACGCAAATGCAATTAATGTAAACTATGCAAAGTTGTAACCTGTGTCGTTAGTTAATATAACAACAAAAAGATACACTTGTAGTGAAACTGTCGTTTCTTGAGTGACCTTACTGTTCAAATTAAAGCTAGCATCTGCTTACGTACAACAGAGATTTCGTAGAACTGCCTACCGGGAAGAATAAGAAGGGTAGATTATATTCCCTTTTTACCCGACAGCGCGACTGTAAAGACAGGGTTATGTTTTTGTTTCCATATTATTATGAAGCGTGTTATGTGTACAGACCCTTAAGTGAAGCCAATGTACACATAGCCTTAACATCATCGATGACGATATTGCGCAATGCTGAGTCGACGCGGTTCCCATGTGAATCTATATTGCTGACGCCGCGACGTTGCACCTGCATCAAGCCAAGCGGCCCGCCCGACCAAGCGACGCGGAAGGGATCTTCACTTCGGTACCAACTTCGTCCGAAGACACTCCATTTTAATTATAGTTCATTAATGTAATTTTTATACATTAAATTAATATTATAAATTCAGTTTTGATTTTTTTTACATCCTTCGGCTGTGGCCTCCATAATTGGCGCAGTCGGTAGGATACTCGAGTCAGTGCGTGGCGCGAACTATACGACGATTTCCGACATCGAAATCGGGCCGAGCCCCGCGTGGCTGACTGGTTTTCAAGCCATCGACGAGTATCCGAAGAAGAACCTGAGGAACACCGCTGGAGGACTTCCAAACATTGAAGATGAAAAGTCAAAAATGAAACTGTGAGTTGCACAAGATTTTTCTCTCGTGTTGCTCTCCTTTAGTCCTTAGTGATCCCTATATTTTTATTTAAATTTAATTTAATTGTGTTCAAGATTTTTCACCCTCGAAGGTTAGGTTCCCCTAAGGCTAGTCCCAGACAGTCTCAGCGGGATCTATTAGTAGACTCAAATAGGAATTTAGATTTTGATATCATGGCTATTAATTACGAGCATAATCCGGACACCATATTCAAGGCCTTACGCCTAGTCCCCGAATTTGACGGGAACCCGAACGTCTTAACTAGATTCATTCGCATTTGCGATCAGTTAGTCGCGAAATATGTTAAGGATGATCAACGATTTGAATTAGACAATAGTTCACTATTAAACGGAATACTTAACAAGGTATCGGGATCAGCTGCTCGAACCATCAATTCGAATGGCATTCCGGAGAATTGGACAGGAATTAGGAATGTACTAATTAACAACTTTTCAGACCAGCGAGATGAAACTGCTCTGTATAATGACTTGGCATTGCAGACCCAGGGGTCTAGTACGCCCCAGGAATTTTTTGAACGTTGCCAAACGCTTTTTAGTACAATCATGACGTATGTTACGTTACATGACGTAGTTTCTACAACTGTAGAGGCGAAACGTACTCTATATAAGAAATTAACTATGCAGGCATTTGTACGAGGCCTTAAGGAACCATTAGGCTCTAGAATTAGATGCATGCGTCCTGCTAGTATAGAGAAAGCGTTGGAATTTGTTCAGGAGGAGTTAAATGTTATTTACTTACAACATAGAAATGATAGTTTTCCTAGATTGCAGCAACAGCAGCCCACTAATACTAAAATTATGCCTATGCCTTCTATGCATGCATTTGCACCTAAACCATTTGTGTTCCCTCCTATAGCACAGCACTCTAATTGGCAGCGTCACATGCCGCCGCCGCCGCCGCCGCAATTTAGATTTAACCCATTATTTAGAATGCCCAGCGGTACGCAGCAAATGTTTAAGTCTCTTCCACCGAATTATAATCCGCAAAGTAATATATTCCGGTTACAACCTCGGAATCAAACCCCATACAATACCGGCCCGAAGCCGATGAGCGGAGTAAGCCATTACGTCACGAAGACTTTACCACCATCTGGTCATGATTGGCGTAAAGCAGGCAATCCGCCACCGAATAATTATTTTAAGGCCAAAGATGTTAATTTTAATGAAACTGATTATTATGATGACTATTATAATAACTATTACTATCCTGAGTGCTTCGAATCAGATCAATATAATGATTATAACGAATATTACGAGTGTCCCGAATCTGATTTTAATAATGATTTGCAGGACCCTGAAAATTATAATACTGAGGTTGACAATCAACCCCAGCCTTCCACTAGTGAGGATTTTCAGAAAGTTCAGAATTCAAAAAAGTTAAAATAGAATTGAATCTTCAAACCCAACGTCAGTTACCGTATATTAGTATTTCAAATCCACCATTAAATATTTTAATTGATACCGGCGCGAATCAATCATTTATCAGTCCAGAAGCTGTTGAGAAATATTTTTCTAACTATCCTTTGAACTATGATCCATTCGAGGTTACGAACGTGCACGCAACGAGTCAAAACGATTATTCGATAACTGTCCCCAGTTTCCCTGAGTTTAATGACCCTGACAATGTGACATTACTTATTTATAACTTCCATAATCACTTTGACGGACTTATAGGTACAGACTTACTACATAAATGGGAAGCTCAAATCAATTTTAAAGATTTAACGTTGAATACTAAATTAGCAGTAAATCCTATAAGAATGTATAATTCCCGAAACGTTAATTTATATGAAGACATCATTCCGGCCAATAGTTCGAAATTAATTAGGATCCCTATCAATGTACCTGACGGTGAGGTACTTGTAGAGGAACAAGTTATGTGCAATTGTCACATTCGCGAGTGCATAACCGTTGTACGTAACAGTCGAGGTATTGTTGAATTAGAGAACCCTACACAGAATGATATTATATTTTCGTTAGACCGTCCCGCCAGTGCTACTCTGTTCAATATCGAGTGCACGGGCACTGAACAATCGAGTACGCGTGTTAAGGAAGTACTTTCCCGCCTCCGTACAGATCATTTAAATGATGAGGAACGAGCAAATTTATTATCTCTTTGTTCTAATTACGCCGAAGTATTTTATATTGATGGAGAACCATTAACATTCACTAACAGAATTAAACACAGTATTAAGACAACCGATGAACTACCGATTTACACCAAAAGCTACCGTTATCCATTTGTACACAGACAGGAAGTTAGTGATCAAATCTCTAAAATGTTGGAACAGGGTATAGTAAGACCTTCCGATTCAGCTTGGAGCTCTCCAATCTGGGTTGTCCCCAAAAAGGCAGATGCCTCAGGTCGCCAAAAGTGGCGTCTCGTAGTCGATTTCCGTAAATTAAATGAAAAGACTATCGATGATAAATACCCTATTCCGAACATAACCGATGTTCTTGATAAATTAGGGAAGTGTCAGTATTTCAGTACCCTAGACTTGGCTAGTGGTTTTTATCAAGTTGAAATGGAGCCGAAGGATATACCCAAGACCGCGTTTAATGTGGAACACGGGCACTTCGAATTTCTTCGAATGCCCATGGGACTTAAGAATTCTCCATCTACCTTTCAAAGGGTGATGGATAATGTCTTAAGAGGCCTACAAAACGTTATCTGCTTAGTATATCTCGATTATATAATCGTATTTAGTACGTCGTTACAAGAGCATATTGTAAATTTAGGAAAAGTATTTCAGAGACTGAAGGAATCAAACTTCAAAATACAAATGGACAAGTCAGAATTTTTAAAACTAGAAACTGCTTTTTTAGGGCACATTATAAGTAGAGAAGGTATTAAGCCAAACCCTGATAAGATTTCAGCCATACAGAAATATCCAATACCCAAGACTCCAAAGGAAATTAAACAATTCTTAGGACTCATTGGGTACTACCGTAAATTTATCCCTGACTTTGCCCGCATTACGAAACCCCTGACAATGTGTTTAAAGAAAGGTAAAAAAATTACTCTTGACCCAGAATACGTAAATTGCTTTGACAAATGTAAAATGCTTTTGACAAATGACCCCATCTTAAGATATCCAGATTTTACAAAAGAATTTATTCTGACGACAGACGCATCCAATTTCGCAATAGGCGCAGTTCTATCGCAAGGAACTGTCGGATCCGATAAGCCTGTGTCGTACGCTTCACGTACATTGAATGAAAGTGAAATCAATTACAGCACGATTGAGAAAGAATTGCTTGCCATAGTATGGGCAACCAAGTATTTCCGACCTTACTTATTTGGACGTAAATTTAAAATTCTGACAGACCACAAGCCGTTACAGTGGATAATGAACATTAAGGAGCCGAACTCACGACTCACTAGGTGGCGTCTTAAGCTAAGTGAGTACGACTATACAGTTATATATAAGAAAGGCAAATATAACACTAACGCCGATGCTCTGTCACGTATTGAGTTAAATATTGAGGAGACAGACTCATTAGTAGTAAATCCCACAGAAAGACAACCATCATTAGACGGATCATCCACTGATACTGCCCCATCATTACATAGATCATCCACTGACACAGCACATACAGACAGTGAACATCCTATTCTGGAAATACCAATTACTGACGATCCTCTCAATAAATTTCATAGACAATTATGTTTGACTATAGTTGGTGACATCAAAGGTCGACCAAAAGTGACGAAACCCTTTGATACACATACCCGTGTTTCAGTACAGTTACGTAAATCCAATTTAGAAAAAGATTTAATTGACGCAATTAAAGAATATGTTTCCCCTAGAGTTAAAACTGGTATATTAGTTACGCCATCACTTAGCATGTATTTGATAGTACCGATTTTACAACAATACTTTAAGAATTCTTCTATGAACTTGGTTTTAGTAAAAAAAGAACTTGAAAATGTGAAGGAGTATCTCAGACAACAAGAAATAATTAGGCATTATCATGACGGAAAATCAAATCATCGCGGAATCAATGAATGTTACCTTAGTTTGTCACGGAAATATTACTGGCCTAAAATGAAAGATCAAATAACTAAATTCATTAACGAATGTACAATATGCGGTCAGGCAAAGTATGATCGTCATCCCATTAGACAACAATTTAATGTAGTACCCCCGGCTACGAAGCCTTTTGAAATCATTCATATGGATCTTTTTACTACCCAGAATGAAAAGTACCTTACATTTATAGATGTATTCTCTAAGTACGGGCAAGCTTATCTATTGCGAGATGGCACGGCAATAAGTATTATTCAAGCACTACTAACATTCTGCACGCACCATGGTCTTCCTTTAACAATTATTACTGATCAAGGCACTGAATTCACGAACCAAATGTTCGCTGAGTTCACACGAATTCATAAAATAACCCATCATAAAACTTTAGCTCATGCACCTAACGATAATGGCATTATAGAACGCTTTCATTCGACATTATTGGAACATCTTAGAATTTTACGTCTACAACAGCGAGACGAACCAGTAACTAACTTAATGTCATATGCCATTTTAGCTTACAATAGTTCTGTCCACAGCTTTACTAAATATCGACCCTATGACATAATAACAGGACACTATGACCCTCGTGATCCCCTAGACTTTAACCCGACAGAACAGTTATTACAACAGTACATGCAGACACATAAAGAACAGATGAAAACAGTATATGACATTATAAATGAATTCACTTTGACTGATCGTACTAACATAATTGAGAATAGAAATAGAGACCGTGAGCCTGAAGTAGAGTTACAGCCTGAACAACAAGTTTTTATCAGAAATCCCTCAGCTAGTAGACAGAAGTTAGCTCCCCGATATACTCATGACAAAGTTCTTGCCGATCTGCCTATACATATTTATACATCTAGAAAACGAGGCCCTGTAGCTAAGTCACGATTAAAACGAGTACCAAAAAGTGCTATGTTGTTGCAGGTTAACCCTGATACTGATCACCCACCTAGTACAAGCTCAAGAGATAAAACTTGAAAGCTTTAATGACGGACCTGGTCTTTTACCATTTAAACTTGGACCCGTACAGTTAGTGACTCATCACCATATCTTCCTACAATACATTGAATTGAATGAAATAAAAGACAAGATTGACACAGTACAAGACCAATTAAGACAACTCAAGACTCAACTACCTGACAAAACATATCCTTTGTATGACACCCAAATTAACTACCTTACCGCTAAATTAGATAAAGCATCATCTCATTTAAGAGGCTTAGAGCCTAGTAGAAGTAAAAGAGGCCTAATAGACGGTTTGGGTTCTGTAATCAAAAGTATAACTGGTAACTTAGATTATACAGATGCAGTAAAATATGAAGATGCCATTAAAGTTTTAAAAGAAAATCAAGATAAGACAGTGTCTGAATTTAACAGTTTTATCAGTTTAAGTAAGAATTGGATGTTACATCATACTAATATTTTATCGAATATATTGGATAATCAGAGTAAAATTAATAAGACGATATATTTCATTATTAAAGATAATAAATCGTACCAAGACAATTTATTGAAATACGCAAAATTGACCTAATTGTTAGTTATAGTTAGTGAGAACATTGATGATTTAATAAGTGAATTACGTAGAATAGAAGATATATTAGCCTTTACGCGTGCATCGAGCACACACCATTCAATGTTAAGTGTAGAAATATTAAATAGTATGTTACTTAAGTTAGGTACCATTTATGATAGGAAAACAGTTATTGGACGTAGATATTAGAGAATATTATAACGTAATTAAGCCAGGTACATACTTTAATAAAGATAAATTAGTTATAGTCTTTAGGTTCCCAATCGTTTCCCCGCATTCATATGATCTTTATAAATTATCCATATTACCTAATAAATCAAATCAAATCCTAATACCTCCCTATCCTTATATAGCAACCAATGAGAATTATTACGTGTACATTGCGGCTGAATGCCCGAAGTTGAGCAACGCATACTTATGTGAGGAAGGCATGGAACATCAAATTAGATCACAACCAAACTGCATACATAAATTAATTCTTCAACAATCTAACGAATCCTGCAAGACAACCACAGTATCAATTTCAAGACAACTTATGGAAAAATTAGATGACAGACATTACATAGTCGTCTTCCCGCAACCAACGAAAGTCCAGCTATCCTGCGAACGAGAAGAATACAACATACTCTGCGGCAGTTATCTAGCAACCATTCCACAGACCTGCCGTCTACGCACCGAAGAATTCACTCTTATTAACATCAATAATCGTATAGAAGGCAAGCCGATGAAGATTATGAAAATTCCATATTATATTAACCAGGAAACTACAAGCAAACCTACTATTTCCCTCAACTCAATCAAGTTGGATGACCTACGAAACCTTCAAGAAAAAATATCGGCCCAGCCTCCGCTTCAAATAGAACAACTACCTACGAGTACATTATACCATACTACAATCCCGATCTATGGCATATTACTGAGTGCAGCTATACTTGTATTCATCGTACTGATTCAACGCTATAGAACCATAAAGAAAATTAAGATATCCAACAACACTAATGATATACCATTGGAGAATTTAGAAAAATCTGAAGATAGAAACCAGCTTCCAGCAACATTTTCATTGAACATTCTAAAATAGTTGCTGATCTATGGGTGGAGGTGTTATGTGTACAGACCCTTAAGTGAAGCCAATGTACACATAGCCTTAACATCATCGATGACGATATTGCGCAATGCTGAGTCGACGCGGTTCCCATGTGAATCTATATTGCTGACGCCGCGACGTTGCACCTGCATCAAGCCAAGCGGCCCGCCCGACCAAGCGACGCGGAAGGGATCTTCACTTCGGTACCAACTTCGTCCGAAGACACTCCATTTTAATTATAGTTCATTAATGTAATTTTTATACATTAAATTAATATTATAAATTCAGTTTTGATTTTTTTTACATCCTTCGGCTGTGGCCTCCATAATTAGCGTAACATAAACTATTATTATTTGTTTGTTGGTTTAGGTGGCTATTTCAAGTATTTTCAGAGCTTATATCACTGTGACCAATCGAAGACATATTATTACATAGTTTCTTGACATGAATTTATTTTACTTCTAACTCTCAATCAAAAGGTGTTGTGAACTGTGTTTGGTGAACAAATGTTTGCCGTTAGTCCCCCACGAGTATGCATAAGTTATTGTTTCTACTTAGAGATAGTACCTATCGTATCTGAAGGCAGATATTTATCAGGCCCTTACGTATATATACATTGAGTTTAGCCAGGCTTATGGGTACACCATAAATTAGATATCACAAGAGGACCATTTAGTTCCGGCGCTGCCTAGTTCGTTAGCTGTTTCATCACTACCGATTCGATGCTACGCGAAGCGATCACGAGCCGAGCCTCGAACCAACAGGATTCGTTCGTTGCTCGCGATTTCAAGCGTGGACGTACGTAACGAGCCTTCAACGAGCCTACAGCGAGCGCGATGCGAATCCCTGTGTTCGTGAAAAAACTGACAATCGCGCTCGTTCGAGGCTCGCAAGCTCGTCCACGCTACGCTTCCAGTGTGCTCGTTCGTGGCTCGGCTCGTGCTCGGTTCGCCAAGCATGGACGCACCATATGTGTGCGTAAAAACACGTTAAGTACATTTTTTTTTATAAATAGTTTATTGACATTGATATACCTAAGATTCTTGCATTGAATCGTGTCGTGTTCTAGTGTTTGAAACCAGTATTCATTATTATTTCCAGTATTCTAAGTAAACAATAAAAACATTATTATAAATAAATCAAAGAATATTTAGTCTTTTCCTATACCTGTAAAAAAATTACACAATCCCGCGTTTATGATATGAATTATTTATCTTACATTTATTGCACATTTATCGCCAGCATTGAATACACAACTAATTGAGGTTTATTAAAGACAACACTTAAGCAGAGCATACTTTTTGAGCAATTAAATAAAATACAGTTAACTGTAGCAGAATTGCCGGCGGCGGTTGTAAATGTAACAAGGTGTTCGGGCGCTACCTAATCTTTCTATGTACGGATCAGCGGCCGACATAATGCATGGACCATTAAATCGGGACGACCGAATAAATAATCATGAATATGTTGCTCGATCACATAAGTCGTATTTTATTGTCAATCATTCGCTGAAGTTGTTTATTTATTTTAACACTGAACAGCTGCTTGGATACTTTAAATCGGTTTGATAATATCACTTTCAAAATATCTGACTTGGGTAGGTACCTAAACGTATGAGTCATGATTATCGAGTATGTTACTACTTTTTAACCGACTTCAAAAAAAGGAGGAGGTTCTCAATAGGGTTGTATGTTTTTTTTTTTTTTTTTTTTTTTATGTTTGTTACCTCATATCTCCGCCGATTTGAAAAATTCTTTTTTGTCTGGAAGGGTACACTTCCCGTTTGGTCATTGTCTTTCCCATTGTCATCAGATCAGGATTTGATTACGTCTTAGTGTACTTTGAAGTCGGTTTAAGGTTTTTGTAAAACAGTCCAATTATTGTCTTTTACTAGTATAGCTTTTTGATAATAATAATTTTATTTATTTTATTTTTTATTTTTATTTTTATTAAACGGCACAGTAACAGATAACAGATTACACTTACACGAAAACATAAAGAAGAAAAATATTACTTAAACCTGCTATCCAATAACAACTGCACACAACTTAAACAATTAACAATTCACAGCTAGGTACCAAGTCTACATACTACGAAAACTATACAAAATAATAAAGACACAAGTACAAATGAAATTTTAACAAACAAAATAAAATATAAAGAAATAAGAACACAACAATACAATTAGTTCACATTAATGCGACACGAAACCTATTTAATAAGGCTATTATTAAGTATAAGATGTCTATTTCATTTCCATTTTATTTAATTAGCTTGTCATTTTTGTTTCACCATTATTGTACCAACATACTGATTGAGAGAGCACTGACTCCCAAAATACAAGTTTAATCTTAGTTTGGGTGTCAGAGGTTCACACACTTGATGTAAACTCTTTTATAATAAATAGATATACAATAAAAAAAAATAGTCATTAAATAAGAACGAATACAATGCAGGTGCTTGTTAGAAAATAACAACAATGCGGTGAAGGGCTGTACGTATACCGTAGCCCTCGCCGATCGGGATCTTAATTAAACTACTAACAAACGAGATTAGATACCTCCGCCCTTGAGGAAACAATAGAGGAGTGCCTTATTTTTATGTGTTTAAGAGATATAGGGTACGAGCACCGGTTGTATACTATAAGGAATGTTTTACATAAAAAAACGCCTTTTATTAAAAAACGGGTACGTAACGTGTCGATTAGTTGTATTAATAAAGCAGTTATTTATTTATTTATATTTTAGATTTTGTAGAAGTGTGTATAGAGAGTTTATTTTTATTATTAATTTTTAAATAAGAAAGGTATAAAATCTCTACTGATCCAGTTGTGACCACCCATTGGCTACCTAAGTTTCCCGCTAGAGGAATTCATTTACTGTCAAAATAACATCAAAATCAAATTCCTAGACAGAATCAACGCAAGAAATAAAAATGTGAGCATGATATTTATCGAATAGTTACCAAGGGTCGCTAATGGTTTCTATTAAGAAATTAATTGAAATTATTGTTGTTGCTTTTAAAGTGCTACAAAAAAGTTCCTATACACTTACTGTGATTGGTAAAAGCGATCATCATCAGAGATTTTATTTACTATCGACAATAAACAAGTCAGGTTTCAACGCCTTATTTATTGATTTTCAAATTTGCATGCGGCCACAAACGGGGTACTGGCCAAAACCGGGGCTCTTACCCTATGTGTTTATTTATTCATTATTCATTACACGGTCAAGGGGCAAGTCCGCATAGACCCGAGCGAGATGTGGAGACGCGCTCGTTAAGACGTAATTTAACAAATTATTATGGAATCCAAATAAAATTACAGAAATTGTAGTGTCTCGCTGAGACACTGCGGCTAGCCTCCTTACGCCGCACTTGATAAAATAACTTTCCTGGTATTTATCATTACGAAACGGTTGGAGAGCATATTGTGAAACCGCATGGGCGATTCGCTAAATGTCCACTCCGGACTTTCACCTCAAGAAAAGGGCTCATTTCAGTGATTTTAGCATAATTATATACCTACATTCGTGCGTATATCTATATAATTGGGGATATACAACGTAACAAACCAACCACGCGTGATCCCGGCAGTAACTATGATTGGATTTTACCTCACCAATTAAAAGGTAAAACTATTAATGCAAACATATTAAAATAAATTGCGAACCTTTCTTTTCGTTTATTGTAGAAAGCTTTATTCTTTATTTGTACACGTAATAATATTCAAATCCGACGTTGATTTAATTTTATTGCGTGTAAAACATACAATCTTTAGTAACACTTCATAATTACGAAAAAAACACAAATTTTCAAGTAAGTAAAATTACTCACAGTTAATTGTGTTAACTTAAATGTTTGTTTTGTAACCGAAACATATTTGGGCAGTTTGTGACTACGCAACGTTACTTAGATTCAGGAGATTATTGTAAGAAAGCGGTCATATTCAGTAACCGACGTAAAAAAATCTACTATATAAAAATAAGTCGGGTTTTCCTTCCTGACGCTATAACTCCAGAACGCACGAACCGATTTCCACGGTTTTGCATTCGTTGGAAAGGTCTCGGGCTCCGTGAGGTTTATAGCAAAGAAAATTCAGGTAGGGTAGGGTAGGGTAGGGTAGGGTAGGGTAGGGTAGGGTAGGGTGGGGTAGGATAGCACCATAGGGTAGGGTAGCACCACGCGAACGAAGTCGCGCCGGGCAGCTAGTTGACATATAGAGATTATTCCGTAAAGTAGAGACTTAACAAGTACGTAGGTACAGTCGAGGACATAAATATGTATACACTTTTTGAAATTCAAAAGCGATTTTCTCGCATGTTTAACATTTAAGTGTTAAACTATTACACAAATCATAATAGTATATGTTAGAAGATTCTGCCTTTATAATATCTCATAATTTCAATCAGTAGTTTAAGAGGAAACCGTTGTTGAATTTTACTAACTGTATACATATTTATGTCCTCGACTGTACATATAACGGCAGCATCTATATGTGTGTTGTCTTATGTAGTTCTTTATTTTGCTACTGGAGATAGGCAGTGTCAGACTAAAGGAGGGAGTTTCTTCCGAGGACGCTCGGACTGTGGAATGAGCTCCCCGCCGTGTTTTTTCCAATGGAGTGCAGCATGGGGTTCTTCAAAAAGGGTGTGAAGAGATTTCTTCAGGGTCGGCAACGCGCGAGTGATACCCCTGGTGTAGCAAGCGTCCATAGGCTACGGTAACCGCTTACCATCAGGCGGGCTGTGTGATGTGGCCGTAGAGTAATAATATTAATAGTGTTAACAACATTACCTTGTGCGAAACGTGAGCAGTTTGCATATTTGATATTGCTCGATATTTTTATATATCACAGAGATATAATGGCCGATACGAGTGTCGGCATGGGCAGGATATTAATCATGGCTTCGGTTGGAGCGGGCGGCGGGCGTCGAGTGCGAGAGGTGCGCGCGCGCAGGTTGCGTCAACAATCCGCCTCGATTCGCGACTAATCGCTCGCAAGCTAATTGACATTTCGAAAGCCCTACCCTTTTTATTTTATTTTAAGTATCATTATATTCCGTCATTGTTTCGATTTCGTCAGGAGTGTTAAATCCAAATTGTGTTTGTTGGGAAAGGAATATCTATTTACTAATTATCCTGCATTCATTCGCATTGCATTCAGCGTCCAAGGTCTTATATCCAAGTATAGTAATACCCACATAGCACTGGTAAATACTAGACATTTTAGCTTTCAGGAATATGGCTCAGTTGTGATGTATCCTTTTTTTTATACATTCTGCAATTTAAATGGTATTTTTTTAATTAAAATAAAATTTCAAAATTAATTAAAGATGTTGCCAATTTCATTACTATTTGTTATAAATGACAAATGTTAACAGGGGTAATGTCTTTTATTATGTGAGATACGTAATGGTGCGTCCATGCTACTTGAATCGAGCACGAGCCGAGCCACGAACGAGCCTACAACGAGCACGATGCGAATCCCTTTGTTCGTGAAAACACTGTCAATCGCGCTCGTTCGAGGCTCGCAAGCCCGTTCACGCTACGCGAATCGTGCTCGCAGTGTGCTCGTTCGAGGCTCGGCCCGTGCTCGGTTCGCCAAGCATGGACGCACCATTATATTGTTTTTACATGATTATCGATATTTTGTGTCTAATGTAATTTTATTACGAAAACTATAGATAATTATAAGGTTATCTCATTCATAATGTGTGGGCAGCATGTATGAGTAGACGAACATAAATATATAACATTAATTTGTATTCTGCTTGTCCAAAGATTCGAGCTAAGGAACTGGTTTTAAAAAGTGGTTTTCTTATTAAATAGGACGTTGAACTTTTTGTTCCAATGACATTATGTAATCAACGAGATATTAATTTATTTTCTCTACATTACTGGGTCATATTCATAACTACTAGTACCTAAGTAGATGAGACTCTGACCATACATAGGACTAAAAGGGTACTGTTTTTTAAAGGCACCCGCCATCTCAGGGTGTTATTTCCTTATATTATCGTCACTGTTTATTTTGTGACGTCAAATTCTTTTTTATTGTTACTTTTAAATCTTTAATCTTTTTTTTTTTCCTTAACACTAATTTTAATATAGATAATAATTGTTATTTTACACACATAATAATAAAATAGTAATCTTCTTATACATATATATTACTGCCATTTCTTTTATTGCTCTATACAACAATAAAACTTGCAAAATCAATGAATTTATCTCTGCTATGGTCGTCCTCGACTAGGACTAAAAGGGTTAGACGTTTCAATTTTAATACAGTTTTCATCTTAATAACATTTGAATTAAATCCATATACTCAAAATATCAGTGCCTGGATTAATTTAAATAACGATTTTAAAGATTATAATGTTGTTGATATGTGACAAAATTACAATTATGGTAAATTAATACCTCTCTATACAATCTGATCGTAGTGAAAGTATTAATAATAGTGATTGTGAGTCCACAAAGTTTAGGAAAATTTGACTTTTAATCAATTAATGCATTGTGTGTAATCAAGAGTAAAGACATAGGATTTTAACTATGACTCAATAACGTCAACTGTAAAGTAAAAAAAATCTAAACCAATTGTTTATATCAACCACATCAAAGCAAACTCCTAAGATGGTATTGCCCCACTTAGCTCTATTTGACGCTGGGTACGAAACTAGCAATTTTAGGTATATTTATGAATTTACTAACTATATAACTCCCAATTTACGTTAATAACGATTATAGTTGATGTTCATTAATATCGAATCCAACTATGAAAACCAAAACGTTTATAAAACTGAAGGTTGCTTTCCACTTTCTATTATGATCTCCTATTCTGCTATTTCGAAGTATGAGTTTGAAACAAAATTATCTATATATATAAAAATCAATGCCACTTTTCGTTGTAATTTTATAACTCAAGAACGGGCTCATCTATCCAAACCAAATGTTTAGGCTTTGTTCGGACTATTTAGTAGATGGTTTATGTGAAGTTTGCACAAAATCGGTCGAGCGGTTCTTCATTTATCACATTTTTTGTAACAAATGAATTGAATAAATGGCGGATCATTTTGTAAATGGGGATTTTGCTGTCAAAAATAAACTTTTTTCAGATGGGGATTGTGCTGTCAAATTTAATAGGGTGGGGTAGGGTAGGGTAGGGTAGCACCATAGGGTAGGGTAGCACCACGCGCCGGGCAGCTAGTTAAATATAATATTAAACATCAGCTAAACAATTGCATCACACCAAAACACACGAGTGTCAATAACAAAATAATAATTTATTAATATTATTTATTTCACAAGAATCATCGCATCAATATCTCAATACTTATTTATCAACGTTTTGCTATACGACGCAATATAATTCATATATATTATAAATAGTTAGTAGCATTGATACGAACGGAACTAGCACTAGCAATTTAATAGGGTGTTGCAGTGGCCGGGTGCTCGAAAATCATGCCAGTCGGTAGATAGTGATCGATTTATCCATCTGAGAGCCGTGCTGCCGACGCGGGACGTTGCGTCATGGTCGCATACGCGGCGAGCTCTTGCGTATTGACTTGTCTCTAGAGCCTATTCATATTTACGTTTTGCAACTGCCATTGGAGTTTGCGTTCGATTGATCTATTTATAAAGATACTTAAGCAGTGATTGATCACAGAGCAAGGAGCTCGCTGCCTCTAAAGGAGTATATATCCAGACTGGGAGTCATCCGTGGTTCACCACATCTCAAAATCAATTTATATAAGTTGCTCTATGCTCCCCGTGGTTGCACTCGCGTTTTAGGGATAAAGAAGGTATTTTATTTTTATTTTTTTATTTACTCAGACTTCATTACATAGTTTACAAAAAAATAATATTCTGTTAAATCGCAGAACGATTTGTCGACAGTTGCAGAACGATTTGTCGACAGAGTATCAGACAGAGATTTTTGCATTTAATCTATTGTTATTTAATTTAAATATTTCGTCGGCAAAAACTTGCAAGAGAATATTTTTAGACCGATTGTTTAACCAAAATAATAATGCTGAAAATTAAAAAAAAAACACCTCGGTGCGTACTAGCCACACTTACTGCTTCACTCGAGCTTATGATAATGTAGCAATTATAATTGCACGCATATCCGGGAGTCTGCGCTATCTGGGCTAAAGTTGCCACTTAATTATAGTCATTATATCGATTGTAATTTGCATGCTAGCCACACTTGCCAGTTTTATTCAACTCATAAAATTGAGAAACATTGCGAACCATTTGTAGTGTTTTAAATATGTAATGGGTACCTAATAGACAGTCGTAAATTATAAGATTTAATACTTATATTTAGGTCTATATAACAATAATCGAAACAAGACATGGGTCAAGATTGAAAATAAATCTTAAATCATAGCTTCAGGATTCGAATTCAAATATTTCAATCTGTACTTAGAGCTTGACTATTTATTATATGGTCCTAGTATCAAATTATTTAATTTAATAAGTATGTCTATTACCGGGTTTCAACATTTTATTCATACACGATTATTATTAACAAGACAAAAAACTTACACAACATTAAAACACAGCATAAAAATCTGACAATCCTGATTAACCAGTAGTAGTCTGATAAAGCAATCACTTTGGAAATCCACCATTTACTCTTTTTCCGAGACTTTGTTTGCAAAGACAAATTAAAAGATATCATTCAATTTTGTGTAAGCGTAAAATGCCACAGGCCTAAACACCCGTTGATGTCTTTTATACGGCAGAGCGCACAGTCTCTATAAATAGCATAAGATACATACAATTAAATTAAATTAGTTCCAGTGCATTACAACCACATATTTCTAACTAAGTTGCATATAATACATGAACTTTGCATAAACAAATTACGGTCATAATCATAATATTTTATGCATCTTTTATGTTATCATAACCAATGTACAAAAATTTATGATGGTTGTTTGAAATCAAATTAAAGATATCAAACAAGGCTGGTCAAGCTACGATACGGAACGGCAATGTGTGTTACGTATCAATGACGCCCCGTCTTATGAAATAATTATGCCTCTATCATTGACACATATAATTATAATTTCACAGTTGATAAACCAGTAAGACTGTTTCCAGTTTTCCGCGTGTTTTCATTATGCGGCTACGTCACGCCGAGGTCGGCGGTTCGATGACTTTTATACGAAATGCTTTTTAGTGTAGAAACTTCTGCTACAGTTGATGGAAAATAAAAATAAACAAATGATCGTTGTTTATTTCGTACAGTCACTCGCGTACCGTTAACGTTAGCATATCTATATAGCTATAGAATAATGAATCCCTATTGCCATTGGTCATGACTTGAAGCCGACTTTACTGATTTCATGCATCTTTTTTTAAGTTTCCTAATATTATGTAGAAGATTTTTACGGACAAAAAAAAAAATTTATGTTGCGCAGGTCAGGGTAGGATACTACGCAAACAAAGTCACGCCGCGCAGCTAGTATTAGAATAAATGTGACATTTTATTATTGGAAGCTGAATTTATTTATTTATAATTAGCTGACCCGACAGATTTCGTCAGTTCATACAAAAACCCATAGAAAAAAAGAATTTTCTGTGTTCCAAAAAAATAAAGTAATTTTCCCAATTTTTCTATCTGTAAAAGCTTTATTAGGTATCCTTAAGAACATCATTATGAACAGTCGTTATGAAGCTTACCAATGAACAAAATTTAATTATTATTTGTATAGAGTAGCTAATTCCCAGCATGCGTTGCAGTCTTTTTAATTAATTATTTACTATGTCAGACAACTTTCACTCAATCGCCAACAATAATGTACAAAGTTTAACTCAGTCGCATGACGTTGCGTGAACGCATAGAAAAAAAACAAACGAACGAACATAGAAATATTTATTTTAACTGGAGGCCGCCCGTGACTCGAAATTCGTCTACATTTTTTTATCACAAATTAACTAATAATATAACTTGACACTGGCAAAAATATTGTTTTTATAAGTGACTGACTGAGGACTATGTGAAAGTGATTTATTGTGACTAGAACTTATAATATAACTGGAAATTGGCAAAATTCACAAGCCGTGTGACGCCATTGAAGAAAAAAAAAACAGATTAACACCATATCCGTAAACTACCTACGTTCGCTCCTCAGCTGTACTGTAGCCGTATATCAGCTAACTAATCCCAGTATTAGTTATTTATTATCACTACAAATCATTATATTAGTAATTTTAGGAGAAATAATTCCTTAGGTGCATTGCGCAGAGAAATGATTTGGTTTAAACGGAAGCTTGGCTTGGTGTGGAAGAAGCTAAAACCGCGATTCAAAGTAAAAGATAATTAAGTAAATTAAAAGAAAAACAAAAAATAAAAACTAAACTAAAGATGATTAAGTAAATTAATGATTTAAAAATCTATTGAGTCATCAGGATAACTTTAAGTTTTGTAACGTGTAACTAGGAATTAGTCTAAAACTACCACACCCCTTTCCTACGAAGCGCCTGTACCGTTTTAATACTAAGCTACTCGTGATGATAGCTCACTACAATGAGCTCTAGCTTTCGGTGAAGAAAAACATTGTGATGAAACCATAGCTCGGTGGTAGGGTACTTCGTAGTACCCACCTCGCTGGCTACCACCCTCAAGTTGAAAATCTGTCGCCAAGCACCTATCGGTGTCATATAAATAAATATACCTAGAAAGAACGTCGCCATACTACACGAATATATAAAACAGGCCAACTTTTATAGGTTGCTGCGCGTAACAGCTACGTTTTACGCTCCCTCTGCGTCATTCTGATTGTCATAGTGACGTTCACAATGATAGCAGTTGTTGAAATATTCCCATTAAAATCGGGAGAAATTTAAATATTAAACATTATTTAGCAATTTTATTTGATTTAGCCTCTAACAGTTAGGGCCTATTTTTATCGACGCGTGCACAGCTTCAACACTCAATCTGGATGTATCCTTAATCAAAGATCGGTGTATTCCAAGAGGTGCACTTGAGAGCCAGTTACCACCTTCAGCCACATCATCACTTACCATGATTGCGGATAAAATCAGGCAGTAAAAAAATGACGTAGTAATTTCTCTGGGCATGATGTCGCTGGCTCTCTCTTTGCTGTAGTTCTATTTGAGGGCCATTGTTACCATGACCTCCCTGACGAGTCAACTCATATCAGATGAAATGATCGACTATTATACAAGTGTATTGAACACTTTCCATTTCACGACTTAACAATGTTACTTACTGACGTACATAGTGTTTCGTTTAACTTATATATGACGAGGCAATTTATAATATGTTTTTTGTGGTATTATGGACAGAAAGAAGTCAAAAGCTTTGCGACTGATTCTATTCTTGAGAGTAGCTATACAGAGCACTACAGCTGTAACAACTTTCGTCACGAGCTTTCGAAGGAACTAAAGTTCAAGCTTCTTGTAGGAATATAAGCTACGACGTTTAGTAGTTACAATTACATATCTGTATTAAAAAAAAAACATTTATAGTCATATTTTACCTTAATCGTAATATACAAACCGGTTCTTGCATGGTGTTTATCATTCATAACGAAATGTTTTGATTGAGATATTGACTGGTACAATTCAGAGATGTGTTATTTAAGAATGGTACAGTAAGTATCAACGAGGCTAGTGTAGTGTGAGAGCAGGAGACCTTGCGCGAGCGCATTTGATAAACGGTCCATAAACACCGCTCGCTGTGTGTGACCTCCGCCGGGCGGCGCGCGGCGGGCGGGCAACGTGCTCCGCTCGCCGCTCTACTGATTTCAAATCATCAAAAGTAATATGACAACTAATATAATAATATGGCATATTCTTGATCTTAATTTCTCAAAAAAAATATGTAACCTAAAGAAACAAAGAAAGAAAGAAACTCATTTATTTGACGAACACATTAACCTAATAATATTTAAATTAAAAATAAACCAGTAGGTCCGTGCCGTCAAATAGGACACAGCTCAGCATAGTGCTACTGACTACTGTCAGCAGCGCTGATTTTCAGCTGACGCCCTTAGTGATGTCAAATAAATACCAATATATTAGTCTGTGCCTGTTAAAAATTTAGAAGAGAAAAAGGTTACAAATAATTATAAAACTGGTACGTCACATCCGCTGTCATTCAGTGACACAAGCAAACGACAACGACTCTAAACAATGATATTTGATGAATTACCCTATTAGTATAGGATCCCGCTATAGAACGACCTTCACCGAGATGTTTATTTAAACATCTCGGTGAAGGTCGTTCTATACCGGGATCTTAGACCATATCTATCGCAGGAATATTGATAGTTTTTCCTGAAAATTGCACTTTGGGATGGACGTAGTTCATAAAACTATATTCACGGTTCGGTGAAAAATTTCAAGCTTCTGTAGACCCGTGCGGTTTGACTGATGCATTGATACTTCTTTCATTTTCTCTTTTTATATGTAAATAGTTAAGGATAAACTAAACACACCTACGTAACTTTAGTTTATATTCAAAATGGACGCTATGCCATAATATCACCTGTTATAAAATGTCTATGGTCGATTGTAATAATCATATTAATGATAGTCACGTCGACCACTTCCTGTGGTGAATAGCTGATGCAATTGACAAGTTATTTTACTATAAATACTATAAACAATATTGTTACAATAATAAGTTAATTCCCGAAGCGTAATTTTTTAATTAAATTGATATTTTTTTCAAATCTATGCCTGTTTTACAAGGTTAGTACACGTCAGAATTAGAGATTTTTCGTCGCTGACTTCAAAACAGTCTCAATTTCCAAATGAAGAAATTAAATGAATCCAATTTTTGAAATGAAAAAGTTTATGTTCTTTATTTGATATTTAGAAAATATTACATGTGGCCAGTAATGACTTAGGTATGATGTGAATGCAAAGAGCAGTCGTATTATAAGAATACTTTAAAATTTTAATTAATCGTTTATATATATTGTATTATTTTAAACAATTATAATGATCCTCAAGTATCAAGCATCAAGTATCGATGAGGTAAATTATATAAGTATCTAAGTAAATGTCCTGATTTTAGTTAGCACACGATCGACTTCACTTCCTCAGGTGTTTATTTGTATTACCAATTAACACCGCGACTCGGAGCAAAACCGACGCACACAAAATCATCAGGGTTACATATTTAACCAATTCCACGACCACTCAAGGTTTAGGTATCTAAGATTTACCTGATCACATCATGCCAATAGAAAAATATGAGTTAAAACTCTTGAATAGATACGCTCTGCCTCAAACGAAAGGTACTGTATAGTGTCAGAAATATGCCAGTATGGGGATATGAACCGAAAAAAAAACTAAACGAGTAAACTACCATTATGGCGTTCACAAAGCGCTAAATGTCGCGACATTTCGCCAACATTGCAAGTTTTCTTAGGTCAAACTGAATTGATTACGTAGCAAACCACACGATGCACGTGAAACAATCCCCACGTGAAGGCATGCCATACAATAATCGTATTTAAGGACGCGTGGTGTTCAATAAAGTGTTCTAATTTGTTGTCATTAGGAAATATAGTTACGTAACATTTCACCGGGACTGCAATGATTGAATAAGGTTGTATCAACCGATAATCCCAGTGTCTCACGGAGGTGCAGTTTTTTTTGTTTACAGTTCGTGATCAAACTGTTATTGCATTGGTACAAAGTGTTACGTGAGTCGACCCAACCGCGGCCTTTACAGTAAAGCTCAGTTCACACGGATTATTTGGAATTATTACTCATGGATTTCGCATAGGTGTAATTTTGTGTTACGAACTAAAAAATTGGCTGCTTCCCTAAAAGGTTATCAAAAAATATTGGATACGTATTTTTTTTTTCGATAAACAAACATAAAATTATGAAGATATAGCCCGTTAAAGTTCCGACGTCACATTTCTATACATTTTTTATGATTTTATTTTTGTAATGGTATGAATGGGCTAGATGACTTAAATTTTTTATTTAGTCATCCCTATTGCCTATATTCATGTTGATTTAAACTATTGAATACTCAATAATGTTCATTAAAGGCTGTACTGGTAGATATGTTTTATTTTAATAACGTAACTGCTTTAATATTATATACAGGGTTATTGGTAGAACACTAACACCCTTGCAGGGCTGTATTACTAACATCATAAACAACAACTTTTACTCTATGACTTTTTACAACATCACGTCATGGTTACCAAAAAAAATCTTTCAAGATTTAGTTTTTCTATCTAACAAATTCAAATTCAAAATCATTTATTCAAATAGACCTTCGCAGGCACTTATGAAAAGTCTGACTCTAATACTCTAATACCGGTTCGGAAGGTTGAATTTGCTGAGAAGAGCCGGCAATAAACTCAGCAATTACTCTTTTCAAAACAGGCTTAGATTCATTACATAATATTTACATTCTAATCGCACTGAAAACAATTGCGTGCCCCGGCGCGGCGGCAAAATTACAAAGTAGACTGAATAAATATTTAATAAGTAAATAAATAGCAAACTTAAGCAGACCAGCCCCCACAAGCAGCACCTGTTCACAAGTATGACGCGTGTGGCAGCCATCGCCCTCCTACACATTTAAACTCTATATTTTGTTGTACATTATGACTCCCGTGAAGTCCCGTGCCCGTGCGCTGTCACTCAGTCTTTCGATATGCGTAGAGTTCGTGACATTTAGATTTCTGAATTTAAATATTTTTACTGTTGTATAAAAGTCTGATTAATTAAAATCTGATGATTTATATAAAGTTATAGAACAAAAGCTGTTGTTTATGTTGTTAATAATATAGTCTTGAGACGTTGTTAATATTTTACTAATAGCCCTGTATACTATTTATAATTGGTAATGCTCATAGTGGGACACTGTGGTATTTAAATATCATGCATTTGGCGGTCGTATAAGATATATACATAAAACATACCTAAATAAATATCCTGAGACATTCCTCACACACGGTTATCTAATCCCAAACTAAGCAGAGTACTATGTATACCAGATAACTGATAAATTACATATAGTACATTTTGTCTGTACTGTGTAGGTACATACTTAATATACATAATTACACCCAGACTCAGGACATACAGACATGTTCTGCACACAAATGCATGTCCTGTGTGGGAATCGAACCCACGACCTGTGGCGTGATAGGTGGAATCTTAACCAACCGCGCCAGCTGGCCCGTCGAACATACATAAAACATACCATCTTCCTACAAAAGCACAAACAAAACTTCTTCTTTACAAAAAACTGAAATATTACCTACTAAGGTATCCCGAAATACTTAATTTTTGAGTTTCAAGCCATTGTAAGTATTAATGTGGCTAAAAGCGGTAAGTACACAAAGCCTCCAAGAAACTGGCTCTCAAGGGCACCTTGCTGAACCTAGCGCCATACAAGCTTGTATCTTTTAGGATTCGAATCCAAAACTATAATAATAATTTATTCACCTAAAAAAAAAACATTGAGGTCTATAATCTAGGTACTTAACAGTGTTTATTTTAATTGAATTATCCACTAGCATCTAAACTAGGCCGAGCCTGTATCTTAGATGCTAGTTCCTTTCTATGACGTATAAATTTTAATATCACTTGGGGTTAAAGACAGCTCAAGTAATTGGATTATCTAAAGGTGAAAATCTTAACTGGGCTATCATCGCACTAAAATAGAAAGAGCAATTACGTTATCAAGTCCTAATACGAAGTAATCGACATAAGACGCTCATAAAACCAAGTCACAGAACATAATAGCCAGTCCAATTCTTATTCGAAATAAATAAATAGATCATAGCACGATCTATGGCTTGAACTGGTTACGCTGGACTAATATTAGGCGTAAACACTAATACCCGTTCATTATACAATCGGTATGCACTAATGCGTCAGATGATTGTTATCATATATACCGCTCGTACGGAACGTGTACGACATGTCTGACTTACAACACTTATTAACGAGCTTGCGTTTTCTATTTGTCACAATTAGTATGTGTTTAAAATAACTATTTAAAAGAGTTACGTTTCGGAAAAAAAAACTCAACCGTTTATCACTACAATATATTACTAGAGCGACCGAGCTTTGCTCGAAAATTCCGACAATCGTGTTTTGCCTGGATTGATATTTGGCCACCAAAAATCCCCATCATTAGCAAAGGTACTATAGAAATCGTAAGAGCCATTTTCAAGATTTGGAAACTTTGTATAGGTATACCTACAAATATTGCTCGTTTAATAATATACCATTAATTATGTACGTTTTTTTGTGTTGTATTTCAGCACAGATATATTAAGTTGTTTTTTAATTTAAAAAAAAGTAAAACTAAAGACAATACAGAATAGGTATATCTTATTGTAGATTTTTGTCCGGTCACCGGTCGCATCTTTTTCTTATTTTGAACGCATTTATGGATATCGAATGTAGTAATCAAAATTAAATGTATCACAGGACTTTTTGGCGGGAACTTGCAGAGTGACGTAGCATTTTCATTTTTATTTTCATAAATTTGTGTATTTTGAGTTTTATTGTGTATTATTGGTGGTATTTTACCCAATAAAGATCATCCATGTGCACCAGTGAAGTGAAATGAAATGAATTATGTGTATCGTTACTTTTCAAGTTGTCTCAAAATGTCCGTGAAGAGTTTTAGTACAATGACCACCATTGTAGTAAAACATGACTTTTATGGACGGTGACTGACTGAGGACTATAATGTGAAGTGATTTTGTGACTGGATACTATAATATAACTCGAAACTGGCAGAAATGAGCCCTAATTTGGGCTTGGTTGCCAAAATTAAAAATAAGAAGAAGAAATGTATCACAGATATTTATTTAGTACTAACTATTTCTTAAGAAAACCAAATAAAAAAAAATCATACATTTTCTACGAGGAGAGGTACATGACCTTTTGTTTGAAAAGCAATTTTTTTTGCTATATCGAAGTTGGTTCCATAGCAAAAGTTGATCTTATACATGAGTACTTTACGTGGTTTCATTTAATGTCGTATTGTCGTATACGCCCCGTATATAGTGGAGTGAGAACATGGCAATATCAGTTTAGGTCTGCCTTAGCTGAGCCCTTATTTGTCCGTGTAACTTGTCTCCTACCTAGGCACCATTTAGGTAAGACACAAATAAGTAAATAAGGATTTCCAAACTCAATTTATTTATTTAATTAATTAGTCAGTAAATATTCATTACATACAAAATGAGTCATTAGATACCGGTCGGTAATTTATAGAAAACCAAACTGACCTTTACCACGTTAAAATTGATATTATCTCAAAATTAGATGTCACCAAATACCAGTTTTGTGACATCACTCATCATATGACAAATTGTTTGATCTGCGTGGGACACAAGTGCGTGTACGCAAATATCGAGCACTGGCTCTCAAATTGTAGGTACCTATGTGTTGCCCGCGAATCCAATTCTCCTAGAAAAAATTAAAAATAAAATTAGAAATACATCAATAACGTTATATTGGACCACACATTTTCTGAGAATCGTTTCATAGATAGATGGTGAGCAATTAATTTAAAAAAAATGCCTAAGTTAGCTATCATTTTTATTTGACGTAACATTTTACGTCGCGTCATAATCTTTTTAACGGAGTAAAATAAACCATAAAACTTTGGGAATCTCTCATTAAAGTCTTAAAAAAAATCTTACTCAGTTTAATGAAACTGTGTCGAATATAGTATGTAAACAACATAATCACTAAACAATGTTAAAAAGTCTTTGTTTATGGTTATTTAAAGTAGGTTAGGTAGCTTTGGAAGTATAAGAGTAAAAATTATTTAAAAAAAAAGCGTAATAAAATAATATACGTTTTAATCTGCGACTCCGTGGCTTTTGACAAAAATTTGTTCTTGATGGAGAAATAAAAAATACATGAATTTATTGAAGGCGTGATGAAAACCCTAACTTGTTCATTATTGCACGACAAATAAATCTAACAATTACATTATTGTTTGCAGGTATGGGAAACAACAGTCGAAAGTATTTGAGAAGTGTGACAGTGGTACGTTTTATGGTTTATTGTTTAATTAGAGTAAATTACACAAGCAGACCGGCGGTTCACATTTTCACAAGTGGCTTCCTGGCCTATGAATATTATTACCATGACATGTGTAACCGACATCTACAAAGCTGTAGGCCTAGACAAAGTACATTTCGTTGCGTTTGCGCGAATAGAAACGTTACTAAATGTATGAGATTGACATTTGGTTACGCTAGGATCTAGCGTTTTGTTATGTCAATCTCATACATTTAGTAACGTTTGTATTCGCGCAAACGCAACGAAATGTACTTTGTCTAGGCCTAGGAAACTCTCATCTCAAAATCGCGGTATGTGTTTTCGGTGTCAGTGTCAACTTGAGTATGTACCATCTGATGACTATTGATAGATATTCTTCACGCACGGTGAAGGTATTATACTAGTGACGTTAGACCGCCAGGTGACTTTTATCTTTGAAACGTAGAATTCTAATTAGCAGAGGTTACTGGATATTTAAAACTATGTATGTAACTCAAATAAAAAAGACAGTCGCAGTGGTGCTGGTTCACGTTAAATACCTCTGAGTTTCGAACTAGCCATTGGCTTTGAGAATTAAAGTCTTGTGAAGCCTGGACTAGTTTGCCGTTGTGGACCATTCATGACTTCGTAGTAAGGGTTCTTAGGGGCGTGTAGTGTACGTGCTGTAAATAATATCTTTAAATAGGTTTCTAAATAAAGCATTTAATTAACAGGCTTAATTGTATTACATAGCTTGTGAATCTTAATTATAATACAAATAAACATAACTTCTTTTCTTACTTTGTAATACATAAAAGTCACTTTCGAAATAAAGACCTCTTCTGTTGGCGCAAGTACTTAAATATGTACAGTCGAGGACATAAATATGTATACACTTAGTAAAATTCAACAACGGTTTCCTCTTAAACTACTGATTGAAATTATGAGATATTATAAAGGCAGAATCTTCTAACATATACTATTATGATTTGTGTAATAGTTTAACACTTAAATGTTAAACATGCGAGAAAATTGCTTTTGAATTTCAAAAAGTGTATACATATTTATGTCCTTGACTGTACTTACAAAAATTATGGGTCACGCGGAAAAACAGCGATTTAATGTTTCATTCGTTCGTAGTTATTACTTCTATTTTCATGAGTGTCGCCAGTAAGCAGTGTTGCTAATTGCAAGCTAATAGCTGATTAAACTATAATAAAGAGTTATAATAGCTAGTGCAGATCTATCCGCTTCAGATACCCCTCCAAGGCCTCATGACATTATGAAATCATCAGCTCCGAAGTTTGATGTAAAAATAATAGAACACGTACTTACCTACTGACCGTAATAAATGCCGGACGTGTCTCTAGATATTGCAAAATAGTTATAAATTAAATTATAAACGGCTTAACAAGGCGATAAAATGTACCGTTGGACATAAAAAAAATATTCAACCAACTTGGTGGCCACATCGTGATCCAAATCCTTCGTACGCGACATATCGTAGATATAATCTTTAAATGTATAATTGGACTGTTTTACAAAAACTTAAACCGACTTCAAAGTACACTAAGAAGTAATCAAATCCTGATCTGATGACAATGGGACCAAACGGGAAGTGTACCCTTCCAGACAAAAAAGATTTTTTCAAATCGGTTGATAAATGACGGAATTATGAGGTAACAAACATAAAAAAAAACCTCCTTTTTTGAAATCGGTTAATAACTTACTTGAAAAATAGTTCGTGTAATTTATAAATTTCGTTCAATGTACCCTACCTCTTTCCATTAGACTTTCACCATCCACATAATATTTCCAATTATATTTTTTTTATTTGCTGTCTCTTCATACATGTGGCGTTCAAGTAAGTTGACATTACCTACTTTCTACCAGTCTATTATAATAACTGTCATTACGACCGTGAGGGTAACACAGTTCTAGATTAGCTGTGCCTGTATCACAATACCTCAGAATAAATAACATACTCTATACAATGAGCTATTATTACTACGAATAGAGAAGACGCCACACACCACAACTATGTTTATCTCAACAACAAGTGAGTCCATCTGGCCACACTTGTTGTTGCGCCGTGAACATTATTATTTAATTATTACATTAATTACGTTTGCGAGAAAAATACTCCTAAAAGCGTTCTGATAGCGCTACGTGTTTCTACTGTCTGGTTAGACGACTAATTTTTTCAGCGCTAAAGAGACTTAGTTGGCTCTAAATAATTGGACTGTTTTACAAAAAACTTAAACCGACTTCAAAGTACACGAAGAAGTAGGTAATCAAATCCTGATCTGATGACAATGGGACCAAACGGGAAGTGTACCCTTCCAGACAAAAAATATTTTTCCAAATCGGTTAAATAAACATAAATGACGGAGTTATGAGGTAACAAACATAAAAAAAAGAAAAAAAAAAAACATACAACCGAATTGAGAACCTCCTCCTTTTTTTGAAGTCGGTTAAAAATCGGACATAACCATTGCTTATAGCTTCTCTATACATAGTAATAATAGCTCACTGACTCTATATAGTACTTCTTCAACCATTGTTTACAAATAAAAGCTATGTACACAGTAACATAGTAGTTACCGGTCAAGTTGTCGTCTCTATATTTCCAATCGTATACATTATATCTATACATGGGCTCTACCGCGTAACTTTGGTGGTAATCGTAACGAACACCTTTAATGAATTTCATACATTCAGGGCCTATGAATGGTCATCGTCGCGTCATACCACGTGCGCGTCATTGGTGGTTAATTAATGGTGTTCGTTACGATTACCACCAAAGTTACGCGGTAGAGCCCCTGGATGGATTAGAGATAGAATTATATGGCCAAATAAGAAATAATGAGAAATTAAGAAAACTGGGTTCACAAAGCGTCATAAAATAAATAATGAAAGACAATTTTCCTGTCCTGAATTATTTTGACGTTTTTATTATTCGTTTGTAATTGGATGGTTTAGCACTTTGTATCCCGAGAAAATATGATATCCCACAGAAACCCGAGTAAAACCACGGGGACAAAGTTAGCATAGTGTAATAGTATATTATGATACATGTGTGTAAAGTTGGTAATTACACACGAGAGCGCGGGAACCGCAGGCGAACGCCGAGAGTGTAATGATCAATGCACACGCGTGTCATTCGACGTTTTCATTTCGTCTACACACATATCACTTGCAGTGACGTACAAACTTAACATAATCATGATTATACCTATCATAAAACTGTGCGGTAATATAAAGTAAAAAGCTCTAGTGCGTTATGAAACTAAAATTGGAGCATTAAAAGTCACTTCACGAGCAAGTGTGTTGAAAATAACATGTCTTTATCATCGATTCGACATCGACAAATTCGTGACGAGAGACATCCAATAAAAACACTAACTGTACCAGCCGAGTGTCACAGTTGGTACTCAGATATCGATTCCATCAGCTTGAATCACAAGTAATTAATACTTACGACATTATGTAATCACCTTTCCCTGGTGGGCGCGATCTGTCCATCATAAAATGTTACTAGATGCTATCGCTCGAGCTTGATCGAGCCTAGCCAGCTTGCTGTAGAGCACATAGTTATACCGCAGCATTTTCAAGCAAAATTATCTATTCTATGTTGTTATAATGTCATACAAGCATTTTGACCAACAAAAGATTAATAGTACTGCTTATGTAAATAAATATATTCGACTTAATACATATTACTTTAATATTTTAATGAGTGTGTATTATAATCAATCAATTTAAATTAAAACCGCGATGTAATCAGACCACACGGCGCATATAACTCATGCGTTTGCGCACTGCACAGTGTGTCATACATAAACGGCACAGCATTAATATTCATCACATCTTTATCTCACGCGACTCGGCAGCTCACATCTCAAACCATAATAAGCTGTTGAACCGAATTATATGAAAACAGATATAATTTGACCATTAAATGGTGCGACATATTTGTCATGTTGGATTCGAAATGTCACATACCATTGAGTGAAATTATTCGCTCCGTATGTAAAATAAACAGTAAGTTCTGCTTTGTGTAACGTAAGTGTTGTGAAAGCGTCTCAACGTGTAATTTAAGTTAAATATTTATAGTTAATCCTTTCAATATCGTATACATTTTATTTCATTCCTACTTTTACTTCAATAAATTTATTTATGTAACGGTAAATTTAATATTGTTTGTGTTAATGACATTTGAATTCAAATTAAATTGGACCGCCCGCTGCGAATCAGCTCCGCCATGTTAAATATGCATTGTAAACAAAAACGTGAAAAAACAGAAACCAATAACAGAGAAAGAAGAGAGTATGAATTTGATTAATTTCATACTCTAAGTCTAAAGAATTATGAGTTTCATATTAAATGGCGTGATAATACAATAATATTGGTTGAAAGCTGGTAGTACTTTCTATTGCGGAACGCGACTACCTATATGAATAACCGGCGGGTTTGACCCGAGTCTCCACCACACTATTGCAAAAGATATGAGACATGTCCAATCCATCATGTCTGATATTAGGCGTGTGCAGAGAGATTGGTGCCACGATAATCGGATGCTGATAATGTCACAAATTGTCAAAACTCCTGTGCAGTTAAACCTGAAATCATTCAGTCTGGAGCTTTGCATTAATTTCCTCCAGATTTATACCTAGCCAAGTAGCGATCAGGTTTTCTAGTTTCATTGAGCTACATCATCGTAATGCGGAGCGAGATGTTAAATTCGTAATTCTGAAATTAATGAACACTTATAAAAAAGACAACATACTAAATGGTAATCTTAGGAACACTTGCCTAGGTTTAACCGAGCTTAAAGATTTTCCCCCTTATTGCCTCGTCTCTTTTTGTCATATGACGTTAGAAAGTGACTGAGTGACTGGTTTTACTAAACTTGCTTAAATTATTTTGTAGTTAGTTTTTGTTTATGTTAGTTTTAGTATGGGCTATCTTCTTTCAGCCGGTACACTCATAAATATAAATACAACCAGATAAACACACAGCAAACACACATGTATTGTATTGTATGTTGCATTTTATGTAAGTGAAGTAACATTAACTAATCCAAATCTTGCCAATATCAAAATGCAACGTGTTTTTTGGTCATGGCACATAGCTTCCATACAATATCTTTGATGCGTGCTATTACGTGCGGATGATATTCCAAAGCTGGAATTGTGGATCGGTCTGATGAAATCTGAGCAATTAAACTTTAGTAACTGCAATTTTAAGCAACTTTTTGAATGTCTGAAATTCATTTTGTGAATATAATGTACCTACATTACATGACAAGTATGACGCAACATCATGATGGTCCCAATATTTTCATTTTGAATATTTCCTTATACTCATGATCTGAATGCGTTTTTCGCGATCTTAATATGTTTAAACAGGAAATTCGTGTTTTTTTTAGGTAAAAAGCATTACCTAAGCTTATACGTAATAGTTAATATGTTACTTTATACGAAATGTCTTTCTTTCTCTGTTTTTAAACTGTAGGTATGACTATTATCACAGAGTTAATAATAAACTACGTAACACTATTATATTGTAGTAATAGCATTAGTTTATGCATCACATATTTTATATATATATATATATTAGTATTTATTTATTTACCTTACTTGAATAGTTTATTTTATTCTGTACTCCTCGTCCGTGGCGACTAGAGGTGTCAGCTGAAAATCAGCGCTGTTGATTTCAGCAGTACATGCTGAGCTGTTACTGTAAATTCTTTGTTTAAGTACCTACATTTCACGTGTTTTTGTTTAATGTACCTATGTCTAAACCTATTTACTGTTAAATAAAATATTTACTTTCCTTTCTTTCTTATTCATGATATTTAAAAATCGTTAAGTTATATAATAGGTACACTTATTAAGGGAAGGGTTTTGACTTTATATCCATGGTAGAGTTGTATTACATCATTATCAATTTTTTCTTACACAAAACAGCCCATATACTTATCTATCTAATTCACAAATCACGATAGGTATAACAAGTTATCATATTTTTTCATCGAATAAGGACACAGTTGGATAGCGTGTAAGTATTATGCATGGTGCATACTTGTTATGCATGTTGGTAGCTATGCTTAGTAGCTAAGAGATCCAAAGTGCGTGGGTATATAAAGTACTTGCAAATAAAATCATTGGCATTATCAGAACACGCAATGGAAAGCTTTTCTAGCCCCAAATAAGCGTAAGAACACGGCAAAACTATAAGTAAATAAAAAAACTATTTACGTTGAAACTTCTCTGAAAAATAAAGCGTTACATAATATTATACAAGCCAGGCACCCGTTACACTAAAAATCACTGTATAGCTAAATTATCCATGAAATATAGATCACCACAAAATGTGCATTTCACTATATTTACGAGTGTTATTATAACCCCAAACTCATAATTACTAAGTCATAAAATCCAGTGGCCGTCGTTATAACTGCGATTATGTCCATTTTATGTTATTTTGAGGTCATTACAAATATTTCACTCGCACACATTGTTCAATTTGACATATACTCATTAGGTATACTTTATGTTGATTCTCACAAGACTAATGTCACCTGAATTTTTACTTTATCTACGTGTCCTAAATAGTTCATCAAGGTGTAGTCCTACTATTGTTATTACGTGTTATTACACGATCGCTGTAATATTTTTGTAATTGCACAGTTATAGTTGTAAGCAGTTCAGAAAAAAAAAGAACACGTGCGCGTATCGGTCGTGTATGTGAGTGTGCGTGCGTGAAAGTTACCTAGCAGTGAAGCAAACTCGGTGAGATTGTTCCTTATTTACTATTATAATAATAATGCACCTGATATGAATAATGCATAATGCACCTGAGGTGACGGCAGATCTACTACGTGATCAATATTAGAACCATTGCGTTTACCTCGGCTATTAGTACATATAACTTATCACTATATCCTCTTTACTTCTTACTAATACATATCATGAATGCGAGTCCAAGTTTCTCCGTTTGTTTGTTGTGTTTTCGCGCCTTGACTGCTCGTCTGATCGGCGTGGAATTGGCGCGTATGATGGTCTGAAGTGGCCTGTGATGTCGGGAGGGGCTGCGTTTTGTCCCGGGAGCGCGGTCCTCGGGGGACAGCTAGTTAGTATATATATAAGCTAAAGCGTTCGGCTCTGACTGCGACCATCGGGTTGAAGGCCTGCCTGCGGGTAGCTGCCGAGGCGTCCCGGTGGCTCTCCTTGGGAGCTGGTTGCCTTTGGGCCTCTTGGGCGAACGGAACGGCTTACGCCGACCGTAGGCCTTGGCGTGTCAGCCCTCTGACTTATTAAATTATTCCTGAATTGGCCGCCTACCTGAGAGCCGTGTATACCTAATAGGTTGCGTCGTGTAGGATCTGGCTGGAGAGTACTTGAGAATAAGTTTTATTAGAGAAGGAACATGCTACATATAGGTTTCCACGCAGTTTTTATCCACTAGTTTTAGAAAATATTTGCTTGTTTATGTAAATAATTTTCTGAAAATATATGCTTTATCCGGGCGTGGTGTTCTATACTAGAAACTGCTCCGCTCACATCTGTCATCACTCAACTACGAAAAAACACTCGACGAACGTCGCATATAACTAATTCCCAAAATTTACAGGTTGCCTAGTTTGGGAATTTAGTATTTCATATTATATAAGTGCCTACATTTACTGTAAAAATAATAATCCACCTATTATCAGGTGTCAGAGGCTCTAATCATTTGTGTGTCTCCACCTGGGGGCTTATCCTCTTTCTGTAACACACATAAATCAAGACGACACAAACAAGGATTCATTGACCAAGCTTGCTTGTCTTACTGGTGTAAAGCTTCCATCCAGAGAAGAGATGGCATGTAGTTAATTGATGGATACAAACCCGGAAGGTAAAGAATCTATCAGCAACGAACCAATGATTTCAATACGCCAGTAATATATAAGTCGATGCAACGAACTGCATTAGCTGAAACAATTATAAATCATTAACAACTGCCAGAGACCTTATTAGTTATAGCCCAGTGGCACGCAGTCTGCTCTCACTGTTTTGACAATGGTTAGCATCCACATCTAATTCTATGTGCCATCAACATACCTATGTCAAATTTGATCATTCTATTAATCCGAACAAATCGTACAAAAACAACACCTAGGAGGAGGTTTAAGGAAATTTAATCAGCTGAAGGATGGATGGTTTCAGCTTTCCTTATATTTTTGTATGTACAATTAGTTTTAGAAACGTTCGTCTTTCCCCACATCGTATAACATCATAGGTCTGACGTTACAGACGCAGGGGTGATATTATGATTTTAAATTGATGCGTCGGTTCATTTTAGCATAGCTTTCAAATCAGAGCTTATTCCGCTTACATCTCTTATCAAATAACTAGAATGGACGCTTCGATGAAGGAAAACATTCGACTTAAAACTACGACAAAAACACACAAGTATAAAACCAGACCCCACAAAAAAAAAATACCCCAATCCAACCAAAACCTTGAATAGGTATCTATTTACGACACAAATGATCCCTGGCGAATCGCTTAGGCTCTCACATCTGGTGTCCATCCAGTTGTCAACTAATAACTTAACTTTCTGTAACACAAAAAAATAGGTCCCGAACACCGTAAAAAAACTACCATCAAACAAAAGAATACTTAGTACTTCTCAATCGCGGCGGGAAACGACAAGAACACGTGCAATAAGTGCTTGACTGCAAACAAAAAACTCTCAAGAATGTCGTAAAAATTCCAAACCGCTGAAACAAAAAAAAAAAGGTCAAAGGGGCTGCTGTGGTATCAGTGCGATTCTTAAAGTATGCTATCAATACTGCACAAGTTACTCTATAATATAATTCATACTTGCCGAACTATAGCATGTTAGATTCACTAAAGAGGTTTAATCGCTCAGTTTTATTTCAGTTTAGCCTATAAGCTCTCTCCCACAGGCAAGTGCAAGCTGCTAGCGTGATGGCTACCACCCGACTGCACGATGGAGCATCGGACGACACCGAGCAGATTGCCATACAAAATCAGGATGAAAAGTTCAAAATAAAGTTCAACATACAGTAATTAGTACAACTATAAACTGCCCCGACGACATTAGCCACAGTACTTTGAACAAAAGCGCAACTTCTGTACGTATCAATAAGAATAACAAACATGGAATGTAAAGCAACATAGTATACCTGAAAAAAAGGCAATGACAAGGGCAGTACTCTTATATGAAGGTTGTAACAGCGCGGATTCACGGTTCTTATTGGAATAACCACACTTTAATGGTGACCAGCGCGGGTCACTATTAACCTAGGCCCAACAAGTGCAAAGAACAAACATCTCTTTAAAAGAAGGTACATATACCCAATGAAACCTCCACGTCAGCGTCAAGACATTTATAGAAGTATGCAGTAGCATTAAGCAAAAAAATAAAAATAAAAAGTTTTAATCTCAGCGATCTCAATGCGCAGGAAAAACATTACTAGAGACCCACGCCGCAGTACTGAAATAAACGCAACGCCAATCCGGATAACGTCATACGGAAGGAGTAAGATACGGCACTCAAACGCATAAGCTTCAAAAGGTTCTGGCAAACCGGAAACAAATCATCTCAATCTAATAAATATATTCGACATTTTCACCAACCCCATCAATCATGTACCAAAGAAGAATATGTAACACGTATCAATTCACTGACCGTAAATAAGAATGGTGGTAAATCAATCCTATTAAACTCATTAAAGAAACAAAAATCCAATAAGCACAAGAAAAGCGAAAATGCATGTGTTACTTTAATAATTGAGCAACTCCATTAGACTATAATAATTCACAAAATATATTCGCTTTCAAGGGATACAACTCATGGGAAATTTGATGATATCCGGAAAAGGGCACGACGGGCGTCTCATAACAAAGAATTAATTCCAACATTCAAACGTGAGAAGCTTGACAATGGGAGGACACTACTTACTTCAAATTTATACAAACCACAATTCAAAAAGGCAAATACGTGGAGGAAAGGCGAAATGAAAGCTCATTAGGATATCTAGGTACTTGGAATTTAAGAAAGGATATTGCGAAGGTAATGCGGAGCAAACGAAACTGCACTGCAAAAATCTATAATAAACTATTCAAATCATCATTATCGACCTCCCAGAAGAAATAGCAAACCACAAGAATAAGCCGGCATGGACCGAAAACACCATACGCTCTTTCAACAGAATCAATCAAACTGCATCAATCAGGAACCAGGAAAAATCAGCGGCATTTCAACAATCTACTCTAGCTCCTGACATTGAAGAAGCATCACGTCGACGATTGATGTCTCAGTACTTAAAGATAAAATACATTAACATTACATAAGGACAAACAAATTCTATGCCAAACACAGAACGACAAAAAAGTATGGATCCGCTGGAAAAAGGAAACGGAACTACTTATACCTTCGCCATGCCTCACTACAATCCTGAACTACGAAGTGTAAAATACATGGACGAAGAAATACTGAAACTTTATTTAAGCCACGGAGAATAGAGGCAACACTGACAACACTGGAAGAAGAAATGCTATAAATAAGTATCCTGGGACATTCGCTTGTGCTATAGAAACCAGACAACTGGTATACTACATATACCTACTACTGTTTTGTTTGTAGATACATACTAGAAAATACATAATTGCACCCAGACGCAGGACATACAAACATTGTCATGCACAACAATGCGTGTTCTTCATCGATGCAGATGGGAATCGAACCAACGACCTGCAGCGTGATAGGTGAAATCTTAACCAACCAAGAGAGACGAGACCTGCATTTATTCCACAACGAAAGGATCTAACGACCATTATAGTAATTTATTATGAATACAATATTTATGGACGACGACGTCACCACAGTATCAACAAGCATGTCAAAACTATGCTATAAATAATATATATCACATGCGATGAAAACAATAGGGCTCAAAATTAACTTAACTAGGAAAAAATAATCTGCGACCAGATTAACATTACGGAAATTCATTTACCCAGCATGATGGAAAGCGATATGAAATCCAAAATACTCGGAAACACAAAAATATATGTTATCCTGGATGTTTCTCATCCCATTAACTATGATACTTAAGTTTCTAAGCACACATCTGAACTACTATAGTCCCATTCTTTACACAGTACACCAAGAACGAAACCGAGTGGTGTGTCTGAGGAAACTAAATTGAATCGAGAATAATAACAAAGAACAAGAAATACACAAGCACATCATCATCATCATCATCAGCCTATAATATCACACTGCTGAGCACAGGCCTCCTTTCACAAATCAAGGTGAAAGGGAATGGGCAGGCTAGTGGTCAACCTACTGTTGGGAGTTTTCAAGCCGACTAGAAGGCCTCCAACTATATTAACGACCATCACAATTAAATGATAACCGCGACCAACGTCGATTTGAAATTCCACTAGGCGGTCACCCATCCAGGTGCCGACCACAACGGTAGTAGCTTAACTTGCCGATCGATTAAGAACGGCTTATCATGCTACACCACGAGCGCTCCCACACAAGCACATACCGAAGCTGAAAGCGACACGGAGCCTCTCAACCACAGAAGCTATGCTCTCCGAAATCGAGGTCCAGCATGGAGGAAGTTAATCAAATGAACAACAAAGAAATAACCAAACTCAACCCAGGAACTAAATACCAAAGAGAGAAGAAAGACAACATACACCAACGCTCATCCCTCTCTATGATACCCGTCTTCCCATTTTCCAATATTGGCTATAGGCTGAACAGTCGGTCGATTGTGGTCAGCTGGTTGCGGTTGGCTGGCCGTCCTCTCCCATCCCAGAGCGTGTCACTCCTATATACCACGCACTCCTCGGTTTATCCATGGTTACTCCGATACAACTATTCAGGTACCAGTCATTATAAACTAAGTTAGTTACATGGTGGTTGATGCTTGAATGGTTGTATAGGACATGGGTCGGTCGTTGTACTGGCTGAGACAGTGCTAATCATCATCAATTGCACAGTTATAGTTGTAAAGTTTGTAATTTATGTAATAGCAAAACTTGGCGGGCAAGGTTGTATCGCGTCTAGGACGAGGTGATTAGAATATAATTAAAACATATTCTTGTGTTATTAATACGGTTACTGTGCTTTGATATTATTCATTTTTTTATGCAGTTGATCCGACAGTGTAAGTGGCGGTGAACATGGCTTGAAACACAGAACAGGGGGCCTACCACAAGCTCTTAAAACAAGGTTAAAATAACCTTATTTTGCGTTTTCGTACCATGACATCCTTAAAAATAAGCTTATTATAGGCATAAAACAATATTGTTTTGTTAGCAGGTTTGATGACGTCACCTCTAATCGTTCATTCAAATCGTACCATGATGTGTCTTTTGACAACTAGCATAATGGTTTTTATGTCAATTGCATATATCAATCAAAATATAACACAATATACGCGACGAATTATCCAAATTTATGATAAAAATATCTATTATTATAGTGATATAAAGTCAGTAGATCGTATTTATTTAACTTATCGAATGAATTGTGTATCTCTAGCCTTCTAGCTTTTGCCATCTAGCATTTCTAGATGGCAAATGAATATGAACTATTTGTGTTTTTGGAAGCAAATACCAAAGAAGCCAATAATAGATACACGAAAGCGACGTGGTAGGTGCATCTATGCTACGTGAGGAATCAACACTTTCGCATGCAATGGACCAAAATGCCATTTGCTATCGAAACCATACGACCGTATGGGTTTGAAGCTCACCGAGTGGCTCGCATATTGTCACCAAAATAATCGAGGCCTCGGGCGGGGAGCTTTTTCCGCCAACGCATTAGCTTGGCTAGCCTGTTGGGAACCTTGCCGATAATCTACGACAGCCTAGAGGAAAATTTATATACGAGTGCTAGTGCTAGATTGTATTTCATTTATTTGTTGTAAATATTTAATATCGTATAGATTAAGCTTTACTGTGATTGTACTATATTCATAAACGTTTATATACCTAAATACACATAATGTTTCATTGTATGACCTGCAACTACAGTAGCATTCCTGACAAAAGGTAATAAATAAAAATATGTGTTGATTCCTGTGGTAAATTCTTTATTCATATAATTTAAAGACAATAGGTACCTGCCTAGACTATAGGTATTAAGACTGAAGTGCCATACATAAATATAAACCTACCTAGGTATATATTTATGTATGAACTTTGTCTCAGTTTTTGTAATGACCAAGAAGTGCTCCATTGCTTTGCTAGTTGAGGATTAGGTACCTATTTCTCTCCAGCACATTTCTTAGAGTAGTTACTTTGAATTCCGGCGAATTCTTCACTGCAAAATGAATAAAATAATACTTGAATTACTTCTGTTTGTAACCATGCCATATTAAATTTCATTCACTGAATATCACTATTGAACGGCGGCCCCTTGCCTTGTTTTCATATTGACTTGACCTAAGTAATATTAATTCAAGTAATATAAAAGTCGATATACATAAAATAAATATTTGCATTATTTCAAAATATGTAGTGCAACAGGGCACATTGAGTTTCAAAATTCGCGCGTCACAATTGACAAGATTTTTTTTTTGTCCCGTTCCATCCTATAGGGCCATCATCTTCTCTCACAAAATAACCTTATTGCCAGACTGTTTTGTTTTCACCTTATAATAATATTACTTTGATTCGTACCATGAGCTCAATCGTTCAACATTGATATAACATTGCTAAGTGCCGAGAAAGAATGAATGATTTGTAAGAATTTGTCTATGCCTTGCTACAACCTGATAAAAGATAAAAAGAAATAACGATATATTAACTGTATAGTGCCATTTCTTTCACACGTTGGACCGAAATGATTTGAGATTCTTCATCTTTTAGCAAAGTATTAAATTAAACTAATTGTAAAGTATAAGTAACTAAAAGAATAAAATATTTTCGAGTAATTTCTATAAAATGCATACAAATATTTTAAAATGTTATTATGAAGAGTAAGGAAATTAATTGAAAAAATATATAGACTGCCGACTCTAGATTATCAAATGAAATGAATCGGAACAAAATATTTACCTGTCATTCTTGTCATACTCAAATGTCTAATAAAGATATCTTGAAGATATCCAAGATATTTAGTTATTAAATATATTTGTTTATGTAATTTAATAACAAACAAAGTGCAATCAATATGGATACATCTTAATAGTATATTCGACAGTAATATTCAGTGCATGAAATTTAAGATGTCATGGTTATAAACATTTGTAAGTTGCACAAATGTTGCAATTCATTTTGTAGAGTTGTAGCCGAAGAGTTCGCCAGAGATCCAGTCAGCAGGTAGAAATGGTTAAATACAAACAGACCAAAAATACCGCCTTCAATCGATATCTACAAGCAAAGGAGTACTCTCAAAAAAGTGTACGTAGAGATGGAGAGGCTGGTCTAAAGTGAAGTCTAAGTACCTATAAACGCTGAAATAAAGTTTGAATCTGTATCTGCAAGATTGTTTAATGCCATACTTATATTGTGTATAATTATCTTACTCTCATTAAACTTATGTGAATAAAGAATGTAGGTACATAATACTTTCGTGTTTTTATTCATTGTGTTATTGACGGGAATCCTACTGTAGTTGCAGGTCTTGGAATTAAACATATTATGTGTATGTAGGTATATAAATATTTGCCGCTGTTGTCGATCATCGACAAGGTTCCAGGTTCAAGCTCGTTATTGGCAGTGTTTCCTCTTTGGATAGCCAAGCTAATGCGTTGTCACAAAAAGCTCCCCACCAACAGGTTTTCCGGTTTTGATGATAATGTGTGAGCCAATCAGCGAGCTTCAGACCCCCACGGTTCTATCCACAGCCACAAAGGCTACAGAAAGTTAGGTCCAATGGATGCGTATTTTAGAATTTCCCGCACGGTTGCATCTGCTCTGCAACAGTATAGCAGATTGTTGTGAGTTGAGTTTTCAATACAAATATATAATACTTAATTAATATTTTACTACATTAGATGGTTAAAATGATTATCTTTATAGATTATTATAAGTCTGTCGTCTGTCCGTCTGTTGACAATAATATATTCCATCCAGGCTAATGTAGGTTACGACCAATTTTAGAAAATTTGCCAGAGAATCCAGGAACACAGGGACTACTCTGTGTACTAACACTGCAGGAAAGTTAACTTTATGGATTAATCTGGGGTTATTCGATGTACGTTGGTTATAATGAAAACAGGATATTAATAGTGGGTAGGTACCTAAATGAAAAATCACCAAATATATAAATACGCTTTACACGCTTTACATTTAAAGCTCCGTTTCATCTAAATAAATCTAAGGCTAAGGGTCGAGGGTTCGATATTACTAACGTAGATGCATAGTTGTGTAGTGAACGACAAGTGCAATTAAAAACTTTATAAACAATCGGTTATATTATTTTGGGATGATACCTAATCTCGCAATCCCGATATATTCATTCTATAAGTAAATAAATTCGATATAATTACTTTATATGACACTATAATAGATTTTTATAATATAAATTTGGAAAACAATGTTATTTCCAGCTTGTAAATACAACGTATATAAGATTGCTAAATTTGACATTAAAACAATAATGTTAATTGTCAAAAGCTTATAAAAAATAGCTCATGGTACGAATTGAATGAACCATTATGGTAAATAAACAAGGTTGTTTTCATGCATAAAATAAGCTTGTTATAGGGACATCATGGTACGAAAAGAAGAATAAGGTTGTTTGAAAGAGCGAGAGAGTATGGATGAGTGACAGAGATGAGAATTGTTAAGAGAGAGAAAGTTGCTTAGGCCCATAGCGTTATTTCTTTTCATCTTTAATGAGCCCATAGACAAATTCTCAAAAATCATTCGTTCTTAGCAGGAATATAACAATCATATAACAATAGTGTTTGGTAGAGGTCATGGTACGAATATAAATAAGGTTATTATATGCTGGAAACAAAACAGTATTGCAATAAGGTTGTTTTGTAAAAGATGGGGGTAGGCCCCCAGGCTTGAAAGAAAGAGTTTATGCACGCTATGCGATTTAATTAGAGTTTTTTTATTTGTACATGTCTCATTTGAAAGTTTAAGAAGTCTGTCGACCTTATAAGTAGAAGGATGAATGTTTTTATACAGATTTATTATGAATAAACCGGCCAAGTGCGAGTCAGACTCGCACACGGAGGGTTCCGTACAATATTAAATAATTCAACCTTGCTATGAAAAAAACGCAAAAAAAGAAGTTGCTTGTATGGGCGCCATTTATTTTTTATTATATTTCATTTTTATTATTTGATGTTATAGCGGCCATAGAAATACATATTCTCTGAAAATTTCGGCTGTCTACCTATTACCGTTCATGAGATACAGCCCACTGACAAACAGACGGACGGATGGATGGACAGCAGAGTCTTAGCAATAGGGTCGTTTGGCACCCTTCGGATACGGAACCCTAGTAAGAGGCCTGAATTGGCGTGTGTTTTGTCTACAAAATAGCCGAAGACCTTATTGCTATAAGGGGACTGGCATAAGTGCACTTACAGCCAGATTACAACCACAAAAGTTTCGAAAAAAGTCTATGTTAAGTTTATTACAACCTCGAGAGTACCAGCACAATTAACTATTTACATGGTTCCGAAGACCTCTAAATAACAGCAAACATGGCACTGCCACGGCAGGTGACTGGTTTTGCGACACGGGGCAATGTTTTGTCTAACTAAAACAAATAAACTACAAGTATGGTTTAATCGTACGGTTTACGACTTAATCTGTGTTAAGGTAGGCGTTTGTGTGTGACCTACATGCGAGACTTTGTTATTCCCATGAAAATATGTACACTTTTTGCTATAATAGAAATACTGTTGTATCGTATATGCCATTGTCAATCGCAACTGTAGTCCAATGGAGTGTTACCCTAGATTCTTTTAAAGTCCTTGGTGAGTTAGAAGAGTGATATACGAACGGCTCTGATATCTAATCTTGGGCAGCCATCTGTCAAAATCGTGTATCCGATATATAATACGTGTGTCGTGGACTGAGTCACCTTCATGCGGATAAATAGCGTTCACGATTTGACGAACAATTTAACTGTAATGTGAAGAAACCTTGTAAATAGAACGTGCACCAGTTCAGAGATATTCCTCCCGTTGATATAATCTTTAGTGAAAATATTATATGATAATATCTAGTGTTTGAGGTATGTATGTCGTCAAATATAGTTTTGGCAGCTGCATTGCACTTGCGAGAGCAAGTTCCCTGGTATTGTTTCGTGTGTCCACCTTCGGCTACTTTATCAGCACTGATCCCGATGTTTTTATGATCAAGCACATGCCTATAGTTAATCATATAGAGCAAAAGGACAATTTAAAGGAGTTTAATATTGAAAAACCCTTCTCTAGATAGAAGATAGTACTTCCCATAGGGAAGTACTATCTTACATAATACCACAGCCAAATAACTTAATATTGTGTTCCTGAGCCTAAGGTCGCCAGAGCTCATAGGAGAGAGGGTGCGGGTCGGTAACGAGTGTTCATACGACTATCGGTAACCGCTTATCATCAGGTTGTCCGTACGCTTATGTGTACAAAATAAAAATATAAAAAGTATGGTTCTATACCCAAAGGTTTGATCAGCTTAAATCTGTTTTTGAAGTTGAGTTAATAGTTAGAAAACTGTTTTGCATTGGTTGCTTAGTTACCTCACTGAATAGTAAGCCTTATCTGCATAATAAAAGTTAAATAGGCATGCGTAGGTTGTATAGTTATCTCTAGTTCAGATACATCGGAGACAAAGCATATTTGATTAGATTTAAAGTGCTAACATTCGTTTGAGTATACCTATTTGTCGGGCGGAGTGCGCGGGCGCAGTAGAAGCTTGGCCATACAATGTGGGACCCTGAGCCACATAAGAACAAACAAACAGGAGGTTAAGCATTTTTATCACAAACACACACTTAGCTATAAGAAGCAAAAAGAAAATATACAGTCTAGCTAGACACTTTAATTAAAACCTACATTCTGGCTTTCTTCTTGAATTCTCAAGAACTAAAAACCTACGATTATTGTCTAATATATTTTATATAGAAATATACTTAATAATTATATCTGTAGAGTGTAGGTACTAGGTAATGTATAGGGTACAAAAGAAAATACCTAAGCTTTCGCATTAATTAAAATGGAATCAAAGTAATTCAAGGCGACGAAGTCGTGCATCCGCTGACGTTGTCGGCCGCCAAACTTTGTACACACGGCTACCGATCAAGCTATACATTTCTAGTATAAGCTGACCTCCCATAGTACGGAAATCCTATACAATGCGAGATCAGCTTATACTGGAAATGTATAGCTTGATCTGTAGCCGTGTGTACACAGTCCATAATATAGAGAAAATTAATTCGTTCCCATATAGAAACTTGCTAATAGACACAGTTGGGAAAAATAAATCAGTAAAAACATATTGACACCAAAATGTAAGACGTTAATATTTGTGAATTAATATAAGGCACAGCGTGTCAATTTCAACATTCCATATTTAGGGTAAACGAGTTGGGTTTGTAGTTATTAAACTAGAGTAGAACAAATTCCGATGAAAAAATCGAATTGAATTAAATCAATGTACCTTTGTGGTTCAGTGGCGAACACACCTATTGGGAGTGTGCAGGTTCAAATCACTAATAGCTTAAACTTGCTTACAACTGGCGGAATACGTCGGTAGGTAAGCTAAGACATCGAGATTATTATCAGCACCTATATAACAAAATTACATAATCTCTATGTCTCAGCATTTCTCATTGAAATCGAACCACGGTGGTTCTTAAACTGTAATCGATGGTCGAAATAATGACCAACAAACAATTCACGGTATTATATCAAGCAGTCCTTAAAAGGCACTTAAATTGAGGGCGTTATAATAAAGCCAACACAATAGCTTCCGTGTCGACAGGTACCTACATAACTTACATTCAGAATTGCGTCGACCAGCTCGCTACAATACGGACACTGAACAGTCTTACTTTACTGTAATATACCGAGTTTAATACCTGACAACACGGTTAGTGCAATAATGGTAGAATTTGAAGCCAGGAAGAAACGCGCCCATTGGCCAGGCCGCTCGATAGTCGCAAGCTCTCAATATGTAAGCAGTATCAGACCGCCCAGTTTATCGACGGTACCTTTATATATTTGCATAATAACTAGTTTAGAGCATTCGTACTCGGTTCTCTTCTCGTTGGACCGCTGTACGACAATCCGTACCTCCTGCATTAGTTTGTATTTCGAAATAAGTATTTGCTAAACACTGATTTACAACTTGTTCTATTAGTTACACATTTCCTCTCACTTATAGTAAGGACCGATCTACAGGTGAATAAAATTATCGGTTGTCTTTGATTTTGAAATAAAAAGGAGATTGTTGACTGGGTGTTACAATTTAGGTGTAAACCATGGATTTGTAACTTAAATACCAGGGTTTATTGCTAATTTTGTCCGTGACTAAATTGTAATTTGCCTTTGTTTTAACAATCGGTTTGTAAAAGTCGTCTAATGTAAGCTAGCTTGATCGATTTATCGTGCATTCGATAACCGGGAAATAATTCCAACAGTTGGTGTAAACATGAACATTTTAGAATAAAATGAATATTTGGGGGTCAATTGTCAGCGGTCTAAAAACCATTATATAGAAAATTAAAACCGATACTAAAATAGACTGTTCGTTATGGCTATATTATATTCTTATCTAATTAAAAGAGCTTTATTTACAATCTATATACAGACAATATCCTCAAGTCTCAAGCTGTCATTGCCGCTGCTTATCTATCTATTACCTACTTTAATTACCTACTTGTAAGGTACAATATCTATTTGTCGCCGTCATTATACGGATTCCCGTCAGCCGTTGTTTTCCCAGGGGATGTTTTGAGGGATAGGTTTTCGATTGGTACTCTATAGGCTACAGTAATGAGTAACCGCTTATCATCCCACCTGATGAAAATAAAGAAGATTGCGCTACGCCATTTATCTCCATGTTGGAGTATAAGACACAAAGTTTAATATTATCTGTCATTTAGTTGCCGTTCCATAGATAATTGATTGCCAGGTACTTCGCTGGTTACTCACTCTTGATGGGGCATTATATATGAGATAGGAGTTTTTATCCGAGCGCCAGCATCACCATAATTTAAAGAAAATTACATTACATCCCATCATATCGAGACCCCATTGATAATCTGTATACTTATTAGGGTTCCGTAGCCAAATGGCCAAAAACGGAACCCTTATGGATTCTTCATGTCTGTCTGTCTGTTTTGGGGGTTCCCCATACTTTGAACTGAAACTCAAGATTATTTTTTCATCAAACCCATACGTATATCTATGGATAGGTCTTCAAAAATGATATTGAGGTTTCTAATTAAAAAAAAAAAACTGAATAGTTTGCGCGAGAGACACTTCCAAAGTGGTAAAATGTGTGTGTCCCCCTGTAACTTCTAAAATAAGAGAATGATAAAAAAAATATATGATGTAGGTATTACCATGCAAACTTCCACCGAAAATTGGTTTGAACGAGATCTAGTAAGTAGTTTTTTTTTAATACGTCATAAATCGTAAACCGCAATTTACCTTTCATACAATCAACTCATATATAAAAAAAAACATGTACGGAACCCTCCGTTTGCGAGTCCGACTCGTACTTGGCCGGTTTTTTTTTTAGTATGAAGGATTAAATAAACCACCGCCATTTTAAATCAAGACCACGTATGTATTAAAATAGATCAGTCATAAAACATATAGGTACCAATAATAGCGTATAAGCTTGCAAGACAAGTATTAATATGTTGTTAACATTGAAAGTAAGTTCGATACGTATTCATACATGTAGGTAGGTACATATATAGAAATACTTATATGTACATGTATATGGCTTGATGTCTGTAAGAAAGTCGGCGTAAAATGTTTAAATAACTCATTAATTTGTCAATCTTACATTCATAAACTACCACGTGTTTATTACATAAAAAAAATATAAAAATAAAAGTCGCATCTCTACGTAATTTACATATTAATGACTCCCATTAAATAGGCAGGTACGTACATACATGCCTACATCATGTCACCAACAAATTATCTTGAATAATCTGGCTATTTCTCTGGCAACTTTCTACTATTATACTGTTACTTAATATAAATATCAATTAAAATGGGCCATGTTCATACTACACGGTGTCTAGGAATAAAATAACATAAAGTAGGTACAAATGACTCAATAATGGGTTAGCACTAAAAAGTATAAAATAACGATGTATGAACTCTAATGTTAGGTACTACTTTTACATACTACTAAGGCAGCAAACGAGCATACGGCCCACCTGGTGGTAAACGGTTAACGTGGCCTATTGACGCTTGCAACACCAGTGGTTAAGTCTTTAATCTGTGCCACTATCACGCGCATGTTGCCGACCCTGCTAAAATCTTTTCACTAAATGGTTTTGACTTTGACTCTCCTGTGAAAACCACGGTGTACTCTCTTGGGAAAACCCCGTCGGTACTTTGCAGTCAGCGAAAGAAGACCACGTTACGTGTTCCATATAAAAATAAAACTTACGTGTAGAATATAGAACCGCCTCCTTTATTTAAGTGGGTTAAAAATAAATGAAAAGGTACTTGATGTATCATACGGTATACGAACAGACGGTGGCAATCTGTAAATACTTGATCTTCTCAAATTTCTCAAAAGTACCACCTCGTCTGAACGAGCTATGCTCGGAATTTCTCTACGTGACCTGTTCTCCTACGAGTGTCCTCCGAAATGAGGACATTATCCCATTAGGCCACTTCGCTCGAAGAGCCGATAACCGATGGGGAAGAAAGGTTCTCGAGTGGCGAGCACGTACTGGAAAGTGCCGAGCGGGACGACCTCCCACCAGGACCGATGGCCTGGGGCTCTACCGCGTAACTTTGGTAGTAATCGTAACGAACACCATTAATGAATTTCGTCCAATCAGGGCCCAAGAATGGTCATCATCGCGTCGTACCGCGTGCGCGTCATTGGATGAAATATTTAATGGTGTTTGTTATGATTACCACCAAAGTTACGCGGTAGAGCCCCTGGTCAGAGTCGCTGGGCGCCGCTGGATACAAGCGGCACAGAAACTTTCGAAGTGGAAATTAATGGGGGAGGCCTATGTTCAGCAGTGGACATCTATAGGCTGATATGATGATGATGATGACCTCCTCGTTTATTGTGGGCTAGTTCAAAATCATTGACGCTTAATCACGGAAGAGAGCTTAATAATTGTGAATTAAGTTTGCTTGCATGTTTGTGGGTATGATTATATGATTGTTACTGGAAGGAACATGGATAAAACAGTTTATATTACTCCCTGAAAATAATACTGAACTGCATCTGCGGTTGCGTAATCATAAATAAACTGCTTTACAGTATTTGTAGGCACTAAAGGTAAGCCAACGAGAGGAGATAAAATATGTAAACAACCGACCTCTACTGAGTTAAAATACGATAGCAAGCGATCATTATCTGTCGCATGCAATAATTACGTCAGTTGGTCGACGACAGTTGTCGTTGTGTGATTCGTAGTACAGGAAAGCGGTCGGTAAAGCAGCTGTCAACATAATTTATTTAAAAACCTAAAAATTTAAAGTTTGTTTACAACTTTATCTCGTCTCGTTGGCTTACCTGTACATACTCCGAGCTGTAATAAACTAACTTTATTCATGTCGGGAAACAAGGCATGTCTGCGAGAGCCCCGCTCTGCGACCATTATGTGGCACGCACGTAGGCCGTACGTATTTATGGTTTCTACTTCTGTAGTTGCATAACTACAATGACAGATATGTCAATTTCACTATCTTTATGGGTGCAATCACATATACTTATATGAAGGTACCGGTAAACTGTACTACTCATTTCATAGTAAACTGTGTCTGTGATATTACACATAAGAACTTGTTGTGTACTTGAGTAACTTATTTATCTGTGGTGTAGCATTTATGTTTTGTGATATCCCAAAGTCTACTGTACCCAATGCAAATAAAGACACTTAAGTATAGGTACTTTAGGTCAATAGATCATCAATTATGTTAGTGGACGAAACTGGACAAAAATTTAAGATTAACAATAAAAAATTTCTTGTTTCAGGGAGCAATACATATTCAACGTGTTCGAGGTCATAGTGAGCACACTAGAAACAAAACTGCAAAGAATAGAAAATCTAGATAAAGCTGTAGAACACTTGATGCGAAGAGTTGAAGCGCTCGATTCCAGAGTTAATGATAACATACACAAAACAGACGCAATCATATCGAAATTAGGAAACCTTGACTTGAAATTATTCAGCCATATAAGTCAAGATGATGTCGAGGGAATCAATGAGCACACAACCAAAAAAAATGCCAACAGGATCAGTGATGCTCAATTACTTGACAGAAAACTAGAATCACTAGACCAAAAAGTTTCAAATATCGACACTAAATTAGTTGGTCTCAAAAACCAAATAGACAATAACTTCTTGCCTGTCGATGATATCAACGCGGAAGCCAGTGAAAAGAAGCCCATCAATCTAAATGTCATAGAAATCGCTAAAGGGTTAAACTCTGAGATAGTCAATGAAATTACGAAAGAAGTCGATCAACTGCGAACATCAATGTCGACAGTCGATCGTAAATTACAATTCCATATTAATCTTGTTTCCGAAAACTTGGGCAAAGTTTTATACATGATGGCCGACGTCCACTCGGCGATAGTAGAACCGGAAGCTGCATCGATAAACGTCAACAGCTTGTTTAAAAATCGAACAACGACTAGCACGCAAAGCCCAGTGACGAAAGGCAGTAAGATCGATAAGCTCGTCAATAAAATAATTCCCATGATGAGCGTATCAGAAAAGATGGATGAAGTGTGGGATGTAGTCGTTGGTACTAAGAGCTCTGTTGACGATTTAGTCCCAAAATCTGATGAATTACTGACACAAACACAGAGGCAGGAGCGAGCAATAGGCCAGATTCATAATGATTTGAGACTTAAAACTAATCTCATTATAGAGAATCTGGATATGGTTGAAAAGAGATTGAAGAAGCAGGAAGACGACGTTGCGACGCTGGCGCAGCGGCCGGTGCCAGCCGAGCTGCTGTTAGACCCTACCATCGACAGGCTCGTAGAGTACGCGCCCAACAGGTACAGAGTGGACGAGCTCACGACGGATCCCAGCACCAGTACCGCCGCCGCCACTACCTTTCCGCCGTCCTCCACAATAAACAACAGGTGACATCCTTCTATATCTAACAATGCTATTGCGATTTTATGTTGTATGCCGTGAGCGCTTTGCGTGCCGCCGAGCGAATGTTTTATTTATGCTGCCGATTATGTGTGTCGAAGCGATTTAGGGTTGTTCTGTGACTAATGGTTATGACACGTGCAGCCCGAGCAGTCCGAGCTCGAGCTCGACGGCGACCGCGGGCGCTACGGTGACGGTGACGCCGGCCAGCACGGGCGGGGCCCTGGGCACCGCCACTGCCAGCCCGCGCCCCGCCAGCCGCAAGGGCGGCATCATCTTCCCGAGCGTCAAGAACAAGCCCATCATAGGCAATAACACTTTCGCCTCCGAAATCGTCGCCAACTATAAAGACGTGAAAGTGAGTCAAAGTTATATAAAGTTTATTATTACTCATTATAACACGCCTATCGTTGACGTTGGATCGAACTCAAAAATTGCAATTAATAAAATGCCTGTGTTGAGCGAATGATACTCTTATGACTTTTCCCATGAAAAGGTAGGTAATGTATTAATATAACATTTTAAATGGTCGATGATCATAAAAATTCATTAAGTACCTATCTGCTTCAGATGTGGTGTGTGACTAAAATGGCTAATCAAATAAATATATGTTACTTTAACTAGTGCAATGCTAATGAATAATGCATAGTCTAATGTATGAGATAAATGATATATTAAATTACTACCAGAGGAGTAAGGGCATACCCAAAATTATAGTAAATGTCTAACAGAGCAGTGATTATTTAAAGTCTAATAAATTATTATCAAATTTTAGGTCAAGAGAATTTATGCAGTAGCAGGATTGTGAACCAATAAGATCAGATCAGATCATTTAGGCAGTAGCCAAAGTGGTGCTTACCTATGTCGTATAGTTAAAGTTGAGTACGGTTGTCGGAATTTTAATCAGAGCTTGCGCCGAACGAGCGCCGTATGGCAGCGGATTCGGGTAAAATGGGCATAAAGACCTAATCTATTCCGATACACTGCACTGCCATTTATATCTACTATTTGACCAATAAATAACTAGTATCACACTGCGCAATGTGCTCTACGGTTTATACATTATTAATTCAATTATATGTTCTCAAAAAAATAAAGGTTAGAGCTGGTGTCTTAGTTCTTATGATAACCGACCTATACGTAGACATATACGGGGTTGATTTTGCCTTTTCGAAGTTGGTCCATTAGTAAAAGTTGATCGTATAAATGAGTACTTTACGTGGTTTCATTTAATGTCGTATTGTCGTATACACCCCGTATATCGGATGTGTGAGTTAATATATCAATAGTCATGTTTCCTGTATTACATTATTTCGCCGGGGGCTTGGCTCGTTGTATTCAAGAGTTAAAAAAGCGCCTACAAAAGTAGTCACGACAAGATTTCCGCTCAAGGAAAGTTGCGTCGTTAATATTACGTAAATCTGGTTCAACTTCGTACACTTGTGTGCGCTTTCCGCAGCTTGAGCGCGCGTAAAAACTGCTCGTTCCCAGCGAACTACAATAACTAATGATCGCAGCGGGTTTATTGTTCATAACGTAAGTCTTACGTTACGTGGAGTGAGTGACATGATGCAACGGTTTACTTATACATTTTTACCCATCCTGTATAAAACCACTGTATGTAAATCATGCATAATCCGGTATCGACAATTTACTAGTTACGTTAGTTTATGTTTTTGATTGTGTTCATTGACACAACGACAAACATGTTGATAGCGTGTTAGTCGTATCGGCACTCATTTATTTAAGTATTTGAGTGTAAAAACAACGTGTGTTTTATGTTACACTTCATTGACATAATTATATGAATCTTAAGTAAAAATTATCTATACTAATATTATAAAGAGGAAAGATTTGATTGTTTGTTTGTTTGTTTGCATTGAATAGGCTCCGAAAGTACTGAACCGATTTGAATAATTCTTTCACTGTTGGGAAGCTACACTATCCCCGGGTGACATAGGCTATATTATATTTTCAAAAAAATTAGGGATCCTTACTAAATCTCCAATAATGTAACCCAAGGTGTAAAAAAAATACCTAAAATATTCATTACATCGCGTGCGCTGCGAAAACTATTGATGATAGAATAAAAAAATGTACTACGACTTTGCAGAGCACATTATTATTTACAAAAAGTGTCGCGATACCATATGTCTAACTATTATAGTTATGCCACAATAAGTGTTTTTCTATTTTAATTTTTTTATTGAAATGCCGCCGCTATAAATGTCTCTCTATTTGTATCTTGGTATTAATCATTATCAAAATAAATTACTTCATATCCAAGACTGCTTCAATACCTTTATATAACTTTTTGAATTATTCAATTCGGACATTCCATTCAAAAGATATCACGAGTTTAAAAATATAAGTATTAGCAGAAAAATCACGTCACGGGTACGGGCCGTACGGCAGGGAGTCAATCTCTTTGCGTGTGGCTCAGTGTTTGACGGTAGGGTAGGGTAGGGAAGGGGGAAGGGTGAAGGGGGAAGGGCAGGGTAGGGTAGGGTAGGGTAGGGTAGGGCAGGGCAGGGCAGGGCAGGGCAGGGCAGGGCAGGGCAGGGCAGGGCAGGGTTCGATAGGGTAGGGTAGCACAACAGGGTAGAGTAGGATAGGGTAGGGTAGCACCACAGGGTAGGGTAGGGTAGCACCTCAGGGTAGGGTAGGATAGGGTAGGGTAGCACCACAGGGTAGGGTAGCACCACGCGAACGAAGTCGCGCCGGGCAGCTAGTACTCAATATACATCGCAATAAAATATTGTTCTATTAAAAAGTCAAAGACCTCTTTTTTATAGAAGTTTTTACCCTCATTATCTGTACATTTCTGCAATCTCGAGGAGAATCATTTATCCCTTTGCGATAGATCTCTTGGGATCTGGACTCTACAAAGTCAAGAAAGGAAATCCCTCCAAATTGCAGATTATCAACTGCAACTTCTGTTTTGTACTCTATCGAGTACCTAGGTACTCGGTTGTCTAGATCTTGCGAGTCCGGAAGATGACAAATCTCTCACAGAAACAATCCCGACTCGTTTCTAAACTTTTACCGGTGTCGTTTTTAAACTTTACCAGCATTGAATTTGAATGTTAGAAACATCCTTCTATTTTTCCTGTAATATTTACATCAATGTTTATCTAATGTCATTATTTCATCACATGTCAAAATCTACGCAAAATAAAAAATAAACTTTTTTGGAATGTACAAATGAAATTCTTTCATATGGTACCCTATTAAACTTTTAGCCCTACTTTTAAATTTCGGTCCCCCTCTCCGGCCACTGTTGCAAAGAAAAAAAAAGAAAAAAAAAACATTTACTATACTTTTGAGTTAGCAATATTTAAAACTATTTAAAATATCGAAATAATAGCATGAGTGGTTGCTGAAATATACTGCTGTGACAGATGGAGAGACATACGGACGGAGTTGCACTATAAGGTGCAGCGCAGACGACAGACCGCACCGCACCGAACTTTAGTCTGTGAAAATAGAACCTATACAATTCTAAGCAGCGCACGACGCGCAAAAAGTCCGACGCACAACCCCACGTTTTCACCCAGACTTTTTGTGTGCCGCAGACTCCTCCGCACAAAAAGTCCGTCGTCTGTGCTGCACCTAATGGTGTGTCCATGCTACGCGAATCGAGCACGAGCCGAGCCACGAACGAACCTACAAGGAGCACGATGCCAATCCCTTTGTTTGTGAAAAAACTGACAATCGCGCTCGTTCGAGGCTCGCAAGCCCGTCCACGCTACGCGAATCGTGCTCGCAGTGTGCTCGTTCGCGGCTCGGCTCGTGCTCGGTTCGCCAAGCATGGACGCACCATAAGAATTCTTCTGTTACCTTTTGGTTTCGCAACCATAAAAATCCTGTACAGGGACTTTCTATATACAAACATATAAGTAAGCCGTGTGAACTAATATCTGATATCGCAGAACATTTCCACAAACAACTTACGCAATAATTCTTTTCTCGCGAACAAAGCCAGAAACATTGACGGACTTGGACAGCAAGTACACTATTTACTAACAAATACTATAGAGATATTAATGGTCCGACTTAAAGACGCAAAATCCTAATTGGCACATGAGTGTGGAGTGAAAGAAAGCAACGACAAAAGATATTTATACAAATTAACCGTTTGTTATGGGCAGTCATCTTTGTTCATTCACATTACTCAATTTTATTTTGCACGACTTTCTAAAAACAAATGCTTTTTTATTTGTTGGTAAGAAGGTAATTAAGTCCCACAACACAAGGAGAAACAAAACAATTTTAGGTATAGGTAATAGTACATTGTGATACATGTGTGCAAAGTTGTTCATTACAGACGACGCGGTATAGACGCGGCGATAAGGAAGCCGAGAATATAATGATCGATGCACACGCGTGACATACGATACGACGTTTTTCAACACATTTGCGAGGAAAAAAACAAACTTATATTTTTTTTTTGTAGATTTTTTGATAATCATCAACCGCACAATGATAACGTTAAAAAATATGGCGCGCAGGTTTTTTTCTTTTTAACAGCGAAAACGCTGTCAATCTGTTTTATCCGTTTGATTAAGAATGCTTCGTCTACATACAGACATAAGACTTGCAGTGAGGTACAAACTTAACATAATCGGGGTTATCCCTATCATAAAACTGTGCGGTAATGTAAAGTAAAAAGCACTAGTGCGTAATGAGCTGCATTATGATACTAAAAACGGTGGAATAATGTCACATTACGAGCAAGTGTGTTGAAAAATAATTCACTCAAGGAAAAAATGCATACTAGGAATTTGGGTCGACTGGCAAAATTAAAGACTTCGCTTGGTCAAAATAAAACGTGTCATTTGAACCACTAAAGGAAAACACTTCTATTTTTGCCATTGGATGTAATAGATTCTTGAAATGGTCGTGAAGATGTTACAAATATATGGTGCGTCCATGCTTGGCGAACCGAGCACGAGCCGAGCTTCGAACGAGCACACTGCGAGCAGGATTCGCGTAGCGTGGGCGGGCCTGCGAGCATCGAACGAGCGCGATTGACAGTTTTTCCACCAACAAAGGGATTCGCATCGTGCTCGTTGTAGGCTCATTGTAGTTTCGTTCGTGGCTCGGCTCGTGCTCGATTCGCGTAGCATGGACACACCATAACATGTATAACTTTAATAGTCCTTCTTTTCTCAATTAAAAATAAACTAGTGTAGGTCTACTACAGTAGGTACCAAGGCAAATGTTTTTTTTAAGTTTTTGGATAGTATAGCATTAATGCGAATAAATGACACCAACTCATATTTGCCTTGACTGACTTGTTAAAGGTCTATTATTATTTTAGTCTCGACCTAGAAACGCACGTTATTTTTTGTCCTGCTTTTGTACCATTTTGTTTTTGTTGAATTCCCAACCGTAATTTTCTATTACAATCGTGCATGTCTGTAAACCAATTTTGATTCAGTATAGGTAAAAAATAAAGTAAAGGTCAACGTAAAGTAAACTTACTGGTGCGTCCATGCTACGCGAAGCGAGCACGAGCCGAGCCTCGAACGAACAGGATTCGTTCGTTGCTCGCGATTTCAAGCGTGGACGTACTTAACGAGCTTTCAACGAGCCTACAAAGAGCGCTGTGCGGATCCTTGTGTTCGTAAAAAAACTGTCAATCGGGCGGAGCGCAGTCGAGCACGCTACGAATGCTCGTTCGAGGCTCGCAAGCCCGTCCACGCTACGCGAATCGTGCTCGTTCGTGGCTCGCTTCACCAAGCATGGACGCACCATTAGCAATGTAAAAGCTAAACTAAGGTCTGGCAAATACTAGCAATAGTTATTTTCACAGTTAGGAAATTAAACCAGACTAAAAACCATGCTAAAAACGCTAAAAACCTTTCGTCAACTAAGTTAGTTGAATTTTTTAACCGCGATGGAAGCAGACGTCAGAAATACGAGTAATCACAGATATACACCTAAAGTAATTGCCTATATTTGTGTAACGTATTTTCTCGAGCAAGATTGCTAATAAAAGTAGTAACAGCAAATGACACTCAAGCGCGACCAATGTGCGTGACAATCCATCTCTGACAAATACCACATACCTCCACCACATTGAATGTGAAAGCCGAAATATATTTCGCGAAATAAGTATGAACTAAAACCATGTAGGTGTAGATAGTAAAATTGTTGTTTTGATTACAATTTAGAAATTAGATAATAAATAGAAAAAAAAAAAGTATTCGCTTTTCAATTTGTATTTGCTTTGTTTAACAAACTTTATTTAACAAAAAACACTTTCTTTTTAATAAACTTTCGACAGTTTTTAAACTTGAGGGTGGTAGCCAGCCAGGTGGCTGTAGTACCCTACCACCGTGCTATGGTTTCCTCACGATGTTTTCCTTCACCGAAAGCTCAAGCTCATTGTACGATTTCGAACCCGGGACCTTCGTCTCGGTATCCGACGTCACTATATAATATATACCACTGAGTTATCATCGCCTTAAATGGCACAACAGCAAATAGCATAAAGTACCTTATATATTATGTATGAATCAGTATACAGATAAGGTTGTGTTCCTATGCCTTAATTAAATATAAAAATTCGGGTTTACCGTAACATTTCCAAAGAAAATTACAGGAAGTTTTTGTTTGACATGTGTTAAAAAAGATTAGCTTTTGACCGGTCAACAGATGGACAGCGACTATCTGCCCTTCTCTTCGAGGCGTGCATTTACCATCTTCTACCATATCGTCACTTTCAACAACATGAAAAATATTTTTTTGCTTCAAGGTTTTATAAGTACATGGGTGTTTCAGAGGCCCTAGCACTGCTTGACAGAGATGCAATGTATGCAAAGGAGTTTGGCAGAAAAGGGTTTTTTAAGGCACACCACTTCTTCAAGAACTATAGCAAATAGCTACGTTTGCATCCAGAACTTGCCGCTTATTAATTACGTAATCACAATTTGTCTCTTCGACGATATTTTAATGATACCACTGAACGACTTTGTGAAACGCTTATGTGAAAGGAGCTTTACTAGTAAGTTCTTAGTCGTTGCATGATTCTAAATGATAAAGGCAACGAACTTATTACGTAACTCAAGGTACAACAAGGTAATTGCTTAAGTAGGTATCGTCGTTGCCTTCATAATGCCTGACAGTTATATTTTGATATTCGTAATCATATTAAAATTGACTCCACAGCACAGCAACTATCACAGAGATGCAATTTTGTGTTACCGTAAAAAACCTAAAAGCACTGCGATTACACCTATTACTATTATAACGGTTGTGCGAATTGCGATTGTTTAGTAAGGCACATTTAGAATTTAAATGTTAGACCAAAGGTCTACTACGAAAAACTATACATGACATGATCGATAATCCGATCATCGTTGTCAAATTTTTACCAATAGAATTGCAGAAAAACTGAGGAGACGTAAATTTTGTGCTATTCTATTGGCTGACTGATTGACAACTATGATCTGACTGTCGTGTATCGTAACGTGTTTCGTAGTAGACCCTCTGGTATCCTAGTCACTTTCCATTGCAATGTCTTGCCTTTACATCAGCCAGTTCTCTTTACGTCTGCGCTTACCACCTAGGCACTTGGTCACATTATATTGATTGATATTGTCATCCATTTCATTTTAATTTGCATTATCAATGCGATCCCTGTAAAACTAAGATAATGATTATATTCGCGAACTTGTGGTGTTCATATTGTTCTGAATTGTCTAATATGTATTTATTTTATCGTTGCAGGGATACTCGTGTGTCGACCTACTGAACGCCGGGATGCGAGAATCAGGGGTCTACTATCTTCAGATAAGAGGGACCACTTATTGGTTCCTCAAAGTGTTCTGCGAACAAAATGTCGCCGATGGAGGTTGGACCGTAAGTTTTAGTTATTGAATTATTTCCCGGGTCCTTAAATCGTGGGCTAACTATATCATTCGATTTGTATGATGTTTGGCCAATGTTCCAGTGTGAAGTGGAGATGGATATCCTTTGCTTTATTATAAATGGGCTACCAAGTTTCAACAGTCTAGTTCTTATCTAGTTCGTTTCTGAAAAAAGTGGCTGTGACACACGGACGGACAGACAGACATGACGAATCCATAAGGGTTCCGTTTTTTGCCATTTGGCTACGGAACCCTAAAAACAAACGCCCTATTAATCATTGATAGGTAGGTACACTACCGATTAAATAATAAAGACTAATAACTCAAGTATTAGGTGATACACCGTCGAGACGACTACGGCATACCGGCCGAGAACTTCAACAGAGACTGGAGCGACTACAAGAATGGCTTCGGCGACCCCAGCAAGGAGTTCTGGCTAGGAAACGAGAACATATACATGCTCACCAACAATGATGACTATATGCTAAGAGTTGAACTGGAAGACTTCGATGGTAATAAACGGTGAGTGGAAACGAGTGTACCTACATTCAAATTATTTTGCGTTGGAGTGTATGAAACGATATCATCAGATTTACCTATATTACTAATTTCCGTTATTGAGATATCTTCAATCTATTGTTAGTATTTTCTAACTGAACTATGGCTTTTTACAAGCTATTATTTAGTTTCACCTGTCCGGTGTCTGTAATCGAATCTTGCAAGTTAAATTTGACCCACTTCCCATTGTCCGATTGACTTGAATTTGGTTTGGTTCATTAGTATATTGGATGACAATGTAAGTACAGATAGCAAAAAGTACAGTCACCATAAAAAAATGTTATAATTTTATTTTTATTTTAGTAGGTACTTGTTAAATGTGAGATTTAAAAGGCTTCTTAAAAATCAAACCATCAATATTATTTATATTTATCAACGAACTTGTAGTCATATACGTAGGCGTCGATATAGCTTTATACCTCACAATAATCCTTCATACGAAATTTAAAAAGGGCCCTCCCTAAATCAAAAAAGCAAACGAAAAGATTCAGCTTTTATTGAATGCTCGACAACACATTGGCAAGTAAGGAGTAACTATGTAAAGGTTTGGGTACCTATCATATGTCCGTACGCGACGATGTCCACATACCATCAGGTGTAAAAGAACCATGTTTAATGACTTCAATGTAATGTTACAGGTACGCGCAGTATTCGCACTTCAAGATATATTCAGAAGCGGAATACTACAAACTGGAGATTGACGGGTATGAGGGCAACGCAGGCGATTCCCTTAACGATCCCTGGTACGGATCCAACAATAGTCCATTCTCCACATATAACAGGTAATTACGCCAGTGACAGCGTGCAGAACAATCTCATAGAATTATGCGTCCACTGATGAATAAGGAAACGCTCATTCCAATCAAAAGCAAAAATTTATTCATTTTAGGCCCTGGTAAGGCTCTTATGAACCTTACAGTTAAATCTACTACCGGTTAGGAATACACTTAAACTGAAGACTCTGGCAAGAAACTCAGCAGGGCATTTTTTTAGTGGCTGATCATCCACTAAAATCCACTGAACTATTTGATAGTTTCGTTATACCAATCAGTTGTACTTCTGCGTCCTCAAATATATCTTTTTTGTTAATAAACAAGAATATTGTTTCTAAATTGCAGAGACAACGATAGGTCATCGTTGAATTGCGCATCCATGTTGAAGGGCGGCTGGTGGTGGAAGTCATGCGGGCGCGGCCTCAACGGCCTCTACCTGCATGACCCTCAAGACCTCACTGCCAGACAAGGTAACATTTATAACCGCTTATTCAAGACAGGACTGCAGCTTTCTGACCCAAATTAGCCATTGGTGCCTTGAAAATTACTAAAGGTAATTTAATCCGATGTTTGACGATTGTGGATTTGTTGGTACCTCATTCCTGGGGTAGCGAGAGATCTGTATGATTCATTCATTCAAAATACTTCGGAAACGTGAAAATTTAGTACTACTATTTATAGTAGGATATCCTAAATTGGTCTTTAGACCAAGTCGGTAAACAAGCACACGGCCCATCTGATGGTACGCGGTTACCGTAGCCATATAGACGCTTGCAACACACGAGGCATCACTCACGCGTTACCGACCCTTTCCCCCTCCCCAATGAGCTCTGGCGACCTTACTGACGCGCAGGAAAACAATAAAGTTATTTGGCTGCGGTATTCTGTAAGGTAGAGGGTAATACTTCCCCAGTCGAGTTGTCTCTTTCTTCTAATGCAGTTTTACTTGTTGTCTTAAATGTATTCAATAAGGGTCAGTTTAGACAGAACGAAAAAATTTGCGAGAAAATTGTTAGTTCCTTTGAAAATAGGACCTTATTACCTTAGTCTAGCGTACTTCATCGCGCCCACGCGAAGTGTAGCGAGCATGAGTGAGCCAACTGTCGATATTCATACAATGTTCTATTCAGACTATGGTAATACGGTCCTATTTTCAATGGAGTCAGTAAATTGACCCTAAATATGTATTAACATTGATCTATTTTCAGGTATCGTATGGTTCCGCTGGCGAGGTTGGGACTACACGCTGAAGCGGGCGTCCATGATGATCAAGCCCAAAGGGCTCCAGCCCAACACGTGAACACTACGCGCGCCGCGCCGAAACAACTCAACCACTTGTGCCTCTGTTCACTCATTACTTGGATTCCATATTACCTAACTCTTCAACAATGAGGTCCTGACCAATGCTATTATAATAAAAAAACAAACGCGTCGAAAATAGAACCTCCTCCTTTTTTGGAGTTGCTTTAAAAGAGGTAGATATCGCCCTAGCGCGCGCTAATTGTTACAGACAAATTCAGACAATTGTCGTAATTTGGTTTAGCGGCTACAGATAGCAATCTCTTTCTATACCAGTCGTTCCGTATTATCAATCGCGTTCACATTATTTAGGCGGCCCTCAGTATGAAGGTAGCAAGCTGTATTTATTATAATATCATATATTCCGACATGCACTATTTAACTGTCAGACCTCAACATGTCCTCAACCTGTCTTTCATGATATTTTGCTAGAACCGTTAGATGATCGACTTTTCAAAATCCGATAAAACGGTACATAAATCAGAATCCATGTAACGACATAGAACATAGCAGGCAGCCAATCGCTCAATACGTACCTATCTCTGTAAATAATCCCATTGACTAATAATCATGTAAAAAGCATCACCGCATCGTATTCTTCATCGTATCGAAACTCGTCTAAGTATTTGTATATAACAGGTGTATCAAATTCTATCGAAGTGCCACATCACACCCCAAATTCATTAATTTATTACTCATTTAAACTTGATACATAAAACATCTTTCGTTAATTAGGTTTATAATTTAGCTTTAAGGAAAACAATTGTAATAAGGTGTAAATAATTATTATTAGGCAGCGATAGATAAGACGCAAACAAAATGACAACAATACCTACAGTATATCTGAGGCGTTAGTATTTACATTTGTGCACATATATGTATGTAGTTGTATTATATTAACTGTAAGTACCTACCGACTCGAAGCCGATAATAATATCTCCAATAACTCAAAACAAAAGTATTATGTACTATGTACTCCTATTAAAATTAATTGTTAGCACAAACACATCATATGTACCTGATAAGTACCTATATACCAGCAGACAACTTCATAATGATTCTAAATATGCTCTAAAAGATTTTCAAACTAATATAATTTAGTATATTGAAGGTGTAGCAGCGCCTTTATATATATTATACGCAATGATTCAATATGTATCTATGTATAAACTATATACGCCACTACTAACAACTGCCAGAGACTATTGTAAGTTAGACACTTTGAGGCAATGTTCTAGAACAATCTACTTGTACACAAATGCTTATGTAATCCGGATCATTGCTTGGAGGTGTAACTATGCCCAAAAATGGTGCATATACGAATATTGTTAGAATAAATCTACATACTTATACATAACGTGGTTTTATTCCCATCCAAAGAAGACAGAATTACAAGGCAATTAAGTTTGCTGAACTGATTATGTTAGCATTAAAGAGCGCATATTCTGCATATCGTGTGATGGACGCTGTGTCCTTCTTTTGGACATAAAACTAGCCCTGGATCCAGAATTATAATTTATTATAAACAATTCATTATTTAGCGCAGCACCTAAATACAATTCACAGATTTATGTTCATTTCAACGAGTACATTCAATAACATCAAACTACAACCATAATTTTTTTATCCTACAATTCATTAATTTTAAAAAGATGTATACTACAAATGTATAATGATTTTTGATTAAGTTTGTGGCGCACCCTCATCAGGTGGTTCTTGTATTATATCCTCATTGATTTCTATATCCAACATGTCTTCGTCAATGACCATGTCACATTCTTCGATTGTCTCCATCAATACATCATGGGTTTCCGTGAAGGTACTCAACAAGGTCTCCGGTACAAATATGTTGTCTTCTTGAGATTGTGTCATGCTCTGCTCGAGCGCCTGTGCTTCTATGTTGGTAAGGGAATCCTGGGAGTCGCGGTATATAGAGTCTAGGTCTGAAAGGTTGTAGGGCATCCCCTCTGAGGAAGGGAACATGCGGGAGGGGGGAGGGCTGGACTGTATAACCCGCCGTGGAACACGAACGCGTTTTACAGCCGCAGCCCGCGGTTCCTGTTATACTTTCATTCTCTTATGGCCCTTCTTCGAAGCGCGCTCCTTAGCTTTCTCCACTAAGGGAGACAATTTCTTTTCCTCCGCTAATATTTGTAGCAGCGTTATAATAAACGGCAGATAATTGTGCCGCCTGCGCGCCATTTCCATTTCATATCTGGTCATCTTAACCTCCTCATATTCTATGAGCATCCTAAGCCTCGGTATTTCGCTGTCGATCGCATCAGTTTGCATGCCTAGAAGTTCTGTGTCGTTCATTATCTCCTCTAGTTGCTTTTCATATATCATTTTTCTATCGGACACAAGGGCCATGAGATTGAAGTGGATTTCACCTTCCGTGTATCTGGAAAGATGGAACATTCAGTTACATAATGCTATAAACTATGATAAATCAATGAAATGTCAATGACATACATGTTGATTCTCTTCAAGATGATTGGTCGGACAACGTCAAGCCAATCTTGTTCTGGCGCAATGGGACCGTGGTCTATTGGTCCTTCACGGAGGCCGTCTAACTCGTAGAGACGACCATCTATTGGCATATAGCCTACAAAATGATAGGCATCGTCTTCCTGCAATATAAAACTTGTCTTTTCACAAAATATGGTTTAAAGATAGCCCCGTCTCTTTTTGGTATATGAAGTTAGAACGTGATAGAATAATTTAAAATCTGAATTACTAAATTTGCTTCGAATTATATGTTACAAAAGATGGTTCAAAGTAAGAATTAACGGAAACAAGTTTTTATGTGTCATCATTTAGACAATACATGTCTTACTTACTATTCATTTGTGTTTTTGGAAAAATAAAATAATTTTCTTTCTTCTTTCTTTCGTATAGTCAATGTTTATTCATTCAACAAGCATCCAGTTAATTACATTGGGTACAAAGAGATATTACATTTGTTAGGTCACTTACTTTAGTTGGTGCCTTGGGGTCCACTTCAAACACAGTTTGCTGCGACAGAGCATTATGAGATGAGCGAATCGTTTGCGAATTGCTCAGAGTGAGTCCTCGCATCTTAGGGTCGAAAGACATACTGAACTCTTTCAACTTAGTCAATTCTTCTCCCAACTCCACATCTGGATGGTCACAATTCAGAAGTAAACTAATGACAGCTTGTGTTGCACATGCATTATTGATTACCTGGAATATTTATTTATTATTTATATCACATTACAAAGATATTAAACAAACAACAATTTTAACACAATACAACCACTATGTTCTTAATGCTAAGTATCTCCTCATTTATAATGCATTTATAAGTCTGTTTCCTTATTCTTAAAGTTAAGGGACTTTCAAGGCCAGAGTAAATAGGATGTTTCTGGGTACCATCACCTGGGTTACCATGGGTTTCGTGCTTCATCATAATCCTTTATGGACGGGTCAGTGACCAAACACAAGCCCATTTATTATAAAATAAATAGGTTAATATATCAAAACTACAATCGCATTATCTTGTATCGCTTCTCAGAGTAGACCTTCCGGTAACTCCTCTTTTCGCCTATACATAAACATAAGGGTTTTAAGAAATGTTACTGAAAGAAGCATAATTATGAATGAATTAAATTAATACCTGCTTGGCAAAGTAGATCTTTTCCAGACGGTTGTCTGACACCACAGGGCCCGATGGCTCCTCATGTTGCAAGTATTTGAACAGAAATATTAGTCCATGTACAGGCCTGAAATTATTGTTAAAATGATTTATGTAATGGTACAATGCAGAGGGATAGTTGGCGTGTTTGGTAAGACCATGCACAAAAATGTTTGTCCAACGTAGGAATCAAATCCACAAAGAAAGATATGGCAATCAAATTAAAAAAATATCTTTGCACCTTGCGTCTTGACTATGTGCTATGGCATTTCCTGTAACATTAAAACTTACCTTAGATTTTCAAATATGCCATCTTCTATGGTCCATAGTTCCTCTACTTGCACACCTTGAGCACCTAAAATTGAAAAAAAAAAAACCTATGATTCCTTGCTTTGACCAATATCACCAATGAATATGTGGCCGTAGTACACACATCTATACATTGTATTGGCTGTAGCAGTAGGCATAGCATTACAATTGTTAAGAAATTCGCAATAAAATGCTGAGCTGCTGGTTTCTGGTTAAATAAAAAGCAATGCAGCCTAATAAAAAGTAGAAAACTCTTCAATATTAGAGGATTATGCAGATAATAAAACCTGAAAACTTCATGACTTTTTACCTCAGAAATATATTTTTGATAAAAGAGAGAGAGAGAGAATTTGGATTATAAATTTAAGTTTTGATATTGGCCCTCAATCATGCAAAATCTATTGAATGGATTTCTATGAAATTTGGATTTTAATAGAGGTAAAGCATAGTGTTTATTCGCTTAAAAAGCAGCTCCACTCGACTGGGGAAATACCTCCTCCTTACAGAACACTGCAGCCAAATAACTTTATGTGGTGCGCATGAGTAAGTTCGCCAGAGCACATTGTGGAGAGTGTCTGAAGCATTCATATGGCTTCATTAACTGCTTATCATCAGATGGGCAGTATGCTTTTATACCGACACCGTTGTATAAAAAAATATGGCCATTCAAATTATTTTGGGTAAATTTAATATTAGAAGAGATAGGGACAAGTTGAAAGGCCTTAGAGGACATAAATGGAATAAAAATAAGCATGTTTATTTAAAATATGCTATTTTATGGAAAAAATTATAAACTTATAATATTAAAAAGCTTCATTCTCAAATTATTTTATCAATTTGTGTCTATATTCTTATTTAGACCCTCCATCTATGTTGACAATGCAATAGTATTAAGTTGTCAGGGTTATTACCAAGTCATGTGGAAAAAATAATAGGATGATGATCGCCAGCATGATTTCTAAATTTAATATTATATTTTTGTTTGTTGCCAATTATCCTGCTAGAACATGAAACACAGCGTAATGTTAAGCACTTGAGTAGCTATGCATAATATTGCTAGCTATGCAACTCAAATTTATTAATTATTTTAGAAGACAAATAGTGCAGTTTTACAGTAGTGTTTGTTGGTTAAAATATTGCTATGAGCATGCTTTTGGCACAGACAGGTGACAGAACCTGGTGCGACTGAACCATCGAACATGGTTTGGTTAGGCTAGCATGGTGCAGAGCAGTGTTCGACCACACTGCTCACCACACAATCACAAATGGTTCGTGACCAAACCAAATTTGATGATTTGGCCACACCAGGTTCGGTCTTCTGTTAATGCCTTTACATTAAAGAAATATTAGGAAACCAGTGCAAAGAGGACTGACAATTCAGGTACTCATAAATGAAATTCAAGAATGTGTCCATCGAACAGCTGTACTTAGTGGCAGTGCAGTGTGCCCAATAAACACACCAATGTTTTATTACAATGTTATGAATATATAGTATAGCAATAGCAATGCATATGTTATTAAGTACTAGGTATGAATATTGATTGTTATACATACATAGTGAAAGAAGTGTTTCAAAGATGAATTTATAATTCAATAACCAAAAAATTTTTGTTTGATTGCAAATAATGACAACATGAGAAGGTTTTAGAAACAATAAACTGTTTATAATATAATTGTAGTTATATTGAGATTAATATTGGTATTTTTCAAGAATGGTTTCAAATGATACTGTATCAAAACAAGAGATCATAATTATTGCAAGTCATGAAGGAAGCTTACCATCAAAATATTTAAGGATTTTGTACATGTTGACCTTTTGCGAATTAATTAATTCCTACGTTATTTACAAGGCTTTTACGCAAATTGGTAGCTTACCAAACTTTCTGATGAGCTGTGTGAATACACCGGGATCACTCTCTATCAAACACCAGTCACCAGCAGATTCCGTCATTGTTCACTGTACTTATGATAATTTTGATAAAACATTAAATTGAAAAAGTATAAGAAAAATTCTGTGGATTTAGAGAGGTATATCTCACGTTAAAATAAAGAAAACGTCAATAAAATGATCATTTACTTTGATTCGGGATGGATTTAGGTAGTACCAACTTTTTTTTTTCTTCAATGGTATGGCGTCACGTCACACCAGGGTTGCCAGATAACAAAAAAAAAAACTCGTACTAGGGATGCTAAACATCTCGTAATTTTAACAGACAATCTCGTAAAAGCTTAAATTTAAAGAAACTCAAATAAAATTAATGATTTTATGCTATTTACTGTACTATGTAACTTGTGTAGTCATATTCTTTGCGCTTGGGGCTGTTAAATTAAAAAAAAAAAAAGTTTAATAACAAAACACGGAAACTTGCGAAACTTCTACAACAAAAGCAGACGGTAAAGTAAAAATCTACTAACTAACCTTCATGTTTCAGTGTCAGGGGAATCCCCGTTCAATATAGCTCTTAGTAAGAGAGACACACAAATATAGCGAAACATTAGTGTAATAAGGACAGCAACAAAAGAATATTATGAACGGGAATTCCCCACTCAACGATGTCAAGTTTCATTTAGTGATGAGGTAGTGCATTTAGTGATGCGCCGAGTCGATCGTTTTGTGTTGGATGGTTAATGACATCGAGGAAAGATCCCTTTAGAGTAGTAATAATGAACAATCAAATTCCGAAACTCGTCAGTGATTTGTCACTGAATTTGAACAGTAAGCACCAATCACTGCATCGCGTGTTTTTGACTTGGCCAATCAGAGTGCATGCGTGCTTGACTTAGCCAATCAGAGCGCGTTGTCGGCGATGGGAAATTGGCGGAATATATTTCAACCAAAATGAACGTCATTACGCTTCTTTGGGTTAATTGTTCGATGGTTAATGATAAGAAAAAATGAATAAAATTGTATATTTACTACTACTACTAACTAAACTAACTTTTTGGCTGATATATATATATATAGGTATGCGAAAGAAGTCGACATAGTTAAAATCTCGTAAAAAAGTGTACGAGATTTTTGTTAATCTTGAATCTCGTACAGACCCTTTAAATCTCGTAATGGTACGAGATTTCTCGTACGTCTGGCAACCCTGCGTCACACTAGAGGTGTGTAACTCAGCTCTGAATCAGCTCAATGAATCAGATCACTCGGGTTTGAGCCGCTGAGCTACAGCTCAACAACATAGTGACTAGCTCACGGCTCAATCCAACTCCTATTTAGAATTACAAGAACATAATCTATGATCCAAAATAAGGGCCATAGATTATATTCTTGTAATTCTAATCTTCGAATTATTATTTCGTTCTAAAACATTTTAATAATAATTACATTCAATAATTAAATACCTATGTAAAATAACTCTCAGATCAGATCGTGTAAAAAAAAAAACAACTCTAAAGTATGAAAAGAGTCGCTCGGCGGAGTCGAATGATTCGCGGCGGCTCAGTCGGCTCAATTCGACGCGCGGTACGCAGTGAGCGTGCGCGCGTTTCGTGGACTATAGGTATATTGAGCTGATCTGCGAGCTGAGTCATTGAACCAGCTCATACACCTGAGCCGTGAGCTGTTCTGCAGCTCGCGTATTTTTGATGAGTTACACACCTCTACGTCACACGGCTTGTGTATTTTGCCCTTGCCAATTTCCAGTTATATTATAAGTTCTACTCTAAGGCTGGGCACATACATTCGTTTTCCGTATACGGGTTCCTAACCAGGAATTCGAAATCGGAATTCCGCGAGCCTAGCACAAATATATTTTTTTTTTAATTAGGAATATTATACTGCCATTGCGTTTAGTGGTGGCATTTTACGACGATTTAATTGGGATTGCATTTCTGTTATCATTATCAATGAAGAAGAAAAATAAACTTCGGGGTATTGGGTTCATCCGTTAAACAGTCAGAGAATCTACGAGTCCATTTTATCTACAGAGATCTAAGTTACCACCAAGCACATCCAGATAAATTCTTCGATTTCTACAGGACTCACGGTGCAAAACGCACAATACGTCCGTACGTATAGCGCGTGTCGCGGTTCTGAATCTGAATGTTTCCGAACGTGTGCGGCGGTACATAACAAATGTATGCCCAGTTATACGGCTGGATACATTCGTTTTCCGTATACGGTTTCCTAATCAAGAATTCCAATTCGGAATTCCGTGCGCCTAGCGCAGACGTTAAATTTTTTGAATTAGGAATATTATTCTTCCAGTACGTTCAGTGGTGGCGTTGTGAACGCACGGCTATGGAGAACGACGATTAATGGGATTGCATTTCTGTTATGATTATCAATAAAGAAGAAAAAGAAACTTCGGTATTGGGTTCATCCGTTAAACAGTCGGAGAATCTACGAGAGTTAATTTTATCTACAGAGATCTAAGTTACCAGCACATCCAGATAAATTCTTCGATTTCTACAGGACTCACGGTGCAAAACGCACTATACGTCCGTACGTATAGCGCGTGTCGCGGTTCTGAATGTAAATTTCCGAACGTGTGCAGCGGTACATAACATGTATGCCATTGCTGCGGTTCGCATGACGTCATTAGGTTTTAAACAAACAGTTCTTCCGAACGCGCGGGCTGGCATTCGAAACGCACTTACGGAATGTGTTCCGTACGGAAAAAAAGCGAACGTGTGCGGCAATCAATGTATTTTATATCGATTTGATGCATTTGGATCTCCGAATACGGAAAACGAATTCGGAAACCGAATACGGAAACGTCAATGTTAAAATTGGGCGACCGCGTTATAGTTTGAATTCGTATATTTAGTACCTTTCAAATTTGAAATAATAATAACGACATGCACTCGAATTTCACTCTTTCGGGACCATTCGGGACTCGCACCATAGAGTACCTATTTATATCTGAGACTTTTTTGACTTTTTTTTATTTGACTCGCACTGCTACTCAGTTTCGCAGTGAGCGCACGCATACCCAGCTATCGGCTACTCGGCTAGAATGGCTTTGGCTAGTCGGCCAGGTACCGGTTAGTGGCGGCTAGTGACCTGTGGCGACTAGGCGGCTACAAGTTTGAAGTCGTTTAAATAATAATTTAGAAAAATATTGTTTTAATAAATAGATATTTATAATCTACTCTATGGTTTATAACTTATAGTAAAGTTTAACATAATAGTTGGATAATAATAATATTTATTTGCATTTAAAAACATTTCGAGTTACAAAGGTACATACAGATTACTTCGATGTCACAATTTAGTACAAACTACTACCTAAACTAGGACAAGCCTGTATTGTACCCGCTGTGTGTGACGTAAACTTCTCGTCATGAGGAAGATTTCTTATGATACCTCTATGCTCAAAATACCTGTCAAATCGTGCATTTAAGGTTCAAATTGGTTCGAATTATCAACAGTTAGACAGGTATTTTCATAGAATAAAGACTAGTTGGGTATTTTAGAGTTATCATAAGAAAAATCCTCACTCTGGCTAGCCATAGACAGTAGCCATCCAGTAGCCAATAGCTAATTATCGTGTTGACAGATATCTTAGCCGTGGCTATTTTGTGAATAGCATGCATTGCTATAATGTGGTGTAAAAGCCAGCTAGTTAGATATTTTGGCTATTTTGCTATATAGCTATAGTGGCTGCGCAGCTAGTTGAATAACGTTCAACTGCGATCCGAGTCCGATCTTCGCCGCTGTAATAAGTCTAGTCTAGATGATAATATAATAAATTAATGTTATGTTTTGTTTTTAATTTACTTCTGACTTTCTCTCATAGGCCGCACGTATTACTAAAAAAAAACATCGAAAATCAACAATAACGTGATCTCTATGTTTGGATATGAACTAAAAGCTTTCACAGTACATCGACTCAGTCGTTAGTTGTAGGCAAGTAAACTATAGATGTCGCGCTGCTTCAGATGATTTTAACGATTTATTTAAACCCAATAATATTATAGAATAATTGAAATTTAATTTAATTTTAATAATAATGGTTTGAATTCGTTTAATTAGTACCTTTCAAATTCAAATTAATAATAACGACATACACTCAAAGGAGACGTCCGAAAAATGTATGGGGCTTGGTACTAAAATAATTAATAATTTGAACCACAATCTGAGCTATACCGGATGTTGTTCTGCATTTGTGCCATATTTAAGGAGGTTGATGTTTATGACCTTGTATAGAACACTAATCAATTATAAAATCATGCTCGTAAAATAAAATAATATTTTTAAAGTTTTGTAAAAATAAAAATCCCCCCATGTTTGCCGATGTTTTATAAAGATTTATAAGATGCAGGTTGGTGACCGCTGCGCAGCGGCCCGGTTTCTCCCCTTGCCTCGGATCGCAGACCTATTCTGTGCAGTTATGAAGTCTTATTCTGATTTGACATTAATCACAAATCTTCAATAATTGTTTACTTATCAGGCCCAGAATTAATTACCTATTTTATAATAACTAAATAAATCATTTACTATTGGTTCTGTAAATATGGCACGAATGCAAAACAACACCCTGTATAGGCAGAAAGGAAGTAATTTTTTAGATTTTTTTGAGTAGTTACAAACATTTTTGATCCCTCCGTTTTTTTAAAAACTGAAACTGAAAATCGAATGTCGGAAAAAAAAAATGAGTTGGCAACACTACAAACATTATCTAAGGGTTGGTAGCTCAGAGAGTAAGTTTGGTTGGTAGCCTTGTGGCGTGTGTGTGTGTGTTGCAAAGTAGGTAAATGAGATGAGAGTTCATACAAACGTCATGTCATGATGTCTGTCATTATGACATTACAGATTTGACTGACCTTATAACGACACGTTTTAATATTGCAATGCATTTAAATGTAGACCCATATTATTTATTATATTATCAACCATACCTAACAATTAATAAAACCTTAAATCTAAATTAGATGAAAAAAATTACAGATGAAATAGCAAAAAGAATATTTACATAGGAAAAAAGAAAAAGAGAAAACAAATAAAATAAAAAAGAGGAGATAGCCTTTATAAAAAAGATAGCTGTTCCAAGTCGCTGCCAGTGGGTAAAGTGCCCAGAACGCTGGCGGCATTGCCACGCTGTATGGCAATGCTAATCCTCTGACCTAGGTATTCGCCAGCCCTCTGGTCACGGGAAGCGTCGATCAGTCGTTTTGAAATCTCGCGAAAAATTCGATGGGCTCCTGGCCCCCACGGGCCCAAAGTCTCTACCCCAAACGGCTCAAAAATATAGGCAACATCTAAGTTACTATATTTGCGCCGCTTGAGGTTTTCGGCACAGACAGCCGCACCACCCGCCTTTTTGATAGTCTCTGGAAGGTGGGACGGCGCGAGAGTATCGACGCAAGTTGCGTCCCACACTAAAGGCCGCCCCATCTTCCAGGGCATCAATGTCATTCCATCAGGCCTCTTACCATCGTCCCGCATCAAGCCACTCGGTTCACGAATAGCTGATACGTGGGCGCTGGCAAGAGCCCTGCGGATGATGTCGTTAAGGTCCGAATGGCGCGGTATCCTGCCTGCACTTTTTACGCACGATAGCCCGTGGTGGCCAAGCTGATCGACGAAAGTACCACACTGGCAGCGATGTGAAACATATATAGGTGCACCCAGACGAAGACAACACGCAAGCCGGAAAGTAGATGGATCGAGCAAGGTTCCTATGTTAGCTGACGGAAGAGCTCGCAGCCAAAGACCTGATTCCCATTCTGACACAGCAATGAGACGGGCGAGATCAGCGTGGCTAGTTGACGTTTCTATAAGTTGATTTCGATTTAATTACATGGAGCTGTATGCAGGTGAAATTAAAATAAAAACTCAATGTCCTCAATAGAAACGGCAATTTTAGCTACATTATAATATATATATTGCTCGGGAAACGAATAACAAAAGATACTTTGCGTTTTATTTTTGCTGAAACATTTTTTACAAAAACGGAGGGCTTAAAAAAATATTTTTATCTTAATCTAGTAGCTTTATCAATAACCTTTCTGAAAAGGTATATCACATTGCTGTTCAAATTTCTTCAGAATATTATACCACTATTATCCGTCTCCTTTCACTCTTTCTGAACTTGCAAAACTCAGTTTCGCAGTGAGCGCACGCACACACAGCTATCGGCTACTCGGCTAGAATGTGGCTAGAATGGCTTTGGCTAGCTGGCGTGCTACCGGCTAGTTGCGGCTACTGCGGCTAGTAACCTGTGTCGGCTACGCAGCTACCCGCTGTGTGTGACGTAAAGTTCTCGTAATGAGGAGGATTGCAAATTTGTTCGAATTAAAAACAGTTAGACAAGTATTTTCAGCATAGAGGCATTATTAGAAAACTCCTCATTCTAGTTAGCCAGTAGCCATCCAGTAGCCAATATTTATCGTGTGTGTTGACCAAAGAAATTGGACTAAAGCAGTAGAAATAGTGTCAAAACGCAAACTTTATAATTATATCTGTCACGATAATTTTCATACGATTACTCCATAAGATAAAACAGGAATGAGATATAGTTGTGTGTTTCTGTTCATACCGCCTGTAACCCATTTTGAGTTGTCAGTGGTTACGATTGGTTTAATTATACTACCAAATTGAATAGGTTTAAAAGTCAACTATGGTGTTGGCCCTCAGATGTAGTTTTTATTTTAGTCGTAGTTTGTTGTCATACAGCAGACGGACGACGACGCCGCGAATATTCAAAATTAATATTGTTTATTTAGCTTCAAGCAAACCTAAATGTATTAAATTGTGATTTGTGATAAACACAAATATGGTGTGTGTTGTAATCGAGTGCAAATATCATTCCTACCAAAAGGAAAATGAATCTGAAATTATTAGCTTTCATCGGTAAGATGGCATTTTGAACATATTTCGGATTTTATTCGTAAGATTGCTTTGATAATTTGTAGAATTGTAGACTAACATTTATGTATTATAGTATTATGTGTATTATATGTTGAAAACAAATTAGATTACCAAAATATTGCTATATTTTAAATATTTTGGTATAGGTTCGAATAGTGCTGTACATTTCTTATCGCCAAATCAATGAGGATAAACTTTCCTTGACGAGACGCTGGTCTGGGATTTCGTATTTTTTTGACAGAAAGAAGATGATGTAAGAAGTCTTTCAGTGAAGTCCTTTTTTTAAGCAACTTTTTTTTTCATTATTTTCGATACTTAAATAATAGAAGATTGTATATAGTGTCACTATTTTGCGTCGTTTCTTTATGTAATGGCTGGTAAGAGCTAGGCTGCGGTAATTCCTGCAGAGCCAGAGTCGGCGCATAAATGAATTTATATCAAAAAAACTCATACTTAACCTCAACATCAACCATTAATATCTCGGAAACCATGAGTTTGCTTAAAGTTTTGGGGGAACCAGGTTGAAGGCCTTCCCCCCGCATCCCCTACGTTGCGTCCCGTCAATGAAAGTACCATAAATGATGAAAGTGTCTAAATTTAAAGATTAAATTATTTATTTTAGATTCCCCGATGACGGTGGGTTAGAGAGAGTGAGCAAACAAATAAGATGCTTCAATCAGGCGACGCTTTGAAAATTGCTTGGGAAGAGATTCCAGATGAAAACGTGAGGCATTATGATCGAGAGCATGCATTCCAGACTTCAGAAGTGAAAAGAGGAAGGCATACGAATTATACAAAAACAGAAAAAGGAATAAAAAGTAAAGATTTTTTTAGTTTTTAGGCCTTTTTCGTTGTTTGTGTTTTCGTAATTTTTATTTAAACATAAATTAATAATTCAATATTAGTGAGGATTAACTTATTACGTGGTTGATTTAAATATTTATTAGAGTAGAGTAAAACTAAGAAGCACGAAAAAACAATATGATAAACTTTCTGGGACGGGACGCTGGTCTTGGTGCTTTTTTAACAGATGGTAGATGATCTAAGGAGTCTTTCAGCGAAGTATTTTCAAGAAGCAACTTCATAGTTTTTGAGATATCAATTATTGAAGTATGTTAATAAAATCACAATCTTGCGTTTTTTGATATACAGTTGCGTTTTGTTCGGCAATAGTTTAGTCCATACAGCAAATGAGATTAGTTTTGAATGTATTTATGTTAAAATTCAGTTTGATAGTTATTTTTAACGCATGATGACGCCATTTTGATTTAGCGCCGTGTGACATTTCACCTATGGTTAGATAAGGTGTGTCATCTGTCAAAACCGATTTCTGTACTGGTCTGGTAGGTTCAAACGGTTCAAAAACCAATGCAGCGCACCCCGAATATTTTTAGTCTTGTGGCTATTACCCCTAGAGTGTATATAAAAAGCCGGTGGCGTGGAGAGAGAGCATTCCCCGCCTGCTTTTTGTTACGCAAGGGCAAAAGGGCTGCACTTCCCGCAGCGCCAGAGCCGATGCAGAAGTGAATTTATGTAAAAAACCTCATACATAATCTCAAACTTCAACCATGAATATATCGGATTCCATGAGCTTGCTTCAAGTTTGGTGGGCACCGAGGGGAAGGGCTTCCCCCCTACCCCGCGTCTCGTCCAGGAAAGTTTTACCATTTCTATTTTTTATTTAAACCAAATTTTGTCGATATCGATATTATTGTATTCAGAACCCTATTGTAAATTTACTTGATCAACAAAGTCTTGCAACAGTGTACAACCTTATTATTTTAAGATATAGTAAATATATAACTGTCTCTTTTTGGCACAACGAATCCCAATAAGAGTAATGAGTACAGCTATTCAGAAGTCGCTTCATTTATTAGCGGGGTTTCTTTGCTAGTCTTTATTCTATGGTGTTGACAGATATCATAGCCGTGGCTATTTTTTGAATAGCCGTTTTTTGGCTAGTTATATGAATAGCTACCCATCTCTGATTAGAATAGCTCATAGAACATTTATACTCGATACTCTCTAGCTACCCATCTCTAGACGTATGACGTATGACGTTTTATATAAAATCATATAAAATTATACCTAGGTACCTAATTGATTGCTATCTGCGCTGGAGTAAAATTGTTCTGTGGCATATCTAGCAAATCGAAAATTAATAAAAAGAGGTAAGAAAGACATTTGTAACATTAGTACGCAATGTTTGCAAGGTAATAACCTCGTTATTTGTTCTATAATGCTGTAACCCACTATCTAAAAACCTTCTCATATTCAATTACCTACCCTACCCAGTAAAATTTGTTTTGAACTTTGTTCCAAAAAAAATATTCATTAGTAAATATTACATAATTTATGTTTATGTGTGATCAAACAATTATTATATGTTAACAATCGGTACAATTTTATCAATGATCATATAGGAGAGGTCGGACTTAATTTTAGAAAAAAACATGATTGAAAAAGTATTTTTGACTTTATTTGATATTGACAGTTCTTAGCGTAGCGTTATATTCTCTTTGTTGACAGTCTCAGGCTTGTTCAGACCATTAATTCTGCAGTAGGTATATGAATAAAAAATACATTATGCTAGTAGTCTTTGTTCTCCTAGGCCTGTAACCTTTTATAAGAGAGGTAGAGATTAGCACTTATTCCCTCAAAGAGCAGCTCGCCGAAGGTCGCCAGAGCTCATTGGGGAGGGGGATGGTCGGTAACGCGTGAGTGATGCATTGTGTGTTGCAAGCATCCATGTCTATGGTAACCGCTTAGCATCAGGCGGGCCATATGCTTGTATACCCTCTTTGTGATACAAAAGAAAATACATAAATCTTGCTAAACCAGCCTGAGCACACAAACACACGGACCCAATGTTATAATAATGATTAAATACTATTTTAGTGTAGCCATAAACCTGTGATTTGTGGGTTTATTAATACTTAGCTTTATTATTGCATAATTCAATCAATGTCAAGTCTCAGGAGTATCTTCAGTCAGAAGATTATTTATGTAATCACCCTTGCCTGCAACTCATACTAGTTCACAATTCTCTGCTTCAATCATAATATGATTGCTTCATATTATTATATTACTTTCATAGCTTTGGATTTTGTATCATATAAAAATAAACTAAAATCACAGCACTTTGTTCAAAAGCATACTAACTGGATGATGTTTTATTTATTTATTTTATTTATAGACAAGCAGCTTGTAAGCTGATGTGTCTATTTCACACAGTGTTGAAAGTCACTCCGCACTTATACATAGTTCACTTTTCAAGTTTTTTGACCTTTGTCCAGATATCCAATTTGTTTTTAAAACTGTTTATTGAGGTAGCAGATACCACATCCTCAGGAATCGGTTCCAGTTCCAGACCACGCTATTACTGAGAAAGTGGTGTGCGGTGTTAGATTTAGATAGTGCACGATTGATTTTGTAGTGATGCCCACGGGAGGATTTAGCACACACATTCATTACAAATATATCTTGTAAGTGAGGAAGGTTATAGTTTCCCGTGAGGATTTTGAAGGTTTCAATGAGGTCAACACGAAGGCGTCTTTCTTCAAGAGTAGTGAGGCGCGAAATGCGAAGCCTATCATCATAGGACTTATTTCATAAGGCGGCTGGTATCTTGGTAGCAAACCACGTTTTAGTTACGGTTTTTTGAATCCTGAATCAGTCTTTACTCATTATATTTTACCTATTTAAATTTATGTTTCTATCTTTTATAGTTTTGTGCATTTGGCACCGAGACATTGTAAAATACTTTTTAGGGTTCCGAACCAAAAAGGTAAAAAAGAACTTAAGGTCCGTACATATAGACAATCTTGGAGAGTAGAGCATATTTTGACACGCGTTTAAAAATAGATCTTAGGCCTTTATTATACTGGGTGGAGATTTCGAGATGGCATATTTTGGAAACCTATGTTGGATTAGTCACGCTGAACAAGTTTTACTATGGGATCAACACTGAATTCTCAAATTATTTTTTTACTTTTCATACATTATGATCGAGCAAGGTTAACATTTTGTAAGAAAAGCTAAAAAATTTTTTGAGTATTCACTATTGGTCCCATAGTAAAAGTTGTTCAGGTTGACTAATCCAACATAGGTTTCAAAAATATGCCATCTCAAAATCTCCACCTGTTATAAGAACCTATAGATAGATATTGATGATTCATAAATCTGTGTGAAAGACATTCGGAATAGATAAAAATACCCAGTTCAATCATGTATTAAACCGTACCAATCAAAAATTCATGCTCGCAGAGCAGAGCTGTTGTTCTAAAAGTCACGACTGCATTTAGCTGCAATAGAACACAAAATCTAACAGAAAATACTATTTTTCCATAGGTTTATATTGTAGAGCTTACTCAATAACATGAATGTATATATTTAATTGTTACAGATAAAATGTGGGGTATATTCCTCTACTTACTAAGTATGGTAGGGCTTAGCCCTGTACCATTCCTGGCATATCTTATTGGCACCACTGAACCCGCACTGAAACTCCTCATTTCATTGTTCATGGGATATCCTATAGCTATAATATACCACAAACATGTGAAGCGACATGTCGAATACAGGAATATTTTCTTTGCTTTGGCCGGAATAGACATGGCATTTTACAACTTTGGACTCTCTATGTACCATAATGCAATCCCGGCAATAGTAGTCTATTTAACTACTATGTATCTGGGTCCTGGGAAATTGAATTCAATTATCACATTCATATTCAACATGACTTACCTCCTCGCTGGGTATATAGCCACAGAATCTGAGGATTATGATATAACATGGACGATGCCTCAATGCGTTTTGACATTGAAACTGATAGCTCTGTCATTCGACCTTTGGGATGGTCAAGGTAAACACACCAGAGAGAAGAAGGAAGCACTCACAGCTCCACCGACATTCTTAGAGTTGATTGGGTTTGTGTACTTCCCGGCCTGTTTCTTAGTTGGACCAATATTCTCATTCAGACGTTATAAAGACTTCATAACGGACAAGTTCCCTCTGGAGAGTGCATCTAAGGTATATGAAAAGCAAGCTATAATACGATTATTACAAGGTGTAGCTTATTTAGTGGCATTCCAAATTGGAGGTAATTTTCAAACAACTCTCTTTCAATATTGTTTGCTCAATAAATATTGTTCGTAAACCTATTTATAATATATTTTTTTCCTGTTGCAGTTGGTGTATACAATATTAAGTACATGTTATCTGATGAATTCTGGGAAACGTCAATTTTCTATCGCCACATATACTGCGGTCTGTGGGCGCACTTTGCTCTCTACAAGTATATTTCCTGCTGGTTGATCACTGAAGGTAATTTGAGCTGTTTTATTATCCTTTGATCGCTTTTCCACTTACGCTATACGTTCGTAACATGGTAAAATAATACAAATACCTACTGGGTATTCATTTCCGACGTTGACCTTGATTTATAATGTGACTATTTTAGAATAATTTCCAACATTGTACATTTTCATTCGCAGCAAACGAGGTTTGATTATTGGTAGTATTGTTCCTATTTGTAAACAATGACTATTGTATTTAAATAATTAATAAGGCCACTGTGCTAATAATAATTAGTGTAACGCTTAGTAATTTCTCTACACGTATTAGTAAATAAATAATATCCTGGGACATTGCTCACACACGGTCATCTGATCCCAAACTAAGCAGAGCTTTTACTATGGAAACCAGATAACTAATATAATACATATACTACTTTTTGTTTGTAAATACATTAATATACATAATTACACCCAGACTCAGGACATACAGACATGTTCATGCACACAAATGCATGTCCTGTGTGGGAATCGAACCCACGACCAGCAGCGCGATAGGTGGAATCTTGATCAGAGTCTTAACCAACCGCGTCAGGTGGCAGTGAAAGAATACTTAATTTTTTATTTGTGTGGTTTCAGCGGCGTGCATAAGAATTGGTATATCGTACAATGGGAGCGATAAAGTCGCCGCCGGTGAGCCGTTTGTGTCCAAGTGGGATGGCTGCAGCAACATTAAGCTGCTTCGCTTCGAGACCGCCACAAAATTCCACCACTACATTGCCAGCTTCAACTGCAATACAAACCACTTCGCCGCTGAGTATATATACAAGCGGCTCAAATTCCTCGGAAACCGTAACCTGAGCCAGCTGTTCACGTTGATGTTCCTCGCGCTATGGCACGGCACCAGGTCAGGATACTACATCACGTTCTTCAACGAGTTCCTCATCATATACATGGAAAAGGGCCTAGAGTCTATCATCTCTCGTTTGGAGCTTTACAACCAGTTATGGAACAACCTAGTCATTAAGTACATTCTGTATGCGCTACTCAAACTTTACACTATTGTGTTTATGGGCTGGAGCTTAGTACCTTTTGACGTGAAGGCCTTCTCCAAATGGTGGAGTATTTACTATAGCTTGTACTTCTCTGGATTTTTACTGTTTTTACCATGGGGATTAGTTTACAGGCCGCTACTTATTAATGTTTTGAAAAAATGGAATCTTAAACAAAGTTAAATAATATGACTAAGGAGTTAGTAGTGCTGCGTTTTTGTCAGTATTTGTATAACGAACGATTCAACAATAAACCAGCAAAATAGGAGGGAGTCGCACAATAAATGTTTAAAAAAGTACTATGAAAGTAATTTCGAAACGCTTTAAAATGGTTTATTTTTAAAGATCTATTTAAAACAGATAATTGGCTGTATAGGAGATGGGATAATTTGTATTATTTATATTAAACTTACTAATTTAATTATTTATCAGTATGAATTTCGTAAGTAAACAAAATTTTGGTTCATTTTGATCGCTTGAGCGTTCTATAGATTTTTGAGTCCACGGATGCAATATGTTCGGAATTATTATTTTGCGGTTTTCATTGCAAAACTGTTACTAATAGTAAGAATCTATAGGTAAAATAACTAACAAAAGCTCCTACTGTAAATCTTGCATTAAGTTAAAGCTTAAAACACTTATTTATTAGCTAAAGTAAGATACATTTTACGGAGGCCTCATACTCTTTCAATTCAAACCGCGTCCTAGCTAATTGAATGAACTTAAACACATATTCGATATAACTACTGCAAAGAAATGACACAAACTATTTACGCACATTCGATTTTATAATCCGACTAAAAACAAAGGCATCACTTATTCGTGCAATTTTCAAATAGCGTGAAACCACCGCTAAAATATTATAAAGGTGCTCACTGTAAAATATTGAATGCCTGGGATTGAATTGCAGGCAATTTAGAACAATCATGTAGTTTTTTTATTTAGTAATATAAGAAACTTATCGTTAGCGAATATAATTTTGCACCGGTGATCTTAAATAGTATCTTATTAGGTATATAATATTTAGCTTAAATATCTAATTCTCTTAGAAGAGGCATGCCACTTTATTAATCAGTATAAAACAAAGTAAAAAATCTAATAAGGGCATAATCAATAACGTACATGTATAAATAAATAAATGAGATACATCAAGTATGTTATTCTTACATCTATTGAAAGTTAAAGACTCTGAATCTGCATTTGACGTCAATTTAATTATTGGTAAATAAAAAGTTGGCTTGAGGTCGTTCAATCGAAATAAAAAAGTTGCTCATTCATTAGATCATCATCTTTAAAACTTATAGAAGTACAGTATTTTAAATGTAAAATCACGTAAATCAGCAAAATTGGAAAAAAATCGTACGGAATCGACTTCAAAAAAAGGAGTAGGTTCCCAATTCGGTTGTATTTAACAGTCCAATTATGTAGAACGAGAATGAAAACATAAGCTCTCATGATTAGCTTCAATTCATAAAAAATAAACGTTGAAACTAGGTTTTATATTCAATTATTACTATTGCTAATACTCTTTAATTACGTTTTGACAGTAACCCTAAATGGAAATACGACAAAATGTCTAATAATTGCTGTGAATAATTGTTAACTTGACTATCATTAATTGTCCAAGTTTTGGACGTATTTTTAACCGACTTCAAAAAAAGGAGGAGGTTCTCAATTCGGTTGTATGTTTTTTTTTTTTTTTTTTTTCTGTTTATGTTTTTTACCTCATAATTCCGTCATTTATTAACCGATTTGGAAAATTCTTTTTTTGACTGGAAGGGTACACTTCCCGTTTGGTCCCATTTTAGTGTACTTTGAAGTCGGTTTAAGTTTTTTGTAAAACAGTCCAATTATTTACCCTCAACTCTTTCTTGTCTTCTCTTTTATACCCTCCTACCTTTCTTCCCTTTCTTCTTATCCAATAAACTTGTCCTACCTTCATACCTCTTTACCGATAAAATAGTTTAGAAAACTAGTCACAAATATTTTAAGAACATAATTATATCGTAATAAAATGCGGCTGTTAAATTTAACGCCTTGTGTACAAAATATAATAAATAAAACATTAAAATACTGCGCTGTGAGTAGTTTTAAAAACTAACACCTTATTTCAAATATATACAATAAATTATGATCTATATATTTAGGTTTCATGTGTTGTATTTTACATTTATCATTGAACTTATATTATGGACTTCTAATGTAATGGGTATGCATATTCCAAATTAATTTAATTTAAATGAGTGATCATGAATATCACTTTTATACCTAATATATGTCGCAGTGAAATGAATATTGAACGGGTATGTCCTATGTATTGCTATTAGTCGTGTAGCCCTAGTGATGATGACAAATTGGAAGAAATAAAATAAAAAAAAACATCACTAGATAAACATAATGAAAATTAGCTCTATGCCGGATTCTATATCACTGTGACATATACATACTTACATGTTAAAATATCAAGGTTGATACTTATGCTAAGCCCGTGGAAAATTGACTAGTATATTTAATATAGTTTTATTCGACATAACATAATGTAGATCTATGTATTTTGCTTTACATTAGGACAGATTAGCCCACATCGCTGTCCGTCATGAGGCAGACATTTTTCAATTGGCTGCTTCAAATCTTAATTGGAATTCTTACATTATGAAATACTTAAGCACTTATATGACAAGATCATAGAAGTGCATCATTGGTAAAATTAAATTAATATAATGGTTAAGGGATGTTTATTATAAATAAATCATAACTAATTTAGTTTTCGTAGGTAAAAATAAATTTTTATTTCGAAATATGACGTTTTTTTACTTGTTTGAATGTGGTCTATGAGTTACCATGCAGGCTCTGGACAGTTTTTAGTCCATCATCAACACCTATCGCAATACTTTTTGATTAGCAGAGCTTTAGTTATACATACATATGCTTTGTACATGACTAAAGTTTCATTTCGGCGCAGATCCATCTCGACTCTCGCAATAAGAGAGGTAGAGCATAGCGTTTATTCGCTCAAAGAGCAGCTCGACTGGGGAAGTACCTCCACCTTACAAAATACCGCAGCCAAATAACTTTATGTTGTGTAAAGTTGTGTTCTTGCGCGTGAGTAAGGTCGCCAGAGCTCATTGGGGAGAGGGGAAAGGTCGGTAACGCGTGAGCGATGCTTCTTGTGTTGCAAGCGTCCATATGGCTACGGTAACCGCTTACCATCAGGCGGGCCGTATGCTTGTTTACCGACTTAGTAGTATAAAAAAAAAAGGAAGTCTATTCTCAGTCCTCACATATTGGAACCATAATGGTTTCGTGTGGTTTCACAGGAGCTTCCTATCGCGTATGCTTTGGCTATGGAAAGAGGTCCCCGCTGTGGTTTTCCCAAGGGAGTACAGCATGGGCACAGGCATGGGGTTCTTCAAAATGGTTGTGAAGAGATTTTTGCTGGGTCGGCAACGCGCGAGTGTTAGCCCCGCAATTTAAGCGTCAATAGGCAATTAGTAGTATTAAAAAAAAGAAGTGAATTAAGGACAAAAATTTGGTATCTATACATTGCTTAACCTTCGATCAGAAATTATACTGAAGTTTTTATTTAAAACTATCTGTCTACCGCGGTTTTATCTGCGTTCCTGGGATAATAAGTAGGCTTTGTCCTTCTCCATACCACAGGCTATGCGTGCCAAATTTCATCGTGATCAGTTAAGTAGTTACTATAAGGCGTGAAAGCGTAACAAACAAACTCACTTTCGTAGTTTTAATATTAAAGTTAGGACTACCTGTCCCCCCGCGGTTTCATCCGCGTTCCCGGGATAAAAAGTAGCATATATCCTTCTCTAGCTATCTGTATGCCAAATTTCAAATGATGATCCGTTGAGCAGTTGAGGCGTGAAGGCGTAAAAGACGATACAAAAAAAGCTAAACATTTACCCCCTTATTCATAATAAAGTTATCAAACGTTGATTAGCTAAAAGTCCGAAGTCTTTCTCTGACACACCTGACATTTGGTGATCGAAAGAGTGAGACGGGGCAAACTATTAGTAGGTACAACATGATTTAGTTAAAATGCGATTATGAATAAGGGGGTAAATGTTTAGTTCACCCATAAATCCAGGAAATCAGGTCATAAGGGCCATGCCAAATACTAGCTGAATAAAACAAGTTAACCTTAAGAGTAAAATCTTTTACTATGGGACAAACACTGAATACTCAATTTTTTTTTTTTACTTTTCATACATTATGTTCGAGCAAGGTTGAAATATATTACGGAAAGTTAAAAAAGAAATTGAGAATTCTGTATTGGTCCCATAGTAAAAGTTGTTCAGCATGACTAACCCAACATAGGTTTCAAATATATGCCATCTCGAAATCTCCACCTGCTATAGGGCAGCGAGCGTGTAAAACTTTATTTCGCTCACTAACAAACACGGCAAGAAATCCCGCGAGGCGAGTATTTTTTTCAATGCTCTGTGCTAATTAATAAGTAAACTAGGTAAAAGTCATTTCAAGTCAAACATTTAAAAAAAGTCGTTTTCTTTTTGCCTGGTAAGCTTCTTAGTACCTAGGTACCTATCTACATAGGAGTTGTAACAAGATACAAGAAAGTGCACTTAGAACACCGTCTATGGTATTGCTTTGATATTCTATCTTGTGACTTGTCACTGTGTGAGGTGTTCGCGAGTACGCTTTCACTCGAGGCTTATCCTCAGAAGGGAAGGCAGGGAGGCGTGGGAACCACCGAGTGTAGCCAATCCCTACCTACTACATAATATTGATCGAATAGCGACAGAACTGTTATTACTTTCAGACTAGCATCCACGCGTTTCATGAACATTCTATAATATGTATCCAGTTATGTATCACTTATTGAAGGAAAAGTTAAGGAGTTGCGATATTGAGCCACTGCGAGTCTGCACTCTGCTGTCTTCAATTCACTTTTCAAATATTGGGGAGTGAAGAGTAAAACTGTTTTATGATGAAACCTTGGATTAAACTATGACTTTTCGCAAACATGTGAATTTGTAAAGTAACTCGCTAACTCTTCCGAATTTTACACTTAAGTCTTCGAAGTATTTGTACCTACTAAAAACACAATTCCCGCTGAAGAGTTCAAAATAGGGAGTGCAGATTAGTTAACCGTAATATTCAACATTAAAAATGCTAGCACTTGCTACGTAACATAGGCTGTGTCATAGGTAAGTAAATACCTGGTTTCGAGGTAGATACCTAATTGTTGGAACGGGAGCGAAGGAGGTGGGGGACTAGTGTGGGAACGAATACAGCTGATGCAGAAGCAGCTCATTGATTTTGCAAGCATTATTTTATTTACCTACCTACACGTCTTCTAAAGGCTTGTAAACCGTTTATGTGTATTTATTATGATACCGATTTTAACATTGCTTGGGTAAATATTTTTTTTTACAGATAAATGGAATGTTAACTATTAGTAGGTACTAGGGGTTATGTAGGTTACCTATATAATAGTCGTTTTCGTATTTCCAGCTATAGGTACCTACACTAGGTACCTAAGTACTGAAATTAGTTTTCTTCTATTAGATAGGTTATTGGTTACTCATACTTTTCTAGAAGATACCTAGGTACCTATATGATTAACTAACCAGTAAGCCCTAAGCCAAGGAGTTCAATGAATGAAATCTCAATCAGTTTTACAATAAATAAGTAACAAAGATTTGTTTTAGGTATAGCTTTAATTTATTCTATCTTTACAATACATGGACTATCATAAATAAATTTTCAATAAATAAATAAATAATAAAATGTAAATAAATAATAATGGCTGTACAATTTGGTAACAAATTTTTACATCGAACGATAAAAGAAAACGCCGAGAGAACTTCCACCCGTCACAGTTCGTTCGTTTCCCGTTTGTCCCAATCCCGAATTATGGTGGTTGATGGTCCCATATATTGAAAGATGACATCTAGAAATAACGACCACACGTCACGTAAGTATAGTGACTCGTGTATTTTTATGGCAAGAAAGCGCATGATCATGGTCTACCTATGACTCATCATCATTCCTGGGGGCAAACAGGTAGGTTATTAGGTTAAGGGGCAAACAGGTACCTACCTGTTTGCCCCTTAACTTAATAACCCTAACACCAAAGAATTTAAAACGTCCAGAAGGATAGTCGCCTCTATGGCAACATGAAATAAACAAGCCAGAATTGTCAGTATTTGACAGCCGTGCGCAGTACGAACTGAGAGCGATTTGCTCAGGGAGCCCCTCAAGCGGAGTGAAATTAAATGTCATGCTTTAGTAAGGCGGATTATCCATCTGGGTAGAGGCACGATGCCCTATGAAAATCTTTGCTTAACACCTTTACTTAATAAACCATTGACTTGGGAGACTAATAAAAAATATTCTACATAAGTTATTATTATATACAATGTAAAGAAACTGAAGTATTATTCTATCAGCACCTTATTATACATATTTAGGAATTGACAATATTAAAAATTTACAAAATAATGTCCCTATGTTAGGTAATTTAGCCTTCATATATCCAACCTTCTTTTGATACCAAAAAGGTTCACAATTGCGTATCCAGTGGCTTCATATGCCTATTAAGTGTTGTCCCAAAATGGGAATTAAACTAGTATTGAGGAATTCAGCGACTATTTCTGTTAAATTTTGCCCCGGACGTGGCACCTTGAACTAGTAGGTATGTACACACGGCTACAGATCTAGCTATACATTTCCAGTATAAGCTGATCTCGCACTGTATAGGATTTCCGTACAATGGGAGGTCAGCTTAAACTAGAAATGTATAGCTTGATCTGTAGCCGTGTGTACAAAAGTAAAGATTAGCAGCAATATAAACCATGATTATATAGTGCGTCAATTTCTATTTCTCCTAATAATTTCATGTCTACGTAATATCAGTACTAAAAACTATCTAAATACCTACGTAGGCTATTACTCGCATAATAGATACTTAGTGCTATAAAGTTACAAGATATTAACATTCAATTTCTTATAAATTGAGTACGGAGTACATTTTTCCCTATTTGTATGAGATCAATATATTTAATTATTAAAAATGTATAGTTAATTCATAATTTATCTATTGTCTTCCTTTTCGGCGTTGTTGGCGGAACTGGCGAATATTCTTGGGTCCTCTGGTATCCAGATCTTGGCGTGAAGGGTGCCGCCGGCTGGGCGGTCTCCTCTCCTCGACCATGACAGCGAATGTGCTTGGTAATTGCTACCTGCAATTAATTACATTGTAATAACAACCTTGATACTAGTTTATTAAGGAACAAATTATCATGTGGCTACTAGGTAGTAATATCTGGTTTCCATAATACAAGTTTGGTTTGGGCTCAGGTGGCCGTGTGTGAAGAAATAATATAATGCCAATTAATGCATAAGGCAGCGCTTGTTGTTTAGCATGATTAGCCGTTCTTAATCGATCGGCAATGTTAAGATACCACCGATGAGGCAAGTACCTGGATGGGTGATCGCCTAGTGGTATTACAACTCGAGCGTTTTCCGTGCTTCGGAAGTCACGTAATGCCATGGGTCCCGCTTATCACTTAATTAATTGTGATATTCGTTATGCTAGTCGGAGGTCTTCTATATGGGCTTGATAACTCCAACAGTAGGTTGACCACTAGCGTCACTAGTCTACCTCCACCAATCCGCAGTGGGCATATGCGTGGTGGAGTAGCTGTCGATTCCCTTTCTCCCTCATTTGTGAAAGGATGCATGTGGGACATTTAGGCTGATGATGATGATGAAACGCATAAGTATTGTATCAAATTCTAAATTATAGGTAAATTTATAATTGCTTAAATACCTATATTTATTTTAAATGTAATCAAAAGAATCTAATCTGTAATCTGAAAACCTTTATATGAACAATCGCTTCGCAACGCCCCTAAGCGGGCTTAAACTTGAGGTATATTTATCAACAATTACTTTTGAGAGAGCGTTAAGACCCCTGGGGGTAATCAAACTATTCGCGAATGCGGTACCTATAGTGTATTCCGGGGTGTTATTTTTTAGGGTTGATGGTTGATACGTAGGGGACGCGGGTAGTGCACGTGCGGGCTGTTACGGCCCTTTAGCCCCCGTCGATAGCGCCCGATAGGGTTGACCTATCCTTGTCGATAATTTACATTCATCAGTATTGTTTTTATTCATTGATGTTTGTCTGTTATCATTGCATCATCATTTTTATATGTTAGTAGTAGTTTGATTGTACCATTACTTAACAGATAAGGTATTTAGATGAAGCGAAGAACATATGAACATGTAGAGAAGCAAGTATGACAAATCATTTCTATCCTTTAGTTAGATTGAGACGTTTTGACATCGTTTTGTCCAAATCTGTAACTATAAAGGCTTTATATAGCCTTTGTAATTTTACCCGTATTCCCGGGAGATGAGTAGGAAAGTAGCCTATAGTTAAGAATAAAGAATAGCGTAGGTACTGTAGGACTCAGGGATAATTAAGCTTTATATTAGTAAAAAAAATATTCAGTATCTTGGTCTTCAGATTACCTCCATCATACATCTACATTAGTAAAAATTTATGAGCTGAAAATAGCTTTAAGATGTATAATCTTTTATATAAAAATGAACCCCTATTTTTTCTGGTCACGCTTTAACTTGAGAACGGCTTTACCGATTTCATTTTTTGTTTTTCTTTTTCGTAGAAATTCTTAATTAAAAAAATAAGAAAACGACAATATAAACTTTTCTAATGTAACCTTAGCGCGGTAGGGTAGGGTAGGTAAGGAGGTAAAGAAGGGGGCGTAGGTAAAACCGCGGGCGGAAAGCTAGTTATCTAATATATTCCAAATCTTATGTCAGTATAGCTAATAATGTCGATAAAAGTTAACCATGCTCTACGGAATTGATACGACAACTGCGTTAATAACAGTTTACAATTTTATCATAGAATTTATAATACCGCAGTGGACATTAAACATAATGATTTCCGGCAATTAGCCCGCTTGTCACGTAAATTGGTTTTATTGATTTCGAACCGATATAATATTTAAGAAGTCTAGGTACGAACGGCAACTTTTCTTTAGGTAGGTTTTTATAACAAAATACAATTAGATAGGTATGATAATTAACTTTAATGTAGCGATTTGCTTTAATTTAATTCTGACCGCGAAAATTCTTTCCAGCATACTTCGATAATGCACCCAACTCCTCTTCAATTCTGAGCACCTGATTGTACTTGCCAATACGTTCACTGCGAGCCGGCGCCCCACACTTCAGCTGGCCGGCTGATAGTCCCACCACCAGATCAGCAATAAATAGATCATCTGTATCACCCCAGCGGTCGCAAACTACTATTCCAAAGCCATTTGGCTTTATCAACTTATACACATCAATTATTTCCGTAAATGTCCCCGCCTGGTTCAATCGTATCCCGATGGAGTTGCCAGCCTTCTTCTCTATCGCCAACCCGACTCTCCTAAGATTCGTTTGAGTCAGGTCGTTAGCAAACAGTTGCCCCTGAGTGCGAGAACATAGCAATGACCAAGCAGCCCAATCGTCGCAGTCGAAACCATCCTCGACAGAGCACACAGGAAACTCTTTCATATTATCTAAATAGATTTCGGCCAGCTTATCCGAGGACATATATTCTTGGGGATTAGAATTGGGATTTTTAAATTCTAGATCGTACGCTCCATCTTTAAACAGGTCGGAGGCAGAGGCGTTAATGCCGATTTCGGCCTTGCCCATGTAACCGCATTGCTTGATGGCGTCAGTGAGGAACATAAGTGCGTCCCTGTGGCTCTGGAGAGGTACAGCAAACCCGCCGGAGTCACTTACGTAAGTAGCTTCGGGACCGTATTTGTTAGCAATAACAGTCTTTACGTATTGATAGATCTCAGTTCCGATACGAATAGCTTCGGTGAACGAGCTCGCTCCCGTAGGCATAATTGTGTATTCTTGGAATGGCAGGCCGTTGGATGCGAGAATACCGCCAGTTAAAATTGTGAAATGTGGTACCGGAAGTATAATGGTAGTGACGCCTGCCATGTCTGATATATGCCTGTAGAGCGGTACGCCTTTCTTAGCAGCACCGGCTTTAGCAATAACGAGAGATACACACATTATAGAATTAGCTCCGAGTCGCGATTTATTTTCAGTACCGTCAAGAGCGATCATGAATTGATCGATCTCTCTCTGCATGGTCACTTCTAGATTTTGCTTAATAAGTTCTGGAGCAATGATTGTGTTTATATTCTTCACGGCGATCTGGACACCCATACCGGCGAACTCGGCAGGTTTATTATCGCGGAGCTGAATCGATTCTGAGATTTTTTTGGAGTCAGTCGAAGGAACACCGACGCGGAATAGTCCAAGCTCGGTAACCAGATCGACTTCCACTGTTGGTATGCCGGTGGAGTCAAATATTTGCCGAGCTAGTAGAATTTTGATCGGCATAGTAACCAATGCAGTAAAAAGCAGTAAATCAAATAATCAAAAAATTGTTCATTAATTTCATATGATGACAAATGAACGCCAAAAATGACACCAGTCACCAGTGAAATAATCAACTGTCATATGATTTATTTTTTATGTTAGTTTTTTAAAATAGGAAGTTTGGAGTTGGAGATGCAGTGTGAAGTTCATAATAGTATGATAATAGGTGGATAATAGTGATGATAAGGCGCACTTGAGCTCACATTATTGTAAACAAGGCGGGGTGCGCTCGCGCCTCCACGCCCGCGCCGCGCCGCGGGGAGTGCACGTGCACTAATAATCGCTATGTAAATCCTACATTACATAGTGATAAGGTGCTTTTTATTAATCGAAAAAGAGATTATAGTTACTCTTATAAAGAGTATTTTTTTATCCATTCCCCTAGTTTAGTTGTGGTCTGTATTCTTTAATAAGATTTAAACAGAAAAAATGCAGTACTTATTTCGAAAAATACTTATAAAATTGTGATAACCATTGCGCGGTCTCACCGCAAGTTGAGATGCCTTGATAATCGCCAATAATGTAATCTTAGAATATTCAAGTATAATTTTGAAATTAAATTAAATTATTTTCGACGCGACAATACTCGCGTTTTCTGAAGGGATAATTTTATTAATAAATTAATGGACTTTCTGTTTATTTAACATTATTATATCGTTATTGTATTTATCGTATCTACCCATATTTTGTATACGTTAAACATTGTTCTTGAGATGTTTTGTTGCTTTTAAGTTTGGACTAAAGGCGGCATTTCATAGTTTCTAGATCCCCGTTTCGCTAATCACAGATACAATAGGGTACTTAATAGGGGTGTCGAGAGCTTAATAGAATTCTAATATACTCCGCCTCCCTATTCAAAGGGCGATCTTTCAATTTGCTACGGCGTGATTCGCAAATATGTTGTTTCATACCCTTGTTTACTTACACTTTCAGAAATTCACACTTTCGGCACGTGTGTAAGCCCTTTATGTCGATGCACTCACATTTAATTTGGGGATATCTTGTTTTTAGTGTATGGAGAGATAAGTTTATTAAAACTGGCTCACAGGACCGTTTTATTTTATATTTTGGTGTTGGTAGGTAACTAGATTTTTATTAATGTCGGCAGTCTGGAGTTAATCTGTCTCGTCAATCTGTAGCGTTTCGCCTATGGATCAAACCTGCTATTTCGGATGTACCTACCTACTGCAAGTCACAGAGCTAAGAAATCGCGTCGCCGACACTACAGAAACCATTTATGAACAATAATATTCCTGTGGGAATCAATTGAAGGGAAACTCATTTTACAAACGTAGGCAGCACTAAATAAAAAAAAATCGCTATACTTATACTTAATCTAAACGCAGAATTTTGCAAAAAAAATGAATTTTCTTTACCAAAGAATAATGTGGGAAAAATTATAGAGGATTCTGAATTTCTGACCGAGATGTTACTTAGTGTATTTTTTAAGACCTTGGAATCAGAACGAATGTTTACGAACAAGTACCTACAACTACCTATTCAAATCAAAAGCCAAAACAACCCAAGAATTTCATTAAAACAGCATGTAGGTACCTATCAAAAAGTTAAACACTACTAAAAGTATTGCCAACTCACCAACTTTTGTCAGCCAACTCATTATCTCAATAATCAATATTAATTATCACAATATGCAGGACATTGTTTGGCAGTGGTAGGTGATCCCACGGGATAATGCGGCGCATCACGCAATGTCCCACCTCAACGTGGGAACCCAATGATGCACCTGGACCAAACGGGAGATCCCCATTCATGGACATAGTGCACGCGATGTTACTATCACATCACTCAAACACGGAAAAATAACACCGTTCGATATCTTATTATTATGGAATACGCTTTTCCTTTTACTCAGTTACTGTTTTATTTTATACTTTATACCTAATCAAGCAAAAATGGACAAGCTATGCGACAAATTAATAATAAATAGTTGGTACCTACTCCAAGCGATTCAAGTCCTACAGTGTAACACCCAGTACTAAGGGTATATTTTATAAAACCTGGGATTTTTTATGTGACGTTATATTTAAACCTGAGTTTTACTAGACTTTCGGGGTAGTGTTCGATTGCTCATCAAAAAATTTTGAGATAAACACAAGTGTAAATTAACGAGTGAGCGCCTCCAACGGAGCGTAGAGTAATGGCTCCATGAACGGCGGGCTGCCGGGTCATAGAGTGCCAGGGCACCACCCCTGCATCAATTTGTTTGTGCACCTTTTAATGATCGATATAGCGGCTGTTTACCGGTGCAAATGCGATGAATCAGTCACACATTCGCGCTTATTTTTTATTACCCGACTGACCCGGAAGGAGGGTTATGTTTTTCGAGTGTATGTATGTATGTATGTCTATTTCTTTGGCACGCTCTGCAGCCTAAACGGCTCGATGGATTTAAGCATATGAGGTATCGTTAGATTCGTCTGTACTGTGGGAGTATCATAGGGTATATTATTTTTATATGGCGTCTACGGATAAAAACAAGGGAGGGAGTATTAAAAACAACAACAATAACCTTATAAAATTCAAGTTATATTCAAAATTCTATAGATGAAAGAGCTTGTTTTACTCTTTTCAGTAAATTTTTGTTTTACGCAGTCGGGTTTTTTGTTTCTTTTAATAATTTAATTGTGTTTAGATGTAACAAAACCTTATTTATTATTGATTCACCATTATCGAAATAACGTAAGTACCTACCTACTTTGAATCGATACCTAGGTATAATATTAACTATCGAAGAAAATTCTTTGGGAAAATTAACTAAATTAATTTAAATTAACTAGGCACTTAGCATTTGAGGTCCTCTTCCCCATCTCTTTATCATTCTTATATTTGTGTAGCAAATTAAATGCACGTACAAATAATTTAAAATCTATAGTTGCATTAATCTTTTTTATAGATTCATACGGCGAGCTTTCTTCTGAGCGAAAGAACGAATGACGTCATCATAGTCTATTGACTGCATTATTTCTGACTCCTACGTTAGAGTGAATGCATGTTCTCTTCTATGCATGGTAGATCCTTTTTCTCCTTTTAGCGCTGAAAACGACCGTTCTGCTCAGCAGTTTGACGCTGCAGCTGATGTATGTACAATGTACATAATAGCTCAGAGTATATAAATACTACGTACAAATAATAGCATTCGGAGCGCAATTCCTACCTTTGGATAAATATCTAAAAACAAAAAATAAGTGAAAATAGAAAAACAAACTCTTTGCTATAGAATTTAAAATATTACTTGAATGTTAATCAAATGTTAATAGTAGGTGTACTTTAGATTCTATAGATTAGAGCTTTGATTAGAGTTTGTTTTTCTCTTTTCAGTTATTTTTTGTTTTACGTAATTCGGGTTTTTAGTTTCTTTTAATAATTTAATTTATTTCAGACTTTTTTTTGTCCGAAACTTCGTTCCATTTTTCCTGTTCCTGTTTACATAACCAAAATTTTTTGTGCGATGAATGATAGAAGTTTCTAGAACTTCTAAGTTGCAAGAACTTCTACCATTCATCCCGGTGCACCTGAATCTTTGTAAACAAGAGGCATAATTCTTATTCATAGGTACTATGTTATATAACTCACCTCTTATGATGACTTTCTTCTGTTCATCTTTATTTTGTGCATTCGTGACTCCTGTAAGCTTAGTGTCCGGACTTCTGTCGGTGCGAACCTGCGTTCGGGATATTATTAATTTCAAACTTAGTTACAAACGAGTATATTATCTACCTGGATAAGGGCTGCCTTTTCAATGGAACAGCTAGGGTCATTGAAAAATCAACAATTAAATCATATTATCACTCTGACCGCTTAGAAAGAAAGAAAGAAAAAGTTTGATTATTTCCCAAAATTAATATTCGATCTATATATATCTATATCCTTGATTTTGAGATTGTGAACACCACAATCTCAAAATAAAGAATAGATCGAATATTAATTTCAGGCGTATCTCACTGACACCGTAGCACCTGGCTGGCACCAGCATCACCAGATTTTGAACTTGAGGGTGTTAACCCTCAAGTTCAAAATCTGGTGATATTGTGGTCAAACACGGGCTAGTAAAAAAAACGATAATTTTAAGGAAATCACGGCGCACTTGATGGAACATGTAGACTCGCCCTTGTTTCCTTTTGATTACATCTTTTGAAAGTTACAACAACAAAATGTAGTCCATGATTACGTAAACTTTCTAAGTTACTCAAACATTTGGGAGTTCTTGAAACCTTGTGTGTTGAATTGGTTACGTATACGTAAGTGCGACGAAGTAAACATCACGAGCAAATAAACATGTTTGAAAAAATAAAAACAGAACCAATTTTTAACGACGTTTTAAGTGATGATGTGGCCGAAGTTGGTAAGTGACACAAAGCCTAGTACGAACACACCATACAGATTTTCAATATGTGAATATAACAATGTCTCAAGTAGCAATCCTGGCTGGCTACTGCGTATAGTAGCTTAGATGCCAGACTCAATACTCATCGTAGAATTCTAATACGAAACCATTGGGCACGCACGCACATAACCTATGGTATGGAGAAGGACATTTTATCCCGGGAACGCCCGCGCCGGTGAAAGTACTTGAAACTTTACAAGCATTTATCAGTGTTTAGGACAAGCAATGTGTGTTATTATTATTAGGTGATTAGTAATTTCCTAGGTGTTGGTGGGGGTAGAGTTATCATGTGCTGGGCATTTGTCCGATTTGCAACGTATTTTGGCTATCGATCAGGGCTCATCATTATCCTTTTCAAAGTCAAAGCCATTTATTCAATGTAGGCCCTAGAAGGGCACTTATGAAGGTCACATTTACCACCGGTTCGGAATTTTCTATTCGATCTTTAATATTTCATATAAATTGTATCAGAATATCGTCAATCGCAAAATCTACGATAGATCTGTATAAAGCGGAAGTAAGTATTTTTTTTTGGGTTTGACCGGACCCGGTCTTGTGTTTGTATTTTAATTCAATAGTAGTTATAGTGTCATCAGATAACATGAGTAGACAGTAGGAGGTAGAAGTACTTACTTTAGCATGTTTTAAAAGATTTGTTTCGACGCCCGTCGGTTCTCGCGAGGGACGCGTGTCCTATTATAACAATTGATGTCATTGTTATATTTCAGCTACTTATTGAATTTTTGTCAAATTAGCTAACAGACCGGCATTTTTCAAAAAATAGGCGACTTAATTCGTCAGGCGTAATTTTCTTTACAGGTGGTAACTCTTGTAAGGGGCTAACTACTAGACCGTGCTACTAGTGATGTTTCAACCACCTCAGATAGTGCAGGTTAGAGTAAAAATATTTAGAGTTAAACTTGTAGGAATACTACGGAACGGTCTCCTTGAAGCCTTACAGATATAATATTTTTTATGGATGTTCAGGATAAACCTATGATATGAACCTATATTGACGATTCTCTTTTCAATGGTACGTACATTCTGTGTGCGATGTGGATTTAAGTAACTAAGTATAAGAGATATTTATAATATTATAATAAACATACCAATTCCCCAAGAAAACTGATGTATCCTATCGCTAATTTCAGAGTATCGACTTTGGACAGTCTCTTCTCATAGGGCAGGGTCGGTATGTGTGCGCGTAAACCTTCGAATGCATCATTTATCGACTGCATTCGGCGACGCTCGCGTAAATTTGCTGCCTGTCGCTGCTGGATCTGCTGTTGAGGGCATCTAGATCTTCGCCTGTACAGTCGCCGGTACTCCGACCTAGGAATAAGGTAGGCAACTATAATATACTCCATTTGGCCTGACATGCTTACAACTACGGAACAACAAAAACAGCGCTTACAGCTATGCTATTCCGAAAAAGGTAAGTCATCTCGCAAGAAGTTACACTCATTCGATAGCAACGTTTAATTTGAAAGATTAATTTCGGGTGTGGTATACACATCGATATGGCTATCTATATGGCGGGCAAGATGTTTTTTTCAGAATAGGTACATAATCAGTTACCTAGGTATTGTTAGCTGAATCACATATTCCGTTGTCTCTCTTTGAACTTGTAAAAAAAAATGGAGAAGCCATTCTTAAAATCATTAACATGGCCATTAAATCTGATATGCCCAAAGATAAGCATTTCACACGAATTACATAGATCAGATGCGGCTACCGACGGCACTGTTCTCCATCAACAAAACAGTTCTAGGTACATACTTTCTAAACTTGTAGAGACTCTTGATAAAATCAAATTAGCAATTCGCAGTAGCTTGACATGATAAAAATGTGTTACAATAAACAAATTAGTAGGTAGGTAACTAGCTAAAAATATTTTTTATGCAATGAAATCAATCGCGATGCAAGAAATACCTTTATAAGTATATTTATTACAACAAATATGTACAAAAATAAAATATAATTTGGTGTTCATGTTAGGTACAAACCTTTTTCTTGGAGTAGAGTGATTCTCCTGATCACTTGCATATAAACTACCGTCGGACATGGAAGACTCGTCGTATAAAATAAGATCAGAGCTGGTGGACGACATGCCCGACGCAGGAGACCCGCCCAACGTCACAGACACTACACTACCCCCTTCCGACGGAGGACATCGCAGTCCTCCATTCACACCGTCCATATTAAACATTGTATAACTTTCACCAAATCACATGACAACGTTCCAATTTAAAATATTTTCCCGGAGGTACAACACGGGCGAGAGTGCACGGCATAGTGAGTTTCAGAGGAATTTTATAAGGGCAGCGTCAAAGCTATTGAAAAACTCCGCCCTTCAGTGTTCGCCCGCCCACAATGAGTAACCATATTAGAAAGACCCCACACGATAACATTAACGGCCTTATTCTAACAGCGATCTGAACGAGGGTGGTGAAGTGTGTAGGTCGTGGTAAAATGATCATCCACCGGGTGGCGAGCAAAAATGAACCTTAAAAGCAGTGCGGGAGGATAACATACATTGCCCTAGTTACTTAATCAATTAACGAATTAAAAGGATCCTACCATATCCAGTATGAGTACCTAATATTGAGAAAAAGACGAGTAAAAGTATCCATGTCATTAAATTATAAATCTTTAATATTGTCACCTGTGTTTCAGAGTATATAAATATACTGCGTACAGCCTGTGGGGCCTGCCGAATTCGTGTTATAAGCTTATAAGCTTAGGTACTATATTAGGATACTAGTGGATACTAGTAATTTTGCTTACAAAATAAGTCTACTCCGGTAATTCCAGAGTTCCAGACATAGATAGTGACGATTTTCCGATGAAAGGTGCTTGAAAGGGTACAGTCGAGGACATGAATATGAATACACTCAGTGAAATTCAACAATTTACGCATTGATATTGAAATTGTGATTATACCGCAGAGAGAATCTTTTAACATATAGGTAGGTACCTGCTATTATATTTCAAGATTTGAATCTATACATATGTGTGTCCTCGATTGTAACTGCCCACTGATTTCTAACTAATGTTGTTGATGTTACTACTTTACGTTGCAGTTTTTATGTATCATCATACTTAAGTAATCACCCAAAACTTTGGCTCCCTTTTTTGAAGGAGTTCTTTATTAAATTACTATATATTCACTTCGTATTCCACGCTGGGTATATATAGCGACGCAACAATATTATAAGAAATTCATATATTTACAGATGCCTCTGAATGTGCGTATGGTGCATGCGTATATGCAAGAACTGTTAATTAATAAAGATATGCTTAAAATTGATAGTGACCATAATCCTGCGAGTTGGCGTACGCTTGAATATCTCAAATTATTAGTAGTTATGATGTAAGTAGGGTGCTTTACTTACATCATCCTCTTGGACAGTAAACATCAACAACATTTATTACCCGCAGAACCTAGTATGCTACACTCTTGGAACCTCGCGAATACTCGCGTACGGTACCTACATGATAAAATGGTTTACGTTGTTCTTGATTTAAACCAATAATTCAATGCGAGATAGTACGCATTTAGAGTTTCTTTTTCTTCATACAGGAATTGCCTATGCCGGACCAGTGCTGATAGTAGATCGTAGAAGAAGCAAGCTCATGAAGTCTTACATAATGTTTGTGTGCTTTGCAGTCAAAGCGGTACATCTAGCTCGTCACGGACCTGACGAAGGAGGCTGTCTTAGCCGCCCTTCACAGGTTTATGAGTCTTTGAGGCAGGCCATAGACCATTTCCTAAGACAACGCTACAACATTTATTGAAAATATTAATGAGTAATATAACATTTTCACTGCCGTTAAACGGAAGCAGCGGCAGGCTTGAGGAAATTGTCTATATATAGATTGTATTTTGTACATATTTGTTGTAAATAAAGTTACCTATATTTAGTACATTTTCAGGTCTTATTCAGATGTACATAATAGAAACAGAAACATCAGCTCAAGGTATAGATTTTAAATTTATTTCACCCTTCTTTCCACAATTTGGTGAATTATGGGAGTCAGCTGTTAAATCAGTCAAACATCACCTAAGACGCATTCTGTCACGTAAAACGAGATGTCAACTGTGCTTAATTCTCTAGGGCTTAAATAATCAAGAACGGCTAAACTAGACTGGCCTAGAGTTAGGCCATTAACTCCTTTATTAACACTCTTCAGATCTGTGATGCCTCACTACAGCCCATTTCCTCATTGGATGAACACTATTGACGGTTCCTCATCCTGTACTTCTCGACACAAACATAAATCGGTCGCAGGGCTTTGACAGGATCGAGGAACTCAAACAACACATCTGTCTGGGGACGATTCTCACACGAGTATGTTTCACTTCTTCAACAGAAGGTCAAATGGCAGTGTTCGAGCAATTACTTAAAGCAGGGAGCCCTGATACTGGTGCGTTACAAAATTCAAAATTCAAAATTCAAAATCATTTATTCAAATAGACCTTCGCAGGCACTTATGAAAAGTCTGACTCTAATACTCTAATACCGGTTCGGAAGGTTGCATTTGCTGAGAAGAGCCGGCAATAAACTCAGCAATTACTCTTTTCAAAACAGGCTTAGATTAATTACATAATATTTACATTCTAATCGCACTGAAAACAATTGCGTGCCCCGGCGCGGCGGCAAAATTACAAAGTAGACTGAAAAAATATTTAATAAGTAAATAAATAGCAAACTTAAGCAGACCAGCCCCCACAAGCAGCACCTACAAGACATAGCATCCTTGGATGTGGCTTGTGGGTAGAGAACTAGAACTTTATCCCGGTTCAGACAGTAAAACTGTGACAGAGTCGTCGAGAGTCGTGCGTCAGTTAGATTATTAAAAAATATTGGACACGTATTTTTTGCTTTACCAAAACACTAACCCCCTCAAGGGCGTCGCCAGCCGATGGCGCAGGGGGGGGGCAAGTTGACTTTACCTACTACAATTCATACTTTTGAGAAAAGTAGGTATGAATTGTAGGTAAAGTCGACAGCACATGAAGCTTTTCACTTGTACTACGAGCCTTACATCTACAGCGATTGTAATAACAACAGTATCTTAGTACTATATACATATATATTCTGTGACAGCTTCAACGATAGAGTCGAGCAGAGCTTAGTTGAGCGTACGGAATATTAAGAGTGGAATTGGTGAATTCATTCGAGTTTCGACGCACGGGAATGATTGTTCAAGGCTTGAACTTCAAGCAAATCAACTAAAAGACTTAGGACTTTGGTTGCATTATATTTGGCAATTTTTTTAGAATCTCTAGGGGGGGGCAGCTGCCCCTCCCTGCCCCCCCCTTGGCGACGCCCTTGAACCCCCTTATTCATAATGAAGTTATCAAACGTTGATTAGCTAAAATTCTGAAGTCTTTATCTGACACGTGACATTTGGTGATCGAAAGAGTGAGACGGGGCACACTATTACACTGATTTAGTTAAAAAGCGATTATGAATAAGGGGGTAAAAATTTACAAAAATAAAGCGAGTCAATGTTCTGGGGTGGAGCCTCATGACGTCACTTTAGAGTAAAAAGTAACGTGACGTCACGCGGAACTTCAACACACAGCAACTTCGTATTTTTTGTTTAAAGAAAAAATACGTGTCTAATATTTTTGATAATGTCATAGACGGACTAAATCATGACTAAATCACAGACATATGAATATGCTTCGTATGTTTGTGGACTAAATAGATTTTTTTAGTCATTGATGAAAAGCTTTCAAGGTTTGTTTTCGAGGCATTCCGGTCCCGACTAACGGAAGAGCCGCACGTTGGGAAGTTAATATATATAACTACCTAACAATAAACGTATGTTTGTATTCAACACATACATATTTCAATTACGCGCCCACACCTCAGTGTTTAGAAAATCTTAATCATCCACATGCTTGGTCATCATTATTATTGTCTTTTACGTAGGTACCGGTATACCTAGATATAGCCAGAAAGAGTAGCCAGAGCACGTGGCAACACTGGCAATGTGACCACTTGCGGTAGATTTCTACTTGTTTGGTAGATTTGAACTAAAATGTTTAAGTATATTATACCGTAGATATGATACAGTGATACTTTAAAATTAACTAGAAGTTTTTAGTAATTTTAGGTGATGATAACTTTTTTGAAAATAATCTATACTTCTATACTAATGTTATAAAGAGGAAAGATTTGATTGTTTGTTTGTTTGTTTGCATTGAATAGGCTCCGAAAGTACTGAACCGATCTGAAAAATTCTTTCACTGTTGGGAAGCTACACTATCCCCGGTTGACATAGGCTATATTATATTTTCAAAAAAATTAGGGAACCTTACTAAAACTCCAATAATGTAACCCAAGGTATAAAAAAATTACCTAAAAATATATATATAATAAATAAAATAATGTACTACGACTTTGTAGAACACATTATTATTTACAAAAAGTGTCGGATGCCGCCGCTAGAAATGGCTCTCTAAGGAAATTACTTCATATAGGTATTCAAGACTGCTTCAATACCTTTATATAACTTTTTGAATTATTCAATTCGGACATTCTATTCAAAAGATATCACGAGTTTAAAAATATAAGTATTAGCAGAAAAATCACGTCACTGGGGTACGGGCCGTACGGGAGTCAATCTCTTTGCGTGTGGCTCAGTGTTTGTAAAAAACGGCCTGACCGATTCTTATGAAATTTTGTGTATATAGGTCTGAGAATAGGACGTAAACTATTTTTCATACCCGTAGGGTAGGGTAGGGTAAGGTAGGGTAGGGTATGGTAGGGTGGGGTAGAGTAGAGTAGGGTAGGGTAGGGTAACACCACAATGTTAGCACCACATGGTAGGGTAGCACCACAGGGTAGGGTAGCACCACGTGAACGAAGTCGCGCCGGGCAGCTAGTAATAATATAAGAATCTAATTCATACCAACCAATTAAAATTATACATACTTACTTTACTAAGTTTGTAAATTACAGGGGTTGGGAATCTCCTTTTAGGTTTATAAAACCTGTGTTAGGGGAAACCCGCTCTTCCGAATTTCATTGTATTATAATTATACTTGTACCGAATAAAGAAATATATTTAAATTTACAAAAATAATGCATGCGATTTTAAATGAGTAGTGTATTTGTGAGTGTATATGTGTGAAGGTTTGAGGATGTAATGATGCGTAACATTGACTCTGTCGTTAGTTGTAGGCAAGTAAACCATAGATGTCGCGCTGCTTCAGATGATTTTAACGATTTATTTAATAAATAATAATATTACAGAATAATTGAAATTAAATTAAATTTAATAAAAAATGGGTTTGAATTCATTCGAATTTCACTCTTTCGGAACTTGCACAACTCAGTTTCGCAGTGAGCACACGCACACACAGCTATCGGCTACTCGGCTAATCGGCTACTCGGCTGGAATGGCTTTGGCTAGCCGGCCAGCGGAGGATTGCTTATGATACCTCTATGGTCAAAATACCTGTAAAATCGTGCACTTAAGGTTCAAATTGTTCGAATTATCAATAGTTAGACAGGTATTTTCAGCATAGAGGTATAAAAAGAAAACTCCTCATTTTAGTCTAGCTAGCCAGTAGCCATCCAGTAGCCAATAACTAATTATCGTGTAGACAGATAACATAGCCGTGGCTATTTTGTGCATAGCTGTTTTTTGGCTAGTTATATGAATAGCTACCCATCCCCATCTCTGGTAAATATAAGTATTTTTAGAAGCTGGCAACCTTGTTTAATCAAAAAATTGCAAGAAATCAATCAAAATCAAAACTAAAATTATTTTTAGTTTTCGTACCTGTACAAATTATGTTATTTTTGATTGAGTAGGCTAGGAAATAGGCTCTTTAATTTCCCCAAAAACCAAACTCGACGACTCGCATACCAATCATATGAGAAGCTTGAAAAAATACTCAGTGTTTCTGCGTCTTCTTAAATAAACATGTTTATTGTTGGGCTAACTGGAGGCTTGGCGACGGGTAAAAGTACAGTCCTCGCTATATTCAGAGAAAATGGTGTTGCAGTCATCGACGCTGATGAGGTGGCTCGAAAAGGTACCTACCTTACGTATTATGTTCTTAACCGTCATGTTCTCTGTGCTGTTCTTCTCTATCTTCTTGCGCGCTTGCTCCGACTGTTGCCTCCAATCATTTGTTTGATGGATCACTGACGAATTAATTGTAATTTCTTGTATCCATGCCATAATATTATAAGTATATATAGTGTTATGTAACTGACTGGTTTTTTTCTACTTTATCATGCCTAACTAAGTCAGCTGATTCCATTGAAATTTGGCATGCCGATAACCTATGCTATCGAGAAGGTAATAGGCTACTTTTTATCCTGGGAATGTCAGAAAATCGCGGGCCATAGCTAGTACATGTATTACCAAAGTATTTTCCTATTGATAGGGTCTTACCATTCATATTGGCTCATCTGAATGCTTATTTTTTGTAACTACCCTGATATGTTATTATTATGTTATGTCGTTTGAACACAACTATAGAGCCTTGACTTCAAGTCTAACACAATGCGAGATTCTTTTGCTATGACCTGAGGTTTTATGGTGTACTAGCAGCCCGGTACATGCTTCGCTACGTATAAAGTGAAATAATAAAAATGTGATAAATGAAGAACCGCTCGACGATTTTGTGCAAACTTCACATAAACCATCTACTAAATAGTCCGAACAAAGCCTAAACATTTGGTTTGGATAGGTGAGCCCATTCTTGAGTTATAAAATTACAAAGAAAAGTGGCATTGATTTTTAAATAGATTGATGGTCATCATGCTATGTCCAAGTTATATATTGTGGTTGCATGATCACTATAAGTTTTCTTAGGTGGGTTTTAATGAATTTGTTAATAATTACAATGATAAAACACCCACCATTAGTAGTTACCTTGTTTGTTTTGTTTTAAAGTATGCTTTCTATGCCAACAATGCATATTTTGTTCTATTTGCTAGCGGTTAATTCACTGTTATAAGTATATTTAGCAAAAACAAGATCAATTTTTTGCTAAATACAGTTGGTAAGGTAACCCTACTTATCATGCCACAGCTTGTGGGTCTGATTTCCACTCAGGACCCACATTTGAGTGCATTACATGTCTGTTTATCCTTATTCAGTGTAAATGTCTATTTAAGTATATATTTGTACAAATTCAGTTATCTGTATCGTATTTTTATCACAATCTCTGCTTACTTGTGATCAAGCACGTGTCAAACTATTTTTAGTAGCTGTGCCCTATGGTTTAACCTGCGCTAGCATCCTTTGTGATCAAACATACATACAAACCCCTTAGCTTGTATTATATAAGTAAAGGTTTATAAAATATTGTGTGGTATTAAGCCCATATTTGTTTTATTATGAATAGGCATTTGTTACTAAAATGGTAAGATTGATGTTGCCAAAGGTGGTAAACATAAAAAGCCTAAAAAAAAAATTTCAAGTGAAGCTGCCAGAACACAACAGTAGGTGCTCGGAGACAGATTTTCATCTTGAGATAGCCAGACAGCGATGCTTTTCATCATCGAAAGCTCAAGCTCATTCTAGGATTCGAACTCTGGTCTTTCGTCACGGCATTTGACGTGGTTACCACTGAGCTATCATGCCTATATTAAATTGCCATATTAATAAAGTTTATCATACTTATTATATGTGCCCTTTTTTAATGTATATGCTTGCGTTTCACCACAATACAGTAAGTGATAATGATGGAACAAAAGATGGTGATTAAAAAAGCCTGGTAAAGGCTTTACACATAATCAATCAATCAATAAATCAAGAGCCCTCTTTGTACAAGCTTATTGTTGGATTCGAACCTACTACCTTCCCCTTTTCTGATGTCAATACCATTGAAGCCTTACTTGAAACTCCAAAGATGTATAATGTAAACTGTTTTTTTTCTGCTGCCACCATGATGATGTGGCTGAAGGTGGTAAGCACACAAAGGACCTGGCTCTCAAGTGCAGCTGTCAGAACACACCGATAGGTTCTTGGCTACAGATTTTCAACTTGAGTGTGGTAGCCAGCCAGGTGGGTACTACAAGGTACCCTACCACCGTGCTATGGTTTCCTCAAGATGTTTTCCTTCACCAAAAGCTCAAGCTCATAGGATTCGAACCCGCGACCTTCTGCTTCCGACGTCACTACCACTGAGCTGTCATCAACTGGTTCTTAAGAACATGGTTGAATTAGTTTTATATTGTTTGAGATATTAGCTCAATATTGACTGATAGTGGGTTTGTGGTAGGGTTGCCATCCATTTGGGTGTCCCCGAATGTGTCCTAGTTTAACAGGCTTATTATTTACCATGTATACTGTAGAATGTTTGATCTAACATTGAACCTGATATACACTCAACCAAATTGAATGTGTGCTTAGCATAAAACAATGTAATAAACTTTAACTATAACATTTGTTTTTATTGCAAAGGCGACTGTATTTATTGCACTATTTTAAAAGATAAAGACTGAATGATATAAATTGCAGAGCTCTGTCTTGTCTGGCAAGTGATTATGGTTTTTTTTTCCAATGTTTGCAGTCGAGAGCATTCACATTTCTTTTGCATTATATTTAATAGATTTTGTAAAAAAATATAAACAAATATGTTTGAATAAACTTTTTTGATTTGAGAAGCGCTCTAAATCTAGCGCTCGCTAATCGATCGGCAAAGTTAAGCTACGTCTGTCGTGGTCGGTACCTGGATGGGTGACCGTCTAGTGGTATTTCAAATCGAGCGTTTCCGTGCTTCGGAAGGCACGTAAAGCCGTTGGTCCCGGCTATCACTAAATTGTGATGGTCATTAAGCTAGTTGGATGCCTCCTAGGCGGCTTGAAAAATTCCAATAGTAGGTTAACCACTAGCCTACCTCCACTAATCCGCAGTGGGCACGCGTGGTGGAGTATCTGCCCATTCCCTTTCACCCTCATTTGTGAAAGGAGGCCTGTGCTCAGCAGTGAGACATTATAAGCTGATGATGATGAAACTTTTTTTCATACGTATGACCCACCTGATGTAACATTAACAGGTTACCAGGAGTAACATTCGCGCGTTGCCGACCTTGCAAAAATCTCTTTATACCCTTCTCGAAAAACCCCAATGCTTTACTCCTTTGGGAAAACCACAGCGGAGCTCATTTCACAACCTGAGTGTTCCCAGTAGAAAGCTCCCATGAAACCGTAAAACTTTACTGGCTGCTGTCAGTGACAAAAAATTTTTTTTACGAAACTCAATTTGCACATTATTTTCAGTTTTAGAACCAGGTACAGTCGCTTGGAAAGAAGTACGGGAGTATTTTGGTGATGAAGTATTACAACCAGATGGAAGGGTGAACAGAGCCAGGCTCGGTGAGGTGGTATTCGATGATATAGAGAAACGGCGGAAGCTGAATGCAATCACTCATCCAAGAATACAAAGTGCTATGATGAAGATTGCTATGTCATATTTTTTCTCTGGCCACCGATACATAGTCATGGAAGTGCCATTGCTCTTTGAAACCAGAAAGATGTTGACGTTTATGCATAAAATAATTACTGTTGTATGGTAAGTCATGTTATACACTGTACAGTCCCTTTACCATCAACTGTGATTCAAATTATGACTAATGAATTGTCAGTCAGACATCAGAATTTTTATATTTATTTATTTATGATACACATTTAGCTAAAAGCTGGTTGAGTGTATATCATTGCACTTTAGTCTTTAAGTACTTGTCGAGTCTATTTTTAAAAGAGTTATATGGAAGAACATTTAAGATAATATTAAATTGCTTTATGAGTTGTGATGATATACGGGACAGAGACGTGGTCTTTCACTGCTGGCCGCATAAATAAGCTCAGAGTCACTCAGCGAGCTACGGAACGAGCTATGCTCGGAATTTCTCTACGTGACAGGGTCCGAAATGAGGACATTCGTAGGAGAACAAAAACGACGCGTCGTTACGGACATAGCTCGTAGAGTTAGTATGCTGAAGTGGCAATGGGCAGGCGACATCGCTCGAAGAGCCGATAACCGAAGGGGAAGGAAGGTTCTCGAGTGGCGACCACGTACTGGAAAGCGCCGAACGGGACGACCTCTCACCAGGTGGACCGACGACCTGGTCAAAGTCGCTGGGCGCCACTGGATGCAAGCGGCCCAGAACCGTTCGAAGTGGAAATCAATGGGGGAGGCCTATGTTCAGCAGTGGACATCCATGGGCTGATATGATGATGATGCTGAGTTGATAGTAGGCCCTCTAGTCTAGGATGTGTGCGTTGCATCGTTGAAAATCTGACACCGACTTTCATAGACTAGACGACATAGACAATATGTGTAAACAGTGTAATGTAATAATTTTAATTACCCACAGTGAAAGTCATCAGCAGCTAGAGAGATTATGTAAAAGAAACGATTTCTCAGAAGTTGTAGCCAAAAAAAGAATCAGTACACAAATGCCTTTAGAAGATAAAGTGGCAAAATCTAATTTTGTTATAGACAATTCTGGCGATTTCGCAAATACTAGAAATCAGACGGAGGGCATCATAAGGGTGCTCAGAAGATCAAAGTTTACATGGTAAGAACTTTATTATGAACATACGTAATTAATTAATTCAGAGCTGCTCTACCATAGAGTTAGAATATTAATAGAGCGACCGTACTAGCTAGAGTACGGTCCGTGAGCACGGGTACAGGTCGATTACCAAAAGCTGGCACCTTCACAGTAGTCACACATATGCAATTTCACGGTACACTATTTTTTATTACATTATTGCATCTAATCAGACAGTCAATTCTAACGGATGAGTGCAAAAAAGACCACTTGATATTTATGAGCAGTAGCAAAAGCAAAACTATAACTGTCTCCTTCATACTTATAAGCTTGACTGCACGCGCGAGAGACGTACAGACATTTCATGAAGTACATGCTGTGCGACGTCACGCCGCGCGCTTATTCACAGACACTACACAAGCGCAACGTGTAAATGTGTTGAACGTTCCAGCTTTAATTACCCGACCTGTATGGTCTATATGCCTTAAAACGAAGTGCGCGTACATAGTTTGAACGACTAAAATACTTGCACATAATGAATGCCAATTTCTCGTTTTTTATCGATACTTTTACCGAGAACAAATGACAAGGAATCCATATCCATATTTTGTCTGACTGGAAATCAACTAGTGTACGATATATCTGTGGATGCACCTACATGGAAACTGATTACGCTTCACACAAAGTACAGTAGTACCCAACTGATAAGGCGTGTCGTGAATCTTCGTTCGCACAGAAAAGAAAATATGGCCCGAAGATTAACGAAAGAATGCTTAAAACTTACAATCAACCTTAGACTACTACTATAAGGTTCATAATAAACTGCAGCTGTTAGTTCCGTCTCATTTGCAAGTCACACCCCTCCGCACATAAGGCGGCAGCTGCCGACCAATAGCATTTCACGCGCTTTGAAAATTTATCTTCTGCGCAGGTACATCGGTAAGCCATATTAATTGGGTACTACTGTAACGTTGTTAACGCTATCACTCTATTAATATTTTTACTATATGTGCCATAATAGCCCATAGAGCCATTTGATCGTTGTCGGAGACAGAATCGATTATGCAAATAAAAATATTATATTTTATGTTTTTTATACGACTAATTCGGTAAACAAGCATATGACCCGGCTGATGGTAAGCGGTTAATGTAGCCATATGGACGCTTGCAACACACGAAGCAACACTCACGCGTAACCGACCCTTCTCCCCGTCCCAGTGAGCTCTGGTGAGGTGATACTATAGAAGAAAATCAATGGGGATAGAGCAATGGGAAGATCGGGAACAATTCTTAAATATTTAATTAAGTCCCGCTGTCCTCAATAATGGGAATGCGGGCAATTAGGATAGAAAGAAAGAAAAAATATTTATTGTCCCACAGGGTGAAAGTACACACAAGTATGATAGCGGGAATACATCGAATAACCAGATGTTAGCGGCTGCTGCTTATTTTCGAAGCTGCGAGAGTTTTCATTCACATGTATGTTTTTTTATGTTTCAGGTATTTTCGAGCAATACTTATGATTACATTTTTATCGATAGCATTTGGAATTGCACATACAGTTACCAATATAGTTTATAGTAAAGAATAAAATATTTTATAAGCTCAACTAAAGCAATAATATTGGGTTGTATATTGTAGTGATGCTATGTGTATATAAATAATAATGTAACCAACCATTCCTTTACCCCAGGGGTTCCCAAACTTTTTCAGTTTGCGGCGCACTCACAGGTTTAGTATTTAGTCTCGGCGCCCTTAGCTAGTCGAAATAGGGTACAAACAATAATACTAAATGAAGCTTCATTTTGTATTTATAGTGACAAACAAGAATACATTTATTATTTGTGACGCGTGAGTTCTTGGTGATATCCACACATGTTATCAAAGCGTGGGATAAGGCTTGACATTGCTACTCTCATTTCTTGCTCTACCAATGTGGATCAAGAAATGAGATTTAATATCAATATTATTTGAGTGATATTTGCTCATTAATACAGCTACAGCTGAAAATCCTTACATAAATAAGATTTTGCTAATGGAATGAGAATTCTTAGAGCTTTTGAGCTTAATTCTTTTTGGACTATCATCCAAAACTCCATCAAAACGGAACATTTTGTTTTTTTTAAGGCGGCTTTCTCGCCTCTCCTTGCTCTCTACGGTGCGCTTTTGAGCTTAATTGTTTTTGGACTATCATCCAAAACTCCATCAAATCGGAACACATGATTTTTTTAAGGCGTCTTTGTCGCCTCTCCTTGCTCTCTACGGTGCACCATGGTGCCGCGGCACACACTTTGGGAGCCCCTGGTTTACCCAGTAAATTTTATATAAAGTCGATTAAGTGCGAGTTTCACTTAGGTACACATGTTTAAGAGAATTCTGTACCTAATTAAAGAGCATGCATAATATTTTCCTCGTTTCATACGATTGCTCAAATATTGTATGTTATGTATGTTAACTCCGCCTACAGTCTGTATTTACATATTATTTTAAATACAATCAGGAACATAAGTCGTTGAACAAATCCAGTCAAAATGAAAAAAATATACACTTAGAACAGGTGTTTTGTAAATTAAATTCTGTTCAGCTACTTATGTTGCTGATTGTACCTTATACAGAATTCCTGATGAAGTAAGTGTGAGAGGCAATCACACTTAACCATGTTTATTATTTTATTGCCTGAAAGCGAGAACTGAGTTGTCGATATTGCCAAAAATAGTGTATCTTATGTTAACCTTCTAACGGGCTTCTGCAGTCCTACCGTTTAATTTGGCGGTTTCTGTGAAAATTGCCTCTATTTCGGCAACTACCTTAGTTATATGGTTAATCTGTATTGATAGATAGAATAACTACTTATTGTCAAAATAAAGTACATATACCTGTTTTTATTCTCCATATTTGGGACAGGCAGGGTGTTCAATCTACCCCCGAAAAGTACCTACCAAAACATATCATATTGTACCTACTGTACTTTCATCTATTCTGTGGTTTATCCATATGCACCGGTACCTATGTAACATTGAGCTTAGATAATAAAAGTAGGTAATGAACAAGAATTTTTATATAAACCCATCGGGAACAATCCCTTAGTTTAGTAATACCGAGCAATCCGATTCCGAAACTAGTCAGTGATTTGTTATTGATTTTGAACAGTAAGAACCAATCACTGCATCTTGTGTTCTTGACTTGGCCAATCAGAGCTCATGTGTCCTTGTCTTAGCCAATCAGAGCGCATTGTCGATGTGGGAAATTGGCGGAATAGATTGCAAGCAAAATCAACGTTATTACGCTTCTTTGGGTTCATTGTTCGATGTATAAACCAAACCAATTTGAGAAAATTTCGTTACCCCCGATAAAGGGTCCAGGATATTCGTCAACACCCACCCGAACATGGGTCCTGGCTACGGCCCGGCCGGGACATCGCGTATCTTAGGTGGTAATTTTAACGAATACCATTACGATTTCATCCAATCAAGCGGACCAGTAGTACCCAACTGATATGGCTTACCGATGTACCTGCGCAGAAGATACATTTACAAAGCGCGGAAAATGCTATTGGTCGGCAGCTGCCGCCATGTGTGCGGAGGAGCGTGACTTGCGAGTGAGACGGAACTAACAGCTGCAGTGTATTTTGAACCTTATAGTAGTGATCTAAGGTTGATTGATTGTAAGTTTTAAGCATTCTTTCGTTAATCTTCGGGCTATACTTTCTTTTCTGTGCGAACGAAAATTCGCTAAGCGCCTTATCAGTTGGGTACTACTGTACGGCGATGACCATTTGTGGGCCGTGATTGGATGAAATTCATTTTTTTTTATACAACCACCTTATATTTTTATGTGTTTTCGCGGATAACTTCGTCGTTTATGAACCGATTTTGATGTTTTTTTTAGCGTAACGTTATATTCTCTTCAGTTGATTACCTTAAAACTACACCACCTCATAAATGTATCAATTAAATATAAAATTATTTATAATATGGCTACTGAGCAGGGAAAAAAAGTTTAAATATTTGTTCTAGGATAGGGTTAAGCCGAGCGAAGACAAACAGAAAGCCAATTATCTCCTTGTTTATTTAATTAAAATTTACGTTCTTTCAAAGTGCTATTCAGCTTAAGCAGGTTGGCTTTTTCCCACCACTTAGTAGGCATATTTGGCAATAACGTAGAGCGGACCTCATTGGTGCGCCCTCTAAAATGGTATCTCTCTGGGTTTAAAGTAGTGATATTTTCATCTATTTGTGTCATCAAGCCACCCACAGCAGTGGACAAGACGTATGACGAATTTATTACTTGATGGTCTGTATGAGTCGCATTGTCGACTGATGGCTCGAACACGTCTTTTACTGGATCGTAGCTATACGAACCGAATATTGCACTGAAATTGAATGATATAACTAAAATATTAAACATTTCTTCTAAAAATTCTAAAAAAATTGTGATGTGAAGTTAAGATAGAGGCATTTAAGTTACTAATAGTGGAGAATCTGAGTCATTCTGATATAACATCAACCTTCACTCATCAGTTTTATGGATGAAATTGTATATCCAAATTATTAAAAAAATCGCGAGTGAGTTGGGTAAAACATTCCTGTCCAAACTATGATTTATAAAAAAAAAAGATTTCTTTTGCAAACTTTGCGCTCATTAGATTGATAAACTTTTATACCAATCGAAAGTATCAGGCGACGCGGCATTACTATACGGCGATACTAGGATGTAAATTCCTATCCCATCTGTTTAGGGTGTAAATTACTAGTATCGACTTAGCAGTTAATACCTAACAATCCAATAGTTCCGCCAGGAAAAAATAGACATCCCATCGTTCGTAATTTGATATAGTATAGTAGTCATATTATATCTATTGGCTTTCGATTGGTATAGGTAATAGCACAGGTAATAGTGTGTTTAAAAGGAAGTCATTTATGTTTTTTTTTATAAATCATATTCTGGACAGGATTTTATTGCCAACCAACGTGCGATATATTTCTTAACATCCTACATATAAAATGTTTCATCCATTAAACAGATGGGTGAAGGTCGATGTTAACTCGGATCTTAGACCTAAGTATTTATTGTATTAGGTATATTATTATTAACATATTTATTAGTTTTCAGGATTTTCATGAGAATTTAAGTTATAACAACTGTTAGGTGCTTACAATTTCGTTCCATCTTCTTTAATAAAACGCTTTGCCGGTTCTTTTTTTCCAAACACAGACATGTAACTGAAAAAAAGAATGTTACACCATGATTTTTATTTAAATAAAGAATATATCTATTATAAAACATATAATAAAACTGTAGAACTAACGAGTCTGTAACGTCGTGTAGAAAAAGTCGAGTAACAGAATGCAAAAGACCCTTAACCCCTACCTGGGGACCTAGCCTCCTTTTCCCAGAGATGAGACCTAGCTATATCGATTTTTCGCCCCCAATGCGCCTCTATATAGGAAAAATCATCGAAAACGTTAGAGCCGTTTTCGAGATCTCAAAACGTAGGTAGGTACTTCTATATAAAATATTGCTCATATATATCGTATAGGAAATAAATAAGGTAAATTAATTGAGTGACATACTGAAATAACGGTTGTAGAACACAGCACAGGCCAAAAAGGAACAATATCATTTTAACTTTAACTAGGTTCAGCTCTTATAGAAACACAACAATACTGAGATATTGGCAACAATTGCCATTAATATTTTACGGCCGGTTTATGATAATATATTTATTTATGGAAAGTGAGGCCGGGCTTGTGCCATCGCCAAGAATGAAAGCACGACGGACTGTTTCTTTTCAAGCACAATTTAACTGTTAGTTTCTAAACATGATCTACAACTGCGAATGTGTAAATAAATTGTTTGTAACAAACTAAAAGAGGAATGCAAGGATAAATCAAATCAAACATATTTTTTTTGTTGACAAAATATAACACAGTATAAAATACTTAACAAAAATAGTCACAAAATGGTCCTCTAACTCAGCATAATGTTGGCTATACGTGATTTACTTACATATAACAATAAACTAATAATAGTATAAAATATACCTATCTATATATATAAAAGAAAGTCGTGTTAGTTACACTATTTATAACTCAAGAACGGCTGAACCGATTTGGCTGAAAATTGGTAGGGAGGTAGCCTAGAACCAGGAGACGGACATAGGATGCTTTTTATAGGGTAGGGTAGGTAAGGGGGTAAAGAAGGGGGCGCGGGTAAAACTGCGGGCGGTAAGCTATGTGTGAGGAATGTCCCAGGATATTTATTTATTATTATTTACAATTATTTAAGCTTAAACATATTGGTTAAAAATCAAAAATAAATTGAAAACTGATGTATTTAAATCATTTCTTAGATATGATCATTTCTTATATAGCACTTGTGTCATGTCTCTGCGTTTCCTGTTTAATTTGTTGAAGGAAAAGATAATTCTTTAGTTTGACTTTTAAAAGTGTGAGGATTAGGGTGCTTATGGCGATCGCGTTATACTTTATCCCATCCCAGAAAATCTTGAATCCTCAAATAAATGTATGAGTAATCAAATAATGTATTTCTTCTTTTCTTCTATTTACAAAATGATAGCTCATTGTTATGTTAGTGACGTCGGATGCCGACACGAAGGTCCCGGGTTCTAATTCTACAACGAGCTTGAGCTTTCGGCGAAGGAAAACATCTTAAGAAAAGCCCACATCAATCCAGGTTGCTCCTATCCAGTGTGATCGGGAATGTAAATAAATGCATGCTGTTTTTACAAGTCAGAAATGTTAAACAAATCAAGTCCAAAAATCGAAGTTAGTGCGCAAAAGTATTTAACAAAACACGGCTGATTTTGTTTTAGGATCGTTTGAACTGATACAGCGTAAGTGATTTTCTAAACATACCTAATTAGAGGACAACAAAATAGTTCATTCAAAATTAAGCAATTTTTTTTACAAGCTTTTATATTACTTGCATTTTATGTATGATTGTTCGTTCGGGTGGAATCTTGCAAGTCGAATTTCACCCACTTCCAGTGGTCGGATTGACTTGATATACATTATATGAGTTATTCCGTTTACGTCGCGCGTAGCTCTACGTCGCGTTCCTTCTACGGTGATTCCGCCTACGTCGAGTCTTCCTACGGTGCGTGTCAAATCGCGATTTGACATAAAAGTACAGTTATTTCTAAAAAATAATATCAAAAACGAAAAGTGTATTTTCTTTTAATTTCTTAAACATATCATCATTATGTAGGTACCTAGTTATATTTTTTTTATACTGGCTCTGCGAGAGAGTAGGCAGGGCTTATCCAGCTATATATTTTTCATGTAATAATGGATTGCGATACCAAAACCTTTGAGAGGTATCTTATATAAAAAATTTTTTTATTCTCAATTGGACTCGGTAGATGGCGCTGCAATCGGATTATAGGATTTTTTTGTGTGAGTTCGGAAGGGTCGCTTGATTGTTTTGATTTATATTTGGACCCGGTAGGTGGCGCTGCAATCGGTTTATAGGATTTTTTGATGTTTTTTTGTGACTTTGAGAGTGTTGAGTGGGCCCCTTGAGTTTTTAGGTCCACAATTGGTCCCGGTAGGTGGCGCTGCAATCATCCTAACTAATATTATAAATGCGAAAGTGAGTTTGTTTGTTACGCCTTCACGCCTCAACTACTCAACGGATCATCATGAAGTTTGGCATGCAGATAGCCTTTTTTTTTTTTATGTTAAATGGGCTTGCTTTTGACCTTCGACTGACCCCATGAGGAGTTAAGACGAGGCCGAGGATGTAGCACGCTTACCCAGAAAAAGCCTATTCACTCTGGCCTTGAATAAATCTAGGTTGTAGGTGTCCGGAAACACAGATCCCGGAAGAGAGTTCCAATATAATAATAATAATCGCGCGAACGATTGACGTCATTCGTTCGCGTGGCTAGTCCGGGAGGTAGCGTATGCCAGCTGACGTCGACACGGATAGTTGATCTTATATGACTAATAAGTGAACCGACCGTCAGCTGCTAAAGAAGCGGCGGGCGTATGAGTAGCTGATAACGGATGTGCTAAAAAAAAAACATAGTACGACGACACAGTGAGCTGAAAAAAAATCGTCAGCTGATCGTCAGTTCCGGTGGATGAGGGAATATGCGTCAGTTGCTAGTTTGAACTTATAAAAATAGTTGACATCCTACTGAGCTGAAAAAAAAAACAACGTGTTGCTTGGATATGCATTATATTACCTGCTACTAGATGTTATATTCGACAAAAGTTCAGGTAGATTGAGAGCTCACGCGTAAGCATGCCACATGAAACCATGTATTTGTCAGCCTAAACGCAAACTTTGAAGGTCCTAACTTTGAAGCTGACGGACTTGCGGATGATTATTCCTTAGTAATATCTCAGAGTAGATAAATACTACGTACAACAGAGGGTCAGCGCCCATACTTCAAAAGTTACCACCGTAACTCGCGCAAGTACAGCGCCGGTGGTGAGTCAAAGGTACTATTTGCTAGTCTTGCCACGTATGTCACTACAGCAATGTTAGTTTTGTCAGTAAATGACAACAGATGTCACTTTTTATAGAACAGTATTTTAAAGGTCGATGGGCACTTTTTATTTTTTTCCTAACATTTCCAATTCCATGGTATAAACATTTTTTTATTGTTTGAAGTTTTTAATTTAAAAGGCGTGAAAGTTAAAAAGTTTAAATAATGCTTACCTAATTATATCCTTTAACATTTTACCATTTTTTGCCTGGTTGGCTGAATCCTAAAGTATAGGGCATAGCGATAAATGCTGAAAGGAGCCCCAAGGCCGATTTTAATAAAAAATAAAACTGTATAATTGGTACTCGTTGATTTAAAAAAAAAAATGTATTATTACTCCATCTCATAGTGTCGCTTATAAAGATCTATTTCTAGGAAACAAATAATTTCTGTGGAAAATTAATGGAAACATCTATTTATTAAGAAACCACTACATACATCTAGTCTGGTCGCAGTACTACAAGCTCTGGAAAGACTTGAAACAGCCACCTAAGAAACCACTATTTTATTTTTGTTATATTTATTAAACTTTAATCAAATGTTTGAATTGACGGTTTATTATATACAGGTTGCCCGCGATACAGGATTATCCTAGTGCGGGGACCATTGTTTAATTATCTGTGTAATTTTTTACTTTATAAAATAAATTATTTGATTTGATTTGATTTGACGCCCATTGTTTTTAATACATAGAACGGCTCAAGGATATATATAAGGATAGGTTTCAATGTGTGAGGATGGACTCCCCGTCGATGGCGAAAGTTGCGATGGTGGAAGGTTGCCGTGGTCATCAAGTCGAACAATTCCTTGGAACACTCCCCGTTGTACAAGCGGTAGAACACACATAAGGCAAAGTCTCTCCTCAAACTGAGAGGCTCGTAACCGTTCGTGAGCTTGGGATCGTCGACATTTCTAGCGGCACGTCGCTGAACCGAGTCTAAATGCCCAAGCTGGTATCCAGGTGCCCCCGCCCACATATGGCAACAATACTCCATATGAGGCCGGACTTGCGACTTATAAAGATGCAGCCTTTGCCCCGATGTGAAGTACTGCCTCGCTCTGTTGAGCACTCCAAGCTTTTGGATGCCAGCTTAATCTTGTCTTCCAAGTGACTTCGGAACAAAACGTCGCTAGAAATGTCGACGCCAAGAATCCCGATGCTTTGACTGATGTTCAAGGAAGTGTTCTGGAACTGTGGAGCCACAGACCATGGGATTTTCTTAGCGGTGAACGCGCAGGCTTGAGTCTTGGTGGGGTTGAAATGGACTAGGTTTAGTCGAACCCAATCGGAGACACAACCTAGTGTACTCTCGATTTCAGACACCAGCCGTTCGCGGCTTTCCTCCACCTCGGAACGATTTGCACGGCCCGTATAATGAGCGTCCCCTGTACTGTCGTCCGCATAGCAATTAATGATATGCTGTCTATTGACGGCATTCATTGCTATGCAGAAGGAACAGTGTTGGAGACAGCACAGAGCCTTGCCGACATTCATGTCCATGCTATTAGAGTAGCTACCGTCGACGACGGCTCTTATGCTTCTGCTGGACAGAAAGCTGGCAACCCATTTGCATAATCCCTCGAAAAGCCCGTATGATGGTAACTTCCTTAGAAGACCCCTGTGCCAGACCCGATCGTACGCCTTCGCTACATCTAGGCTCACTGCCAATGCCTCACCTTGACTCTCGATGCAGTGGCGTGCCTAGGGTTTCAGAATAGGGCATGCCGAGAGATATGTTACTGTAGTTTTTAACAGTGAATGTAGATAAATCCGTCAGTAGTGTATCAGTCGTAGTTTTAAACCGAATGGTGTGTATATAAGGCGCCTCGAGCAGTGGCGGTACGTCCATACAAGCCCAAAAGCCGGGCTTGCCCTACTAAAATAATTCTCGAACAAGAATATAAACTTCCGAACTATTTAAAAGTTCGCGCTCTTCGCTATTATTGCTTTTCGATGTCATCAACCCCCGAGGCGCCTTATATACACACCATTCGGTTTGAAACTAGCTAGGTACGGTATATCTATATCTGTGTACGCCTCGCACCACCTCGCACGGTCAGTCAAGGCGTCTTGCTCGCACGCGTGGGCTTGCAACCGGGCTTCGTTGCCAGCGAGTGTATCTCTTTCTAACCTATGAAAAACTATCCATAATGAGATATAACTATTGTTGGTTTATATAGCACAACAGTATGGGATATTTAAGATAATGAAGCCTTGCATGCGTATGAAGTTGGTTGTGACGGTTCGTAGTGAATGCGAAATGACGAACATCGCGCATGCGCCCCGCCTGTGGCCCCGCTCGCGCCGTTTGCGTCTAATTTCATTACATATGCATTTGTTTGAGCGAAAGTTGTTTTTTTTTAATTGGGAACCCTGAGAAATTTCCAAAAGACCTTGCATGAAACTGCAGAATTTCCGATCACTCTGGTGATTATATAACTGTTAGTATTCCATTTTGTTCGTGCGCCTACTTGAGGGCGCCAGGGTATTGCGTGCACCCGGGCACAATAAATAATAGAACTAACGTACAGAAATTGCACACTTTTGATCTTGAGGGATTGCCGCCGTTTTAATAGCCTACAATATTTGCAGAGCACTAAGTTAATTCTTAATTACACCTTAACGCCACGCACATTAAAACGCAATGCCTTTGTATTTATAATTTACCGAAATGACCTTACGACCGTCAGGGTTACCTACCTATATCAACTACACCTAATTAATTAGGATACTGATAAAAACACCGTGTAAAATTAAAAAATATATGTACTTACTGTCTTACACTTCAGAATCTTGCAGTAATTTAAAAACCAACAACTTAAATAAAATCTGTTTATTGCGACAGCCGTTAAACTCAAATTATTAGTGTTACGGTTCTCCATTATAACAAAGTGCAGTGATAATTGATAAATAAATATATTTCCTAGGTTAACATCGCACAAGAAAACAAATAATCACGCATTCTGATTTTGGCTCCGACACAATTGCGTACAGTGTGCTCGCAAGCGCGTGGCGGCCCCGACAGTTTAGTCGAGCCCAGCTCGAAGCGAGCTGTAAATGCTTATCGCGGTAGATATAGGCAAGTGACAGAGGCCTGACCCAGCGCTATATAGGCTATTGCCGGCCCTGATTTCCCTAATCAGGGCGATTAAAAATAGGTCAAGATAGCAATTTCTTAATCTTCTATATGTTTTAAAAATCACTTTAATACCGAGCAAGCGAAGATTCTCCGTTTCAGCTTGGACAAAAATGCATTCGTATGTATGTCCAGATAACCGGCTGTTCTCCACTACAGGTCAAATTACTCATCCGATTCTCCGCAGGGTCGGTGATTTACGAATGGCTTTAATCCTTTTGACCATAAAAGACTTAATAATTGTTCTTATTTGATATTTTGTTGAATAAATGAAACCACTATACGTTTTCCTGCACTAGCTAGATACAGACTTAAGCCCATAAAAACAAATGAAATACAATTGGTACGAAACTGCCCATTGTACTTTTAAAAATAATCGTTGTAGATTTCAAAATATTTAGACTATATTTATTTACCGTTGAAGTCTCTGCTTATTAGAAACAGGTTAATATTAGATTTATTTTATTATTATTTGATTGTTTCGGTCCTAGACGATAAAAAGAAATAAAAATAATCGACGGTAAGGCCATCTATGTAAGGTCGAAAGATTTAAATAAAATTAAATAAATTGCAAATATTGAAAATACGAGTTTAAAAAAATAATTAAATTAAATTATTATTATCAAATTGTATTCCTTTGCAATAAATCTCAATAAAAAGTGATTTAATAGCGTTTTGACTAAGAATTAATTTTCAATCCGTCCATACGATGTCTGTAGCGACATCTTTACGTGTGAATTCTACACTAATTATAAAATGTATGTGATTGACCAGACATGGTAATATGGAGGTGCAAGTTGGATTGGATGAAACCTCAATTTAAAAGGGAAGATCTTCAGCCAGGCTGGGTCATCGTGCCTGGGGACCGCGGTCCAACTGTACAGTCGCGGTCTGTAAATGTCTATCACATTTCAAAATCGATTCCATTTCACACCGCGCGTAATAAGGTCTAATATGTCATATCAACAACCATATTACATTTTAAAATTGCGAAATGTTTTTATTTATCGAATATATAGCAAAAAGGCTGTCAATGACTTTTTTATTCTGGAAACTCATTTAATCAAATGTTATTTTTATTATTATATTGTGACCTTTGACCTCTTTGAATTGTTTTTCATGTTAAATACAATCCACGCCTATCAAAAGTTATTTTATTTCTGGTCAACCTTATGAAACAGAAATGTGCAAGCGATTATAGACCGTAAGGTAGTAAACATTTTTAGTCCGCGACTGTATGTCGGACAGTTCCCGAGAAAACTTCTTAAGCGTGATGCAGGATATTGTAGCGCCACGCCATCTATCTTTCCGTGTGTAAACTATCTCAGTGTTACTGATAGATGTCGCTACAGTTTAAGGAAGGATTTTTGAATATGATGAAGGTATCTTTGTGCACAATTTCAAGTCTCTAGGTGCAGCGGTTTAGGCTGCTAGCTGTTAGGCTAGGTCCGTCCACGCCTCATATCCAAATTCGTTGGTCCACGCTACGCGAATAGTGCTCGCAGTGTGCTCGTTCGTGGCTCGGCTCGTGCACGGTTCGTGTAGCATGGATGCACCATTATACCCATCCGAAATCACCCGGTATATATCTAGGTATTGATGCCTAACGGAAAATGAACTTTTTTGCTGCCCGCCAATAGGCCATTTGCCCATTGTCCTTTACTCAATACAATTTTTTTGTAACGATTAAAGGAGACCGCATACGAGCGATAATCGCTGAGCGATTATTTTGAAGCTCAATATAGATCATTCAGAGTTCAGTACTGAAACTCACACGAGCTACAAAAAGTCGCTCACTAGCAAAATCGCTGCCTCCCGGGCGCGGCGATTATCGCTGTAAAATGAAACGTTCGGAAATTTTAATGTACTAACTAACGCACACTACCCACTACCCAGCGACACTTACTACTTTAGACACGTTATTAGACGGTGGTGTATACTTTTATGACAAAAATAGGTAGGTAAATAAATTTACATTACATTACATATATAAATACAATTACATACATAAATACGTACGTTTAAGAAAATATCTTATCATATATTATATCAATATCTTTAAAAAATATCGATACGATATGTTTTTTTATTTGCCCATCCCTAAGGTGCATTTCCGCGATAGCCAGCGTCAAAGTTACGGTCGCCGTGAGTCGCTCACAAAATCGCTGACAAAACTCGCCGCGATTATCGCGGCTTCAAAAAGTAGCTCATGTACGTGCTCCCTTATTCCCCAGTACGCTATTCTTACCACAGATTCTTACCTATAAACACAGCCTATAAACAATACCTACGGTGCACCGACCTATTCAAAATATCATGAAGGTTTGTGAACTTACTAAAAAGTCTTAAATATGCTGGCCATCAATAAATAAACTATTTGTCGTGTTGACACTTAATTCTTTATCGTGACATTTTAGTGAATTCAACCGATAAGAAAATTCAGGAAATAATTATTGATTTAAATTATAGGTACTATTACTACCGATCGAGAATATTGTAAGTAGCTAACCAATATTCAAAACATTCACGATCATGATAATAGGAACTGCATTGATGATGACAAAAATAACAAAACATAGGTGATTCATCACTATATGGATGTATCCCACCCAAGGATGTAAAGAGATATTTATTATACGAATATCAGGATGGAGCATCGCCTTATAAGAAAGTGTAGCACAATATTTCTAAATGTATTTCAAGCAAACGAAATCGCAAAATATAACGGAGCGTGTACATAAGTGAAACACGACTTAAGTGCCGCAAGCGCGCCCGCAATATTTCACAATTTAAACAAAAATATTAAAAAAAAAAAAAACTAGACGAAACTGGCCAAGTGCGAGTCGGACCCGCACACGAAGTGTTCCTTACAAACTTTTCTTGTATTTAATTTTTATTATTTGTTGTTTTAGCGGCAATAGAAATACTCAGTCTGTATAAATGTCAACCTTATGTCTACCTTTATGAGATACAGCCAACTGACAGACGGACGGACGGACATCGGAGGCTTAGTAATAGGATCCCTTTCGGTTCGAAACGCAAAACATGAAGAAATTTTATTTTTTATTTAGGGTTAACGTATTACTAGATTCTGCCACGCGGCTTCGTCCGTGTTTCCGAGGGATTAATGTTTTTATTATTAGAAATTATAGCGCAATAGAAATACACATGTGAAAATTTCAACCGTCTATCTATTACTGTCATGAGATACTACAGCCCACTGACAGTTAGACAGACAGACAGACGGATAGATAACGGAGGCTTAGTATCGTATAATAGGATCCCGTTGGCACCCTTTGGGAACGGAACCCAAAAATAAAGATTTTATTTTATTTAGAGTTAATGTATGACTAGATTATGTTACACGATTTCACCCGCGTTCCCGAGGTATTCATGCTTTAAACCCATTTTTTTTTTCTTTAGTTAATTTAATAAGTTAGAAGTATTGTTCTGAGGATTGATAATGACATTGTGGTTTTTTGTGTTTTAGGTCAACGTAAGTGTGAAATGTGTTTTCAAACTTCTGTGTACCACTTCGAAGATAATGAGCGTGAAGAAATACTTTTTTTTATAAATACGGAAATGATTAAACTTTCTTTACACATTTTAGATACTTACTACCTACTTGAAGTAATGATTATTAACAAACTCTTAACAACCTACAGTGTGGCCGCCGAGAGAATGCGTTTTTGTTATCCCTTGCTCCAATGATTTTTCCTCAGCAGTACCACTCCGCGTCATAGCTATGTTTGCAAATAACATCAGAATAATCCTACTAATAGTATAAATGCGAAAGTTTGTGAGTATACATGTATGTTTGTTACTCTTTCACGCAAAAACTACTAAATGGATTTGGATGAAATTTGGCACACAGATAGAATATGTTCTGGATTAACACATAGGATACTTTTTATCCCGGGAAATCATACGATCCCCCGAAAATGCGGGTGAAACCACGCGGGACAGCTAGTATGTAATAATAACAAGTTTATAAAATAAACTTACACAATAATTCTTCTTTCGAATTCCTGATATCCGTCATTCATACATTCGAGTCTCCAATGCAGTAATTTTGGCTAAATTGTACGTATGTATCATGGACGATAAGATCCTGGGACATTCCTCACACACGGCTATCTGATCTCAAATTAAACAGAGCTTGTGCTATGGAAACCAGATAACTGATACTGCATATACCTACTACTTTACGTTTGTATACAATATCCATAATGACTCAGGACAAGGAGACATGTCAGTGCACACAAATGCCTTGTCCTGGGTGGGAATCGAACCAACGACCTGCGGCGTGATGGTGGAATCATCCACGCTTAACAGGCCTGGTAACTGAATATGATTTGTTAACACAAATTGTGTAGGGCCTACTGCGTAAGTACCTATTTAAAAACTATTTATGGCATTGTTACCTAGGCCTTTTTAGTTCAGATAGGTAGGAATCTTAGTGGATTTTGGTATCTCCGTAAACATCTGACATCTCCAGTAAATATTTATGAACACTAGTGGTTGCTACAAACGAATTTCGAATCAAATTATGGTTTTCATAAGAATAATAATTAATTATCACATGGCCGTGTGAAGAAATCCTAAAAAAAACATATTTTCTTGAATAAAACTGAAAAAACGATATGTTTCGTAGGCTTACTGTACACTATGACGTCATAAGCGAGCAGACGCACCGTCGCAAGACTCGACGTAGGCGGAATCACCGTAGACGGACGCGACGTAGAGCTACGCGCGACGTAAACGGAATGAATCCACAAATTGTGTAGGGCCTACTGCGTAAGTACCTATTTAAAAACTATTTATGGCATTGTTACCTAGGCCTTTTTAGTTCAGATAGGTAGGAATCTTAGTGGATTTTGGTATCTCCGTAAACATCTGACATCTCCAGTAAATATTTATGAACACTAGTGGTTGCTACAAACGAATTTCGAATCAAATTATGGTTTTCATAAGAATAATAATTAATTATCACATGGCCGTGTGAAGAAATCCTAAAAAAAACATATTTTCTTGAATAAAACTGAAAAAACGATATGTTTCGTAGGCTTACTGTACACTATGACGTCATAAGCGAGCAGACGCACCGTCGCAAGACTCGACGTAGGCGGAATCACCGTAGACGGACGCGACGTAGAGCTACGCGCGACGTAAACGGAATGAATCTACATTATTAGGTATATTGGAAGATAATGCAAGTAAATTCAACAAAAAAAGCTTGTATTAAAAATGTTTTTTTTAACAAAAAACTTATTTATTAGGAAATCACCTACGCGCACTGTAGGTACCTACTATTAGTTCAAACGGTTCAAACGGATTAAAATCAGCACTTACGCGTAATGTTAGATACGCGGTGTGGGCACTGGGCACAGGCAGGCCTGTCCCACTCCCATGTTTAGGTACGATCGCGCGCAAGCGGACTACCGGAGCAACGCTAGTCGGTTGCAAGTTGCAACGCGCACGCAGCGCAAGACGCGTGTGGGTATAAATACCTACGTACTACCTATATAAAGTGTTTACTGTTCTTTTTTTAACACTATCTTGTGTAGATATCGTTGTTTTTATAGTTCTAGATATTTTGTTGTTGTTTCATTGTATTGTCCTAAAGTCCTTATTATAATAATAGGCCCGTTTTGATAACATACCAGTGTGTTAAAAAGAGACAAAGATAGAGCGACCAGAAGAGACCCTCTTGTATAAACGGGCCTCTTAGACCTCGAAAACTCATGTGAATGATTTTTAACCCACTTCAAAAAAAGGAGGAGGTTTCTCAATTCGACCGTATATTTTTTAACCGACTTCAAAAAAAGGAGGAGGTTCTCAATTCGGTTGTGCTTTTTTTTTTTTTATGTTTGTTACCTCATAACTCCGTCGTTTATAAACCGATTTGGAATTTTTTTTTGTCTGGAAGGGTACACTTCCCGTTTGGTCCCATTGTCATCAGATCAGGATTTGATTACTTCTTAGTGTACTTTGAAGTCGGTTTAAGTTTTTTGTAAAACAGTCTAATTATTTTTATGTGTGTTCGCGGATAACTTCGTCGTTTATGAACCGATTTTGACGATTTTTTTTTTTAGTAACTTATAGTAGTTCCAGAATAGAGAGAGTTCCCTCTTTAAATATACAGTAATTCTACCTTACAACTCTTAGAATAACTAAGATTTAACATACCACTATTTCAAAAATCAGTAGAACAATATTCAGAAAAATTTTACAATTCTTATTGTTATGTAGGTAAGTAACTCAATATATCCTTTTTTTGGTTAATTCTTTATTAATTTTTATATAACAAACTTCTTTAATCAACATGAAATCTTCATGTTGATTAAAGAATAAAGATTAAGAACAAATATTGTGAATTTCGGCTGACGGCTACTGGACTAGGTAATCGTGCCGTTTCTTGTCGCGTCGTCAGTCATTCCAGATTTGATAAGCATGTATGTTACTAAAACCCTTCCCCAAAATAGTTGTATTCAGTTTCGTAGACAGAATACACATTCAGTATACAAAGTACGTATAGGTCTAACAACTTAGATTAAAGTATGTAGACATTTTAAAATAACTTTCTGATCTAATACTAGTTAGCTAGGATATTTTAAATGTTTTCACGAAAGAAGAATAGCATAGAAATAAAATAAACACAGAGAATAGTAATAGGACATACATAGGCGATAAGGAAATATTGAAGATTCATAATACGTCATTAGGCAACCCTACCGTAACACGTGCCGCGTCATACAGGATAGAGTTATACGATAGAAAGAGAGGGAAGTTGTAGGTGAATATAATTTTAGGCGCGCAGCGCTGTGCGAATTGGATTGCGCTTTATTCTGTCGTTCCAAGAGTCGATTTTTGTTTAAATGTCGTTTTCGAAGTGGGTTTTCTGTACATAGTACTATTAAATATTCTGTGGCACAGGTGTGGGACTATCAACAGAGTATATACATGGACTTTTTGGCGAGAACTTGCAGAGTGACGTAGCATTTTCATTTTTATTTTCATGAATTTGTGTATTTTGAGTTTTATTGTGTATTTTTGGTGGTATTTTACCCAATAAACATCATCCATGTGCACCAGTGAAGTGAAATGAAATGAATTATGTGTATCGTGACTTTTCAAGTTGTCTCAAAATTTCCGTGTAGAGTTTTACTACAATGACCACCATTGTAGTAAAACATGACTTTTATGGACGGTGACTGACTGAGGACTATAATGTGAAGTGATTTATTGTGACTGGAAACTATAATATAACTCGACACTGGCAGAAATGAGCCCTAATTTGGGCTTGGTTGCCAAAATTAAAAATAAGAAGAAGAAGAGTATATAAATACTACGAGTACTCGCTCTTCATACTAACGGTCGGAACGCGAGTCATACCTACGCGCCACGATTTCGACATGACTTTGGACGATGACTAACAGAGCAGACTGTGAAAGTTTTATTTAATATGATGCTGAAGAACTTTGTCTTTGTATCCATCCATGCTGCATGGTCGAAGAAAAAAAACGAATCTAATTAGCTTTCGCACTTTTGGCGGGAACTTGCGGACTGACGTTGCGTTTTTATTTTCATAAATTCGTGTATTATGAGTTTTATTGCATATTATCGGTGGTATTTTATTCAATAAAGATCAATCCATGTGTGAATTACATGTGAAGTGAAATGAATGAGATGCATTATCTATAGTCATATGACTTTTCAAGTTTTCTCAAAAAGTCCGGGAATATTTTTAGTACAATTAGGTACCACCATTGTAGTAAAACATAACTTTTACTACACTAGTGGCTGTGACTAGTGGTACCTAATTATACTAAAAATCTTTGTACTGACTGAGAACTAATATGTATGTGAAAGTGATTTATTGTGACTGGAAATTATAATATAACTCGATACTGGCAGAAATAATTCCTAATTTGGATTTGGTTGCCAAACTTAAAAATAACAAGAAGAAGAACTTAGCTGTCATCGGTGGTTTATTTTCGTCATTTCATCTCGTTTGTGTGCGAAGTGTTTCGATCTAATATTATTGGGAACATAAAAAAATCTTTGTATCATTGAACTTATTTTAGTATAATTATTAGTAATTTATGTACGATGTGAAAATCAAGCGTCTTACATATTAAATATTTGAAGTGAAACAAATTCTTTGTTTTGCAATATCGAAGTGTTATTTTGGAAAAATAAATTTTACATTTATGGCACTGAATCCATAATGATTTGAATGTGAATAGCCTATGTGCTTTGATACGACGTAGTAACAATATATAATTTTAATAATAGCTGTTGAAGATGTCCCACTTCGGTAGGAGAGATGTTACGTATAGCGCTCTGAACAACGAATTAACTCCGCCACTGGCAAATTTGGCGGACCACACAAATGCTGCCCCGACGATGATCACCCTGGATCATGAACACGAAGACACCACAAACGTCATAATACACAAAGTACCTAAAAATAAAGGTAATCAACATGTTACTTTGTCAACTCTTTGTTCTTGCATGTACTTGATACATTATGCCAAATGCGAAAAAAAACACATGGCAAATGTTTTTAATTTTGAGTAAAATCTTACTTTACTACTTTTATAAACTTTAATAAAGGATATTGATATATTTTAATAAATAGCTTTTAATTTTGCAACATAATTCATCTAATGTTTTCAGTAGCATAATCCATGTCATTGAAAAAATTTGTAAGGTACCTTTTCATAAAAACCACTTTTATTATTCTTATCGAAAACACAATCAATAATCCTTTGTTGCCTTTACATTGTCTCTTGTACATTGTAATTATCTAGGTATAAATTATTTGACATACAATTTTTTACAAAAACAATGGTCTATCTATACATTGTTTCCTGCACAAATAACAATTTATAATCATATTAATATTACCTAATATCAAGTCTATGTATCGTGTATAGAAAGGGGCACAAGTGGTGAGCACAGATCGACCCTACATGTGCAACCATTTCCCATTTGTACTTATCATAATATTGAGTACATATTTTCTCTTGTTGCTCTGTCTAACCATGAAATTGGCACAATCATTGTACTTATCATAATATTGAGTATATATTTTCTCTTGTTGCTCTGTCTAACCATGAAATTGGCACAATCATTGTACTTATCATAATATTGAGTATATATTTTCTCTTGTTGCTCTGTCTAACCATGAAATTGGCACAATCATTGTACTTATCATAATATTGAGTACATATTTTCTCTTGTTGCTCTGTCTAACCATGAAATTGGCACAATCATTGTACTTATCATAATATTGAGTACATATTTTCTCTTGTTGCTCTGTCTAACAATGAAATTGGCACAATCATTGTACTTATCATAATATTGAGTATATATTTTCTCTTGTTGCTCTGTCTAACCATGAAATTGGCACAATCATTGTACTTATCATAATATTGAGTATATATTTTCTCTTGTTGCTCTGTCTAACCATGAAATTGGCACAATCATTGTACTTATCATAATATTGAGTACATATTTTCTCTTGTTGATCTGTCTAACCATGACATTGGTACAATCATTGTTAACACAATGGTGCCATAAGTAAGAATTGAAATATATAACATAAATACATACTATATCTCTTTAAAAATATGTGATGAGGTTCCTGAATAATTGTTTACCTTAATAGTATGCTTATATTTTTTTGTTCCAGGAGGATGGACTCACATAGAAGACCTAGATTCATTTTTTACAAGAATGTACAGATATTATGTACGCGGTGGTTTCTATCCAATGATAATGTCAGATTTATTTTATTTGCTTCAATTCATCTTCATAGTATGGTTTTCCACATTTTTGGTACATTGTGTTGACTATCCAAAATTGTTTAGAAATGATCCAGATGCTAACAGGAGTGATAAATTAAGTTTAAATGATATTATTTTATCATCTTCAGAATGTGTAGATAGAATATCATGGAAGTGGTGAGTGCTTCACTATGTTTCTATTGCATTTTTTTCAACAAACATATATTGAGTTTTTATTTTATAAATAAATAATCTTCTGGGAGAAAATTCAAGGCATAGCATAACTGAGTGGGTTTCTGGGGTGTGTTCACTTACTTCACCATGTGATCGCCCGAAGGTCATCGTAGCGCAGTAACAGTTCAAAAACATGTAGTGGCACCAATCACCCGGTGTGTAATAACACTAATCACCCGGTGTGTAGTAACTGAACGCACCCCTGTGGTATGGAGGGTGTGACAAGTGACGTATCAGAATTGTCTCGCTATACAATTGAGATCATTTTAGTACTTTTTTGTCATTTGTCGTCATGAAAACACACCCTCGGAGCACCGCTCCACTACCCCAGTTCTGCCTACCTACTCAGTTCTGCGCTATGCCTATAAATGCAGTTATTAGTGAGAAATTAATTATTATTTTACAATATATAGGTAATATTGAAAACTTTTTTAAAAAATACTTTAACTGACTTTAAAGAACACTAAGAAGTAATCAAATCTTGACCCCTTCTTCTTGTACCCTTCCAAACAAAAAAGAATTTTCCAAATTGGTTAATAAATGACGGCGTTATGAGGTAACAAACATAAAAAAATCCTTTTTTTAATTCGGTTAAAAATATGTATATACCAGTTCTTTATATATTCGTGAGGCAGACCGTATGCTATCTTGCTCCCTTCATGAACTTGTGCTTTCGAAAAGAAGATTGTTAGACTCACAATATTGCTATTTATTTATATAAAGTGCGTTATATTATGAACAGTTATTGTAATGATACAAATAAATAATATATAATTAGGCCAAAGGCTAAGTGTTGAATTGTTAGTGATATAATAAATCAACGCGTGTTATAAAGCAGTTGATAACATTTATACTTGATTCCACACTCATAATTTGAAGTACATCTTTACCAACATTACATAATGTTTATAAGAATGTCTGCTTTCAAATGTGGTACATTTAGTTCAGTTTTTATGTAACTAGGATAATTAATAATGTAACAATAGCTAGTGGGACTTAATAAATAAATACTTATAACCCTGTTGGCTCGCAGATGAGTTGCACATTCCAACTACATATGAAATAATTGATATGTTTAAAAAAATAACTTAAACCGACTTCAAAGTACACTAAGAAGTAATCAAATCCTGATGTGATGACAATGGGACCAAACGGGAAGTGTACCATTCCAAACAAAAAATAATTTTCCAAATCGGTTAATAAATGACAGAGTTATGGGGTAACAAACATAAAAAAAATACAACCGAATTGAGAAACTCCTCTTTTTTTTTTTGAAGTCTGTTTAATATAGAATTCCTGGAACTGTGAGTCAACTGATTAATATATTTTTGTTCCAGGTGGTGCCTGGTCACAATAAGTGCAATAATTTGGGCAATGAGATTAGTTTTATCAATATACCATGCATATTACGCATATGACACAAAGTTATTTTATAAGCACGCTTTGAAGATCAAAGAGGTAAGTCTTTTAAAATAAAAAAATACTTTGCATAATGTCCTTTTATTCATATACCTACTTATAGATTGACTTCCTGTATTTTCATGATATTATGTTAATTTATATTTTTTTTCCGTAAGGTCATATATTTATAAACAATTTTATTACAGAGTGATTTAGCGTGGGTTAACTGGTCGACAATACAAGACAGAGTTAGAGAAGCCCAACCCGAACACCACATGTGTGTCCATAAACAAGAGATCAATGAATTAGATATATATCATAGAATACTCAGGTAAAATAACAAAATACGTATATGTGTATATGCAAATTAATGATACCGATAGAATCTAGAAGTTAAAATTATTGTATCTAAAGGAAAACGATTTTTATAAACAAAAATTAGTTTTTCTTGTTTGTGCTTATATTACCTGATTATTGATAAGTTTGATACGAACCTAAATTGTATGAATGGCTTTATTACAGATTTAACAATTATATGGTGGCGATGGTAAACAAAAGTTTACTACCACTGCAGATACATGTGCCTTGTGTTGGAGATTTTCATTATTTATCCAAGGGTTTGAAATGGAATTTAGAGTTTCTTCTATTTTGTGAGTAATTCATAATACTATACTTTGCCTATTTCGGCTAAGAATATAAATGTTTGTCCCTTTTAAGCCAAAGTGCAATGACACATAGTCAAAACTTTCTCTAAGAACCCCAAAGATATGCATTACTGGACGAGCGAGACAGAGGCGTTCTGAATCGAATGGCTTCGATTTAGTATTTTACCTAATAGAATTCGTACATTCGTATTTTGGGCGAGGAACTTTAAACAGTCCTGATCATTGCAGACAGTCCATGGAGTCCGTGGGAGAACTGCTGGCAACTACGGGAATGCTATAAGGACCATTCAAAGCGAATGTTGCTTGCGAGGCAACTGGAACGACAGATACTATGGCTGGCGTTGTTCAATCTACTGTTCTCACCTCTCATACAGGCGTGGCAGATACTTTACTTTTTCTTCAATTATGCTGAGGTATGTTAGCTGATGAACTGAGCGGTAGGGACGTGTCCGTGGGGCTGTATTACAAGATTGCGTTTTTGCTGGACGGAAACGTTAGGTGGACCTATGATCTGTGAAAACAAAGCGTTCAATTCCCGGATTAGAAATTTGTTTTTTGTAAATTCCGCATATCCTTAGGTAGATTAGTGTCATTACATCTTCGAGCATATTCCCATGGCCTGTTGGAAAATTAGTCCTGCTTTTAGCCCCAGTAGTTTGAGCTGTGCGTTGATAGATCAGTCAGTACAGGACAGGAGGATAGTTATAGATAGATGTATGACTGTATTGATAAATCGTATTGTTTTCCAGTTGATAAAGCGTTCCCCCGCATCGTTGGGTCTGCGTACGTGGTCTCTGTACGCGCGGGTCACCCTGAGGCACTTCAACGAGCTCGAGCATGAACTGCGAGACCGCCTCAACAGAGCCCACAAGCCCGCCACCAAGTATCTCGGCAGTTTCTCATCGCCAATCACCACTGTCATTGCCAAGTAAGTATTTTTTTGAATACCTTTAAGTTACCAAACAAGCATACGACGTAAGATGGTAAGCGGTTACCGCAGGCTATGGACGTTTGCAACACCAGGGGTATCACTCGCGCGTTGCCGATCCTGCAGATCTCTTCACACCCTAGGGAAAATCACGGCGGCATGTATAAAAAAATACTCTCAAGGTCCATAATCGTAGTCGCATGTTATTGAATGTTGACCCCCACATCCACTTGTAACTTTCTTCACCAGTAAAAAATTCCTGACGCTTGAGAATCCTATTTGTTAGGAGTTTCCTAAGTTAGTTCCCATATTGGTTGGCTAGCATAGCGTTTATGGACTTTACTTCCCGACCGAATATTGCTTAATTAGCAGTATTCTTAGTATATATATGCGTAAAGCTTCAAGCGATATAGGATTTCTAATCCGACTGTACAAACACTCGCGTCATCAATTTAGATTTATGTCTATAGTAAAATCTGTGAATGCAAGTACAAGCCGCCATTTTCATAACTTTTCTTTAATGGAACGCGTTATGCCATACATTTTGTATAATTTGAGATTTTCTACGGAACACATGATATTTTTTTTAAATGCGTTTTGCGAAAGATGATTTAATTTTATAATTTGTTGTGTCTTATGTGTATCTTTTGCCCAGCCGTGGAACATTTTAGTCTAATAATAATAATGTGTAATTCAATAACTCTCGAAATTTGTCAATCGAAAATATGAATATCATTAATAAATTGTCGACAATATAGAATAGAAACTCCCAATGCCTATATATAAAGACTCCCAAGTGCAGCTGTCGGAATACACTGCTAAGTGCTTGGAGATAGATTTTCAACTTGAGGGTGGTAGCCAGCCAGGGTACCTTACTCGACAGCTCAAGACCATTGTAGGATTCGAACCCGGGACCTTCGTCACGGCATTCGATGTCGCTACCACTGAGCTATCATCGCCTTGAAAAATCATAAATTCAGTTTAAATCTTAGTGTAAGGAATTCCTCAGACAATGGTTTACACCATACAAGACTGTCAAGCTAGGCTGTTTTAAACTCCTTCTTTTTTTGAAGACTTGGTAAAAAAATAGTACCAGGCTTATATAGGACGCCTCAACTCTGTTGATTGACAAGCACGAAGGCCACTTTCGTCTACCTGGGTCAACATTTTTTCCATTTGACCCGAGAAGTTACATAACCCAAAAGCTGTGGCAAAATGATGTACCCTCTGGTGAAGTAACTTCGGGATAAATGGTTAAAATTTAGGTAGACGCAAGCGGGCCTTAGGTAACTAGACTACCCTAGGTAGAATCTCCCACTATGATCCTGGGTATGAAGGAAGAGAAGCTAGTTGATGTGGCGAGCATTTGACGTCGCGTGGCGAGGTCAGTCCCATGTCACATTTAAGTCAATGGTGTGATATGAAAAGTTGACAAAGTTTTTTTATTGTTGCGCATTTGTTAAAAATAAAACGTTAAAAATTGGCATCTAGCCCGCTTTTCGCGTAAATGTTGCAAAATAAACACACACATACGTTTTGAATGCGTTGCTATTATGACGAAGTCGCTTGAATCACCAGTTGTATCAGGGGATATATGTCGATGTTGATAAATTTTTGAGCATAGGCCTAGTTTATAATCGTTTTATGTATTTGAATGGCTGCGAATAAACATTTAATTTCATTCATTTATCCTTATTATGTTATTTCTAACTGCAATGCGCTTAGAAGATATTAAATTGTTTTTTCAACACACTCGCTCGTAAAGTGACATTTATTGCACCGTTTTTAGTATCTTAATGCAGCTTATTACGCACTAGTGCTTTTTACTTTACATTACCGCACAGTTTTACGATAGGTATAATCCCGATTATAATAAGTTTGTACCTCACTGCAGGTGGATTATTATCAAATAAATCTACTCCAAAAATGAAAGTCTGGTTTTTTCGTCGCAAGTGTGTTGAAAAACGTCGTATGACATGCGTATACATTGATTATTACACTCTTGTCTCACTTATCGCATTCGCCTGCGGCTTAATACCGCTTCGAGTGTTAATAACCAACTTTGCACACATGTATCATAATGTACTATTATTAATGAATTGATGCGACTCCGCGAATTTCTTTAAACTTACGATCGTATAATCAACATCATCATATTCAGTCCAAGGGCTTGTGCGAAATCTGTGGCTTGACCAATACCACATATCTTCCTATGCTTACGAAACCCATGTATCCATGTTTTAGGAATATAGTATTCCTGTCGGCGAGTGTTCTGGGTGTTCTGGTCGTGCTCTCAGTGTACGATGAAGACGTGCTAACCGTGGAACATGTGCTCAGCATCATTACCATCCTGGGCTGCGTGTTGGCTGGCGCTAGGTAAGTGAAACAGTAGTATCCAGGATTTACTAACAGTTTTTTCATTTGTTTAGTTGATACCCATTGATGAAAAATCCCTTTAGAGTAATACCGAGCAATTCAATTCCGCAACTAGTAAGTGATTTTGCACTGATAAATAACAACACTGACCAATCACTGCATCTAAATGTTTAGTTCCATGGACTAATGTCCGATTCCTATAATTTACGGACCGTTATCGGTTAAAATTAAAACATATCTTTCTACTAATAATGAAGCAAAGAACTCAAAGCTTTGCATAGCAGACATTCCCATATGGAAGCTATCACAGGTAAAATTAGGGTTTGTTTGTTTGTGACGCCTTCACGCTACAACTACTCAACGGATCATCATGAAATTTGGCATGCAGATAGCCTATATTATGGAGAAGAACATAGACTTTTTTCGGACTTTTGACGGGCCAGTTGGCGCAGTTGGTTAAGACGTGGAGTCTTAACCTATAACGCCGCAGGTCGTGGGTTCGATTCCCACACAGGACATGCATTTGTGTGCATGAACATGTCTGTATGTCCTGAGTCTGGGTGTAATTATGTATATTAAGTATGTATTTACAAACATAAAAGTAGTATATGTATATCAGTTATTTGTACAAGCTTTGCTTAGTTTGGGATCAGATGACCGTGTGTGAGAAATGTCCCAGGATATTTATTTAGTCTTCACCCCATTCGGATAGATATACACTTTCAGTTACACGTTGTACAGTAAATGTTCCTTGTCCAGGGCGTTGATAGGCGACGAGGAACGCCTGGGAGGTGGTTGCACAGGGCCGGGGCGGGGCGAGGAGTTGTTCGTGCAAGTGCTCGGACATGTGCACTACTTGCCCGCAGCGTGGAGGGGACGCGCCCACACTAAGGATGTCGCCGCACATTTCCAACAACTGTTCCAATTCAGAGCGGTACGCAAAAAAGACATTATTTTTTTGTATTGATAACTGTTTTCTTTGAATCGAGACTACCCTTTAAACCAAGAAATTCATTTCTGCAACTATTTCATTCTGTTCTAAGTTAATGTTTTTGAACTAATTTTGAACAGTAAGGAGCAATAACTGCATCAAAATATTTGGTGTGTCCTTCCAGTGTTCTAGTGTTGTGTTAAGCTGAACTTTTAACTTTTGTAATAGGGTTGTGTATTGAATGCAGGTGTATATAATATTCGAGCTGCTAAGTCCGCTACTGTGTCCTTTGGTGCTACTCTCGCTGAGGTCGCGAGCGCTCGATATCGTCGACTTTTACCGCAACTTCACTGTCAGCGTATTGGGTATTGGCGATGTCTGCTCATTCGCACAGGTAAACATTGTTTTATCACTATTTTGCCTTCCCCCTATACCCTTCTACCTCTATAGATGTATGATTCTTGTAAAAGTTTTCTTTAGTTGATGCGTATGCTATACCTGTGAGAAAACATACTAACTTCTAGTTTATGCTCTCAGAAAAGTCTTTAGTACAGTATGAGGCACGAGTAGTGAGCACGAATAGGCAGTAGTGGGGGCAATGTGCACTTTTGGCCAAATCACAGTAGCTAAATCACACGCGAGAATCCAATAGACGATGAGCATTGACTGACGAACCAATCGTGTGCAGCTCGGCGCTCCTACCTTATTCATTCCGCCAAAAAGACCGAAAAATTAACTACTGCGCAGGTGTCAGTTTGTGCTCACCACTCGTGCCCCTTACTACATATGTATGTTAACCCATTATGTCCCACTGCTGAAAGGGAATGGGTACATGCTCCACCACGCATGCTCATTGTGGGTTGATGGATGTATTCTAGTGGTCACTTTAGTACCTAACTACTCTTTTATAAATCTATCGACATTCCATTGACAGACTTTATGAAAATTATGAGTTGAGTAAAGTGACACGATATGTGCTTAGGGGTCAGATACTTTTGAATCTGACTATGTTTCCAACCATTTCAATGAAAATCAAAAAAATGTTTCCATTTCTAATTAATAATAATTCTGTAGCTCGACATCCGACGACACGGCCACCCAGATTGGCAAGCCGGCAAATCCAGAGAAAAAGCAAAATGTAAGTTGAATTTATACATTTGTATCAATTATGGTTAACTAACGTACTTAGTCTAGGTAGTATTAGATCTTGATATTTATTCAGTAACTAGCTGTCCCCCGCGGTTTCACTCGCGTTCCCAGGATAAAAAGTAGCCGATGTCCTTCTCCATACCATAGGCTATCTGCATGCCAAATTTCATAGTGATCTGTTGAGTAGTTGAGGCGTGAAGGCGTAACAAACAAACAAATAAACTCACTTTCGCATTTATTATATTAATGTTAGGATTCATGATAAAATATATCGATCGATATACATAATCTGACCGTGGTAAATCATAGATAGATAGATTATACTTTATTGTACACACCACATGAAATGACATAACATAACATTTTAACAAAGAACACGAAATAGGTATTACCACATATGTCCATAGTACCAGTTGGACGTAACAGTAACCCTGAAGTTTAAAATCCATCGCGAATCTATCAGTGTGTTCTGACAGCTGCACATGAAAGCTAGTTTCTTCTAGGCTTTGTGTGCTTACCACCTTAAGCCACATCATCACTTACACATGGTGAGATTGTGGCCAAACAGCAGTCCCGGAGCTAGGGGTTTTTAAAATGGTTTGTGTAGATGCTCGCAGTTTTGCGATACAACAAAGAATTATTAAAAAAACAGATTCACTTTTTTTTTTACTGCTCGGAGTTGAACAAATAAAAACTACTTTCCTAAAAACATTATATTTAGTCCGTCAGTTAGATTAAACCAAAAATGATGAAGATATAGTCCGTTAAAGTTGTGCGTCACGTCATATTTCGCTAAAAAAATATTGAAATGTGACGTAACGCGGAACGTAACGGGCTATATCTTCATAATTTTTGGTTTGATTGATGGCTAACTAGAATTATATATTTTTTACCCAGGAAAGTACACAATTACACAAAATAGTCCAAGTTAAGCTGCAAATTTAATGAAAAAAAAAATAGAATTACTAAAAAACTACTAAATATGTACCTACCTTTTTTGGAAGTTTTTTCTATTTGTTAATCATAAATTATCTCCAACGCCAAAGGAGGCGCCATAATCAAATTTCTGCCCTGGTTGGAAAAAATCGTAGATCCGGGGCTGAAACAAGCCTTATAATGTACAGATTGTATGGTATGTATGTTGTTTGTAATGCAGGCCCTCAGTACGAGCAGGGCGAGGGTGGTAAGACGGAGTTGTCGCTGGTGGCGTTCTCGTGCCGCCACCCCGGGTGGCAGCCCGCCGAGCCCGCGCAGAGACACTTCCTGCGCTCGCTGCGACAGAGCATGCACCAAGCCTTACCTGCCACCAATCAACAAGTGAGTACATTACCTTAATACATAAACACCGCAAAACATAACAACAAAATAATGGTTTTGGTCGAGATTCGCCGGCACTGCATAGAATGTCGCATTTTTATCCCGGGGACATTGAAATATTATTACCCTAGATAGAATAAGGGTGACAGCTGTAAAAACGGCCGAACAAATAAGACCACGGTGTCGCTATTTCAGTTTCAGTAGGTCCACGTTTGAACGTAGAACATTCATTCCTGAGTGACATAATTTTGTTTTGTTGAGTTTCCAAGCGGCCTCTTTCACGATGTTGTCTTGTACGTAACCCTTTATCTAGACAGAAGATGCCCGGGGATGTAAAATATTTTAAATGCCTCAAGTTATTCCTTAGACACCAAAAATCAATAATAACGTCATTTCAACGACTCTAATAATCTTATTTTTTTTGTACAAATCTCGCTATGATTCTTTGACCCATTGAGCTGAAATTTGGTATACATAAGTATATTGGATGATAATGGAAGTACAGACAAAAAGTACAGTCACCATAAAAAGCTAATAATTAAAATGTTTTTTTTTTAACATAACTGCCTACAATCTAGGAACTTTCAAGGCCAGAGTGAATAGGTTTCTTCTGGGTAATCGTGTTTCATCTTAGGCTTCGTCATCGCCCCTTATGGGCGGGTCAGTGGCCAAACGCAAGCCCATTTAAATAAAAAAAAAAAAAAAAAACTTGTTTCTTGATGAAACAGGTCGGTTAACTTAAGCTGGCACGTTCTACACATTTATTTTATTTATATTTATTAGGTAATTCAATAGCGTACATAAGGTATAAATAGAACACAGTGAACGTGCCAGCTTTAGTACACCGACATGGACACCTTTAAACAAGCTCTTAGGCTAGGAACTCACGAAGCTAGGACCGCCGTGGTGGCGGGATTCGTGCGATTGAATACGTATTATACATGGAAATGCATATATAAGGTCCTAATAAATTAGTGAACTTCCTCTTGAGGGATGAATGTATAGGTCATTAGTAATCAAAAAATAATATTAGAAAAACAATCCGAGGAAAAAAAAAAAAAAACCTTCGCGCGGCTTCTTTGATTTGCTTAGAGACAGTATAGGATTTTTTATTTTTTTTCCCTCGGATTATTTTTCTAATATTATTTTTTGATTACTAATGACCTATACATTCATCCCTCAAGAGGAAGTTCACTAATTTATTAGGACCTTATATAGTAAATTTCACGACGCCATTTATGACCGCGGCTTGCGCGATTATTTGCGGGTCCCGCTTAACCAGCGAGCAACTAGTAGAACCGTCGGGTCGCAATCACCCGCATCTCTTGGTGGGTTCCTAACCTAAGGTTCGATTGCTCCTATGTTTTAAATACGGTTGCAATATGTTAGGCATTGAAAACTCAGCCCTTTGAAACCGCACAGTGCGGCATATTTTCAATTAAGTCTCACAAGTTTTAAATTTCGCATGATGGCGGTTACCGTAGCCGCGGATACAATTTGATTGCAGAATATATTATCTTATTTTTGGTCTTTTCAATTTATTGGATTTACAAACACTATTATATAGAAAGACCACAAGAGAAGAGGTATAAAACGTTTTTATTGTTTTATTCATTTTTAGTGTAATGGCCGCCCGTTGTAACACTGTCTTTATTATTGTAACATTTTATATTTAAATCATAAGTGGTGTAATAAAGTGTTATCTATCTATTAATGTGTTTCAGAATAAAACAATGCTAGGCTCATATATTCAGCAGAGTCTTTTTGGTGCTGTCACTCCGCTACCCGCCGTGTTATCGTATTACCCGCAAAACAGACAAACTACATATCGATTACCTGTGAGTATACTTAAAAGAATCTTAGTCTAATATCCAGAGAAATTCTTCACATTATGCTCATATGTTTCCCAAACTAGGCAGAGCTTGCACTTGTACTATATATATTAGGTATGCGTAAAAATATATCAGACAAATGCTAACACACAATTAAATTTTGACTCTACACTCCTATGACATAATGCTAATGTACTTAATTTTATGTTTTACTCTATAAGTGAATTTTGTAAATTCTTTTGAGAAAAATAAATTTTTTAACTGTAATGTTCGATTAACAAAATCTATTCTTGAGACTTGATAAAAATTTGATTCTGGTTCTTAGTGTCAGTCTGTATTACCATATCCTAAAGTAACTCGCGTACGCTCACATGCTCACGACACGGTGGCTACCGTGTCGTGAGCATGCGCGAGTCAATTGTCTACTTTAGGCAGTGGTAATATGGTCACATTTTCAATGACCCTAACTGACGCTTGAACGAAGATTGGTATCATTAACATGTACCCTATTGTAACAACTAGGATATGGACGAAACAAGTGACGAGGACGAGGAGGAGCCAGGTCAGGCGTCGGCGTCGGGTTCGGCGTCGGCGTCGGCTTCGGCGTCGCGTTCCCAAGGGCTAGTCGGCGTCGGTTCGGCAATCGGCGCCAGCGCGCTCGGCTTCGGCGTCAACACCACAGAAGCACCCTGCGGAGAAACACAAGACATGTCTGTTAGCACGCTGCATCTATACGACTTGCATATATCGCAGGTAAGGCTATTTATATAAGGCAGGTCATTTGGAAAGTGAAGCCAAACTGGCTTAAAAAAAGCTGGGTGTGCTTAATAGGTCTAAGTGGTACTTTACACCACTCCAGCGGCTGCAGCTATATAAAGCGCAGGTTAGGCCGCATGTGGAGTACTGCTCACACCTCTGCGCAGGCGCACCCGCTTACCAGCTTGATCTACTTGCCTCGGTGCAAAGGCGGGCCACTCGTATAGTTGGCGATCCCGAACTCACTGGCGGTTTGGAACCTCTCAGCCTTCGGAGATATATTGGCTCTCACTGTGTGTTCTACCGTCTATATAATGGGGAGTGTTCTCAAGAACTTTTTGACCTGGTGCCATCATCACCTTTTTACCATCGCACCGCTCGCCGGCGATCGTCCACACAACGGTTCAGTCGGACGTTCCTACTGCGGACCATTAGGATGTGGAATGAGCTCCCCATTACGGTTTTCCCTCAGCGCTACGATATGGGGTTCTTCAAAAGGAGCGTAAATAGAGCTCTTCAAGGTCGGCAACACATCGGCTTACCATCAGGCGTCTTCCTGTTTGTCAACCTATTGACATAAAAAAAACAAGATTTCGCTAGCTAGATCTAGGTGAAGCGCTCGTAAGCCGTTCTTAATCTGGATGGTCAGTATATGAAAGCTCTAAACCGTGAGATATAGCGAATAATGCTGAAAGAAACCATCGGCTATAAATAAACATTGTGGAGTTCCAAGCTTAATCTACCGGTGTGTAAATGTATTATCCTTATATGTTAACACATTTCAGGCGGGGCCCAACGTATCAGCATGTTGTACGAACAAATGCAGCGAGCGGGACAGGGAGGAAACCAGGTGGGCGAGTGGTGAAGCAACGCCCCTGTTGCAACGCCCATAACACTGGCGCTCGCCCCTCGTCGAGAAACACCCCGTGTGGGTGTAGCGACGGAACACGGTACAATGAACTTTATTAACAAACGACGTAACGCTCAAATCGCCTCGCCTCATATATTTGTGATGTGATCTTTTATTTTGTGATCCAATATTTATGATTTTAAATTCAATGATTATTTTAGTGATATTAATATCGATTGCGCAGTTTTTGGCCTGTGTGATCAACAACTTTTTTGGCTTGGATATCGGGTTTTAACGGTAGCTGATGTGAATGTATTCTTTGTAAGTAATTTAAACAACGACGGTCTTACAAACGGTATTAGCCTTTAAATTATAGGTATTTACGTGTTATTTTCCTTTATACTCATAAACGCTACATACCTAGGTCATAGCTCCATCTCGTTCTTCCGTTCACGTAACGTTTCGAGTTTTTACGGGCTTTCATGTGACAATAAATAATAAATTTATTAATAACATTGTTTTCGTGCTTTATAAAACCATGTATCTGTATAGAATCACATAGAATACCCTTTTATAATGGTTGAAAAACACATGCGCTTTGCTTACGTCACGTGTTTCTTCTTCATGTATTATTTTTTGTAAATAAACCGACTTTTTTTTAATTTCCTGTTCAAAATCAGTTAATTTATTATTATAATGCCAATATAACGCAATAGCCAGCCGGGCTATTGCGTATACTTGGTGGTAATCGTTACGAAGACTATTAATGAATTTCATCCAATCAGGGCCCACGAATGGTCATCGTCGAGTCATACCGCGTGCGCGTCATTGGATGAAATAATGAATGGTGCTCGTTACGATTACCACCAAAGTTACGCAATAGCCCGGCTGTCTAGAAAAATAAATCACCTGTATATCCCGTCTTATTATCAGGCATGCAAATACATACAATTCTTATAAACTAACCATAATTTTAACTAATATAACATTTCCATAATTATTGATAACAACTGTGATATAACGTTACCCTTCAACCTAAATATTATTTAATCACTAGCAGTTTCCCCCGGGTCCATCCATACCTTTTGCCATACTGGTATCGTTTGGACGTCTGTGCCACCTTCAACCTGGAAGTGACAGTTACGCCAAAGCTACCAAATTATGTGTGGAGTTAATTTAGCCATATTTACAACTTCATAAATGTTCATTCTTCTAACGAAAAATGTTTAACAACGCCATCCTCAGTACAGAGCTTTTGCATGAAAAGTATGGCGGATTGACTGCTCTTAAAATAAAAAACCGGGCAAGCGCGAGTCAGACTCGCGCACGGAAGGTTCCGTACAAACCTATATAAGTAAATGGTAGTATAGACCTGAGTATTTGATATGAATTTCAATTTATGACGTATTAAATAAAAACTACTTACTATTCTCGTTCAAACCAATTTTCGGTGGATGTTTTCATGGTAATGTACATCATATATTTTTTTTAGTTTTATCATTCTCTTATTTTAGAAGTTACAGGGGGGGACACATTTTACCACTTTGGAAGTGTCTCTCGCGCAAATTATTCAGTTTAGAAAAAAATGATATTAGAAACCTCAATATCATTTTTGAAGACCTATCCATAGACAACCCACACGTATGGGTTTTATTAAAAAAAAATATGAGTTTCAGTTCTAAGTATGGGGAACCCCCAAAATTTATTGTTTTTTTTTTCTATTTTTGTGTGAAAATCTTAATGCGGTTCACAGAATACATCTACTTACCAAGTTTCAACATTATAGTTCTTATAGTTTCGGAAAAAAGTGGCTGTGACATACGGACGGACAGACAGACAGACATGACGAATCTATAAGGGTTCCGTTTTTTGCCATTTGGCTACGGAACCCTAAAATCGGTTGGAAAAGCTTAATTAGTGATTTACTTTCTTCATACTCGAAATGAAAAGCAGAATGTTTAACTCGGGTGTAAGCTACAAACCTCGTCTGCGTCGTGGCTTATATACCTTGGTTAACAATCTACTATTACGAGTTAATTCATAGCAACAAAAGAAATTACAATTCAATTCATATTTATGAAACACTAGCTGCCCGGCGCGACTTCGTTCGCGTAATACCCTACCCTACCCTTCATTTAAACCTTCCCCGGACTTCCACGAATAGTTCAAACCCAAAATTAGCCAAATCGGTCCAGCCATTCTCGAGTTTTAGCGAGACTAACGAACAGCAATTCATTTTTATATATATGGAAGATTTATGGAGCTACAATTGTGGTCAAATTAACTTCGCTCTGGTGAGAATTATGGCCCTAACACATTACTAATACCCGGGTCTAAAGTAATTTTACAAGCTATTATTTAGTTTCACATGTCCGGTGTCTGTAATCGAATCTTTCAAGTTAAATTTGATCCACTTCCCAGTGTCCCATTGAGCTGAAAGTTGGTATACATTTGTATTTTGGATGACAATGCAACTACAGACAACAAAAAATATACCCACCATAAAAAGCTTGTATTAATAACCATTTTTTTTATTTACGGTCATAATATACCTATAGGTAATAACTGGACAATAGAACTAAATCGTCAGGAATTTAAACTAACTGGCGGACTATGTTTAATATTAAAATCTAATTGCTTGGCGAACCGAGCACGGGCCGAGCCTCGAACGAGCACACTGCGACCACGATTCGCGTAGCGTGGACGGGATTGCGAGCGTCGAACGAGCGCGATTGTCAGTTTTTTCACGAACTCGCATCGTGCTCGTTGTAGGCTCGTTCGTGGCTCGGCTCGTCCTCGATTCGCGTAGCATGGACGCACCATAATGTGTACGATTAAAACGGTAACAAATTGTTTACCAATATCAGAATTATTTTTATTCAAATTAAAATTATCGATTCTAAATCCATTTGTCTTTAATATAAAATTAACTTTTTATAAAATACGTTTTATATTCTATTGATTAAGGTTCTCTAAAACACTTGTTGCTGCCATTAGTTACTTGGTACTTACAGGTGATAAACTAAATTTCCAAAATCCAAAATAAAAATATCAAGCTCTAATTTATACCCGTCATCGTATCAAAATTATTCTATTAACGAATTTTATAAACCGATATCTTCCAAATAAAACTTATCTTTAATTGTATACCTGCTAACATGATTTAACAATCGCTAATCATTTGTCAATTTGTATAGTTTTTTTCAATATAAGCGGTAGGCATCTGTGCAGTTACATTACATTAGCACATAAATCTGATATAGGTACCTAATACTGCTGAAGGATCAAAACAAATTCAGGAATATAATTTAAGATGAAACTATGTACCTCGCCGAGAAAAGAAGCAATATGTAACATTTATTAAACCTGATTTTTATAAAAATTACGTACGGGCTCAAAAACAAAGGCATATTTTCATTTGAAAACTTATTTTACTCGTTTCAGCGAACGATAATTTTATGTCTAATGTTCCCAAATGAAAATGTGGCCTACAATAATGTTAAAGGTGTGGTATCTTGTCTAGTTGATAATGAAATTGTAATTATAATATGTTATTCTAATTACTAATTATTTAGGTATCTGGGTAGTGTGCATTCTTGTGATAATATTAGGAATAAGATTATGCTTTATTAAAAAAAAAATTACTTTTCTGAAGAAAAAACGTGATCTTAAACAAACCGTACTCTTAAGGGTCAGTCACAGCGATACAATATAGAAATTTATTTACTACGAAAAAAGGTACACATTTCAGTGAGAGAATTCGTGACACGTGAAGTCTTGAGGCGCAGCGTGACGCCCCCGCAAGGAGTACTCTCGAATTCTTTCATTGAAATGTGTACCTTTTTGTGCAGTAAATAAAGTTCTATATTGTATCGCTATCTTAAAAAGTATGCGCTGCATCGCGTCTCGGTGTAAGCTGACCCTTAATATGTTGAGTAAATATTTTCAATCCACTGTACGATCGAATTCAATTATAACAGTCCAAAGTATATCAGTACACAGGAAGATTAAGCAATCGCGAGAACATGTGAAATAATTGGGACTGTTTTACAAAAACTTAAACCGACTTCAAAGTACACTAAGAAGTGATCAAATCCTGATCTGATGACAATGGGACCAGACGGGAAGTGTACCCTTCCAGACAAAAAAAAATCCAAATCGGTTAATAAATGACGGAGATATGAGGTAACAAATATAAAAAAAAATACAGCCGAATTGAGAACCTCCTCCTTTTTTTGAAGTCGGTTAAAACGTGAACTATGCAATATGATATAAAGTGATGTAAGTGCACGTTGGATTTTTGAGAGAACCCTGTATTTTTCGTCTTAAATAAAATATATTCTTATCAGTTTTTAGTATGAAATCTAATGACTAACTCAAATTACGGTAAATCAACCCGCCTCAGACAAGATTCGCCCATAAATTGTTACATACAAAGTTGAATATGAAATGGCAATTTGAAATATTTAAACATAGCGTATGTAACTGTTTGAACTATTATGTAGTATATTTAATATTATATAAAAAATACCGGACATGTATATGAGGCGCGCACAATGGAGTACTAGGTGTATGTTTGTGAAAGTAAATATTTTCTTATCTGTGAAAATAGCTTGCGTGTTGAAACGTCGTTTGCATAAAAGCCTGTCGCGTTTGATTATGATTTGTGGATAATAATGAATTTTGAATGTAAATCTCTTATAGTATAATGTAAATTAATAATGTAATGTGTTCATTTATGTTAACGTATCACCAGTTTAGACCATTTTTTTAATTAGGTACCTATACCCTTTGATTAAGGATACATCCAGATAGAGTGGCACAGCTGTGCCCGCGTCGATAAAAATAGCCTCTAACTGTTAGGGGCTAAATCAAATAAAAATAAATAAAATTGCAAAAAAATGTCCTATATTTAAATTTCTCCCGATTTTAATTGGAATATTTCAACAACTACTATCATTATGAACGTCACTATGACAAGCAGAATGACGCAGAGGGAGCGTAAAACGTAGCTGTTACGCGCAGCAGCCTATAAAAGTTGGCCTGTTTTATATATTCGTGTAGTATAGCGACGTTCTTTCTAGGTATATTTATTTCTATGCCTATACCCTATAATTCAGGCTTTACGTATAAAACGCTACCAATACTATAATGATCACGTAAATAACGTAACATTGCAAATAAATATGTGACAACTTAATCAGTGTTTTAGTTAAATAGCGTTTTATAAGTACCTAAGGCCGTTAATTGTTAATGATTGTAATTACGCAGTCAGAATGCTTAAGGCATTACCAGACGACCGGACCTGGGAAATGTTACGCTTGTGATTTTTTGACGTATAGCGCTGTCTCCTTATGTTAGGTGATGCGGGCGCACCATGTTCGGTCGTCTGGTAATGCCTTTAGATTTGAACAATACTTTTATATAAATAATTTTGGGACGTGCACAAGATAAAGCATGGGCGCTCTCATGTCTTAACTTTACTATGTTATCCAAACGTGTAAATATTTAGTTCAATTTATAAATAAGTACTCTCGTAAGTGTATTGTGATATCATTGTATTTTGTCTGATTGTGTTGTTATAAGTTTATATTAATTATTTTTATTAAAATGATGTGATTTTTTGAAGGCAATACTTTGGTGAATATTTCTGTCCCATATCCGATGTACGGCTGTTCATACATGCAATGTAAATAAAAAGAACTTGAAACTGCATATCAATTATTTTTATTTTTTGACCTAAAACCTTAAATCAAATTTTAAATACTTGGATTGCTTAATTGTTTACTTAGCTAAATACTTAATTAATATTAATTATATAACAAGATAGATAGTTAGTTAATAATGAACCTAAGTATGATAATTAAATAAACTAGCCTATTAATCTTTAATAAATTATGTCACTTTCACTAATTCTAGGTAGGTATAAAAAAATTGTGAAATAATGGATCTAGGAATGCTTCCCATTCCGAATTATATGATGTGCACTTGAGTGGTAGTGAAACTTCTTGAGCTGGCTTATACATATAGGGTGATAAGTGCCTTCTAAGGGGTATTCTCACTCTAAAATAAGCAATAATCTTTCTTATGGAATGAAAAGTGTCAAGTGTTGTAAAAATGGGCCATCAAATTAAAAAAAATAAAAATAAATTCGAATTCATTTATTCATTAACAACTTACGTTATGTCTGAATGTTAATACAATATTAAATACAAAGAAAATAATAATATAAAAAAAAAGATCTTTTGTAACGACTTGCCTGGGGTAGTGTAGTATTTTTTTTAAACGATGACTTGTGTATGTTACCTAGAACCTATAGTTTTTCCAAAACACGACACTATAAATATCATTGTTTGACTAAATGAACAATGTTATTTGTTTGATTTGTGATAGATTCACTATAACTTTACTAAATCCTTAGTTTATTTTCTGTACTTGCATAGAAATAGATAAATCTCACTAAAGGCCAATTCACACTGAGATGCGACGCGACGCGCACTTTTTTTACTTCATAATTATTGAATATCATCTGTCGAAAGCGCGCATCTGGTGACTGTTTGGCACTTTTATTAGCTTCACCTGTATGTATGTAACGGAATCAACAAACTTAATTTTCAACGACTTCAAAATGACAGATTAAACTGAAAGTTTGTACTATCATCAAGTACCGTTGCCAATACAATAATTTGGTACCAAGTACCATGGAGCTGATTTCATGATGGATCGGGAAGATAGGAACTGGAGCTCCAAAGCGGAATAACGTTTAGCAGTATTTGGATATTTTGGATCTTTGGACTTATGTGGATTTCAGGGTCTGATGATGGAGTAGGAGGGTAGGCACTGAAACTATTCATGTTTGGGCGTATTGGAATCATCTTAGGGTGCATTTTATACTTGTCAGGGTCGGAGGGCAGACACTGGAACTATACATAGAAGAGCGCTGGAATACATTTGAGATTATAAAGTGAAATTGGGTGAAAAAATGGATCGTTAGGACGATTTTCTCCCTGGCACCAGCACCTGGATATAAGTGAATTAATATACACACTATATAGACACATTTATATATAGGATTCATATTTTTTTCTATTTTAATAAGTACCTATATAAATATCCTGGGGCATTCCTTACACACGGTTATCTGATCCCAAACTAAGCAGAGCTTGTACTATGGACCCAGATAACTGATATACTACATATATACCTACTACTTTTTGTTTGTAAATACCTTCATACTTAATAAACGTAATTAAACCCAGACTCAGGACGACCTGTGTCTCGATAGGTGGAATCCAACTGTATTTCATGGAGTAGATTTTTTGATAATAATCAACCACGCAATGAAAAAGTTAACAAATATGGCGCGTAGTTTTTTTTTTTGACATCTATGCTCTGTCAAACTGTTTTACCCGTTTAAATTAAGAATGCTTCATCTACACACATATCAATTGCATTGAGGTACAAACTTTGCAAAATCATGATTATACTTATCAGAAAACTGTGCGGTAAAAAGCACTAGTGCGTAATAAGCTGCATTCAGATACTAAAAACGGTGCAATAAATATTAAAATCGCACGGTTTTTTCATCTTTTGCAGTGAGGTAGGTATCTATCACTATATTAAACAATTGTGACACTGATATAATTTTTTTTATTGTTGGCGACGTGGTCAGTAAAAGTGAATATAATTATATTCTATTCCTACATTTCATATGTATGTACCTATATAATTACATTTGCTGAGAAAGTAATTTCTCAGCAAATGTAATATCAAAATAATTGCGCGAACGATAAATCTCAAAGTCATCGATTAATCGACATACGCAATCGTATTTTGGTTACGATTGTTTCACGATTTTGATTGCCAGTATCGAATCAATCTTTAAGCGTCGTATACACCCAAACATGTCTGTAACATTGTTTTAGCTTTGTTCTTAATATCCCGTGAGGGTTATGCTTTTGTTTCGTACAACAGCTCGCGAAATTAGTCACGACATTGTCCACACGTCTGACTAGATTAGCTTTCTAAGTTTGTACGATCTATCCTGCCTGCGCGGCGGGCGTGGGATTCGGTGGTAGCTTTATGTACGTCAGTGAATGATTGAAAATCATCATCATATCTCTGCCTGCACTGTTCCCAATAATTTTGGGGTCGGCGCAATATGTTACACTTCTTTCAATCGTCTCTTCTATCCGTCATACTAGCATTCACTCCTTTCTTACCCAACTCTCACACAACTTTCACACAATCCATATCTTTATCGATCTTCCTCTTCCCGTATATCCACCCACTTTCATATTCACAACTGTTTAGTAACGTGGCTTTCATTTACCATGCATGATAAACGGTGCCTTCTCAACTTTTCAGTCACTGGCGCTACTTTCAAGCTTCCCCTTATGTACTCATTTCTTATCTTATCCATTTTTGTCACTCCACACATCCATCTTAACATCGTCATCTCAGCTGCATGCAATCGTCTTTCATCCGCCCTCTTTACTGCCCAGCATTCCGAACCATACATTAAGACAGGTTTTATGACGGACTTATAGATTTTCCCCTTTAGCTTTAAAGGCATCCGTGGATCACAATGTTGTTTCTGTTAATGAACCAATGAAATCATTCATGGCACCAGGGTGCCATGAATGAATGAAAATGCATAATTTATAAGAAATCAATCCCGTGTTTAAACTAATCGGTGTAAAGATATCATATTTCGTTTGTTACAGGTAGTTAGGCAACAAAGGGGACCTTACGAATAATTTTCTAGTAGGTATTTAGGTAAAATTATTTTAATAATCGACTTCAAAAAATGGAGGAGGTTCTCAATTCGGTTGTACTTTTACTTACCCAACCGATTTGGAAAATTCTTTTTTTGTCTGGAAGGGTACACTTCTCGTTTGGTCCCATTGTCATCAGATCAAGATTTGATTACTTCTTAGTGTACTTTGAAGTCGGTTTAAGGGTTTTGTAAAACAGTTTAATTATTAGAGTTAGCTTTGCTACGAGACGCCCATATCCCGGCATTTGGCGTTTAGGGCTATCGAAAGATTAACCTTCACAAATATTTTTTATTAAATAGCGTGTCTATTGTTAGTCATATTGGCACATGGGAGCGGTGACAGTCAATATGTTATTATGCAAATACAAAACGAAGAGGAACAAAACTTGTTATACCCGATAACACGAGTCACACGTCCTTGACTTTTAATGCATTCACAATATTCGACAGTGGACACTTAATATGTGATCACTGCCTTAAAATAAGCGACTTGTTTGTCCAACGTTTGTGCCATGTCCGTCCATAGCAAATATGAAATTAAAAGTAAAATTAAGCCGGCCAGGTGCAAGTCTGAGTCACATTCGCGCACCGAGGGTTGCAACCTTCCTACGATATACATTTACCCCCTTACTCATAAACCGCTATTTAACTAATATACTGATTAAATGGTCACGTAAATAATGTCACATTATTTGACAATGACAATAGAGTGACGTTATTTACGTGACCCTTTAAAACAGTATATTAGTTAAATAACGTTTTATGAGTATAGGGGGTATTTGGTTTGGGCCATCACTGTAGTTAAAAACCGGACCGCATTTTCACGGTCCAGTTTTGCTTGTATGTGAAGGAATTTTGATAGATTATAGCGGTTTTAAAATATTACCTAATAAGATTGTTTTTGAAGGTGTATTTTAATTAATCGCACTTTCTAGGGTTTCGTACCTCAAAAGAATGAAAACGGAACCCTTATTGGATTTGTACGAAACCCTCGGTGCTCAAGTCCGACTGACACTTGGCCAGTTTTTTATTTAAGGTGATGACATAAAACTTCAAATTACAAATGAAAACAAAACCTTAATAGTTGTAGGTATCATGATAAACTAAATTAACAATAACGAATTCCTATTAAAACAAAATAATAAAGTAACATAAAATAATCACATAGCCTTTTTGTTGTTGTGAGTCATTTAAACAGGCTGGAAACTTAAAGATGGCATATTTTCGAAACCTGTGCTGGGTGAATCATTTTGTTTTTTTTTTACATAGGATCTATTTAAATAGGTGAATAATAGTAGATCATGCACCAAGGGGATAAAGCAATGTCTTACGTCACGGGTGGCATAAACGAGGGAGTTTAAACTTGTATTATGTTATGTAGAGTCCTGAGTTAAGCGAGGGGTTCAAACCACCTAAGACGAAGAACAGGCTTTATCCTCCAGGTGAATACTCTACTTTTCATACCTTCTGCGAGACAGTAGAAACACAGGGCATAAATAAATATTCATTCATACTCCATTAATTAATACGTTATAGGCTTTATAGTATTTATCTTTTCCGGTAATAGATTCTTATTCCCTAAAGCTACTGATTTATCATTTATCACAATCACTCGACATTTTTGTGTCCAACGTGAAAATGATAAAATACGGAACTGTTCTTCTTCTTCTTCTTATTTTTAATTTTGGCAACCAAGCCCAAATTAGGGCTCATTTCTGCCAGTGTCGAGTTATATTATAGTATCCAGTCACAAAATCACTTCACATTATAGTCCTCAGTCAGTCACCGTCCATAAAAGTCATGTTTTACCACAATGGTGGTCATTGTACTAAAACTCTTCACGGACATTTTGAGACAACTGGAAAAGTCACGATACACATAATTCATTTCATTTCACTTCACTGGTGCACTTGGATGATCTTTATTGGGTAAAATACCACCAAAAATACACAATAAAACACAAATTTATGAAAATAAAAATGAAAATGCTACGTCACTCTGCAAGTTCCCGCCAAAAAGATACGGAACTGTTAAAATAATACATAATACCAAACACCGTCTTTTGTTTCAAATTCTTTACAATCGCGACCTTTTGTGTGTTCTGCATAATAATATGGTGGCCAGTTCGATTACCGAATAAACTCTCTTTGCAATGCCCGTATCTATGCTAATATATATAATACGATTTTTTACGTTCCAAATTAAAATCGCATAAGAAAAATATAATTGAGTAAAAAAATTGAAATAAATTTTATATGACTTTTTGATGTTTTTTATTTTTCCTGCTAGTATAATTAATCCTTTGCCACAAAAATAAAAAAAACCCAAGTAAAATCGCAGAACTAATTCAGAATAATCCTTGACCTAGTGCTTAAATGAGTAAGACTTATAAAAAAATACATATCTCATGTTGAGTTGAGACATTATTAATTTCCTAAGATGATCCTAAGCTGCAAATTATAAAATAGAAGTAGAAAAATAATCACCTTCTGTTTATAATTATTGATTTTTTTCATATTTAACAATTTTTTATCAATAACTCATAACTGTTAGATTCCACGATGTCAAATGGACGAATTCACCAAAAAAAAAAGAAGGGTAGGTACAGATCTCCGTAGAGGGTAATCTTAAAAGTTATTGGGGTCAACGCTACGTAGCTAAAGAAGATACTACTTTTCCCCGCGGTTTCGCCCGCTTTTCAGGGAAAAGTTCCGGGGTATGGATTCTCCTCATTTCATTCAAATCCGTTGTGCCGTTACGTAGCTGAGTGGTAAAAAACAAACATACATAAAGAATCATGGCGAGATTTGTACAAAAAAGTAAAGATTTTTAGAGATGTAGAAATTACGTTTTTATTTATCAAAGATACGGGGCCCCCAGGCTGCAGGGGCCTCAACGAAGTGTCCCCTTTACCCTCTCTTTTTAGGGTCGGCAACGCGCGAGTGATACCCCCGGTGTTGCAAGCGTCCATAGGCTACGGTAACTGCTTACCATCAGGCGGGCCGTATGCTTGTTTGCCACCTCAGTGGCATAAAAAAAAAAAAAAAAATGTGCTTTATCGCAGTTAGGTAGAAGGGTCCCCAAAAAATATTAATACAGGGCCCGTCTAGGGCAAGCTACGCCACTGATTTGAGTGTTATCGCCGGCCAGATTGGTACCAACAAAATAAACCTACAACTGTGCCATGGTGTCCTCACGATATTTTCCACAAGCTGAAAATTCATTGTTGGATTCGAATCCATGACTTAGCCCAGCATTTGACGTACCAAGCCACAGGTCGTGGGTTTGGTTCCCGGGATATCAATTTGTGTGCATGAACATGTCTGTTCTGAGTCTGGATATCTTAGGACTTATAATCATCAAAGAGTCTATGTAGTAAGGTATCAGTTTTCTGGTATTCATAAAACAAGCTCTGATTAGTTTGGAATCAGATGCCTGTGTGTGAGGAATGTCCCAGGATATATATTTATTTAGGTCAGATGTGCTAGGAATACCTGGGAATTTTCAGAATCTGTAATCATAATCCTAACTCTCACATACTGTCTGCATTTTTTGTAAAATTTATTTTCTGAAAAGTATAAAAAGTGTGTGCGTAATTCATTATGATCATCAGTTCTTGGAATAAAAAAAAAACTGTCAAATTCCTTTTTTCCTGTGGTTAGCTTTATTTAGGTATACATAAAAATGCACACATGTATAATGTATAATATGTACGTACGTGTGTTTGTTTGTGGTTATTTCCTTATTGCCTAACTGGGCGGTTGAACTTTGTTGAAGTTCACAGAGACGCGTTGAGGCTTCTTGCCTCCTCCTCTGCATCCAAGTATTTTTATTACTCTATTACAGAATATAAAACTACACATACCTTAACATATATATAACTTACAATTTATTGTCATATAAATATCAAGAATTGCAAATTTTTAATTTGCATTGACATTCTATTAACATTATTTAAAATATTTTCATGGTACGACAACGCGTTGAAGTCTTTTGAAGCGCAGCTACATTTATGCGCATGACCTTTGCCAGTCTGACGTTTTCCCAATAGATAATTCTAACAGTTCGTTACTTTTTCATTAATAGTGGGTCCGAAGGATTACTGCTTGCTGTTTAATTCATGAGAATAACTTTCAATCGCGAGGAATGTTGAGTCGAATATGGGTATGATGATGTAGGGTTGTCAAGGTCCAAAAGCGGAGGGAGGTCGAGGAGGGTTGAGGAGTGGACAGGAGAGGGTCCGAGGGTGAGCTGGTGGCGGCGGCGGCGCGGGCTGGTGGGCGCGCGGCTATAAGTAAGAGGTGCGCACGCGGCGGCGAGGTTAGTCGCCGTACGGCAGCGCGTCGCCAGTAGTGTCACCCCCCTCCCCTCGGTGCGTCCCACCCCTACCACTACCACTACCACGGTTCCCGCACGCACTCGCCTTTCTCACACGATCACCGGCGATCCTCGCTTGCGCAACCCGACTCCGAACCGAAAGGTCGCCGCTATTGGCATTTAAGCACTCTCTGACATTAGCGTTGCATTTAAATGTGCGATGCAGCTTCCTCGTTGAGCTTCACTGTCGCAACTGTGTGTCGTTTGGGAAAGGCGCGTGTGTTGACGTGAGGTCTCTGTTGCAGTCAGCAGCCCGAGTGAGCCGGGCAGGCGTGCGCGCCGCAACACATACGCACCGCTAACGCAACGCAACACAACTCAATACAACGCAACGCAACACGCGTCACTTTTCAACATGATCGCCAGGATAGCGCTGTGAGTATTTTTAAATTTGTTTTGAGTCAGAGCGGAGTATGTACTGCATAAAGTCAATCGATTGCAATAACATCATTTAACGGTAATTATTTTTAACGTGATAATTATTGTTGCGATTCGGTATGTGGTAAATTTTATACAATCACTTTCTAATAGCGACGCCGATAATTGTTATGTACTTGTGTATTTAAAACTCGGCACCAGACGAGGTCTCAGAGCCCGTCGGTGAGCTGGTTTGCTTTCGACCGGTGTTTACATACGCGACGCGATACGAGCTGCTCACTAGATACGCACGGTTTACGTAATATGCAGCTTAGGATGTCTACGAACGGATTTATCGGTCGATATGATACGAATCCGATCTGATTTCTTATGTGGAAATCAGGTTTTCATTGCCTAACGGCAGCCGACTGACATCACGAATGAGGGCGCGTATTTCTCAATGAAGGCTGCGAAACATTGCTTTTAAAATTATGCACGACTTAGCGCGCGTATTGTCTCCCGCACAAGCGACGCCGCGCCGGCGCCGGGGCGGCCGCTGCGGGCAGCCGTTGCGGGTTCCAGCGGTAGCGCGCGCGCAACTCGAGCCGCAGTGCTACACCTCTACTCAGACTCTCACTATGAGAAATATAGTTATCATATGATAATACTCTGGTTTAGTTTGTTAATTCGTCGATATTTTGGTAGAAATCATTAAATATTTAAATTGCGTAAACTGTCTAAAATGTTACCAAAAACAAATCTTTTTCTCTCTATAACATTTCAAAAAATATAAATACACAAATATAAACAATAATGTTTTTTTTTATGTAGAATAATTTAATGCATAGTTTTGTCACCGCAAGTTTGCGGCACCGTGGCTGTCTTGAAGTCAAACAAACTTTCTGTAGAGAAGCTCCACGCTGCGCCTGCGCCGCGATCCAGTCGTATTTGCAGTTTTCTCTAGAATGAGAACCTATAATGTGAGTGGTTACACTGAAATTGTTGCGGATGCACAAGTGCGGATGTACCGTTTCCTCGCACCATTGGAGAAATCTTTCGTTGTTTATAAAGCTGTAATAGGCGGTTATCGTTTATTAGAAATTAACAGTTGATAGGCGTAACTGCCGCTTTCGTTTAGTATTCACGAGCGCTTTTATTATTCGATATTATAATTATTATATTAGACATGTGTCATTATCAGTAATATCGATATGATTTTCATAATTTCAACATTTTTTTAAAGTTGATATCTCTAACAAATAAAAGGTCAATCAATATAGTTACAAAACAAGATTATTTTCTTTGAACAGATGAGTTTGTGGATAGTTTTACATAATGTGATGTGATTGGCTAACTCGTAATACTTAGGTGTCGAGGTACTCATACGAAATGTGACGACTTGTATTGGATAAAATGATCTAACATCGTCCATTGTCAAAGCTCTCTCTGGTTGCGACACTCAGCGCTAAGTAGAAGCACGGATGTACCTACATACTATTTTTTTATGACGTCACATTAAAGTAAGGGTCAAGTAAGGTAACTATGACTCCTTTCATTTAGAATCTCATGTATTATGATGTAATAAACATAGATAGATAATCAATGTTCCAATTCCAATTTTTAAATGTTACTAGTAACAAAGTTATAAGTAATTTATCTAAATACTTGGACAAGAGAATGTAATATTTTCTCCTGATTAAGGAACAAACATACGTAAAGAAGGAGGTTCTAATATTAGCTATCACTTTTAACTCTACGCCAGCTATATTGTTATTTATTAAAGTTTCCTAAAACAGTTGATTCCCCCGTCTTTACCTAAAAATAGGTAGATACGAGTAAACACATAGCGACGTTTCAATAATTTTGTAAAAGCGAAGCGAAATTGATTTATTTACTATTGTGTAATCTAGGAGCATTAGTATAACTATTATATTAACTGCATTATAATTATCTAATCGTTACCAAAAGTTTTACTTAATTTATACCTATGAGGTATGTAATTAATTATTGTAGCTATTTTATCAAAAGCACTTTTGATCATTCAAGACTTTGTTTATTGGTATTTTTAACCGACTTCAAAAAAAGGAGGAGGTTCTCAATTCGGTTGTATGTTTTTTTTTATGTTTGTTACCTCATAACTCCGTCATTTATGAACCGATTTGGAAAATTCTTTTTTTGTCTGGAAGGGTACACTTCCCGTTTGGTCCCACTCATCAGATCAGGTTTTCATTACTTCTTAGTGTACTTTGAAGTCGGTTTAAGTTTTTTGTAAAACAGTCCAATTATTAAATTACCAATAGCAGTAGAAAATAAGTATAAGCCCGCCTGATTTTGTTATAATTAAAACTAGTTGTCTACCGCGGCTTTACCTACATTCCCGGGATAAAAAGCCTATAATACTCGGGGGTAATGTAGCTTCCGATTAGTGAAAGAATTTTTCGAAGCCGACTTCCCGACTTTATATCAAAAATACTCTTTTGCTTCATTATATTCGTATAGTATAGATAGAGCATAGATGATACTTTTTGCCAGTAACTTTTTCACGAACTTTTGAAACATTTTTGAGAAAAACATTACCGTTATTTCATTAAATTAATATAGGTAGATAATATTTCTTCAAGTTAAAAAATATATTTGCTCTGATTCTTAATCCCGTCTGAAACTTGTAGGATAGACAAGTATTTAGTAATATTTCATTATTTTCTACATACTTGAATCTAGCCAAGGTCCTTCCAGATACTACGAGGATAATTCTCTACCAAGAAACAATTCGGAGAATTGGAATTATATCGGTGAATCAATTTGCGGTTTAAAGGATGACCTCCAATTTGAATACATTACAATTAATAGCTGTATTTTATTAGTGGATCTGTTTTAATTCGTCTTATATATCGGTATGTTATACAAAAAATGCTGCATGACATTTGGCATACTATTTATATTGTATCTTATTAATATATATTGCTTGATTGTTAACATATAACTTCAGAATATGTTTGTTTCATGTTTTAAAAAATTATATCGTGACTTTTTCCCGTGTTTCAATACACAAACTAGGATGAAAAAAATATATGATTAAACATGTTCTCTTTATCGTTGGTAAATACTCTATCCTTTTGTCGTCTTTTACTGACATTCTTACATTTCTGAGCAGATAAAGTGATATCGTTTGAGGACATGTTTTTAATTAAATACGTATATTGAACTTAAGTTTTACCTGCATTTTTGAGTCGAAGGTATGCATGGGTCGATCGTTGACCTTCCTGTTTGTGAAACACCAACCAAGTACAGTCCAAAACTTAGGTGTTTCTAAAAATAACATAAATTCAAATATGAAAAGAAAATGTATTTATACCAGCTTTATTTACTTTATTATATAAACATTGAAATCCGCTTTATTATATAAGACGATCTAATCTAGATCAGATCCGTTTAGAAATAATAAAAGTACTTACCTATACCGTTAGGTTCCACATTTTGCATTCCATCTACATAAATAATAATACATTGAAAAGTTATATTCAAACATAGTAAATAATAACTTTTAATTACTATGTTGGAATAAAATAACAGTTTCCATTACAACATCTTATCGCTCCATTCAGACATATTTACACTCTACCTATTCTTCAAACCTACGCGTATCAATGATCAGCTATATTTCAAAACGACATAATTTATTTGTAAACCTGTTAAAAATTTATCACATAACTAAATACCTCTTTAAATCTGTCATTAAATCAACTAATAAGCATTATGAAACACTCGGCCAAAGTGTGCTATTAACATTATATTTACGCAACACCAAATGCTCTTCTAACTATTATTTAATGATTTTACATAATTACTTTAATTGGCCGCAGAATAAAAGCCATTGTTTGTTTTAGAAAGAAAGCTTTTTGCATTTAATAATTTGCGTGAATTGACATCGCCTCACCGCATTACGTAGGTATGTGGTAACAATTGTTCATTTTATTGTTTACCGACACTACCTAATTAAGTAATTTGAACATGCCCATGTATAGATCACTGGACACATGTTTCACTTTCCCCGTTAAAGATGTAAACGTAACATTTTCGTCGTCACAACGCGAAATTCGCTACGGATTTTGTTACGGAATACAAATCAGAGGGGGAATTTCTCTATGGCTCAGATTCACGATACAAACCGAACGTGTGTGAAAAGAAAGTCTATTAAATACGTGTCTATCGATGTTTACCTTGCGTCCGAACTCATAATGGTGACATTTCAATCTATAATCAAAGCGTGCGCTTGCGCTTGTTAAAATAATTAAATTTATTGCAATTGCAAATTCAACTTTCAATTCCCACACGTCGTGACGTTGAATCCGTCATACAAAGTACGTACAAAGAGTATTGTTGAGTTGCAAAAATATTCCCCTGTCATTGTTAAAAATAAGTGCATGAAATTTGATTTCGTTATATATTCGTTTCATGTAAATACCGATCCTTTCAACATTGTGTTGTTAATATTTCTTTACAAAAAGACAAGGTTTGTGTTCAAAGGCGACTATTGTCGGTGCGCATGCACACATTGTCCCGTCTTGTTGCATCACGCTCGTATGCTCCGTTTATGAATCCCCGTGACATTTCAAAATAAAATAAAACGTGGCAGCTATGGTATAATGTTCATAGGCAATAGGTGTGACTGGATCTTTTGTCTGTCAGAATTTCAAGCTTCGTAATTAGGCGATAAGACAGCGTTGTGGAAGGTTACCTGTTGACATAGAGAGAGTGTGTAAATCGATTGCAAGTTATGAAGTATTCACATGCGATATTGTATATACGTCGACTGATTATTCGTTTATAAACGTTGTTAGAATGTATTTAATTAATGTGCATTTAAAGTGCGGTGGTCGTTCGAGTGCGGATATCCTTGCCGCTGCAGGCTGGGTGGGGACACCCGTCCTCCGCCCCATCGGTCGGTCGAGCGGGGCGGTTGGTCGGTTTTAATAAACTAACGGTTTTAAGGCGATGATAGCTCAGTGGTAGTGACGTCGGATACCGAGACGAAGGTCCCGGGTTCGAATCCTACAATGAGCTTGAGCTTTCGGTGAAGGAAAACATCGTGAGGAAACCATAGCACGGTGGTAGGGTACTTTGTAGTACCCGTCTGGCTGGCTACCACCCTCAAGTTGAAAATCTGTCGCCAAGCACCTATCGGTGTGTTCCGTCAGCTGCACTTGAGAGCCAGTTCCTTCTAGGCTTTGTGTGCTTACCACCTTCGACCACATCATCACTTACCATAGTGAGATTGTGGTCAAACAGAGGCCTATTCACAGTAAAAAAAAAAAAAAAAAAAACTGATTAGGCATTAGGGTGGGCCACGAATGTATGAAGAAAAAAAAAGTGGTTAATTTAAATATGTAATAGCGATAAAAGGGTGTCTTAGCACGTCTTTAATTCATATGCAAAAAATAGTAAAGCTTATATATTATCTTCTGCCTCCGGATTGAATTCGAAATTTTGGAAAATTAAACAAAAAAGCTTTTGTTCTAATCTCATTATAAACTAAAAAATAATACTTATAATATGATATTTTATCATTAAACGCAAGTTAAAAAGGCTGATTATTAATGAAAAATTTATACTCAAAATCCAGTAAAAATATATTTAATATTATTTTCAATTACCTACAAAATCCTTCTGTTGTTAAGTTTTGGCCTTTGTTTTGGCATATCTTTGCGAGATTCTATCTGAACCTTAATGAAGACTTTTCTTGCAGATTTGCTGCACAGAGTATTTGATGCTTCAGTCACAGACTTTACGGCCCCTTCCTTTCTGCTTACATATGATATGGTAGGCGCAATAGAGGCAACTCATCCTAACCTCTTTGTGCAAGAAATAATTGCAAATCTCCAATACTCTTCTTCTACTACTACTTGTAATCTTGAGTATAGGAGGTTCGGTGACATTTAACTACCAATCAATCAGGGGCCCAAGTCTGCTATTTCAATTGTGTTCCAATGAACTTTCAGTGGTGTCAAAATTGTGACGTTTTACAGTTTTGGTAGTCTACTAACACACTAGCGCCATTATGAAGTCATAAAGGCGCCAGATCGACGTAAAAAGAAACGTCTAGGTTTAGGTTGGGAACTTGGAATAGTCTGTAACATGCAAAATTATTGAAAAGGTTGCATCCCTGCCGTGTCTGATACTCCAGTATCTGTCACAAGTTTTTGCAAGCGTAAAAAATGCATGCTAACGGCGAACTTCTTTTGCAGAGGATTTGCATCAAGCTTGAGATAATTATTTGTCAATCAGACTCATTGGAGTCGGAGGAAGTAGAAAAGAGAGTGGAAGGAGCCAATGTCTTATTTATGATGCGTTCTTCCTGATATTTAAGTCAGGCCATTTTTTTTAAGTTTCCGATTTAAGGTTTTTCTAACTTGATTCGTAGTAGCGATATCGACGTTCCCTATTTTCGTATGTTTCTTGTGGGACATTGATCAATTAAGAAAAAGTACTCCTTGGTAGGCTACTTTTCGATCTCTAGATACACCCACTTAAGTCCTTACACTTGCAAGAAGAAATATCAAATAAAAAATGCTATCAAGCCGGAACTCTATTTTCTTTTCTCTATTTTTTTTTGATATTTTGGGGTGTGACTTTAGAAGATTTTTACACTTAAATAATAAGACTTTAACTTTTGTATCACCCTTATGTGTGAGAAAATAGGAAAATATGCTTTTGTCCATAATCCTTCGACTCTAGTCGTGTCAACATTCGCAATTTCCAGAAATTTGGTTGCGTTTCCGTTTTTTTTTTGAATTTGACCTGCCACCTCTTTCACTCGTAAAACTTTATAATTTCTTCGTAAGTTGGTAGCATATTGTCTTTAATATAACTTATTTCATCAAACAAAGGACACTTTAATGAGTTTCAAGTACGTTACATGGTAACAACAAGCGTAACACAACTTTTTACTCAATTAGCCGCAGCGTCACTAGCGCGTAAAAAATGATGCTTCCCGACCCCCTACTTTATTTCATAAATAATAAAATAATAACATTTATTGATTTGTTTTAAGAAATCGACTATATTTCCATGTAAATTACATGAAAAACGTATTAAAAATCTCAATTTCAATAATTGTTATTGGTTCTTGAAATTACCCCTATAAATGAAATATTCAGAAACTTTAAAGTTAATCCGGAGGCAGTTAATCAAATTAGAAACTTATAGTATTTTGCACATATCATTTATACTATATTTAGCACTCTTTTATCACTATTACAATTTAAAAAAATGAAAAAATTAAAAATGACCCACCCTATTAGGCATCACTCATCGGTCTTGTCACGAATAAAATATTGTTTTATCTTATACCCATGTTCAACCGTTTTGATTGATAAAAAGTAAATATTGTTGTCGACGAAACTCTAAAGGCCTATGTTGCAATAATTTTCCGCCTTGTGGTTTCAACTGCGAACCCCTTTTTAGCCCTCTTAGGAGTTGATTACTTTCCATCAGTGGGGGATCTAGAATTTCGTTTTGGCAGGGGCTGAGGGGCTTGTTCCAACTAAGGGTAGCGTTTATCGTACCCCCTGGATCCGCTACCATAGAGAATGCCTACATTATACATATAAAACTTCAACTTATTGACCCTATGGTTTGAGCTGGGTTTTGAGTTAGTTTCACCTTTTATATATATATATGCATCCTATACCTATATTATCCTATATGTTTAGAGATTTAGAAAACGTCTAAAAGTTTCGATATCTATCCATCTAGCAAGGTCTCGTCTCTCTGAAAACGCGTTTTCCCGAGTTTTCATGTTTCACACAGACGGTAAGATCGGTAATTTTACTAAATGGTGTACATAAGTTTAGCCAAGTGGTTAAATCGTAAAAAATACGTGGCTTCGATCCCCGATCCGATCGAAACTTTTTGTATTTTTACGACCCTTTATTTCCATTGAAAACCGATCGACTCTCGGTCAACCAGGTACTAGATAATTAAAGGGTTACATAGCTTATAATACCCCATTATAGCATACATAGAGTACGGTAATGTCGTTTGGTTGGAATGCCAACCAATTATCGAGACGAATCTCTGACCTTCACTTTCGCTTTTTACGTGTGAATCTTCGTTTTAAGACTGACGCACACTGGACGGACATACAAAGATATACATATTTTGTCAATAAGAATACATTAAAGTCTATTTTTGCAATTGGCGTTTATTGAATACGAATCAGACGATGATTATATAAAATTAAAAGCTTGTGTCGGGAATTGTCTCTTACTGCGTGTACTAAAAGGTTGATTTTAAAATAGCATAAAAAAGGTCGATTAGGTTATATCAAGCCCATACTATATATTAGTTCCAAACATATTAGAGTTTTAATATTATGTAGGTAATATAGGCTTGTATTTGACCACTATTACACCACGGCAACTGATAATGTGGCTGGGGGTGGTAAACTGGGTGAGTACTGGCTCTCAAATAGAGCTGTCTTCAGCTTGAGGGTGTTTGCCAATAAGACAAGTTTCGCTAGTTAACAAAGTGTTCCTCTCTCATGCTCATTGTAGAATTCGAACCCATGACCTTCGCCATACATTGAACTTTCATCGCCATAAAAGACGTAAAGCCTGTTCGTTGTTTTAATAACGACTTATTTTAGCTTTACTCAGTATTTTGTTTCTTAAAACAACTTTTTATACCTGCATTTTAAACTGTTCTAAGAAATCCTGAACAAAACCACGAGAATACATGTTACCTTATTTATCAACTTCAACCTCCGGAGTCAAACAAAGAGCAATCTTCGAAACATCGATCCTCACAGTTCTCCTAAACGTACACATTCGTGGTTTCGAAAAATCATTAAATCTGTAAACTACGACCATTTGACCCATAGGTTATTTATTTCCTTTTATCGCCATCGAATAGTTAATGGTTAAATATATTCTTGTTATTATTCAACATGTCAGCATCGAAACGTCGTGCTTGTGTGGTTACATCCGCAACTTTCGCCTTTCGCATACAGATGAAAATAAAATCATGCGTTCCATCACGATATTCTACCTAATGGCAATGAACTTAGGTATCTATTACATAACACTCCTTTATATGAATAGCATTTTATATAGGTATATGCTTTTCTTATCCATATAATCGAAGGCTTTCATCGTACTGTTGGCGTCGGTGCATCGGTAGGTCTTCTGATAAAATTCTACGCAAAACTCACGCGTGGGATATGACATTGACGCTACTCGAAGTCCTCCTAGAAATCATAAACTTCTCATTGATATTTCAGACGAAACTAAGTCCCGTTGCTACAAAAAAATCGCATAGCAGTCGTAACTTTTTCTAAATTAAAATTCCGATGTTACACAACGGGTCAATATTATTATTAGCATACCGGTCGAGCATCGAATACCCACCGGTTTACGTCGGCATAGCACTCGTGAAGTGGTCGAGTTTGATGCTTTGCACTTTCTACATCTATTGGAACGATATGTCAAGGGCACCCGGTGGCGCGGGCAGCTCGCAGGCGCCTGCGCCCGCGCCCGCGCCCCTTCACGACACATCACCATCGCACCCGCTAACCTTTCCACACTGCAAACTAGCTGTCCATCATCGTGCTGTTTGTACATATCTATACATTCTCTTCCACCGGCTATCCTCTGCGCTAGGTATGCTATCACCTTGGCTATCACATTGACGCAACGTTTATAGTAATAGTTCCAGCGCGGTCAAGCCTGTAGCGGTAAATTACAGGAGAGTTCACTCGGCACGTGCGCCCTCTCGGTTACAGCAGATCTTGTGATTGAATCGATGGCATTTTGCAATTACATGTAACTTATCGATACAAAGACAAGAATGCGGTCAGGTCGTGGCCTAAAAGTGTATTTACTGCAGCCTGTCTGAGAACTAGCTCTAGAAGAACTTGTGATCCAACCAACCTTCGTTCTAGTTTGTTTTCTTGGGATTCATTGCATTACGTATAGGCCAGGTTTGGATTTTTATTTAAATGAATAGAAAATCACGATAACGTGATAACGTGGAGATGCCGAATAATATTAGGTACACCATTTTGTGCTAGCTAGGGTAATTTGCATGATATAAGTATAATTCCATTTTTAAAGTTAGCTAGTAACTAAATGAGTCCATCAGACCGACTTGATGAGGCAAATCTGGTGGCATTAAAACTCTAATAACTTCATGTGACATTTAAATATATACTAAATAGCTTGTTCTTTATTTGGCCGGAGTAACTGGTTGCTTAATTTCATGATGTTTGATGAGACGAGAATGATAATAACTTTGATATTTCGTCGTAATAAATAACATTATGTACATAATATTATACTGAAATGAGGAGAGGAGGCAGTCTGCACGAGCGCTGCGGCGCGGCGGCGTGCTCATTACAAATAAGTACCTATATGCAGACATAGTTACCTACAACATGATATGTTCAAGCTGCGACGGTAATAATCTAATGCATACTCCGACGAAATATGCAGGTATTGAGTATAGAAGCGAGCAAACATAATTTGCGCAAACTCAACACATTATATCACAGTGTTTCGTCAGAGCGGCTCGCAAGCCAGAGCCGCGCATCACCCGCAGAGAAAAGATTTAAAGTGGTGTCATCATAAACTGACATTGGATTAACATCATTGCATCAGTGACATTAAACACGCTGGGTCCGGGTTGGAGCCCAAGGCGGCTGCGGCTGCGGCGCCTCGTCGACGTGAACATAATCGAATATTTATGTGCTTCTTCGCATTTTGTAAGCATCACTTTCGGCTTCAACCAGTTTCACTTTCCTGCTGACGACCTTTCGTGGAATGCGCAGAGATAACAGATGAATAAAACATCTCGTTTGTTTAGTTATATCGCTCACTATCTTGACCCACCATCGTAACTTTATATCACGCACTAAGTATTCTTGTATAGGACGAAGTTGACCATTCTCTGCAGCTTTCTATAGAAATCTATGTTCGTAATTCCATTTTTTTTACCTTATCATGTCGCAATTTGAAGTCAACGGGATTCCCAATAAATTTGCGAGTATATTTATCGAGATCGGTGAGTAGCTGAGCCTGTGTCCAGCGCGAATGGAACGCTGTTCTCTGACCTTGGCTCTTTCTACGTCCATGATCGGCGAGTTACGAAACGGCTCCACGGGTGCGATGCAAACGTAATGGCAATTGTATAGCTCGCCTCCTCTCGTCGGACACGCGATACAATCGCGAATATGGCCGTCAATTATAAATATCACCACAAAGACATTATACATAAAACCGATTACAAATCGTTTAATCGGAATTTCATAGATTGATCGAATAATATTCATACGCAGTCGCGGCTGCCGCAGATTTGCTGGTTTATGAAGATGCAACATTTTCATTACACATAATTTTTTATAATGAATTAAAAATACGTGCGCCGTGCCTGCCTACGCATGAACGGTTCCTGTTTACGAAACATGTTTTATGAGCCGTCATTGTAGTAAAAGTTGTTTTTCTGCTTGGGAAGCGTACCTATGTATTTGGCAGTAAGTACGTAGACCTTGACTTGGCAGGCTTAGGAACCTCTACCGGTGTTACCAAAATTTTGTAAAATGTATATTATTATATTCCATAAACCCTGACTACTCTGAAATATTTTCTGCCGAAATCTGTACATATTACTAATTGCGTAAATTGGCTTACTCAGGCGAATTAAACAAACTTTATAATAATTGGACTGTTTTACAATAAACTTAAACCGACTTCAAAGTACACTAAGAAGTAATCAAATCCTGATCTGATGACAATGGGACCAAACGGGAAGTATACCCTACCAGACAAAAAAAGAATTTTCCAAATCGGTTAATAAATGACGGAGTTATGAGGTAACAAACATAAAAAAAAAGAAAAAAACATACAACCGAATTGAGAACCTCCTCTTTTTTTTGAAGTCGGTTAAAAACGTAATAGTTCTGCGACACTGGACATAATAATTGTTAAAACACATTAGTACCTACTTACTTTGTTTAAGTGATTTTTGTAAATCTTAGAGATATAAATGATTTAAACCGTAATTATAAAAACATGCCATATCGATCATCTACCTAGAGAATCTAGAGATACTTTGAAACCACCCTTAACATTATTTACAATTCAATGTAGTTTGGCATGCACATGACAAAACTGCAATTAATTAACAATTTTCATAAAGAATTTAGGGCCAGCCAAACCGGATTCTTGATAATATTGCGCAAATCGATTGTGATACCAAAGAAAGTAAATATCTACGTAGCTAGTAAGTTAGTAAAGTTTCCACTTGCACGGCGAGTGAATCAGCAACGTGTATTAAATATTCTCGTGCTGTGTTAGGGTAATATTTTCGTGTCACTTGTAGACAGGCTCGGTGCGTGTCCTCATTTGTGATTCTGCACATGTGCAGCCCTGTTGATACTCAAGCGATGTTCAACAAGCTAACCATAGACACTTATCGCGTAAACTTTATTTTTAAACTCATACCAAGTTGTGCACTTATGTTTTAATCAGAATATGTCTAGTTTAGACTTAAAATGTTACCCCCTTATTCATAATGAAGTTATCAAACGTTGATTAGCTAAAATTCTGAAGTCTTTATCTGACACGTGACATTTGGTGATCGAAAGAGTGAGACGGAGGACACTATTACACTGATTTAGTTAAAAAGCGATTATGAATAAGGGGGTTAGAGAATAATCACTAAATAAGATTTGCAGCATAAGAAGACCTCCTCCAGTGATTGGTACTCCCGTACCTAGTGACGTCAATGCAGTGACAAAGGTCGTTTCTGAGCTTTGAAGAAAAACTACGTGAGGAAACCATAGCACGATTGTAGGATATTTTATAGATATTTCCACCAGCTCCTACCACCAATATGAAAACATACAATCTCTATTTATAAAAATGAATCCCTTGGTCACGCCATAACTATCTTTTTTTTTAAGTTTTCTATTAAATTGGAGAAGGTTCTTACGGAAAAAAATGTAAGAAAGTTCCGCAGAAAACAAGAAAATTTAAGAAAACTTAACGGTAGGTTAGGTTAGAATATCCCTCTGGTACGCGGGTGAAACCGCGGGGCGCAACTAGTGCATAATAAATATGCTTTAAATTCTTTGAATATAAAAACTATACCTTCTTCATAATTTTATGTAACGACAACTGTAAGGAAATCCTTGAATGGATTGTTTATAAAAAGAAATTATGATATTTTTGACATGTAAAAAAAAAAAGTTTAGATCAAAATAAAATGAGCAATTGAAAAGCTGCAAATTTCGTATTATATTATGTTGGTTGACGCGACCAATCGCCCACAACAACCCTACGCGATATAATGTACACCGACTGCATCATTAATTATTTTTAATGAAGACTAAAACAGAGAGTTTATTTTATGAGAAAACACGACGTTCTTTCTTCATATAATATCAGTAAGAGAACAGCCCATACATAACATCAATTTTTTTTTTTATGTAGTGTCACAATACGTAGGCGTTTAATTAGCAATATTACAATAAAAAATTGTAGAAATAGATTCGTCGCCTCGTCGCATCGCTACATATATCCCGGATTTCCGAGTTTAGTTAGAAAGTAAATAAAACATACAATCTAACATTTACCGATTAATATCGCACGAGTTGGCACTTCCCTTCACATCCCATGTTATTAGCAAGAATAGCTGTTACATTGCCGGTGCTATTGTCTTTATAATCGCAAAGAGCCATCTTTCACTGTGTCAAAAGAATTTAACGGAGTCTAGCTTAAGCCCGTCATACTTGCAGAGGCCAAAGTAACTAAGTTCGGCCTGATCAATTCTACAGTTTTGAATCTTTAGTATGTATCTGTTAAAAAGCTAAAGTTGTAAATAAACATGGATAGATTTTATGTCAAAGCAATGATTAAGGTATAACTATAGACTTGTAAAGTCAAATTGAAAGCTACTTAGTCAATTTAGGCCCTATTAGGCCACTTATAAAGGTCAAAGCTACTAAAGTTACTTCCAGTTAGTAAGTCGGACTTCAACTGAGAAGAACTATGCCTCCTTATGTGTGTTCTACCGCTTGTACAACGGACGGTGTTCTGAAGAATTGTTTAAGATGATGCCCACGGCTACTTTCTACCATCGCAACTGTCGCCATCGACGGGGAGTCCATCCTCACATATTGAAACCTGAATTGTTTCGTACTGTGCGGGCGCAAGGAGCTTTCTTCCGCGGACGCTCAGACTGTGGAATGAGCTTCCCGCCGTGGTTTTCCCAATGGAGTACAGCATGGGGTTCTTCAAAAGGGGTGTGAAGAGATTTCTGCAGGGTCTGCAACGCGCGCGTGATACCCCTGGTGTTGCAAGCGTCCATAGGCTACGGTAACCGCTTACCATCAGGCGGGCCGTATGCTTGTTTGCCACCTAAGTGGCATACAAAAAAAAACTAGCAAGAAACTAGATTGGCAATTTTTTCTTGGATTTTTGAAGTCGGATAGAAGTGAAGGTATACCTGATCATCTACGATAGGCTTTAGGGTGACATTGGTGTGCACGTCACGGGCAAAGCGTTAATCACTACGTGATCGCACTATAGTTACATTATGTCGCAGGGTTGTCGTACTGTCACAGTTCAACGCATTACGAGCTACGATCGGAATGACTAATATATCATACCCACTTCTCTATGAAATGAACGTGACTCTAATTCAAAAGATTGTATATTACTTTGAAGGTTCATAAATTAAAATTACAATGCAAATGTGTATGTAATTGTGTCAGTTTCAAACGTATACAATGACATTACGGTTAAAACGTACCAGTTTATCGTTTGGATTAGATTAAATAATGATAATTGAGTCTTATGAAGTAATATTACGCGTAATGAAATGCGTTTGTGATTGTGATAATAACTTTGTAAACTATCTAGATCAATAAGCTTTATTTACGACAAATATGCACAAATTACAATCTATATATAGAAAATTTCCTCAAGTCTGCCGCTGCTTCCGATTAACGGCAAGGTTCCCAGAAGGCTGGCAGCGTTTACTCTTTTGTTAGCCAAGCTGATGCGTTGGCGGAAAAAGCTCCTCGCCCGCTGGTCTCCGGAGGCCTCGATCAATTTTGATAACAAAGTGCGAGCAAAACGGCGAACTTTGGACCCCTAAGGTTCCATGGTCACGACCGCAAAAGGCATAAAAATGTAATTTGGTCCAATAGATGCGTATTTATGAATTTTCCGCACTTGCCGCAGCTGCCCCTGCAACTTTACAAGTCGCCGGTAAGTGAGATGGCGCGAAACTACTAATATTATTTTTCAAAAGTCAAATTAGTCTGATCCCAGTTTTAGACAAACTAAACATTTTGAAGGATTTTATGTCGCACTTATTTCATGAACAAGAAACATTGATCAATCTGAGAATAATAACTTTAGCTAGTGAAGTTTTTTACATGAGGCAGGGTTCTCGCAAATAATGTTACATGACACTGCAAATTTTGTCCCGTTGCATGGTAACATTAGACACTGTTATTTTTTCTCAGATATCAATCGCCGAGGGATAGTTTTGCTACAACCATATATTTGTATCATACACTGATAAATATACCTATCTTTTTATAAACTGCAATACAAATATCTCTGTACTCGAACTATTTCTATTTATTGCATTGTCAGATTCCCTTTCAATTATGTCATCAACTAGATTAATGATAAAAAGGTCAGCAAAGTCATGATTTAAGTGCAAAATCGACGTGCGCAAGATACCAATACCTTATACGTTATAATGTCAAATGCTATTTTCTTCCAAGAATAGTATATTTTGTATACTAGAATAGAATATAGGTTATCTCTCTCGCACGTAGGGTGTAAGAACGAGTGAGTGTGAGTAGTAATAGGCTATTGATTACGTGTAAAGCCACCGTTCACCGGTGACCTCGGGTTTCCGAACACGAGCAGGCGGACCTTGCGTCGACACACCGATGTAAAGCTCCACAGCCATCGTCGCAAACCTCGGCCATGCCATGCTCTAGGGTCGTGGACCGTTTAGGAAGTACCGTACAGTCACATGTTCTTGAAACGGTCGCTAGCTAGCTTTCCAGCCATTCATGTTTCTTGGTATATAAGATTTTTATGAAAAATACGCGAAGTAAAGCTTTTACATGCCTTGTTTAGTCTAACCTTTCTCATTATTTTTGTAACCCTGAGACACTGAATATCTTATCATATTTTACGGTATGTTTGGCAACACAAAGAGTAAGCAAGAGATAATGGAATTGACTTCTTTCTACTACTTTTTTATTTCAAATGCCGCCAAGATTGTCTACAGGTGGGCACTGACGTCGATGTACATTATTATTAGTGGTATTGTCACTGAGTTAGCGACTTTTACAAAGACTAGATCTCAACTGGTTCTTGGCTGCGAGTAATGCCGTAACACACCTGCATGTGCTTGGGGACAGATTTTCAATCTATTCGGGTTTTACAAAGTGCTTTATCGTTTCCTTACGATGTTTCCAGCTCTTGAAACAAGTAAAATTCTACATCTCTATCATTCCTTATCATCTTTTATGTTAGGACAGTCTTTCGTCTCAACCAATATATAATGACAACCAGTTATATGATATTACATAATATGAATGACATCCGGACGGTGAAATTATTATTATACCTACAGATCCGGGTTTGTCTGAGTCACATATTTGTATTTTACACACAGGTGTGATAAATATTCGGGGGTAGGTGTGGTAGTACAATACATCTAGACATGTATTGTTGCTAGGTGCATGTGGAACGAAAAGTCAACTTTCCCAAAACGTTATTCAATAGATGTTTATTATTAATTTTCACTTTTGTTGCTTGATAGTATACATATTTGTTTGAAGCTTTGCTGAAAATTTAGGTCAGCCTTCTTGGACTGCATTTTGAATATTTTTTAGGTATAAAGTTTGGAATGGCACAGTAGTTTTAAATAGTACTTTTCTTTCGTGTAAATTCTTAAATATTATCGTATGACTAACTGACAAAGATCTTAATAACATACTGTCACTATTTAAAGTTATATTATACTTATTAACATAAAATATTGATCAATTTATCTGATCGAATTTTTGCTATCCGCTCTAACATATTTAACTGTAATTATTGTTCATATTTTAACGGAGGCAAGGCTATTAAATACTTGTTACACCGAAAATTATTTGCGTATTACCAATAAATTTGATTTTAAATATATATTTATAATATTTTACCTTGTTGCTGAAGTTAAACGCGCGTTCCTCCGAGATATGTTTAATGAAATAAAAAATAACTATACGTATGATCTACGAATGACCGAAATTTCATCCAAATCTGATCAGCCGTTGCGTAGCTGACTGGTAAATATCATACACAATTTATCATAAAAGTAGGATAAGATTATGCATAATTGACTGTTTTACAAAAACCTTCAACCGACTTCAAAGTACACTAAGACGTAATCAAATCCTGATCTGATGACAATGGGACCAAACGGGAAGTGTACCCTTCCAGACAAAAAAAGATTTTTCCAAATCGGTTAATAAATGACGGAGCTATGAGGTAACAAACATAAAAAAAAAAAACATACAACCGAATTGAGAACCTCCTCCTTTTTTTGAAGTCGGTTAAAAAACGAGAACTTACTGCATTTCTACTCATATATAGAAGTAGTCACGGAGAGCTAAAACATTCAGGATAATGCGGAACGCGTGCTTATAATAAATAATTCGACTCTTATTTCTCTGAGAACGTGAATGCATTAAACCATAATGAAAAATGCATTATGTACCTAGACTATACCTCAGACTATACTATAAAAATATTTGACGGCCCCGTTGGCGCAGTTGGTTAAGACGTGGAGTCTTAACCTATAGCGCCGCAGGTCGTGGGTTCGATTCCCACACAGGACATGCATTTGTGTGCATGAACATGTCTGTATGTCCTGAGTCTGGGTGTAATTATGTATATTAAGTATGTATTTACAAACAAAAAGTTGTATATGTATTATATCAGTTATTTGGTTTCCATAGTACAAGCTCTGCTTAGTTTGGGATCAGATGACCGTGTGTGAGGAATGTCCCAGGATATTTACTATACTATCTCTACAGTTTTTTTTAAGGTTAAGTTCTGAAACACTTCGACGCTTACATAATTTATTGCATAGCATCTGTCGAAGATGATGCGCTAAGCGATTTGTTTGTGCACTCTAAATGTTACATCTCGTCATACTTAGCATAATATATACGTATAGTTGTTTAGCTATAATGTCAAAGTATACCAGCTTTGATTGTTCACCAATATTACAGCGGCTTATGAATGTGTGGGAAATATAGACAGTCCTTGACCTACTGTTTGTTAAGTGTCGGTATCCCACGGATAACAATCACTATCTGACAAAATCGTAGTTTGATGAAGGCCTGGTGAGGAAGTAATGATTCTCTCGACAAAATTAAAATAAGCATTTTATAATAACAGTAATATTACCTTAAGAAAACTAAATAAAAAAATCAATACTTATTATAAATGCGAAAGTAACTCTATTTGTTTGTTACGAATACACGCCTAAACCACTAAACCGATCGCGATGAATTTTGGTACGCAGATAGCCAATGATATGGAGAAGGACATACTAGGCTACTTTTAATCCCAGGAACGCAGGTGATCCCGCGGGGGAAAGCTATATATTTATTACACTTAACGAACAAATAAACGAATACAGCGTTTTAGATGTACGTATCCATACAGATTATTTCTATATCAATGTTATCGCAAATGATTATGTAAATGTAAATTAATGTAACAATTGCATCAGTACATACAATAACAAACACGCACTTCAATGTGACCATTCGTCTCGTTATTTCATGGACATTTTAAAACTTAACAATTACGCAATTAAAAATGTTAACAGAGATTTCGGACACAAATTCACGCGGCCATGCTCGTCTAATTAACATAAGTCTTAATCACTTAATTAAGCAGTGTGTGAGTATGTATTAAAAGCGTAGCACCCACCGATCAAAGCACGTTGGCTAACCACTGGCATGTGGTTTTATTTTGTGTGTACACATTACAATTACGTTGGAAGTCGAGCGTTGAAATGCAACGTCTTTATCTATTTGGTTCACTTTAATGCTAGCGCGCGGTTTCACTTGCGTTCCCTAGCTTTGGCAATATGGAAAATACATTATTCATTATGCTTCCTATTAGTGAACGATTTTTCAGAATCGGATCAGTACTTGCGGTAACCGCTTACCATCAGCCGGGACGTACGCTTGTTTGCCAACTTAGTGGTATATACATTGATCCCTCAGATTATAGAACAAAAGGCAGATAGAGCGCGCGAAATATATTTAACGAAAAACACTTTCTTTTTAATAAACTTTGTTTAAACATAGCAAATACAAATTCAAAAGCGAATACCAGGTATGTGTTTTTCAATTTGTATTTGCTTTTTTGGCCTGACTTTCGTGTTCCGCTCGCTCCATCTGCCTTATTCTGTAATCTGTGCATTTATCCATACAATTTTAACGATTTTTTATGTGACTTAATGATATTTTAAACCAGTTTCATCAGTTTTTATAGCTTAAAGCTTATTTTAGAACCGGGATTTGGGATAAAACCGGGTGAAAGGTTTTATTGGCGTAGCTAGAGTCTTGGTTTGTCTCCTTACATTATTCTGGAAACGTTATTTTAACACCATACATTTGTGTTAAAAATTCTCTAGTCAAACATCGGGTCACGGTGGATTTTTCCGAACGGTTGGTCACCCCACAGAGAATCACCCTGTGGTCCGGAAGATTTGATAATTTTTTCCCTCTTATTATTATTATTTGGGGTTAAGTGGCTATTTCAAGTCTTTCCAGAGCTTGTATCACTGCGACCAGACTAGATCTATTGTGATCGCCACGTTAATTAAATTTCACTGCCAAGACCTGCAGCTATAATAAACTGCACAATATTCTTGGCAGGAATGGATTTTACTTCATCTAGGTGTAACAGGTGTTTCCCCAGATGTGTATTTCGTTTAGGCATAAGTGGACTGCAGTCACACAAGAGATGTAATGGTGTTTCATCTGCCTCACGGCAGAATCTGCAAAGCCTCGAGTCGTGAACGCTGATGGTGAACATATGTTTGTTCAATCCACAGTGCCCCGTTAAGGCTCTCACAAGTATGCGTAAGTTGTTTCTACTTAGAGATAATACCTCTATGGTAGACTTTTTATCAAAGGCCTTTATAAGTGCCTTGGAATGGTTCATTCCAGGAGCGTTTTTCCAAGAATCAATGGATGAGTTTACATATAGGTTCCTCATAATTAGTTTAGCCAGGCTTTTAGGTACACCACAAATTGGCTCGGGGCCATAAGGGGTCCCATTAGCTCCAGCTTTAGCTAGTTCGTCAGCTTTTTCATTACCGACGATTCCAGTGTGTCCAGGAACCCACCGTAACACAACCCTGTTCTTTTCGCCCAGGTGGTTTAGTAGGTCCATGCAGTTTTTAACTAGCTTAGAGTTAATTGAATCGGAGGCCAGTGCTAAGAGAGCTGCCTGGCTGTCCGAGTGGATATAGATTGTATGGTTGAAGTAGTCTTTCTGCAGGTTAGTGTCCGCACATTCAAGTATGGCGTGTACTTCTGCCTGGAATATAGAGGCATATTTTCCAAGATTCAGCTTTTTGCTGATTTTTGGACGCTCTCCATAAATTCCACAGCCTACATCAGATCCTGATTTGGATCCATCGGTATACCACTTGAGGCTACCCTCCACCCACGTGACCTTGTCATCTAGCCAGTCGTCACGGGTGGGTATTTCAATTTCGTAATGCTTACGAAAATTATTCTGAGGGATCATCATGTCTGAGACCATGTTCAGAATAGGAATTTCCAGTACTGAATCCTGAAGGGAGTTTAGTGCCTGGGAGAGCCATTTCATTCCCACCTGTGCGTGAATCCTGTGCATGGTTGTCTTCGCCACCTTCTCTACATGTAGATGCAGGGGCGTCAGATCTAACATAGCATCAAGGGCCGCTCCAGGGGAGGTTGACATGGCTCCAGTTGCCATAATACAGGCGGTCCTTTGAATCCCGCCTAATAAGGCAATTGTTGTTTTTTGACTGACTTTTTTACTCCAAGCCACAGAGGCGTATGTTATCAACGGCCTCACAATGGTGGAGTATAGCCATAGCATCATTTGAGGCTTGAGTCCCCAACGTTGACCTGCCATTCTGCTACATATTCCTAAGGCGATTTTCGCCTTATGTATTATGTTAGCGACATGACTGTTCCAAGTCAGCTTCTGGTCGATGGTTACTCCCAGATACTTGACTTCCTTGGAAAACTGTACACTTTTGTTATTAAGTGTCGGCATGACTAGTTTATCTAGGCACCGTTTTCTAGTAAATGGTACCAGAACCGTCTTGTCGGCATTTACCGATAGTTGGTTTTCTTTGCACCATCTACTTACAGTATTGAGCGCTCTTTGCATAAGGTACGATATGGTACTTTGGCAGAATCCTCGAACAGTGATTACAAGGTCATCAGCGTAGCCTTGCACATCTATACGAAGTTCCGCCATCTTATATAAGAGTTGGTCAATGGTCAGTGTCCAAAGTAGGGGAGATAGTACTCCTCCTTGTGGACAGCCTCTCACTACAGATACTTCAAGAGAAGTGCCATGCAGTGATACGGTATTAGATCTATTGGAGAGCATGGCCTTAACCCATCGAACAGTGGTGGGGTCCACATTTTTATGTTCCAGTCCCCCAACCAGACTGCTAGTAGGGGTATTGTCAAAGGCTCCCTCAATATCTAGAAAAGCACATAAGGCAATTTCTTTGTCCTCTAACGCCTTCTCTACTCTGTCAACAAGGTTGAGCAGAGCAGTTTCAGTGGATTTTCCACTTTGATAGGCGTGTTGAGTACAATGGATAGGATTCGTGGCTAGAACCATATCCCTAATATAGCTATCTATGATTTTCTCCATAGATTTAAGCAAGAAAGAAGTAAGGCTTATAGGTCTAAAGGACTTTGGTAAAGAATAGTCCTTTTTACCAGCCTTAGGTATAAATAGTACTTTTACCCTGGTCCATGGTTCTGGAACCACCCCCAGGGCTAAACTAGCTCTAAATATTTTAATCAAGAAAGGAATAAGGACATCCAATCCTTTCTGTAGCAGAATAGGTTGGATACCGTCAGCCCCACTTGATTTATAAGGTTTGAAGGAGTTTACCGCCCATTTTACCTGTTGTGGTCTAATGATCTGCGCCGCCCTGCGCCAGTCCTCGTTATGAGGCCTTCTGCAGACGGGCATTCCGGCATTTACTAGGCTCATAGCCTGAGCCCCAGGAAAATGGGCAGAAATTAACACCTCCAAGCTTTCCTTCTCGTTAGACGTGAAGGAGCCATCTGTCTTCCTGAGAAGACCTATTTGCCTAGGTTTTTCCTTGGCAAGAATTCTATGAATCCTAGCTCCTTGAGGCGTGTGTTTGACGTCCTCGCAGAACTTTCTCCAGGAAGCTCTCTTGGCCTTCCTTATTTCCTTATTATATTCTGTTAAGGCTTTCGTGTAGACCTCCCATTCCCGCGTCTTCTTAGCCTTATTAAATAGTCTCCTAGTTTTCTCCCTTAGTTTCCTAAGTTTTGCGCTCCACCAGGGGACTTTAGTTCTAGAAGTCTTTTCTTGTAGCGGGCAGCTATTCTCGAAGGCATTTGTGATGCCTTCAGAGACAATTACCGCCGCCATCTCAAGCTCTTCAGATGTTTTGATTCTCTTCGGACAGTCCTCCAGGTTCCGCCTTAGAATGTCTCTGTAGTCAGTCCAGGCGGTCTTCTTGGGGTTCCGATAAGTGATCGATTCATAGGCTAGCAAGCCTTTGATTTCGAAGCGGATATGTCGATGGTCTGACATTGAGGTTTCGCCACTAACATGCCAATCAAAAATATGAGAGGCCAGTTTGTTTGTGGCGAAGGTAATATCTAAAACTTCTTGTCTGTTGCTTGTGACGAAGGTTGGTTCACATCCTACATTCAGCACTCCAAGATTGTTTTGAATAAGATAGTCATATAATAACTCACCCCGATTGTTGACGTCGCTGCTGCCCCAGTCAGTGTGGTGAGCGTTCGCGTCGCAACCTACCACTAGCTCTGCGCCATGCTGCCGGGCGTAATCGACGACACGTCTCAGCTCCTCAGACGGATCGGATTTATCTCCAGGAAGATAGGCCGAGCACACAATTACTCTGGCCCCATCCCAACCCTTGAGATTAATAAACGCTGCTACCAGGTCGTCAAAACAAAGCTCTGGAACAGGTAAAAAATTAACATGTTTCGAAAACACGATGCAAGCTCTGGGCTTTACGCCGCAGGTATTATAAAGTACCTTGCCAGCAGCGTTGAGTCCCAGAATAGATTGGTTGCGCACCCAGGGTTCTTGAATGAAGGCGAGTTCTGCATGACCCTCAACAAAGCAGCGCTCCACGACCGCGGTTGCAGCTACGGCATGGTGGAGGTTAGCCTGGAGGATCCTCGCCGATTCTCTCTGGGGCGCCATTTATGGTGCAGCGGAAGGCCCGGGCTGCGCTCTGCCCCGTTGCGGACGATGACGTCCACGACCAGGCTGAGCCCTCCCAGGCTTCTTTTTCCCGCCCCGAGAGCCGCTATTCTGCCACGGGAGACTTGAGGGCCGTGTCGCCGGGAGGCGTTGGGGCACCCCGCTCCCACTGGTAGAAGCGACTGGGGCAGCGACCACTCCCGGGGGATTCGTAGGTTGTGGTAACACTACAGCCCCCGTGGATGCTTCCGCTGTTGATTTCGTGGATTCAGAGCTGCCCCTGATCCTAAAGAGTACTCTCTTGAAGCCAAAGACAGCCCTGAAATCCATTTCTTTTAGGGCTTCAACGGAGGGTTCATCCAAGGCCATGGTTACAGTGTAACCAGCCTTGTCCTCCTTACTGGCTAGGATACGCCAGTGCTCCGTATGAAGCCCTACATTTTGTACCCTCATAAGGTGGAGGGCATCCTCAATGGTGCTCACCTCCCCCTTGGGTATAAAAGCTATGCCAACCGTAGGCTTAGGCAGTTCACCCTCCGGGATTACGGAGAGCTTCGCCTCAGACCACGGTAGCAGCTTTGGGACCTCCCTTTCGATCCATTGCTGGCTCTCCTGATTTTCACAGGTTACGAGAAGCCAGCCTGGTTTATGAGAGAGTCCCAAAAATCTCGGTCCGACACCGCTTTCGTCCATCTTTATGATGGCGTAGTTAATAGCTTGTCGAACCAAGCGCATCTGATCCTCACTCATGGGACTCTCATTACGGATTCCCACTCGCGAGGCACCAGCAATTTCCCTAAAAGTCGGTTTAATTCCTCCTTCTAGGGAAGTTTTTGGAGCTTTTTTAAGATGCTCCCTGGGGGACTCTTCTTCCGACCGTGTTCTTTTAACCGCCTTAGGATAAACCTTAGGCGAGCCCACGGGAGGAAGTTTGTCCTTCGGAATCTCGCTCCACGGCTTCCGGCAGAGGACGAGGGCTTCATTTACTCCCACGTTCGCCGCCTTAAGCCGTTGGAACCTCTTCCGAGCAGCACCCGACAGTCTAATCCTGCCAGGTTTTGGTACTTCGCCACTAGAGATCGGCACCATGATCGGTCTGGAGTCATTTAAGTCTCCATCCGTCTCACGGCTCGGCCTCACAGCAGCGGAGGTGGATGTCGAGGGCGTTTGGAGTGCATCGAGCACTTCCGCCGACCCTTCAGGAGAGTTGACCTGGATGGAATCCAGGGCAGAAATAATATTTTTTAAAAATAAATCTTTAGTTTCTTGCATTTCTTATCCCACGAGAAGCTAGGGAACTAAATGTCACGACTGGCAGAGCCCCGCTTGTCCAGTCGAAGGGCAAAAATACTCCCCGAGTTGCCCCGGTTTCGAGGAGACACCGTTCGCGACTGAGCTACCCCTCAGACACGCATCCATCGGCACGGTACGAATTACACCTTGGATTGGAGACAGCAGATTTAGCCCTCGGCTAGAGAGATCTGATCCCGAAAACATCGAACACAAGTATCCAAAATCTTCAGGACCAAAAGTCGCTAACCGACGCCCGGGGTACACCGGCCCGCAGCCTTCCCATCCGGAGGGAATGAGACATTCCTTCCCGATAACAAGACTACGTTGGCACACGTGGAGGTACTGCTGTCAATTGTACCCCCAAATTTTTTCCCTCTTGCATCTGGATGTCTCATCTGAACTCAGATGTAATCAACTCACGCGATTTTGCTAATTACAAGTACCATGAAAACTTAAATGCCAAAAAAGGTATTCAATGTATTTTTTTTTAATATATTTGTTACTATTTTTATTAGTTGTTTGTTTTTGTTAACTAATAATAGCTGCTACAACATAATACATGAAATAAAGATGAAATTGTGACTTAGATTGACGCTAGCTAGAGTAAGTTTATTCACGGGAATTGACTTGGTTTCAATAATAATAATAAAATGTCACATGAAGTGACTAAAGTTTTAAAAGTATACTACAAGGTAGCTCATTACATATTTTTTAGTTTTTATTTATGGTCTAATTTCGTCGTACTGGGACCGGAAAGGCATTGCGTCTATTTTAAGCAAATTTTTTGTAAGATTATATCTTACGAGCAAAATAAGGAAACTAAGTGGGAACTGGATCTGTCTTCATTGTAAGCACCTTTTATAGTTTTATCAGATTGGTCTCTGCTATGTAAGTATCTAAATAAAAACCAGCCAAGTCCGTGGGTACGGTCGGTATTACCACCTCATTTTACGAAAATAATGAAATTCGGTAATATTACACTTTATTGTATGCGTTAGTGATTTATTTGAGATCTTCAGATGTGATAGGGAACAGTAATTGTTAAGCATTTTGTATAAAATTGAACACAAAATAATAAAAATTGATCGCATATTCGAAATCATGGTTCAAAGGGATGGCCTCAAAGTTAGGTACTTCCCATTTTATCTTCCATAATTAATTTGAATTCCAAGGTTATCAAGTTGGTATGCCAAATTTTAATCATCTACGTGAAATACCTAATCTTTGCTAAACACTGTGATAGACAGAGCAAAATAAATATACATATTGTGCCAGTAACCTTTTGTACGGAACATCTGCGATCAGTTGATTTGTGGCTCATTATTGTATCAATAGGTCACTTGGAGGTGAACAGTCTAAGCTAACCGCTTGTTGACTTTTGAGGGACAATTTTACTTATAAAGTTTGTTATTTTGTTTCATAACCGGATTTTGATGATTCATTTTGTAATTATTATTATTTATTATTATTAGCCTATACTGTCCCACTGCTGGTCAAAGGCCTCCCTTTCCTTTTTCCATACTTCTTGGTCGGCTGCAACGCTGAACCAGTTCTTCAGTTCAAAAAGAATATTTTGTAATATTTGAAAATAAAAATTACTTTCATTAAATTCAATATAAAAACTGAAACTCATATGCGACATATAATTCATCTTTATTTAGATACATATTAGGTACTCTTAGTTTTTACAAAAGAGTTTAAAATAAAATTATGAAATTAGGCCCCCTCGGCATTGTTCTGAAGATGCTGGCAACAACTGAAACTGTATTTAAATATAGCTTCTTACTACCAAGAAAGTCTAGTATTAAAAATAGTTGCACTAAATGACAAGAAGGCTGTACGTCTTTAGTTCATTCGCCTCACAGAAAAAAACTTTAAAAAAAAGCAGCAATATCCTTTCCTGTAGCGAGCAAATACAAAGGAGGTGATCAGGGTACGTTGGCAGGTCTGCTTAAGCTGGTCATGTATAAGTAGATACGCTCACCTAGCCTTCGCTTGTATGACCTTACATCTAGTGAAATTGAACCGGTACAGCATGTATTGTATACCGGTCTCAATTCACTCCGGTGCGGAATTATACACGCAATGACTTATTTCAATAACCATTTTCTCCATTAATGCAGATAATTAACCCATTACCGCGAAACCTATCACTAGATGGGTAATTTGGTAGGAATTATATTATTAAGTATGGTACATTTTCACTTACTATTTCGTAATAGTTTTCATTATTACTAATGGTGCGTCCATGTTTGGCGAACTGAGCACGAGCCGAGCTTCGAACGAGCACACTGCGAGCACGATTCGCGTAACATGGACGGTCTGTCGAGCCTCGAACGAGCGCGATTGTCAGTTTTTTCACGAACGAAGGGATTCGTATCGTGCTCGTTGTAGGCTCGTTCGTGGCTCGGCTCGTGCTCGATTCGCGTAGCATGGACGCACCATTCGATGTAACGGGGTGATAGTATGGAATCATTTTATTTGATAGAATGGATAATCATTTAACCTGTAAGACTGTCGTCAATGACGGTACGTACTCAATTCCAGTTTATCTTAAACCCTTTCGATCTATGAAGCAACTATACTTAAAATGTTTCTTCTTTTAACTTCTTGAAAATAGACTTGTACACTAAGTTGTGCTCGTAAATATTAGTCTTAGCGTGTCATATTTTTTTCCGTCAGTCTTCACATTTTTAATAACCGAACACAATTATAGATAGATAGATAATACTTTATTGTCACACCAAAAAGAAAAGAAAGAAATTCAAACAAAACTGAAAGTGCTACAATGGGCGGCCTTATCACTAAAAGTGATCTCTACCAGGCAACCTTTGGATGTAGAGGATTAAAAATAAACATTAAAATACGGGGGTGAACAATAAAACCAAAACAAAGTGAAGTAGGTATGTGCCTAGTTTAATTGAGGATGGCATATTTGTTCGGCGTAAGCACCGGTCGGTCATTGCCGTTATCCCTCAGCTTCCGCGTACCGGCGAGGCTTGTAAGAAATTGTACGGAAATAATACTCGCTTCCGACTTCGATAATTGGATTTTTATTCGATAAAGTAAACGTGATATGAATCATAGCGCTTTTTATATTATAAACGGCGACAGGGTCTCCGAGCGAGAGTAAGCGTCCGGTAGAGCTTCGCAACTACCTTGAGACGAATAGAACCCGGTGTGACGTAGTGTGATTATGTTTTGCTGAACCTAATCTCAATCTTATGATCTTATGTTTATGCAACATAATATTTAGAAACCTAAAAGTATTAGGAGCATGATTAATCAATAAAGTTCCTACTGTATGAAAATCGGGAACTAATGCAAGGGAAGCATAATGCACGAGAGCGAGGCAAGAGCAGCGCCCGCGCTCTGCCCGCGTCGGGAGGCGATCACCGCGCGTCGCGGATGGTTTGCGTGAGAGTCTCTCCACGGGCGAAAGTGATCGTCAACGTCATGTGTTGCTTCATCGATCTGCCTGCACTTGCGCGGAATCCGCATGCGTAATACACCCACGCTCCGATTTTTGCTAGCAATTTCTCACGATCAAATCACGTTTGCAACTATTGCACCGTTCGACAATGATAGTTTTATAGTTGTCTAGCCCATTTCCACATAATTTCTTCTTGCACACCGTCGTGCAATTTTGCCAGGCATAATCCATATCTATGCAAATTGCCAAACTCTGACGAAATAATCGACTCATGAAAAATGTTTGCATGCCTACGCACGTGAATATTGGAAACACAATTAAAACGATGCTCCTTCATAAGAATGAGCTTTTGAAATCCTCATGTAATAGCAATGCACAGGTAGGTAGATGCAAACAATAAGCTGGGAATGCGATGATGAAACAAATAGATGACTCACAGTTCCTTGTGTTGGGTCGCGAGTGTTGCGACTCGTAGGCGCTACGACCAGATGTCGTCTTGCTGACTCACGGAGCACTGACTCTTAATGCAGTAACGAAATCGACTTTCGTAACTTATTATCTAGCTAGGTAATGATCTCATAAAGGCCTTTTTCATTGTTTCAGATGTTTGTTAGTCTGCACCTTCTACCGGGCGACCGCCGACGTCGACATCATTACGGAACCTCGGCCCGGGGAGGAATACGTACTAGTTAGCTCAGGACAACAGACACCCTTGAGAAACTTTGAAACGTCACACAAGATTCCTGAGAAACATCCAAATCATCGCATTTTCAAACCAGATGAGAACGAAAAAATCACAAAAAAACTTCATAGTGGTAAAGTCAAACACGCTACTGAAGGAATCATTGCTATTGAAGAGGATAAAAAAGCGTTGTTAAGAAAGGGACAAAAAAACAAAGTTCCAGAATCGATAGAAATCGACGTACCCGTATCAAAATTGGAGGACATCAAAATCAAAGAAAACGTGCATGATGTTGAAACGAACCCGAAAATGGCGGTTGACTTGGAAGCTATGTCTGAATCTGGAAAATTGACCAGTTCGCCGGGCACCACTACTCAGAAACCAGTCTTGACCACAGCCCCGCCAGCAACCACACAAGCATACGACTATATTCCGATAAATTTTGATACGATCGATGACATCAATAGTGGTTTGCTATCATCCAGCGTAAATCTTGAGTCTGCTGGAACTGAAAATAAACAGCACTCGCGAATTCAAGTTAAAAAAGGTCCAAATGGTCAAGACTACGAATATGAATACATCTATTACTATTACGATGAGGATGAAAAGGACGTAAAAGGCAAGGAAAAAGTTTCAGCGACTACCGCATCTTCTGTTCATAATTCACACGATGGACCGCAGAAGGGTGAGTCTGAGAACCATATTGCTAAAGAGAGCAAAACAAGAAATAAATACAGCACAATCGATAGATCTGGAGCTACAACAGCAGCGACACCCGATACTCAAAATGAAGTTCTCCCAACGACAACCAGAGGTCGAGGAAGAGGCCGCAATATTGCACCAGCACCAGTTGAAGAAGAAGCTGAGGAGGATATCAGGTAATAGCCTAATCAAAATATATTTAATATTTCAGCTTTATGTTAAGCTTAATAATAAAATATTTTTTAACTATATTAATATTATTTCAGTGTCAGGTTACCGTCAAGCACTCGTTTCCCCCCTCGTGGCCGAAATCTGGCATCCATCAGTTCCACCACATACGTACCAGAAGTATCCTCGGAAACTGTTAGGCACCGCGGTCGTGCTCAAGTTGACAATGTCGCTGATGAATCTATCGGCCAGACGAGAAGCAGAACCCGAGCTCACATCAGGTACGTGTGTCTTTGACAAACTGAAGTTTGCAAAGTTAACTTGTTTCTAACGATATGTGTTTATTGTTTTCAGACGTCCAAGTTCTGAACTAGTAGACTTGGACAGTTTCAAAACGAATTCCGGAGACATCCCCTCTCAATACAAGGAGCCTCCGACCAGATATTCCTCAGAGAGCAGAACTACTACTGAGGAAATCCCCGAAGCTTTGCCCACAGCCAAAGAACCGTCCCATACCAAAGAATCCGCAAGGGAAGGACACAGCTTATCTTCCGGAATCAGATTCCAGGAAATATTGGATGATTCCAAACTACCTTCTGATTATAAACAAACGACAACTTACGAGCAGGATACAACTGAGTACACCACAATGACTGCCATGGAGAAGGTAGCTCTTGATCTGTACGCGTACCTAGCTGGTGAAAACTTGAACAATGAGGTAAACCCTACGAGCGGAGATTTGATTAACTTTGATGGAACGACGACCGTCGACGAAGACTTGTGGACGACCGAGGCTTTAAGTACGACAGAAGAAGTGACGACGCCGACGACAACTACCACAACTACAACAACAACTACCACAACTACTCCGGCCCCAACGACTACGACCACCACCACAGCCGCACCCACCCGCCCATCTAGGTTCAAGGGACGCCCTGGAGCTCGCTCCAGACTCTCCTCCACCACCGCCGCCGCCTCCGCAGCCACAGAAGCACCTCAAGAATCATCCACGAGAACAAGAGGTAATTTGACATTGCAGTGCATACACTGGAGCGATCTAACCGCTTCACCGTGAACTACATTTTAAAAATCCTGTTCTAGATTTGCAGGCCCGATTGGCGAAAGTCCACTGCAACGTTATAAAATACAAACCAGTTAATTGTGTGTTGTGTCTCGACATCCAGTGTTGATTGTTGTAGACTCGATACACGCGGTGCAGCTATGTTGCATGATTGCAGTAATCATGTTATCCATTCATCACCTTTAACATACTATGAACGGTTTGAATTACTCTTTTTAATGAAAGAGATTGTAGACGAAGATATTATTATTCCAATTTCTCGTTTCTAATAGAAGTTAAAATATTCAAGTCACTATCATTCAATTCGTTTAGACTGATAGCTTGTACCTAGAATAAACTGGAAATAATAACTGCATTCTAAAAACATGGCCACTGTTCTGTTCACCATTTAATGTCACCACAATCTCGAATAGTTAAGCAGTGGCGGTAATATGTGCGAAAGCTATATTTTAATTATTCATATTATGTTGCTTTGCGATTGTTTTTGTTGCGAAAACATTATATTATATGTATGCATTTCATCAAACATTAGCGAATGTTTCATTGTCATTAAAAAAGGAGAAAGTGCTATGGTTTCAGGTTACCATAAATCGATTGATTCTAAATCATTTTCAACTCAAATATTTTTTAACTAATCTATGTGTCTACGTTTCAATATGATAATTAGCGCCAGTCGACCCTGAAGGCATAACCAATTTCTGTTAGCATATATATATTTAGTGTAAGATAATCTGGTCCAGCAGCTATGCAATTAACGAGTGTTTGTGGTCAGGTCGTTTCGGAAAACCTAATGGCGGCCGTAGGACCACGGCAGCCGTCGCCGCCGCCGCCTCCACCGCCGATGGTTCCACGCCTGCAACCGACAAACCAGCCACACAGCCAAAGGTTTGCATCTCATTATTTCTTAACCACTCCTTTATTCTAGCGACTCTGGCGATTAGTTTTAAGCGAACTGTTGATTTGCAATGCGAATTGTTTTACTTATGAACTAACTACGTAATGATTATTTCAATGACGGTGTCTTGATTTAAGAAATCAGGTTTCAAGGCGCAGTAAAAATTAAGCAATTTTTTTACAGCCTAGGAAATTACGAACACTAGTCTATCTATGTGTACAATAACGAGAATGTATGTGTAGAACAATAGACGTAACATTGAGTAACTCACAAAACAATATGTAATAAGTAGTATGAAACGAGTCAAAAGGTAAACGCCATTTCTTAGCAAAAGTGTAATTTTAAATAAAAACTTGGTGTTTGCCTCTTGCACTTCTTGAATTCGTTGATAGTGTATCTACCATATATTCTTTAGCTTTTTTTGTGGTCGCATTCTCTCGACTTTGAATGGGAAGAAACAGCAGTGCGTAGATTGTGTGGTACTCTTCACAACATAAATCATGTTTTTGCAGGCGTTCGGTAGACGAGGACTGTTTTCTGGGCGCACACGCCCGAGCTCCACATCTGCTGCGCCCGCGGAGGACGACAGCAGTACCAGTGAAAACCCCGCGCCCAGGTCTTTTCCTAACTATACTAATTAAATATTAAATATTTTAAGCAATTCGAAGTCTGTACAGTTGGAATTAAGACATAATTTTGATGTAAGCCCAACAGAGAGCCGTGAATTTGCTTTCCCTAAAAAGCTTAACTACTTATTATTTGACGATAAAGAATAATTGCTATATCTAAAACATAAGGACTTTAGCTGAATCGGAGCAAATAATAAGAGTGTATGTATAATTTCTACCATACCTCTCAAGAACACATCAATTAATCAAATCATCTCAATGATGTAGCAAAGTTCTTCAATTCCTTCTAATTATTGACAACTTTACTCAAATCCATCACTGATCCTTCAGAGCGCGTCTCCGCCCTGGCCTAAGGAGGACTTCCACCAGCACGACTGCTGCTAGTTCCGCTCCATCTGAGGACACCACCGCACCCAGCGCAGGCTCCGGAGAAGTATCTGAGACCACTCCTACTCCATCTAGGACTCTTGGGTAAATTGTCTTATCAGTAAAAGCTACTTTCTGAGCTGGTGTTAGTGTTCATTGTTAGTGCTTGGATATATTAAAAATTTGGAGTTTTAGAGCAAAACTGAAAGATTTAGAAAAAAATACCACACATTAGTTTGTAGTAGGTATATTAAAAGAAAAAAAAGAAATGCAGCTAATTTGGGATTTATTAAGTAAATTCACTATCTCACTAATATTATAAATGCGAAAGTTTGGATGTTTGTTACTCAGTCACGCTTCAACAACTGAACGCATTTGAATGAAATTTGGCACGCTGATAGAACATGTTCTGGATTAACACTTAGGGTACAATATATCCCTCGGGTATGCGGGTGAAACCGCGGGGCGCAACTAGTCAATAATACCCAGACAAAGTCAGACAATGACTGATTGAGGTAAAAATGTGTAGGTGTCTTAGCCAAACTGCTTCTTGACTGCTTGTTGATTCTGAATGATCCGTTCAGAGTCTCGGTCAATAGCGATATGTTAATTAATTATTTGCACAATAACAATTATTCGAGTCACTCGTTCGAGTGTCTCGAATGCAGATTACTGCATACATTTTCTATATCGGATTGCACTGAAAATTCGTTTGTAAATTCCCTTTTAATAATCGTGTCTATAAAAGCAATGATATGATATCACTGCGTGCAATACATTTTAAAAATAACAAAAACTTCTGTTTACACCTAATTAGGTACAAATTATTATAATAATATATTGTTAAGAAATAATATACTTTTGGCTATAACATTAAATTAATCACACAGTTGGCATAAATTAATTTAAATAACAACATAATTTATGTTTAGTTCTAGAATGAATGTTTTGAATAATAAAATAAATAGAATGTCACATTATATTCCATTTATGATCGTTAATATTGAGTAAACATTGCAACATTTGCTCATTTTATTATTCGTGGTTCTATTTGCATACTGTTGAAAATTAATGTTCATTAATATCACAGTTAATTAAATAAAATTGTTATATAAACTACAGTCGCGGCAGACCCGGCCTGAGGCCCGCGTCCCTGCGTCCCGGCCCCAGGCTAAACTTAAGGCCCAACCCTCGCATTAGGCCTGGTGCAGCCACACCGGCCCCTGAAACATCTGATGCCCCTGCTGAGACCTCCGCTCCTGAATCTCCCGCCACAGACGCTGAGCAAGAGGTAACAAACATTATATTATAAAATTAAGTTGCACAGTAGCAGAATAATAGATGACCTCACACGTCATAATGGCAAAGGTCAGAGTGACTGCAACATGTCCTCGGTCGCATTTCTTTGCGACATTTACTTGTCAATGTCCTTATTAGCATCTGTAAAAACTTAATGCTTTTGTTCCTCAACTGTACCTATCTAGTTTTGAATCTTTATGTCTAAAGTATTAAGCTTGTTAATAGATTAACTTCTCATTTAGCCACTACAAATAACTTTCACGAATGGATTGGTTGGTAATCGTTGCATGTAACATTTTTGTCAAGTAATTAAATGCTTAATTAATTCATTACAATCTAATTAATGGAATGGTTTGCTAAGGATAGGAAGTTAGAAACCGTAGCTTCCGACATTGTGTTATTATTAGACGATATGGCTTCTCTATGAATGTGCAGTATTATAAGCGGGGTCTTATATTTCAGAGCCTTGTTATTAGAACAATTGTATCATAATTAAAAAAAGGGATTTTGCTAGTTCCTTGGATACGTACGCACGGTTACAGATCAAGCTATAATTTTCCAATATAAGCTGACCTCTCAATGTACGGAAATCCTATACAATGCGAGATCAGCTTATACAGGATATAGCTAGATGTGTAGCCAAGTGTATGAGTAATACCACGTATCAACGTACTAAGTCAGCTTACGATCGTAAGGGTTTCAGAGCCAAGCGTAGAACTTCTGAGTTTTGGTATTGCTTACGGATTTACCTAACATCATTTTGAGAGAGAAAGAGGCCTAAAAAGAATATGAAGGCTACTCTACCACAGACAAACATTACAAGCCTAGACATAATATTAGATTATAATGCTAAAGTTATATTAATTCAAATTTCGCTGGCTCATATATTTTGAACTCTAACCAATACTACGAGTAGCAATTAACCGAGTATTAGGGTTTAGCAAACACTTCATGCGTAATAAAAGAACGGGACGCATTAAAAACATTCAGGCGTTTATCTAGAAAATAATGGCAAGGCCAATGTTACCACTGTAGGATGAAATAAACATAATTAATTCTCAGGGTTCATCACCAACACCTGCGCCGGAACAGCCGCGCGGTGGCCTGAAGATACGCAATCGATTACAAGTGGCACCATCTCCCAAACCTCGCGTAGCTGCCACTCCAACTGCCCGTCGCCCCAACCCCCTCCTGAAGAGGAAGCAGGCTTCTACCGAGGTATGTACCTGGTACACTTTCTTTGATCCTTGTCGTCCAGGGGCGTAGCTTCCGCCGTATCAAAGATCCGGGGCCCCCGGGCTTCAGAATTCGCTATTGGTCCAATAGTAAAAGTTGTTCAGCATGACTAACCCAACATAGGTTTCGAAAATATGCCATCTCGACATCTTCACCTGTTATAATACAAGTTAGAAAGGAATCTCTTTTTTCCCGGGTTAAGCGGGCTTACCGGCTTTACCCTCCATGTGGGCTTCGCCGCAGTCATGTACAAGGGCAACAAAGGCTTAACAAATTTTGATACATGGCCCTCTAGGGCAAGCTACGCAACTGATGTCGTCAGAAAAATAAAGATATTACTCTTGATAATTAGCAAATACCATGATTAAAAAATAAAGAATAAACTATTGTTACGTTCCAATTGTCAATTCGTCTCACAATCACGCTAAATAAACTGTTGATAATTAATTGACACGGCTTAGCCGCTTATCATTAAACAAACAACATTGAACGTTTATCAGGCAACGACCGAGGCTGCAAAGAAGATATCGACGGAGACGACCGAGGAGAGTACCAGTGGTGAGATCAGCGAGTCTGAGACTGAAGCTCCGGCGGCGGAGACTACTCCAGCGCCGCCCCTGAGGGGTCTAGACGCGTTGATCGCGCGGAGACGCGCCGCAGGCGGCCCCGGCGCCCGGCTTGGCAGGCCCGCGAGGGGCGCCCACGGCCCCAAATAACCACCCTACAATACCTTATTACTGGTTCAACCATGGAGTTAGAATATAAATAGAGCAACTGCATTACAGTACGTGCCGTGAGCACGGGTATGGCATGAACTGCGCGTACAGTCGACGACATAATTACACTTTGTGAAATTCAAAACCAATTTTCTCGCACTGTATTGATTCAAATGTTAAAATATTACACTTATATGTTAAAAGATTCTATCTCATACGTACAATCGATAGTTTAAGAGAAAATTGTTGTTTAATTTACCTATGTATACCTATTTATATCCTCGACTGTACATAGTAAAATACATGTAATTAATGGCAATTTCTCGTTTTTTATCGATACTCAGAGAAAAAATTTCAATGGACTGTCTGTGTGTAAATCAACTAGTGTACAATACTGAATGCATCTATATGGAAACTGATCACGTTTCGCACAAGGTAACGTTGTTAACGCTATCACTCTGTAATACTCTAACTCTATGGGTTTAACATAAAATGACATGATACTATAAAACGAACTGAAGATGCAAATGTGATACATTCAGATGAAGTCGCAGTAATCAGTTACCGTTGCGTGTGGCAATGTTACTCATTACTTGTATTTCTTCCTAATGTCGATAATTTTTATAATTTTCCATAATGACCTTTACTTAAATATGATAATGACACGATTGATTTCGTTGCTAACCAAATGGCGGCGATAAAGTCTAATCAAATCGTATAATTTAGATTGAATTGTATTATCAGTTCTTTCAACACATTTAATTCTTCAGTGATGTTCACCAAACACGACATGTCATTAAATTTAGTCAATTTACACCCCAAACTATGTAGATGATAACGTCATAATAACTACTTAATTTCAGCAATTTATTTTCAATTGTAGTTATAATAATGTTTCTGTAATTAGAAGTTTAATTTCTAGGAATTCTAACGTAACTGTTCTAAGTATGAGCCAATAGGTGAAGTAACTAAAGTACTTTTTGACATTTAATAAACACGTTATGTACATATTAGTGATAAATATTATGGTTACGAGTAAGTTCCCCGTTTCGATGACGTAGCAAGCGCCTCCCGTGTGGGACAGTCCTAAATGTTTAAGCCAAATTGAAAATACGAACGAAAAAGTCCACAACAACGGGGCGACCTCTCAAGTGTCTTGCTCAATTTAATAATGCTCTGATTGTATTGAAATAAAAACAACTTGATACACCGCGTACAATCGAAACGACATATCTATAAATACTCTTCGAATGGATAACGAAAGGCATGGTACTTTAGAAGGTTAAGAAAACCAGACAAAAGAAAATACACCAAAATAAAGCTGTAACAAAAGTGCCTTAGGTTATTAAATATATAATTATGTATAGTATAGGTACTGTAAGAATGTCGGTGGCCAAAACCAATTAAATAGATGTAATTTATAATTTGCCTCTTTATATAATTATGCACCATACGATGTGCATGAATACATTCTCATTTGCCACTTATTAAGGTTACTATTGTATTTTTATAAATATTTCGCATTTTTCTGTAGTTCTCGTCGAAAATTATACTCATTTTTTTTCTTTATTTATTATGTTAAGCGATGACCTTAATTTAGGGCTGAGTAGAGGAGTGGTTAGCGTTATTTACCATCTACAATCATTGATTTGACCTCAAACGTCTGCTGCAGCACTGACTGATAGTGCCATCGTGATATGTTTTGTATCTTTCGTAAGTGTGATAATAAATTTATTATTAAGATAACATGTTTTGATCCTTTTTATTCCCTTTTCATCATCATCCGTGCATCCGTCAGTCTGTCAGTCGGCTGTATCTCATGAACTGTAATAGGAGGATCGTACCGTAAGAACCGTAATTTAAATGTTTACAGAGTGTGTATTTCTAATGCCGTTATAGCAACTAATATCATTTTCAATAAAGTTGGGTAAGCAACAACGGTTCCAAATTTCAAACCAATAGCATTAATGGTTGCTGCAATGTACCGCTATGATAGACTGACAGACAGATAGACGGATGGAGTGGCACCAGGAGGGTTCCTTTGTACCGTTTTGGTTGTGAACCCTAACAGCGCAAGGTGAATTTAAACAAGTTTTAGAAATATATTCAATTTCATCTTAAAAAATAAGCAAAAGTAAATAAAATAAAAAAGAATTATCAAAATCGGACTACTCTGTCAAAAGTTATGCGTGATCATACATAAAAAAAAAAAAAAAAATACGCGTCGACTTGTAAACCTCATCCGTTTTTTCGTCGGTTAAAAATCACTGTTGGTGTTGGTTAGTAATAACTGTAATAACAAAAGAGAATGTCACCTTAAATGTGTCATAGTACCTATCTAAGTAATATAAACCAATTAAAAAGAGACCATATCGTCCCCGTAGCGCGAGAATTAACTAAGTCGAGTTAAGTAATTATTTTTTTATTGTATAATATGAATCAGCTTTTCAAGCTCTTTATTTCTGTCTAACTCTCATTTTTGTAGGTGTCATAGTTTTTGAGTTATAAAATTCGAAAATTCACTAAGTTATGATTATGGACAATATCATGTAAAGAGAAAATTACCTAATTAAGTTAGTTATTTTACATTTCAAATTAAATTACATAAATAGGAATTAAAATCAATTAATTAGTTTTTCCCTGATTTTTTTGTTGTATACCTTGCTCTCATAAATCACTAAACAGATTTAGATAGTTTGGAAATCAGTAGTTCGGTTCAACATTTGGATGCGAAAATTAACTAACTTGGTTTGTTGATTTCTCTGTCTCAATTGAAATATAATTCATACAAAAACAAAAATGCGAAAATCCCTTACACAGTTTTAATTATTTTTATTCTAGTAAAATGGGTGACATTGCTTCTGTTTCAAATAGTAATGATATTATTTTAGTTAATATTTGTAAGAATTTGGTGTTGAATTAGTAGTTTAGGTATTTTTCACGCGCGACTTGGTTACTTTATGTGTGCAGTGCGGCGTGAAGGCGGCAGTTGGTGACTTTTATTTTCACGTATGTGTTGAAGTGTGCGTACGCGTTTCTTTTGCCTCCACACGAATTAGTCATTTTATGAATACAGTCGAGCCAAGTTTTTATTCAAATATAATAAATAGACTTGCGTTTGGCCACTGACTTACCCATAAAGGACGATTAAGATGCCTAAGATGGAGCACGCTTACCCAGAAGAAACCTATTCACTCTGACCTTGAAAGTCTCTAGATTTTAAGAGTCAGGAAACCAAGCCGGAAGCAAGTTCCACACCCTTGGTGTCTGCAATAAATGAGGATGCAAAACGTTACGTCTGTAGCTTTAGTATGTCAACAACGTACGGGTAAAAAAAAACCCGGCGTCTTGTTGTTCGGTGTAAAAAAGGGATGGTGGAATAAGATTGAATAATTCCTGCGCACATTCTCCAAAATATATCCTCTAGCTAGACTCTAGAAATCTCTAGGCAAGCAACATTTCTTCGATAGTCAAGGCCCCGATGAGTCTCTTGACATGGCGATCTTTTAAATCAATGGTGTCAAGCTGGTGCTTAGCGGATCCATCACAGAGATGGCATCAGTACTCCATGTACGATCGTACTTTTGCTTGATAAAGTTGTAGCAAATTTTCAGGCATGAAGTACCAAAGGAAATTAGACAGAATACCCAGCATCCTAGCAGCTGTTTCTGCCTTTGACTCAATAGAATAGCTAAAGCTAAATTTGGCCGTAAAGGTCAAGCCGATCACTTAAAGGCAAGGATATATTTTGAATTGTAGAGGCTGTTTGAAAGGACTCCATTGGCGGTGTAAATTCTTGGTGGAGTTAAAAATTACCAGATTGGCTTTGCCCTAATTGGAGGTTGCCTATAAGGTCATATCCAAACGCTTTACCATGGCCTCTTGCAACAATTGGATCTTGTGCATCAGTGCTGTCGTACTCAACAGATCGTTAATCTGAAGCATAAATAAAGTTGCAGAGAGAACTGAACCAGGGATTGATTGCCAAAAGGTCCGACAGGCACCCGTCTATCTATAGACTGTTAACTCAGGAAATCGGAAATCCAATCGCACAGGCCACCAGGAACTCCATATGAAGGAAGCTTACTTAGAGGGCTGGTGTGCCAGTATCTTTCGAAAGCCGTAAGTGATAAATCAAATCAAATCAAGCGAAGGATATTTATTTCAAATAGACCTTCGCAGGGACTTATGAATAATCTGACTCTAAAACTCTTATACCGGTTCGGAAGGTTGCATTTGATGAGAAGAGCCGGGAATAAACTCAGCAATTACTCTTTTCAAAACAAGCTTAGATTCATAAAATAATATTTACATTCTAATCGCACTGACAACAATTGCGTGCCCCGGCGGAAAAACTACAAATTAGATTGTATCGATATTTAATAAGTAAATAGCAAACTTAAGTAGACCAGCCTCTAAAAGCAGCACCTGTTCAAGTTAAGTTGATGGAGCTTTAAAAATCTAAGAGATAATACCTTGATAGCAAGCTTAGAATAACAACAACAACTTAAGCTTTAAATTTAGGAGCTTTATAAAGAGCAACTAACAATATTTATTGGAAGATATTTGGCAGCTAATTGAAATGCAAGAAAAATTAGTGTATGATCAGCACTCACTATGATGGAGCTGATCGACCAGAACAAAAGAGGAATATGAAATGCATATTTTAATAAAAATGCGGCACGAGACTTAGGAATCTGACTAACTGCGGTCTATTTCTGATAACGTAACATAATCAACGATTTTTTACAAACAATACCATCTTTAAGGCTTACGCTTAGGCTTACCAGAGGTATCCGAGGCAAAAAGAAAGATCTTTTGAATAACTGCTTATCTTCAGGCTGGTCATACACTTGTTTGCCACCTTGGTAGTATAAAAAACTATCTCAAAGGGGGTAATTCCCCAAGAGCTTCATCCATGGTACGAATTTTACCTTCATGTAATGATTTTGTGGAGATGATTTCAGAGCCTGATGGCGAGGAAGAAGAATAGGATGCCCTCTGCTAAAGTTTGATGGTCTTTTTAGGCTTCCGCACATAAACGGTACCAACGGGACCCTATTACTAGGCCTACGCTGTCTGTCGGCCGTTCCGTCCGTCGTCGTACCTTCAGTGGGCTATATCTCATGAACCATGATAGATAGACAATTAAATTTTTCACAGAATGTGTATTTCTATTGCCGCTTAAACAATAAATAATAAAAATGAAATAAAACTTCAAATTAAAGGGGGGCACCATACAAGATACGTCTTTACGGAACCCTATGTGTGTGAGTCCGACTTGCACTTGGCTGGTATTTTATATTTGATTAATTTTATGCATCAGGGTTTATCTAATTTATGTATTGATTGCTCAATTGTGGTATCGATTTGTTGATTTTACTATTTTCGTTCATTTATGTGATTATTAATGGAGATTTTTAAATATAGGTAACTGCAAAGGTATTTGCAAACGAAAAAGACTTTGTTTTATTTTAATTTCCTTTAAAATAATAAGTTATAATTAAATTACAGTAATGTGATACAAGTTAGGTAATATTCACCGAACGTAGCTTGTGTGCTAATGGTAAGCTCTAGTTTACTTAACTTAAGTTAATTTCTTTAATATTAGCCTATTGCCGTGAGAAAAATCACTAACTCAGGTCGATGATTAACTAACTCGAAGTTATGGCAATAGATAAGTAAAGTAAAATTCATTAAATGTTTATTTTATTTATACCTAATTAAGTTACGGTTTTTTACCCACCATTTTTATTTAGTCAAAAACTTTACAATATTTCCTTCAAAACGAGAAAAGAATTTCGAAAATCTGTAATACCTGTAAAAAGTTAGGGCCATTTCAATTTTCCAAACTTTCAAACGCGATTATCTCAAAACACACTTTTTAGACTTAGTTAATTCTCGCGCTACGGGGACGATATTTGTGATACCAGCAACTAAGAATTCGATGTTACGAATGACACGAAAGAGCTCACGCAATATTTGTAACACAGAGTAAATATTGTTGTTACACTTAAACTGAATTGATCCCTGACTCGGAATGGAATCTCACTATCAGTAGGTACATGTCTCGTTAGTGATGAGTTGCGCTGATTTCATCAGGTTTTTTATTACCCTATCTTCTAATGTACAGTCGCGGAACGAAAAGGTTCGTCACCTTAGAGTTGGTTTTCGCTTGCACCAAATTGCAAGAATCACTTTTATTATATGTACCAACATATTACCAGTGAGGTTCGTAACAGGAAGTAACAGTGCTGCTAAAATTTACATAAATGTGACATTTGCTATCGAATAAGGTTTTGCTTGTTTTTACATCACGTCAAACACAATTTATGGCTTTTGCGGAATAAAATATATGAATAATTTTCTTCAATGATGACATTGCCCTATTTTCAATTTTAATTTGACATAAATAACAATAGCCGGTTAAACCAACAAGAAGGTTTTAGTTTATTAAAACATAAAATAAAAATTATTAAAAGAAACAAAAACCCGACTGCGTAAAACATTTTTTATTCGTAGACGCCATATACATATAACACTCCCACAGTTAAGAAGAATCTAACGACACCTGATATGTTTAAATCCATCAAGCCGTTTAGGCTGCAGAGCATGCCAAAGAAATAATAACCTCCTTCCATAACCCTCCTTCCGGGCCAGTCGGGTAAAAACAATCTTGTTGACAACATAAACAGTCGAACAAATTTGATCTGAATAATTTTGTACTTTGATAACGAACAGTTTAATCATTATTTTCTCTAATTCAGTAGTCTATCTATTCAGTTTCAAAAGGTAATATGTGCTCGTGATACGTTGAATGAAAAGTTGAAAACTGACGAACCTTTTCATTCCGCCACTGTACCTACATGAATGAATCGTGAAAACATCTTAGTCATAGATGTTGAGTGCCGAGGCGAATATTCCGGGTTCGAATCCTACAATGAGCTTAAGCGGTGAAAACATCATGAGAAAACCATAGCTCGAAGTGGTTGGGTACTTTGCAGTACCCACCTGACTGGCTACCACCCTCAAGTTGAAAATTCCGACAGCTGCACTTGAGAGTCAGTTCCTTATGATTTGTGTGTATTTTCTGACGATGGTGAGAATGTTGTCCAACACAGGCCTATACATAGGAAAGAAAACTCAAGTAGGTACTACGTCTTAAGGCTTGTAACGTGTTAAGTAAATTTTGATCGTTTTATTTTCACTGCTACGTCGTCATCGCTCTTATCAATTCGTTTATGATAGTCTGCCTAAGAATGGAATTACTCCCAAGATACATCTAAAAATCCCTTGGATCGTGAATATCCTTAGTTACTGTCTACCTACCAATGTTATGCAATGGGGATTTCCGTGCTGAAATGATTCAGTTAATTTCAATTTCGTTTATCTATACTAATATTATAAACGGGTAAAGTTTCTTACTTTGGAATATGTAGGAGGTAAACTTCGGGACTACCGATCGGATTCATTTTTTTTTTTTATATTAGGACGTCTTTCCCCGGGCACCTAGCTCTGTGCCCCGAGTGCTCCAGACTACAGGCTACGCCGCGGGAGCCGCAAAATAAATTACGGAAACGGGTAATCTGATATGCCTATGATAATACTGAACATTCCAGTCGGAGTCCCATCGCAAAAGAATTAGCCTTTACTACTAGACTTAATTCAAAATGTGAGTAGGTAACTTCTGTAATAGTACCTACCCATTACCTACCATATGGATATATGGAGTAACTAAGCGAGTAGCTATGTAGTTATAATAGTAGTAATCAAATGGTGCGTCCATGCTTGTCAAACCAAGCACGATCGGAGCCACGAACGAGCACACTGCGAGCACGATTCGCGTAGCGTAGATGGGCTCGAACGAGCATTCGTAGCGTGCTCGACTGCGCTCAGCCTGATTTTCAGTTTTTTCACGAACACAGGGATTCGCATTGCGCTCGGTGTAGGCTCGTTGAAGTACGTCCACGCTTGAAATCGCGAGCAACGAACGAATCCTGTTCGTTAGAGGCTCGACTCGTACTCGCTTCGCGTAGCATGGACGCACCATAGGTACCTATCGGGATACTTCAAAGGTTGCTGTATTTTGACGTCTTACAACATTTTTTAATATACGTTAAAGAAAATGAAAGTGGTCAAGTTCGAATCTTAATCGTATTCTAGTACCTATTGCAGCATGCTTGAAAATACATTACGAGATTGATATAGCTAGGATTTCGCCACTTAACTATTTTCAGCATTTGTTGATATATTATATTTGTATATCATATTTTTAACCGATATAATACATACACCAAAAATATAAATAATACGCATAGGTATGTTATTCACGCAAAATGTTTACTTGCTCTAGCAATTCAAACAAAATTAAAAACTAACTTAGAATCGAGGTATTACGATGCTGTGATTATGTGATACGGGTTTTGTGTATAAGTAAGCGGGTAAAGGCAGGGAGACGAGCGGTCATTGGTTCCTCGCTACCGAGATAAGTGACGTCTCGCCGGGCTTGATAAAATACATGCGCACGCGGCGAACCAGCGTCCCTACTTACTTTAGTCGCTACCAAACCGTGACACGGCGAACAAATCACTCAATAATTACCTAATCAAACTGTAAGTACACATTTCAATTAAAATTAACTAATATCTAAAGTTACGTGCCAATTCTAAATTAGTTGAGTCGTAGGTTAGGTGTAATGGAGGCTGTAACGAGCACATTTTATATATATTTTAAGATTATTTATAGACCCATTATACCCATAGACCCATTATTATTGTGTATGCAAGATTATTCGCAATGATGTCTCTTGTCTGATAGTTCTACTTGTATTCTTCATATCCTAGCACCGAGACGATAATGAACTAAATTGAGCCAATGAACGTGGATAATTTTATTGAATCGTCAATTTAGCGCCGTCCGAATACATGTCAGTGAGTAACTGCTATGCGAATGGAATATGTTACGCGGAACAATGGTGCCATTGCTTAAAAAGGTTTAAAAGTTATCGTGAACCAGCGAGCCAACGTATATACTAATATATTTAGGTTTAAAAGTGAACCGAACCGGTTGAGGACCGTTCTTAGCTCGAAAACTTTGTGTGCCCGTTGTAGTGCTATAAAAATGAATATATTTATTGGCAGGCGAAAAATGGGTCTCGATTTGAAGTCAGTACTCGTGGTAGATGGCGTTGGAGCTAACTGTGCTGAGATCCTCAATGCTCACGGCATCAGTGTTACGACTAAAGCGAAGATCACCAAAGAAGAACTGCTGCAAGAAATTCCCGTAAGATACTTTAAACTATAGTTACGTCAGTGTATTAATATTCTATAGCGCAGTCTTATCGCAATTCAATGAGTCGAGTTTGTTGACTCGTATTATGTTTGACTTTAATAAATAAGGACATTAGGTTAATGTGACCTGTATAAATAACAGAAACAAGCAGTAGAAAAATAATAATTAAGATTTGAATCTGATTAGATTTAACTGCTGATTGCTCATTCACTCATAGGAACTGTCCATCACATGGACACGTGAAAACTCAGGCTTGAGTACTCATGAAAATAATGGTATCGCGTTCTGATGTAAACAACTTATTTCATCATTCAATCTGATACCTACCTCATTTGTATACAATTGACTTGATATTAGGCGGGGTCTGACGCACGCACTGGGCCATTAAATTGGTTTTGATCGTAGACAATTTGTTTTTTATATAATTATGACGTAGCAGCAGAAATTAGTCGGTAAAATGTTGCATTACGAAGAGCTACTAACTTGTACTAATAGTACCTTTATTCGACATCTTTGGCACATTTTTACCAATATTATAATATTACAAAGGTTTTCTTTTTACTTCTTGGCTACTTAGCTACTAAACAAGCACAAGGCCCGTCTGATGGTAAGCTGTTGCGGTTGTCTATAGAGGCTTGCAGCACCAAGGGAATCACGAGCGCGTTGCCGAGCCTGCTTATTATCATTATGACCTTCATTAAAGTTCTCGTATGAATGCAGTCGCCCACTTTGTCCTGAGTTGTGTTTAAAACTTGGCCATGTCTGAGGTCCGTCTAAGTTACATGCGTCATCAATTATTATAGGCAGACGCCTATGCGCCAAGAGCATGATGCAATCGAGGATGCAGCTCGCTACCAGTGAATGATTATTCACTCTTCACCAATATAGAAGAAGAGACTCAAAGACCCTTGTCAAAATGCATCATCATCATAGTCTATAGCATCTTCCCTGGTCCCATTCACTTGTGTGCTGTACCAATGTAATTCTTGTCATTCTTGGGATCCACATATGCTGATAAAGGTCGTGAAAATCCTAAAAATATTGACAGAAATACGAAGGACTTGTCGTCCGCTCCGCGTCTCAAGTTACTAAGGAGGTTCTCGAAGCTGGTACCAAGCTGAAGGTTGTCGGCCGCGCAGGCGCTGGTGTGGACAATATTGATGTGGCAGCTGCTGGCAGTAAGGGCATCGGAGTTATTAAGTGAGTAACAATTTAAGAAGATGAAATCTCGGTCTTGATATCAGTTTGAACTTTTCTTGAAGGAAAACGTCTTGAAAGACCTAAATTGTGGTAATTTATTCTACCCTACGCTGCCTGGCCTCCATTTTCCAGTGGAAAATCTTGTCCACTATGTGTCAGATTTAAGATTCAATGGTTTGGAAATTTGGAATATCTTATATTATAGAGGAATGAAATAATTGGATTGTTTTACAAAAAACTTAAACCGACTTCAAAGTACACTATGAAGTAATCAAATCCTGATCTGATGACAATGGGACCAAACGGGAAGTGTACCCTTCCAGACAAAAAAATAATTTTCCAAATCGGTTAATAAATGAAGGAGTTATGAGGTAACAAACATAAAAAAGTTTTTTTGAAGTCGTTTAAAAAAAATAGGTTCTATCTCCTTCTTCTCAATTCACGTTTCAGCAAAAAATAAGTATAAGATCTATGAGTAAATGCATTGGGCTACTACCTAGTTGGTATACGAAAGCTTCGACAATCAAAGTACACCTATTCCGTGTACCACTTCCATAATCTTCTTTAAATGACATTGATCTTCCATCAGTGCTCCCGGTGCAAACGCGATGAGTGCCTGCGAGCTGACCTGCAGCCTGACCCTCTCCCTGGCACGACACGTGGTACCCGCTGCAGCAGCCCTGAAGGCCGGCAGGTGGGACCGCGCTTTGTACACCGGCACAGAGGTTAATGGCAGGACCTTAGCTATTCTCGGGCTTGGCAGGGTCGGCAGGGAGGTCGCTGTGAGGATGAACGCGTTTGGAATGAAGGTATTAATATAATTTAAAATCTAAAGTCTCGATAAATTCTGAATTCTGTTCCAAACTTACTGCGATTAACTTTATGCCATAGGTCTAGATTGTAAATTCAACTGTTTCAATCTCAACTTAAAACATTGTCTTATGCTTCGATAAACTTATTAGATCTGAGAACACGTAACATAATTTAGAAAATATACCACGAGCTCTACTTAGGCTTTCAGTAAAGATAACTAGATCTCTATCCTCTTAAAGTCGATATAACCTATTCAAGTATATTTTTGATTAATCCGTATTGCAATCTAAATGTTTGTACAATTCTTCTCATCTGATCTGAAATTAATGCGCAGAGCATGGATACCAGATAAGTGATATACTGAATTTTATTAATATGCTGTGTGGCATCAGATAGCTGTATGTGAGGAATTTCCTAGGATACCTATTTATTTATATATAAAATTGAAAAGCGTTAAAAAAAAAATAGAAAGAAGCTTAGCGTTTGACCAAATTCAAAGGTGTAGTTGCTGTAGTCAAATGTAGTTGCACGACAACTGGTAGTGTACGTACTATAAATACCAACACGCTGGCTGCATTTGCATGAAATTAACTCTCTAGCATAGCGACGAAATAAACTGTGTCAATAAGTTATTTGTATGATCATCATCATCAGCCAATAATGTCCCACTGCTGAGCATAGGCCTCCTTTCACAAATAAGGGTGAAAGGGAATGGGCAGATACTCCACCACGCGTGCCCACTGCGGATCGGTGGAGGTAGACTAGTGGTCAACCTACTGTTGGAGTTTTGAAGCCGCCTAGAAGGTCTCCAACTAGGTTAACGAGTATCGCAATTAAGTGATAACCGGGACCAACGGCTTTACGTGCCTTCCGAAGCACGGAAACGCTCGATTTGAAATCGGTCACCCATCCAGCTACCGACCACGACGGTGGTAGCTTAACTTGCCGATCGATTAAGAACGGCTTATCATGCTACACCACGAGCGCTTCGATTTATTTGTATATGCAGTGCTGATTAAAAAAATAATCTGCCAGTTAATACACATATGATGAACAAAAGTAGTAATTTGAGTAGCTTAGCAGCGTATAAATTATATTTTCTACAACATATTGAATAGAATTCTACATTAATATGCACTGCGAGTAATTTTTAACCGATTTTAAAAAAAAGGAGGAGGTTCTCAATTCGATTTTTTTTTTATGTATGTTCGGGCATAACCCGACGGGATAAATAATTTTGAAAATCCGTCCATATAATATGACGATATATGGACGGATTTTCAAAATTATTTCGTTGTTTGATAGGGGTTTATTCCGAAATGGTCCCATTTTAATTTCATATACATCTGATGATGAGTTTCGGAGACAGACAGCGAAACTTTTAAAAAATGACAGCAAACCAACCGCGAGTGCTGCTATCGCATAAACATGCATTGTTTACGTATACGCGAAAGTATTTAAGTATATATGAAACTAAAAATTCAAAAATAAATTAACTATTTAACAAAAAAAAAAAACTTTGAAGGCGTTTAATTTTTTTGTTAAAAAGTTAATTTATAATACTTGAGTATAAATTTTTATTATAGTTGGTTACTTATGTTGTCCTATATATATTTCGAAGCGCTAAAAAGACTACCGAATCGTGGAAAAGAGATATCACAATTCTTATGAAAATTTTTCGAGTAACAAAGATATGTAGTAGTAGTATTTAAAATAATTCTAGTAAGAGGCCACGTCACGAGTATTCTGGTGTGACTTACATTTTGGTGAAAATAAATACGTACGTGCAAATAAAACTAGAAGCGTGTATGGTATAGACATTTATACTTGTTACCACTCTCTAGAAAGAAATAGCCCACAAAATTATATATTTCACAGCTAAATATGTAGGTATTCATTGAAATGTTTTAAATTATTTTTTATCAAAATAATATTATTTATTGGCCTCATGCTCAGTTTCTACAACAGGATATCTATTTATCTATACCTATCTAAAAATATAATTATGTAACACAGCACTATACAATTATCTATTTTTCACCTTGAAATCACTAACATTTTTTGTCGCTTTTCCATTTGTCTCTGTTTATCGTGTAGACTAGGTATATACAAAATCTTCATATCATAGTATGAAAAGCAATGTTTATTTAATTAACAATACACAAAAGGAAAAATACCTCTGTTATAACATAATTCATGAGGAGGTTATGTTCGACACGTATTTTCGCAACTTTTTTGAAAATTATGTATATCTTTTCTGTATATGCTCTCTATATAAGTGCCCTTCTGGGGCCTAAATTGAATAAATGGCTTTGACTTTAATAAAGGTCCTCTGCATATAATCTTTGTGTGTTTCGCCTAATTATCCACTGCCCACCCGACAGATCATTGGCTACGACCCCTTCGTGACGGCTGAGCAGTGCCAACAGTTCCATGCCACCAAGATGGAGCTGGAACAGATCTGGCCACTCGCCGACTACATCACTCTGCATACACCTCTCATCGAATCTACACGTAGTACGTTAAAAAATAAAAACTCTTTATATTTTATTATTTTGCAATGAATTCCATAGGATACTATACATTATAGCCATTATACTGGGTAGACATTTCGAGATGGCATACTTTCGAAACCTTTGTTGGGTTAGTCATGCTGAACGACTTTTACTATGGGACCAACACTGAAATCTTACAAAAAACCTTTTCATACATTATGATCGAGCAAGGTTGACAATTTGTAAGAAAAGTAAAAAAAAAATATTCAGAATTAATATCGGTTTCATAGTAAAAGTTGTTCAGCATGACTAACCTAACATAGGTTTCGAAAATATGCCATCTCGAAATCTCCACTTGTTGATATTTCCTGTGAGACAGAATAATGTTCGCCGAAGGCTTCATATACAGTTACTCATCATCATAGGCTAGTTTATTGACGTTTTTAAAACATTCTCTCCTCTGCTATTTATGAAATAGTTTTCGATTTTAATAAGAATTTAATTTCGTCGATATTATAAACGATACGACCAAAACAAAAACACAACCAAAAAAGTTTCGTTGAGCACATTCCGTATTCAAACATGTTTCAGGTCTGTGTAGATTCTTGGGTAGGTGGAATCGAATCACGCATGATTCTACCTGTGGGGTGGGGTGGGTTGTTTGGATTGTTGGGTGTGTAGATAGGTATACGTCATCGCCTTCTCGAACGGCCTGTTTCACCAATCTCTCTTTCTTTATGGAGTAGTAGGTCAAAGTTACATCTTTTAATGAATAGCAATTTAAAAAAAAAACTAAAAAGTTTGTCAAAACGTCAAATAGTCGCGATTGGATCACCAGGTAGGCTGCCGAGTTGATATGACCGTCCTCTATAGAAATGAATGGGTCCTACGTTCTGCAGTGGACTTCCTTAAATCCTATCATAATGTCTGCCCATCCATACCTACGTTACAATAGGTATTTTTTACAAATTGGTTTATTTTTGCAGATTTCATCAACGCCAACGTATTGAGGCAGTGCAAGAAAGGCATCAAGATTGTCAACGTAGGCCGCGGAGGGTTGATCAATGAGCGAGATCTGCTCGATGCTCTTAACGCGGGTCAGGTGTGTATCTTTGGGAACTAAGTTTAGGTGTATCAACTACACTTTCCGTCAGTTTGGATACTTAAAGGAGTTACAAAACCTGTCGGTATAATATCTTTACTAATAACATTTGACATAGTTTTCGGGACTTCTTTTTATATCTAGATAAGTAAGGTTGATCATTACCTCAATACCTATGCGCCTTTTGCTCGTGAAATTAGAACTAGGTACGTTCGAAAAATCACAGTAGAATCACAGAGATTTTCTGTGGTAGAGGAACCAACACTTTTATTTTTATCTTCTTGTTCTCTACCATAAAATAATATTTATGACTATTTTCTATATCTGATAGGTTGGAGGTGCGGCTCTAGATGTGTTCGAGCAAGAACCACCAACTGACCCCTTGACCTTAGAAGTTATTCAGCACCCAGCTGTTATCGCCACGCCGCACTTAGGTAAGTTTTACTGACTTTTAGTTTATATGTATCAAAAATGTTGACGGCACATGGCCCACGTGGTGGTAAGTTTTCACCGATGCTTATGGACTCGATTACTCTATACTCTGCGTCGTTCTGCCATACCCTGCCAGTGGCGGCCCTAGGGCGGTGCGAGCGGTGCGACCGCACCGGGCGTCGTCATGGGGGGTGCCGATGCCGACATCAACTGAGAGAGATATTCAGCGGGGTGATTACATAACTAAATTTCAATAATTTTCGAATTGAAATCGGTTCAAAATAGCGGTTTTCTGATAACTTTTTTACGTTCTGATAACTGCAAATACAAACAGTGGTTCATTAGAAATGGAACCATTTCCGATTTTGTAATATTTCTACCGATTCAGAGGTTATATCAATCTGAATTTCATTGCAATAAAGTCACGTAATCCACGTACTGATGGATGAAAGCTATAAGTATTAATAATCGTAGCCAGGCACTTTCGGTCAAGGCCGTACAAAATTATCAAGCTAATTTATCCACGTGATCTTTCAGGGGCATCAACAAAAGAGGCGCAGGTACGTGTGGGACAGGAGATCGCCGAGCAATTGGTCAATTTGGTTAAACCAGGCACTTTCCAGACACCCCTCGCAGAGGTGACTCGAGTCCTAAACAAGTGAACTTCATTCTGTTCCTAGTCTGTCAAGTCCACGATTAAATATTTAACGCTGTTCATTCACATTATTGTTATCTTATTTAGTTATTTGGCGCCAGTATGCCACATGAAACCAGCTTATTATATAAACATACTTTCCTGGAAAATAAGTGACAAAAAATACGAAAGTATAAATTTTTGCCAAATATTAATTTCATACGAAAGAGGTGTTTCCAGCAAAGGTTTTCTGTTGTCTAATTTAAGCTTATTACACTGCATTTGCTATCGTATCAAAGATAAATAGGGTTTAAAAAAAAATATCATACAAAATTAACGAACAGTCAGTTGCAGAAACGTTCCTAAAATTTTAAAGTCGGCATTAACACTAATCTTCCATTAAACTGTTGCACAAACAGTCATTTGACTAATATTTAATGCCCCCTTTAAATTTAACTAATGAAGTGTCAAATGGTCCTTTAAAACCTCATGGGGCTAAGTTGGGGCAAATTCGGACCCTTTTTTTAACTGTTATAGAGAGACATAATATAAAAAAACAACATTAATTTAAACTCCATTTTTAAAATATTGTATTTTTTAAATAGTATTTAATCCACAGACGTATGAGTAGTATATTTAATCTTACCAGGGAAAGTTCAGACTACACCGGGTGAAGACCGGACTACGTATAAAAACCATTCCAATGGCCGTACGCTTATGGTTCATAGATAATTAAAATTCGATCTATGCCTAGACATAATATAATAAATATGAAAAGGCTTATCTCGATTCTTTTATATCTGTCAGGAATTTGTCTCTATTCGGTACTTTATTTCATTGATAAAGAATATGAAAACAAATAAGAGTTATTTCTATATCTAAATAAGATAAATAGAAATGAACAGCGATAATGGCCATAAAAAAGAATATTTACCCGTTAGAAACAGGAATCATATTGGAATCCTACTGGTATCCAATCAAAAAAGGCTTGATTGCTTCGTAGGTATTTATTTTAAAAAATATGCAATTTTCGCCTTATTACTGTTACTGCAACATCGTTAAAATTCACTATTTTTATATAAAGTTTTAGTTGCTATATCTAGTTAAATGTATGATTGAAACTATACATATTATTACTATTTATTTGTTTGAAAATTATGCTCTGTTGGTACATATTAGTACTTATGCACTTGAGGCACAATTGAAATTTCATCGACTCACTTTATTTTAATACTATGTTAGTATAACTAAATTATATACTGTGATGTATAACAAAGTTATATATTAAAGCTGGAGCATTATAAGCCCACTTTTGTATGAATAAAGGAAAATAATATCTTGATCTTTTATTGTATAATTTTTTATGATTATCCTTTTTAGGGTTCAAAACGGAACCCATATAAGATCACTCTGGTGTAAGTCCGTCCGTCTGTCACTGAGGTTTTTCTGGAAATCAAAGCAACGTAGAAACTTGAAATTTGGAATAGTGATAGATCTTCACTGATGGTTGTCTCACTCCCTCAGATGAGAGACAGCTTCATAGTACGGTATTAAAGCCGGCCTCATATTTTAAGATTTTTTTTATTAGAAAATTTCTGACTCCCGCCGTAAGGTATTCTGCTCATATGTTTTGTTCTAGACCCCGCATACTTGATGATGAGTCTCGGATGCTGCCGATCAAACGTCAGCATTTTTCTTAAATAGGAATGTCTGAGGGCGCGCTTTCTATACAATTTGTACTAGACCCCTCACACCTATCATAAACGCGCATCAGTTGTCGAGTGGACACCGTGTGGGACACGAACTAAACTCAGACTCGCCGGAGCGAAGTTTCTGATAGGATTTTAGAAATTTTCTAACTGGAAAATTCTTATAAAATGCAGCCGGCTAATTGGTATATACTTCAATAAAACACAAGAATCTATATTTAAAATTATTTATTTAAAAATTACTTATACGTATAATTCACATATATTTTATTATGTTTAATAAATTCCATTCTAATTCATCAATTGAGATAAAAACGAACGAACGCTTCGATACGGTGTCACTTACAAAAACTTTTCTAGACATAACATTATATTGGGTTTTACAAAATGGAGGCTGCCGCTACAGAAACACTGGTGTCACCTTCTAATCTACAAACTATAATTTTCACATAAAAATATTAGAGGGTAACTTCGACCTTTGGAACAGAAATACTTTTGTAAGTGAGCCTTCATATCGAAACATGCAATGGCAGTGATGACGATCACAATAGAGGGAGAGAGGACATAGGAGGGTGGGTTTAAATAATTATAGGGTGTTTAGTTCCCTCCTCGCCTGGAGAACCTGCTGTTCCTTATGGCTGGAGCGGAGTCGATCTGCTCCTCAAGTTCAGACTCTGGGATAGATCTGGATGAAGCTAGAACAATAATGAGCTCGTTAATACACTGTCAAATTACAATAAGCTAGCGGCCTATAAGGGGGCCCTTCATGGCCAACGCAACTTCAATGCAAGCATAGCCTAAAAGTTTGTACTTTCATCCAACGTAATGTTTGACTGCGAAAAAAGAGAGACAGCATCAGAGCCGTCGGTTATCAGTCAGTAAATTCCGCTGATCACTCGCGGCCGCTCCGCTAGATCGTCATTCATGATTTCGCATTTCATAAAACTTGTTCCAGGAGTATACTTCTTGTGAAAAATTCTTACAAGTTTGTGAAAAAAAAGTTAGTTATTTAGAATTTTCAATACATTTACTCAATTTGTTCCACACTTTTTTTTATTTTTGCCTAGATAAAGCAGTTTTACGTCATGGGCGGCATATTGGACCCTGAGCGTAAGTGAGGCTCTATAGATTAAACTCCCGAGCGAAGTTATGTAGAGTCGAGTGAAGCGAGGGGTTCAAACGGCCGAATACAGCCTTGACTCCTTTTATTGTTCTCCGTTGATTAAATTCGTCATAGGCTTTTCTGTATTTATCTTATGATTTTTCTGGTAGTAGAATATAAATAATCCCTATAGCGTCTGATCGCTCAACGACATTTTTGTGTCAACGTGAAAATGATAAAATACGGGACTGTTAAAATATCACCAAACACCGTTTTATGTTTCAAATTCTTTACATTCTCGCAACTATTTGTATTTTTTTAACCGACTTCAAAAAAAAGAGGAGGTTCTCAATTCGGTTGTTTTTTTTTTTCATGTTTGTTACCTCATAACTCCGTCATTTATTAACCGATTTGGAAAATTCTTTTTTTATCTGGAAAGGTACACTTCCCATTTGGTCCCATTTTCATCAGATCAGGATTTGATTACTTCTTAGTGTACTTTGAAGTCGGTTTAAGTAAAACAGTCCAATGTCCCTGGATAGGATATCTTGGGGTCTCATATAACTTGGGAACAAAGATACTTTACGTTGATATCGCGTGATACGTAATCGGAAATTGTTGAGCAGGTGGGTGGTACTTACTCCTGCCAAATCGTCCTCGGTTTCCAGTAACGGGCTTTGGGGCGTCCTCATTGTTGACCTCCCGAGCGGTAGGGTTACTCCCCCGTTTCTTACCTAAAACCAATATATACATTCTGAAATACACTCAACATTTAGAATGGACTCATTTCGGAATATCGCTTTATGATAGTCAGATCTTATAAATTCCGCTGATCCGTTATATCAAAAGCTATTGCGCGGGTGGTGGTTCGAAAGTTGGATGTTGTTGATTTTGAGCACGACTGTCATCAAAGGTATATAGGGTATGATTGTACTCATGATAACAAACAACTTTACCAAAGAAACAAATAGGGAAAATAACTAAATTAAATAAGAGCTGATGGTGTATTCTTATTCTTGTTAGGTACTAAATATTATGGGCTCATGTGGTAAGTAAATAAAAAAAAATGATTCTTTGGGAAATCTGTTTGTTATCATGAGTACAATCATGTGTCTAAGTATCGTTAACTAATTACCAGTCACCCTTTATTTACTGTGGATATTTCGGCTAACGGTCAATATTTCCGGAAAAGTGATGAAGAGATGGAACAAGTTAAAATATAATGCAATAATGGTGCTGATTCTGTTGTTTACAACAAAAACTAATGCATCTTTCTAACAAAGAACATAACAAAAGCATGTAAGAAACTTAATCCTGTTAAATTAGTCCAATGCTTGTTTTCAATATAAATTTTGTCGACATCTATCGCGGTTACGTATAATACCTGCAAATGAAGACGGCAAAGACTAATTTGATAGCTTTAAATACGTTCTATCCTTTTTCAATCATGTTAGTAAGAAAGAGATGTGACGAGACTAAAATTAGTTTAGTGGGATTTACAACAGAATTGGTACCTTTTACCATCTCATATGAATCGAGTCTTCACAAAGTAAATTCAGTAACAAATATCTAATATAATACATACAATATATAAGTATAATGAACATTACTTTTTGCATAATTCAAGGTAAAAAACGAATGAACATTGGTTGAATTAACTTCTATAGTGCCTGAATGATATAAAAATGTGCTAGTCTGTGAAAATTACTATTTATTAAGCAGTTTTCATAAATTCAGACTAACTTACTCACTGGTCCTCATAAGTTTGGACTAGTTTACTTACTGTAGTTAGATTTGGCCTCGGCAACAGCTGCAGCATCTTGAGAAACAGTGGATGAAGCTGATGAGGCAGCTGCGGCCGATCCATTATGTTTAGCTAGAAGTAACACATTTAATTACTTTTCATGAGTACCTACTACTTGCTAAGATTTATTCTACCTATTTTGTTTTGTAGTTAATTAACTTCAAACTTGACTATACCGGGTGTTGTTCTGCATTTGTGCCATATCTAAGGAGTTTGATATTTACCTGGTTTAGAACACCATTCAACTATAAAATCATGCTAGTAAAATTACATATTATTTTTAAAGTTTTGTGAAAATAAAAATCCTCCCGTGTTTGACGTTTTAACCCCTCGCCCCTGGATCGCAGACCTATTCTGTACAGTTGTGAAGTCTTATTTTGATTTGACGTTAATCACAAATCATCAATAATCGCTTATTTATCAAAACCAGAATTAATTACCTATTTTATAATAACTAAATAAATAATTTACTATTGGTTCTATAAATATGGCACGAATGCAAAACAACACCCTGTATAACTAACAAGATTGTCGTAGCAAAGTTATAATTATAACCCATCCTACCAAATTTAAGTTAACAAAGCTTAGTACAGTGGCAGATTATCCTAAAGGCAAACTAGGTACGTGCCTAGGGGCGCGGGATAACAAAGGGCGCGCGCAGAAGTTTACTGCCATAAAATAACTATAACATTCTTTGTATAGAGCTTCTGAAGCGCGCCCTGTTCTCGGAGATGGTAAGATAAAATAGCATTGCAATGTTTCGCGAATTTGCGTCAAGCAAGCATCGTCGAAAGTATGCTGGAACGGGAGCATGGCCTCCCTCTTGCATTCTTCACTCTCAACACATATATTGGTAGTTATAATAAATATGGTAGATCACCAGAGAGACGCTAATGAGGTGCTAGCTAGGGCGCTGTCGACATTTAATCCGTCTCTGGCTTAGTATCTTTGCTAACGTCAATTGGATACTTAACTACAAGTGCGTTTGCGTTTACTAAAATTGTGCATGTGAGAAATTCATTCCAAGTTTACTTAATCCGCGATAGTGACCAGAGCTTCTTGCTTAATGCTCAAAGTTGTTACTATTAATTAATCATTATAAATACCTTCAGCAGCCTGCGCCCTTCGCCTCTTGAGGGCTTCAAGCAAGTCAGTGTTACTGCGGAATGGCCTAACTCCTCCGGCTACCAGCTTCTTGCCTTCAGTTGATGATACCGGGGCTTCTGTTGCAACTTCAGCATACTCTTCCTCATCTTCATATTCGGGTTCCTCCTGAAATAAAGGCAACAATTGTTACTTCACTTGGTTTTTGAGTCCTATTTATTATTTTAAAGATATGATGTAACTGTCTCTAGGCTTTATTATATGCGCATGCTAAATAGCTTAATAGTAGGTCGCTGTTAAATACTTTCGCATTAATTATATTAGCACAGATTAGGTAACTACTGAGGATTCTTATGTTAATTAAGAAGCAACGATATTTATATTTAATAAAGCTTTTTGACTTTCCGCATTCGCACTGCTTAAAAAGGGTGGGCGGCTGTTATTTTCCTTGATGGAACCTGTTTGTTTCGATGTACAGTCGTTATCACTATGGGTGGTGAACCGAAAATGCAGGTAGAAATTCCTTAGAGAAAAAGGAGCTTTCAAAGGTCACGTTCGAAGGTGACCCGATCATCGGACGCAGCCCCACTTGCCTTGAACCAGATGGAGTCATACGACATCATTTGCGAAACACCGATGGATTGATACCATCTCGTGCATTGGGAGAATGCCTTGACGTCACCGCCACGCCACTCAATAATATATTATTTTTTTGCTCATTGCTAAGCAGTGTGCATGTTTAGATATTTCGAAAGTGTGTTTATGAGGACGAGCCATTGCATGAACACGGAATTTTGTATTCGCAACATCTGCTTTATTAATTGGCAAACATGTTGCTTTCTTCTGACATTTTGTTCGCTGGTAGGTATAGTTGACTGGTTAGTTACCTAGGTAAGAAGGTACATGTTGCTAAGCTTTTTATTGAATTTATACTCTTATTAGATTTATTATACAATATCGATTGTATCTCACTAATAGTACGGGAGCCCACGACCAAAACTATGACCCATTTTTTATGGCCAAAACCGTATATAAAACCTTTAGATCAGATGATTCTGACTGAACCGACTAGGTGGGCAGTACCGGTGAGAATCGTCGCAGTTTCACGGAGTCCCGTTTCTGCTATAGGTTTTACCACTGCATGTCAGATATGAAGCATGTACATGTACATTATTGTACATAGATTTCCTCATATACGAAAAAGTTTGTTTTCAAACATTTAGCAGCATATTTTCAATAATGTAAAAAAAATACCAACATGTCTCATAGCCACCTATTTATTAAACCTTTTGTTTGGCTACCGGAATTGCCAAAATACAGTTTTCAGACATTTTCAATGTCACCTATAAGGCCAAAAACAAAAAGAAAGTTTTGGAAACGCCCGGTAAACACTTGTTACACTCCGTGTGAGGGATTCACTTCACTACAGAACAGGCATTGCCACGCCGCTGCGACTGTTGCAGCGTCTCCAGAATATAAATTTTTGAACATTATAGGTACCTAAGTTTTTTCCATCGTGTCCAACAAATTTCAGACGAATTGCTATTATACCGATCGGTAAAGTTTTTCAACACATTCATAATGGCCTTGAAGTATTAAACAATATGATTTTCAATGAGATTGATGAGAAAGATTTACTATCTAACTACTATAATTTTTTTACACCTTGAAAATGCGGTCAACTCAAATTCGACGCGGAATATCTGAAATTTGTATTTTTGGATTCAGAATAACCAAACCTATAGATATTATACAATTGTGGCCGTAAAACGATGAGGTAAAAATTTTGAACGTGAGCTCCCGTACTAAGGCCCGTACCCGTTGACTTGCGTTTAAAAAATAAAAATTGATTTCGATTGTTTTCCTCGACCGCGCGGATCGCCAAACATTCAAAGGTAAATAAGGTTGTCTGGAAGAAGTCGCTTTTAGCGATACGACCGCCTATTGTACTTACAGTAATATTTTAACTTTTTTATACTTTGTTTTTTTTACGTTACTTTTTGTACAATAAAGAGTTAACTATCTATCTATCTAAGTATAGCAAATATTATAAATGTGAAGTTAGGATGTTAAGATGAATGTGACACGTTCACGCATAAGCCCCTGCCCTAAACGGATTTGGCAAAATATGTCACCTATAGATCATTCATAACATATATCATACTTTGACGGGCCAGCTGGGGTTAAGATTCCACCTACCGCGCCGCAGGTCGTGGGTTCGATTCCCACACAGGACATGCATTTGTGTGCATGAACATGTCTGTATGTCCTGAGTCTGGGTGTAATTATGTATATTAAGTATGTATTTACAAACAAAAAGTAGTATATGTATTATATCAGTTATCTGGTTTCCATAGTACAAGGCTCTGCTTAGTTTGGGATCAGATGACCGTGTGTGAGGAATGTCCCAGGTTTTTTTTTTTTTTTATGTCAATAGGTTGACAAGCAGGCAGACGGGGCACCTGACGGTAAGTGGTCACCGCCGCCTATGGACATTTGCAATACCAGGGGGATTGCCAATGTGTTGCCGACATTGTGGAGCTCTTTTTACGCCTTTTTTGAAGAACCCCATATCGTAGCGCTGAGGGAAAACCGTAACGGGGAGCTCATTCCACATCCTAATGGTCCGCAGTAAGAACGTCCGACTAAAACGTTGTGTGGACGATCGAGGCGGCACGAGGATGTGAGGATGAACTCCACATCGCCGGCGAGCAGTGCGATGGTAGAAAGGTGATGATGGCACCAGGTCAAAAAGTTCTTGCGAAAAATATATGTAATATGTTGCACTGTTTTATGAGCAGTGCAGCTTTATGCTGAGGTAGGGAGGGATTTTGACCCCACACAACATACTTATTATGTAATTATAGGCAGTTATTTATGTGTGTACCCATAGAATAAGTTTCTGTTTTTTTTTCTATCTCTTTTTCTTTATAAAATTTAGTTAATATAAGTGTGTACTGTGGGGCAATAAATATTTTTTCTGTCTTTCTTTCTATATTATGTATGTATCCCGGAAAAAAGATGATGCTTCGATGAAAGCCGCAGGGCGGAAGCTAGTTCAAAATAACTTTTACTTTTATGTGTTTCTAAATATATACTAAATACGAATAAATATACAGCTGCAAATTACCCAAAAGTTAGTACGCTTTCCAATACTTAATTGCGTGAAAACGTTACGTGTGAGATGTACAGTTTAGCCATGCAAAATTGGTTGACAGATGCTGTGACATAATAAATAAATGTTTTCTACACAGATTACAGTTGTGCAGCTGAGCCACGTGCAACAATAGTTTCCAGAGACCAATTCCTCCATTTCTTAGAATATCACAAAATATCTTTAAAGGTGACGCGTGGTAGTGTACTGTATGCGCAAAAAATTGTGTACGCGGAAAATTGTGATGCTGAATTTTTTATGGGATTAGATCCCATGATAAAATGACAAAGTACAAGATTATAAAATGACTTAAAATTAAAAGTTACGTTTTAAATATTTACTTGTCTACTCTTAACCTTTTGTGGGTATAGATAGAGTACATAATGATGTGAGTATGCTCGTTAAGTATTACGATACACGTACTAGATAATCATTTTAATCTACAAGATATTTTGTGGGAATCATAAAAATAATGAATTTAAAATAAAGTGTCAAGATGCGCCATGTATATGGTCTGCGGTTTTTTTTTATAATAATGATTAATATATTTTTTAACTAGCAGTTCCTGTAACATTAACATGATACACAACAGTTACCATAGCTGACGCTTGCAACTCCAATTCTATTAATTTTTCAACCTACTGGGTGGGACATGAATCCACCATAGTCTTCAAATCTTTTACGAAATTCAAAATCTATATATCTGAACGATCTATTCAACAATCAACTATAATAGAAGTTGCTATTTGGACACGCTCTTATTGTTTAAAAATTAAACATACATAGATATATAGTATTTATTTACTCTGAGGTCGTACTATATCTCTTCCTAACATAAATCATAAGAAATGGATATAAGCTTTATTTTAAAGTGACTAGACACCACCATCAAAACTGAGACCCAAGTCTGCTATTCAAATTGTGTTCAAACGAACGAAGATGATGTGGTGTCAAAATTGTCAGATTTGACATTTTTGGGAGTCTACTTATTCAATACCTAGCGTCGCGTTCGCTTCTTTCTTGGCTCATTAGTTTTGCTCACCTGTGGTGCCAATGTTGTGGTTGTGGTGGTCGGTTTTGCTTTATTAAGGGGGCCACGCTTGAGGAGGCCTCTCGCTGGCGCCGGCCGGCCTTCGGCCTCATCTTGTGCGTGAGCGCACACCATGCAAGCCACCAGTACGAATCTGAAAAATAAAGATTATTATTAATCTTTCCCTCTAAGTATAATATCTCTATCTCTAAGTATAGTAAACATGCATACTAAGTAGGTATGTATTTACAAATAAAAAGTAGTATAGGTACCTATGTATTATATCAGTTATCTGGTTTCCATGGTACAAGTTACGGTATTAGTTTGGTATCAGATAACCGTGTGTGAGGAATGTCCCAGGATAATTTTTATTTTTACGGCATTTTTTTAGTTGGATAGATTATTTCACCACAATCAGTTATACGATGTGCTTGACTGTAAATAACGTTGCATAATTACTGAAAGCACAAAGCCCAAGAAATAAATAATTTACCTAGGAACCTACAAGAGTCGTTTGTTTCATAAATATATAGACCTTGCTGATTTTCCTGAGATCCTTCGTTCGAAATTCGAATGTTATTAAATATTTTTACGGCAAAGAGCGGTACTTTAAAACCTGCCAATACAGTTGCGACCGTGTTAACCTAAATTGGGAAATCAAACCTTGACTTTGTTGCATTCGGTAGTAGGCTATGACAACTCGGTTACCAATACTACCTACTATACTACTATATGTAACAATGCTTTTGTCTCGTAATACCTACTCTACTATCTATATTCTCATAGCGTCAATCGATCAATTCTTATCAGTCTATATAACTCACTTGAATTCTAGTTTCGAGTAAAGAGATATTTCTTTCTATACGTAAAAATGCCCACAAAACCGGATATTTGGACGTAGTGCTAAAAGATCTATGGAGACATCTCCAAATACTTAAGTCTAGTCTTATGTAGGCCGAAGTGGAAGAGATGAAGAAGACCCGCAACGATGAGAACAGCTGGCAATAGAGTCTGCCCACAAGGAGGATGACGTACCTAGTAGAAAAGATCAGCTGATAATGATGATGTCTAAGCTTGGAGTAGTCCCAAAGAAAACTGGCTTGGAATCGTAAAATACAATGTAATCATTTCTGACACTTGAAGGATTCACTTACATTTACGATAACCTTTTATTATTCCTATCATATAGATTCTGCATCAATAAATTATTTTTAGAATGACCTTTGTAAATACGAAAATAAACATTAACATATCATTATGAAGATAGAAGTTCAATTGTATCCTCGGAATCTATATTCACAGTTTTTTAATTATAAAATGCATGTCAAGATTGAGAATCTAGCCATTTCTGCATAATCAATTAACCAGATGTAAAATGTCAGGGATATCTATTAAAGGTGCTTTAGTACCTATTTGTACGATTTGGTACCAACTACTTACATATTGTATGGTTTATTAAACCACAGAGCGCCGGAGTATTTGCAGCTTGTTATTAATTATTTGTGCGACAACACAGCTACTCGGCATTCGACTCTGTCCTTGCATGATCCTTCTTAAGACCTTTAGGTATCACTCTCGTCATATAACCTGTATTGGTTATACGTATCGTGCGTGTATTTTATGCCAAAAATATTTTCGTACCTAATATAATATTTACGTAACATACGATAAAACTTCTAATCGCTAGTTACGTATACTTATAAGTCATGTAATAGGCAGAGAATGACATTCTAAATGCAAAAAGTGGGCAAATAAAGAGGTTATAGAGTTATCAAAGTTCAATGGGTCAACATACAACATTCTCACGTCTAGCGACTGAACAGGTTATTTAATAATTTAACATTCGTTCACGTTCTGCGCGGGCGCAGCGTCGTCGATCGATTTGACGTGTCGATCGACACTTGCTTGCTTCGAATCCAATGGACTTCAATGACGGTAAATGTCAAATCGTAAATATGGTAGGTATGCCGAGGTTGGGTGAATGTCGAGTTAATAGGTACACAAGCGAAGCGAGTACCTCCGGGTGTGCGCGCTCCGCCCCGCGCGGCCCGCAGGATGGGAGAGCCTCCAGCTCAAACTTTGATACGACCGACAAAGGTCAACGTGTCGCTCTACTATAGATTGTTGAATAACGAGTCTCCGCGCAGGGTCGGGTCAGGTGATTCAATATCCGCTTCCGATAGCACGGTGACGGCTTCCCTTAGCTTTCTCAACTAGTATTTTATGTAATTCCCTCGATCGAGCGATGCGCACGCATTAAGCACTTCTGCCGATGTAATGTTATGCACGATCACGGTGTTCCTTCGCCTTTGGACCGCTATTGCAATTATTAACTTTGAATAGAACAAAGATATTTTATTGCTCGTAACATTACGATCGCTTGTGAAATCTATTGTGAAAGGCGTGAGCCCCGACCTCTCAGGTATTTATTTACCATCCGACGCATGTCACTATGCGAGTAGAAATCGAAAATATTGCTATTCCGATCACGTCGGAAAAAGAGCAGCTTTCTATACTAATTGCATATACTATGTCACACGCGTGTGGGCGCTACGAATGTGTAATTGTAACCTCAAATTACGACAAGGTCAGTCGGACAAAAACCAGAAGTGGTAAAAAGTGGGTTGACCTCGCGATGCAATGCGGCAGCTACCACCGGCCGCTCTGCCGCCACCTCCACCTCCGCGTCCCCGAGCTGCCGGCGCAGGCGCAGGCGCGGGCGCTCCGCACGCTCGCAACCATGACGGAGTTACGCACTTTTAGCGGGAAGTCCGTTTCTGTCATAGTGTCATATTGCATCCGAAAGCTGAGCACGTTTCGAAATGATCAACTGTAATATTCCCACGACTTGCTATGAACGCTACAGAAAATGCTCAATTGCAACAGGTTAAAAGATAAACAAGCTAGCACAATAATTCGTGTCCGATGATTTAGAAACCCATGAGAAGTTTTTGCGTATGTACGAATCTTCCCACAATTCAACTTGCAGTTAAACAATTGGCGAATGTTATGAAAATAATAATGAAAACAGATAAAAGATGTGATTAGGCTCGACAGGAGCGACGCTCATTGCGGCTCGGTTCCAATTTTTACGTTATGCAAGACGCGAGCTGGTGCGAAAGAGAATTTGAAACACAGAATGCTCGCGAGTCCCTCCATCTTATAGGCAAATGTCAATCGTCTGGTTACACAACAGTGTTTTATTGCCAAATGTCTGTATGCTCACTTCACAGTAATGCCGGTGCGGTATTAGGTAAGCTGTAGGTATTTTTGAGCGCATCTTCATCCAGTGTCGCCTTTGTCTCACGTGTGCAATGTGCATAGATATTGCAAATGACCTCTACACTTGTGACACCCGACCACCCGTCTCCGTTTCCCCGATCTAAGAATGCCTGCCTGCATGCTGCGGAATGTATCGCCGTCATATCACACGTCGGAATACATTTGCCACTAATGCCTATAATGTCCTTTGTCTTCATGTAGAGATTGCCAAGATATATAAATTACACCGAAGCCAGAAAAGCTACATAAATCGTAACAGAATTTTAATACATTATATATTAATTGAGGCCAGCAAGTGGAAGTGACTGCATTCATTATCAATAGTTACCTACCGACATTGCAAAATGCAGAAACACCAATTCTTGAACCTTGTTCAAGTTTTCTAGAAATATGTGCATTTTCCGTTATAGGTTATCTGTTTTGACTAGAGTAAAAGTAATCAATGTTATGTTAAAGATGATAATTACCGTAAGCGCCAGGCTGATACGACGGTGTATTGACATTTTTAATGCAAACGCTAATTTAATATTGTGATGTGGACATTTGAATACTAATCGGTGAATCTAAGCTGAAGCGCATACAGAAGGCCACTTCAACAAATTCCGTAATCATTATTCTAGACATTAAGACAAATATACCGACTGAATAAAAAATACATAAATTCTGCATTCACCGCTTCAAATAGACGCTATTAATTCTGCGCAAAATGTATGCAAAATAAGGTCAGTTTATTCAATCTTAAGCAAGTATTGCTTTGTATCGTTTACAATCAGAACACGTGTCTGTCGTGTGATTTGTTACATTTTTTACTAGGAATTAAGACAGAATATGGAAGCATTGGCGACAAATGTGAGAATATTCTCATGTGAATGCATTTAGAGAAGTCAACAACACCAGCACACAAAATATGAACAAAAGAAGAAGATTATTATGCCTCTTGGGAATTCTGAACCTAAAATATAAAAACTGCACTAACTGAAGCCCTGTCTGACTGGATGTGTCATGTCACTCGTGTTTAATGAAGTACTAATAAGCGAAACAGTAAACTATACCAAATGCTTTTGAATGATACTCGTAATTAGCTATTATAATTGCAATCGCTCATCTACGCGATTGCTATACATTTTCTATTAAATTCTTTGACATTTATTTAAAAAAAATGACTGATAGGTACGTTATTTATCATGTAAGTACCTATAATAGCGTTGAAAACAAAGATACAAGCGAGACTAGAACGACTGTTAAATAAAAAGTATTTTTTGAACGTAAGTACAATGAAGTGCAATAACTTTTAAAATTTTATCCAATCATATAGAAGAACAATGAAGATCTAACAATTGACTGTAATGAACTGAGTGTTTACATAATAGTACCCGCCAAGATTCAAATGGCGCGACTCATTGGGGGAGAAGGCTACACTCGCAAACACTACTATTCATCCTACATAACATTATATTGCCTAATCGTAGGTCGCGAGCCTAACTTTCAACATGGGACCGCTCATTCTAACGACCGGTTCTCGGTTTCGCTCAATTAATTTGAAAATTTATTCGTTTGTTACACCGGGTCAGCCCGCAGTCTCTTTAATGAGGTTTATAAGTCAAAAATTATGAAATATGTAATCGACGTTTTTTCTAGTGTTGCATTACACATTCAGGTGCACTTTTATCTTGGGCGGTTTCGTTATTTGTTCATTGATTGTGTGTCTCGCAGCTCTGTAGTGCAACTATAATATAGCGGGCTTGACCGACTCGTAGGCGATGTTAATTGTAAATAGGCCGCGCGTAGCCGTAGCTGTCAACCGGTCAATGCAATGCAACCACACACCCCTGACTTAGCCTCCGACTTAGAAAGGCAAATAACTTTTTATACGGACACCATAAGAACATTTGCACTTGAGGCTATTTCCTACCTTTCGTTTACTGGTTTCCATTGAGACGTTTCCAAATGTCTATCGCGTAAATTGTATACAATATTACTTATAATTAATCACGCCCGTCGAAATATATTGCCATCAAGCAATCCTAATATATATGGACGGACGCTACATTTCAATATCCTTAATCATATAATTAAGTTTATTTAATATCCAAATGATACATATAATGACACATCGCAAACGCAATCGCACAGCAACCGGAGCTTAAAAATTCAAGTTGGGCAAGTTCTAAACAATAGAAAAGGGAATTCGAATATCTAAACTCGAACGTTAGAAGCTGGTGGGACATAGAAGTAGAATATGTGCGACAAGTGTCTTGTTACTCACAGGGGTAGGATCTTCATGTCTGTGTTGTGTTGATGTGATGTCGCAAGAGGCACTAGTGTCGGTCCTTTCTCCGCGGTTCGGTTCGGTGCAGGTCCACGACAGACGGAGGCCACGCTTGATCTGACGGTCGGGCTCGAGCACCACCGGTACACTCCGAGGCTCGGCAATGTGCAGCGCCCGCGCCGCCGCCGCCCGCAGCCGCCTCCTCCGCCTCCTTCGCCCCAACACCAACACTAGTCTGATTTATATTCAGAGTAGCGCACGCGCAGCCGAGTGCCAAACATTGTCCACATAGCGACCTATGGTCAATTGTTTCATCCCGAACGGCGTAAATCCTGTTGTGACGTCGCTCGCAACCAAAGTCGTGACCAGGTTTCCAAGTGACGATTGGAAACTTCCTAACGGTTTTTTTACAATAATTTACCACAGCCTTACCTTACCTTTGTATTCTGCCCACATGTGTTCGTTGATAGTCATTTTAGTGTAGCGTATTATTTTGTAGTAGCGCTCGTGGTGTAGCATGATTAGCCGTTCTTAATCGATCGGCAAAGTTAAGCCACCTCTGTCGTTGTCGGTACTTGGATGGGTGACCGCCTAGTTGTATTTCAAATCGAGCGTTTCAGTGCTTCGGACGGCAAGTAAAGCCGTTGGTCCCGGTTATCACTTAATTGTGATAGTCGTTAAGCTAGTTGGATGCCTCCTAGGAGACTTGAAAAATTCCAACAGTAGGTTGACCACTAACCTACCTCCACCAATCCGCAGTGGGCACGCGCGGTAGAGTACCTATCGCCCAGTCCCTTTAACCCTCATTTGTGAAGCACAGGCTTCCTTGTAGCAGTGGGACATTATAGGCTGATGATGATAATGATGATTTGTCATTTTAGCCAGCCAGATGTTTGGAGCTTTGAAGATACATATCTCCTTATTGTCAACAAATATTGAAAAGCTTTGTATTCCTATATAATTGATGAAAATATCGTTTAGTTATTTGCACAATGACATCAATCGTCGATCGGCTGTTTGTGCAAATAAAGAATGTTGCAGAATCTTAGTACAAATATTTATAATCTCCGAAATATGCAAGCTATATTGCAGAAGCACACTGCAGTGATGGGCAATAAACCAGTGTGCCAAGTGACGCGCTAGTCACTTTCATGGAGGTCATAGGTTATAGGAGAATGCATATTTATACTGACTATATTTATTGGCCGATCATTACTTAGATTATTATTAATCACAATTGAGATAGGTATTTTATCTTCAAAAACTTTGCTGTCAAAAAGGTTTATAAAAATAAATTACCTGTTCATCGGGAATTACGGGCAGGTGCGGAGGTCAGGATCTCTGATTGTCACGTCAGAGGTTGAGGGTTAAATATATCGGTTTATTTTCCTATTCAAACCTACTTGATTGCCATAAACATTAAAAAATAACGGATACTGATGTTGGCTGTGTTAGTATTCATTTACGAGCTACTTTCTTCAGAATGGAAGACTGAATTCGGAAAATAGAAGCGTTAATTATTCTTTTGTTTATTCAGAGATGCTAAGTTGTAACCCTGAATATGCATTTTATATGAGCTACCTCGTTTCCATAGTAGGTACAAGCTCTACATTGTTCGGGATCGGATTGACCTACTGTGAAGGGTGTCCCAAGATATTAAAATGTATTCTTTACATACATGGGAATAATAAAAATTATAAAAATAGCAACTGGTGTTCGAAGAATGATCGAAGAGATTCATAACAAAGTCTAAGGCGCCGATCCCACAGAGTGGTCGGTCGAGACGAGTGGTCTAGAGTTCTGCGGTCACAACAGCAACGCGAACTTCTTATAATTTTTGCATTTTATACATTTTTACGAATGTTCCGTTCGTATAAGTTTCCAACTAGGAACAGGCTCCTAACATAAGAGTACTAATCTGAAATTATTGTCAGTTTGTATACCTCTCTTGGATCAGTACACGTATAGAACACAGTCCCGATACTCGCGCTTTCGATATTAATGTAGAAAAACTTAGAAGTACTATGCATTTTTACATCCACCACATTTTTTACAAGTTTCTAATGCGAAGTCAATGCTGATAACGCAAAATCAGGGGCGAGAACTACGTAAGGCGGCGCTCACGAATCCATAGCACGCATCCATAGCACGCATCCTTCCATATAAAAAACATATCTTAGTTGAATCCGTTTCCACCAGTGCTAAGCTATGTGCACCAATGAATATGATTGGTGGATATCAAACGCATCCACAGCAACGTAGCATAGCACATCTCTGGTGGAAAAGCTGCCTAATACCCCTAAAAAGTGCAAGCGCAATTCGATCAGATTTGGTATAAATGTAGGGCAACCTCCAACACCAATTTATGCATCTATTTCTTTCAATCAATTTCCATTTGAATAGTTATTTTTCTAATTGCTAACTTATATCAGCTACTTAGGTATGGTCGATCGATGTGCTTCATTTGTACGCGATGGTACCTACACTACCTACTACCACAGACCAGGTAATAATCATTTCTTATTTTATGGTATGTTATGATTATAGGTACCTGTTATAGTAAAAATAGTCCTTAAAATTCATCTGATAAATATAGGTATAAATATAAGCCAGTTCACTAAAGGATGAAGGCACAATTGCACATGTTTGCCAGATTGTCATTAATTTATTTTACTTGCCTCGTGTATTTTTATGAATGTACCTATATTTCGATTATTTAGGAAAATTATGACTCGCTAGCCTGTAGGCATAAAGCGCAAGCCGCCTACCTGTGCGTTTGAGGCTTATGGGAATCAAATCGTCTAGATAATGCACGCGCCTGGACAGTCAGGGTCAGGACACGCAATTGTTGTCAGTGAGATCAGAATGTATGTGATGAATATTGGCTTTGAATATTGAGAAGAGTATTGGCTGAGCTCTTCTCAGAAAATGCAATCTTTCGAACGGGTATTAGTCAGAGAGGTAAGTGTCCACGAAGGTATATTTGTATAAGTAATTTTGAATTGAATTTTGAACCATGCGTCCACCTTTTCCAATATTTGTTTTATTATTAACAAATGAGTCAACTTACCAAATTATGTTTTTAGGGTTCCGTAGCCAAATGGCAGAAAACGGAACCCTTATGGATTCGTCATGTCTGTCTGTCTGTCCGTCAGCCACACACCACAGCCACTTTTTTCCGAAACTATAAGCACTAGACTGTTTAAACTTGGTAAGTAGATGTATTCTGTGACACTGTGAACTGAACTACAAGCTTATGAGAAATTGCTGAAAAGAACTGTAGGAAGTGTGTATTTGTGGACATAACGTTTTTTTCTTAGAAATATTTCAAGTTCTCCGAAAATACACATAAAAACATGTTTGTTTGTAACCTATCAAAAGTCAAGTAAAATACGTAATTTAATTTCATTACCTATTTGTGTCTCAACACAGACAAAAGTAAAAAATTAAAAATAATCACATCAAACTACAGGTCTTAATACATAGTTGATATGGGTAGTTTCTAAACTGCCGATTGTAGTGAAAATCTCTGAATGCGCGTAATTTTGAAGAAAATTAAAGATACATAATTTTTTTTTAAATATATATTTTTGGAGATAAAGCTTATCAGCGCTTTTGTATAAAAAAATATAAATATTGCCGAAAATGCATATTTTTTAAAATAATAAGTATTATTATTTTTAACGACCAAAAGTCAAGTAACACATCATCGTCATCATATCAGCCTAAGGATGTCCGCTGCTGAACAAAGACCTCCCCTATTAACTTCCACTTCGAACGATTTTGGGCCGCTTGCATCCAGCGGCGCCCAGCGACTCTGACTTGGTCGTCGATCCGTCTGGTGGGAGGTCGTCCCTAACGGCGCTTTCCTGTACGTGGTCGCCACTCGCGTCGTCTTCAAGCAATGTGGCCTGCCCATTGCAATCACATCAGGTTACTATCACTACGAGCTATATCGGTAATTTTTGTTCTCCTACGAATGTCGTCGTTTCCCTGTCTCGTAGAGATATTCCGAGCATAGTTCGTTCCTTGTGAATTAGTAAATTCTTTTTTCAACACATGCTCGTAATTTTACATTTATTGCACCGTTTTTAGTATCATGATGTAGCTTATGACGGACTAGTGCATTTAATTTACATTACCGCACAGTTTTATGATAGGTATAATCCCGATTATTTTAAGTTTGTAACTCAATGCTATTGTGCGTAGACGAAGCATTCTTAATTTAAACGGTTAAAACAGTTTTGCTGTCAAAAAAGAACTTGCGTGCCATTGTTTGTTTTGTTGACGTTCTCATTGACTATTATCAAAAAATCCAGTTAAAAAAATACAAGTTTGTTTTTTTCCTCACAAGTGTGTTGGAAAACGTCGTATGACTCGCGTGTGCATTGATCATTACACTCTCGGGTTCCTTTGCTTAATAGGTACCGTCTCGTGTGTGATTACCAACTTTGCACACGTCTCATAATGCACTATTATTTACTTCTGAGACAAATAAATTGCTAATTTAATTAAATTACGTGGTATACTTGACTTTACATACGTTAAAATAACAAAACTAAAACTTTTTAAAATTTCCCGGGAATCGGGAATTCCCGGGAAGTCATTTTTTTCATTTCCGGGTCCCGGGAATGGAAAAAGGTCGGGAAAAACGAAACCCTACTTAGAACTGAAACTCATAATTGTTTTTGTTAATAAAACCCGTACGTGTGGTGTCTATGGGTAGGTCTTGAAAAATTATATTGAGGTTTCTAATATAATTTTTTTCTAAACTGAATGGTTTGCGCGAGAGACACTTCCAAAGTGGTAAATGTGTGTAAAATAAGAGAATGATAAAACAAAAAAAAAATATGATGTACATTACCATGTAAACTTCCACCGAAAATTGGGTTGAACGAGATCTAGTAAGTAGTTTTTTTTAATACTTCATATCCACGGAAAAGAGAATACACTCTTTTCTCTGTGATACTACCATTTACTTATATACCTACAGGTTTGTACGGAACCCTCGGTGCGCGAGTCTGACTCGCACTTGGCCGGTTTTTTATTCCGTTTGTGGTTGAGACCATGGGACCGTTGGGGTCTGAAGCTCGGCGTATTGCTCGCAATTTGTCATCAAAATTGATCGAGGCCTCCGGAGTCCAGCGGGCTTTTTCCGCCAACGCATCAGCTTGGCTATCCAAAGAGGACATACCTACTTGTTCGCGCCGAAGGTATTCGGTGCTTACTTTTTTTCTTTATTAATATAATGTAGGTACTCTTATATTTTTTCGCTATTCAAATTCATTTCGCTGCAAGACTACAAGCTTAAGTACTGGACCACCGTCAGTTGCGATCAGTCGCGTGTGCATCACTCTGTGTTCTCAAGGAGTTTCCACGCCATAATTATTCTGGAGCCAGTGCATCTCTTGCACGGCTTCGTCCACTATATCGAAGAACCGCAGAGAATCGAGCCCTTTCGTACGAAGGAAGAACGCGCCAGGCCGGCTCCAAATCGGAGGTGAGTGGTTGTGCAGCTCTTCCTTGGTTTAGGGTGAGATCTCTTTCGCGCTATAAATTTAATTTCCTATGGTGATACAGTTGACCGATTTCACCTCATCGCGTCCACACTACTCTTACAGAATTTATACAGGCTCGTGGAGGAAATGTGATGTTTTTTTGTTTCCATAAATTAGAACTAGTGCCATTGTAGTAAAACATGACTTTCATGGACGGTGACTCACTGAAGACTATGAGTAAAAGTGATTTTTTGTGACTAGAAATTATAATATAACTTGACACTGGCAGAAATAAGTCCTAATTTGGATTTGGTTGCCAAACATAAAATTAAGAAGAAGAAACCTGTCACATTTTGTACATTCTACATTCTCGCTAGTGTGGTGAAAAGTATGTTTCATACGAGAGCAGTTTCTTGTGCCCTTGAATCCCTCACTTCGCTCAGAATTCTAGCTTAAAATCACTCGCTGAGCTTGTGATTAAATTACATATAAGAATCCTTCGCTTGCTCGAGATTCAAATTCAGTACTCGCAACAAAAACGAACTTTGATCGCTAGTTGAGTTTTCTGCACTCCTAAATATGTCCCATACCTACTTAACTATTCTAAGTAAATGTCACATATTAATATTACACGACCACGACCTGTTTTTACAATGTTAGAAAATTAAATGCTAGATATCTCTATTACCATATATTTTGAATATTTAAGTAATACCACACATTATTTAACAGTTACTACGGTTATACATAGATGTCGTCCAATAACTGGTCACAAGACCGTCTTGTACAATACGTTATGTTGCCGATAAAGTTACCTATATAAAATACTAGCTGCCCGGCGCGACTTCGTTCGCGTGGGGCTACCCTACCCTGTGGTGCTACCCTACCCTACCCTACCCTGACAGCAAAATCCCCATTAACAAAATGATCCGCCATTTATTGAATTCATTTGTTACAAAAAATGTGATAAATGAAGAACCGCTCGACCGATTTTGTGCAAACTTCACACAAACCATCTACTAAATAGTCCGAACAAAGCCTAAACATTTGGTTTGGATAGGTGAGCCCGTTCTTGAGTTATAAAATTACAAAGAAAAGTGGCATTGATTTTTATATATATATAGATAGATAGATAGAGGTGTTAAAGCTATGCATAAAATTACCTTCAATCATAAAAGAATATTACGTGCGCTTTTTCGTTATCAACTAGGTACATATATAAACTAGCTCTATACTCTTTAGTCACAAACATTTTTCGCAGTTTTCCTATCAAGATTTTGCACCCAAAATTGACTTTGGGCCGCTGAAAAATGAGAAAACAGAAAACTCACTTTTAGTATATTATAGGCACAGGTAAAGTACCTATCTATACATTACTATAGACTTTATTGCACATGATTAACTACATAATTAATACTCAGTCTCGTTACGGTACTCGTGCGAGATGATCGTGTCAAATTAACTAATTAATATTTTTTTACGTCTATTGATCAATTCGGTGCAGGTACGTTCCCCTAGGTTGGTCGGGTCACACGGGATGATATTGATAGTTTAACCAGGGTGTTTTATTTATTAATGACTATAGCATTCCGCCCTGCGGTTGCATCTGCGGTTGCATCCCCTTCTTTACCCCGTTAGGAATGGAATGTCCAGCAGCTCAAAATAAAAGAAGTGAAAACATCACATGCAACGAAAAACTGCGTAAATGATTAGCATTAGCTAAAATATTGAAATCCCTTGGCATAGTAGATATTGAAAGAGTTGAATTTATAAGTTTTTAAAGGTTTGGTCGCTTCGAGTTTTATCACATTCCTTACAGATCAAACAGTAATTTTGAGTAAATACTTAGGTAAGTTGATTTTAATTTTTTTATTTCACCGCATGGGTGAATGACCCAAATACACAAAGCGCTCTTCTGGGCTTTTGTGTGCTTACATTTTCGGCTACCAACTTTCGGGTACGCAGTCGAAACACATGGTGTGTTACACACCGACATACTTACCTATATTTGTACGTAGTATTTATATACTCTGAGCCCATACTAAACTTTCATATACCTACACTTTCGTCTGAAATCTTGTATCCTTGGTGATTCAGTACACATTGAACTGTGCTTTGGTTTTCTCACGATGTTTTATGTTACCGAAATTCCATTTGTAAGTCTAAAGTCCCACGACCTCATCACGACTTTTGACACCACCCTTTTCACTTATATTTCAAGACGGTACATACCTTAAATTCACAAAATTGGTGTCAACAGATGATTATTAACTTTCTCTATCTTCTTTAAATATAAAATTCTACTGTACGTGTGTATGTCACTGAATTCTGGACTGGCTGGACCGATTTGATCGATTATATAACCTAGATACCTACTGCAGCGCCATCTGCCGGGCTGATTTGTGAATCTAAACCATCTAGGGCGCCACCCAAACGCATACAAAAAAAATCCTTCAAATCGGTCCAGCCATGTAGGAGGAGTTCAGTGACAAACATGTACAGGTGACGCCCTGGATGGTTTAGATAGGGTAGGGTAGGGTAGGGCAGGGTAGGGTAGCACCACGCGAACGAAGTCGCGCCGGGTAGCTATTTAGTCGATACATTTTCAAAGACCTTCCAGGTAACTTTTCATCAAATTATTAGAAATACGTTCCTACCTAAATAAGTATTATACACACACTATACACATGTAAGTATCTAGAACCTACACTTACGTAAGCTTGAAATTACGGTATGAAAATAGATTTAAACACAGAGGGCTCTACGGCTTAATTATTTCCAGAATTTGAGTCGCCGCAAGGTCACCAACAGATTTAAATAATAAAAGCACATAAATGGGTTAGTACCAACTTCTAAATTAAAATAACCTGTTTTGTTAAAGAATAGTTAGTTACCACTGCCGATTTCCTGTAACCTCAGAGTATATAAATACTACGTACAACTGTAACTAACGAATTAAATAATCAATAACTAAGGAGGAGCAATTGAAAATATAGGTACATAATATAATACTCACAAAATCCTTAATATTTACACACTTACACATTTAGCACAGAAGATCGCTGAAACAATTTTAAAATACGAGTATTTATTTAGTTTACAGCAATCGAAAAAAAAAACATACCACGCTGACCACGCGATTGCAATGATCACGTTCACACATTTAAGAGCAGTCAATCCGCTATACGTTTCATACAAAAGCTAATGTATAAATACTGATGATGGCGTTGTTAAAATTTTTTTGTTAGATGTTTAAACAAATTGCTATCTTGTGCACTATATCTAGCCGAGTATCTAGGCAAAAATAAAAATAAATGTGAAACAAATTCGGTAAAAGCCTCCGTAAAATTTTTTACCCGATCTTTGGCCATATCTAATGTACTTATAAATTGAAAAAGTAAAGAAAACATCTAGATACCAGGCATGCAAATATATTGGAGATTCTAAATAACTAACTTCTTTTTCACAAACTTGTAAGATTTTTTCACAAGAAGTATACTCCTGGAACAAGTTTTATGATATGCGAAATCATGAATGACGACCTAGCGAAGCGGCCGCGAGTGATCAGCGGAATTTACCGACTGATAACCGATTGCTCTGATGGTGTCTCTCTTTTTTGCAGTCAAACATTACGTTGGATGAAAGTACAAGCTTTTAGGCTATGCTTGCGATGAAGTTGCGTTGGCCATGAAGGGTCCCTTAAAGCCGCGTTTTACAGATATCACCACACGGATACATTTAATCGATAATGAAATAATGTATGTGTATCTATGTGCCCCACTTCCCCCTACATGTGAAAGTATATATACCACTTTTAATATTTGTCTTTCTGTTTGTTCCGGCTTATCTACGAAACGGCTGAATCGAGCTCTGACGGAACTTTTCACTGGCAGTTAGCTGATGTTATAAGGAGTAACTAAGGCTACGTTTACTTTTGAATAAGAATTAAGCGCAAAAAAATAAAGACATATGCGGGTGAAACCGAGGGGGTTAACTAGTCTGACATAAATATAAACCGCGATTTTCAAGCTCGTTATTATAAGAATAGCTAAATGTAATATGATAAGGGCAACGCAATTTTTTGTGTACATTTCCCTGAGCGTAAATAAAAACTTATTATCCCGTCTGTATGAGTGAAATTAGTTCCATCAGGATTCCGCGAGAGGCGCTGTGCCTAGTCGTATATTCCTATAGAGATAAACGCAAACACTACAGAAAGCTATTTGCACTCAGGCTGCATCACGGTTGCATATTAATGGCATCCCATACCCAACCTGTATCACAGAGTTAATAATATAATACGTACAATCTGTATGAAATAGTCCGTTGTAGCCAATCAAAACCCATTACATTAACGTGATTTTGTTATTAAATTTTGTCAGGCGCTTACAATTATTTGCCAAAGATATGAATACTTTTGTACTACTTTGATTTTTGAAATAATATGGTTATATATATAACTCCCGATTGTAAACACCATAAGGGACTAAGACATTCAAAAAATTCAGAAAAAACTATTGAGTACTTACTCATTATTGAGTGGTGAAACTATTACTATTTACTATTTACTATTTACAAAGAGTCGACTCCGTGCGGGATCTCGGTGTTGAACTAGATTCAAAGCTACATCTCGATGTACACATACAAAAGATCACCAGTAAAGCTTATCAAATGTATGGTTTTATAATGAGAGTTGGTCATTGTTTTAAACGCACTTCCACCTACCTCTACTTATACAACTCCCTTATCCGGCCTCAGGTAGAGTATGCATCTACCATCTGGAACCCCTATTATAATAAATATAATGATCTTATAGAGAGGGTTCAGCGCAAATTCCTTAAGGCAATGGATTTTAGGTGTAACAGAGGTTCCTTACCATATCCAGACTTACTTAAAAAGTATAATTTAATAACATTGAGCCAAAGACGATTACTTCTCGGAGCAATGATGTTGTACGGTTTGTGTAATGGTGGATTGGATTGTACTGATCTTACGAGCAGTCTTTGTTATTCTGTGCCGCGGACAGTGCAAAGACGGGAAGTGCGCGCTTGCCATTTGTTTTCAACTGGCAGCTGCCGAACTAACGCCGGTTTACGTGCCCCTCTTCGGCAACTTGTAACGGCTCATAATTCTAATTTCTTAGGAACCGACATCTTTGCACTGTCTTCTTCCAAATTTAAAAAAGCCATAAGGGCTACATTGTCATCTAATGATATAATTATATAACTTTTATAACTTTTGTAAGCTTTTTGCAGTATTGTCTACAATCCGAAATACTTACTTACTTTAATTATCTAGTTTATTAATCTCAGCTTGTTTTTTCTCTTTTTTTGTTGTTTTCTATATAAGTTCTTCATCTTTAAAATTATTAATACTTTTTTGTAATCTGTGGATAGCGTAGTTGGTTTGACTTTGACAATATTTTTATAACTGTGTACCCTGTATAACCAATTATTGTCATTCTGTTTGTTATCCTGAATAAAATAAAAATAAAAAAATAAACCAGAAAATCTTATTGTGCTCATATAATAAGTACCCGGAGAACCTTATCATAGACTTATGTTATGCATCCGTATAACAGCTTCACGGGGGAGGCCATTATGTACAAAGAAAATGGGCGTTCAATAAAAGTAAGAAAGCGGTACAAACTCTTTGCAAGTTTAAAAAAACCGGCCAAGTGCCAGTCTGACTCGCACTTGGCCGGTTTTTGCCTTGAAATGATATGAAAAAAAAACGCTCCTTTTATTTTGTTTTATTTTATTTCATTTTTATTATATGTTGTTATAGCGGCCATAGAAATACATATTCTCAAAAAAATTCAGCTGTATACCTATTACCCTATTACCGTTAATGAGATACAGCCTACTGACAGACACTGGCAAAGCTGGATTGTCTGTTACCAGCTACGGATATGAAAGAATGAGCTAAAACACTGATCCTTCACTGATCTCAAAGTAAACAAGTGCAATAATTTGATACACAAAAAGGGTCATGTGGTTAAATACACTGGACAGCAAATAAACCGGGCCACCCGCCCTTTTGTAGCTCTAATCCGATTTTCTCAAAAAGTATACAACTTACAGCTATCAAAGATATACCTAAAGAAAGTACGTTTCATGATGATTAAAATGAGTATAAATCTAATTGAAAGCACCGTCAACTCACATTGTAATCATGCCACAAACACAATGCCTAACGATTTGCACTATTTTCTCTAGAGTTCGAGCTTAGCGTTTTTTTTTCTACAGTGATATCTCTTATCATTTCTTTAGTTTTTGTCCATCGTTTGTTCAGGCGCGTGTATTTTTGCTATTTTTTACGGCCAATGATAGATACGACTCCTTAAGAAGAAGCTCAAGCACTAGCACTAGTTCAAGCAGTTGTTGGGCAACGTGAGGTCGTTCGAAGTCTTCGAATCAGCAGATATTCAGTGCAACGAGTTTACATACGATACTTAGAGACTGGAGCAATTGACCGCCGTCCAGGTACGGGCAGATCTAGGGCTACATCAGCAACAGATGATCGTTATATCCAACTTACTAATCTGCGAAATCACTGCCTGAACGCAGTTCAAGTCCAACAAAGTCTGCATGACGAACGCCAAGTGGTCATAAGTTCAGATACCGTCAGCAGGAGACTTGATGAAAGGAACCTGACTCCAAAAAGAGCTGCAATAGGCCCAGGATTCACGGTAGCCCACCGTCGATCACGACTTGAATTTGCTCGAAAGCATATGAATTTGAGGTTAGAGCAGTGGGGTAATTTACTCTGCCCTGATGTGACCAGGGTGAGTATACATGGAAGCAATCGACGTCAGAGAGTATATCGTCGCCCTGGAGAACGTTGTTCTCAGTGTTTATCGAGTAAACTGTTGCTTATGGAGGAGGATCGGTAATGGTCTGGGGCGGCATCTCGTTAAACGCACATACAGCGTTAGTTTTCATCAAACCGACGGGCCGTACACGTGGATTGACTTCTCATCTACATCACTGAAATCCTCGCGGACCATATGGTACCTTACGTAGGATATATCGGGCAGGATATGCAGTTGATGCATGATAATGTACGGCCTCATGTTGCTCATGTGGTGACCCAGTATCTACGCGACGTCGGCATTCATACGATGGACTAGTCAGCTCAAAGTCCGGACTTGAATCCGATAGAACACTTATGAGATGAGCTGAAACGTCGAGTTAGAGCTCGGGTACCTGTTCCAACAAGGCTTTCAGAGCTGCGAATCGCAAATGAAGAGGAGTAGAATGCAATTCCCCAAGATTTCATCGTCAGGCTCGTGAGGTCTTTGAATACGAAGATGCTAGCAGTTACACGAGCAAGGGGAAGGAACACTGAATACTGTGCAAAAACATTTTTTCATTTTTTTATTTTTTTTCAGCCAAAAAATTGTTTTTCCTTTGGTGATTACGAACGATTAACACGACAGGAAAACAACTCTTCTTTGTAAAATCCTTAATAAACATTTAATAAATTGATTAAGCCTAATGTGTTTCCATTCATTTTGTTCATCATGAAACACACTTTCTGTAGGTATAACTTTGTAAGTGGTAAGCTTTATACTTTTTGAGAAAATTGGATTAAAGCTCCAAGTTAGCGGGTGGCCCGGTTTATTTGCTGTCCAGTGTATATTGAAAATGCTGAACAAATTGTTACTGAAAACACGCGGACTATGAGCAATAACAATGCGTAAAAAATTTGAAATTGATATAAATGGTCTACCAGATCAGAAAGAATGTCCCATCACTATTAGTAAATTTATCCGAACGTTGCAAGTGTTGTTGCAACCTTTGTTCCAGCTACGGATATGAAAGAATGAGCTAAAACACTGATCTCAAAGTAAACAAGGGCAATAATTTGATACACAAAAAAGGTCATTTGGTTAAAGATATTGAAAATGCTGAACAAATTGTTACTAAAAACAGGCGGACTATGAGCAATAACAATGCATGAAAAATTTGAAATTGAAATAAATGGTCTACCAGATCAGAAAGAATGTCCCATCACTATTAGTAAATTAATCCGAACGTTGCAACCTTTGTACCACCTACGGATATGAAAGAATGAGCTAAAACACTGATCCTTCACTGGTCTCAAAGTAAACAAGTGCAATAATTTGATACACAAAAAGGGTCATGTGGTTAAAGATATTGAAAATGCTGAACAAATTGTTATTGAAAACACGTGAACTTTAAGCGATAACAATGCGTGACAAATTTGAAATTAAAATAAATATTCTACCAGATCAGAAAGAATGTCCCATCACTATTAGTGTATTAATCCGAACGTTGCAACCTTTGTATCAGCTACGGATATGAAAGAATGAGTTAAAACACTGATCTCAAAGTAAACAAGGGCAATAATTTGATACACAAAAAGGGTCATTTGGTTAAAGATATTGAAAATGCTGAACAAATTGTTACTGAAAACACGCGGACTATGAGCAATAACAATGCGTGAAAAATTTGAAATTGAAATAAATGGTCTACCAGATCAGCCGGGCTATTGCGTATCTTTGGTGATAATCCTAACGAACACCATTTATTATTTCAACCAATGACGCGCACGCGTTACGATGCGACGATGACCATTCGTGGCCCTGATTGGATGAAATTCATTAATGGTGTACGTTACGATTACCACCAAAGTTACACCAACAACGCAACCTTGCAACCTTTTTACCACCTACGGATATGAAAGAATGAGCTAAAACACCGATCCTTCACTGGTCTCAAAGTAAACAAGTGCAATAATTTGATACACAAAAAGGGTCATGTGGTTAAAGATATTGAAAATGCTAAACAAATTGTTACTGAAAACACTATATATATTTACTAATAACCGGAACACATATTAGTTATTAGTAACTTTTGAAATGAGCTTTTAAAACGCATAGGTATTATGTTAATTTTGTAAGTTCTCATGAAGTGAACCCTGTTCTTATGAGAAATAAAGTTTCTTTGAACCTATCAGCTATTACAAGTGCAAATTATGTAGCTCGGCCAAAGCTACAAAGCTATAATACATTCCTCATCGAGTCATTCATTACTAACATAATCCACAACAATTTAATAATTTCAACCACAGATTACATAATAGGGCAGATGGAGCGCGTGGAACACGAAAGTGAAGCCAAAAAAGCAAATACAAATTGAAAATCTGATACTTGGTATTCGTTTTCCAGTTTGTATTTGCATTGTTTAACCACAGTTTATTAATAAAGAAGTGTTTTTTGTTGCATAAAGTTTGTTAAACAAAGCAAATACACATTCAAAAGCGAATATCAGGTACGTGTTTTTCAATTTGTATTTGCTTTTTTGGCCTCACTCCCGTGTTCCACGCGCTCCATCTTCCTTATTCTGTAATCTGTGATTTCAACATTGACCAGGATAAAACATAGCACGGAATAAATCCTTTTGTAATTGTACAAGATTCACTTTGATTTGCCGGAAAAACATAAGCGGATAGAAATGCTTGTGCATATAAAGTACTAGCAACTAGCATCCGTCTCGCGTTTTCATTCGCGTTCCTGAGGGATACTATATTGCTTTCCCGGTATGAATAACTCTAGAGCTTTAGCACTCTGTTTAGAATTAAATTCCAGTATTTACAATAATTGTGTTACACAAGCAAAAATCTTAGAAATACGTACAATTAATATTACTTTAGATTGTTTATTTTATGTTCTCGAAATATATTAATAATAACATAATTATCTCTAGAGCTTAGTGTATTCAAAAGTAATATTAAAAGTTATTGTTTTGAGTCAAAAGGGATATATCTCGTTAGTGGGGAGGTTAGTACAGTTTTCTTAAAAAAAACGGATCATGGCGATGGTTAGTGCTTGGTTGGAGTTTAAAAAGTGTTTACACCATAAAGTAATTAAAGTTTTCAAGTGTTAAACAGTGCAATTTAAGTGTTTAGTTTGTGAATAGTATATTGGTAAATAAATTGTGAATTGCTGAAGAATTACTCGGAGTTTTCCTTTTATCGGTTATATAATGTAGCTCATAGCCCATTAGTGAAAGAATTTTCGGAATCAGATCAGTTGATCCGGAGATTACCTACCCTCAGAATATAAGCAAAAATAAGTACAAAACCCGCTGCTACAGTGCTGCGTTTGACCCCACGCCCCATAGCGTAGGCTATCAATACATGCGCTACGCAAAGAATGTGCTACGAGCCTACGAGAGTGAGAAACAATTATTTTCGTAGACCGAGTCGTGGCGAGGATTATAATAATGAGAGATTATCTCCTGATGGAAGAAGTTCGACTGCAGTTGATTCCATGATTCCACCCATGGCGCCGCAGGTCGTGCATGGGCTCGATTCCCACACAGGACATGCATTTGTGAGCATAGCATGAACATGTTTGTATGTCCTGAATCTGAGTGTAATTATGTATATTAAGTATGTATTTACAAACAAAAAGTATGTAGTGTATCAATAGTCTGGTTTCCATAGTATGTACAGTCGGTCACAATGGAATATATTCATTTTATGTTACAAAATTATGTATTTTAATGGATGCAATACTTAGTTAATTACTTCACAGTATAAATTTCAGTGGAAATATGGTGGTATACATAATTAATAATAATTTTTAACAATACTTATCTATATAGAGTTTCATTGCTTAAGTATATACTTTAAAAAATATTGGATTTTAACATGCTGTCGCTTTGTGCCTGAGCTGTCCCGCCCGAGGGCGATAGAGACAACTATAGCTTGGACTTGGACCGATTATACCTATTTAAATTAGACGAAATCGCTATTTCGTAATCCCCGGTTTACTTCTCCAAAACTGGATCGAATTAAATAAAAATCAAGAATCATAATAAGAAGGGCTTTGGATATGTCCGTCGGTTTTCCTTTGCGTTTCTATATTCGTCAAATTTGTTCGCTAGACGTCTGAAAATGGTACGTTGTTGTGATTTTAGAAGGCTCCTAATTCTTATAATAGTTCCTAATTCTTAGAAAAACACAACCGAGGGACATACAGTGGTGCCTACAGATTGCATGGTAAAATAATCATTGCTCTAGTGTCATTATCCAGAGAGGAAACTGAGGATTACGTTTGTATGGAACAAACGCCACCAGCATATTAAGTATCAACCAAAGATTTTCATAGGGCATCGGGCACCAAAAGAACTGAAAAGCAAAAAATAATAAACCTTTTAAATATATATAATTTTGAATATAAACTTTTATAATGTAATACACAACTCGCCATTAAAATTGGTGAGTGAACAATAAATCACCCCGATTTTCCCACCCTTAGGGTAGGTATTTTTAATCCAAATTTATATGTGACCAACGACCAGTATACCCTATCCCATAAAAAAAGAATTATCATAATTGGACTGTTTTACAAAAAAAACTTAAACCGACTTCAAAGTACACTAAAAAGTATTCAAATCCTGATTTGATGACAATGGGACCAAACGGGAAGTGTACCCTTCCAGACAAAAAAAGAATTTTCCAAATCGGTTAATAAATGACGGAGATATGAGGTAACAAACATTAAAAAAAAAAAAAAAAAATACAACCGAATTGAGAACCTCCTCCTTTTTTTGAAGTCGGTTAAAAAGTACGTTGATTTATAAGTACCTAAGTATGTACACAAATTGCAACATAGTCTGTGGCTTGACTCACGAACTGGTAGCGATTTTAGAAAAATATTTGCACGTCATGCTCTTAATACTTGTACACATGTCGGTATTAACTTTAACACCAACTTTAACATCATGGCGTGTTAAGTAGATCTGATAAGGTATTTAAGGTTCAGTTAGGAAATAGGCATATTAATACTTCAATAGATATACAAAACCAGCGTATTAAGATATAGAAATAGGCACTAAAGTTGTCCAGATCTAACAGGCCGTCTCTTCTTGTCGCACTATGTTTGTCTCTTTTTGACACATTGATGTACATGTGCTGTCAAAACTGGCCTATTAGATCTCGCCAACTTTAGTGAAAACGCATGTATACCAGTAAATTAAACAAATTAGGAGTATAGGGAATACAAAAACCTGCATTAACTAAAAGTTGCGATAAGGCACTAACTTATACCACTCACAGTAGTAAGGTGTGCGTTTTCATATACAATGTAATGTAATTATGTTTTTGTCTAACTGTCATTTTTTAGATAAGCATTTTAACAACAGCATGAATTGAGTACCTAATGCAATATATAATATATATTTGAACCTTTTAAACCGACTTCAAAAAAAGGAGAAGGTTCTCAATTCGTTAGGTTGGTTATGTTTGTTACCTCATAAATCCGTCATTTATCAACCGATTTGGAAAATTCTTTTTTTGTTTGGAAGGGTACACTTCCCGATTGGTCCGACTGTCAGATCAGGTTTTGATTACTTTTTATTGTACTTAGAAGTCGGTTAAAGTTTTTTTAAAAACAGTTTTCAATTATTTTTATACCACACATGTGGCAAACAAGAATACGGCCCGCCTGGTGGTAAGCGGTTACCGTAGCCTATGGACGCCTGCAACACCAGGGGAAACACGCGCTCGTTGCCGACCCTGCAGAAATATCTTCACACCCTTTTTGAAGAACCCCTTTAGTACCCCAAGTACTCCATTGGGAAAACCACGGCGAGGAGCTCATTCCACAGCCTGAACTACCGCGGAAGGAGCTCCTTTGACCTTCAATTCTGGTTTAAATGTTTCAATAGCCGTGGTGATAAAGAACACCGTCCGTTGTACAAGCGGTAACACCAAAGAATTTAAAACGTCCAGAAGGATAGTGGCCTCTATGGCAACATGAAATAAACAAGCCAGAATTGACAGTATTTGACAGCCGTGCGCAGTACGAACTGAGAGCGATTTGCTCAGGGAGCCCCTCAAGCGGAGTGAAATTAAATGTCATGCTTTAGTAAGGCGGATTATCCATCTGGGTAGAGGCACGATGCCCTATGAAAATCTTTGGGTAACACATAAGGAGGCAAAGTCTCGCCTCAGACTGAGGGGCTCCAAACCGTTTGTGAGCCCGGGATCGTTGAAAATTATAACATTTGAATAACTGGATAATATGAAAATTTGGAAATAGTGTTTGTGACCAGAAGCAATAATTGAAATAGGAGAGGTCACATCGTTACAAAATCATACTCAATAGGGACTATCGACAGTTATCATTGCTAACAAGACGAAATGAAACATAAGTATTTTAGTATCGTATCGATACTTTCACTATTATTGGTATACAACACTAAAGCAGCGTAAACATTCCAAAAAATTCCGAGAATTGTAAAATGACATCTATTTTGATGCCAAGACAGCCTAGCTTTGATGAGCTATTTGGATAGGTACCTACCTAATGGAAGCGCAGTAGGTATTGCAAGTATTGCAACCCGGGCATTGTACGTGCCCTTATCTATATATATCTGTGGTGCTGAGGTACGTTTAAGTAAGCCGACAAATTTTAGCCGGTTAAAAATTATACGACGGAGGCCGCGAGAGTTCGCTGAACGGAGTCATAGTTCTAAATCTATCAGTAGAGGTGTGTAACTCAGCTCTGAACCAGCTCAATGAATCAGATCACTCGGGTTTGAGCCGCTGAGCTACAGCTCAACAACATAATGACTAGCTCACGGCTCAATCCAACTCCTATTGTATCTGCGACTCCCTCCATAGATTATATTCTTGTAATTCTAATCTACGAATTATTATTTCGTTCTAAAACATTTAAATAATAATTACATTAAATAATTAAATACCTATGTAATATAACTCTCAGATCAGATCATGTAAAAAGAAAAAAAAACCGGCCAAGTGCGAGTCAGACTCGCGCACCGAGGGTTCCGTACAAACCTGTAGGTATATAAGTAAATGGTAGTATAGACCTGAGTATTTGATATTAATTTCAATTTATGACCTATTAAAAAAAACTACTTACTAGATCTCGTTCAAACCAATTTTCAGTGGAAGTTTGCACCGTAATGTACATCATATATTTTTTATAGATTTATCACTCTCTTATTTTAGAAGTTACAGGGGGGGGGACACACATTTTACCACTTTGGAAGTGTCTCTCGCGCAAACTATTCAGTTTAGAAAAAAATGATATTAGAAACCTCAATATCATTTTTGAAGACCTATCCATAGACACTCCACACTTATGGGTTTGATGAAAAAAAATAATTTGAGTTTCAGTTCTAAGTATGGGGAACCCCCAAAATTTATTGTTTTTTTTCTATTTTTGTGTAAAAATCTTAATGCGGTTCACAGAATACATCTACTTACCAAGTTTCAACATTATAGTTCTTATAGTTTCGGAAATAAATGGCTGTGACATACACGGACAGACAGACAGACAGACAGACATGACGAATCTATAAGGGTTCCGTTTTTTGCCATTTGGCTACGGAACCCTAACAACTCTAAAGTATGAAAAGAGTCGGTCGGCGGAGTCGAATGAATCGCGGCGACTCAGTCGGCTCAATTCGACGCGCGGTACGAAGTGAGCGTGCGCGCGTATCGTGGACTATAGGTACATTGAGCTGATCTGCGAGCTGAGTCATTGAACCGGCTCACACACCTGAGCCGTGAGCTGTTCTGCAGCTCGCGTATTTTTGATGAGTTACACACCTCTATCTATCAGCTGTCAATCTGTTAGCTGTCACATTCAATTGACAGCTTGTAAATAAGTGCCTACCAATTCGACTCAACATTCTATTGTACCTAATCTCCGTAAAGTTAGGATTTCACTTAGGATCTTAAAATTACACAGTAAAAATGGACCGCAAAATGAAAAATCTATTTACTGATGCAAAACAACGAACAGCTGTCAATATTATAATAAAAAAAAAAAAAAAAAAAGTTGAGATAAAATTTTGCGACCTAAAAAGTTTGCTAAAATTTATTCTATCCGGCGAAAACTTATACCAGCGGACGCCTGTGAACGGGGCAGATTAAATTGAAGTTGTTTAGTTTTTCGCGGTGTGCTTGAAGGAAGTGGAAGGGGTGTTGGAAGTTTAGTCAGTTTAAATTTTATACTGGATAATTGACATAAACGCACCCCAAAGTTGCCATTGCAGTCACTAGACATGCACTAGACTCACAACCTCAGCAATTATTCTTATTCTATACCTATACTTTCTTAATGGTTATATGATCTGTGCTCTGCTCACCCACCATCAGTCAGTCAATCACTGACAGTTCGGTTTGGCAGCGGCAGTTCGCTATGGTTCACCGTTATATTCTCTTTGGTTCACTCGCGACAGCTGAATAGAGTAGTAGTCAAGTAGTAGTTTAGGCAATAAATAAGAATTGATTATTGAATTGAGTAGCAGTTGCTGAGTAGTTGACAACAGTTGAAACTAAACTTATTCACAATGAGAGTTGCTATTGTTTTGATGTGTTTGTCAATGATGTCATGTGAAGAAAGAACTCTTAGATACGTTACAATCTTGTTTCGGCATGGGGATAGAACCCCGGTAAACTCCTATCCCACAGATCCCTGGAAGAATGAGTCTGTTTGGCCGGTTAGATTTGGGCAACTTACAAACACGGGGAAAAGTCAACATTACTTTTTCGGTAAACAGATTCGGCAAAGGTATTCGGTGAGTTTAAAAATTATAATTTAAACATATAAAAAAAAATATGACCCCTGATGGTAAGCGCCTAAGGAAGCAGAGAACCAGTTGACTGTTTTACAAACATACATTATGTATAATATTGAAATTACTAGTTAGACTGAGTCAAACTTATTAGCGGCTGTGATATTAGGCTTAGGTTAGGTTCGGATTCTAGTAAAAATATCCTCTGAACTGATTGACCAAAGCTGCCTAATGATATAAACATAAAATTTCTATTTTTTATATTTAGTTACTTTTGCTGTGCTTGTATAGCAGTTCCTGTTTTTATTTTTCATAAGTAGTTATGCGATGTGTAAAGGCTTGAATGTGTTTTATTATTTATTCATCATCAATTTTAGACCATAGTATCAAATCTGAATAAAGTATCTTGTTTTTTTTTTAACTGTCATTTAGTTTCTGTTCCATATAGATTTTAAATCTAGCCAGATCTGTCTTTGCTGGTTGTCGGGCTTTATAGGTAACTGGTAATTATTTTTCTTACTAGCAGTGAGATAAAAGGTCTTACCCTTTACCACAGGGATATAACTAGAATGGTTTTGCCATATAAGGGGTTAAATAGTGGCGTTTTGTCAATAAACCTGTAGCCATGAAGTAAAAATCCCAAAACAAAAATAACACAAAAGATATTTAATCTTACTACTATTATAAATGTCTCTTTCTTCTTATTTTTTTTTGTGACTCAAACATACACAAATAGCTGAATGGATTTTGATGAAATTTTAAACACAATATATAGAATATTTTCTGGATCCCTTGGGAATGTAAATGAAACTGTGAAGCCGAAATTAGTATAATTATAAGTAAATAAAAACAAATTTACCCACAACTACACTACACTTAAATTGATATGAAAGCTGGTGTACAATAAGGAATATTGTGGTATATTGTTTATTATTTACCTACATATCCTTTACTAGCACTACTGTGTAACATTTTCTCATATAATAATTTTTTTTTTGTTTGTTTTAGAATTTCGTTGCGGTTAACTATGATCCCGATCAGATATACGTGCGATCCACCGATGTTGACAGAACGCTCATGTCAGCTCAAGCTAACATGGCTGGTAAGTACCTACATGTAACTAGAAATTAAAAAATACCGGACAAGCGCAAGTTGATCTTGAGTGGAGGGTTCCATACAAACTTAACATTGTAGATGAAAAACATGTTCTCCCATACATTCCAACTGCAAAGCTAAGTTTGTACGCACATTATTTTTTGGAAATGTTGGTCTTGTTTTGGAGATATGGAACTTTAATAATATTTATATTAAAAATATTTTTAAATAACTTTAAAAATATTTATATTAAAAATTAACATGTTCACAACAACCCTTTTCAATTGATATGTCATGCTACACTTTTCAATTTTTTTTTTTTAATTCTAATTTGTGACCCAAAAGCTACCCCCATATTCCAAATTCACATGTACCAAATTTCAACTTATTCCCCCTTATTACAAAACATGGGTTGAAGCAAACCCAGGTTTTAAAATAGCCTTGTTTCTTTTTGTTATATGACGTTAGAAAGTATCAGAGTGACTGGTTTTACTAGACTTGTTTAAACCTTCTTTTGTAATAACGGGGAATCGGTCCAGTAGACAAATCGGCTGTTGCAGACGGACAGACAGGCAGACAGACGCGAGTGATCCTATAAGGCTTCCTTTTTCCTTTTGAGGTACAGAACCCAAAAAATACTTAGGCTACAGTGTGAGCCTAAAGCATAGATCATAAAATGTTAATATTAAATGTTACTACTACCTTTATTATTTGTACTAAGTATATACCTACTATTACAATTCTTATAGCTTTATGATAATTACCTTTTTTATTTTATTTGCATTATTATCTTTGATAGCTTTAAATTGGATATTTACATTTGTAACTTAAAAACTATATTTCATTCAGGAATAGGTACTTATTTGAATGTTCACTACCTGAGGTTTATACATTATGGTAATCTTTTTCGAAACTGAGGTTTCCTCGATACAGGCTTGCCTAGTGAGGAATCTCTGATGACATGGATTTCAGTGATCAAATCTGCTAAATACTGTTTGTATATGTTATGGCATGAGGTTTTTTTTTTTTTGATAATATGTCAAGCTTTGATTTATACTTTGTGTGTTTGTCATAATGTAGGTATACCTAATGTTTTGCAGCAATAAATATTTTTCATTTTCATTTCATAGTAATGCACTGTGAATAGATACTGCGATTTCATATTGACCTCACTTGATACTTTATACCTCACGCCCGTGCCGTTGCAATCGCTTTACGCCCGAGATTAGAAAACGATCCACGGAGGACAGAAAGAAATTATTTCTGTCCAGATTTTGAGATTGTGGATTGATATTTCACATAACATTTCATATATAAATAGTGTCAAAATATCAATCCGCAATCGCAAAATCAATGATAGATCGAAATTAATTTCGGGCGTTATGCTCGGTACTACGGTTGAGCTCTAGTTAATTATGCAAGCGACTGTATTATTACCAAAATTATACTTAAGATTATATTAATAATAATAATAATTATTATTTTATTATTTTTATAAAAATATTTAAAAATGAATTAAATATGTAAAAATTATAAATAAACGAAATAATAATAATAATAATCTCATCTCAGCTCATTTGTTATTAAAAGCGTTGCAATTTCATGGGTATTTGTTTGGTGGCTTAGAATTAATTTCATTATTCTTAATCTAAATAGGTGCGTAGATAGATAAGCAACCACTAAGGAATGGTTTTTCAAATTCACGCTGAAGTAGGGGAAGGGAATCGGGGGAAAACCGCGAGGCTGAAAGCTCATCGGAAGTCATCAATAAGATGAGATTATGATGAAACGATGCTATTATATTCTACTTCCTACTTATATTATAAATGCGAAAGTTTGTGAGTATATTATAAATGCGAAAGTTTTTGAGTATGGATGTATGTTTGTTACTCTTTCACGCAAAAGCTACTGAACGGATTTAGATGAAATTTGGCACACATATAGAATATATTGTGGATTAACACATAGGATACTTTTTATGCCGGGAAAAATGCGGGTGAAACCGCGCGGTACAGCTAGTTATAATATAAAATCTTATTTGAGATGTTTTGCCTTAGAAAAAATTACATCTAGCGAGGTTCGTTGCTGTTGCGCGAATGCTGATTATGAAATAAAATCTACAAGGGTTATAACTTCCCGTTTAGGTTTGTTTCCCCCCAAAGGAGACTTCATATGGAATAACAACCTAATGTGGCAACCTATACCGATTCACACCGTTCCTGAACATGAAGACGCACTGCTGGCTATGAAAAAGGAATGCCCTGCTTATGAAGCGGAACTGAAGAAATTAAAAGAATCCGAAGAATACATAGCAAAACTCGGAAAATTTGGGAAATTGATGAGGTGAGTGTATCGAAGAATAGGTACACACGGCTACAGATCAAGCTATATATTTCCAGTATAAGCTGATCTCGCATTATATAGGATTTCTGTACAATGAATGTACAATGAAATCAACTTTATGTACCAATTTATCGTTCGTAAGTGCCTTACCAGGGCCTAAATTGAATAAAAAACTTTTTCAGCTTATATTGGAAATTATAGCTTGATCTGTAGCCGTGCGTACCCCTTATCTGACATGCACTACGATACCATACCGGGTTCTACCATGCAGGGGCGTGAAAAGAACTAAAAATAACACATTGGTATCCTGCAAATGAAAATATTCATAAAACGACATTTTTTTAAACTTAATAACATAATATGGTAGGTATATCCAGTAGCTACCTAGTCCAGCCCAGGATCCATATTGGTCACTGAGCAGTTTAAGCGAGTGATTGGCCTGATTTATTTTTAATTTGTGTACATTGTATAGATAAAAGCAATTGCGATTGTGTTTGAATGCTGCAACAACTATTTTTAATGTCTGGTCCTTAGAGTCTCGTCAGCATTCTTTTAACGATTTTATTTTTACTCAGTTTGGGATTTTATTTGAATAAATACATTCATATTTTTTTAATCCAAAGCGGTAGCGAATATTTTGTAGTAATCAGTGTGAAATTGGTTCAATGCATTAATAACCCATAAATGTTGCAAATTGTAACTGTTATGCTTTGTTTGAAATTTTTATGCTATTTTGGAAATCCTCCTTATATTGTTAATTTTCAGCATTCTGACAATAAGCGTGGAATAAAAATATAATTGCTTAATTAAGCTTAAATCTCCTGATTATGTGTATTTTAATGATGCACTTTGCACAGCTATAGTTATACTGGGTGGAGATTTCAAGATGGCATATGTACAAGGTTGATATTTTGTAAGAAAAGTAAAAAAAAAATTGAGAATTCAGTGTTGGTCCCATAGTAACAGCTTTTCAGCATGACTAATCCAACATAGGTTTCGAAAATATGCCATCTCGAAATCACCACCTGTTATATTTAACCGTAAGATATTTGGCAAAGAAATAATGTGCATTTACTCTTGTTACAGGCTATTGACTACTTATACCGGCACAAATATCGATGATTATGAAGACATAAATGAAATATATAACACGCTGTTTATTGAAAATTTATATAAGCTACAATTGCCTCCGTGGACCGAGACTGTTTTCCCAGAAGTTATAAGGAAGCCGGCGTGTTACAGGTAAAATATAAATTTAATAAAATATATAATTTTCAAACTGTAGACCTGGCTATTTTTACTATTATCATCATTATACAACTATTGAAGAAGCGCTCGTGGTGTAGCATGATTAGCCGTTCTTAATCGATCGGTAAAGTTAAGCTACGTCTGGCGTGGTCGGTACCTGGATGGGTGACCGCCTAGTGGTATATCAAATGAAATGAAAAATTCCAGCAGTAGGTTGACCACTAATCTACCTCCACCAATCCGCAGTGGGCACGCGTGGTGGAGTATCGCCCAGTCCCTTTCACCCTCATTTGTGAAAGGAGGCCTGTTCTGAGCAGTGGGACATAGGCTGATGATGATGATATAACTATTAATAATATTAATAAATAAATTATTATAATATTGAGTCCCTATTTGTTTTTCCTGTTGTGCTCTCTAACAATGACACTGGCAGAATCATCGTTAAGGGGGCCCTTCATGGCCAACGCAACTTCAACGCAGGCGTAGCCTAAAAGCTTGTACTTTCATCCAACGTAATGTTTGACTGCGAAAAAAGAGAGACACCATCAGAGCCATCGGTTATCAGTTGGTAAATTCCGCTGATCACTCGCGGCCGCTTCGCTAGGTCGTCATTCATGATTTCGCATATCATAAAACTTGTTCCAGGCCCATACTTCCTGTGATGTAATCTTACAAGATTGTGAAAAAAAAGTTAGTTATTTAGAATCTCCAATACATTTGCAAGCATTGTTTAGAGCTGTTTTCTTTACTTTTACAATTTATAGGTACATTAGATATGGCCAAAGTTCAGGTAAAATTTGTGCAAAACCGCTGTTTTTCGGAGGCTTTTACTGAATTTGTTTCACACTTTTTTTTATTTTCGCCTAGTTATACTGCTAGATATAGTTCACAAGATACCAATTTGTTTAAAACATCTAACGAAAAGTGTTTAAAAACGCCATCATAAGTACAGAGCTTTTGTATGAAAAGTATGGTGAGCTGACTGCTCTTAAAAAGATGGAGCCGTAAGAAACAAACATACTGGAACATGCATTATTATTGTTTCAGCTTCCGTGTGCCTACATTGACGCCAAAGTTAGCTCGTTTGAAAGTTGGCCCATTATTTACAAAAATAACGAAACAGATGCTTAAATCTACTCAAGACAGCAAATCCAAATTGAAAATGTCAATTTATAGTGCCCACGATCTTAATGTTGCCAGTATTCTTAACGCAATGGGTATCTTCGATGGAAATTGTCCCGTTTATACATCCGCTGTGTTCTTCGAGCTTCTTCAAAGTAAGTTAAACAATGTCTTAGGTTTAATCGCTAAGCCCAATACCCAATTCATCATCTCATCGTTTTTTCAGAATGGTGACCATTTTTGAATTGCTCTTAATCAGCCGCTTGAGTACTATATGCACTTTGTGTCGGGAAATATACTTAATAATTAGGATATAGAACCAAGAAGGAACTTATTGTGTCACTCCGGCCGTCTGTCACAGCGGTATATTTCAGCTAACACTGATGCTATTGATTTGAAATTTGTAATAGTTATAAATATTGGTTACATGATCTTATTGCAAATTAACAATTAAAAAAAAAAAGTTTTGAAATGGGGAACTGAAATTTCAAAGTGGAACTACATATTTAATTGGGGTATCATATATGAAAAAGCTTCTTTTTTACATTCTAAAACAGGTTGTAATGTTGCGTAGTTTTTGACTTATGATGAAAAATAACAAAAACATAACATCCCCTCCGAAGTTCGCAATGCGAAAAGTCTGGATTAATTACAGAGTTAATATTCCAGGAAAAATAGAATGAAGGTTACAACTAACGAACAAACTTAGTTATGTACTCCGGTGTTATAACAACAGTTATGGCCCATACCAAGACAAACGACAGGCGAGCTGGCGCGGTTGGTTAAGACTCGGTCAAGATTCCACCTATCGTGCCGCTCGTCGTGGGTTCGATTAAACACGACATAAATATTATATCAGTTGTCTGGTTTCCATAGTACAAGCTCTGCTTTGTTTGAGATCAGATGACCGTGTGTGAGGAACGTCCCAGGATATTTATTTATTTATTTATATACTTCCAAGGAAGGTCCCCTCGGTGTTCGAGTCAGACTCAAACTATCACTTGACCGGTTTTATTGCCGAATGGTGGTCATTTCTGATCACTAAAATCAGCCGCTTGAGTAAAAAAAAATCTCTTTGTGACTATGACAAAAATAAACGTGAATATGTGGTTTAATTTTAGTTTAAATTAAAAACGCCCTGCAGATACTAATTTACACTCAAATTCAAATTTGATATAATTTTTACAGACCTAAAAAAAAGTTTGACATTTTTATTATTTTATATTTCAGATCAAGTAAATTCAACGCATTATGTTAGGATCTCGTACCGAGATACCACTGATAATGAAGAACCCATCGTTTTGAAAATACCAGGCTGTGGAACCGAATGCGAATTGTCAGAGTTTATCGATCTGTATTCGAATCTTCAGATTGAAAATTGGGCTGGTGAATGCAACACAGGGGTAAGCAGCTCAATTTTAATGACACAAGCCGTCCATCTATACCATAGGCTATCTGCGTGCCAAATTTCATGATTATCGGTTGAGTAGTTAAGGCGTGAAAGCGTAACAAACAAACTTTTTTTTTCTTTTTTTATACCACTTACGTGGCTAACAAGCATACGGCCCGCCTGATGGTAAGCGGTTACCGTAGCCTATGGACGCTTGCAACACCTGGGGTATCACTCGCGCGTTCCTTCCGTATCCTTCAGAAATCTCTTCACACCCCTTTTGAAGAACCCCAGGCTGTACTCCATTGGGAAAACCACGGCGGGGAGCTCATTCCACAGTCTGAGTGTCCGCGGAAGGAATCTTCTTTGAGCCCGCACAGTACGAAACACAAGACAATTCAGGTTTCAATATGTGAGGATGGACTCCCCGTCGATGGCGAGAGTTGCGATGGTAGAAAGTAGCCGTGGGCATCATCTTAAAAAATTCTTCAAACTCAAATTCGCATTTATAATATAAGATGGGATTAGAATAATATGGATGGATATGGATTCTTGTATCAGTATAATTATATTGCTTGCTGAATATGTTTAAACTCACCATGAGAGAGGTGAGCCCAATGATCAATGGGTGGGTTAATACTATCAGGAGTATTAGGCAAGTACAAATGTAATTTTAATACCAACTTTATCTTACATTTCAGGGTACGAATTACTATTGAAAAAGTACTTCTAACCATCTTTGTAGTTCTTTTTATAACCAAATAAATGGTTTATTTATTAAAAATATCTTTTTATTTCTATTTTATATTTCATTTCCACCATTACTTATCATGTCACACAGCTTTCATATACATATTAGGATTTTTAAAGCAAAAAAATATTAATAAATAATATACTACTATCACATTTTAATTGTTGAATTACTTACTTATAAATTCTCTCTTACAGATAAGCCCTGTTATTGCGAACATCATCGTGGCAATCTGCAGTTTTATAATCATATATATAATGATTAAGGTTGTTTTTACGTACCTCTCAGCCCGCAACATCAGGTCAGTTTGTTTTTTAAGTTAAAAGTATAAAAATTAAAAAAAGTCTAGGTCCGGACCGCCTGATGGAAAGCTATGAGTTTATTTCAATCTTTATAGGGAACTAATAAGGAACCCTTAGGGCCTGGCCACACACGTAAGACGGGACGCAGACATGGACGCCTCTTTTTAAAGCAATTTCAACCTTATTTTCCTGCCAGTACGATTCTAAAGTATAAAAGGTCGCACCCATATCATACGTTCTCTGCCGTCGCGCGTTGTTTGTATCGTATTTTTTTTTATACAACTTAGTCGATAAAAAGCATACGGCCCGCCTGATGGTAAGCGGTTACCGTAGCCATATAGACGCTAGCAACACACGAAGCATCACTCACGCGTTATCGACCTATCCCCCTTCACCTATGAGCTCTGGCAACCTTACTCACGCGCAGGAACACAACTTTACACAACATAAAGTTATTTAGCTGCTCTTTGAGCGAATAAACGCTATGCTCTACCTCTCTTAAAAGAATGCTTTTTTTTTATACCACTAAGGTGGCAAACAAGCATACGGCCCGCCTGATGGTAAGCAGTTACCGTAGCCTATGGACGCTTGCAACACCAGGGGTATCACTATGCTAAGGAAATTGCTTCAACAAAAGCGTCCGCGTCCCGTACGTCCCCATACGTCTGTCACAGCGATATATTTCAGCAACCACTGATGCTATTTATTTGAAATTTGGAATAACGAGGGCCAAGTAATTTTTACGATACATGTTTTTTCTTTCAAATTCTTGAAATGGCGATAAGACCTAATCAATTGGCTTCAACCCTTATGGTATTTTCCCCTAACTGACCTGTCTCCAATTAACAAACTATATTTTCGGTCAATATTTACAACTTACTTACAGTCGGTTGCACAAAGATCACCATTACAGCTTCATTACGTAATGAGACATTAACGCTAATGAATCCGTCAGTTTAAAGATGTTGCACAAAACCACCGGCATAATTAAAGGTTCATTAGCTAAAGACGTCAAAAAGTATGTTCTCAGTTACAAATCTCAATAAAATGGCAACATTGAACGAATGGAATGAATGATTTCTCTACCCTACTATTTCTGACCATTGATTATGTAAATGTATAGATTATTTAAATGTATCCAAGCATTAAACGCGGTGAAAAAAATGGACCCTAAATTGTTGGTGGCTAAAATCTTTTCCCGCGCACAATGTCAGTTGAGTTGTAATTGAATACGTTTGTGTCATTTGTGATAATATTGTATTGTTTGAAATTACGTTTTGTTGATTAGTGTGCAGAAATTATTTTTAGTATGCACGTGAAAGGTTTAATTTTTAATGCTCCCTTTTTAATGCTCATAAAAATTGCAAATAAGTAAATCAATCACATAAAATAGAATTTAATAAATTTATGAATATACCACTTGATGGATATTGATCAATCTAACAATAAATAATCAATGTTTCTGATATATTTTCTGTCAAATTTCCTTTTGACGTTTAAGCTAATGAACCTTAAATAGGCATGAAGTAGTTTTGTGCAACAACTTTAAACTAATGAACTCATTAGCGTGAATATCTACATTTCGTAAAGAAGCTATAATGATGATCTTTCTGCAACCCAGTGATGTCCAACAATGATGAAAGATTTTATAGACACATATTAAACACTTATTTAACTTTTTTAACCACTATTTTTGACTGTTAATGTGGCTAATGGGTGCTTCTTGACCTATTAAAATTAATCTAAAGAACTGTCATTTTAATGGAACTTTAGTTACTAATGTCGCTTTGTGTAACATAAAACTACGTAAATGAGGTTTTAAAGGATCGTTTGACACTTCAGTAGTTAAAGTTAAAGAAGGCATTAAATATTATTCAAATGACTGTTTGTGCAACAGTTTAATGGAAGATTAGTGTTTAATGCCGACTTTAAAACTTAAAGAACGTTTCTGCAACTGACTGTTAGATAATTATAATAATTTTCTTATTATCGTAGGGTCCGGATACCCTTCTTTTGCTTAAAGAGATTTCACGGTGTCTTATTGAGACCTCACGTGACAGGAAGGCCAGTGTCTACACTATTTATAACTCAAGAACGGCTGCACCTTATTGAACTTAGAACCAGTAGACGGAGATAGGATTCTTTTCATAGGGTAGGGTAGTGTAGGTAAGAGGGTAAAGAAGGGGGCGCGGGTGAAACCGCGGGCAAGTTGGCTTTTTATATTTTCTGTAAATATTACATGCATTTATAATAGGAATGATAACAAAGATTATATGCAATTTCAGCCAAGTTTCAGTAAGAACAGAAACATGACTATTAGGATACTTTCAGTAATAATAAAAAAAATATTAAGATACCTACGTTTTCATTTCAGTGTGTTTGTGGGAGAATTTACTGAAGTGGTCTACAATGAAACTGCTGAGGTTGTTGAATAAATAGCAACAAACATTTACAGTGCGCCGTTCGTTTCATTGATTAGTTTAGTAGATACTGCACTAGATTTAAATTGTCCAATTATTCTCTGTAACAGTCAAATGTAATGTAAATGCCAAAGTTTAACGCGTTCCACCAAAGAAAATACATACAAGCCGCTATTTTCAAACTTTTCTTTAATGGAACGCGTTATAAAATTATATTCTATAATTTAATAAACACTCTCTACATACAATGAGGAGTCTTCTTATGATACCTCAGGTATTTTTAGCATAAAGGTATCATAAGAAAGCTCCTCATTCATAACTACAGCTTGGCAAATTATTTTCTGTACTTTGTTGCCAAGCTGTACGTATTTAACAAATGAAATAAAGTAATTTTTAAATGTACGTAAGAAGCATTTATGTGGCGCAATAACTATAAGTAAACGATGTATAGTTAGTCCTCCTATTATATACATTTTTATACACTATATACACTTACTTATAAAAGTAGAATTGCTATACGTAAATAATTAAATTTTTGGTGCTGTAAAGGACAGGGGTGTTTAGGTAATGTTACGGAGTTTTGGACTGTTATAAAATGTTATTGCTCATGACAACAATGCAGGTACTTATTAAAGTGAATGTCGAACGTATTACTATATAATTTAGTATTAAGACTTTGCATTTAATTTGTTTGTTTACCAATTTTAATGGATAAGTATATTTTTTTGATTTATTATTTCATTATCTATATATATAAAATGCTTTGTCCTGAATGACTGAGAATCAACGCACAGCCTAAACCGCTGATCGTAGAGACCTGAAACTTGGAGGGTGTGTTCTTTGTATGACGTAGGCATCCGATAAGAAAGGAATTTCCGAAATTCTACCCCTAAGGGGGTGAAAAACGGGTGCAAAGTTTGTATGGGACAACGTGATTCCTTGGTCCGATCTACTTCAAATTTTGCATAAACACTTCTTAACAGAATTGATGGAAGTCGTGTTTCGTATTTTATTGAAAGTCATCGCCTAACGGGGTCAAAAAGGGGTACAAAGTTATTTTAGGGGTGATTTGCATCGAAGTTGATATCAATACTCCTTAGTACTTTTGATTTATATAACTTTTTTTATTTTGACACAAGTTTCAAATCTCAATCCGATTTTCACAGATTACAGAATAAGGCAGATGGAGCGAACGGAACGCGGGAGTGAGGCCAAAAAAGAAATTATACAAATTTAAAAACACATACCAGGGGGGCGATTAAGTAACAAAATTTCAATCATTTTCGAATTGAAAAAAATATTGCGGTTTTCTGATATCTTTTTTACGTTCTGATAACCGCAAATACAAACAGTAGTTCATTAGAAATGGAACCATTTCCGATTTTCTAATATTTCTACCGATTCAGAGGATATTTCAATCGGAATTTCATTGCAATAAAGTTACGTAATCCACGTACTGGTATTCGCTTTTGAATTTGTATTTGCTTTGTTTAAAAATCTTTTATTAACGAAAACTCTTTTCAATAAATTAGGACACAGCAGTTTTTAAACATAGCAAATGCAAATTCAAAAGCGAATACCAGGTATATGTTTTTCAATTTGTACCTAATTGCTTTTTTTGGCCTCACTCTCGTGTTTCGCGCGCTCTATCTGCCTTTTGTTCTGGAAACTGAAATGCTCTTTAAAATTGGAATGTCAAATATTAAAGAATATTTAAATCGGATTAGGATTCGAAATTTGTTTGGAAGTTCATTTTCTCGGACTTTTTGGCGGGAACTTGCAGAGTGACGTTGCGTTTTCATTTTTAGGGTTCCGTAGCCAAATGGCAAAAAACGGAACCCTTATAGATTCGTCATGTCTGTCTGTCTGTCTGTCTGTCCGTGTATGTCACAGCCATTTATTTCCGAAACTATAAGAACTATAATGTTGAAACTTGGTAAGTAGATGTATTCTGTGAACCGCATTAAGATTTTTACACAAAAATAGAAAAAAAACAATAAATTTTGGGGGTTCCCCATACTTAGAACTGAAACTCAATTTTTTTTTTTCATCAAACCCATAAGTGTGGGGTGTCTATAGATAGGTCTTCAAAAATGATATTGAGGTTTCTAATATCATTTTTTTCTAAACTGAATAGTTTGCGCGAGAGACACTTCCAAAGTGGTAAAATGTGTGTCCCCCCCCTGTAACTTCTAAAATAAGAGAATGATAAATCTATAAAAAATATATGATGTACATTACGGTGCAAACTTCCACTGAAAATTGGTTTGAACGAGATCTAGTAAGTAGATTTTTTTAATAGGTCATAAATTGAAATTAATATCAAATACTCAGGTCTATACTACCATTTACTTATATACCTACAGGTTTGTACGGAACCCTCGGTGCGCGAGTCTGACTCGCACTTGGCCGGTTTTTTTATTTTCATAAATTCGTGTATTTAGAGTTTTGGACGGTGACTGACTGCATGAGGACTATGTGAAAGTGATTTATTGTGACTAGAATTTATATAAAATAACTGTAAATTGGCAAAATACAAAACCCGTGTGAAGCCAATGAAAAAAAAAAGTTCATTTTCTCTATTTCATTAGAATATTTTGATTGTAGTTAATTTAATTTCTTTCTCATTTGTTGTTATAATAATTAAATAAGATTATTTGAGTTATTTTTTTTGTGTATGTATGTATAATATAGGTTTTTAGTTTTAATTGTAAAAATATCTGTTTTATTTGTTGTGTCTAATAATCAGTGGCGTGCATTGGTTTTCGAAGGAGAAAATTCAAACCGTACGCGGGTGAAACCGCGGGGGTCTGCTAGTAGTAATATAATTATGGTCGGAATAGAAGCAATTTTTGAACTTATTTTTTTAAAACATTAGATACCTTCTTACCGAAATCTATCTGAAAGTAGGACAAGGATGTAGGATTAGTTATTTTTTTATTATGATGATTATTTTAGTTTTGTGTATTACCCCCCGTTATGCCAAGTCGTGTGATTGTATCTCAATATGCTTCTTGTTGTATCTACACTGTGTTTTTATCAGTGTTCAAATGAAAAAGTGTTACCATTAAATATCTAATTTTTGTCCGGATTTAAATGAAAAATTGAATTAAGGCGGAATGGAAGCTATTTTTTAAACTTTTTTTTTTAATGTCAGGTCTATCTTAAAGTTATCTATCACAGAATCTATCTTAAAGTTAGTGAATTAAGATGAAGGTAGTGGAATGACTATTTTCTGATTTGTGTATTACCCCCCGTGGTGCTAAGTTTTGTGAATGTATCTACAATAATGAAATCTGTTTATTTGATCTAAGTGTTACCATTAAATATCTAATTGTTGTCCGGATTCAAATTAAAAATAGAATTAGGGTTGTGCAGGGAAGCAATTTTTGATTTAAAAAAAAAAATTCGCGCGCAGCAATTTATCTTATGGGTAAACATCAGTTACGAGGCGGGATATTTAATTTTTTTCGAGTTTAATTTTATTTTACCTTCGTAGAACAATATGGATAGATGTTTCAGTGATTAGCGATAGTAGAAATTCATTTGGCATATTGTGTTATGAATGTTTTTTTTGTAAAATATGAGCCATATTTGAACATTTCTCACGGTTTCTCTAAAAACCTTACTATTTTGGGAAATGTACAAAAATAGTTAATCTTAAACAAAAAGTACCAATTCTACAATATGCTAAATGAACTACTATCGTCGCGAGTCACTAAAATATCTATCCATATTGTTCAAGGAAGGTAAAATGAAAATAAAAACTCAAAAAAAAACAAATTTCCCGCCTCGTAACTGATGTATGTAGGTTAAGGATGTGGGCTTCATTTAGGATTAGTATTTTTTTTAAGCTGTAAGTAAGAAAAACTCAGGTACCGATTCTGTTGTAATTCTCTAATACTAAACGTAAACTAATTTCAATCACATCACATCTCTTTCTGACAAACATTATTGAAAAAAAGGATAGATCATATTTAAAGCTGTCAAATTAGTCTTTGCCCTTTGCATTTCCGAGTAACAAATTTTGATGGCGACTATGTTGAAAACAAGCAATTGGGCTAATTTGAGAGGACTAAATTTCGTACATCCTTTTCTGATGTTCTTTGTTAGAACGAGATATAGTGTGACTAAATTAGTTGTAAACAAAACAGAATCAGCGCCAATGTTTATAACATTAAGGTGGATGTTCAGCATGAGGCGGGATATTAGAATTGTTTTAAGTTTTTATTGATTTTTACCTTCGTGGAACAATATGATTAGAGACCATAGTAGTAGTTCATTTGGCATATTGAGGAATTGATACTTTTTGTTACAACGAACTGTTTTTGTACTTTATGTAAAATAGTCAGTATTACGGTTTCAGAGGAAAGTTCAATTATGGCTCATATTATACAAAAAATATTAATAACACAAAATGCCAAATTCACGGTCTCGAATCACAGAAATATTTAGCCATATTGTTCTAAGATGGTAAAAATCAATAGACCTTGAAAAAAATAAATTTCCCGCCTCATGCTGGTATTGCCAGATTGAAATGTAAGCTGGTCTACTGTTATTTTTTTTACCTAATAAATCCATTTTATTAATTATGTATTCGTTTTTAGTTCTTATGATTTGAAAGATACCACCTTAAGATTAAAATGTAAGTTTTTTTACCATTATTTTTATTTGTCTGATAGCTGCATTTTTATTAATTTTGTATTATTTTTTATTTGCTATGATTTGAAAGATACCTTAAGATTAAAATGTAAGCTTTTTTACCAATTTTTTTTGTCTAATAAATGCATTTTTATTAATTATGTACACACGGCTACAGATCAAGCTATACATTTCTAGTATAAGCTGACCTCCCATTGTACGGAAATCGTATACAATGCGAGATCAGCTTATACTGGAAAGGTATAGCTTGATCGGTAGCCGTATTTTATTTGCTATGATTTGAAAGATACCACCTTAAGATTAAAATGTAAGCTTTTTTACTATTATATTTTTGTCTAATAAATGCATTTTTATTAATTATGTACCTATAATATTTTATTTGCTATGATTTGAAATATACCACATTAAGATTAAAATGTAAGCTTTTTTACCATTACTTTTTTGTCTAATAAATGCATTTTTATTAATTCTGTATTTTTTTTTTATTTGATTAAAATGTAAGCTTTTTTGCCATTATATTTTTGTCTAATAAATGCATTTTTATTAATTATGTACCTATTATATTTTATTTGCTATGATTTGAAATATACCACATTAAGATTAAAATGTAAGCTTTTTTACCATTTTTTTGTTGTCTAATAAATGCATTTTTATTAATTTATACCTATTATATTTTATTTGCTATGTTTTGAAATATACCACATTAAGATTAAAATGTAAGCTTTTTTAACATTTTTTTTTGTCTAATAAATGCATTTTTATTAATTATGTATTATTTTTTATTTGCTATGATTTGAAAGATAACCACCTTTTAGATTAAAATGTAAGCTGCTCTACCACTTTTTTTTTTAATGTAAGCTGCTCTACGTTTTTTTTCTAATAAATGCATTTTATTATTAATTATGTAGTAAGTATTTTTATTTCTTTGAAAAAAACCTTTGTCTATATAGTAGATAAAAACCTAAAAAGTCGTTAAAGCTAGGGGCGGGAAATTTTAAATTTTCATGTTTTTTTTTACCTTTGCAGAAAAATATTTCTAAATGATTATCGGACGTAGTACTTAGTTCATTTGTTCCACAGATTTGTTCATAGTCTTATGTTTTTTGTATAATATGAGCCATATTCCGTTATTCACGTTCCTCTAAAAATAGTAAACACCAGTAAAGTACGGTATCCGCTCAGTAGTCTCCGTACCTACAGTCCTTGCATTAAACGTGGTTTCTTTTCAGTTTAAGTCAAATTGGTAGCATACAAGTACTACGTTATATACATAAATGGAATGGGCTGGAATAGCTTTCATTTTATACCCATATTGTGATAATAACGAAATTTTTGATGTTAATACCCCCGCTCTTTTTTTATTAGTAGACGCCACAGTAGACGCCATATAAATATAATATACCCTATGGCACTGCCACAGTTAAGACGAATCTAATGACACCTCATAGGTATGCTTAAATCCATCAAGCCGTTTAGGCTGCAGAGCGTGCTGAGGAAATAGAATTCAATGAATTATATTTCCTTAGCACGCCATATAAATGTTGATCGTTTACTAACAATGACGATTATCGACAACCATCTTGTCTAGGGGGGCAGCCTGCTTTAGTCCAATTTCTTTGGGGGCAGCAGTGCTATTCGTAGATAGTAATACTTGGGCTGCGTTCAGTAACAACGCCGTGTGATCGCCCGACGATCATCGTACCGTTCAGTAACAGTTCAATAGTATGTGGTGCGATCGTCGGACGACGTCCGACGATCGCACCGGTCGCCCGGTGTGTAGTTACTGAACGCAGCCCAAGTATTACTATCTACGAATAGCACTGCTGCCCCCAAAGAAATTGGACTAAAGCAGGCTGCCCCCCATATCATAATTCTAAATCATTAACTGTGCAGTTCGCTGTGATTTAAATAAATAAAAAAAAGTGTTGATCATGCCTTTATCACGTTCTCCACCCAATTCATCTTCATTATTGGAATTACCTACTTTTCAAGAAAGCTATGTCGAGCCTGCAAGTAATAGTAACCAGCGGAAACGTAAACAACCAGACCTGGAGACGGAGCTGACTCGTAAGCTGGATGTTTTCATGGACACAGTGCAGAAATCCATAAGTGAAATAAACAATAACATACAAAATAAAATTTCTGCGGAATTAGTTAAAGTTTGTGATATTACTCGAGATATAAAATCGGAAATTGAGTCCTTACGCAATGAAAATATGAATATAATAAAATCTGTCGATGGTTTACGTGTTCAGCAGCAACAATCAAGTTCTACCATAACAGAATTGCAATCATCTTTGGATTTTACTTCGGATCGAGTTGATAAAATACAGAAGCGGGTAGATAGTACAGAGCTGCAGTTAAAACGGGATTCCGATTTACAAACTGAGTTAGCAAACGTAAAACAATCTCTTGATGATCTGCAAATCGAATCCAATAAACAACAACAGAGAGATAGAATCCTCAACTTGGAAATAACCGGTTTGCCGGAACGTAAATCTGAGGACCTAGAAAGTCTCTTAGTTCAACTGGCGATGGCTGCTGGAGTGACTTTGACCAGCCATGACATCCTTCATGTACATCGCGTTCAAGCACGTCATCCCGTTCCTGGACGTCCCCGGGCCGTCATTGCCAGGCTGAGGAACCGCATTCTCAAGGACAACATCATCGCTGGAGTTCGCAAGAATCGTGGTGTCACCACGTCCGATCTCCAAGTACCTGGAGATGCTAGGCCTGTATTCGTCAACGAACATCTGACCGCAAGTAACAAACAATTGCATAAAAAATGCAAAGAAATTGCTTCAAAAAACATGTTTCAGTTTGTTTGGGTAAGACACTGTCAAATTTATATGCGAAAAAACGAAAAATCACCTGCAATACCAATTTGTTCAGAAGGCGACATACTAAAAGCGTTACAACGTTAATAATCACCATCTGTTCTTTGTTAGTACTTAATTCCTCTAATTGTTATATTCATAAGTTTCTCACTTGCATCTGTTATTTACTTTCTGTGTTAACTATCAGACCAATGCGCATACACATACCACATACCTACACACACATACCTATATTATACTCAGCTGCTTACCCATTCATCAGACATAGTAGCCCATCCTCAATAAGAAATGTCACAATGTTATGTCTACACTATAACTACAGCGGTTGTTTATTGTTGTATTTTATGTTTTTAGGCTTAAATATACAAGTGAACCATTTCGTACGTACAAATAATTGTTGTTTTATTACTCTCGACGAATCCATAATACCACAGAAACAGTCTTATAGGCAACGCCTAATGTTTATTCCTATATTGAGCAATAATAAAATTCCGAGTAAAAATAATATATTATTTAAAAATGCCTTGCCTGCAGCCATGAGATTGATTTGTAGTTATAATAAAACAAATCACGAAAATATTATTAGATTGTATCACACGTTAGTCATCGAACTATTAGGATGTAGGCCTATATTTTTTCACCCATCTCGACTTGCAGTCGGTCACGAACGGTACCTATACCCATACTTATGTTGTGAGTGTACTATTCTATATCTCGTGTTGAGCGCTATTCATACTCGCGTATTATTTAATATCACTACATTTCTAGACGATTTTCATTTGCAACTGTCAAAGTGTGAGTATACAAATCACACGGTAATGAGTACACTATTCGGTTTGAACAATTTGCAATTAACTCTGTTTATATATGGCAGTAACATCTGGTTAGTGAAACAAAAATGCATAATTTAACGATTTATCACCAGAACGTCCGTGGTATTCGGACTAAATGTTATAATCTTTATTCAGGTATACTTGCAAACAATTTTGACATTGTTGCGTTAACTGAAACTTGGTTGCACGATGGTATACTTGATGCAGAAATCTGTGACCCCCGTTACGATATTTTAAAGCTAGACGGACAAGTCCAAATTTTCCAAAATATGTTACCTTTGATAACAAGTATTTTTCCTCTGGAGTCGACATCTGTACTGCATTCAATCAATTTTTCCAGAGCGTTTTCACTGTTCCTGCTGATGAATACCCTGAAGTTTCTCTTCCCGCTCCTACGTTAACCTCGCACTTGCACACGTTAGCCCTTGACAAGGAACTAATACTAAAGACCTTGAAAAACCTTGACATAACTAAAGGTGCTGGTTGCGATAGCATTCCCCCACTATTCATCGTTCGATGCGCTTCCGCTCTGACAGCTCCCTTACACATATTATACAATAGGTCTATTAAGGAGGGCCAATTCCCTGATATCTGGAAACGCGCACATATTATTCCGATCCATAAAAAAAAATCTAAACTTAAGGTTGAAAACTACAGGCCCATATCAATTTTGAGTGTATTTAGTAAAATTTTTGAAAAGTTAGTTTATAATTCAATTTATTCTGCGGTTGCCCATGGTATACCCTTGGAACAACATGGCTTTTTGCGCGGTCGATCTACAGTCACAAACTTGTCAATCTTTACTAACTCATTATATAAGTCCCTTGAAAAGCGAAGACAGGTTGATGCAATCTATACGGATATAGAAAAAGCTTTCGATCGGGTGGATCACATCATCCTGCTTCGAAAGTTAAATCATCTGGGTATTCACGGTGATCTCCTTCGTTGGGTAAAATCATACTTGTCCAATAGGTCACAGGCGGTTGTCATTGGCGGACACAAGTCTGATTTCGTAAAGGTACCCTCAGGCGTGCCGCAAGGGTCCCATTTAGGACCTCTTTTTTATAACATATATCTTTTTGATATTTACACCTGTTTCAAATCAGCTAATTTCCTCATGTATGCGGATGACACTAAGATTTTTTTTGATGTGAACTGTATTGACGACTGTCTTGCTTTGCAAGCAGATCTTGATAACCTTTCTGCGTATTATATCATCAATAGAATTAAAGTTAACCCTAGTAAATGTCAGCTTATCTCATTTGGCCGGAAAAATGAACCAATAATTTTCCCATATGTCATCCAAGATACCCCCATTGAGAGAGTTAGAGTCATAACTGATCTTGGTGTGCATTTAGATACTAAATTAAGCATGAATGAACATATTGACATAATTACAGGTAAAGCGTTTAAAAATCTTGGCTTTGTAATGCGAACTTGCGAGCCTCTCATAAATCCTACCGCAATCAAACTTATATACACTGCTTATGTGCGGAGTACACTAGAGTATGCTTGTAGTATTTGGTCGCCTTATTACATTACGTACGCACAACAAATCGAACATATACAAGAAAAATTTCTTAAGTATTTAAATTTTAAATCTAGAAATAGCTTGGCTTGTTATGAGGACAGTTGTATTTATTATAATTTATCTAGCCTTGCCAACCGCAGAATTATATCCGACATGTGTCTCTTATACGATATCATTCGTGGGCATCTGGATTGCCCGGATTTACTTCACGAGATTGGTTTAAATGTACCTATTCGTCGAACTCGACATACTAGCACCAGGTTATTCAATTCTCCTCTACACAGAACAAATTATGGCCAACATTCAGTAGTCTCCCGAATTGCGCTTACTTATAATAAAATCTGCTCCAGTATAGACCCATTTTGTCTCACTAAAGGAACATTTAAACGTAAAGTTATTGAAGAGATGGCAAATTATGATGATTAGGTAAGTTTTTTAATATGCGTTTAGCAAGCACATACTGCACACCATACACATGCACACACACCCCACACACTTATCCCCTCACACTCTCCTCACACATTCCCCTCCTACAATCACACATTCCTCTCCTACACTCACTCATAATACAGCGCAATGTGGTCAATTATACAAATTAGCATAAGTTTATTATTGTTTTTGGTTATTGTGTTAGTGTCATAAGTTGTGTTATGTTTTGAGTATTCTAAATTATTATATGTGGAAATCTTTTATTGGCTGTACTTGTAATAATGTCTGTATTGTTATTTATTTTTGTAATCGCTGTTGATTTCCCTAAGATGAAATAAATAAATAAATAAATAAATAAACGCAGCCTTGTACGTAGTATTTATCTACTCTGAGGTAATACTGTGGCTTCCGTAACGTTCATTTGAAATATAGGCATAGAGGTGAGTAATATATAGGGTACCTTCTGAATCCGCGACAGTGCTGCCAACTCTTCTAACCAAAAAGGAGCTGCCAGTCCCTTGAAAAAGCGCTAGATCGAGCTAAATAGACCGCAGTTGGGAAAAACCCTAAATTCAGCGCCAAATTCAAACTATAACTTAGCTCCCAATAAATTGAAGTGACTACCATGCATTATTTTTATAATATTTCGCATGAGTTAGCACGACTGAGATAGAAAAATAACAAAGTAACAAACTTTTTTTTTTTTTAAATTCAAAATAGGTAGTTAATGTATTTGTAATTTGAATCAACATCTGATTTTTGGGACTTCTTTAGCCTGTGATACGATTTCATTTGCTCCAAATGTAGCAGATAGTCCAACTGTGCCAGTTTTTGACACAATTTTGGATTGCGGAAAAATCACTAGATTTAGCTAAATGGAGCTGTGCACAAAAAAAAGCACTAGATCTGGCGCCGAAAGCGCTAAGTTAGCAGCACTTATCCGCGATGAGTGAGTTGAGTGAAAATGAGTGAGTATGACACTAGCGCCACTGAGTGATGACGGAAGTGAGATGAACCATGACAGGTGAGTATTTTGACGTAACCAGTAACGAATTAACGAATATAAGTACATGATAAGTACTTTTGAGTTCACGAAACTCACTTCACTTCACTTGGCCTTGATTTTATCTTGAGAATACCAATAGAATGACAAGCGAGATGACAATCGCAGTGAGTGTGAGTTGCGATTGCGAGATGATTTACCTTTTACAGAATAGCATAGCAGTAGGTAGATAAAGCGCGCGGAACACGGGAGTGAGGCCATCAAACCAAATACAAATTCAAAAGTAAATACAAACTAGAGTCAATACGAAACAGAGCATCGTGTTGTTAGCACGTCACACATGTCTCCATTGCTTTTCATAATTATACCATCCTGTGTTTACAAACATTGTAAAAATTGTTCAAAAAAAACTAAAAAAGGAAGACGGAATATCGTTTCACAGTTAAGTAATGGATATTTTCACTATTTTGTATTATTTTTCCGTGTATTTGTTACATACAGATGACTTGGAACACAAAAGCTCAACAAAAAGCGGTTGGTGTTGCTTGGTTACATTGAAATTATTTTCCTTGAAGACAAGGTATTCCTATGGAACCTTGTAAGATCGATTTATATATGACCCGATATCAGTGAATCCAATATATTATAGTAATAATAATGAATATTTGTTATACACAAGTAGGTATGTTTGGGTAATAGCGGCCCATAGTTAGTAATAATATCATTTGTCCATGCTAAAATTGATAATAATCATAGAGATGGCGTTGCAAACCGTGAAAGGTTTGAAGATTTTGGAATACTTTTCGGCCGCCATTTTGAGTTTCTTGTTTTTTTTTTTTTTTCCTCGTAGTGTCTCAAACCGATGTCAATAGTTTAAATCGTGCGCTGCCATTTTGAACAAATATAGGTATGCCAGGCTCTGACTTCTTCTTTCTCGATTCTTCTCTGTAAAGGTATTCGAAGATTCGAAGATTTACAGGACCTTGAACAATTTAATAAGTATCTTAATTTCTTTTTAGCGGGAACTTGCAGTGTGACATTGCGTTTTCATTTTTATTTTCATAAATTCGTGTATTTTGAATTTTATTGCATATTATCGGTGGTATTTTATCCAATAAAGATCAATCCATGTGTACCAGTGAAGTGAAATGAACTGAAATGAATTATGTGTATTGTGACTTTTCAAGTCGATGTAAAATTTGACTTAATCCATTTTCTGTTCAAATCAATTTCTATAGATCACAATTTTTTTATATACATACACGTGTATGCCTATCCAATAAAAAAAGTGGGACTTGTTTTTTATTACCCTGGCAGCCCGAAACACACACCGTCGCACGTGTACCTGCAGTGCTCTCACGCACACAGCTAAATGCGAGCCTCACTATTCACTGTCTTCTTCTTCTTATTTTTAATTTTGGCAACCAAGCCCAAATTAGGGCTCATTTCTGCCAGTGTCGAGTTATATTATAGTTTCCAGTCACAATAAATCACTTCACACTATAGTCCTCAGTCAGTCACCGTCCATAAAAGTCATGTTTTACTACAATGGTGGTCATTGTAGTAAAACTCTACACGGACATTTTGAGACAACTTGAAAAGTCACGATACACATAATTCATTTCATTTCACTTCACTGGTGCACATGGATGATCTTTATTGGGTAAAATACCACCAAAAATACACAATAAAACTCAAAATACACGAATTTATGAAAATAAAAATGAAAATGCTACGTCACTCTGCAAGTTCCCGCCAAAAAGTCTTCCTATTCACTGTCAGTCACTGTATTTTGTCCCGTGCACTCAAAGACGTGCACTACATCTGCCTGCCTTCTGTTCTGTAATCTATGGGTTCGGATTTCATGAACGTATTACTTATATAATCTGTGGTTGTATTTGTCAGAAAATAAATTGATGCTGTCTGTCAGTCAAATAAAAGGTGAAGGAAGTAAAGTGTTTCGAGGATTAGTGTTAATAATTTTGTATTTTTATAGAAAAACATTTATAAATTATAGTGCGAAACGTAATTGTGATTTTATTGACGAGAACAATTTTGTGATGAGACAGTTCGTGTTTTCCACCGTGCGTAGTGGATGTCTTTGATGTGTTTACGGTTTGTGGAACTAAGTACAGCTATTTGGTTAATTTTGGTCACGTCTCCTTCCCTTTAATTTCTTTTATGTCCTCTCCTGTATAGTTTTGGATTAATAATCTATGACTTAAAATACTCTTGCTGCTTTGATAGCTATTGGAAAGCAATTTGTGTATTTATTAGGTACATAGTACGATTTCCAATAAATTATTTTAAAGGTAAGTAGGTAGGTACTTCACGGTCCACCGATACGCTTGGGAGTATGAAATTCTATCATTAAAATATACACCGAACTAATCTTATGATGTACCACGCTTATTTATTGACTGCATTATTATACTGACCATGTGTGTGAGGTATATGAACTAAGTAAAATTATTTTGAGGAATATGGAATACTTACATGTTTTACTACTTAGGTACATGATGTATTGGTGTCACAATCATCATCAGGTTATATTCAGCCATTGTTGGGTCTCTGGACTGGTCTTGAGGACTCTTCTTTTCTCTTTAGGCATGACATAGATATAATTTTTTTTTGGATGTGATACTTACCTATAATTCTTTATGTTTTATATCAGCTAGAATTTATTGACATTTATGCAATAAAAAAATTGTTACTTATGAAATTGACTACAAAAGTGGTATCTGCTACCAATTAGCTTATAGATTCCACATCATTGTGGAATCTTAAGTAACTATCAGTTAACTCCTTAGTTAAAGATAATTTAATGTGAAATTAATGATTTTCCAAATATTGTTTGGGGATAGTGATTTTATTATGCTCGTAATATTTCAGAGAAAATACCTTGGCTCACGGTTAAAAAAATAACAATGACTTCAATTGTTATAATAGGCTGTGCGCATCCCTCACGAGAACCAACAGGTTAAACAAGCAATATTTGTATATCTATATGTTTTGTGATCTCGAAAACGGCAGTAATGTAGGTATTTGGGGGCAAAAAATCAAACTAGCTAGGTGTCATCTATGAGAAAATGTGTTTTTCTAAGTTTTGTCGGTTGCCTAGGTATATGCATCAGTATAACAGTTGATTTTTTCACAAAATGACAGTGCTAGTTTGTATGGGCACTAAAATGTACCTATTGAATATGATATCAGTTGGTTTTAAGACAGCTGTTGTTCTGTCATTCGTGGTACAGGAAAGCGGTTGGTAAAGTGGCTGTCAACATATTTCTTTAAATAAAAATTGAACGTTTGTTTACATTATTTATCTAGTATCATTGGCTTACTTTTAGTTAGTACAAATAATACAATATACCTTTGATTAAATGAACATAAGATCTAAATATAGGTCTATAGGGCATCCCCTATTCAATAAGTCCCCCAAAGACAGATGAGTTAGATATTATCTGCAGTGGTAATGGATCTTTTGAGTATTTTTGAATACAGTGGAAACTTCAAATACATTTCTGCCCTTTGTATCCAGATTTTTCCTGCAAACCTTTATATTGTTTTTACAATACATACCAATATATACTTATGTCTCATCATGTTGTGCAATATGTTGTAATGTCCTCACTAATTGGGAAGCTTTAGTCTGTATGGTATGGAGAGGGATAGATAGGCTACAACTGCTGGGGACAAATTAACAGATTAATTCACAATAAATTAATGCTAGGTATAAGACACAATAGTTAGCACGGTAGTAGCAAGAGTATGCTTAAACCGCTGGCTTGCGCTTGGCTTTAATTTTTATAAAACTCCATCCTGATCCTAGATGAGCCATTAAAAACAAATAAAATATTATTATTAAAACATTATTATGAGCCAGCAGGTTCAATTAAAATACATTAAAAAACAATAAAATCATAATTCAATTATTTTAATCATATCACTTAACTACATTGCTTTGTCAGCATTTTTATTACCTCTGTCTTTTCCACAATGCTTTTGTTTTGTGATTATGCCACGTTTTTACTTGTTAATCCAAAGTTTTTTTTTTATTAATATTATAGATGCGAAAGTGAGTTTGTTTCTTTGTTACGCCTTCACGCCTCAACTACTCAACGGATCATCATGAAATATGACATGCAGGTAGCCTATGGTATGGAGAAGGACATATGCTACTTTTTATCACAGGAACGCGGGTGAAATCGCGGGGGACAGCTAGTATATTATAATAACAAATTTATTTAGGAACTAGCTGAACTCCGCGTTTTCACTCGCGTAGGTTTTTTTTTGCGTGGAACTCAAATTATTATTATTATTAACATACAGCTGTGTTGATGTTGTGGTGAACTAATTAGGGATAGATGGAACAGTCAGTTTTTTTTTGTTGTTTTCCCCATACATTATTCTTGGAATGGATTTCAAATGCTGCTAGCTTGTTATAATAAATTACTCAGCTTGGTACTGCATTTGGTGACTGGTCATCTGATTAGGACATTTTAATAAATATCCTGGCACATTCCTCACACACGGTCATCTGATCCCAAACTAAGTAGAGCTTGTCTTGTACTATGGAAATTAAATAACTGATATAATACATATACTACTTTTTGTTTGTAATTGTAATGTTTTTTTCTTTTTTCGCACAATTTTGTCAGTTGACTGTTCCAGGGATTCTATTTTTTCATTTGTAGTTAAAGGTCGCGGGTCGCAAACGCTGTTTGTTGTTGCCTTCAAAATTCCATATTTACAATATGATACATACTGAAACTAATTATTTAGTTAACGCCAAGACGGTGTGCTTTCTCTATAGATTGCGATTACCCATTTACCCACCTAAGACTCGTACAATACTTAATAGTTTGGCGAGTAGTGTATGTAATAGTCATTTATGTACTTACCATTTATTTTCAATAAAAAAAAAAAAAAAAAAACAAGAATAATACATGTAATATTTTTCTAAAGTTGATTAATTCAAGGTTTGCTGATATACTAACATGTTTGGTGATAAACTTGCTCACAATCGTAATTTTATTTTATATTAGGATTTCTAATATTTTGACAATCACGTTTTATGATTTCAAAAGTGCAATAAAATACTAAAATCGGCGCAAGACACTTATCAGTGGACAAAATACACATGTACGATATAGTCAGTTAAAAATGTAAATAGACAGATAGGTACCTTGATCTTTACAACAGGGTGTTATCTTATTGTGTGAGCTTCATAGCGAGGCGAGCGAGCGTCATATTCATGCTATCTTTGGATTTGCGGCCGATTACGCCAGATTTTACGCTTACATATTGTGTCAACAATATAACGTGTTATCCAGTCAATTTGCGGCAGTAACACTACAATTATCTTATTTGTATCCTTGTGAAGGCCCGTGTGACTTGTCATCATAGAGCCGGTAAAAACCTCGCCTTATATTACCATCTAATTTGTTATTTAGGAAACAAGAATTGTCCTTACTAAAATTCTAACTTCGCCATGATTGAAACATGTGTTGCGGTCCCCGCTATCCTGATGCTGGATCCCAAATTCTAAGCTCTTAGAAGGTCTATCAAAGAAAAATAAATAAATCATGGCCCTTTCAGAATTAGATACCTCGGTGAGACCTGAGGATTTGACAGGTGTTCGGAAAATGCTTAAATGCATCGGAACGCCATCTTTCATAGCTATTTGCATTAGGGAAATTGTACATAGGTATTTTGTTAAAGTAGTCGTAACGAAATCCGATCATTCAAGTTGATCCAAAGGGATGGTGTCGTTGCGTTTAAAAATAAAACTTAATGTCTCTTATAACAAAAGCAAACCCAAACCCCCTTATTTTAATACATGGTATGGAGCAAACCCAGGTTTTAAAATAACCTCGTCTCTTTTTGTTATATGACGTTAGAAAGTGACAGAGTGACTGGTTTTACTAAACTTGCTTTAAATCATCTTTTTTACTAAGGGTTTAGCTATATTTTTATACGAAACTTGAAATGGCTCATAAGTCAAATATTTAATATTTCTTATGTCTGCCTGATTGCATTTCATATTTAATTTTGAGCACTTATATACACATTCATTTCCACTGAATCGCGTTTTTTACCTAGTTTCCCTTGGTGTGATTGATGTATACACGCTCATTTAAGTAAGAAGCACTTTCTAGCGTAAATATGTCTGCGCATTACAACATTCCTTACAAAAAACCACGTATTTAAGAATAGAGGTACTTACGCAGTGCGTGGCTAGACACATTTTATTAATCGCTAAGTAAACACTTACGCTTACGCCCTTATCTATATATATAAAATGCTTTGTCCTGAATGACTGACTGACAATCAACGCACAGCCTAAACCGCTGATCGTAGAGACCTGAAACTTGGAGGGTGTGTTCTTTGTATGACGTAGGCATCAGATAAGAAAGGATTTTCCGAAATTCTACCCCTAAGGGGGTGAAATACGGGGGCAAAGTTTGTATGGGACAACGTGATTCCTTTGTCCGATTTACTTCAAATTTTGCATAAACATTCCTTAACAGAATTGATGGATGACGTGATTCGTATTTTATTGAAAATCATCGCCTAACGGGGTCAAAAAGGGGTAGAAAGTTATTTTTGGGGTGATTTGCATCGAAGTTGATATCAATACTCCTTAGTACTTTTGATTTAAATTACATTTTTTATTTTGACACATGTTTAAAATCTCAATCCGATTTTCACAGATTACAGAATAAGGCAGATAGAGCGCGCGAAACACGGGAGTGTATATAATTGTGTGTATAAGTGTGTGTATATAATTATAAGAGTGTGTATAATTTGTATTTGCTTTGTTTAAAACCTTTATTTATCGAAACACTTTCTTTTTAATAAACTGTGTTTTAACATGGCAAATACAAATTCAAAAGTGAATACCAGGTATGCGTTTTTCAATTTGTACCTTTCTTCTGTAATCTGATCTGAGCCGATTTTATTAAAAAGAACTTTGTGCAATGCAAATATGCTGAAATACTCTTTAAAATTGGAATGTCAAATATAAAAGAATATTCAAATCGGAATAAAATACGAAATTTAATTGAGAAATTTGTTTGGAAGTTAATTTTCTTTATTTCATTAGAATATTTGGATTGTAGTTAATTTGATTTCTTTTTCATTTGTTGTTATAATAATTAAATAAGATTCTTTGAGTTTGATTTGTTAGGGTATAATATAGGTTGTTAGTTTTAATAGTAAAATAAGTGGCGTGCATTGGTTTTCGAAGGAGAAAATGCAAACCGTACGCGGGTGAAACCGCGGGGGTCTGCTAGTTTATAATAAAGTTATCAAACGTTGATTAGCTAAAATTCCGAAGTCTTTATCTGACAGGTGACATTTGGTGATCTAAAGAGTGAGACGGAGGACACTATTACACTGATTTAGTTAAAAAGCGATTATTAATAAGGGGGTTAGATTTCCATGATTTACTACACCTACACGCAAAACCTATGTCATTGCGATAAGCACCATGAATTTCTCATAACTGGCTGTCAGTGAAATGGAGCATGCAATGGATGGCGGCTATTTAGTCCAAATGTCAAACTTGATAGTTCTTTAATGACTTTTGTAGTTTCCAATCATAACGAATCCGTCGCTGGTGGAAAATTATGAAACTTGAAGTTTTAGGCTCTGTTCACTCACACGTACCACAACCACACTACAACCGCAACTACATCACAACCACACCACGTGGGCGGGCGCTAATTTGAATGGAAATTGATAGTTGAATTCACACGGACCACATTTTGCCGTCACTATCGACCACACCACAGCGTCGCGACAAAAATGCACAGAGGAAAACATGATATGATTCTTTTTTTTTAATTTATAAAAAAAATTACGACCCTTCTATTGTGTCAGTCAACTCGGTGCGTCCGTTCATCGGAAGTACCTAATACCTTTAATTTTATTTTCTTTGTTTGTACAATATTCCAAATGAATTACTACGGTCGCTAATCACTGAAATATTTAGCCATATTGTTCTACGAAGGTAAAAATCAATAAAAACTTGAAAAATATCAAATTTCCCGCTTCATGATGAGCATCCACCATAATTTTTAATACTACGTTATAGTATGTTACTTCAATCTTCTAGGTGGAATATTATACTTGTATATTTGTAGTTGATTTAATCAGAAACTAAACACGAATGCCTAAGCGCGGCAATGGATTTGTCTCGGATATAGCTATATAACATACCTACACATATACTACAGTAATTGGCTGAACAGTAATAGGTATTCTATAAGCTTACATAAGGCTTACATCTTTGTTTAACTCAGGCAATGACACACAAGGAATAACCTTTAACATTTTCGCTAAACTAAGACTCCAGGTTTATTAAGATTTATATCGATGTAAACAAAAAAAAACTGTTTTTTTTTTTTTTTTAAAACACGCTTTAAATAGTCCTGCACTAAAAATTGTTAAATATAATAATAAAATTGAACCTAATGTATATTTTCTGTTTATCCCGTAAGGGCCTAAATGTAAGGAATTTTATTTGAATGAAAAGGCGTGGGGCACTCGCTTCATATTGTAATTTACGATATTTCTTTATGATAATGATAATACTTAAAATTCTATTGGGTTTCAAGGAAAAGCGCCCCACGCTGACCATAGTGTTCATTCAAATATTAAACGTAATTACAAAAATTGCTTACATTTTGGGCCCCTACAGTATTCCTTAATTCCTTAGTAAACTTGAAACTTAACACGATTACTTACTTAAATAAATAATAAACTTTCTCATTATAAGTTTTGCTATTGCTGATCTGTGACGAAACTCGCGAGGACGGCTAAGCGTTAATCTCCTCAGTGCAGACATCAGTTGGACAGGATTCCACTAACAAATTAGTAACAAACAACCAGTAGTTAAAATTCTGAGGGCAAATCGTTTTAAGTCATTAGTACCTATTTCCGCATTGATACGGAGTCTTGTCCGCAGATTGTGACTTAGCACTTGGTGGAGGGTAAATAAAGGCCTATTTGCCCTCTTTCCCCCTTACTCATAAAACTTTATTTTATATATACTGTTTAAAGGGTCACGTAAATAATGTCACTCTATTTTCATTGTCAAATAATGTGACATTATTTACGTGACCATTTAAACAGTATATTAGTTAAATAGCGCTTTATGAGTAATAACAGATTGATGTTTTTTTTACTGATTTCTGCCATAAATGTTGTAGCAAAACAGGTATCGAAAATTTAGTACAACATTTGTTAAAATTATAAAAAATAACGATTAGTCTTAGCCAGTTAATTCTGGAATCGTAGATGGATCGTAGTGTCACATCACGCAACCCTTTTTGACGGATTCTGATTGACTTTAAATATTCATAAAGACATAACTTCATTTTTTCAATCCAAATCTGAAAAAACTTCGTCTGGTCATTTTAAATGGACCAAATAAATTCAATTGAAGTTTCCAAAGCCTGACTTTTCAATCTTTTAAATGATATCGAATACAGTGCCTTAAATCAACATACAAGCTGAGAAAATCTTTGCTGAAAACACTTCTTTGGTATGAATTTTCGTGCTTCTAAGAATAATTGGACTGTTTTACAATAAAACTAAAACCAAATTCAAAGTACACTAAGAAGTAATCAAATCCAGATCTGATGACAATGGGACCAAACGGGAAGTGTACCCTTTCAGACAAAAAAGTAATTTTCCAAATCGGTTAATAAATGACGGAGCTATGAGGTAACAAACATTAAAAAAAAACAACCGAATTGATAACCTCATAATTTTTTTGAAGTCAGTTAAAAAAAAGAAGTGAACCTACCTCAATATTTTTCGTCTTAGCTTCATAGATATAAAGTAGTATTTTATATTTTTGAGAATATCTTCAAAACTACTAGTAGACATCATAACAACTATGAGATTGTTGGTAAGTCTAAAAAATATAGGCTGGATCAAAGATCTATAACGTTGGCTAGATAATGTTCGCTAGCAAAAGCAGTTAAAGTACGAATTGTCGAAACTATTAATAGAACTGTGATGTCATATGTGTTGTGCAATAGGTACATGTCCTCTCTGCCGATCATCATCGTACCAAAAAAACATATTATAGTGAGAAATCCTTAGCAGCAATTCTCGCAAATCGTGTTTCAAAGGGGTTTGACCTTTTCATAACTACTGTACACTATCCCCCTTACTCATAAAACGTTATTTAACTAATATACTGTTTAAAAGGTCACGTAAATAACGTCACTCTATTGTCATTGTCAAATAATGTGACATTATTTACGTGACCATTTAATCTGTATATTAGTTAAATAGCGCTTTATGAGTAAGGGGGTATTTCAATAAATGTTTTTTAGGACTGGTTCCTTTTAAATTCATTCATTATTATATTGTAGGGCTTTCGTTACTTTAATGCTGGCCGGTTTATTCTCTAATATCTGGATATTTGCTTCATGGCTAATATGCAAATTAGTGTATTAATCTCCGTTTTATAGGTATATATCAGGACAGCTGTTTGCATTGGACAAGCAATAACGTGTTACCATACTTTGTAAAGGGTAAAGGCACACAACTTACGTATTATTATGCACAAAGGGACACGGACATATTTCAATAAAATATTAAAAATATTTGGAGACATGCCCACTATATAAACATTTAGAAAGTATCGTACAGAGCGATGTCAAGATACTTAAGTATCTAATAAATAAATAGAGAAATAGAATATACGCCGGACATTTGAATATAATCAACATGTTACTGACTTCCTAATGGGCTTTATTGAAACCATAAATATCACGTAGACAGTACTTGCGTAATCATAAGTCAATATGTAGGTACATTCTTAGGAATGAGGCGATAAAGGCAGCTACTATGCGAATTAATAGCATTTTTATTTTAATTTTACATCTTTCTGATCTATCGATCATAGAGTTGGGATTCGAGCCTCGATGTTATTCAACAAGCAAAACAAAACACTTTGTTAATTACAGATAAAAGTATTTAGGTTTTATAGTGCCGCACATAAGATCGAGTTTTCAATGCACCGTTCTAAGAAGTTTTATTCTAATGATCGGCATCGTCAGCAACTCAATACATAATTAAATTATTATGTCCAGTAACAAACGTCAATGCGATATCTTTGTCGCAGCAGTAGTTTTATTGACGAACGGCAAGTAATCGTAGTGTATTTTTTGTGTGTGACAAGTATTTGATGTCATTGTTATTGTTTACATAGTACCTAATAGAACTGAAAATATGGTAAACGTTATCAAAAAAAACAATAATGATTATTATTATTCAACGTGACGTCATGGAAACAAACTCGGTAAAACGGTCAAATTAAATCTTTGTGCATTGGTTGTTTTGCTAGAAACTACCTACGCATATCCAGTCGTGTACATTCGTGTGACTCAAATTGTCTTAGGTCAAGATACGTATAGTGAATTATCAAATGTATGAAGTCAAATAATACTGAGAATATGGTTAACGAATAACGAGTGAATATAAAAATTCTAGTGTATCGTTTTTCACTTGTATTATAAGGGCTCGGATAAAGTATGGAGTTACGTATTCGTCGTGTCTGGGGCCCATACACCCATATCTCACGCGTCTCGCATTGATGACGCATTAGACATTTGGAGAAAAAAATTACAAATAGCCATTGAATTATTACGCTTAGAAGCGAAGTATCGAACAAAAATCCTCGCGACACGTAAGCCACTTGACAACCAATGTATGCGTGAGTACCATATAATTACACTCGATGACACGCACACAAGCGCACGAGTAATGTTGCAAGCTAAACGAAATTTTTCGGTAAAATTAACCTTTCGATTTCGCCTACTAGTGAAATTGGAAGTAAGTATTCACAAAAATAATTAAATAGTTTAAAAAGTTCTGCGTCTTAGATAATTTATTATAGACACAGGCCTGTTATTTATTTATTACTAGTTGTTTCATAGTACTTATTTCGGGTATTTTAACATAATAAACAAAGATAATGTGCAGTGCTATGAACGATCGTACAATTTGTAGCTTTCCTTGGTAATGATAGGTTTCAGATATGATAGGTTGTATAGAAAAAGAAGATTAAGTAGTATCTAGGTATTTAATTTTCATTAACAAAATTGAAATATTAAAAGCCTGTTAGTTGAATTTGTTTCCGGAACAACTGCCGCTTTGACAATATTTTCCTAGCTATATTCTCTTTTTCTACCAGTCTGATTCGAAATTATTTCACTAATATGAAGCTACATTATCCCAAGTATTATATACTACTTATCCCAAGAACGCAGGTGAAACCGCGGGGGACAGCTAGTCGGTTATAATAGCTATAAGTAAAAGAAACAACTTATCAGACTCAATTACTTTATTAATAACAAAATCAGTATCAATTACGTAAAACAACGCAAATTCGCACAAAAAACAGCTGGCAACACTTTGCTCGAAATCTGAGTGAAGTATTTTTATTTTTGAATTTTGTTATTTTAGATGAATTACACAATAAAATTAGTGGCTTGCCTGTGGAATGTTACATCAGAATGCTTATCTTTCTTTCCTCATGAATTATGACACAATTTTACTACACAAACCGTCATATTTATTATTTTTCTCAGAGCTGCACTCACTAAAACGTCACTCAGTACACTGACAGCGCGGCGGTCATTTGGAGCCATTATGGCTCCAATTGAATGGATTGTGTTTCGCGCGTGTACTTTGCTTCTATGTGTAATAATTCAATGCAAATAGCCTACTTGTTTTTTTTTAAACTGCCAGAATGTGGCGGTTCTGGGAACTTTGTCACCCTTAAGAGCTTATACTACCCCAGCTCAAATCCACATTTTGCCCCCGCTTCATGGCTCGGCCGTGCAGCCCCCGCATCGCGCAATCGCAACTATCTCACTCGCACGAGTTCATGACACGGCAGCCCGGCAGGAGTCACGCACGACTCACGAGTCGACCGTACGATAGGGTAAATACACAGTTATTTGACCTAAGTATGGAAATAAAATAAAACGATTGTAGAAAAGTACTAAAGCGCCGCACGATAGGGTAAATACACCAGTATTTGACATCTGCTAACTAGGTATGGAAATAAAATCAAAGAATAGAATAGTATATTATTTATTTGCTTTAAATGTTGTTTTACAAGGTCTTAAAATGTATACAGTTCATTGTTATAGTATTCAGCACATTCAGCTTTCATAATAAGCATGCAAATAGGTACACTAGGTACACTAGGTAAAATTATTAAATAAAATACAAATTACTATTAAATCAAAAACACGTTATCAATTTAAATATTAATTTACTAAAATTAAGTATTATACACAGACATATAGGAACAAGGTATTATATTAATTTAATTGACTATGTTAACTTTTTGTCTATTTTACTCAAATGTCAAATACAATTTAGCCTAAGAATAACGAAAAAAATAATAATAAAACGAAAAACCTATGACAAACAATTTTACCTATATAATTCATTAATATTATAGACATTTTGGGATTTTAGCCACTGTATCAATTTACATTTAAAACGTATCAGTGGAAGTGTTTTAATATTATTTGGTATCGCATTATATACCTTTATGCACATTGCAAAACATTGCTTTTGATAAAGAGCCATTCGAGGCGGATTGTCAAAGACCAATCGATCTGGATGCCTTGTGTTTCTTGGATAAATGTCCTGCCCTGTTTTAAAATAACTATGATGAGATTTTACAAATAATGCAACTTCGAGTATGTACATACAAGGAAGAGATAATATACCCAGACTATCGAACAGGAGCCTTCATGAGGCATGTGGTGGTACACCACATATTGCTCGAACGTATTTCTTTTGTGCAATGAATGCTTCTGGAGAATTTCCCCAAATAAGTAACCCATATTTTAATGTAGATGCTATGTGACCATGGAACGCTGCTAATATAGTAGAACGCGCGGATGTTTGTCTCAATCTGTTCAATACGTATATGAATTTATTAATATTTTTACAAACATAATCTATATGCGACTTCCAATTTAGGTGCCTATCAATAAATAGACCCATAAACTTTGTTTGGTCCGTTTCCATTATATCCTGTCCTTTATAATTAATGTTTAGTTTAGCGTTCTTAGATCCATAATTACTGAATTGTATAAAATGTGTTTTTGTTAAATTTAAATTTAAATTATTATTAATAAGCCAATTCGAAATTAATTTGATATTACTATTTATATCATTCTCATAATTATTAATTAAATTTTTATTACAACTTATAATTATTGATATGTCATCAGCAAAAAGGGTACATGTATTTGTAGTCACATCCGGAAGGTCGTTTATATAGATCAAGAAAAGCAACGGCCCCAGGACGCTTCCTTGAGGCACACCACAGCCATTAACTCTATTTATCGATTTATGAGAAACTAGTGCCAGTTCTTTATTTAAACTATTTATCTCGACATATTGTTCCCGATTTTGTAAATAAGTCTGCAACCACTTAAGCGCTGTACCTCGTAGGCCAATATTATTTAATTTAGTGACTAGAAGTTCATGTGATACGAAATCGAAAGCTCGCGACATATCAAAGAATATAACAGACGTTGCCAGTCTTGAGTTGAGAGAATCTGTTATTTCACGTACCAGTTTAAATGCAGCTAATGTAGTGGATTTTTTACTCTGAAATCCAAATTGCTCCTCTTTAATAATATTCAGCTTATTTACAAACGACATAATCCTTTTATGCATAGCTTTTTCGAATAACTTTGACAGAATCGGTACTAACGTTATTGGTCTATAATTATTTATATTCGATTTATCGCCTTTTTTGTGTAGTGGTTTGATCACAGACCCCTTCAATAAGTCTGGAAATTCACCATTTTCAAAGGATAGATTTATTAAATAAGCTAAAATCGGGCTAAGCTCTTGTTTGTTGTTGTTGTTGTGTATTTAATTACTTTTGTAGCGATTTTGTCATATCCTTCTGCAGGTGTATTATTTAGCGATTTAATTAAACAATTTGTTTCATTTTGATCACATGGCGTTAGGAATATGGTCAAAAATTATTTATTCAATATAGGCCCTAATGAGGCACTTATGAACGTAAACTTACTCCGGTTCCAAATACAACTTGAACTGAGAAGACTCCGGCAAAAAACTCAGCAAGCTTTTTATTTGTACTTAGAAGTATTATAATTTCTAAACGATATATTATTATATAACAATAGCCTGCGAAGCGAACAATTCATTCAAATGCATTCTTGTCATCTACAAACTCTGAAACTTTATAGTACCCTTTCTTGCATAACTTATGTTTGACTATTGGACCCAAAAAAGAGACTTCGAAAAATAATTAAACTTACTTGACAGACGTTAGTTGCAGACTGAACATTGTATAGGAACGATCGCGATCGCTCCTACTTCACATCGGTGACAGCTGCAGTGCTGTGCTAAATAGATGGCTAGTATTGCCATCTAGCGAAATAACTCCGAACATTCCGCCCACCAAGAACTTCGTTCTTCCGGCAGCCGCCCACCGTAGTTGTATTGTTTAGTTGGATGTTGGTAGAGCAACCAGCTTCGAAACTGGTCGCTTGAGTAAGCCATTCTTGGTTCTCAGGCTCACTACTCTAACTGCCCCATCAGGACCCGGATGTGTACCTACTACCTGTGCCATAAGCCATTTAGTTGGAGGAAGTGCTGATTCCTTAATCAGAACAACATCCCCAGTGTCTGGAGTCCTTGTGTTGTTTTGCCACTTATGGCGCTGTTGTAGGGTGTGCAAATACTCAGCACTCCACCGTTGCACCGTTGAATCTGTTTGTGATGTTTGTTGTGGTGGTATAGTTGTAATCGGTGTAAGTTCGCTAACTTTAGTTTTCAGTTCACTTTTGTAGTTTATGTAAACCTCTTCGCACTCATAATAAATATTGTTTGAAAAGTATCCTATACTCTTCCTCTTTTCCATGTCAACACTACCTATAATGTCTTCATGAGCACTAATAAAAGATTTCCAAACTTGTTCTATATTTCCAAACGTGTTTCAATGTAGCTGAGAGTCAATCTACCCTTTGGGGATTTGTTGAAATTTATTTGTGATTTTTGAATTTTCTCATACCTGTCTAACTGGCATGCTATGATTTTGTTGTAATCCATTTTGTCGGATTTTCTGTAAGATTGGCAGGCTATGTAGGTAGGCCGGTAGGACACGAAACCGTTCTGTCCGTTTGGGGAAAAAGGTGACAAAAATTACGCAAATTACGTGTGAATGCGTTCGGATAATCAATATTTCAAGGAAACTTTGTTTTATATGAGTTCAAAACACTAATTTTAAATGTATTTTAATACTTTTGTTATTTTTTTTCACTATGCCTACTTTTGGCGGGTAGTCAATTTGGTACCACTTTGTAACGAAGTTTCTCGATGAATTACAGTTTTTTTAAGCACTTAATTGTTTGGAATACACTAAATATAAATGTATTTTAATGTTTTACCAGTCTATCACTTGAATTTATTGAGATTTACAAGAATTTTGTACTTACGTACGCCACGTGAACTTACTACACTTTTTACCAATTTATACGCGATTTTCACGAAACCAACACAAATTATACGAAAATAACACTACGACTACACTTCCGACGCGAAGGACCAGCTTTTGGACCCAAAAAAGAGACTTCGAAAAATAATAAGACTTACTTGACAGACGTTAGTTGCAGACTGAACATTGTATAGGAACGATCGCGATCGCTCCTACTTCACATCGGTGACAGCTGCAGTGCTGTGCTAAATAGATGGCTAGTATTGCCATCTAGCGAAATAACTCCGAACAACTATCTTTTTAAATGTATTTAAATAATTGCAATTGTACAAATTGTAGGCTTAATTTACATTTACTTCAACTTAGGGAACAGTGCAAGTTTCTTCAGAATCGGTTCAGTAGTTTTCAAAATATGGATTAATAAGTGTGTCGGCCTGGCATATTGATACCAGCTACGGGTGCGCTCTCAAAGGGAAAACATCAAATTCAAGTCAAATTCTAGTGCATGTAAGAAAAACTAAACATGCCTATTAGAGATCTCTATGTATATATAAAAATTAATCCCTATTTCCCTTGGTCATGCAATAACTTGAGAACGACTTTACAGACTTCATCTTTCTATTGAGAAGATTCTTACGGGAAAATAAATAAGTAAGTAAAAGACAATCCATTGATGAAAATAATTCGTTAAATTGGGAAAAGCCAATTCCAGTAGATATAATGCCAGATGTTGCAGCTTTATTTAAATCCTGGTTTGATTTGGGTTCCGAGTCGAGACTAAATTTTAAATTGCACATGTTGCATTTCAACGTGTATTTGGAAAGTAGTCCTTTTCTTTTTTCTCCAATAATGTGGACATTACTCAATGTACATCCAAACGCTTTGTTGTGATTACATATTGTTTGAAGTGATTTAAAAAATGATCCAAATCGATGATTCTTCGTCCATCCACGGGAATAATATGCTCTGCTTCGCTTCCACAATAGTTTATTACGTACCTGAAATAACCAGTTTTAAATTAATTATGTAATTTATGTAACTAACACTTCGTTCTAAGTCATAATAATAAGTTAAGAATCGCAGAAATAAAGTACCCAATTACATTCAAACTTATATATGAGAACAAAATGTAAATATATTATATGTATGTAAACTAAGAATTATATGTATTGAAGTTAAGATGTAAAAAGATAATAGACAGAAAGAGTTACTTACACTAAAGTACACACTAATAGGTAACGATAGTTAGATAAACTCACAATTCTACAGTTTGTAAAGCCATCAAATCAGGTTCGTTTGCATGTTTGGAACTACTGGCATCCATGTGTTCCGTTGGTATTTGCAATCTGTAACAAAATAGGCTATACGTTTCATCTTACATACTACTAAAATGATATAATAATATGACCGTGGCCAATTACTTGGACGATTACCCTAATATTTAACCCTTATATTTAGAACTAGCTGTCCCCCGCCTTTTCACCCGCGTTCCCGGGATAAAAAGTAGCCAATGTCCTTCTCCATACCATAGGCTGTCTACATGCCGAATTTCATGATGATCCGTTGAGTATTTGAGGCGTGAAGGCGTAACAAACAAACTCACTTTCGCATTTATAATAGTAGTAAGGATAACCAATAAGATATTTATTGAAGTAATTCAATTCACTACATAACATATACCTACCTAGTAGGTGGGTACCTACCTAATAACCTGTGCAAACTTTATTTACTCTGTTGGGAAAACATTTAGTATCTAACCTAATAAGCTAGGCGGTTGATACTCACGGGCACGGGTCCACGTGCGGTACATTTTCTGTATTGCAGTCAGAATCGGGTATATGTTTATTTCTGAAAATGAAAAATGTATGTAGGTGGGTAGGTACCACAGAACAGAAGGTACAATTATGATTAGGTATGTAGGTTGGTATTTGCATTCTGTAACAAAATAGGCTTTACTACTCTTTATCTCATACTAATAAAATAATATGTGACCGTGGCCATTTACTTGGACGACTACCCTAATATTTACCAATAAAATGTTTATTGTAGAAATTCAATTTACTGCATAATATATACCTACCTAGTAGGTAGGAACCTAAATGTACATGCTTTACTTACGCTGTTGTGAAAACATTTTAGTATCTAACCTAATTAGCTAGGTGGTTGATACTTACGGGCACGGGTCCACGTCCGGTACCTATATTTTCTTTATTTCGGCTACACATCAAGATATAAATTTCCAGTATAAGCTGATCTCGCATTGTATAGGATTTCCGTACAATGGAAGGTCAGATCAGAGGAGCTTATACTGGAAATTACCTACTTTTCTTACCCATTACAATAATCAGACTCAGAATTTATTGGTAGATACAAACCAAAATGCCTTCCTAGGTAAAAACACATATTATGATTCATTTTAGGTAGGTACTTACTTCAATATTTTATTCTTAATATGTGTAGCATTTTCTTTTCTCCAATTCCATCTTTTCTTTTCTTGTCTCGATCATTTCCCATTTAAAACAAAATACACTTCACTTATAATTTATTAGGTACGTATCTACGTGGGTCGTGAGAGCAAGAGACACGGGTTCCCCGTTCGAACGCCGGAGCGCGAATGAATCTGTGCGGCAGCGCATCGTACCACTCGAAATATTTGAGATTTAATTTCTAACAAATTAAAATAAAACATTATTTTAAATTCAAATCATATGGTACACGTATTGTACTAACTACAGTTTATATAAAAAGTTTCATTAGTATAGGTAAAGTATTAATTGACTACTGCGATTTATTTGTAAAATTCAGAGGGAAGTTTGAGATTTTTTTCTATCGAGAAAATGTTTAGGAATCGTGTTTTCACATCATACTGGAGTCAGTATATATCCTCAACTGTACTATATATTTTTTTCAAAATTATTGATTGGTTACTTTTATTGATATGCAGGATCAAAAGTGAGAGGTGGAGCACTTTTGAGGTATAGTACGGCCTTAAACGGAAAGTGGGGCGAGCAAGCTCTCAACCGGAGTGCGGATAATTTGTACAATACATGTTCTGTTGTTAGTGTATTGATTTTAAAGAAAAAGAATTTGCCATGGTTTCAAACTTCTAATGCGACGCGTCGAATCCCGGCTTTTTATGGAATAGGTTAACTTAGGTCGCGTCCATTAATTACGTGGAGTGATCTTGGAGATTTTTCGACGCCCCCATGTTTTTTTTCCTTTTAAGGTCCAGAACCCTAAAAATAAGCTTCTGTTTTTTATTTTCAGAAAAAAAATTGCTTTACACTAATATATCCCCTATCTTGTTTATAAGAGTATGATATTTAATACTTGCTCTGTTTCACCGGAGCTGATGTTAACTGAGGATTTTTCCGCTGTTTTCTGGATAATAATATGTAATGTTTTATTCCAAGGTGTCTTTGTGTAAATTTCAGTCCATCCACCCGTTACGGCACACGAACACTTTTTTATATTAGTCAGTTATTACATCAATAACGTAAGTTAACTTGTTGAGAATTATGTTACCTGGTTTTATTTTATGTAAATAGTACCATAGTACCGTACCACCACGTAGCAAGCGTCATTGATTCCCAAACTTTTTGTTAAGCCTCCCCGGATTATACGTAAATAATATTTTTATGCCCCCCTTAATTTAAACGAACAATAATTTTACCACTTTACTAGTACGTCGTAAGTCGCGTTTTGAAACAGTAAACGTCAGAATCGATGAATGTGATATTAAATTTACCCGGCACATTCATATTTCTTTTGGAAATGTAAACTTTGACGGCCTCCCGTTGACATCTATCTACGCTCCACTTGGAGGGGGAGGGACTCCTGGTCTAATGGCTTACCATCACCTGGCCGTATGCTTGTTTCCCTACAAATTTTGGAATGTAAGTTCCTATATGAAGTAATGACATCTCGCTGGCCACAGGCTAAATAAAAAAATATTTTACGTTGTCTATTTTCATTTGTAACAATGAATTGTTCATGTCAGGGAGTATTAATTCTCGGACGATTGATGGCATGTAAATACGTGTGATGCAATCAACGACAGCCACCTCGGCTAGTTATGTTTCTATCTATTGTTTATTATATTATTGGCACAATATTATTTGTTAATCATTGTCCTAAGTACTATTGTATCAAAAACAAAGTGCTAAATCTGTAGGTACCTGAAAACGAAATACCGTTCAATCACAGGAACTAGGTATAAAGAAAAGCCTACAAAATTGTGTTGCAGGTTCAATATAGGTACTTGAAAAATCTGTCGCTAAACACCAGGCGGTGCTTTCCGCCAGGTGCATTTGAGAGCCAGTTCCTTCTGGTTTGTGTGCTTATCACTTTTGGCCGCATCTTCACTTAGCATGGTAAGATTTTTGAAGAATCCGCGCGAGTGATGTCCCTGGTTTTGTAAGCGTATGTAGGCTACGGTAACCGCTTACCATCATGCATATGCGGGTTTGCCACATACATGCCCATGGTGTACTAAAGGTTAAAAAAAATAGGATCTTACTGCTTTTGAAAAAAAGGTTTGTAACATAATAATCCTTCCTCATCAGATGCCTACCCCTATCTATACTAAACATATAATAAAACTTAAGAGTTTGTTTGTTTGAACGCGCTAATCTAAGGAACTACGCATTGTCCCTGAGTGCTATTAAAGCGAAACCGCGGGAGACAGCTAGTAAGGAATATATCTGCCAAAATTTCAAATTTTATGCTTTACAGTCCCTGAGATTTCATGATTATATTATGTGGAATATTATCCTTATACACAAACAAACAAACCCTGTGAATAAAAGCGCTTTCTCCTAGTAAAGTAGACAGACAGTAGGAAAATGGAAAATATACAGTTAGATAGTTTACTATCATCAATCTATCTCGATCAATCATTTCCACTTGTCAATTAGTCTATTTTTATTCTAGCCATGATTCTGGCCTATTCATCATGCTTTTATTGAACATCATGTCATGTGACATGATGACTATTGATCGTGTGGAAGTTTATATGATAGTGCTCGTACGTCGGTTTGTTTCATTCATTGCCTTAGATTTATTATTATAGTGTATTTATTGATAGCTCTTTTGCTATCGTAGAAACGAACATTACTGTGTTCATTCGTTACTAGATAACAGATGTCGATTGTATATTAGACTGTTTTGAGAGATTACACGAAATTGACGATCGACTATTTTTAACCGACTTCAAAAAAAGGAGGAGGTTCTCAATTCGGTTGTATGTTTTTTTTTATGTTTGTTACCTCATAAGTCCGTCATTATTGAACCGATTTGGAAAATTCTTTTTTTGTCTGGAAGGGTACACTTCCCGTTTGGTCCCATTGATCAGGATTTGATTACTTCTTAGTGTACTTTGAAGTCGGTTTAAGTTTTTTGTAAAACAGTCCAATTATCTCGCCCCAAGTTATTGTTGCTATCTCGACATTAGAATTTAGTTTTGTAATGTCTCACGTTTTGTCGTAGGTCTGAGACACGTTCATGTTGACTAGAACATCAGATAGGTACCTCTTTAGAATATTACCGTTTGTTTTAGTTCTTTATATTGGAGGTCATATTGATGTTAGAGATTAAATGGCTGCTGCCTTCTATGTTATACAAACTGGGACCAAAGGCGAAATATTACTAAAATGACCTTGTAGGGCTATTAGCAATTAACAACTGTATACTGTCGGTCACAACTCGAACAGCATAAAAAATCAAACGCTTGTATAAACGTGTACACAAGTAATCGAGATTTTCATTCAAATCACCAAAAAAGTAACCGTTTCCGGAACATTCGGAGTTTAAGCTTCCCTAAGCACAGCGCATTTCTCCCATATAGCTGTATTTCTCTATTCCTTCCGCTGATTATAGAAAGAAAGAAAAAAGATTTTATTTGTCCACCATTAATCTTATAATTACTTAACATTATGATTAATTATGATTATGGATAATTATCATAATAATTTCTACTAATAAACCACTTATAAAAATAATTACTTGAATAGCTGTTTCTTTTTTCTACATAATTTAGTTATGAGACTTTTTTGAATTGACTTTTTTGATGCCGGCCCAAAATTTTACCTTAGCACTCTTACGCGGACAAATCGGTGAGCAACCCCTCAACCGGGGGAGGAGGAGGGGACGGACTTTCTATTAGGTATTATAAAACGAGCTACCACTAATTAGGGTAGGGGACTTGCTACCTTTTCACGAGCTAAGAGTGTACAGGTGCATAAAAAATAATATTGGGCTGCAGTTCCTGCAGTACAAACTCGATGAGGCAGGTATCCCAGGTAACAACCTAGGAAAAAAAATATCTAATCAGTCCGCCAGTTAGATTATCAAAAAATATTGGACACGTATTTTTTTTTTACCAAATCATTAACAATTGATGAAGATTAAGCGCGACTAAGTTCGGGAGTGGGGGCTCGTGACTCGTTACTAAAAAGTGTACCACACCGTGACGTCACGCGGACCTTCAACAAACCATATCCTAGTATTTTTTTTGTTTAATTGACAAAAGAAAAAATACGTGTCTAATATTTTTTGATAATGTATATGACGGACTAAATAGTTGTTTTTCAGGAAACTAGCAAATTATATGTGAAAACAGCTGTTTGTCAAGCATTCCATTCAATGTACGTAAATAAAAATGCAAATAATTAGTTAAAACATTTATACAGTTTGAAAATATTAACATAATACAGTTGTTATGTAGACATAAATTATGATAAATTATCGTGAATGTTCACACAATATGGGTTGTGTGGTACAACAATAATAATATATAGGTACACATATGAATTTGCAATATTTAGGTCAAAACCTTTTATCTCCAGTCTACGTAAGTGTCTATCCAACAACAATCGGTACTCTAATAATAACATAATTTCCTCTGATTATATAACTCGAAGTCAAAGCCATCTATAAAGTTTTTATGAAGGTTAAAGCTACTGAAGTTACCACCGGTTCGGAGGTCGGTCTTCAACTGAGAAGAACTGGCAAGAAACTCTGCAAGGTTACGTTTTTATATAGTTACTTAGTAGAATACGCAAGCAAAAACATGAAATAACCTAAACAAGATCATAATTATAATATTATCTGAAGTTCTCAACTGGCTTCTGTACAATGTGCACTTGTGCAGAGTGCAGCTACTTCCAAACATCTTTACCTTCAATATAATGGCCTACTTTGTAATAAGCCAGCAGCTTTCAAGATTTTCTTAATGAGAGATTTAAATTTTAAAAAGGGTCTAGAATAATTACAGTAGATAGACTAACTACCACAGTTTTTGGAAAACATCAAAATTCCTTCACAAACCAATTTTGTTATGCGGTCTAATTGTTTTCTATAGATAAATCCCAAACTAAGAAATTATAAGTACTACTTAGGAATTGGTCGGAACCCTCGTTGCTTGATTCAGACTCGGACTCTTGGCCGGTTTTTATTGTTTTAACATTTCTATGAATTTACGTATGATTAAGTATAAAAGTTAATTTCATAAATGTAAAGTGAAGGTAAAGTCATGACATTTATTTCCTTAAATGATTGCCGAGGATCCATACTATAAATTACACGAATTGCAATAAACAAAAAAAAAGATGCTCTCAATAAAAATAAATGTCTACTTAGTGTAGCCAATGTAAGTTCTAGACTAATCCAAGACTATGTGCAATTATAATAAATAACTATTAGATTATGATTTATAGTACGGTCAGTGTCAAAAGTATATTGGCATTTTAGTAACCATTCATAATACCAAATCTGTTGACATTATCTAGACAGTTTGTATGAAAACTATGAATTGTTTAATGTGACACGGTACTAAAGTGACTAGCTACTTTAGATGCTGATTGTACCTGATGCAAATGTTCCTTATTATGTGTAAATCTCGAAGGAAGGAAATGTGACTATTAAAGCTATGTTGTTTCAGATTCGTAAAATGTTCCCTGAAAATAGTTTGCGATCAAACAATATCAATATGGCATGTATGCGGTGACGGGAGCTTCGAAATAAATCATGATATTACTTAACTGTTGATATACATTTAAATTATTAACATGTGACTTTATGTGATAAATAACTGTGAAAAATAAATTAGTGCCTTATCATATTTGCCGCTTTAAAACTTATTAGTTTTGGCTAAAGCAATAAAGGCACATGCTGATCGATGGATAACGAAACAAAACCGACCTCCAATGCTAAAGTTAAGAAGAGTGGACGTAAAAATGAGAAAAAGAAAAAAATGGATTCGCGGGACACGGATATCACGTTGGATGAAGTGTGTCGGCAGATGAGCAAGCTTGCAGAGGCCAAATTAGCGGACAAGGAGCCAAGCGACACAGCCTCCGGGAGCTCCACAGATACTGATGAAGATTTTGTTAATGCAATAAATTACAACACCATTACATCACTCGCCGCTCTCAAAGATATTATACAGGGCGGCAATAATGACACACCAGAAACGGACAGTTTCTTTCAACATTACTTCATGAATCACTGTAACAACCTATCTAGTCGCAATTCAACTTCAAATGCACCTTTTCCATTCCCGGAACGTCGTCGCCTATCACAATGCCGCGAGGAAGATGAAGATGACGAGAAAAAAGAGAGCGTGCCACCACCATCGACTATATCATCGGAGACTTGCTCGGATGTGGCGTCCCAGGGCAGTATCGGAGCTCTAATTAGAGATCGATTTTTCGGTGACGGCGGGGACGAGCAGAGTGCAGTGAATAATAATGAGCCCAAGTGCGAAAATGTTGATGAAGAAAAAGACGACCAAGAAAGTTCAAAGCGTACCGTCATGGGCGCCCGACACAAGTTTCTCGTGACAACCACGGAACCGCCTGCGCCACCGATAACGCATGTTGAGCGCGCGTTGCGTTCACATGTCCACAATGCGCATACAGTTCATTTTGGAACCAAAGGGGCCGAAGAGCTTCGGCCGAGCGTTCGGACAATTTTTGCAGGGCAGAATCTCCATCGTGATAAAAATTATTTCGACAGTAGTTTAATAGAGATCAGATCTACTGTAGACGGAATCCAGACGAGCTCCGAAGATATCTGGGTGAAGCGTACTGAGGACAAAAAAGTTAGTTTAATAATGGGAAGATTCTTAATACTCACAGTTCATTTGAATATGTTTCTTATTAATATTTAACTTTTATGTGTTTCAGCAGATACCCTCTAAAGTAGAGCTTGCACCAGGCAGTACTGATACCGTTGAACAAAAACAAGATGAAAACTCAGTTAAAGTTAAAGAAAAACCCGATCAAGTGCGAGCACGTTCTGGAACTTGGGATTCGCAAACAACTCGCAAGGATGTGCCTGTGAAAAAAGCCCAAGTTCGTAAGGATGTAAAGGAAGTGCGTCGGCACAGCGATGAAAAGCGAACGAAACGAGGTGAGCAATTATGTTGATCTATTTTTTATAGTGTCGGGCATAGGTTCTAGCAATAGCAATAGCAGTTCTCTAGCAATTAGTCATGAGATGACATAATTTAAAGTGTAAGCACTCGTCATGGACCTTTTTTGTCACTTTGAGTAGGCTTGTGTCTATTCTCGATCTTGTATTTGTAAGTGAATATGTGACCCAGGATGGGCAGACTGCCATGACTAGGAAGGAACTAGCGCTAAATCTGATTTAGCCAGGTGGTGGTTTAGGCGGTTACTTGGTAGATGCGTAAACAGTTGCCTCGAATGTTTTGTCAAACAAACCCAAATGAGTGCTGCATAGTTCTCAGCTAGTAAATATAGATTTATTATAGTCGGAGAGTGTAGTAGATCCCGACAATGTTTGCCAGCATGCGCCGACATACTTTAGTTTCGCTGGACTTGGCGGTTAGCCAATCGTCTTGCCTAAGGGCCCTTACTAACTAGACTCTTTTGCTTATCAATGTTTAATATGGTTCGCCACATTTTAGTTTACCCCTACGCTACAAGAGAAGAGAGAAGCTACGCTTCAACTTTCACCGTTCCTTGACCAGTGGTTTTACCTTTTATCATACATCTATGTATCAGTATCTATGAAATCGTGGTAGGCTCTGGGCCTTCACATCTGCAGTCATTAGGTGATCTGCACTTAGGATTGATTTTTGCTACCTTCTACGGGGATATAGAACTTTTTCGTCTTTATTCCAATTTCGATAGGGGATTGATATTTTATTTTTTGGCTCCAGGTATGGGGAGACAGAAGACGTCAAAAACTTTCCCAAAAATTTGTTTTTCATTGCAACCTTGAAATAATGCATGGTCTCAAGGCAGTCAGGCAGTTATGTAATCGGTTAACAATCAATTAACGCAAACTATATTTCTGCGTTTACACAACTGAAACTGTCGATTAGAAGTTATGACTAATGGCCTATCTATATTTTCTTTTCCTGCAAAAAATAATTAAAATCACTAACATCAATAGTGCAATGTATTGCCGCAATAGGTACTTGTTCAGGTTTGTTGTTAACGTCTAGCATAACCTTACCTAGTTACATAATTTTAATATTTTCATTTATATGAAGAAACGGCCAGCGAGCGTACATTCGGCCTTGATATAATTGTTCGTGTTTATTGTGATCATTGTTGTTTGTATCTACTATTGATAAGGAAGAGTTTGATGTTATCTATTTCTTTAGCACTTTAGATAATAGCTGATAGAAATGTTGAGAATAGTTCACAGGTGTTATCATTACCTATAAATTAATCTGCAATGTGTTGTGAATGACGGAGTCCCGATGCGCAGGCGACCTAACGCGTGCTATGCATTATGCATAACGTTTCTACGCACAATTCATTACAACAGCTTCATTACGAAACGGCATTAATCTTTGTTGCTCTCAATAAACGCGCATAATTTGAATGAATCTGTATAGTCATATTTTTAAGTCGGAAAATTCAGCTAGACATATGAATATGCTAAAATAAGAATCCGGGAATGTTGTTTGTGAAATTTCTCCACTAACAACAAGACGGGCACTAAACAAGCCAAATGAGGCGTGAATCATAATTTCTGCAAGAAGTATAAATTGCTTTTCGGCATGATTTACGTTTTATTAGTTTCAAATTTTGGCAAACATTTCCCGTGGAAAAAATGCTCGAGCATTTTCACATTACTTATGTAATCTATGGTTATTTATTATTTATGATTTTCGTCATTGTCTCAAAGAGCATATGACATGAAATCCATTAATATAAGCGAACACAATTTCATTTAATGATTGCCGTGCGATGTAAACTATTGTAATGGAACCGCCTGACCGCGACCGGCGGCTCATTCTGGCATAGATACTGGCTGTGGGGGAAAATAGTTTATACACTCTTTACTTTACCATTTAAATTACTTTAACGTTTACACTTGCATACTAAATAATCTATGCTATGAAATGAATATATTATTATAATTTATTGTAAACAGGATCTTTATGCATAACACAGATATAATAGCACTTATCATAGTATTAGGGTCTCGTCCTGCAAGGCTTGCATTTATACATTATCTTAATAATTAGCTTTTCAATCGCAATCCTCTATTTCAGCCCCATAGGCTCAGAAGTACCAAAAATAATCCTTTCTTAGTCATTTCAGTTTCATGTCTGTTGATAGGTCAGTCAGTCAGTTTGTCCGGACAAGATTTACTTGTAAAGATAGAAGATAGATATTAGGTGTAAAATGGATCAGGATTTTTTCTCCTATACTGCTTTCTAAACATTGAAAGAAAGCATCATGTGTGAGGCTTTAGAGAAGTCAAATTTAAAGGTACGGTTAGTCAGCTAATCCGTACTGTCAATATGACGACCATGTAATAAAAAAAAAATTACGTTATCGATATCCTCTGAATGTATTTTACTTGTCCACAATGAAAGCCCATTTTAAGAATATTATGTTATTTTATTTCAGATGTTCGACTTGATGCAATCACGCGCAGCACGCAGTCGGTCGGGGAGCGCAAGCGCCGTGGCTCCGATGAAGGCTCAAGCGAGCAGATGTACCAACAGACAATACATGGTATGCTATGTCTTCAATAAAACTAGCGGCTTTTTGGTTCAGGCGATGATGTGGCCTGCCAAAACATATCTGTCATAGCTTGTCGGTATTTTAAACATATTATAGACTATCTAATCCCAAATTAAGCACATGATGTTAAAACATAGGGTGAAAGTACCTGTCGTCTTAAGGAGTAACGGTTTGAAAGATAATGATAGTATCACCACAAGTCGCGGTTAGATACTGGATTATTTGACGTCATTGCGACCTAAGTCGTCGACTGATAATGTGTTTCGAATTTAACTCCTATAATAGCACAAATATTTACAGATAGATCTCTTCATATCATATTTAAAGTATTTCTCATTCACAATTATTATTATGTTATTATTATCTCTTTAAGGTTTTTCTAAAAACTGCATAAGCTCTATTTTTAGTCATTATTATTATAATTTTGGAAAATAGCCTTTTGGGACATATAGAAACTTAAGTTTTCTATTATCAGGAGATTTTTATATGTCTAGGCGCGTTTCCGGGATAGGAAAGCCTATTAAACTCGGGGATAATGAAGGAATCCTTCCTTTCTTCTTGAAAGAATTTTAAAAATCTGATCAATTGTTCTGGAGATTACCTGCTTCATCCCAACAGTAATACCAAGTAATAAGCATCCTAACAGACAGAGAGACGTTCTATAATAATGTAAAGAGAAGCCAATGTAGGCCCGAATTTTGGCTTGCCATTCTTGAGTTGATTAGAAATTCTGTGGAAAAACCTTTGGCTCTTTATTACCGCATTGACTAAAATAATGCCGTCTGGCTACTTTAAGGAACATTGGTATACTATTCTAATATTCTTAATTATAAATACACATGTATTGATTATCGCAGGAACATCGGGGGTTAGTCGGAGGCCGGCGCTCTTCGATATATTCAAGTCCCGACCGCGTGGTGAAGCTAAGAAACAACCTTCCATCATGCAACAAGTCAAAGCTGCCGTGCAGGTTAATATTATACATGTTTCCTACAAATCCTTACCGAACGCATCGAACGAAACTAATTTTAGAATTCTGTATATGAAATTTTATCCAGATTCGGACGATTCGACGCGGGCAAGTGTGCGAGCTTTCATAAGATTTCATATACAGAATACTAAAATTAGTTTCGTTCGATGCGTTCGACATGTTCGGCTCGGATAAGTGTGTACTTATACCCTGTATCCCACTCCCACTATAGGATGTGAAGATGTTACTAACTCTTTCACCCAAAAACTACTGTATGGATATCTATCGTTATTTGTTTATTGTCCTGTTATGACGTCGGATGTCAAAGAAGTACAAAAGACAAGTAAGGTTATAATAATATTGTTTTAAGAGCTTGTGGTTGGCCCTCTGGAGACCCTAATTAGAAGGGCCTTTTTTAATATCCCCCGTTACGTGGTGGAGAAAAGACGCGAACTACTTGTGTCTTAAATCGAGACTATACTAACTAGTATCGGGGGTCGAGTAAACCTAGTACATTTCATCCACACTAAAACAAGACTGCGCATTCACCGCTACGAGAAACCCATTTGCTAAGGCTCCAAAATTCAAAACACGTCTCTAAACATCAGTAAGAGCATCGGGATCCTTGGCGTCGACTTCTCTAGCGACGTTCTGTTAAACCATCATCCAAAAAGCTCGGATGTCCTCAATAGTTCTCATCGTTCTTGTCATTGTTTTTATACGATTAAATCGGTACACGATCATACGGTCCGCCTGATGGTAAGCGGTTACCGTAGCCATATAGACGTTTGCATAACACAAAGCATCGCTCACGTCTTACCGACCTTTCCCCCGCGCAGGAACTCAACATAAATTTGTTTAGCTGCGGTATTCTGTAAGGTGGAGGTACTTCCCCAGTCAAGCTGCTCATTGAGTGAATAAACGCTATGCTCTACCTCTCTCCAATTAGTTTAGACTAACTTTATAAGTCGACGGTCCAATCCTTATATAAATCCTGATGAAATGGATATGCTATCTCGGTTCTTCAGACCTACTCGCCATTCCGACAAATAACATCGTAGTTAATTTTATTCGATTAATGCTGATGTTGACGCAATTATCATAAACCACGATCGTTTAACAGTTTATCGACCGCCTGAATGGAAGTTTGAATTGCAAAATTAATTGATCACATGGGTTGACAAGCTAATCGATTTGATTTGTGCTTAACTTTGTGTTTTCAGAGCATGACAAAATCGCACCCGGCCACCAAAGAGGCACCAAAGACAGAAGCAGCGAAACCCGAAGAGATCACGCCTGGAACTCCCGTTGTGAAAGCAAGGGATGGATCGGCTCATCCTCACCCGGGTAGCGATACGAAGGTATGTTTAGATAGAGATATCTATATATATAAAAATTAACCCCTATTTCTCTTGGTCACGCGTGAACGGCTGAACCGATTTCGCTAATTCTTTTTTCGTTGTGTTTGTTATTGAATGGAGAAGGATCTTATGAAAGAAAAAAATAAGAAAGTAGCAAGGGTAGGGTAGAGTAGTAGCGTAGGGTAGGGTAGTAGGGTAGGGTAGTAGGGTAGGGTAGTAGGGTAGGGTAGGTTAGGGTATAGGATAGTAGGACACCACGCGAACGAAGTCGTGCCGGGCAGCTAGTATAGGAATAGATTGAAAGATAAAATCACGAGAAATATCACGGTGATGCGAAAAAACTTCTCTCGTATCGTAATTATACGAATGTTCACAAATCATCTTTATTTTGGATCAATTGGGATCCATGGATGTGAGTAAAGCAAATTATCTGTGAACTAATGTTATAACTATCAGTAATCTGGTTTCCATAGTACACGCTCTGCTTAGTTTGGGATCAGATGGACATACTGATGAATGTCCCATGGTATTTATTTATTAACTACGTAAGCAACAAAAGAATAAACATACATGTTTTTAAAATGTGTATCGTACAAACAGATAAAATTTATCGAAAACTCACCCCTATTAGTATGAAAAACGCAAACAAAACAATAGGAGGGATATATAGTAGTTCAGAAAAGCCACAAACCGATATTCGATTTAGATAACGATTCTTTAAAATTTGCGTGGACGAAAAAAGAAATGAATGTAGCATGAGTCATGACTCGAAAGCACTGATCATCCGTGTTCCAAATAGTATGTAATGCATTGATCAGAACATCGATTATGTACTATTTTCGGATCCCGGGTGATAGACCGGGGGATGGTGACACAAATTTCCCGGTAATTTGTACCGTACTCGTACAAATTGTACGAGTATGGCGACCCTTCAGGGGTCTAATTACGTAATGACGAAAAGTTCTTCGGGTTGTTCTATTTAACATCGCACTGAGGCCTATCGTATTAAACGAGACTGAATCGTATTATAAGGGTGTGACCAAATCTGCCCCGAGACTAATTTGGACATACTTAGAAATGTTCGCGACGAACTTTCGTGATAGTCGTCCAAACAAAACGCGGCATGGCATTCGCTGTGTTTGGACACACCCTAAGAACGAGGTCAAAACTCAGATCAATTATCAAGAAAATATCAAAATAATCAAAAATAAACCTAATGTCATTGGTGCAGGTACCAAATTCAATTGTTTTAATCCCGACACAAAACTTGAGCTTTGAGTGATTTCCAGAATAAGAACCTTAGTCATTGATATTTGATGTCACGCACCGCAACTCATTACTTCTTCATTTGTTTACACCATAGAGTTAGAATATTATAGAGGGATAGCGTTAACAACGTTACCTTGTGCGAAGAGTGAGCAGTATAGATGCATTCACAGATATACTCGTACAGTAGTACCCAACTGATAAGGCGCGTCGTGAATCTTCGTTCGCACAGAAAAGAAAGTATGGCCCGAAGATTAACGAAAGAATGCTTAAAACTTATAATCAACCTTAGATCACTACAATAAGGTTCATAATACAATGCAGCTGTTAGTTCCGTCTCACTCGCAAGTCACGTCCCTCCGTACACATGGCGGCAGCTGCCGAACAATAGCATTTCCCGCGCTTTGAAATTGTATCTTCTGCGCAGGTACATCAGTAAGCCATATTAGTTGGGTACTACTGTACACTAGTTGATTTATAGTCAGACGAAATGTCGATATGGATTCCTTGTCTTTGGTTCTCGGTAAAAGTATCGATAAAAACCAGCTAAATGAGAGTCGAACCTAAAACGCTCGGACTGTGGAATGAGCTCCCCGCCGTGGTTTTCCCAATGGAGTACAGCATGGGGTTCTTCAAAAAGGGCGTGAAGAGATTTCTTCAGGGTCGGCAACGCGCGAGTTATACCCCTGGTGTTGCAAGCGTCCATAGGCTACGGTAACTGCTTACCATCAGGCGGGCCGTATGCTTGTCTGCCACCTTCGTGGTATTAAAAAAAAACCTATGTAAATAGTTCGTTCATCACGGGAATCGAGTCTCGAATTTATTTCCCTTTTTTCGGATCTTGTTATTTTTTTTGCGATATAATGTAGAATTTAAGGATTTCGTATCTTTTGAATGCGTTGACGTTTAGAAGTACGTTACGTAACGTTTTTAGAAATTTGTTTTTTTCACTGATCCAAGGGATTGCAGACTTGAGTATTTGATATTAATTTCAGCTTGATACCTTTACGTGTTCCTGAGAAAAAGGGTCTTGAAAGACGGACAGACGGACGACAAACAGACAGTCGCTGTCGCTTTATTAATTATCTAACTCTATGGTTTACTTCATATTATAAATGCATATGTAGCCTGTAATAAAATTTGAGGTCAGGTATTCTCATATAGGGAAAATTGCAACTGCTTATTAAAACGCCATCTAACGACAACCTGTGAGCTAAAATGGGTCAGGTGCTTACCATATTTGTTTGTTTCAGTACTACCACACAGTGACTGCATCTACAAACAGGCGACCCAGTGCGATGGCAAAAGTTATGGATATATTCCGCGGACGAGCTTCTGTCCCCGGACAGAGCGTTCCGACAGATACCGCTGAGAGGCGGAAAGCTGTAAGTACACTTATTATTACTAGCCGTATCCCGTGACTTCACACATGTTCTTGGGATAAAACGTAGCCTATAGCACTTGGGACGAAGTCAGTGGTTCCGGAGATTTACCTACATCAAAACAAACAGATAAACTTTACTATGATATTAGTATTATACAGATAGATATTATATATATTCATACTATTTTGAAGTGAAGAAGGTGAATGGATGGAAAAGTTATATAGTTTTATCTGTCTATTAAAATATGATTCATCCTGTATTTCATACGTATCAAAGGTAAAAGATATTTTTTTACGCTTTTTGTGCTTCGTTTGTGTCAAACGATAACAAAACACCTCAATATATACACGGAAACGCACGAAAAACCCCATGAATTTTATAACGACCGAATTGCCATTCGATTTATACGGGGGTGAATACCACTACGTATTGTCGTGTCTACTATTGGTCCCATAGTAAAAGTTATTCAGCATGACTAACCCAAAATAGGTTTCGAAAATATGCCATCTCGAAATCTCCACCCAGTATAGTAAGCCTTAAACTTGAATAGAGGAAAATGGTCAGACAATGGATTTGTTCCATCTATGTATTTGTCACTTCTATTTATTAATTTACGGTGATCTTATAATGACTATGCATTGTAACAGTTTTCCAGTAAGTGGATTACGTAACTTTATTGCAATGAAATTCAGATTGAAATAACCTCTGAATCGGTAGAAATATTACGAAATCAGAAACGGTTACATTTCTAATGAACCACTGTTTGTATTTGCAGTTATCAGAACGATAAAAAGTTATCAGAAAACTGCTATATTGAACCGATTTCAATTCGAAAATGATTGAAATTTAGTTACGTAATCGCCCCGCTGGTTAGCACGGTATCTGTAACACATTAATAAAGGTAGCAACTAGCAAGGAATAAACGAATAGAAGGACTTTTTGGCGGGAACTTGCAGAGTGACGTGGCATTTTCATTTTTATTTTCATAAATTTGTGTATTTTGAGTTTTATTGTGTATTTTTGGTGGTATTTTACTCAATAAAGAACATAATATGTGCACCAGTGAAGTGAAATGAAATGAATTATGTGTATCGTGACTTTTCAAGTTGTCTCAAAATGTCCATGAAGAGTTTTAGTACAAAGACCACCATTGTAGTAAAACATGACTTTTATGGACTGTGACTGACTGAGGACTATAATATGAAGTGATTTATTGTGACCGGAAACTATAATATAACTCGACACTGGCAGAAATGAGCCCTAATTTGGGCTTGGTTGCCAAAATTAAAAATAAGAAGAAGAAGAAGAAACGAATAGAAATACTAATTCGGTAATTAGGGTATGGTATACTGGTATACTATGAGCTCCATTTAAGTTTGGGGCTGATTATCGTACCTACACCAATCTAGTTGGTAATGTTGGTATCGATCACGCGTTGTGTCGTTAAAAAGCCTAACTGCTCTCAGATATCGCATTACAGTTGGTATCCGTACAATTTTTGTATCCCGTCAAAAATATAGACTGGTATCTACCATAGAGTGAGAATATTTTAGAGTGTTAAGAACTTTACCTTGGGCGAAGCGTGAGCCGTTTCCATATACACAGATATATCGTAGACTAGTCAGAAAAAAAATTGTATGCGTTTGGGTGACGCCCTGGATGGTTTAGATAGGGTAGGGTAAGGTAGGGTAGCACCACGCGAACGGAGTCGCGCCGGGCATCTAGTGTCAATATATTGTTTTCAGTTTTACGGTTATTATACTACCTTCTGGAGTTAACTTTAAACACCGATTTAATGTATCAAAACTGAATTGGCATTCTGTGTTCCACTTTAAATATACTTTTTACCTGCACCTTTATACTTTTAAGTTAGGAATAAATAAATTATTAATAGGATTTATCGGAAAAACTTCTTATACATTTCTATAATACTCGTAGTTGGCGAAGACTACGTAGCGTTTTTCCTCATCAATTGTACCGGCTAGTTTTTAACAAGGACAAAGTTTTTCTGGGTCAGGTAATACACATCTCAATATTACGGAGCATAAAGCATTTATTTTCTAAGAATTTCATTCAGAAGCTTTTATTTTGAGATTGACTACGTAGTTTTCCGAAATACCGTAGCCTATGGATACTTGTAACACCAGGGGTATCAACGCATGTAGAAAAAGCCTGCTGTTCCTGTAGGAAAAACTACATTCCACAACCTGAGCGTCCGCGGTAGGAAGCAGCTTTGAAACCGCATGCTGTAAGATCATTTTGCTTTTAATCTGTGAGGATAGTCTTGGCCTGTGTTATATCTTGTACTATGGCGACGTTCTTTCTAGGTATATATCTATTTCTATGGTTACTAGATATAATAGTATATTAGTACTATATTTTGCTACTTTTGACGACACGATGTCAACAAAGTGTCTCGAGGTAAGTATTGTGGCAACAATAGTCAGGTACCATGATGCACTGTTAAGGTAAATGCACACTTATCCGAGCCGAACGCACCGAACGAAACGAATTTTGAATTCTGTATAGGAAATGTTATCTAGATTCGGACGATTCGACGCGGGCAAGTGTGCGAGCTTTCATAAGATTTTATATACAGAATCCTAAAATTCGTTTCGTTCGATGTTTTCGGCTCGGATAAGTGTGCGTTCACCTTTAGTCACCCCTTGTCATTGCTTTGTGGCGACACACCGCAAACAACGATTCTGTTATCGTTTATTGTTTTATGCTAGAAAGGCCATTCACATCGGTAATATTTTTCTTGATATTGGTAGTTAGGTAAATAGAATCAAAATAGACTATGACCGAAGGAAATATAGTGTTGGTATCTGAAAAATTTCGTTTTGATTTTTTAATACTTGTATTATAAGCAGAGTGCTTTAGGGGGACACTTGTCAACAATTAACCCAAAGAAGCGCAATGACGTCCATTTTGGTTGAAATATATTCCGCCAATTTCCCACCGCAGACAATGCGCTCTGATTGGTTAAGTCAAGGACACATGCGCTCTGATTGGCCAAGTCGAAAACACACGATGCAGTGATTGGTCCTTACTGTTCCAAATCACTGACTAGTTTTGTAATTTAATGGTTAAGTATTACTACTCTAAAGGGATTTTTCCTCAATGCCTGTCATTATCATACCTTAGGACATATGATTTAAAAAAAAAAAGTTTTAGATAGGGTTTTGACTGATTAAACTGCCAAGTGCGTGTCAGCCCACTTCGTAACAATATTACTGATCGCAAAATTAAGTTCGCCTAGTACCTATTGTATAATATTTCACAATGATATTATGCAATACAAATTACTTATAAGGTGCTAATAGTTTGATTTTTGATGACACTGTTGAGTAGTTAGCGCGTATCGGGACACATACACACACAACAATTAACGACTTTAATAAAAAAACATGGTTAAAATGAGCTAGGTATTCACAGAAAGGGGTTCGAAGCCTGGCATCATGAGGCGATTTTTTTAATGTTACTTGAATGATACTTATTAAATGTTTGTACGCATTATACAAACAGTTAATGAGTAATTATTTCATGGTCATACCTGTGGTCATACATCGATATTTTCTTACAAATAACTCTGTAACGTGGTGTTTTAAGATAACTCCCTCGTATAATTTTGTTTTTATGAGTGTCCACACTCGATGTATTTAGGTTTTACGGGGGGCGCCAATAAAAAACCGGCCAAGTACGAGTCGGACTCGCACACGGAGGGTTCCGTACAATAATAATAATAATGTTACCTTACTCAAATTGAATGTGAAATGAATAGTAGGCGCAACAAAAAGATAACGCCAATAGAAGACGTTTTTTGTATGGGGACCCCCTTTAATTTTAAATTTTATTTCATTTTTATTATTTGTTGTTATAATTGGCAATAGAAATACATATCCTGTGAAAATATCAAAAGATACAGTCCACTGACAGACAGACGGACGGACGGACGGACGAACAGCGGAGTCTTATGAATAGGGTCTGGGTCTTAGGAATAGGTAATTTATTCAAATAGACCTTCGCAGGTCTTACTTATGAAAAGTCTGACTAATACTCTAATACCGGTTGGGAAGGTTGCATTTGCTGAGAAGAGTCGTCAACAAACTCTGAAAACTCTTTTCAAAACAAGCTTAGATTCGTTACATAATATTTACATTCTAACCGCACAGACAACAATTGCGTGCCGCGGTACAGCGGCAAAACTACAAAGTAGACTGAATCTATATTTAATAAGTAAATAAATGGCAAACTTAAGCAGACCAGCCCCCACAAGCAGCACCTATTCAAAGCTGGCTGGCTGGAAAGTATGCCAAAATTTTCCAACGCCTTTCTTCTGAACTCATCAATTATCTCAACTCTTGTATGAAGTCACAACTAGAAATAGTTGCATACTTCGTTTTTCACAATAACATTTCTGATCTGCCGCCGTAGAACACTAACTGATAATATGGTTATTTATAATATTTTATTGTTCAGACGATGTAGCACAACCGCTTTCAATGACAAAGGCTTAAATGTTTTATGCATATTGTAATTCACTTACACAGAATACTCTAGAGTGTTTGTAGCCTATATAAACCTTTGAAGACTTATAACCATATATGATCAATTCCCGATTTTACTTCAACTATATCAATTGTAATTTTATTTGGCGCTTTACAAGTTTTAAAAAGACTTTCTAGGTAGCTAAAATTCCGCTATTATCATTGTCGTTCTGTCTACGGAATGAGATAGATGCTGATTAAGCAGTCATTTCATGAATAAATTCATATGTAAATACGCTGGATCAATACAAATCGATTTATTTCCCATTATATTACCTCAGACGAGCACGCTAGTTGTCATCTACACTCGAGAGCAATGAATCCGGGTCACTAAAAGAAACCTATAAATCTCAGAAACTAAGAATGCTAGCTTAATTAAATAAATTGTGTTTAATAGACAATATAATACCCCTTAAATGAAAGTAATAAAATTTATGAGTCACTACATTTATTTTATTATAAATTACATAATGAAAAAAAAACTGATGCACTCGCCTTAAAACAAAAATAGGATTTTTGAACAACATTGCGATTTTCTTGAATTTTAATACTTTGAATTGCCTCCTCGTGCTTCCATTACTGCGTTTACGCGGTTTGGCATGCTGTACACCAAGTTCCTACGATTTTGGGGAATATGCTCCCATTCCTCTGTGAGAGCAATTTTGAGCTCACGAAGCGTGATTGGGGGAGGCTTTCGTTGTTTTACGCATCTCCCTAGCTCGTCCCAAGCATGCTCGATCGGGTCTCGTTTGAGGGTCAAAACAGACAAGATGAAATTATAAAGGTTCCGATTTTTGCCATGTTGTTACCATTTATGTTTGTGTTAATTGTGTACTTAGAATAAAAAAAAATTTAGAGTGGACGATCAACGTCCACTCTCATATTTTTTTTATGCATTGAATTATTCTTTTCATTGGGAAGTTAAACAATTCAATCCACGTATTTCGGAGTTCTTTTTACTCTGGTATTATAAAGTCCGTCTAAAAATAATCTATCGAACGTCAAAGATTTAAATCCTACGTAGTTTTTATGAATCCGTGGGATTTTTAATCAAAACATTTGTACAATCAATTGTTTAAGCGCCAATAGTTTTAATATATCCATCCGAATGTTAAACTGATGTAAATACAATAACACGAGGATCTAAATATTTACAGACCCCTTGATAAACAATAAGTACTTACCTACGCAGTATGCACTGAGTGAGATAATGCACGTTCATTTACGGAAACAAACACAGAGCGGTATGACCATTGACACACTGTAATCGTTTGTGTTATAAATCGAGGTTAAATGAATACGGAAAATAGTACGTTACGTTCGTGTGTGTTATACAGTGAAAATAACAGCTTGTAGTACCTGTAGTAATTGACTAGACATGATTTCGTTGACAAACAACCCATCAAGAAATTACACGTCGAATAGACCAGTTGTTATTCTGACAGTAGCAATTTGTGGTTGTATGATCGTGGCGCCCGCGCCGGCGCATCTCCCGCGACGTCTTCCCATTTCCGCACCGGAATCGAGCAAGTAGCACCATCCGATATCGGCCGTTTATACACTGTCGAGTTGCATAACAATAAAGACGTCTCGTGACAACTCCGTTATCTCTCAGTACTTTCAGAGATGCCTCCGCGGCCTAACCTCGCGGTGCTAACGAGGATGCGTAGTTCTGCCGGCATTTGTGATACGACACCTCTTAAAATGTATTAGTGTCAGTGTGGCTATTGTTCAGTTGCCATTATGGCGAACTACTTCAAGTGGAAAAAGGGCAAGAGAGACGAGGATGTCTTTCATTCGGAGAAGCCGCGCAGTAGGTCCTTGGACCCTAGGTCGTTGGAAATGAGTGGCATCAGGCTCGTGGCTCAGTTGCATCAACAACAGCAACAGGTAACTTTTATGTGAACGGTTAGCTACACATTAAAAAAGAAAACAATCAAGGATAGGTCCTATCGGTAAAATACATTGGTGTACGTGAATCTTTCAGGTGAATGATTCTTCGAAAATAGAAATGGGCTTGAACCATACAATGTCACTACAGCCCGCAATTGAAGCCCACACGGTGCAATCATAAAATGTGGCATTAGGTCAGTCTTATCACTAAAACTATTACCTAATAAACGACAGTGGGCTCCTGTGCTTGTCGACGCATGTTTGAGTACTCAATATTTGTTTTGCTACAGCCACTGTGTAAGGCGAAGTGTCATACAATACAGCAGCCGAGGCTACTGACTTGAGATAATAAGGAAAGCCAATTTTTTCATCATTGAATTGTCTCGTATAACCAACCTACATGCAGTGCCTCTTTTATCATGAAATTGATAATATTATGATCTTTATTAATCAAACGTTTTTCTAATGAAAACATGTTCGTCCGGTGGAAGTGTTATGGGATTTAATACGGAATTTATATATGTTACGAATACAATCAGTGCGCTTAGTGATAATGATACTTTCCGATAATATCATAAGTGATTTGATAAGAATGCTATATTTACTCGCAATATAAAGTATCTCAACGTTTGTAGAAATTAATGTATTATGTTTAATGACGATATAGACAATAAAAAAACTGTTATTATATAGTGTGGATGTTCATACATGGCCGCTTAGTCTAGTCTAATACATAGAACCATACTGAAACAAAATCTTGTGCTGAATAATTTGCTGTCAAAACTACAGTCAAAGCCCGGATTTATTCATTTGAAGCCCTGGTAGGGTACTTATGAAGGTACTGAAGTTAAAAAAAAATATCCTGTGTCATTCCTCACACACGGTCATCTGATCCCAAACTAAGCGAAGCTTGTACTATGGAAACCAGATAGGTAACTGATATACTTTTTGTTTGTAAATACATACTTAATATACGTAATTACACCCAGACTCGGGACATACAGACATGTTCATGCACACAAATGCATGTCCTTTGTGGGAATCGAACCCACGACCTGCGGCGCAATAGGCGGAGTCTTAACAAACTGCGCCAAGTGGCCCGTCAAGTTATCACCAGTAACTGATCAAAAACGCAAAAAAGTATTACAAACACTTTATAAGTTTTAAAAAAGTATTTTTTTACTGTTACACACCTCCCCACAGATTCATAGAAATTGTATGAATGGTATCGGAACGCATAGTACGTCACACACAGCCGACGAAATAGATTCCTAAATATATGGATATACGACCATGTCACCTTACTGTCAGTGTCAAACGAAATTATTTACGTCACCATTTAATCATTTCATTACATATTAATTAGATAGCGTTTTAGAAGTAAGAGGGCAATTAATACCAAATTACAGCATTTTCACATTTAAATCGTGTTGTATGGTTCTCTAGTGTAAAAAATAAAAAAAACTTGCATGCCTTAAGGGTCCGTTTGCACCCTGTCCCTTTGTCTGTGTGAACGGACCCTTAAGTGGATTATCCCCGCAAATGGGTAGGCAGGAATTATTATTTCACAGTACAAATACTGAAGAAATTTGAATCATAACGTTGTATGTGGCTCGTCTCTAGTTTAATTAATCGGCTTCAAATCTAATTTCGAGAGCTTATCAGCTTTGACTTATGACTATTTGGGATATTTTAATAAATGTTTAACATATAAAAAGAAACATCTCGTCTATACGAAACGAAACTCCATTGTTCGTTTTAAAATTTCAAACAATGCGAAACGATCGAGACGTGAATTTTGTACTATTCACCCCCACCCGGGGTGTCCTTGGTATATATTTTTTATTTACCTCTTTGTTTATTTAGGTTTCTTCATGGTGGCAATCAATCAAGCATCCGCCTGGTGGTAAGCGGTTACCTAGCCTAAAGACAAAGTATTTTTTACATTGAACAGGTATATTATACGTAAATCGTTTGTATAAATTAAAATATCCCTTTTTAGGGTTCCGTAGCCAAATGGCAAAAAACGGAACCCTTATAGATTCGTCATGTCTGTCCGTCTGTCTGTCTGTCTGTCTGTCCGTCTGTCCGACCGTATGTCACAGCCACTTTTTTCCGAAGCTATAATAACTATAATGTTGAAACTTGGTAAGTAGATGTATTCTGTGAACCGCATTAAGATTTTCACACAAAAATAGAAAAAACAAAAAAATTTGAGGGTTCCCCATACTTAGAACTGAAACTCTTTTTTTTTTATAAAACCTTACTTGTGGAGTGTCTATGGATAGGTCTTCAAAAATGATATTGTGGTTTCTAATATCATTTTTTTCTAAACTGAATAGTTTGCGCGAGAGACACTCCCAAAGCGGTAAAATGTGTGTCCCCCCTGTAACTTCTAAAATAAGAGAATGATAAATCTATAAAAAAATATATGATACATTCATTACGATGCAAACTTCCACCGAAAATTGGTTTGAACGAGATCTAGTAAGTAGTTTTATTTTAATACGTCATAAATTGAAATTCATATCAAATACTCAGGTCTATACTACCATTTACATATATACCTACAGGTTTGTACGGACTCTCTCTAACTCGCACTTGGCCGGTTTTTTTAATTGGCGCGGAATAGCGACAATGATATGTTTTAAGTTTTTTGGTTGAGATTTAGAGCATTGTCTTTCAGTGGGTCGAGTTGCATAAGCCTCAGAATTGACTAGAAATAGGTGATAATATATCAATAGATAGTAAGTGTGTGTGCGTGTGTGTGTAACAAGTGTAGTTGTCATCCATAAATAATATTTAGTTCTATATGTCTCGTTCAACTAGTTAGCAATCTCATCGATTATTTAATCCATGATATAGATTACTGTAGATTTAGATCGACAGTAATCTGGAAGGATTTATACGAGTTTAGAGTTGCTTAAACAATATTCGTTGAATGGAGGCTTATTTAACTTGTACTCGTGTATATAGGGTGACTGGTAATTAGCAAAAGATACTTAGACACATGAATGTACTGATGGTAACAAAGAACTTGCTCTAAGGATTTACAATAACAATTTTCAATATAGCAATTTTTTTTTGGTGCTGCAAGCGTCCATAGGCACGGTATCCGCTTACCACCGTATGCCGTATGCTTGTTTGCCACCTAAGTAGTATATAAAAAAAACTTAGCTCATAATAACAAGTACCTAACAAGAATAAGAATACAAAATCAGCTTTTATTTAATTTAGTTATTTATACCTGTTTGTTTATTTGGGAAAGTTGTTTGTTATCATGAGTACAATCATGTGTCTAAGTATCGTTTACTTATTACCAGTCACCCTATATAGTTACCAAAATATTTTTGAAAGGCACCACTGTATAACGCGGGCATTCTACTTGGCCGATCAGCCAGACTTCATTGAATACCAACTTAATTTCCTTTCGTGCGATATTTGATACTACGTCCGTTATGGGGGTAATATTGATTACCATGGTCTTCTTTTGTTTCGTACGAATTCCCATTCTTGAGTCTTCCAAGGTTTTATTTAGTACTAGCTTTCCCTCGCGGTTTCACCCGCGTTCCCGGTATTCCTATATAGTACTCAGAGATAATGTAGCTTTCTATTACTGAAAGAATTTTCAGAATCGGATCAATGGTTCCTGTTATTACGTCCTACAGACATAAGTACAGCCAAATTAACCAAAAATCTTAAAGATTAAATGATATTAGTATAGAATACAATTATTTCGAATCACGACCTCAAGCCATCGAACAATTAAACCAAAGAAGCGTAATGACGTTGATTTTGCTTGCAATCTATTCCGCCAATTTGCCACCATCGATAATGCGCTCTGATTGGCCAATTCGAGATCACACGATGCAGTGATTGGACCTTACTGTTCAAACAGTGACAAATCACTGACTAGTTTCGGAATCGGTTTGCTCGGTATTACTACTCTAAGGGATTGTTCCTCTATGCCAAAAGCCTACCAAAAAAAACAACTAACGAACGAAACTAACAAAGATAATCAAAGGACAAGTCTAACAACGCTCACTAACTTGTACTTGTCCAATCGTTTTGCATTACATTTTATTACCTGGTTACGCGTATATGTCATTAATTTATTTTTAATTTATCTTTATATTGTAGATGTCAAAATTACATTACGTTATAGCTATGCGACTTATCGGCTGTACTGTGTTATCATGATTGATAGATAATATTGTGTGTAACAGGAAATCACCGATACTCAAACGTAGTCCATAAATAAAACAGTTGGGTATGCATATGCACCTTTACGTGAACCTAATGGTGCATCCAACGAACAGGATTCGTTCGATGATCGCGATTTCAAGCGTGGACGTACTTAACGAGCCTACAACGAGCGGGATGCGAATCCCTGTGTTCGTTAAAAAAATGACAATCGGGCGGAGCGCAGTCGAGCACGCTACGAATGCTCGTTCGAGGCTCACCAGCCCGTCCACGCTACGCGAATTGTGCTCGCAGTGTGTAAGTTCGTGGCTCGAATCGTGCTCGGTTCGCCAAGCATGGACGCACCATTATAGTCTAGTTTTTAAATTTTCCATATTAGTTTCAGTTATCATTTATTTTATATCTTTATGTTACAAAAGGTGTAAAACACGGCGTAGATTAATTTAAGTTCCGGTATCTGCGAATCAAAACTTATATCTGTATATATCACACAGAAGATATTATTATAAGATTATACCTACTATAATAATATATAAGACAACGTTTAACATATTATTATACCCCTCTGAAAAATCTAGTATCGTAGAAAGACGCGCGTAATAAAAAAGTTCTTATTGGATATCAACTCAGGGAACAAAAGTTTGCCCTAACAATGGCATGTTTTCACACCTCTTATGATTTCGACAACAATTGGCTTTTGTTATTTTTTTATGGAAATATCAGAAAATATCTTGTTTTCTTGATACTTTACAAAAAATATTGTTTTCTTGCGCTAAAATATATAATGATCTGCGCCGTGTGTGACTGTGAATAACCTATAGTCTTTTAGTAGTCTTATAATATATTCTTATATATTTAGTTAGAATCATAAGGGCTATAGAGATATACTGAGACTTATCCGAAGGTCGCTTGCATTATCTCTCGTATGAATAAAGCGGAAAAGAGAGTAGCAGTGTCAATATGAGTTTTGTCGGTTTTACTCCATCATTTTCTGGTGTGCCTTCTGTCTCTTTCAAGGATATATTACGGTCAGTACTGCGTTACTCCAGTACTGATGCGGTCCCAAGGAGGACGATGGGTCGTTGTGGTCACGAGCATCGCGCGATAGCACTGCGAGGGTTCTAGGGGTCTAATGGATATTGTTTTGCACACCTCAATGATAGGGTTGCTATATAGGACAGAAAATATTTTGAATATTAAAAAATCTTTTATCATCAAAATTAGCTAATAATAAATAAATATCCTGGGACATTCCTCACACACGGTCATCTGATCCCAAACTAAGCAGAGCTTGTACTATGGGAACCAGAAAACTGATATAATACATATACTACTTTTTGTTTGTAAATACATACTTAATATACATAATTACACCCAGACTCAGGACATACAGACATGTTCATGCGCACAAATGCATGTCCTGTGTGGGAATCGAACCCACGACCAGCGGCGCGATAGGTGGATTCTTGACCAGAGTCTTAACCAACCGCGCCAGCTGGCCCGTCAATAGCCCACGCATAAGCGAAAGCCGGTTAACACATTACATCGAACAATTAACCCAAAGAAGCGCAATGACGTTAATTTTGCTTGAAATCTATTCCGCCAATTCCCCACCACCGGCAATGCGCTGTGATTGGCTAAGTCAAGGACACACTAAGATTTAGAGATGCGGCTGAAAATTGTATCGATATCGATACTTGTTGCACTATTATAAATGTAGGAGTATTCTAATAGCAATCGTTTGTCATGGTTTTTTACAAGTATTTCTACATTATTGAAACTAGTAAGTTTGTTTATAATAATTGTTTGTATAGTACATAGACTTATAAAGAAATTAAGACGGAGGATCGCCTAATAAACGAGTGAAGCAACAAAAGGAAACCGGTGTTCTTGTATACAACATAGGAAGCCGATCAGTTGTCATTCCGCATTGAGACGTTGACAGTGACAATAAGGCTCAGTATCACTTGTGCCTACTTATGCCAGTACTGATTTTACTGATGCACACGTAGGAAATTTTCGGCTTCACTTTCTTGTAAGGTGACACTTCGTCTTGATTTTTTTATATGTCTATGGCATAGTAGGTATATTTTGGTATTAATTCGGCAGTATGATGTAATAATTCTCGATAATGGCTCAACCGATCACAATGAAATTTGGCACGCAAATAGACTATGGTATGGAAAAGGATGCTACCTTCATCCGGGAACACGAGTGAAGCCGCAGGGACAGCTAGTCTTATAATAATGGGATAAGATAAGATATAATAGTATTAGACTTTTGTATTATAAAGATTCAGAATTAAAACAATACTTTTCTTTTCGGTACGGGAGGTATGTAGGTATCTAAAATGTCGGCATACTACCTACCTAGATTGTCTGTCCCTGTCTATGCGACTACTTATATTAAGAAGAAACAGAAGAACTGTGTCTTGTGTGTCAAGTGTATAAAGAATGTTTTAAATATGAATTACTTGTAATTAATACAAAATAAATATGTTTGTGAAACTCTAATTAGCTTTATTCCAGTACGTACTACCAACCCAACATAAGGTTATGGGCCCAGGACCTTATGTTGTGGTAAGTACCTAGTAAGTGATAATAATAAAGCTAGGTACTTACAGTACCACGGACATATTTATTTTATATTATAATTACCTAAATACATCCGCGTTAAAAATATTGCAAATCCTTTTATCTTCGCTTTTATGTATTCCAGTATTAATACAATATTGTGAACTGAATTTTTTTACCACATTTTCCTCTCTGAACAAAATAAGTTTGCTAATTAATCGCTAATATCGATAATGATTTTCTTATCTAAGCCCAGCACTAGCGGGGGAGGAGCGATCATCGAAAGAAAAGGATAAAAATAGAAATAAAATGGGTGAAAGTGAGATGGCGATAAATGACGTCAACGCATGCGTCCAGTGTATCTTGACCTGTGATGAAAAATAAGTAATACAGTATTACTTATCGATGAAAAGTGATTCTGTTTGTTTTATAACTAGAATTTCGACTGTTACTCCCACACCACTTAATTGAACAGCAAGACATTGTGAAATATTGACAAAAAGTTTATGTTTGATACGTACGCACGGATCGAGTTTTTGGTCGATACTGTACAGGGGCGCTCATGAGCAGATATAATTCAGTGACAAATCACTGACTAGTTGCGGAATCGGATTGCACGGTATTACTACTCTAAGGGATTGTTCCTCGATGACACATTACTACCTAGTTTTGGGAAACGGGCAAACCGATTATTTCATACATCGGGACAATTTACTTACTGATCGGGACACGGAGGGACACATAACTTGGATGGAAGGTCTAAGGTATAACGGGAAATGTCCAGTATACCATTGCGTCGGGATCGGCAGCCCTGCTTTATGACAAAGTATCGTGTACCGGCATGAAGCGTGACTAGTGCTTTTGTTTTCAGTTCTTGCCATTATTGTATTATACAGGATGTAACACAAAGGGTATTATAAGGTGCCATAATAGTATATTGTCGAGTTATGCCCAGTTCCGAGGTCATTTGGAGAGCTAAACCCAACTGGCGGTTTAGACCCTCTCAGCCTTCGGTGACAGAGCTCTATGTGTTTTACCGTGTTTACGACCGGGAGCGTTTTTAAGACCTTTTTGAGTTTGTGCCATCATCACCTTTCTACCATCGCACTGCTCGCCGGCGATGTGAAGTTCATCCTCACATCCTTAAGCTCGATTCAGTTGGATTCCTACTGCGCACCATAAGGATTCGGAATGGGCTTCCCATTTCGGATTTCCCTCAGCGCTACGATATGGGGTGGTTCTCTAAAAATAAAAATAAATACTTATTTCATAACTTAAAAGTTGACAATGTTTTGAGTTACTGAGCCCTTGTAATTTTGACACTGTTTAGCTTAACGAGAATCATTGAGCAAATCTAGATATTAGTAATTGGATCGAGCGTCCAGTACATTTAGAACTTTAACAATATTTAAATAGCTTACATCGCAACGGGAGCCCTCTTCGGATCGGTCTTGCCTTTCCACATAACTTCAAGGGAAAATAGGCAATATTTTCACATCAATACGTGTGTTTGAACCAAGAACCGTATATTTTCGTTCTGTGCCCTGAGTTGCCTGAGTGTAAACAATTGACATTGGTAATCTCTCTTTGTATGGGAGAAATTAGTGCAATGAGTATTTCGAAAGAGGCGCTGTGCCAATTCTAATGCTTCACCTGCGTGACGCTTAATGTCCAATTTTATCGGAACAATTAACGTTCAATAAATGATGCACTAAACTATGCAATAAAAGGGCGGCCTCACTATCATTTGATTTGGGCTATCGCATAACGCCTAACGACAATAATAATTCCATTAGAAAATTAGCGCGCTAACATCCGGCCATATCTGCATACAATGTCAAATAACGCGCTAATGAGCTCTAGGGAAACGTAGTAAAGGCATAAGCAATACCTATTAAGCGTTTACTAATGTAAATTTATTGCACTCAGGGTACTGGGATAGTAATGCCATGTTTTCTTTTCTATCGCCCGGAACTAATTGAATTTATACGACACTAGGCGACGCTAATTCAATTGTTGCTTTTTCTGCTCATATAATTTCCCATGTGTGCTACTTGATGTTTTCTTAAGTTTTAATTAAATATACTCAAAACGAAAGTTTATGTATATTGACAATATGTGATTACACTATTTATAGGACATTTTCTTCAGGGATAAGATACATCAACGGATCGAATGGTATTCCCGGTTGAAACTACTACCCTTTGTCTTGATTCATAGTATGATCGATGTGCTCAATGACCCTGATTCTGTTGTTTACAACTAAACTAATTTTAATCTCACTATGTCTCTTTCCAACAAAGAACATAAGAAAAGGATGTAAGAAATTTAGTCCTGTCAAATTATTCCAATGCTTGTTTTCAATATAAATTTAGTCGCCATCTATCGCGGTTACGCCTAAATACACGCAAAATACGACGGCAAAGATTAATTTGAAGGCTTTAAATATGTTCTATCCTTTTTCAATAATGTTCGTAAGAAAGAGATGAGATTTGACAAAAATTTGTTTAGTGCGATTTACATCAGAATCGGCACCAATGTTGTTCATAGAATGCCCAGTGACAGCAGAGGCTAGGAAGGCCATGTCGCAAACTCAGCTAATTCATTTTAATCTCAATTATTGAAAAGTATACCTAACATTCAAGTTCCGCATTAAATTAATGCATCCTACCTATAATTAATAAGCTATCTCGATTTTAAATATCTCCTTATCATATTACCCCATAGAGTAGGCACAGTGTAGCCATTCGTTTTTCTTTCGCGATGACAATGGCTTTTATAAACTATATGGCATCATCTAACAGAATGTGTCACTATTAGACGTGGGTAAACGTTCTCCCTACAGACTTAAGACTATTATCCATCACTGTCGGAGATATGCGCAATACTGTCTTGTTAACTACACAAATTATTCCGCCATATTTCATTGTGGACTGATACAGCATATTTCGCTGTAATAAATTCAATTTCATGGACAATCACCAACTCCCTTGGTTGCTGGTAACTGTTCCTCCTAATTCAACATCGCGTTATCTGAGATATGAGATTCCATCTCGAGTTGACACAGCGTTATCCTTATCCTTCCATAGTGAACACGCTGTGCACGTGTAAAGATCTGTGCCCGACCACTATCTCGCCTGATGATGTGTCACACAAACTTTGAAGGTAACTGGCCCTCGAGTGCAGTGACCGGTGGTAGCCAGGCAGACGGGTACTATGAAGTACCCTACCACTGCAGTGACACTATGGGTCTTCTCACGATGTTTTCCTTAACCAATTTTTACGAACACTTAGATTTAGGGTCGAAGACAATGAAGTAGCGATGCAGTATCGTTATAAACGCTTTGAGCGTACCATTTCTTCACCCCAATGTCGCCAGTTTCAGTAGCGCATTTGTTAACTATTGCTTGACCATGAAATGTATCCTCAAAAATGTCGTCTTGGGTACCGATACCGACCTTTAGATGAAACTTTACAGTAGGTAAAGAAAATAAATCAAGAAAAGATATTTATTGTGTTATGTACTCACAAAAAAATTGAAACATACATAAGCATAATATACAAACTCAAATAACACGCGATTCTAAGAGCTGTGTGAGTACTTATAAGACTACAAAGTTTTTACTTTGACCTTTTAAAAATTATATGTGCAAATCACGTGTTACCGACGTCATATACATGTCCTCACAGCAGATGCACAAACCTATTTTTTATGGTTTTAGGCCATAAACCACGACGTGGGCCGTATAAGGATTGGCGTACTTCACATGCCATTGAAATAGTTATCTCAGGCATGACATTTCTGGCTACTCGTGTCCGCGACATGCGTCGCCTACCGTTGTGGTATTCGTGAGAGACATCCGACGCCCATTCACACCGGCATGTATATGTGAATGTAAAATCTGAGCTTCGGCATGTTAACATTATGTTGTAAGGTTCCCTTTACACTGACATGACAACTAGATTGAGCTCATTGTATTGCAATAACCTAAGAGTGCAAGGCGCAGCATTCTAAGTATATAACTACATATCGCGTTTAATATTTCCTGCACTTATTTGCTTTGTCATGTCGATATTACTTAACGTTGCGGTTGGGTCAATGTACCGATTGTTTGGAATTTGCTTTTGTTACTGGTATAGGTATTGTGTTTTATTTAAACGGGATCTTATGGATATAGGATCAAGTAATTACTTATTGCATATTTGTTTAAAACAGTCCTCACGATAATAACAGGATCAAAATAAGATATTCAGTTCAATATCATCTTCCTCGCCGCAATTAATTATTCTATTCAAAATTCAAAAAAATTCAAAATTCAAAAATCATTTATTCAAATATACCTTCGCAGGCACTTATGAAAAGTCTGACTCTAATACTCTAATACCGGTTCGGAAGGTTGCATTTTCTGAGAAGAGCCGGCAATAAACTCAGCAATTACTCTTTTCAAAACAGGCTTAGATTAATTACATAATATTTACATTCTAATCGCACTGAAAACAATTGCGTGCCCCGGCGCGGCGGCAAAATTACAAAGTAGACTGAAAAAATATTTAATAAGTAAATAAATAGCAAACTTAAGCAGACCAGCCCCCACAAGCAGCACCTGTTCACAAGTATATATCACAGTACTATATTTTTTTATAGTTAATTTATCAAATAGATACACCCAAAGTGTGCCAAAGAATTATTACAAAGAGAGATAATTTAACGCGCCGAACATAGAACCTCCTCTTTTTGTTAAAGTTGGTTAAAATATAAAAGAAATAAGCGGGATGTTAGATGCGGTTCACCACGCTAAATGCGAGTCAAGCGACCAATGGCCGATTCCTATAATTTACGGACCGTTATCGGTTAAAATGAAGACTTATATCTTTACTAATAATGAAGCAAAGATCTCAAACCTTTGCATAGCAGACCCTCCCATATGGAAGAAGCTATCACAGGTAAAATTAGCTTACGATTATCTATATGCCCAGTTTGGCAATAAAAAAACCTACCATTGGTAAGCAAAACGATTCGTTCTTTAACCGACTTCAAAAAAAGGAGGAGGATCTCAATTAGGTTGTATTTTTTTTTATGTTTGTTTTCTCATAACTCCGTCTTTTATTAACCGATTTGGAATATTCTGTCTGGAAGTCAAAACTGTCCGATTGTGTTTATAGAAACCGGGCATAAGTCAACACGATTTGTATAGCGTTATAACATAGGTTGATATCGATGAAAATTATCTCGACAGTCAAGTATCAGTTGAATACATACATGTAAGTGCCCTAATGGTGTATTAAAATATCGATTTATGTAATAAATGGAAAATTTATAATCATTTTCCGTCTTCCGCCTCCATGGCGGTTCATGGGTCAGCTCAGCAAGCAATCACTTTCAAAGTTGTCACTCGCCTCAACGTGAGATAGGTCGTAATTATCTGTTTCCGTGTGACGTCATCAATGGAATTGCTAGGAAATTACTTTTATTTGAATCGATTTAGCACCAAAGAATTACTTATGCTTTGTAGAAGATTTTCCTTAAGATCACTACACATCCCGAAGATCCATGAAAAAAAACTGCTTTTCAAACAAAAGGTACATGTCTCCTTAGCAAAAATTTATGAAAAGCAGTATTTTTTTTGCGATTTCGAAGTTGGTCCCCTAGTAAAAGTTAATCGTATTTATTTGTACTTGTTTTCATTTATATCATACATACAACTTACTTTTTTCAAAAAATGTTTAATATCGGTGCAGTTTGGCTTCCTTACTATTTTATTAAACTCGTAGGTAGGTATGTAGAAGACAAATCCGCGGAGGGCAACTTTTTGGTGCAACCTGCAACTGAACTGGACGTAGCAACTTGTAAACAACATTTTTACTCATAAGAAATAAGTTCTGACCTTGAAGACCTGGTTAAAGGTGTCAGGCACTATTGATGACATAGATAGATAGCCTCCATTAGTGAGACATAACGAGTATAATGTTTCTTTTATCTTTTTTCTATAAGATTTTCAAAGTGTCAGTATCATCGAGTAATAAAACATTTTGTAAGTACCTAACCAGGGCCTAAACTGAATAAATGACTTTTTGATGTGATTTGTTTATTATTTATATAAAAATGAATCCCTATTTCCCTTGGTCACGCCATCACGCGTGAACGGCTGGACCGATTTCGCAAACATTTTTTTTGTTGTGTTTTTTATTGTCAGGAGAAGGTTTTTATGAAAGAAAAAAATAAGAAAGTTGCGAGGGTAGGGTAGGGTAGAGTAGGGTAGGTTAGGTGGGGTAGGGTAGGGAAGGGTAGGGTAGGGTAGTAGGGTAGGGTATGGGTAGTGGTAGGGTAGTGGTAGGGTAGGGTAGGTTAGGGTATAGGTTAGTAGGACACCACGCGAACGAAGTCGTGCCGGGCAGCTAGTCTATGTATATAAAAATGAATCCCTATTTCCCTTGGTCACGCCATCACGCGTGAACGGCTGGACCGATTTCGCAAATTATTTTTTTGTTGTGTTTGTTATTGTCAGGAGAAGGTTCTTATGAATAAAAAAATTAAGAAAGTTGCGAGGTTGCAGTAGGGTAGGGTAGGGTAGTGGTAGGGTAGGGTAGGTTAGGGTATAGGTTAGTAGGACACCACGCGAACGAAGTCTTGCCGGGCAGCTAGTATCCTATACAAATACGGGCAATAGGTATATGTATGTTTTGAGATCTCGAAAAAGGCTCTAATGATTTTGATGAATTTTGCTGTACTTATGGCAGTATGGGAGTTTTTTCGATCTAGCAAGGTTACAAGATTTCGCACTGCGAGTTTTCACTCAGATGATAAGATCGGTAATTTCACTGCAGACCTACATAATCATAAGCAATAGCGTAGTGCGTTAGAATTCCGTCTCGGAGGTCGTAGGGTCGTTCCCCGATTCGGTTGAATCTTTTTGTTTTTGACCCGTTATGTTAATTTTAGTTTTTTAGGGTTCCGCACCCAAAGGGTATCAAAGGAACCGCAATTACTAAGTCTCAGCTGTCCGTCTGTCTGTCAGTGGGCTGTATCATGAACCGTAATAGGTAGACAGTCGAAATGTTTACAGAACATGTTTTTCTATCTCCGCAATAACAACAAATAATGAAAAACAATCAAATAAAAATTTTCCAGTAACGTTTCTGTGGAACCCTTCTAGTGTGGACTCTGACTTGGTCGGTCTTTGGCTTTTTAGTATTATGACTAAAACCCGAGCAAAGCTTTGTCACCCAAGTATTTTTTTAGTAAAGTACAGGTTATATAGAGTTCCTTCTCAATTAAGACATATTTACATTAAATCCACGCAAAACTTCTGTAAAAAATAGCTGCTTATTATATGTGATATGCATGTACTCTTAGTCTTCTGAAGGCAAAGCTTATCATTATCATCTCATTCATATACATACCTGAGGGGCTTTACCGCGTAACTTTGGTGGTAATCGTAACGAACACCATTAATTATTTCATCCAATGACGCGCACGCGGTAGGACGCGACGATGACCATTCGTGGGCCCTGATTGGGTGAAATTCATTAATGGTGTTCGTTACGATTACCACCAAAGTTACGCGGTAGAGCCCCAAATTATAGAACAAGGCAGATGGAGTGCGTGGAACACGGGAGTGAGACTAAAGAAGCAAATACAAATTGAAAAACACATACTTACCTGATATTCGCTTTTGTATGTGTATTTGCTTTGTTTAACGAAAAACACTTTCTTTTTAATAAACTTTGTTTAAACAATTCAAAAGCAATTCAAAAGCGAATACCAGGTATGTGTTTTTCAATTTGTATTTGCCTTTATGGCCTCACTCCCGTGTTCTGCGCGCTCTATCTGCCTTTTATTCTGTAATCTGTGATACATACCTAATCAGCTAATGTTATGGTGCGTCTACGCTACGCGAATCGAGCACGAGCCGCTCTTCGTTCGTCCCTCGCGATGTCAAGTGTGGAGCTACAACGAGGCTACGACACGACCGCGATGCGAATCCCTGCGTTCGTCAAAAAACTTACACTTGGCGGAGCGCAGTCAAGCGCGAGCCGAACGTTCGATTGAGGCTCCAAAGTCCGTCTACGCTCCGCGTGTGCTTGGCTTGTGCACCATTAGATGCAGCTGTCAATAGTCTTTATGTATGAACTAACGTACCATTTTCATCAAAACGACACATTGCCCATAATGTTTTTTTGTTTTACATTTTCTGTTGCTTTAATGTAGCTTTTCTATTATTTCAGAGGGCGATAGCTCAGCAACAATATTACGCGTCAGGTAAGAATTTTATATTATCTTCAAATCAATTTAGACGTGTAGAGGGATGGAATTAATCATAGAGTCAAAGTATTATAGAGTGATAGCGTTAACGGTACCTTGTGCGAAGCGTGAGCAGTTTCCATATAGATGCATTCACAGATATATATCGTACCTACACAGTTGATTTACAGTCAGACAAAATGTCGATACTCACACACGGTCATCTGATCCCAAACTAAGCAGAGCTTGTATACTATGGAAACCAGACAACTGATATAATACATATACTAATTTTTATTTTGTAAATACATACTTAATATACATAATTACACCCAGAATCATCGTTGACTCACTTCTCTCTCATATGTTGTCGGTAAAAGTATCGAAAATGAGAAATTATATTATATTTTTGTCATTCAAACTATCTATACGCGCACTTCGTTTCAAGGTATTTGGACCGTACCGAGGAGCTCATGGACCGTACTCTAGTACGGTAGTCGCTCTATTAATTTATAACTCTATGGATTTATTGTTGCCTTATAGGTTTTGGACTTTTAGCTGATGTAATACAGCACTGGCAAGCATACGTTATTCATATTGTTTGGTGTAATACGTACTTCATAAGAAACTTAATAAATAATTACGCAATGACTGATTTAATAATCATAATAAATAAATAAGTACTTATGTTTAAACCCGAGCTGACCCTCGTGGTTCACTCGCGTTCCCGGAATAAATAGCGCGTAATACTCGGGGGTAATGTAGCTTCCGATTATAGTAGATTTCAAATAGCATGAGTTCGGTGACACATGTTATTTTATTAGATTTCTCAATGGTTAAATTACATTTCGTTATAATAAAGGAATAATATGATAGAGCGAGGTTTCGTGAAATATTGTGAGTACTATTTCAGAGTAATCAAATGGAATTTCACTACATATTGGTAAAAACCCTTGACCTTGACGGATGAGTCGTCAGTCGGTATCTAGGTTATATTATCGACTGCAGCGCCATCTGCCGGGCTGATTTGTGAATCTAAACCATCCAACCCTACCCTACCCTACCCTATCCTAACCATCCAGGGAGTCACCCAAACGCATACAAAAAAAAACATTCAAGTCGGTCCAGCCGTTTAGGAGGAGTCCAGTGACAAACACACGTAGGTACAGTTGTTTTTTTTGTATGCGTTTGGGTGACTCCCTGGATGGTTAGGATAGGGTAGGGTAGGGTAGGGTTGGGTTGGATAGGGTAGCACCACGCGAACGAAGTCGCGCCGGGCAACTAGTTAATATCTAAGTTCTTGTTAACCATTACTTATTGAGGAAATATAAATTTTTGTTTATATTTCCTTTAGTGCGCTATGCATTGCAATGACAAATTGTATAGATATAGTATATGCGCGTTTTACCTTTAAATGACACACTGCCAGTGTCTCAAAGTCAAATCATAGTTATAATCTCTTATTGAAAGTATACCTACCTATTATTGTCAAAAATCACAAAGACGGCACCAATTTTGATTATAGAATAACATTCAGACACTTTCAGAAACTGTGACACACGCAATTTAGTAAATAGTCGAATAATAGAAAGCAGAAATTACTTCAGAATCGTCAACTGAATCCGTAACAACAATGTTACACCCAAAGGATAAAACGGAGCCGTAATCCACATGTAAGATTTATTGATCCAACAATAAATAAATCAATAATACATAATACCTAATAAATAAATATCCTGGGACATTCCTCACACACGGTCATCTTGATCCCAACTAAGCAGAGCTTGTACTATGGAAACCAGATAACTGATATAATACATATACTACTTTTTGTTTGTAAATACATACTTAATATAAATTACACCCAGACTCAGGACATGCAGACATGTTCATGCACACAAATGCATGTCCTGTGCGGGAATCGAACCCACGACCTGCAGCGCAATAGCTAGAATCTTTACCAGAGTCTTAACCAACTGCGCCAACTGGCCCGTCGATAACGTATAGTAAAATAATTTCATCATCTCGAAGGCCTCATTTCGCCGCATAGGTACCACAGACTCGTCAATCTCAGAAACTACTTTGGGGATTTACATTCAGTTTTCCCTATAGACAGACTGATTCACACACAACACGACAGGTTTAAATTATACTTTTTAATCGAATTCAAAATAGGAGCAGGTTCTTCGTTCGGTTGTATTTAATTTTAGGGTTCCGCACCTCAAAAGGTAAAAAAGGAACCCTTATAAGATCACTCTCTTGTCCGTCTGTCCGTTTGTCTGTCTGTCCGTGTGTCACCACCGATTTTCTCAGGAATATAGCAAGTTAAAATGTATACCAGATACTGAGGTCTGTCTGTAGTGAGGTATATAGTATAAAAATCAAGGTCCTGAGTCAACGCGATAAAAAGATATGGGCAAATTCAGATTTTCGCGAAAACTTGTAAGTACCGTTTACCATAATTTTCAACTTTTTTTATTTTTTTGTAATTTCCCTTTACTTGTACTGTATGTCCATGTTTTTAATCAAAATTAACAATTGTAGGTCAACGGGAAGTACCCTATAGATTTGGGTAGTAGGTACCCGTTGACCTAGAATCACGAAATTTGGATAAAAGCAAGGTCTTGCAGCACAAGAAAAGGAAAAATTCCAAAATTGAAAATTATGGTAATGGTATTAGTGTAACCATTGTCAAGTCACAAAAGCAGTACTTATCTGAAAATTAATCTAATTCATCTGATTTATTCACGATCAATTTCAAAGTAGGTAACATGATACTTGACACGCACTAACATTGTACCTAATTACCAACGTTGACAATTTGAACAGTTCAATATTGGTTTGGCCACCTCATCGTTGGCACACAAATATAATTTGCAATGTGTTCAATTTTACCTGTTTTATGTTATGGCCCTGCTACACGCTCCGTCTTGCATGCGCAGTTCAAAACTGTAGGCATTACTGTACAAAAATACGAAACCCTGTATAGTGGACACACGTGCAAGTGAGCACGTGCATACTGGACTGTGCAACCCTCATAGTGTTTTGAGAGCTCACTCACACTCGCATCACACATTTTGATACGTACTATGTCGTCCATATCAATTGTGCCGGCCGGACTGAAGCGCAGCCACACTCTCAAGCCTGTCAACGATTGCACGCACAAGCCTCGCTTCCGGGCATGCAAGGGCTACCGGCATGCCGGAGTCCACACGCACAGTCTTACCTGTGCAAACTGTGGCTCTACCGCGTAACTTTGGTGGTAATCGTAACGAACACCATTAATTATTTCATCCAATGACGTGCACGCGGTATGGCGCGACGACGGCCATTCGTAGGCCCTGATTGGCTGAAATTCATTAAAGGTGTGTACACGGTAGAGCCCATGATTAGTGCAGACATGCTTGGATGCAAGACAGAGAGTGTTGATGAAGTGTTTGTTTAGAAGCTATGCCCAGTTCATCCGAGTAACAAACAATTAGAAACCAGTTTTCCGCCCCGCAGTTACAGCCGCGGTGTCCTATTTTACTCCATAGTCGTTGAATGTAGTTAGTGCACCCTTGCTTTCTCAAGGTTTTCAAAATCTGTGAATGCCGATATCAATAACTTAAAAAGTATGCTTGTTTGCCAACTAAGTGGTATAAAAAAAAAAAAAAAAAGATATTTAAAAAAGTTATTACTATTAAAAGTTATTATAGATAGTTATTGATATTCACGTGGCTTCAACCCTTAATGCAGGTAGTTTGGCCTTACTTGGGAACGCGTCTCAATGACACTGTATTTCCTCCTATTTCAATCTCTAGTCTAGGTGATAGATAGTAGTAGATATTTATTATGAACTTGAACATCAGCCAACTGAATGCGTTTGCAATGTCAACGAGAACACATAACCTACTTGTTTCCTTTATATCTTTACACTGTCTGTGCCTCGCGGTTTCGCCTGTGATTAATCCTCCTCAATTAATAGCATGGATATCTAATTATTATATTTCTTCTAATCGAAGGTTAAGGGTATCAAATTACATTTATTTATTTATTAAAAAATTACTTATTAGTCAATAACAGAAATCGCGATTGCCTATCTCTCCCGGAATTTTCGGGGGAGATGGCCACTCCTTCTTTCTGTACGACAGAGATGCATCGGCCTTTACGCAAGTCGCAGGGCCTCTGCTATAATAATGTGATAGCTTTTTGAGTTATGGTCAAGATTTCAGTGTAATTAGTTATAAATAAAATAAAATATTAAATAAAAAAGGCATTTATTCTAAATACCAATTACAAAAATACACAATTACCCACATGAATAACATTGCAATTAATTTGTAGTAAACAATTTTTACAATAACTTTATTATTTAAAAAGCTTTATCCAAAGTAAAAAAAAACATTCAAAAAAGTAATAATCTTTTTTAATCATCATTTTATTTTTACGATAATTAAAATGTTATTAATTATTTAGATAAACTCAAATAACATGAGATTAAATAAAGTAGGTGCTTAAAAGTTTTTATTTCTTAATCTGGTAAATATAATCTCATATTTTTTCTCAGAAATAGGAACAATATTTCAGTTTTCTTATCGTTTTAGCGATGATGAAAAATTAAGTGACTAGATAGTGGATAAGCAAATTTTTCAATACCTTTTTGTGTTCATATAATATGTCAACCCTTTAAATTATATTGGATATACGTTAATAAAATAAAGTGAATTTTACATACATCATTAATTTATACAAAAAATTTTTTCGCTCTAAAAATCCTCAGGTACTTATTGCCTCTCACAAGGAGAACCGAAATACAATGTCAGTAACGTCAACTGACTGTAAAATTACGGATTTTTTCTACTGGCCATCAACGCTCGGATTGTGGAATGAGCTCCCCGTCGTGGTTTTCCCAATGGAGTACAGCATGGGGTTCTTCAAAAAGGGTGTGAAGAGATTTCTTCAGGGTCGGCAACACGCGATGGATACCCCTGGTGTTGCAAGCGTCCATAGGCTACGGTAACTGCTTACCATCAGGCGGGCCGTATTCTTGTTCCTGAGTGGTATAAAAAAAAAATCGTCCGTCCACTCCAACAAAATCAAAGTATTACGCTCTAAAGTATCTTTGTATGTTGTATTTTGTGAACATCAGAGTTCTCAGGAAAAAGTGAAAAGGAAAAAGTCGAATATTCGAACGTGTTTATTATTCAAACTATTCGAATATTCGATTGCCTGCCCTACTTGTAGCGCATGTATGTATATAAATAAATAAATATCCTGGGACAATCCTCACACACGGTCATCTGATCCCAAACTAAGCAGAGCTTGTACTATCGAAACCAGATAAATGATATAATAGATATACAACTTTTTTTGTTTGTAAATACATACTTAATATACATAATTACACCCAGACTTAGGACATACAGAAATGTTCATGCACAAAAATGCATGTCCTGTGTGGGAATCGAACCCACGACCTGCGGCGTGCGCCAGCTGGCCCGGCAATATGAAGCTACAATATCTTGTTTATTGCAATCCTGTGTTGTACTATGAAACTGTATGTACATGAAATTGCACTCAGGTATTCCACTCGTTTCATAATTATGCAGTTCCATGGATTTCATATAAATATTTGCCTACATCAACGTCACACTTGTATATCAAACGTCATTAAAATATAATTTATGTTACCTTTGATCTAAGCTAAGTGCCAATAAAAATTTGAGAGTAGTGTAAAGATTTTACTGTGTACCAGTTACTTTTGCCCATTTCTATGGTTCCCTAGATTCCGTACCCGTAACGAAAAGAAAAACGGAACCCTTATAGGATCACTTAGTTGTCCGTCGGGCAAAACTCTTTTACTCGGAACGAGCTTCTAAATGAACGCAATCACAATATACTGATATTGATGTCAAACTCGCAAACACTCTAATCTAGACCTATAGGGTAATTTCCGTTGACCTAAAATTACGGAATTTGGCAAGATGCCTCAGGCCTTTACACACTATAAGAGCATTTTGTCTTGTGTTGTGTCTTATCAGACACAACACAAGACAAAATGCATGGGCGTGTCTGATCCGACATTACTTATAATATGTACCGTCTCATATAACATCCAATGCGACTGAATTTCTTATAAGGCATTTCTTATAAGACACAAGACATTTTTCTTATAATTTGCAAAGGGGCTTAAAGTCCGGTTGTTTTGTTGGTTTGTTGGTTCGGAGAGTTTTGCTTGAATACAATCTCTTCAACCTAAGTTCAAGACAATATGAGTACACAAGCAAAGTTACGGACGTGGTATTTTACTGCTGGCCGCATAAATAAGCTCAGAGTCACTCAGCGAATTATGGAACGAGCTATGCTCGGAATTTCTCTACGAGACATGGTCCTAAACGAGGACATTCGTAGGAGAACAAAAATTACCGATATAGCTCGTAGAGTTAGTATGCTGAGGTGGCAATGGGCAGGCCACATCGCTCGGCGAACCGATAACCGATGGGGAAGGAAGGTTCTCGAGTGGCGACCACGTACTGGAAAGCTCCGTGTGGGACGACCTCCCACCAGGTGGACCGATGACTTGGTCAGAGTCGCTGGGCTTCGTTGGATGCAAGCGGCCCAAAACCGTTCCAAGTGGAAGTTAATGGGAGAGGCCTATGTTCAGCAGTGGACATCCTTAGGCTGATATGATGATGATGAACCTAAGTTGCTTTAATCTTGGTATGATGATATTATAGGTTATAAAGAAATATACAAATAATATGAATACAGAGTGACACATTTCTGAAAACGCCTTTTAATTGGGCCATGTTGTCAACGTTTTACAGTCCCACGAACTTGTCTGGCTCGGTGAGAGAAGCGCTGTTATCGCATTTGGTGGAGCAAACAAACAATGGCGAATGGCAAGCATTTCAAACAGGCGTCGTTAGTTTCTCTTTTGGCCACCAGGCCAGATAAGTTTGTGGGACTATATATCAATTTGACATAGACCCTAACAGTGGTGTTAAAAAATGGTAATAGTAAGCTTTTGAGATTTACTCTAGCAGTAAATAAGGAGGATATTGAAAGAAGATCCATTGCTAAATAAAACTGTCTAATGGCCGATTTCTATAATTTACGAACCGTTATCGGCTAAAATTAAGACTCTTATATCTTTACTAATAATGAAGCAAAGACCTCAAAGCTTTGCATAGCAGACCCTCCCATATGGAATTAGCGAAAGTAGCTATCACAGGTAAAATTAGCTTACGCAATGATCTATACGCCCAGTTTGGGAATAAAAAAACTTACCATTGGTAAGCAAAACGATTCGTTGTTGTTTCTAGAAATCGGGCATAAATCGCTTGGAGAAGATTTGTGCACTAGGTCATGTAGGATTACTGAAAGTTCAATTGAAGGTAGCAAAATGACGAACAGGGTCTTTTGTCTTTTGTCCCTCTTTGACATCCGGCGTCAAAACATGACAAAAGACAAGACTTTTAAGAGCTTGTGGTAGCCCCCCTGAATTTTAAAATGGAACATTTGACAGCAGCTGAAAATGCTCTTAAATATGTATGAATTAACGAAATCAGAATTGTTGCATGCATTCTTAATGTGTTGACACGCATGCGAAAATTCCACTGATTCCAGTTCTATATTAAGGTCAAAGAGAGATTTAAGGGGACACTACAGCGTGACAGCTACATACAATAACGAAGTATATTTGGAGATCTAAAACAAATCACATTATCCATTAACTAATTGCTAATTCATGTGGAAAGTCTACACAGGCTTAAAAACTCGGATATTTTGAAACTAACAAAACAAAGACGCGATTACTAAAAAAAACAACGGGTTGCACTCCGGGAGTGCCGGCAGAAGTGAAAACTTGAATATTAACGTTGTGCATTTTTGAAACTAGACATTTTTGACATACTTTTTTATACAAGGGGTTTTCCCCCCGATGTTTTAGGTGATCGCGAGGAACGAAGCGTAAAGCTAGTTCAAGATGCATGTACATATCATACTTTTGAATAAGATTTTTTTATTAACTGAAAATGGGATCAAATATGGTACCTGCCTTCCAGCTAGCTAGAGAATATTATAGGAATATGAACATAACCCGAGGAGAGTAGTTGCTTATTAGACTGTAAATACAGTCTAATAAGCAACTACTCTCCCTCCGTCTTACGAATTTTCGATCAGGTCACGTGACACCTGACGCGAGTTTAACATATTTTACCCATCCCAAAAAAAGTGCACAACGCCGCTAAATAAGTTTTCACTTCAAAAAACCCTATATGCTGTGCTGTAATATGTTCCTCAGCTCCAGAGCCCCTTAGTTAGATACGGGACCTTGCCTCCTTATGCGTGTTCTACCGCTTGTACAACGGAAAGAGTTCTGAGGAATTCTTTGAATTGATATCCACGGTTACCTTTTAACATTGCACTTCTCGCCATTGACGAGGATTCCATTCTCATACATTGGAACCAAAATGGTCTCGCACTGTACGATTTCAAATCAATGAAGCTTAGGTACTATTGCGGACGCTCAGTTTGTGGAATGAGATGTGAAGATTTCTACAGGGTCGGGAACTCGTCCATGAGCAATGGTAACCGCTGACTATCAGGCGGGCCATATGTTCGTGTGCTAACTGACATCGTAGTATAATCAAGATCCATTAACATAGCAATGTCAAATAAATAATTGATACATACAGCCTGGCGCTAATGTTCCTCTTATTAATGTCCTCTTAAATGTTCCGCACAACCCAGTTTATTACGTAATCTTTATTTCATAAACATATCATCCATGATCTCATTATTCTCCAGGAGATATACGAGATATGTATAGACGACACGGTGTGGACGAACTCGATGTTGGATCAGAAACTTAGGAATAATTTCTCAATGTGGCGATATTGCTACTAGCATGCGATAAGTATTAGGTACTACTCATTATAGCCTTTTATAAGTAGGCTTTAAATAGTATTGTCTAAATTAGCATAGCAAACATCACTTTTGACCATTCGACAAGTTTACTTTAGCTTCATACTAATACAATTCAAAGTGACGTCAGAACCTTGTAACTTCCTCATTTCAGACAATGTTTATACTAAACTTATTTTCATAAAAAATACCATGTTTGGGTAGGTATAGTAAGAGGCACGAGTAATGAGCACAGATTTACACCTTCGCAGTAGTTAAAATTTCGGTCTGTTTGGCGGAATGAAGAAGGAGGGAGCGCCGAGCTGCACACGATTCGTCCGTCAGTCGATGCTCGTGGTCTATTGGATTCTCGCGTGTAATTTGGCCAAAAGTGCACATGCGCAAGACTCGTGCCTCATACTATACCTGAAATACTGTTAGCCGGTTTATGTCGTTTTATCACTATTGTTTGAAAAATTATAATTGCAATCTTTTAAATTGTCTTACATGCTCTTTTTGGTCCCAAAAATATAACTCTGATGTCTAATGCGACACATTCAGATATTTTGTTCGAGTCCCATTTGAATGCTCGATACTAAGATATGAAAAAAATATCTCTTCTTTTACCAGTATCGTACTTTGGTTTTCCTCATCGTTAGATGATATTATTATAACAATAGCGGTGTCGAGGATATTACGAACCTCTCAAAGAATTTGTTTGCTGTATCATTGTAGACACGTCTCAGGCATTCTGTGTTTTTAACAGCATTCTTTTAACAGGAAACTAATCTTGAAAACAATATTTTCAATGTTGAATCCATTGAAGTATTCTTTGTATGATAAACTTCTTTCTTAGATAATTAGTTCCATCTGTTAGGGCAACCTATGACATACTTAGGCATCTGTGTTAGGTTTTCACTAATTCCCGGCTACTTGTGAATATTGAGACGTCAACATTCGTTTCAGAAAAAATCCGGTACTTGAACCTTGAACAGTTAGGTGTTTCTCCACGAGTTCTTAGTGTTCTTATTCGCTCGTTTCCGAACCTTTATTTATATCTTTATGAAAATACTAGCTGTCCCCCACCGTTTCACCAGCGTTCCCAGGTTCAAAAGTAACCTTTAACCCTCAGGGATAATGTAGCTTCCGTTAGTGTAAGATTTTTTCGAATCTGACTGGTATAGTTCCAGAAAAACATACCAACCATGAAACAGGAAACTCTTCAGCTTAATTATGTATATTAGTTTAGAGTACCGGATTAACCGAGCTTTGCTCGTTTTTTTTTTTTTGGAAAATCATAATAGTTTTTCTCACAAAGGAACTTGAAAAAAAGGAACAAAAAACAGTCTGGACACCAACCGGTGTCTTCTGGTTTCGGAACCGCCCGATTTCCCACCTGAGCTATTATAAGCTTGTAGATTGTGGCGGAATTTACCTTCGTATTCTTATGATATTGTAGCAGTTTTTTATTTATAGCCTGAAAACATGGATAAAACGACGTTTTCTAATAATGAAACCTAGCTAGATCGATTTATCGCCCCCGAAACCCGCTGCATACTAAATTTCATGAAAGTCATTGGAGCCGTTTCCGAGATTAAGATTATATTATATATACGATATATATATATACAAGAATTGCTTGTAAAGGTATTAGATATACCTACATCAAATAGATACTATATTTTTGTCGTAGATATTACGCCTACACCGGCTATAAATATAACTTATGTGGTGCTTATTTATGTTTTGTTGCAATGAGATATAATATACGAGTCGTCATGTAATTTGGGCATCCAATAAGGTCAATGTCAACTTACAAATAACGAGGATATTTTGATTGGAAATAAGTTACAAATGATGACGAACTCGGCAACCTGTTTATGAAGTCACCATGTAAGTACTGTGCTGAGACTGACTGACCGATATAGCCAATGTTCAAGGCCAGTATTGTAAGTTGGCTTGCATCGTACAATGGCATATAATATGTGGGGAGGGTCGTCTAGCTGCGATCGCAAGGAGAGGCGAACGTGACTCGCGGTAGTCGCGGTCGCGCCGCGGCACAACACCACGAGTAGTGTGCTGGCTGGCCACGCGGTCGTGCCAATGTATGCCCGTGCTGCTCCGACTCCGCGTCTCTTCCTAATGCCCTCTCATTTACGCTCGCTTTGCTTGCTTATTTCACTCGTTCACTGAGTAACTTAGTGCTCCCACGTCTGCCGCGAGCGAGTGACGTGCGTGTCGCGCGTAACGTTCATACGATAGCGATACGATGAACTGTGAATATTTATTTACAATGCACACGTGTCCTCTCTTGCATTAACTGTATTTGGGACAATTTGTAGGTTATCGTAAGATACGATTGAGTACTTTGATCGAATCTCGGTGTAGCCGGTGCAACAATGGTGTTTACGTTCTGTTTGTTATGGCATGGCATGGCATAGCTAGCATGCTATACTTACGTGCTCGTAAGACTGCCGGTAGCGCAATGCGGCACGTAGTAAATAAAGTTGTTTAGATCACAATGAACCAGGATTGTACACAATCGAAACATCATCGAGCGAAGGACCACATAGAAACTATTTTGGCACCTTACGTGTCAAAGCATACAGGAACCATCAAAACTTTTGATTAGGTTACCAAAGTGAACAGGTTTGAGCACCTATATAAATATAGGCTTATAATTTACAATGTCTGACATACGTCAACGCTTACGATTATTTTTATGCCGCGGTTCAATAAATCTCTGTCAGAATATCATTATTAATTTTCAATTTCATCTTGCTATTGATGCTTGATTGAAACATGCTCTGCTGTCGAATTTACATGTATTATTTTAATCTGATTACATATCTTAAATTCTACTTGCGGTTGACGATAAAAATTGTTCTAAGAGTAAGTAGGTAGCCTTAATTTTTCTTGTTTAATTTTTCTTGGTCTGGAATGACTATTAACAATTAACCTACTTTGCACTCATCATACCTACCACATACGATTACGTAGTTAGTTGTTATATAATGTCAACAATTCATCATTTTGACAAAGGCGTCTTGAATTCTAATGTAAATGTTTTAATTGAATTGTTTGTGCGTGTTATATGCAAGCGATTAAACCATTTTTACAAGTTCGAAGAAAAAAAAAACAAAAAAAAGCTAGTCGTAGTCGTGCACCGAGGGTTCCATCCATACTTGTATGTAAATACCTAGTTCGTCCATCACGGAAATCGAGTCCCGATGTTTTTTTTCCAAAATATTCCCGAAGATTTTTAGGGATATCCTATGCCGGGAGCCACACGGCTGCTGCTGTTTTCACTGCTGGCCGCATAAATAAGCTCAGGGGTCACTCAGCGAGCTATGGAACGAGCTATGCTCGAAATTTCTCTACGTGACAGGGTCCGAAATGAGGACATTCGTAGTAGAACGAAAACGACCGACATAGCTCGTAGAGTTAGTAAGCTGAAGTGGCAATGGGCAGGCCACATCGCTCGAAGAGCCGATAACCTATGGGGAAGAAAGGTTCTCGAGTGGCGACCACGTACTGGAAAGCGTCGAGCGGGACGACCTCCTACCAGGTGGACCGACGACCTGGTCAGAGACGCTGGGCGCCGCTGGATGCAAGCGGCCCAGAACCGTTCGAAGTGGAAATCAATGGGGGAGGCCTAGGTTCAGCAGTGGACATCAAGTAAGCTGATATGATGATGATGATGAGGTATCGGTCGAAGATATGCGAGAATCGGGGCTTTGCTCGAAAACGTCACATTATATGTTATGCAAAACCTAACCTAAAGTAAGTCATCAGAGCCCTGGGGTCTAGCCGGACAATAATAATGTACTGAATTTCATTATGATGTTAATTTTTGAGGTTTTAGTTGCCATTGAGTCTAAGGTGATGATAACTCAGTTGCAGTGACGTCGGATACCGAGACGAAGGTCCCGGGTTCGAATCCAACAATGAGCTTGAGCTTTTGGTGAAGGAAAGAATCGTGAGGAAACCACTGGCTGGCTACCACCGTCAAGGTGAAAATATGTCGCCAAGCATCTACCTATCGGTGTGTTCCGACAGCTGCACTTGAGAGCCAGTTCCTTCTAGGCTTTGTGTGCTTACCACCTTCGACCACATCATCACTTATCATGGTGCGATTGTGGTCAAACACAGGCCTATACAAAGTAAAAATAAAAACAACAAACAATTACCAAAATTGTTTGGAAATCGCGCGATTGTAACGAATGTTAAATAAAAGCCTGTCTTCGTCTTGGGCGGCTTGAAACCCCTCGCTCCACTCAGGACTCTACATAACTCCCTCGCATCGCTCGGGATTTAAGTTTGAATTCCCTCGCTGCGCTCGGGATTTAACTTAAGGGTCCCTCGTTACGCTCAGGGTTCAATATGCCGCCCGTGACGTAAGATACTGCTTTATCCCCTTGGTTTATAATCTACTACTATTATATGATAAGGAATCAACAATAAACTCCCTCAGTAAGGTACACACCCATTGATATGGCGTGTATTTTTACTGGAATAAAATAAAATATGGATTGTTGATTTCGCCATGATCAGTCTTTTTGGTATTTTTAACCGACTTCGAAAAAAGAAGGAGGTTCTCAATTCGGTTGTATTTTTTTTTTATGTTTGTTACCTCATAACTCCGTCATTTATTAACCGATTAGGAAAATTATTTTTTTGTCTGGAAGGGTGCACTTCCCGTTTGGTCCCATTGTCATCAGATCAGGATTTGATTACTTCTTAGTGTTCTTTAAGTCGGTTTAAGTTTTTTGTAAGACAGATTGTTTTGTAGAACTATCTCAAATCATCAGTGGTTGCTGAAATAGTATAGCGCTGTGACAGATGGACAGACGGACGAAGTGGAACGAAGTTCCCTTTTACCATTTTGGTTCGGAACATAATTCTACTCGTAAATAAAAATTACTCATAATGAATAAACTGTACTTTGTGGGCTTAATCTTCACCTCCGCTACTATTTGAATAGCATAGCAACGTAGATTAGGTAGGTACCTACGTTCGTTCTCTGTGTATTCATACCAGTGGCGATAGGATGAAAATGTACGATAATGATAGATTCTAGTTACCATGCTGATAGCAAAAGAGTGACTATTAAAAAATAAATCCGGCTTACTAAGTGTTAGTCTGAGTCTGACTCGAACACCGAGGGTTCCGACTCCGACCTTCGTTGGACGCATTACTGTTGTAAAAAACGGGACCGCATAACTGAGTTTGTTTTGGATTTTGGACCCCATTTTGTCTTGATTTTGATATTTTTACCTTTTGTTTCTGAACACTTCAAATTTTATAATTCAAAAAAATTGTGTTACTTCAGTTTTGGGAACTGTAGGTATTAATTGGAGAAACATTATTTTTGATCACGTTGTTTTTCAACATGTTTTTCATTCGCATCTCGGTTTCTACTAATAAGTAATAGCAACAAATAATGTGCACTATGTAATATAATCTAGTAATATGCATCAAAATTAAATAAAAAATCAATCAGTTTTAAATTCTTCTTCTTCTTCAGTCGGTCCCTCATTTCTGAGGATCGTGGTCACTGGAATCTTAACTTAAACGGACAATCTGCCTCCATCGATTCCGGTCCGAAGTAGCCCTCACCACTTGGTAGAATTTAGAAGAGGAGGTGGCTTCTTTTACTTGGTCCGACCATCGTGTTGGCGAGCGGCCTCGTGTTCTCTTGCCTTCGGTATTGCCAACAATGACCAGCTTTTCAAGGCTGTCATCCCCTCTTCTCATTATATGGCCGAAATATGTAAGCACGCGTTGCAGACATGTGGTGGACAGTCGGGTCTTAATGCCAAGTTGGGAGAGAAATTAATAGTTAATAATTAGTATAGAATAATTAGTTTTAAATTAGCATCGTGCAAATGTCTAGTAACGCTAGTACACAACAATATTCTTATTCCATAATAACAGGAGGTCAATCTGGTGAAGGACATTGTGGCAAGTTTATTGAACTTATCAGAAAGTACCAACCTAGGTACAGTCGAGGACATAAATATGTATACAGTTAGTAAAATTCAACAACGGTTTCCTCTTAAACTACTGATTGAAATTATGAGATATTATAAAGGCAGAATCTTCTAACATATACTATTATGATTTGTGTCATAGCTTAACACTTAAATGTTAAACTTGCGAGAAAATCGCTTTTGAATTTCAAAAAGTGTATACATATTTATGTCCTCGACTGTACCTACAGATAAGATACTCATGCCGTGTCTATTGTAATAAAATTAACAGATAATGTAATAAATAAAATAATCAATTAATTTTTTATTCTATTAGGTACTTAAATAAAATAAAACATGCGCAAACTATATCACCTTTATCAGTTGCCAAGTACTTGCCTAAATATTCAAATATCTAAAAATACTGAACTTACTTGTAGTCGAAGCAATCTCTATAATCATTTATTTACCTACATGTATAAAAATCATAAAAAATATAGAAAGCGTGTACAGATAATTGCCATTCAAAGTTGGAAAACAATATGACCCCAAATTTCATATAGAATTATCGACAATCTTTGTCTTACACAACAATATATTATATAAAATAAATAACCTTTATTAGACGTATATTTCTTGGTTTGAGTCGTAAAAAAACTCGACCGCTTGACAAATTTTTATTGATAAAAAACCGGCCAAGTGCGAGTCAGACTCGCGCACCGAGGGTTCCGTACAAACCTGTAGGTGTATAAGTAAATGGTAGTATAGACCTGAGTATTTGATATTAATTTCAATTTATGACGTATTAAAAAACAACCACTTACTAGATCTCGTTCAAACCAATTTTCGGTGGAAGTTTGCACCGTAATGTACATCATATATTTTTTATAGATTTATCATTCTCTTATTTTAGAAGTTACAGGGGGGGGACACACATTTTACCACTTTGGAAGTGTCTCTCGCGCAAACTATTCAGTTTAGAAAAAAATGATATTAGAAACCTCAATATCATTTTTGAAGACCTATCCATAGACACCCCACACTAATGGGTTTGAGGAAAAAAAAAATTTGAGTTTCAGTTCTAAGTATGGGGAACCCCCAAAATTAATTGTTTTTTTTTCTATTTTTGTGTGAAAATCTTAATGCGGTTCACAGAATACATCTACTTACCAAGTTTCAACATTATAGTTCTTATAGTTTCGGAAATAAATGGCTGTGACATACGGACGGACAGGCAGACAGATAGACATGACGAATCTATAAGGGTTCCGTTTTTTGCCATTTGGCTACGGAACCCTAAAAATCGTCACTTTTATTTGTTTAGAGACTAGAAAATTTGTAAGTAAAACATTATTTTTACTTATGAAATGTATTTTAATAACAACCTGCAACAATAATACGTAGAATTATTTATGACCTATTCTTTGAAATTTATTTACAAGATTTAGCCTAGATCAATAGCTGTGTTGAGTTAACTACGAACGAATAAACGCGTCTATTCGTTCGACGGTTATATTATGAGTTTTATACTAACTATTAGGTATAGGCATGTGAAACGATGCCAATCACTGCTCAGGCGATGAAAATACTTTAGAATCGAAACGAGATCACTTCACTTCAATTAGGTCTTCCTTCAGTTCACAAAAGAATCGAATTATATAATTCCATTAATTTAAAATTGCTTACTTTTACAATTCGCTAATTTGCTTTTTTGTACTGGAACCCAACAAGGTCTTCTACCATTGAATAAATTAAATATCCTTCATTTGATCTCGATGCTTTTTATAACTATATTTTTTAGATTATTGTCAAAATAATTGGTTTTTGAGCTTTGCTCCGATTGGCAAAGTATCTTCAATCGAAAATCATAAATAATAAACACTATGATGTCTCTGCCAACTAGCACCCACGCTGCGCTGTATGTATGGTGAGAATTAAAACCATAGTTTCTGAGATCAAAACATTGAGCAGTTTTATATGTGAGTAAACAACAGGTGTTTCTTCACCAATTTAGATTCCCCTCATTATTCGTAACCTACATAATGTATGTTATCAGATGCTCATTCACTATCACTATCAGTGATGAGATATTTTGTCAACATTTTTATAATATTTTTTTATTTCATGTTGAATTTGAAATAATCATTAAATTGAATGCTGAAGGGTCTTCACCGATTTCGGTATCAGCCACGAATTTGTTTAGCCACTAATTGAATTAGCCACGGATCACAGCGAGTTGTATCCTCTGAAACCGTGATCCTTTTCCCGCAAAAAATTAAAATATGTTTATACCATGACCCCTCTTTAAAGTTAATTTTATTCACTGAAAACAGTGCTATTTACCCACGGCATCCGTGGCTACAAGAAATATTGTAGGTACCTATATTATTTTTCGAAACTGATCACGGTATGAATGTAATGTAGATGAAAAAGGCATAAATTAATCAATAATAAAAGTTCGATGTGTGGAAATTTGGAAATTTAGTTTTAATTACTTCGAATTATCGTATATAGGCTTCTTCTACTTAATGGAACATAATATAACATCATTTCACTTACTCAGTGTTAATTGCAATCAATATAGCGGCAATTTTTTTTATACTAGCCAGTATGGGAAAGTCCTGAACTCTTAGAGGTCTTAGAGAAAAACGCTGAATCAAACGGCATTCAAAGGAACACGATGTCATTTGTCATAATCCTAAAATGTATCTGACGAAGAAAAGTTACCAACTGAGTTTTAATGGATCAGAGGCTGGAAGATTTTGGCATTCCTTTCATCCGCCATTTTGTTTTTTTTCCAAATCGCGTCCTCAGGTAACTTTTATATATAAATCGATAATTAACATTAATACAATTAATTCGGTGACGAAGCCTCATAAAGTGTCACGTTTCGAATAAATAAGCAAGTAAAGTTTTAAGCATCGAAGAATCAAAGTAGGTTCGGTGGACACGGTGAACTATAGAGTAGTTGACGAAAAGAGGTCGAACTAATAAATTTTGCACATTTAACTCATAGCTAATGAACGTCTTGAATGACGCGAGATAATAATGAGAAGCGTTTAACTTTTCAGTGATGTGATGATTACTTTGGATGAGTTCCCATATTTGTTACGTCGACGCGCGACGTCTCGTTTTGTGAGCTCACCTTAAAATGTTTTGAAACATTAGTAATAATAGTTTACAATAATAACCTACTGTAATATACTACTATAATAAAATAAAATAAAAGTCTAGTTTAATGATGTAGCTTCAAAAAAATCTCAAAATTCTTTTAAAAAACAATAGGATAATTCAACAATATATATTTATTTATCAATCATCCACGTGACCTGCACCCAGGTATAAATCAATATAAAAAAACCAGCCTATGAAACTCTTTTATACGCAAACTGCTAGCTGCTAAATCAGTAGCTGAAATTGGTCCATTATACCTAAATGATTGCGGAAATTGGACAAACAGAGATATACGGAAGCGATTACGTACGTGTTCCATGTTTAAATGTATGGGGCTCTCCCCTTTAGGATTATTGAGATTTTATATACCTAGTGGCCAACTTACCAACCCTCAGGCAAATAGTGTTATGGGTCACAAACAATCTAGGATTTCTGAACGGCTGTGAAATGAAGGTGACCCCATTTGCGCCTGCGCGGTGTATACAAAAGTTTTTGTAGCCGCGACAAGCACCATGCCCCCTTTGCTATACATACTTATAGCCGTATCTTTACCGTATCAACCGCCCTCCCAAATGGGGCTATGCGACCTTGAATATCAAAACCCGTTTTCTCATTCGAAATCCAGCTGCGCATCGTTAACAATTATGAACCAAGACTTGTTTAATTCATTGAAGTATGTAGACATGATATGAATTCTTCATCCAATATTCGGTTTGTACTATTATTTTTTCTGTGATTCGGTTATACATTTTATTGAGAAATTATGCTTTCCCTTCATACTCAAATGCACACCTTACCGACGACGCAATCCTGGTCATCTTGGGCTTATCTTTTGAGGTTATACCATACACGGTACTCGTGCGCTCTTAAATATGTCAACTTTTATGAATGCCTAAAGGCTTCTCCGAGATTCGATCACTAGCAATTACCTAATAGCACGGTGATATTTAAGTGAAACAAAAATGTAGACCTTCGATATTATCGATTGTTAAATTTTTATGAGGCTGTGAAACTAAGTCAAAATGCACGGGCTCACTCATTTCCTGCACAAGCACCAATCACGGGAATCCACGCCGCCACTAGAGAAAGAAGGGAGCTCTGACAGCTGGCACTCTTCATGCAGCTCTACAGATTCGAGAACTGTTCCAAACGAAAGTGATGGCAGACCCATTCCTGTACCTAACCAAAGAGGTTCCTACGCTCAACGTAGCCTGCGAGGAAGTCCATTCGAATGCGCTTCTAGTCCAAGAGATCGGTATCCAAATTTCGCTAGCTACTTTCGCGAGGTCATGGAGGGAAAAGGCTCACCCAACCAACAACACCACACACACCACCACGATTATAGAAGGCAGCGGAACGAAGGAGAGAGATACCAAATTGGCGTGAATACATATCAAGCTCCTCGAAGTGACTACCGCCAATTCGTTTCTCCTCTGTACAACGATGTTATGGACGATATACAGGAAAATGAGTACAGCAAATGTGAACGTTACGGTGAGATTACCAACACTAAAATTAATCATGGATCTTTTAAGAACCGATTTGACAACAAAAGCTTTGCTCAAAAATTGTCTGAGAGTGCGATATGTGCTTCAAAAGAACAACAACATGTAAGTGAACGACGAAACTCAGGGTCGAGCACTGGCGGTCACCGACATAAGCATCACTCCATACAAGAGTTGATCCGGACTTTTAGCAAGAAGGTGGGACATTGGAGGCATGACTCCAGTGAAGGTCGACGGGGTTCTGTAGCGATTCCTGCTACAAGTACAGAGCCGAAGGAATTGGAGTCGGAAGAATTTCGCTCACGTTCAAAATCCTTGGACTGTGATCACATGCACAAAGTTGTAAGAAGACCACTCCTCGAAGACTGTGGAGCTACGTATCAGATTTTTGATGCGATCTTAAAAGAAGGTAAGTGTTGCATGGCGTGTTAATATTTTTTATGGATTTGCTGACAGATTATTACCCGGCTGAGATTGCACTGAAAAAAAGGTTCTACAAAACTAGTTATGTATGTTGCAGTTTTGTTGTCTGGAAACAAACTTTAGTTACATTTAATCTTATACCTCTTAGATTTAATCAAACAATTTAGTAATGAACCAAAACTAGTTTTGTTACTGGTAATTTTTAGTTCGCAAGTCACTCTGTTTAGGTTATTGGTAGTAAAATTTTGTGTTAATGTTAAATAATATTTTTTTTCAGTGTGACTGACATGACGAGAGTTTTCGCACGTTATTTGTCACCGTCATCTACCTGTATTGACTTAAAAAGCCCAGTAGCGCAAAATTTAAATAATATTTACATTATTATCGAAAATTAGTTTCTGTTTCGCGTTATATTTATTCCAGGCTACGCGTATGATCTATCAGTATGGTTGAGTAATAGACATCCACTCAATCATACCCACAAACTTTTGATTTTTAATCTAATGTTAGCAGGTTTTGAAAGTATCCTTGAATAATGAAGAGGTATCAAGCGCCAATATTAAGGATTACTTAATAAACCTCTTAGGTATAGGTACATACGTGCGTCAAATAAATAAACTACACATGATTTCCTCATTGACTTCGTTTGTCCCACGTATGAGAAATACTTTGTATATCGGTCATTTTATTCATACTATGTTGTTTTTGTTATAATTCTCGCTCTTATTCTCGTAGAATTGGGACTCGCTGCATTTTATAAAATATACTTTTACCCCCTTACAAAAAAAATGTGTAAATATGGTTAACTGTACTGAGTCTATGAACAATAATAGAATTGATGAGTTCTTCAATCTTCTGTGCCTATACCATGACGATGGTCCGATCATCGTTCTCAAATATTATGCATCAAAACTGACGAGACCTAAAGTTTATGCTATTCCATTGTCTATCTGATTTCGAGATGCATGTCGCTGCGGTAATTTAATTTGACTAAAAAATGCCGCGAACTGATCCGACTACCATTTTTCAAAACAGGTATCGGTTTATATCGGTGAGTAATTTGTAACTAATGGGCCTTCATAGCTATGTGTTTATTTTGAAATCGGAGCACGAGTGTACACTGCGACACATCTGTCGGTTGGATGACCAACCGGGAACCCAACCCACTGAGTGTAATGTGCGATCGTGCTCTCATTCCGCTTGCTTCAGCTGTCAACGCTGTTGAAGGAGAACGTGAAAGAAAGGTTTTTGTTCGTGCTCACCGATATGTTTTATTATTACTTGAAGATAGCTTTTTATTTAATTATTATTATTATATTATTTGATTGGGTCTTATAATACTCGTATATCAATATTATACCTACCATACCTAGAGCACAATTTAGGAAAATTATATAGGATAATTTGTTAATTAATTATTTATTTCTATAATTCTAATGTTACATCAAAAACTAGTTTTTTTAATATTTACATTGAATTATGAAATGGGTGAATGTTATGGAGTTTTATTTACAAAAAATATTTTTACAATTTGACACGGGCAAAAGTGTTTTTTTTTTTTTTTTGCGATATGAAGAAATTAATTGAATATATATTTCCAGGATATAAAGGATACTATGCCCATATTGAAAGCAGTAAATATGAGTAATTCAAATAGTGAAATAATTTTCCATATAGGTCCAGAAAAAAATTAACTACTAAGTATCTTTATAATATCTGTAACAAACCCACAATAGCTGAGCGATTATTTAGTCGCCGAATATAAAACATTCAAAGTTCAATATTGAAACGTCCAGAAAGACGCTCATAAATACCATCTTTTTTTAAAGTAGCTCGATGGTGGCTCCCTTAATAAATCTCTGCAGTCATCAATTGCTGAACCAATCATCCCTGTCGGTCCCGCGCTGCCAATCATAATCCTCCGACCCTCGCACATTTCACAGATTATACGTGTACTTACGTTCCAATGTTACGCATTTGTCGGTGATTATTATATAAATTGAAGCGCTCGTGGTGTAGCATGATTAGCCGTTCTTAATCGATCGGCAAAGTTAAGCTACGTCTGTCTTGGTCGGTACCTGGATGGGTGACCGCCTAGTGGTATTTCAAATCGAGCGTTTCCGTGCTTCGGAAGGCACGTAAAGCCGTTGGTCCCGGTTATCACTTAATTGTGATAGTCGTTAAGCTAGTTGGATGCCTCCTAGGCGGCTTGAAAAACTCCAACAGTAGGTTGGCCACTAGCCTACCTCCACCGATCCGCAGTGGGCACGCGTGGTGGAGTATCTGCCCATTCCCTTTCACCCTGATTTGTGAAAGGAGGCCTGTGCTCAGCAGTGGGACATTATAGGCTGATGATGATGATGATGATTATATAAATTGGCTAGTTATCGCCCGCGATTCCACCCGCCTTCCCGAGGGATCGTTCGGAAAGAGCATTTCGAAATATATAAAATCAGCAATTTTCGAAACTCCCAGAAACTTCTTCAGATATATCTTGTTTTTTCGAGGTTGCTGCAAGCTTTTATTTGACCCATGAATTTGTGTATATTATGTTAATCGGGCGACGATGCCATATTCAGTTAACACTAAAATGGTCTGGAATTGAAACCGAAGGGTTTTCAAACTTTGTTGTCTCGCCCGTCCTTAGTAGAGTTCAATGTTCATGTGAACTATGCAATTGTTGATTAATTTTCGAGTGTTCAATGTCGGTATTTCCAATATCGTATAATATAGTAAAGTACATTCACATTGTGCAATAAAGATAACCTCGACGGTAAATATCGACATTTATACTGTTTGGTTTACATCTGAATACTGATTATTTACTATTCGACGCAGCTGTGCTATTGTTTCGCTGAAAACTTGGTTAAGTTTCATTTTACATAAATTGTAATGGTGCGTCCATGCTACGCGAAGCGAGCACGAGCCGAGCCTCGAACGAACAGGATTCGTTCGTTGCTCGCGATTTCAAGCGTGGACGTACTTTACGAACCTTCATCGAGCCTACAACGAGCGCGATGCGAATCCCTGTGTTCGTTAAAAATTTGACAATCGGGCGGAGCGCAGTCAAGCACGCTACGAATGCTCGTTCGGGGCTCGCAAGCCCGTCCACGCAGTGTGCTCGTTCGTGGCTCGGCTCGTGCTCGGTTCGCCAAGTATGGACGCGTCATAATGGCGATGATAACTCAGTGGCAGTGACGTCGGATGCTGATCCAGGAATCGAATCCTACAATGTCCTTGCGAATGATTTGAGCTTTCGGTGAAAGAAAACATTGTGAGAAACCATAGCATGGTACTTTGTAGTACCCACCTAGCTGACTACCACCCTCAAGTCGAACATCTGTCGCCAAGCACCTATCCGGGTGTTCAGACAGTAGCACTCGAAAGCCAGTTCCTTTTAGGCTTTGTGTGCTCACCACCTTCGGTCTCATCATCACTTACCATGGTGAGATTGCGATAAAACACAGGCCTATGCCGGTGTTTGACCGCAAATCTAAAAAAAAAAGTTTGTTAATTAATTAATTTTAATTAATATAAATTATAATATTTTAATTAATATTTTTATTTTAGATATCAACGAATAAATCTCCATGAAATTATGAGATAATTTCAAATCCCTGTAGAAAGCGACGAACAAGGATCACGTTAATAACGTCACTCTGTTGTCATTGTCAAATAATGTGACATTATTTACGTGACCATTTAAGCAGTATATTAGTTAAATAGCGCTTTATAAGTAAAGGGGATGGAGTGTTGTAGGTACTTGCTGGTGTGTTTCGGCTGCAGCACATGAGAAACAGTTCCCTCCTAGACTTTGTGTATTTTCCACGTTCAGCTACGTCATAACTATGTTGAGATTGTAGTCAACAACATTAAGCCTAATCACAGTAAAAAATAAATTTCATCGTAGATCATTTTACACTTTTTACGTCATCAGAAGCAACACATCGTCTGCCTGTTTTTCAATAAAAACTACTGAAATAAAAAAACAACAAACTATTTATTAAAATAAGTCTTTTTGTTAAAAAAATCATTTCTAATAAAAGCATTTTTTTGTGACTGTACTTGCATTGTCTTCCAATATACTAATGTGTACCAAATATCAGGTCAATCCGACCACTGGAAGTGGCTGAAATTCGACTTGCAAGATTCCATCCGAACAAACATACATACATACATTGCAAGAAAGGGTTACTCGGTAAGCTTTATCACATTTTAAGACCCATATTAAGATACCCACGGAACCCTAAGTCATTGGGAACTGCTCGGTTAATAACAACCGTCACTAAGTTAATTTAATAACACACACGAAATGTACAGTCAATCGAATCAATAATCCAAATATTATAAAACTTTTATCCTGGAATCGAATCACTATTCAATTTATCAAATCTCGTATAGGCTAGGTATATCTATTTTATATACCCTGGGTTTACATTTTGTCATCGATTCACCCCGGAAAGATGATGATTAGTACTACTCTCAGCCAGTACAACGACCGACCCATCTCCTATACAACCATTCAAGAACCAACCACCATGTAACTAACTTAGTTTATAATGACTGGTACTGGTACACACGGCTACAGATCAAGCTATACATTTCTAGTATAAGCTATATGCGAGATCAGCTTATACTGGAAATGTATAGCTTGATGTGTAGCCGTGTGTACCTGAATAGTTGTATCGGAATAATCATGGACTGTCATTGACTCACACCGGAATGATCAAAGAAATAGGTTATTAATTGGCATTACATACAATTTGTCCACGTTTAGCCAAATTAAAGTAATCTGCGCATGCTCGACTATTTCAGAGTATATTTCATGTATTTCAGTATTTCGTGATGTGTTTCAGTTTTCAGGAATAAACGCTCATACCCACAAAGTATTTTTAATGCTACAAAATAGGCCGCGCTGCTGAACATTCGTTTTGCGATAATTCCGCGTTAGGATAAAAAAAAACGGAATCTAGTAATCAACTTCCACGGTGACTTTCCACCAGTTTAACCAGACTGCTTCAATAGGATCGCTTTACACCTTTGACGAGGCGAGTTGTAAAATAGAACAATCCGGTTGGGGCTGTCTAAAATTTACCAAATGTGATTTAATGTTTAAAGTAGTTTTTGTTGTTTACTGTTAACAACTAAAAGTATGACCTTTGTGTACTAGACTTTTTGCTATCTTTTTGCTGAAATGACTATGCGCGTCACGATGATATGCGAATTGTTATGCGAATTGGCCTTTTTGTACCTGAACCCTGAACCCTGGGAATATCTACCCAGCATTGTAGAGCTTGTTGTATATTTGTCGTTTCAAAAAATCTTTATTGTTAATGAAAGTAAAAGGCCAGTAAAATATAAACAAGCAGGCAATTTTAATCGGAAAGTTTGCAGTGTACCGATCGATTCCAATATGACGCCATCTATTTTAGGCACGTGAGTTAAATACGATTTGTATTTATTATTCATTACCCGACTACGGCGAAGCTAAAAGGAGGGCTATAACTCTCCGTATTACTTCTGAACTACTTATAATAATTTTACAAATGAGGTATCGTTGGAAGCTTCTTGATCGTCCGCTGGTTATATATGGGCTATGTGACGTCACATTACATTGAATATGGCGCATTCTAGAGGTCATACAATCATGTTTTGTATGGTGTGTTTGGTTTTTGTATGAAACCGATAATTGGGAATAATTTCTAAAATCATGCCTCAGCCTGGTTGTGAGCCAAACAAATAAAATACATATATAAGGTCCTAATAAATTAGTGAACTTCCTCTTGAGGGATGAATGTATAGGTCATTAGTAATCAAAAAATAATATTAGAAAAACAATCCGAGGAAAAAAAAAAAAAAAACCTTCGCGCGGCTTCTTTGATTTGCATAGAGACTGTATAGGATTTTTTATTTTTTTTCCCTCGGATTATTTTTCTAATATTATTTTTTGATTACTAATGACCTATACATTCATCCCTCAAGAGGAAGTTCACTAATTTCTTAGGACCTTATATAATAAATACGTGTTAATTGTTTGATGATGTAATGAGAACCTCAACATTATTTAAATGAAAAGTAAAATGTTCAAAAACTAAAACCCGACGCTCTAAAAAGTATGAAACATGAATCATAATGATGTTCAGAGGATAACGGCTATCCTATACATCACTATAAATGTATTAAATACATTAAAGTATATTACATGCATAAATCGTTTATTTCATCATCACCATCATTAGCCTATAATGTCCCACTGCTGAGCACAGGCCTCCTTTCACAAATCAGAGTGAAAGGAAATGGGCAGATACTTACTCCACCACGCGTGCCCACTGCGGATTGGTGGAGGTAGCCTAGTGGTCAACCTACTGTTGGAGTTTTCAAGCCGCCTAGACGTACTCCAACTAGCTTAACGACTATCACAATTAAACGTCTTTACGTGCCTTCCGAAGCACGGAAACGCTCGATTTGAAATACCACTAGACGGTCACCCATCCAGGTACCAACCACGACAGACATAGCTTAACTTTGCCGATCGATTAAGAACGGCTAATCATGCTACACCACGAGCGCTTATCGAGTCGTTTACTTACTAGATGATAAATATTGAATATTTTGTAGGTTTGAATTTGAATAAGTTGAATGGCTTGTATATTTTTTTGTTTCTTAGGCATTTTATAGGCTTGTGATTTTTCAGTAGGTAGTTGTTAGTTTTTTTAATTACTTTTTGTTTCACTCAGGCAAGAGGTAACATTGCTTTTGTGAATCTATGATCGAACGTTACGGTCTTGAGACGATTCGGACCCCCGTTCGGACCGCGGACCGAAACTTGCAATGCTTTTGCATTTTGCATTTCATGTTTCGCCCTACTGACAAATGTAACATAAAACGATAGTGATTTTATAGTTGTGGTACTAATACCTTGAAAAGTCATAGATTGAAATAATAAAATATATGATTCACAATTTTTTTCACCGATTTCTGTTCTATTATTGCCAACCTAACTAATATTATAACTGCGAAAGTGAGTTTGTTTGTTACACCTTCACGCCTCAACTACTCAACGGATCATCATGAAATTTGGCATGCAGATAGCCTATGGTATGAAGAAAGACATAGGCTACTTTTAATCCCGGGAACGCGGGTGAAACTGCGGCGGACATCTAGTATAGTATAGTACTAGTAATATTTCATATTTCCACAATCGTAAATATGGAGGGAATTCAAACCGCAATGATAAATTAACTTTGCCCAGCTTTCCTACGTTTAGAATAGTTTGTGCTTTCAATTGGAGTACCTACTTATAAAATTATGTTTGCTTGTTGTGGTAGGTACAGGCATTGTACTTGGCGTTTATTTCTAGGCATACTAACTATAAATTAGTTTCAGGGAGAGCCAAAGATAACTCTGGTGAATAAAAATGCGGTGGTGTTGTTGTCCCGTAGTTTAGAATAAATAATCCTAAAACATTTCTTTGCACTCATCTATCTGGCCATTTGTTCCAAAATTCTTCGATCTCACAAAATAACAATTACACTGTTTCTTGCGGATTAAATTACGTGATATTTGCCGAGACCCCCTCTCTCCCCCACGTGAGAAAGGGTGGTATTCGGGTCGACCACCTACCCCCCTCCTAAACGCCTCACGTAATTTATGGACGCAGTTATTGGTATTCTTTTGTAATCTGTAAAGAACTGTATTTTTGTCAAAATTTTAGGCTCTGATCAAATTAAAATTCAAAAAGCATTTATTCAATTTAGACCCTGATAAGGCACTTATGAACGTTAATAAATGACTACACCGGTTCTAAATACAACTTGAACTGAGAAGACTCCGGCAAGAAACTCAGCAAGTTTTTTTTTTTAATGTGTACTTATAGTTATAACAATTTACAAAATTTATATAATAATAGCCTGAGAAGCAAACAATTCATTCAAATGCATTCTTGTCATCTAAAAAATCAGAAACTTCATAGTACCCTTTCTTGCATAACTTCTGTTTTACTATCTTTTTGAATCTATGTATAGGTAGCTCTTGGATTTCATTTGGTACTTTATTATAGAAACGTATACATTGCCCCTTGAAAGAGTTAAGGACTTTGCTGAGCCGAGTTAAAGGTTTGCGCTTTGTGCTTATTTCTAGTGTTCAAACTATGAGTGTCGCTATTCTTAGGTAAGTTATTTATGTTTTTCCTCACATGAATAAGATTTTCATATATGTACTGTGACGACACAGTCATTATATTAATAGATTTAAACTTGTCTCTGAAAGAATCTCTAGGCCTTATTTTATATATTGCGCGGTTAGCCTTTTTCTGCAGTATAAAAATTCTATTGATTTCGGCACCAGTACCTACCCCAGAGGAGGATACCGTAAGACATCAAACTGTTAAAGTAACTGAAATAAACTAATTTTGCCGTAGATTCGTCAGTGAGAGCGCGAATTTTTCTCACTGCATAAGCTGCAGAACTAAGTCTATCCACCAATTTACAAATGTGAGGGCTCCATTGTAACTTATTATCTAAAGTGATACCTAAAAATACAGTTGTTTCAACAAGATCCAGTTTTTCGCCTTTAATTACAATATTTGTGTCCGAATGTCTCACATTGGGTAGACCAATCAACAACTACAGAAAGAGCATTGTTCACATCGTCAGAATTAAAATCAGAATGAAGTGTCATCAGCAAACAATACTATCTCATGTTTTTTTTTCCAGGTTAGGTAAATTGCTAATTCTAAAAAATCTTTGACCTTGTCTTTGACTTATAGGAAGCTACAATATCTCTGTGGTATAGGCTACTTTATATCCTGGGAACGCGGGTGAAACCGCGGGGAATGGCTAGTTTATCTATAAAACACTAAATAATGATTTTATGTGTACATACATTGTTGGTGGATTAGAATTAGTACAACAGAGATGTTGCAGTGGACTCCAAATCATCCAAACCTAGAGTCTCTAATATTCCAATTACTTATTTGGGTAGGTACTTTGAGTGGTACAGCCACGTACGACAGTCCTTAACCGTAAAGGTACGTTAGTACTGTCTATGCTTTAAATACAGTTTTAATTTGGCCTAATATATTCTGCCCGAATTGTAGCGTCATCTCAGGATTTTGGAATTACGACGAGGTCTTACCTCAAATTCACAAAAATGGGTTTCTTTGAGCGTCAAGTATGTCGTAACGCAATGAAAATACCTAACACACAAAAATACTGTGGACAGGAGAGGGTTTTTGAGAAATGTTAACCGAATTGAATTTTAAAAAGTGCTTTGATATTCCCAGTAAAAAATTCGTAAGTTACGTCTCAAAAAAAATCTTTCGCGTCGAACTTATCCGTATTTTCAGCGATGACAACAATTTTATTTTTAAGAATATATTAGATACATAATTATATTAGAATGTTAACCGCACACTTATTCAATTTAATGTGTATATTCTGTATAATCTAAAGAAATCCCGTAAATAAATGTCCATAGAGTCGACACATTTATGATTTACCATTTTCAACCCTATTCCAGTGAAGAACGAGTGCTGTCAAATCGCTTTATACAATCAAGCTTTAGCTCACCCACACGTTTTTTAATCAAATGTGAAGGTTGGATTTGTTTCAAACATTTTCAGGACATTCGGGCTTCAGGTCTCATCCGCGCTGCGGTGCAACCATTACCCTGTACAAACAACTAAATTGACTTGACTGTTACTTGTTTGCTTTTGATTAAATCCAGGTATAGTAGGTACCTATATTGAAAACTGACTCCTGTTGATATAAGTCAATTACCGAGTAGTAATTGCATGATAGACTTTCACTCAACGTTCCGTCCGAGGTCCGTATTTTAGAACGTCGATGAAAACTTGAGTCAAGATCGAATTAGAAACCGGAACATAAAGTTTATTTTCAATTAACTCAATATATTATTAAGACTTGACAACAGTTTTAATTCTCGTTAATAATACGGATATTTAGTAGCCTTGGCTCTTTAATAATTTAATATCCCCAAATAAATTGTCTAAAATGATTTTATTATACTGCTAAGGAAGCAAACAAGCTTGATGGTAATCGTATACCATGGCCTATAGTCTGTTCATGGCCGCCCTACCTTTACATTTGAAGAACACCATTATTTTTAACTATTTCAATATATCGCAATTTTATCAGCCAACAAATCTTGATTTATCAATAAATTGACAACAGAAAGCTTAATGACCAGGGGCAGCACCACTTAACATCCGTAAAACAAATCATGAAATGTTGCATACAATTTTAAACCTTAATGGATTGTTATAGGCATAAAGAGGAATGTTACATCTTTTTATACGTTACTTCGTTGCGCCTTTGTTTATCTACGTCTTTAGCGATCGGTCAAGGGCGGTTAAACACTATTGGCACTTTGCCCTAATCAATTAATGGCCTATATCAATAACTCCTGGGACGTACTTTATGTACGGCGATGCCAAAGTAAGCATAGCTACCGTAATTACACACAGGGGAACAAATAAATTTATTTCTATAGATATACATAAAGACACAGAACAAACATATTTTTCATATACACAAATGCTTATTCTGGGTAGGAATCGAACCGACCACCTGTAGCCAGGCGGTCCGGGTATCTAGCCTCTATTAATTTCAAAATTGCTCTATTCGTATATCATCAAAAGAAAGATTTATGCTTCTAACTTTGGTAAGGTTACCCCCTTTTTGTAACGATTTATTTTTACATAAATGTTTAATTATAAGCGTTAAATGGATGTATCCTAATTTATGGATGTATATTTTATCACTTTGACGTTTTTCACTTGTATTAGTACATGTTAAATACTGGCTGGCGCATATGGGTAATATGATATTATGCATGCATGAAAAGATATCACTAACACATTTTTCATGTCCGTCGCTACGCAAATTCTTTCACCGATATCTGGTGCAACTATTCGAGTAGTTTAAGACACTAGATAAATACTATGATCAACCCTTAGTGTATATTTGTTTTTGTAACAAAATAGTCATAAGCCGGAAAGATCTGAAATAACACCATGTATATGTAATCAAATACCTGAATACCGCAGCCAAATAACTTTATTTTGTGGAAAGTTGTGTTCCTGCGCGTGAGTAAGGTCGCCAGAGCTCATAGGGGAGGGGGGAAAGGTCGGTAACGCGTGAGCGATGCTTTTTGTATTGCAAGCGTCCATATGGCTACGGTAACCGCTTACCATCAGGGGGGCCGTATGCTTGTTTACCGACTTAGTTGTATAAAAAAAAAACGAGTATATCTCAATAATGAAACAGGTTTTATTTAACGAATACTAATGTGAAAAAACATTTAAACTAATTTTGATCAATGGCTTGGCTCGCGGTTAAAAAAATAACAATGACATCAATTGTTATAATAGGACGCACGTCACTCGCGAGAACCAACGGGATTATCTATGTTTTCTGTCACTTTCATATACGACAGATTTCAAGATAATGATAAATGATATCATCTAAATTCTTTTTTTCATCTCGCGTAACTTTGGACATAGCTTCACGAAGGTTGGCTTTTCCAAAAGATACGCTTAGATAGATGAGCTAGTAAATAATGATTGATTTTAGGATGACCAAGACTAACACGCCGCGACGCCATAAATCAAGGAAGTTCTTTCAATTCTTCGACGGCGAAATCAATTCTTTTAACGGGTGACTTAAAGTTTTGCCGAACGAGTTTACCAAATGTCCTTCTCGGTAATGACTTACCCTCGGTCGTAATAAGTCTCTCATAATAGTCTTGTTTGTTGACGATACTTCAGACGATAGAAACGACTTAGAACTTATAAAAGTAAACGGTAGATACTTTATCAATCTCCAAATGGTTAGCTGTAAACAATATGTTACTAAGCTCTGAGTAAACTTATAGTAAGTAGACATCCAAGTAGTAGATAGCAGCTGTTTTATGCAGTAAAGTTTGGAATCGTATGTTTGGGATAAACATGAGATATCGAATTACAAAAAATCTGTTCCAGTTTCTTAAGGAAAATCAAGCAAATGTCAACATTTGAGAAATTTGAGACGGCCAAACTAGGTTGTTTGTAGCATATTCTATTAATTATTAAAATTAAAATAATTATTATTTAGTTACTTTTACCTTCAATATACATTTTAAATGTCCATAATTTCAATGCAAAGAAAATAGATAAATTTTTCAACCCTTTTAGACTAGCTGAAGTTTTATCACGTATCTAAAATTGGGTTCGCTTTAATTATAAAATACCTTTTTCGGTTACCCGGTCACAACTTAGCAATAATAGGTATTTCAGCGTCAGAGACGGTACCTATTTGGGACATTGACGATATAAGCCAATTAATTAATGAAATTCACAATCTGAGGTTGCTCATCTTGCTCATCTTAATCAAATTGATTTTAACACAAATCTCACTATGATCGGTAAGAACATCAATTTTATAAGTCTCTTGATAGTTGAAGTTAATTAATCTTGGGACACCATTTGCTTTGCCTTTTTTTAGATCACTGCAACTGACGCCGATATTCTAATATTTCTATCAATTTAATGCAATTAAGTGAACGTCCCCTCCAGACGAGGGGATTAAGTATGGCGTCATTTTGGTTATTAGAAGAGCCATATTAATTAGATCCATTGTTCACCTCATGATGAATAACGAGATTAACCTTAATAATATTAAAGCTTGGTCATTTGAACTCTGTGGGTCTATTACATTTTTTTTGGCAATGCAACCATTTTAAGTAGTGATTTTGCTATGATGTATGCATGTTCTGATATTTGCATTTATACGTTTGGTTTGATTACGGAAATATTTTCGACGTATTAATTGTATCGATTTATGTTTTTTCAAACTCAAAATAATGGCAATAAAGTTACGTGATCCACTTATTATTATTATTAATAAAAAAAGTACTTATTATCGAATGTCTTTTGATTGTTATCCTATTCAGTATCATGATGAAAATAGCTTCAAAAAAGTTATAAAAGATGTTTTCTCCAAATATTCAGGTTTTATCCAACATTTTAATTTGGTCTAGTAATATGTTAAATAAAAACCCAGAGATTTAGAGGGTTGGACCAAGAGCAGCATTCCAATTTTTTACGATTTGCAAGAGTAGGTAACTGTCAACAACTTGAATAAACCAATGGGTATCATAGTTATAGACATAATATTTTTTGTGAATGTAAGTACTTTTTGTATACTTGTATACCAAAACAAATATAAATTGGTATTGAGCATAATATATATCTGTGTCCCCGGATGTATAGATACATAATCATCAACATAGATAAATCTAACGGTTGCACGGGGGAGCATAACACAATATATTTTCTCGTTTCTTTTTCATTCTTTTTATTCGCTTTTAAACGCGTATTTTTATTTAATGCTAATCAATCTAAAATTTAAAGTAATAAACTATGAACAGTTGATGAAAACGGGAAAAAATTTGGTGATGACGTCCCTGTCCTGTCCTGTCATATTCTTTTCGATTCTGGTCTGTTCCTTACTTTAATTAAGAGGTATTAAATTGTTAATCCTTAATTGGCTATAAGATGTATTTAATAAGATAAATGTATTTATTTTCTAAGAGCTGTGGATTATGTAATAAATAAATAAATAGATTCATGTATACGGACGGACACCATGTATACGGACGGACACCATGTATACGGAAATGATGATATTTTTCGTTTGAATTAAGCATTAAAGTGAAAACATAGGGCTACTTGTTAGTTTTTTTATTCATAACTGAAGTCGTTACGGTAGAAATAAATGGTGGGTACAAAAGAACTAGAGATATATAAAAAGTAGTTTTTACTCACGTAAGTATACGTAGGAAATATTGTGCATCCCTTTCTTATAAGCCAATGCTCCGTCCTGATGTTGTATACATCTATGTGAAAAGCTATACGGGGTGGATACCAATACGTCAATAAATGACACCACGTAAAGTACCTACTACCTACTCATTAATACGATTAACTTTTACTATGGGACCAACATCGAAATCGTAACAATAGTAGTAATTTTCCTTTTTGCGATTTCGAAGTTGGTCCCATAGTAAAAGTTGATCGTATACATGAGTACTTCACGTAGTTTAATTTATAGTCGAATCTACCCCGTATAAAATCAATTATTTTAACTTTTTCTTGTAATTGAATTCCTTTCTCGAAATAATAAACTGTGGTACATTGTGAATGCGATCCTATACGGAACTCATGGCCTGTATGTTCAGAGGTAGGGGAAATAATTGAGTAATGGGCAGGGTTTGAATCCCCTGTCGGGACGTAATGGCGTGATAGTACTTCTAATAGTATTCCCCGCCCCAATCTCCTCACGGCTCGCTCTAGAGCTTATGATTCAAAGCGTAGGTAATTAATTTGTCTATGAAGTGCCTAGAGTGTACCTTGGCCGAGTGCTCAGGAAACATCGATAAATAGGTTTCTGTGATGTCATATTATTGTGCCAGCATTGTTATCATCATTATGTTACTATCATACATTGTGGCTCCATCTACCAATTGGTAGTACGAACCTTATTTGTATTGCTGGCAGCCAGTCTGGCAGCTGATTTTCCTATAGTAATTTTGTATCTATCTTGTAGTCTATGTAAAATAAACGTTATTCGGAGATAGCATCTGCTTATTTGTTGCTTATACCTATTTATTTGGTCATCAGGAGCTCATCTACGGCGTACGGCATCTCAAGAAGCGGAGAAACGTCGCTCGTCTCTTGGCCACGTCCCAACCCTGCGGCATCGCGCATCAGATGCCTTCCTGGACCCACACCATGCCGCTATGCTGTTCCGAGATTCTAGGGGGGTGAGTTTCATATATTATCTTATTTACTAGCTTTCCATCCGCGGTTTCACCCGCGCCCCATTCTTTACCCCCTTACCTACCCTACCCTACGCTACCCTATACTACCATAACCTACACTACCCTATAAAAAGTATCCTATGTCCGTCTCCTGGTTCTAAGCTACCTCCTCACCAATTTTCAGCCAAATTGGTTCAGCCATTCTTGAGTTATAAATAGTGTAACTAACACGACTTTCTTTTATATAAGACTAGCTGCCCGGCGCGACTTCGTTCGCGTGGTGCTATCCTACCCTGACAGCAAAATCCCCATTAACAAAATGATCCGCCATTTATTGAATTCATTTGTTACAAAAAATGAGATAAATTAAGAACCGCTCGACCGATTTTATGCAAACTTCACATAAACCATCTACTAAATTGTCCGAACAAAGCCTAAACATTTGGTTTGGATAAGTGAGCCCGTTCTTGAGTTATAAAATTACAACAAAAAGTGGCATTGATTTTTATATATATAGATAGATAACTTGTCATAAGTAATTTCTTGGGCCTTGGTGGTGAATAACACTGTCTTGTAGCCTGTCTTATTCTGTCATTTATTCAAGGAATACGAACGACCCATACCCATGCAATTCGCTTAAATGTAGCTACTTGAATTTAGTGGACTCGTGACGAATGTCTGAGCAACCGGGTCAGGAATTAAATAAATAATGACTAAATAGTGGCATTCGTAGCATCATAATAATATGAAAAATCAATTTGTGTTATCTGTAGGATAAACCGATTTCAAAGAGTATCCATGACTACGAGTACTTAGTAAACATTTTCAGTACGATAATTTTCCTATGAACTTGATAAACTGTTTTGAGAGTCGCTCAGTAGCAGATGATGCTTATCCTATGTATGTAGATACTGTGTAAATCCCCTTCCATATTAATCTGTTTTCAGCGTGAATTTACTTTCTATTTTATATATTCTTAGTAGTAAAGGAAACAAACATGGCTATCAATTTTACTCAGAAATACTTAATGTTTATTTATGAGAAAAGATTAAGTATTTACTTACTTTGTTGTTTGTTCTACAGTGTTGAGGCAGGGGTTAAATATTATAATATTTATTATAGATTAGAGTATTATATACTTACCTATCTAACATCCGTTAAGTATTTCTACAAACATACATATTTTACCTTGTTTTTATCGTAAAATATAGCTAATCAAAATTTTTCCTTGATCGTAAATTATAGAGTTACGCTCATCCTCGTCGACCTATTTTCTAATACTTATTATACTCTGATATTGGTTGACCAGCAACTTCTTTTACCCAAAAAGTGCCTTACCCGAATTGGCCACCTTGTAGCGAAATCTGTCAACAAAACAGGAGGTTCACACTACCAATGTATAGATGACGCTATTATAATAAAGTGTAGTTTCTGCAAATCTAAATCGCACTATCGAAATTCCCCGAGCACAAGATACATCTATAACATGTAACATAATAAACACAAACTGAAATTAATTTGTCTATCAGACTGTTTAGTGCGGTTTTTTTTAATTATACAAAATTGGAATTATCTTGAGACTGGTTCATATTTACCCATCATATCATGGGAACATTTAATAGTGAATGACCCCTCCTACAACCCCCAAACGGGATCGTTCAGTATGTATGGTACATATAAAATTGAACTCATTCAACAACTCTGCAGTTTGGTAAAATCTGGGTTTTACTAGACTTGGCTTAAACTATCTCATGTAAGTCAGTGTTTTATTTCACGGACATGCTTGTTTCCTACGTTATAATATACGGAAAAGCCTCCGATTATACAATATAGCAGTTTAAAATTCAAAGATACCGAATGCGATGTAATACCAAATTGAAATCATGTTAAAATGGAGCCACCACCTGAGGCACAACTACAATACTGTCTTATTACATTAGATGGTTTAAGCCAAGACTTGTAAACCCAGGATTTGAGACAAGTAGTTCCGGCTCTTTTTGTTATATAATGACATTAAAAGTGACGGATATATTTAAAACCTGGGTTTTGCTAGACTTGGTTTAAACCATCTAACGTTAAGCTGGATATGGTTTGTCTAGTTAGTTTGTTCAGTTTCAATCCAATTGTGTTCGTTTCACTCAAAAGCCATTTAGGTTCGCGAATGTGACAATTTCAATGGTATTGATTTTCATGATGAACCCTTGTTGGTTCAACAGTGCTGCTCAAATAGAGCTACTCAATGCCTTGTGCCCTTAGTACCTTCCTATCATATTATCCCAATGGATACCTACACGTAAGTCAAAGTCATTTATTAAATGAAGTAGTAACCCCAGTAGGGCACTTATGAAGGTCAAAGCTACTGAAGTCACCACCAGTTCGTAAGATTCGTTAAAATATATAACCACCTTTTACGTGGACAAAAGTCAATCAACACTTAGAGGCAAATTGAATTAAAGTATTTGAAGTCTTCTCCTTTTTAGGGTTCCGTAGCCAAATGGCAAAAAACAGAATCCTTATAGATTCGTCATGTCTGTCTGTCTGTCTGTCTGTCTGTCCGTATGTCACAGCCATTTATTTCCGAAACTATAAGAGCTATAATGTTGAAACTTGGTAAGTGGTATTCTGTGAACCGCATTAAGATTTTCACACAAAAATAGAAAAAAAAACAATAAATTTTGGGGGTCCCCATACTTAGAACTGAAACTCAATTTTTTTTTTTCATCAAACCCATAAGTGTGGGGTGTCTATGGATAGGTCTTCAAAAATGATATTGAAGTTTCTAATATCATTTTTGTCTAAACTGAATAGTTAGCGCGAGAGACAGTTCCAAAGTTAAAATGGTTGAAATGTGTGTGTCCCCCCCCCCTGTAACTTCTAAAATAAGAGAATGATAAATCTATAAAAAATATATGATGTACATTACGGTGCAAACTTCCACCGAAAATTGGTTTGAACGAGATCTAGTAAGTAGTTTTTTTTTAATTCGTCATAAATTGAAATTCATATCAAATACTCAGGTCTATACTACCATTCACTTATATACCTACAGGTTTGTACGGAACCCTCGGTGCGCGAGTCTGACTCGCACTTGGCCGGTTTTTAATAATGTTTGTAAGAAAGAGATGTGATGTGACTAAATTTATTTTAGTGCGATTTACAACAGAATCGGCACCATTATTGATACAGACTAGCTAGTGTCTGCAGCTTCATATGAATCTCTGAGAATTTGGAGGGTGAAAGTTGACCAATAAGATTGTTTTTTTTCCGCTACAGAAACAGCTACAGAAGCACATAAACGAAATTAAGTGTAACTTGAAATATTAGACCGATCGTAAATCACACATATGCACCTATATTAAAACTCCATCTTTAACTAGAACAATTATTTCCTAGTAATGCCGGCTTTTCACTATGAGATATAATCTATATATATAAAAATCAATGCCACTTTTCGTTGTAATTTTATAACTCAAGAACGGGCTCACCTATCCAAACCAAATGTTTAGGCTTTGTTCTGACTATTTAGTAGATGGTTTATGTGAAGTTTGCACAAAATCGGTCGAGCGGTTCTTCATTTATCACATTTTTATTATTTCACTTTATACGTAGCGAAGCACGTACCGGGCCGCTAGTATAATATATATTACATCTTGAGATATAATATTTCATCGCTCGTCATACATTTTGTCGAAAAAATACTTATAGTTTGGGATGTAACATACAAAAATATATGACGAGCGATAAAAAATTACATCTCAAGATGTAATTTATATTATATTATATCCCATAGTGAAAAGCGGGCTTAAGTAGTAGTAGTAGTGTTAAACTAGTTTGCAATCCGCTTCCCGACAGTATCTATAATGACTATTCTTGTTTCCTTCCGCAGTTGCCAGTGGCAGATCCATTCCTGGAAAAGGTCAGCCTTTCAGACTTAGGTAAGAACAGATTTTTTAATACATTTTTCTCTTCAGTTAATTTAACTTTACGGACCCCACCGGGTAAAATAAAATTTACTTTTGTTTCTTTTGATAGTAAAATTTATTTCAGACTTATTATTTTTATTAATGAACGTGTTACTCAGTTAAGTTCTAGTAAGTAAATGAGCGCTAGGGTCAAACCATCGCAACTCGCCTCTACAGGAGTCCAATCTCACGCAAAAAATGGTAACGTACCGTGCGGTGTTAAAGGACCATCCTACCGCGGACGCTGTGGTTGTGGAATGACCACACAGTGATTTTCCCATGGTAAAATTGCCATTTATTTCAGATAATGTGAATCCAAAGTTTTTTATAAAAAAAAAAAATGTGATAGTAAAAACGTAAATAGTACACATAACACACAATAGGTATTAAGCCGGCTTTTCACTATGTGATATAAATAAAAAAAAAGAAAATGTATGACGAGCGATAAAATATTGTATCTCAAGATGTAATATATATTATATCATATCCCATAGAGAAAAGCCGGATTCAGGGGCTTGTGGCAGGTGGGTGCAATTGTAGCCACCTCACAGTTCCAGCAGAGTCCCATCTCTCGAGTAGCGTACGTATGATGCTATTTGGGCTGGCATGCCACGCATGCGTACATCATTGGGGCGCGCTATTAGCCGGTACAGCCGGTGCTCGGCTGTGCTAACTCCGCAGATGCGATACAAAATCGTGTCAGCCTAAACAGCACTCTGAATGCATTATTATATTGAAAGCGGAGTAAGTCGTTCAGAAGGTCTGACAGTAGGCTTTGAAAAGCGTAAATTTAGTCTGTGAGTCAATATATTGCATAGAACACAGCGCCCGGCGCTCCCACTCAATATATACATTGTCTGAAAAGTTTTCAGTGACCCAGTGACCTAGTTATTTAACCTGGTGGACTCTTTTATAGGGGCACTGAAAAGATCCGCAGAGGATACATTTTGTTAGCATTTGTACTAGTTTTGCTCACTCTTAGCGCCATTATATCGGAGCCTATATGGGACACCGCATAGATCTTACAGATGTTTACATCATGGCACCAAGCACCCTGATAAATTCTCTTCACACGCTTCTTGAAGAACCAAAAGAGATTTTTTTGGGTCTTCAAAGTTACCCCTGATGTTGTAAACTCCTGTGAATTATGTACCTTGACTTGTTTGACCTTGATTTCTATTTGAAGTAGGCAAAAAAACCGGCCAAGTGCGAGTCAGACTCGCGCACCGAGGGTTCCGTACAAACCTGTAGGTAAGGTAATGGTAGTATAGACCTGAGTATTCGATATTAATTTCAATTTATGACCTATTAAAAAAAAACTACTTACTAGATCTCGTTCAAACCAATTTTCAGTGGAAGTTTGCACCGTAATGTACATCATATATTTTTTATAGATTTATCATTCTCTTATTTTAGAAGTTACAGGGGGGGGGACACACATTTTACCACTTTGGAAGTGTCTCTCGCGCAAACTATTCAGTTTAGAAAAAAATGATATTAGAAACCTCAATATCATTTTTGAAGACCTATCCATAGACACCCCACACTTATGGGTTTGATGAAAAAAAAAAATTTGAGTTTCAGTTCTAAGTATGGGGAACCCCCAAAATTCATTGTTTTTTTTCTATTTTTGTGTAAAAATCTTAATGCGGTTCACAGAATACATCTACTTACCAAGTTTCAACATTATAGTTCTTATAGTTTCGGAAATAAATGGCTGTGACATACACGGACAGACAGACATGACGAATCTATAAGGGTTCCGTTTTTTGCCATTTGGCTACGGAACCCTAAAAAGGTGAAATTAAATATTAATTAAAAACCTAAACTGAAGAAAAAGTGGAGCATGGCTGAGCACAGAGTTCAAAATGAGCATGACCAGAGTTTTTTTTTTTATTAATGGCTTGCAACTCTCTCTGGGGCAAGGAATGTAATGGATATTGTTTTTCAACTTTTCGCTCGTAAAGTGACATTGATTGCACTGTTTTTAGTATCTTAATGCAGCTTATTACGCACTAGTGCTTTTTACTTTACATTACCGCATAATTTTATGATAGGTATCCCGATTATGACAAGTTTGTACCTCACTGCAAGTATTATGTGTGTAGACCAAGCATTCTTAATTCGAACGGGTCAAATAGTTTGACAGCTCGCCGCTGTCAAAAAAAAAATGCGCGACATAAGTATTTGTTGACGATGTCATTGTGTGGTTGATGAGTTATTATCAAAAAATCTACTTAAAAAAAAAAATATTTGTTTTTTTCCTCGCAATTGTGTTGGTAAACGTCGTATGACACGCGTGTGCATTGATTATTACACTCTCGGCTCACTTATAGCGTTCGCCTGCGCCTCGAGTGTTAATAACCAACTTTGCACACATGTATCATAATGTACTATTACGCTTCGTAAAACATAACAAGCTTGCTCAGAATGCTCCGATCGGATGTTCAGGTCATTTTGATGTTGTGACCTTAGGCTTCTGCATCATGTAGTGAGCTGCAAACAAAATTAAACTATTTTCCTTATTATAACTTTGTAATATACATAAAGTTTAATATAAATTAAATGATAACGCAACAGTTTGTCTTCAACATACTGAGCTACTTTGGTTTTAGCACATATTTAGTAACTAATCTAAAGTTTACAAAATAATATTGAATAAACTAATAAAATACATACTACTTACATGGTATTTATCTATTTAAATGTCGATTAAAATGATATCACAAGCACCAAACCATTTAAGTACATGAATGCTATTTGTTTTTTATCAGAATCATTATAGTATAAACTGATGGTAGTTTTTGTCGTATAACATTTTACGATTGTTGTGATAGCGATAAAATTGCCTTTATCTTTGACACGCCAGTTTTTTTTGTTGACCGTGTTTGGACTGTGGCTCTTTTATAACACTTTAATAAGTAAAAAAAATATGTTTCTCCTTTTTCGTGCAATTTTGTTGGTATTATGTTATGTACTCGGTTGTTAAGTTTGATCCACTTGAAGTTTCGAGGATGTTTATTCAGTTGAAGGAAGTCAGTTGGAGGTTATATTCTAAAGGTAATTTATTCAAAGTACCTTGTATATTTTATTGGCAAGAATACTATTGTTGTAGAGGCTCAAGTAAGATGCACATTGCGAATGGTCCAGAGCAAAGCGGAAAGTATAACTAACTGCAACGGCTATTCAGAGGTTTAGACTCTTTAATCTAGATATATATAAATGAATCCATATTTCCCTTGGTCACGACATCACGCGTGAACGGCTGGACCGATTTCGCTAATTATTTTTTTGTCGTGTTTGTTATTGTCAGGTGTAGGGGTAGGGTAGGGTCCCGCTGGCGTAAACGTCGTTTGCTATGCAGATGACACGTTGGTAGTCGCCAGTGGGGATACCTTCGAGTGGACCAAAGAGCTCGCTGAACTTGGGGTGGAGGTCGTCGTTGCCAAAATCCATGAGTTGGGTCTAGAAATAGCGCCTCACAAGACCGAGGCGCTATGGTTCCACAAACTGCCAAGAAGCAGGGAACCACCCGACTCGTGCGTCCGAGTGGGGGAGTCGGAAGTCAGGGTGGGACGGTACATGAAGTACCTGGGTCTCACCCTAGACGGTCGCTGGGGCTTCGAAGAGCACTTTGATCGCCTTGTCCCCCGAATCGAAAGGGTAGCAGGTGCCATGCACAGACTGTTGCCTAATCTCGGGGGACCGAGGGAGGAAGTTCGCCGCCTCTATGCGGGGGTCATACGATCCGTAGCCCTTTACGGGGCGCCCGTATGGGCGAAGAGGCTGGCCATCCGACGCTGTAGAACGAAAATCTACAGCGTCCAGCGTAGGATGGCACTACGGATCGTACGGGGATACCGTACCGTATCCTTTGAGGCGGCAACTATTCTGGCTCGCTTTCTGCCACTGGATATTCTGGCGGACATGGATGCGAGGGTCTATGACCGAATCCGCATCGTCCGCCAGAGTGGTGGTGGCGACCCAGAAGAGGCGATCAAACGGCAGGAGCGACTTATCGCATTCGCGACGTGGCGTGCAAGGCTTCGTGAGGAGCGGTTTGCACGCAAACGCGTCGTCGAAGCAATCCTGCCGGTCTTCGAGGCCTGGATGCAGCGACAAGGTGGACGACTCACCTACAGACTTACACAGATAATCACCGGGCATGGGTGCTTCGGTGATTATCTGTATAGGATCGGACGTGAGGCGACGGCGGCCTGCTTCCACTGCGGTGGAAGTGACCAGGATTCCGCATCGCACACGCTCGCGGTGTGCCCTGCATGGGAACCTGAGCGGCGGATCCTGGTCCAAGAGATCGGGCGGAATCTCTCCCTGCCAGCAGTCGTGTCGGCGATGCTGAGCGGGGATACAGCGTGGAGGGCCGTAGCCTCCTTCTGCGAGACCGTAATGGTCCAGAAGGAGGCTGCTGAGCGGGATCGGGAGAGAGCCGATCCCACCCGGAGGCGAAGCCGCCGGGGTGCAAACGTGCCTCGTCGCGGCCCCCCTGCCCTGTAGCTCGGGCTTAGAATAACAGCTACGGTGTTCCCCTGCCTGTCGTAAAAGGCGACTAAACGGGGCCTTTGGGGTCGTGGGCAATCAGAGCGGCTCTGTGCGTCCAGAAGCGACCCCAAGGAGAACGATGGGTCGATGTGGTCACGACTCATCGTGCGATAGCACAGCGAGGGTGCTGGGGGGAGGTGTTAGACTTCCCCCGGGACGAGCTATCAAAGCGCCGCGCTTGGAGGGGTGAACACAGGTACGCGTTCAACACGAGAGCCCGCCCCCCTCTCTACAGCGCAGATGGCGACCACCGTGGGGTTTTAGCCGGTAAAAGTCCGGCATAACCCGTCCGCTACCCCCGGGGCGGTAGGGTATACTATGAGGATTTCCCCACGAAAAAAAAAAAAAAAAAAAGGGGTAGGGTAGGGTCGGTTAGGTACGGTAGGGTAGGGAAGGGTAGGGTAGGGTAGGGTATTGGTAGTGGTAGGGTAGGTTAGGTACGGTAGGGTAGGGTAGATTAGGTACGGTAGGGTAGGGTAGGGTAGGTTAGGTACGGTAGTGGTAGGGTGGTAACCTACCCTAGGTTAGGGTATAGGTTACTAGGACAGCACGCGAACGAAGTCGTACCGGGCAGCTAGTGCTAAATAAATATACTGACGTCAACATCCGAAAGAAAAATATTATTTACAGTTGCAATATTTTGAAACATTCGGTGAACTGAATGCGTATTCTCGTAAACAGTCTGCATTTAAACATATTACGAGGCTATTTTTATATTTCTTTGAAAAACATGAACACTTTAATACATTGAACTATGCAGAAGTGATGGATATTACGGAAGTTTAGACGAGTTGAAAATATGATGCCTTCAGATGTTTTTATGTTTTCATAATGTAGAACACATTTATTTCCCGCGAATTTTCAGAGACGTTTTCTAAATTGTTTTTATGTTTCTGGACACAGAGGGTGAAATGAGACATTACCAAGCCGCGTAGGCTTCAGTCTGTTTAAGGGTCAATTATCAGCGATGCGCACTTTTTAAAATAACAACAGAATATGGAACTATCACAGATTACAGAATACTCAGATCGAGCGCGCGGAACACGGGCGTGAGGCCAACACACCAAATACAGATTCAAAAGTAAATACAAACTTGAGTCAGTACGAAACAAGGCTTCGTATTGTTAGTACGTCACAAGTGGCAAAATTGTTCTTAAAAATTATGCCGTCCTGCATTTTGAAACATTGTAAAAATTGTTCCCAAAAACAAAAAAAGGAAGACGGAATGTCGTTTCATAGGTAAGTATAGATATTTTCACTTATTTGTATTCTTTTTTCGTGTATTTGTCACTGATCACTAGGAACACAAAACCTCAACAAAAATCAGTTGGTGTTGCTAGGTTACATCGAAAGTATTTTCCTTGAAGTCGTGGTATTATGGGACCTTGTAAGATCGATCGATTTAACAAAAATAAATAGGCAAGAGAAATTTATTGATACCATATGAAAAAATAAATGGCGCTTATAGTTTATGTGAACGGGCTGAAAATTTGAATTTATAGGTAATTAATGATGACCCTGATTCCAAACGCCATTTTTTTAATGCTTCCGAATTGAACCGAAAAAATAAAAAGGAATCCTTATGGTGTGACTCCGTGCTTCTGTTCGTCTATCACAGCGTTACATTTCAGCAACCACTAATGCTTTTGGTATTGAGGATAAGTTTTAAATATTGCTTACTCAAACATATTGAATATGAAACATTTTTTTTTGTATAAGGTGCCGAAATTATGTATTCGAATTATGATGAAAAATATTTAAAAAAAATTACCATAGGGTGGAGTAGAGTAGGTTAGGGTATAGAGTAGGGCACCACGCAAACGAAGTCAAGCCGATATGGCAGAAAAACGTTTATCAGATCAGCTAGTAAAATATAAAATATAATTTTACTAAACATACATACATTTTATTGACCATACAATTGAGCTTAATAAAAATAGTAATAGAAAAATATATATTAATATAAGATTTCATTATATAGCAAAATTAGAAACGAATGCTAGAGTGCCAAAAGGCAATATTTTAAGAAGTTAGTGCAGAATAAAGGCTCTTAAACTCAATTTCACATAGGATGAGTCGTCGAGGTCAAAGGCTTTTTACCAATATCTTGTGAAATTCCATTTGATTACTCTGAAATAGAACTCTCAATATTTCATGCAACCTCGCTCTATCATGGTATTCCTTTATTATATCGAAATGAACATTAACCATTGAGAAATCTCATAAAATACCATGTGTCACCGAAGTCATGCTATTTGAAATCCACTATAATGTATGTTACCTATTTCTATTTTAATAAATGATGACATCTCTGTATTCATTTCTTTTTTTTCTTAATTGAACTTGGCAAATTCTTTATTTTTTAACATGGATTATTAGTATAATTTTGGTAAGTTGGTCATATTTTTATTGACTTAATCCATTCTCAAATCACAAGCCTGTTTAGAATATATTTATTTGAAAGTATAGTTTTAAGTTGATAATAACTATCGAGCTATCCAATAAAAAAAACGTGGGAGTTTTTCTTCATTATCCTGGCATCCCTACACGCAGCCTGGCAGCCCTAAATGCACCCTGGCATCCCTAAACGCACACTATCACACGTGTTCCTACAGTGCTCTCACGCACACATAGCTAAATACGAGCCTCACAGTGCTTGTCCCGTACATTACATCTGAGTATTCTGTAATCTGTGGGAACTATATTTAAGTTTTTTTTTATACAACTAAGGTTGCAAAGAAGCATCTGGCCCGCCTGATGGTAAGCGATGGACGCTTGCAAAACCAGGGGTATCACTCGCGTGTTGCCGACCCTGTAGAAATCTTTTCCCACTCTGTTTAAATAACTTCATTTTTAATACTAGATTGTACTGTACATGTCTCCTCGGCAAAAATGTATGAAACGCTGTAATTTTTTTTTGCGATTTCGAAGCTAGTCCCACAGTAAAAGTTGATCGTATACATGAGTACTTTACGTGGTTTCATTTAATGTCGTATTGTCGTATCGTAAAGACGGTTATTACGAAAAAAAAAAAAGAAAGTTGCGCAGGGTAGGATAGGGTAGGGCATCACGCAAACGAAGTGTGCGTTAATAAATAATAAAAAAAATACAATTAACTAATTAAAACCCAGAATAAATTAAATTATTTACAGAAACAAAAAACCCGACTATCAGTAAAGAAAATTTTAATGCTGCATGTATTTAATTTTATTAGAATTACTTATGTATTTATTTATATGTGTTAAATCCCGCTGTCCTAGAAATGGTAATGGAGATCAATGGACCACCGACTCTTCCGCATAATGACACGTGCTCGTATTTAGTCTTCTAAACATAGTATACGGGGTAAATGGGCCATATTGGACCATTCGTACGAAATAGAATGATTTTAAATTATATGTTGTAGTATTGTGATTGATCTTTGTTTTCAATTGTCATTGTTGGTTGGTGACTAAATTTGGTATAACGTTGGTTTTTCTGTTTTGCATGTTTTTCATTGACATTTTATGACATTGTATTTTTGCGGTAGGGTTTTTTGAATCAGTTGATCTTGCGTGACAAAGGAATCGGCATCTTTAGAAATGATTAGCGTATTCGATGTCAGCCGCGGATTGCTGTTGTAAATTTTATTGTCGATTTTAGTGATCAATCCGATTCATTTATGACTTACTTCTTACTAAGGACGATGAACTAACCTTGTTAACTTATTACTGCAAGTTAACAGAGAAGTGACTTGCAGTTTTAATATGCGAAGTCAACGCAGACAACCACAAAAAGATAGTCAACAGGTCGACAACCAGGCAGACGGACCACCTGACGGTGAGTGATTTTACAACCGATAAATACATTGTTTGGGTAGTTTAAGAATCGAGCATACATGCACTGTACACAACGTTATCATTTGTGCTCACATTATAAAGAGCAGAGGTTACGAAGTAGTCAAAACATTGTAGAAAATCCGAATAGTTCCGATTCGCGGGCGTTTCCCCTGTTACACTGGGCCACTGGGCGTGGGCTGGTACGGGGCAGGCGGCCAAGCGAGCGGCTTGCGCTGCGGTACGGTGTCGGTGTCAAGTTCGTGGAGTGAGTCCCGACGCTGCGGCGGCGGTGGTGGCGGCGGCTGCGCGGGCGTCGGTCGGCAGGCGCGGCGCGTATAATTAGCAGTGAGCCGTGGGAGGCGCGCCGAGCCGCACCGAGAGGCGGCGGGCAATGCGCCACCCGGGCCCCGCGCATGCTGCGCTTACACTACTTTTCGGACAACCCCGCGCTCGCCGTCGTCGGCGACGACGAAGAGACCGTCTATTCCATCGACCTCATCAAGGAGTTCGAGGCGGTCGGCCGCGCTTGGAAGGCGTTCCTCGCTGACTGGCTCCTCAAAGGTGCCGGCTTGTTTATGTCACCCACGCCGCGTGAGCGCATGCTAGCATACTGCCTGTCGATGTTTTCATTTTTTTTGTTGTGCTCCGTGGTTGAGGTTTGTGTAACATGGGTGATTTTAATAGAGGTGCTTCCGACTGCGGTGTCGCTTCCTGACTCATTGACGTCGTTTAGTCCAGATGGCAATTTCTAATTCGATCCGAAACAGCTTGAAGTGTCTTTGCGCAGTATTTTCAGCAGAAGCCATCTCAAATAGTCAATGCCAACAGCAGTTTCGTGTATCCAGATTTTATATTTTGTTCTACTTCCTGTTGAATTTATCCTACACCTACTTGAGAACATAGCGATAATGCACTGCTTCTGAATGCTTGTTATATCAAAGCAGCTGTTTATAATAATAATATATATTTATTTTTTAAATAACATGAAGTTTAACCGTAGCGACTAGGTTGACCGCCGTTCTATCATCATCCGAGGTTTCTAATGACGTCATGACCTTAGCAGCGCTTGCGCAACGCACCGGCATCGAACGTAAATAAACAAATAGGTATATAACTACGCTGATAATGGATCACAATATGAGATGCCAACGCTACCGTGTTTACCGGATAAATTAATTATCTCGTTGTGTCTACATTTGTTTCGGTATTGTAAGAATAACTTGACATGATGATTGATTGAAATGAGTGCATACATAGTACTTATAAGTTTATAAATAACAATAATTATGCCATACATTTTTTGATCCATTTTTTTTTGTTTTCAATATAAATTTCATACCGTTTGTCGTCGCTTTTTTGTAAAATAATCAATTTCATCATATACGTAGTAAAATAATGACGTGGCCGAAGGTATTACAGTGCGGTTGGAAGGTAGTAGTACCGTGTTCATAATTACCGGGTTCCAATTTCTATAAACTTTTATAATCATTTGTTCGGTAATTGTTGTGAAAATGTAGCAAAAAGACAGAAATATAGTATCAATATCGCATATCCATTTCATGATGTGACACAAATGTATCAATTTTCAAATGACATGTTAAAAATCATCTAAAATATTTTTGATGCAGTCATCGTTTAAAGTGGATCCCATGTGGATCCCTATCTAAACGTGGTGTGGTGTCGTTGACATCTGAATGTGACGTATGCTAATGTATGATTGTTTGCGTTTGTTGCTATGCCATAAGCTTGATGGCAATTTTGAAAGGATAATTATAATTACTCACTAAACTGATCATTAATATTTACACGATTTTTTCTTAGTAGCTAAAAATAGCAAGCTACACAATTTCAAATAGGGCTTATATTGTTAGTCTGTCGCTGTTTCGAATGGTTTTTTGCTGAGAAATACCATTTTGTAGGTCTAGACTGGAAAGTCTATAACTAGAAACTAATAAAAAAAGGCCCTTCGCTCTTCAGTGAGAATTCACGTTCCAGGTAATAAAAAAAACCGTGTGTTTTTTTTATAACAAACAAGTTAAACTACTTATTGTTTTTTTATAAACTATTACAGGTTCCCCCCCACGCGCGGTCCCCCTACTTTATCCTATTAAGGGATACAATTACCAATATTTTCTTAGGCCATAGAAAGAACCAACCAACTTTTTAGTTAATCGAGACACGCAGAAAAATCCTCTTATATATTATTTTATTCCTCTTTATATCCCGTTAGGGTTTGGGAGAAACAATACGTGGTTCTTTATTTTCAATCCAAAGTATCAATATTATAAGTTTTTCCAGTATTTCCAAGTTAATCGGACCGCGTGGTAGGTTTCTTCCATACAAACTTTAACACCCGTAAACCCACCCTCTATTTCAAGCATACGGCCCGCCTGATTGTAAGCAGTTACCGTAGCCTATGGACACTTGCAATACCAGGGGTATCACTCGCGCGTTGCCGACCCTGAAGAAATCTCTTCACACCATTTTTGAAGAACCCCATGAATGTGGAATGAGCTCCCCAAAACCAAGGCGGGGGGCCTTGGTTTTCCCAATGGAGTTGCTGTACTCCATTGGGAAAACCAAGGCCCCCCGCCTTGGTTTTGGGGAGCTCATTCCACAGTCCGAGCGTCCGCGAACAAAATCCCCCTTTTTACCCACTTAGGGGTAGAATTTCCTAAATTACTAACTTTGTGGATAGCTATAAAAGGATAGGCTGTTTGCTAAATTTCATATTACTTACCCCAGCCGTTTGTGCTCTGCGTTGATGAATCAGTCAGGACAAGTAATCATATTATGTATAGATTTATTTTCTTGATTGATTCATACTAAAATGCCTATAAAAATATTAATTGATGCTAGAAATCTCGTCGGCTGCTCGCCACAAAATAAATATTACAGAGTAATTATATTAATGTTGTTATTGAATACTGAGCACAGACTGTATTAAAATCCGTAACTTATGTAAAGAGCTCGTGTAATTTATTTCAACGTTTAATTTACTCGCTTAAAAGATTCTCCTGATTATGAAATCTGATTTTCTATGAATCATATTGTGTCTGTGGAATGTAGGAATTTTCATGAGTTGCTAATTCTTCAGTTATTTGCACCTACTCTAACTTGAAGTTGATTATTACTTTTTAATGAAACTAATTCGACTCTAGAATGTGAACTAACTTGAGATAGCTTCATTTAGATACTAAAAACAAATAATGGTGCTGATTCTGTTGTTTACAACTAAACTGATTTAGGCTCACTGAATCTCTTTCTAACAAAGAACATAAGAAAAGGCCCTAATATTGCTAATGCAATTCATTTTTTCGAATTTAAAGCAGATCTTATGCAATTCATCAATTCCAAATCTTTTAATAAATTGAATTGTATATAATGAGTAACTATTTTACCAAAAAATATTGGAATCACTTAGGATCTGCAGAGAATTCGAAAAAATGAATTGCGTAGCAATATTGCTCGAGCTTCCTTTTTAGCCCCCTAGGATGTAAGAAATTTAGTCCTGTCAAATTAATCCAATGCACCAAGCATTGGATTAATTTGACAGGACTAAATTCAACATAAATATCGGTGACGTCTAAATACCCGCAAATGAAGACGTCAAAGACTAATTTGACAGCTTTAAATATGTTTTATCTTTTTGAATAATGTTTGTAAGAAAAGGATTAGTTTAGTGCGATTTAAAACAGAATCGGCACCATTAGCATCTCCTGATTTCCAAGTATTGCAGAAATCATGTTTACCAATGTAATTTACACGAGAAGTTCCGGTTTATTCGTGCTTTACAAAAAATGTTCTATTAGTTACGCGGTTGTGACTTTTGTCCGTGGATTTTTCACAATATACGTTTGATGCGTTATTTGAAACAAAACACTTTACTTACTTTTGTAATGGTTTCACTGTCAATTATTACATACTAACCCCCTTGTTCATAATGAAGTTATCAAACGTTGATTAGCTAAAATTCTGAAGTCTTTATCTGACACGTGACATTTGGTTATCGAAAGAGTGAGACGGAGGACACTATTACACTGATTTAGTTAAAAAGCGATTATGAATAAGGGGGATAGTATTTAACCGAGATCATAGCGGAAGCACGATTGAATTTATTTGCGCCTTAATCAAAGGCGTAGTGTCGAGCTGTGGTTGTTATGGGTAGAGTTATGTCTGTCTATCGATCTGTCTGACCTAAGGAGTAGCAATGGTAGATGTTTACCCCTAAAGTACGGAATACATAATGGTACTACGTACTTAAACTTGAGCTCGGTTTCAAATAGTGAGCATGATCTTCTAGCGTTTGTTTTCTTACCACCTTCGTCCACATCATCACTTACCATGGTGAGCTTGCGGTCAAATACAGGTCTATACACATAAGATTTCGGATTCTCTAGCGTGCTCCGATTCTCGCGGCGAGATTCGTAATTTGGTGAAACCTCGAATTATGGTGAAAATTTGTAGTGTGAAATTTACGAAATCTGTCAAAAAAAGTTTTAGCTTTATGGGAAACATAAATACATAATTGGACTGTTCTAATAAAAACTTAAACCGACTTCAAAGTACACTAAGAAGTAATCAAATCCTGATCTGATGACAATGGGACCAAACGAGAAGTGTACCCTTCCAGTCAAAAAAAGAATTTTCCAAATCGGTTCATAAATGACGGAGTTATGAGGTAACAAACATAAAAAAAAGAGAGAGAACCTACTCCTTATTTTGAAGTCGGTTAAAAAGTAATAAGTACTAAAGAAAAACTTGAATTAGGGAATTTGATGCTCCAAAGTTGTGCGTTTCAGTGGTGGGTGACTGACATATCGACCATGCATGAAGTATAATGATGCGTATAACTATTAACTTGGGCTGGCACGGTGCCGTATATCTAGAAATTATAAGAGCCTCGTTTATTTCATTTCATGGTTAAATCTTTATCTTTCTTTCTGCTTCCACCTCCCGTATTGAAGGAAATAGCATCTTTGTGAATCGTCGATTTGGGAAATAGGATACGTTTTAATTCTTATTATTGACATAAGAAAACCTTTTTTTATACTACTTCTGGTGTGATTTTCTTTTTTTGAAACCATTTCCTGTAAAAGGTTATATATGCAAGTTAAACTACTGGCAACCGAGTGGTACTTTATTCAAAATGTTAAAAGTACAAATGTCTGTCTTATTTTCTACCGCCTGACATGTGTATCAAATTATTTATATTATATCGTATAATACCTGATTTAACTGCGTTTACTTTGTATTGGGGATAAATCCCCTCCAGAGGTTATGGGCAACATAAAAATAGAATTGCTGAATGGGCAAAACTATGAATCTTGGAAAATTCAAGTACAAGCTTTACTTGTTAAAAATCAGGTATGGAAATACGTAAACGGTACCATTAAAAGGCCAACATCTAATGAGGCAGCGGAGACCTGGTCAGATAAGGACGAAATGGCAAAGGCTGACCTTATCATGGCGATGAATCCAGGTGAGTTGAAACATACTCGTGGGTGCGTGACGTCGCACGAAATTTGGATGAAGTTAGAAAGCGTATATGCTTCTAAAGGTCCCGTGAGGAAGGCAAATTTACTTAAAAAATTGATATTGAGCCGTATGAAAGAGACTGATGATGTGAAAAGACATCTTGGAGATTTCTTTGAAGCCGCAAATATCCTAAGCGATATGGGTGTTACGATACACGAGGACATGCTGTCAATTTTGCTACTATATAGCCTTCCGGAAAACTATGAGAATTTTAGATGCGCAATGGAAAGCAGAGATGAGTTACCGAATATAGAGACACTCAAGATAAAAATATTAGAAAAAGGTAATATTTTGAAATCAGATGAAACTAAGAAGGTAGAAGGAGCAATGTATGCGAAACATCAAGGACCAAAAAGGAACCAACCAACTCAGGTTCAAAAGGCACGACCGAGCAAAATTTACAAATGCTTTAAATGTCATAAACTAGGACATAAAGCTTCAGAATGCAGAACGAAGCGTGACAATCCTGAATCCAGATGTGCAACAGAAATAAAGAACGAGGAGGACAGTAATTTTGATATTCTTTTTAATTGTAATTCTAATTTTACAAATATTTGTGAATCTATGAAAAATAACTGGATCCTCGATAGTGGCTCTACATCACATTTATGTAATGATAGAGATAAATTTACTAATAATTTCTGTGCTTTTCAGGATAAGTTGAATCTAGCGTCAAATCTGTCGACTGATGTGAAGGGCAAGGGTGATGTAAGGTTGTCAGCATCAGGCAAAAGGCGAATAACTTTTGGAAATACTTTGTATGTACCAGATCTTCGTAGTAATTTGTTATCTGTGGCCAAAATTACTAATAATGGGTATGAAGTAACTTTTACTAAAGATAAAGCCTATATAAATGATGAGGTAGGTAAAACCGTGATGACAGCTGAACGTATTGGGAATCTTTATCATGTTAGGGACTTGAATGAACAGGTTAATATAGCTTACAATTCAGTTGATATCCGTACGTGGCATGAACGTATGGGACATTTAAATGGTAGAGATCTCTCAAAATTACTAAACCATTGTGGTCATAACATAAAAGAGATAGATTTACGTGTTTTAGATAATTGCGATATATGTTCTAAGGGCAAAATGAGTTTATTACCATTTTCAAGGTCGAACGGTCCGTGTAATGAAATATTAAGAATTGTACATTCAGATGTGGTAGGTCCGATGAAAACAGCATCAATGGGTGGTGCGAAATATTTTGTTACTTTCATTGACGACAGTTCTCGATGGTGTGAAGTATATTTATTAGGGAAGAAAAGTGCAGTGTTCAGTGCATTTAAGGCGTATAAAAATTTCGCAGAAAAGTTTACTGGGAAGAAAATTAAATTTCTTCAGAGTGACAACGGTGGCGAATATTGTAACTATGAATTCGATGAATTCCTACAGAGTGAAGGTATTCAAAGAAGACTGACTATCCCTCATACACCTCAAATGAATGGCGTTAGTGAACGTATGAATAGAACTTTGCAGGAAATGGCAAGATGCATGTTATTATCCTCTGGTCTGTCTTTAGGCTTTTGGGCGGACGCTGTTGTGACCGCATGCTATGTGCGCAACCGATGTCCAACTAGCAGCTTAAAAGGTGATATTCCGTTCGAGAAATGGACTAGAAATATTGTAGACCTTAATAATATGGTTAGCTTTGGAACTAAGTCATATGTATTAGATAAGACACCAGGAAAGGGTAAGTTTGATGCACGTGCCAAAGAAGGAATATTCGTAGGATACCCTAGAACAACCAAAGGATATCGTATATGGATACCTAATGAACATAGAGTAATAGAAGCACGAGATGTTAAATTCCAAAAAGAAGAAAATGTATCAAGGGATCAGAAGAACATTCGAATAGAGCCAGAAAATATTTTTCAACCAAGAGTCGAGAATACACAATCAAAGGAAGGACCAAATGTTCAAGAAGTCGAGTTTGAGATGGATAATGAAATTATTCTGCGACAACCTACAGACGATGTCGACCATACTGATGAAGGCGAACACTCGGGAGGAGGAGAGCATTCGGGTACTGGCGAGCGTTCTAGTAGAGGGGAAGGTTTAGGTTTTAATATAAACCCAAATGATGTCGAGCAAACTCAAGAACGAGAAGATCAACAAGTGATGTTGAAACGAGCTCCTGGAAGACCCAAGCTTGTCAAAGGGAATCGTGGGCGTCCTAGAAAGGTGTATAATATGGTTGAAGAAGGAAACCATTCTAAAGAAAATGAAGAATATTTTTCTGCAATTGCTGAAATATCCCTCGAAGAAGCGCTATCAAGCGATGAACACAAGGAATGGCGAGAGGCAATCTTTTCTGAAGTAAGAAGTTTAGTTAAGAATGATACTTGGGATATTGTGAAAAGACCTAAAAATAGAGACATTGTAGGCTGTCGATATGTACTAACGACCAAGTTTAATGTTGATAAAACATTCAAGAAAAAGGCTCGTTTAGTTGCAAAAGGTTTTAGTCAACGGTATGGGATTGATTATCACCGAACGTATGCCCCAGTAGCAAGACTAGAAACAGTTAGATTGTTGATGGCACTTGCTGTAGAGCTGAATCTACAAATTCATCAGCTGGATATCAATACAGCATACTTAAATGGCCGACTTAATGAAGAAGTTTATATGCAGGTACCAAAGGTACTGAAAGATAGTCTTAATATGCTTATTCAAAGAGAAGATAAACAATCAATAGTTGCGAAACGTGCTAGGCAAATGATATTAGATATCAATGCTGGAGGAGATGCTTGTCTTTTGAAGCGATCTCTTTATGGTTTAAAACAGGCAGGGCGGCAGTGGTATTTGAGATTGGATGAGAAATTACGAAGTATGAATTTATTGCCTACTATAAACGAACCATGTTTATATTTTCAGCGAAGGGGAGATGGAACTATTCTGATTGTTATTATATATGTTGATGATATATTAGTGGCGTCCCAGGATATCAAGTGGATAGAGATATTTAAGAAGGATTTAGCTGAAGAATTTGAGCTTAAAGATTTTGGACCGGCTAAATACTGTTTAGGTATCGAAATTGAGAAAAAGGACGGAGTTATAAGTCTATCACAGCAGAAGTATATTAAAGATGCAATAAAGAAGTATGGTATGGAAGAGTGCAAGACTGTATCCACTCCATTCGAAGTTGGGTTGAAGTTTGCAAAACCAAAGGAAGAAAGCCTAGATGATATAAATCAAGAACGATGGCCATATCGTGAATTGATAGGTACGTTAATGTATTTGAGCGTAGGTACGAGACCTGACATAAGCAATACAATTTCAAAATTGGCTCAATTTGTGACTTGTCCTACTCACATTCATTGGATATCGGCAAAAAGGGTTCTTCGATATTTAAAGAAAACAATTGACTATCGTTTGACTTTTAAAAAGGGTGGTCATTCGTTGATAGGCTATTCAGATGCGGATTGGGGGAATTGTCTATTAGATAGACGATCGTATTCTGGTTATGTTTTTATTTTAGGAGGAGCAGCTATTACATGGAGATCTCAGAAGCAGCGAACAGTAGCTACGTCTTCTACTGAAGCTGAATATATTAGTACTAGTGAGGCAATGAAAGAAGCTCTCTACCTAAGTAGTTTGTTAAAGGAGATAGGTTGTTTACAGTTATCTAAAACAACTGTCTATGCTGACAATCAGGGGGCGATCTATCTTGCTAAAGATCCCGTTTATCATGCTCGTAGTAAACATATAGACATAAAGTTTCATTTTATCAGGGACGTACTCAGGGATAATGTCATAGAGTTAAAGCATGTGCCGACAGATTTGATGCTGGCTGACGTTTTAACGAAAGCATTACCTGTGGGTAAACATAATAAGTTTATTAATGGTTTGGGGCTTCAGTAGTTAATTGAGGGGGCGTGTAAAAGGTTATATATGCAAGTTAAACTACTGGCAACCGAGTGGTACTTTATTCAAAATGTTAAAAGTACAAATGTCTGTCTTATTTTCTACCGCCTGACATGTGTATCAAATTATTTATATTATATCGTATAATACCTGATTTAACTGCGTTTACTTTGTATTGGGGATAAATCCCCTCCAGATTTCCATTCCTTGTCTATTATTTTTCTCACTAAACTTCCTATCTGCTTTAATCGTGATGTAATATGTATAAGGATAAACCCATGTATGTTTATGATAATAATTTATCTATGTAATTCGATTGTTTATGTTTGAAGACTTTTTTTATTAAATCATCGCTTCTTGTTGGTTCTTTTTATATGCTTTACAGTATGACATTTATTTTACTGAATTCTGAACGTCTGACATTCAATTACAAAATCTACATCGCTTTTACTATTCTTGAGTGATTGAGACATTAAAAAAATATGCTATATGTATAAAGTTATCGTACCTATTAACTGTCAAATTAATAATTAGGCCAAAAAAGTAGTTTCTTGCATTATAAATAAAATTAAAGGGGCTCTTTAATTTTATTTCATTTTTAATATTTGTTGTTAAACCATATAAATTATAGAATAGAAATACACATTCTGTGAAAATTTCAACTGTCTACCTATTACGGTTAATGAGATACAGCCCAATAACAGACAGACGGATGGACGGACGGACAGCGGAGGCTTAGTCATAGGGTCCCGTTTGCACTCTAAAAATGATAGACATTATTTTATTATTGAATGCATAAAATACGCACTTTGAAATCGCAAAGAACATTATGTTATTTGATTTTCGATCGACGTGATAATGTTTGCCTTGCATTTAATGTTGTTTGCCTTGGTAAAGTTAAGTGAAACAAAATGTTTTTTTTTACGTAATTGGTGACTTATCATTATGATTCAAGGTTATTTGTTACTATTACACACGGTGTTAAAGGTAGAATTACTTTATGCGTACCTAATTTATTTTTTTCGACTTCAAACATTGTGTTTAGACATTACTTTTCCACGTTGTTTTTATCATATCATAGCTTATATTTTCTGTGGGAACTAATAAGTTTCGTTCTATGAATTATTTTACGACAGAACTTACTCATAAAATTAAACTAAAACACTGTATAAATAGTCACATACTTATCGACCACTTTACTGTACATGTTAAACAATAAAACGTTATTTACGTGACCATTGAATCAGTTAAAAAAAAATTGGACTGTTTTACAAAAAACTTAAACCGACTTCAAAATACACAAAGAAGTAATCAAATCTTGATCTGATGACAATGGGACCAAACGGGAAGTGTACCCTTCCAGTCAAAAAAAGAATTTTCCAAATCGGTTCATAAATAGAAGCTCCTTGAAGCTCAGTTTACTGATGTACCGAAAAATTTCAACGTGATTCACATTAATGCGCAGAGTATTCCCGCACACTACCCTGATATGCTGGCGTCTCTTAACCATAAAAATATTCATGCTGTACTAGTCTCCGAGTCTTGGCTTAAACCTTGCCTTCCTTCTACTTCATATTCATTGCCCGGCTTTCATTTAATCCGCAACGACCGTACTGGTGGGGGTGGTGGAGGGGTAGCTATATACCTCCGTTCACATATTCCTTTTTCTGTGATCAGCACCTCAGCACAACCGCCTCCATCTAATGCCGGCGAACATTTATTTTTAGAGATTCAGCTGTCACATTCTAAAATCCTACTCGGAGTCTACTATAGCCCTTCTTTACGTGTAAATTATTTTTCTTCGTTTGAAAAGATACTGGAAGATCTCATTCCCTTATACAATCATAATATTATTATGGGTGATTTTAATACCTGTCTTCTCAAAGGCGATAACCGTACTTCTTCATTGGAATCGATCATCAAATCCAGCAACATGCACATTCTTCCTCTCCATGCCACTCATCACTTTCCCAATTTTACTCCCTCACTTCTTGATCTAGTGGTAGTGTCATCTATCCAGCATGTTGCAAAGCATGGCCAGTTGTCTGCTGATGCCTTTTCGTATCATGACCTAGTATTTCTTTCATATAAAATTCGTCCTCCAAAAGCTAAACCCAAAATTATTCTTCAGCGCAATTTTAGTGGTATGGATCAGGAGGCATTTATCAGTGATGCACGCAGCGTAGATTGGTCACCAGTTATCCATGCTGAGTCAGTGGACGAGCAGGTTGCAATTTTTAACTCTCTTATTACGCAGTTGTATGATAGACATGCCCCGCTAAGATCTATTAAACTTAAACACCTCCCAGCGCCATGGCTCACAGATAATATAAAACTCTTAATGCACAAAAAGGCTGTTGCGAAAAGTAAATACAAGTATCGTTCCACTGATTTTAATAAAACCAAATATGTCAAGGCCCGCAATCGATGCAATATGGTGTGTAGAGATGCCGTACGTCGCCACGTTCATGATTCAGTTGAAAATGAAGATCCAGCTAAAGTATGGAAATTTCTTAGATCATTGGGAATTGGTAAATCGCTTCAAAATTCTATTCCTAATAATTTAAATATTGATTCTCTTAATTTGTACTTTTCTGCATCATCTGATATGAATGATTCTATTAAAAATAAAACTTTAGAATATCTTTCATCATTACCAATTCCCAACTATTCTCCTTTTGTTTTTGATCGATTATCCGCTTGTGACGTTAAGAAGAGCTTACTGTCTGTCACCTCCAATGCTGTAGGTGGTGATGGTATTAGTCGCAACATGTTGGTGCCAATCCTCGACATTATTCTTCCTGTCCTCTGTTTCCTTTTTAATAAATCTATTTTTGATGGAGTTTACCCGTCCATCTGGAAAGACGCTCAAATAATTCCCCTACCAAAAAAAGCCAATCCTAAATTGTTCTCAGAGTACCGTCCTATATCTATTCTTCCATTCCTATCCAAGGTCCTTGAGCGTCTAGTTCATAATCAAGTTAGCAAATTTCTTTCCTACCGTAATCTCCTTAATCCCTTTCAATCCGGTTTCCGTCCTGGCCACAGCACAGTTACAACACTTCTCAAAATTACTGATGACATTCGGCTTGGCATGGATAATGGTAATTTAACAGTGCTAACGTTGTTAGATTTCAGTAATGCCTTTAACACTATAAATTTTGAGATTCTTATATCTTTGCTGCGCTCAATTAACGTATCTCCATCGGTAATCGACTGGTTTCATAGTTATTTATATGGGCGCAGGCAGCGTATTCGCCTCGATGAGAATTTCTCCTCGTGGTGTACCACGTCAGCCGGCGTACCACAAGGTGGCGTCTTATCTCCTCTTCTCTTTGCTATTTATATTAATTCAATATCACAAAATCTTTCTTCTTCCTACCACCTATATGCAGACGATCTTCAGATATATTCCCAATCCGCACTTAATAGGTTATCCGAAGCTATTTCCACAGTAAACACCGACCTAGATCGTATTACAGAGTGGAGCACAGCCTTTGGTTTGAAAGTCAATCCCAGTAAGACGCAGGTGATTATCGTGGGGAGCTCGAGATTAATATGTAAAATAGACTGGCACTCGCTTCCTCAGGTGAGTCTTAATGGAAATATAATTCCGTACAGTGTGAAAGTTAAAAATCTGGGCCTGATAATGGACCGTTGTATGAGTTGGGGCCCGCAGTTGCAGGTCACTTGTTGCAAATTGTATGCGTCCGCAGCGTCATTAAAGAAACTGCGTAACTTTCTTCCTACTGCCACTAAAATTGCCTTAGCTCAATCTCTTCTGCTTCCTGTTCTTGACTACGCTGACGCCTGCTATCTAGATCTCTCAGAGGACCAATTGAATAAGCTTGAGCGACTTCAAAATTTCTGCATAAGATTCATATTTGGCTTGCGCAAATATGATCACGTTTCCCATTTTCGTTCTCAACTCAAGTGGCTTCCTATTAGACTTCGCCGGAATACTCATATACTCTCCTTACTTTACAATATATTGTTCAATCCTTCGTCCCCGCGCTACCTCAAGGAACGCTTTGATTTCCTCCACTGCTCTCACTCGCTAAGGTCATCAGTAAACTTAGTTCTTAGAATGCCTGCACATAGCAGCACTTTTTATGACAAATCATTTAGTGTTGAAGCTGTTCGTCTATGGAACTCTTTGCCGATTTCAGTCAGACGTGCACAATCCATACATATTTTTAAAGACCAGGTCAAGAAGTTTTATCTGTCGCACTAGCTGTTTATAGTTTGTACTTATACGTGTATTTGTGATATATATTTATATAAATTTATTTGTATTTGCATTGTATACTGTATATATATATATATGTGTATTTGTTATTTATCTATATATATACATATTTGTTTGTATTTGCATCGTATACTCTTAGTATATATTCATTCATATGTATCTATCTGTATATTTACTTTATTTAGTATAAAATATTGTCTTAATTTTTATTACTATTTATTTATTCTTCTTTTAGGTTTTATTGTACACCCCCGTCTTTACAGTTTGTTTAACTCCTCTCCATCCAAAGGTTGCCTGGTAGAGATCACTTTTAGTGATAAGGCCGCCCATTGTAACACTTTATTATTTTTATGTTTTGTATGTTAATTGTTTCTTTTTGTTCTTTGGTGTAACAATAAAGTATTATCTATCTATCTATCTATCTAAATGACGGAGTTATGAGGTAACAAACATAAAAAAAAAGAGAGAACCTACTCCTTATTTTGAAGTCGGTTAAAAAGTAATAAGTACTAAAAAAAAACTTGAATTAGGGAATTTGATGCTCCAAAGTTGTGCGTTTCAGTGGTGGGTGACTGACATATCGACCATGCATAAAGTATAATGATGCGTATAACTATTAACTTGGGCTGGCACGGTGCCGTATGTCTATAAATTATAAGAGCCTCGTTTATTTATTGCATTTCATGGTTAAATCTTTATCTTTCTTTCTGCTTCCACCTCCCGTATTGAAGGAAATAGCATCTTTGTGAATCGTCGATTTGGGAAATAGGATACGTTTTAATTCTTATTATTGACATAAGAAAACCTTTTTTTATACTACTTCTGGTGTGATTTTCTTTTTTGGAAACCTTTTCCATTCCTTGTCTATTAGTTTTCTCACTAAAGTTCCTATCTGCTTTAATCGTGATGTAATATGTATAAGGATAAACCCATGTATGTTTATGATAATAATTTAACTATGTAATCAAATTTTGACGATTGTTTATGTTTGAAGACTTTTTTTTATTAAATCATCGCTTCTTGTTGGTTCTTTTTATATGCTTTACAGCATGACATTTATTTTACTGAATTCTGAACGTCTGACATTCAATTACAAAATCTCATCGCTTTTAATATTCTTGAGTGATTGAGACATAAAAAAAAATATGCTATATGTATAAAGTTATCGTACCTATTAACTGTCAAATTAATAATTAGGCAAAAAAGTCGTTTCTTGCATTATAAATAAAATTAAAGGGGCTCTTTAATTTTATTTCATTTTTAATATTTGTTGTTACACCATATAAATTATAGAATAGAAATACACATTCTGTGAAAATTTCAACTGTCTACCTATTACGGCCCAATAACAGACAGACGGATGGACGGACGGACAGCGGAGGCTTAGTCATAGGGTCCCGTTTGCACTCTTAGGGTAACCCTAAAAATGATAGACATTATTTTATTATTGAATGCATAAAATACGCACTTTGAAATCGCAAAGAACATTATGTTATTTGATTTTCGATCGACGTGATAATGTTTGCCTTGCATTTAATGTTGTTTGCCTTGGTAAAGTTAAGTGAAACAAAATGTTTTTTTTTAACGTAATTGGTGACTTATCATTATGATTCAAGGTTATTTGTTACTATTACACACGGTGTTAAAGGTAGAATTACTTTATGCGTACCTAATTTATTTTTTTCGACTTCAAACATTGTGTTTAGACATTACTTTTCCACGTTGTTTTTATCATATCATAGCTTATATTTTCTGTGGGAACTAATAAGTTTCGTTCTATGAATTATTTTACTAAAGAACTTACTCATAAAATTAAACTAAAAGACTGGTTAAATAGTCACCTACTTATCGACCACTTTACTGTACATGTTAAACAATAAAACGTTATTTACGTGACCATTGAATCAGTTAAAATTAAGGCTAAATTAATTTATAATTATGAACCATAGTGAGGTTATGGTTAAACATAAATCTATGTTTAACTTCTATCAATTATAGTAGATCGAAGATTTTCAGTAAAAAGATATAAATTTATTCAAGTACAGTCCAAGCTTCGTTCAAAATTTCAAAAAATTTTTCAAAAGTTGTTACATCGCCATCTGGATGATAATTAGCCCTTTCTTCTGGTGGCCTAGTTAGTTTCTATTCAGCGCCATTCCTCGAGTGATAAAGAGTATCTACCTATATATACCATACTGTGTTTCTTGACGATTCTTCTCAGTTGAAGGTCGATTTCCGAACCGGTGGTAACTTCAGTAGCGTTGACCTTCATAAGGGCCCTTTTTGGGCCTAAATTGAATAAATGACTTTGACTTTGACTGTACAATGTATACCACTTTCCGGGATGTTTCCGGGATTAGTTCGCTCAGTATATCACCTGGGCCATTAGACAAGATGGTTATCGACAATCGTCATCGTTAGTAAACGATCAACCTTTGTATGGGATTGACATTTCAAATCGAAATATCACGTGATTTTTAACAATCTCTTACGTCAATTCCATACAAAGGTTGATCGTTTACTAACGATGGCGATTATCGACAACTATCTTGCCTAGGGCGGCTGTAGGGGGGGGGGGTCGACAATCGTTATTGTTAGTAAACGATGAACCTTTGTATGGGATTGTGATTGGTACCCATGACCTGCGACGCAATACATGGGAGTCTTAACCAACTGCGCCAACTGGCCCGTCAAAGGTTTTATTGTGTCTTCGTATTATTTTTATTTATTTAAAAGGACTCAGATAATGCTAATAATAATATCAGGTAGGTCCGTCATCGAAGAGAAATGATGAGGTAAACATAAAGTTGTTCTGTTCCAAAGTTATAAGTCTCAATTTCATTTAAATTCAACTACAACGTATCCTTATGTTATTAAACCGGATTATACCTTACATGTTAACCCTCAATAAGTGTTAGCTCAAAGGCTGTACGAATGGGAACATGAAACCGTCGCCCTGAGCCCTGATATTATCTTACAAACTTGAAAACCACCTACAAACCAGTTATAACGCGCACTAATCTGTCTTTCACAAGATGTGCCCGCATTAAATTAACAATATGTTCCCCGCAATTTCCACTGCGTTAGAGTTGCCGTCTTTAAAATCAGACAAACAGGACAACCGTGAAAACCCCGGATTTTGGATCTTGGAACTATAGTGCTTTTTTTTTAAATTACTCAATAAAATAAAAAAATTGTATTAATTGTTGTAACTTGAAACTTTTAAACCCGAACAAAAAATGAAACCTCGCCGGGCTCTCCGGGCGCCCTATAAAATAGGAAAAATCTGGAGAAACCCCTACAGATGGCAACCCTACACTGCGTTAACATACCTTTAGTGAATTTTATTTTTAAGACATGTACGTAGCCTAAAAACTGTAATAAACCGTCTAGTTATTCCAAAAATACTTTTTCCCTTTGACTGGTAGTTCTCTAAAACATATAAACTCGTTAACTTTATAATATAACTAGACCCCGCCGATATTCTTCGACGGACGCTCGGACTGTGGAATGAGCTCCCCGCCTTGGTTTTCCCAATGGAGTACAGCAAGAGGTTCTTCAAAAAGGGTGTGAAGAGGTTTCTTCAGGGTCGGCAACGCGCGTGTTGCAAGCGTCCATAGGCTACGGTAACTGCTTACCATCAGGCGTACGCTTGTTTGCCACCTCAGTGGTATAAAAAAGAAATACCAGCGAATTTTAATATTTGATGTTGTTTACCTTTCAGAGGAGGATGAGTCCCAGATATTCGTGAAGTTCTTCAAGTTCCACAAGTGCTATGACCTGATCCCGACGTCGGCGAAACTGGTAGTCTTCGACACTCAGCTCCTTGTGAAGAAGGCGTTCTTCGCTCTCGTTTACAATGGTCAGTGAATTAGTATGTAGATGAGGTACCCTTGTTGCAGTCAGTTTTTAAACTAAAAGTTTGTAAAATAAAAACTGATTACAAAAAACGTTACTTTCTAATGTAGAACTGGTGAGTTTATTATATAAAATGGATGTTTTATTATTATTTTACTAACACATATCTGTCTTTAGATATTAATTTCCTAGTTTAAGATAATATTTGCATTTGCGACTGTTTGTAATGATACGCAGGTGAATTTCTCATGTCGCGATGTCGACGTGGCGTTTCTGTTACAGTGACACATAGTTAAAACGGAACCGCGGCATCATACTAACGCGAGTTTTCTTATAGGATATATTTTTGTCCTACAATTATTTGCACATGTATTTGCGTTTCATGCGATTGTATTTATTGCGCAGCGATTGTTTTTATCCACTATACAGTGGATTACGTATTAGTCTTTATTTGTACAGTTGTTGCTGGGCGATATTTAAAAATACTTTGTGATATAATATGTTCGTTTATGTTAATACAGCTATGGGTATGATCGCAACGATACGACGGAATCCTCTATAAGAAATAATACGGCCGCGTTGCCATGGAATCCAAGGTGTATATCGTTCCATTTTGAAACTAAAAAAATATATTCCAATTGTTCTATAATCATACGTATGTTCATACAAATTGGTATGTGTAATAAAGTCCAATTTAGTATGCTCAAGGCTAATTAAACGATTAAAAAAGATAATGCACAAATTACAGTCTCCACTGCATTCGTGGTTGTATTGTTTCTTAAGGAGGTTAAAACTTAATTGATATTTTCAGTGTAATAATTGATACGCGCTTGATAGCCAGCGTTTTTGACTTCGTGCGCAGTTTCCAAGTAATAAGTTCAGTGTCGCTCTGAAAATGTCTACAGCTTATACATACAGTGGAGATTGTAAATATGTATGTGTCGCAGGCCCATTGTTGAACTCAGTCTGTTTACAAACCGCCCTATTCGTTTACAAAACGGCTCCGCTTTTTAAACAGCCTGCCAGAAGATAACGCCAATATTAGGAAATGGATTTTATTTGGCAACAATCTCTTAATGTGGTAGGTTAGTTTTTAAAGCTGCTTAAGATTACATTAATTCTGCAAATTCCATATGCTAACCATAAAGATGGCTTTTACCACATATGTAGTAAACAAGCATTCCACCAATTTGATGGTATGATGTTATTGGAGCCGAAAGACCAATGTAAAATATTCTTCACTGGTTTCTTGAAGAACCCTATGCAGTAATTACATTTCGTTTAATTTCCTGATTATTTTCGGATTCCGTCCGTCATGCATATGGTAGCGATTCGGCCGGAAAAGTAGAAAATACTTGGCGTTTTATAAAACGGCAGTAATTTTGACCACGTGCATTCCTATTAAAAACGGCCTGAATGTCAACATGAGTATTATCGTTTTTTTTAAATTTTTTTTTTCATTGACCTGTGTTTTGTTGTATTTAAAACTGTAAACTAGCTATAAAGCAGGTCGATTTAATAATTCAATTCAGAGAACAGACGCGATAACGTAACGACATAGTTATCTGAGCTGTAAAATTAAACGCAAGCGCATTAAAATCGGAATTCCATAAAATAACTATTGTTTTTTTCCGATCACTATATCGAGTGCCGTGATTCTACAGTAACAAAGAGGATCATTCGGATATATTTTTTATATATTTAACTCTTTTTTTTTTTTTTTATAAAAACAAGGTCAAGTTATTTTTATAGATAATAGTAGATCCCTAGGAAAACTCCAATAATGACCGGGTCGCGCTACCCACTGCTTAGTATGGACTTGTATAGGTAGCATTCGGTTCTTAGCGACCGCGACGTGCGACCGTCGACCGCTACCATGCAGTGGGTCGCCGCAACCCTGTCACGGTCGCTTTCAGAAATTGACAGATAAACTTGTAAAATATCCAATACTTTGATTATTTTCAGAATAAACCGAAATTTTGAATCAACACGAATTTTTATTAACAATTAATCAATCGAGTTTAATATTTAACGTCTTCCGTGATTTCGTGGTATCCCTCAGGATATCACGCCAAATACCTTCTAATATGTTCAGACAGTTGCACTTACGAGGCATGACCTTACGGGCCATGACGTCATGAGACAGGTCTATTCAAAGTTAAGGCCTGGTCAAATAGGACGCGATATAGCATGGTGTCATGGTCGAAGTGTATTCTACTGAGACCAGTACACCCCGTCAAACAGAGTGCGGGCGCTAGTACGCTACACTAGGGAGCTACCATAGAGATAGAATACTAATAGAGCGACTGAATAGAGTAGGTGCAAAATGCCTTGAAACAAACTGTGTTCATAGTTTAAAGATTAATACGTAATGAAAGCCAATTTCTCGTTTTTATCGATACTTTGACCAAGAACAAATGACAAGTAATCCATATCGACGACATTTTGTCTGACTGTAAATCAACTAGTGTATGATATATCTGTGAATGCATCTATATTGAAACTGCTCACGCTTCGCACAAGGTAATGTAGTTACCGCTATCACTCTATAATCTATAATATTCTTACTCTCTGGGCGCTTCCTATTTGAACCGCCTTTAAAATGAAACTCATCTGCCTATGATCCTTAACCCTGTTTTCCATCGATTAATTCCAACTTAAACGATATTTAATACAGGTGTTCGTGCAGCCCCTCTTTGGGACTCACAGCGTCAGCAGTTCGTCGGTATGCTGACGATCACTGACTTCATAAAGATACTACAGATGTACTACACCAGCCCCAACGTCGCGATGGACGAGTTAGAAGAACATAGGCTGGAGACTTGGCGTCGTAAGTAACATTTTATCATTTTAAATATGAAAGTATCTGTGATTATTGTTGTATATATTTGGTACTCTATAGCGTCGTAGTGGGTAAAGGGAATTGAATTATACTATATACATCGTAAGGATTAAAACGCAGGACTCATTATCCTGGGAATACGTAAAGGTGGGTCTACGCTACGTGAAACGAGCACACGCGGAACACGAATTCGCTTAGTGTGTGACCAGAGATCCCCAAACTATTTTTGGCAAGATACCCCTTTTCCAAATTGAACTGATACCTCGTTTGCGGGTGAAACTGCGGGGGTCTGCTAGTTACCAACATAAGCATTGTATGGGATTTTCGTACAATGAGAGGTCAGCTTATAATGGAAATGTATAGCTTGACTGTAGCCGTGCGTACACGTAAAACAACTTATACAGTATCTTGAAAGTTTCAAATAAGAACTTGTGTTCATTAATAGGGGTCGATTTTTAGACCTCGTCGACCCCCAAAACCACTTTGGGAATCACTGGTCTAGACGGACTTGCGAGCCTTGAACATGCGTTCGGCTCGCGCTCGTATTGTAGGCTCGTTGTACGTCCACTCTTGACATCGCGAGCGACGAACGAAGAGCGGCTCGGCTCGTGCTCGGTTCGCGTAGCACAGACGCACCATAAGATCCCGCAAAGCAAATTCAAATGGATGAAGTTTAAATCTGCCTTCCGAACCGGATCGTCGAAAAGTTTAAAACATCGATAAACTAGGTTTTTAGCAATATTAAATGTCATTTGAACTCTATGATTAGTTTGTGAGATTTGTAGACAAAAATAGATACATTTATATATCGATACATCATGCTAGCAGCGCAGACCTGGATTATCGGACATGACGCGTTTTAATCGAAACATGAACTTTTAATTTGACTTCTATATCAGGCTGTTTCGTAAACGATGTTTTACTTCATTGAAAACTCTACTGTTACTTGATACTTGCGGCTTATTATTTTAGCTGAAATATAGGTATTTAATAATCCGGTTTATGTTTTTGTACAACAGTGTGTTGTACAAAAACAGACAAGTTCATGCACACATGTCAGTTTGTTTCAAACAGTTTACAGCTTTCAATTTACATATGAAATTTAAATTGGCTGTAGATTAAACATAGCAATAGTTTTATTTGAGAATAAATTCGTACCTGAGCATTTATAAAAACTTCATTGAATGTATGAACGTTGGTATGCCAGTGAGTGCGCAATGTTGTATGATACTGGAAAGTTATAAATAATTTGTAGATTTGCCAGAGCGTTGAGCTTTGAAACGTTAACGAAAATCTGAGAACATCGATATTAGGCGTTTCTTGTTGGTACGAGATAGCTCAATGGTGCCGATTCTATTGTAAATAGCACTAAACTAATTTTAATGACATGATAACTCTTTCTTAAAAACATTACTGGAAAAGGATAGAACATATTTTTAAAGCATTCAAATTAGTTTTTGCCGTTTTCATTTGCGGGTAAATAAGTAGACGTAACCAATTTAGATGGCGACTAACAAAACAATAAGACTTATTTGACACGACTAAATTTCTGACATCCTGTTCTTATGTTCTTTGTTAGAACGAGATAAAGTGAGACCAAATTAGTTTAGTTGAACAACAGTATCAGCACTATTATCGTAAAGTAAGAAACAACCTGCACAATTTAGCCCGCAAGCCAGCAACAAATTTTCATGACCAAGTCCAAAAAACTCGTATAATGTTTCAGAGAGTTGTATAGTCGACTACAAAGAGATGTGTCCATTTAACGTTACACAATGATGTATTCTCTTGGATAGTTAATTATTAAAGCTTAACAGTGTGCATTTCAGTGGGAATATGGTGGTATACATAATTATTGCACTTAAATTACGTATCTTACGTATGAAAACATAACAACGTCAGGTTCCATGCCTACTATATTTGTAACATGTTGGATAAATGGATAAATCTCATTGTAATCGTCTGTATTATGAAGCGTGATACAGTCGACTACAATGAGATTTATCCACGGAGAACAGAAGGGAGCGGAGCTGCCGCAAAGCAAAATTTATTTAGAAAGAAGCGTCGCCAAATTGCGGGTGAGAGGGGGACGAGGTAGGGCGTGGCTCCTCCCCATGATGGAAAACCCGCCCATTATTTGTAAATCCATCTAACGGTTAATGGAATTATTAGAGTATAACTGACCTAGCTATTTGTCATGCTAGTTCGTCTACTCGCCACTATGGCGTAACATAGTATGAAACTTTGTTCCAGAACATTCTATGTGCGTTAGTATGGCGGGACCAGATTATTTATTAACCAACTGCGAAAGCCAAAAGGTGGGTAATGTGTTTCTTGTGTGGGGTTTTGGGTATATAGGGTAGGTTGGTAGGTAGGGTAATTAGGTAGGTGGACAGTAAATTAAAAAGATGTTAAAATCAAAAAGTCATTTATTCAGTTTAGGTTCTGAGCATTTTAAAACCTTCCGTATTTCCGAACCCTTGATGCAATTTCTTATAACCATTTTTTGTTTTATAGAAATCATTTTCTTCGAAATGAAGTGAACATATTTTTGAATACTTTGTTGGTGTCCAGTTCGGTTTCTTTATTACACGTATCCATGCATTTCTTATATCGGTATTAACAGGGAATCTAAAATGATAACAAAAAATAAGTTACCATTAAGAAAAAAAATACACAAAGATAATAAATTCGATAACATAGTGTCTTGCTAGCATGATGCACACAGTAACTGTGTGTAAGTAGTCGTACTAACTGATTATCAGTTAGTACGACTACTTACCGGCAGATGGTGCACTTTTATTATTTTAAATTCTTCTTGTTTTATGTATCAAGGTATTTAATTTGTCTATGAAATAAATTATAGCAGGCAAAATAAACTTAGCAAGCTATTTGAGGCGAAATTGGTCACAATAATGTGCACTGATAATTATAGAAAGACGATGTTGATAAGAAGTGGTTAGAATGCATATATTCGACAACAGATGTCTCTAGCTACAATCTGGCGAAAAGCGAAAAATGTGATTTAAAATGAAAATAAAAGTTTTTGGGACTTACACGTGAAATGTTACGCCATCAATATGTTTCAGTTTTGACCCTGAACAATTTTTGCATCCAACAACAGCGCACTTCATTATAATAACAATATAACAACGCACCCGAACGCGATGACGATTCATTCGAAACTAAGGTTTTTGGTCCCGCCCACTGTGACGTCATGACCTAATTGATGGCGCATGACCTAATTGCCTTGCGCCATCTCCGCTTCCTTCTGTTCTCCGTGGATTTATCCATTTAATGTTACAAAATTATACTATCGTGAACGTAAGCTGCGGTTCCGTGGGTGGGTTGATGAGCGGTAACCACCCAAATACATATTTTTAATCACCTGATTGATAATTTATGAAATTATAGCCAACTCAATATATTGAAAAAAAAAGTCTGCCGACTATTACATACGCATTAAATGCCTTACATTTATAAGAATCATGACTGTTTGTGTGTTCCAGAGGTCCTCAAAGGTTCCGTGGTGCCGCTAGTATCAATCGGGCCTGATTCATCACTTTACGAGGCCATTAGGATCCTGATCACAAACCGCATTCATCGGCTGCCGGTGATAGACCCGGACACCGGGAATGTTTTATACATACTCACTCATAAGAGGATACTGCGTTTCCTCTTCCTATACGTAAGTATTGAATTGTTTTATAGGTTTTGTATCCGAATAAGGTTCCTGGTTGTCTTAGATTATGGAGGATTTGCTTTAGTTTGGATTGGTACATGCTCACCATCGGTTGGGACTAGATTTTGTGTTTATCCAGACTTGTACACTTCTCAAAAGTCGTCCTAAACCATTTCGAAGAACAGCATTCCTTTAATAATTTAATTTATTCATTTTTGGATGGTGAGTATTTAATATCTTTATATACTCATTTTTTGGGGACAACTAAACTGGGTGGAGATTCCGAGATGGCATATTTTCGAAACCTATATTGAATTAGTCATTATGAACAACTTTTACTAAGGGACCAAAACAGAATTTTCAAAAAATTTTTTTTACTCTGCATACATTATGATCGAGTAAGGTTGTAATTTCGTAAGAAAAGTAAAAAAAAATATTGAGAATTCACTATTGGTCCCATAGTAAAAGTTATTCAGAATGACTAACCTAACATAGGTTTCGAAAATATGCCATCTCGAAATCTCCACCTGTTATTTATATTTTAAAACATAGCCACCAACATGATGACCAGTCTGAAATGAAGTTATTTTGCTTTAGCATTAGTGGTTGACTCTTAAGTTTACGATATTTTCATAGATAAACGAGTTGCCAAAGCCTTCGTACCTACAGAACAAGCTGCGTGACCTACGTATAGGCACTCTAAGCGACATCGAGACTGCAACAGAGGAAACGTCAATAATTGACGCTTTGAGGAAATTCGTCAATCGTCGAGTCTCTGCGCTACCATTGATCGACGCCGATGGTCGGCTCAAGGATATTTACGCCAAGTTTGATGTTATTGTAAGTTTTCTTTTTTTCTTACTATGTTTGACCATTTACCTACCCTTTGATTCACAAAGTTGCAACGAGTGCGAGTGGGAACAATACCGGGGGATCCAGTTCTGCAACTAATAAATGATTTTGCATCGATAGATAAAAGTACCGACTAATCACTGCATCTAAACATTTAGTATGTCCTTATTGACTTAACCAATTACAGTGCGTGTGTTTTTGACTTAGCCAATCAGAGCGCATTGTCTTTATTTCCTTTTTTTAGCTTAGCTTTGGCAATCAGTTCGCGGAGGGTGCGAGTGTCCCTTCTTAATAGTTTTTTTTTTTTGTATAGGCGTATATATGACCACAATCCTACTAAGGTATCTGATGATGTGGCCGAAGGTGGTAAGCACAAAGCCCAGTAGAGAACTGAGGAAACTAGATCGACTTGTCAAATCCTCATTCACGCTCGTATACTCTTTATGTGGTCATCTTTAAGGCTGCTTTTCAGTTCGACTGAAAAAGGCATGTCCTTTTTAGGGTTCCGTAGCCAAATGGCAAAAAACGGAACCCTTATAGATTCGTCATGTCTGTCTGTCTGTCTGTCTGTCTGTCTGTCTGTCTGTCTGTCTGTCCGTCCGTATGTCACATGCCATTTATTTCCGAAACTATAAGAACTATAATGTTGAAACTTGGTAAGTAGATGTATTCTGTGAACCGCATTAAGATTTTCACACAAAAATAGAAAAAAAACAATAAATTTTGGGGGTTCCCCATACTTAGAACTGAAACTCAAATTTTTTTTTTCATCAAACCCATAAGTGTGGGGTGTCTATGGATAGTTCTTCAAAAATGATATTGAGGTTTCTAATATCATTTTTTTCTAAACTGAATAGTTTGCGCGAGAGACACTTCCAAAGTGGTAAAATGTGTGTCCCCCCCCCCTGTAACTTCTAAAATAAGAGAATGATAAATCTATAAAAAATATATGATGTACATTACGGTGCAAACTTCCACCGAAAATTGGTTTGAACGAGATCTAGTAATTTTTTTTTTAATACGTCATAAATTGAAATTAATATTAAATACTCAGTCTATACTACCATTTACTTATATATCTACAGGTTTGTACGGAACCCTCGGTGCGTGAGTCTGACTCGCACTTGGCCGGTTTTTCAATTATGTGGTCTTTTAGTTTCCCATCAGAAATCTTATCTGATTTCTGAGTGCTCTGGAAGATAGGCATGATGATAAGTTATGTCCGTTTTCAGAATCTAGCCGCGGAAAAGACGTACAATAATTTGGACGTGTCGCTGAAGAAGGCCAACGAGCACCGGAACGAATGGTTTGAGGGCGTACAGAAGTGCAACCTTGATGAAACACTCTTCGACGTGATGGAGAGGATAGTTCGCGCTGAGGTAAGTTACCACTCCTCATTATTGGCACTAAGGATTTAATAAATAGTCCTTATTTTAAAACTATTTAGAAGATACTATTTGTATGTGGTCAAATTCAAGAACGTATAGTGTTTTTTACTTCAGAGCAGCTCGACTAGAAAGAACTTCCACCTTAAATACCGCAGCCGAATCACATAATATCGTATATCTCAAAGATTTTCATAGGGCATCGTGCCTCTACCCAGATGGATAATCCGCCTTACTAAAGCATGACATTTAATTTCACTCCGCTTGAGGGGCTCCCTGAGCAAATCGCTCTCAGTTCGTACTGCGCACGGCTGTCAAATACTGTCAATTCTGGCTTGTTTATTTCATGTTGCCATAGAGGCGACTATCCTTCTGGACGTTTTAAATTCTTTGGTATATCTGTCTGTTCGTGTTCGCATAAGTAATGTCTCTAGAGGCGCTAGAGCTAATTGCTTGAAACAAACTTTTTCCATGTGGCAATAACTTTAATGATCTCCCTGATTCGCTGAAGGAAGGTCTGTTGGTGTGGTTGGTTAATATTCCACCTATTGCGCCGCAGGTCGTGGGTTTGATTCGCACACAGGACATTTGTGTGCATGAGTATGTCTGTATTTCCTGAGTGTGGGTGTAATTATGTATATTAAGTATATGTATTTAACAACAAAAAGTACTGTGTGGAATATATCAGTTATCTGATTTCCATAGTCCTAGGTCTGCTTAGTTTGGGATCAGATGACCGTGTGTGAGGAATGTCCCAGGATATTTAATCACTGCTTTTGCAGTCTCCTTGTGGCACATGGTTGAATATAAAATAGAAATGGTTGTATTGCTATAATTTGCTACTAACATAACATATTTTACCCGACTACGGTACGAAAGGAGGTTTATAATTATAATAAGGATAAACTTTAATTTTAGCTTTCTTCCGCGGACGCTCAGACTGTGGAATGAGCTTCCCGCCCTGATTTTCCCAATGGAGTACAGCATGGGGTTCTTCAAAAAGGGTGTGAAGAGATTCCGTCAGGGTCGGCAACGCGCGAGTGATACCCCTGGTGTTGCAAGCGTCCATAGGCTACGGTAACTGCTTACCATTAGGCGGGCCGTATGCTTGTTTGCCACATTAGTGGTATAAATAAATTTAAAATAAAACCCGGAAAAATAATAATAATATTGCTGCAAAGGGACGCAAGCTTCGCTTTATGCTGGAGACGAACTGGGGTTACAGGTCCGACGTCCAGCCCTGGTTTTTCCAACATGCTGTTAAGATCGCCAATATAACCGAGTGTGTATTGTTGTAGGTACATCGTCTTGTGGTTGTAGACGAGGAAGACAAAGTAACCGGCATTATATCACTGTCTGACTTGTTGATGTATCTTGTACTACGACCGACGGGCGAATGCGGCGGGGCCAGTCTGCGTAATGAACACTCTTCTATCGAGGAGAAAGATGAAACTCCCGGCGCCGACGCCCAAACTGTCGCCGAAGCTAAAGGCGAAGCTGTGGCAGAAGTTGTAGCCGAAGCTAAAGACGAAACCTCGGCCGAAGACGTGGCCGTAAGTGACACTCAAACAAAGGACATCGAGTGCCAAAACTAAACAACGCAATGTGATTACTCCACGAACCTTAAACTAGTATAATGCGGGTATACTTGCGTGGTGATTATGATGAATGTTTAGGACACGGTTGTGATTTCAAGTCAAAATTTCTTACACTGATTTATTGAGTGCATATTGCTCGTTCGACGGATGTATTTTGATATATTTTTTCTGTTTTATTTTTTTCACTTTAATTCCACTTTTTATAATAATATTTATAACATTGTATATTCCATTTTGTGTATCTGTAAATCAGTTGTATATTGTGTACCCTCTTTATATTTATCGATATTTTGTAAATCAGAATTAATTAAGGGACCGATGAATGATTGCTATTGAAATGTTCTTATAAATATAGGATTCTTCATGAAATACGGACATTATCATGACCTGTAAAATGGCGGATCAAAAAGAAAGGCAGTGTTTGATTGTCGTTTTAGTAAGGGGGTGGATTCAATCCAAAGCGGCGAATGTTCGCACATGGTCGAGCACTTTTCTACGGTTAGATAATCATGTTTATCTTAATAATATTAATGCGAGGAGTACGCCTATTTTTTTTCTTATTATATTCACATTCTATTTATAACCCTTATTGCAATAGAATAAAGACTATTATTTTATCCTTATTATTTTATTAGTAAATCTCACTCATTATTTTCAAAGCATTTATTCGAGATTTCAAATCACTACAAATAAAATAATATAAAACGTTTTATTATACATACTACTAAGTTAGCAAACAGGAATGAATAATGAAAATGTTACAAATAATTATGTGATTTGGAGGTGCAGAAAAAACTTTAAAAAAGACAAGATACTTCAAAGTTTCCGAATCTATAAAATAAAATGCGGAGTTGGTGTAAAAGATAGAAATTCAAGACAAATGTTAAGACCAATTAGAAAATTCTAAAATTCAAAATCATTTATTCAAATACACCTTCGCAGGCACTTATGAAAAGTCTGACTAATATCGGTTCGGAAGGTTGCATTTGCTGAGCAAAGCGCCGGCTTTATGATATGCTGAGTTTATTGCCGAATAAACTCAGCAATTACTCTTGCAGGCAGGACATGTGTCAAGAATAACAGATGACAGGTGGACGGTAAGAGTAACCCAAGGAAATTATATACTAACGTAACTGGAATGTGCACTTTCGATCAAAACCTGGTCCGAGGCAAATAGCGTCGCGGGTGAAGTCTGTCCTTGTTTACCAACAAAATGAATATCATTATTATATTAGCGACCTGCCTCAATAGATGACATTTGTTGTGAAAGGGATAGAGGGCTTCCGCGCTCTATCTCCCTTGGACCGCGTTTCTTTCCAGACAAGACATGGTCGAATATCGACATTATAAGTCTCAACTGTAAGTTCAGTTTTGTATAAAGTACAACACCAAGAATGCATTCCAGTTACGCAGTATACAATTTCCTTGGAGTTACCACATGGGATGAACCAAAAGGGAAAATAAGTGTAGGAATACCTGGAGGCATATACCCAGAAAGGGTTCTTGTCAGCATAATAATTAGATTGCATAATATAGGTAAACTTAATATAGAGCAATATGAAAATTATACTTATTAGCTTAGCTATTTTGTATTTCATTCGTTTTATCATTTTTTTTTTATTTGTGGATGATGTCTGGGAAAGGCTTTATAAAGCGCAGAAAAATACTCGACTATGTGTAAGCATTTTTCTGTTCCGTACTGAACAAATTATCAATAGCGATTGACATAATATGGTTTAATGTGTGTCTTGGGTAGGCTAGCGTGAGTTTAGAAACCCTGACTGCTGCGTATGGGTCGTGGGTTCGATTCCCACCCGGAACAAGCATTTGTTTGCTGTTTTCTTCGGAGTCTTGGTCTATATAACGTGTAACGGAAAGCGTATATCCAAAAGTTTTTTTTTTTTTAATCTTATATTAATATTTAATTAGCAAGTGACGCAAACTTATAATGATCCTCTTTGAGCGGTAACATGTTGGCTATGATTATAATTCAATGCAAACATTTGGTATGAATTTTCGAGTAATTTATTTTGAGCTGCTACTTTTTATAGAGAGTGTACCTGATGTAGTCTTCTTGCGTTTCGGATGGATAAACCCTTTTCGCTACACCCCGTATATATGTTTTTATTTATTAAATAGTTAAGTCATCTGCAGGGCTATTTTAAAACGTCGGATTCGATATCGAAAACGGATTCAAAACTTTCCGAGCCGAATTTCAGCAATTACTATTTAAATTTCCAAAACTTTTCGATGAATCCAATTGATATTTCAGTAAAGAAATATCAAAAATATTCGAATTCGGAAATTAAAATAGCAAAAATCGGCGCAGTAGTTTTTGAATCCGTTTCCGATATCGAATCCGAGCACTTTAAAATAGCCCTGCTGGTTCCCGTACAAGCTTGGCTTAAGATCAGATGGCCGTGTATGCGGGATTCATTAACCATCTATTTGACGAATAGTAAACCAGGATATTTTTTAATAAGTTTGATAATATAATTTGTCCCATACATAATTTAATTTAAATAGCCATTCTGATAACTATAAAATTATATAAATATTTATGAATTCAATACTGTACTTATGAAGCAATTTATTTTTTGGTATAATAATTATGTTTCTCTTTATTTGTAATATGTTTTTAGTTAACAATATAAAAAAGTAAGTTTTATAACATTGCCAATTTTTGTCGACAATCCTAATAATTTGATGGTCGCTTCGGTCCCTTAAACCTGTCCTTTAGAGACTTTTTCCATTCTATTTTTTTTCATAAAGTTAATTGAATGCATTTCAACTATGTGTTATTTGTTGTATTTCGAATTTTATAAAAACCCTTTAAATTAGACTTTAGTGGTGTGCAATAACGCGCATTCTTGTTCAAACTTAAGAGATTTATCAGCGTGTAACGGTTGACCGAGACAATATTTAAGGTAGAAGAACAGTAGAATTAGCTCAAAATTAAGCAACATTTTACATTAATTGTGGTACTAATGATTTTTGGCATATCGATAGAGTTATGTATGGATATGATTACCTTAAATTCGCAACCGATTTGGAAGTAGTATTTCAATGTATTCAAAATGTATTATTACATGTGGGTTGTTTAGTGATTTTAGTATGAACGTTTTTCACGTTAACTTCAATGTTCTTTTTAAACGACTTAAAAAAAAGGAGGAGGTTCTCAATTCGGTTGTAAGTTTTTTATGTTTGTTACCTCATAACTCCGTCATTTATAAACCGATTTGGATTTTTTTTTTGTCTGGAAGGGTACACTTCCCGTTTGGTGGTCCCATTGTCATCAAATCAGGATTTGAATACTTTTTAGTGTACTTTGAAATCGGTTTTTTGTAAAACAGTCCAATTATTTTCTAAAACTATTGAGAGGAGTTCCTATATGTTCTGAAAGTATTATTTCGCTCTGCCGTTACATGGGGTATATTACGCAAATGTACTTACAGATAAAAAGAATGTGGGTTGTGTGAGCCGTCTGGCGCATGAACAGATCTCAAGACGCACATTCAGTTGTGTATCTAATCTCAAGTAAGCCTATTTAAAATACATTCACATAACTATGCAGGAAAACATATAATGAGCAATTAACTGTATATTGTTATGAATAAGAGCATCACCGTCTTCATAATAAGCCATTCTAGGTTATAATCATGTATTGGTATGCGTGAACTGATTTACAATTGTATCATAAACATAATAATCAACTTTTTTCAATGAGGTTTTCTATACGATTAATATTTTATTTCTTGGCATTATATATTTAAATCTACTACGAATGGTCATTTATTATGGATACTTTAAACAATCGTATAACTATAACTGTATATTTAGGTAGTTGGATAAACATTTTGACCGATTTTGTAGCTCAAGTGTACCTACCGAGTAAAAACTAATGTCTACACCGTTAGCCTTTCTGGCGATCCGACATGATGTCAATATGTATAGACGCTCTCGTGTTCCGCAAGTATTTTAAATGTGTTATTAATTTATGAGTAGAGTAACGTATGATAATAATGTTTATCTGTTATTAAAAGTTGTATTAAAAAAATCACTAACCCTTCTTCTTAGCTGTGCGGCGCGTTGTGAAGCGTCGCGACGCACAGAACGCAAAGCGACGCACTGGCCCGCTAGAACGAAGCCTAGCGTTTTGTAGTGATCATAGATACTGTATAGTTTTGATGTTTTATCGGTAACTCGGTGACGATAAGAAGCCTTTGTTGTGCATCTTATGTATACCATATTAAAAACGATAGGGACATTCACTTGACATGTGTACAATGTTTGCTAAGAAACGCACATAAGAAAAGGCATTATAGTCTGGAAATAAAATCTTGATTCTGTCACTAAATATGTTTTCATTTATTTAAGTACCCTTAAAATTACACTATAAATTTAAGTCTCATACCCTTCTGCCAAGGTACGTATTCCCTTGAACAACTTCAGCCCATAATGGAGCTGTTTTACTTCGTGATAGCTCAGAGTATATAAATACTACGTACGTGATAGTCAATAAAGTTGAAGATTGTGCATCGTAACGATATGGTAATTATAGGTAGGTTATGGCTGACTCTTTTGCAAAAGCGTTTTGTTTATCATATACGATTAATATGCTGTGCTTATATTGGATGGACTTTGAATAAATAATAGCATATAGTGCCACAAGCTTATCTGGCCCGGTAAGAGAGTCGCTGTTATCGCAATTGGTGGAGAAAACAACCAATGAACGTATTGTTTATAATTATCTTTGACCAATAGCGATTGACATTACGAAATGGCGTCGTTAGTTCCTCTTTTAACCACCGGCTCAGATAAGTTTGTACAACTATACAATATATGTATGTTTTTATACGAACGACATATTGCTATACAACATACCTACTTGTTTATTTACTAAACTACATACAAATTAAAATTATATATACATGGAAAGAATTATAAATAAAAAAACTGTATGTTTTACTTGTTGCTATGTGTGAAATAAAACTCAAATTCATTTCAATTTAATAAACATTTTATTGTTATAGTTTGGTTAAAACTTATCCTAAAGTTGTTTACATATCACAAAAATAAATTCATAACCGCAGCAGCTTAGAATAACCACATTGGTCCAAAATAGTTTAAAATACATTTCTCAAGACATGTTTATTTACAAATTTGTTCGAGATAAACAAAATACATAAAATAACCAGCTAGACTGACGTCTCTGGTTGCTAGTGGCCCAATAGCTATAGCGCAAATCAATGGGGGCGCGAGAGGACAAAAGCAGAGGGCATCGCTGGGCAGAATATCATGATATTTTTTACGATTGCTAAGGACATAAAATAGAATAAGGAACAATTTTATGAAAAGAAAAATATGCTTACAAATGTTCTTTTTTTAATTCGGTATTAGCGTGTCACAGATACCAAAAATTTACTGGCTGAAAATATCCTATATGTTCCTATTTTCACTTTTATTGGTATTTTAATGCAAATGATATGGCGTCTGTTGCACTAGTTATAATTTTTTGAATATGTACAAGTATTAATTAACGTCAAATTTATCAACTTTATTTATTAACAATTTGTGTGGACAATGACTCTTAGCGTCATAGGATTAAAGACTGAATTGGAAGTCTACTTTTACAATCACTTTCATGGACCATCAAATAAATATTTCATGACACGACTCTCTCAGCAGAACTCAGTCTTAGCTCCAAAATAAAATAACTGCTCTTAGATATAACTAGGCTGTCTCTGGATTCCTTCGATCTATTCCTAAAGATTTCCTATTCAGGTTGCAGCTGCTGCGATTTAGAACATTGAATAGCGAGAGCAGTAACATGTCTATAAGTTAAGTACAGCACGTAGACTATACGTAATTATAATATTATTATTTATCTTAATACAATGAGAGTCCTCTATTCCATCTAGTTTATTTTTCGTCTGTTGGAAACTTATTTGCTTTGCTCGTGTGATTTTTACTGTCTGCAAATATATTTGTTTGTTAATATACTTACAGTTTAATACTTTTTGCGAATCTTGTTTTGTGTGGACATTTTATCTATTTAGTTTCATTTATCAGACATGCATTTAAAGATTAAAACGAGGCAATAAAATTAGGAAAGAAATCTAATAAATATAAAAAATATAGTTATGTAAATGTTAAATGAGGGTAAAAAATTGGCGAATTCGCTAAAAACGTAAATAATTGTAAAGTACATAAAGTCAAAAATCCATAAATCAGGGTTTACAGCAGAAAGAAATGACAAAGGCAGTATACTACTTTTTTTTAAATAAAATTTTGCATCGGCATTAAATTTCTATTGAAATACGCCATTTTTTTATTCCATAGATTTACACCAAAGGTCTGTAAGCATAGTAAAAGTAGGTTTCAAAATTCTGGTCAAAGTCATATACAGTAGTACCCAACTAATATGGCTTACCGATGTACCTGCGCAGAAGACACATTTTCAAAGCGCGGGAAATGCTATTAGTCGGCAGCTGCCGCCATGTGTGCGAAGGGGCGTGACTTGCGAATGAGACTGAACTAACAGCAGCAGTGTATTATGAACCTTATAGTAGTGATCTAAGGTTGATTGTAAGTTTTAAGCATTCTTTCGTAAATCTTCGGACCATACTTTCTTTTCTGTGCGAACGAAGATTCACGACGCGCCTTATTAGTTGGGTACTACTGTACCTACATACTTTTCATGTAAATCTTGGAAATATTGTAACTATAAATACGCTTAATACCTATAACGACAGGCTGACTTATGCGACTTCGAAATGTTTTTTAAACTGTACCATACTTAATTGTTCTTGATTTGAGGTAGGTCTCCTTCTCTCGCCTCATCTACTCAGCTAATATGATTCCACACCGTAATTTCTATATTAGCTGTCGCATAAGCCCACTGTACATAATTTATGACTAGATTATTATCTTAATACAAGATATCATAACAATAGGTAATTAAAAACTTAATTTACTGTCTAATTTTAGAACAGATGATTTCATTTTGCCAAAAGAAATTTTGAGATCATTTAATTTTAAAAACTGCATAAAAACGCTTCTGTAAAATAATTTAAATAGAAACATAAATCTTAACTAAAATGTGCGTATCTAATACAATTTTGGTATAGAATGTATCTTACATGGTTCTTACTGACTCTAACATCGATTTGATAGATATGAAGTATTTACATTGATCGATATGGTAACGTTCTGCAGACTGAATGTGACCTAAGTTATTTGCTTTGCGTGAATTATTAACCATTCAGAAACTGCGAAATTTGAGACCCACAACATTTATTTCAATTTCGGTGATGTCTTGGTCTTCACGTTCATGATCATAATTTTAGAGTTTCTGTGGTGAAATACCACTTCAAAGATTATAAACTCGTAACCACAGATATACATCTAAATAGACGCCGCGAGTGTACTTCGCGTGTCTAAATCTGTGCAAAAATAGAGCACAATGTTGTTCTTTTGAGACTGTTTCGCGCGGACAGGGAACTCGCATAAGGCTGCATGTTCTCCAGAGATGTGTGGCGAGGGTTAAATTTAGCTGACAAATAGTATAGCTTCATTTTCACGTTAAAAATAATGCCAGTCTAACTAAATCAATCTTGTGACATTATGGTAGGTCAAAAAAAGATACACGGTGGTTTTCATACGGATGGAGGAACTTGCGTTATCTATTTAGATTTATGTGTGTGCTCGTAACTAATGTCTTGCCCAATGTAATTCCAGCCGATGCTATACAGGGTGTACATTTGAGACGGATCAGTAAGGGCAAGCTACCTTATATTATTATCTTTACGATAGCAATGAATGTATGTGTTTTTTTTTGATTTGCGTAATTTCTAGTATACCCTTATTGCCTGTCCAGAAGGCTTTAAAATACGCGCGTATTTTTACTCGCGCGATGTTTGTGGACGCAATGTATGCAATGGGCTCCCAGTATCTCGCCGTACGCGCGTAATGCATTTGCGCGAGTGAATCGCCGCGAAATCGCTCCTTCTGGATAGGGTCTTAACTTGACACCATATACCATTTTGATACTTGTCAGAGAGAATTCAAATTCATTTATTAAATGAAGTTATCAATAACTCAAAGAGTAAGGAATAGCCTCATAACACCATATTCGCGTGGTGAATATGGCGCATTCTCATTGCTCATTCTCGCAAAGGGTTTCCTTTCAATCTGACTGTGCTCTATGGTAATCTACAAACTGACTGACGGTCTCAGGAGCCAAGTATATTTTTGATAATTTCTCTTCGTACGCTAATGATTGAAGATTAAGTATGTGGTTTGTTTCTGTACCAGGGTGCCAAGATGGTTGATAAAAGTCATGATTTTCATAGCATATGTACCTGTAATTTTGGTATAGGTATAATAATACCTTTTGTATATACTGTGCCAGGTACGGTATACCGTACAAGCGATATCATACTAGGTGGTTTTAAAAAAAAACTATACAAGATTTTGCCAGTTACAAAAATAAAGAAAACAACTAACCTACAGATTAAAAACTTACCGTTTCTTTAATTACATAATACGTATTATTCAATGTTTCAGTATTTGTAACGCTGTTAGCATACCTTGTTATTAACAATTTTATAATACTTTATTCTATTCCAGCAGTTCAGTACTGAGCGACTGACATCACGCCTTATCCAACAAGTTATTTATTAAACAACAACAACATTTTACGAATAAGGCCTATCCTGCAATTATTATATTTTTATTACCCAAAATTACCCCGCCAGTGGATAATACCTATAAGACAGATATCAATAATCCGTGGCGGAATATCTACGATCATATCTCAAAAGATCGACTATAGCGGAATTAAAAAATAAGTAGTAACAAAAAAGGCTCGTTATGCGTATTATACGTAAGATATGTACAAGATACACAATTTGATGTAAAAATGTCAGTTCTTCGCTGCTGAACATACCTAATTATCTAACAAGCGAAATGAGATCATATATTCATTAATCAGTAACGTTCAAAATAATTTATTTTGTGAAATCTATGTAAGTACGCAGATGCAAAAATATCGAAGATGGTTTGTACAAAGATTGAACGGCGTTAGAATAGATGCAAAATAATGTGTGCTCTACTGTGACATGCCTTAAGGTAGGTATTTGGTTCCATTACTAAACTTGTCAAAACCGTGATTGTACTGATAAATACATGTAGAACTATACAACATAATGGTATAAAACTATAGTTAAACGATACATTAAGAACCTCGTATCCATAAACATTACTTGAAGCCTACAGTTTAAAATTATATAAAAAGAGTGGTTACAGGAATTGAGACACTGTTACTACAGCATTGAACAGCTTTTTGGTTTATGAATACGAGTGCTGCCTTTAAAGATACAAGAAACACACACAATAGTGTCAGGGACGTGTTTCGTCAAGGGCACTAAAATATATCGGTATATTTTTAGGCTGTCCCTGCTACTCCACTGCTATCTGGGGGCCTACCCCCATCTTTTACAAAACAACCTTATTGCAATACTGTTTTGTTTCCAGCATATAATAACCTTATTTATATTCGTACCATGACCTCTACCAAACACTATTGTTATATGATTGTTATATTCCTGCTAAGAACGAATGATTTTTGAGAATTTGTCTATGGGCTCATTAAAGATGAAAAGAAATAACGCTATGGGCCTAAGCAACTTTCTCTCTCTTAACAATTCTCATCTCTGTCACTCATCCATACTCTCTCGCTCTTTCAAACAACCTTATTCTTCTTTTCGTACCATGATGTCCCTAAAACAAGCTTATTTTATGCATGAAAACAACCTTGTTTATTTACCATAATGGTTCATTCAATTCGTACCATGAGCTATTTTTTATAAGCTTCTGACAATTAACATTATTGTTTTAATGTCAAATTTAGCAATCTTATATACGTTGTATTTACAAGCTGAAAATAACATTGTTCTCCAAATTTATATTATAAAAATCTATTATAGTGTCATATAAAGTAATTATATCGAATTTATTTACTTATAGAATGAATATATCGGGATTGCGAGATTAGGTATCATCCCAAAATAATATAACCGATTGTTTATAAAGTTTTTAATTGCACTTGTCGTTCACTACACAACTATGCATCTACGTTAGTAATATCGATCCCTCGACCCTTAGCTTTAAGATTTATTTAGATAAAGCGGAGCTTTAAATAGCGTGTTTATATATTTAGTGACTTTTCATTTAGGTACCACCCACTATTAATATCCTGTTTTCATTATAACCAACGTACATCGAATAACCCCAGATTAATCCATAAAGTTAACTTTCCTGCAGTGTTAGTACACAGAGTAGTCCCTGTGTTCCTGGAATCCAAACTACCTAGATTCTCTGGCAAATTTTCTAAAATTGGTCGTAACCTACATTAGCCTGGATGGAATATATTATTGTCAACAGACGGACAGACGACAGACTTATAATAATCTATAAAGATAATCATTTTAACCATCTAATGTAGTAAAATATTAATTAAGTATTATATATTTGTATTGAAAACTCAACTCACAACAATCTGCTATACTGTTGCAGAGCAGATGTAACCGTGCGGGAAATTCTAAAATACACATCCATTGGACCTAACTTTCTGTAGCCTTTGTGGCTGTGGATAGAACCGTGGGGGTCTGAAGCTCGCTGATTTGCTCACACATTATCGTCAAAACCTCGGCAAACCGGTTGGCTTTTTGTGACAACGCATTAGCTTGGCTATCCAAAGAGGAAACACTGCCAATAACGAGCTTGAACCTGGAACCTTGTCGATGATCGACAACAGCGGCAAATATTTATATACCTACATACACATAATATGTTTAATTCCAAGACCTGCAACTACAGTAGGATTCCCGTCAATAACACAATGAATAAAAACACGAAAGTATTATGTACCTACATTCTTTATTCACATAAGTTTAATGAGAGTAAGATAATTATACACAATATAAGTATGGCATTAAACAATCTTGCAGATACAGATTCAAACTTTATTTCAGCGTTTATAGGTTCTTAGACTTCACTTCAGACCAGCCTCTCCATATCTACGTACACTTTTTTGAGAGTACTCCTTCGCTTGTAGATATCGATTGAAGGCGGTATTTTTGGTCTGTTTGTATTTAACCATTTCTACCTGCTGACTGGATCTCTGGCGAACTCTTCGGCTACAACTCTACAAAATGAATTGCAACATTTGTGCAACTTACAAATGTTTATAACCATGACATCTTAAATTTCATGCACTGAATATTACTGTCGAATATACTATTAAGATGTTTCCATATTGATTGCACTTTGTTTGTTATTAAATTACATAAACAAATGTATTAATAAAATAATAACTAAATATCTTGGATATCTTTATAAGACATTTGAGTATGACAAGAATGACAGGTAAATATTTTGTTCCGATTCATTTCATTTGATAATCTAGAGTCGGCAGTCTATATATTTTTTCAATTAATTTCCTTACTCTTCATAATAAAATTTTAAAATATTTGTATGCATTTTATAGAAATTACTCGAAAATATTTTATTCTTTTAGTTACTTATACTTTACAATTAGTTTAATTTAATACTTTGCTAAAAGATGAAGAACCTCAAATCATTTCGGTCCAACGTGTGAAAGAAATGGCACTATACAGTTAATATATCGTTATTTCTTTTTATCTTTTATCAGGTTGTAGCAAGCCATAGACAAATTCTTACAAATCATTCATTCTTTCTCGGCACTTAGCAATGTTATATCAATGTTGAACGATTGAGCTCATGGTACGAATCAAAGTAATATTATTATAAGGTGAAAACAAAACAGTCTGGCAATAAGGTTATTTTGTGAGAGAAGATGATGGCCCTATAGGATAGAACGGGACAAAAAAAATACTTGTCAATTGTGACGCACGAATTTTGAAACTCAATGTGCCCTGTTGCTGTTGCACTACATATTTTGAAATAATACAAATATTTATTTTATGTATATCGACTTTTATATTACTTGAATTAATATTACTTAGGTCAATATGAAAACAAGGCAAGGGGCCGACGTTCAATAGTGATATTCAGTGAATGAAATTTAATATGGCATGGTTACAAACAGAAGTAATTCAAGTATTATTTTATTCATTTTGCAGTGAAGAATTCGCCGGAATTCAAAGTAACTACTCTAAGAAATGTGCTGGAGAGAAATAGGTACCTAATCCTCAACTAGCAAAGCAATGGAGCACTTCTTGGTCATTACAAAAACTGAGACAAAGTTCATACATAAATATATACCTAGGGAGGTTTATATTTATGTATGGCACTTCAGTCTTAATACCTATAGTCTAGGCAGGTACCTATTGTCTTTAAATTATATAAATAAAGAATTTACCACAGGAATCAACACATATTTTTATTTATTACCTTTTGTCAGGAATGCTACTGTAGTTGCAGGTCATACAATGAAACATTATGTGTATTTAGGTATATAAACGTTTATGAATACAGTACAATCACAGTAAAGCTTAATCTATACGATATTAAATATTTACAACAAATAAATGAAATACAATCTAGCACTCGTATATAAATTTTCCTCTAGGCTGCCGTAGATTATCGGCAAGGTTCCCAACAGGCTAGCCAACCTAATGCGCGAAAAAGCTCCCCGCCCGAGGCCTCGATTATTTTGGTGACAATATGCGAGCCACTCGGTGAGCTTCAAACCCATACGGTCGTATGGTTTCGATAGCAAATGGCATTTTGGTCCATTGCATGCGAAAGTGTTGATTCCTCACGTAGCATAGATGCATACCACGTCGCTTTCGTGTATCTATTATTGGCTTCTTTGGTATTTGCTTCCAAAAACACAAATAGTTCATATTCATTTGCCATCTTGAAATGCTAGATGGCAAAAGCTAGAAGGCTAGAGATACACAATTAATTCGGTAAGTTAAATAAATACGATCTACTGACTTTATATCACTATAATAATAGATATTTTTATCATAAATTTGGATAATTCGTCGCGTATATAATGTTATATTTTGATTGATATATGCAATTGACATAAAAACCATAATGCTAGTTGTCAAAAGACACATCATGGTACGATTTGAATGAACGATTAGAGGTGACGTCATCAAACCTGCTAACAAAACAATATTGTTTTATGCCTATAATAAGCTTATTTTTAAGGATGTCATGGTACGAAAACGCAAAATAAGGTTATTTTAACCTTGTTTTAAGAGCTTGTGGTAGGCCCCCAGATGTAACTTTATTATTTAATAATGACAAATCAGAGTGCAGCCCAAACAATATTATTAAATAGGTAGATTTAGATATTAGATAAGTAATTATTTTAAAATATCACATTTTGTGAGAATACCTTACAATATTAGTTTCGAAAATACACATTTTCTATAAATTATTATTATATAAAAAATAATTAAGAATAATCAACTTAATGAAAATAAGGATGTATGTATACTGAAGTTATTTCACGTTTGTGTTTTCTTTACTCACACACAATTCAATTCAATCACAATCAAATGTACTCCAATCACTAATTTATTTAGATGAGAGGTATATTAAATAATGATTTTGTTCGTGACTGAAGAGTGACTTTAGATGTGACTTAGAGCACAGGGGGCCTACCACAAGCTCTTAAAACAAGGTTAAAATAACCTTATTTGTGCTTTGTCCTGTTTTGACGTTGGATGACAAAGAGGGACAAAAGTCAAATAAGGTTATTTTAACCTTGTTTTAAGAGCTTGTGGTAGGCCCCCAGGTTGTTGGTATTTCTTGGTGATATCAATTTTATTCCTACCCGTAGCAGGACTAGTAGTCGTAAAAAAACATAACTAGAACTTAAATTACTCGAACTATTAACCCCCTTACTCATAAAACGTTATTTAACTAATATACTGTTTAAATGGTCACGTAAATAACGTCACTATTGTCATTGTCAAATAATGTGACATTATTTACGTGACCATGTAAACAGTATATAAGTTAAATAGCGCTTTATGAGTAAGGTGGTTAAAGTAAAGCCTTTTGTAAAAGTAAATAACAATTGAATCTTTAACAATAACGCACATTTTTTTTAAATAATACTGCATTTTCCGATTATTTTAATTCAGTAAATAATGGTATTTATATGATATTACAATTCAAAATCTAATAAACTATTTAGAACTTTCATAATAATTATTAACATAAGGCAAACTACAATAGTGTAAGTAGATCCAAAATATATATTTGATACTAACAGGAAGTATGAAAAACACAATAAAAATCCAGTCAATAACTTGTATAAAATGGATAATAACATACAAAAAGGTAAAGTTTATCTCAAAAATTAGGTATCACGAAATGTTTGAATAAAAATATCGTAGTTGACTCTATTATTTTAAAAGAAGTGTCGATTTAAAATATTGACTGGATTATTTGGAAGTTAGAATGCTTTTGATATGTTTAGGTATGTTTTAAAAATGATTAATTTTGAATTTTAATCAAGTACCCCGGCATTCGATATTTGTGTCGAATGATATAAGCACCGACCCTTACATTTAGCAATAAATAATTATACAGTTTTTTATACGAAGTATATCGCAATAGTAAAGTTATAACAAGTATACAACTTTTTTTTTATATTAACTAAACTTAAACCAAAATAATGTAGAGAATAAAAATATCTCAGTCATAAATTTCATACTTAATAAATTATACCGGGTGTTGTTCTGCATTTGTGCCATATTTAAGGAGGTTGATATTTACCTTGTATAGAACACTAATCAATTATAAAATCATGCTCGTAAAATTAAATATTATTTTCAAAGTTTTGTAAAAATAAAAATCTCGCTATGTTTGACGATGTTTTATAAAGATTTATAAGATATAGATTGGTGACCGCTGCGCAGCGGCCCGGTTTCTCCCCTCGCCCCGGATCGCAGACCTATTCTGTGCAGTTATGAAGTCTTATTCTGATTTGACGTTAATCATAAATCTTCAATAATTGTTTACTTATCAAGCCCAGAATTAATTACCTATTTTATAATAACTAAATAAATCATTTACTATTGGTTCTGTAAATATGGCACGAATGCAAAACAACATCCTGTATAATAATAAAGAAAGCAGTATATATAAATATAGACTCGATAGAGACTATACTTATATCGACCAGAGATATATACTCAGCTTTAGGCAGATTTAGGTCTTGATTACATTCCAATCATAAGTTCCGAGCCAGTAAAATAATCAACAGGAATGAAACATGGACACCCCTTCAAGACGATGTCAAGATGCTATGTAATTTACGGCGCTGATTAGCCGATCACGGTATTTATATTCATAGTTGCAGATTAATGATTTTGGAATGCAATTTTTGGAATCGCACTTATTGCGTTTATTGTGAAATATTGTAGGAATATGATCTTGAAGAAGAGTGGTTACTGACAGTGCTTAGATCTCCCATGTTTCGTATGTGGAGTCTGGATACGCCCAGGGAGGACGGCTTGAAGTGTGCGAAGTAGTGCTATTTGTTCGTTCGTTGAAACTGTAAACATAATTTGATGATTTTATACATTACATAGCGGGCCATCCACTAACGTTCTTTCTTTACAACTTGTCCTGTCGTACAATATATAGGGAAACGCGAAAGGATAGAATAAACCCGTGGGGGCCACTAACTAAACAATAATCTTACATTCTTTCCTATGACTTTATCATGACACGCCAGTCCGACAGAATAAACAATCCTTCGATCACCGTCCACACATAAAGTATTCCTGTCAGATTGGATCTTGTCAGTCAAATCCGATCAAAATTAAAGATATGTTAGTGGATGGTCACAATCCTGTTATTTCTTCAGAATTGTTGACTTTTATGAGTAATGCCCATCATTTTGTATTACTTATCATTAAGGAATATTTTCATTTCGCTCAATCGTGTGGGAAATATAAACGGGCACTAACCTACTCAGTTATCGCGACGCCATTCGCGACAGGAGAGAACCAGGGATTTTAGGGGAAGAGAGAACCCGCTATTATGTAAATTATCTGGTCTTCCTGGGATGAAAACTCTTGTACCTTGGATCCCAAATGTCAATATTGTTGCGAATGTTTGGCCGTGTAATGGTAAATATAGTTACACTAGTTGCGCCCCGCGGTTTCGCCTTCCCGAGGGTTATATTGATTTCCCGGGATAAAAGGTATCAAAATTCAATTCAAAATTCAAAATCATTTATTCAAATAGACCTTCGCAGGCACTTTTGAAAAGTCTGACTCTAATACTCTAATACCGGTTCGGAAGTTTGCATTTGCTGAGTGTTATCCTATGTGTTAATCCAGAACATATTCTATCTGTGTGCCAAATTTCATACAAATCCGTTGAGTTATTGAAGCGTGATTGAGGTTCAAACATCCAAACTCACAAACTTTCGCATTTATAATATTAGTGAGATTTCTGAGATTTTACTAAACTCAGAGGTGTGGGCGGGTAATTGAAATATGTATGTGTTGAATACAAAGATACGTTTATTGTTCGGTAGTTATATATTAACTTTCCAACGTGTGACTCTAGCATTAGTCCGGACCGTTTAGTGTCAATTAACTAATGATAACTATTGCATTTTCGCTGACCAGTGAAATATATTGTCATGAAATAAACCAGCTATTATATAATTTTGTTGCAATGACTTTCAAATCATTTGCGAATAGAAACCGGCTCAATAAAGCGGATTTATGATTACTTTTTTACGCTCTGGTAACTGCAAACGCAAATAGTGCTTCATACAAAATGGAACCATTTCCTATTTTGAAATATTTTTACCGATCAAAGCTTTCTTTAATCCACCGCACAAAATAAATTATGTAAAATCTTCTCAAAGTCACTAGAAGATGAATTATATACTCGAAAGTAAGTAAGTAAAGTAAGTAAAAAGAGAGAAAAGTAAAGGGAGTGTTAGGTGCATGGTATTTTAGTTTTCTGAAGGCGAAGGCACCTTACCGTGTCTCCACTTGCTTGTACGCTGTTCCGTTTGTGGTCGTCCGTTGTTGCGATGAGCTGGTGGACTGTACAGGCTCCAGTTCAGTTACGTGCCAAGATAGGAGAGGATCGGAGAACCTGAAATAATGGTTTATAATGCTATAAAAATTACATATGCTGCATTGTTAGCTCAAATTAGTTATTGCTAGATACCGTTATATTGTTCTAATGTATTTATTGCGCTTGTTGTTTCGCAGAAGATAATTATACCTTACTGGTGTAATGATTAAAAGATATTGGTAAATAAGTATCAAGTGTGTAAAACGCCTAAGCTATACAAAAGCCAAACGATACACTTTTCGAATGTTATGTTGGTTTTGTATGCAGCAGTCTCGATTATAGTAATATTCCATACAATATAAATTTCCCCCAAAGAGTCAACGCTGACAGAAACTGGATATTATCTCGAATTACTGATATAGTCACGAATGAATCACACCCTTGGCCTGCGTAAATCATAATGGCTAGATGACTGAACAATTATATTGGGTCCGTGATTAAAATTATCAAAAAATATTAGAAACGCATTTTTATTTTGTCAAAAAAATCGAAGATATCGTGTGTTGAAGTTCGTGACATCACATTATAGTGCACTTTTTATTAAAAGTGACGTCACCACTCCCGAAACTGCCGTGCTTTCTTCGTAAATTTTTTATGATTTCGTAAAACAACAAATACGTGTCCAATATTTTTTGATAAATCAAACTGAGACGGATAAATTATAATTTTTTGTACCCAGGAATCATCCCTGTACTTTATTACGAAACTGACATCTCATAGTGTGGATATTCTGAAAAAGTGTAATCATCATTTTAGTACTTACTGGTCGAAGTTGCCGTACAGTCCATTGTTACCATCTCCCTCGAAGATATTCCGGTCACCAACGGGGCGGTTTTGACGCGGCGATGGTGGTGGAATCGTGGTACGGTCCAGTGGGTTCGGTGGTGGTGGCTCAACCATTGGCATTGCTGCTGGATTCGTTTCCAGCAATGAGTGCTTAATGCCGTACTTGAAGTACATTATTAAACCTGGGAAAGTAAAATTTTACTCTGAACTTCGTTATCATTGTTTCCCTGACTTGTGAAGCTACGTATACGAAGTAACCCATCAAAAACATATTGTAAGAAATGCCAAAACCTCGCAACACAGTCAATCCACCGCAGAATGTTGTGAATATTATGAAGATTTTAGTTAGCATCTATGTAAGCTCATATTTAACCACTTTATCGTAAATTGTTATTTAATTAGATACCTACCAACATTTATAATGGCCGTATTAATATTAGACATCTTTACTTCTATAATGACTTGGGAATCGGCTGTGCTTACTGCTCGACTTGGCGGTACGGTATAGGTAATTCAAGATGAAATAAGTTGTCTTAATCCATGTAATGGGCTGCATGTAATGTCTTCCATTAGTATTATAATATAAGCATATAACAATGATCTACTTTTAATATTTTATACACATTATAAACTATAATTAACCACTATTTACAAGAAATATTCAAAATACAATCAATAAAGGAATCTTTTACTGCTGAACATTGATATGTTGGCAGCGATTCCTCTTTGGATGGCCAAGCTAATGCGTTGGTGCAAGAAAACTCTCCTTCCACCAGTCTCCGGAGGCCGCGACCTAATAAAAATCAAGCGCTCGTGGTGTAGCATGATAAACCGTTCTTAATCGATCGGCATGTTAAGCTACCACCATCGTTATCGGTACCTGGATGGGTGACCGCCTAGTGGTATTTCAAATCGAGCGTTTCCGTGCTTCGGAAGGCACGTAAAGCCGTTGGTCCCGGTTATCACTCTTTCTTTCTAACTATTACGCAAAGAAGTACTCACAACCCCTCGCCAATTTATTGTCAGGCTGATTTGGTGGTAGATTCGACTGTATTGTATGTACTTGTGATTGTCACTAAGTCGTAGCAAACAAGCGTAGTGTAGTAGCCTTCTAAGCGGCTTGTTAACTACCAACAGTAGGTTGACCACTAGCATACCTCCACCGATCCGAAGTGGGCACCCGCGGTGGAGTATCTGCCCATTCCCGCCCATACACATTTGTGTGCAGGAGGCCTGTGCTCAGCAGTGGGACATTATAGGCTGATGATGACGATGAATAAAACTCAGGCGTAGGTATAAGAGAGTCGAGACTAGAGAGAGTCTATTAAAATCTATATTATAGTTATATTAATCAACTAACCCAAAGTCATCCAAACAGTGAACCTGATAAGAGTCAAGATCGACAGATTCAGGATCAGGTAGATGTTGACGGTGATAGCGATTGTCGGCACGAATGGGAGTCCAGGGGTTGTGTACACCAGGGCCACGCTAAAAACCAAACGATCAACAACTAAAGAACTCCGTTGATTTTATTTTTTTATCCCAGTTTTGTTACTTACATAAATAATTAAAACCATACTCAGGACACACAGACATGTTCATACACACAGAAGTGGGAACCCATGACCTGAGACGTAACAGGTCTCGCCAACCACTCCAACAAGCCCATTAAATGATTTTTTTATACGAACAAGTCGGTAAACAGGGATACGGCCCGCCTGATGGTAAGCGGTTACCGTAGCCATATGGACGCTTGCAACACACAGTACATCACTCATGCGTTACCAACATTTCTCTCGCTATATAAAGCTCAAATAAGCTATTCTTCTAAGTGCCGATTTATCCAACGTCAGATATAAAATTAACAAAAATGACCCTACTCCGTTTCCAAATAATATATTATTATGCAAATTAGCAATTTTAGGTAAATTCTGATATAGATTTGTTAAAATATTTAAAACAAAGTGAAGGTGACATTTCTGTTAAAAGTGTTTCCAATTTTACATACAGCGATGAACCTTCGATTCTAGAGTAAAAAGTTAGGTGTTAAACTTATTATCTGCACCTAAAACCTACAATTTGATGAACGCAGTAGGTCTAGGTCGTTTCTCTTTACCGTGCACCCTGCTAATCGCATACAGCTGAAACTGTAAAGTTCTTAATTAGACTCCGAACTCCCTACGTTGGATAATACCCCTGCTGCATTAACTGCATTAGGATTCTTTAATCCGTCCCTGGGGCTTAAGGACGCCCTAGAGCACCTTCAGAGGTAAGGAAAAAATTATCCTTACCGAGGATTCATTTTGAATGCTATTCAATTTCCTGGATGATGGATGAAACCAATATCTCTCTAATTACACAGAACTATAATTGACAATCTGCTCTATACTAGTATAAAAAGTGGAAGAGTCTTTTTTGTTTGTTTGTTTAAACGGGCTAATCTCTGGAACAGCCAGACGGATTCCAAAAATATTTCATTAAAAGGAAGCTATTTTATCCCGGGAACGCGGGGAACAGTTAGTTTTGTTATATAAGAAGATGACATACCGGTTCTGAGGTTTCCTTGTGATGAGAATCAGGATTACAAGTATGCTGAGGAACAACAGGATCATGACGACGTTGGTGAAGGTGGAATTGCCAGGGTCGCCGTACGCAGCGAACATGTCGAAAATGATGATCAGCACATACATTACTCCAACTGCCTTTATGACAAAATATCCTGTGGAAAAATCATTGAATCAATTCGTTCGGCCTTAAACTATAATTACATTAACATGTTTAACCTTTTGTGATTAGTTAACAGTGGGTTCAAGGACCTTTCCATAATAATTTTACACGACAACAATTATAAGACAATTGCCGGATGCTTATCATAGGTAATTATGATCATTATCATAGGTAATTATGATCATTATCATAGGTAATTATGATCATTATCAAAGGTAAACGTTTGGGGATTAAAATTGTATAGCCTTAAGAATAAAATGTAGAAGTATATTTCAATATTCGCATTATAGTATCGCCACAGCCGTAATTCAACAAAACTAAAACAGTAGAACAATAAAGTAATCTTAAATTGAATATTCAATAAATCGAGCGGTATAAACATGGAAGTCGCGTGACAATAAAGAGAAATATCCGTGCGTGAAAACATAAAGTGTTGTTATAAAAACTAAGCTATTTAATCAACTCCACTATAAAAGCGACTGGAGACTAAAATAAATACAAATACTTGCCGCTGCTCTCGGTCGCTGGGCCGCAATCAACCCAGGGGAACAGTCCGGGACACAAGTAGGATTGGGTTTGCATGTGTCGGTAGATGGCACTGAAGAATCTTCCAAATCGAGTAGTGCTCCCTGAACAACCACCAGGCACTGCTCCTGATTGATGACAAAAATTTCCCAAAATTTCATGACGTGATATAAATATATTCCGTACAAAATATATCGTATTGATTGAAGTAATCGAGTATGTTTGGATATTCTGATTGCTGCTAGAACTGAAATAATTATGATGATATAGGAAGACGATAATTACTTTCGAACATTCAAAAACAACAGGCACAGTTCCATCATTATAAAATGTATGTTGGTTGATAGGTACCTATTTAGTTCAAAAATATAATAGATCATACATCATACTGAAAAAAATTATCCCAATCGGCCTATACTACGAAAAACGATACACGATAGTCCGATCATCGTTGTCAATCAATTAGCCAATAGAATTGAACAAAATTTACGTCTCGTCAGTTTTGCTGCAATTCTATTGGACAACGATGATCGGACTATCGTATATCGTTTTTCGTAGTAGACCCACTGAAAAGGTAGTTTTGACTACATCGGTTCGGAATACTTTATTTGAGAAGCTGCAAAGTTTAAACACATTGAAACAAAACTGCGCGTTCATAGTTTGAACAACTAAATACATAATACCTAGTCAGTGGCGGCGTAAGGCGTGGGCGACGTGGGCAACCGCCTACGCCCTCGCAATTCAGGGGGCTTCGCTCCCCGGAAATGTATGCATTACTTAAAAGCCGCGAACGCGCCAATTTTTTTTTATTAATATTATAAAGTATGTTTTTATTCAGTTTAGCAAAATTCGTTTGCGTTCTGTCGCCAGACATCCCCGCCACGTGCCGTCAAAAGCTGAGGATTCCCCGTTCTGTTTGTTAACGGCTGTGTATGGATGCGAAAACTGCCCATTTGCCTATGTCAAATAATTAATCTTAGAAGGGAGAGAGCCCCGCAAAATGAATCTTGCCCACATCAAATTTAGGTCTTACGCCGCCGCTGCATCTAGTGTACGATATATCTGTGAATCCATCTATATCGAAACTGCTCACGCATCACATAAGGCGATATCACTCTATATATTCTTATTACTCTATGGGTGAAAAATTTGATGTGTTTATTTTAACTAGGCACTTTTCAGAATATACAGATTATAAAAAGTTTACTCGGAATAAATTGATATTTCGTTTAATTTTAATTCCAGTTTTTTTTATATAGTTGGTCAAAAAAACTACAGTGTTGATGTTTCATAAGTTTATAAAAAAGATTTAAATAATTTTTGACTTACAACCTGAGAATAAAACAAACTTACAAGATATTTTGTCAGTTTATACGTCCATGTTTTTATCACTGAAATATTTTCATTTCTGATAAATCTATATTTTCTTTCGACCCTGCCTGTGTTTTCTTAAATGAGTGTGAGTGTCGTATAAACCTCGAGTTACATTAGCAAGAAAAATAATTGTAAATGGCAAAGTGCTAGAAACCCGCGCACTCTGAATTACCTGGCCAAAACCTGGAAATGAATTTATACGTTAAGGTGAGCGCCATTAATTATCTGTCCAAGAATATTAATATCCGGAGACGTACCTATTCTTAGTTTCCGTTTAGTCAACATTATTAAAACAAGCTTCCTTTCCGTTATTCAATATTTCGCTGCAGTACGAGTTCTGAGAGGAGCTACTGCAACTACATTGTCATCTGTGTAACGAAGCTTTGTTCATCAGAGGTAATAAATTTCGCATAAGCGATTATCGTCAAAAGGCTAAGCATGAATGCATGCATACATTTGCATCTCTTTGATGGAGTGTCTGTTACTGAGCTTAATTACAATACATGACATTATATTGACTGTAATACCTGTTTGCCTGCATATTAAGCATCCACGCTGGAAATCAGAACGTCGATCAAACATTACTAGCAGTAATTAAGTCTCGTATGACTATATAAGTAAATATACAAGTTTATATGTAGGTTCCCGCACTTTCCGCATACGAAATTGGTAGTAAATTAATATTGAATCATGGAACAAAATGCTCTAAATATTTATTTGGTTTATAAACAGTAAAAGCGACAGATATTTTAAAGGAAGATATAGTAGAAAAAGAGCCTAGTAGTAGAAAGCCTATAGTATTATGGGAAATTTATACAATTTTTATATACCTACCAGTAGCGGATTCAGGCATCTACGTCCACTCCTGATAAAGAAGAAGGGTCACGTACGATACAAAATTTACCCAGGCCCGACATGATATAAAACATATAATTCTTCGTTTTTTGTGTTGTTTACCTTCATAAAGCCTACCCTTAGTTGGGTTAAGATAGCTCCTCCAAAACCTAAATCCTGAATCCAACACTGATATATATATACCTACAGAAAACCACGAAACACTCACCGTAAAATTGGTTTTGATTATTAGAGTTGACCAAAAACGTATCGTCGCCGCCATATTCTTCGCTTTCGTCTCCAGCAACGGAATCGTCTGAGTCTGGTGAGCTGTGAACATACTTGTGTCAAGACTAGCAATTCGAAAATCATTTGGTGAATCACATTTTAGTTCGACCGGTCTTTCGCTTGTGCTATAATAATCGCAACAAATCGCAAGGCAGAGCAAAGCGCAAGGGTTACCTTCGGGTCACGCGGCGGACCATGACGCGTTGGCTGTTTGTCACCATTTGAGTACAACCCTGAAATGAAAAGGGAAAATTGAATAGTGCTCTACGCTAGGCCTGTATATGGTCTATGGCGTTAACCCTCGGTGATAGAGGATTTCAGAGGAGTAATTTTCCTCAAAATTTGAGTTTGTGTAATGATTCTGATATTGATAATAATATAATCATTTATTCTCTCGTCACAAATTATATGTAAATAAAAACAGTAATGAGCATTTTAGGTATGGCAAAAGATACAATTGGTGAGAGATTGGTGTCTGTTCTAGGAAAACCTGTACCACAGATCACCAGGCTCCTACCCCGCGACAATGATGTAGTAGCTCATTCAGTAAGAATGAATGTAGAGAAAAAGTATTGCAAAAGCATTGATATACAAATACCCCCTTATTCATAATGAAGTTATCAAACGTTGATTAGCTAAAATTCTGAAGTCTTTATCTGACACGTGACATTTGGTGATCGAAAGAGTGAGACGGAGGACACTATTACACTGATTTAGTTAAAATTGCGATTATGAATAAGGGGGCTAGTCTTTCATGATGCTAAATATTTATTTTTGATATTTTCACAAAATAGATTTTTTGTTCATTGATAGGTATTCCTTGTGCCTAATGTTTAGCCACAATCTCACTACATATGGTAATTTTTTTTTTTTTTTTTTTTTTTTTTTTATCCTAATTTACACCTTCATTAGTGTTCCCTATTCATACTACAATCTAGCCTTAATATTAGGCTAATAAGTAATTTATATTTAACATAAACTTCTATATTGACTATATCTAAGAATGTAACTTTTCTTATTGTCTCTATCAAGGGGAAGACACTTTGTTCTTGTGTTCTTTATATGCATCACTTGGACTATGTTACACTATTTTAACTATCACTACACTAACTCAACCTATGATAAGTGATGATATATTCGGAGGTGGTGAACGTACAAAGCCTAGAAGAGACTGGCTCTCAAATGCAGCTGTCGGAAAACACCGTGACAGATATACAACTTGAGGAAAGAAGTCGGTTAACGGTAGAAAAAAAAAATATTTTACAAGAAGGTTACCCTGTTAATTATGGTATAATTGAGGCTAACTAATCCCCCGGCGGTAACAAAGCCACCCTAATTACTTTATCCTTTGAAAAATGTATTAGAAGCGCGTCTTCCTTCCTGCTAAGAATGTTTAAATCATCAAACGATCGTAATATATTTTGAAGGATTTAAAACAGGCAGATTATGTGCCAATATGAAATTAATTTAAAAAGCAACAGAATTAGAAAGCTGAAGATTTTGTATGTTTAAACGAGGTAATTCCAAGAAGAACCATAAAAATAAAAGTTCAAAATGGGAATCATTCACTTCTACCCTGTTTAAGTCGACTAACTAATTCTGTATATTCTGTATCTACACATTTGTATCAAATAACAAACGAGTAGGTAAGTGTAACCTGATATTAGATCAACCAAGAGCGTAAGTGAAGCTAATGTTGTTTGACTTAAACACGGTAGGTGTTACCTCTACCTACCCTACCCTACCTTAAGTATTTTAAGTAGTTATGCTCAGTCACTCAGCGCGCTATGGAACGAGCTATGCTCGGAATCTCTCTACGTGACAGAGTCCGAAACGAGGACATTCGTAGGAGAACGAAAACTACGGATATAGCTCGTAGAGTTAGTAAGCTGAAATGGCAATGGGCAGGCCACATCGCTCGAAGAACTGATAGCCGATGGGGAAGGAAGGTTCTCGAGTGGCGACCACGTACTGGAAAGCGCCGAGCGGGACGACCTCCAACCAGGTGGACCGACGATCTGGTCAAGATCGCTGGGCACCGCTGGATGCAAGCGGCCCAAAACCGTTCGAAGTGGAAGTTAATGGGGGAGGCCTATGTTCAGCAGTGGACATCCCTAGGCTGATATGATGATGATGATGCTCTTTGGATGTCTATCCTTCAGATACATATATAAAATAGATTAAGTTTATTCATAAAACCTATTATAAGAATGTGAAAGTAAATTTAACAATAAAGAATCAATAAAACAAAAGAATCAGGTGCTGCAAAAGAAATAGCAGCAATCATTTTAGGGTAACAAAACCCTGCGATGGCGGGTGCCTTTACAAAAAAAGAACCCTACCCTATAAAACTCCTATGTCCGTCTCCTGTTTATAAGCTACATACCCACCAATTTTCAGTCAAATCGGTTCAGCCGTTCTTGAGTTATAAATAGTGTAACTAACACGACTTTCTTTTATATAAATAGATAAGGGGGTTAAGTTTTAGAGGTTAGAAGCCGCTCGCAAATGCAGCCGGGCATTTTGTTTCGAAGATAAACGGGGCCGACCATAAAGTGGCCCAGGGGAACAGGTGTATCTCTATTAGTCGCCGACCCCACAGAGAGCAGTCTAGTGTTCTGCAGTCACAGTTCTGCGTTCACGGTAATCTACGCGTAGGTTTTTCTACTCATGATTTTTTATTTACCTATGTTCACCGGGCTTGGAAACTGCTTATGCGATTTGGTTGGTTTAAACTGTATTATATCACGGTTGATCTCTGGGTAGTTATCCTATCCTAGTGACAACCAACGATCAAAACTTTATGATTAATGCCATATTAATGCTTATTAAATTCTCTCTGGAACGACACATGCAACGAAGTTACAATTATTGTATCTGGCTGAAAAATAAACGATCATACAGTGTGTGAAAAATCTAAATCACATCACACCATTAAAAACACTGACACATTTTTAATTACCAGTTGAGACACTAATCATTTGATACCGGCAAATTTTAATGATGATGTCAAAGCTCACTATTTCATGTCAAAGTCCAATATAGCACACTGAACTTAGTGTGCTATATTGGACTTACCTTCAAAATGTGGATTTACCAAATAAGGTATTTTGAAAAAAATTATTCAAGTTCTTTAAATCTTACAAACGCCTAACATAAAATAGCGGCCAAGTGCGAGTCGGACACGCCCATGAAGGATTCCGTAGCAACAAATAACATAATATAAAAGTTATTATAGTTCGTTGTAACTTTGATCGATGTTTTAATAATAGTGTATTTTTTTTTAAATTAAGTCTTATTAAAAAAAACTATAGTAATTAGTTTTTTTTTAATAAGACTTATTTTCTCGTTCCTATGATTTCGTTCTAACCAATTTTCGGACCTTGGACCGATTAAAAAAAATAAACAAGAGTTTAATTACAAGGGCTTAGCTTGTCAGTCGGTTTTCCTTTTTTTATATTCATCTTTGTTCGCTGGAGGTCTGATAAGGGCGTTAAAAATGGTAAGTTTTTGTGATTTTAGAAGGCTCCATACAGTGGTACCTACAGATTACATGGTAAAATAATCATAAATAATCATTAGATACCTACAGATTGCATGGTAAAATAATCATTGCTCTGGTGTCATTAGTGTGTAAAGAGAACATTATGGAACATAGTTTTTGTTGCAAGTATAATGTGCGCGTATTCGCGTGTTACGAAACTATGTTCCGTAATGTTCTTTTCAGTTGCGATCACAAAGTAGGTAGAAGTCGACCTATAAATATGATATAAGCAATAATACGGAGTACGCTAATTTTGCTAGAAGTAGAATTCAGCAAAAAGTATTTTCTTAGGGTTCCGTAGATCGCATCCGGCTGCAAACTTAAAGCTAAGTGTAAAAGGCTAATACAAGTTACCAATGAGTTCGCAACTAGTACATTTTGCCTAGGAGATAAAGGCAAAAAATCACTTTTTTAAGTTTAGGTATGTTCCGTATGTCGCAACCGGTCCAAATTGATTGAGAAGGTAGGTAATGGTTCTCTAAGGACATGGTATTGTTGCAACTAGTACCACCATTTTTGTTTAGGAATTATTCAACATCAAAGTTTTTCTCAATTTTCACCATTTTCCGTACTTCCAATTCCGTTGCGAATTTAAGGTAATCATATCCATACATAACTCTATCGATATGCCAAAAATCATTAGTACCACAATTAATGTAAATTGATTATCTAATTCTACTGCACTAGATATGTTTATGCGATTTACATCAGAGTCAGCATCATTATCAGAATGTTGTATCTGGTAAACTTAAATCTATATATATAAAAATGAATTGCTGTTCGTTAGTCTCGCTAAAACTTGAGAATGGCTGGACCGATTTGGCTAATTTTGGGTTTGAACTATTCGTGGAAGTCCGGGGAAGGTTTAAATGAAGGGTAGGGTAGGGTATTACGCGAACGAAGTCGCGCCGGGCAGCTAGTTGGTTTATAAAGTTAAAGGCACATGCCGCTACCAAAATACGTAGGTACCCACTTATATTTGATGAACATTTACTTAAATCGTATAATAACAGTTGAGGCTCTGGCACCATATTTACTCATATGCCATAACCGTCCATTTCAAATATGTATAAGGTCTTTGTAAATATTTACTTTGCATACTATTTGGTTTTCCTGTAGCGCTAAAGCTTTTGAATATGATTTTTCTCTTACGCCTCTCTCTGCCCGATTGTTAGTGCTTATTGAACTCGATCGAGTTAGATTGTGATTTAGATTTTACATTTAGGTTTTAGGCTGTCGTAGCGTGCCCTCATTTAGGGGAACGTACCTTTGGTCAAAAGTCAGAAAGTATGTCAGACTTTCTCCTACATTGAAATACTAGTTGGCGTTTTCCAAATATTTATTGACAATAAAAACGTAGCTACATGACATGACGTCAAATACTCTGACCTACATTTTTGGATCATTCCCATAGAAACGGGACGACAGAAGGATTTGGTTTTAGAGAGGGTTAATATTATGCCCGGATATATACGTATCCGCTTATTTTGTGTGTTTTATTTCAGTTATTTTATTCATATCCGTTTGAAGGTTCCAAGCTTACAGGTAAAATAAACCTATTAACCCAAGCTTAGTTATAACCTCAGAGTAAATAATATACGGGATAACTAAACCAAATCGGCTTATTTGTGATGCAAATGTATGGTTAAATCCTGTATTTTTTGGATGTTTATTATAGCTTCTAATTTACTGAATATGTGTGTCCTTAATTTTTTAGCCCGGAAATGCGGTTGTATTTAAGGTTTTAGGTATCTTAGCAAATTTATTAAATTTATGCACAGTTAATTATCAAATAATCATTTCACAGTCCTCTTCTCTTTTGCAAAATAACAGCGTAATAACAAATGAAAATCACTCTAATTTTCATAAAAAGATACCTGAAGAGAGTCTAACTCTCCATTTAGGCACTTTCTGAATAAACACTTCAAATTTAAAAAGGAGAAGACTTCGTACATTTTTCAATTTAGGTTGGAATTAAAAAGTAAATAGCCGTTAGTTGCTTGCACGGAAGTTTGAACTGAATGTTTATTTTTTTATACCACTAAGCTAAGCAAACAAGCATGCGGCCCGCCTGATGGTAAGCAGTTACCATTGCCTATGGACGCTTGCAACACCAGGGGTGTTAATCGCGCGTTGCCGACCGCAATCGGAGTCACAAGTGTACTCTCGATTTCAGACACCAGCCGTTCACGGCTTTCCGGTACTGCAGCAACGATGCACTGCCGGCATGCCGTCTGGCCCACTCGACTTATGGATGTCCAGAGAAAGCAATTCCCGCCGGACCTCCCCTTGGGTAATGCTTATTTCCACACACTGCGGGATGGTAGGCGGTGTAGCGCCCCCGTCATCCAAAGTCAAGCTAGAGGCAAAGAGAGAGCTTAAAACATCAGCTTTCTCCTTAGCACTATAGGCCAAGTTTCCGTCAGGCTTACGTAGAGGTGGCAAGGACGCCTCTCACCAATTCTGCCGACGAAATCGAACTTAGCCCTGTTACCTTATAAACTGTCAAAGCAAACATGAATTTTATTTTACAAGTCAAGAAGGTGTCTTGCTTTTTAGGGTTCCGTAGCCAAATGGCAAAAAACGGTACCCTTATGGATTCTTCATGTCTGTTTTTTCCGAAACTATAAGAACTAGACTGTTGAAACTGGGTAAGTAGAGTATTCTGTGAACCGCATTAAGATTTTCACAAAAAATAGAAAAAAAACAATAAATTTTGGGGGTTCCCCATACTTAGAAATGAAAATCATTTTTTTTTATAAATCTCATTCGTGTGGGATTTCTATGAATTGGTCTCCAAAACTCTTTTCATAAGTCTCAAATACTCAGGTCTATACTACCATTTACTTATATACCTACAGGTTTGTACGGAACCCTCGGTGCGCGAGTCTGACTCGGACTTTGTAAATGCAATTGTAAGAATGTCTGCGAAGGAAGAGCATCTTCGAATAATAATTCCTTATTTCACGATGCATACGTAATCTAGGAACCTATCTCGAACGGGACATTTTTATCTACAACTCTCTATTCTTTGTTTATTTCTCGCTTTGTAAAACTGAAGTAAGTCAAGTGAGAGTTAAAGAATTGAGCGTTGGAACTGACAAGTGTATAAAATAATATCTGAAACGTTTTGCTTTTCGTTTGGTGTACATTATTTAAAATATCACCAAAAATGTGTTAATTCTTTCAGGGGTAGGCATGTTGAATGCCATGAAAAAGGTCGCGGGTACGAGGTCCTGGAAAGAGATGAGCTTTTGGGGAAAACATCGTGAGAAAACCATAGCACCGTGATATGGTACCTACTTTTTCCCGCTAGCTACCACCCTCAAACATGATGAGTGGGAGGTCATTTGACTATTAAGCCTACCCGCGCACTAGGCAGCCAGGCTGTGGCAGCCACTCGAACATATGACGGCGTATGGGAGCCCCCGCACTAGGCAGCCACGAATTCCTATCAATATTTCGGCTGCCGCAGCCTGGCTGCCTAGTGCGCGGGTAGGCTTACAGTTTCTACCGTTCTAAACGGTTCAACACTGATGCGGCATTTTTTTTATCTAATAAAGCCATGTTATTGCCATGGCTTGTGAATACATAATTCCATCTGCATAAACGCGGTCGATGTTCTAAATCCTAATTGGGTCAGCATAGAGAAATAAAAAAGTAGTTACTGAACGAGGGTTAAAATTAATCGGTCCACACGCAAGCTTTAAGCTGATATTTCGTAATCGAATATTTATAGGTATACAAGAAATGTTTTTAGGGTTCCGTAGCCAAATGGCAAAAAACGGAACCCTTATAGATTCGTCATGTCTGTCAGTCTGTCTGTCTGTCTGTCCGTCCGTCCGTATGTCACAGCCACTTTTTCCGAAACTATAAGAACTAAGTATAATGTTGAAACTTGGTAAGTACATGTATTCTGTGAACCGCATTAAAATTTTCACACAAAAATAAAATAAAACAATAAATTTTGGGGGTTCCCCATACATAGAACTGAACTCATATTTTTTTTAATAAACCCATAAGTGTGGGTGTCTATGGATAGGTCTTCAAAAATGATATTGAGGTTTCTAATATCATTTTTTTCAAAACTCAATAGTTTGCACGAGAGACACTTCCAAAGTGGTAAAATGTGCGTCCCCCCCCTGTAACTTCTAAAATAAGAGAATGATAAAACTAAAAAAAAATTATGATGTACATTACGATGCAAACTTCTACCTAAAATTGGTTTGAACGAGATCTAGTAAGTAGATTTTTTTTAATACGTCATAATTTGAAATTCATATCAAATGCTCAGGTCTATACTACCATTTACTTATATACCTACAGGTTTGTACGGAACCCTCGGTGCGCGAGTCTGACTCGCACTTGGCCGTTTTTTTTTAATTATGTATATTAACCCCCTTATTCATAATAAAGTTATCAAACGTTGATTAGCTAAAATTCTGAAGTCTTTATCTGACACGTGACATTTGTTTATCGAAAGAGTGAGACGGAGGACACTATTACACTGATTTAGTTAAAAAGCGATTATGAATAAGGGGGTTAGTATGTATTTACAAACAAAAAGTAGTATAATATTTATTATATCAGTTGTCTGGTTTCCATAGTACAACCTCTGCTTAGTGTGGGATCAGATGACCGTGTGTGAGGAATGTCCCGGGATATTTATTTATTTATTATTATTTAATATTGAAACGTATTTGCATTCTCGAGTCACTTCGATAGGACGACAACTCAATAGAATCGAAATCCAGCGACTGTGAATTTCTATTTTTGACGTTTAACCGATTGAATTAAACGTCAAAAAAACTAGTGAAAAAATCTGTGCCGTCAGTTTGACTTACCTGAATATGCGTCACTATTTGTTGTCGATAGGATCGATTCAGCAATTTTTCATCCGTGCGTCATTACGTACATTACAAAACAGTTTAAACGTATGTTGATACTTTCGGCTCATTTATTTTCCTGGGCACGTACCGCACGATGTTGAAATGTCTACTTGATCACATTATAATGATTGAAGATCATGAAGGTTAATATCATTTCATATTTACTGCTAAAATTAACCTCCCAAAAGTATAGTATAGCAAACCGACTTTGCAAGTGGTTTGCAAAAGCTTCCGAACTTTTTGGTACCTATGTTTAAACCCCGTATTATAAAATATTCAGTGAAAGAAAAGAAAGAAAAGAAAGAAAAGAAAGAAAAGAAAGAAAAGAAAGAAAAGAAAGAAAAGAAAGAAAAGAAAGAAAAGAAAGAAAAGAAAGAAAAGAAAGAAAAGAAAGAAAAGAAAGAAAAGAAAGAAAAGAAAGAAAAGAAAGAAAAGAAAGAAAAGAAAGAAAAGAAACAAAAGAAAGAATAGAAAGAAAAGAAAGAAAAGAAAGAAAAGAAAGAAAAGAAAGAAAAGAAAGAAAAGAAAGAAAAGAAAGAAAAGAAAGAAAAGAAAGAAAAGAAAGAAAAGAAAGAAAAGAAAGAAAAGAAAGAAAAGAAAGAAAAGAAAGAAAAGAAAGAAAAGAAAGAAAAGAAAGAAAAGAAAGAAAAGGAAGAAAAGAAAGAAAAGGAAGAAAAGAAAGAAAAGAAAGAAAAGAAAGAAAAGAAAGAAAAGAAAGAAAAGAAAGAAAAGAAAGAAAAGAAAGAAAAGAAAGAAAAGAAAGAAAAGAAAGAAAAGAAAGAAAAGAAAGAAAAGAAAGAAAAGAAAGAAAAGAAAGAAAAGAAAGAAAAGAAAGAAAAGAAAGAAAAGAAAGAAAAGAAAGAAAAGAAAGAAAAGAAAGAAAAGAAAGAAAAGAAAGAAAAGAAAGAAAAGAAAGAAAAGAAAGAAAAGAAAGAAAAGAAAGAAAAGAAAGAAAAGAAAGAAAAGAAAGAAAAGAAAGAAAAGAAATATGAAAGAAGCGTACCACAGGTAAGTCCTCCAACCCAACATGATGTTGTATTGTATTGTAATAGTAGGTATAGTGAAATTTTTTTAATTTATTGCAGCTTATACTTTGTGGACTGCATAAGTGCATATCATAGCAACATATTGCTGAATCGCCGTGTCATAAGTACCTATAAAAATAGACTTTATTAGTTACGAACCAGTGGTAAAAAACTACTTACCACGAAGGCTGCGTCTCGGCTGGTCGATGCAGTTCCTTCTGGGTCGCAAGGAGTTCGCAAGCTCTGGGGCAGTAATTCGATCAGGTTCGTGGTGTGGGGTTGGTAGCGTAGCACCAGCACGCATGTCGAGACAAGAGTGTATGCCAGGAGCGTGCCTGAGGAATATTGAGATTTTTTAGGATTTGTCACATATATGCAGTATTAATCTCGCTATAATTAGCCACATAGATACGCTTAGTATGTGAATTTGGTGTTTTTTTACTACGAAATAAGCACTTTATGTTAATACTACCAATTAACATAAATATAACCTTTTTTCATTTACCTCAATAAATATGAATCTCTACCTGTGGCGATATTAACCATTTTGATATTTAAGAGACATTTTCATATTAATAATAGTTAATTATTATAAATGTATGTTATAATAAAGTCATTAATTGTATTCAGTTAAGGCATAAGGGGAGGACTTGTGAAGGTCGAAGCTACTGAACCAACCTCCATCTGAGAAGAAGCAAGAAACTCAGCAAGGTTATTAGAGCGAATTAATCTACCTTTATAGCCCGTTTATAGACCAGAGAATGTGAGTCAAAAATGCATAACCATCTGACAACTTTGAATTAGGAACGAAGTGGCTTTTGCAATTTTCAACTTTAATGGAATAAAAGTTTGTTCTGTACAGACTGTTTGGGAATCATACCTAATTATAAACTGTTGGGAGAATGATTAATAACTTTGTTTCGTGTGGGAAAACATTGCGCGGAGGCTACAGCTGAGTTCGAAAGTTGCACTTGAGAGCTCTTTTCTATCCTTCGGACTTATACCTATACGATATAAACTAAAACCCCCTTAATACCAAGAAGGCTTAAGTCAAGTCTAGTAAAACCCAGGTTCGTTACTTTCTAAATAAATATAACAAAAAGAGCTGGGGTTATATTAAATCCTGGGTTTTACAATACACTACAGATTTGATCGAAATAAAAATAAACCTCCGTATCAATTCGCTGTATCACAATATACCATTATGTAGAATGTTCTTATCCTTAAATTATACAAAATACAACGTAATATTATATGAATGGAACTAGCAATTATTGGTGATACAATACCGAGTAAATAATATTGTACACTCTATTCATAAAATACTTGATAAATGTCTGCAGCCAACCCCTATGTTATATGAAAGGAAAACTAAAAATAACACAACCAAAGAATAGACTTTGTGGCATTGACATTATGGTATAAAATATCTTATCAAATCTTCACATTATACTGAAAACAAATTGGCTCGCTGCATTTTAAAATAACCTACCAACATCATCGTGTTGTCGTTATGTCAGGTATTTATTTATGTCTTGATGTAGTTTAAAATGTACTTCGTTCTTTATGATACGAATTATATCATTTAACATGGCAATAATGGGTAGGCCTTTTTTCATTCTTCCCCTGGATAACAACCTGTGACCAGTGGGTTGTTAATACAAAATACTAACGGTACAATGCAACCCACCACACTGAGGTGCGAGGTGGGTCGCCGCGTAACCCGAATCATCAATGATATAATTCGATTTCAATTACGCTTTGCTTCTGTCAGGTTTCCTAATATAAAATAAATGATAAGTACTTCACTAGTTTATAACTTTAGGCCTATTGAACGAGATTCAAAACTTAAGCCAAGTCTCGATAGTACTATAGTTGTGTATTTAAAATGTAAAGACCGAATACCACCAGTGGATTTTTCGTTGAGAATAGCTCAGAGACTAATAATATGGAAGCCACTAGTGGAATTTGGTTATCACATTTTGCATACTGACTTCTCTCTAGAGGCTCCTCAACGAGAATAGATAGCGTTCATCAAAATAAATAAATAAATATCCTGGGAAATTATATACTATGGAAACCAGATAACTGATATAATACATATACTACTTTTTGTTTGTAAATAGGTACATACTTAATATACATAAATTACACCCAGACTCAGGACATACAGACATCGAAAACAGACTGAAAATATGAACCTAAGTGCGTCTATATAGTTTATAATTACCTCATCTTGTAATGAGGATTATAAATCTAAATTATATAACTCCACTTCATTGTATCAGCTTTGAATAATGTTACAAATCATTTCTTGGTTCGTAAGTAGTTATAGCTTTCATATTACTATTTAATTTAATTAAGCTCCCTAGTATTACCTAGGAAGTTTTAATAGAAACGAGCTCGCGTCGCGATGCGAAGTATTTGTATTACCTACGTTTATTATCTTCTTTTACAACTTCGCTCTATTATAATAATAATAAAGCCAGAGATACACAGGAAGAAACATGTTGCGGAACATATCCCTCAACACCTACGTGAAGTGTCCCGAGACAATTGTCGGGGAACATTTTGCCAGCCACACTAGTCAGTCCTCATAGAAATGTCGCCCGAGTAGGTAGTGGCTATTAGTGCTGCGTACATAGTAATTATATCGAGTGTGTTGAAACGTAAGAGAAAGAGAAGGTGGTGGATGCGGAATTTCTTACTACAACGAGAAAGTTAATATTCTAAGTGATCACCGAATATCTGACGGATTGTTTGTGAATTTTACTCGAATGTCATCATCTGATTTTGAAACTTTATTGCAAATGATCGGACCTTCCATAGACAAATAGAAGTGACAGCATGGTATCATTTCCCCACACTACAGACATAATAAGAAGCACGTTGCGTACGCGACTACACTCGGTGGCAAATGGCGCGTCACTGTCTCTAAGTATATACTGTAGTCTTTGGTCACTGACGCGGGACCATAGAATACTATTACTTGCGCGGGACACGTGCGCTCGCTCTCGAGGTGGGAGCAAGCAACATGCCCCGCGTCACGTAGAATGTTGCGGGACACTATGCAACGTTTGCAGCATCACGTAAATTGAGTGTTGCGCGTCATGTTGCGGGACAAAATTTTCCCTAGTGTATTCCTGGCTTTATGTAATAATATAAAATTTATATTATAAACAATAATGTATTAATTTATAAAAACACACATATTTTAACAGCTATACAAGAAGAGAGTCATGTATGTATTTGTTGCACAAACATTGAACACTGACACCCAAGCTAGGCCAGAGCCTGTATTATATTATAATTTGCTCCGGTTTTTCTTTTCTGTTAACCGTCATTTGACACGTTTTTCATTCTTTGATGTCACACATAATATAATATGTTTAAATGGAGCCGAGAATATTCTATTAGAATGGAAATGCCTGTAGTTAGACGCCATTTATTTTGAATGAGGACAAAGTAATAAAATATGACTTCAGTGGCATATGATAAATATTAACCGTTGTCTTTTTACTTGGATTTATAGCTTTTGCGGAGGTGTGTTTGTTGCGATTGAAAGTTATTCATATTAATGAGTTATTATAAAAAAATTAAAAAAAGAATATATAAAACAGTTCCCTTTTTTTTTTTATACAACTATGTCGGTAAACAAGCATACGGCCCGCCTGATGGTAAGCGGTTACCGTAGCCATATGGAAGCTTGCAACACAAGAAGCATTGCTCACGCGTTACCGACCTTTCCCCCCTCCCCTATGAGCTCTGGCGACCTTACTCACGCGCAGGAACACAACTTTACACAACATAAAGTTATTTGGCTGCGGTATTCTGTAAGGTGGAGGTACTTCCCCAGTCGAGCTGCTCTTTGAGCGAATAAACGCTATGCTCTACCTCTCTCAAAAGTTCCCTGCCGAGGACAGGGTCCATGTTACCGATGGTTAAGGGTACTGACAGCGGAACTTCCTTACTATGCTTGCCGTCTCCGGGAGCACTGCCTTCTGAATTTGGCCCTTGATCCAACTGCCTAATGCGTTTTGTCGACGCTTTTGGCTAAGGTCATGGGCGGAAATGACTATTGGTACAATGATTGCCGTGTAAATGGCCACAACCTCGTGTGCCAGATCAAGATATTTACTTTCTTTATCTTTCTCTGTCTTCACGAGGTTCTCGTCATGGGGGACAGTATCATTATTATTAGTATGACTAAATAAGTTATTTCCATGTTTATTAAAATCTGTATGGGCTTTATTATGAGTACATTATTATTCGTTTTTCTGTTTAGATAAGCTCTGTACTAGCATCCAAGTAATAAAAAACCATAATTGCCTATTAATTTTCAAGAAAAAGACTGAATTTATGGCTCGGCCGTTCTACAGTGTAGAGGAATTTATTTTCTCTTATAATTTTATTTTCTTGTAACCTTTATAGCTACCATTTATTACATACTTATTAACAACAATTATACAAAATACAATCTCCTATGTAGATATCGAAAATTTCCTCAAGGCTTCCGCTTCGATAGAATTATTATTTGATTTATCTTACATTCAATTATATTATAATTAATTTTTTCTTTCAGAATGCATGCAATATTGTTATTATATAATTTTTTTTTTTGCGCTATATCTATTACATAATTGTATACTTACCTATAGGTATGTATATGTTTTAATTATGTTTCTTTAAAATAACGCCCTATGGTTAATGTTTTTACCTATAATAGGATCTGACATAACGAGGCTTTCAGTTCTTTCTGGACATGCAAAAATCCATTTACTTCTACATAAATGGACATTTTTAAATAGATGTTTATCTTTGTTTGGTTTGTTATGACAATTCTCTCACAAAGGCAAAAATTATGGGACTGACGGAAGTACATAAAGATTAGAAGGGAAAAGGGATTCTCGCATTTGAACGTGAAAAGTTTTAAAAGTGAACAAAAATCACAGACCAAAATTGATTATACCCATGTTTTGGAATTCCAAAGATTACTGAGCCCTTTGAAGCTTACGTACACACGTGTGCACATAGAGGTAGAATATTAATACAGTGAATGTATGTAATTAATGTACTAGCCTAAATACCTATAAATAATAAACACCAAATTCTCGATTCTTATCGATACTTTTACCGAGTACAAATGACAAGGAACTCATATCGTAATTTTATCTGACAGAATGATGAATACATATATATGGAAATTGCTCACGCTTCAAACAGGGTAATGTTGTTATCGCTATCTCTCTATAATATTCTTATTCTATGCGTGTGCACTTCGTGGTAAGCCTTGAGAGTGCTTTCGCAGCATGTAACGGTTCACTGATGAGATAATTTGGTATTACCATATTGCTTGTAAAGCTTTAATTACTGTTGCGCTTTCATGTTATTTAATTAACTTGAGTATCTACTTAGTAACATAAAACTAAGTTATTTTAACCTCCCACGGTTTCACCCGCGCCCCCTTTAGGCTATAAAAGGAATAAATATACCTATACGAACTTTTTATGTTTATCCGTAATTATTATTTGAAATTAATAGTAGCCACCATAACTTCAATACAAGAAATAAAGCTAAAATTGTGACACCTAGATTCAGGTTATTTAGAGCTATAAGTCTTTTCTCGGAAATTGCGTTCGATTCTATAATAAAATCCCACTCGAAGTAACTAAAATGTCTTATAATAAATTATAATTTTTCATACCATATTTCAGAGGTTAATTGACAAAGCCTACTATAAGGTGGCTCATTACGTGGAAGACAAGAATACTTATATGGTTGTAGTGTTGTAGTAGCTTCCCTCTGCACTTGCATCCCCTCTGGCTAAGTGACAATTGTATGAATAAGCATAATAATAATATATATATTATATATTGTATAAGTACCTATTTGGAAAAAAGCAGTAATATAAAAAGATCTTCCATAAAAAAAAGCCTTGCTGAGTTTCTTGCCGGAGTCTTCTCAGTTTAAGTGTATTCCGAACCGGTGGTAAATTCAACTGTATGTACCAATTTATAAGTGCCTAAACTGAATAAATGACTTTGATTTGAGTTAATCGAGCGAGTCAGTAAAATCCTCCCCTGAAAATATTAGTACCCCTTTTGGTGGGGCCAACGGGGCATTAGGGGTAGATTTCGAGAATCCCTAAAACACGTGTTTGTTTATTTTCTATCCAAAGTATTAAAACCGAGTTTCACGTTAATCGGACCGCGAGGTATGTTTCTTCCATACAAACTTTAACACGTTAGAAATCGTGCTGTTTCAAATTTATAAACCCAAGAAATAAGATTTTTCTTACAAACAAAATTTCCCTTTTCACCCCCTTAAAGGTTGAATTTTCAAAAACCCTTTCTTAGTGGACGCCTACGTTATAAAAGGAAGCTGAGTGCAAAATGTCAAGTTTGTAGCCCCAGCGGTTTAGGCTCTGCGTTGCTGAATCAATCAGACAGTCAGGACAAGTAAGTAATTATTATGTGTATAAATACAAATATTGCTTGTTTAATAGTGTAGGTAGGATATCCTTATAACTGTTTTTTCTTACCAACATTAGTTATTTTAATTTATTTTAAATCGGAGTTTATTCTTATCTTCGTCTTATTTCGATCGTGGCAGAGGCGTGGGTTTGATAAGCCTATAATAAGCTTGAAGGAAAAATAAGCATGAAGAAAACCTGTTGAAAAAATCGTACCATGCTGGTAGGCTACTTCGTTAAAGGTACTCAAATCACCGGGATGGTACCCCTAATAAAAATATGTTATCAAGCACTATCCTTTGAGTTCCCTTCTGAGCTCTATATGCTTACCACCTTCAGCCTCATAACCATGGTAAAATAATTGTCAAACAAAATCCATAATGATAGCTGGTAAAATTACACGAATACAAAATCAAATGTAATTACATTGTCCACGTGACTGCCGCCCTACATACGTCCACAGAGTTACCGAGAACGTGGACAAGTTTAATTAATAAATTACAAAAAAGTACGTCATGTTACACTACGTATTGGCAATCTAGAGGCCGATATCAGTGGCGGTCTCCAGGGAAATGCTTAATACAAGTGTAGCGTCAACTAGGACAGTTAATTATACGTCGCCGTCGCTGTATAAGAGCAATTTTTTCTGCTTTTCGTTATGTATAGGCCAGCGGGACAAGTATGCTATTTTAAATAAAAAATGACATTCTAATACGACTCCATTGCTAATGAGTGAACGTGTGTTGGCTTTTAAATTCCGCCAAAACTGTATATGTATTTTTTTACACCATAATGATAGCAATTAATTGTAATCGCAGACATGGGCCCCTGGATTGATAATATTCTTACATAACTCCAGTGCGTATTTCCAAAAAAGGATCTAATTAATCATTTTACCCAAGAAAATGGGTAAACGCAAAATTATATTTGCTTATTGATTTCAATGATTTTAGTCCAGTGTTGTAGTAGTTATAGCTAGTCCCGGCTCTTTTTTGTTATATGACGAGAACGAACAATATAACACAAGAAGAACATTATAATAAGAACATATAACAGGTGGAGATTTCGAGATGGCATATTTTCGAAACCTATGTTGGATTAGTCATTCTGAACAACTTTTACTATGGGACCAATAGTGAATTCTCATATTTTCTTACAATATTTCTACCTTGCTCGATCATAATGTATGAAAAGTAAATATATTTTTTTGAGAATTCAGTGTTGGTCCCATAGTAAAAGTTGCTCAGCATGACTAATCTAACATAGGTTTCGAAAATATGCCCTCTCGAAATCTCCACCCAGTATATCAAAAAGCAGCGTTTTACTAGTCCATGATATAAATTTTAAACAATCTAATTTTATGGGGGCTTAGGTAATAGATACTTACCGATACTCATCATTTCGACAAGTACGTCCAGTTGTATGACGAGGGCAACTACTGAAGCAGCGAGGCCTCCAACGACGGTTGCCAGCGCCGGAGTACCGGTGGTTTCCGAGATGGTTGCCAGTCCCCTGTAGAAATTACATCGACTGTAGATTATACTCGGCTCGATATGATGTACGAGTAAAATCAAATACATTTATTTAAATTCAAGTAAATATGAAAGACACAAATCACCAGTTATTTCAAATTTTCAATTATTTTCTCTCTTTCATTATTTTGTATATGATGAAACAATGCAATAACGTGCGCCATTGTTAAATTTTAACGAACTTATGTAACTTTAAATAATCCTTTGAAACAACCAACACTTACTCGCTTAACAGGTGGGTGGGTTGGAGATAGAGTATCTGTTACAACTATTTATAGATAGTTGAGTTTAAACTTGAAGCGCTCGTGGTGTTGCATGATAAGCCGTTCTTAATCGATCGGCAAGTTAATCTACCACTGTCGTGGTACCTGGATGGGTGACCGCCTAGTGGTATTTCAATTCGAGCGTTTCTGTGCTTCGGAAGGCACGTAAAGCCGTTGGTCCCGGTTATCACTTAATTGTGATAGTCGTTAAGTTAGTGCAGGCCTTCTAGCGACTTGAAATCTCCAACAGTAGGTTGGCCACTAGCCTACCTCCACCTCGCCGCAGTGGGCACGCGTGGTGGAGTATCTGCCCATTCCCTTTCACCCTGATTTGTGTGCAGGAGGCCAGTGCTCAGCATTAAATTAAATTGAAAATAAGACGTGTCACGTCTTATTTTCAATTTAATTTCTAAACGTCTAAATCATTCTACGTAATTTTTAATATAAAAGTCTTATGCCTTAAATAACTATTACTTGCATATATAGCTATTCAGTAGAAAAGTCACAAATATTACACCACATTTAGGTTTTCGTGCTATCAACCCAGTAGGTAGTCAACTGAAATTGATTTATAGCATTGATCAACTAAATTAAAAACGAGCACAACTTATCGATGTTGCCAGCTAACAAAATTAAATGGCAATCGTCTATCTAACGTCATTCGAGTCTCGATTGGCAGTCATATTGGTTTCATTTTGCATTTGTATGTTACATATAATTATCTCACGAATGTAGAAGGCATTTGAAATAACTCTTACTTGATTTTTATCCAGAACTTTGCTTTTTTATAGTGATTTGAGACAGTGATTGAAACTTTGGACAGCTATTTGGTGGTATTAATATATAACAGGTGGAATGATTAAATTGGGATCAGATGACAGTGTGTAAGGAAATTATACTAACCAATGACCAAAATATCGTACAAAGAGGAGCGAAATTACCGAAAAAGGACGTAGAAGAGCGGAGAGTGGCGAAGAGGAGCAAAAAGGGAATTAAGAAGAGCGGAGAGGAATGACGTGTAGCGTAGAGGAGACGAGGAGAGGAGCGGAGAGGAAAAATAGACCAATCAGGTGGTTATCTTGGTTCTACAATACACAATAAATTTTAAAACAATAGATAACAAAAATTAAGAGAGTCAGTGCTCCCTTAAAATCACTCAGAATTCAGTGAACTCTTTTAAAAATATACTTTCAACTACTTATCGACTAAAGTGTTGTAATAACTTTATAGCTGCTTGTATAAAATATAAATATAAAGCTTTAAAGAGATTACATGCTTCCGTGAAGTGGAATTAAATGGAGATTTTCGATCACCATGCAATATTAAGTCTATAGATATCTATATAAAATACATAATCTGCATCATGTGAATTTCCTTTCCCACATTTCCCGTTAATCGCGTGCAGTGTAATCAGCTTTAAAACTGTGATCACTACAATAAACAAACTATGAACTAACATAATGCTAGCAGGAAAAAGCGAACGCGTGTGTAATCTATATATCCAGCAAAGGGATTAAATTGAGTCAAGGGAAAAGCATTATATTTACGCCGCTGCAAAGAAATAGTATTCTGTTTTTCCCCCTATGTATGTTGGATATTTTATTTTCACGTACCATCTGAATGGAAGGATTTGAATTGTCTTGATTGTTAGTCGATTTGAGGATGAAAATATTTATAAAATGATCCTTGATAAAGTCTACCTTTTTCGTCCATGACAATGATTTCGAATTTTAAACGGTATCAGCTAAGTAAACCCCACCAAAAACATTCTGTAAAAAAGTAGCCAAGTCTCGATGGAGCTGCTTGTTTATTTCTAAAAAGTAATGAAATCTAGACAAAGACGTGCCAAGTCTAAGGTTCCTTACTGCGATTTCTTTATTATTATAGTTAATGTTGTGTGACTTGGCCGTTGAAGGGTACACAAGGGTATAAAACCAGGTGCTCCATGCTGCAACTTACTTGAAGATGAGTCCGTCGGTGGCCATGGCGTAGATGACACGTGGCATGGGGAACATGGAGCCGAACATGGAGACAGTTAGCCCAGATAGGGCTCCGATGGCGACGATGTACATGCAGGTTGGAGCGTGCACGTAGGAGAACATGTGGACCAGGGCCGATTCGGTGTCAACTTCGTCGTATGGCACTGGTATGACAAATTACAGTTATTGAGATATTATTAATTCAGAGTTACAAGAGATTAACTTGAACACATAGACGGAGTGTCACCTTATAAGAAAGTGATGCAAATAATTTCCTACGTGTGCGTGAGCAAAATCAGTACTGGCACAAATAGTAGGTAGGTACTGAGCCTTATTGTCACTGTCAACGTCAATACGGAATGACAACCGATCGGCTTCCTATGGTCTATATGTGTGTGTGAGGCCATGTATTTACAAGAACGCCGGCTTCCTATTACTTGCGTCACTTAAGAACACAGACCGATCCCTCTTTCATATTTTATTGGTCTGAGCTTGAGCATCAGTTAAAAAATATCCTAGAATATTTTTTATTCTAGAAAAACATGAGATAGGTAGCAGACCATATTTTTTGTCGGTTGCATGTAATATTATAAAACTCGATATAATTTTAAACGCGTACGCCATAGTAGTTATTATGACGACATTTTTCAAACTACTATTTATTGCCAATTTCCCTCAATCCGTTTGGTGGACGAAGTATGATTGATGTATATTGACTACCGGGACTGACAGCTTGGACTGTATTTACTGAGCATGTTCGTTACATTACATGCAGTGACATTTTTTCCTTTGAGTTAAAATAACGTGTTCAAAATATACCTTCTTAATTTCAATAAAATTATTGCTGTTCTTTTCATAATATACAATTGACAATTTTAAAGTGATGTTATTTACATGAATTTATCTAAAAATTGTCTAAAAATGCTACAAAAGCAATAGGCATTTTTAAGTGATAATGCCCAATAATAAATTTAATGATTTTAATAACGAAACTGTATTTACAAAACCACTTAATTCTTACAAAAAGTTTATAATGTACTTATCTGATTAATTTTGGCACGAGCAATATGAAAATGTATTTAATAACGCATTATAATACACCCAATTTAAATAAAAAAATATTAATTTAAGGGGGTAAAGAACGAGTAAGAAAAAAGAACTTTATGACTGGCACTTTGCATGAAAACTTTTTTAATATTGCTCGTCAGTGTAGTATACATACATGCATGGGGATCGATTCTATAAATACCTACTGAGCAAACGGATTTATAGTATAGGCATTAAATAACCATGTGTATGGTTACCATGTTAACCATGATTATGGTAATGAATTGGACAAACATTGGTTCAAGTTTGACATTTGTTTCCCAAAACGAAGGTCTACCGAGGTCGGTTTGAAACATTTTTCCCAAGGTGCGGTATACATAATTCCTTGGTCGGGCTGGCCGTGGGCGGTCCAATATGTTGTCCTGTCCACCAACGCACATATTTTATTCATATCTGCCGTCCAGCTTCATACTGGCGCTACCGCTATTATGTAGCGGTTTAATTCATTGACCGAATGTAATTTTGTAAAGTAGGTACCTACTTGTCATTGGTCAGTTAATTTTAATCAAAAAGCGAATCGTCATAACTGGAAAGATAGTTCAGTATAGGTGGGCTTTCCTAATAGGACACTTTTGAAAGCCCATATACCTCCAATTGTCAAAAAGAGACAAACATAGTGGGGCAAGGGGAGACACCCTCTTGTCAAATATGACTTCGTAGCATGGCCACAGTTTAGTTATGTAAAACATAGCTCACTAACAGACGAACAAATTGAAAAGCAAGTTTTTATTATACTCGTGCTTGAGTGAATAAAGGTACAATGCCAAACAATAAAAAAAAATGAACAGCATAATACAACAAGTTGTTAAGAAGTCACACGACTTATGACAGTTATGAACAGTATTGAGCTTACATGACTGGCTTGCCTACTTGTGAGAACAGTCTCAAACTAACAAGTTAAGTGGAAGTGTTCAAAGTGGTTACAAACTCATTGGAAGTTTTAATAAATAAAATATACTCAAGACAAGTAGAAAATACGGGAGTCTTGGGATGCCAGAACTTTTGTAAATGCAAAAGGGCGGAACTCTCTGATAGGGAAGGTAGGTCACTAAACGGTACGGTACGGCAAAGGATTGTATCTAAGTTAGAATTGTTTTGTCTTATTTTAATTTCAAAAAACGAAACGAAAAAACGACGAAGAATTGAGGGTACCTACCCTCAATTCTTCGTCTATTGAAGGTATTAAATTAATATCAGCTAAATTAATATTTTTCTTTCCCGTGCCCGTCGCGTCGTGTCCGTGAACGCCAACCTTTGTATTTTACAAGAGTCCTTGAGAGTTTCTAAATTACCTCCTTAGTAAAGAAATAGTTTCTTTGGGACATTCAGTGTTTTGTAAACATTTTTATCTAAAGTTTTCTTCTGTAAAAGCCATAATAACTCAATGATCATAGTATCTAACTACGACATGGAAGCACAGTACGGATTCTCCGTTGGGCCTTTAGTGAACAACATCGTGAGGGAGCTTGCTTGGTCTACCAATACCTATTGAGCCTGGGTTGGCTGTTACCACACGTTAATCGGGGAAATTCATGCTAGAAGTACAATTTGTACGAGTTAATGGTGATAAATCTCTCTTCTAGCTCATTCCGTACGAGAGTTTTTTTATATACTGCCTTTTTCTTTAGCACTGACATAACCAAATCACTTGCAAATAAATTGAAATTGAACCAAGCAAAATCAAAACACAACTGGCGGGGCAATAATGGAAAACGAAATTGGAAAAATCTATTGTTATGCAAAGTTGACTACAGAGTTAGGCCTTTTTCTGACTAGGCGTAGCCTCGGTATACTCGGTACAGAAAACTTAGTGGGACCAACAATGGAAAACTGTGAAAGCGCAGCAGTTCTTGTTTTTAACACGAGTAGGTACTTTGGTTAACATTATTTACATGTTAACCTAGGTGAAACGCATAATCGAAAACATAAGAGAATTTTGATTCGATTCTTAGTTTTTGTTTCGGAATTCTACCAGGGGCCTATTTAGTTGAATATTTCTTAAAAAAGTACACTTGATTCAATAGGAACTTACCGACTAAGGTGAGTATCGTGGAGCTGGTGACGTAAGCCACGAGTATGATTCCAAGACTGTAAACGATAGCAAGCGGTATGGAGCGCTTCGGGTTGTTTGCTTCTTCACCAGTGGTAGCGATGATGTCGAAGCCAATGAAAGCATAAAAGCAGGTCGCTGCCCCGCTAAAGACCTGTAGACAAAATGTATATGAATAATCTAGCCTGTTTTATACCACAGGTCGTGGGTTCAATTCCCTCCCGTGACAGACATTTGTGAGAATGGAGATCTCTGTTTATAGCGTGATAAAAAGACGTATTCTAAGGTGTTCTCAAGTGCATCTGACGAGGCAGAAGCAGCCATGCTAGTACTACAGAGCTTCAATGTGATTTGAATTCCTCACAACATACTTCAGACTTTTATTCGGCCTCATCAATAGTAGTTATCTTTACCAGCCAACCTTTGGATGGAGTGGAATCGTATGAGACAGTAAAAGACGCGCTATGAACAATCGCAAATAATATTTTTTGTTTTTCCATTTTAAACATGACTATTTCAATTAGGTTCTAGCCTTTTCGTGTCTGTGTCTTTTTTCCATCTCAGAAACTCTAGCCAAGATGACCTCCCCTTATTAGGTACGTTCCCCTGATTCTTTCTCACATAGAAATCATCGGAGAGGTAGAGCGTAGCGTTTATATATTCGCTCAAAGAGCAGCTCGACTGGGGAAGTAACTACTCCACCTTACAGAACACCTCAGCCAAATAACTTTGATTTTTTATGTTGTGTAAATTTGTGTTCCTACGCGTGAGTAAGGTCGCCAGAGCTCATAGGGGAGTGGGGAAAGGTTGGTAACGCGTGAGCGATGCTTCGTGTGTTGCAAGCGTTCATATGGCTATGGTAACCGCTTACCATCATATGGGCCGTATGTTTGTTTACCGACTTAGTCGCATAAAAAGAACTGACATGGTGTTGCAAAGTACGCCGTGAATTAGCAGGAACAATAAAGAGAAACAGAGATACTCAAATAAAATTTTAGTTAGAAGCAAAGTCACCCCTATCCTATTGAACTATCATTAGTAGGGACAACATAATATAATTACTAAGTTGGTAAGATAGAAACACTAACCATCTCATTAGATTTAATCTTTAGATTCCATTATCTCAACATTACATTAAGTTAGAAGCCTGCTCCTGTTAGCTATTCCATAGTTTGAATGTGAAAGTTTGCTCTAGTTTCTCTGAAGAACTCGCCTACCTTCAATGTATAATTAGTTAGTTTAGAGCTATAGTACTATACCCTGCTTCTACATCATTATATTATGTAATTATCCGTGTGAAAGATTCCAATCTACCGGCAAAGCATTGATGATGATGTCCCACTGCTGAGCACAGGCCTCCTTTCACGAATTAGGGCGAAAGGGCATGGGCAATACTCCACCACGCATGCCCACTACTGATCGGCGGAGGTAGGCTAGTGGTCAACCTACTGTTGAGTTTTCAGGCCGCCTAATGGCCTCCAACTAGCTTAACGACTATCAAAATTCAGTGATAACCGGGACCGCTTTACGTGCCTTCCGAAGCACGGAAACGTTCGATTTGAAATATCACTAGGCTTGCCGATCGATTAAGAACGGCTAATCATGCTACACCACGGGCGCTTCCCCCTTAAATCTGCATATAATACTCACCCCTGACCATCCGTAGGGCAGGAATCCTTTATGCTCGGTCCAGTTGGAAAGCTTTACGTAGAATAGTCCAGCGGCCATGATAAACACCCACACGCTTAGGTTTATCGCATTCAAGACGTTGTTGAAGAATAGAGACTTCTTGACACCGGCTACGAGCACCATTGTCATAGCTAGTGTTATTCCGAATGCCACAAAGTCCGGGGGTTTACCTGTGGAAAGACTTGGCGTTAGAGGTGGTTATATCAAGAATGGTATAGGATGGGGTCGATTTCCACGTAGTGAGGAATACCCTAGCTAGGCAGAGCGAGGTCTATACAACAAATCAATCAAATTTGGTTGAATACAACAAATGAACGAATGTGTTTTGCTATGTAGGTATGTGTGTTATGAAAGTAGTGTGTTGATATTCGATGAAACACCGGAAACTATTACAAAGGTGTCCCACAATGTTTTTAGTTTTTAATCCATAAAAATAAAACATCGGAATTGTTTCGAATTCGTTTTATTGTTAAATGAAGTTTTTTTTTGTTATCAATGAAAGTAAACAACCATTTTTAAACGGTACCATTCGTTTCTTTACACTCATTTAATAAGTATGTGGATTACGTAACTGTGTTGCAATCATTTTCTGATTGAAAGGACCTCAATTGGTAGATTGGTGGAATTACAAAACAGAAAATGGTTGCATTTCCAGTGAAGCACTGCTTGTATACCAGAACGTAAAAAAGTCGTCGGAAAACCTCTATTTTAAACCTGTTTCAATTCGAAAATTATTGAAAGTCATTGCAACAAAGTTACATAATCGCCCCGCTGGTATCTTCGAAAAGCGTTTGTCTTATATGATTCTGGTGTGTTCTACCGTTTGTACAATGGAGGAATTGTTTGACTTGATGCCCACGGCTACCTTTCACCATCGACGGGGAGTCCATTCACACACATTGAAACAAGAATTGTTTCGAAGTGTGCGGCTCAAAGGAATTTTCTTCCGCGAACACTCGGACTGTGGAATGAGCTCGCCGCCGTGGTTTTCCCAATGGAGTGTTACAGCATGGTGTCAAAAATAGTGTGAAGCGGTTTCTTCAGGGTTAGCAACGCGCGAGTGATACCCCTAGTGTTGCAAGCGTCCATGGGTTACGGTAACTGCTTACCATCAGGTGGGCCGTATGCTTATTTGCCAACTAAGTGGTATAAAAAAATACATTCAAGATGAATGCTAATGGGTTCAAACATTATTTTAAAAGTAGACAGGATTCTCCAAAATTTACAATAAAACGTTTTACTGAAAAAACATGTGAATGCTAACCAAAAATACATTGATATTTAAAAAATATCACTTCATAGTTTAGATAGAATAAAAAGAAAATGTCGAGTATAAATCAACCTTATTTACCGATTTAATTTAGAATCAGGCTGGTATAGGGTTATCACAATTGAAATTAAAATATGGATCAAAATTGAAAGTCCCTCTGTAATTCCTAATCCCTTTTTGTTATTTTCATGTCCCGACTTTATGGGTTCCAATAACAACACGATAAACACGGTATAAATCATTAGTATGCATTCATAAGCCGGTGTATTGCAACAAAACATAAAATACCTGAGGCTAACGATGCGCAGACTTGAATCAAAAATGAAAATAACAAAGAGTGAATAATCCTACAAAATTCAGAAATTGAAATGAAATATTTTTTATTCAAACAGATGTATTGTTAGAATAACGTTGGGTTTTTTAAATGTAGGTATTCTGCTGAAAGCTTGCAATAAACTGTCACTGTTTTTAAAATAAACCTAGATTTATTACATAAGGCGTGCAAGTGTCTATTAAAGAACGAGTGCTTTATTCAAAAGTTTAGATGTTATAGAATGTTAGTAGACCATGGTCTGAACAACGTTTGTTCTAGCGAAAAAACGATAAAAAAGTCATCGTGTATATTGCCATTAATTTCAAACAAACTTTACAGACACTGGGCTTCAATAGAATGTGCTCGTATATTAACACGTTTCAAACAGCATTCAAAGAACATAGTTCAAGGCTTGATTGAAAGCGTTTAAACTTACCTGAAACTGTGTTCAAGCACCAACACATAGTTCTGTGTATTTATGTCATACCAACCAGTAATATCGACTGGGCTGTCAAAGGTGCGCGGACATACAGCCTAGATGCCGTCATATCCTGAAATTGTTTGCGAGAAACCGGCACAATTGCTCGTATTCGCATTCAATTACGATTTGTCGCTTTCATAAATGTAAACTAAAACAGTTATTATTCACTCTAGAATTTTTACATAAACTTTTACATTTTATAATAAATACAGTCGTCAAGGAAAAGGTTCATGTACCTACTCCAAAAATAAAAGTACAATGTCATTTTAGGGAGGTTACGGACGGACCCACTTCATATTTTCATATTTGGTAGTAAACCTCAATTATTTTGAAGAATAAGACTTTCTATTCAACGATGTACAGTCGAGGACAGAAAATGTTTATCACATTTTAAAGATGAGAGAGATGGAATCGATCTCATACCGCGAGCAATAAGGTTTAATATGTCTGACATAATGATCCACGTCTATCAATAGTATTTTTATTTCCAGTCAACCTTATGAAACAGAAATGTGCAAGCGATTATAGACCGCAATGTGGTAAACATTTTTAGTCCGAAACTGTATAGTGGTCAGGCACGGATGGTCAGCAATAAGAGCACTCCACCGCTGCGCAGGGACTTACAGTTTAGAATAATAATTTAACATACAATATAGTGTGACTGGTAATTAGTAAACGACACTTAGGCATATGATTGTATACTCATGATAACAAACAACCTTTTTTAGGGTTCCGTAGCCAAATGGCAAAAAACGGAACCCTTATAGATTCGTCATGTCTGTCTGTCTGTCTGTCTGTCTGTCTGTCCGTCCGTATGTCACAGCCATTTATTTCCGAAACTATAAGAACTATAATGTTGAAACTTGGTAAGTAGATGTATTCTGTGAACCGCATTAAGATTTTCACACAAAAATAGAAAAAAAACAATAAATTTTGGGGGTCCCCATACTTAGAACTGAAACTCAAAAAAATGTTTTTCATCAAACCCATAAGTGTGGGGTGTCTATGGATAGGTCTTCAAAAATGATATTGAGGTTTCTAATATATTTTTTTTCTAAACTGAATAATTTGCGCGAGAGACACTTCCAAAGTGGTAAAATGTGTGTCCCCCCCCCTGTAACTTCTAAAATAAGAGAATAATAAATCTATAAAAAATATATGATATACATTACGGTGGAAACTTCCACCGAAAATTGGTTTGAACGAGATCTAGTGAGTAGTTTTTTTTTAATACGTCATAAATTGAAATTAATATCAAATACTCAGGTCTATAATACCATTTACATTTTTTAATGTACTAAAATTATGAGAAACACCTGTATCTTTTGTTTGAGTCTAATAAACAATTATTATTATTATTTACTTATATACCTACAGCTTTGTACGGAACCCTCGGTGCGCGAGTCTGACTCGCACTTGGCCGGTTTTTTATTATTCATTTAAACACCCCGTACGGACCGCGCGATCGCTATCAGCTGTTAAGGGCATGACCATTTTTTTTTTTTGGAAAGTTGTTTGTTTATCATAAGCATAATCATGTGCCTAAGTGTCGTTTACTATTTACCAGTCACCTATATATCCTTAGTTATTTTGTTACATATGTACGTACATAAACTCGTTATCGTCCATGATCATTCATAATATTTGACACATTTGCTTGTTAGAAACATCAACTCTCAAACGATTCTGTTGTAAATCTCACTAAAGTAATTATAATAGTTGTACTTGTACGTAGTATTTATCTACTCTGAGATAATAGTATCACATCTCTTTCTGGCAAACATTATTGGAAAAGGATAAAGATGTCGAGTTAGGCTACGTTCGCACGAGCGATTTTTCATTATTTCAACGCAAGCTATTTTCAACGTTATGAAATAGAACTTATGACTTCTCCTAAATACACTTTTTTTTAAACTAAAAAAATATATATATGTTTAGTTTTTGTCTATTTCTTTTGCGGGTAAATAGACGTTACCAATTTTGATGGCGAATACAAGCAATTGGACGAAGACAGGACTGCATTTGTAACATCCTTTTCTTATGTTTTTTGCTAGAAAGAGATATAGTGAGACTAAATTAGTTAATGTTTTGAATAACAGAATCAGCACTAATATCTCATCATTTCAAAGGTCTGAGCGTTAATCAGTCAATGGCAGAGTACTGTTCAAGTAATCCATCCTTTGTCTTGGCGAAACTGTAGCACTGCCTTTGTTATATCGCCTCTCTCTTTATCCTAAACATCCTTTCAAAGGCTACAAAAGGAATAAATGTAACCAACTTTTGAGTTAACGCGTAGTAAAATCCACATTTATTATCTATCACTTCATCGGATTCAAACTATATGCGATTAAATCATATTTTATCGTAACATTTATTAGCATTGTTTGATTTTCTAATTTATTTTACGTGAAGATTTTTTATTGTTCTCGTCTTAATTAAATTAATGTTATTTTAGCGAATGTCTTAACGAATTTTATTTTACGAACAATATATTGCATTTACAATTAATATACCAATTACATTGAATATACTGGGTGGAGATTTCGAGATGGCATATTGAGGAAACCTATGTTGGGTTAGTCATGCTGAACAACTTTTACTATGGGACCAACACTGAATACTCAAAAAAATAATACTTTTCATACATTATGATCGAGCAAGGTTGACATTCACAAAATAATTAGATGATTTTGCACAAAAACTTTTACTAATAAAACGCTATGTAACTCTGATTTAACTATTATAATTAAATGGTTACGTAAATAAATAATCCTAACAAATATTATAAATGCGAAAGTGAGTTTGTTTGTTTGTAACGCCTTCACGCCTCAACTATTCAACGGATAATCATGAGGGATGCAGATAGCAGTAATATATATTTTGCAACCAGTTAATCAGCGTTTTAAAAGGTCGATAGTAAAAGCACATCACTTCAATGATGCCTTGCGAGTAACGACTTCAAGATAAGCTTCCTGAAGTATCGCGCTATTGGCATTCACAATCAACCATTCACAATGGTCGCAGTTGCTTTTAAGAATATTATTAGACATAGTACTTATTTCTGCTGGCAATAATTACTTTTTATTTTTAACCCCTCCTATCAGTAAAAATAATTTCGGTGCAATAAATGACTAAAACGACACAAAAGAAAATAAAAAATAGTGTAGCATCTCTCATCTGATTATGAATTCTTACGAAAAATGCTGAGGTAGTTTGTTTGAAAAAATATATGATACTTCAATGGTAAAACATAAGTAAACCTATATTTTCCGAGACGACCTGGTTTATTCAAACGAATCCCTCTCAGATAAACTTAAATCCATTAGCGTCCAGCAGTCTATATACTGAACACAGGATCCATAATATTGTTAGAAGATAACTTGCTGACAAAGGATTTCTAAAGCGGTGGAGAGGAGCGAAGATGAATGCACAAATCCGTTTGTTGTTCTTCATAATGACTGCTATAGTAACAGCTCAGAGTATATAAATACAAGTAAAAGTAATTTATTTGATTATAGCGAACCCGGATAGCGACAAGCATAAAGGCGAGTTAAATAATTGGACTGTTTTACAAAAAACGTAAACCGACTTCAAAGTACACTAAGAAGTAACCAAATCCTGATCTGATGACAATGGGACCAAACGGGAAGTGTACCCTTCCAGACAAAAAAAGAATTTTCCTAACCGGTTAGTAAATGACGGAGTTATGAGGTAACAAACATAAAAAAAAAAAAAAAAAAAAAAAAAAAAAAAAAAACATACAACCGAATTGAGAACCTCCTCCTTTTTTTGAAGTCGGTTAAAAAATAAACCCTAATGAGCTATGGTTCGTTTGTCTGCTATTTGTACTAAATGATATGGAATAGAGCTATCTATACGACCTGAAACAGAAAGTGTATATCTATCTGAAAGGGGTTAAGACTACATCAGTTATAGATTCTCTATAAAAAGTTTCAGCTCAAAATAAATGATTCATACCTTTTTGCTTCCAAGTTTATTGAATTTAAATCATAACCAACCTGTCACCGCTCAATGAAGGTCCTTTCTAGTATTAAAGAAGAAAGAAGTCTTTAGTTTCGACAAATTGACGACCACCAGTTTGAACAAATAGCCAGCTTGAAGGATACAAGCAAAGTTCCTTCGCCTTAAGGGTCGTGCAAAAATCACGTGTTTTTTTTAGCATTTTGTAAACCCCCCATACCTGGTTATACGTGTTGAGATTTTTTTTAATACGACCATTTCGGTAAACATGCATACGGCCCGCCTGATGGTAAGCGGTTACCGTAGCCATATGGACGCTTGCAACACACGAAGCATCGCTCACGCGTTACCGATCTTTCCCCCCTCCCCTATGAGCTCTGGCGACCTTCCTCACGCGCAGGAACACAACTTTACACAACATAAAGTTATTTGGCTGCGGTATTCTGTAAGGTGGAGGTACTTCTCCAGTCGAGCTGCTCTTTGAGCGAATAAACGCTATGCTCTACCTCTCTCAAAAATTTTAATGCATAGTCTCATCTTAAAATCTAAATATTATCTTTAAATACAGGTAAAATCTTATTTAATTCTGGAAAATTAAGCACTGTGATAAAAATGTCCAGACAGATATTAAGGTTGCAGGTTGTTTCTGACTGATATAAAAATAATAAAGAAAAGGTGTAATAATGTGAAAAATATATATGAATACTGGTACGTGAATATATTATTTAATGAATAGGTATTGTTCTCGGACCACGGGTTTAGCGCACGCCTCATTTCGCATAAGAAGTCACGTTCAACGAAAAAATAAATACATACATGTGATATCTCACTATACACCTTACTACCCCCTTGTGATATTTTGTGATTTTTTCCGGAAATCTCCCCCCTTTCAAGCATCACGTGATTATTGCACGACCCCTTAGTTCTTTGATAATTAATTATCAGAATCAAAAAGACGATAAAACTTCAATCGAACTAATTTATTTGCGGTTTCTTGGTAAGGCTACCCGTAGGTAATTCCGTGTACAACAGGCATAATTTTAGAGTTATCTAATTTCTATATACAATTTCAGCTGTTATTTATAACAATACACGTAACAATAATTGGGTGACTAATACCTATTAACGGTTACGGCAGTTACGACTAAAATGATAATTAGGACTCATATCTATTGACAGTTTCGTCCGTTATTCAGAATCCTAGCTGTATTAGTTTGGGACCGTGTGTGAGGAATGTCCCGGGATATTTATTTATTCAGTATTCACTCTATTCAGTATTCTCTATTTATTCAGTAGTATTTTGAAAGCTATCCTCAGCTAGATACTTATCTTTAACTCGAAATAACTTATATAGCTTTATTCCGACAAATGTCGCGTTGAATGCTCAAAGTTGCCAACAGTACGTACATTTCATATCGTTTCAATGGATATTTATTTACTATTGAAAGATGTATAGCAAGAACCTATTTATAGAACGGTTGATAAATATAATATCTGAGGATAGGAAAGTAGGTATCTGTTTTTTGTATTTGGAGGTTACTCAGTGTGTCCCTGTTAACAGGCCCGTATCTCTGTTGTAAAGCCACAATGAAAGGAAAACTCCGCAATAGCAGGGGCCCAAGTCTACTATTTCAATTGTGTTCCAATGATCTTTCAGTGGTGTCAAAATTGTGCCATAATGACATATTTTGTTAGTAAGTAGACTATCAAAACTGTAAAATGTCACAATTTTGACACCACTGAAAGTTCATTGGAACACAATTGAAATAGCAGACTTGGGCCCCTGGACATTTTTACAGCAATATGTTCTTTTAACTCGGACTCGGTTCATATAAGTGAGCGAAAATGATATCCATATTTCTCCATATTTTTATATTTATCCTTAATTCCTATACGTAATGTCTGGTGTAAAATGTATTTCAATATGGTTATTTCCATTTTCATGAAATATTGTTGCCGATTATTGCAGCTTAGTTACTTATATGATATAGGTATAATAATAATATATAATATATATCTTTGCAGAATGCCCGAATACCTTGGAGAAAATGGTACAAGAACTAGCTAGCGAAAGCGAGAAGGTTGGCCTTTATATGAATACTAGCAAGACAAAAAAAATAAAATTTTTGACAAATGCTGAACCACGAAACATTAGAGTTAATGGAGAAATTATTGAATACGTAGATGAATATATTTATCTAGGCCAGATATAGGTATACTTTGATCTAATTTAAGCTTGTAAGCTCCTGTTCTATGACCAAAAATATTTGTATGTAAGTTATTTAATCATAGTAGGACGACTTAATGCAAAAAAAATGTTTTATTTAATTGAAAAAAAGAAATATGTGACTCCAAAAACCTTCACTCCTGAAGTTACTCTACTGGATTAAAGTAAAAACAAAATTTGTTTAAAAATATTCGCAAGTGAAAGTAAAAATAATCTAAATCTCTTTACTGCCCCCCGCGGTTTCACCCGCGTTCCCAGGATGAAAAATAGCCTATTTCCTTCTCCTTACAGGCTATCTGCATGCCAAATTTCATGATGATCCGGGCGTAACAAACAAACAACCTCATGCGCGTTCCAAGAGCGAGACAACGTAGCCCGTTGCCTCGCTCATCGCTCGCTGGCGTTGGTTACTTTACGATTATTTTTGCTTACAATAACGACATGTTTTTAGATTAAGTCCACTCAGACAGTAAGGATCAATCTTCCAATGGACAGGAAAAAATTGACGAAAAAAATTCGAGTATTGTTTTTTTTACCAGTATAAAATCTATTTATAATAGGTAATAAGCGTGATGCCATGAAAGCATGAGTGAGCAAACATTGAGGTCAATTAAGAAACCGCATTGTCATCTACGTACATTTAACATTACGCGCATCACTAGTTAATCGCAAATATTACGGGATGCAAATTACTCATTCTAGGTGACCTCATCATCACTCTGCTGAGTTCAAATTGCTCTACATCGATTTACATACGAATAGGGAATTAATATGAAATAGAGGGTATTTAAGCACTTGTTCAAAAAATATTATATTTGCTTTATAGGTTCCTCATCTCCGCCTATTCTTGCAAGTTTAAGGCCGGAGCCGAATAATTATTATTTATCGTTTACGATATTAGCGTTATGTAAGAATAGAATACCTATGTAATAGTCAAAGTAAAGATATTTAAGAGTTTAGGAGCTAGGATGGAGGCATCAGTGCCCTCTTCAAATGTGTACGAGTAATCTAGGAAAGAGAGATCTTTTGAGAGAGTTAGAGCATAGCGTTTATTCGCTCAAAGAGCACCTTACAGAATACCGCAGCCAAATAACTTTAAGTTGTGTTCCTGCGCGTGAGTAAGGTCGCCAGAGCTCATAGGGGAGGGGGGAAAGGTCGGGCACGCGTGAACAATGCTTTTTGTGTTGCAAGCGTCCATATGGCTACGGTAACCGCTTACTATAAGGCGGGCCGTATCTTGTTTACCGAATTAGTTGTATATAAAAAAAAACATGTTTTAGCGCGTGTAGAGGAATAGATTTAAGCAAAATAAACGTCATTGCGCTTTTTTTGGGTTAATTATAATAATAATTCATAATTCATTTATTAAAATACAACATTACAGCTTATTTTTGAATCCATAGGCTCCCGAACTAGTAAAACTGTGTTTCAGGAGCCTATTGATCGATGGTCCGAGACAAAGCTGATGTTACCACTGGTTTGCAAGTCCGCCTTCAATAGGGAGGAAGTCAGCAAAGAATTAAAATTCACAGGCACGTGCAGCCAACAAATCCATATAGCCCGCATAAAGGACAATGGCCTTAATATCCCACGACGTAAGGGATGCTCGCGTCTCGGGGACATACATGAGCTTTTTATTACGTAATAAAGAGAGATTACTTAACCCGAATTATTGTTTTCTTCGTCTGTTACAAGTATTTAATAGAAACATTCCTTTTTTACTTTTAATTTTTTTATCAAGCGTTGTCTTATAATAAAACAGTGTTTTAATACTTCTTAAATTGATTTATCACTTGAGGATTAATTCCAATTTTAAACACTAGAATGTATAAAACTCTGTCAAGGAGGTTAGGTAGAAGTCGAGCATGGTAAATACCAAACATATATGTATGCAAAATAAACAATATCGTACTAATACCCAAAGTGAATCTCCATATACATAGCCTGCTTTATCTTTAGTTCGTGACTGTATTGGCCTAATTTGAAGTGGCCACCAATGAGCCACACTATACAATGTTAAACGATGTAATGAAATCAAATAATTCCTCGATGCTATTTTGTACCCGCTCTCTGAAGCTTCGATCCTAAATTTTAGTTTACTACAAACATTTTCAGAAAAAGTTTTAATTCTTGTATTCCGTTTGTAATATTATTATTACTATTATTTGTAACGTAGTCAAAGAACCCATAATCTCTGAAGGAGACTGCGGACTACGTGGAGAGAGAGAGAGGCGTTATTTGATATCCGTGTCGTAGACACTGACGCTCCTTCTTATATTTCAAGTCCTGTCGCCTTGTACTAAAATCCGCCGAAGACGAAGAAATAAGAAAATAGTCAAGCGCTTGTGAATTGCGACATGCAACATTCACCCCTCTTGTTACATCCGTTGAAAGAGTTGTCGCCCACAAATGTCTACGTAAAACAGCTTGGAGCCGCAATCTCTGACCGCTGGGACAGGTCCTTTAGCATAAAGCATGTAATGGGTTGGCTAAGATCAAGAATCATCATCTCAATAATCCGTGCCACTAGCATGTGCATTCGCGGCACGAGACATAAATTTAAACCAATAGCTAAGTTATTTGGCTTCTTCGGAGCAGCCCTACCAAGACAAGACTGATGTGGATGCGGTCGACGAACCAAGAAGACGTCGATTGCAATATATCGCGATGGATAATTGAGCTTGTTTTATAATATATATTTCTGTTACAGTTTATATGTGAATAAAGTTATATTTCTCACATTCTTGTATTCCGTTACTTGTATTCCACCCCATGAAGTTATGAATATGCTTCGTTTAAAATTATACTATTACTACTATTTGTGAATTATTTTAATTATTAACTGCCCTTGATATTTATTAGGTGTGTATTAATCTGCATTGTAATAAAATATTTGTATGTATAGGTAATTAATTTCGTTGTTTATACTAATAGTTTGGACCCAATTATATTTTTATGCCTTTTGCGGTCGAGACCTTGGGACCGTGGGGGTCCGAAGCTCGCCGTTTTGCTCGCACCTTGTCTTCAAAATTGATCGAGACCTCCGGAGACCAGCGGACGGGGAGCTTTTTCTGCCAAGGCGTCAGCTTGGCTATCCAAAGAGGAAACGCTGCCAGCCTTCTGGGAACCTTGCCGTTAATCGGAAGCAGCGGCAGACTCGAGGAAATTTTCGATATATAGATTGTATTTTGTACATATTTGTTGTAAATAAAGCTAATTATAGTATGATAATGCACAATACTATTTTGATGTGTCAATAAAATGCTACAATCTTAATTTTTTTTCTTTGTGTTATATCCGTTTTTTGAATTTGCTTATTATGTGGAACAGGCAATGATTCTTAGAAATTTTGTACTACTCTCATCATCGTATTTATTCGCGTACTTACCATGAATGTTAAGTTATATAATATGTTAAGGTTTCTTAGCCCATTTGGCTCGCGGATAAGACGTCTTATAATTACATATGAAAAAAAACAGGAACTGCTATTCATGTGATGACATGTAAACTTACCAAAAAGAGTGCCAACATGATCTGCCAAGGTTCTCGAGATGGCGCCGTTGCAGAGGGAATCAAAACAGGCACTGAGGGCCCGAGCGCAGGCACTCGAACCGATCTGTGTACAACAATATATTACAAATTATTTGTTAATGGCTGAAGGGTCGGCCAATTGTAAAAAGTTAACAGTAACACAAAGTACTTTTCGTTGCGTTTGCGCGAATAGAAACGCTGCAAAATGTATGAGATTGACATATAGGATAACTAAATGTGTCAAATGTCAATCTCATACATTTTGTAACGTTTCTATTCGCGCAAACGCAACGAAATGTACTTTGTCTGGGGGTATAGCCACCCTAGACAAGATGGTTGTCGACAATCGTCATCGTTAGTAAACGATCAGCCTTTGTATGGGATTGACATTTCAAATCGAAATATCACGTGATTTTTAACAATCTCTTATGTCAATCCCATACAAAGGTTGATCGTTTACTAACGATGACGATTGTCGACAGCCATCTTGTCCGGTCAGTTAAAAATCATATCGTGAAATTCAAAGTGGGTTTTCTTTTTTATATTAGGGTATTATGAATTTCATAAAGAAATTAACTTCAGGAACATGTTTCTTAATTCAGTGTGAAAACCCCATAGCATGGTTTCAATAAAAATAAATATGTTCAACAATCCCAGCATAAAAATCAGTCCATGTCCATCTCCATACGAAAACCATAAATTTTGTTCGCAATCATTCAGAGTTAATAAGTTAAAATATAACAAACATATATAAGGTCCTAATAAATTAGTGAACTTCCTCTTGAGGGATGAATGTATAGGTCATTAGTAATCAAAAAATAATATTAGAAAAACAATCCGAGGAAAAAAAAAAAAAAAAACCTTCGCGCGGCTTCTTTGATTTGCATAGATACAGTATAGGATTTTTTATTTTTTTTCCCTCGGATTATTTTTCTAATATTATTTTTTGATTACTAATGACCTATACATTCATCCCTCAAGAGGAAGTTCACTAATTTATTAGGACCTTATATATTATAGAGAGATAGAACAGAGGTAGAGCATTTTTTTTTTTTTTTTTACTGTGTATAGGCCTGTGTTTGACCACAATCTCACTATGGTAAGTGATGATGTGGTCGAAGGTGGTAAGCACACAAAGCCTAGAAGGAACTGGCTCTCAAGTGCAGCTGACGGAACACACCGATAGGTGCTTGGCGACAGATTTTCAACTTGAGGGTGGTAGCCAGCCAGACGGGTACTACAAAGTACCCTACCACCGTGCTATGGTTTCCTCACGATGTTTTCCTTCACCGAAAGCTCAAGCTCATTGTAGGATTCGAACCCGGGACCTTCGTCTCGGTATCCGACGTCACTACCACTGAGCTATCATCGCCCAAATAAATATTATTATAAATTATAGTCTGGATAGGATTTTTATAGCCAACCCACTCGCGATTTATTTTTTAATATACTATAAAATTGATATCCTTTGTCTGTTTGTTGACCCGCGCGGGCGAGGAAAACAAAAGAAATCAATTATTGTTATTTTTTAACCGCAAGTCTATGGATTAAATACTTTTCATCCAATAAAAGGATGGGTGAAAGTAAATTTTAACTCGGATCTTAGACTAATTGATGCCTCGAGTGTTGCAAGCGTCCATAGGGCTCCGGTAACCGCTTAACACCAGGCGGGCAGTATGCTTCTTTGCCGTCTTACTTGTAAAAAAGGAGATATTTTTTCTTTAAAAATAGGTACGCTGGTTCTAGAAATAAATTAACCTTTTCTGAATTTTAAGTTGATCATAGATCGTCCAAAGTTTTGCACAAAACGGCATTCAGCAGCCTCAAGGTTTAAGTGTAAGCCTTTGATTCTTTAGAATGTGTGACGTTGCGGAAACCGATTGCTCAAAAGAGAGAATCAATGAGCACAAGTCTCAAACGAAATGCATAATGCCCGTTGCACACGCTCCGGGAATTACTGTCCGTCCATAAAGGCTTGTGTCTCAATATGCGTGCATGTATGCGACGAGCACTACAAGTAAAACGTTTAAATTTCGAGCATAATCTGCATTGAGTATGGTCTGTATATTACAGTCTGTGTAGTCAGTTAGTATAATGTATATAATAGTCTACTACGTACGGTCGATGAAATTGCTCGTTCAGCTTTGAGTGACGCAAAGAATATTGGACATTTATTGGACGAGAGCTGATAAAATAAAAAGCAGTATATTGTAGTCTTGATTGATGTATAACTTTTTGTCACAGGGAAATCTATTTCATCGTGACACGTTTACCTTTTTTTCATCAGGGTCGTATAGTAAACTTGATTGGAAAAGACTATGAAAGCCAATGTAACACAGTACATTTATAGCTATGATGGCTATTCGGACAACCTGTTGGACCAAACTGTTTGTTGCACGGGCAGATTTATTGGATACTACGTTAAAAAATAAACAATAAACAACACTGTGCAGTGCTGCAGGCCTTAGCATCGGCCGTGTCAACAAAAAGCTTTAGCTTTTAGTAATAAAATGAAGTATGTTTTGTTTGGAATATAAATTCGTTATACTGTTTTTTTATATAGATACGACTAAGGGTGAACGCACACTTATCCGAGCCGAAAGCGCCGAACGCATCGAACGAAACGATTTTGAATTCTAAAATTCGTTTCGTTCGATGCGTTCGGCTCGGATAAGTGTGCGTTCACCTTTAGTCGGTAAAAAAGCATATATACGGGACGTACGTGTTAAACTGTTTGTTGTTTATAATAAAACAATACAATCATCAAATGATATATATCTTTATCTATATCTTTGATATTGTCGATTACCTACATTATTATAATAAATCTATCTATATATATAAAAATGAATTGCTGTTCGTTAGTCTCGCTAAAACTCGAGAATGGCTGGACCGATTTGACTAATTTTGGGTTTGAACTATTCGTGGAAGTCTGGAGAAGGTTTAAATGAAGGGTAGGGTAGGGTATTACGCGAATGAAGTCGCGCCGGGCAGCTAGTACTGAATAAATAACTGTTGTTGTCCTAAAGCTTTGTCTGTCTAAAAAAAAACAATCATCAAATGACTATCCTTGATGCTGTCAATAACATTATTATAAATAACTAGTTGCGATTGCGACCCGCGTACGCGAGGGATATCCCACCCTAAACCAACTGTAAAGTTTTCTTAAATTTTCAAATGTTCTACGCAACTTTCTTATTTTATGCGTAAGAAAATTCCCAAGAGGATTATAAAACTTTAAGAACAGATGGATGATATCGGGAAAGTCGTTCTCAAGTTATGGGGTGACCAAGGGAAATAGGGATTCATTTTTATATAGTACTTAAATAAATACTTAACTTCCGTATTTTTCCTAATCTTTTACTAACTGGCTTTTACGCTACGTTTTATCGGCCTAATATATAATCAGTTATCATGAACATTTTCAGAGTAGGTACCGCAGATCCCAGAGTCGAAAACAAGCCTCTATGAATTGATACGTCAACATAAACTCTTTTTGGTTTGTGGCAGATTCATTATGTACGAACAAGGATCGCTACATTCATTTATATAGCTATCATTGCATTCTACAGACGGACGTAATATAATTTAAATTAAATTCTACGCTGCTATTTGGCTACGAAATATAGTTATTTAATGAGAAGTCATTCCATTTATTATAAACCTTGAAATGAAATGAAATAATTTATTAATTCAAATAGGCCTTCACAGGCACTTATGAATAGTCAAACTCTAATACTCTAATGCACGGTTCGGAAGGTTGCTTTTGCTAAGAAGAGCCGGCAATAAACTCAGCAATTACTCTTTTCAAAATCAAACTTAAATTTATTACATCAGATGTTTCCTGTAGAGCGAGCGCTACACCCAAGCATTTTTATCATTTAAATATTCGGTAATATTGTAGTAAGCCTTCTGTACTAAAGCGGCCTTAATACATTCCTTAAACTTATGTGACGGTAAATTCAAAATTGTATTAGGGATCTTATTATAAAATTGTATACTCAGTCCTAAAATGAACCTTGCACTTTTTGGAGTATATAAGCAGAGGTCACAAATTTATGCTTATTTCTAGTATTAAAAGAGTGCACGTCACTTTTTTTTACAAAAATATTAATATTCTGATGTACAAATAATATATTTGCATAAATATACTGCGATGCCTTTGTGGTTTTATCGAGAATGATTTCTTACTTATCCCTATGTATATTTTTTGGATACGAAAATAAAGTTACCTAAAGCTTACCTGATTCAGTATCCACGATTGCATTTAATTGCATAAATTAATAACAACGTTTCTCTGAAGTGTAGGTGTGTAGGTACCTAGGTACATTGCGACAACTCTGCAGTAATTATTTACTAATCGTTTATATAATGTACGACTTACATATGTCTCGCAAAATAGTACATTATGATACATGTGTGCAAATTTGATTATTACAGACGAGGCGGTATTATGCAGATTTATTATTAAGGGAAAAACGGACTTATATTATTTGTGACTTGTTTGAAGTAGAATTTTGATTATAAATCAACCACACCATGAGAGCGTTAACAAATATGTCGCGCAGGTTTTTTTTTTACAGCGATGCACTGTCATACTGGTTTGTGCTTCGTCTACATTTACACTCATATCAATTACAATGAGGTACAATCTTAACATAATTGGGATTTTAATTTTCATGAATACAGCGGTAATTTAAAATAAAAAGCATTGCGTAATAATCTGCATTATGAAACTAAAAGAGGTGCGATAAGAGTCACTTTACAAGCGAGTGTCTTGAAAAATACAAGTATAGAATAAAAGGTCCTTTTGTTCTGTAATCTGAGGTTTAAAAGTAAAGGCACACTTATCCGAGCCGAACGCATCGAACGAAATGAATTTTTAAATTTGTATAGGAAATCTTATCCAGATTCGGACGATTCGACGCGGGCGAGTGTGCGAGCTTTCATAAGATTTCATATACAGAATTCTAAAATTCGTTTCGTTCGATGCGTTCGACGCGTTTGGCTCGGATAAGTGTGCGTTCACCTTTAATATACAGTTTCCATATTATTGTGATAGACTGATTTGCAAAAAAAAAATATCGAATACACTAACACCACAATGAAATATTTCTTTAAAGGTCGATTTTTATCATCGAAACATATCTTTCGAAGAATATTCCTCGGTAAAAAAATAACCAACGATAGGAAAATCGGGCCTTACGTAAACATTTATATTTATAACAGAAATATCTTATATTCTACTACGTTTAAAATTTTTCTCACAGTTTTTAGTTTCTGTAAGTGTATTTTGTTTCAAAATAAAACCCATATAAATCGGCATTGTTATGGAGTATAATTTTGTTATTCGAAAAATAAACAAAATACCGATGACCTTAAATTTTAAAAACTAATTAAATCTATATAACAAAATGAGAACTCACCAGATACTCTAATATAATATTCCACCCTATTACGAACGCTAAAAACTCGCCCACACTCACGTAGGAGTAAGTGTAGGCTGAGCCAGTTGTATTAGGGATCCGAACGCCAAATTCAGCATAACAGGCCCCTGAAAAGACAAAATTATATAAATATGTTGAAATTAATACTCTCGCCATTGACGGGGAGTCCATCCTCACACATTGGAACCAAAATGGTTTCGTACTGTGCGGTCTCAAAGGAGCTTCCTTCACGGACGCTCAGACTGTGTAATAAGCTCCCCACCGTGGATTACAGTTCAATGGAGTACAGCATGGGGTTCTCCAAAAAGGGTTTGTAGAGGTATATGCAGGATCGGCAACACGCGAGTATTAGCACTGGTGTTGTAAGTGTCCATAGGCTACGGTAACCGCTTACCATGACCATTACCGCGGAGTGTAATTTGAAGTTTATTAGTTACCAAAATTTACAAGAATATCTAAATTGACCTTTATAATTTGAACATAATGTACCTATAACACCTGAAAGTATGTATTAATTTATAGTTTAAAAATGTTTAGACTAGATTATTCTATATGTATGTGTGTCTAACAGTTAACTTTGAATGGGTTATACCTACCAATGTTTAAAATTGTGTTATAATAATACATCATCAAATTTGTAGGCTGGTGACATAGCCCTCAGGAAGACGCAGGTGGACACTTCTATTCGTACCCAAGGGTATTTACTCCCTTCGTCACCTTTTACGACACCCGAAGAAAAGGGTTAACCCTTTTCGAGATGTGAGTACATAGTACAACATTTTCTACAAGGTAAGTCAATAGAATTATTATTTACATTTGCTGCAACAAGTAACAGTGCCGTGTTAGGGTCACCGCTCAATATAACAGCACGGCTACGCCTCGGCAATAACCTTGCCATGCAAGTAAGGCCTTTAAATCGTATGCGTTAAAGTGAATTTTACAATGACTAGTTGAAATGGTTGACGCCTCGCGCTGCTTGCCGCTACAAGCCCCTATTCCTGCTGACCACACGCTTTCAGCGAGCGGTCCGTTCCCTTGCTGCGTACGCCAGCAAGCGGTATCTTTCCAAATAACGCCACCAATTTGCGCCGCCCGCGAGCTGCGCCACCTCGCAGGCGGCGCGCTGGCAGATAGTGGTTGGATTGAGTGGCGGGCCGTTGCTGCGATGGAGCGGTACTGATATAGTAAGCGATGACCTTTAGCCTCAAAAGTGGCTTTTACAACCTGGACAATTCAACGTGTAACGGAAAAATAAATAATAAATAAATAAATTACTCTCTTATTTTGAGCGAACTTTTTATAGAGAGTACCTGTACCTGATGTAGTCTTCACCCCCTTCGGATAGATATACACTTTTCGTTACACCTAGCATACTGAAATCCTACTATGAACGACGCACCTATACAAGGATAGCAAGGTAAAAGTGTGTGTTAATTTTTAACGTGTGAACTAACTTAGTCATGGATTTATCACTTTTGCCCTGCTAGAGTTTGAGGGACCAGAAAAATAGTATTTTATATATTCTTTCTCTGATTGGCTAAGTCAAGGACACAGTGCTAAAACACTTACTAGTTGCGGAATAGGATAGGATACTTAGAGCAGATCCATTAAGAACCACAAATGTCAAACTAAATAATAATATGTCCGGATATTCGTGGAATCCAGCACAGAATCGTTCCTCAATCGATAAACTTATTTACAAGTTTCTCAGATGTGATTATCCCCCGTCACTCTTAATTTTTAGCGCAATATTTCACAAAGGCTCTGCCGCACCGATGTTGACAGGTTGGTGTGAACTATATGATTTTATTATTACTATAATAGACCAGAGAAGGACCTATTACCTGTTCAGAGACAATATAGGGAAATCCGAATACATATTAAATACGGGGAAAACTATTTCGAAAGCTAATTTTGCAAAAAAGAAAATCGGCAGGAAATGTGTGAAATCAATTTTATCATACACGTTTCCTAAGAATTTTATACAATTTCTAATCAGCAATCGGAAATTTGTTAAATTCAAGATTAGGTAGGTTACAGTAGGTACATTAATGAACAATTTTCGGCAAATTCAGTCTGATGACGAGTTCATTGATTGTCTTATTATAAAATATGCTTTTATGTAAGTAAACCCATCTTGGAGTCGGTTTTATTTTTTATTAAAAGTAAGTTTTATACAATTCGATTAACTGTTATTCTACATATTTAGATAGATCTCTAGATCTTTAGATATCTAGATATTTGACTACACTGATATGTTTTAACGATGTCGTGAGTATTTTTCATCGACTGCTCAGTTCACCATATCGAGAAAACTGTAAAGCAAAATATCTATCATAAGGAGCCTTTATTTAAATGGATGTCGTAGAGCTATTCAATAATTTATCAGCCCCCCTAGACAAGACGGTTGCCGATAACCATCTTGTCTACTGGCTCAGGCAAGAATCAAACGCCAACCTTGGCCAGTTACCAGATATTATCAGGAAGACAAGTTTGTTATATTGTGTAGATCTCTGAATAATTAATTGCAATTTGCAAGCCTCTTTTCTATGTAAGGTTATCTTTATCGTCGTGGATAATTTACATTAAATAATTAATTTCTTTTTACCTTATTGAGGTTGACTATGCAAAGCGTAAGAACATATGAAATGTCAATGATAATGATATCAATGATAATGATATCCATGATAATGATATCAATGATAATGATATCAATGATAATGATTGCCTACTTTAGTAAGGAATATTATGAAATAAGGTAGATGAAAGCTTGGAAAAAATAATCGTAGTAGGAAGATCCAGTCATTTCCGAGTCCAAAACTCTTTATACGTAAGATTTCAGTACAGCGGATATAATTTCATACTAGGAAAATAACGACAAAGAATCTGTATGAATGCAATTGTCATCAGCTTAGGCAACGTCGTTAATAACATACGAGAGATAAGAAAGCGAGTTTATACACATACATTTATCAGTCAAATTTACTTTGATTACTTTAGTTAGACCAGTAGAAAAACTACTTTGCTAAACAAACGTTTATAAAACACACTTACATGCCATAGAAAAGAGGTAAATAAATGCTATGTAAACAATTGGCTTACCAGAAAAAATGCTGGCCAATGCTGCGATGCAGAAACTTAAAACGGCTCCGGGACCGGCGAATCTACGGGCGACCATTCCAGCCACCAAGTACATTCCTGTTCCCACACAGGAGCCGACGCCCAGAGACGTCAGGTCTATCGTTGACAGGCATCGCTGTAACAAAGAGAAAATAACATACGGTAATTAAGCAGATATAAAAAAATAATAAGATATGAGAGTTATTAGTAAATAACATTCAAGGAGTTATGGAAATTTTTGATAAATTTTCTTCGGTAGGAAATGTATATCTAGTAACCATGTGTGGCCTTAATCCGTGGGCTTTTACCATGATCTTCAACGGGTGAAGGTTCCCATAAGAAAATCATGATAGGAAGAACGGACCTGAACCTAATAACCTAGTACATTTATCATCATCATCAGCCTATAATGTCGCACTGCTGAGCACAGGCCTCCTTTCACAAATCAGGGTGAAAGGGAATGGGCAGCCCCCCGCGTGCCCACTGTGGAGGTAGGCTAGTGGTCAACCTACTGTTGGAGTTTTCAAGCCGCCTAGAAGGCCTCCAACTAGCTTAAAGACACTTAATTGTGATACAATTAAGTGATAACCGGGACCAACGGCTTTATGTGCCTTCCGAAGCATGGAATCGCTCTATTTGAAATACCACTAGGCGGTCCGGTCATCCATCCAGGTACCGACCACGATGGTGATAGCTTATCTTGGCGATCAATTAAGAACGGCTTTTCATGCTACACCACGAGCGCTTCTATTAATTAACCAGTTATTTAAAAAGAATATTGTCTATTAATTTATAATTTGATCAGCAAATATGTATGAGTTCAGAGAATGTTCTTCTTATTCAAAACAGAAACATAATATCGATAAAAATGACGAAAAATCAACATACAGCCAGAGTCCAGACTCAAAAGAGTACATAGTAACAAAACAACTACATAGGTTTGTATACTGGCAGATTGCTTGACAATGTTATTGAAAAAAGCAAAGGGTTTATTTACTGAACCTTTCTATCGGAAAACGCTGTTAAAAGTTGCTGAAAAAGTTAAAAGCTGTTTTAAGTGAGCTGCATACGCCGCGGTAAATTCAGTATTACTGTTCCATGGAGATTAATTTAATTAAAATATCGCGGAGCTATGGCGTCAAATGTAATTGTCACTACGTCTACTCTTATGGTGCGTCCATGCTACGCGAATCGAGCACGAGCCGAGCCACGAACGAACCTACAACGAGCACGATGCGTATCCCTTTGTTCGTGAAAAAACTGACAATCGCGCTCGTTCGAGGCTTGCAAGCCCGTCCACGCTTTGGGAATCGTGCTCGCAGTGTGCTCGTTCGAGGCTCGGCTCGTGCTCGGTTCGCCCAGCATGGACGCACCATTATAACAATCCAATTTGTCGCCATTATTTTAGTTGCATAACTATGTTCTTTGAACTAGTAGTCTAAAAGATTAGTTTGTATTATTATGCCTAAACATATCTCATTGTTAAAGATGAACGCTAGATCTTGATGAAACTATTGTACTCTTGAGACTGAGATGAAACTTCAATGGAGCCATTATTGTAATCTGGTAAAGGACAGCCTTCCAGCTTAAGCAGTGAAGGGAATTCATTCTCTCAATAATGAATTTCATCTTAAGTCCTGCGGTTATCCTGAGTTAAATTCAAAGGCATTTATAAATATAATGGCAGTGTGTTCACAGATTATGCAGGGCTATTGCTAAATACTAACAACCTTGCAGGACTGGTTTACTAATATCATAAACTAAAATTTTTGTTCTATGACATTTTACAAAAAACAAACTTTCAAAATTTCTTAGTTCTATTTCAATGCTGTATTTTGTTTTGTGTACATAGACGCCTGTGCCTACGCTTCCCGCGTGCACTGTCACTCAGTCTTTTGCTACGGGTAGAGTTCATAGCATTTATAACTTTAACCCGACTGACCCGGAAGGAGGGTTATGTTTTTCGAGTGTACGTATGTATGAATGTTTTTATGTCTATTTCTTTGGCACGCTCTGCAGTCTAAACGGCTTGATGGATTTAAGCATATGAGGTGTCGTTAGATTCGCCTTAACTGTGGGAGTGTCATAGGGTATATTATTTTTATATGGCGTCGACGAATAAAAAAGAGGGGGTATTAAAAAAGAAAAATTTCGATATTTTAACAATATGGGTATCAAATGAAAGCTTGTAAACGGTCCATTCCATGAATGTATATATTATAATACTTATATGCTACCATTTTGACGTAAACTGCAAAAAAACACGTTTAATGCAAGAACAGCTGAGCGGTTACCCGTAACTCACTGAGTTGCGATGGTTGTTAGCCTTACTTTACCGTACCGCTCATTTACTTACTAATACATACAACTCATTCATTAAAAAAACTAAAAAGTCTTAAATAAATTAAATTATTAAATTAAACAAAAAACCCGACTGCGTAAAACAAAATATAACTGAAAATCAAACTCTTTAATCTGTAGAATTTTGATTTAATCTCATTATTGTCAATGTATACCATTTTTTATAAACCAAATAAGGAATTTTTTGAGTAGTTTTAATGTACTTTTATTGAATAAATTGAGACTAATAAAAAAAAGCCCGCACATTTTTGTTTTTGAAGCATCCAGGGCAAACCACTAAGAAATATGCATTAGATTTATATAGCACTCTCTTACAGTAGATAACCTGAAATATAATTCAAGTAACGTAGTCGGCAGCTGATACATTATGTAATATGTGCCTGTTTACAAACTCAGCTCGTCTGAACACTTACTGTCACACGCTACTCGTTATATTTACCGCTGATACAATATCCAAACATATAAATAATCCATTAGTCGGTTACAATGTGGTCAACTTTGGCCTTCCGAAGCTCTAGACCACAAATCGTATTTCCTGTTTCCTTCCCCTGCATGAATATTACAAAACGCAAGATCTTTATGTCCATTCGTCGGCTTATAACTGCGAAATTACATGGACTATGATGTGGTTTCCAAATGGCCGTGTAGGTTACATGTATATCTTTGAGCAGTGACTGAAGGTCATGGAGCTGAGTGAGGAGTGGAGCCAAACCTCGACTAAACTCTTTGCTATTTAGAGAATAAATAAATATCCTGTGACATTCCTCACACACGGTCATCTGATCCCAAACTAAGCAGAGCTTGTACTATGGAAACCAGATAACTGATATATTACATATACTACTTTTTTGTTTGTAAATACATACTTAATATACATAATTACACCCAGACTCACAGACATGTTCATGCACACAAATGCATGTCCTGTGCGGGAATCGAACCCACGACCTGCGGCGCAATAGGTGGAATCTTTACCAGACTCTTAACCAACTGCGCCAACTGGCCCGTCAGAAGTCAGATTCAGATTCAGATTCAGATTCTTTATTTGCAAGAACATGGTATACAGACGTTAGCCTTAATATTATATAACATCGAAATAACACATTCTGCCACGGGGGGCGTGCAAAAGTACATCACATAAAAATAATTAAATTTAAATATAATAATCAAAATATCCAATTAAAAACAAAAAATTAAAAAGTACCTAACAATAATAATTAACATAATCGTATTTATCTATGTCCCTTCACATATAAATATAATTTAAATAACAAATGATTTAATTTAAAATTACCACTTTTTTTTAAGGAATTCATCCATCGAATAAAATACTCTAGCAACCACCCACTCTCGCAATGCTTTCTTGAATTTGTGTATGGGTAAATCTTTAATATGGCTTGGTAGGTTGTTATAAATTCTTATGCACATACTATAACAGTTTTTTAGGAACAGAGTTGTCCTAGGAAATCTATCCAGAACCAATCTGTTACAATTTCTAGAATTTCTCACAAAATATTCTGAAGCCGTCACAAACAAATCCTTGTTTTGCTTGAAAAAAATGTCAGCATACTGTCATAATATATCCCAAAAACTAATAAATCAAGTAATACAAATCAAATTACAGGCATAAGAAATGAGCTCAAAAATATTACATGTGAATTACCTTTTTGCTAAAGCATACTAAGTACCAATAGGGTAGTCTAATCTAACGGTGATCATCGCTTGGTAGCTGGCCCATATTTTGTGCTCCAAAGATTCGCACCTCTTTTTTTTTTATACCACTGATGTGGTGAACAAGCATACGGCCCGCCTGATGGTAAGCAGTTACCCTAGCCTATGGACGCTTGCAACACCAGGGGTATCACTCGCGCGTTGCCAAAAATACTTGCTCATACTCACAGCATTACATCGAAACAATTGGTTAGTATGTTGTGGATTCCCGTTATGCTAGCAGCTATTTGTACAAGTCCTCTCGAACGTTATCGATCATAAATAAATATTAAATTGAATGCCCAACATGCAATGTTACACGAAAATGTTCACGTAATGGACAAACATTTTATTCTGTATAAATAATGGTGTCTGAGTACTGAATTTCAACAATATAAGCACGCTTTACAATTCAGCTTGTTCAATAACATTCGTGCGACCGCTCGGACTGTAAGAGGATTTTCCCTCAGTGCTATGTTGCAATGTAGACTTTATTGACGAGTAGTAAAGACAATTTTGAAGGGAACAACATTGTATGATTGTTAAACTTATCTTTGTATTGTTGCATCTTGGAGTTTCCGTTGTTTTAGAATAAACCTTTACCCGTGGACTCAGAACAATTGAATTTATCGAAACTTGATACGACTGCTAAATATATTTAGCGTCGACTATTTGCCCCGCGGCTTTACTTGTCAATAGCGGGCCATCCACTAAAGTTCTTTCTTTATGACTTGTCATGTCGAACTGTAGGGAAACGCGAAAGAATAGAATAAAACCACTTGAGGTTGAGGCCACTAATTAAAAAATAATCTTACTTTATTTCCTGTGTTTTTATCATGACACGCCAGTCCGACAGAATAAACAATCCTTCGAACACCATCCACAAAAAGGTACATTCCTTTTAGGTTGGATCTTGTCAGTCAAACCCGATCAAACTTAAGGATTAAATGTTAGTTGGATGGTCACAATCCTGTTACTTCTTGAGGATTGTTGATTTTTGAGGAATGCCCGTCATTGTGTATTATCATTAAGGAAAATTTTCATTTTGCTCGATCGTGTGGGAATTATAACGTAAATATAACCTACTCAGTTATCGACGACGTGACATTCGCGGCAGGAGAGAACCAGGGATTTTAATACCTTCATTCTTTCTCGCTATGCGAAACCACTAGCGTTTAATCCTTAACGATTTCAGAATCCGGTGGGAAAGAACGTTAGTGGATGGCATTTTATTTCAAGGTATTATCTATCTAGGTATATTTTTACCGAATATCGATTTCCTAATACGTTTCGCCAATATTGATTGAAACCGTAATCTTTAGCATAAAAAGAATTTTGCACTTGCAGAAAATACGGTAAAAGTCAAGTTCAAGTCAATAAACTGATGAATTCTACCAGTTAAAAATATATTTTAAAATCTAAGAATATTACTCTTCTATTTGTTTTTGTGGATGTTTTTTATTATAATACTGTTATTAATTGTTTACCAAATTAGGGTCGCCGAAGCGGGAAAGGGTCGGTATCACGTCGTGAGTGATGCCAGGATGTTGCAAGAGTCCATGGGCTACAGTAAGTACTTACGACCGACCGAGGTGTACCGTATCCTTGTTTGCAGACTTATTTGTTTCATCCCGCGAACATATTTGATACACACTCGCCGATGATACTTAATAATCTAGGCATCAGACAGAGACACAGGACAAATCTTGTAGTCCATTCGTCAGCATGTTTATGTTAAAGCAATCGCAACTTTAGTGGACTCGAGAAGATTAAGAAGATTCTTTATACTGTGACCCCAAAATCTCATCATCATTATCTAGTCTAAGGATCAAAGGAGAAAAGTTTCCAACCGATTTCATCCAGTAGCTCATTATTATAGCTGAGAGTCACATCAATAATGTCGCCTAGAAAACCAATTGCAACGTTATGGAGTAGCAGGTGGCTTATGGCATATCGTTCATACCTACCTAGTCTATAATTTCACCGACTTTCTTGGTATTATTTTTACGTGAAGGAATTTCTCTGGCTACTGTTTTCATTCGAAAGGAATTTGTCATAAGCTCAGTCGGTTGATAAATGTGATGGCGTGGTACTTATGTGGTATTTTTCCTATTGTTACGTGTGATATACTTCAGGCCACGTATTGTATTTTTATTTTCATGCTAAAACAAGCATGCTATGGAACACTAAATACGCATGTTCAAAAAACCGCTATTTTATACTTTTAAAAAGTTTAAAAAAAAATTGACTGCAACTAGAAGAATGACTGTAAATCCTGTGATGGAGTGTTACATACATGATCTAGAGGCTAAATTCATATAGGCTACAATTAAGTTATACCACGTAATATAGTGGTGCGTCCATGCTTGGCAAACCGAGCACGAGCCGAGCCACGAACGAGCACACTGCGAGCACTCGAACGAGCGCGATTGTCAGTTTTTTCACGTACAAAGGGATTCGCATCGTGCTGGTTGTAGGTTCGTTCGTGGCCCGGCTCGTGCTCGATTCGCGTAGCATGGACGCACACTATCAACGTTTCAAATTTGTTATTCCGAAAAGTACTTAACAAATAACTAGAATAATATGTAGTATGTTTTGATAATTAAATGGAATTAAACAGAAAATTCATATTACCTCTGTTGTAGTTTGGGAATAATGGACGCATAGATTCATATTTTGAAATCATCGAATACAATTATCATATCTGATGAAAGAAAAAACAGTTTTTTTAGCAGGTACTTACTTGACATTTTTGTTAAGCCCAAATATAATCTTTATTGATAAATAGTATGAATTGATTATTTTTGCTAAAATCGCCATTATCAAAAGTCAGCTATATCATTTTCCTGACAAGCTCAACTACTGCCAGAAAATCTATAGCTCGCTTAAGAGCTTTCCGCCCTGGAGTTTCACCCGTGATTCCTTGGTTTACATTTGTTTAAATCGCTGCCTAAGAGATTTTATGTATATTAAAATGTGTCCAAAATTGTATGTGTCTAGCCTTTGTTTCAAACTGTGCATTGATAATTAAGCAGTCAGTTCCTGCTATACTGTCAAGTTTTAATGACTTTACCAAATACCATTGAAGATCTAAAAGTTAAAAAAAATCTTTGTTTACCAAATACCATTGAAGATCTAAAAGTTAAAAAAAATCTTTGACGGGCCAGTTGGCGCAGTTGGTTAAGGTTCACCTTACGCGCCGCAGGTCGTGGGTTCGATTCCCACACAGGACATGCATTTGTGTGCATGAACATGTCTGTATGTCCTGAGTCTGGGTGTAATTATGTATATTAAGTATGTATTTACAAAACAAAAAGTATGTATATGTATTATATCAGTTATCTGGTTTCCATAGTACAAGCTCTGCTTAGTTTGGGATCAGATGACCGTGTGTGAGGAATGTCCCAGGATATTTATTTTATTTAATTTTTATTTATTTTAATCTACAAATGAATATACATTTTCAGAATATGTACTTAATTGTTTTTATATGTTATACAGGGTGGAAATTTTAGACGGGTTTAATGAGGGCAGCTACCTTAAGGGTCGAATATAGTCTTAGGAAACTATCCCTTAATTTTTGAGTTAGTACTATCGGTATTGACAGATTTGGAAAAAAATACATTTCACATTCATTATCCTAACAAAATGTATGGAAAAAGATTGTTTCGATTTGTTACGCTTCTAGTACACTAACCTAATTTGGCCTCATAGAGCCCTTATATCCTTGTCGGAGACTGGATCAATAACAACAAAAGCAAATGAATACCAACCAAGTGTTCTAAGCCTAGAGTGCTAGAACGTACATAGATTTATACGGATAGCTAAGGGGGCAAGTAGTGTGTGAATGGCGGCCGAGTAAGTGAACCAAATTGTGAGCGTAACTAAGCGGGCCCCAGGTACTCCGGGCACTCTCTTGAATAGCAGACATTTTATTCGTGCAGAGTGGTAGCTCTGTTTAAAGGACTTTTATGACTAGTTTAACTATCGCAAACTCAATTTGACCATGCCACAATCGTATGTAAACAAAACTGCCTTCTAACAGATTGGTCTATCTACTCGTTTTTGTTAAGATGTAGTTAAATAAAGTTCTGTGAGCTGTAGAACTTGAGTCTCGATAATAATATGGAATTTGAAAATGTTGATTGAGTTTCTGGCTCCACCATTTTGAAATTTTTTCTAAAACCGACTACCCAAAAAAATCCATATAATTACCGACTTGCTCAAAAAATGTCACGAGGATCGATTGAGAAATGCGTCCTGTTCCTGTAGAGGAGAACGGTGGGACATACGAAAGCATTTTTGTCCAAGTTGAAACGGAGACGCTTCGCTCGGTCGGTCAATAAAGAACTGTTATATCAAGCGGCTTACAAACACCCCTAAGGAGTAAGCTGTGGGCGGCTACTGTCGCATATAGACATTTGGAACACCACGTATCACAAGTATGTTGCCGAATCGTGAATTTCCTTACGCCTTACGCCCTCCTTGAAGAATCCAATGCTGTACTCCCTTGGGAAAGCCATAGCGAAGAGCACCTACCAACTGAGTTAGACCACGTTAGACCGCGTTATGCGGGCTTTTCTTTAGTTTTGCAAAGTTTATTGACTTTTGCGGCGAAAATATACTTTCAAAAATTAATAAAAACTTCTTAATAATTTTTGAAAGTATATTTTCGACTTTCGACAATCGAAAAAACATAATTATGTTTTTTTTTTATTAATTGGACTTGCGACTACTGACCCGCCCATAAAGGGCGATTACGAAGCCTAAGATGGAGCACGCTTACCCAGAGGAAACTTATTCAGTCTGGCCTTGAAAGTCCCTAGATTGTAACCCCCTTATTAATAAAAAAGGTTTAGTCAGTCTTGTAACACCCATGTATTAAGATAGCCCCAGCCCTTTTTGTTATATGACATTAAAAAGTGACGGATATATTTAAAACCTAGGTATATTATACTTGAATTACACCTTATTTATTAAGGGAGTTAGTGTCATGAGAGATTATCTTATTGGTTTGTAATGTCTATTGAATGAATAAGGATAATTACTAGATAAAAAAAAAATGTCCATCAGTTAGATAATAAAAAAATATTGAACAGCAACAACAGCAAGTCAAAGTTCAGGAGTGGGGGCACGTGACGTCACTTCAGACTAAAAAGTTCTAACGTGACGTCACGCGGAACTTCAACACTCGATATTACGTTTTTTTTTGTTTAATTGACCAATAAAATACGTGTCTAATGTTTTTTGATAATGTAAAAGACGGACTAAATATAATTTTTCACTCATCTAGCCTTATTGCTTATATAATATAGTTAAAGACAGTGAAGGAAAGAGGCATTTGGTTGATTGGACTTTTGGTACAAAGGCGGTATATTATTTACTATTTATTGGTTTTCTTGTCTGTTCAGGTATACGTGCTCGAAATAAAAATTGGTTTTCAAATTCATGCGTCGGTTCTATTTATCAACTAGTACAGGCTGAAACAGTATTTTAACATACCTCAGGTAACGTGTTTCGGTTTTGTTTTATACGATAAGTGAAAAATATTTTTCTAGTTCTAGAAGAACGTATGTTGAGTGCAAGTAAGCAAATTGAATGTGAGTAAAAACAAAAAAAAAAAAACTTGTGATATTAGATAACTATTGAAAACCATAACATCTTAGCTATTTCTATTACTGGCATCCAGTATGTATTAACCTGATCATCATCAGACCCTTGATAGGTATGTATCATATAGGCAGGTGAGTAAAATTAAACAATTTATTTATTTTGTAAACTATAAATTCTGTTCCTGAGGACCTAGCAACCAACATTTTTATTTATAAATAATGGAAATAGGCAAAGTTATAAAAACGATACGACACATCTGCGCCGTTACCATTTCTGTAATCGAGTTGATTGTAGTACCGCTACTCAACGTTAGGCGGCATTTCAAATGCCGCCCATCGGTGAGTAGCACAGAATACTCGTTTAGAGGTCAAATCGTCAAGGTCATTGGGCTATGTAACACCCTTAATAAAGTAGTAAAGATTAGTATATCGGATTTCAACATTCGAAACGAGAGTAGGGAATGTCTATCTCACTAATATAAAAGCGTAAACCATCTCATGTTCATATTCAGAACAGGTTTCAATGCGGTTTTATTAAAATGTATTCCTGGGAAAACAATAACCACGAGAAGAGAGCAAGAATTTTTGCTATATTAGTATTAAGCCCATCACAGACGTAGCTATATTAGGTATATCATAGCAAGGCATATTACGATATATTTTAATACTAATCTTTGAGTGACGGCACACACGCCAATAATATAATATTTCTGTTACTTCGCCAACCTGCACTGTAGATAATTTATATTATAACTCGGCATACTAATATATATTATAGCTACGTCTGTGATGGGCTTTATATAGAAAATAGTTTCCGCAAAATCATTCATAAACACGCGCACGAGTTCAGAATAAAAGAGCTGATATTATTCCGCACTTAAAATTCCTACACACTCTCCTACACCGTATATTAAAATAATCGAAAGATAAACATACTAGTCTCATCATATCCAGCACAGTTATTTGTTTTAGCATACTATCTAGTTCAAATAACATTTCAGAGATGGTCCGTCCATGCTACGCGAATCGAGCACGAGCCGAGCTTCGAACGAGCACACTGCGAGTACGATTCGCGTAGTGTGGACGGGCTTTCGAGCCTCGAACGAGCGCGATTGTCAGTTTTTCACGTACAAAGGAATTCGCATCTTGCTCGTTGTAGGTTCGTTCGTGCCTCGGCTCGTGCTCGATTCTCGTAGCATGGACGCACCACATTTTGGGTAGACAACATTTTATAGATACACTTACACACTGCATAACTATACAGCTGTTAAACAACCGTGTTCCATATTTTTATTAGTAAGACCGATTATGTAAATACACATATATCCGTTGGAAAATATCTTGTATTTAAAGCATGAGATTATACGAGTATGAAGTGAACTATGAAGTTCTCAACTATTTCATTTAGAAAAACATAGAATATGATATCAACTTCGATGAAAAATCACCCCTAAAATAACTTTCTACCCTTTTTAACCCCGTTAGGTGATGAGTTTCAATAAAATACGAAACACTCCTTCCATCAATGCTGTAAATCCTTCAAATTGTTCATAAACATACTTTATGTTTATGCAAAATTTGAAGTAGATTGGAAAAAGGAATCACGTCGGCCCATACAAAATTTGCCCCGTTTTTCACCACCATAGAATACCATAGAATTTCGGAAAATCCTTTCTTCTCGGATGCCTACGTCTTACAAAGAACACACTGCCCAAGTTTGAGGTTTCTACGATCAGCGGTTTAGGCTGTGCGTTGATCCGTCAGTCAGTCATTCAAGACAAAGCATTTTATATGTATAGATTAGCAAGTGAGACGTGAAAAGACCCTCATTGAGCGGTGACACGTTGTATATGATTTTTTCAACACACTCGCTCGTAATGTGGCACTTATTCCACCGTTTTTAGTATATTAATGCAGCTTATTACGCACTAGTGCTTTTTACTTTACATTACCGCACAGTTTTAAGATAGGTATAATCCCGATTATGATAAGTTTGTACCTCACTGCAAGTGTATTCTTAATTTAAACGGGTAAAATAGTTTGAAAGTTCACCGCTGTCAAAAAATAACTTCCGCGCCATATTTGTTAACGTTCTCATTGTGTGGTTGATTATTATCAAAAAACTACTTAAATAAATATAATCTGATTTTTTCCTCGCAAGTGTATTGAAAAACTTCGTATGACACGCGTTTACATTGATTATTACACTCTCGGCTCGTCTCTACCGCCTCGAGTGTTAACCAACTTTGCACACATGTATCATAATGTCCTATTATTCAATATACTTGGATATAAAAAAAGTCATGTACTTTTATGGATTGACCCTTTCCCTTACACGTTGTGTAAGAGAGATAAGAGTATGTTAGTCCTGTCTAACTTGTGACGCATGAGGATCTCTTGTGCGGCGGCGCGGAAGGACGTGTCTGCTTAATTATTCCATTTAATCACAAAGTCTCTCAGTCTGTCTATATAAATATGAGCTTTAATATCACGAGGACAATTCAATGTAGCTGTATCTTTTTATTATTTGGTTTTACCATATTTTATACCAACATTTAAAGTAATACATTTATTATAATCTTAATCCACTGAAGAAAAAATATGATGTTACTATTTTAATTTGCGTCATTTCACTAATTGACCAATTACGCGAAGAGGCTCTTTAGACTCTGTGGGCGAAATAAAAATAAAATGAAGGAAATATACCTGTACTTTTGTACCTTGATGTATTTTTGTTTATAAAATCATTTACTAAATGACTTATTAAATATCACATACTGTCTCTTCTCCCCATGGTTTCACACCCCTTAGGGGTTGACTTTTGAAAAACTGCAATTAATCATCATAAAATATCAGCCTGAAGATGTCCACTGCTTTACATAGGCCTTCCCCGGGTTTTGACTAGATTGTTGGTCCACCTGGTGGGAGGTCGTCCCGCTCGGCGCTTTCCAGTACGTGGTCGCCACCCGAGAACCTTCCTTCCCCATCGGTTATCGATTCTTCGAGCGATGTGGCTTCAAAGTATAAACAAATGAGAGATTTGCTGCATCAAATAATAATTTTGCATTTTCAACGGGATTTTGAATTAGCTATCCCACCAAACAATTTTTTATGTAAAATGTTGCCAAGACATATGGTTCGCACTGTCAAAAGGTTATGAGATCTCATGTAGAGCCAAGCTTATAACTCTACATGCCCTTACTCTACAAGCCCTAACTTCACAAACTCTACACCTTAGTCAAAATATGTGTGGCCGTTTTGCAACCGGCACATGGGAGTAAATTGAAAAATTTATTCACTGTTCATTATTTTTTTATTATACAATAGTTCTTGTAGTATTGAAACGGCCACCCACATTTTTCGTCCACATATTTTGAGTACGGTGTGTAGAGTTCGAGAAAAGATAGGTAGTGCCCTTGCGCTTCGCTTGGCTCTCTTGGCGGGGGGCACTACCGTGCCCCCAGATTAAATAGGTTTTTAGTGGAATTATTATAAGCATCAATTACTACTAAACAATATTTATTTACATTTCTATTTCATCAGCACAGATGTTATATTAAAACGGGAAATAAAATATGCCTCGTGTACATAAGATTACGTAAGACTATCATAGTAATACGTACTCCTTGTATAACTTCCTTATCCGTTCACACACTTGCGTTTAATTTCACTAGAACAGTTTCCTGTTTCCTCCTTTACCTATATACTTTATGCACCCGAGAGCAAAATAAGGGATTGGCGATGAGCAGGTTTTCCATAACCTATAAATTAATTAAACAACAGACAGAAAGGTAATTAAACCTATAATTACCTTTCTGTCTTATTACATGAGTGGGTTTAAGCCAAGTCTAGTAAAACACAGGTGTTAAGATAAATTCGGCTGTTTTCTTTATATGACGTTAAAAAGTGATGGATATATTTAAAACCTGGGTTTTGCTGGACTTGCTTTAAATCGCCTCACGTAATACCGGGGGTTAGGTTTTAAAACCAATAGGGTTAAAGCTTGTTTATGTTCTAGTTACTACAGAATGTTCATGGTTGGAACTTAGGCACGTAGCGCTTGCCAAAGCTCTGATTATTCACGGCTCATCTATGATGTCAACGATACAATTTTCATATTTGCATTATTGAAGTATAAAATTCACCTACCACTGATATTCTTTTTATTTCAAATGTCGAGGCATTGCAATTGAACTTGCAGTGTTATGCTATTCAATTACACTTAAAAATGTAGTGTCATCAGCATCAATATCATGACGTAGAAATATTTCAAAATGTTTGAAATTTTCGCCATAAACTACAATTGTCTGTTTTTCACAGTACAAAAATATTTAATAATTTATCCTTTAACAATTGGCGGTAACTGAACATACCTGCTTGCAAAATATTTGACGAGCAATTTTTATGAATAAATAATAATATTATCTGAAACTTTTGTAGAATTAAAATCTTAAAAGAATTATCAAAACTATCGCTGTATGTGGAAACCTACAATCATCTTCTACAGACCCAGACTAAGAGGAATATAACCTAATTACTCCATCGAGGAGAAATCCCTTTAGAATAGTAATACTGAACAATCAAATTCCGAAACTAGTCAGTGATTTGTCACTGATATTGCATTTCACTTTATCCCCTGCAATTCTTCAGATCGGTTTGCGAAACATAAAAACATTCAAAGAGTTGTATAATCAGAATGAAGTCGCAGAGTCGCGTTGAGGAACGAGCGCCGGTATGTATAATATATATATGTATCTGGAGTCTCTACGAACAAGAAAACAATGCCCTCGCATGAACTACATGAGGAATTCTAGAAAGCTCAACAACTTTCGAAATGGTAAAGATTTCAGAGAGATTTCAACTTTGGGACATGAAATGCTGATTTCCTCAACGTTCCCCCGACATGAGTTTACATCACTTTGGTAAAGAGATCTGGAATATGTGAGTTGGAGTTCCAGGAACAAGAGAACAATAGGAACTTATCGCATAAACTACATGAGCGTTCCCAGAAAACTTCACAACTTTAAGAACGGGAAAGTGAAATTACTTTATCCGTACAATATTTTTATTGATAATATGGCAAAAAAAAGTATTTATAGTTCTTCGATAACTTAGTTCCTAGCCGTTATTATATTTATTTTACTAGTGCCTTCTTTAAATAGCCTTAATCAAATAAAAAATAAAACTTCAAATTGTGTAACGAAGTCATTGTTTTAATAGGATGCATTCAAAGTATCGCGATCCTAATGGTGCGTCCATGCTACGGGAATCGAGCACGAGCCGAGCCTCGAACGAACCTCCAACGAGCCTACAACGAGCACGATGCGAATCCTTTTGTACGTGAAAAAACTGACAATCGCGCTCGTTCGAGGCTCGCAAGCCCGTCCACGCTACGCGAATCGTGCTCGTTCGTGGCTCGGCTCGTGCTCGGTTCGCCAAGCATGGACGCACCATTAGATTTTAAAAAGTCTCATTGTTACCTGTTTATAAGTCATCGTTTGTAGCCCCATTTTGTAACGATGCGACCTTCCCTATTTCAATTATTTTTTCTGGTCACAAACACTATTTCCAAATTATACAAATTATTTATATTTTCAAAATTACATATAAATAATGTCCCAACAGACATTCATTCAACTCTATCAGTAATGAGAAGCAACTTGATATATTATATTGAATTCTAAGAATTCTTGAAGAACAAGTCTTCTTTATTTTACTCATGTTTTACTCAATAAAATATTATGGAACACAGGCTTAAGTTTTAATTATCTGCTACTACTTTACTATTTAATGGTCCGGTCGTAGGCTGATAGCCTAAGCCTACGTCGTGGCAAGATTTCGCGTTCTACAGCAATCTATGACCACTATCGTAGTAGGTATAACTTTATGTTTCCATTATTATTTCTTCTCTAAATCTTTAGAAATTAAGAATTGACCATAATATGCATGTTATAGAATCATTACGCCATTTCAGATAAAAGAATAAACAAAGCCACAGAACCTGAAATCATGAAGTATAATGAAGTAAGTATCTTAATCCCACTAAGAGTTAGAGAATCGGTAATACAGTTATTTCGCATCTACTTTGATACGCGTTTGTTTTGTTTCGTGTGTTCGTTTTGATTTGGCGATTGCATAGCTCCATAGTGAGTTTTCGATTGCAAGATAATCGAAACTCTCGTCCGATTTGCGATGAGTGTTGATCCTAAGGATCACCGTTCATTATAACAGCACGGCTACGCCTCGGCATTTACCTTGCCATGCAAGTGAAGCCTTTAAATCGTATGCATTAAAGTAAAGTTTACAATGACTAGATAAAATAGTTGACTCCTCGCGCGCTTGCCGCTACAAGCTACTAGTCCTGCTGATCACACGCTTCCAGCGAGCCGTCCGCTCACTTGCTGCGTGACGCCAGCAAGCGGTATTTTACCAAAGCCGCGCCACTAATTTCACAGGCACTGCGCCGCCCGCGAGCTGCCACCTCCCAGACGGCGTGCTGGCAGCTAGTGGTTGGATTGAGTTGAGGCGGTGCCGGGCCGTTGCTGCGATGGAACGGTGCTGACAAAGTGAGCGATGACCCTAATTCCGTACATAGCGATCGGACAGGCTATCAAAGCATGTTTGTTTAACAATCGCAATACTGCTAGTTTACTTTAGATATTAGTTTGTTATTTGTTCCTATCTATCTTTACTGTCGGTGGATTTTAAATTCGTCCATATTATAGGTATATATATTAATGAAGATTGCGTAATGATTTAACAAATGGAGTATTGCAACATATTAATTGTGTTATTTGTGGAGTGTATTGAACAACCTTTTATTATATACTAGTGTTCGGAGTGGTACGTACTTACTGTACACACACACGCACCTGTCCGCCAAAGCTAGGTCCTTTAGAAGACGTTTACCGGACTTTTCTTTATACAATTTTTGAAAAAAAAAACACATGTCAGCAAACTGCAGCTAAATTAATTTGATTTGCATGACCATAAAATTGACAGTGTGAAAATTTACTTCGCTCTCTGAACGTGTATGTGTGTGAGAGCGAGAGAGAAAGTGACTTATTAAAGTATTTAAGACTTATGAATAATTATAATAAAATTAATAGAAACAAATAATAGACAAATAAATAATCAAAGATTATTAAAAGTTATACATGGTTATATTCTCAATGTAAAAATAACTTTCTTCAGTCTCTTCATCCAACTAAGGTATGTCTATCTGCACATTAGGCATAATATAAAATGTTGAAGTTCTTTTGAGTCTGTATCAATTAAGGCGAAGAGGTGTCGATAGAGATTTTGTTCCTGTTGTATTTGTGTAGTTGTGTTGAATTGATCCTGCCAATGTCTTACTAACATTAACAATGGCTTAACTTGCAATTACCTTATAAAAACCATTTATACCTTATAAAACGCGTTGTTAGGTTCATATTTGATCGTTAAGTTTTGTAGGTACTAATTTACACCACTGAACTTTATTGTATTACAGGGACAATGTTTTTGCCGTCTTTTTAGGGTTCCGTAGCCAAATGGCAAAAAACGGAACCCTTATAGATTCGTCATGTCTGTCTGTCTGTCTGTCTGTCTGTCCGTCCGTATGTCACAGCCATTTATTTCCGAAACTATAAGAACTATAATGTTGAAACTTGGTAAGTAGATGTATTCTGTGAACCGCATTAAGATTTTCACACTAAAATAGAAAAAAAACATAAATTTTGGGGGTTCCCCATACATAGAACTGAAACTCAAAATATTTTTTTTCAACAAACCCATAAGTGTGGGGTGTCTATTGATAGGTCTTCAAAAATGATATTGAGGTTGCTAATATCATTTTTTTTCTAAACTGAATAGTTTGCGCGAGAGACACTTCCAAAGTGGTAAAATGTGTGTCCCCCCCCCCTGTAACTTCTAAAATAAGAGAATGATAAATCTATAAAAAATATATGATGTACATTACGGTGGAAAATTCCACCGAAAATTGATTTGAACGAGATCTAGTAAGTAGTTTTTTTTTAATACGTCATAAATTGAAATTAATATCAAATACTCAGGTCTATACTACAATTTACTTATATACCTACAGGTTTGTACGGAACCCTCGGTGCGCGAGTCTGACTCGCACTTGGCCGGTTTTTTTATGCTTTTGCTTCACTTCGGCAGTCGAAAACCTTTTGTTTATTAAATGTTGCTATTTTTAGATTACTACGTTGTTGCTTTTTACGGTGAGAATATGTACATTTGTTGAATTTCTTGTTGCTTTTTCATTGAAAGCGACTTCCGAACTCATGGTAAGTTTAGTTTTTGGACTTAGCCAGCACAATTCACGCAAAATGGGGCCACACAAGCGGCCTACTTGTGGAAAAAGGAGCCCCGAACAAGTAACAAGTAATGGTAAGTTTAGTAAGTTTGCCTTTCATAAGTGGGTATTTAAAAAAAGACTAACCTAGTTATAGCCATAAATAAATAAGGTGCACCTAACTTTATCCAACTGCGATTAGCTGCACCTACGTCTAGCTGGCTAAACGTTTCTGTAACCGAGCATGGGCTATTAGCTGTAACATATAACAGGATGTTTCTTTTTTTCCATCCAGGGAGGGCAAATTCTTCGCAGGGAACTCACTATATTTAGCCATAAAGAATTAGCTCTTAGCATTCTGACAAAAAATTTGAGGTCAATTTTGATAACCTCTAGCATATACATAATTTTTGTTTTTTTTCAAAAAAACTAAAAAACACATTTTTTCTTTTTTTTAATGGCATTTTTATTTTCTTCAAAATTCAGCTTTTCAGTTTTTCTCTAAGACCTGTAGTTCCAAACTTGCCCACACTGGCTAGGAAAAAAAAACACCTATATACAGCCAATAAAATATACAAAGTAAACATTATGGTACTCACGGATAACCGTTGCCTCCTGGGGATGGTCGTTTCCCCTCCTCCGTCGCCATCCTGCGGATCTCGTGTTCGAATAAGCTTGGTGAAGAGGTTATGGGCACTCCGACGGTGTCCTGCCCAGTCCACCTCACGCAAGCGTTGCATTCCGCTGCGAAGAAAAAAAACATTAAATCTAAACTACTACTGTGTTGTTCTCTTGATTAGAAAATAAGTATATCCTCAAAGTTTTACATTTCAAGGTTAATTTAAGGCTTTAACTGACAGTTGGCATGATCACGACAGATACGAATCTGGCTAAGAAAAGGTTTTGCCAAAGATTCCTTTAATACACTCGATGGAGTGTATTTCATTCTTCTAGACCCGACTTTATTGTAAGAAGATTAACTTAGAATCACTTCAGCTCGCCGTGCTAACTCTACGATACACGAGATACAACTTTATGCACTTTCAGCTGCTATTTTGTGAGATACTTCATTTTTCTCAACTTTATTTTTTATTAAAAGTATTTGTTTGGTGTAAACCTTCTTTTCTCTTGCCTGTCTTATTTTTACATGGAAATAAGTTTATTAACTTCCTCCTAAATACTTAATACGTTATAATAAGAAGATAGCTCTATATTGTCTTAGTAAGGCAAATTTTTAATCGACTCAAATAATTAAATATATAGATAGGTATATAGATAACCCTTTATAAGTACAATTACTTACAGTAATTTTTAATTTTAAGCATTTTATTTTTTTATACTTTGTTAAATTCTTTTTATACAATAAAGGGTTATCTATCTACCTATCTAATTTACTGGCGGTCTTATCGCTAAGAAGAAGAATATAGTTATTTGAGGCTTGAGAATTAAGTAATGATCTATCACCTAAGTATGTTAGATCAAAATATTATTATAGGCTAATCCTCTAATCTAGACAAATGCAATACAAACATCTTCTTTTTCTTCTTCTGTATTTAAGAGCTGTGCTCTTGTCGGTGTAGCTTCTTCCACTCTGCTCTATCATTAGCCACATTTTGCACCTCCTTATATGACCCGACGCCTATTTTTGCCTTCATTTGATCTGTGTAACTTATTCTTGGTCTTCCTCTTCCTCGCTTTCCCTCTATCTTCCCTTCTATTATGTTTTTGATAAATTCGTCGTGTCGTATAAGGTGGCCAAACATATTTCCCCTCCTATTCTCTATCGTCTCCATAATGTTCCTTTTCTCTTTTACTCGACTCAACACTTCCTCATTCGTCACCATCTCCGTCCAGCTAATCCTCTCCATTCTCCTCCAACACCACATTTCAAAGGCTTCCAGTCTTTCCCTATCCCTTTGCGTCATAGTCCACGTCTCACACCCATATAGTGCTATGCTCCAAACGTATGTTTTAATAAATTTCTTCTTAACTTTACTTGATATTTTTGCCCTGAATATATGTTTTTTATTTTGAAAAGCTTGCTTGGCTATGGCTATTCTGCTTTTAATGTCTGGGGTACATCTAGAGTCACTGGTGATAATGCTTCCTAAATATTTAAATGTTTGTACTTGCTCTAATATGTTATTATTAATTTTGATTTGGCCGCCCGTAGATGGTTTTTTCGATACTGTTAGAAGTTTTGTTTTACTACTATTTATTTTCATGCCGTTTGCTATAAAAGTTTCATTCATACAATTGAGTAACAGTTCCAGATCCTTTTCGTTTTCAGCAAGTGCCGCTATATCATCGGCAAATCTTATGAATGTAATTCTTTTGCCATTTATTTTTACACCTATCTCAGTTTTCTCTAAAATTATTTGTATTATTGCTTCTATAAATATGTTGAATATGAGGGATGAGAGTGTGCAACCTTGTCTTACACCTTGTCTTATCTTAGCTTTTTCTCTCTCTTCGCCAATCTCTATTACCGTTTCTTGGTTTCTATATAACTCATAAATTATTCTTCTATCTCTAAAATCTAATCCTATATTCTTTAATTTTGTCATCATAGTTTTCCAATTTACTTTGTCGAATGCCTTTTCTAAATCTATAAATGCTATATGAGTATTTAATCCAATATCCATTCGTCTGTCTATAGTTAATCTTAATGCCAGAATTGCTTCTCTCGTGCCTTTACTAGTTCTAAATCCATATTGATCAGCTCCTAAATTGGGTTCAATCTTATTTCTTATTCTTTTTTGAATAATTTTCAATAATATTTTTGATATATGTGATATGAGACTGATGGTTCTATATTCTTCACATTTTAAGGTGTTTTGTTTCTTTGGCAAAGTAACAGTTTTCGTAATTTTAAAATCATCGGGTATCTTTCCTGAGGCGTATATTAATTTTACTAATTTATACAATTTTTCCAAAAGTGATTCATTTGAGTATTTTATGAGTTCTATAGCAATATTGTCGTCTCCTTTAGTTTTATCATTTTTAATAGAATTAATAGCTGCGTCAAATTCCTCTCTTAAAATATCTGGACCCGCACTATCTTGATCTACTAGCATTTCACATTCTATATCATCTTCTTCCAATCCATTTCCATCGTATAGCTTCTCTATATACCTTTTCCATCTATCTACGACTTCTTTGTTATCGACTATGATGTGTCCATCCTCGTGCATTATTGCTGTACTCTTTGGCTTATTCTTTTTACTTAAGTTTCTTATAATATTATACGCTACATCTATTTTACCTCTACTAGTATAGTATTCTATTTTTTCACAGTCTTTTTCAATCTCTTTGGCTTTTATATCTCTACATTTCTGTGTTATTTGATTTGTGAGTTTCTTGTATGTATTTATACTATATTCATCTCCTTTGTTTCTTAGCATTCTTCTTTCTAGCATTATATCTATTATTTCTGCATTAAGCCAATTATTTCTAGGTCTAATCTTTTCTTTACCTAAGGTCTCTTCTGCACTACTTATTATTGTATGTTTCATATAATTCCATTTTTCTTCTATGGTACTGTTTTGTTCTATTTTGATATAATCCTGTAACTTATCTTCTAACTTATTACTATATTGCACTCTTTTATTATTGCCACGATCCTTATCACTGTTCTTAAGCGTAATTAAATTGAGATCTTTTGTTCTGTGTTTTCTATTATTCTTTTTAATTTTTATATTCAATTTGCTAACTAGTAAGTTGTGGTCTGTATTCAAATCAGCACCTGGATATGTCTTGCAACTTAATGCTTGTTGTCTGTATTTACTTTTAATTATAATGTAATCAAGCTGATATCTTCCTATATCGCCGGGCATCTTCCATGTATAAAGCCTACGTTTTGGTTGTTGAAAGGTAGTATTCAGGATGGTCATTTCATTTTCTTTACAGAACTGTATCAGTCTTTCACCTCTTTGGTTTCGTTTACCTAATCCATAATTTCCAACGATTGTATTTACTTTACCCTCACCTACAACTGCATTAAAATCACCCATTACTACTACGTTGTCATTTTCCTTGATTACATCTATTAATGAGTCTAGTTTTTCGTACATTTCTTCTATTTCTTCATCTGGGTGGGATCCTGTTGGCATGTATATCTGTATTATAAACATATCTATTGGTTTTGATTTAATTTTTACCGCAGTTATTCTATCACTAAGATGAATTGTATTTTCGACTCGGTTTCCCCACTTTTTATTTAATACTATTGCTGTTCCATTACTACCCTGTGTATCTCCCGTGTAAATAATTCTATAATCACCACTCCAAAAATCTCCACTTCCTTCCCATCTTACTTCACTTAATCCCAGGACGTCAATTTGTAGTCGCTCCATTTCTTCTTTGAGTTCTTCAGTTTTCCCCGGCACTAACATAGTGCGCACGTTCCATGTACCCAAATACAAACATAATTACACTAAATTCGTTATTTAACTTTGACCTTTAACAACCCACGCAAAAAGTAATGTTCGTTGATGCCTTTGTTTTTATTGATTATGTTAATAAGAGCGATAGAATAAAATTGATAAACTATTTGATAACATATTTGATAAAATATCACATCTCCTTACAAACAATAACTTGAAAATAACATGCCAGGAATTTAGTCTAAAATATAAACCCAAAAATACACTCGGCATTCACAATCACTGGCATAAAAAGTAAATGAGCACACATTGAAAAAAAAACAGGCATTAGGGTACATTATGTTGGTACCATTTTATTCATTTAAACCTAAATATTTTCGCAAAAATCTTGATATTACCCGAGTCCCTTCCAACCTCATCATTTTGTTGGTGCACTCTATTTGGCGGTATGTTTGGTGAACCACTGTGCACTCTGCGTAATTTATTACTGATAAGGGTGCTTTTTCACCAGAGATGTGAGAGAGAGAGGGTGAGATGCGTTTGATATCCACCAATCATATTCATTGGTGCACATAGCTTAGCACTGGTGGAAACGGATTCAACTAAAATATTGTTTTTATGGAAGGATGCGTGCGTAGCGCTCTGCACATAACTACACCGTCTATCTTATATACCGTATATCGTCGTCTATCCGTATATCTTAGTTGAATTCGTTTCCACCAGTGCTAAGCTATGTGCACCAATGAATATGATTGGTGGATATCAAGTGGATTTTGAGAGAGGTAGAGCATAGCGTTTATTCGCTCAAAGAGCAGCTCGACTGGGGAAGTACCTCCACCTTACATAATACCGCAGCCAAATAACTTTATGTTGTGTAAAGTTGTGTTCCTGCGCGTGAGTAGGGTCGCCGGAGCTCATCGGGGAGGGGGGAAAGGTCGGTAACGCGTGAGTGATGCTTCGTGTGTTGCAGGCGTCCATATGGCTACGGTAACCGCTTACCAACAGGCGGGCCGTATGTTTGTTTACCGACTTAGTCGAATAAAAAAAAAAAAAAAAAACGTAGCATAGCACATATCTGGTGGAAAAGCAGCCACACTTTTATGTACGTACATTGACGAACTCGGTTGTTTTACAAATTGTGAATAATGTTCACAATTATTGTGCGACATTTTATTAAAGACCAATTAGGGAATGCAATAAAAAAGGAAATTAATAATGTTTACCTCTGCATGGTGAGAGCGGAATGGCGTGGGACGTTTATGCTGAGTTGTTACATTGGAGCAGACTCACACCTGAAATAAAAACTTAAATTAGAAATAAATAAATTATAATTAATCTAACATCTGTGTTGTCGAAATTCATATGGTTTTGTACGTTACAAAAGCATAGATATTTTAAAACTTTTTGTTTTTTTCGTAATCTTTAGAGAAAAAAATTGCACACTCAAATAGACATGAGAGATTCATTCACTCTCCCAATTTAGTCTTCACTCAAACTAAATCAACTTTCTGACGTTTCTAACGAGTTTCTAATCGATTTTGATTGATACCATTGACGTGGTATTCCAGTGATTCACTCATTCGGTGAATGGACGTAACATATTTGCAAAAGCTTAACACTGTGAATTCCTATGCATTCAAAGCTATTAGTTTTGAGTTGAGTTATATGTGTAGTTTAATTGTGGTTTTATGCGTAAAATAATGGTTATCGAACTCAAGTCAATTGTTTTTAGCAAGGCGATGATAGCTCAGTGGTAGTGTCGTCGGATATCGACACGAAGGTCCCGGGTTCGAATCCTACAATGAGCTTTTGATGAAGAAAAACATCGTGAGGAAACCATAGCAGGATGGTAGGGTACTTTGTAGTATCCATCAGGCTGGCTACCACCCTCAAGTTGGAAATCCATCGCCAAGCACCTATCGGTGTATTGGGACAGCTGCAGCCAGCTTGAGAGCCAGTTCCTTCTAGGCTTTGTGTGCCACATCATCACTTACCATGGTGAGATTGTGGAAAACCACAGGAATAAACACAATAAAAAATAAAACTTACTCTAAAACCCCCGTAATATTGTGTAAATCATAGGTACCTATTGTCGTATAATAATTCAATTAAAACGTATAGTAATACAATTAATTCTTCGCATTTCGCTTTCAAGTTATAAAAATATAAATTACGTTTAAATAAACTTGAATTTATCATAATATTATTCTTTTAAATTGGAGCTTAAAATGTAGAGAATTTATTTAAAATACAATGGTATTCTCGTAAATTGAAGTTTAAAATTGTATATGATTCAAAAAGCGTCTTATATTTCACAAGAGTTGTGAAAATAACCAAGTGTTTTTAATTTCTGTGAATTATACGGTTGAGAGACTTCAGTGCTCAACGTACTACAAAAATAACTAGTTAGAAAACTAAAGATTTATTTATACACTGGAGCTGATTCTGTTGTGTACAATTAAACTAATTTAGTCTCACCATATCTCTTTCTAACGATGAATATAAGAAAAGGATGTAAGAAATGTAGTTCAGTCGAATTATTCCAATGCTTGTTTTCAACGTAAAAGTCGCCATCAAAGTTGGTTAGGTATATTTACCCGCAAATGGAAACGGCGACAGTTTTAGATATGTTCTAGCCTTTTTCAATAATGTGTGTAAGAAAGAGATGTGATGTGATTAAAATTAGTTAATTGCTATTTACGACAGAAATCGTACCATTATTGACAAGGAAAACTCTATTTTTTGGGTACACTGCCTGCAGGCGGCGATTTAAACGCAGTTTTTTATTTATAATTATTTCAATGTATATATTGCCTTTATAATTTTTATGTAGTTTTAGTTTAGTTTATGTTATAATTTGTACATACATATTTTTTGTAAATAAAATAAGGCAAATAGATAAAAAAATTTAAGATTGATTTATAACTCTGAACACATAAAACGCTATTTTAACAGACACATAATATAATAGAATAAAAATAATTCAGAAAATACTTTACATCTGTTCTTAAATAAAATAGTGGCCGTCGTATTCTAACACCACAGACGGTGTAGACATATTAAAAAAAATATTATTTAAATTACGGGCAACATTACAAATATACGTCAAATTAAAATACAAGCAAAATTACATAAGATTACAGATGATCACGAAAATATCCTCTTCTTATTTTCATTCTCAAACAAAGTGACCTTATTTACGTCACAACATAAACAGTGTTTTAATTGTTAGGCCGTTAAATCTAAAATCCTAATATAGCACGTGAAATGTCATGCACGGACGATCAAGATAGATGTTTCTATATCAAAAATTAAACTAAAACGTTTTTAATAATAAAGTATGAGTACCAACACTAGACCAAAGAATTTAAAACGTCCAGAAGGATAGTCGCCTCTATGGGAACATGAAATAAACAAGCCAGAATTGACAGTATTTGACAGCCGTGCGCAGTACGAACTGAGAGCGATTTGCTCAGGGAGCCCCTCAAGCGGAGTGAAATTAAATGTCATGCTTTAGTAAGGCGGATTATCCATCTGGGTAGAGGCACGATGCCCTATGAAAATCTTTGCACTAGACGTAGTTTTAATTAAGTCTGCAGCTACGCGGCGCAAGTCTATATCAGACTCGCGATTGTTCCAATAAACAAAGATTGAGATACTTTCATGTCTCGGAGTTTGCTATAACTTTTAATAATCTATTAGTTAAGAAAACCAATCAAGAGGGTAGGATTTTAAGGGAGGTAGAGAATAGTGCTATTTCGCTCAATGAGCAGCTCGATTAAAATGTCTGTATATCCCGAGTCTAGGGGTACCTAGGATTTGTTTATTTGTTTGTTTATTTGTTTTGACATACAGTCCCACCTAGGACATACATTTCGAACATGTCTGCATATCCCGAGTCTAGGAGTCTATTATCTAAATTAGATACATTTTTACGTATATAGTGGATGTACATCCACTATTACACTGATTTGTTTTGACATACAGTCCCACCTAGGACATACATTTTGAACATGTCTGCATATCCCGAGTCTAGGGGTCTATTATCTAAATTAGATACATTTTTATGGATATAGTGGATGTACATCCACTATTACACTGATTTGTTTTGACATACATTCCCACCTAGGATTTGTTTATTTGTTTTGACATATAGTCCCACCTAGGACATACATTTTGAACATGTCTGCATATCCCGAGTCTAGGGGTCTATTATCTAAATTAGATACATTCTTATGGATATAGTGGATGTACATCCACTATTACACTGATTTGTTTTGACATACATTCCCACCTAGGATTTGTTTATTTGTTTTACGTACAGTCCCACCTAGGACTAACATTTCGAACATGTCTGCATATCCCGAGTCTAGGGGTCTATTATCTAAATTAGATACATTTTTATGGATATGGTGGATGTAGATCCACTATTACACTGATTTGTTTTCACCCCTCTATTTCCGCTGGTTGGTATACGGAGTAGTCCACAGGTTGTGGCTTTAATTCCTATCCACAATTTGTGGGCCTGAACTTAACATTGTACGTTTCTGTTGTGGTTGGGTGTTAATTATGTCGGTATATATTTCCTAGGAATTCTATACAATTCCTAGGAAATATATACAATTCCTAGGAAATATATACAATTCCTAGGAAATATATACAATGACGAGCCAGTTTAGATTTGTAAAACAATTTGTTGAATGTTATTTTAAACACATATCGACTAGGATACGTATACAATTCCCAGGTGTTGTATACAATTCCTGAATGGTGCTAGGCAATGTATAAAATTTCACTTAAATGATCCTTTAGCTTTTTAACGGACGTCAAAAAAGGAGGAGGTTCACAATTTGGTTGTATGTTTTTTTTAAACTTGACGGGCCAGTTGGCGCAGTTGGTTAAGACGTGGAGTCTTAACCTATAGCGCTGCAGGTCGTGGGTTCGATTCCCACACAGGACATGCATTTGTGTGCATGAACATGTCTGTATGTCCTGAGTCTGGGTGTAATTATGTATATTAAGTATGTATTTACAAACAAAAAGTAGTATATGTATTATATCAGTTATCTGGTTTCCATAGTACAAGCTCTGCTTAGTTTGGGATCAGATGACCGTGTGTGAGGAATGTCCCAGGATATTTATTTATTTATTTATTTTATCCACTCCTTTCTAACCTATATCATCTGTCACACAATCTATACATCTGTTTTTCGGTCTTCGTCTTCCCCTATATCCAATTATCCATCCACTTTCATATTCATATTAAATGTGCAAAAATGTCCGTATCATATTTAAAGTGCTATATTTAATTATCTCTTTGGAATTTAAAATAAAAAGGCTTGTCCTGACTGACTTTTCTATCAACGCACAATCAACCAATAGAGTTCTAAACTTGAAATTTTGATTAACCCGGCGAGGATGTGGTGAAAATAGTTACGTGGAGGTTGTGGAGGGTATATTTGACCCTGTATTTCTATTGCATTTTTAAAGGTTAAATTTATATTTTTTAACAAACCATTGAAGGTGATTAGATTACTTGGGTATTAATTAATAGATTTTGAAGAAGAAAAAAACTAGTGATAATACAAAATGTTTTAATTTTTTAAATTTTAGCTAAGGCCTAAAAACAATCAACTTTAATAAGCCAGTTCATTCCAAACATGTAAAAAACGAAAAATAAGTAAATCTTTTGATAAAAATGTGGATAATTTGGTATATATATATTTAGAGATCAATCAGTTTCACTAATTACCATCTTATATACCTACTACACAATATTATTGCCTGTTGATGTAGCACATTTTTGGCAGAACGAAACAGTATGTTCTGGACAAATATACTTATGGCATTCTTCGCCAACGTTACCAGTCTTGCGATGTCGAGCATAAGGACACACTTGGTACCTTTTTCGTACCCCTGGAACTCTGACAGGCGGTTCCTGTTCAGATTCTCCACTGAATTATCCAATTCCCCTTCCTCTGGCGCGAGATGATTCTGAGTTTCTGAGTTAGATAGCGGTACGTAATCCTCGCTGTTATATTCACCGCTTACGTTCTGCTCAGTATCACCTCGTATCACTATCATGACTGCGTGCACCCACATGATCTTCAGTTTCGCTACTGTCGGACAACAAGTCGTCGTCAATGCCTGGTTTTAACAAAGCGTGACGAATTAGCTCATCCTGACGCTCCCGGTTATTCATTACGCCCAAAAATACCTGAACACGCCATTACATTAAATAAAAAAAACTTCTGAAATATTGCACAAAAGTGCAACGTCGCGGTTGTGGCAGGGTCATATTTACCCTTTTTGACTTTGCGCTCCTGTATCTTCCGTTGCAGGCGGCGCCCGACTGAGTAGGGGTATGCGAAGTGCCTGCGGATCCCTTAGCTACAGCTACTGAGACGTACAAGCTAATACGGCCGCGGATAATAAAACTACACTCGATAAAAAATGTACAGGGTCAAATTGACCCCTCCACATCCTCGCCGGGTTAAAGAGTCCTTGCATTGCTATCTATATCTATATATATAAAAATCAATGCCACTTTTCGTTGTAATTTTATAACTCAAGAACGGGGTCACCTATCCAATCCAAATGTTTAGGCTTTGTTCGGACTATTTAGTAGATGGTTTATGTGAAGTTTGCACAAAATCGGTCGAGCGGTACTTCATATATCACATTTTTATTATTTCACTTTATACGTAGCGAAGCACGTACCGGGCCGCTAGTATATTATATATTGCTATATTCATATTCATATTCATTTATTAATTGCAACAAGTACACATACATTTTAAGGTTTAAAAGTAGTGGCGTACATGCACCCTGTAAGGGTATTACAATTTTAAGTAGGTATCTACTATAGTTGGTACAAAATAACATAACAGGTACCTATTTAATATTAATGTTATATAATATTTGTTATATATATTAATATTATTTATATTATCATTATATGAGAATATCACATATACGTTATATTATTTAAACATTTTATTCCTTAAATATTTATAAGTAGGTAAAGAAAAGTAAGGGATACAAATTGTAGAATTATATATATATATATATAAAGAATACAACCTTAATTAATGTATTGCAGTTATGAATTGCTCTACAGAATAAAAACAGTTCTTAATGAGATATTCTTTGAGCTTTTTATAGAACAACTTATCGCTTACTTCAGATTTGATTGTATTGGGTATTTTATTGTAAATATAGGGGATGTATATATAGGGGATGAAGGGGATTTTTTTATTAGAAAAAACCACCACATTTATGATATTATTTCGGCTAATTAAAGTGTTGAAAAGCTCGTTGTGCTACGAAACTACGAAGCTACGAGATTCGTAGTAGACAACAGTGTAGTGGAAGGGTTATTCCAATGTAACACAGAAAAATTAATTTACAATATAAAGCGGTGTACACATCACTTTAAATCAGTGTTGAGCTTCTTAGCTCTCTCAAACATTAGATTCTATTAAATAGATCGTTGCTCTCGCATTTTCTCTCTCTTTAAACTTTTCTTCTTATTTTATTACCTTATATTGTTACTATTTGTGTACTGTTGTGTATTTTATTTTGTAAAATAAAAATAAAAACTATGTTTTGGAAAAAATAGCCAATATAGTCTGATTGTCAAAAAAATATTTAAAAGAAATGTAACCTTGCTGAGTTTCTTGCCTGTTCTTCGCAGTTGAAGGCCGATTTACCAACTGGTGGTAACTCCAGTAGCTTAGACCTTCGTAAGTGCCCATCGAACAATTAACCCAAAGAACCGCAATGACGTTCATTTCGGTTGAAATATATTTCGCCAATTTCCCACCGTCGACAATGCGCTATGATTGGCCAAGTCAAAAACACACGATGCAGTGTTTGGTCCTTAATGCTCAAATTCAGTGACAAATCACTGACTAGTTTCGGAATTTGATTGTTCAGTATTACTACTTTATAGGGATATTTCCTCGACTTGCCCTAATAGGGTCTAAATTGAATAAATGGTTTTGACTTTTTTACATTTTATTAGTTTTTTTTCTATTTTTATTAAATATACATGTAATTTAAGTATTAGGCGTATTCTATGTTAGTAGGGATTTCATATTCTGCAACACCAATCTTACTCTCGCTTGGCTGAAAGAAATGGCTTCAGCGATAAGGCCGCCTGAATTATTTGCATATTTTTATCATAATAATATGGTGATATAATTATGTATTTTATTAACCGACTTCAAAAAAAAGAGGAGGTTCTCAATTCGGTTGTAAGGTTTTTTTTTTTTATGTTTGTTACGGAGTTATGAGGTATCATAACTCCGTCATTTAATAACCTATTTGGAAAATTCTTTTTTTGTCTGGAAGGGTACACTTCCCGTTTGGTCCCATTGTCATCAGATCAGGATTTGATTACTTCTTAGTGTACTTTGAAGTCGGTTTAAGTTTTTTGTAAAACAGTCCAATTATTGTATTGTGTATGAGTTTTTTATCGCCACTAATAAAACTCATAGAAAGGTTCTAAGTATCGTTCAGGGTTCTTAAATGCTAAGATTTAACATGCACTGTAATATAATATAAACGTTATGCTATACTACGTCACGTTCGTGCAAAGCAGTACGTGCCCAATACGACGATTCGAATCTGTCTGTATTCAATTGCGATGTTTTTTTAGTTATATGTATGTTTCTTTACACGAACTGGAACTGGGCGCAGATATTATTGGAAAAGCCTCGAGATGCATGGGTTGTGACACTGCTCCAGTGAGAATTATATTAAGCCTCTCACAGACAGCAGCGGCCTGCGATGGCAACCACGGTGGCAATCAGTTGTGTTATTTTATAGGTTAGGATGTAGGTATAGGTCTGGCACGTTCTCAGTACTCGCACATATGCAATTTTGTGAAACAGTATGTTTTATTACATCATAATACATAACATAACATACATAATTTCAAATAAACAGCCAGATACGCAAGATATGCAAGCCGCGGTAGTCTGTGAGAGGTTTTAAGCGTTATCTCGCTTGTGATTTCTTTATCTCGAATTCTAATAAGGTACGTGTTCGATGGGTTTTATTTGTTAGTTTTAAATTGCAGTTTTTATAAATATTTTTAAGATTATCTAAAAATGTTAAATGAATCTCTTTCATTCATGCCTCTGAATGGATGACGTCAAATATCTGATTTATTTTCTATCTGTATTACTTATATAATAATTTATTTTGTGATTTGCGTATTTCCTTTGATATAGATATATCTAGATAACGTAAGAGCATCTTCTTTGCATGCCAGATTTAGTGCTTGCATTGGTGCACTTGAACTGATTTGGTTTTTCCCGTCACTTGTGCTTGTGACGTCATAGTAGGTTGTAAAAAAATGGCTCGCCTTTTGAGTTGGTTTTCCGTCGCTAAATAGTGCTTGTGAAGTTAAGGTATGTTAAAGTTCCAAAAAAAGAATTTTCCAAATCGGTTATTAAAAAAAAAAAAAAAAATACAAACGAATTGAGAACCTCCTCCTTTTTTTGAAGTCGGTTAATGATGGAGTGATGCGGTAACAAACATAAAAAAACGACCTAATTGAGAACCTCTTTCTTTTTTTGAAGTCGGTTAAATATATTATTATAAATGATCATAACACTTTTCCACTCATCTGTACCAAAAATAGGATAGTGTTTTGTTTGTTTTGACAGCGGGCCATAATGACTAATGCAAAATTTGAAAATAAAATAGAATAGGCGCTATGGCCCGCGGGCCATTCGCGAGTGGGACATAATGACTAAAGACCCCTAAACTTTTCAATAGTCACAGTGATAACAAATTATGTGTTTAGTAGTTTTCCTTTAGTTAATTTTATTATTTCTAAGGCAGACTTAAGTAAGTCGGCCTTTGCTTGCGGCGACGTCGTGTGACGGGTCGCTCACTTCCCTCCAATATGGCGAGCAGGGCGATGGCTGTCTCACGCGTCATACTTGTGAACAGGTGCTGCTTGTGGGGGCTGGTCTGCTTAAGTTTGCCATTTATTTATTTATTAAATATAGATTTAGTCTACTTTGTAGTTTTTGTAATAACGCAATTGTTGTCAGTGCGATTAGAATGTAAATATTATGTAATGAATCTAAGCTTGTTTTGAAATGAGTAATTGCTGAGTTTATAGACGGCTCTTCTCAGAAAATGCAATCTTCCGAACCTGTATTAGAGTATTAGAGTCAGACTCTTCATAAGTGTCTGCGAAGGTCTATTTGAATAAATCATTTTGAATTGAATTACAAGATGCCTTCACCTACTAAACTTAATGAAGTCGATACATAATTATTAAGAAGCGCCGCTGCTCCACGTCTTAAATACTTCTTACTCAGTTAGTTACACATGGATGAGTTTCTAGGCTAAATACCTATCAGGTACTCCATATAAACTACTAATTTCCCCGCGGTGTCACCCGCGTTCGCGAGGGATTTATTATTTTCCCCGGATAAAAATTTGTATGTTAATCCAGTTTACATATTACATATTCTATCTGTATGCTTAATTTCATCAGTAGTTTTAGCATGATAGGGTAACAAACATCCGTCCTCACAATCTTTCGTGTCTATATAATATTTGTAGGATCACTACATATTATATTCTAAAATGACATCGTACACTTGCACGGGTATTTCCATTATAATATGTATTTGGGTACAGTAGTACCCAACTGGTAAGGCGCGTCGTGAATCATCGTTCGCACAGAAAAGCCCCGAAGATTAACGAAAGAATGCTTAAAACTTACAATCAACCTTAGATCACTACTGTAAGGTTCATAAGACACTGCAGCTGTTAGTTCCGACCAAAGAGTATAGTAATATATCGGCAAGTTCCGACTCACTCGCAAGTCACGCCCCTCCGCACGGCGCGCGCTAACTTGGCGGCAGCTGCCGACCAATAGAGTTTTATGCGCTTTGAAAATGTATCTTCTGCGCAGGTACATCGGTAAGCCATATCAGTTGGGTACTACTGTAAGCTTTTGTAATTTAGATGATATTATTGGAAGCTTTATGCGATGTTTATATTATAACTTATACTTTTACAATATTTATTATCGTAAAGCTACGGTATGTAAAGTATGTTTTTTTTTTTCACTACTTTTCTCTTTATCCTATTTACAATACCCGGGGTCTTACTGACGCGTTCTCTCCTATACCCGGGGCATTACTGACGCGTTCTCTTCTATACTCGGGGCATTCTGACGCGTTCTCTTCTATACCCGGGGCATTCTGACGCGTTCTCTTCTATACCCGGGGCATTCTGACGCGTTCTCTTCTCCTCAAAGAGCTCTATAATATTACTCTCGCGTAGAAATATAACGATAAGTTATATGGCTGTAAGTTGGAGGTGCTTTCCTGATTGATCTGCTCTTTGAATGATTAAAACTAGGCTCTAACTCTTAAATAATATTAAACCTTACCTTACTAGTCCATTTTTATACGGATAAGAGTGTTATAGGTTTGGCTTTAGAACGCAAGTGCTTTAAAATAGAATACGATACTCGTGACCTAATTCCATTATTGTGCGGCGAAGCTATAATAGTCACACGTATCGTAACATGTTTTTTTGTAAAGTAATGCATAATAGTCAAGAAAAAAAACCCACATAATAACTTCAGTAGTATTTTCACGAGCAATAGGAATCCTCAAGCCTTAAGTTCTTGAACTGATAAGACTCGAGAGAAATGTAGCATGATGGCTACGGCGTAGAAGTTCGTAGTACACTCTGCTACAGTGCTACGAACCGTAAAGCCGAGATCTCTTTTTTTACATTGTATAATAACATAATCATATGTTCTATCGCAGTGTTCCAAATTAATATATAAAGTTTAATAAAATAGGTTGCTTTATGAAAGAATTTCACAAAAGTAGAGAAAACACATAATTTGTATTTCTAAATTTTTTAATGATTCTACATGTTTTATCACAGAAATTAGAAACGACGAGGTGACGCTAAAGCTATGCGGGGTAGAGATTTCGTGATGGCATATTTTCTAACCCTATGTTGGGTTAGTTATGCTGAGCCACTTTTACTACGGCAGCAAGACAGAAATCTTCAAAGAAAAAAAAAATACTTTTACACATTTTATGTTTTTGTAATTAAATATCCCATAAGCAAGCCATTTTGGGATCTTTACAATGGTATCATAGTTGTTACTAACTTATTTAAATGTGCGGTTATTGGTTTGTGGATAGCAATAGCCACTGAAATACTCAGCCAAGTGATGCTCAATTAAATTTATTAACCCCTAAATGAATTACAAACCATATTATTTTGTACAATTAATTCAAGTAGTTTACTTAATGAGACACGAATACTGAGTAGCTGGTATGACCGCAGGAAACTTACAACTTGGCCAACTTCCCTTCGTGAATTAATTACCCTTCAGGCATTTCGTAAATTCCAGTGACAAAGTTTATACGGAACATTTACTTTAAACGCTGGCAAAAACAGCAGGATAGAAATCTGTAAGCCAAAAACTTATTAATGTTTGCAGTGCTAAACAAATTAATTACAGAAATCCTTCCTGACAGCTTCTGCAGTCAGAAACAGTAAAAGCCTGAATTTATTATTTACCGGATCGTTATTAAAGTATCCGAATACTGACCAAAGTAATGTGGCTATTCCACTTAATAACACACAAGTATTAATAAATGCAAAATATGCTTTATAGTTTTATTTATTATCCTTGTAAACATTTAATTATTCAAAAAGTTTTTAGTCCTGCCCGAAGATATATTATTAGGGTTCCGTACCCGAAGGGTGCCAAACGGGACCCTATTGCTGAGACTCCGCTGTCCGCCCGTGTCCGTCCGTCTGTCAGTGGGCTGTATCTCATGAACGGTAATAGCTAGACAGCTGAAATTTTCAGAGAATATGTATTTTTATTTCCGCTATAACAATAAATAAAAATGAAATAAAATTAATAATTCAAGGAGGTCACCCATACAAGAAACATTTTTTTGGCGTTTTTTTTTACATAGCAACCTTGATTTAGTTAATATTCTACGGAACCCTCCGTGTGCAAGTCCGACTCGCACTCGCTCTCTGCCTTTTGAAGTCTTGGTTTCTATCCTCTCTATATTTATTTATATTATAAATGTGAATGTGTGACAAGTGAAGCGCTCGTGGTGTAGCATGATTAGCCGTTCTTAATCGATCGGCAAAGTTAAGCTACGTCTATCTTGGTCGGTACCTGGATGGGTGACCGCCTAGTGGTATTTCAAATCGAGCGTGTCCGTGCTTCGGAAGGCACGTAAATCTATATCTGCCCATTCCTTTTCACCCTGATTTGTGAAAGGAGGCCTGTGCTCAGCAGTGGGACATTATAGACTGATGATGATGATGATGATGATGAATGTGTGTTTGTTTGTCCATTCTAGCAACGGATCGATCGTGTTCGTTCTTGGTTTGGCGGTCACGACCTCTAAAATCCTATACTCAACTATACAAGATAACATTTGGAGGATAATATTGCTCGCGTCCGTACGTTGTACCCTAGTTACCGTACACGTGTCCTCCGGGTGGTGCTAAATGAGTAACAGCCCGCATCTGTAGCTACCCGGACAGACTGCCCGCAGCTGGAACTACGGGTCCAGTTGTTTGACGAGGGTGCGCGGGGCCTGGCACTCGACATTGGAGTCGGACTCGTCTATGTGGTGGTCACAGGGGAGCCGAGCGTCATTCCCCGCGCGCAACAAGTTTCTGAAGTTACCGGCTAAGGCAAAGGGCTGCCTGTTGGTCAGACGCGGGGTTAGTGAGTAACCCTAAGCAAGTGAGCTCCTGCGAGCGAACTGCATCTCCGGTACTTTCCTGGATATAAAGTAGAGGACTACCCATTCGTTTAGTTTTCCGGCTATCCAGCTGCAGGCAATGGGTAGATGCGTGTATAAGTATTAGAGAGTTGAGCGTGCATGACAGCACCGGGACCATTCTGGAGAAATGGGAGCCAGCTTCTCTGGCGTCCCTAGCGGGGATTTAATCCAGTAGCACCAACAAGGTGTGCTTGACTTTAACAGCTCCGGTACCAATCTGGACGAATGGTAGCGAGTGATCACGGTTTGAATCACATTTTATAATGAGTACCAGGGGATACTCTGGCCGCGTGACTTACCACAGGTGGTCCCTGACACGGAACAGATTTTCTATTCCGTGGTCCCTGACGCCTCGTAAGGGGTTGCCAGGTATAGTGTGCTGTCTTTTATACGTAACGGTGGGCATGGTGGCCACTATAGAAAATCTCAAGTCTTGAAAGGTGTTGTACAAGATAACAAAACCAGTGGCTACATTTTAATCAGAAATCTATTTTACATATTTATATGTAAGATACTCTAAAACTTATACAGCAATGTACTCAATATTTTTTATACAGATATTATATATATTTAAAATTCAGCCACTCGGTTCACTTGTTCATCGTTTCCACAGTCGAGAAGTAAGTGGAACTACTTGTAGAAATAAATCATAAATGTTTTTATTATAATAACTAGTTATGTTTATCGAAAGGGTTCTGGCATAAAACGAACCTTCTATTTTGCCTTTTTATTTATTTAAACCGTTTGTAATATACGAGCAGGCCGATTTTTTTGATGTTTGAATAAATTCTCTTTTCAACACACTCGCTCGTAAAGTGACATTTATTGCACCGTTTTTAGTATCTTAATGCAGTTTATTACGCACTAGTGCTTTTTACTTTACATTACCGCACAGTTTTGTGATAGGTAGAATCCCGATTATGATAAGTTTGTACCTCACTGCAAGTGATATGTGTGTAGACCAAGCATTCTTAATATAAAAGGGTAAAATAGTTTGACAGCTCACCGCTTTAAAAAAAAACTTGCTCTGTTTTTTTCCTCGCAAGTTTGTTGAAAAACGTCGTATGACACGCGTGTGCATTGATTATTAATAAGCTTAATACCGTCTCGAGTGTTAATAACCAACTTTGCACACATGTATCATAATGTACTATTACGTATTTACGGTATTTTTTTTCTTGGTACCCTCCGATATTTCACACGTTCCATAAGTATTCCTTACTTATTGTCATGGCCCAAGCTTCCCTCTGCTAATTCAACAATCTGTGCCGTAGAAATAATGCAAGGAGACAGGGTGGAATTTAAACTCCTTCCTTAGTTAGGATGTCTACGTTAGAAACTTGTTGAAATTTTCCTCACAGTTCCCTTATGAATGTGTGTAATATTTCAAGTTTCTAGAAGTTTCCTCGCAGTTTGAGCTGTGCGTGGATTTGTCAGCCGTAAGGTAGAAACCTTAATATAACATATATAACTCAACTACAACGTCTACAACATAGTATACCTTAATAAACCAATCTCACATTTCAAGGAACTATAACCCTTTTTTCAAGTTACCTTTTTGAGTCCCAAGTTTCCATCTTCACCTGCCTAGCTTGTTCCTAATTATTAGGGAGCGCTGTAATATGTATGCTTCTTCAATTCGACCCTTCTATTCTATAGTCATATCGCTCTTATATATCTGATGAATCCAACTTTATACCTAATCTCACTATATAATATCATAAATGAGAACGAAAGTTGGATGGACGGATGTTTGTTACTCATTCACGCTTCAACAACTGAATGGATTTCGATGAAATTTAACAAACAGATAGAATAATGTTCTGGATTAACACATGATACTTTTTGACCCGGGAAAACAATATATCACTCACGTACGCGGGTGATACCGCGGGGCGCGACTAGTATAATTTATAAACGCATTAGATGTGACGATGGATGTATGGATGTTTGTTAGTCTTTCACGCGAAAACTACTACACGGATTCGAATGAAATTTGGCACACAGATAGAATATGTACTAGATTAATACAAAGGGTACTTTATGCCGGGAAAACAATGCGAACAAATGCAGTGAATGCTGCGACGCGTCTACCGCGCGTGGCATTCGCTGTGTCTGGAGTAGTCTGGACACACCCTTAGATACGTTGGAGTATCTATTATTATCACCATTTTAAAGATAAATTATATTCAGGCCAACTTGTACCTATCTATTTATATAATAATAACTACTTTTGTTAGCCCATGCTATTGTTAGGATTGAACACAAAACAGACTGCTTCAAAATAGCAAATTATTTCCAAGCACCTACGTTTTACAATAAGGTTTAATAGGTTCTATTAACCATACCTTATTTACTGAAAAGCAGTTGGCTTAAACAAGCTAAATCTGTATTTACACCGTTGGTAAACTTGGTAATTACCACAAAATTAATTAAAACACTTTCTCCAATGGCCGCCATTGTTACGATTATACTTTTCTGGTGTTGCCATTCCTCGATATTCAAATACACAATATCAAAATAAACCGTTTTACAGTTTCATAATAAATAATGCTGACAATTAATTATAATTAATCAATATTCAATGGTATGAAATTCAATAATATTCAAATAATATAATGTTAATGCTAACAGACGGCCGTCCTGTTTAACGGAATGTCCCTGTTCCGTTTCGGCCATTCGTATACTGTATGTCTAATAAATTTTTGCATTATGTGATATCACCATGTTTTATCATTTTATACTATTTTAGAGGTCGCCATACTCGCCATGAGTCGATTCGACTATATTGAGTTTTTAGTGATCACCGCATACAGCGGCATGTTTCACAGGAGGTTTGAGTGATCACCGCATATAGCAGCATGTTTCATTTAGGAGTTTGAAGTGATCACCGCATATAGCAGCATGTTTCACTTACGAGTTGTTAGTGATCACCGCATATAGCAGCATGTTTCACTTACGAGTTGTTAGTGATCACCGCATATAGCAGCATGTTTCACTTACGAGTTGTTAGTGATCACCGCATATAGCAGCATGTTTCACTTACGAGTTGTTAGTGATCACCGCATATAGCAGCATGTTTCACTTACGAGTTGTTAGTGATCACCGCATATAGCAGCATGTTTCACTTACGAGTTGTTAGTGATCACCGCATATAGCAGCATGTTTCACTTACGAGTTGTTAGTGATCACCGCATATAGCAGCATGTTTCACTTACGAGTTGTTAGTGATCACCGCATATAGCAGCATGTTTCACTTACGAGTTTTTAGTGATCACCGCATATAGCAGCATGTTTCACTTACGAGTTTTTAGTGATCACCGCATATAGCAGCATGTTTCACTTAGTAGTTTTTAGTGATCACCGCATATTACAGCATGTTTCACTTACGAGTTTTTAGTGATCACCGCATATAGCAGCATGTTTCACTAACGAGTTGTTAGTGATCACCGCATATAGCAGCATGTTTCACTTAGGAGTTTTTAGTGATCACCGCATATAGCAGCATGTTTCACTTAGGAGTTTTTAGTGATCACCGCATATAGCAGCATGTTTCACTTAGGAGGTTTGAGTGATCACCGCATATAGCAGCATGTTTCACTTACGAGTTTTTAGTGATCACCGCATATAGCAGCATGTTTCACTTAGGAGTTTTTAGTGATCACCGCAAATTACAGCATGTTTCACTTACGAGTTTTTAGTGATCACCGCATATAGCAGCATGTTTCACTTATGAGTTTTTAGTGATCACCGCATATAGCAGCATGTTTCACTTACGAGTTGTTAGTGATCACCGCATATAGCAGCATGTTTCACTTACAAGTTGTTAGTGATCACCGCATATAGCAGCATGTTTCACTTAGGAGTTTTTAGTGATCACTGCATATAGCAGTATGTTTTACTTAGGAGGTTTGAGTGATCACCGCATATAGCAGCATGTTTCACTTACGAGTTGTAAGTGATCACCGCATATAGCAGCATGTTTCACTTACGAGTTGTTAGTGATCACCGCATATAGCAGTATGTTTCACTTACGAGTTTTTAGTGATCACTGCATATAGCAGTATGTTTCACTTACAAGTTGTTAGTGATCACCGCATATAGCAGCATGTTTCACTTAGGAGTTTTTAGTGATCACCGCATATAGCAGCATGTTTCACTTAGAAGGTTTTAGTGATAAAAGATAGGTATCTCTAGGTATTTCAATAATTATTTTTACTTGAATAATCTATATTACATTTCATTATTACATTTAATGTTGATATAACTTTATTTTCTTAAAATTCAAAATTCAAAAATTGTTTATTCAATATAGGCCTTAATAAGGCACTTACGAACGTTACAATTGATTTTACCACCGGTTCGTAATACACTTAAACTGAGAAGACTCCCGGCAAGAAACTCAAACTTTAATGTAGAATGATTCTATTATCAACCTTTTATTTACATAAACAACTGTTTACTTAAGATATATTATCAAAGTATCTTTGTTAGTGGCATCGTACTAGCCATAGTTGATTATCCGTCACGAGCAAGACACACAAAATAGAAAATAAAAAAAATACATACTGGTGAGCTGATTTCTCAATCCCTCTTCTGATTTATTAACCATACCTTATTTACTGAAAAGCAGTTGGCTTAAACAAGCTAAATCTGTATTTACACCGTTGGTAAACTTGGTAATTACCACAAAATTAATTAAAACACTTTCTCCAATGGCCGCCATTGTTACGATTATACTTTTCTGGTGTTGCCATTCCTCGATATTCAAATACACAATATCAAAATAAACCGTTTTACAGTTTCATAATAAATAATGCTGACAATTAATTATAATTAATCAATATTCAATGGTATGAAATTCAATAATATTCAAATAATATAATGTTAATGCTAACAGTTCCAACCTCGAGAGACCTTTGAAACGATAACGTTACAAAGAAACTTCTTATTTTAATTGATACTTCATCTCGAAGCATAACGGGTTCGCTTTTTTTAAATCGATAGGTAAAAGCTTAAGCTTAAAGAATTGCAGACGTTAGTAGCAGAGTAGTCCGATTTTTTATATAACTAACTCGGCAAACAAGCATAGGGCCTGTTAACATCGATTATATATTGTACCTGTAGTAACGCAATAAATATTTTGATTTGATTTGATTCTGTCTGGTGGTAAGCGGTTACCGCAGCCGTATGGACGCTAATAACACACGAGACATAACTCACGCGTTACAGACCCTCCATCCTAATTAACTCTGGCGAACTTACTCATAGAACGGCAGATACTGGCACAAATTTCCTGGTCATTTGTACCAGTATGACGATCCTTCAGGGGTCTAATTACGTAATGACGAAAAGAAAAATGATGGTCATAGCGCTGGTACCGGCGAACCAATCGCGTGGGCGGACTCTAATACCGGATCGGAAGGATGCATTTGCTGAGAAGAGCCGGCAATAAACTCAGCAATTACACTGAAAAAAAGGTTCTACAAAACTAGTTATGTATGTTGAAGTTTTGTTGTCTGGAAACTAACTTTAGTTACATTTAATCGTCTATCTCTTAGATTTAATCAAACAATTTAGTAATGAACCAAAACTAGTTTTGTTACTGGTAATTTTCAGTTCGGAAGTCACTCTGTTTAGGTTATTGGTAGTAAAATTTTGTGTTACTGTTAAATAAATATTTTTTTCAGTGTACTCATTTCAAAACAAGCTTAGATTCATTACATAATATTTACATTCTAATCGCACTGACAACAATTGCGTACCCCGACGCGGTGGCAAAACTACAAAGTAGACTGAATCGATATTTAATAAGTAAATAAATAGCAAACTTAAGCAGACCAGCACAAGCAGCACCTGTTCACAAGTATGACACGTGTGGCAGCCATCGCCCTCCTCGCCATATTGGAGGGAAGTGAGCGACCCGCCACTCTATAAGTGAAATAACGCTATGCTCTACCTTTGTCTCTCTCTTAAAAGATTCTTTTTGTTATCAGAGAAATTTATCTTACGATCGCGATTTTTCAATTGACGAAGAGTAGGTAACTTTCAAGCTCGTTGGAGTGACCTTGAGCAAATGCACACAGGAGACTAAATGCGATGGGTTACCATGGGAGTACAAGACGGAGTTAGAAGTAAAAAGGGTATAATGTAGTTAGTCCTCAGTCGACTCGCAGTTCCAAAAATCCCCAGGGGAAGCGAAAGGGTGACCGTCCCAAACAAACCTGGCTTGGCGCACATGCTTGACGAAGCGAAAAAGATCGGGAAGTCTTAGAGTGAGATCAAGCTCGAAGCTCAAGACCGATCGAGATGGAGAGTTTCCGTGGACGCCCTCTGCCCCATCTTGGGGACACAGGATCATAAGTCAAGTCATTTTTTCATCTGCGAATCAACCGGTTAACTAGGCTGTCAAAGTGTGCCTTCATAGTGTGCCGCTACTTTAGTCATCGTCATTGTATTTGTATTATTTAAAAACAACAGTTTTTTTTTATTTCTATCACACACTTTTCCACTCATCTGTATCAAAAAAGGATAGTTTTTTTTGTTTTTTGACAGCGGGTCATAATGAGTAATGCAAAATTTGAAAATAAAATACAATAGGCGGGGTCATTAGTCATTATGGCCCACTGGCGAATGGCCCGCGGGCTATAATGACCTAAAGACCCTGTTATCAAAAGCTGTTGTCACAGTCTAAATACGTCTTTTGTCTCAACATAATTATACTGAAATGCTGATGCTTGATTCTTTCGTATTCTAAATTCCTCTGAAAATATTTGCGCGAACTCGAGACGAACGTTCGCCGCAGTCGTCCAAACAAAGCGCGGCAAGCCACGCGCGGCATTCGCTGTGTCTGCTGGACACACCATTGCATTATAAGTACCACCCACAGATATACGGGTGGAATTTTTTAACCTTACCTGGAGGGAAAGTCCTCTAAATACTGGAGATAGCAAATTTTACTCAAAGAAAACATTCCTTTATTTTCAAAAAGAAACAAATTGCATTTAAATATTTTCGAAAATTCAATTGCCACACTCGGGAATCGAACCGGGCTAAAATCCGAAAAAATAACATTTCGTACTTTATGGCCTCAATCGATAGGGTTAATCTTAAGGATCAAATCTGTCTAAAAAACATCATAAAATAAATGAAAGGAAAACCATGAAATAATAAACTAACTAATTTATTCTTTTAAGTAGTTCATTTCCTGTAACTTTTAATAGCGAGTTGTGATGAATATTGAAAATCGTAGAATGAACCTCAGTTCTTAACTCGTTTACAGATGACTTCAAAGATATTTGTTATTTAGGTACTAAAATAAGTCATCTGATGGATCTTTGAGTAAAAGTGCTTTAACTTGTTCCATTGAATTTAATGTTTAGATTTCATTGTTTTCCTTTGATTTATTTTATCATGTTGGTTAGAGAGATTTGATCCATATGATTGACCCTATCAATTGATGCTATAAAATTACAGTATGTTATTTTTTCGGATTCTTGCCCGGTACGATGATACCCGAGTTGAATTTTTGAAAATCTTTAATTGCAGATTTGTTTCTTTTTGAAAATAAAGCAATGTTTCCTTTGAGTAAAATTTCCTATCTCCAGTATGTAGAGTACTTTCCCTCCAGGTAAGGTTAAAAAAATCCACCCTGTATATACCACTAATTTAAGTACAAAATAAGAAAGTACAAACTAAAATAGCACTAAACATAACTAAAGAATACAAACGATCAAATAAGTGCACGTAAACTTTATTTATACATAAAAGTTTAAAAGCCAAAAGGCGGAACGTGTTTGGTTTTAACTCTTTCCGTCTTGGTGGTTAGTGACTCTAACCACCTCTTTCAGATTTTTTTAATTAAAATCCGCGGCGTTTAATTATGAATGATTAATGTCTCATAAACGTTCGCAATATGCTTGACATATTTTAACCGATTGGCGATGTTTTGAATGAATAACAGTTAATTTAACTTCAATTGAAAATGGTGTAACGCCTACTTTTACTAGGTCCTTGCGAAAAAAACCTGTTTACCGAGTAAGTAAAGCTTTTTTGTGTATGTTTTTGACTAAATTTATTCCTATAGATGTGTTTTATATATGTTTACTGTTAAGCAGTTTTATTTTTGTGTTTTCATTGTAATATCATAAAGAAAATACAGTGGTTAGTAAACTAACCACCATGACTGTTGTGGGTTTATGGATGTTATGTAACTATGTAAGTATACTGTAATGTATTTTATAATTTTTACGGTATGCCGCGTGTGATAATTAAAAATTATATTGCAGAGTTCTTGTAGGAAGATATACGTTCAGGTGGCGAGAGTATCTTTAGTGATGAAGAGGACCAACAAGAGACTGAAGTCCAGCCAGATCCTATGATATTAGGAGATTTGATCGGGGAAGTTCAAGTAACCGATGATGATAATTTTAATTCAGATGATGGTCTACCTTTGTCCAGCTTAGCTACTGCACGTGAGAATCCTGATTCTACTGAGCCCAGCACCTCAAAACACACGACAAGTCACAAGAGTCCCAAAATCTAAGAACATCTATAAAATGGACATAGCTGGTGAATTTTCTGAATATATAGGCATATACGATCACATAGTTACTTGACATAGAGAAAGTTACAGCTCTTCTGCTATCCGGCATGTTTTGGACAGAGCATTTACAAAATAAAGTATGCTTTCAAACTAACTTTTATGCAACTCAATCCGGAAAACCCTACACACCTACCATAACACAAGTACTTGATGTTTTTATTGCTTTGAACTTATTGTTGGGTGTAAAAAAAACACCGAGCTACAAAACTAGTCTTCAGCCATCATACGTCAATAAAAAAGCGGCCTAATTCAGTAAACAGCAACCGTAGCTCCTTCACGCCTTCTTCAGGACCCGGTGCATAAAACGCCACAAACCATCAGTCACTTTGGTAATTTGTCTGGAAACCAGCCGCCATCAAACTGAGAAAGGCATGTCGAAGAGATGCAGCAAACCTAATACTAAAATATCACCAATATGTAATGTTTGGTAGTGTAAGTTCATGTAAAGTCCCTCTTTGCCTACACAAAAGAAAAACATGTTTTTCAGATTTTCATGGAAAGTATATTTTTCGCCAGGGTAGCTTTTATAGGCTTAATTAGAGCTTGTATTACATATTAAAGAATATACATATTTTCAAATTTTCATGTGTATCATTAGTCATGGTGGTTAGTGTAAGTAACCACCTCATTCCTCGAAAGCCTTAGGTCTAAGATTTTTTTTTCCTCAATTTCTATGTTAATTAAATGGTAACTAATAAGAAAATAAAAATAAAATTTCAAAATCATTGTTTACCTAAAAGTGTGACTCAAAGAGTTAAAGAGAAACTTAATAGTTTAGGAAGCCACATGTACGTACAGCAACTCAGTCACACTAAGCTACTAGCGCTAAGTTTATAACTTTGATGACATAAAACCTTTTAGAACGATGAAATTTGTGATAAAATGCAAGAAAAATATAAAAGCTATTTTATTAATGAAAGTATTTCCGTATATATTTCTACTAGATATTAATTTTTGCTTTTCTCCCTATGGTGAAAGTAGTAAAAGAAAGGTATATTTTTTACAAAGAAACGCTCGGTATGCGCTTATGCTGTATAAAATGTATGGAGAAACGCGTCCGCAACTTGTGGCGGCCACTAGACGTTCCAATGTGGTCGCCACTATAGTGGCTTAATATGCGGGGGCTCTAAAACAAGCCCCAGGTCATAACTGAGAAACCTTTTCCCATAGGTACAGGTTGTCGTTAATAGAAGGCCGATTAACGAGTAAGCAAATATTCAGTTCGCTGGATTTGAAACGCACAATCTCTCTGTAATCCCCGGAAATCCTTCCGGCAAATACATTGAAGATTTGCGATATCGTTTTCTCAGAAAAGAAAAGAAACATTTTTTCCATAAATTTTGAATACCTTTGTTTCCAGTTGCGGACTAAGATTATCAATTGTATGCTTACGAGTGATATTAATAATCGAAAATTAATTAACTTGCTATTCCGTTTGGTTCAACTGCCCTTAATCTAGTTCTCTTTGATGTCTATACGAATAACAATACTAGGGAAATTGAAATTAACAATCGGTTCTAAAAATACCCTGTAATCGGCTTACAAGTCCGATTATAAATAAACATAATATAATAATTCAGATTTAAGAGATTTTCGGGTTATTTTTCTGTTATCGAATATTCTATTCTGTTTTTACATCCTCGCCCTGGTACAGAGATCACTGTGGCTGGTAGTTAGTAATATTTAAAAGAATATCTTCTATTCACAAATAAATATATTTTGAAGTTGATGTGACAATGCATACTCTTTGATTAAGGATACATCCAGATAGAGTGTCGCAACTGTGCACGCGTCGATAAAAATACGCTCTAACTGTTAGGGCGTAAATCAAATAAAAATAAATAAAAATGCAAAATAATGATCAATATTTAAATTTCTCCCGATTTTAATTGGAATATTTCAACAACTGCTATCTTTATGAACGTCACTATGACAAGCAGAATGACGCAGAGGGAGCGTAAAACGTAGCTGTTACGCGCGGCAGCCTATAAAAGTTGGCCTGTTTTATATATTCGGGTAGTATGGCGACGTTCTTTCTAGGTATATATTATTTCTATGTGCATACTATAATAATAGAACAGGAAAGATGATGACATGATGATTTCAAAAAAGTGACAGTTAACACGGAACGCAGAACTTTAACCGCTGGAATTTAGACCGCTTGCTGTGGGATCGGTGCCTAACTGCTAAGCCCGAACGCATTTCACTAATACCTAATTACCTTATTACACCCGGGCACTTCCAGATTGGGTAACCTTTGACAGATCTGCCAACATCAGCCATTCAGAGAGTGGCTTCCAGTCCACATGCGCTTAAAGAAAAGCTTAGTTCTAAACTGCTTTCTAAGCTGCCGAATACCTACCCCAGCTCCAACTCAAAACAAAATGGAGGACAGACAACCAAAGTCGGTGACCTGATAATATTGAAGATGCTGTGAGTCTTGAAACTGAGGATTTCAAGGGGGGCCGGGATGTCCTTCCTTTTTGGTCAAAGGCAAGACACCAAAAAAAGCGTGCGAGAAGGAGTCGCTTTTTTTGGTGGATGAAAATATACCTATAGAACTTTTTTTTACTTTTTACTCTATGACAAATAAAATTAATTAAAAATGGAATGTCCATAAATCCTTTCATAACGCTCACCTAGTTTATAAACAAATCCTCTGTTTTTTTTTTGGCGGGATCTTGCAGAGTGACGTAGCATTTTCATTTTTATTTTCATAAATTTGTGTATTTTGAGTTTTATTATATATTTTCGGTGGTATTTTACCCAATAAAGATCATCCATGTGCACCAGTGAAGTGAAATGAAATGAATTATGTGTATCGTGACTTTTCAAGTTGTCTCAAAATGTCCGTGAAGAGTTTTAGTACAATGACCACCATTGTAGTAAAACGTGACTTTTATGGACGGTGACTGACTGAGGACTATAATGTGAAGTGATCTATTGTGACTGGAAACTATAATATAACTCAACACTGGCAGAAATGAGCCCTAATTTGGGATTGGTTGCCAAAATTAAAAATAAGAAGAAGAACAATTCCTCTACAAAATTTCATTTTTTTATCCTCACCGGTTGAGGCTGTGCATTGTCTATCAATCAGTTTCTGTTTAATAAATCAGATAATCCATAAAAGAAATGATTTTAAGGAGCTAGGTAGTAGTAATTTCAAATACAATTTACTGCATGGCAAAACTTGATAGAGTATCCAATTGATCGACACTCAAGCATGTTATGATATTTCATGCCTGGACAAGCCTAGGGAGTGCTTTGAGCTTTACAGCTATGTATGTTGCTAGTAACAGCCATCTATGGCTTACAATATTCGGTAAGTTCCTGTAGACTATTATATGCAGTTAACTGTGAGTATAGTTCAACTGTATTTTTAACCGACTTCAAAAAAAGGAGGAGGTTCTCAATTGAGTTGTTTTTTTTTTATTGTTTGTTACCTGATAACTCCGTCATTTATAAGCCGATTTGGAAAATTTCTTTTTTTGTCTGGAAGGGTACACTTCCCGTTTGGTCCCATTGTTATCAGATCAGGATTTGATTACTTCTTAGTGTAATTTGAAGTCGGTTTAAGATTTTTGTAAAACAGTCCAATTATATTATAGAACAGTCGATATCACTTCAAGTATTGAAATTTAAAAAATGCATTTTCATATTATTCAGTAAACGAACTAAAAATAAATTTAACATTTCTATGTATGTATGCATGTAGTGACTGAAATATTAATGTATTATTAAATATTTTTTAAAGTAATTGTACCAAAAAATAATCGAACATTATGGACACAGTAAGCGGTTTCTGAAAGTGAGTGGAGTAGTATAAAATTGTATGCAATTACGTTTTGCATTCACATTATTAATTCCTTCCTGAATTCAGAAAGGCATTCCAGATTTTTGCGCCGGCGCTATACACGCTACATTATGATTACCATTTTAGTCCGTGTAAGGGTAAGAAAGCTATCTTAGCCAATCCACTTTTAGTCCAGCCATATGACTACTATACTAAACTATTTCTCAGATTTGATTCTTACCAGACTGTTATCCTGAATGATTACGCAATATTTTACCCTTTTAATTCTTGTAATTTTATTTAAAAAATCCCAGAAAGTGCAAGTATTTTTAAGAATTAAGTATGCTACAGAAATATTTTATTGTTTTGTAATGTTTTCAAGTTATTTTACGTAATTTTTTAAATGATTTTAATTACATAATTTAATAGAAATGTAAGACGATAACCATGAACCTTAATTATTGACTATTTAATTCCAACTATCTTTAAATGTGTTAAATTGTTAATTGATTCAAATTAATGTTCGTTAATTTTATCGAGTATATTCGTTTTAAATAAAATAATTAGATTTTTTGTTAATTCTTTATTCAATAATTATCTGATAACTAACCGATAATTATATTTTATTTTATTACTGATAATTATCATATGCCTTATATCAGTGTATATAATTATTTTGATAATTTACAGCCATCGCCCTTCTTTTTCCGAGCACAAGACGCATTCAAAGTCAGAGCGTCGAAGTGAATTGATTAACCCGGTGGTTTTCGCGTAGAATAACAATTGATGTCATTATTATATTTTGAACCAAGAGCCAAAGTATTAAATTTCATTTTTAGGGTTCCGTAGCCAAATGGCAAAAAACGGAACCCTTATAGATTCGTCATGTCTGTCTGTCTGTCTGTCCGTGTATGTCACAGCCATTTATTTCCGAAACTATAAGAACTATAATGTTGAAACTTGGTAAGTAGATGTATTCTGTGAACCGCATTAAGATTTTTACATAAAAATAGAAAAAAAACAATAAATTTTGGGGGTTCCCCATACTTAGAACTGAAACTCAATTTTTTTTTTCATCAAACCCATAAGTTTGGGGTTTCTATGGATAGGTCTTCAAAAATGATATTGAGGTTTCTAATATCATTTTTTTCTAAACTGAATAGTTTGCGCGAGAGACACTTCCAAAGTGGTAAAATATGTGTCCCCCCCCCTGTAACTTCTAAAATAAGAGAATGATAAATCTATAAAAAATATATGATGTACATTACGGTGCAAACTTCCACTGAAAATTGGTTTGAACGAGATCTAGTAAGTAGTTTTTTTTTAATAGGTCATAAATTGAAATTAATATCAAATACTCAGGTCTATACTAACATTTACTTATATACCTACAGGTTTGTACGGAACCCTCGGTGCGCGAGTCTGACTCGCACTTGGCCGGTTTTTTATTCTTGGTATTTTCAATCATACGTCTATGCCTAATCATTAGTTCTAATTGGTGTGTAAAACTTCTACGTTATGGGCGTTGTTTCAACAAACCAGTTAAATAAACAAATACATTCGTCAACATATCAACATGTTCTGATATCAGGATCAACTAGTTGACGATTCGAAACGAAAAGCAAACGACTATTTCTATGTAGGTAACCAAACCGACACGACAGCGGGCGAACGTTCGCAGTCGCGACTGAAAGCTTAGACAGTTCTGATTTGACATTTGGAAAAGTTCCTATATTGGCCGATTTTTGCTTTTGAACCAATAATATGTATAAATTTATTTTATCTAATACTATAATATTAATATAATATTGATTGCAACTGTAACTGGAGTATTTATAGTTGACGAAATCAACTTTTTGACATTCATATAAGTAGGTAGTTTTGTTTCGTTGAAGCTAAAATCGTAGACAAATGAATGATGTTCAATTTCTTTGTTCAAAATAAACTAACTTTATCTTTATCGAGTGTGCTCCATCTCCCCTACACTACAACAGAGTTGCTTCCCCTACCCCACCTAGTCTCAGCTCCAGCCCTGGCCTAGATGCAACAAAATAACGTGAAATGCAACGACTCAACAAGTAAATCGCTGTGTTACCGCAAAGTTTTAAAGATAATTCAAATTCACTAATTCAGTGAACGTGATTTATCTTTAAAACTTTGCATTGACTGTAATTTTCTGCTCTACAATTTGGAAAATGCCGACATATCAATACTGATATGGATATTAATAGTTTATTGGTCGTTGCCTTCCTCCGGAATACGTTATAACAAGGCTAAGTATGTGCGCTTATCCAGATAATGTGAAAAATGTAAATTATTGTTTTAGATATACTAGAAATAGTGTCCTAAATACCTTAAATATAAGGTATTTTTTTATTCCACGAAGTCGGTAAAAAAAGCATGTGACCTGCCTGATGGAAAGCGGTTACCGTAGCCATATGGATGCTTGCAACACACAAGGCATCTCTCACGCGTTACCGAGCTTTCTCCCTCCCCAATGAGCTTTAACGACCTTACTCACGCGCAGAAACACAACATAAAGTTATTTGGCTGCGGTATTCTGTAAAGTGGAGGTACTTCCTCAGTCGAGCTGCTCTTTGAGCGAACAAACGCTATGCTATACCTCTCTTAGGTAATTATTTTCCTTATTGAACGAGTAGGTATATTGTTTAAGATTTCTCAGTCCGGTGGAAAATTCAACTGTATGTACCAATTTAACGTTCATAAGTGCATTATCAGGGCCTAAACTGAATAAATGACTTTATGAATTTGATTTTTGATTTGCTTGTTTTTATTTTTATTAAATCATTATCATCCTTTTACCATAAAGTGTACAACTTGTATATTAAAAGTAATATAAAATTCAATTCAAAACGCCGTGGACTTATGCAAAAGTAGATTCAGCGTTCTTGAGAGCCAGTATGATAGCCCGCTTCTATAAAGGTGCAGTAATAGGTACAAGAACCACCGTTTCTATGTCATTGTTCCCATTTCACTAAGAATTCCTATCGCTGAGTTTCGTTGGGAGGGGCGTTTGTTTCCACTTGTGGCTATCTTCCGTCCCCGACTAGATAGGACTTAGCTACCACTTGCAGTAGTGTCTGAATCGCAATCAAAGTTACGTAATCTAGTGTCAAAACTCTTGATAGAAAGGTAAATTGGCATTGATCAGGCTTCTAGGCTTGCGCAGTAAATAAGGCCAAATATTATTTCTAGAATAATTCTTAATTATTGCAGATACAGGCTCTACATCAAATATTTTTGTACATTATTTCGGTATCGTTTTTTTTCCGTTGAAAACTTAGGATATTATAATCAATATAATAAGTTAATATAATAATAAGAGTTAATAATATACTACGTACATAATAATAAATATCAACACCAGTTTTATATTTATTAATAATTACCGATGATAAAATCGTCGTTATACCCAATATTTAAATTATTTTACTTGTGCTATTATCGTTTGATTAACTGAATTCCGCTGTATCCGCAAAGTCTGCTACTCCCGGGGCATGACCTGATTTAATGATGACGTAATCATACTCGAGAAAATTGTCTTTACATTTAAATAACCTGTTGACCTAGAAACGTTAAATAATAGTTATTTATGCAACTGTTGTATAATAAGAGGTATAAAACGAGAATGTGGACTCATTGTAATAATAGTATCACGGGAAGGGTTTAATACCTAATTATGTACAGTTACATACAAGACTTTATCTACACCCATGATCATTTTTGTAAAGAACAAAAAAAAAGTTTTGGAAATTCTAATGGTGCGTCCATGCTACGCGAATCGAGCACGAGCTGAGCCACGAACGATCCTACAACGAGTACGATGCGAATCCCTTTGTTCGTGAAATGACAATCTCGTTCGAGGCTCGGCTCGTGCTCGGTTCGCCAAGCATAGACGCACCATTATATCTTACCAAACTAGCAGGCTACGACCGACGGCGACGTTTATTCGAATAAACTATTTTTTTTTTATTACGGCGCTGTGGTAGTGTAACTCGCGTGCATGAAAATGTTCTTTATTTCAATTGATAAAGAGACACGAATTGAATTGAAATCTACAAGTCCGTGATAAGACCTGTCCTAATGTATGGTTCGGAATGCTGGGCAGTAAAGAGGACGGATGAAAGACGATTGCATGCAGCTGAGATGAGGATGTTGAGATGGATGTGTGGAGTGACAAGAATGGATAAGATAAGAAATGAGTACATAAGGGGAAGCTTGAAAGTAGCGCCAGTGACTGAAAAGTTGAGAGGGAACAGTTTATCATGGTATGGACATGTTATGAGGAGAAATGAAAGCCACGTCACTAAAAATGTTATGAATATGAAAGTGGATGGATATACGGGAAGAGGAAGACCGAAAAGAGATGGATGGCAATCCATCCATCTCTTTTCGGTCTTTGTGAAAGATGATATGGGTAAGAAAGGAGTGGATACTAGTATGACGGATAGAAGAGACGAATGGAAGCAGCGTACATATTGCGCCGACCCCAATTGATTGGGAACAGGGCAGGCAGATGATGAAAGAGACACGAATTGAGTAGTGAGAATGTGGCTGTTTGATGATTAAAGCATCGAAAAAGCAAAAAAAAAGGAGTTGCATAATGAAATTTAGTACAACATTATAACACTCGTTTGGATGATACCATGATTACTATGACACTGGTTGTTTTAATGTTGGCAATAAGCTAACTGTTTCAGTAACTTTTACAGAGGATTTATAACATGGATGTACATAAAACCATTTAAATAATAACGTTAACGCAACGTTGGTTATCTTTATGATTTATTTAGACTTTTATACTTACGGCAAGTGGGACAGAATTTGTATTCTAATAAAAATACGTAAGATTTTCTGCGAAAGCTAAGTATAAGTCAAATCTCTGCAGCTTTTTAAAAGATTTGTACTTATTGTTAATGTGATGGAAGAAATATTCGAATTCTTAATGTATTTTCGAAAGACCACTTTTACTAATTATTTATTCTGTGCTAGGCAACAATTGAATACACTATTTAATTTTATAAGTTAAAATTACAAAAGAGTTTAAAATAAATTTATAAAATTAGGCCCCCTCGGCATTGTTCCGAAGATGCTGGCAGCATTTCCTCGCTGTATCGCAATGCTGATGCGTTGTGCGAAGAAGCTGCCAGCTCTTCGGTCCCCAGTGATGACAACTAATCTTTTCGCCAGCTCTGTATATAGCTTGCGAGCACCGGAACCCCATGGACCTAGGGTCTCGACACCGAAAGGAATGAAATTATATTCGGCGCCGAGACCCCTATATTTCTGTGTTTTTAAATAAAATATGAACTTACTGCAACCTTTAAAAAAATGCTCTGAGTATTTGAATATTATCAAATTAGAATCTGAATTTGCTGCAGCAAAACAACCAGTATAAATTGATAATCAATAAAACACGTTGTTGTTATTAATTCAGAACCCAAAACTAAATGATGTAAATTATAATAATACTAGCTGCCCGGCACGACTTCGTTCGCGTGGTGTCCTACTAACCTATACCCTAACCTACCTACCCTACCCTACCCTCGCAACTTTCTTAATATTTTCTTTCATAAGAACCTTCTCCTGACAATAATAAACACAACAAAAAGAATTAGCGAAATCGGTCCAGCCGTTCACGCGTGATGCTGATGGCGTGACCAAGGGAAATAGGGATTCATTTTTATATATATAGTTAGTATAATTAATAGTCAAGTTATCTGTTGAACCAAAATAGAACTCAATAATCTCAGTGACTTGCTTATCTATCTTCATTCATCAAGTTGAAGTTGAAGAACAGAATATTGAAAAGCTCTCCGTTTCAAACAATAGTGATGGAATCGCTCCAGTTTCCACGATGATGTAAGATTGGTATCACGATCGCTTTGTCCCCTAGACATTCCAATTTTTAAAAGCTTTTTTTATCTTAAATATGCATTATATTACATAAAATAACTTAATAATGTTAATTACATAGTTCTAAATAAATATTATTTTTATGCTATTTTTAATTAAATCAATAACTTCATTATTTCATATTGTAGTGTAGCTACACTTATCTGGAAATATAAGATAAAGTGAATTATTGTTTATTAACAAAATAGTTCATCAATAACATTCATTCATTGTAATCTTATTATTAAACTAATAAATAAAATGTATAGTCCAACATTTTTCAATTCACACTTATAAAATATACCATAAAAAACAGTAAGTATATCTATAAATAAAAGACAGGATTAAATTAATTAATTATTTATTAAACGTAGTTTTAATTTTAAACTTATAAATAAAATGCTCTAATAATTTCATACTCCTATTTTTATTTCACACTTATAACATACATTAATACAAATTCAGTTAAGTACTTACCGTTTATACATTGAATTATTTTTAAAGAATTTCAATAAGGAACAAAAAAAAAATAATTACACCAGCACTGAAAATTTCATTACAAATCCAGTTTTATTTATCAGATTATTGTTATCGATTAGAGTTTACAACAAAGAGTACCTTCATACAAGCTTCGCGCACGAAATCCAACAAAAAGTAACGCCACTGAAACTCATTTTGATCGTACTTACATAATATTATTAACGCGTTAACGGCCAATAATGTTTTAGTGTCAGTCGTTTCCTTTGTTTTTATTGTAAATATAAGTCTCCTGATTTTTAGGGTGTGAGAAATCGTAAGAATTAATTTAACCGTAACCGACCGAAGATTTTTGTAATGATCTTGAAAAGTTAGGAATAGATTTAGTAGAAGAGAGTATTTTTTTAAATACTTAGCACTTACTTAATATTTTTCAGGAACGATGCGAGCCCGTGGGCTCTGTGGAAATTTGTCGCGCGGTTACGTAGTACGCGTGAGAGGGTAGGGCGCGCAAGGGCGCGACTGATCGCTCCGGCGTTCAGTACCGCTCTGCTATCGACCCCTCGCCTCACAGCAGGCCCGCTTCGACTCGCCCGCTTCAGTGATCTCTATTTACACTGGATTGGGCTCCGTGCAATTTAAATGATGAGTCTGTTATATTTTCGCCATTTTGGTGCAGCACGTGAAACCAATAGGTCAGCATCAATTTGACTTCATGGAATGTCCAGTAAATACTACTTTGTCAATGGAATATGCTTCAATTTATAGCAATTACATATTTGGATCTGATGCTAAATTTAGTTCCCGTTAGAGTCAATAGTAAATAAATAAATAAATAAATATCCTTGGACATACCTCACACACGGTCATCTCCTGGGACATTCCTGGGACATTCATTTTCATGTTCATGCACATTAATGCATGTCCTGTGTGGGAATAGAACCCACGACCTGCGGCGCGATTGGTGGAATATTAAACAACCGCGCCAGCTGGCCCGTGGCGCAATAGTGACGCAGTACAAGATTTCGTCTCGTCACAAAAAAAAGCTATTACTTTGTAAACTGTAGCATATCCAGTACACATAGAGGTCTGCGCACTTGCCCTAATACGCCGCCGCGCCCGCCTGCCGCGCACCGTTGCCAAAATATCAGAAGTCTTTAACTATTCATCTCTCATTATTCGCTATGAGGCGATCGATGACCACGTGACACCGATTCACTTTCACCACCTGGCACCATCCACCATCTCCATTCATAAGTGTATAAGAAATTGATTTTACTAATTTTCGGGAATTGAGGAAGCGTCGCCTCGCCTTTCTTTTGTGGGCGTGAAAATGTTACACGAGATACCGATAAGCGTTGGCTAATCGAGCGAAACTTATGTAGCTTTGTATTAGTAATACTATTTGTATGATAATATTGTGAAAATATATTTTAAAGCTAGTTTTCTCTAACTGTACCTAAATTGTATAAATACCAGGGGCCCAAGTCTGCTATTTCAATTGTGTTCCAATGAACTTTCAGTGGTGTCAAAATTGTGACATTCTACAGTTTTGATAGTCTACTTACTAACAGAATAGTGTCATTATGGCACAATTTTGACACCACTGAAAGATCATTGGAACATAATTGAAATAGCAGACTTGGGCCCCAGCTGGCCCTCGCAGTTTCGCCAGCGTTCCTCTATTTTTGCGGGATAAAAAGTATCCCATATGCTATTCCAGGTTATGATCTACTCGCTTGCAAAATTAGTGACAGACAGTGCAAAACTTGCTCAGAGGTAGTGACGTCGGATACCGAGAAGAAGGTCCCAGGTTCGAATTCTACAACGAGCTTGAGCTTTCGGTGAAGGAAAACATCGTGCAACCATAGCACAGTGGTTGGGTACTTTGTAGAACCTACGGCTGGCTACCACGCTCAAGAAAAACAAACACTTTCACATTTATTCTAAGAGGGGATAACCCAGGTCATGCAGATATCAACTCTATATCCGAAGTAAAAAAAAGAGAACATTAAAGGAAAGATTGCGGACAGCTTCAATGATAATATGCATAATACAGTAAGGATAACCACAGACTTCTACTAGCTACGCTTAAGACCACTTTCACATATTCATTCAGGAGTCTACAGACACATGACGCTATTTTGTGGCTTTAGGGCGGAAACTATTATAAAAGGTATGCGTTTCCAAAAAAAGGTAGTACACATGTAGTAGAATGGTCGTTTGTTAAAAATATCCATCGAAAAATAACCCAAAAGAAGCGCAATGACGTTCATTTTGGTTGAAATATATTCCACCGCCGACAATGCGCTCTGATTGGGCCAAGTCAAAAACACACGATACAGCGAGTGGTCCTTAATGTTCAAATGCAGTGACTAATCACTGACTAGTTTCGGAATTTGTTTGTTCAATATTACTACTCTAAAGGGATATATTCTCGATGAAAATTTCCAACCAGCCAAGTGTGAGTCTGAATCTAAGTATGACTCCAACCTTCCTTGGACGTTTTTTTAAAAACCGGACCGCATGAGAAAATTTATTTTTAAAACTGTGCTAGATAGAACCTTTGTTCTATTACATTTCTATCAACTGTAATTATTTCTGATTTTTCGCTAGAAACTAAAGTGTTGAGGCCCCCTTATCTCCAAATTAGCTTTTTTGGTTCTAAACTCTAGCCCCCTTATTAATATATGGAGGTGCAAGGTGGATGACACCTCCCTCCATTTAAAAGGGAAGATCTTCCGCCAGGCTGGGTCATCGTGCCTGGGGACCGCGGTCCAACTGTACATGTCGGACAGTTGTATATATGCAGATTCTCGGGAAAACTTCGCAAGCGCGATGCAGGATGTAGGCGCGCGATGCAGGATAATGTGGCGCCACGCCATCTATCTTTCCGTGTGTGAACTATCTCAGTGTTACTGATAGATGGCTGATAGATGTCGCTACATCACTCCCTTCCTAGACCGGAGGTCGATCTGTTGATACGTCGTTGCGTTAAGCTTGCAAGTGCCAGTGCTGCTCGAAGTCTACGGTGAGTCGAGACGGAGCGCAGATGCTGCGACAGGTTGAGCCGACTGGTCCACGTAATGCAGAAACCGCCACGCCGGAGAGATGATCCGGGCGTGTGCTGCGGTGGACTGTGCGGGCGAGGAGCTTAGTCGCAGTGTTGCCTTGCAGGACCAGGAAGCACGGTGAGTCGGCTGCGATGGACCTGATTAAGGCGAAGTTGGCTTGCTGTGTGACTGCTTGCCGGTGGGGAGTGATGAGCTTGGAGAATCTGCTCAGAAGTGCTACTGCATGTTCCGTGATTTTGGAGGGTTGGAAATATTCACATCCATCACGTCGGGGTCACCACTATGGAGGTGCAAGGTGGATGACACCTCCATTTAAAAGAGAAGATCTTCCGCCAGGCTGGGTCATCGTGCCTGGGGACCGCGGTCCCACTGTACAGGTCGGACAGTTACAGTATACATGCAGATTCTCGGGAAAACTTCGCAAGCGCGATGCAGGATGTAGGCGCGCGATGCAGGATAATGTGGCGCCACGCCATCTATCTTTCCGTGTGTGAACTATCTCAGTGTTACTGATAGATGGCTGATAGATGTCGCTACAAATAGATAAGGTGTGAGTCAGTCTTGTAATACCCAGGTATTAAGATAGCCTCATCCCTTTTTGTTTATATGACATTAGATAGTGACAGATATATTTTAATCCTAGGTATTACTATACTTGACTTTAACCTTATTTATTACGGGGATAGAAGCCGACATATTTTATTGATACAAGGTGGCGCAAAAGTAATGTCATAATGTGAATGTGCCATAATTTTAGTAAATGTCGTCATCATTTTTTTACATTATATAGATGTAGAATTTGTTTTCAGCAAGCAATGGAGCGATACCACAGCGATACTCACCCGAAGAATGTGCCCGACGGTGTTTTTTCCAGTTTTCCGGGCCGTGTCATTGTTTTGGCGATCGGAACTGGCCGGTCAGATCGCCAGATCTTTTTTATTTGGGGCTTTTTGAAATCTCACGTTTCCCACATGAACTTGCAAGACTTGCGAGCCAACATTGAAGGAGAAATTACTAATTCGTTTACGAGCAATAGTTCAAAATACTCCTAAAACGAGGACAAATGTGCATCAACTCAGGAGGTGGTCATTTGACCGACGTCATATTTTTAACTTAATGTCATAAATTTTACACCTTCAAATAAACATTCCGTGAAAACAGAGTAGTAGTTTTTTCATTTGTAACAAAATGATAGCCAATTTGCATTACCACATATACCACAATAATACCGAGTTTTGGTTGATGTAGCCAGAGGTCAAGTGATAACTGCTAGTTTTATGGCAGATTTTCTATGTGGCCCATTACTTTTTTTATAGCACCAGATGGCTACGGACAAAAAATTACTTCTTCTATAAGTAAAACTTGAAGTGCCATCAATACTTTGAAATAACACCATTATTTAGAAGGATTAATAGCATTTCATTTCACTCTTTAGATTACACAGATGCTAAACAAATCTAACACAAAACCAAATAATAAATTATTTCACTAAATCACAGTTGGATATTCATAAACGTATCTCGTAAAAGAAATCAAAGAATTACACAGTGTATTCTTGTGGTTTAAAACGATTAACACAAGCGGCTCTCCGTCGGCGCTAATTATGTTGTGTCACTGTTAATAGCAACACAAAATTGCAACTCTACCCCGGGAGCCGCATAAAAACCACATAACATTTGCAGGCATTTTTCTTATAACTCTAGATTTCTATGTGAGAGATTCTAGGTAGGTAGTACCGAGGGGAGAAAAGTAGTGTTATATAATTTGTTACTTATTCTACACTAAAAATTTGCTACGAATGCCTACGAGTAGCTACAGGTAATCGTAGTGTGAATCGTAGCAACAAATAGCTACGATATGCTACGGAAAGCAACGAGTTTTTTTTTTAGTTTTTTTAACAATAAATTAATTTGCAACACACTCGCTCGTAAAGTGACATTTATTGCACCGTTTTTATTATCTTAATGCTTATTACGCACTAGTGCTTTTTACTTTACATTACCGCACAGTTTTATGATAAGTATAATCCCGATTATGTTAAGTTTGTACCTCAATGCATTTGATATGTGTGTAAACGAAGCATTCTTAACTTAAACGGGTAAAACAGTTAGATCACCACTCTGCAGGGTCAATAGTGTCTGATCACAATCTAGAGAATGATACATTTATTCACAAGCCAGAAGATTTTAAATTAGGGAAACATTCTGATCAGTACAATTTATTATATGATTGTAGCCAGTAATTTTTTTGTTTGTGATGCGAAAGTTTGCAGTTTTTAATAGGCAGTACGTAATACGAGAAGTAACGGTCATGCTTCAGGCCATGTTTCAAAAAGAAACCGGGATAAAATCAAATTCAAAATCATTAATTCAAATAGACTTTCGCAGGCACTTATGAAAAGTCTGATTTATTCATCGATTAGAATGTAAATATTATTTAGTGAATATTAGCTTGTTTTGAAAAGAGTAATTGCTGAGTTTATTGCCGGCTCTTCTCAGAAAATGCAACCTTCCGAACCGGTATTAGAGTATTAGAGTCAGACTTTTCATAAGTGCCTGCGAACGTCTATTTGAATAAATGATTTTGAATTTTGAACGATGCAAGAGAGCGCCAAATAATTTCCAACATTTTTAATTTTGATAGGATCTGTCTTTTTCGATGCCGATAATCCAATGAAACACTGGATATGAATTTTCGAGCTGTTCATAAGTGCCTGCGAACGTCTATTTGAATAAATGATTTTGAATTTTGAACGATGCAAGAGAGCGCCAAATAATTTCCAACATTTTTAATTTTTATAGGATCTGTCTTTTTCGATGCCGATAATCCAATGAAACACTGGATATGAATTTTCGAGCTGAAACCCAGTCTATAATTGAGTTACGGTCGCAATATGCAGTGCTCAATCACTAGCTGTGTCCTAATGATATTATCCACCACTTTCAACGTACGTGGGATGTCAATCCTCTATATTAAAGTGGACAAGACAGATTGACATGCATTTTGATGCAATCCATTCTAGCGTTTTAAATCTTTTAGCTTTAACCCGTAACCAATGACGTGTCATTTTGTAACACAAATAAAGTAAATTGATCGAGAAAAATATAATCATATTTAAAGTTTTTTTTTAAATATTCAGTAAAGTGAAAGAGTTAAAATATTCAGAAAAGCTAAAAGTGACAGCCTAGTACTACATACTATAAATAATAAAAACTATTAACTAGTAAGATATAAATATATTTTTTGGAAAATGGTAAGGTTTTGAACACTGTAAGCAGACCAGCTGACCACATGTTTGATATCCATAACGGGTTGAAAATAACGGTAATTGAAATAGGTAAATAGCTCTAAATCAAAGTCTGAAATCTCTGAATTTCTGTGATTTTCAAACAATTCAGTAAGTTTCCCTTTCCTATAATCGGTACAAAACTCCATGATTTCTTCTACATTACTGTGTCTAGCCTGAATTCACTGCCTTTTCTGAACCAAGAATCAAAAAGTTACACTAACACTGTATGAACCACATAGGTACCTACGTCAGGTCTTCAAAATAACCAGTTTAGACTTGCGACTCGTGTCTGGTCTCTCTCTCCTCAAATGCGTCTCTGGGAGCTGGGAAGCTATCACAAAGGAATAAATAGGTCTAATTCCCTCGCAAAACGAAATAATGAATGTAAAACCAAATTAGCGACGTACAACATTTGTACGTCAGTGGTTAAGGGTTAAAAGCACTTTGCCTGTGTCGATCACGTGCAGTATATATAGTAATCTATTTATGTTGTTAAATTTTACTCTATTTTGGAATGTAAGGAATAGTCTGCATTGCTTACATGCATCCTCAAAGCTTCCACTAGGGTAGCTAATATGCTATGGCACGCTCTCACAATATTATATTGTTGAATTTCAACTAAATAATAATAAAGTACAATTTTAGTCACATCAAATCTCTTTCTTATAAAAATTATTGCAACAACGCTGTCAAATTAATCTTTGCCGTTTTTTTTTTGAATTGGCAAGACGATGCCGGCCCAAAATTTAGTCTTTAGAAAAATCGGCGAGCAATCTAGCTCACAACCGGGGTTATGATAGGATGCCTGAGGGCGCCCCAGTTGGGGCACGAACCTCGGCTTAGGGCCATTACCGGAGGGACTTTTTGTTACTTTAAAACGAGACTAATTAGAGGGGAGCGGATAACTATTGGCAACTCGGCCTGCTTGAACGGGACAGTCTTTGCCGTCTTCATTTGCGGGTATTCAAACGTAACCAAGTTGATGGCGACTAATTTTGAAAATAAGCACTGGACTAATTTGACAGGAGAAAATTTCTTACATCCTTTTCTTATGATCTGTGTTAGAAAGAGACATAGTGAGAAATAGTTTAGTTGTAAACAACAGAATCGGCACCATTGTGAGTTATTTACAGATCGTACTTTATTACCTGGCAGGTTTACCTTTTTCTTAGAGTTGATAAAAATGCCTGGCTAATAATAATCAGTAGAAAAATAAGAAACGTGCTATGATTTTTTCATATACAATTATCAATTATGACTTGCCATGTTAGTTATTAGTGTTTTAACCTTAGTTTAAATATTATTGTAACAAAAAAAGTGTAGGTAATCAATGACTTATTTTTTCGAGTTCCGCTCAATCGATAACAGTGGCTGGAAACAATTCCGGCGTCCTGCACACGTTTCGTTTATTGTGTGGTTGAAATGTTCCGTATTTCAATGGATTGTTTGCAGTGAGCTGCAGATTTGTTAGAAACATTAAGGGGAACTCTCGAGTTGTCGACCCTGCAATAATATCATCATAGTTCCAGCACAGTACCTCCTCCCTCCTCCATATTATTGATATTTAATATGGCAGTTGTTTGGCTATTGTTCCCCGTAACGTATATTATAGACTGATTGTGATATAGGCGCGAAATCACGTGTGGTCACAAATTTATTAATATACTATCTGTTTGGTGGTTTATAATAGAGAGAAACATGACGTCAAAGTGCCAAAGCGACTGCAGTGCCCACAACAGTATTATGTTATTAGCCTAATTGCTCATGAAATCAAAGGCGACTGAAATGTCGATCGTCAATAATATGTTTGAAGCTTCCTGAAGTGTCCCTGGGCAATGTGGATTGAGATTAATAGTACATTATGATACATGTGTGCAAAGTTGGTTGTTAACACTCGAGGCGGTATTGAGCCGAAAGTGTAATAATCAATGCACACGCGTGTAATATGGCGTTTTTCAACACTTGCGAGGAAAGAAACAGACTTATTTTACATACAGACAGTATTTTTTGAAGTAGATTTTTTGATAATAATCAACCACACAATGAGAACGTTAACAAATAAGGCGCGCAAGTTTTTTTTTTGATAGCGGTGAGCTGTCATACTATTTTACCCATTTAAATTAAGAAAGCTTGGTCTACCTACACACATATCACTTGCAGTGAGGTAATTACATTTATTCTGCAATACTTTTATTAGGGTTCCGTACCCAAAGTGTGCCAAACGGGACCCTATTCATAAGACTCCGCTGTCTGTCCGTCCGTCTGTCTGTCAGCGTGCTGTATTTCATGAACCGTAGGTAGACAGTTGAAATGTACACAGAATGTGTACTGCTATTCCCACTATAACAACAAATAATTAAAATAAAATAAAAAAAATTTTTTTTACAAAATACTTCGCTAGTATATTGTCGTTTTTGTTTTTTTTAATTTGTTCTTTTAACTTTGGATACAAAGTCCTTCAGTCGCTTTTATTATAATATCACTTGCATTATAATCCGCACATTAACTTTTACAAAGTCCGTATCAGTCACTGTCCAGTCATGTTTTAGTAAATAGTGGTCATTGTACTAAAACTTTTCACGGACTTCTTGAGACAACTTGTAAAGACACGATACACATAATTCATTTTATTTCACTTCACTGGTGCACATGGATTGATCTTTATTGGATAAAATACCACCGATAATATGCAATAAAACTCAAATTACACGAATTTATGAAAATAAAAATGAAAACACAACGTCACTCTGCTAGTTCCCGCCAAGAATTCCTCAATAATATAAACAAGGTACTGTTGCCATTTAATTAGGAATTATATTTGCCATTGTCGAGTTATATCATAAGTTCTATTACTAGGGATTTTTCTTCGATGCGTCGAAGGAAGTTCGGAACCCGTGTTCGGAACCCTCGTTGAGCGCGTCACACTCAGACACTTTGCAAGTTTTATTCTAAATACACCGCAGTAATAAGCATTCATATTTTTGTAAATATATGATTGCCTAATAGAAAACATAGAAGTTATTGCTGGGCGCCAATGGGCTCCATACAAATTTGCCCATTTTCCTTTAGAACTCTGACTGCTCGCTCGCTGTCTGCACAGTAAAGTTGGCCAGATCGAAAAGGCCCGTTTTGACAGCACATGTACATACATGTGTCAAAAAGAGACAAACATATTGCGACAAGAAGAGACACCCTCTTGTCAAAACGGGCCTCTTAGATCTCGAAAACTTTAGTGAACGCGGAACTCAGAACTCTAGAACTCTCTGCAGGATCGTGAGATTGTGCCCTATCAGAAAAAGTAAAAAACTGAATTCCAGTAAATGCCTCATGATATTAAAAATACCTATTTGTAACATAGAAATAAATATACCTAGAAAGAACGTTGCCATACTACACGAATATATAAAACAGGCCAACTTTTAGAGGCTGCTGCGCGTAACAGCTACGTTTTACGCTCCCTCTGCGTCATTCGGCTTGTCATAGTGACGTTCATAATGATAATAGCTGTTGAAATATTCCAATTAAAATCGGGAGAAAGTTAAATATTGAACATCGACGCGTGCACAGCTGCCACACTCTATCTGGATGTATCCTTAATCAAAGATTTGTAATTTAGATTTTTCATGTTTGATTTTTATGTTATTTCCAATACCTAATTTAACGTTTTCTTGTTGTTGTTTGTTTTTACAGATTCTGTAATCTGTAATCTGTGGTTTTACCATAGGGTTTTACATTATAATTTGTGATGCAGAGAACCGCCAAGTTCAATCAAACCGGAGGAAACAATTTCAAGCTCTCGTCCTAATCGCTCTAAAGCCATGCTAGGATGTAAGACTCAGGTAGGCTGAATGCCTATCCATTAGGAAGGCACGTGGTGTGCGAGCTAATACCTAGTGGGGGGAAAGCTTTAGCTAAAGTAGCTTTAGCTTCAGGTCAAGGGGATACGAGTTGGTGCACATTGCCCCAGCGCGTTAGGAATTATCGCATCAGCTATAGACTGTAAGCCGTTATAGTGAACAAGTAATAATATTAATAAACTACATCTTGATAAATTTGGGGAAAATAATATTTTCTATAATTCTTTCTTCTTTCCGAGTCTAAATAAAATAGACAACTGTATTGTTGATGACATTGTTTTAAAGGTATGACGTTATTGTATAGTATATTTTCTTCGTGTCATTAAGCTGTGTCATAGTATATTTTTGAAAATCTATTATGTCTTTATCAGTGAGGACCTCTAAATGGCTCACACCTTTTTTATGCAAATATATACACAACATTTTGTAAGCTTTTTGGTGATCGTTCAATTTTCGCTGAGAACAGTCGTGCAACTCGCGAAGACGCGACCGTGCGGTCCAAATAGTGCAAAGTGCTAACGCATCATAACAAAGCTGGCGAGGCGGCCGCACCGCGATGACCCAGTTATCGTGGCGCACGCTTGTCAGCAAATAATATTGTTAAGGCGAAGATATATTTCGCTAATAAATTTCTCATAATGGCTTCGAATGAATCCCCAGGAAAGAGTAGAATCAAGCTCACAACAGAAACAGAACATCTGCTGTACAAACATTATGGTGAGGAGCGCGAAGAGCGCGAAAAACTGCAAAGCCTAGTAAAGGATTTGCAGAGTCAAATTGAAATTCTCCAACAACAGCTAAAATGCCTTGCGGAGAATAACTCTAAAACAGAAACTACCACCTGTGATATATGTATAAAGTGGGTAGTTTTAGGTACATGTTTTATAATGTGATGTAGGTAGTCAGTCTGCGAATATACGTTAAACTGTTAAGTTGTGTTCTCATTGTTCTTCCCTTAATCCAGACTATTCCAGCATATTCCCTAATATTCTTCAGTGACGACGAATTAGAGTGATTCCTACGCGTGATTAACTGTAAAGTGTTGTGAAAGTGAAAACTCAAAACATCAAAAATGTCGATCGGTAAAATCGCAGAGTTTAAAGTCCATAATGACGATTGGAAACTATACGTGGAACGTTTAGAACAATACTTTTTGGTTAATAAGATTCCAAGTGAGTTACAAGTGCCTACATTAATAACCGTTATGGGAGCGGAAAGTTATGAGCTGCTTGTTAATTTGTGCACGCCGGTTAAACCAAAAAGTAAAACGTTTTCACAAATAACGGACATTATGGAAAAACATCTACAACCAAAACCGAGTGAGTTAGCCGAACGTTATAAATTTAGACACAGAAAACAAAAAGAAGGAGAAAGTATATCAGAGTATGCAGCAGTATTGAAGAAAATGTCCAAGACATGTGAATTTGGGACATGGCTGGAAGAAAGTTTGAGGGACCAATTAGTCTGTGGTTTAATTAGTGAAACCATACGACAGCGGTTATTTGCCGAAAGTAGTTTAGACTTTGGCAAGGCCTATAAGTTGGCAGTTAGTATGGAGGCAGCGGAAAAGGATGCAGCTGTGGTCGAAGGACATGGAAGGTCATCGGGTAAAGCGATTTCGAACGAAGCCGTTTGTCAGGCGGTATGGGCGGGGCGGCGACGCGACACGTCAGCGGCAGCGGAGCGGAGCGGCCCGCGCGGCGCGCACGGGGGCGGCGGCGGCGAGGCGTACGGCGGCGGCGAGGCGCACGGCGCGCGCGGTAGGCGCACGGCGGCGGCCGGCGGCCGGCCGGCGTACGCGTCAGCACGCGCGCTCGCGCCCGCGCCGGTGCCTGCTGGCCGTGCGCAGCCACAGCAGCTGTGTCGAGGGTGCGGCGGACAGCACGAGACAGTTTCGTGCAAGTTTGCACGCTATGTATGCCGCGTGTGCAACCGGCAGGGACATCTGCGTCGCATGTGCCCGAACCTAGCGGGGCACTACCACGTCGACGTCGGTAAGGCAGTGGAAGATTGCGGAAGCGACAGCGCAGGAAGCGATGAGGTAATATTTATTGATGTTTGTCGATTATCTGCAACGCAATGCGAGCCCGTGTACGTGACTTTGAACGTGAATGGTAACAATATTAAAATGGAGTGCGATACCGGTAGTGCAGTGTCATGTATAAGCGGGGAGTGTTATTCTAGGCTATTTAGTAATTTGAAATTAGAACCATGTCGATTAACACTTCGATACTATACAGGCGAGGCAGTAAAACCACTCGGAGTGATACGACCCGTGGTACGATACAAAGATAAATGTATGAAATTGGAATTGTTTGTTATAGATAATGGAAAAACTGTTCTTTTAGGGCGGCAATGGATGGCCGAATTAAAAATACAGTTGCCTGTCTTAAATTACGATTGTCACAGTGTGCTATTGTCTAAAGGTGAGGTATTCAATGAGGTCAATTTCAGTTCCAGATACTGTGATGTGTTCGCGGCGGGTCTGGGCAGATTCACCGGTGGTGCGGTGAGCATTCACGTGCGTGAGGGGGCGCGGCCGGTGTTCATGCGCGCGCGGCCGCTCGCGTACGCGCTGCGCGAGCCGGTGGAGCACGCGCTACAGCAGCTGGTGCGCGACGGCATTCTCTCTCCCGTCGAGCGTTCCGACTGGGCGACACCCATCGTGCCCGTCGTCAAAAAGGATGGTAACATCAGAATTTGTGCCGATTACAAATTAACCTTAAATAAAGTCATAGAAATGGACCGTTATCCTTTGCCCAGAGTTGAGGAGCTATTACTGCGTTTAAAAGGGGGTGTACGTTTCAGTAAAATTGACTTATCTCAGGCGTACGCACAGCTAGAACTCGACGACACTAGGAAATATACAGTAATCAATACACACAAGGGTCTATTCATGTACAATCGCCTAGTGTATGGTCTCTCTTCGAGTCCAGGTATATTTCAGAGGCGATTAGAACAATTATTGGTAGACTTGCCTCAGGTGGGAGTTTTCCTAGATGATATAATTATAACGGGGTCCACGACAGACGAGCATATGCGTAATTTGTGTAGTGTTTTTGATCGCTTAAAAGAGTACGGGCTGCGGGTAAAAAAAGAGAAGTGTGTGTTTTTCGCGGAATCGGTTAATTATCTAGGTCATACGATTAGTAAGGAGGGAGTACACACTTGTCCAGACAAGGTGACAGCGATTGTCGAGACACCGGCACCCACGAATGTTTCTGAGCTGAGGGCATTCATTGGCATGGTTATGTATTACGGGAAGTTTGTAAAAAATACTAGTACAATTTTAGCGCCCTTGTATAGCCTATTAAAGGCTGGTGTTAGATACGAATGGAGCAAAGCTTGTGAGGATGCTTTCGGTAAAGTGAAACATCTATTAGCGAGTAGTGAAATATTGATACACTATTCACCAGAGTTGCCGTTAATTCTAACGACAGATGCGAGCAGCGTAGGCATCGGCGCGGTGATATCGCACACGACGCCGGGCGGCGAGCGGCCGGTGGCGTATGCGTCGCGATCGCTCACCGCGGCCGAGCGCGCTTACTCGCAGATAGATAGGGAGGCGCTCGCCATTGTGTATGGAGTTCGTAAGTTCCATCAATATTTGTACGGTCGCAGGTTTGCACTTAGGACGGATCATAAGCCGTTGACATATATACTAGGTGATAAAGTAGGCATACCGGTGATGGCCGCTTCGAGGTTACAGCGTTGGGCAGTTTTGTTATCCGGGTATACCTACGATATAGAATATGTTGCGTCTAGTAAGAACTGTGCGGATGCGTTGTCACGTTTACCACACAAGGAAAAAAATGCAAGTAAATGCCGTGAAAACACTTATGTTAATTTCGTTGAAAGTTTTTTACCGATAACAAGTGCACAGGTAAAAAAAATTTCGGCGCAGGATATGGTTCTCAGTAGGGTTTTAGCATATATTCAATCAGGGTGGCCTACAAGTTGCCCAGATGACCACATTCAACCATACTTCGTGAGGCGCCATGAACTATACACGGAATGTGGGTGTGTAATGTGGGGCTATCGCATGGTTATTCCGGCATCATTGCAACACACAATTTTAAAACAGTTACATTGCAGCCACATGGGAATAGTCAAAACAAAAGGGCTAGCGCGGAGCTACGTGTGGTGGCCTAACATAGACGCAGCGGTGGAAGCGATGTGTAAGCAGTGCGAGACTTGTGCGGGTGAGGCGGACGCGGCCCCGCGGGCTCCTATACAGCCGTGGCGGTATCACGCTCGCCCCTGGACCCGTCTACATATTGATTTCTTGGGTCCTTACAAAGGTTTAACATTTTTAGTCCTTATTGATTCCACTTCAAAATGGTTAGAAATTTTTGATATGACGCGCACTAATGCACCTGCGGTTATAAAGATACTTAGATCCACCTTCGCACGATTTGGTTTACCGGAAGAGTTAGTATCTGATCAAGGCCCACCATTCACCAGTTTAGAGTTCAAAAACTTTTTAACCAATAACGGTATAAAGCAATTGTTTTCACCGGCTTATCACCCTTCTTCTAACGGGGCGGCGGAGAATGCGGTAAAATTATGTAAGCGAGCAATTAAGAAAGCACATAGGGATCGCGTAGATATCGATGCAGCTTTGCAAACATTTTTGCTTGCTTACAGAAATACAGTGCATAGTACTACCGGCGAAACACCCGCCATGCTATTGCAAAGGCGAAATTTACGTTCGAGGTTAGATTTATTGCGTACTGAGCGTGTTGTCGAGGACAGGGTGCGTGAGGCCCAGCAGCGGCAAGTGGATAACGCAGGTGGGGTCCCGCGTACCTTCAGAGAGGGCGACACGGTATGGGCGCGTGAGTACGGTACTCGAGATAAGTGGGTGAAAGGCACTGTGGATGGTCTAGATAGTGTACGTAGGTATTCGGTGGTAAGGGATGACGGTCAATTACTGAAAAAACATGTTGATCAAATGCGCCGGAGATCTCGGCTATCTGATGTTACCTGCCCAGAGGGCGATAGGGAAACGCTGAGTGGTAGTGAGAATGTCGTCACACCACTCATTAGTGAAGGGGTAGATCAGGGGCACACGTCACCCGAGAGTTTAAATGAGGCTAGTGAGTGTATTGCTCCTCCTGAGCAACCATCACCACAGCCGTCATTGCAACCCGGATCACCGGTGAATCACAGACCAAAGCGAGTAAGGAGACCTGTAGAAAGGTTTAGGGTAGAATAATGTATTTTTATATGTTAGGTTTAATCAATTTTATATTATATAGTTATAAGGTAGAATAAGTTGTTTCATGTATGTATTGTATTATTGTGTAGTATTGTATAGTGGTAGGTGTGATATATGTATAAAGTGGGTAGTTTTAGGTACATGTTTTATAATGTGATGTAGGTAGTCAGTCTGCGAATATACGTTAAACTGTTAAGTTGTGTTCTCATTGTTCTTCCCTTAATCCAGACTATTCCAGCATATTCCCTAATATTCTTCACCACCATGGAGATTTCTTCCCCCCATGTTGAATATGGCACTGACGAAGAAGATCTAGCCCGAGAAACTGAGTGGATTCGTGTAAAAACACGAAAGAAGAGAAAATTGAACACCACACCCACTCAAGATAAAACACTCGTCCAAGAACCGAACGTCAGCAATGAAAAGACTAAGAAAGTACCAACGCCACCGCCTATCATAGTTGATGGCATTACTGACTTCCAGATTTTCTACGATTTCCTATCCGAAAACCAGAAACCCGAAGCATTCACCATCAAAATGATGAATGCTAACACGGTCAAAATTAATACAGCAAACGAAGAATCATATAGAATAATAACAAAATCTCTGACTAACAACGATTGCCTATGGCATTCTTATGAAAATAAACAAGAGAGGCCAATACGAGTGATGGCCAAAAAACTTCACTCATCATGCAAACCGGAGAGAATAGTAGAAGACCTTAAAAGCAAAGGTTACAAGATCTTAGATGCAGTCAATAAATTAAGCTGGAAAACTAAGGAACCACTTAATATGTTCATGCTGACGTTCAATAATGAAGAGCAAATAAATAAAATACATAATATACAAACTATTATGGGCTATAAAGTGGAGATACAGGCTATAAAAACCACCAAACTAGTACCTCAGTGCAAGAGATGTCAGGCTTATGGACATACACAAAGGTATTGCTCCAAAGCACCGAGGTGCGTAAAATGCACAGGTAAACATCTAACCAAAGACTGCAAAAAAACAACTGAAGAAAAACCAAAATGCGTACACTGTGGAGATCCACATCCAGCCAACTATAGGGGATGTGCTATAGCTAAAGAAATCCAACTTATGAGAAACAAAAACTCCAAAAAATCATCTGTAACACACCAACACAAGGTAAACGCCTATGAAAAACAAGATGGTCCTGTCCAGGGTAAGCATATTCAAAGAAAGCTTGATAAATTCACCACTAGAAATATATCTTTCGCCCAAGCAGCTAAAAAAGACACCAAAGTACCTCAGAGTTCTCCAGCAAGTGCTAGCAGTGACAATAAATTAGATGATATCCTAAAGCTCATGTTAGCATTCGATGATAGACTGAAACGAATTGAAAATAGTGCCAAAACAGCTATATTGCAGCCGAAAAAATGAATCCTGTACTAAAAATTATGACGTGGAACTCAAATGGGTTACTAAAACATCAAAACGAACTGCAAGTAATCCTAGACATAGAAAATGTTGATGTGTGTCTAATATCAGAAACGCACTTTACAAAACAATCACACATTAAGTTTAAAGGCTACAAAGTGTATCACGCACTACATCCTGATAATACTGCTAGAGGCGGTAGTGCTGTTATTGTAAAACAAACCATTCAACATCACGAAGAAATAAAATATGAAGAGAAAGAAATACAGTCTGTGGCGATATCTATCAAAACCAAGAGATACCCTATAACTGTTTCAGCAATTTATTGTCCACCTCGATATATAATCAGGAAAGAACAGTATACGACTTTTCTAAAGAGCCTTGGGAGTAGATTTGTTCTAGGAGGTGACTTCAATGCTAAAAACACGTATTGGGGCTCCAGACTAACTACTACTAAGGGCAGAGAATTATTAGGCGCTATGAAAGACATAAAATGTGACGTGGCATCTACTGGAATGCCCACATACTGGCCTACAGATCCCCATAAAATCCCAGACCTCATAGATTTTTTTATCATAAGAAACCTATCATCAAAATATATTAGAACACAGCATAGCTATGATATGAACTCAGATCACTCTGCAATATATTTGGAAATAAGTGAGAATATTTTGTACAATAAAAGCGCTTTGACATTAGTGAATAAGTTTACAGATTGGGAGAGCTTTAAGATAGACTTAGATAACTATATAGATCTTAAGATTCCTCTTAAAACAATGGAAAATTTAAACAATGGAGTCCAAAAGTTCATAGAAGACATTCAAAAAGCAGCTTGGCAAAATACTCCACTCAGGGACAAGAGAACCAAAGGAAATACGTATTCTACTAGAATAATAGAACTCATAGCTGAAAAGAGAAGGCAAAGGAAAATCTGGCATCAATCTAGATGCCCTGAAGATAAAAAAAAGCTTAACAATTTAACAAAAAAAGTTAATAGACGAATACAGGCTTTTAACAATGATTCTACAAATAAACTCCTACAAAATCTGACTAGTGATCGCACCACAGATTACTCCCTGTGGAAGGCCACCAAGAATCTGAAAAAGCCTGTTATTCAAATTCCACCAATCAAAGATGGAAATGGGAAATGGGCACTAAATAACGAGCAAAAAGCTAAAAGGTTTGCAGAGCACCTAGAAACCATATTTCAGCCCAACGATGGTGAAACAAACGAAGTTCTTACTTTGGACAAACATACGATGTCAAATGATACTGAAGAAAATATAAAGCTAGTCACACCTAGAGAAGTTGCACAAGAAATTAAGAAACATGTAAGCCCACGTAAATCTCCTGGCTATGATTTGATAACAGGAGAAATACTCCATAACCTAACAAAAAAAGGAATATTCAAACTAACGACCCTTATAAATGCCTCATTAAGGTTAAAAAAAGTACCTGATTTATGGAAAGTTGCTGAAGTGATAATGATAGCAAAACCTGGAAAACCACCACATGAAGCTACATCATACAGGCCAATCTCCCTACTGCCTGTCATGTCAAAACTATTTGAGAAGCTGTTGCTCAAAAGAATGAAAGGTATTATTGAAAGTAAGGCTCTCATACCCGATCATCAATTTGGGTTTCGTGAAAAGCACTCAACAATAGATCAAGTGCACAGAATCATTAACACGATCGAACATGCTCTTGAAGAGAAAAAAGTTTGCTCTACTGTGTTCTTGGATGTGGCACAGGCTTTCGACAAGGTCTGGCATGAAGGTCTCATCTATAAGCTCAGAAAAAACCTACCAAAGCAGTTTGCTGATATCTTGGAATCCTATATTTCAAATAGAGTATTTAGAATAAGGCAAGAAGATGCCTACTCTGAACTGAAAGAAATAAGAGCTGGTGTACCACAAGGTAGTGTATTGGGTCCGGTCCTGTATCTATTATACACCTGTGATATTCCTGAACTAGAAAATAACACTATCGCTACCTTTGCTGACGATACTGCCATAATGGCTACAGGGAATAGCCACAAGGAGGCAGCTGATAAGGTTCAAACAGCTATTGATAAAGTTTATAACTGGACAAAAAAATGGAGAATTAAACTTAATGAATCCAAATCTATCCACATAGACTTTAGCAATATGAAACAACAGTATTCTCCAGTCTATATTGATGGCAAACAAATCCCGTATGAGAATACAGCTAAATATCTCGGCATGACGCTTGATGTAAAGTTACGCTGGAAAGCACACGTCAAGAAGAAAATCGTCGAATTACACCTACGGTATAAAAGAATGTATTGGCTGCTTGGAAAACACTCTAAGCTGTCAACACACAATAAACTTGTATTATACAAACAAGTCCTTATGCCAGTATGGACTTATGGTATACAGCTATGGGGCTGCACCAAACAGAGCAATATTTTAATTATCCAACGATTCCAGAACAAGGTACTGAGGGAAATAGTGAATGCCCCTTGGTACATCAGAAATGTCGACCTCCATCGGGACCTAAAAGTAGAGTTCGTACAGACAGTGATTAAAAAATATGCAGAAGCTCACCACAACCGGCTTCATCATCATGTGAACGTTGAGGCAATCCAGCTCCTCGATCACACAGATATAGTGAGACGACTCAAAAGAACTAAACCCTTTGAGTTAGTGTAGTGATAGTTAAAAAAGTGTAACATAGTCCAAGTGCTACATATAAAGAACACAAGAACAAAGTGTCTTCCCCTTATTAGAGACAATAAGAAAAGTGTTAATGGACACATTCTTAGATATAGTCAATATAGAAGTTTATGTTAAATATAAATTACTTATTAGCCTAATATTAAGGCTAGATTGTAGTATGAATAGGGAACACTAAAAAAGGTGTAACTTAGGATAAAAAAAAAAAAAAAAAAAAAAAAAAAAACATTTTGTAAGCTGTTTTTCCTCCAACAAAAAAAAAATAATGATTGATACTGAATATAAAACTTTAACATATAATTCTAGAATATTCCTAAGCCTATGAAACTTAACATTTATCCTGAAAAAGAAAACAGCATAAATGCTACGGTCGTTTCAGTAAAAAATAGTGTATTGTAATGTAAGCTCGTGTAATTTTGATACTATGGGCCCTACAGGTATATATGTTAGTTAGATGTTTTCAAAATTTCATTAAGTTTTATTTGTACGTAGTATTTATATACTCTGAGGTTTTATTCTTACTTTTTTTTTGTTCTGAGTTAGCTCATATAATCCTCTTAAGGACAAGCCAGTCTGAGCTAAATGTACGCCACGGTCTTTCAAACTTATTTCTGTCTTATATCTGCAGCTGGCGGTATAAACTGAGGTATGAATAGGCGTAGTAATTACGCGAATTAAGCTAAGCTTGGTACTTACCAAGCTTAGCTTTAACAAAAAAAAAAGATAGCACATATCTGGCCATTGCAAAATCGTCCCTAAAATATATTCTATACACTACAAGCTAAAGTTAGCTTGTAGTGTATAGAATATATTTTAGGGACGATTTTTTTTTTACTAAGCGTAGCTAAATAGAGCACGTCCCGCCTGATGATAAGCAGTTACCGTTGCGTTGTGGACTCCAGGGGTATCATTCGCGCATTGCCAAGCCAACCCTGTAGAAAACTCTGTGCACCCTTTTCGAAGAACCCAAGGCTGTAACTCCCTTGGGAAAACCACGGCGCGGCGGCGGGGAGCTCATTCCACAGCCTGAACGTCCGGGATAGGAAGCTCCTTTGAAACAGAAAAGTACGAAACCATTTTGGTTCCAATGTGAAAGGATGGACTCTACATCGATGGTTAGAGATGAAATGGGAAAATTTGAAATTAGAGCGGTTTTTGTTTAGACTTGAATAGTAAATCCGAGGTTTATAGGTGCGCCGCGCCATCTACAGGTGTTTTTTTTAAAAGTTTTTTATCTATTTCAGCAACGTAAGATTGGACTTTGAACCCTTCCTTCACCAACTTTTGCAACAATGGTTGCAATATTTTGACTTTGAATCCCTGAGTTAAATAAGGTTGACTTAAAGAATACTTGCCTCAAATGTGCCTCAAATTATATATTGTGTGTGTGTGTGTGTGTGTGTGGTATCCTATTGTGTTTTTAGTGTGGCATGTCCATACATAGTTTTAGTATCATGTTTTAAATTACTTACATCATTACCGTCATAAAAATTTTAAATTGTTATGGTACAGTGCCATTTTCATTTGACTTATAGGCACATTTATTATCATCATTGAGTACCTACATAATTATTATATGTAATGTATTTATATAAAGATAGCGCTTTATTTAAGCGCCCTCTATCATTTCAGCATAACTAAATTACATCCTTGTCCTAACTTATTTCTCTGTATGCAGGTTTCACGTCGAATACATGAGTTAGTGATTCCATATAAAGATAGATGGCGTTGTTTGTCCGGTAATTTTTATATTCATATTTATGTTCTTTCAATAAACATACAGTATTAACGCTTTCGTCAGATCGTATGTTTTTTGTTTTATTGTGATAATGATAATTCGATAGGTATAAAATATTTTATGGTCAATAATTATCTTTATAAGTGCAATCAAAGTACTTACCTACTTAGATATTTTTAACTAAGTAGGTATACTTACCTACGAACAAAATTATGAATGAATCAAAGTATCATTTCAAATTAAGTAAGCTGAAAAATAAAATTAAAGTTTAATTCGTCCGGGTCCGCAAACTGATTCTATATTGCCGGGTCGTACAGACAGCGAAAAGAACAGAGTAGTTAAAACCGCGATTGTAAATTTTTTGAATTGATATATCTGTTTTGATGACAGCCTTTAATTTTTTTTTCATAATGCTTGTGATTTTATCGCATACTAGCAGACCCCCGCGGTTTCACCCGCATACGTTTTTTTTTTTTGCGCGGAACACTAATTATTATTCAAAAATAAAATTTGCTAAGTTACTCCTCATAACATCAGCTATGAAATTCACCTTCCGAACCGGTATTAGAGTAATAGAGTCAGACTTTACTTTGCAGCAGAGCAGATATGTTTTTGCAAACTCTATATTTAGTGCTATATCAGGAGAACTTAATTCTTATTAGTTATCTCTCTTGACTGATTTTTAATGTCAAATACAATCCACGCCTATCAAAAGGTAGTTTATTTCCGGTCAACCTTATGAAACAGAAATGTGCAAGCGATTATAGACCGTAAGGTGGCAAACATTTTCAGCGGGTCGCTCACTTCCCTCCAATATGGCGAGGAGGGCGATGGCTGCCACACGCGTCATACTTGTGAACAGGTGCTGCTTGTGGGGGCTGGTCTGCTTAAGATTGCTATTTATTTACTTATTAAATATTTATTCAGTCTACTTTGTAATTTTGCCGCTGCGGCGGGGCACGCAATTGTTTTCAGTGCGATTAGAATGTAAATATTATGTAATGAATCTAAGCTTGTTTTGAAAAGAGTAATTGCTGAGTTTATTGCCGGCTCTTCTCAACAAATGCAACCTTCCGAACCGGTATTAGAGTATTAGAGTCAGACTTTTCATAAGTGCCTGCGAAGGTCTATTTGAATAAATGATTTGAATTTTGAATTTTGAGCGCCCGACTCAAATTACCTATACTTACATAAAAATATTTTGTGATTAAAAAACCTTTATACAAATATATTATACCGAACAAAAGTATAACATCTATAACAATAAACAGTCAGCTCCATCGATCCCCGTATCCGCAATACTAAAATATAAATGATAGAAAATTCGCCAAACATCTATATTGAAAAATTCCTCCTTGTCCGATCATTGGAAAAGTTCGATGTAAGCCCATCCCGTTTAGAACAAGGCTTTGCTTTTTTGTACAATTCGTCTTTCAGAATACTTAATGCAGATATACCCCTTTTCATCTTTTCTCAGAAGTTTCGGGCGCTTTTAAGAATCGTCCAGTGGAAATTATGCTCTGTTGGGAGTTGTGCAAAACTCGTCAAGATCACTTTCCTAGTACCTACAGGTAAATGTTACGGAGACAATGAAAGGGTTGAGGATTATTTATATAGACTTATTCTAGTTGCCTGGTTGTATTGCTTGTTCAGTTGGTAAAGGGTAGGTCTATTATGAACATTTTGATATATAGATACAGTAGTACCCAACTAATATGGCTTACCGTTGTACCTGCGCAGAAGATACATTTTCAAAGCGCGGGTAATGTTATTGGTCGGCAGCTGCCGCCACGTGTGCGTGGGGCGCGACTTGCGAGTGAGACGGAACTAACAGCTGCAGTGTAATATGAACCTTATATTAGTGTTCTAAGGTTGATTGTAAGTTTTAAGCATTCTTTCGTTAATCTTCGGGCCATACTTTATTTTCTGTGCGAACGAAGATTCACGACGCGCCTTATCAGTTGGGTACTACTGTACGAGTATATTATGACTCTGAGACACAAGTTTTCCAATATGAGGGATATCCGAAATTCAGCCGAGCTGATTGATATACAGGTAACATTTTTAAAATGTGCTTGGATGGCAAATCGTATGGTGCGTTCATGCTATGCGAAACGAGCACGAGCTGAGCATACCTGGAGCACGGATCCACGAACGAACAGGAACGAGCATTCGTCTTACACTCGGCTTGCCTGTTTGAAAAAATTAGCTAGGTATATAGTTTTTCTATTGAACATTTGACTAGCGGAGGTGACAAGCACACACAGCCTACTTAAGAAAGAGTTCGCAAGTACAGCTGCTCGGTCACGCACGACGGACTATCCTGTGCTACAATAATCTCTAAGGATAAGTCAATGGCGACTATCAACTTGAGAATGATAACTTGGTAGCCCAGTCAGGTGGGAAAATTCATGACATAAATTATCCTTAAATAAATATTTTTAATACTGATTTTGACGGGCCAGCTGGCGCAGTAGGTTAAGACTCTGGTCAAGATTCCACCTACCGCGCCGCTGGTCGTGGGTTCGATTTCCACACAGGACATGCATTTGTGTGCATGAACAAATCAAAATCAAATGTATGTATGTCCTGAGTAGTATATGTATTATATCAGTTATCTGGTTGCCATAGTACAAGCTCTGCTTAGTTTGGGATCAGATGACCGTGTGTGAAAAAATACTGGATACGCACTATATAAGCTGACCTTTCATTGTACGGAAATCCTATACCATGCGAGATCAGCTTATACTGGAAATGTATAGCTTGATGTGTAGCCGTGTGTACTAAGATAGTAAACAAGTATTCTGCCTACCTGATGGTAAGCGATCACCGTAGCCTACTGACGCTTGAAACGTCTCTCCCTGCAAAAATCTCTTCACACCCTTTTTGAAGAACCCCATGCTGTACTCTTGGGAAAACCACGGCGGTGAGCTCATTCCACAGCCTGAGCGTCCGGTAGGAAGTTCCTTTGAAATAGGTCTCCCCGACGATGGCGAGGATTGTGATGGTAGAAGGTAACCTTGGGCATCAAATCAAATAATTCTTCAGAACACTGTCCGTTTTACAGGCGGTAGAACGACAGTCTCTCCTTATCTCCTTAGACCAAGGGGTTCTTAACTCTCCTTAGACTAAGGAGTCTTTGTGTTATATTCGAAGCTTAGAAATAGAAGATTGAATTTGATTTATAATAAATATCGCCTCATTATCTTAAAAAGTTGACAATAAAGATGAAATAGTAATAAAACTGGCCAAGTACGAGTCAGACTCGCGCTCGGAGGGTTCTGTACGAGAACAAAGCGCTATAGTATCGCCTGATAAAGAGTTATGGACAAAAACCGTGTTACAGAACTTACATTAGATTTAATTAATAGGAAGACTAGATTTATCTTCTAGTTTAATTAGTTTTTTTTATAAATTTAGAGCAACTATGAACTATAATCAGAATTAGTTTCACGTTTCTATGTATTACCGTTTTTAGGATTGAGCGGGACCAAAAATAGTTAAAAAACATACACTTATATCGAGGTTTCTTGTATGGATTTTGACTTGTTTTAATTTGTATTGTTTGTTGTGTTCGATGTCACTGTAAAAATAATGGACACGTAAACAGACAGACGGACAGATGGCGTAGGCTTAGTAATAGGGTCCCGCTAAGAACACTTTGGGTAGGTACGGAACCCTATAAAAACAAATTAAGTTTTATAAAACAAATGTTATTATTTAGATGCCTTTGGTTTAATTCAAAGTTATTTGAATTAAACCAAAGGCATCGATTCAAATCAAAGCAATTTGTTTAACAGTTTTATATGAAAATAACTTGAACACACCCAAGAGATTAATGTACGCGATCATGAGTATTAACAGACTAATTGAGTAACCGAAGCGTGTCACATGCCACGTTTCCTAATATTAAGAGCAATTTATCTAAAGTTGCCGAGAAGAAAATTGCTGGCAATATTTCAGGCCTAAGCATAGTTAGTGAAACTTAATCGCCTCTCACAGGACACTCTCAAATTAAGTTTAATCGTACCAAGTGAGGGGGTCAGTTAAAAAAGAGGCCCCTAATCAGGTCCGCGCGAGCACGCGTTACGCACTTACATAATGAAAGGGGGAAGGAGGGGGCACGAGGGGCCGCTGGGGGCCGTCATCTGCGTACACCCTGTCCGGCCGCCCTCGATCGATACCTATACGTGTGGACTTTATGTAAAAAGCCTCCTGCACACCCGGAGGACGGCGACCATAAGTGTCGAGAAACGAGTCGCCCCCAGGGAGAAGGCACGAAATATCTTCAATTTTCGAGAGAAAATTTTCCAATGCGGGGGCGAAAGCCCGCGGCGGAAGGGCTGGCCGGCTCGCTCGCTCCGGACGCCTGTGTCCGAAAAATGCTCGAACCTTAATTGAATTTACAGATTTGCCTTTCGGAACGCACGCCCGGTCCCGACGCTGTTTATTGCGACGCCTCCTTATTCTTTTCAGCAATATAGTATAAATCTTTCGATTTTTAAATTCCCTTTATATTTTGATACGAAACTTTTACTCTTCTTCTTCTTATTTTTAATTTTGGCAACCAAGCCCACATTAGGGCTCATTTCTGCCAGTGTCGAGTTATATTATAGTTTCCAGTCACAATAAATCACTTCAGATTATAGTCCACAGTCAGTCACCGTCCATAAAAGTCATGTTTTACTACAATGGTGGTCATTGTACTAAAACTCTACACGGACATTTTGAGACAACTTGAAAAGTCACGATACACATAATTCATTTCATTTCACTTCACTGGTGCACATGGATGATCTTTATTGGGTAAAATACCACCAAAAATACACAATAAAACTCAAAATACACAAATATATGAAAATAAAAATGAAAATGCTACGTCACTCTGCAAGTTCCCGCCAAAAAAAGTCGAAACTTTTACTCATAGTGTTATCGAAAGAGTTCCGATACCTTTGCAATTAGACCTTGGAAGAAGCACTAATACTACAGTAGTCTTGTCCTACGCAATAGTCGATTGTAATTTCCTCACTTTTCAAATCAAGGTATTCGTATATTTCCTTCAACAATGATTTTAATTATACTTGTACACAAAACATTAAACTTTGTGTGTAGAGTTCCGTACCCGAAGTTTTCAAACGGAATCCTATTGTTGGGTAATGTTGCTATCTGACTTTCTGCGCGTCTGTCACATTATTATTTACTTCTAATGCCAACTTGCGTCAATCTGGGTTAAAATATTAACTAATTAACCCGTACGTAATTTTAACCCTAATGCGCCAAAACGTGGGTTAAAATGACGTACGGGTTCTTCAGTTTATTTGTGTAAAAGGCTAGGTGTAAATGCCGCCAATAGTGCAAATAGAAACGCTAAAAGAAAATCTAACAGAAGATATTGATGAAAAAAAAATGCTATTTAGCGGTGATTTTGGAATAAAAGTTGCTTAAATTGCAGTTACCGTGACACCTTATGGATTTTTTATAAGTTCTTATAAAATACTAGCTGTTCCCCGCGGTTTCAGTCACAAGAAGTACCCTAATACTCGAGGTTAATGTAGCGTCCTATTAGTGAAAGAATTTTTCGAAACTTACTGATAGTTCCAGAGATTAGCCCGTTTTAACAAACAAAAAAACTCTTCCGCTTTAATATAGTACCTATAGATAAGATCTATGTAGGTACTTATACGGTGTAAAAAATCATTTACGGCAATTAGTAAAAATTTGTTACTATTGGACGAAAAACATTTTACAGAAACACGTAATATGTTTTAATTCCTACCATATACGAGTATACTATGAGATAGATATGATATAGCATGGTCAAAGAAAACAATCCCTGAACATCAGCCAAAAATATCTGCAAGTTATTTCGAAGGTAAAGACAGCCTTGAGTTAATACCTGGCATAGCACAATTCTCGGCCTTATTCAAAAAACGCAAATTAACTAATTATACTGATTATATGGCCACGTCAATAATTTCATCTTATTGTCAATGTCAAACAATAAAACGTGATTCACGTGACAACTTACCCCCTTACTCATAAAACGTTAACTAATATACTGTTTTAAAGGGTCACGTAAATAACGTCATACTATTGTCATTGTCCAATAATGTGACATTATTTACGTGATAATTTAATCAGTATATTAGTTAAATAGCGCTTTTTAAGTAAGGGGGTTAAACTTTTGTTAAATAGCGTATTATGTCAGTAGGTATTTTAAACTAATTAGTGACACAGTTTAACCAGGATTACTTTTCAACCTGTAGCCTTTTGAGAAGTTAATGTACCTCTGAAATCTCGAGAAAATAAACTTTTCATACAACAGTTCAACGCTACACTATCAAAAATTTCAGATTTGGTCCCATTGTAAAAGTTGTTTATAATGATAATGACAATAACCCCTGAAAATATGGCTAGATATTGAAAAGTAAAGCAGCTATATCATAAAACATTGACTCTTCAAAACTGTCGTGTTGAAGTTGGACCTACACAATGATATGTACGACAATTGCAAACTTAAAGGAACTTTAAAGCAAAGATTATACAATATTATTTTACTAGATTAGTAACAGGTGGTACATGTAGTTATACATCAAGATAAGTCCACTGCTAGACGTACCCTCGCTCGTAGATTTCCATATAAGACGATGTCGTCGGAATCTAATCATATTGTCCAATGGTACACCATATATATTTACCTAAGTATATTTATTTAAAAACCAATATCATTTGCTATTTTTTTTGCTATTACATCAAAAGTAAAACTAGTATGGTTTTAAATTACTTATTGAATTAGCAAATAGAAAAAAATAACAATAAAATAAAAAAAGTTACCGAGATAATTGAAATACTAGATAATAAGTATTACTTTAAATGACACCTTTGGTAGGAATCGAAGTAAAAATATAATAGGAAATAGGTAAAAAAAGATAGTCACTATTTTTAACAGTCTGTATGTCCGAATAGTTCTTCTACACTACGCAATGGATTTCGATTAGTTTCGATACCATTTTCACTATTAGGAAATCTCTTTCGAAAACAAATATGTACAAAATACAATCAATATATAGAAAATTTCCTCAAGCCTGCCGCTGCTTCCGACTAACGGCAAGGTTCCCAGAAGGCTGGCAGTGTTTCCTCTTTGGATAGCCAAGCTGACTTTCGAAAAGTTTATAATGTTTAAATGTTTTATTTATAAATAGTGGGGAACAGTCGAAGTAACGTAATCAATGATTTTCAGTAGGTAACTTACATGGCTTACGCTGGCGTCTCAAAAATAGTAGAATTTAGTAGAATAAATGATAGATTGAATATTAAAATCGGTATTAATCGATCACACAAAAAAAAGGTTATTAAAAAAAATATCGACTTCAAAATACACAAAAAATTATGTAATAACTCTAATCTGACTCTGTTTTGAAGTCTGATACTTTTTGTATAAATATATAATAAATGCAGGTGTTTTACTTAATTGGAAAACGCATTTCAAACGTTACTACAACTCTGGACGATTCGATTACAATGAATTCTAAACATAATCGATCATACGGTTAAGAGAAATCTTTATCGAGAACTTTTTATATGGGACAAACATTAGAGAAAACTGAAGATAATAGTTACATCTCACCACTTATTAGTTGGGGCCGCGCTAGTACTCATTTGGGACCGTGACGTCATTTCATTCGGTTCTTTTTATACGGGATCGTATTCCTGAAGCAAAATTCCACATACATTTTCCGACCACCCGTTTTGCTTCGCTTTCTAAGTGAACACACTACCAATGACTAGATGGCGCTTTAATAGACAGTCTACGATCGTTGACATTCAATATACAAACCTACATCGCGCTATCGATTTTTTCTCAGGTTTGTAGTGTATATACGAGTTCCTTACTTTAATTGCCGGGCCGCGGTTCAACCACCACATTGAACCTCGGTCCGCTTTACTCTGTATATTCTCCCATACAGGGTAAAGCTTTTTCACACCATAGTGACGGTAATAAATACTATTATCGCAGCCCGTTTTATAGAATTAATATCGCTGGACAAAACGGTTATGAATACTTCTAGTACGATCGTCTATATTCTGATATTTTAAAGTGGTGTTTGTTCTTTTGTGATCGATAATTATAGTAAACTTTTGTTCAATCGTTTTTAGGGGTTCAGATCCAAACCAAAAAGGAGGAGGAATTTTATTCGTTAAAAATTTCATTTTTTTATACAACCTTTTTTTTGGTCGGTGTACTTTTTGTTGACTGTACTTGAATTGTCTTCCAATATACTAATGTATACCAAATATCAAGTCAATCCGACCACTGGCAGTGGGTGAAATTCGACTTGCAAGATTTGACCCGAACATACATACATTGCAAGTGTATATCAAGCATGTAATGAATAGGAATGCTTATGGTGCCACTCCGTCTGTCTGATTGTCTGTCTGTCCGTCTGTTACAGCGGTATATTTCAGCAACCACTACTAATTTGAATTTTGGATTACTTTTAAATATTGCATATTCGCAAATGAAAAATGCTAAAAAATATTTTCATTTTCTTTGCAATAAGGCCCGGAATGGAAGACCGCAAAGTCAGGCTACAAATTCAAATGGGGTATCATATTAAAGTGCTTTATTTGAACTACATTCCAAAACAGATATTTAGATTTGTCTAATATTATGTGGGTATAAATGAAAGCGAACTAAAGAAAGGATTATGTAAAAATCAGTTCCGACACGGGTAATGACGCGGAACAAAAGCTAAAAACTATAATGAGTGCATTAGGTACACAAGTCTGTAGTCGCACGTATGAATGTTTAATGTAGGTAGTAAAATAAACCTATTAGTTCTACGGCTAAGCTATGGCTTACTGAGAGCACTGTAGCCGTAGACCGTAGCTTGTCGTAGCTGCCCTACGGTCGCATCAGTTGCGCTACGAGTTGCATCAGCTCGCATTAGTTGCGCTACGAGTCGCATCAGTTGCGCTACGAGGCACATCAGTTGAGGCATTCAGTCAGTATCATGTAAAAGGCTTATTACACAATGCAGTATTAAGACAGTCTTACTAAGACTGTCTTAAAGTCTAATTAGACAAGCTCGCTATTACACTGCGCTGAATACCGCATACTAACTCATTTGCCAGGCGTACGTAGCCGGTGACGGTTGTCGCGGTGTCATGGGAAGACTTTCGAAGCACCAGAAAATCGCCATAGCTCTTGCCACGGTATACATCAATAATATTAAAAATTACTTCCTTTTCTTTTGTACAAGCCATTGTGCACGCCACAACAAACAAACACGTGACTTTACGACTTCACTTTGCCGCCGCCGCACGCTGACTGAACGGTCTGCGTGCTAAGTCCTATTACACCACGCGATATTCAGCAAGCAAGCAAGCACGGCCGAACCCACTCGTTCTGTCTAATTAGACAGACTATCTTGCTTACTCTTATTACACTTTGCTAAATCTTAGTAAGGCTGTCTTGATATTCAATAGTGTAATATGGCCCTTCACAAAAGAAAATTTTCATTTTTATTTCATCTCGAAACTGACTAACTTAGGCGTTTATCACACTGCCACGCATCACGCTGCATGTTGCGTGTCAACGCACCTACGCGCGTACTTGCGGGAGTGCAGATCTGCATCATCGTGCGGGTTTTTTACGCACTCACGCGCGTAGTTGCGTTTTGTGGATTCACGGCGTCTCTGACTCATTTTATTCAAAGCCGTTCGCTGTGGTGATAGTGCAGTGCAAAGCCCATCCAAAATCACGCACGGCATGTGCCGTGTGCCATACCTTGCGTCTCGCCCCGCACTAACGCGCGTGTGCGTATGTTTCTCCGCTTGTAGGCGCGTGTTCTGAATTAACGCGCGTGGATGCATTTTTTGTGTGATGGACTGTGCGTGTTTTCTATACAAACAGAGATACTTACAAGCAACGTTAAAACACGCATTCACGCGCTACGCTGCGTGCGCCTTAGACATGAATTAAATCAATTAGTAATTGTATATTTGTTGGTTTTTAGGTTATATTTTATTAACTATTTTCCACTCCGCGGTTTCACTCGCGTTTGCGAGTAATAAATCGTTTTTCTCGAGAAAGAAATATCCTACATGTTATTCCAGGATATGATCTCTCTATGTGCCAACTTTCATCTAAATCTGTTCAGCTTTTTATGTGTGATTGAGGCACAAACATCTAAACATCCAGGCTTTCGCATTTACATATAACATTAGTCACATAGTTTAAAGTTGGTTTAAACTAACTATACATGGGTATAGGTACTTAGTTATTGGAAACATAAGCTATAAAGCCAAAGGAACTCAAAACAATGTAATAATTATGTAAATAGTAATGATAAGAACATACATAATGTTAGTTGTGTCTATGTATATGAATTCTGTGTTATTTAGGCTGGATTCGGCTTACCAGAAAGATTTATTATCGAAAATACTCACGGGTTGTTTTTTTTTAATTTGTTTAGGCCTGTGTTTTACCATAATGTCACCATTTTAAGTGATAATGTAGCCGAAGGTGGTAAGCACACAAAGCCTAGAAGGAACTGTCTCTCAAGTGCACCTGTCGGAACACACCGATAGGTGCTTGGCGACAGATTTTCAACTTGATGTTGGTAGGCAGCCAGGTGGGTACTACAATGTACCCTACCACCGTGCTATGGTTTCCTCACGATGTTTTCCTTCACCGAAAGCTCAAGCTTATTATAGGATTCGACCCCGGGACCTTCGTCTCGGTATCCGACGTCACTACCACTGAGCTATCATCGCCTTGAAATAACATTTTAAACAACAAGAAAGCTATTCACACACTCAGCAAAAACATGATCTGCTCAAATGATACACTTCAACTAGAACGTAACTTCACATGAACCACCAAATAATCAATACTTTTAAAATATACAAATACTAACTTTAACTATACCATGGCCTGAATATATTGGATCTAGGTACCCTTTATTATGCTTGTGGATATTTTGTTTGACACTATTTAGAAATCTAATTAGAATCTATTAGAAGTCGAATATCTCATAATCAAGAATAGTTCGAATATAATTTCGGGCATAAGCTAATCTTAGCCCAGTGTTTTCACAATGAACGAGATGACCGGTTTTGGACTATTACTAGAACAACAAAGGGATAAAACATTCGTTCAAAAAATCGAACGTGATTCAAACGAAGTCATGGCAAAGAAATCGAAAGCGTTCCTATTTCGAAGCAACACACGAGTTTCGCAAAATGTATTCAGCGTCGCTGTTGGAAACCTATTTCGACTGCCCTACCTACCGATGCGTAGGGCGGGCAGCTATAGTCCGCGCACATGTAAAATAGCTGCTAACGGTGTGCGGTATGCTCTACTTGTTGACAGTATTTGTTTTTATCTGAGAACTTTTTTATGGATTTATTCAATTGTGTTTCGGTGAGCAATTATGTTTTAGCGCTCGTGGTGTAGCATGATTTGCCGTTCTTAATCGATCGGCAAAGTTAAGCGACCACCGTCGTGGTCGGTACCTGGATGGGTGACCGCCTAGTGGTATTTCAAATCGAGCTTTTCCGTGCTTCGGAAGGCACGTAAAGCCGTTGGTTCCGGTTATCACTTAAATGTGATAATCGTTAAGCTAGTTGGAGGCCTACTACGCGGCTAGAAAACTTCAACAGTAGGGTGACCACTAGCCTATCTCCACCAATCTGCAGTGGGGTATTGCCCATTCCATTTCATATCACCCTAATTTGTGCAAAAGGCCTGCGCTCAGCAGTGGTACATTTTAGGCTGATGACGATGAGCAATTATGTATTTCAAATATACCTATGTGTATGACCGTTATGCTACTAGATGTGGAGTTAAATAAAGATTTTGTTAACATCTGGCTTAGTCAGATTTCAGTTTGTAAAAGTATATTTTTTTCATAGAAAGATCGTGTATTATTCATCAAAATTGTTAAATTTATTTTCCAGAAATAAAACCTATTTGTTGCCCCACAAAATGGTTTCTTTGCATTATTTTACTCCCCCTGCATCACCCACCCTAAATCTGTTAATTTTCTAGATAACAGAACAGAGAACGTCGATAGATAATTTTGTACTTATGTTGTGCCTTGTTCAACAAACTCCACATTATTCAAGCGTTTCAGGGGGCCGGCGGTAACGTTTTACTAAGAATCTTATGATTCTTGCGTTTTACCAACAGATGACATGTTATTGTCTTGTCATTTATTATTGTTAACACATAGTGCTGTGGTATAGAGAGGGACACGAGTACTGTCATTGTTTTCGTCTCTATACAGACATGCGCGACTCCTTGCTCTGTGATTATAAATGTATCTTATCACATATATATGCGACAAAGTTTTCTTTAAAGTGATCGTTACCTTTTATGTATACGCATAACTTCAAATTACAAAACACCGCGCAAGTTATACAATTGACTTATATTCCAGCAGAAGTTCGTTAATTTCCCTCAAGAGCGACATCAGCATTTAATACTAATAAAATCAATATATACAAGTAGAGCAGAATTCACGGCGTTTGATCACAAGCTTGGTACTGGGGGCTACTTCTCTGTTATATCTGCCCGTCCAAGATACATGCCTCGCATAGGCGCACTCGTGTTACCGGCCGCGTCCTGGCCAGCGGGGGCGCAGGGGGGGGGGGCGGGAGAGGTGGCACCCCCCTCCGGACCCTACCGCCCCCCGCTCCCCGGACCGCACCCCCGCAATGCCGCCCGGCCACCCTGCGTCATCTAGTACGGCGACTAGCCTGCTAGGGTTAATTCGAACTATTCAAGACTATTTGAATATTTTAAATTCGAATTTAAATTTTTCATTTTTGCAATGCTGGTAACAAACGTGTTTGGTTATTCATTCGCGTAGTAATGCAGTAGTTTTGTTGGATTTTATGGTCGTTTTTATTCACATCCCTGTATGAAGACATTTATGGCTTAGTAACCCTTTTTACTTTGCCTGGCGTTAATATTAACAGCTGTTGATCAATTTAAATTAACATGATGTATTTACTTTTTTTGACATGAACTAGGTACTAAGCAATTTACGGATTCTCCGTGCTTCTGATACCAACAACGCAAATATTATGATTTTTAGCAAAAAATCTCAACAGCCCTACTTGTTTACAATCTAGAATTAAAGCTACTTCAATTTTAATAAAATAATAATAAATGTAATTATGTTATGTTAACAAAGACAATGACAACCCTGCGTGTCCGGCACAGCCCTGGTTCTGTTCGGCGTGCGTGCCCGGCTCGCTGTAAACAGGCTACCCTGCGTATGTAGGGCGAATGGACGTCCCAAACCCCCCAGAGAAAGGGGTGCCCCCGCATCTTCCTTGTTCCTCCTTGTGCAAATTCCCTCGGCGATGGAAATGTGTTCGGCCACATTTTATACAATTTCTAGTCCGTGCGTTTGAAACTTTCATGTCCATTCTTATTAAATACCCATAGTAGGTACTTACTAAGATTTCCACTATGAATGGTACGCCAAGTTATTAAGGCCGTTTGTTGTGAACAATTTCCCCGGGCGTTGACTTTTCATTTCATTCACCGGGCGGTAAGTTTGGTCTCGCAACTCCCGAAAGTAACTGCTTTATTATGCGTCATAATTACTTCGCGTGATGTTCGATAAGTTATTTGAGTCGTAAAGTTGATAATATTATTACGTCAGATAAACAGAATATAGGTAGTGATATTGTTACAAGTTGAAAAATATTTTTACGTTCAAAATAAATCTAGATGGCAAATAGTTGAATCGCTGTATGTTTATTATGAAGATTCACGCATACTTTCGATGAATTCTTGATTTTAAAATTGGTTCCACCCACAGTAAACGTAGATCGCGCGATCGTGTTGAAATAAGTACGGTCAGCGTCAAAAGTAAATTGGCATTTTAGTACCCCTTCACAGTTTGTATGAAAACTGTACATTTCTTTGTGACACGGTACTAAATTAATCAGCTACATGTGACGCTGACTGACTTTGGCTTATCAGATGGAAATACACCAAGATTGGTGTATGGCGCATAGTTCTGGCCAATCGAGAAGTGACATCTATGCAACAAGATGAGAATGATGTAACAAGGAATGATAGCATTATAAATGAGTTTTCAATACACTTGCTCGTTAAGTGGCTCTTATTGCACCGATTTTAGAATCATAAGACAGCTTATTACGAACTGGTGCTTTTTTAACCGACTTCAAAAAAAGGAGGAGGTTCTCAATTCGGTTGTATTTTTTTTATGTTTGTTACCTCATAACTCCGTCATTTATCAACCGATTTGGAAAATTAATTCTTTTTTTGTCTAGAAGGTTACACTTCCCGTTTGGTCCCATTGTCATCAGATCAGGATTTGATTACTCCTTAGTGTACTTTGAAGTCGGATTAAGTTTTTTGTAAAACAGTCCAATTATACTTTATATTACCGCACTAGTGTGTTATGATTTCATCCCGATTAAGTTAATTTTGTATCTTACTGTAAGTGATATGCGTGTAGACGAAGCATTCTTAATTTAAACGGGTGAAATAGTTTGAGAGCTTCAAATAAAAAAACCGCCATATTTGTTAACGTTCTTATTTTGTGGTTGATGATTATCAAAAAATCTACTCTGGTTTTTTCCTCGCACGTGTGTTGCTTGTGTTGAAAAACGTTGTATGACACGCGTGTGCAATAGTGTGCATTGAACATTACACTCTCGGCTTCCTTATCGTGTTCGCCTACGGCACCCAACTTTGCACACATGTATCACATTCACAATGTACTATTTATCAGAGGAAATATGCAATTGACCAAAATAAAAAAAAACAACTTACGTAGTAATCACACACACACATGATGAGGTAAGAAGAAGTATCTTACTGGCCTGGCCACCTGGCGCTGGACTTACGTAAGACCTAGCCTTATATGGTAAGACCTTAGATTAATTAATCGAGAATATACCGTAGGTACTCAGTCGTGTCGTGTGATTACAAAACTACGTCAAGCATTGTAATTCTATGCTTAACTTTACGTAATATTAAATAGTAATAATAAGTAATAATAAAGAGTTCGTTTGTATTTTTGAGCGAGCGAACCTCGTGATTTTTAAAGTTATTTTTAGTCGGTTAAAAATATACAGACGTCATGTTAAATGACCCCATATCACTGCTCTACGTGATCGTTATGACCTTATGCTGATCCATTGTCCTAGACTTTATCTACTTGAATGTCTTCTTCTTGAACCTTTAAGTTCCAGTGAGTAAGTATTATGATCCAAATTTTGCACACACTAAAATCGTATTTATTTTAAATGAAGTCTTACTTTGTGTAACATGAAAATTGTATCAGGTGTCGTGTGTATTATTCAAAACCTAACGAGTAGTTTAATCTGAAGGCTGAACAAATAGCTACCTACCTTATTTGCCTTTTAATATTCTCTCATTTAGATATATCTATATTTCTATATATATAATCTGAATCTCGGAAACGGCTCCAGCGATTTTCATGAAATTTAGCAGGAGGCAGTTTCGGGGGCGATAAATCGATCTAGCTAGGTTTCATTTTTAGAAAACTTCGTTTTATCCGTGTTTTCAGGCAATGAAAAACTGCTACAATATCATGAGAATACGAAGGTAAATTTCACCAACATCTACAAGCTTATAATAGCTCAGCTGGGAAACCGGGTGGTTCTGAAACCAGGCGACCCGGTTCGAGTACAGTTTATTGTGATTATTTTTTCCGTTTTTTTTTTTTTGTTTGTGAGAAATACTATTAAACGATTAACCAAAAAAAAAGCGATCAGAGCTCGGTTCTGTAGGTACTGTAACTTATATGCTTAAATGTCTTGTATGTATTTCCTAGGAATGATTATGAATATCAAACAAAACTTTTATTATTAATAAGTAGTTGTAGTATTTACGTGAAAATAGTTATTCACTCCTCTCCAAACCATTGTAATTATGACCTAAAAATCACCAATATAGGATGTAGGATGTATAGCAATACATATAATTATTTGTCTGTGAACACGAGATCCATTGTGACCAAACATTACGAGCACTTTTCGTGATCGCCCATTCGACACGGACTATTTCACACGGTCCTCATTCTGAATCTAGATCATACATTTTCATGAATTTACGTACTTTATATGGTCTATGGTATTGGTATTAAAGATAATATCAAATCTTATAATTTAATCTTAACAATTTATTTATTTAATAGGTACTACAATACAAAAAGTTTATAAAATAATAACATCCTTCAATTGTATACATTTACATATTACAAATCATCCCATTGTTGGGAAAATGCCTCCCCCTCCTATTCCAATTTATTTTGTCCTTTCCAAGTCTATTCCAGGTATTTCCTGCACTGTTTTCCAGTTCGTCTCGCCATCTTATCTTCGGTCGTCCCTTCACTCTTTTCAGGTATCTTGGACACCAGGCAGTACTTATTTGGGTCCATCGGTTATCCTTACATCTAATTACGTGTCCTTCCCATTCCCGTTTAAGTTTTTTAGCGACTTGGACAACGTATCTCATGTGGCTTTTGTGTCGTAGCCCGTAACTTATAGCTGGAATCTTAACAATACTATATCTAAAATATGGGTCAAATGCGTAATATGGGTCAAACTATGTCTGAAGTAAACAGTTTTTTATTTTAAAAGCTTGCCAAAACTGGCTAAGCGTGATTCGCGGAGGAATCCGTGCACTAATTAATTTAACCAACTTTATTTTGGTCCAACTTTACAATCCGAATTTGCTATTATATTTTATGTAAGAGCAAAACACAATATCAATTTTATTTATCGATTAATGATATAAGAGATAAGAGATAGAGAGATATAAGAGTTCCCAGCGAGTTTGACGCCTGTTAATTGCATTTTTGTCGAGAATCTTTGAGTTTAGACTTTTAATTTTCAAGTTTCTGTGCCTAAAATATTAAAACTGAGCCATATTACTCTCACCCGGAGTCTTTCTGTCTGTCTGTATGTCATGTGTCTCTATTTCGTAAATGGAATGAGTTACAAAACTAAAATTTGGATTGTTTCTGTAGATCATTGACCATTGGAAATTCAATTAGTTTTTTCTCATGTCGCCAATGTTTTTCTTACATGACGAATATGGGGACAGATGAACAAACAGAGCCGGACGGGCAGAAAGACAGACGGCGCGGGGGTAGGCTTTGTAGTAGGTTTTTTTGCAGGTTCGGCAACGCGCGAATTTACCCCTATTGTTGCAAGCGTTCATAGGCTACGGTAACCGCTTACCATCAGATGGGCCTTATGCTTGTTTGCCTTAGTAGTATGAAAATAAAGTTGTAAGTACCTTTGTCCGAATCCTAAAAAAACATGTGTGATACAAAAAACAAAGACAAATTATTTCGATAGAAAATCTTCAAAAGCTACAGTGTAAGATATTATAACTAAAGCTGAATCTAGAAATTATTTTCCAAACTCAAAATTGTCACAATTCAACGAATTGAAACTAAGAGAATTGAAAGTGTAAATACGCACAATAGAGAAATTCAGTTAGCCACCACTATCGGAGGTCACAACGCGACGCCCGGAATACTTGTCATGAACAGAATGCTGGGCTTTTAATTAAGGCTCGAGTAATTTAGAAGGGCTAGGGTGTACGTGGCCACGTATACAATCTTCTGCATACTCATTTTGAAATGTTTAAACAGTGGTACCTCTGCTTCGAGGGTGGGCAGGGGAGGCAAGACCCGGGCGTTGGTTAGTTCACCGCTACAGATAAATTAATAACGTACATACTCGTTCGGTATGGATAGGTATAGCACGCATGTCCGTAAGTACTGGTGTAAGGGGTGTTGCGATTTTAACCGGATTCACTTTCACTGGTTTATTGCGATTTTTTGTTTTATTGACGTTTATGTAATAACTTCTGTGACATCACCATAAAAAATATAAGTCATCGGGAAAATGAGACAGTAGGAATAATATTATGGTAAATATAATGAACGGTGAAGCGCTACGTCTGTCGTGGTTGGTAACTGGATGGGTGACCGCCTAGTGGTTGTTCAAATCGAGCGTTTCCGTGCTTCGGGAGGCAGGTAAATCCGTTGGTCCCGGTGCTAGTTGGATGCCTCCTAGGTGGCTTGAAAAATTCCAACAATAGGTTGACCACTAGCCTACCTTCATCAATCCACAGCGGGCACGCGTGGTGGAGTAGGTATCTGCCCAGTCCCTTTCACCCTCATTTGTGAAAGGAGGCCTGTGCTCATCAGTGGGACATTATAGGCCGATGATGATGATGATAATGAAATATATATAAAAGGATAAACTGACTGATTGACAGATGCAGGCACAGCTTAAAGCGCCGGGTCTGTAATCTTGAAATTTTGGACTCATGTTTATTTTATACGATTCTTTAAATAACGTAGGAATCCACTCAGAAAGCGTGTCTTTTCGGATTACAATTGAGAATCGTAGCTAAAACAACGGTACGTAATATCCTTGATGATTCTGTCGACCCAAGAGTTTACTTATCTTTATTGCTTGGTTGTCTGTCTCTTGTATAGCTTCCCTGCAATGTTGTGGTAAATAAACCGCATTTTACCTTTTTAAAAACTATTAATTCGTTGATAAATAAAACATAATCTGAATTTAGAATACAAAAAAGAGTAAACCTTTATGTATAACAACATCCTCTATCCTAAATGTGAGATGTAAAATTTGAGCAGAGCACAGCGCACACCTATTATGAAATTTGTGCGCACACATACGACCGGACACACATACACACACACACGGGCTGAGGTACTCGGACTTAGCCAACTACCCTCTGGGTGGGGGCGTTTGGAATACTTGCGACGCTCGGCCCGGCTTAAATTTTCGTATTATTATGTATCTCATACTACGCGTGGATTTGGCCGATGTTCCCAGTAATTATGTGGCCAGTGCTAGGCCCCTTTTTAATAGATATGGATAAAAATGAACGTATATTTTCATTTGAACAAAATCTTAAGCGGACCGGACGTTTCGTAATTTTTTTTTTCTAAATTATTGAATTTTTGACTTATAGTAAAAACACAGGCTATTTATGGATCTTTATACTTCACGTTACTGAAAGTAGGTCACTATTTAGTGAACCTTAGGTCTTATTTTTAAACACAGACCCCCTTATTTATAAATAAGGTGTAAGTCAAGAAAAGTTATACTTAGGTTTTAAATATATCCGTCACTTTCTAATGTCATATAAACAAAAAGGCTAGGGCTATCTTAACTGGGTGTTACAAGACTGACTTACACCTTATTTATTAATAAGGGGGAGAGGAATTACTTGAGATTTAATCCAAAACACAAGATCGTAGCTCGGTTCCCAGTAAAATACTGTTTTTTTTATTATAACTAAATGATTTGGTTACATAAATAACGAACGATTTTACTATTATAAATTACGTATCTGAAACCTAGGGCCTGTACAAACTCATTGGTACAACAATACACATCACAGATACACATACTGATTAAACACACATGCTTGAATTTCTTGTATCTAATGAGATACTCGTAAGAGATAGGTATGTAGGTACTTACTCGCAATTAAACGATGTATGTACATATATTTATTTATTTAATTCATTTCTGAAATGAGTACCTACGCTTATAATAGTTTATATGTAATCAGAAAATCCACTGTGACCATCTTCCCATTGACTTCAATTCCGCAAGCGATTTAGCACGTAATTGCTCATCATATAAATTTTAAAATTGAAAGTCCCATTTGTCACCCTTTGAGTACGCAACCCTAGTAAGCAAGTAAATACCGAATCATAGAAAACTTTGTATCCAAACTAGTCGCTAGATGGCGGGACGATCGTTAACACACTTATAATGTTTGTTGAAATGTTGTTTTGTGGGAAGCATTGTGGAATCCAAAATAAATAAAAACTTTTAAACAAAAAAATTAAACCACCAATGGCCTACGTAGGTATGTAATTTTTGTGTAATATTTGTTTATCCCCAACTGGAAAACCTTATAAAATTCAAGTTATATTCAAAATTCTATATATTTAAAAGATTTATAATTTTTTGCTTTTCAGGTTTTTCGGTGGTTTAATTTTTTTGTTATTAAAAAGTTTTTATTTTATAATTTTTTGTGGCTATAGTCTACTAATTACTACATGCTTAATGTTTGATTACTTTTATAATGTAATACACACCTCGCCATTAAAATCGGTGAGTGAACAATAAATCACCACTATTTTCCCAACCTTATGGTAGGTATTTTTTATCCAAATTTATATGGGACCAACTACGATGTAAACCCTATCCAATAAAAAAAGAATTATCAAAATCAGACTACTCTGTAAAAAGATATGCGTGATCATACATTAAAAAAAATACGCGTCCACTTGTCCAATAAACCTCCTCCGTTCTTTCGTCGCTTAAAAATACTATATCAATTATCCAAAAACACAGCATACAGTGATTGTTAAAAAGTTACATCGAGTTATCATCTGAATGCATTAGGTAGGTAGGTACATCGTATTTCTTAATCTGTGACATTACCATACAGGATCCCTATTACGTCCAAGGTAGATGTGCAAATAATTTATTTTTCAGATTAGTTGAATGCTTTACATATTAGGCTGGATTGCACTTCTGTATGTATTGTATAAAAATATCCAACGGCAAGGAACACGTTGTAGATTCACCATGGCTTTTCGATGTTAGGAGACGAGGTTAAGTGCATCCAGATAGTTTTGAGCTTATGTTTATTACCACACACACACATAATGGTGGAATGGATTTTCAATGGAATGGACTAGACTTTATCTCGATAACGCGGGTGTTACCTGGAGGGGCTAATTAATCATTATTATGAATCATTTGACCGCAAGTTACGTGGTGTTCCTTGGGTTCAGTGATACCTAAGCGAAAAACACTGCATAGCACCTGTGGTCACAAAATTGCTATAATAATAATTAACTATCCTGTTTTATTCCGATCAGATATACACCGTAATCGGGCAGCACCTCTAAAAATCGAGCACTTAAAATGTCGACGCCGCGATTTTTGTACTCACGTCTAAATGAAGAAATTTACGTTAATAATTAAACAACGCAAAAAGGATTGTCAGCCGAGGTTGGACAGCTAAGCATTCCCATTTTCAATGGGTAATTGAAAAGGGTACCGTAGTGGTTAAAAATTCAATAGGTTAGTAAACTCTTGATGTGGTGTCGTCGTGTGTCATGCTCGCTTGTAGAAACTTTGTGCAATGAACAATGACGTTGTCACAAACATTATCAATATTATATGATTCCTATTTTAGACCTTTTTTATGGTCGCAGAAATTTTGTACAGGAGTGTTATAATCATTTTTATGGTAAATTAAAATGTGGGTGATGGTGATCACGCAAATACCACACCTCATTGATAGGTACACACGGCTACACATCAAGCTATACATTTTCAATATAAGCTTTTTATGGGATTTTCTCATAATAAGAGGTCAGCTTATACTGGAGCATATACTGGAGTTTCTTCGCTATTTTTAACATCAACGAATCGAAAGTTTCGAATTTTTAATCCATATTTTTTACTGCATATTTGTTGTTTGTGGTGTCTTTCAGCCAGCTTCATGAATATCATCATCAGCTCTGATACATCTACTAATCATCACGTCACCTTGCAGGTAATTTACATCCGGCACAGTTCTGCTTGGTCCATGAGGTTCTTTCTAAAAATGACCCTTTTATTTTACACGCAAGTTCTCAATAGCGCTGTCTGTTTAATTTTGTAATTATTCAATTTTTTTATTTATGATACTCTTTTGTTTTTTTTCTCTTCTTATTCGCTTCTTACGTGAATCAAAAAACCAACTGAAAATACAAACTCGCTATCATCTTCCATTCAATCTGCTGCGCCTCAACACTTAACCCAACTGAGGAGCACTTTGCTTAGGCCCGTGCCATCAGGGCTTCCCGGCAAGCCGGAGCACAATAATTACATACCTATATACTAAAAATAATAATAATAAAGCCTTTTTATTAGTTCACAAACAACGAAATTATGTTATTTAACAAAATTAGTAAGCGTTAACATGAAATAAATTGCAATAAATAAATGATAATAAAATGTAAAATTTAAATTTAAAATTAAATACTTACTTGGGTTAACTACTAGGAACCCCGGTATGGTTAAAGAACTCCTCCAGGCTTAGCCATTCTTTCCTATCTTGAGCAGTGTGTAGCTAGCACATATCGGCCACTGCGCGACTGTCGTCCACCCATCGCTTGAGCGGGCGTCCAAAGAGGGCGTGTTTGCCAACTTAGTCTAAAAAAACAGCCAAGTGCGAGTTGGACTCTCACACGGAGGGTTCCGTACTATGATAATAATATCAACAAACTCAAATTAACTATGAAATGAATTTGAATGACGTTTCTTGTATGTCCCTTTCATTTTTAATTTTATTTCATTTTTATTATGTCTTGTTATAGCGGCAATAGAAATACATATTCTGTGAAAATGTCAATTGTCTACCTATTACAGTTCATGAGATACAGCTCACTGACAGACAGACGGACGGACGTACGGACGGACGGATGGACATCGGAGTCTCATTAATAGGGTCCCGATTGGCACCCTTTCTTACTTGTAGTTCCTCTATTATAAGGCAGTATGAAACATTTGTAAGAATATCTAGAAATTTCACTCACGATACCCGCCACTCTAGTTAGGACCTTACGCCTACTATAGAAGATAGCTTTTAGGAAATTCGGTGTTGCAAAGATATGAGATACCAATGTTATTTTTTATGTACAAAATGCAATCTATATATAAAAAATTTACTCGAGTCTGAGTTTGCAATTGCCGGTAAAATAATTATGCAAAAAATATTGTGTTTGTTTTACGTTGCTTTAAATTAATTGAAATGAACTTTAACATAGGTTAAGATTTATTAAGAATGTATACATAACATAATACTTGTATTTAACCTTGGTTAATGTTCCATTTAGTGGAAATTGGGATAAAACATAATTCTATACAGTTAACTTATTATTTTATTCAGACAGAAAGGAAAAAACAACTAACTAAAAGTTGGCAAAGGCCGAACGTAAAACCAAAATGTTTCTTATAATCGTCAGATAATAATCAATTACTAATCTGTATACTTAGCACACCCATTTCAAAACATTGAATAAATTTCCAAGCACAATCATTAAACTTAAAAAAAATTCATTAACTTTTAATACGTCATTTTTCAATAGTTACCTTTTACTTGGATATATTTATCCTTTAAATATAATGAAATAACATAATTACTTAGGTATTCTCATCAAACCATCGCCCTGATATAGGTACATGCTTTGCGGAGACTGTTCGAATCCATTTACTTCTCTAAATTATGCGTAAAACGTCCATTTGACGCTCACCCCTCTTCGCTCTTATCGCTTGGACAGAAACGGGAGCCTGGGGCGGGGGTGCCGGACTAGGGCAAATTGGGGGGTCTGCACCCCCCAAGTGAGGGGGTCCGAAGTCCACCTCACCCTTTAGCTACCCTGAAGTTCCATCTCTCACACCTATAAATTCGGAACACACATTTTGCCCCCATCGCCGGGGAGCGGGGGAGGTACCAATCCTTTCGGTGTGGTATGGCGTGTCACACTTGCCCGGCCGTGGTGACCTCCACTACAAATTAATATTCAGAAACGTTTCCGTTCCGATCGTTAATCATTGCCATTTCTGTTGCTGATCTCCGCACACTTTACATATACATACCTACGTACACCTTTGCTTTATGTACGTACCTATAAATGTTCACATAGCTGTCTAGGGATCAGTTTATTCAAAAATTGCGGGTTTGTTAGTATTTCTGTACCCAATGCTTAGACATCTAATAATATGACTAATATCAAAACGAATCTTAAAATATACATAAGATTATATACAACTTTCAAACACGCAGATGATGGACAGCTGTCCCACACTAAAATTATTATCAAACATCTATTTTCTGAAAATAACTGTCTATAGAATAGATAAATTAATACATTAACAAAGGCCTTCATAATTTAACATGAAAATTCCCATTATATAAGACTAACATATAACCTTGATAAATAAACTCATCAATAATATCTGTAGAAAAAGCTCAAGAAATTTTTCAGAGGTCATGTTAACATGGTTATTTGTATATTAGACACATGACCACTTTAACTTGACCCATTGTGTACGCACAGTTATTATTCGTAGCACAGAATATCAGTTTTTCGCACAGGTACTACGACGTAGCAACTTTTCTAAGGAGGAACAAACTTATACTAAATTATACATATTTTTTTATTAGGTTTTTCCATTGAACTTCTAATTACATTGCCCCGCTGGTCGTGGGTTCGATTCCCACACAGGACATGCATTTGTGTGCATGAACATGTCTGTATGTCCTGAGTCTGGGTGTAATTATGTATATTAGGTATGTATTTACAAATAAAAAGTAGTATATGTATTACATCAGTTATCTGGTTTCCATAGTACAAGCTGCTTAGTTTGGGATCAGATGACCGTGTGTGAGGAATGTCCCAGGATATTTTTTTTTTTTTTAATTTATAAACTACTAGCGACCCGCATATATTTTTTTTCGGACTTATTATACTAAAACAGAGATCTTTCTTCTGTCACAGCACTACGATATCGCTTATTCCCTTTAAATAATTGTGAAACAGTGGTTCTCAAGTACGCGAAGCACTACTCTAACCTAAAAACATACGTAGTGATACTGATGTAATTGATGTGATCGTTTTGTATGATATATCTATAAAACTACTCGTAACTAACTAATAATTGAGTTGAGAATTTAACATTCGAGTTTTTTTAACAAACCTTAAAGTTTTTCTGTAGATGTCTTATAGTTTCCTGAAATGATTTCATGCAAGATGTCCATAGAATTTTAGAATGTTAGAACTTTCATTAAATAACGACTAATTTAAATATTACTCAACCACAGTACACCGCGTGACGGTGTAGGTACCAGTTGCCACGGTAGCTCGACGGCAATTCACGGCAGTAATTAATTTAAAAGAATCCACAAACTTTGTAATGCAAACGATATAAAAAATAACTTATTCTTCCAGACTATAAACGCAATTAACTGCATGTTTTCCAAAAATTTGTAGACCAATTCTATATTTCGATACCGGATTTAGTTACCAGGGTTACGGAAAAAAATAAAAGATTGATTACAAATCGTTTTGTTTTTTTTCAAGTCCACTTTTATAGATTAAACGTTTTTTTTTTTAACAAAATTGACCGTGCGCATCGTTTCACTAAATCACAGGGTGTGTGAAAAATTTACGTTCTATTTTTTTCTAAAATCAGCGAGTGGCTGTCAAACTTTTCATGACAAATCTTGTGGTGAAGCCATATTTGGATATCTATAAATATATTTTTCGTTCTCCGTATAGCTAGACAACATTGCATATCATAAAGATAGTCATTATTAAAGCACTACAATTTCATATCAAGAATAAAATTATGAGTAGGTATGTATAAGTACCGATCAATGTAGTAATTCGTAATTCATGTCCAAAATTACTGTATCTTTGAATAAATGAAACTACGATTAAAATAAATCTGCACTACGTTTATTCCTTACATCGATATAGGGATAATAAATGTGAAAGTTTGGGAGCCATTTGTTTAAAGTTAGGGTGGCGCCTGACAGTCGCCAGATTTTGCTCGCAGGTATTTTTGATGCCGCACCTCGGTTCGTCGACATGTCATACAATTTATGATAGTTTTGTACATTATACTGTGGTTTAGAAATAAAAGACCATGTTTCTATTTGTAATTTTTAATTTTAGTCTGTTTAATTTTGGTTTAAGGTTATATGTTTCATGTATATAGTTTGTGTCTTGTTTCCTGTATACATTTAATACAAAAACTATATACTAGATGTAATTTAAAACTGTTTTTAAAAAATACTAACCGACTTCAAAATACACTAAAAGTAATCAAATCTTGACCTGATGACAATGGGACCAACAGGAAGTGAACAACAAACAATAAAATAATTTCCTAGATCGGTTAATAAAAATTCTCAATTCGATTGTATGATTTAAAAAAAAAAAACACAATCGAATTGAGAACCAGAAGAGAAAACAATTATGTTAATAAAACTGTTGCACGATCTCTTTTTAACCGACTTCAAAAAAAGGAGGAGGTTCTCAATTCAGTTGTATTTTTTTTTTCTTTTTTTAATGTTTGTTACTTCAATCCGTCATTTATTAACCAATTTGGAAAATTCTTTTTTTGTCTGGAAGGGTACATTTGCCGTTTGGTCCCATTGTCATCAGATCAGGATTGGATTAACTTTGAAGTCGGTTTAAGTTTTTTGTAAAACAGTCCAATTAGGTTATAAACATCTGTGATTTACAAAGATCGTTTGCAGATTCCAAAAATTATAGATTTAAAAAAATCTAATCATTTATATGTTCTACTCTTGATACCATTGTTTGAACCTTTCTTGAGACCCTTCGAATATTTCTTATCCGCTTTGGATTTTTCTGAATTTATCAATCTGTCAGATAGTTTGAATGTCTTACATAGTAATGTTACTTTAGCTCCACCAGAAAGGTTTTCATCCAGAGTCTTTATAGTGTTTGTTAATAAATATTTGTTAGCAAAATGGGAGTTTTTTAAATACATGTCCTCAAAATTTGCTTCGCTTGAGTCACCATCTACATGTTTCTTACTGTCATCATTGTCTGACATGGCGGTACCATGCTGATTGCAAACAACGTCTACTCTTATCACTTGTACTGTTTCAGGACTTTGAGTTCTCGAAATGGTTAGACTCTTCCTTTTACCTGTTTTATGGAATGAAATCTTAGTATTATCTAAATTAGGTTCATATTGGTTGATAGAATCTTTTGTATTATTCTTAATACTCTTTTTATACAAACTCTTAATATTTTTTTCGACGTTTCTTGATTTTTTATTATTATCAACGTGAAATATATCGACTTGTGTTCCTTTGCTCTGTTTTAATGTATCACTGAGCCCTTGGAGAAAAATACTCGATTTACCTGACGTGGGTCTCGATTTATCGTTATTGAATAAATAATTCACATAGTCGTCAAAATAATATGAAGTTAGTTGTGATGATGCGTCGTCGTAATTATATTCATTGTCAGGGACGACTTGTTTCACGAACATTCTGTGCTTTTTGCCATCTGTTATGGTTTTGTATTTGAAACTTGTTTTTGGTCGCTTGATTTGTTCAACATCACCTTGAAACTTCAGAGTTTGGACAGAAAGGAACATGTCCTCTGTATCTTGTTGAGCTCGAACACTATCTAATGTTTCATTGTTTCCTTGTTCTTGATCATCATTGCAACGAAATCTGCAAATAAAAATGGTTGTTGCAGAAACACAATATAGTAATAACTAAGTAGGTATTCAAATAACTTTTCGTAAGTACCTTTCAAAAACATCCGTCCATCTGGGATCTTCCTCATGTCCAGGATTCACCATACGTTTCTGGCAATACCTTCTAGGCTTTTCTATTGAATTGGATTTCTCCATTTTACTTTTGGGCTTAATTCTTTCCTGTAGTTGAAGTCTGGCGCACTTCATTTCCGTAAGTTTTGGGTCTGAAACAAGTATGCTTGATAAATTACATTGTTTTTTTGGCACCGTGTTTAAAGTTAGGTAGAGGGGCAGGTTCCGAAACAACATGCACAAAATCTTTTTCAAAATTATGCCAGACGCAGTATTCAATAGATACAAGTAATCGAATACTGTAAGTACCTACTAAAGTGGATTGGCAATACCAATAAAATGTTAATTCACTTTACATTATAGATTTGCAATTGATTTTCTAAAGTACATTGGATTGGAATTCATAAATAGGTATAATTTCAAATTATCATCCAGAGTAGGTACTATAGAGAATAGTAAAACCAAGGTTGCGAAGGACCATTTGAATTAATTCGGATATCGTGAGTGAGTACTATTAGAACAAATTTAACTATGCTTGTGATATCAAACGAGCCAGTATCACAGACAAGCATGCCCTCGGCGAGGGCGCCATTCAAGGACACCCGGAACCATTGCACCCTTTCGTAGGGGTATATCTTGTTTGTTACCTTTCAAATGTATCTCACCTGTCAAATAAGAATAATGAGGTATCTATTATGTTCCAATAATAATTTTAAATGTTAGAATATAGAACATTTTTATTTCATTGCATTACTGGCCAGTATAAAAAAGGATAAAAGCAAGGATAGAACTAGGGGATTAAAAATAAATTTACTGAGGCAGAGAATATGGCTTGAAAATTAAGGTTTAGGCATTGCCGCTCTGTATTTCTATAACACCAATTTAAAAGTTTACTGGCAAGGAGTTCGTTGACTTTACACGCCGAATAAGAAAAAAAAATTCTAAAAAAATTACATGTTCCTACTTAATACTAATTTTCAACAAAAAAAATTTTACTTTTAAATTTTTTTTTGTTAACTTTTCTAATAATAATTAAAAGCTGTTTAGGATGTGTTTAGGGTTCCGTACCCGAAGGGTGCCAAACGGGGCCCTATTACTATGACTCCGGTGTCCGTCCGTCCGTCTGTCTGTCAGTGGGGTATCTCAAGAACGGTAATAGGTAGACAGCAAATAATAACAACAAATAATAAAAATATATACATGAAACGACTTTTTTCATAGCAAAGTTGAGTTAGATAATATTGTACGGAACCCTCCGTGTGCGAGTCCGACTCGCACTTGGCCTGTTTTTTATTTTATATTGGCTTATATGGCGTGGCACTACAGTGTTACCTTGTAAGTGATGATGTGGCTTACAAAGCCTAGATGGAAACTGCCTCTCAAGTGCAGACCGACTCAAATGAAAACCCTCCATTATTACAAAGGCTTACAAACTTCTTGTAACCTACTTACTACAGTAGTATCACACTATTCTCTACAATAACCCAGTACATATTTGTAAGATATAAATCTGACTAAAATCAATTACGTACTTCTAGTTACTTAGCTTAAATTGGCAATTGTGCGTAGGAAACGACTTCGTCGCACCGCATTTTGTCATTCTTTCTGGAACCATTGTCTAACATCTATTCATTTTAGAAGCAATTATGCTTGAAGATGTTCTCCTCTACCTGTTTCTTTCTCTCTTTGGGGTGTCTTACCGGGGATTAGAGCGAGATAGATGCTTTACAAGGTATTTTTTTGGAAAGTATTGATAGAGGAACTACAATGGCGGCAGGATGGTGTGTTTGATCTAGCAACGTAGCGGTCCACATGGTCTTGGGAATACTTCGCCAACGATGCAAAAAAAAGTTTCTCTATTTTATTAAAATATGAGCGAAACGTTTTGATCATTTGACTTTGTTAATAAAATAAAATATTAAAGATTTCTACAGTTATTTATTGTCTGTGATGCCGCGTGCGTGACGTCTTGATTAAAAATAGCTGTATTAATAATTGGACTGTTTTACAAAAAACTTAAACCGACTTCAAAGTACACTAAGAAGTAATCAAATCCTGATCTGATGACAATGGGACCAAACGGGAAGTACCCTTCCAGACAAATAAAGAATTTTCCAAATCGGTTCATAAATGACGGAGTTATGAGGTAACAAACATAAAAAAAAAAAAAAAAAACATACAACCGAATTGAGAACCTCCTCCTTTTTTTGAAGTCGGTCAAAAATATAATGCATAATGATAATGAAGACTGAAAGTGAACAAGCCAGTATTTGAATATATCAACCCTGTTTGGAAATTTCCTTCAGAGATTTTTGTACATATTTTTCGTTCTCACAATTAACCAAATGACATTTATGAATGTCAACCGACATGAAAACTTCCCTTAAAATGCTAAAAATAGCTTAATCGTGACTCGACAGAATCATTATTATCGCTTTGCATAATTATCAGAACAGAAAACAAACACATTTTGTCCTAACTTACCCGTCGCCGTAAACTATTCTTTTTAACTGAAATGACAACCTGTCACGCGACTGTGTACAACATAATCAGCCTTTGCATATTTTATATTTCTTTATTCGGAAAGTATCAAATGTACCAAGTCGCTCTATGTAAAACACGCACACAACTTCATAATAATAGGCACAGCTGCTAGACGACTGCAACACGCACACAGAAACATCTTGGTGCATCGCACACTGACATCTTTAATACCAAAAAAATGCATTATTATTATCGTGTTACAAGGACACGGTCGATCCCGTACAAAAATCGACTCTATATTGAGAGTTTGAAGGATAAATATGGTGTAGTTTCGAATCTTCAAACGATTAACTTAGATTTCATCCCGGGCGTGAATACGCTCATCGAACATTATACTTCTTGCTATAGTCAGAAGGTTCAATACTGATTGCAGGATCAAGGAATTTTTGTATAATAAACTGTTGGAAAAAAACTAACTATCTGACTAGGCGCCAAATGCACGTTGCACTACTCCTACGAATTCAAGGGAATTTCGTTCACGAATACGTGGTACTTGCGCATGGGAATTTAAAATTGCAGATTACTTCACCAGCTTGAGTTTTATTTTGTATCTTAGTTAAGATTTGTATGTAACGTCAATGATAGGCTTAGCTCTATGAACATCCAATTACATATAATTTATATTCCTGAAGACAAAACAGGCAATTTTAAGACTTCATTGAATGGCTCTAAAACTTAGGACAATGGACTTGACCAAAGTGTAAAGAACTTTTGTTCTTACAAATTCCACTAACTGTCGTTCTAAATTAAAAATAATAAAGAACAAAGGGACTTATCACTGGCACCGGTGAAGATGAAATGTTTGTAAATAACGGGGCCCGCCATGTTGTGTTGTAAAATTGGGAATTTTAAATAAAATTGACATTTACGTGTTCATAAATACCATTTTCAATGGCTAATTTCATGCAAATTCAATGTTATCATAAAATAAGTATGCGTGTCACATGACTATGTTTCTTACTATTTTTAACCGACTTCAAAAAAAGGAGGAGGTTCTCAATTCGGTTGTATTTTTTTTTTTTTTTTTATGTTTGTTACCTTATAACTCCGTCATTTAACAACCGATATGGAAAATTCTTTTTTTATCTGGAAGGGTACACTTCCCGTTTGGTCCCATTGTCACCAGATCAGGATTTGATTACTTTTTAGTGTACTTTGAAGTCGGTTTAAGTTTTTTTGTAAAACAGTCCAATTTTATATTACGTACCTACACGTATTTTACTTCAAATTACGCTAAGAAGTAGCCAAATCCTGATCTGATGACAATGGGACCAAACGGGAAATGTACCTTTCCAAACGAAGACGAAGTTATGAGGTAACAAAAAAATAAAACAACCGAATTGAGAACCTCCTCCTTTTTTTGAAGTCGGTTAAAAATATAAAATAAAATAACAAGAACATATTGGTATCCGTGACAGTACCTTCCACTTGCTAAATACAATATGAACCCGACAAGCAAGGTGACCACCATAATGCAACCTGTCATTGGGTCAGACTCAACAAAGGGGGGGTCAAAACGGCCCGACAAGCGACTGGTATTGATTACACTGCCGTATCCTAATCTCAGGACGGTACCGACATTATCATGACAAAAGATGGCCCCCCGGGCTCGAAAAGGAGCCAAAATATGTTTCTGCCACGCCTCAAGATGCATTGTATTAGCAAGCATTTGACTGATTCATAGTTTTCGGTTATTAATGTCGTCAATAAAAAACGACTAATTAAATTTGGCATTTTATTTTAAAATCGCAGTATTTTTTTTTATATTATAATTATTTTTTTAGTGCTACTAGCTGGACTTACTGTTAAATCCGCCCTTTAAAATGAGCTTTCTCTGTTTTGTATAGTAAGTCCTATACCAGCATTTGACTTGATAGCGTTAATAATTGGACTGTTTTACAAAAACTTAAACCGACTTCAAAGTACACGAAGAAGCAATCAAATCCTGATCTGATGACAATGGGACCAATCGGGAAGTGTACCCTTTCAGACAAAAAAAGAATTTTCCAAATCGGTTCATAAATCGGAGTTATGAGGTAACAAACATAAAAAAAAAAAAAAAAAAAAAAAAAAAAAACATACATCTGAATTGAGAACCTCCTCCTTTTTTTGATGTCGGTTAAAAAATACACGAAACATTTACATCATGTCCACATATTTTATTATTTTACCTATTGCTATTTCCATCACTGTTATCTTTCATATTAATTCGAATTTCAAGTTTATTATTACAATATTGTAATAATAACATATAATAATAATAACAGATTAAATATTTAATCTGTTTAGAATCTATACCAATATTATTTTAAGCGGATAATCTAAAACCACAGATATCGACTTTGACTGTGCATAAAAATTATGTAATTTGAAATGAAATGTGTATTAGAAATACCAGCATGATTAAATACAATTACAGTTTAAGTTCTAGCTTCCACACTAGGTTATCCTGTGTTGCGGAAGTTAGTCTCTTTCGTGCATTAAAGAGATAGGGAAAATATAATTTAATTACAAACGTAATATTATAATAAGCTAATTTAAAAAAAAAAATAAGGGGCAATATGCATGGAAAACGCCACATAACCAGCCTTTTATGCAGATTATGTAAATATAAATCTTTGAAACTATAATAAAAACCGCAAGCTAAAAGAAAGCTTCAATACATAAAACACAAGTACGTTCTGTATATACATATGTATATTTAATATTATTAGCATGGTAAAGGTTCCCACACACTTAATTGACCCAGTTGTTCTACAATAACCCTGACGTTGCATTAATTCGGTTATCAATGGTGTATTTTTCTATAGAATCTACGACACACCATCGTCATTCAAGACCCCTTTGCCCTATATGGAATTGCGGAACAGACAAAGCAGGGTGCGCGAATATGTATCAGCGTATCGAGTAAATAAAGGGATGATATATTGTGAAGTCTGAAGTGATTAAAAAAACCATTTCCCTTAGCTATCAAGGTGCATTTTTGGTAGTGATGTAGGTAGGGTGAAGATATCGATGTATTTTTTATATTTTTTGTAATATAGTATTTAAATAATGACTATTAGAGGCGCTACGGCTAACCACCGACCGATTCGATATTTGACATTTGACAAAAAATTTCACTGTTCGTCTTTTTTCTCACAAAAACTTATGTCAGAAGACATAAGTTATAGACAACATAGAAAAAAGAAGTATAGATTTAGAAAGAATAAGACTAAACCATTTGGCTACGGAACCCTTAAAAAGGACGATAGAGGACAACAAGTATTCAGAAAGTAGTAATAATAATAAACTAGCTGTCCTCCGCGGATTCAACCGCGTTCCCGGGATAAAAAAATATAATACCCAGGTATAATGTAGCTTTCTATTAGTGAAAAAAAAATTCGGATCGGAATGGTCTCTCCCGCTCTTCCGCTTTATTATGTGTATTAGTAGATATAGACAAAAAAAAAAGGATATTTATTATAATAAGCAACATAAAATTAAGGTAATTCTATTTATTTCGAATGTAACCCGGTAGCGTATTAGATAAGAAAAAGCCTCAGGCCAAGAAAAAATGAAAGACGGAACGGTCTGTGTTCTTAAGTGACGCAAGTAATAGGAAGCCGGCGTTCTTGTAAACACATGGCCTCACACACACCTATAGACCATAGGACGCCGATCGGTTGTCATTCCACATTGAGTCGTTGACAGTGACAATAAAGCTCAGTACCATTTGTGCCTGCCCGGGCCAGTACTGATTTTACTCACGCAAATATAGGAAATTGTCTGCTTCACTTTCTTATAAGGTGACACTCCGTCTTGATTTTTTTATGTCTATGGGAAAAGCAAGAAAGTGTTAGTTTCTAGGCTTGATTTATTCACTTTAATAAATAACTGGATATAAAAAATGAGATTTACGATGCGTTATCTCTTCATGCGTTTTTTTTTTATTACTGAACCCATCGATATTTCGATGAAACCAAACGTATCCCTTCACTAAACAATCTCAGGTGAAGGTAATCATTGTGGGAACTATTCTATCTATCTCATACAATATTATATATCCGTCCCTTTCTTAAATTGTTCGCTAGACTATCTCATAGAGAGCACGATGAATGTGATCGATTCAATAGTAAACTAGGTACCGGTGCATTTCTGGGCATGTTATTCTGATGTAACTTTACAATAATAATTTGTATGGATCGTATGGATCAATTTTATATAAAGTTTAAACTGAAATAACAATAAGTTTTCGTTAAAAATTTCATTTTTAATACAAGCTTTTTTTGGTGACTGTACTTGCATTGTCTTCCAATACACTAATGTATACCAAATAAGTACCAAGTCAATCCGACCACTGGAAGTGGTTGAAATTCGACTTCCAAGATTCCACCCGAACCAACTATGTTGCAAGTTATATTTTGCAATATTTGCACTAGCTTTCGATCCTCGGTTTTTCCTCGGTGTATGTAGTTTTATTTGATCTATATTTGTGCTAAATATCACTTAAATAATACACCGTTAGCCGTTACAGCATTTTTAAGTAACAAACATTAGTCACATTTAAATTATCAGTAGGACAGTGACACGAGATTCTAAATGTTAAAAATCTATTTTAGGATTAAAAAACATTTATTTTCTAGAGCGACAATATTGACATAAAAAAAACAAATATCTTATTGACTATAATTTACTTTAAAATGCAGTATACCGAATATACGCAAATGTTTTAAACTATAAATAACTAAACTAAACAATAAAAATAAATTTAAGTTCTCACAATTAATTTATAGTTGACTACTTTTAATTTTCATTATCATAAAAGTACCTTTTTTAATTTTACCATCTCTAATAAATCTGCTTTTTTTAGGATTATAACCATAGTCTTACAAGACTGTATGTTTAACAAAAATCTAATAAAAAAATAAAAAAGAGCAATCTACTAGGTATATTCATCAAGTAACCACTTCTACAGTCTACTGAGCAAATGCTGTTCTATCTCAATTAATTTACATGATATTATAATATATTGCTTTGTTCACGTGAGATCACCTTAGATTAGATGTAGAGGAAACCTGAGATAAAAATAAGTGAAGTTAGTTATATGTGCAACAAGAGGCCAAAGTTCATTTTTGTTGCGAATGCTGAATTCCTGAGCTTAGCGAGTGATTCTAAGCTAGAATCCTGAGCGTAGTTTGGGATTCAAGAGCACTTAATTGAAAATACACGTATAAACACGTATAATCAAATATCAATAGTTTTTGTATTTTTTATATTACAGTCAATAATTATATTGCCTTATGGAATATGTGAATTGTGATTGTTTTGTATTGTTATATGATTGAACATCGAAATAAAGACAATTCGCAGCACGACCAAAACGAATATTCAAAGAGATAAGAGAAAAGGCTTTATGGTTAATAAGCCTTGCCTATAATTTTATGAAATAACTACTACGTACTATTTATGTTTGAAGCGTTCATAATTCAAAGCACTTTTTCCTACTGCGTGAGCAATAGTTTTGCTCTCTGGTTTTGGGCAGCATTTTTCCCACTGCGTGAGCAAAAATTTTGCTCTTTGTTTTTAGGCAGCAAAGGTAGTGCACCTTTTTTGCGCTAGTGAGTTGAAATCGGTAATTTCAGCTTTTTTACACGATAACTATTCTGAAATGACATTTACAATACATTATAAACAATAGTTCCAGCTATTAACAGCAATTAAAGGCACAATAATTTCTGAACCTACAAGTACTGCAGTAAAGTTAGATTTAACAATAGTTATAGCGCTTCTTTTGTTCGGTGCCTTTGTCGGTTGTCTTTGTTAACTTGAAAGAAGCCGCTCGATACGCATGTTTACTTTAAGGGCATTAAAAATCGGTTCTTTTGTGAAAATTTTTACTTAGTCGCTAAAATTGCGGGTAATTAATTTTTTAATGGTCTTTTTTTAATTTAGTTGTTGTGTCATTAGAATTAAATGTTAATTGTAAAGCCCATCACAGAGGTGACTATAATATATATTAATATGCCGAGCTATAATATAAATTACAGTGAAGGTTGGCGAAGTAACAGAAATATATATTTTAGTTGCGTGTGCAGTCCCTCAAAGATTAGTATTGAAAATATATCGTAATATACCTTGCTATGATTTATATTAATATATATTATAGCAACGTCTATTATGAACTTTATGGTCCGTAAATTTGGTTCAGATTCAATAAAGGCTTATCCCTATAAGAGTGACAAAAATTTACTGTGTAAGTATTTATTGCAAAATATTAAATAAATGATTCTTTGTTCATTTTTTGTACAGTAAATTTTACTGAAACACGTAAAACTCCCTGTTTTAGTTTACTCAATTAATGAAGAGAATCACACAGCCATTATAGGAATAGGACACATACCGTCAGTTTCTGAAAGCCGTATCAATGTTAATCTATAATCAACACTGTTGCCATCTTTGTCATTTCAGACGTCATTGACAATGACAGGTATACTTAAGTACCTGTAATACCTTCAACACGAGATTAACTCTGATTTGGCTTTCAGAAACTGGCATAAAGCGTGTCGTTTTATTGAATTCTACACTCCTTTTGTTACCATATTACTCATCGTGCGTAAGCCTTTGAGAGCTGTTTGACCACTTATAGGCACAGAAAACCTAGAAGAAACTGGCTCTCAAGTACAGCTGTCGGAACACACCGATAGGTGCTTGGCGACACATGTCCAACAACCCATCTGGCTGGCTACTACAGCCAGGCAGGTGGGTACTACAAAGTACCCTACCACCGTGCTATGGTTTCCTCATGACATTTTCTTTTACCTCGAGCATAGCCTTGTAACTGCATCATCCAAATTAATGACACATTTTGTTCGTATTACTATGAATAAAATCTCGAAAACTATTTTACTTTTCAAAATAAGAAATGGCTTTGTATCTATTTAAAATGCTGAATAAAAATATTAATTTCATATTTCAAATACATACATTTATCTCAAATAAATATCAATCAAAGGCTGGAGCACCTTAAAAACACAGAAAACTATACAGAATTACAAAAAATCGCTAAGTAAAGCACTAAATTAATAGACGCTGGTGCCGATTCTGTTGTAAATCGCACTAAACTAATTTTAGTCACATCTCATCTCTTTCTTTCGAATATTATTGAAAAAGGATAAAACATATTTAAAGCTGTCAAATTAGTGTTTGTCGTTGTTCATTTGTGGGTATTTAGACGAAACCGCGATATACAGCGACTAAATTTATTTTGAAAACAAGCATTGGACTAATTTGACAGGACTAAATTTCTTACATCCTTTTCTTATGTTTTTTGTTAGAAAGAGATATAGTGAGATTAAAATAAGATTAGTTGTAAACATCAGAATCAGGGACAATAAATCCAACTTTGCGTTAACCTCGCACTAAATAAACATCACTCGACTTTTGGTTATGAAAATCGGCAATTGCTCGCGAAATCATAAAAATGGTGCTGGCCTGGCACGCAGTGCAAAGACATACAGTGGAATTTCTCAAATTGTAGGGGCCCACGCAAATGACGTAAGCTACGCAAAGACTAAAAATCGAAAACAAAAGAAGCGGGAAATAAAAAGTCATAATAAATATTAGTTGGGAAAAGTTTACCAGGCGTGTATAGTGGTGGTCGTTGTGCGGAGGCAACCGCCACCGCCACGCCACGCCGCTGTCTGCCGCCCGACTACACGGCAAAATATTGTCTAATAATAACCTTTTGATTCAGCAAAGGTGTATCCATAATTGTGTTACACAAACTACCCTATCAACTTTTTAATTTATTATTTTGTTACATAACTATGAGTGATTTTCTATCGATTAAGCTCAATGACGGGCCAGTTGGCGCAGTTGGTTAAGAGTCTGGTAAAGATTCCACCTATTGCGCCACAGGTCGTGGGTTCGATTCCCGCACAGGACATGCATTTGTGTGCATGAACATGTATGTATGTCTTGAGTCTGGGTGTAATTATGTATATTAAGTATGTATTTACAAACAAAAAGTAGTATATGTATTATATCAGTTATCTGGTTTCCATAGTACAAGCTCTGCTTAGTTTGGGATCAGATGACCGTGTGTGAGGAATGTCCCAGGATATTTATTATTATTAATGAAATGATAAAAAAAAACAACCTTTTTGACCTAATTTTCTTGATGATTCAAAAGTACTTATTCACTATGTTTATCATAATAAGAATCATGGTATCATTGTACGCGAGTCTGGTATGAAATCTTCAAGCAACAAATGGTAACATTTTCCAGATACCTGAAAATGTTGAATATTTTCAACTACAGGTAGATAAATGAACACACCTTTATGGCGTGCGAAAGCCCGTAATTCATATACAAGGTGTTCCACTTCTGTTTTACTCCACTTTTATTTGCCAGACTTTTGTATATTGAGCTAGATACGTGTCACACCATGGTCTGTATGTCAAGGAACCTATTATGACGGTGATAGAATGTAAACGGCACGTGGGATATTCTGCAGTTTATGTGACTATTTGTGTCGCTTCCTTGTTGAATAGAATCCTTTTTGAATTTCATTGCACTTGTTTTGTGTTTTCTTTATTCTGACAGTTTCAAAAGTTATAATCTCAGTCAACAGTGATGAGTTTCATGCCGGAGTCTTCTCAGTTTAAGTGTATTCCGAACCGGTGGTAAATTCAACTGAATTGACAACTTAACGTTCATACGTGCTTTACTAGGGCCTAAACTGAATAAATGACTTTTTGATTTTGATTTTGAACAAAGGAACTAATCCTAACTAATATTATAAATGCGAAAGTGAGTTTGTTTGTTTATTTGTTACGCCTTCACGCCTCAAGTAGTCAACGGATCATCGTGAAATTTGGCATGCTGATAGCCTATGGTATGGAGAAGGACGTAGGCTAATTTTTGTCCCGGGAATGCAGGTGAAACCGCGGGGGAGAGCTAGTAATATTATAAATGCGAAATTAACTCTGTTTGTTACGCTTTCACGCCTCAACTACCCAACCGATCCCGATTAACCTGCTAGCTCGCGAATTTATCAGTTGACAACTCCCTGGGCTCGCGGGGTTCGCGGAATTACCTCAAATTAGCAAATTTGCGAAATGGCGCGCCGCCCCCGCGGTCATATAATCATAAATATCTACGTATTTACAGTATTAATCAAGAAACAGTAACATGTGGTATGCAGATAGCCTGAGATATATGCTATTTTCTACCCCGGGCACGCGGCGGAAACTGCGGGGGACGGCTATTATATAAATTACTGTCTTTCACAATTGAAAGGTACGTTATGTACACTTCCAGGGGCCAAGCTACCTTTGAGTACATTTATCAGTTTATCAGTGAAATTTGAACCGACAGATGGATAGGTAGATATACAGAGTAAGGATAAGGATATTACCGGAATAATCTTAATTACTATTATAAATATGAAAGTGTCTCGAGTTGTAGATATTTGTTACTCTATAAGACGCATAAACTACGGAATGGATTTTGATGAAATTTGGGACATGTACAGATTATACTCTGCAATAACATATAGGATACATTTTATCTCGGAAAATCATACGATCCCTCAAGAACGCGGGTGAAACCGCAGGGGACAGCTAGTTTAATATAGAATCGCCTTTACAATGCAAGATCTTAATCTGCTGGAATGTAAGTTAAATGTAGTACAATTTAATGTATTCATAATGAGTTTGAAATGAGAAAAATATTTATTTTATCATTGAATTTATTAGCCATATTGCGACAATATTTTCATTTTATTTAAGTTAGTAAATTTCTTAAAAAAAATATCCCAATCGCAAACACGAATTTCCAAATGGATTGTTGTAAACATAAATTGCATCGAAAAAAGTCTTCGACCACCCATGCCGTAACTACATGGCTGTCCTGTTCACACGTATTGGTTAATTACTATATCTATCTCGCTCATTGTCGTTCCAAACCATTTGTTTGTCTATTATTATCAGTGCTGTTTTGGGGTGGTCTTTTTTTTCTGGTGGTCGTTTAATTTACAAAACAATAACTTTTTGTGTACAATTACGTTTATAACCAGGTGAGTTAATAAGTAACTCATTTTATTTCATTACATTAAAAGTATTTCACCAATTTTCATAAATTATTTTTTCTCAAAAAGTTCGTAACATTATAAAACATGACTTTAATATTACAATATAAAATCTTTTAAAAAAATATATTCAATCAATGAATAAAAAAATAAACCTGTTAAATTAAGCAGCCTGTATGTAAATTGTTACTCACTTTGCAACAGTTACCTACATGAAAGTTTTCAGTAAGTAGATACTTGTGTTCGGTGTTGAGCTTTTCGCAAGCATAATTTTTGTTGCACGATATGCAATCATGGTGCGTCCATCCTACGCGAATCGAGCACGAGCCGAGCCACGAACAAAACTACAACGAGCCTACAACGAGCACGATGCGCATCCTTTTGTTGAAAAAACTGACAATTGCGCTCGTTCGAGGCTCGCAAGCCCGTCCACGCTACGCGAATCGTGCTCGCAATGTGCTCGTTCGAGGCTCGGCTCGTGCTCGGTTCGCCAAGCATGGACGCCCCATTTTATGTTTTGCATTTGTGTGTGAATGGTGTTCACACAAATGCAAAAATATAAGGTTATACACACATATCACAGTGTTAGCTTTGTAACCCGTAGGTGTAGCTGCAATCCACTATTTTTGTGTTGAATTCTGGAAATTCTCTCATGAAATATTTCCTCAAAATGTCTAGGTTCACCTAATCAGGACATCCTATTGGTTAATCAATCTCTATCTCAACTCAATGGGAATTAAGGCGGAGGTGTAACAAGCCTGTTATCAGGAGTTAGGGGCTAGGTGTGAAAAATCAATGGAATATTTGCCATGTGACTGTTTATATCATTGGCGACGAAACTCTTTAAACTTTCGTAAGTATTCCATGATTGCTTTCGAATAAAATGGAATCTAAGTTACAATAAGCTTGAAAATTAACTGTTCGTGCGTGCCGCGTCATGTGTTTGGCACAGACTAGTTCTGCGGCGAACAATAGCGCTGGCACTACGGGGCGCGACTCATGAAGTGGCGCATAATTTACCAACAATTCCTTCAACTTGGCTATCAGCCTTTTATTCTAAGTCATATTATACGTAGGTATTATTGTATAACCAAGGGGTGGCTTTATACAGTTATTTTAAGACTAAAAATACATGTACCTGGAAACCACATTAAAAATATCCTTATTGATGTAACTACGTGTTGCAAAACATGATGCAGGTTGCTTGGTCAGTGAAATTATGATTGTGTAACCCGTTTTTTTTAATGCCAAAATGCAAAAGCTTACGTCCCGCCGTATGCTTTTGCCATGATGATGGTAAACAGTTACCGTAGCCTATGGACGCTTGCAACAACAGGGGTATAACTCGCGCGTTGCCGACCCTGAAGAAATCTCTTCACACTCTTTTTAAAGAACCCCATGTTCCATCTGTATCCATCGGGCGGGGAGCTCATTCCACAATCGGAGCGTCCATTTTTTTATAATTATTCCGTGGTGTAAGAGAGATGCTATGTTTTCCCGAGCTAAGGTTGTTTCTAAGTTTTATTCGAGGGTTTGGTCTATCATTGTGCTAAATTATTTAGTCGTTAAAAATAGGGGATATTGTTAATAAATTAACCAAATAATAAAATAAATTAACCTGATTTTAAAATTACAACATATTTTAAAACAAATGTATAAAATTAGGCCCCTCGGCATTGTTCCGAAGTTGCTGGCAGCATTTCCTCGCTGTATCGCAATGCTGATGCGTTGTGCGAAGAAGCTGCCAGCTGTTCGGTCCCCAGTGGTGACCACTAATCGTTTGGCCAGCTGTTTGGCAAAGTTGGCGAGCACCTGAACCCCACGGACCTAGGATATAAGAGTAATAAGGTACCTAGCTTATCCAGCAATTAGGGCGTCATATAGGATTGTATGATCCTCTATTCCATTTATAATATTAATGACGATGATGATAGGATTGTATTTTTTTTTATACAACTAAGTCGGTAAACTAGCATACGGCCCGCCTGATGGTAAGCGGTTACCGTAGCTATATGGACGCTTGTAACACACGAAGAATCGCTCACGCGTTACCGACCTTTCCCCCCTCCCCTATGAGCTCTGGCGACCTTACTCACGCGCAGGAACACAACTTTACAGCTCATCAAGTTATTTGGCTGCGGTATTCCGAAAGGCGGAGGTACTTCCCCAGTCGAGCTGCTCTTTGAGCGAATAAACGCTATGCTCTACCTCTCTTACTATGCATGATCCCCTATTCCATTTATAATGTTGTACTTCAAAATTATACCTAATTACAGATTCAGATTAGTTATTACATCATTATTTCAGGGTTTCGATTATTTTAGGATTGCACTACAAAAGTGCAATCCTATTTTGGAGTCTCTCTTATTTATATACTACTGTTGTCCCCCACAGTTACACCCACGTTTACGGCTATTACCTATACTTTAAAATTTGGTTATCAATGTCCACTAGAAAAATTCTGCCTGTATATATTATACATAGAGTAATGAATTGCATTTTCTATCTAAGCCGGTTACATTCTTTAGCCTCCCCCACAGGGCTATTGTTATCATATCCGACATTACAGCGATATGAAGCCTATTTCAGTCCGTGCACGGTACTGTTACCCGGTACTTAGTTATTCAGGTGAAAAATACTCCGCATAAACTAAAGTGCAATGAACCTAGGAGTTATACTAGTGTTTGCCCGCGGTTGTACTCACAAAACCGTCCCGATTAGAATTGTATATTTTGCAGGATTCCAGTTTATGATTTACCACGTAGTTTGCAAAATTCATTTTTGCATGATAATATTAGTACGAATAATATTCGCATGCGTATGGTATAAATGTGAGCAATACCTATAGGAATGCAAGTAGATACAGTAGTACCCAACTGATAAGGCGCGTCGTAAATCTTCGTTCGCACGGAAAAGAAAGTATGGCCCGAAGATTAACGAAAGAATGCAATCAACCTTAGATCACTAGTATAAGGTTCATAATACACTGTAGCTCATAGTTCCGTCTCACTCCTCACCAATAGCATTTCCCGCGCTTTGAAAATGTGTCTTCTGCGCAGGTATATCGGTAAGCCATATCAGTTGGGTACTACTGTACCTTTGTAATTATATACGTCATTTACAGTATATCCATGCATTTATTATAGGTAGGTGGTATTTATTGAAATCCCTCTGTACTCGCCGATTTTGTTCGCATAAGGTTGTAAAACTGCTGGCTGATTTTCCGCGAAACCATTAAAAGCCATAATTATAACGCTAACAGCTTCTAGACAAGTTCCAAAAATCCCGATTCCAAGATTTTCCGAGCGTGTGATGGACTTGCATAAGTTTGTGTACCCCAAACATGTAAGTCATCATTACTCAGTCCAGCATAACCCTTTGACTTTGCAAAAAAATAAATTGATATAAAAAAGATACAGCAATTTGCTGGCATAATTAATCAAAGTCTTCAAAACGTGCTGTGTCCATCACCTCGGGGCAACAATTACTGCATCGGTGCAGCGCCGAGCCGGGCCACGCAACATCGCGTTTTGTACAAGCTAGGGTAACCACAACTCCGGATATTAGTACATTTTATATTAACCCACCATCAGTTAAGGTGGTGCCTACGCTATGCGAACCGAGCACGAGCCGAGCCGCTCTGCGCTCGTCGCTCGCAGCGATGCTGACGAGAATCGGCGCGCACTTTTTAAGATAACGATTAAAAATAGAACTTATATGCTACACAAAAAATATACATTTAATTGAGTGAATTCGAATATGCTTCGCCGGTTGATTGACAGTAAATTTAACGCAGCTGGGTCGGGCCGCGAGATGCAACCAACACAGACGCAACAAGGCAACAATTGCATCGTCACGTGTCGCGTCGCGTCTAGGTGTGAACTGGCCGTTATGCAGAATCGAAATTAAAAAAGGTTTCTAAGCCGCAGTTTTTATACTTACCCCCTTATTCATAATAAAGTTATCAAACGTTGATTAGCTAAAATTCTAAAGTCTTTATCTGACACGTGACATTTGGTGATCGAAAGAGTGAGACGGAGGACACCATGACACTGATTTAGTTAAAAAGCGATTATGAATAAGGAGGATAGTATCTAGATTTATAGTCAAGATTATAGACCATTTTTTCATAAAATTTTAAAATAAGAAAATTTATGGCAGCAACAGCTAGAAAAAATACAAGTATCAAACACACGTTATATATTTTTTTAATAAATGAATATTAGTTTTTCCTAGCAAATGTACCTATATACCTGGTGACCCTACTCGAATATCAACACAGTTAAGTGGAATTAACTGCAATCGAAATCAATCTATGTAAAAACTATATCAGTATTATGTTTATAAAAAACTAAGTTTTGCTGCTTAGCAATACTAATTTAATTTCGGTTACTCATAAACGAAGGTACAGATTAATTCTACAATTGAGAAAAATCATTTTTATTCGCAGTCGTTAAAATTGTTTTGATACGTTGCACCCACATGACCTTAGGTAAGTATAATTATTTGCACACAAGAAACGTTTACATGAAACCGAATGGATTGATAATGTTATTTGAAGGTGATATATCAAAAACACCGCTACATTAACTCCGTGTGGTCTAAGCTCTTAATAATGCAGTAAGATCAAATAAAAATCTCATGGACACCCGACTGTAAGCACAGGATGTTTATAAATGCGATGAGTATTAAAATTATGCAAGGAATGAGAAGACTAACGCTGCTGCTTTTTTAGGCTTCCAGGAATAATACTAAGGACAAAATAAGAAGGCACGTTTGAAAGGATTTCCGCACTATTTTAGTCTCTGCACGCCGTCAAAACAATAAGGATGCTGATAGCTGCTGATAGATATTAAGATGGCCGTATTATAATAGTACCTACCACAAAAGTTACTATACTGATTACTTTCAAGTATTTTTTACATTATGTTAATAACTTTATACTGTACTTTTGTGAAATAAAAAAATATGTCTGTTTTGGAAAAAAATTGCCAATATAGTCAGATTACCTTGAAAATAATATATTTAAAAAATGAAAACTTGCTGAGTTTCTAATTTATTTATAATAAGGTAGGTATATCAACAGCACATGTATTACGCATATTTGTAGCTATTATGCACACAACATTGACTATGCAAGACAACAGATGAACAGACTAACCCCCTTACTCATAAAGCGCTATTTAACTAATATAATGATTAAATGGTCACGTAATTTGACAATGACAATAGATTGACGTTATTTACGTGACCCGTAACAGTATATTAGTTAAATAACGGTTTATGAGTAAGGGGGTAAGTAGATTAAATATATAAAAAAATCAAATCAAAATTTTCAATAAGTGTCTAAAAGTAGAATTTAAAATAATCAAACATACAATTCATAATAATCAAAAATACAATTTAAAATAAGCCAAAAATACAATGCTAAATAATTAATAGTAGGTACTTCTTCTTCTTAATGTTTCTTGCCTGTTCTTCTCAGTTGAAGGCCGACTTACGAACTGGTGGTGACTTCAGTAGCTTTGACGTTCATAAGTGCCCTACTGGGGCCTAAATTGAATAAATGTCTTTGACTTTGACTTGACTGTATTGGTCGACCACATTTCACCAGGGAATTAGGTGTTACAGGTAGTTTACCCTGAGAAGATTCGACTACCTATCAACCATACTTGCCAAGCTTGGTTATAGTTTGGTGTAGAAGCGTATAGTAGGTTATACCCATGACTGACGTAGTTGCATATCCTTTTGTCAGTTAGATCGTTGACCTCGCGCGCAAAAGTCAACATCCCGTATATATGCGGTTGTAATATGTATACCTACTTTTAAAATTTATGGATACTTGGAAATCTTAACAAAACACAATTTATTTTAATTTATTATGTATTGGCTTTTTTTTATCAATACGTGGGGAATCATTAAAAGTGTCTGTAAGTTATATACCGAACCATAAATAGGCCATAATTTAAAACACGGTTTATAAATAACACTGCTAGCGAAAGTTATTCCATGAGACGTGGCGTATAAAGTATATTTTTCCATACGTTTCCAATATGGAAATGAATATGAGGTCTTGCAGGATTTCTAGGGTTACTTTTAAATATCCATTGACATTCTGATTTAGAACTAATCAGAGCTTGTACTATGGATACCAGAAAATAACAATACCTTTAGGCTCGACAATAGAGTTATATCCAACACGCTAACTACCATAGAAGGGATGGGTGCGTTCCGTACACACGGCTACACAGCAAGCTATACATATCCAGTATAAGCTGATCTCGCATTGTATAGTATTTCCGTACAATGACAGATCAGTTTATATTGGAAATTTATAGCTTGATCTGTAGCCGTGCGTACAAGCTAATAGTTGTTTCTGACACGGTATATTATACCTATATGAAGTTGGTATAAAATCTTCTTCCGATATCTCTTGCTCTTCTTATGATATCATTCCTAAATGTCTTCCAGTCTTAATTTTTTATTGAGGTCTAAGAAATCTTAAGATATTGTCCACACACGGCCATGTAATCCCAAACTAAGCCGAGCTTATAAATACTTTGGAAATCAAATCTAATAAAATACATTATATCTACTCCAAGAACTATGAACAAGGTGTTTACCTTCAGTCCTCCATGCACATAAATGGCGGTTCTGGGTGGGAATCGAACCCACGACATGTGGGGTGACATGTAGGGCATGTAATATCGGAATATTTTTCAATTCCGATATTGATTTCCGATATTGGAGCTCAATATCGGAATTCCGATATTAATATCGGAATTAGAAATTTTTATTATAAATTGCACATATTCCTTATAATTAGCACATATTCCTTATAAACTTCACATAATTATCTATCTATACTAATATTATAAAGGGGAAGAGTTTTTTGTTTGGTTAACTGACTAATCTGTGAAACTGCCGGTCAGATTCGTTTTTTTTTTCCACTTATAGGAAGCTACATTCTCCCTGAGTATTATAGGCTACTTTTGATCCCGGGAACGCGGGTGAAACCTCGGGGACAACTAGTTCGTTATAAAGTTGGATTGAAAACATCTTCTGCTCAGTCGAGTACTCCTGTCAGAGTGGTCGTGGTTGCAATAGATAGTGTACATGGTGGGTCTTCAATGTTCTCCTTGACTAGGGTTACAGCTTTCGTAGCGTTGCGAGTACACTCTCCCACCCTGGACAATAAGACTCTTCATCGTGTTCGTTTCTGCAGATGTAACCAAATAACTTCAGAATTCGAAGCTGCAAAGTCGATGAAAGACTATCTGTTATTCTAAGCTCCTGCAGGATCGAGTTATTGGTGTGAAAGGCCGTCAACGAATTTTCAAGAAGCGTCTTCAGCACCACATCTCCAGTACGTCAATTTTCCGGCGATCTTGTAGGCTTAATGACCAAGTTTCAGCTCCTCAGAGAAAGATCGGAAATACCAGGCATCTCATAAATCGAATCTTTGTTTTCCTCGTTATCCTACTGTCTTTCCAAATCTTCCTACTGCTGATCTTGTCATTGCGCATGATCTTCTGATCTCATCATCACAGTCTCTTATGTTGGAAATGGTAGAGCCGAGGTAGATGTATATTTTTCGCAGTACGTCCATTCTATTAAGTTAGGCCCGGTCTATTATTAACATTTAAATCTTGTGTGTTGATTGCAAGTCCGAATTGGAGATTAGTGGTTTCATAATGAGCCAAGAGGTCCTCCATGCTATTATTGGAAAGTCTCCTCGTCTATTAGAGGAAAAAAATCGAATCCGACTGGTAGTTCCATAGATAAATGCATTAAAACAAACGAACAAAAAATCTTCAGTTTCATTATATTAAAACTGTCCCTCGCGGTTTCACCGTTTAAACAAACAAAAAACCCTTTATTATATAAGCATCATCATATCAGCCCATGGATGGCCACTGCTGAACATAGGCTGGAAGTCGTCAAACCTACGTGCGAGACGATTCGTATATCGATCGTTTTCTATACTAATATAATTAATATTATATTAGTATAGAAAAAGATAATGGTGCCGATTTTGTTGTAAATCGCACTAAATTAATTTTAGTAAAATCACATCTCTTTCTTACAAACATTATTAAAGGATAGAACACATTTAAAGCTATGAAATTCGTATTTACCGTCTTCATTTGCGTGTATTTAGACGTAAGACGTAACCTATAGATGGCGACAAAATTTGTGTTGAAAACAAGCATTGGATTCATTTGACAGGACTAAATTTCTTACATCCTTTTGTTATGTTTGTTAGAAAGAGATATAGTGAGACTAAATTATTTTAGTTGTAAACAACAGAATCAGCACCATTTTATGTTTATTTTTTACACGCTCGTTTTTCTTGCTAATATTTTCCTAAAAACAAAGCGTCAAGCATTTTTATGGATAATGAACATCGTATTTTGTTGAAAAAATACGCTCACTTGCAACACTGGTAGGCAAAATTGATGTACGATACGTTAATTTTATAGCTCTAGGTGACCATACCTTGTGGCGCGCTTAAAAGCTCAATTTAAAAACTCAAATAGAAAAAATATCCGATTCCGATATTACGATATTGGATCACTCAATTCCGATATTGTAATATCGGAAAAAATGGTCCGAGATTCCGATATTACGAGATTCCGAGATTCCGAGATTCATGCCCTAGTGACATGTAAGTTACCTTTTATCTTACCCCACGGCCACCGGCTCGTCAAATGGTCAAATCAAGATTTTTATCATAATAATATTTATCTTCTGCTAATCATGAAAAATTTTATCTGCATAAGGTTGTTAAAAAAATCTGAGTCGAACACTTTAAAGGCTTATTTTTTTTACAAAGAATAATCCATTGGCACTTCGAATTGCCCAAAACTTACCAAGAGTTCTGAGTCATTTCAGATTTTTCAGAGTTATGACTGTGTCGCATCAAGATTTATATTATAATTACTTCATCGTATCTAAACTTGAAAATAAGCAACAAATTAAAACGATGTGCGGTTGCCAATGTGAATTCCAATGAACGGATACGCGAGCGCATGCTTGTTAATAAATAAAATAAATAAAAAGTAACAAAGAGACTGGCCTCGCACCATTGACCTATGAGTAACCGCGGTTTTTTATGACAAACAAAAATGTGGCAAAATAGTTTGACAATTTATCAGGACATTATTAGGATAAGTCTTAAATAAATTAATAATCTTTATATACAACAAATATGTACAAAATATAATCTATATTTACAAAATACAATCTATATATAGTAAATTTCCTCAAGCTTGCCGCTGCTTCCGATTAACGGCAAGGTTCCCAGAAGGCTGGCAGCGTTTCCTCTATGGATAGCCAAGCTGACGCGTTGGCGGAAAAAGCTCCCCGCCCGCTGGTCTCCGGAGGTCTCGATCAATTTTGAAGACAAGGTGCGAGCAAACCGGCGAGCTTCTGACCCCCATGGTCCCAAGGTATCGACCGCAAAAGGCATAAAAATATAATTGGGTCCAATCGATGCATATTTTTTGAATTTTGAATAATTAATATAAAAAAAATCCTTTTTTTTACATAATTTTTTTATTGCATTGTCATCAAAACTAAACTTATAATGCAAAATTTCAGCTGGAGATAACTGTTTTAAAATGTTATTGCAACTCAGTTTTTCATTTTAGATTTCTTTTTCACAAAGGTATATATGATACTCTGCTCCTATTGAAAATATCACCTTTATAGTGAAGTATATATATATATAGTTACGTATAATACGTTATAGTGAAGTAACTATATGTTATTACATAATAATATAAATTAATAACATTTATAATAATCTAATGCAATTTCAAGTAAAATTTTAACAATGAACTGGCTCATACATATCCCAGGCAAAATGCATCACTTAAAAATTTGTACAGGTCCATACATAGGTACTATACCACCCTTTGAGTATTTAAATACTCAAAGATACCACCTAGTTCTCAGTGTTTATACCACTCCAGATAGTTATTGCTTTACCGTTTGCTTCTGGGATTAATGATTAATTATCTAAAATAATTATGTAGTTAAAACAATAAAACTAAAGTATGTTGTATATCAGTCATCTAGTTTCCATAGTAAGCTCTGCTTAGTTTGGGATCAGATAGCCATGTGTGACGAATGTGCCAAGATTATTTATTTAATTTTTACACCAATTAAAAGCAACCATGGTCACTCTACTGCCAATACTGCGAAACTTGCCACAAGCCACTTTCGTAGCGGCCAGCTTGTTAGCCGGAAATTATTGAATAACCATGAAAATACTTAAAATTATAATTATCATCTCTATCTCAAATAAATACAAAACTTGTATTACTAAGATAAATTAAATGTCTATAAAAATGGTGCTGATTCTGTTGTTTACAACTAAACTAATTTATTCACACTATATCCTTGTCTAACAAAGAACATAAGAAAAGGATGTAAGAAATTGTGTCCTGTCAAATTCGTCCAATTGCTTGTTTTCAACATAAATTTTGTCGCCATCAAAGTTGGTTACTACGTCTAATTCAGATTGTATAGTCAGTGTCAAAATAAGCTGATCACTTCAGTACCATGTCACATTACGCTATTCACAGTTTTCATACAAACTACCATAATCTACTTAACGAACGGTATAAACACTATGAAGTTCCATTTTACAAGGCAACGACCTCGAATGAAAGCGAATTTATCTAAAAATTACCAACTAACCTAACCAAACGTTGGTAATACAGTTAGTTGCATCTCGGTTTCATCCCGACGAACTGGGCACTCAAGTCGGCGGAGTGACGTCATCCCCAGGACCGAACTAACCAGTTTTTGTACAAGCCCCAATTTAGTGTTTGATTCTTTATGCATAACTCGCTCTGTGCCCTAAGGTCGTCTGTGTTTCAAGGACAACAGAGTTAATTGCAAGAGCAACACTATAGGTATTTATTTTAGGTATACTTAATATATAAACACAACGTACATCACATACCTACATCCCATACAGTTTTCAAAAAGGTTACAAATAATATAATAATAATTCTTTATTAATTCTAATTTCTTGTTCATAATTTCTATTCGACTAATGATTATTTCCATGTTGTGAGAAAAAAAAATCGAATTAATGTGTAATTAATATATAATAATAAATAATAATAATATTGTATTGTTTTGAAATAGTAATTGTATTAAAATTGCTACACCCTATTATAGGGTCTTGTATATTATGTTTGTAACTTATGTATACATTTTCAATAAACTATTGAGTATTGAGTATTAATTTTCTCATCAACACATTAATGGTACAGAGTCATAGTTATTGCAGATAATATAGAGACTGGTGTCTGATTTAGGTAAAACCTGTATTACAAATCGCCAGGCATTCCCTCCGTGAGACCAACTAATTTATTAACTCATTTAGGTACCTATGTTCTTTGAAAGTCTTATTAAATATAAAAAATTACAAAAGGTAAATTATAAATTGGTTGGAAATATTTATATAAAAGAAAAGCCTTGCAAAAATGATTCTTAGATTGTGTTTTAAACCTAAATAAATAAGATTTATATGTGAAAACTTTGGACTTTACATAGCCCCAAGCCCCAAAGTAAAAAGTCTAGGTGTGTGATGTCACAGGATCTAAGCGACCATGATTCGGTAGGCCGATTATGTTGACCAGTGCACGAAACACATTCCTTGTAGAACGAAGTATTTCTTTGATTAAATGTCAAATTATACTGAACGAAAATATTATGATAGGTTAAGACGACTCGCGCTTCATCTACCAAAAAATCCATGGACCAAAGAGTACCTCTAAATTCTAAATGAATCACCCATTATATTTAAGAGCAGCGACTTCCCTTCATACACGGTACCCTTAATAATTCTGACCATCGAGCTGGTATCAAAACCTATTGATGCTTATTAATTTGTGTCCTGAGTTACATCATGTATTTCAAATGTTTGATGTATCGGACCGGCAACATTATTCGCTCACACGAAAGATCGTTGCGTACCCCTGTTCCACATACGTACACTGCAATTGGACCTTTGAAGCCTAATTTTAAACCACCTTATACAGGGTAGAGACAGCAATTGAGAACAACAGTATAAATGTTGTAATTTTTTGACATCACAAATGTTGGGTACAAAGTTATAAAAATATATGTAGCACATGAATTACTTGAAAATAAGCATCTGTTGATTATTCATAGTAATATTAAATAACATAGATATCCTAGGACATTCCTCACACGCGGCTATTTGATCCAAAACTAAGCAGACCTTGTACAATGGAAAACAGATAACTGACATACTTATGTACAGTCGAGGACATAAATATGTATACAATTAGTAAAATTCAACAACGGTTTCCTCTTAAACTACTGGTTGAAATTATGAGATATTATAAAGGCAGAATCTTCTAACATATACCTACTATTATAATTTGTGTAATAGCTTAACACTTAAATGTTAAACATGCGAGAAAATCGCTTTTGAATTAAAAAAAGTGTATACATATTTATGTCCTCGACTGTACATATTTTTTTTTGTAAATACCATATCTACAATAACACCCAGACTCAGGACATACAGACATGTTCATGCATACAAATGCATGTCCTGGGTGGGAATCAAACCTCGACCTGCGGCGTGCTAGATGGAATCCCAACAGGCCCATAATATTAATATTTGATGTTATAAATAAGTTACCAGTTTAATTTTTTTTAACGTCCATTTTTTATTTGAAATATATTTTTAAAATAATTACACATTAGTACATTATTTACAAACTAATATGAAATATTGACATTTGAAAAATTATAAGTAGACTCTAGTTACCTGATTGGTAAATAAATAAATAATAGTTTCGAACATTTTACTTTTAATTATCTCAAATTAATAAAATTGTCGTGTCTATTTGTAATCGCAAAATAACAGTTTTTAACTAAATATATACCTATCTACGGTACATATACTACTTATACATACCATGAAACTTTCTTTTATTTTTGTCTGTCTGTCTGTTTGTTAAGGTTAATCTCCGAAACGGCTGGACTAACTTTCAATGGAAGATAGCTGATATTAAGGAGTAACTTAAACTACTTTTAGTTTTAGGAAATAATTAGGAGTCCGCGCGAAAAAAACATACGCGAGTGAAACCGCGGGAGTCAACAAGTTATAAATAAATATTGGACCTATTTGAAAGCATGTTGAAAATAAATTCAAAGTTTAAAAAAATGTTAAACATAGGGGCCTTTAAATACCGATGACAAATGTTAGTCAAACAAGTTGTCATTTACTCATTTAAGTATTATTTTAAATACTGAATCATCCTGTATATAGGTGGTTTACTAGCCAGTTCTGTTTCAAAGTAGAGACCGGTCGTTAGGTTTACTTCATTAGAGAACCATGCGCCTCAATCTAACTCACCGTTTCATATTAGTTAAATGTTTGTTTGTTTCGTAGGTTACCTTAAAAACACATACATACTTACTAATTTTGATATGACGTCTGTATAGTTTGTAATTTGTAAAGTTTTGTTCTTGTTATAAAAAAATCAGTATAATTTATTCAAGTAGACCTTCGAAATCACTAATAAATAGTCTGATACTCCAATACTGGTTCGAATTGCATTTGCTGAGAAGAGCCGGCAATAAACTCAGAAATTACTCTTTTCAAAACAATTTAATTACATAACATTTACATTCTGTATATTTTAATAAGGTAAGACATTTTTATTTACAACAAATATGTACAATCTATATATAGAAAATTTCCTCAAGTGTGCCGCTGCTTCCGATTAAAGGCAAGGTTCCCAGATGGCTTTCAGCGTTTCCTCTTTGGATAGCCAAGCCGACGCGTTGGCGGAAAAAGCTCCCCGCCCACTGGTATCCGGAGGTCTCGATCAATTTTGATGACAAAGTGCGAGCAAAACGGCGAGCTTCGGACCCCCGCGGTCCCATGGTCTCGACCGCACAAGGCATAAAAATATGATTGGATCCAATTTAAGTGTATTTTTTGAGTTTTCCGCACTGGCCGCAGCTGCCCCTGCAACTTTACAAGAATTCGTGTGATAGTAGCGTAGTGATACCTGATCTAATATAAATGTCCTGAAAAATTCCTTACATGGATATCTGATCCCTAAGTATAGTAATAAAAACTGAGTTAACTAATAGCATTCGAAATATATTCAATGTATATTAATTTCAAGTATTTCCCTTAAATATCACGTTACAGTGTCATCTCAAGCAAACCATAATAGTACCTACCCGGTTATCTGTATTCATATCTGAGGGACAGTTTCGAGCGATTAGTCCAGAACAATCGGCCAGAATCCGATGTTGATAAGGATTATTGTGAGAGATCGCTGTAATCAGTCAACTGAATTCGGTTTCATTACCCGTGGCTGAGGCACCAAAAGGACTATACTGCCTTATGGATTATTGTTAATTCATTTTTTTATACACAATATTGGTTTAACGATTACTGAAGTAGATGCAACTGGTGGGTGAGACTCAGCGCATTTTTTTGATAAATTTATTAAGGTTAATGTAACATAAGTACTTATTTTCTGTCCTTTTGATGTCGGAAATCAAAGAAGGATATATCCCTAGTATAATAAGTTATATTATTACTAGTTTTGCCCAGCGGTTTCACCCGCTTTCCTTAGAATAGAATGTAGCTTTAGTGTTGAACTTTTTCGTATCATACTGGTATTTCCAGAGATTAGCGCATTTAAACAATCAAACATAAACCCTTCAGCTTTATTAAATTAGTATATATTTTTTTTAAAGATGGTGGTTGGGGTCCTGGAATCATTTATTCGACCAATAAGTCGTTACTTATAGGTACTTTTCTTTGGTACCATCACGATGTACCTATGTCATCACCGAAATATAAACTTACTATTACATATAGGTAAGCACCAACCACCACCAACGAAAGCACCAGGAGGGCAGCAGTTAGACCCTGTCCAGAAAGGACGATTTCGCCGCGAATCTCTCGCAAACTAAAGCTCGCCTTCCTCCATGGTTAACAAGCAGAGCATAATCACACTGTGAACAAAATGTTAGTTAGTAGGTAGGTACCACGACCAGCAGTGCTATTCAGTAACGTTCATTTGAAATATCACTTCTGAATCCGGGATGAGATTAAAGTTTCATATTCTTAAAATGAGTGAGTTCGACACAAGCGCCACTGAGTGATGACGGAAGTGAGATGAACTACGTCAGTTCATTATTTTGACGTTACGAATATACTTTTGAGTTCTCGAAACTCACTTCACTTCACTTGGCCTTGATTTTATCTTGAGAATACCAATACAATGTAAAGCGGGATGATCATCGAAGTGAGTGTGAGTTGCGAGATGAGTTGCGAGATGACTTTCGAGATGATTTACCTTTTACAGAATAGTATAGCAAAGATTATAGCATAGCATCGGTACACCTAACTACTATAAGGTGTACAATAATTGTAATGTGTGACAGATCGTGATAAAAAAAGCTAAGTTTCATCAAAATTACATTTGTGGTTTTTTTTTTTTTTTTATACCACTTAGGTGGCAAACAAGCATACGGCCCGCCTGATGGTAAGCGGTTACCGTAGCCTATGGACGCTTGCAACACCAGGGGTATCACGCGCGCGTTGCCAATTAAGGAATGCGTTGGAATTAAGCTTTAATAGTAATAGGTATATGATACAGTGTCGTCGCACTCGTGTGACCTTAAGACAGCGCATCACTCGAATTATCACCAAAACGAGGAAGCCTGAAGTAGGTATACCACCTGAGTGCAAAACACAAGAGTAAATATCGTGCGTATGATGCGCAAACGCCTCAATATAGGTCAAGGACCCAATCCCCTTGCAGCCTCCTTGAAACTGCACGGCCAATCGCCACGGCATGCACTAACTCTTTTTTTTTTTCTTAATCAAATAATTTTATTTACGTTGGTATTCTTTAGGTATTACTTGATCACCCGACCCGGGCTATCTGGTCATCAGCAAGGACAACATTAAATGATTCCAATTTCAAATGAGGTATGGAAATATTTTTTTATTTAAATTTTCTTATGGCTGATTTTTCAATGGCCAGATAGGCGATCTCTGACTGTTTATTTGAAATTAGAATTTGTATAGATTTATCACAGAAATATACGACTTATATTGTAATGCTGCAGCTAAGGGTCACCGCTCACTAGCACGGCTACGTCTCGGCATTTACCTTGCCATATGCAAGTGAGGCCTTTCAAATCGTATGCTTTAAAGTAAATCAATGACTAGATAAAATGGTTGACGCCTCGCGGCAATCGCATACCGCTATAAGCTACTAGTCCTGCTGACCACACGCTTCCAGCGAGCGTCCGCTCCCTTGCTTGCTGCTTGACGCCAGCAAGCGGTATCTTGCCAAAACCACCAATTTCACCGCCGCCGCCGCCGTGCCACCCGCGCAGCCACTTCGCAGGCGGCGCGCTGGCAATTAATGGTTGGATTGAGTTAAGGCGGTGCCAGGCCGTTGCTGCTATGAAGCGGTGCTGACATAGTGAGTGATGACCCTAAGGTAGCAAATAAGCATACTGCCCGCCTGACAATAAGCGGTAACCGTAGCCTATGTCAGCTTGCAACACCAGGGGTATAACTCGCGCGTTGCCAACCGTTGCGTTGTTAGTTATATAAAAAAAACTCCACATTCCCAAGGGGATACCAAGGCGGGTAGCATATTCCACAACATGAGCGTCCGTGGTAGAAAACTCATTTGAAACCGCACAGTGCGAGACCATTTTGGTTGCAAGTTGCAACGTGTGAGGATGGAGTCCCGCCCGATGTCAATGGCGAAAGTTTAACTAACAGTTTAAAAGTATGTTGTTAAAGGTCATAAGTAGTTCGTAGTAAGCGTTTTATTTCAAATCATTCTTCATTAAATGTCGTCATTTAGGAATTGAGCGTAATTAACCCCCAATTGGTTATGAGTAAATTCATTACTACTATTCTTGAGAAATTTGCGTTTCTAGCCAAAAAACTAATAATTTAAAAGGTTTACTTATTGGTACTCTGCAAGATAATCAAGATATTTTCAATATCACATTATGGAAGGCCAGACCTTGAACCTTCCAAAGGTTATTTCGTAGATTGTAAGTCTTCATAGAATAGTTTTCTAATCGAATTAAATATATTCATTGAACATTCTAAAAGATATCATCATACTTATACTTCTATTACAAAATTCCAGTAAAAATATATCATGAAAACCCAAGCGAATCCACGGGCAAACAGAAAGTAACTATATGTTCAAAAATAAAATTGTTTTTTGTTACACTAACAGGTTTATAAAACAACAAAGACTCTCAGGCGTCACATAATTTACTTTGTTTCATACCCACTCTGAAAAATCAGAATACATAATGTATTAAAAAATATCACATTGTAAAAATAAAAGTACTTCAGCTTATTTCATGATACACGTGGTTTTCTGGAAACCTTTTATTTGCATCACCTTGCAAAGGTCCCAAGACGAGCACGGGCGGGACGCCCAGTCCCACAAAACTGATGTCACTTTACATACCAATCAGAACCTACTGAAGAAATTGATTATGTGAGTCAGTGGGAGTACCTATTCCCACATCTCATCTCACTGACTCATATAATCAATTTCTTCCAGGAACTGCCATTGTGTGGTCTAGAAATGATGTATGTTTAACCGACTTCAAAGAAAGGAGGAGGTTCTCAATTCGGTTGTTTTTTTTTTTTTTTACCTCATAACTCCGCCATTTATAAACCGATTCTTTTTTTGTCTGGAAGGGTGCACTTTCCGTTTGGTCCCATTGTCATCAGACCAGGATTTGATTCCTTCTTAGTGTACTTTGAAGTAGGTTTATGTTTTTTTGTAAAACAGTCCAATTATTTAACATCAGCTATCTGGTTTCCATAGTGCCTATTCAGTTTGGAATCAGATGTCCCAGCGTGAAGAATCTCCAGTGAAATGTAAGAGACCTCCGCTAACCGCATCTTTTTAATACATACCAAGTTTTTTGAGATACGTTACTGCGCAGAAGTAAAGGCGACGCGCGGCCATATCCTCGTCTAAGTTATAATTGCAAACACAATGGCGTCAGAAGCGACATTGACCTGTTGCTTTTCAAGTGCACACGGTCGTTAACATCATCGAATGAGATTGGTGTCGATATATGAAACGGAATGTGATATAGCTCACTAAACAATAACAAAAAGGTAAAGTTCAAACGTGTATTTAGATATAAAAGAATGAAACAAAAAATTACTGAGGTGATTAAACTTTCAATCAATTCATAAAAGCTCATATTTGTCCTCACTTTTGTAATTCATTGGGCGTTGCTATCATAAGAGTAATAATCCTTAAAATAATGTCCAAGATTTTACTATGCCAGATCAGTGACTCACTTTCCATCGGTAGGTAGGTAGGTCACTTCCAAAGCTATTTAGAACATATACCTAAAAAGTTAGCAAAATCCTACTTAATATTATAAAAATAGTGAGTGTTTATGCGCATCCGCGGCTCAACAGATTATGATGAAATTTGGCACGCACGTAGAGATAACACATAGGGTACTTTGTATCCGGTAAACATTACACCTCTCGAGAAACATTATATTAGTTATAAATACAATAACATTATTATTATAATATAGTACCATCGTCGTCATCAACGCTCGGTTCTATTTCTGGAAACTCTTTCCATTTCCATATATAATGAAAAATAAAGTTAATTAGCATCAAAGTGACCACATTCAATCAAAATATCAACGGAAAGGATTTAAATTCCGTTGTTACAATAAATAGTTAATATATATCGAAACTGTATCAACTTTAGGGTTCACTACCCTACAGCCTTGAAATCAGTTTATTTATCATTAAGTTGTATATTTTGAACTAATCTAATTCGTATGGTAACCACATTCGGCCACACCATCAGTTATGACTATAGTCGGACAAGGTTAAAAAAATCTTCGAGAAGAACCGAACCACATCAAAGCCTTCGTCCACGCGCCCACACCCACGTAATTTATGGTATCAAGAACAAGCCGTGAGAGACCGGAAATCAATTGAATACCAAATAAATTACACTATCCCCCCAATGGTATATGATCGAGCGAAAGATTCCTTTAAATTTAACTTTGATTTTCGATACGAGTTGTTACTTAGCTCAACCGCTTGGGATTCAGAATATCCTTATAATATTGGTGGATGTTTCATTCTCAATCACGCTTTATCGAAATATGGTACACAAGATAGTACACTTATAGTCACTTTACAACCAATATTGGCTATTGAATGAGCAGTCGGTCGATTGTGGTCAGCTGGCTGCGGTTGGCTGGCCGGCGGCGTCGTCTCCCATCCCAAAACGTGTCACTTTTATACCACGCGCTCCATGGTTTAGCCATGGCTACTCCGATATAACTTGCATGGTGGTTGATCATTAATCCAGGGGATCCAAATCAGCCTGAATGAATCGTTTTTGTGCCAAAGAACGTCAGAATATATTGAAAAAGTTACATTTGATAGAAAACAATATAGTTAGTCTAAACAGTACCCTGAGTGTAAAGTTTACAAAGAATTAACTTAACTATCGCTTTTACGTCTTTAGTATAAGTTCTCATATAAATACGCCACCGCGATAGTTACGTTAATTCTTTGAAAACGTTACACTCAGGGTACTGTTTAGACTTGTATAGTTATAATCGCTATAAAATTTGATGATTTCATGTAAAACAATGAAAGCATATAACTAGTAGAACATCTTTAGTCACAAAAACCCGGGGCGAGTCGCTAGCTATTTCATAAATAAGAAAGGCAATATGCTTCGACAAATATGTACTGCAAGTTTGTCACAAACACATGTTCAATTAAATAATGTTGTTATTACAGCAACGAGTCTCGACATTATTGGCGGTTAGTGCTGTTGTTTTATTCATACTTTGATAATCGACTGTCGATATTTTTATTTATCTGTTACACTAAGATAATAATTCAAATAAGAGCATAAGAAATTTATTCCACACTCATATCACATGTGACATTTCATAATGTTGTACCTAATTATTAGATATTATTATTATTATTTATTATTTATTGGATCCAATTATATTTTTATGCCTTTTGCGGTCGAGACCTTGGGACCATGGGGGTCAGAAGCTCGCCGTTTTGCTCGCACCTTCACGCACGGGTCTTCAAAATTGATCGAGACCTCCGGAGACCAGCGGGCGGGGAGCTTTTTCCGCCAACGCCTCCGCTTGGCTATCCAGAGAGGAAACGCTGCCAGCCTTCTGGGAACCTTGCCGTTAATCGGAAGCAGCGGCAGGCTTGAAGAAATTTTCCATATATAGATTGTATTTTGTACATACAAAAAAAATTTTTTTTTTAATTTTCGTTTTTTGGCCTAATTATTGTTCATAAGTGCATTGTCTGGGCCTAAATTGAATAAATACTTTTTGGTTTGATTTGATTGATTGAATATCAAATAATGATTAAATTATAACATTTACCCCAAAATTTACTAATCATTCGCACAATGGTGAGTTTTTAAAGTCTACGGAATGCCAAACCCTAAATAACACAACGGCCCTATTTCGGATACACTATGCTAAGTTCCCAATTTTTATCGACATCGAGTAATTGTCAGTATATTACGCCACTATAGTCGGCTCTGATTCAGTACTGACCTTCGGACGAAAGCGAAACCGGTGTAGGTCATCGTGCCTCGGCCAGCGCTCGGCCACGGTCGGCTCTCGGCCGCACTCGCACGATATCACACGCGCTCGCTTTCAACACAACAGAATCTACTTTTAGTTTCAATTTATAAGATAGCTATATGGAAACTATACCGTTTATCTTTCATGACCCCAGGTTATTTAGTAATTACAGGATGTCTTTTACGTCTAGTTTGAAAAACTTTCCCATGTGCCTTAGCTATTTAACCTGTGAGCAAGTTTTTAAGTTTAAGCGGTTAATAAAATAACAATTGATTTCTATTGTTTTCATCGCCCGCGCGGATCGCCAAACAGTCAAAGGCGTACATCTGTCAATCAGGCAGTTTCATTTATATAGTTAGTTAATATTCTAAAACAGCAAGTTCCAGAAGATTTTTTGTAGCTTAGAACATGGGCTAGAAATGTGTATACAGAAAATAGGATAGCCCAAACCGTAGGCCAAGCAAATTGGTACTTGTTTGCGTAAGGGTGTAATAACTATCTAAGGGCTAAGTTACTAGACTTTTTAATTGAATTGTCGACGATCCCGAGCTCAAAAGCGGTTTAGAGCCCCTCAGTCTGAGGAGAGACTTTGCCTCCTTATGTGTGTTCTACCGCTTGTACAACGGACAGTGTTCTGAAGAATTGTTTAAGATGATGCCCACGGCTACCTTCCACCATCGCAAATCACCTCAACAGGGAGTCCATCCTCACACATTGAAACCAGAATTGTTTCGAACTGTGCGGTCTCAAAGGAGCTTCCTTCCGCGTACGCTCAGATTGTGGAATGAGCTCCGTGCCGTGGTTTTCCCAATGGAGTACAGCATGGGGTTCTTCAAAAAGGGTGTGAAGAGATTTCTACAGGGTCGGCAACACGCGAGTGACGCCCCTGGTGTTGCAAGCGTCCATAGGCTACGGTAACCGCTTACCATCAGGCGGGCCGTATGCTTGTTCGCTACCTAATTAGTATAAAAAAAACCCTTATTGTGGAATTGGTATACCTTAAAATTACCTCATATGACAGTTTTATAATGTATAAACTGATTCGGGATAGCCGTACCGTAACAGATTCATTGGTCATAATATAAGTTATTAGAACTACCCTATGTTTAATATTATATTATCTAATAGGTCATCACCCAATCGTGAACTGCTATATGATTGTCTTATAGCTTCAATATCGTGGCTTCGACGCCACAACAGGTCGTAGTTTCGATTTACACCCAAGACAAACATTTTACTGTTTGTTCAGATACTGAGTCTGAGTGAAAATAAATGCAGTATTTATTTTCATTTATAATAGTGCTGATTCTGTTGCTTACAACTAAACTAATTTTAGTCTCACTGTGTCTCTTTCTAACAAGGGACATTAGAAAAAGATGTAAGAAATTAAGTCCTGTCAAATTAGTCCAATGCATGTATTCAATATAAATTTAGTCTCCATCTATCGAGGTTACATCCAAATACCCGCAAAAGAAGACGGCAAAGACTAATTTGACATAATTTAATAATTAAATCAAACATTTATACCCAAGCATAAAGAACAAGAAAATACAAAAAATACAATAACCTTACAGAAAACACAAGTATTGACCACCTTCATAGCATTCGTATATACATGAGCAAGGCGCCCTTGTACAGCTACCTACTTTCAGACATTTTATGTAGCCTATAACCAACCATACTCAATAAACCAGCTATCAAACAATGTCAGTCGTTTTAATTACTAAAGACTTGGCCATTCATGCCCAATTGAAAAATTCATTCTGTACATGAAAATAACTAGCGAATGCCCAGCGTTTTACAACACCTTTTCTTTTACAGAAACCTTCGCTACACAACTCAACAAAGTTTCATAGCAACCGGACGAATTACATATCAATGCATAGTTACAGATTGAATCATGAAAACTATTGTTCCAACTCACATAAGATCAAAATATAAGGAAAACTACTCTGAATTATTTAAGTTATGTCAAGTGTTACCAATTCACAATGAAATAAAAATCATAATATCAGTAAACTAAAATTGTATGAAAGAAAGCAAAACTTGAGACCTCTCAAGGATTCGGAAATGTATGTTTTGCCTAGATATAAAAATACTTATGGAATGAGAAATTTTAAGTACACACTGCCCAAGATAGTTAAGAGTTTGCCTGAGGAACTGCAAACCAAATATACACAAAATGTTAAAATAATTAAGCCTATCAAGAAGTATATGTTGGGAATGAATTTAGTTATGTGTATCCGTAGCATAAGTCCCGCAATGTAATCTATAATAAAAGTCAATATGTAAAATGAACTCTCACCGGACACATAAGCCTTTCAGGTCCTGTCAGGTGGTAATTTAAAACTATGTAACTAGTACAGTGTAATTTTGGTCAATAAATATATAAATATTTATTACTTTATTTAATATATTATGAAAAACTTATGTTCTACTATATGACGTGTAAGTTGATGCCCGTTGATGTCTTTTGTATGGCGGCTCGTAGCGAGGTGCTACGAACCCATAAAGCACTTTAAGCAGTCAGTTATTTAATGTACTGATAACTTAAATAGCTTCATCGATGCAAGTTTACCATAGAGTAGCTGGTGACAAAACTTTGTACCCATTTTTAAGCATATTGCGCACGTTTGAGTGAAAAAGTACAGCAAACTAAAATATATTCTATTTACTCAATCTAACTAACTCAGTGGTACTGACTTTGGATATCCTACAATGAGCTTGAGCTTTCGGTGAAGGAAAACATTATGAGGTAACCATAGCAGGTGGGTAATATGTAGTACCCACCTGGCTGGCTACCACCCTCAAGTTGAAATTCTGTCCCCAGGCACCTATTAGTGTTAGAGCCAGTTCCTTCTAGGCTTTGTGTGCTTACCAGCTTCGGTCATAACTTACCATAGTGAGATTGTTTGTCAAACACAGGCCTATATGTATATTACGATACGTTGTACCTTAAGTAGTACATTTTTGCACGGCGTGAAATAGCGCATAAGAGCAGCGAGGGCGCTATTTACGCGCGCGATGCATTTTCTGTGTATGTGTGCGTGTTTTCTATACAAACGGAGATACCTACAAGCAACGTTAAAACACGCATTCACGTGCTACGCTGTCCGTCCGTCTGTCAGTGGGCTATCTCATGAAACAAAACGTGTAAAAAGTTGAAATTTTCTTAGCACGTGTTTTTTTGTTGCCAAATCACACCAAACAATAAAAATTAAAGTATCGCTTTAATTTATTAATTTAATTTTATAATGTTCATGTGTGACTCGCACTAAGCCGATTTAAATTTATCTGAGCTGAATGATATTTGTGTTAGGAGGCCTGTGCTCAGCAGTGGGACATTATAGGCCGATGATGAATGACATTTTACCTATTCTGAAGGCATGATAGCTCAGTGGTAGTGACGTCGAATACCGAGACGAAGGTTCGAATCCTACAATGAGCTTGAGGTTTCAGTGAAGGAAAACATCGTGAGGAAACCATAGCAAGGTGGTAGGGTACTTTGTAGTACCCATCTAGCTGCCTAACAACCTCAAGTTGAAAATCTGTCGCCAAGCATCTATCTGTGTGTTCCGACAGCTGCACTTGAGAGCCAGTTCCTTCTATGCTTTATGCGCTTACCACCTTCGGCCACATCATCACTTACCATGGTGAGATTGTGGTAAAAAAAAAAATATACTCTAGTATTTTCTTTCCAATCAATGGCAATATCTTACTTACAGCATTTCCCTGCCTAACTATACCAACCTTACTAAGATGTAGATGGATACCGCTTCATAATCGTCACACAGTGGTCCCGCAGCAGTCACGCAGCCGTCCCGCTCTCGCACCATCGCCATTGCACTATTACCAGCTCAAATACTCTCCCTGTACTTATACAGGGAGAGTATAAGAATAGAATAGTGTATAAGAATGACTTATCATTCTTATCCAGGGAAATATGACGTGTATCTCAATATTAATCACCTATTGATGCCTGGCTCACTACCCCTATATGTAATAAAAGCATCGGCTTCTTAATGACGTAGGACTACGATCCTTTATAATAACAAATAAGAATTAAATTCTTGAAATCACTGCATCCATACGCCTTATTAATAAATTAGGTGTAAGTCAGTCTTGTAACACCCAGGTATTAAGATAGCCCCAGCCCTTTTTGTTTATATGACATTAGAAAGTGACGGATATATTTAAAACCTAGGTTTATACTTGACTTACACCTTATTTATTAATAAGGGGGTATAAATGGAAAAGCAGGCCAATCGAAGAAATAAGATCAAAATCAATACCGTGTCTTTGAATATATGATTGATAGTCTGTATAGATTTTACGATCTCCTATCTGAAATTGTCAAGAGAATGCATTTCTGACACCTTTTGGGCTATTCTCGGAAACGGATAATTCTATTGCGATGGGACTGTTACGGGAACATTCAGTATTATCTTAGGTATAGCGTAGTGAAAGTGCAGTCATAATTAGATTATTCGTTTCCTTGATTAGGCCAATATTACCAGGTGAAAAAAACGCATTCTCTCGGCGGCCGCACTGTCATCAAACATGAGAATTTTTTTGTTTGAAGAAACATTACTATAAAATAATGCTAGTAAAAATTAACTAGGCATTTATCATTATTTGCATTGATCATGAGGATTTAAATTGTCAACAATTTTCAATAATTAGATGAAAAACCATCATTTTTAAGCGATAACATTTTTTTGCCTAGAATATGGAATTTTTCTGTTAGTGATATATTAATAGATTAATTTCAGTATAGGTACCATATACTTACATATATCTTTTAAAGATTATTAAATGTCAGATCTAACTACCTACGGTATCAGCCCTTACCAAGGTAGTCATATAACATATTTTAAATCTAACCTTTTTAATAGTAATTGCAAATAATAATACAAATTAAAAAAATATAATCATAAAATAAAGTTATTATAAATTGTCGAATCTTGTAATATGAATCGTAGATATTTTACTTTATTTTATACTCAATAAAAGTTTTTTAAGACAAAGTATATAACTTAGCAAGGAAAATAAAGCAAATTATGCGATTAAAATAAATGATATAAACCCAAAAAAAATAAAAGTTTTTTTTATTAGTTTACTTGGCCTATGTTAATGTTAGTCAAGAGTAACGGATTTATCACGTTATTTAATATTGCAAACTATAAAAATCATAAATATATTTGAAGATAATAATCTTGAAGCACATATCGTGTTTTTACTGAAAACCAAAATAGGGTATTTTAAATGATAATTATTTGATTATCTGGCTGAAGAATCCAAGTGAATATTAAATATACAATCTGATCGTCAAGTAATTATCACCATTAAGACATCAATTAGCTCAGCTTAAAACATTCGCAAGGTGCAAGGAGTAGGGAAATAAAACAACATTGTTTTCACATTAAATTTATATTAACTCACAGATCTGAAACAGACACTACTGCTACAGCATTATTATTAAATATATAAAGTAAATTTAAGTAGTTCTATCAGGGGACCAGCATGGAGCAAACAAACCGAAATATACATCAACATTTTAGTACCCACTCCCGATAAGTCCATGCTGGTACCGCTGACAGCTGCAGATTGAGGATAATCAGACATTTTCACAATTTCCCTCAATCCAAGGCAAGAAACGACGTAAATACACAAAAATCGCTTTGCTACACAAAGAAATATTTCGCATTCGACAAATGATAGTTGTAACCTGTTCACGATTGTAAAATATATTATAAATACGTTCAATCCTATTGGTATCATGGTATGAGATCGAGATATTTAATAAATGCCAAATGAGTATAGTTTGCATTCGTGAACAAGTGACGCAGAGCAGTTGCTTTCGCCGTAGCGGTGTGACAGACCTGTCGCCTTAACTAGTATCTATAATCAAGACTTATTTTAAAGGTTTAATGACACCCCAGTGAGCGTCGGCGAGGCACCCCACCGGCCCGCAGCGCCCCCGACACCCACCAGGCCGCCACACACCGAATAGTTGTTAATTTTGCGCTACGCCTATCATATAACCAATCTCAGTGATGAAACAAAACACATGCATAATCTGTTTCACCAACACATTATGATTGGACGAGGGAGTAAATTCATAAAGAAAACAACACCTTATCGTATTTAACTTCTCCGATTTTACTCAAATCAAAGTAACAGAAAAATCATCTGGTAACTGATCGTTAAATTAATACATTATACACAAATATAATCATCACAAAAATCTTATGTTATCGCTCTTACAAGTTACGGTTTATAAACTTGAAATCACTACGTTAAACTTATTTCAAAATAAGTCTATCGATGAATACGATAATAGATAATGATAAATAACAAATTTATCGGTATTATAATATTTACATTAGTTTATTAACTAATTGATACTACTAGTGCGTGCTTTTAACAGTATGAGGGAGACAAATATGCCTTCTAAAATACATCTGCGGGCGACGGACGCCGCGCGGGCTGCGCTCGCGCTCTATCTCTACAAAATAATCCTTAGTAACTCTTTAACTTAAACATGGAAGGCAAGATGAGGTATAATGACAATGCGCCAGGCAGCGGCAGCGCCGAGAGAGCCCGCGGGGCGTGCCTCACGGCACTCTAACCCTATTACTCGTTACTTGAGGTAGTTAAGTTCCATATATTGTGTCATTGTTACATTAATATTGCTATGAAGAAAACACTTCTGTTAATACAATTTTCTCAACAATATAACATTTGCATACTGCACGAATATCTTCTTTAAATTTATTTATATATAAATATAATGAAATGGGGATATGATTTCAGGCCCGCGTCCGCTTCACTTTTGTTCAAAAGTGGTAAATCAAGTAGAAACGAACGCGAGCGTGTCCATCGACAATACATCGATATAACTCCTATTATTATATATTTAGATTTACAGATAAACTCGTAGGAGGTAGGCCATCTCGGTCCGAGGATGCTATTCCACTTATTGCTCATAAACTTGTATTATTTTAGTGTACAGTAAATTGATCACGGTTTCGTACAATTATTTACTCAGTGATGAGGTAGATGAATATTGTATGAGTAATACTATGTGTATAAAAATATTTCTGCAATATAATCAACATTCAAATACAAACATTATCAAAATTAAGTCGATATAATGTTTATATTGCACATATCTTTCTCCTTTTGAATGTCATAGGAATATTTGTATATACTATATGTATATGTGGAACGACCAATGATATGGATGCTGCTAGGAAGGCGTATGCAAATAAATCGCCCGATTGTGTCAAGGAAACAAAACAGTAGGTAACGACCACGTTCACGTCACAACCAGCTAGTATCGATATATCGAACACTAATATAATAATAGTAATCACTAGTAAATGAACGACCGGACGAATATTTTGACACGCCTGCGTAAGCGCATAAAGGTCTCTGATATGTTCTAACATTCTGTGAATATCGACTCTCACGTAATATGTACAAAAAATTCATGATTATTCTTATAATTTGTTTAGTACATAAATCAATAATCGTGACCTTCATTTCTTTCTATACTATACAAAAAACATTTACAATTATTATTATAAATTATTGCTAGAGAATTTCAATTATCATTAGGCTAAAAACCATTAAAAATTAAATCGTTTCGCAACAGACAGTTGGCGGTATTAATTTGGCAACGTTCAGGAAGACTACTTTCCTACCACTAACGAAACAGGAATGTTTAACTAAATTCGTTCAAATAACATATTGGTAACTTATTGGACATAAATTAAGATTAATTATTATGTCATTTATGAAACAAAACAATATTCAGATGTTTTTAACAAACAAAGAAGTCAACTATCTTATTTTAAAACATATATTATGTTAACAGACAAAATAATAATAGGAAGCACCGGAAAATTATCAATAGAATCAATAGAAGATTTACATCTAGAACAAAAACGCTAAGTATAATATAGCTAGCTGTTACAGGCGCAAGAAGCGGGTGTTCCGAGGCGCATACGTCTGGACAAACAAAACTTGCTAACATGACGGAACTTCAACTTAACAAAACTAACGAAGAATGTTGAGTTCCCGTCACCTAATAAGTAACGGATAAACTAAACGTCAGTTCCCTTAACTCGACTCAACACTACAAACTACTACATGATATAAATTGATCAATCTTGATTTTATGCCAATATTATATTTACTAAAATTTGGCAGTTTTAATTTAATTTCATATAACTTTATTTGTACCGATCGTTTAATTAAAGCGTTTTATTCCACAGGCTTGGATCGTATATCAAATAAGTTCCTTTTGTTATCGGCTGTATCTACTTAAAATAATATGTCTGGCAATCGAGTCCCAAATTTTTATATTTACAAAAAATTACTCTAAGTAGTTGTCAAATACACGTAGCGTCCATTAACATTAACAGTTATAGGCAAAACAATTTTAACTAAAATAAATCTCCCTTTTGTCCGCATCCATAATTTACAATAAAATTAACATCGTAATACATATAGTAATCACCGTACTGGGATAAGAAATAAAAAAACAGTGCCTTTTACTTTACTTAATTAGTTCTAAGTTTTCCGTATTTCAATATGTATAAATGATATGGTTCGATCAAAGCGATATCGCAGAATATTACTCTAACGTCATGTAATTATATGTTTGCGGCCAGACATGTAAAGTCACCTTGCACCGAACGCAAGGTTAGCTTGAATGAACAACAAAAAACAAACCGACGAACCGAACGCGTGCGTTCCGACTTGTGCCGCTGCTTCCCTATAATATAAAGGATAATAACGTATTCGATTTCAAATATCTGAACTACAACATCAGCCATAGGTTAACTACGAGACTACGTCGAAATTGGAACGTTTTTACAATACAATTTCCAAATGATATGTGCAAGTGACACCGGGAGACACCATTCTAAATAATTCAATTGATAACCGTACGCAGCGTCATTGTCGGTGACGTTGACGTGGATGATACCAGCGACGAGGACGATGATGACGTCCGCAAATTTTTCTTAATATGGGTATCGAAATGTTTAATCATGTGATCTTTCCTAATGAACCCTTTACCGCACTGGTCGCATGCGAACGGCTTGCAATCCGAGTGCAAGCACATGTGCCGGCGCAGATCTGACTTATGATTGAAAGACTTAGGACATTCGTCACATTTGAACGGCTTATTGTCAGAATGTTTGTTATAGTGCCCCTCGTATGAGACGTCGTCGGAGAAACGTTTACCACACCTATCGCACTTGAACGGTTTCGCGCCGGAGTGGAAGGTCTTATTGTGCTGCGTTAGATAGCACGCCTTATTGAATAGTTTATCGCATTCGTAGCATTTGTGCACAGTGTTGGGCGCGGACTTCTTCAGCTGGTTTCTCTCCGAGAGCGGCGTGCTCGGCACAGTCGACGTAACGGCCGGAGAGCTGCCGCTCTCGTTCTCCGCTTTAGCGCTTTCCGGGCTGGCCGGCGACTTCATCTGCGCCCCGTAGTTTTCTTTATTCGCATAATCCATAATGTCCTCTATTTTTAATATTTGAAGTTCGCTAGAGTCCGTTCGCATGATATCGTCTTCGCGTTTTATCGTCTTGCCACCTACAGCGTAACCGTATGGGTAAACTTTAACGTGTTCCGCATTATAGCTACCTAAATTCTCCTTGACACACCTAGGTGAAAAGGCATAATCGTAATCGACACTTTGTCCACCGATTTCAGTATTACTATACTGTAAAGGAGAATGGACCGGATCGACGATGATATAACCGGCGGTTGACTCGTCGGCGACTTGACCCCCCACGTTAGGCGATGTAATGTAGTTAGAAACATAAACGCTGAAACTCTGTGTTTGGAGTTGCGCGAAGCTCGGCAGGCGGCCACCGGCAGCCTGGCTCAGCGTCTCATGTTCCATAACTTCGACTTCTCCCGGTGAGGATTCACCAAAAGTAGCCGGATTGGCTATAGGCAGATTGTTGATAGCCATATCCATAACGTGGGGGGCCATCCCGTTTGGGTAGCTCGGTGCTATAGTCTGCTGAAAATTCTGACCCAAATATAATGGGGTGTGCGTGGGGTCCGGTACCGAAGGCCCCAAAGGATCCGTAGACCTCGGGCTGTACGGGTTGACACCCAAATGACTGAACGGTGGCAGGGTGTGCGCCGTAAGCGCCGGCGTACTCTGCGTTAGAACTGGAGTTGTAATATTGCTGGTTGACACTGATAGCAGGCCCCTCATATGGTGATTTTGAGTAACAGAGGGACCTGCTTCCCCGTTTGGGGGATTCCCAGCCGTTGTTATTGATACACCTTTAGATACATGGTGACTATTTTCGTTAGATAACCCTATGCCCGGTGGTTGACTACCTATATTAAGTGGATGCGAGCCGACCTGGTGCTGTAAAGGGTGATTAGCTAATGGATTATTACTGAAATTATTATCTAAATTACCCTGTTGAAGATGTGTATATGGAGACTTGGACTGCAAGGCGGCGACACGGTGTGACCTGTCGAAGTTCTGCGATGCGTAGGGCGACTGAAGTGCAGCATCGTCGACGCTACGGCCGTCCTCAGAAGGGACGGGGCTCTGGGTGTTGGAGTCGTTCGCTTGCTGCTGGGCTCGTGCTTGCATCGCGTCGCGACTCGGGTGATGGTGACTGGAGATTGGCATTGTGGCCGGGTCTGGTTGACCCGACGACCTAACGGCGTTTTTATGAAGTGTAGTATTATAATGCCTTTTTAAATGGCCGGAACTCGTAAACCATTTATTGCATGCAGTACAATTGTAAGTCTTCGGCCGCCTCGCTTCATTAGATTTCCAATTAGCACCCTTGCCACCGATTGATGGCAGAGTGGATGAAGTAGGGTTAGCTGGTTGCGTGCTCGTTATCTGTGGTGCTGCTGGAGAGTCGTAGGGCCGATACGGTGGTTTCATATCAGGATTAGAAGAGCCCACTTGTCCCGCATAGTCAGTAAGAGGTGGCATCTGCACACCTGGATATAACTTTTGTTCAACGTGCATGAAAGGTTTTTGATCGTGGTGTATGGCGAGGAACTTGTCTTGGGTATAAGCGAATTTCTGTTCAGGATGAAACATTTTGGCTTCTGTAGGATATGTTTTTTGCTCTGCAAACATTTTTTGATCTTTGAAAAGTGATACATCCCCATTAATCTGAGGATTACTGTATAGCTTTTGCGTTTCCCATGGCATCATTGGTACCGTACGAGTGTTTACTTCTCGTCCTTGCGGCGCTGTCTCTTCATATGTAGCGTTTGGCTGTTCACCCTCGTTACCTTGATAGACCACCTTCTGGGAGTCTAGGTCTAGGATATCCGATGACTCCTCGTGTTCTTCCTTTATCTTAACAGTTTCATTTTGGAAGCCAGTGTTATTATATTGTTTGCCTGGAAACTGTTGAAATGGTAATGTCGCTGATGATGGAGCGGTACTAGTACCAGCGTGAGCAGAGTTGCAATGCTCATTCAGTTGAACGGCGGAGTCACAAACAAAGCCGCACTTATCACATTGGTTAGGTGATGGTGATGGCGTCGGCTGGTTTAGCGGCTGTCCATACAAAGGACTCGATGATGATACTTGCGATACACGCTCTTGCATATTATAAGGATGGAATCGGTTAGGTTTGTGATATTCCTGAGCATATTGAGACTGTTCCCAGGTAATCTGTTCTGAATGTTGATTTTGAGGGAAGCCGGGATGATTATAATTATTACCGAATTGTGCTCCCGGCGAGAAGTTGGTCTGGTCCGGATTCTGGTAGGGCGAAGGCGCGCTGTGGTAGCTCTGCGGTGTGGCCGGGTGCGGGAACTGCGCTGAGGTCTCCGGCGTCGCCCGCTGCTGGAACTCGGGACTCGGCTTGGTAATCATGTTGTCGCTCGAGTCGGCTGGAGCTGAGACAGTCGTTTCGTTCTTCACTTTTGTACCGTTATTGTTGTCTGTATCATTATGTGAGTTTTGCGTACCCCACTTCACGTATAAGTTTTCTTTGTGATATTGTAAATGTACCTCTAACGATTCCACAGTGTCCAGGTATAGGTCGCAAACCTTACAATGATAGTCCCTCGACGGTAAGGTCGATGACACAGCGCTGCTGTTAGCCATTTAAATCATCAATCCAGCGGAGAGCACCGTCTCCTCCAACGAAAAAAAAATAAAAAAACGGCACTTCGCGTCTCGACGTACATGAAGTCTACGGTGAATCAGGCGCTACAGGTTAAAGTCATGGTCGCGGCCGGAACGGCTCCCCTCGCGACGCACTTTATACTACTATGTTGTTTCTAAAGAAAGTTTTTCGCGGCATTTCCGCGCGTGTGCGGCGCCGCTGCCGCCACGTGCGCGCTGTAAACACTCGGGATAGGCACCGGTACCAGTGCCAGTGCAGCCGCTGCCTCGCGCCACGCGCCACCCGCCTCCGCACAAGTGACACTCACCCGAATATCCGAGCGTCACACTCACCGCCTCACTTCTTACAAAAGTTTCATATTAGTCCACAAAAACTTATTGCCACTCGATAAAGTCTTAAAAGTTTGTTATAAAATAAAAATAAATCACAGAGCCGGTGGCAGCGATAAACTTGGCACTTGTTTGTAAACCCAGTCGCGCGATGCGTTATAGTTTGTAGTAGTGTGATAGGCGGTGCGCGGATGCGATGCAGGTCAACCGGGTACGGACGCTGCGAACGTTTACTAGCAACTGACAGCCTTCCCGAAGTCGCCTTCGGGGGCATGACTTCAATAACAATTCGCAACGTCGTCCCCCACCGTAGCGTGCGTGCGAGCGAGAGCGTCGCACCGTGATGAAGTTATCGCTCCTTCGTCCTTTTGTGTGTCCTTGGTGCGAGCGAGACGGAAACCGCGGGGGAGCAAGCTGCGGCGCGGGAGACGAGGGTGGTCCTACTCTTTCTCAAAATTGAAATGCCCGGTCGAAATGTCCGGTGATGCTGCGTCCGAGTGGGACAGCGATAGCACCCACCCTTACAATGCGGGCGGACAGAGCCCTGCGACGCAATTCTCTAAATTTTAAATCTCATCTTATTTTAGATGTTTCGTTTTAGGAACGGGAAATAACACTTTTATATTAATAAAATAATTACAGAATCCAACAATAACATTGAAAGTAGGTACCTACGTACTGCGTCCACAAATTGCACGTCACCTTGATATTGAAATAACTTCAACCTCTGTCTAAATCATCTAATATAAAAACAAAGCGACTGTGTATATGCACAAATATGTATGATAACAATTTGAAATCGTTTAGATGACAAGCAAATGTCATTTCCTTATTCGGAGTCAATAACCGAAATAATATAATGATATAGGTATTTATATGTACGCAGGACAAAAAGAATATAAAGAGAAATAGGTACATGTGGGTCGTTTTTTACATTATGAAGGTGGTAGGTATGTAAATGACCAGTAGGTTGTGTTTGTGTTAAATTGCATTGAATTAATCTTTGAAACAGAAAAGAATAAGTTTTCTAGAAGTGCGAATCAGAGAAGGTTTTTTTTTATTTGCTTCGTATTCGATATCTATAAAACGACAAATATATATTATCAAAATAGGCAAGTTAACGAAATACAGTTCAAATTTAACGAATGGAACCATTGCAAAAACTTGTACAGTAAGAATTCCCGTGTTCCGCGCAGGGCACTGAAATTTTGCATCGTGGACGTTTGAGGGGCGAAGGGCGGAGAGGGACGATTCCTTATTTTTTTAAATCATCAAAACATTGTCTTTTCTACATCTGATGAATATGACCGTGAATTTAAATTTAACTGTTTACTATTTCGTCTCGTTTTGTACCGGGAAGGTAGCGACGTGGCATGCGGCAGTGTTCAGGGGCGGGCGTATTGAACCCTGCGATGTACGAGTCCATGGATGCAAACTATAAGGGGAGCGGACATCGATTTTCTCGGACCGTGCCGATAGCTTCCTTCACTGAAATAAATGCCCTTTTATACATCGTACTTGAAAAGGGAGTTCATGCGAAGAGTAGCCCTCTTGTCTCGTTATTTATACCGCTAATCAGGTGAATGTTTTTTTTTAAATAGTTTTGGAAGTATTTTTTTAAATTTATTTTATTTTAATTGGCAATTTATTGATGTTTATACCAAGCTGACTTTTTATTGACGTGGTAGTGAACCCTATTTTCAGCGCGGTTTGATATTTTTTTGGGAAATAATCTTAACGATAATGCAGACAAGGTCCAAGGTCCAGTGCAGATTGATAAAGTGAATACATTTTGAGGGATGTGGGATAGGATGATGATTACCTTATAATACTAACATAGTAAAAAGAAGAATTTTTTGAAGCAATTAGTTTACCGTTTGATTACACATGGAAAATTTGTCAAGTGCTCTACGTGTTAGTTAATCGACTATGAAAATTAGCCGAGAACTTTTTAATTCAATATATTATTATTTTACACAGAAATAATTATTGTCACGAGTTACGACGGCGTAAGTAAGTTCAAGGAGTATCAACATCAACGCATTTTTTTTATTTTTTTTATATCTATCATCATCCAAATAATGCTAATCCAGACGAAATTCGCACAACTATCTCGAAAGTACCTACAAGATAACCAAATATACAGAAACGTCCACTTCGGTCACGTATGAAAAATCCTCATACAAAAAGGTTTTAGGGACGGCTAAAGGTTATAATGGCAACGAAACGGACCTACTAAACGGTTAATCCCTGCCTCGCGAACTGTATCATTCATAACAATTTATGAAGAACGAGGGCAATAAACACACTGGCTGACAAACAAAGTTTCGTTTCGACAACTTTTCTCGAGCTGCGTTCATAATAGAAGCGGATAATAGGAATGAAATAAAATTCTAAAGTATACGTTTTATGGTGATGATAGTTTTGTGGTGGCGTTGAATGCCGTACCAAGATTATTTATGTAATTAAGGGAAACTAACAGCTTTGCTAACAATAGAGTTAATCATTTAATGAGTTAGACTCTGGTAAAGATTCCACCTATTGCGCCGCAGGTCGTGGGTTCGATCCCCACACAGGACATGCATTTGTGTGCATGAACATGTCTGTATGTCCTGAGTCTGGGTGTAATTATGTATTTAAAGTATGTATTTACAAACAAAAAGTAGTATATGTATTATATCAGTTATCTGGTTTCCATAGTACAAGCTCTGCTTAGTTTGGGATCAGATGACCGTGTGTGAGGAATGTCCCAGGATATTTATTTATTTATTTCATATTTCATGAAACTAAAAATTCTCATTGATCAATTAATATGTTTCCGCAAGAGGAGTGTTATGGGTTTGAATCATAGATCTCTGAATTGGTTTGAGCTCTGTCTGTTGATAAAACTAGTTTTTGCACCCCGGTTTCAGTTTTGGACCCACGTTCACACAATGACAAATAAGTAAAATTATACATTTTAATTATTGGACGCGATGCACGTGTTATCAGAACTGACGTTATTAGATAGTAGCTGACGAATCCTCATCAATGACAAATTGAATATTTTTATTAAATGTTTGCCGAATTTACCGTCCCAAAAATCATACATTAGCATTTGCAATGTCTGAAAAAAATATTCGCAACTTACAGACAAACACTGAAGTTGTTTTCCGTTCCATCCCGGTAACGCCCTGAGCCGAGGTTCGTGCCCCAACTGGGGTGCCCTCAGGCGTAGTTACCTAACTATGAACCCGGTTGAGAGCTTGCTCGCCGATTTGTCCACGTAAGGGTGGGCAATCTTGGCCTTCATCTTCTTGTAAATAAAAAAAAACTGATGTTTTGCCAGAATACTAAACACAACCTACCATAGTACCACAGCCTAGTACCGTCCAAGTATTTTGAGACATAAATTACCACCATTGCATATGTTTTACAATAATAATCGCTAAGCGCGTTTAATCGCGGTAAAGCTTTTCAATCTCGCGATAACCATCACTCTGGCTTGGCAGAATTCACTATCAATCCCATTATCGGAGTAACTTTGCAAATTCTTCAACAAAACACTACCTAATAGTTGTGACGTCACAATACTTTTTTAATACCGCTATTCGCTATTATAAGTAACAATGATATCTGTTATTTAATGATTAGATATGATTTAGTATAATTCAAATGTCTCACTATGCGTTTTAGAATCAACGTAAAGTTAGTACACAAATCACAGTTAAAATTGATGACTGATGTTGAAAGAATAACTTTAAGCATTTTAATATCCCTTATATTTTTAATAACTTAGTACTTATTTAGCAGTTTAAAGTTATGGAAAATTTTAAATATGCGTACATTTAAAATTTTCCACATGTACGGAAATCCTAAACAATGCCAGATCAGCTTTTACTGGAAATGTATAGCTTGATGTGTAGCCGTGTGTACGATTTATATTTCATGAGTATTAATAAGAAAGTAATAACTTGAACTAATCTCCACTTTGGAAGGGTTTAAATAACCTCTTATTATTTTATCTTTTTGTACAAATCACTATAATGGATCTAGCGATATCCAAATCTGAGTATGGTATATACCTTACCCAGTACAACGATAAACCAAAAAAATCCACGTTAATAGTTTAGTAGAATTACTTTATATTTTTTTTTGTTTTCTTTGTACAATGTCACAGAGCGGCAATAATCAAACAAAGTTTAATCCTTAAAGATTAGTATTTCCTGTGATTATACAGATAAGGTATTTAAACTAATTTAACAATTGAAATAGTATTTTATTATGCCATAACCAGTATTATTTTAACACCTCGCCGTAAACAAAAGACCATGGAATCCATAGATAAGATAGTTCTTTGAAAGAAGCAGTTGTTATTATTTTACGTGAACATAGACAATGCTGTCGACGATTAGTGAAATGACTTTAGTTCGTAGTAGAACAATAAATATTTCTTCGAAATAATAAGTCGGTGAATAACTTTCTAAAATAGTTTTGAACTGCAATTTCTACTTATTTATATTACGACTATATAATAATATTCTTATCTCCAGTACCTACACTGATAAGAGAAAAAAAATACTGTGCAGAAACCTCTATAGCCACACATAAAAACAATATTATAATTTCTTATTATTTATTAATTTAGTATGGATTATAAATGCATATAGGTACATACACGCACACTATAATGGAATTTATTTGAAGCGCGCCATAGTGCCAGACATTTTTTTTTTAAATGCTTTTATGGAGAAAAGTGTATATGTGATATGATTTAAGACCCCGCCCGATAAAAGGGTCTGAAAACTGATAAAAAATAAACAGGCTGGGACATAGCACTTTGATTCACGCGAACTATTATATACTATTATTTGCGTGCCAGCTGGCGCCGCTGGTCGTGGGTTCGATCCCCACACAGGACATGCATTTGTGTGCATAAACATGTCTGTATGACCGTGTGTGAAGAATGTCCCAGGATATTTATTTTATTTTATTTATATTTATTATGGACCGGTAAGTAAGTACTACCAGTTGCATATGGTTTTTACACCCTTCAGTGGTGAAGATCCATCCATGTCTTCTTAGTCTTCCACACTTCTTCCTCTTATTCTCATAGATACTTTGTTTTTCACCCTTCTTATCACATCCCCAAACCACGACAAAACAATTCCCACTCATACTTCCTTTACTACACCTAACTCCTACATAGGTACCTCATCATCAGCCTATAATGTCGCACTGCTGAGCACAGGCCTCCATTCACAAATGAGGGTGAAAGGGAATAGGCAGATACTCCACCACGCGTGCCCACTGCGGATCGGTGGAGGTAGGCTAGTGGTTAATCCTCTGTTGGAGTTTTCAAGCCGCCTAGAAGGCCGCCATTAAGCGATAATCGGGACCAAAAACGCTCGATTTGATATACCACTAGGCGGTCACCCATCCAGGTACCGATCACGACGGCGGTTGCTTAACTTGCCGATCGATTAAGAACGGCTTATCATGCTACACCACGAGCGCTTCATAGGTACCTATTAACCAAATATGGATACTGTCTAAAATAAACAGTAATTACTATGAGTCAGACTCCTTTTTGACTTTACTAGAGGTCACATTGGAGCTGGTTCCACGAATGCTCCCGTTTTTAGCTGAACCTCGGCTTAGACATGTTATTATTTACGGATTATTAATCGTCACTTTTTATTATGTCTGCATGGTCTGCAGTATAAAATGTAATGGTGCGTCCATGCTTGTCAAACCGAGCGCGAGCCGAGCTACGAACGAGCACACTGCGAGCACGATTCGCGTAGCGTGGACGGGCTTGCGAGCCTCGAACGAGCATTCGTAGCGTGCTCGACTGCGCTCCGCCCGATTGTCAGTTTTTTCACGAACGCAGGGATTCGCATCGCGCTCGTTGCAGGGTCGTTGAAGGTACGTCCACGCTTGAAATCGCGAGCAACGAACGAATCCTGTTCGTTCGAGCCTCGGCTCGTGCTCGCTTCGCGTAGCATGGATGCAACATAAGATATTAAAATGATCAGGTATGATCACGAACGGTATAGACCCAGATCGATTAATTCAACATTGGCGTTCTAAGCTAAGCTTATTTTTTTATCAGCGAATGCATTTAGAACAAAGCCAATACCAAATATTGGATCAGATATAAACCGTTGTTTTTTATAAATTCACCTTTATGTTTTGCATGCTTACTTCTGCCACATATTGTTTGTGATCAAACAAAAGCTATATGAAGCGTATCGAATTGTATTTTACCAACTCATCCAAACTAAAAATAAAACCGGCAAAGTGCAAGTCTGAGTGTGACACGGTCACGAGGGTTCCGACTCCGTTCTTCCTTCGACGCATCGAAGAAAAATCACTTTAGTTAGAGTAGTAATACAACTTATGATATAACACGACACTGGCAAAAATAATTCCTAATTACATGGCAACATCACTTGTTTGTATTCTTTGAGTATTTAGTTTGTTATTGAAATTTTATGGAAATTTTATTTGATAGACATTTTGAATTTATGATGGTGGAGACCAAGTGGAGACCTAGTAAATTAATTGTTTTGTTCGTTTATTATTTTGTGAAATGTTAAATAAAATACGACAATACACTAGCGAAATATTTTAGCGAGGATTTAAGGCGTGATAAATTGTATAAAATTGGTAACAATCAAGTAGGTAAACAATCGTTTCTTTTATGAATGCTTTTATGTCCTTTTTTTATTTTGAATATTTGTTGTTATAGCTGCAATAGAAATACACATTCTGTGAAAATTTCAACTGTCTACCTATTACGGTTCATAAGATACAGCCCACTAACAGACAGACGGATGGACGGACGGACAGCAGTCTTTTTTTTTTTTTTATACAACTAAGTCGGTAAACAAGCATACGGCCCGCCTGATGGTAAGCGGTTACCGTAGCCATATGGACGCTTGCAACACAAGAAGCATTGCTCACGCGCTACCGATCTTTCCCCCTCCCCTATGAGCTATGAATAGGGTCTCGTTTGGCACACTTTGGGTAGGTACGGAACCCTAAAAAACTACTTAAAATAAGTAGCATTTATCTGACTATAACTTTACAATAAACGCCAAATATTATGAACGTCGCAAGAAAAAAAAGTTGATTTCGTATTACATGTTTTTCTAACAAAGCTAGATTTGGTCAGAAATGTTTTATCTCCATCAGTTGAATTCAATGAAAGTGAATATTTCCGAACACGAATGGTGCCAACAGGACCACATTACTAAGCCTTCACTGTCCGTCCATGCGTCTGTCCGTCAGTGTGCTGTATCTCATGAATCGTAATAGGTAGACAGTTGAATTGATGTGAATTTTCACAGAATGTGTATTTCTATCAATTTCTATTGCCGCTATAACAACAAATAATAAATTAAAAATTAAAGGGAGTCCCCCAAGAAATATCTGTACGGAACCCTTTGTGTGTGAGTCCGACGCATTTGGCAGGTTTATTAAAAGCTGTTAACTTACTATTGTTGTAAAATGAAAATAAATTAAAAATCATTCTTTTCTCGACAATTATGAGTCATTTTTTAGTTAGATTTAATTTGGAAAAAAACCACGAGGTAAACTACGAAACCACAAGTTCCGTTAATTAATTCAGAGTCATCTCTCGAACGGACGTCATATCACTTTGATCTGATAAAAAATATTATATTTTAAACAGTAATATATTTTAGTATCTTACATAAAACCCGTGTAAATAAATGTTCCAAATTCGTGAAAAGAAAATTGAATGGATTGCCATTTTATAAAGTATTTATTTTAGATTATTTTTTTCATGAATAATAACGAGCCAGACGGGTTTAAACTTAGAATACTTATTTAGTCCTATAATCATTTCATATTTTGCACAACAGTACCTGATATAGCAGGTTCATATCCAACATCGAAACATAAATAAGGATGCCCGATCTGAATCGATCTTCCTATTGGAACTACTACTGATTTTTTAAATCGATTCTACTGGATGCGATCTTCGCCCCGATCGAATCGTATGCGTATAATGGAGCCATGCTACGCGAAGCGAGCACGAGCCTAGCCACGAACGAGCAGAATTCGTTCGTTGTTCGCGTAGCGTGGACGGACTTGCGAGCCTCGAACGAGCATTCGTCTCGCGCTCGACTGCGCTCCGCCCGATTGTCAGTTTTTTCACGAAAACAAGGATTCGCATCGCGCTCGTTGAAGGCTCGTTGTAGGCTCGTTCGTGGCTCGGCTCGTTCTCGAATGGCGTAGCATGGACGCACCATAAGATCTTGTGAAAAAATCATATAGTCTAAAACCACAGATTACAGAACAAAAGGTAATTCTGTAATCTCAGACTAAAACCTAAACTTCTACCGAAACGTACCGATTTTTGCATGCACTAGCATAGGTATTGCCGGAAGATAATATAACTACAACAAAGTAAGATTACCTAGCTACACACCGAATGAGATTACTCTCGAGTTACTTACACCAAAATCGGTATAAAATGGTAGTGATTATGTTTATTTTATTGTCAGTTATATTAAGATAGCATTCTCTGAAATATTTTCTTTCATTCTTTGTATTAATGCGGTGCCTGCGAAGATTTTTATCTATACTGAGAGCGTAACCTATATTATAATAATAATGATCATCATTCATGTACAAAATCATTAAATGACATCACCGATTATTTAAATCATTGAAATGCGATAAAGATTCATCAACGACTGCGCAAGATGGTTTTGCACAATGAAGATGACACATGAAATTTGGAAATTTAGTGTTCATTTAGTTTCACAGTCTTATCAAAATATTCCAAAAGGAGTTGATATAATTCTAAACCAGTACCTGAGGGAACAACGGTTCATATGACAAGCAGGTCCAATAACTTATTAAGACACCAGGCGTACTATCTGGCCAGATTTAAGCTGTCTGGCATTGAAGTACCTAGATGACAATTATTGCAACATCGGTCCCTTCAGAACATCTGTTTCCTCTAGCTGGAAATACTATGACAGATAGCCGTAATAGGCTCTATCCACTACGTCCGTCTAAATAATTATTTGGAAAAGTTTAAATGTAGACAGTTGGAATATGTAATCGTAAACCGATTCACGAGGATACGATCCAGAAGAACGATTCAATGCCAAAAATCGGGTATACATCTACAAAATAGAAATAGACACCAATTGCGACGTTGTCAAATTTACACCGAAGCTCCAAAAAAAAGTGCATCTTGCAACATCGCATTTCACCCCTACGCTAGGATTGACGCACACCAATGCACTAACAACAGGTGTTACATGCAAGTTACACAAACACATGAACGAAGCGTGATCTCCGACGAAGGAATTCTAAGAAATGCTCTGCACACATACACATCTATGCTTTGGTGTGCGAATACAAAAAATCTAAGTCGCACCCACACTTGGACGTCGAAACAATGCTGCGCCGACGCATCGTTCGTCGGAGTGTTTGGAAGGAAGGATTTCTCTCGCAATTTTGAGAATAACTCGCGCTGCATGTAGCATTCTGCACTTTTTGTGAAATTTTTCACAGGTTTTGGAAAGACTTTTATTGATTATTTAGCTTTCAGTAACTATCAAAATCCTCTTAGTTATCATAGACATATTTGTCAGCTTCTGTTATGGAGAGGTAATAATATTTTTTTAATTCCAGGGACCCAGGGGAAATCACGGGGCTAGTTATCTAATATTCATTAAAATAAATTCCTCCCTGTGAGGTATTAGTGCTCGAGACCTGTCTTACCATGATTAGTAATGATGTAGCCGAAGGTGGTAAGCACACAAAGCGTAGAAAGGACCTGGACCTCAAGTGCACCTGTCGGAATACACCAGTAGGTCTGCCTGGCGATTTTCAAGTTAGCGTTATAAAGTCCACCCATAGAAATAAATATACCTAGAAAGAACGTCGCCATACTACACTAATATACAAAACAGGCCAACTTTTATAGGCTGTTGCGCGTAACAGCTACGTTTTACGCTCCCTCTGCGTCATTCTGCTTGTCATAATGACGTTCATAATGATAGTAGTTGTTAAAATAATCCAATTAAAATCGGGAGAAATTTAAATATTGATCATTATTTTGCATTTTTATTTATTTTTATTTGATTTAGCCTCTAACAGTTAGAGCGTATTTTTATCGACGCGTGCACAGCTGCGACACTCTATCTGGATGTATCCTTAATCAAAGAGTCCACCATACAAAAAACTACACTCTAAAATATTTTCACGTAAATCTCAAAAAATTGCTCCAGTATTGCAAAAGACATCAATACCTATGATGAGGCAAAATTTTATGAATGCCGATTCCTGGAATGTTGCCTAAGCTGGGTTGTCAAGAAAATCTATGGCTTACAATCTTCTTGCTACTAATCTACTTGCTTTAATTAACTAAACTAAAGGATTTATGTTTGCAATGTTATCTCCCTAGATAAAATACAACAGAATTGGATTGAATAAGAACTGAGATTCACACGGGCTGTGCACGAATCGTAGGGGTTGTTAGGGGTGCACAGGAATGCAGTCGGCGTAAAAAAACGATAAAATACAGTTAGCCGCGGGGGAGGCGGCCGACTGCAGGCGTAGTAAAAAAGAAACTGGTTCTGGCTGAGTCAACCACTGTTATTTACCATCTACAGAGCTAATTTCAAGAACATAACACGGTCAATTATTGTAAAGCATATTCTTCTTAAGTGCTTTTTGGTAAGGGTTTTCGTGCACGTGTCGATAAGACGCGGACTAATTCTATTCCTTGTAGGTAACAAGGAAAATCCAGCAACCATAAACTCTTTCTTTGTTGTTTTTTTGCCGTTGCAGAAAATTATTCTTAATGTAGGTCTAATAGATTTAAGTTTTGTAATTTAATAAGACCTACTACTACTTATTGTAGGTAGCACCTACACGTGCCTGCGTTGTGAATATAGACCCATTAAAATGAATAAACAGCTACACAGTACATTATAAGGTCACTTCACAAGTGCGCGTGTTAAATTAAAAAAATAAACTCCACACGAAATATTCCAACAATTTGCAAGGGAATATTAATGAGAGAGGATAAGGTTCCGAAGCGTTTTACTTTTAAATACGATATATGTTAAATTTGAGCAGATCTCCCTTTGGGTGGTTGGTCATCAATTTGGCGAGTCGAGGGGCGCGGGGTGCGGGGTGCGGGCGGGCCCTGCCTCGTCTAACCCCTTATTTTACATTTCACACTCCGGGAAAATCGTTAGAGAAATCTGCGTAACGTGCATGTCCGAGACATACGCACACATACGCAGGCTGAGCATGTGGGCGCGCGTCCGAGCCACCCTGCGCCCACCCTCCATTATATCGACGAAACTTCAAGAAATCCTCTTATACGCACGTATACACCTAGTCACGTATGTAAATCAAAATTATACATTCAATTTCTTGTGATCTCACTCATAGTACCTACCTACATTAATTCCCTGTGGAACCTATAGCTATAGTATCAGCTAATGCATTACTTGAGTCGTCTTCTCAAAACTTAATTTAGCGTAACTTTTTTTTCCAGCAACAAGTAAAGTTTCCTTTCAGTATTTTTAGTAGAACTACATTTTTTCGGTATATACGGAAGGTAATATAATACAAATCGATTAAAAATCATTTAAATATAATAATTTGACACATATAAGTATTTATTTTAATTAGGGAACCGGCCGCGCGCGGGGGATGCGGCGGCGGCGGCTCGGTGGGCAGGAGACGCGCGGGGCGAGGCTGGGTGGCGCAGAACAAGCGTCGAGGCGATCTATTGAAAGATGTCGCCGCAGGGCGTCGAGCCGAGTGGTCACATACATTATTACCGTACAATGTCACTATGCAAATGTATGTGGGAAGGCTTTGTGTGTACGCACTTACGCATACGGGGCGGCAGGAGCGCCTCCACATAATCCGAGCCTCTCCCTGCTTTCGCCCGCCGGCTCTCGCCAAAGATGGTTGTACGCATGTGAGTGTACACACGCGGCACTTTCTCTTGAAGCTCGCCACTGGCTTTTAAAGAGGGTGGCACAAGGCGGGCGGCCGGGGGGCGGCCGGGCTGTTCCGAACGGGTGACCACGGGGAGGCGCTGTGTGTCGGACGCCGCGTGGACTTACGTGCGCCACCTATCGACTGCCAAGCACTGGCTGCTGGCGAGGACCCTGCTGAATGGACCCCCTAGACCCTACTGTCCGTGAGGTTTAACACTGAAATCGACCACGCTCCAAGTTTCATAATGATTAGTCAGTTTCATAGTGACATTTGCTATGTTCATGAAAATAATGTACTAGTTTTACAATTGCTTACAGGTAAAGAAGTAAGCTATGGAATGAAGTCCATGGTGAAGCTAGTTTAGAAGGAAGGTGTGAGAACGTCGCATCGCTCGGCGACTCGGTGGAACCGCAGCGGGTTCGCGGCCGCGGCCTGCGGAGGTGGGGACGCCGACCTCGTTTAATTGAGTGTACTCAGCGCCCTCGCCAAATGATACTCCTCTGCTCCCGAAATACCTGTAATAGATGTTAATTAGAACACCGCTCCGCACGGTGCAAAGAAAAAATAATAATTTGAACAGGTCGTAATTAGAGATGTTTACATGACTGTAAAACAAATATTTTCTTAATTTTTAATATTTTTTCCTCATTTTCCCGGCGAAGGGTCGGGTTTAAGCATATTTATTTTCCTCGGGAGTTTCTCGAGGCTATAGGGAAAAATCTGAAATTACATCTGAGAAGAACACCGAAATGGATTTTCGGAACGTGTAGGTGGGACGGATATAGAGCACTTTAGAATTGGATGACCGCTACAGGCATGCTATGAGCACGTGAGATACATAGCAGTGCGGGGCCACCGGAGGCTGCAGTGACGTCATTGGCATGCTTCGACTGTTGGCTGGCACGAGTTCGAATGATAAAATTGAGCGAGTCCGTGCCGGGGGCGGGCACGGCTCGTTTGAATCGAACGCACGTCCGGGCCCCGCCACCCTTTGGGGTGTGTAGTGGACTTTTCGCTCGGCTTGATATATATTTTCGATTCCTCCCGATATAGGCTACTGCGGCTGAAGGTTCCGCTCCGTGGCTGTGCTGCTCGTATTTACATGTGGCGCTCACTCTCTTTAGACTCTGTACCAAGGCTACGTAGCCCGTTGCCCAGATACCGCACGCTCTAGCCCGACTCGCATGCCGCCCCTGTCCATCGGTAAATAGACTACATATACTAGGTATTTAAGTCACAAGTTACATTCCACTAGATCAGCGTTTGTACATGCAAACTTTTAAGACGTATTAATCTATATGAGTAAAAAATTCCAAACCAGACCGTTCCTTCTTAAATAGGGGTAAAATCGCGGTGCCTATACATTATAATGAGGTAAATATTATAAAGAGATAAAGATTGTTTTTTATTTTGGATGTAGGAGGTACTTAATCTCTGAACTACTAATCCGATTTCAAAAATTGTTTTAAAAAGCAAGCTAATGCTAATACGTTATCGCCGAGTGCTTCTCTTTATATAATTTAACCTTTTCATTGGTGTTTGTTTATTTCCCAGAATTTGATCTTTATAAGAGACGCTATTAGCGCGTTCGATTCCCGGCTCGGTTAAATTATTTTCTGAAAGTATATAATACTTTAGGCTATGGCCATCCAAGCGCAGTTGAAAAATTCACGTGTTGAGATCTCGAATACGTCTCTAACGATTTCTACTTTGGATAGAAAATAAAGATACACGTGTTTTTGGGTTTCTCGAAAATCATTCCCTTAGGGTCAGCTCACACCGCGATGAGACGCGAAGGGAAGCGACGCGGCACGCACTTTTTAAAATATAAATAGAATGTAGAACTTTATTTAATAAACATTCAACAAATAAGACACAAAATGTTTGTGTAGTAAATAAAGTTCTATTACGATCTAAGCCTGCCGCGTCGCGTCGCGTCGCGTCTCGGTGTGAACCGACCCTTACGGGGTACAAAGGTGTTTTTATTTTTTAAGGAGAGGATTTTACTACGTGTCTCGATTAACTCAAAAGTTGGTTTTGTAGCCTAAGAAAGATTTTTGGAAATGTCATCCCTAAGGCGCAGATTAAAGACGTAACCCAAGACGTCGATCCCACAGGGAGAGTTCTAGAGTTCTGCGTTCCACATTCACTGTTGTGCACAAGCAAGCAGTCTCGAGTTCTAGAGCTCTGAAATATTTGGTACCGATCACACGTAATACACTTTTTATACTTTTAAAGGCGCCGCATTGATTAGTAGTAGTAGTAGTTTCCCTTTAGTTATTTATTATTTCTAAGGCAGACTTAGGTTAGTCATGCTCACTTTAAGGTCTTTGCTTGCGGCGGCGTCGTGTGACGGGTCGCTCACTTCCCTCCAATACGGTGAGGAGGGCGATAGCTGCCACACGCGTCATACTTGAGAACAGGTGCTGCTTGTGGGGCTGGTCTGCATAAGTTTGCTATTTATTTACTTATTAAATATTTATTCAGTCTACTTTGTAATTTTGCCGCCGCGCCGGGCACGCAATTGTTGTCAGTGCGATTAGATTGTAAATATTATGTAATGAATCTAAGCCTGTTTTGAAAAGAGTAATTGCTGAGTTTATTGCCGGCTCTTCTCAGCAAATGCAACCTTCCGAACCGGTGTTAGAGTATTAGAAGTATTTGCGCACCGATTTTTTGAGCACTGATTTTTTAGCACCGATCCTATTCCCTTTTCAGCACCGATTCATATTTTGGATCGGTGCTCAAATGGGAACAAAAATTAAATTCGAAATCATTCCCTTTTGAGCACCGACGGTTTTGTAGCTTCTAGTGTTATGGTGTTTAATAAAACGTATCGATAAAAATTAACAGTTTTATTATAAAAAGTCAAAAGTATTATAGTTAGAACACCCATTTTTAGAGCATCAAAACTATTCCGCTTTGAGCACTGATCAATATGTTAGGTTGGTTTTCAATTACTGAACAAAATATATTACGTATATGTTGTTGATATTACATAGGTACTGACTAATTATGAAACAATGTACTCTCCATTTTACTTATATTTAATTTCTCTCTAAATACCTCCAAAAATGTATACTTATGAAAAAATGGTACCAGGATAGCATAAGCTCGAAGGAGCTCTCTCCAAAAAAATTGTTTAAAAACGTAACCTGGTACTATTTTGTACCAATGAATCTGTAATATGGACCTGTTTATATTATTATTTTAGGTTTCAAAGTCTTATCAGAACTAATTAATCAAAACCAGTTTATTATTTCATTTAATTTTCATACCAAATTTTAACATTCTGTAAAATAAAACGGTTTTCTATCGATAATATTTTATTGAAACACCACAGTTTTAAATAGTACCAGTATAACAGAAGCTTGAAGGAGCTCTCCCTACTGACAAAACAACATATATTATATACTAGCTGTCCCTCGCGGTTTCACCCGCGTTCCCGGGATAAAAAGTAGCCTATGTCCTTCTCCATACCATAGGCTATCTGCATGCCAAATTTCATGATGATCCATTGAGTAGTTGAGGCGTGCATGATTGTGTAACAAACAAACAAGCAAACAAACTCACTTTCGCATTTATAATATTAGTTAGGATTCTTTCCAAAAAATGTATAGGTACTTATTATTACTTATAAAAAAATAGTCCGACCATTAAGGGTTATGTTTTTAAAAAAATTTGGAGCGAGCTCCTTCGAGCTTAAGCTATCCTGGTACCATTTTTTCATAAGTAGTTTTTATTATTTCAGAGAGAGATTAAATGTAAGTACAGTAACAGTAAGTATTTATTTTGTTCAGCAATTGACAACCAACTTAAAATATTAATTAATCAGTGCTCAAAGCGGAATAGTTTTTTTGCTCTAAAAATGGGTGCTGTAACGATAATACTTTTTACTTTTTATAATAAAACTGTAATTTTTTATCGATACGTTTTATTAAACACCTCAACACTAGAAGCTACAAAGCCGTCGGTGCTCAAAAGGGAATGATTTCGAATTTAATTTTTGTTCCCATTTCAGCACCGATCCAAAATATGCATCGGTGCTGAAAAGAGAATAGGATCGGCTAAAAAATCGTTGCGCAAATGGGAATACTTGGAGTATTAGAGTAATACTTTTCATAAGTGCCTGCCAAGGTCTATTTGAAAAAATGATTTTGAATTTGAATTACAGCGAATGCGAAATGCAGAACTCTGAACGCAGAACTCTAAAACTCTCTCCGTGGGATACAGGGTAAAGTAGCGGAGCGGAATGCTATATTTGTTTACAAATAATTCATGGCACAAGTCGTCAAACGCCATTGACGTAGTAAACAAGACGATGGTGTCGATGACGGTAACCAGCTGATGGAGTGGTCCATTTAGAAGTCCTTTTGCCCAGTTTTAATGATAAAATATTTTATAGTCTTCTTTTTTAATTTTTATACGATGCATTTGGTAAACAAGCGTCCGGGCCGTCTGATGGTGAGTGGTTACCGTAGCCATATGGACTCTTACAACACACGGGGCATTACTCACGCGTTAGCAATTCTTCCCCCCTCCCCAAAGAGCTCTGGCGACCTTACTCACGCGCAGGAATACAACATAAAGTTAAGTGTAAGGCGGAGGTACTTCCACAGTCGAGCTGCTCTTTGAGCGAATAAAAGCTATGCGCTACCTCTCTGGCACATTTGCAATTTGAAATTGCTCTATTGCACATAGCTTTCTCAAAGATTTTAAATAAGATTGGTTGAGGTATTTCTGTATTAGTTTTTCTATATCGCATTTTGCAGTATATTTATAAACGAGACCTATCAATTTCTTTAGTTAGAAAATTAATAGAAAATTATTTTATCGATAATGAGCTCGTGGTGTAGCATGATAAGCCGTTCTTAATCGATCGGCAAGTTAAGCTACTACTGTCGTGGTCGGTAACTGGATGGGTGACCGCCTAGTGGTATTTCAAATCGAGCGTTTCCGTACTTAGGAAGGCATGTAAAGCCGTTGGTCCCGGTTATCACTTAATTGTGATAGTCGTTTAGTTGGAGGCCTTCTAGGCGGCTTGAAAACTCCAACAGTAGGTTGACCACTAGCCTACCTCCACCGATCCGCAGTGGGCACGCGTGGTGGAGTATCTGGCCATTCCCTTTCACCCTGATTTGTGAAAGGAGGCCTGTGCAGTGGGACATTATCGGCTGATGATGATGATGATGATTAGGGTAAGAGCCCCGGTTTTGGCCAGTACCCCGGTTGTACCCACTTGCAATTTTGAAAGTCAATAAATAAGGCGTTAGAACCTGACGCGTCTATTGTCTATAATACGTAAAATCTTTTATGATGATCGCTTTTGACAAGCAATTGTAGCGGCGCGTAAGTGTATAGGAACTTTTTTGTGACACTGTAAAAGCAAAACTAATAATGTCCATTAATTTCTTAAGAGAAACCATTAGAGAACCTTGGTTATTAATCGATAAATATCTTACAATATTTTTTATTTGCCGTTGATTCTAATTGTAACATTCTAAATGTATGTATAGCAATTGTCTGACTGTAAATCCACCGATATATCTGTAAGCCTACCCGCGCACTAAGCAGTCAGGCTGCATGCGGTAGCCAGGCTGCGGCAGCCACTCGAACATATGACGTCGTATGGGAGCCCGCGCACTAAGCAGCCACAGGCTGCCGATGCCTGGCTGCCGCAACCTGGCTGCCTAGCGGGCGGGTAGATTTGGAAGCTGCTCGCGGTTTGCGCAAGGTACTCTATAATATTTTAACTCTATGGTTATAACTATGATACAATAATACAATTTAGCTCAATTTCATTAAGACTACCGAATGGTCGATCAGCGTGATTTCGAATGTACGGGAATATTACCAATTTTTCTTATTAACCCATTTTTAAATGATTTATCATCCTACTATTGGAATACAATTTTAATATTATAAATTATTTTAACGCGTAGTCGAGTATTTTTAATATCCACTATCGGGTATCCACTTACGGGCATCGAAAGCAAAAAGTTACAGCAAATACATTTCTACTGCCTTTATTAAACTTCTTATAATAATATGAGTAGTTTAAATATTTCTTAACCCTAACCTTGAAATTAAAGCTAGACACATATCTCACAAGTTGGTATGTCATTGATTTCGTCGAGACCCGATTGTATCAAGAGTTTTTTTTTTAAACACTAATATATTAAAAGTATATTTTCTCTTATCTCTTGTATTATCTCATGTGCAACCTCCTACAATTTATAACACACGAAAACCCTTATTTTTGTATCCAATAAGTTCATGTAGCTGATAGTTACTGCATTTCATGAAGCAAATATCCAGTTATATCTACTAACGAATAAGGAAAGCTAGGAATTAGAATCAAGCATTTGATGATATTTTTAATGATTTCACCGAGATCGGTATAACAAAAATATGTTTGGCCAATGATTTCAAACCTAAGGACAGGCCCACCGGAACATTTTGCAAAAAACTTCTTCATATAAGTAAATAAGATGTAACCTTGTATGTGCATATAATGCTCACATCATCATCATCATCAGCCTATAATGTCCCACTGCTGAGTACAGGCCTCCTTTCACAAATCAGGGTGAAGGAACTGTTCAGTGGACTGCAGACGACTGAGTCGCGTTGGCCCTAAACTGGCTTTTTAGGGCCAGCGGGTTGGTACCATTTCGTCGCGCGGTTGTCCTGGTCCTTACGCCAATGTGTCAATGTGTTTGGCCACATCTCTTTGTTTAATTTCTATGATTATGATGATATATGAGTTCTATGATATTATATGTACTTACTTTGTAAAACAAAACTTACCTACTTTGGAAAGAAATAGCCAATATAGTCAAATTGTTCAAAAAATATATATATTTTTTTTACCTTGCTGAGTTTCTTGCCTGCTCTTCTCAGTTGAAGGCCTACTTACGAACTGGTGGTATCTTCAGTAGTTTTGACCTTCATAAGTGCCCTACTGGGGCCTAAATTGGCCTTTGACTTTGACTTATTCTCCCTTAGGACCTCTTCCTCTCATCGCCGTCCAAGTCCAGTGATTTTATCCAGAACATCTTTTAGAATACCTTAAGTCGTTACATTTAACGCCATAATACAGTTCCGTCTTTACCATAAGGGCACCGGGGGCCCGTGCCTAGGGCCCTCCTCTAACGGGGGCCCCGAAAGGCCGATATATTCGCTTACACTAGGTACACAATGTTTTTTTTATATTTTAGGTAGATAGTAAGATTAACCGTAAACATTTCTAAATTAAAATGTCAATCGGTTTACCAGATTCTCTGGAGTGCGGAAAAGAGTTGTAACTATTAAACAGTTAAACATATTGCCATCAATTAGTAAAGCCAAGATTTTTTTTCTGATTTTACTAGCATTCAATTAAAATAAACTTAAATTCAATTTAAAATCATAGGAGAGATTATTCTTACGGGGCCCCAAATTATTGTGTGCTCAGAGGCTTGGCCTAAGACGGCCCTGCGATAATAGTGGTGACGAAGGTAGTGGGTTTGTATACTGCGATGAGTATGAAGTTACGGTGAATCATCACATAGGTACCACTGTGGTAGGTGTAGGTTACCTTGTACTGTTTGTGCCCAAATGGCGGAAAACCACTCTCAAATCTGTTGCCAAGTACCTATCTGCTGCACTTGAGTTTCCTTATGAGCTTTGAGTGCTTACCAATTTTAGCCACGTTGTCTTTATTCACAGTGGTAAGACCTAATTTTTGTTATAGATTTGGTACTCCCCAAGAATTTATCTGAAGACTATAGAAGTATCGAAGTGGTGGTATGCAGATAATGTATGGATCTCATCCAAAGGGCTGGGGGAGGGGTTTCAACGGGTACCTTAATAGGTACTAAGTATCCAATGACTGTTCGACCTTGCACCGAAAGTTAAAGCTAATGGTATAGGATTTCGAACCTACGACTCTCGCTTCAATTTTGTTGAACGATCATTAGATCATCAAATTAATGAAATAGGTAATAAACGTACAAGTATTCTAATTAAGAATTTACGAGTATCTAGACGGCTATTTGGGAACGCCGCGACCCACGCCTTCGTTGATAAGAGAGGGAGTAGAATCCAAATATATCTGAACTACGATTGACTGCGATATTGACTACCTACATTTTTTTTCTAATAGAACTAAAAATATACGGGGTGGTGGTTTTTTTTTTGCTTTTTGTCTGTCTGTCTGTTTGTTCCGGCTAATCTCTAAAATGGCTGGAACCTCAGAGTAGATAAAGGAACGATATTGACGGGACTTTCACACGTAGATATCTGCTGTGCAAGGTGTAACTTACACTACTTTTATTTTAGAAAAATAATTATATGGGGTTCTTAAGCGGGTGAAACCGCGGGGATCAGCTTGTTCTAGTATATAATCATGCCTAAACAAAAGATAAGTTATCTGTGTATGAGAAGATCTGTCATAACCCACACCTGCTACACATTGGCTGATTGGAGACAAGATAAGAAGTACGTCCCCATAAACATAGCTTCATTGGTTTGCCATAATTAATTTATAAAGTTAGAATTAAAGAAATCCTGAAGTAACCCTTTCTGTAGGTACCCCAGACAGTAATTAAGTTTCAGTAAACAAAGTTTCCTGGCCAAGACAAAAACAACAAAAATCTGCTATAGTACCTACTCAATATGCTATATGTACTACAGACTTACTAAAACACAGCATAGTGATATTAAAATAACTAAGACAGTTCAACTCGTCCGCTCAAATCAATATTACAAACTAAAGCGATTCTACGTTCAATAGATGTAAGCAAATTTCCAAGCGTCCCTTTCAACCTGTCCCATTTCCTATGTCTGCATAATAGATAAACGTATATACGTATGTAAATAAGTACCTACTCTACCAGCTATAGGTATATAGAGGGCCGATATATAGTTTAAAGCTATACTTAGGTATACATCGGCTTGACAATACTAGCCTCCCCATACCAGGATATTTTACTTTCTCTGGACGTGGCCCCTTAGGCGCGTCCTGAACGCCTCCCGGTGGGGGGCCTCCCTGGCCCCCTGGCCCCCCTCGGACCCACCTCACGCATAGTACACACCATACTGAGCGAACTAACTCTGCCAGCCTCTATAAACTCACATGTGTACATATATATTTATTTAAATACTCAATTTAGAGGAACCCAGCATCCACCTACGGCTATAGCTGCTTGTAGTTACGACTATGGCTTAAATCAATTTGGCGAGTAATTTTATTTGGATTAACTAATTTAATTTAAATGGACTTTGCATATTACGTTGGCCATTGTTAATGTTACTTAAGGCATAGTTTTGTGTGTTGTTCTGAATATGAAACAGTCCATTCATAACGATTGTTTATTTATTTATTTTTATTTATTTGGGATAACAAACAATTTTACAATAACGAATTACGTTCGGCTGCCGTTGAGGACGCAAAAAAAACCGAAGTTAAATTTATTTAATTATTTAATTATTAATAAAAATTACAATTTAAGAGTGCAAAAGCGTGACAATCGTTCGATGTAAGAACAAAGAGTGAATCAATGAATAAAGTTCCATTTTAGGTGACAGTAGATGACTCATGGTCGCCCGCCGTCCCCACGGTGTGATAATTCTTGGTAGATGGTTCGATGGGTGTTGCGAAAGAGCGCAACAGCGGCGGCGGCTTCCCGGTACGTGTTGCTAAGCGTCAGCGGTATTCATGGTGTAATACATCTTAACATCTCCCTCCACAAGATCAGCAACTATTTGGAGACTTTCGTTGAGAATAGTGCGGATAGAGACGTAGGATCTCTAGGGCTGCTATCTTTGACTTCTTTCATACTGGGTGATTCCATTCCATCCATTTTCTGGTTGGTATTAATATCATTTTGCGAATCAACATTATAATTGGCTTTCTGCTGATGTATAAATTTGCGACGAATAAGTACGACAATGATAACGATTACTGATGCACCGAGCAGCATATAGATAGGAATGGTTGTGTGGTAAATCGTATCTATACTCGCTGACTTCAGAGTCACTGGTTCTTGAAGGGCTATTTTAGAGTTGGTTGAGTGTAAGTGACTCAAATCGATAGTATTCAATTTCAAAATTCTCTTCACTGGTGTATTGTATGAATCTTCCTTATTAATCATTATATTCGAAATTTTCATAATCTGTCCCTTAACTTGATCGTGGTAGTTACTAACGGTGAATGCTGGAGTTTGAAGAGTGCATCCCTTAGGCATGATGGCTAGGTAGCTGCCTTGCAATATTCTGTATTGGTCTTGAGAACAGGTTAAGCGAGCTTTTGTTAAGTTAGGAAAGCTCAATACGTAGTGGCGTTCGTCTAACTGCTCCATAGCTTCAGAAGACAGGATTACTGAAGTAAATTGGCAGGATTCGTGGATATGTTGCTGAAGTATAAGGAGTTGAATGCAGTTTGATTGCTCCCCGTAGTGGCGGATTATGTTGTCCTCACAAAGGTGACCGTGGCTGTACTTCGGACATTCTGTCTCTATGTACAATAGACCTTTATCGTGGATTGCTACATATGGATAGGTAGGGATCAAGACTTTATTATCACGATTAGGGGCTAAGGATAATCTGTAAAGGATATAGTTAGTAGGATTGACAATTGGAAATTTAATTATCAAGATTATGTCATTGTCTTTATAATAATATCCTAATTTCAGTAGATCGAAATATTCTCTAAAACTAATGTCTAAAATTACCTCTCTATTATATAAATCTTTTAATCTATTTAACATTACCTTAAACGTATCATAATTAAGAGCCGAATGGTGAATACTTTTAGCTCTTATAAATGCTAATAGATTCTGTAACTTTATGAGCTCCCTAGACAAACTGTCTATGTCATCTCCTAATATTATAAGAGACTGAGCTAAGTGAAAATACTTAATCATATCTGTTTCATGTCTGGTATCACTATCTAATATGGAATCAATAATTTTCTCTATTCTTATTTGGTTGTCTACTATTCTGTCTGTGACATTCGAACTTTGCGAGACCCACTGCTTACTTAAACTCACTTGATGATTTATTTCAACAGCTAAATTATGTTCGTTTTGATTTAGAACTGCAATGGCATTGTCGTACTTTAATGCATCCGTATAGTCTAAATTGCCGGAAATACTTTTGATAACGGAACCGAGACCATCTATGAGACCTCTTTTTACCCGTTTTATTTCGAAAGATGCTAATTGCTCTGATACTTCATCTAATTTCGTTTCTAAATACTGAACGTGAGGAGCATAAAGTGACGATGTTTTATTATTTAATTGTGGTATCAAATCTCGTAATTGCTCTTTAACAGATTCTAATCTATTGCGCACGTTATCTAAATTGATCATTAAAATAAAGGAGTGGTAGTGTGATATAGCTCTGGTGGGACCCAGGTTGAAGGGGAGGATACCTGGTCCATCTTTAAGGCTTTCAAGTGTTATCTCGTCTGCTTGGGCCAGCTTCAGGGCTTGGGTCAGCGTCAGAACGAGCAGTATTTTCAGTGTCCTGCAACAAACGAGCACTGTTAGGTACCCGTTTTAGACGTGACTTAGGTACGGGTCCTCTTTTCTTTTTTGTATAAATGTGTATGGGTAAATCTGCTAATACTGTGTCGTGCGTATAGCGAGCTGCTAATTTTTGTCTATGGGCTAAGGGATTCCTAATATAGATTTGTTGGTCGGGTGTATATTCTTGCTCAAGTTCGCGATCCTTATTAATATTCTCTGTTATTTCAGTACGGCGATGAAGTGAGGCTTCATTAATAATTTCATATACTTTTGACATTCTCTTACGATGATCTTGAATATATTCTTGCATTAGGTGCTCTGTTATATTCATATCTAAAGGATCTCGAGGATCGAGATGGCCGGTTATTATATCGATCGGTCTGCATTTTGTGAAACTATGAATCGAGCTATTATAAGCTATAATAGCGTATGTCATAAGGTTGGTAACTGATTCATTTCGGTGTTCTAGTTTCAAGATACGCAAATGCTCCAATAAAGTGGAATGTAGGCGTTCTACCATTCCATTTTCATTAGGTGTATTTGGGCATGTTTTATGGTGGTGAATTTTATGCAATCTGGTAAATTCTAAAAATAGCTGATTTGTAAATTCGGGGCCATTATCAGTAACGTATCTTAGAGCCATACCGTGATGAGAAGAGAACTTTAATAGAGCCTGAACTACGCTTACGGCGGTGGCATCTCTCAGGAAATATGCTTGAGCATATTTTGAGAATGCATCTATAATAGTAAGATATTTATGAGTATCAACGCTAAGTAGATCCAAGTGCACGACTTCAAAAGGTTTTGTAGGTGGTGGTACAATTTGTAACCTTGGTCTTATTGGGTTACGGTCGTATTTAGCCTGGCCGCAAATAGTACATTCGTTAATGTACTTTGTAACGTGCTCTTTCATTTTAGGCCAGTAATACCGTCGTGATAAAGCTAAATAGCATTCGTTGATACCTCTATGGTTAGTCTTTCCTTCATGATAACTTTTGATAATTTCCTGCTGTTTTAAGTAATCTTTGACATTTTCGATTTCGACTTTACAGAGAACCAGATTCATAGCAGAATTTTTAAAATTACTTTGTATGACGGGTATGATGGAATACATTTCTAATGCGGGGTTAATTAATATTCCTGTCTTTACCTTAGGGTTAACATATTCTTTTATCGCGGCTATTACGTCTTGTTTCAGGTTTGATTTGGATATTTGAATGCAAGTTCTGGTATGCGATTCGAAAGGTTTAGATACATTAGGTCTACTTTTAATATCACCAACAACGTTAAATACGATTTGCCTGCTAAATCTATTAAGCGGATCATCAGTGATGGGCACTTCTAGGACAGGATTTTCCATATCACTATGAACGCTATTGGTGTTAGAGTTGGCACTCTCAGTTCTTTCTGAATCTGATTTGTCTGAGGTGTTAACTACGATTGAACTAGATTCTTCATTACATATTTCAATACGCGATAGGGCGTCGGCGTTGGTATTAATTTTCCCTGGTTTATAAATTACTGTATAATCATATTCACTGAGACGTAGTCTCCAACGAGTTAGACGGGAATTGGGTTCTTTGATGTTCATAACCCATTGCAAAGGACGATGGTCTGTCACGATCTTAAATTTTCTACCAAAGAGATACGGCCGAAAGTACTTCGTTGCCCACACGATGGCAAGTAATTCTTTTTCTATCGTGCTATAATTTATTTCGCTTGTGTTAAGTGTTCTCGACGCGTACGCTATTGGTTTATCGGATCCAATAGGACCTTGGGAAAGAACGGCTCCGATAGCTAGTTTCGAGGCGTCGGTCGTGAGTATAAATTCCTTTGTGAAATCCGGATATTGAAGGATAGGGTCATTGATAAGTAAGGTTTTGCACTTTTCAAAGCATTGGACATAATTCTGATCTGTAACAATTTTAGAACCTTTCTTTAAACATTGAGTTAAAGGCTTGGTTATTTTAGCAAAGTCTGGTATGAATTTCCTATAATAACCAAGTAATCCTAGGAATCGTTTAATTTCTGTAGAGGTTTTCGGTAAAGGATAGCTTTTAATTGCCGATATTTTATCGGGGTTAGGTTTTACACCGTCCTTGCTAATGACATGTCCAAGATATGCCGTCTCTAGCTTTAAGAATTCCGATTTGTCCATTTGAATTTTAAAATTGGACTCGCGCAACTTTTTGAAGACTTTTTCTAAATTAATCATATGCTCCTGAAGGGATGTACTGAATACTATTATGTCATCTAGGTAGACTAGACAAATAGTATTCTGAAGCTCTCTTAGCACGTTATCCATGACTCTCTGAAAAGTAGATGGACTGTTTTTGAGACCCATAGGCATGCGCAAAAATTCAAAATGGCCATGTTCTACGTTAAATGCAGTTTTCGGAATATCTTGGTGATTCATTTCCACTTGGTAAAAGCCACTAGCAAGGTCTAACGTTGTAAAATATTGACAATTACCTAACTTGTCTAGGACATCAGCTATATTGGGAATCGGGTATTTATCGTCGATGGTCTTTTCGTTAAGCTTTCGGAAGTCAACTACTATACGCCATTTCGTTTTTCCCGACGCGTCTGCTTTCTTAGCTACAACCCAAATAGGAGAACTCCATGCGGAATCTGAAGGCCTTATAATACCCTGTGATAGCATCTTACCAATCTGATCTTGTACCTCCTGCCTGTGAATATATGGATATCTGTAGCTTTTTGTATAAACCGGTAACTCATCTGTCGTTTTGATTGAATGTTTAATTTTATTTGTAAAGGTTAAGGGTTCACCATCTAAGTAGAAGACGTCCGCATATTGTGCGTATATGTATTAGTCAAGTAAGTAGGTACTATAATCAAAATAATGAAATTATTAAAATGTATAAATATGAAATTGAATTTAATGCATGTAGATATGTATTGTATGAATTAGTTATTGTATTTGTTAAATGAAATTAATTGTAATATTGGGAAATAAAGGCTTATTATTATTATTATTATTATTATTATAAGGGTTCACCATCTAAGTAGAAGACGTCCGCATATTGTGCGCAAAGTAATTCTAAGTTCGTACGTTCCTCAACGTTTAAATGGTTTGTACGGAGGCGCGAGAGTACTTCTTTTACGCGTTGCGGCTGTTTCTCGGAAGGTATATACTCGATATTATTAATTTCGGCAAAGACTGCTCGATCCATTGAGAATATGACGTCACTTCGACTTGGATTTGTAACCTCGACTACTCCCCTATTATTTGACACAGTAGTCAAGCACTCTCCTATGATGCAATTAGAAATAGTTTGTTCTTCTATAAACGCATCTCCGTCGTGGATGTTAATCGGAATCTTAAGTAGTTTCGAAGTGTTTGCCGGTATAATATCTTCATATAAGTTAGCGTTTCGTGAGTCATATACTTTGATCGGATTCGACGCGGTTTTAGTTGTAAGTATCTTATTTTTATAATCGATCACAGCCTCCCTATTATTTAATAAGTCCGTACCAATAAGTCCATCGAAATAATCGTGGAACTTGTAAACGTAAAATGTAGAGTCGTTAGAGTCGTTAAATTCGTTAAAGCTAGGCAACGTGATAGAGTAGTCATTTCTAGTTTTAGCATGAACGTTACATACTTCGAATGGATCGTAATTTAATGGAAAATTGCTAAAGTATTGTTCCACTACCGCAGGACTCAAGAACGATTGATTTGCTCCCGTATCTAGTAAAAGTTTCAAAGGTGGTGATGCAATTTGAATATACGGAAGTTGTCGTTGTGTTTGAAGATTTATTTCTATTTTAAGGTGTCGGATTTCGGGCTTTCCGTAAAATCCTGCTCAGTTTTTAAGTCTTCGATTACAACTTGAGATGTCTCCGGGGTATATTCTGTATATTCCTGAAGGGAATATTCATAAGGTTGATATTCTACATAGTCAGAGTTATCGAAGTAGGGTTCATAATAATCAGCGTATTCGGTGTATGTAGAGTCATTAGTACAGTCATTATAATTCATTTCCCTATTCTTAAGGTAGTTTGTAGGGGGTGGATTACCTGATTTTAGCCAACTGTGACCTCCGAGTGCTTGTGGCGTTGGTGGTAAATTCCGTGTAACATAATGGCTTACACCACTCATTGGACGTGGTTGGTTGCTGGCCTGCTGGTTAGGACGCGGTGCCATTTGAAAGTTATTATGTTGGGGATTATAATTGAATGGCACTGATTTAAAAATTTGTTGCGTGCGTGTTGGACCAAACTGACGAGGTTGGAAAAGATTTTGTCTCCATTGCGGTGCAGGTGGTGGTGCAAATTGAGGTCGCGAGGGGCCTGGCATACCGTAATTAAAAGGCCTAGGCGCGGGCAAGCTAAAAGGTTGGGTAGGCATTTTGTATGGGCTGACAAAATGATTAGGCACAGGCATAGTATTAATTAATTTCCTATCGGGTAATCGTTGGTTACGGTTTTGCAAGTATATGGTGTTATTTTCCTCGTGAACGAATTCTAGCGCCTTCTCGATAGTCTCAGGACGCATACAACGTATGCGCGAACCTAAGGGATCGTTTAACCCACGCACGTATGCTTGTAACGTCAATTTCCGATATAAGTCGCGTTTCGATTCTATGGTGGAGTCGACCGTATCATGCAGGCTAACATACGTCATAATCGTACTAAATAGATTTTGGCAACGCTCATAAAACTCTTGAGCCGTATTAGAGCCTTGTGATAAAATAGCCAAATCGTTATATAGAGCGGTCTCGTCTCGTTGATCGGCAAAGTTATTCACCAAAGCACTTCGAATGCCACTCCAGTCATTCGGAATTCCGTTTGAATTTATTAAGCGAGCAGCTGAGCCTATAACCTTATTAAGAATGCCATTGATAAGGGCACACTTACTCAGATCGCTACTACCCTCACTACAAAACTGCTGTACTAATTGGTCACATAATTTTAAAAACCTGGTTAAAACGTTTGGATTTCCATCAAAATCTGGTACTAACCTTAGGGCTTTATAGATGGTATCTAGTTCGGACATACTCGGTTCTTCTTCTATATTACCTAAACTTATATTTCTTTTACGATCTATAAAAATCTGTCTACTACTACTTACTATCTTAGGGTCCTTAGATTTTCTTAAATGAAAAATCTTGACTAATTTTATTAGTACGGGTTAAAGGCTAGGAAATGAGCAACCACTAAAAAGAATCTAGAGTACTCACATTTATATGTTTCGGTCCCTTTGCGTTATCGAAGTCCGGATATCTCTGGTGCAGCACGACGTGTAGATTCGGATGCTTCTTGACGCGGCTAGACGAGCCACACGGGCGGCTTTTCACGAATTTCAAGCAGATTTTCTATGCGAAACCGACCGCGAGCATCCTACCGACTGCGCCAATTACGTTCGGCTGCCGTTGAGGACGCAAAAAAAACCGAAGTTAAATTTATTTAATTATTTAATTATTAATAAAAATTACAATTTAAGAGTGCAAAAGCGTGACAATCGTTCGATGTAAGAACAAAGAGTGAATCAATGAATAAAGTTCCATTTTAGGTGACAGTAGATGACTCATGGTCGCCCGCCGTCCCCACGGTGTGATAATTCTTGGTAGATGGTTCGATGGGTGTTGCGAAAGAGCGCAACAGCGGCGGCGGCTTCCCGGTACGTGTTGCTAAGCGTCAGCGGTATTCATGGTGTAATACATCTTAACAAACGCATAAACAAAAAAACAGATAGTAAACAAAAGAGTAATTGTATAACCACCACCGTTATCCACGAAAATAAATTGAGAGAATAAATAAATAGATTGTGTTTTATGTATTGCTAATTATTGATAAATAAGGTGTAAATCAGTCTTGTAACACCCAGGTATTCAGATAGCCCCAGCCCTTTTTGTTTATATGGATATATTTTAAACCTAGGTTTTACTATACTTGACTTACACCTTATTTATTAATAAGGGGGAAGGAGTACAAAAAGTAACACCGTGTGTTTGATGATAGAATTGATCTGTTTAAAATGTCTGTCTAAAATCATACTAATCATATCATACTATTGAAGAGGTTAGTATACATTGATAACTGTCTTTCGTAATAAATCCGGTAAATTAAACATCGCGCAATGTATTGCGTCTTATTGCGATATTTTCACATTAGCGGCAGCAGAAATTCAAGGTCGAGAAGCGAGGTGTTTACGTAGATTATGAAAAACTGAAAATTATGTACAAAGCAACCAATTACTTCTCGAAATTAACAGTGAGTAATTCGTACTAATAAAAACAATGGTTAGCTGTACTAATAGACTACTTAGTTGGTAAATATATACGTATTTTAGCTATAGCTTATCAATCGAGTAATATACCCTAGCCTCCATATGAACAGTAAGCTGGCCATCTAAGGAGATAGACAGAAATCACTAATTCCAATTTCCTCCGCACATGGCTCACTTCTGCTTCATCTATGCGTAAGTTACCCCGTGCATGGATGACAATTATTGTAGTTAGAATAGGGTTTCGTTTTTCCCGACCTTTTTCCATTCCCGGAACCCAGGAATGAAAAAAAAGATTTCCCGGGAAACTGGAATGGGAACGGGGACTGCAATACCTTATAAAATTATAGTAATAGTAATTATTTAAGTTATATTCAAAATTCTAAAGATTTAAGAGCTTGTTTTTCACTTTTCTAGTTTTTGTTTTCTAGTTGTTGTTGTTTTACGCAGTCGGGTTTTTTGCTTCTTTTATTCTTTTTACACTACTAAGGTATTAAAGCATAGTACCTACAGCTCGCCAGATGGTAAGCGGTTACCGTAGCCTATTGACTATTGCAACGGCAGGGTATCACGCACGTGGCCAGCAAAACTCTACATGAAGAACCCCATGGCCTATCCAACTCTAACTACTATGGCTACATAGGGTTCATAGAATAAATGGATTTATTGGGCCGATTTGTTAGGTCGCCGACGACTAAGTACATACATTTCGTCACTTTCGTACTAAATACCATAATGATAAGCTAACTAAGATACCTACTTTCTTTGTGTATGGGTAAATTTCAAAATTAAATATTCGTTTATTCAAATTAGGCCCTAATAAGGCACTTACGAACGTTACAAATTGATTATAGTACCGGTTCGTAAGGCCTATTTGACTAAAATCTCTCCATGATAAATTTCAATTATGTGTGTTTTATTTTAATATAATTATCTGCACATTATTTACTAACTAATATTATAACTAATATAAGAATAAAAATATGTACAATTACGGGGCGTCAAAAAATTGTCACTGGGAAAAGTGCCCAGAAGGCTGGCAGCATTGCCACGTTGGATGGCAATGCTGATCCTTTGGCCGAAAAAAAGGCCAGCCCTCTGGTCTCGTAAAGAGTCGACCAACCGCTTGGCGATATCCCGAAATAATATGGTTCATGATAAATTGGTTTACGAATGCAGCTGTAGTTAAATCGTCGGCCTGATTATGGTCTCACTCACCCCCATAATATCTTTTAACTCTTATATTTGAAAGTTTCTGTCTTTAGTTTTATAATATGTGATCTCAGATTACAGAACAAAAGGTCCGTAATCTGTGTCTGTGATATTGAAAAAGTACGCACTCGGTATGACAATGCCACGTTGCGGGAAAACTGGGAACTAGTACTCTGTAGAGAGTACCTACTATTTCTACAGAATTATTATGAGTTACATGAAGAATATATAGGTGGCGCTTTATAACAGATTGTCTTGGGTAACCTTATGGTACGTCCATGCTATGCGAAGCGAGCACGAAGCGAGCCCCGAACGAACAGCATTCATTCGTTGCTCGCTATTTCAAGCGTGGACGTACTTAACGAACCTTCAACAAGCCTACAACGAGCGCGATGCGAATTCTTGTGTTCGTTCGTATGCACTGATAAGCTTGTGTTCGTGAAAAAATAGATAATCGGGCGGAGCCCAGTAGAGCACGCTACGAATGCTCGTTCGAGCCTCGCAAGCCCGTCCACGCTACGCGAATCGTGCTCGCAGTGTGCTCGTTCGTGACTCGGCTCGTGCTCGGTTCGCCAAGCATGGACGCATCATAAGAGAAATGCACATTACTTGGTAGATATAATCCCACCAAAAACATAAATGTGAAAATGGGAGCCAAGTTCAATATTATGATAATTATGGTGTAGTTGTCGACTTCACCGACAAAAAATCATCGAGCTCGTTGTACGCTCGTTGTAAGCTCGTTGTACGTCCACACTTGACATCGCGAGCAACGAACGAATCCTGTTAGTACGTGGCTCGGCTCGCGCTCGTTTCGCGTAGCATGGACGCACCGTTAGAATATCTTATTGCTAGGAATCCTTACCATGGTCAGGTCGGTTAGCCTTGCCTGCATCTCCCTTCGATGACCCGTGATCGACTGATTTCATATAGGTACTTAGGTACCTTATATTTAAAATAGATACATAGATAGATAGGTACCTTGCTATTTTATTAAATTATGTTTTATTAGTTATTTAGTTAATCATAATATTTGGATACAGGCACCACTCTGGAAATAATCCTGCCGGCGCAGTATATGCCGAAATAGCTGTCCCACGCGGCTTCACCCGAGTTCCTGGAATAAAAAGTAGCCTATCCTGCCCTTCTCCTTACCATAGGCTATCTAGTACGTGCATTTCATCGCGATCAGTTTACCGGTTTAGGCGTGAAAGAGTAACAGACTTAGGTACAGAGTTACTTAGGTAAGTAGGTATTGTTTGTATATTAATAGACGGAAATTGATTGTATATTAATGCTGCAGTATAACAGATTTCGATGAATTTGGCACAAATATAGACGAGCCAGTTAAACTATACACTGTGCCGCCAGACCTTCCTTATTTTCTAACGGACAAAATGTATAGAATTGAGTAGTGTTAGTAATACTTGTACGTTGTATTTATCTCCTATGAGGTAATACTTCAGACATGAAAACCTTGTACCACCTTTTATTACAAATAAAGATTTTGAATTTGAATACCTGCTAACTAGTCCCGTCGGCAAATTTACAGGTACCCGGCATACTTTTATTAAATTCAGTGAGCTGATTTTTATATTATGATAACTTTTCAGGGAACTATTTCAATACTTTTTGCCAGCAGTCAGCAGCCAGACTGATCGTAGCAGCCAAAGATCCCCTAAACACAATTAAAATGTCGCTGGAATATGAGCGCGAGGGAGTTATTATAATGCAAATAGCTAAGCCGATAATATGCATTTTGGATCCATAAAATAATGGGTGGACGACAGATATTACTAGGAGTGTAGATGGAAAATGAAACTATCGTCTGAGAGAAGAAAGATTTAATAAATAGATAATATAATCATTAATCTAAAACAGAGTATCAGATCTAGAAGGTCAATTTTTAAAGAAAATTATGTTAGGAATCACAAATTGACTACACAGAACAATAGCCAAGACAAAATGCATCAATGATTTTATCAGGTAGGTTTAATTTTTGGAGTCAAACATTTTAGTTCCAGTCTCAGTATAAGTATAAATCTTAAGTATAATAACTATGGTACAAATCTCATGAAGCAGGGTGCTATCATTCGAAAATGAACACCGTTTTATAGTTTTATACATAAAAAACTACTGCGCACGTGTGAAGTTATCCGTAATTGATTTGTATCAAACGCAGTATATTATGTTATTTTATGTATGAATATTGAACATTGGTCGTTCAATCAGACATACCTCTGATTAGCTACTACAATGGTATTCTCGTATATATTTTGGATGCAAAGAAGATTTTAAATGGAAACTATACGACCTTGATGTTGTAATGTGATTTATTCCCATGTATATAGAACCTATTTTACATAGGCATTTGAGAATAAAAGTCCTGTGATGGCACACTCTGTTGACCGCAAGCTGTTCGAGGTAATAGCACCCTGTAATTCACAGATTATACACTCTCAAGATACCATAAAACGTATCAAATGATAACTTTATGCTAAACATAGGTATTGATAGGTAGACAACCTTACACAAAAAAAAAAATGTGTTCCATACTCGTATCCATAGAATCGAAAGAGGACTCCATCTAAATGAATACGATCAGAACAGTTGTCATAACTGTTTCAATGGTATTTGAATAAGCAGAGTCCAAACCAAAAACGTCCTTAGCTTAATTTCTCTGTTCTTATGGGACATTTCTCGCACCATAGATTAATCAGTGACTATTCTAAATAGTAATAAATCATGAGGCTTAAGCATACATGGAAAGGAGCAAAAGTTTACTAACTTAGGTGTTAAAGAGATAGAGTCAAAGTAGGTATTGTAGGTACTTATAGACCGAGATCCCAGGCCCGCTAGACCTTCCGTATTTTCTGACGGACAAAATGTATAGAATTGAGTAGTGTTGGTACTTACTTCAAACGTATGAATACCTGCTAACTTGTCCCGTCAGCCAATTTACAGGTATACCAGGCATGAAGGTATGTTATGTACATTAGATCCGTACTTTTCTTAAATTCTGAGAGCTGAATTTTATACATGATACTCAGGGAACTATTTCAATACTTTTTGCGAGCGGCCACACCAATAGTAGCAGCCAATTATCCCTTAAACACGATTAAAACTTCGCTGGAGAATGAGCGCGAGGGCATTACAATGCAAAAAAGACTATATACATAATTTGCATTTTTGATCCATAGAATAATGGGTGGATGTCACATGATAGGTAAGTACTCAATACAAAAAAAAGCAACCACCTTAGGTATAAAGTTATTATTTTTAAACAATAGGTAACAATAGATGGTTTATTTTTGTAATTTAATGTATTTCTTAATGTAATGTATTTTCTTTCATGCCTGGTACCTGTAAATTGGCAGACGGGACAAGTTAGCAGGTATTCATACGTTTAAAGGAGGTACTTACTAACACTACTCATTTCTATACGTTTTGGCCGTCAGAAAATAAGTAATGTCTGGCGGCACTGGGATCTCCTACAAATTTAATACCGTCATCATGCGCCGACACATTAAAAGAACAATATCGGCGAAGCTTTTTAGATCAATTATAGTATTGTAAAAATTAGCACCCAATATAATGCTAGCAATAAACTAGTTAGGTGCCTCTAAAATCATCTAGGTTATTTCCTTTAAACTTGAACTTTAAATTGATTTTAGAATCATTAATTTAATCACAAAGGGCAAACTACTCGTCGTAGTTCAGTAGTCTACTGCTTAAAATAATGGAAGACAGTAAAATAATCAATTTGCGGTGTGACTTATGAGTAGGTGCCTACACATAAGTGAACGGCATGTGAACGGCATTTTTTATGGGATGTCGGGCATTCGTCTGGCGACTTAACTGAATCCTATCTAAATTTACTATAATGCCTATCTAAGGACCCCAGGCGATGTCAGGTGATCGCTAACATTAGGTTGATACAATATTTACGCATAATACGCTTATATTTTCGTGGGTGCTATAAGTACTATATAGACATAATGATAGTCACTCACTGAAATGTGTATCTTTTTAGTAGTGAATAAAGTTATATATTGTATAGCGCGTCTGCTCTGGGTGTGAGCTGACCCTTATTCATTTTTTATGCCACTACGGTGGCCCGCCTGATGTACGCGGTCATCACCTACAGACGTTTACAACTCTAAGGGAATCACTCGCGCATTGCTTATCGTCTCATCGTAACCTTCTTGAAGAGAGGTTTTCCTATACGCCACTATCGCGTGCTAATCGTATGGCAGAATTTAATGCCACGAATGTACAGTCCACTCCATTCCAGTTTCACGTCATTGTATGACAGTGACAGAAAGGTGATCATTATAGTACTACAAACTTACCTGGCCCGGTGGCCAAAAGAGGAACTAACGCCAGTTTGAAATGTCAATCTGCCTGCCATTCCCCATTGGTTGTTTTCTTCACCATAACATGAGAAAGGTGCGATAACAGCACCTTTCTCACCGAGTCAGATAAGTTTGTGGGACTGTAAATATATGACCACTTAGTAAGAATAGATATTGGAATATGATTTAGGTAAGTCATAAGTCGCTTATAATACAATGCTAAATGCGAATATTTGCTTCGGATTAATTTCCTGATTTTACCATGACACAGTACAGGTACTAGCAACGTTGTGGTTTATTGGAAACACATGAGCAAATATATCGGTATGAAATCAACTACCCTCATCTCTAATAAATTTACAGAATGCTACATCTAGCTGTTATTAATCAATCACCTCACACCTTACAGACTGGACACAAAACCGATAATGGGATCAATTGCAGTGTCGCAATCTATTGAAAAATATGCATTGTGGTACCTAACGTATCTTTGACGGACGTGTATTGCCAGTTTCACATATATTTACTAAAAAGCGTAAATTGAAACAGACAAAGTCTTAATTCTAAGTAGTAAGTGAACGTTTACAGTAAAGTATCCGTATATGTATATTATTTAGACACGCATTGTTGTATATGAAACATGCTAGTGTAAAATGAAGAGAAATATGATTAAGTCCAACATCATCGAATAATTTTCACATAGATTTCATAAAATCTGAATGAACATCTAACAAACTGTACATAAGTTAAAATTATATATTAAAAATATCGATATCTCTTCTATAATTTCGTTAATCTATATTTCGAATTCAAGACATTTAGATTTTATTGCGGATTAGGTACTATTCTTTGTGTTCGACCCTTAGAAGCATTTTACTTATCGATATGTTACACATTGAATATAATTTAATATTATTTTTATAGCTAGACATTGTCCTTAGTCTTGATATTCTAATACATGGGAAACGGGCGCGATTGTGACTAATTCGAGATGGCCATAGAGGCGTCATAGACTCAACACAAGGTAATGATCGCGCCGTGCAGAAGTGTTATGTTTCAAACAGCTCAATCGGTCTCAGGTTTAGACAATCTTTAGATTCAAGCAAAGTAATGCGTCAATCTAACATTTGAAATTAATTTTATATTTCATGTTTGAATAAAATTCATTGTTAATGAAAGAAATTAATATATTGTTGTTAATAAATTATGAATGTGTCAATAAAGGCTGTGTATATTAATTGTGCAAAAATCGAATTACTTGTACATTTGATTCAATATATCCAAAACTAGCAGAAGCGAAATAAAAAATAAACAATTAATTAAAAAAATATAATAATAAAATTGCGAATTCATCCATAATACATCAGTAAAAAGTCATTAAGTAAAATAAACAAAAAAAACATGATAAAACAAAGAATATAGCGTGCTTATAATATATTATTAGTAATTACTCAAAAAAAGCTTAGTGAAAACAATTATATGCCACAAAAAATATATTTTAGTAATATAGAATAAATGTGTTGGCATATTAAACTGTGAGATTACACACAAAAACAGTAATTCTAATTTCACATTACATAGGTATAATAATCATAAGTGTCAAAATAACCACCACGTTTATGTAATTTGAGAAAGATGGGAATAGTCGCACTAGATAAATTAAAAATATTAATAATATCCGACATCACAAAACATAAATTGAGCAGATTATTGTTTTACCTTGAACTTGTTTTACGGATATCAAAAAAATGTTAAAAATAATACTAGCTGTATTATTATTTTATAATCAATTAAATACGGAAGACTTAATGTTTTATTATCAATTCTTGTCAGTCAGTCGATATGCAAAGAGATTTTGGCTTCATAAGAATGTATGGATGTGAATTTTCCATACAACACTAAATTCAATACGTTACTGTTTCTCTACACTGTTATCTATAAAACAAAGACATGGACAAGTGAATCTACTTTATTCAAAATTAATTCAGTCACCAATTCAAATAATTTAAACTTTTAGATTAGAGATTCCGATAAGATCATATTAGTTTGTGACAAACTGCTTACACCGAGATAGAAAAGAATAGTGAACGAATTAAAATCGCTATGGGAGTGCGACCACCCATCATAGCTATGTACCATCAAATTACATCACATAATACACACAAACAAACATTTGTGAGGTTCACTGCGCTACGTAAGCGATGTCATATGAGTGCAAGTACATACAAATCGTAAAACCAATAGGTATCTTGTACATTAAGCAAATAGTGCCAATAATTTTACACAATATAATGGTTATATCGAATAAAAAACATAAATACAAATTTAAAAGTAGATTAAAATAACTTATACAACAACTACATTTAGATCAAACCGTATAATTGATGGGGTGCTGAAATTATTGAAAAAGCTTTCGGGTGTTATTAACATACTATGTTTAATGCGCGATAAGGCGGGTTGCACAAATAACTCATATTAGAGTTACCAGGGAAAAAAAACGATGCAATCATCGCTTAGACCCATTCAGATGGCCGATTCACGTAACAAAACTTGGTTGGCGTCGTAGCGACATCATATAAACTGTTTCGTGAAATATTTCGTAAGATAAACTTCGATAGGACCTCTTTTCAAATGAAGAAGATATTACGTAAAACAAAACACAGTTTAATTGATGATGTCGCTACGACACTGATTGCAAAGGAATTGCGCGGTCAACGTTCAATAATAATGGTATAAGCAAAGCGACTATAGGGCTATTATAATAGGGTATATTTTATCGCGCATTAAAACACCAATTCTTACATTTGCATGCTGTGGTATACGTGTGCACGGGACAAATTTTTCATTAAAACATATTCAATCAGTCATGCGATCAATACTAGGGCCCGGAGGACGATTTAAATACAGAAAGACGATTGATTAAAATCTACACGCTTTTCAATTCAGATATTTGTACATCGAAACTTTAATATGAACATTTATGTATGACGACAACCTTTATTTCTATTTCTGGATGTAGTCCCTGAATCTAGACAGTAGCTTAATGCTCCAGAAACACCGCGAATAATATTAAATTATTTGAACCTGAACCAATTAAATTTTACACTACTAACATTTAAAAAAAACCTTACAAATCTTTTTATTTAATTCAATAATAATACTTAGGCTGACTCAGGACTTAATTTTTCTTCATTCAATTAAAACTAAACCTTAATAATATCAGCTACGCAAATAGATCAGCATAAATATGTTAATATATAAATTAATATTAATTGTATATATGCTATTTGTCTGTCGTTTGTTGCGTAATTGTCTTCATAAATTGTGCTATTCAAGATGCTGTCTTTTCAATGCTAGCGTATAATTCAAGTAAATTAAAACGGATTTATACATGATCTCGATGAAAATATATATTATCGGACTAGGTATATGGTATAGTGCTTCCAGATATTTAGGGCTAGCAGTGAGAAAACAGCAGCGCTACATCACATATATAACTGCCGCCTGCAGTGGTGTCAATATCTGTACAGAAACCTCACTGTTCACAATCGCTTCAAAGCAAAAGCGAACTTGTTAATAGTGAGCTACGTTTTAAAATGGCACTGTACATATTGAAATACAATCCATCTATTCCTTTGTTGATGACGTCATTTGGAAGATTCTATTGTGGTATTGTATACTAATAATAATATTTAAAAAAATTGCATTCGGGAGCGTAATACGACTACGAATACTACGATGTTCAGGCTTCTTCTATCGAATAAGGCTATGTATTTATTAATTATAATTAAAGGTATCATATATCGAAAGACACAAGTAGGTACACCTTCAAAATATATAAGATTATCTAATGGTCGCATTTTGATCTATTCATAAAGTGCTAAGTGATTCCTAAAATCTGAGATTAATAACTTCGAAGTGATTTAGAATATTAGTATCGATGTTCATTTAGAGACACGTTTTGTAGATAACAATGAGGTGAAATATATTCAGCATAAGGATAGAAGCGGACAGTGACGGGGGAGCACGAACAGCTTCGCATTAGGACCCCATTATCAACTTTAACTCGCGACCATAATGGGCTCGCGAACAATTTAATATATCTATTCGCTGATAGATAATATTCATTATTTAATACTATATATTGCCTGATCGACCAATTATATATTTCGGTATATTGACTAAAGCATACCATTGGTCGGAAAAATTACCTTTTAATAATGGCACTTATTCAAGCAAAAATTTACATGCAAGTGCTGCCCTCTGGTAACCGACGTCACTGTCACGCCTTGTCAAGCCATAAATCGATAGTGGGCAAAAAGAGTGTATATTGACCTAACTAGTAACATTGGAAAAAATCTTTAAACACTATACACATTACAATCACTAATTCCTTTGTCTTGATGTCTGGCTGCCCTCGGTGGCGGGTAAACTGCATATAGGTAATTATCGGAACACGCCGCTATGTTCAAATAAATAAGTTTAACTTTAGCGTCGGTTAAGTTTAAGTTATACAATTATTCAATCATGGTACATTGATATAGGGCTACAATATATGTATTTATATAATTATCTTACATATTTTATATAACTAGGTAATATAATTATATTGTATATAAATGAAGTTCACAATTAATTTTACGTTTTGTACGACAAATATATCATTTCTCTACGTAAAATCTTTGTACACACGGCTACAGATCAAACTATACATTTCTAGTATAAGCTGACCTCCCATAGTACCGAAATCCTATACAATGCGAGACCAGCTTATACAGGATATGTATAGCTTGATCTGTAGCCGTAAATGTGGTGTTTCAGGTTGTTGGATGAATATTTGCTAAGCGCTTTCATGGATTCTGTAATTTTATAATAACAAATACACAAGTAATTATAAGTGGACACATAACACTGTAAAATATATGTAAAAAAAATATAATTACTTTTGGAACTTACAGATCTTTTTTTATCAATTCGCAGTTTTTATTTGAACGAGGCGGGTGGCTATTGGATATTACGTGCGAGCTAAGTCTACTATCTTCATATTACATTTCTAGCGGTATGTCTATTACTAGTAAGATTCGTTGTTTGAATCGGTTATGGGAAATGGCAGTCTGATTATTCACATATGTTTGTAACAGAAATAAATAAGAATCGCGGGCGTGTTACCGTTGGCAAACAGCCAAGCAGCGAGACAAACATTCAAACGGATCGTATCATGTGTAACAACGCTTTACGCCGCTCTAGCTCTTACAAGCATGGTAATAAGGGTGATATTTTACAATAGGTTTAGGTATAGACGTGTGGATTGACCGAGGGGTTCACAATGCTGTTCGAACTTCTATGAAAATTAATATTTAAGGTATCACTGTGATTGCGGATCGCATTGCAGGAGTCGCACTATGGATGGGTCGCTTTTGGCGCCCTCTATGAATTCCTCCAGGGATAATTTCCCGTCTTTGTTCCTGTCCATCTGTCGGAATATTTTGTCGGTTCGTTTCTCCGGCGTGGACTCGTCCTCTGGCATCTTCATCACGGATCCGACCATCTTGTAAATTGCCTAGAACAGTCAAATAATAACCAATGGTTAGGAATAATCAACGAGTAATATTCACAAATTGATTTACTATGTTTGGAAAGAAATACTGGCAATCAATTATATTTCATTATCTATAGAAAAACACATGGGTTTTTTTTTGTTCCATTGACATAATTTTAAATACCTAAGGATATTCAGGCCAATCTATTTACGTTTCTGGGCTCAACGGTTTTTTAAATAAACCGTTCCTACGGAAAAAATGAACACAAGCTACATACAGTGACAATTTCCAACATCTCCTGCCGCGATATGTATCCGTTGCCGTCGAGGTCGTACATCGAGAAGGCCCACTTGAGCTTCTGCTCAAGCTTGCCGCGCGATGTCACGCTCAGGGCGCACAAGAACTCCCGGAAGTCTATCGTCCCGTCGCCATTTGCATCGAACGTTCGGAACACATGCTCTGCGAACTGAAATTTAAAACAAAAGCTTGAAGCCACCCACTTGCATCAAAATAACTCCTTCATTTTACGAAATTAAAAGTATGCTGTAAAAGTAGACGATCATTCAAACCGACAATTTGGGTTGCTAAACAAAATATTTATCATTAAATTCTAATTTGTAATAATAAGTATATAAACCGGCTATCACTTAATTGTGATAGTTGGAGGGCTCATAAGCGGCATGAAAACCCCAACAGTAGGTTTACCACTAGCCACCGATCCGTGGGCATGCGTGGAGTATCTGCCCATTCTCTTTCACCTAATTTTTTTAAAGGAGGCTCGTCCTTTGCAATGGGACTTTAAAGCCTGATGATGATAATGATGAAGTATAAATTATGCGTATAAGTATAAAAAGCGCCGGTGAAATTGGTGGCGCGGCTTTGGCAAGATGCCGCTTGCTGGCGTCACGTAGCCGCGCTGTTATACTGTGCGAAGACCTTTAGCCAAGGACACTGATTGGTCGGTACTGTTATTTATCAGTGCAAAAGCACTTACTAATTGTGTGATTTACATCAAATTGAGCTTTATTTTTTTAGTAGTATGGTAGCTATAGCTATGTATGATTGATATACATACAATTTGATACTCCTCAAAAAATGATTAACTGGTGTATTATCAGTAGATCTCTTTACTTACCTTGCTTGCATCTCCATAGGGAAAGAAATTTCCATATATTTTCTTAAATTCTTCTACGGAAAGATGGCCACTGGGGCAATCTTTTAAAAATCCTTTGTACCATTCTTGTATTTCTGCATCTGTAATATTTTTATATTTGTCATTATTACAAGCTTTACGTGTCTAGGGTTTATATGTAACGGCTGGTTTTCTAAACAACTACATATTCGACTTTAATTTTGGTATGGTTGAAGAACATAGGCACTTGGTAATTTTTTTTTTTTTTTTTTTTTTTTTTTTATAAGTACCACTTAGGTGGCAAACAAGCATACGGCCCGCCTGATGGTAAGCGGTTAACGTAGCCTATGGACGCTTGCAACACTAGGGGTATCACGCGCGCGTTGCCGACCCTGCAGAAATCTCTTCACACCCCTTTTGAAGAACCCCATGCTGTACTCCATTGGGAAAACCACGGCATTTTAAATAATTCCCTAGTTATTATATTATAAATCTGAAATAGGGGATTACGAGTGCGTATAAAGCAAAATAACATCTTAGAATTGAAATTTACCCAAGTAAATAATATTTAAATGAAAAAATATTTTTATATGGGTATTTTCATTATATACACAATCGATAGAAAAAAATCACAAAGCTACCTCTAATATTAATTAATTTTCGTTTTTATTCGTTTATGGTTTATCTAATTAAGACAAAAATTCTCTAACGTATGACTTAGGGCTGGTACTAACGATTTTTAAAATATTCTATACTTTACGAGTTATTTAGATTAGAAGCGTTTAGTTCATTTTTGTTCCGCAAAACACGCTATCTCCGTCTCATGCCACGCGAATATTACACATGAGTTTGTTTCATCTGACATTGCCATATTTTTCTGGCTTTATGCGCGCTCGAACGTTGGGCTACTACGGCAAGTTCGGTGTCATATAAATTGCGCCAAGTCAAAAAACCCGAAATCCTTTTAGTAATTTGATGTGATAACAAAAAATGACCGTCCCCTCGAAGTTTAACATCCGAAAACAATAAAATTCAGTTTTCAGAATACATATATTAAATTATTTAGAAAAGTTTAAGTATTACTGTACGGAATCTTTCATGCGTAAGTTCAACGCGTACTTTTCAAAAGAGATGATAAAAGATGAATTTACGTACCTGAAAATTCAGTGTTCTGCTTGAGGTCCTCAAGAACCTCCGGCTTTAGTTTGCTATTTTGTTTACCCATGACTGTTTATCCTTGCGTCGAAGAGAAGGACGTAATATATTAAACACAACCTGCTCGTCTTCAGTAAATCAATTCTTGTGCCCTAAAAATGATTGAAATTGAACAAATAACTGATTGTATTGTAATAAAACAATCAATAATAACCGCCACAAAATTAAAACTTATTTATTTAAGATATATATATAGGGCGACTGGTAATTAGTAAACGATACTTAAACATATGATTGTACTCATGATAACAAACATGTTTCACAAAGAAACTTTTTTTTTTTAATTTACTTTGTTCTTGATGCCATAATATTTTGTACGTTTTTTTTTTTTTTATTATGTATAGGCCTGTGTTTGACCACAATCTCACCATGGTAAGTGATGATGTGGCCGAAGGTGGTAAGCACACAAAGCCTAGAAGGAACTGGCTCTCAAGTGCACCTGTCGGAACACACCGACAGGTGCTTGGCGACAGATTTTCAACTTGAGGGTGGTAGCCAGCCAGTTGGGTACTACAAAGTACCCTACCACCGTGCTATGGTTTCCTCACGATGTTTTCCTTCACCGAAAGCTCAAGCTCATTGTAGGATTCGAACCCGGGACCTTCGTCTCGGTATCCGACGTCACTACCACTGAGCTATCATCGCCTTAAAACATCGCCAAAAAAACGTAACAAGAAAAAGAATACAGCATCAGCTTTTATTTAATTTAGTTATTTATTTCTATTTGTTTCTTTGTGAAAGTTGTTTGTAATCATAATTACAATCCTGTGTCTAAGTATCGTTTACTAATTACCAGACAACCTATATTATCGTTGGTTAAAATAACGAAACTCATGTTGATAAAGAATTATATTTGTGGCAGTTATTAAAAAAACAAATTCTAAGAGAATTACATAATCTTCAAATGCCATACTCATAAATGATAGAAGATTCCGTTCATTTGTTGTTTCTAAAACCATCTTATTTATAATACTGTAATTCTGCAGCAACCCAATTGGTTTGCCGAAAAACTTATTTAATACTTTTATTTTGTCTTGAATGATTTGAAAACCTATTTGGTTCATTGTGAATACTCTTCGTCAATATCAAAATCTTAATTTTAAAGGGGTGGGTATGAATTGATGAAACAAAAGCGAAAAGAAATTACTAAAAGGTACACACGGCTACGTAATTAAAAAAAACCTATAGTATACTAAACTAATTTATTATCAGTTTCGTTTTCCAAATCAACAGAAATCTCAATGTCAATTCGATATAATTTATTTGTATTTGTGCAAACTTTCCTTAGGGTTCGTTATATACAATTTTAATTAATGTAGATGTATACAACCGAAGAGCGCGCGCCATGTGTACCATAATGAGGCAAATAATCTCGAACGTGTTTTCATAATTTTTATATTATACATGAATAGGCAGAATGTGAATAATTAAAAATATGTATTCTTAGAAATACAATAGAAACTTAATGGGACACTGTGGGTATTTTCCATCTATTACATGTGCCTATTGAGTAATTCTAAATGCCGACCCCCGGTACAATTATTAAGGTATGATACACTTAAAATACACCGAGTTTTTTTGTTCGTTTCCATCTGTAAATAACGAGTACATTATGCTGTGTAAATACTTTTAGAAAACCTTTATTCAGACTTGGAGATTCATGAAAAAAGCGGGGTCTACACGAGCAAACATGTTCTTCCATTTTATATCCTTTCACTCGAATACCACGTTATAGGCACGACTATATCATATAAAAGTCATTTGTGTGGACCCCGCTTATGTATAATATTACATCGTTGAAATAGGTACAGTTTTGACAAGATAACATAATTTAGAGATCACAAAAAATACATTCAGTTTCACTTAAGAATAGTAGCTGTAAAAACGTTGTGCTTAAACTAAATGCATTAAATTGTGTTGAATCCGAGGGACCGCGAGTGGTTATTACATCTAAAAAACTGTTGCCTATTGCATCTAGACTTACTATGTTAAAATATATCCTAGACTATTACATACGCATAATAAATGAATTGTGCTTCGAAGCTCACCAAAATTTAAATACTACTAATTAATCGCTACAACGTAATTGATCGGTAAAGGTGACTACTCTGTTAAACATTACCAAAAACAATAATACTTAAAAAAAAAAACAGTTGACTCGCAATTCCTGTTTTTTTTTTTATTTTATATGACGCGAGTCCCGTCTGCGAGCCAATAGGTTAAGTAAATAATTTTTTTTATCAATTGCATAACAAAATTTTGGGCGTCTCTAATTCAAAAGGTACTCAATGTATACTAGACTGTTTATTGTATTAATTTGATTTGATGCACTTGTATAACAAGATAAGCATATTAAAAACAGAGTAGTACCTTCATTGGGCTACTTGGTGTTACATTTGAGACCAAGATTTATCAGTTCAAAAACGAGCCTGACCAGAAAATTCTTAATAATCAGATATAAAATTTCAAAAAAAGCTATTTTATAATCGCCATTGGCGTTCTCACTCCGTCATATTTTTGGCTTACTTTTTTTTGGTCAAGCGTTACAAAATGCGCATATATGACGTTCTTAAGTTACATCGTGTTGCCCTTATCCAAACCTTCCTAAAACTGCATGGCACATATCTAACAAATATATTATCTAAGCATGAAAAATAACAAAATAATACTTACAATCTAATGCATGACAAATAAATCTTAATCGAAGCGAAACATATGTATGAACATGTCTTAAAATTAAGGGAATCAAAGACACAAAAAATATTTCAAAGTTCGTTATACTACCCATACGTCTACAAAAGAGAGTTTAATATTAGAGTATCATAATTAGTTCTATCATATTTGTGTGCTGTTGAAGTGCTTAATATCGCGTATATAGGACAAGCTTATGAAGATCGAGTCGAGACGTTTTTAGTTAGTGCTAAACAACTAGAAAACACTAAATAGGCTCAGAGCCCGTAAACTTTTTTAATAGCAACTGGCGCATAGGCCTGGGTCGCGCCACTTATAACTGTCAACAAATAAAACAATACAGTAATTGACTAAGATTATGAAATTTCATTTCTCAGATTCGGAGATATGTATGTTTGCAAGCATTCTTTATATTATTTTGTGTTGCAATATAAAATTTTGGAGCGCCAATTTTGACGGTTTTTTTTATTCCAATGTTGTGATATGTTACCAGACACCCTGTCTGCGAAGCTATATGACTATCATGAGTTTTTCTTCTCCTACGCTCACTTAATTCAGTCGATACATTTCAAACACATTCGATAAAGATTTGATGCAGGAAAAATAAGGAACTATACAATGTAGATACAATGTCTTTAGAAAACGATTAGTCAAAGCGATTGTACACTAAAATACTTAATTAAAAACTATATGGTAACGCGTAAGTATAATACATGGAATGTCTCAATAAATTATAAGAGGTTAGTTTTCAGTGCAATGAAGTATAAATTAACTGCCAGTAACCTGTTTAAAATAAGGATAATTTATTGATTTCTTAAATTAAACTAACTAGCAATTTACTTTACAGCTAACATTTGTGCAGTTAAAATAGTGTGCGTTCTTTCTCTTAACACTGCCAGCACTATGTACCTACATTCTACGATACTTTAACACATATCTAGGTTATAAGCCGTCACTAGAATTGTCGTCTCGCTACAAAAATTTCGTTTCATATTTATTAAAGAATGCACTGAAAACCTTACGTCGAAACCTAAACTGCTTAAATTAAAAAAATATGGTAAAAAAATATCGCGACCCTTTTACATATGGCCAGTGACTATGCATAACAAAACGATAATGACGTAGTTTTAACAATTAGAGCTAACAAATGTACATTATAAATAATATAGGACTAGGGTAGACTAAAATTTGGTTCTCATGACATTTGGCCACTTCTATTGCTGAATGACCCACTAAAATAAAACTATAGATAGAAGCAGAAAGAAAAGTAAACGAAACTCGATCAGTAAACTATCTACACAGAGACTAGAAGGCACAGTAGTGGGGGAAATTATGTGAGAGATCTAAAGAACTAAAGAAGAATTCAAGATAAGATGTAAGAAAAGTTCAGTTGTCGCTCAAGAGAAACTATACCAACAAGGTTGAAAGAAACAGAAAAAAGCTCGTTAAAGGCTATCAGTTTTGAACCGAGCCGAATGATACGTACAATATATATAAATATAATAAATAACACCGATTATGAAACAACATCGACACCACAGAGATGTATAAGGAAAAACTTGGTAATAGTGTATAACATACGGTTATTCACTTACATAATTTCAATTTGAACAGAAGTGATCAGATCGTCGAACAGGTCGCATGCTCGGAACCCATTAGGTGACTGTGACAATGTAGTTAGTGCATTATTGCTCGCGTTCAGTTTAAACAATCTGACCGTTTCTGTCGCTACACTAGAATTTGCCTTAATAATAGATTTTTTGATTGACATCGGTTAATACTGCGCAGTATTACAGTAAAACTCTGCCGGACAGAATAGAATTTTGAACGAGACAGACTCGATTGTTCGCGGACAATTCGAGTTTAGTCTATAGACATGTTCGGACGAGTGGGGAAATCCGACAGCGAAATAGAATTTTTAATATACCTTATCGTTCATACATTTATCAATAGGAATGGACATTTTTAATACTCGAAAATTCATTGACGTTAAGTTCGTTACATCAATTTGCTTAATTAGTTTTTTAAACATGCCGACCAATACCCGCGCCAGAGTATATTGAGAAGCGCAGCTCGCGGCCGCTTCAGATACCGCAATACGTCGGGTCTATATATAAGGATATACCGCCTTCGTTTCTGTATTTAGAGTTGTAATTTCGGTCGGGAAGCTAAGAGCGTGCATCAAACACGCAGATGCAATCGTTCGATAGGTACCGTATTTACTCTGGTTGCAATAATGACATTTTGGCGAAGACGGTGATTCAATTTTAGAGCGGAGCGGATGTTTGTTGAACAAATGCAGGCCGACGCGAGCCGATCGCTGCGCACGAGGACGTGTCGCGCGACTGTTGACGCAAACAAACACACACGACAGCAACGCAATATTATCATCCAACATCATAACACTGCACTTCCTATGATAAGTCTACCAACCAAAAAACTAACCATTTATTTAAACCTCGACTGTGTAAAGCTCAAACAATATAACTGTTCATTAAAAATAGTCGGGTATTCACGGGTATTTAAAAAAGCAAGCACGTATTTGAAAAATAATACAGATACGATCGAGCGGAGTATGAGGAACGTTCGATCGGAACTCGGAATAGAACGATGTTATGTTTGAGTTTGAAGTGCTGTCGTGTGATAAAACGCCGTCGGATTGTCGTGGGGTCGATGGGGTGTAACCGGACCGTGGGGGTTGAGTGTACAGGGTACGCGTTTAAGGCGCGAGCATTTTGGACAGCTCCTCATCTTGCAGGCATCCCTTAAGGAACTCGTCCTGCGTGAGCTGGCCGTCGTTGTTCTCGTCCATCTTGGCAAAGATGTTCTTTGCGCGCTCCTCGGCAGAGTCAGCTGGCCGGTTACTTGAGCATGCTCCCAGCATATCATAGATCGCCTGGAATTTAGGTTTAGAATATTAGTGTTACATTTTAAAGCCAAACATAGATCGGGACAATAAACGAGCCACTGGCCTCTAGCGAGGTCAACCGACTTCCTATAGGATGGTTCGATATTATGATCATAGAGGTAGAATATTAATAGATCGACTTTACTAGAGTACGGTCCGTGAGCACCGGTACGGTCCAAATGCCTAGAAACGAAGTACCCGTACATAGTTTGAACGACTAAAATATATATAATGAATGCCAATTTCTCGTATTTATCGATACTTTTACTGAGAACAAATAACAAGGAATCCATATCGACATTTTGTCTGACTGTAAATCAACTAATGTACGATATCTGTGAATGCATCTATATGGAAACTGCTCAAGCTTCGTACAAGATAATGTAATTAACGCTATCACTCTATAATATTCTGACTCTATGGTATCAGTGTCTGTGTACAGCTCGAACGCAAATTAAATAATCGTTTAAACACAAACCTAACTAATGGGTAATGCACTCGCATTCGGGACTGTAATTACATGATTTTGCCAATAAGCCTCCGGCGAGGTAGGTTGGTTTGTTTTACAGCCAGTATTAGAATTTTTGAAAGGCCGAAAATAATAAATGTCCACGTTCGCTGTTAACTCTATCACTCTATAATATTCTAGCTCTATGGTTATATACACCTGTATATTCAACTAGCTGCCCGGCGCGACTTCGTTCGCGTGGTGCTACCCTACCCTACCCCACTCTACCCTACCCCACTCTACCCTACCCCACTCTACCCTACCCCACGCTACCCTACCCTACCGTACCCTACCCTACCCTGACAGCAAAATCCCCATTAACAAAATGATCCGCCATTTATTGAATACATTTGTTACAAAATCGGTCAAGCGGTTCTTCATTTATTGAATACATTTGTTACAAAAAATTTGATAAATGAAGAACCGCTTGACCGATTTTGTGCAAACTTCACATAAACCATCTACTAAATAGTCCGAACAAAGCCTAAACATTTGGTTTGGATAGGTGAGCCCGTTCTTGAGTTATAAAATTACAACGAAAAGTGGCATTTATTTTTATATATATAGATAGAAGATAAACACAGAAAATAAATCTAAAGTCAACAATTACGTAGGGCCAGTGTGTAAGCCGTCCGGCCGAAGCAACGTCACCTCACATGCGGTAGGTAACCCCTAACGATCGTACAAAGTAAGCCGATAAAATAAACTTTGCACGAGTAACCACGAGCGCCGCGAGGACATCGCCAGGCGCCGGTAATTCCGTTAAACGTTAAGGACATTTAATCTATAAAATCTGGTCCGTAAAACGAGGCTCCATTATTTTATCTAGCCTTTATTATGTTGCTTTAATATATATTATTAAATAACGCTACTTTAATAAAAAATAACCGGGAATTATGAGATATGTGATATAATCCGTTTTAATTTTAAAAGGGGTATTTTATGCTGAACTTTTCACATTTAATAATTCAATATACACGTCGCAATTTTATAGTAGATTATGTACCAAGGGGATAAAGCAGTGTTTTACGTCACGGGCGGCATATTGAACCCAGAGCGTAACGTGGTACTCTTACGAACGGGGGTTATGTAGAGTCCTGAGTGAAGCGAAGGATTCAAGTCGCCCAAGACGAAGACAGGCTTTATCTTCGAGGTGAATTCTACTTTTTATACCCTCTGCGAGACAACCGTCTTTTGTTTCACATACTTTACAATAGAATCGCGCCTTTCTTCTGTTTGGCAACCAAGACCAAATTAGGGCATATTTCTGCCAGTGTCGAGTTATATTATAGTTTCCAGCCACAATAAATCACTTCACATTATAGTCCTCAGTCAGTCAACGTCCATAAAAGTCATGTTTTACTACAATGGTGGTCATTTCTCTTCACGGACTTTTGGAGACAACTTGAAAAGTCACGATACACATAATTCATTTCATTTCACTTCACTGGTGCACATGGATGATCTTTATTGGGTAAAATACCCCCGAAAATACGCAATAAAACTCAAAATACACGAATTTAAGAAAATAAAAATGAAAACGCAACGTCACTCTGCAAGTTCCCGCCAAAGAGTCTCGCCTTTTTTCTTTTTCATTTGTATTCTAATCGTGGTGGCCTGTTCAATTTGCGATCAATTTATATTTATGTTCGTCAACTGCAACTAAAACCTATGAATTGAGTACTCTTTGGTCGAGCTGTACTATTATAGGAAGATATTAAATTTAACTCCAACGAATCTTCGATTAAATAAGTTTAACAGTAAAACATTATGTTCTTCCATGCCATGTCTGCTAGTATGAAATTAATTATAATCCTTTATATCTGGCACCTTAATAAATAATAATAAATAAATAAATATCCTGGGACATTTCTCACACACGGTCATCTGATCCCAAACTAAGCAGAGCTTGTACTATGGAAACCAGATAACTGATATAATACATATACATACTTTTTGTTTGTAAATACATACTTAATATACATAATTACACCCAGACTCAGGACATACAGACATGTTCATGCACACAAATGCATGTCCTGTGTGGGAATCGAACCCACGACCTGCGGCGCGTAAGGTGAACCTTAACCAACTGCGCCAACTGGCCCGTCAAACCTTACGTCACGTCATGTAATTAATATCTAAAGGTTATTATTAGGCGTTACGGGGCGTGTTACACAGCGAGCGTTCGTGAAGTCATAACGGGCGGAAACAAAGCGCTCGCAACGAGCGTATCATACAGATTTTAGCACACCGCACAGCGGTGCGGGCGCGCTTAACAATTATGCTCGCTGCGAATTCGGCCCCGTAACACTGTACAGTACCCACCTTTACGTCACGTCACGTCATGTAATTATTATCGAAGATGTTTAACTCTTTGTCAATTAATGTGGTAACGATTAAAGTTTTTGGCTGAATAATAAACCCTAACACCTTTATTATACGTGAGATGGTTTAAAGCAAATCTATCAAAACCCAGGTATTAAAGTTTTTAAACTCACGAGCCTCGACCATCGAAGAAAGGTTCCTTGCTTATCGGTTTTCTACAGGATATATTTTGGAGTGTGCGCAGGAATTGTTCAACTTAATTCCACCATACCCATTTTTACACCGAACCACAAGTAGGCATGGAAATTATTGCTACTTTAAAGGAATTCTCATTTGATGATATTATTATTTTTTATAGTATGATTTCACTAGCGATATATGATTTGCAATGATTTGTAACCTACGTCATCGATGCTGATCGACGGTATTTTTCATTGGAAAACAAAATCATGTGCGAGTATCGCACGCAAGTGTCAAATTGTCACTGATGCAAATTATATAATACTTTCGTACCAAAAAAATATTTTTCTATCCTGCTACATAACATGCTAAAGAAGTTAACACTTTATGTCACTTGATTTAAGGTTTATTTTTGAATACTCTTAAAAGCTAATCAATGATAAAGTTTTTTTTATTTTTTATTTGTTCATGACCTTGGATACAAAGTCCTTCAGTCGCATAAATTTTATTTATATTCTTAAATATTCTTTATAACATGTAACAGGCTATGTCATGGACGGTAGCAGATGTGACATATGAAAACAGAATCATATTCTTTATCACCTGCTACTTGTGATTTATGCCATGCCTAACCACAAGACGCCGGGAAAATTTTCACCCGTACGTTGTTGACATACCGAAAATACGGACACAGCGTTTTGCATCCTCATTTATAATGCGGACAACAAGGGAGTGGAACTTGCTTCCGGCATCTGTGTTTCCTGACGCTTACAATCTAGGAACTTTCAAGGCCAGAGTGAATAGGTTTCTTCTGGGTAAGCGTGTTTCATCTTAGGCTTCGTCATCGCCCCTTATGGGCGGGTCAGTGGCCAAACGCAAGCCCATTTAATTAAAAAAAAAAAGTCACTTTCTCACGTCATATAACAAAAAGACTTCACAACCGCAAACCCCTATTTTTTAGGTAAAATTTTGAAATACCCTTCCTTAGTCGACGATCGTCGAGACGCCTTGGTCAAGAGATTTCTGAATAGTCAAGCATGTCAGCGGGCGGCACCGTTATACCAACAGAAGACATCTATGGATTGTCTTATCCATGTCTTATCATTTAGTACTGTCGACAAATAGTGCTGTGGTATGGAGTCGATATTAGACTGACAGCCACTCCATCTCGGTTATGCTATTTTTACAATTCACGGGGCACGAGTATTTTTTGTCCCTATATTGGCGCGCGGGACTCCTTGCTCTGTTTTATAAGGAACCAGTGTGAAATTTTGGAAACGGTATGGGCTCTGCGCTGATGAATAAGTCACTCGTAACAAGTCTTATAAATAGAAAAAGTTTGGTACTCAAATAATGACGTCACACCAACCTGGACTATTTTCGTCATCTCCTGGATGTCAATCACACCGTTGCCATCGACATCGTACATGCGGAAAGCCCACTTCAGTTTCTCTTCAGGAGTTCCACTTGATGTAACGTGTATCGCTTGCAAAAATTCCTACAACAAATAATTCTCTGTCGCAATAATTTCCCCTATGCCTTGTCTCAAAGTCTTAGGAGACTTCAGAACAACGCGTGAAACCAACATTATCACATAACAAATATCAAAGTACTACAGTTAAAGCTCGCCACAGCAAAAAGGCACTCTTTTCTAACATTTCGCAATTGCAACAGAAGTACAATTCAGATGTAAATGTTGAAACATTCGCCGCGTTAATTTAATAATTAGGTGACAAACAGTTGCTGGAAATCAAAGACGAACTATGTCTCGTTTGTGACACGGTGTCGGTAAAGGCACTGTGGGAAAACTTTACGCGCGCAGTGGCGCTGTGCGCTTTACGAAGTAGAAACTCCAGTCGCGGTTGGAGATTGAATATTTTACACAACAATTTTAGTATCACTTTATTTATTCCTTACCGTCACTGAGTCACAATAAATCGCAAGTCGCAATCGCAGGGATTAATACTAGTTTATACCGGGTTTATGCTCGTTACCTTGAAGTCAATGTATCCGTTCTTGTCCATGTCGAATGTACGGAACACATGGTCGCAGAACTCGACCGCATTGCCAGAGGGGAAAAACATCTTGTACATGTCGACGAATTTCGCTGGTGTCAATCTACCGTTAGGGCAATCTTGCTGTAAAGGGGATAAAAAAAGAATAAGTAAGTACTTTATTTATCATCATATTGCGTGACAGAACTGAATTACGACCTCGTAGACAAACACTTGACAAATCACACAGCTAAAGTATTAATTTGCTTAGAAAGAAAAAAGCGATCTAGCTTAAATCTTTTTCACTCTATTTTGTCAAGTTTATTTTAAATAGAAACATGTCTTAAACCCTCTCACTTTTAAAGCTATAGCAGTTTCATTAGCTTGATTAAGAGTCTTGCTTAATCCAGTTTTAAATAAAACTTTTAACAAGCACTTGATGTTTATTTTTCCTGAAATAGTTTGTTTAATAGTCTAGATTCCAAATATAACTAAACCGCATACCTAACCTTTGGCATTACTTCAAAATCAAAGTAAACAATCAAGTGAATTACAGTAGAAACCAAAAACCACTTTAAACTAGAATAAAAATCCTATAGAGAGGGCGTGGGACAAACATCTGTCTGAAGAATGCTCTGGTCCGAAGACTTCAAGCTTTCACTTTGATATTTTCATCAATGACTTTATTTATTTGCTATCTAATGATACATGGTCACTCGAAGCAGTGCCACAATGTGTCACCGATCCTTTAGAAACCTTTTCTCGCTTTTTTGGAAAAGCACGAAACGAAATACCTCGGAGGGTAGATCACAACCCGAACTTATGCGGAGAAAAAAAATCTCAGAATTTATTAAAACAATAACAACAAACAGAGTTTATTAAAACAGGTTTTCCCAATGGAGTACAGCATGGGGTTCTTCAAAAGGGGTGTGAAGAGATTTCTGCAGGGTCGGCAACGCGCGCGTGATACCCCTGGTGTTGCAAGCGTCCATAGGCTACGGTAACCGCTTACCATCAGGCGGGCCGTATGCTTGTTTGCCACCTTAGTGGTATAAAAAAAAAAAAAAAAAAAAAAGGTTTTAATAAACTCCATTCTGATGTTAAACGGTGTGATTGTAAAAAGATTACATTACCAGTTGATTGAATACGAAGATAAATAAATAAATTGTCTCTACTCACGTGATATTTATTTTTTCATGTAGTGATCAATAATGGAAGGTCTCATTTGAGCTAAGAACCTCGCGAGCAAAGGTAATATATTAAGATTAAACCCAAAGCTCACGCTAAAAGCCCTTTTCAGAACGACCGTAATTTATCTACATATTTTTCTATAAAAAAGAAGGTCCAATTAAAGTATGAACCTATTCAGAATAGAACTATGGTTCGGTTCCTTCGTAATATTTTCGTAAAAGTAAGCTAGCAGTTTTTTTAATAAATCTAATAATCTTGTGTGAAATAATAGATTCCGGCTGGGAAAACATCAAATTCGAAACTATTTACCTAAATAAATGCTAACATACTATTTCATATATGGTAGAAGTACATCTATACCCTATAGAGAGCATTGTAAGAGAATACCTATCAATTAGTCGACACAACTGACTACCTAAAGGGATATATACCTGACGGACAAGGCACTGTAATAAGCGAGACAAAGCGGGTTCTAACTAAATGTAGCTATTAGAGGGCATGAAGTCTACGCACGGGGTCAGGTTATGGCCACTCTATTATTATAGGTTACGGCAAGCTTCATTAGTTTAGCCCCGGAGGCGCAATGCCAATCAATGTGTGCCCGTGAGTCTATACATGTAACATTTAGAGCCTCGGGCAGCGTTAACTTTACGCATCCCGGCGCGACGGCGCGTCTGAAATATCGACAGGCTTTGTAGCGATTTGCCAATTTTAACATAGACCGTTGTTTTTTAAGGGACATCGTTTACTACCTCCGAACAGCCTTACAAAAACGATGAGCAACTGAGTAACCTTATCTAATTACCAAAGTTAGTCTTAATACTGTTAACTTTAATGTTCTAATTACCTTAAAGCCCTTGTACCACTCCTTGATAGTGGTCTCATCGTATGATGTGTGAGTTTTGAGGAAGTCCATGTCCTCCTTGGTGAGTTTGTCTTTACTGACGAAGCAACCCATTTTGTCTTCTGTAACAAAGAAACAGTTCGTTTTGGATAACTTGCGTAGTTTTGGTATTGGTAGAAATATTGTCGTGTTGGGACAGCTCACACAAATTCAAAATTGGTAGGCAAAGCCTGTATTATATAAACCAGATCATTTAAGTTCGATGTAGCAGTCAAGGTATCTAACTACGCCAAACAGTCGATTCAATTAATGTTACATACACCGAGAGTTGTCAGATGATAATTTGAGAAAGGGAGGGCTGACGGATATAAAGGAGGGATTTCTTTAAAAAACAGAGACATTCATAATGGAACAATCTATATATATAAAAATGAATTCCTATTTCCGTTCACGCCATCATGCGTGAACGGTTGGACCGATTTCGCTAATTCTTTTTTCTTTTGTGTTTGTTTTTGTCAGGAGAAGGTTCTTATGAAAGAAAAAAAATAGAAAGTAGGGTGGGGTAGGTTAGGTAGGGTAAGGTAGGGTACGGTAGGTTAGGATATAGGTTAGTAGGACACCACGCGAACGAAGTCGCGCCGGGCAGCTAGTTTGTATATATAAATTACTTCAGTTTAGTCATAATTTATAGCTGAGCTGCCAATTTTTGCAAAAGTTTTTGGTTCTTCGACTAATAAACAATCATGAAAATCTTCACATGTCATTTGAGCGGGTATGACAACACGTGCCGCCGGCCGATACGCACGCCCGTCTCACCTTTGGCGAGACCCATGCATGGCGCACGCACGGCATTTGCAGCACGCATTATCGACTACAGCAAAGGGTAGGCATACGGTAGGTTAAGGAGGACGGAAGGACAAAATGTGGAAAAGGAAGTCATGTCCTTCTTTTGGATACCATCTGGCAATCCTAATTACACCGGACGTGGATCGAATTAAAAAACGTCACTCGTTATTTGTATACGATACTGTACAGTCTATACTTTTTTTAATTCAAATGTGTGACGTCCAGGCTGGCATTCCATGGTATAGTAAGGGGCACGAGTGGTGAGCACAGATTGATACCTGCGCAGTAGTTAATTTTTCGGTCTGTTTGGCGGAATGAAAAAGGGGGAGCGCCGAGTTGCACGCGATTGGTTTGTCAGTCGATGCTCGTCGTCTATTGGATTCTTGCGTGTCATTTGGCTACTGTGATTTGGCCAAAAGTATACATGCGCGAGATTGCCCACACTACTGCCTATCTGTGCTCACCATTCGTGCCTCATACTGGAGTAAATGGAAACCGTTGCCTTTGGACGCCGCAGCAGGGAGATTGCAACTTTCAGAACCTATCGCTAGCCGGGCCTTAATACACTACGACGTTTCCTCACGACGTTTTCCTTCTTTATTAGCTTGAATCCTTTGTTCAAGTTTTTAATCAATTCCTACCCGTATGTAAGTTCATAAACGAAGGCTTTTTCCATAACTATAGTTTCAAAATTAGTAACCGATAATAACACTAGACTGGTTGTCGATTAAACAGCAATGGTGGATCAAAATCATCGTTAATAATAGACCGAGACAAAAGATTCAAAACAAAGCCATTGGGATTTAGTAAAGTACCTATATTGTTTTAAATCTAAAGCTCGTTATTGCATCAAATTGAACCGTAAATTCAGCCTGGGCTGCAAAGCGAACACGAAACAAATGATCAAAATGAGAACACAACTGAATAATAATAAGTTGGAGTAAGGACAGAAATCGATCGGCCGTTAAATGACAACAATTTGCAGAATAACAATTTAAGTGAGATGTAAACGAGGAGAGTGAGCAGTCTTAGTTTCGCCAGTCAACGTAAGAATAACTTCTCACTGCGTTCTCTATTAATAAACCGTTGCACATTATGAAACGCAAATAAAAGGGTACCTCATCTCATTTATTCTCATACAAATCTTTCTTCATATATTTTTTTTTTTTACTGTGTATAGGCCTGTGTTTGACCACAATCTCACTATGGTAAGTGATGATGTGGTCGAAGGTAGTAAGCACACAAAGCCTAGAAGGAACTGGCTCTCAAGTGCAGCTGACGGAACACACCGATAGGTGCTTGGCGACAGATTTTCAACTTGAGGGTGGTAGCCTGCCAAACGGGTACTACAAAGTACCCTACCACCGTGCTATGGTTTCCTCACGATGTTTTCCTTCACCGAAAGCTCTAGCTCATTGTAGGATTCGAACCCGGGACCTTCGTCTCGGTATCCGACGTCACTACCACTGAGCTATCATCGCCTCAAAATTAAAGCACCCACCAACATTACGACTGATACATTTGAATTAAATGCGTTTTCAACAAATGAGTACTGTTCATTAAGCAATGCCGTTGTAATTACCATATAAATGTATTTAAAATAACCTCGTTCATCTGGAAATCCGTGCATGTTCCGAAAATTCTGTACAATTTTACATACATTACCCACCGTATTTTTCAGTAACGTTTAGCAACCATATTTTTCAGTACTTTTTATAATTTGGAAGTTAAAACCACAGTAGTTGAAAAAAAATATAATTTAGACTTATCCGGTAAATCCTTCACATACGTTGTATACTAAAGACACAAGAGAAAACATTTTAAATTAATTAATCTGTAACACGTAACGAAAATGTATTGAACCTGTCGTTGACTTGTCTTTACCGTGTTTATTGTCAGTTGGTAAAGGATGGTATTTGATGCGACAGCAGAGCCTAGGGCGTGGAAATGTCATGGACATAGCGCCAATAAAGATAAAACGTGCCGCGTATCATCCCGCGCCTTCGACCTCTCCCTGACGCCCACCTCTTCAGAGACGCTATATTTTATTCAATAACAGTTATTTGAAAAAAAACTTGAAATTAAATATCGTGCAATAGTGAACAGAAGGAATGCGTCGGTACTCCCAAAGGGTTTCATATTGGCAGACATTTTCATGAAAAATATAAAAGTAATAATAAAATACCCACTCGGAAATATATAATAAATAGACTTACCCCATTACTCACAAAACGTTATTTAACTAATATACCGTTTAAAGGGTCACGTAAATAACGTCACTCTATTGTCATTGTCAAATGATATTACCATTTAATCAGTATATTAGTTAAATAGCGCTTTATGAGTAAGGGGGTTATATTTTTGCTTTGGGGCCATCGATTCGTAGTAATTTTGTAAAATGTTTTGTGTTTGTCGTACTATTCGCTGTTATTGTCTAAATAACAGCGAATAGTACCTACGTCAGATGAAACATAAACTTACAGGAATCGATTGTATTTTTTTCAATACCGCCACAAATATTATGCGAAGAGAAGTAGTAGGCGTTAAAGAAATACATAAACATGTACGAACATTAGTGCGCATGTTTGCGCACGAATAGTATTCATTTATTTACAGAGGGCAATGTTAATGGTTTCAAATTGCTTTATCGTGTGATTCGTGTGGTCTACTAAGTGGGTGACTGCGGGACGTTGAAACAGCTGTCTACTTGATGCACCCGATTTACTTTGTCCGAATACACACATCATTGTCTAGGGATAAATTAGACCCCATTGTTTACATAGAAACACCAATAAAATGAGGTATGATATTTTTAAAAATACATTTTTATAAAACAAGATAAGCTGGATTTACTAAAGAGAAAAGTTCTGTGCTAAAGCTATTAAAAAAACTACTTAATTAAATCGAGTGAAAATTAATAATCTGTTAAGCACTCACAATGTAAAACGCATTTGCAAGAACTATTAATTAAGTCAATGCTTAAATTGTATAAAATAGGTACCTAGCTTATAATATATTATTCTTGTCTCCCTCATCTCAAATGCTATTGCAGGGCGCCAGACGAACCAATTTGCATTAAAATTTAATTTTCAGGAAATGGGAAGCGGAACTCCTTAGTCATTAAATTGCCACCTCAGAATTACACGGAATTTGTAAATTCACTAACATCGTTCTTTCCTCTTTTACCCCATATTCATATGTCTGTGCTTTTACCTTTTTTAATTCAAATCTAGAAGTATTGATATATGTTATTAAAACCTTATTTAAATTGTAGGTTTTCTTATGTGCATCATTACTTCGATTGAAATTAGTAATTCTCTTATCGTGACTAAATGTTTTTTTCGTACGGGCAAAATGCCTAGAAACGAAGTGTGCGTACAGTAGTACCCAACTTATATGGCGTTCCGATGTACCTGCGCAGAAGTTACATTTCAAAGCGCGGGAAATGCTATTGGTCGGCAGCTGCCACCCCATGTGTGCGGAGGGGCGTGACTTGCGAGTGAGACGGAACTAACAGCTGCAGTGTATTATGAACCTTATTTATATTAGTGATTTAAGGTTGATTGTAAGTTGTAAACATTCTTTTGTTAATCTTCGGGCCATACTTTATATTCTGTGCGAACGAAGATCCACGACGCGCCTTATCAGTTGGGTACTACTGTACATAGATTGAACGACTAAAATACGTATGTATAATGAATGCCAATTTATCGTTTTTTATCGATACTTTTACCTAGAACAAATGACAAGTAATCCTCCATATCGACAGTTTGTCTGACTGTAAATCAACTAGTGTATGATATATCTGTGAATGCATCTATATAGAAACTGCTCACGCTTCGCACAAGGTAATGTAGTTCACGCTATCACTATATAATATTCTAACTCTATGGTAATCAGTGCATGTGTACAGCTCGAACGCAAATTGAATAATCGTTTAAACACAAACCTAACTAATGGATTATGCACAATTACTGGCATTCGGGACTGAAATTTGCCAATTAAGCCTCCGCAGAGGTAGGTTGGTTTGTTTTACAGCCAGTAATTAGAATTTTTTAAAGGCCGAAAAGAATAAATGTCCCCTTTCGCAGCCGACCGCAGGCAGCAGCAGCAGACGACGTGTCGTTGAGACACTACTTCTTTCTCTTTCATACCTATAAGAAGGCGACGTATCGTTAGCAACGGAAGGTATTTAATAGTAATAAATACATAGAAACCAGTTGTGTCGCAACGACACGTGTTGCCGCGTCGTCTGCTGCAGCTGCATGCGATCGGCTGCGAAAGGGGACATTTATTAATTTCGGCCTTTCAAAAATTCTAATATTGGCTGTAAAAACAAATCAACGGGTAGGTATATATCAATAGGTAGGTAGGCGAGGTAATAACGCTACTGTGTATCCTTTGCTAGTATTTATTTTTTAAGTGCTAGAGTGTTTGGATGGACATCCGTTCAATATTAATTTATTCATTTGAAAGTATATTTGTTAGCATTTTGAGAATAATGACAGCAGTTGAAGAGGCTGTATGGGTCGAGCCTTTGCCTGTCATGTGAAAAGAGAAGGTAGGCGGGACGACTGAGGACAATAAAAAAGAGAAGTTAATTGAAAGATTGAAATACATGAATTAAGATAATGGAATGTGGAGATATATATAGTTAAAAGGCAATTATTCAAGTACAGACAGAAATATGCGCTTTACGAGAAGCCAGAAGAGGTTATACAAGTATCAGCGCCTGGATTAACACTGGAATGATCTGATGAGTGGTCTGGGATGGCTAAAAGGGGAGGTGGAGGCCATAAGGGGGAAACCCCAAATAACCAGCTTGGATATAAGCTAGAGAAGCTTTCGTATTTGAGGATGTTACCCACAGATTACAGAATACCTTTTGTTCTGTAATCTGCGTGCGTGAGTGCTAGTAATTGATTGATGATATGAATGGTTGTGGTTGCTGTGGCCTACGCGTAATCTACTAGTACTACCATAGGCTATCTACATGTCAAATTTCATGTTGATCCGTTGAGTAGTTGGTAACAAACAATATTCATAGCAGCAAGAAGTTACCTAGAAAGATAGAACTTTTTAACATGATCCCTCTCAGGCGCCCTCTTTATTGAAACCGGCAATGCAGTCCAGAGGCGAACCGCTTGGACGGTAAATGATTAATCATACAAGGAGCTGTCATGTACGGTGTTTTCAAAATAAGATTTTCTGATGACCTGAGTGACTGAAGGAAATCAAATCAAACGATAGCGCGGGGCGGAGGGATAAACAATATTGTATAAAGAAGAGAAAGTATATGAGTATTTAGAGATATATCTAGAAGAAAGGCTAAAAACTACAATAATATTTTTTTATCAAAATATTGTGCATTCAATATTGATGTCACCTCTGGGATGGATCTGCCAAATACCAGCTGAAGGCCCTTGAATCAATAGACCGTCGTGCTAGGAGACTAGTCGGCGATGTTTCGATAACTGAGGCGAAATTAACGAGGCTTGAACATCGGCGTAAGGTTTCGTGTTTGTCGGTCTTCTATAGGATATATTTTGGAGAGTGTGCTACAGAATTGTTCAATCTATTTCCTTCATCCCCATTTCTCCACCGAAACACAAGACACCGGGAGAATTTCCAGCCATACGTTGTCGACATCCCGCGTACCCGGACTCAACGCTTCGCTTCATCGTTTCTTATACTAACAGCAAAGGAGTGGAACTCTCTTCCGGGATCTGTGTTTCCCGACACCTACAACCTAGACGTATTCAAAGCCAGAGTGAATAGGGTTTTCTGGGTAAGCGTGCTACATCCTCGGCATCGTCTTAACTCCTCATGGGGTCAGTCGAAGGTCAAACGTAAGCCCATTTTACATAAAAAAAAAAAAAAAACATTCTTCTTTATTTTAATAATTAGTTTCTCTATAGATACATGAAAATGATCTATGACCTTAGCGCGCGAGTCCGCACGCCGTGGAAATTCAATAGTCAAATGAAATGACCTCGACAAAGTAAAATTAATTTATGCCGCCCTAAAAACACCAAAAGCGAGTTCCGTTAAGATTAATTGGCACACTCAAATTAAATTCCCTACGATTGGCCTGAACTATCAGAAAGAAAAAAAATATGATAACTATACCTACTGTATGCACACATATTGAAGTATATTCAGGCCATAATGAAGGAGTTTTTGTTAGTTCTAAAATTGCAACGTCATCGAAATATCCATCACTCATGGTATATTTAGACATCAACGTTGTGGTGTTGTGGGGAGACTAAATTGACCTGCACGGATTCCTATCCTTAATCATGATAATTCAAAAGCTTAAAGTTCATACTGAATCCGTGTCGTACTTTAGTACTGGCCAACTAGTTCAAACTTTCAAGTTGAATATCGTGTTGTGCTTTTAATCTTGTAAAATAGCTCAATTTTGTAGTTTAAGTAACTTGGAACAAAAACATTTATAAGGCAAGTCGAACTTTGGCACTTTCATTGTATTCCTGAAGGTTTGAGACTTAGATTACAGAATAAAAGGCAGATGGAGCGCGCGGAACACGAAAGTGAAGCTACCTCTTATTCTGTAATCTGTGTTTTGAGAATATATTTTTGCGCTATGTAACTTGGCGAAGTAATTAGACTCTACCTACTGCTGAGAGGCGACTTCATGGGTGGTGAAGCATTCGAGACGCAAGTTTTGCTCGATTGACGCTCTGCAGGAGGATAGGATGGCTGCATGAAATTTGAAAAATTGGTCTTTACATATCTATTGCTGTCGCGCTGTGCCCGAGCTATCCCGCCCGAGGGCGATAGAGACAACTACAGCTTGGACCGATTATACCTATTTAAATTAAACGAAATCGCTATTAAGTAATCCCCGGTTTTCTCCTCCAAAACTGGTAACTTAATAATGGTAAGGTTTTGTGATTTTAGAAGGCTCCTACTTCTTATAATAATGAAATTATGGAGAAAAACACAACCAAGGGACATACAGTGGTCAATATAGATTGCATGGTAAAATAATAATTGCTCTAGTGTTATTATCCAGAGAGGAAACTGAGGATTACGTTTGTATGGAACAAACGCCACCAGCATTTCCTCTTAAATAATCAACGTTTAGTACAACAAGATTTTGCTCCTACGACACCATCAAAGAAATTAACCTTGATAGCTACAGTATAGATAGTAGGTATATAGAATGTAAGTAATGAGGGAAGTTTAGCAAGCTATAGGAACATCGTAAATTCCGCCCTGTCTAGTTGGTAACGGATGAAATCTCAGAAGGCGAAGCCAAATTGAATTAGGGTCGCACGTTTTAGCTTGACCAGTCTCCTAGACTTAGATAGTGTAGTGCATTATTTTAAAGCAAGTACATTGTACCTACATCCACTCAGATGAGAGCGGTTGGCCGCAGTTACGTCACAAAAACTGTTTCGGGAATGGCTATTCTGAGAAGTTTCCGAACGCTTTGAGAAAAAATAGCCTCTGATTTACGTGCATTCAACAGCCGATACGCGAAAATAGTTTTACGATAAAACCGAAGGTAAGATCACTTGTTTCACTCAATGCCGATGGATCGGGCGGGCTCGAGCGGGCGCGGGTGGCACGTGCCGTCGCATACAGAAACGGTTATTTGCATCGGAAATTGGACAGACGCGTTCGATAACAATGAGATTGGCATAAATTGACTTATAGTCACTTGTTATCCTTTCTATACTCGGTTACAATCACTGAAGGTAAAAACGGTGATATAAAAACCTAAATTCAAAGATTTTATTAAAAGTTCGGAGTGGACATTTTTGACGGGTCATTGGGGGTGGAGGGTGCTACCTTAAGGGTCGAAGCCACGCGAATGCGTATATGTTCTTAGGACACTATCTCTTAATATTTGAGTTATTGTTATCGGCATTTACAGATTTCAAAGAAGTCAGGGATAAAAACAGAGACTCTCTGTTTAAATATCTCCGACAAGGACTGCTCGTCATTGCTCTTACTGATTCCTCATTTTTTTTTTCACCCTGTTTAAGTTAATCAACAACGGCGCCACAGTTTCTTTTATTCATCTTCTTTGATCTTTGCAAGTTTGATTTATCGCTATTGTAAAACGTAGGCACCAGCTTTATTTCATCTTCAATTGCATTTTCAGTTGGTACCAATACAATAGTGCATCGGAGAAGCAGCGGCTAAGCGCAGATGAATCTTGGTATAATCTTACTTTATCGCCGGATAACATCTTATTTATCCGGACATCAACGTCAAACGATAAACAACTCTGACCGTTCATTATTGTGTAATACAGAAACAATTTACGATGTGGCCTGTATCTAATAAAATGTTCTAGCAGTACCTATCAATTTATTTTATTCCTATTTCGTTTTATATGTCATATTTTTATTGGTTAGTTTTGTATAAAGGAGAGCATTTAGAGTCTGCACATGTTTTGAACAATGGCAGAAATGTCGCCAGCTAAAGGTCGTACGATTGCATGCGGATCACGTTCAGCTAGAGCGCGCCGTTTCACAATTTCATAAATACCGAGCCACCTAGATACATTACTGTTGCAATTAAGTGACCATTCAAATCTCGAAACGAGAGCACTACATTCTAAACCTACCAGCCGAGAATAGCAAAAGACGACTCGGCTTTGTGAGTCTTGTCAGAGTTCGAGTGGGCGTCATAGCCAATATAGCTAGGGAGACAGGGTTGTAAATCATAGGTCTACGTCCGACACAGACCGTATAATAGCAAGGATGTAGATTGTGATCCATAAGTACTTGTACATAGAACTGTTACCCTAGTTATACGTATGCTAATTATCGCGTGGTGTAGTGTGTACAGAGTATGTCATTAATGCTCACCGCTCACGTCCCGTCGTCACATGCATCAATGGAATAAGTGGTTAATAGCTCATCAGTGCAGCCTCGTTAGGATTATGGCACTTCATTGAAACATGCAATAAATAATCTTTTATTTCGGATATAACATATTTGTTACTTTTAGTATGTGTTTTTGTTAGTAACAATTTAGAGCTTATAAACCACCAGCTATTCCGCCCTGCGGTTTTAGCTGCGATGTTATATTGTAAATATATCCGCCACTTTCTAACGTCATATAACAACAATTCAATTATTAAAAGAAACAATATACCGACTGTGTAAAACAAAAAACAACTGAAAAGTGAAAAAAAAACAAGCTCTTTAATCTATAGAATTTTGAATTTGACATTCTACATGTTCAAAAAAATCTAATATCAGGGTTTTTTTATTACTATATTTGGGAAACATACAGTCTTACAAGAAATATATATATATGTCACCGTATTGTTGTGAAAACCGTTAGTTAATAATCTACCTAGCGAGATTATAAACTCCCCGATATATTGTGAACTGTACCATACGGCTTACAATATATTAACGTATTCATTTTCAAAAATACGGTGACATATATACATTAAAAATAGTTACAGATAGACCTAAAGTTCCACAGTTCCCTAGTTTAGACTGTACGTTGATAGATCAGTCAGGACAAGATATTTTTTTACCGACAGAAAAACGGAGGAGGTTTAAAAGCCGAAGTGTATATTTTTTTTTATGTATGATATCGCATATCTTTTTACAGAGCAGTCCCATTTTGTTAATTCTTTGATAGGGTATACCTCGAAGTTGGTGGGAAAATAGGGGTGATTTATTGTTCACAGATTGTAATGGTGACTTGTGTATTACATTATAAAAGTAATCAGACATTAAGCATGTAGTAATTAGTAGATTTTACCACAAAAAATTGTAAAATAAAAACTTAACAAAAAAAAATAAACCCGAAAAAACGATAAACCTTTTTAAAAAAGCAAAAAGTAATAAACCTTTTTAATATGTGTAGAATTTTGCACAAATATTACAATAAATACTTACCTACGTAGGTTATTGGTTTATCCCCCGACTGCAAAACCTAATAAAATTCAAGTTATATTCAAAATTCTACACATATTTAAAAGGTTTATTATTTTTTGCATTTCAGTTTTTTCGGTGGCTTAATTTTTTTGTTAAAAAGTTTTTTATATTTGTAATATACTTACATATTAATCCTTTGACAGTTTGGCGAACCGCGCGGGCGAGGAAAACAATAGAAATCAATTGTTATTTTTTTAACGGCAAGTCAAGTGATAATAATTATTATTATATTATTTTATTTGAGAATTGGTCCGGTTTCGGCGATCTGTAGACAAAAAAAAAAAAAATATACGCGTCGACTTCCTCCTCCGTTTTTTCGTCGGACAATAACTAATAAACATAATTTAGATATTTGAATGCCAGGGGCTAGCCACTGTATCCTCAAGGGTACCTAGGTACGCGTTTCACTTGCTTATTCTTGCTCTAAGATCAACCATCACCAAAACCAGCCTCTTCAGAGCACTTGTGTTCCCCATATTTCTGTACGCCGCGGAGACGTGGACTCTCGGTATTAAACAGCGTCTATACTCCGTAGAAAAAAAAATACTCTGTCTGAAGCCTACTTATGCGTGAAGAGGATTTGTAGTCGATGTATAAAACTAACCTATTTTCATTTATATCTCCGATTTTGAGAAAAAATATTCAAAAAAGATGTTTCATAAGAATTTCATGCGTCGTATTTTAATAGGTTTTCACTTTACAAATATTTATAGTAGCTGTAGCAGAACCTCAGAGGAGATCCATTTACTAAAATGTTCCTAATCAGCGTTTTTATTTTCAAATAAGTACGTTTTTCTTGTATCTTAGGACTATACCTCGAGCCAACTCAATACAAAACAAAGCATTTTCCAATTTTGGATGTCAACGAATCAACTCAATGAAATTTCGGAAACTTGACATGTGGAAAGGCAGATTCCCGTAAAGCTATAACATTTTAAATTACAAGATCCTAAAAACTATTTGAAGGATGAAGATAAATTTTGCTAAAGAACTATTGCCGTCACAAATGGGAGCTTCCCTAACGAACGACCGATTGAGATAGAAACAATAATAATAAATACCAAACAAGCGTGGAAGACCTGGCGCTAATGTCCTGTTAAGTCCATAAATGTAATAACTTATTTCACATGTGAGTGAGAACCTACAGGCAGATCTATAATATAGATAGGGAGGTATTCGAGAGGGTGGTCCGCACTCCGCACACCGGTCGCGCACTTCGGCAAAGACACACAACTTATTGTTATTTCGTAAGCCCTCCACCCCACGATTTTTTCAAGAGCCCTCACCGTTTTCATGTATATTTTAGCTTTTATATTTGTTGGCACCTCGTTAAAAGGTCGGTCTAATCACCATTATTATTCTTAACCAAGAGAAAATTTTATTCGCATAAAATTCATTTTTATTACCACATTTTGTGTGAAGAAAGTTTTTATAATAAACCATCTCGTGTTTAGTCTCGGATAAAAAATAGCAAAAATACCGAGTGTACCCAGATGGTCTATTGAATCATCAAATGCAGCCATACTCAAAGTGTGCTCCGCGGAGCCCTGGGGCTCCGCACGGCCTCTGTTGGGGATCACATTGGGAATATTACTGCCCAAAATACATTATTCATGAAGACAAGTTCTGAAAATAAATTTAATTAAATAAATAATTCGAAATACGGTTACGATAGTCCAATTAATTTTAATTAAATGTAAAAAAATATTAATAAAAATAAAGAACACCTAGACATTACAAAAAAAAAATTAAGGCTCTATCAAATATTTCGTCTTCTAAAAGGGTTCAGGCGCTAAAAAAGTGTAAGAACCGCTGATTTAAAAGGATAACCGCACCTTCGAATTTTGCATCAGCCGTGTAAATAAGAGGCTTGCGACTGATACGCGGTCTAGGAATACTATTAATAGTGAAGATCGATAGATCGCCTGGAGATTAGAGTCTGTATCTCAGAAGATACTTATTCAGAATATATTAATTCCCTTACAAATATATTAAGTTGCTTCAATACCTGCAGATGATCCAAAATCCTGACTACATAAGTACATGATTGACATCAGATGTAAAGCCAGTTATTTATGGAAATAATAGAAAATACACATAGATAACTCCGTGGGTGACGTCAACAAGTATATTTCAATCGGACGTTTACCTCCTTATAGAGACAATGGAGGACTGGATAGACGATAATGATTTCTGTTCCTGGCATTGCGTTCTGATTAAGCAATTGTGGTAACGAAACACGAGTCATGTGGTAATTTGCAATGCTAGTATAACGAGCAGCATTGAATGCAGGCATGAGTGTAACTAATAAGCTAATAAACTAAACAGCCAGTATAAATTTACCTAGATTGAGTTTGAAATGTAAAGACTAACTGCATTTTCCGATGGTTGAGTTGTGTGCATCGATAGAGCAAACTTTATTCCATATTGTATTAATCTCACAGTTTCAATAAACCGAAAGGACCTTGTACGAGCATCGGGTTATAACCGGGTCATAAGTTAGTCAATCATGCGTGCGGACTGCAACACAATCCGTGTTGAAATGTGGGTAGCAAATAGAAGGGGTAAATGAGTTATAGCACATATATCGCGATAGTTAAGGTATAGCCTGGCACACGAAAGTTGAGCCTGAAAAAGAGCGGCAAATAAAAAAAAAACTAGATCTGGTATCACTAAGTATAGTAGGAATAAATTGTTTTGATACTTTACAAAAAAATAATATAAATATTAAGTTATGTTTGATTTTCCAAAGTAATGTTTGCATATAAATGAGCAAAAATTTTACATAAACTCGTTATATTCTATTTTTATATAGAACTACTAGGGTCGCGAATCACTGAACTATCTATCCATATTGTTATAAGAAGTAAAAAAATAAAAACTCGAAGCAAAGCGAATTTGCCGCCTCGGTACTGATGAAGAAATAGAGCAGTTCATCAGAAATGTTTGTGACGATAGCAGTGATTCAGATGCTTCACTAGAAATAGAATTTTTAGATTCTGATTTAGATAACACATAAAATAAATTTTTATTAACAACAAATATGTACAAAATACAATCTATATTTACAAAATACAATCTATATATAGAAAATTTCCTCAAGCCTGCCGCTGCTTCCGATTAACGGCAAGGTTCCCAGGAGGCTGGCAGCGTTTCCTCTTTGGATAGCCAAGCTGACGCGTTGGCGGAAAAAGCTCCCCGCCCGCTGGTCTCCGGAGGTCTCGATCAATTTTGAAGACAAGGTGCGAGCAAAACGGCAAGCTTCTGACCCCCATGGTCCCAAGGTAAATAAATAAATAAATAAATTAATATTTAAGTTATCAACAATAACATTAAGCTTACTAACCTAAAGCGCGATAGGTGGCATCTTAACCAACTGCGCCAACTGGCCCGTCATGAACAGGTTGATAAACATTAAGGTGATCGAAAGAATGAGAAGGTGGACACTATAACACTGATTTAGCTATAAAGCGATTACGAATAAAGGGTTAGTATCAAAACTGGTTCTGGTAAACTAGATGACACATTTTATACCGGGTGACGAAAGTGAAATTTATAGAATGTTGCCATATAAATAGTTTCAATTACAGCCAGGCTCAACTTTCGTGTGCCAGACTGTACCTATCGATACAATAACTGTCAAACATGCCAGCGGCTCGGATATGTGCGGAAGGCTTTTATAGCTGCATAGTGAGGCTGGGTGGTAAAACTAACCGAATATAAAACAAGTGTTGTAGAGCTTTCAATTCACACAAAGAGGTTTTGAATTTCATTAAAATTTTACACGATATTGGCTTCAGCTTAGACTTGGCTTTCATAAATCGTTTAAAAATAAAGACGAATAAAAATTATTAATAAGCCGTGAGAAATTTTATAAACTTAACATTTGTAGATAATTGTATACGATACGAGGGCCATGCAATGACAGTGGACGCCATTATGTTCGCGACTTCAAGTAATTGGGTAACTATGTGGCTTATAATCAACGTCAGTTTTATGATGGCATTTAAATAATCGATATTGGAAGTACGACCGTTACTTTATATTATCTAAAGAAATCTTTATTGATACCAAAGTCAGTGGATGGGATGGAGCAAAGCTAAGGAAATGACTACCACCTAATAAATCGTTAGCTCACCTGGTAACCTTACCTTAATTTTGTTAGTGATATAAAGATTTTAGCGGCCAGTAAATACCATAACCTACTTTTCTTAGTCTGGTTATAATGTTACGACCATAGAAATAAATATACCTAGAAAGAACGTCGCCATACTACACGAATATATAAAACAGGCCAACTTTTATAGGCTGCTGCGCGTAACAGCTACGTTTTACGCTCCCTCTGCGTCATTCTGCTTGTCATAGTGACGTTCATAATGATAGTAGTTGTTGAAATATCCCAATTAAAATTGGGAGAATAATTTTAATATTCAACATTATTTTGCATTTTTAATTATTTTTATTTGATTTAGCCCCTAACAGTTAGGGTCTATTTTTATCGACGCGTGCACAGCTGCGACACTCTATATGGATGTATCCTTAATCAAAGGTTACGACCTCAATATGTCAATCAATATGAGATTTTTATGACACAAAAAATGTTTAATAATAAAAATCTTAGACCAGCTGTCTCAAATAATTTGGCACATTTACTTTGTTAATAAATGGGGTAATTATATAATAAGGAAATTCACTAACGTTAAGTGATCGGTGTGCTTATCTTTGGTAAAAGTTATACCTTCATGTCAATGTTCCGACAAAGGACTGCTTGGTGTCGAAACGTGCTCATCGTTATATCTCTGAGAATTTAGTCAGGATGACATTTGAACTCCACTGCAGAATAGTGATGTCATTTGGATACTCAAACTCATTAAGAAGTTCAAGGTTATCCAGATCTTAAGATAAAAATAATATTAATAAGGCAAACATCTTGAATTAGCATTATGTTCATGATTAGTGCATACCTAGAGAGAAGGTCAGGTGTATCCAACTTAAAACAATCATACTAGCAGTTGGTTTCAGAGCAAATAGCAATCAAATGCTTCCAGGAAACTATTTGTTTAGTCCTGCTTCAAAACAAACAATCAGGGTTTGCAATTCACGCCAGTATCCTAGATCTCCCTTGATTCATATCTCCACATCTATAGATAAGTTATACTGTTGAATACCAAATGAATATTCCACACCACAACTGCTATAAGCTACTCCATCTGTATAACTTTCACAGTAATGTCTCATGAAATTGAATCAGAGTTGTGCATACAGAGATGTCAGAACACCAATATCCCGTTGACTAGACTACATGATCGCAATAATTAATAATGTAATGATTACCATTTAAATACCTATACAGTATTAGTTCAAGGGGAGAGAGCCTAGTAATATGTAACACAGAAGAAAGAAGAAAGAAAGAATAAAAACATTTTATTCTTTCGCACCATTCGACGCAGACATTAAATAACATCATTAAAATCAAAATCAAAAAAAGATACACTAAAAATACACACTCTTACTCTTAGTTAGTTATAAACTATATTATATTGGCTTTTTGGCTACTTTTTTAGCTACCGCGAGAATGGTACAGTTGGCAACACCTTCCATATAAAAATAAACTAAGTGATGATTTTTGAGCGAATACCTACCTCAACAATTTTAACATAAAGTGCAAATTAAAAATGTTAACTGGAAACTGTATTTCTTTAAATACTAGTTATTAATTACCTTACCTTTGTGAAAGAGAAATAAATAAACTCATTATATAAATACGAAAATCTACACAGAGTAGAGAAGTATTGCTCGTTCGTGTAGCTTTCATCTGCCAGAGCCGTACTAATGAATACATCTTTAAGTTCACATTTATCTGTTGGATTGGGGACTCGACTGAGATCAAATAGAGATCTCGTTAAGACAGTATTCTTGTTTCCCCACCCATATGACGCACGAATTTAGAAGTGGAGTGAGAATTCTAACATCGCCCCTTTTTGTGTTAATAAATAAAATACTGTTATCGGATGAAGGTAATGCATAATATTTCTATAACCTTTGCGTTATTTATTATCAAGTTGAAAAATAATAGCTTCATGGAAAAAAATATTTATTTGAACTACAAGACATGTTATCATAACGTTGTATCCTGTTTTTCTTGGATACCTTATAGATTCCAATAAAACAGGCGACAGGATGTCTGTCTCGTAACTGTAAGTAATAGCTAGTTAACCTACGAGGTGTAAACAGCAACAGCTTAACAAATGAAATAAAATGTTATATCTTTCTCTTATTTTTCTACACATTTCTGTGCATTATTCCCATCGAGGAAAGATCCCTTTAGAGTAGTAATAATGAACAATCAAATTCCGAAACTCGTCAGTGATTTGTCACTGAATTTGAACAGTAAGCACCAATCACTGCATCGTGTGTTTTTGACTTAGCCAATCAGAGCGCGTTGTCGGCGGTGGGAAATTGGCGGAATATATTTCAACCAAAATGAACGTCATGGCGCTTCTTTGGGTTAATTGTTCGATGATTATTCCTCACCCTTTTGCAAACAAGATAATTGTCACTTGACTTATTCGAAATACTGATCATTCATAAATCGTAAATATATATTAATTAACACATTTTAATATTTAATGCGAAAGAAGTGTAATGTTTTGTTTAAGTGGAATGAGCTTCCCACCGTGGTTTTCCCAATGGAGTACAGCATGGGATTCTTCAAAAGGGGTGTGAAGAGATTTCTGCAGGGTCGGCAACGCGCGCGTGATACCCCTGGTGTTGCAAGTGTCCATAGGCTACGGTAACCGCTTACCATCAGGCGGGCCGTATGCTTGTTTGCCACCTAAGTGGTATAAAAAGAAAGAATAATAAATGAAAAGGATAAAAAACTCAATACCGGATTCGTAACAAGTAAGTGAATAGAAGTAGGTGTTCAAATGAATCAGAGCAAACTTGATAATTGTAATGCATTTCAATAGTCTCATTAAACTGATTCTAATGAACCACGCTATACTTAAAACAGGTGACAGGCAAAGAGCGTTTGCATGTTATAGTCCATTCGCGTCAATTCCAGTCCATTCACGCCCATTCTCGTCCATAGTGTCCGTTGGTAGAACAAGGCATACGAAAGCACTGGTTCAATTTTCAGCGAATTTTTCCTACAAATGTACTGAATGACTACTTTTGATTCCCGTTTAAGCATAGCTCGTCATTTGTATCGTTAAATGAAGCGCTCGTGGTGTAGCAAGAGCAAGTTAAGCTACCACCGTCGTAGTCGGTACCTGGATGGGTGACCGCCTAGAGGTATTTCAAATCGAGTTTCCGTGCTTCGGAAGGCACTTAAAGCCGTTGGTCCCGGTTATCACTTTGTGATAGTCGTTAAGCTGGTTGGAGGCCTTCTAGGTGGCTTGAAAACTCCAAAAGTAGGTTGACCACTAGCCTTCTTCCACCGATCCGCATGGGACATCAGGCTGATGATCGTTAAATTGTATATACCGGGTGTTGTTCTGCATTTGTGCCATATTTAAGGAGGTTGATATTTACCTTGTATAGAACACTAAAAAATTATAAAATCAAGGTCGTAAAATTATATATTATTTTTAAAGTTTTGTAAAAATAAAAATCCCCCGTCTTTGACGATGTTTTATAAAGATGTATAAGATCTAGGTTGGTGACCGCTGCGCAGCGGCCCGGTTTCTCCCCTCGCCCCGGATCGCAGACCTATTCTGTGCAGTTATGAAGTATTATTCTGATTTGACGTTAATTACAAATCATGAATAATTGTTTACTTAGTAAGCCCAGAATTAATTACCTATTTTATAATAACTAAATAAATCATTTACTATTAGTTCTGTAAATATGACACGAATGCAAAACAACACCCTGTATATACTTATGGTGAAATATTTGATATGTACAGTAGAGCAAGGTTGGTTAGCTATTGAAACATTTGCAGTGTATAGCGTATTCCTTGAAGCGTTCACCTAAATTAGAACTCTCTATAGTGTTATATTGCTTAAACGTATCTACAACTAAGTGCTTGTAAGTGGTACTTTGGAACCTGATGAACTATTCTGATTGGTTTATATTGGTATTTTTGTACCTATATTCTTCATAACAACACGAAATTGTAATTTTAAGAGTGGTAGAGCATAGTGTTTATTCGTTAAAAGAGCAGCTAGACCGGGGAAATACCTCCACCAGCAGAATACCGCAGCTAAATAACTTTGGGACCTCCCCGTTGGGAAGGTTCGGTTGCGCATGAGTGATGCCTCGTGTGGTGCAAGCGTCCATAGGGCTACGGACACCGATTACCAACAGACGGGCTGTACTCTTGGTTACCGACTTCGTCGTATAAAATAATAATTGTAAAGCACTGATTTTGTTTAGCTGTTCGGTAACTTTATGGTTGATGATCAAATCTTTATTTTAGGGATCAATATTACCTGACTATGAAGCTCTACATGCTTCAATTTGACCGCTAGAGACTTTAAAAATAACGCCAATCGAACTTACTGCGTCCATTCAAATAGGAACCTTAAAACGCAAATAATCTTCCTCAGACATTTAAAAGTTGTGTGTGTCCAATACGTCGATATCGTCGAGAACTTAACAAAAGAACATCCAATATAAAGCTACTCCCCATTGCTGCCGGTGACGGCACTTCTCTCTCCTTATCTTAGGCTTCCTTTACATCGACTAGTGCATTACATCCGACGTTCCTCCGCTCCCGATATTGTTATTCCTATAATATCTGCCAGTTAAATTGCCAGATGAACTTCTTATTCCAGTAATGAATACAGGAATGGTAGACGAAAATAGCAAATTATTGCTACCAGAGCTGCCTTTATGCAAAAGTATTTCGAATAATCTTGTTGGTTATAAAGTTCCAATTAACTGATGACAATAACTGGAAAATTCATATTAAAATCAATAAAAATATTTTTTAATGATAAACCCCCTTAGGTACTCATAAAACGTTATTTAACTAATATACTATTGAAAAGGTCACGTAAATAACGTCACTCTATGGTCATTGTCAAATAATGTGACATTATTTACGTGACCATTTAATCAGTAGGGAATATTATTAGATCCATGTCAGTAGGTATATTACTTGAATAGCGCTTTATGAGTAAGGGGGAAAGTGCAAGAGCACAGTCAACACATTCAGCACCGACAGTACCGATTCCGTACAATGTAGATATAATAACGAAATTTTCTGAAACCGCACTAACAACACGACTTCAAAGCAAATTGCTACAATTAGGTAGTCTAGTTCATTCTAAGCTTCTATATGACATTGGCATCAATAATATTCTGCTTCAATACTAGGAAAAGAGGTATAAAAGTTATGAAGTTGTCAATTGAAAGAAGAATGTAAACAAATAAGATTTATACATGCTCTAAATTTTAATGCGTATCAAACCAAATGATCTTTCAGCAATTTCATGTCATCATAAATTATCAAGTCCATTCATCATACCGTATGCGTATCGCTAAGGAAGAATATTCAAGAGAAACATGCGCCTTTATCCGCAAATCACTTTTTCTTGTGCTCCGATTTATTTCACAAGCCTGGGGCCCAAGTCTGCTATTTCAATTGTTTTCCAATGAACTTTCAGTGGTGTCAAAATTGTGCCATAATGACACTATTCTGTTAGTAAGTAGACTACCATAACAGTATAATAACACAATTTTTACACCACTGAAAGTTCATTGGAACACAATTGAAATAGCAGACTTGGGCCCCTGAGCTATCACAAAATAAGCTTTATAAAGATAACAGCCATATAATTCCAGGAAGACCATCTTATTGCGAAACGATAAAATTCATTGTGATTTCTAAATCTATGGAGTCTCTTGTAACCTTATCGGGATTGATCTGTTATGAGTTACTTCCTTACGCTGCAGATTTGTTAAAAGTGATATTATTGTGTGATTTGAAGCCGGCTAATCAATTCAATAGTCCTGAAGTTCACGGAACTGAAAACGTGATTTAGATGGAATTAAAATTATAATTAGACATTATATGTAGAATACATTTTAGCAGGACGTGACAACCTGATTTCACGTGTGTTGATAAAAATAACCCAGTTATTTTTTGTTTCTCTGTTCCACTGTAGGAAAAAAGCTTTATAATTTTGTCTCCTTTTAAGTTATCCGCCCTTGAGTACCAAATTAACCACGGAGAGTCCTTAATTTAAATGCGTGCATCGAGGGTTTCTTGACATTCTATACAAATAGCATTAATGAGCTAGATAGAAATCTATTAAAAAAATGCGATATAGCGTGTTTCAAAAAGTGGCAACGCGGATAAGAACAATTTCATTAAATTAATGATTCTAGTGCCCATTGGGATTGTTTCTTTTGCTGTGAGAAGCCAGCAATAAAGAATATATTTACCGAATATTTTGAAGAGATTCCACTTCGGGAAAAGTGTTTTATATTCTTCATACCCAATCGATATATATTTACCCCCTTATTCATAATAAAGTTATCAAACATTGATTAGCTAAAATTCTGAAGTCTTTGTCTGACACGTGACATTTGGTGAACGAAAGAATGAAACGGAGGACACTATTACACCGATTTAGTTAAAAAGCGATTATGAATAAGGGAGCTAGTCTTTACTATAATTAAATGAAAAGATCAAACCATTGTAAAAGGTTAGAAGTGTAATGAAGAGGTCAAGTATAAACAGATTTCTAAGATTTTATTTCTAACATGGATTTCCCGCAGCGCGGTAATAAGGTAAAGTAGGTATCGAGAATAAATAAAAGTTTATATTAAACAAAATATTGACTTTCCGGTTTTAATTGAACATTAGATACCTACTATTAAAAAAGGAAAACTTTTTTTTTATAAATTTGTGTTTTGGAATGATTTGATACCTCTTTCCTAGTTTTGGGGTGTTTGACGAGTTTGGAAAACGATCTATATAAAAATCAACACATACATGAAGCGTACTAAATATGGCGTTGATATCATTGCCGCAAATTGATAGATGTATGTATGTAAACGTTTATTAATAAAAAAAAAATTAAAGGATTTTAATTTTTTTTTACATATTTACTCTGCCAAACTGCATAACAGTTTGTTGGCAGATGAGCTCTCACATTCACTTATACAATTAATCACATTTTGGTAGCTATATAGGTTTAGATAGCTATATAGATGATGTATCTCTTCACTACATGGTATAAAACAAAGTCACTTCCCGCTGTCTGTCTGTGCCTATGTATGCTTAGATCTTTAAAACTACGCAACGGATTTTGATGCGGTTTTTTTAAATAGATAGAGTGATTCAAGAGGAAGGTTTATATGTATTATACATGCATAATATAGTAGAGAAATACTGATAATTTTAGAGGTTTCTAATGTGATGTCGTAAATAAACACATTTTTTGCGCTTACATTGCATAAACCCTACGAGATTGATCAAAATAATGTACTACGGTATTGTACACCTTAAAAAGGTCTACAGAACAACCTACCTATGGATAACCCACAGTAATCATTTTTGACCAATATAATATTAATCCTTATCTAATTAAATAAGTTAGTTACGGGCATTTAATGTAGATAAAGTTTGCTCTTTACAGAAAATCATTATCATTTATAATTTAAAAGATATCACAGATTTAAAATTAGCAAGAAACAGTATTCGCGATACCGTGAACGGGCGGGCCGAGAGGGGCGCGGGCGCGCAAATCGCTCGACACCACACGAGTTCACACGACATTGCACCCGTGCGAAGCCGGGGCGGGTCGCTAGTCAATAATTTATTAACTACGTTCAACGGGACCGTAGCATACAGAGACTGGAAATAAGTTCAACAATAAATCATTGATGCAAGCGTCCACAACACACAATTAATAAGTATTCACTGCTGCTGAGCATTACGTTAACGATGCGTTAACGTAACACATCAGAGTTCCGATTCTATAGATGTGCCATAGCAAAGTGGTAGAGGGCAGAAGGAAACTATTAAAAGCAAGGATAAGCGAAGTAAATCTGTAATAGAGAAACTTATAAAACGAAACATGGCAAATTTAAGCTTCGAAGGCAATTTTTAGAACCGCTTATAGAACCAAAACGCCTGCAGACAGGTACCTAAAGTTAGCGCACGCCTACCGTTAATTAATAATTGAAAGTTCAGAGGCCAAAGCTATAGTTAGTGACGGATTATATTTTTTCGACACAATTTTGATGAAAATTTCATGTCAATTTTAGTGACGTAAAAGCAATTTGTCTCCCGAAATTTTCAATTCATATGAATTCATCCGTTGATACCCCATTTTTTTAACGAAGCAAAATAATATCGTTTATTAAAACGTTGAAAAATATTCATAGATCAAATAGAAATAATCCATCGTCTGTTTCTAATCTAAAAATATAAGATCTTATCCGAGATAGGTCAACTGGATTGATGATAGAGAAGCGTAGTTGTGAATTATATATAGTCTTATTTTTAATTAAACGGTTTCCGATGGCTATTACAGAACATGTAAAGAAAGATGTTTGAAACATTAGGGGGCCGGGTGACGTTGACTGTCGGTAAAAAAAGTCAATCGCAGCGCTTGTATTTACTCTAACAAAGAGCCACGCCTGTCTCTCAAGGCTTTTGTACTAGCGTTTGCGAAGTTTGTACCATTTTTAGGGTTGCGTAGCCAAATAGCATAAAACGGAACCCTTATGAATTATGTCTGTCTGTCTGTCTGTCCGTCCGTATGTCACAGCCACTTTTTCCGAAACTATAAGAACTGTTGAAACTTGGTAAGTAGATGAATTCTGTGAACCGCATTAATATTTTCACACAAAAATAGAAAAAAAACTATAAATTTTTGGGGTTCCCCATACTTAGAACTGAAACTCAATTTTTTTTTTATCAAACCCATACGTGTGGGCTTTCTATGGATATGTCTTCAAAAATGATATTGAGGTTTCTAATATCATTTTTTTCTATACTGAATAGTTTGCGCGAGAGACACTTCCAAAGTGGTAAAATGTGTGTCCCCCCCTGTAACTTCTAAAATAAGAGAATGATAAAACTAAAAAAAAAAATATGATGTATATTACCATGCAAACTTCCACCGAAAATTGGTTTGAACGAGATCTAGTAAGTAGTTTTTTTTAATACGTCATGAATTGAAATGCATATCAAATACTCAGGTCTATACAACCATTTACTTATATACCTACAGGTTTGTACGGAACCCTCGGTGCGCGAGTCTGACTCGCACTTGGCCGGTTTTTTAACCAGCTCGTAACTGTGTTAGCGCTTTCAATATACATACACAGCGTTTTCTATGACAGTTAGTTTCGACGCGAGTAACACCGACATTCATTCCGAGGTAAGAATGCCACTAACGTCCCATGGCGTAGGAGCACGTAGGAGTGAGGGTATCAAACCATCGCGCCACTTCATAAATCGCAAATTACCGGGCGTGACGCATACTTAAACAACACAACAAATAACAGTAATCCCATCGTGAGCTGCATTAGCAGACATTTAAAATTCTTTTGACGAATATACCTTTTTCAAGGGCAATGTGTGTCATTAGGTTCTGAGAAATAAATTATAGTTCCAATTTATGATGCAAATGTATATTTGCAGATAATTTGAAGCTAGTTAAGAGTTGTGCTTTGAAGTTTTTGTAATATAAGCCTACGTTCGCACTGTTATAAATACATTTAATTAAGTAGTTACACAATACTGCAATCAAAGAAATAAATAGGTCAGTAAGCTACGAACGCTTTTCGCGCGCGTTATTTTTAACGTTATGAAGTGTTCGCAGGCTGACGCTTTCTTACGTCGGAAGTATTCACGAATTGTAAAAAACATCGAGCTCAACGCTTTTTTTAAATCCCGTGCGAACGTAGCCTAATTGGATTAGTAGGCAATGCGTAAAAAAAATACAACAGTCTGAGCAAAAGTTCGAATTAGTGACACGAATTTGTGCGAGTCCAAGGTTCCATCTAACAGAAGCAGAATATCAAATAAGAACGCAGAGTAAAGATAAGCTGCTTCATATTTATAAAATAAGTTTTTTTGGTGACTGTACTTTTTGTTGACTGTACTTGCATTGTCTTCCAATATACTAATGTATACCAAATATCAAGTCAATCCGACCACTGGAAGTGGGTGAAATTCGACATGCAAGATTCCACCCGAACAAACATACATACATACATTGCAAGTGAAATAAAAGCTTGTAACAGCTAAGAACTAATTTAAAACTTGAAATAGATTCGAATAGATACTATTAGTTGGTTTTATTGAAAAATCCGCGACCAGAACTTTGCGGTGGGATAAAACTGAGAAATCATAACTTGTAGACTAGTCAGATTGTTGGTCGTTGAGTTTAACTTATTTGACATTAAGACTTCGGATCGCTTAAACTGAACTGGAAGTATTAAACTGTGGATGATACTGGAACCGTGGTTTCTTATGCATATATTAGCGATATTTAATTATTGCCACTGATAAATATGTAGAGTCAGAGGGTGAGGAGGGTACTTTATGTAGTTTATTTTTGTTTTTATTATTTGAATTGACGCGATATTAATACTAAACGTACAGTACATTACAGTTTTAGAACGCAAATGACAAGTCACAAGTCCAATTTCAATTGTTTTAATCTTGACTCAAAACAATTGAAAAATGTAAAACTGTAAAATGTCACAATTTTGACACCACTGAAAGTTCATTGGAACACAATTGAAATAGCAGACTTGGGCCCCTGGACCTTTGATATAATGTTCATTTTATATCATATAATAATAATAAATAAATAGCAATCTTGTGAAGTCTAAAGTTTGTTCCAAATCAGCATAGGGGTTTCTAATGAACTCGCAACTCTATTTATAAAAGCCGGCCAAGTGGGAGTCGACTCGCGCACCGAGGGTTCCGTACAAACTTGTAAGTATGTAAATAGTTCGTTCGTACAGGGATCAAGTCTCGAAGATTTTTCCCCTTTTTTCCGATTATGTTATTTTTAGTGAAGTAACTACAAATTATCGATTATCTGATTCCTTCATTTAATTGTACTACATGGGTTTGCTTCCTAGCAAATTTCATGATTCTAGGTCGACGGGATATACCCTATAGATTTTGATTCAAAATCAAAATAAAAATAAAATTCAAAATATACAGCATAGCTTTGACTTAGAAGTTTGATTTTTTCACTACTCTAAGGGATTGCAGACCTAAATATTTGATATTAATTTCAGATTGTTACCTCCACGCGTTCCTGAGGGGTATTGACAGACGGACAACAAAGTGGTACTATAAGGGTTCCATTTTTTTGAAGTTACGGAACCCTAAAAAGGATAATCATTTCAACCTTTTTAGGGTTCCGATATTTGTTTCTTTTTATAATTGATTCATATGACGTTATTAACAATATTCAATACAATTTCAATAGTGTCACCAACCGAGAAACAACCACGAAGCAAAGTCACAAACTTACAAATGTGACACATAAATCTCAGTTAGGCGTGCCAAAAGAGACGAAGAAAAAATGCAAAGGCTGGAAGATGTGGCGTGATACTAGAATAATTTATAAGGCCACGAATTACTATCCGGAGTGTTCCATGCCTCCCAAGTAAAGCCACTTCATGCGACAGTAGGGAAGACCAGAGGCTAGACAAATACACGATTCTCTTTGAAGAAAAGCACGTAAATATTTGAAATGCTTGGATAGATTCGAGCGACGGAATATGTAAAAACTGCTCGAAATAAATAGTCGGGAATATATGTTTTTGATAGTACACACGGCTACAGATCAAGCTATACATTTCCAGTATAACCTGATCTCGCATTATATAGGATTTCCGTACTCAGCTTATACTAGAAATGTATAGCTTGATCTATAGCGGTGTGTACCTACGGAATTTAATGGTTAATTCGAATAAACGAAAATTGTTCGAAATACGACTAAATAGTTGTGAAGATAAGTTTCGAATAAACAGAAATTAGCAACAGAAGAAGTTTCTAGGTAATTCTTACGTCATATAATAATACAATAATTCCGAGAAAACGTACCAAATTCTCTAACCCCCTAATTAATAAAAAATAAGGTGTAAGTCATTCTTGTAACACCCAGGTATTAAGATAGCCCAGCCCTTTTTGTTTATATGACATTAGAAAGTGACGGATATATTTAAAACCTAGGTATTACTATACTTGACTTACACCTTATTTATTAATAAGAGGGTAAGGTTCCAATTGCACTGGCAGTAAAATTAGTTACGTCGATAAATCTGCGTTGATAAATTTAGAAATTTTCTGTATCATAGAGTAAACATTTTGTAAATAGGTAGAATACTCATAATTACAGCTTGCAATAGTTAACAATAGGTACAACGGCTGTTCAACGGTAGGTATGTAAATATTGAAATAAAATTATTCATTCGTTGCGGGAAAAAGTAAACATCGTTCGTAATTTATTCAGCATTTCAGTGTACTATAATATTAAACAAAGTAATTTCATTGGTTCGGTTCGGTACCTGCCCTCATAATAAAAGCTTGTTTTTCAAACTAATGGGGCATTGGTTATTATAACCAGACAACTAGAATAACCAGTAGACAAATACATAATATATTTCACAATTCATAACTGCAAAACAAAGAAAGCCTTTGAGTGAGGGTGGAGGTCTTCCAACACTTGACAGTGACACTTTAAGAGCGTAATAAGAAGCAGGCTACGGAAAATTGCTGAGTTTATTTCATGTAATGATATTTTTAAAATGACTGGACTATTATGTAGACAAATGTTTTGTAAACAATCAAGTCGAGTACACCAGAGAGGATTTATAAAATACGTTTTCAGAAATTCCGGCATTCAAATCGGGTCATCTATTGAACTTAATACCCTTTAAAGGCTTTTAACTTATAAATACCCCCTTTTTGTTTCGGGGGATTAAAATAAACCTAGAGCGAAATGGTTATAGAATGTATCAAAATACTTAATAACAATAAACCGATTCAAGTGCATTTCATGGTGCGTCCATGCTGCGCGAATCGAGCACGAGCCGAGCCACGAACGAACCTACAACGAGCACGATGCGGATCCCTTTGTTCGTGAAAAAACTGACAATCGCGCTCGTTCGAGGCTCGCAAGCCCGTCCACGCTACGCGAATCGTGCTCGCAGTGTTCGTGGCTCGGTTCGCCAAGCATGGACGTACCATAATGGAGGTCAAAGCAGTAATAAGTTTCAGCGGTATTACTGTAAACGTTTCCTAGCATAGCTATATATCTAAGTACTAAAAGAAGCACAGAGCTGCCATCGCGCTCTATAATCCGAGCCTTTATGGCCTACACCGTATAATACTATATAATTTAAATAGGTTTCTTGGTCATAAAATAGATTACGTATTCATGTAATTATTTTTCTTATGGTAACTGCGACCTTTATTAAAAGAAACAAAGGTCATTAAAATTGTATTTTTACCTGTTGACTTAACAGGTCAGGAGTGTTAAGCAGCTCTATACAGGCAAGGTTCGCCTTGAATGTGCCAAGGTAATACCACCACCTTACGTGAAAAATTGGAATAACAAGGAGTTAATAAAAGTGGTAAGAAAATGTTGCCGTGATTGTCGCTACTAACTTACCAGCATTATCGTAATTGCGGTAGATTTAGCAGTCACACAACCAATTCCTTGATTTATAACGTATTGGTATCTGCAATAATGTTAGCCTACGACTCGAATCAGAGATAATTAATATATAAAAGACAATTCACAAGTGCCTGTGAAAAACTATTATAAAAAAATATTTAGAATTGTATTTACATCTCACTCCATATGTGTTTTTGGCAACAGTTTTTAATACCGGCTTATTGAATGCAAAGCGCATATTTTTCGATTCAACACCCTAGTCATTGTTCCTTTGAGAGAGTGTACTTGGCTAAAGGCATGCCAAAGTTATAAATGAGCTCCTCCACAGAATATAATCGACTCTATCCATCGCAAATGTGATCATTCGCAATCACAAAACTAGCAAGTACCTATTCTGTAACAGCAACAAGTTTATAGAAACACGATAGGGATATGTAAGTCGTATTTTGTAACCGTATAGTCACATTTCCTTGCCTATAGCTCCAATTTTGAACCAGTTACGTAGTATTTTGCAAGTGAAAAAATTATACATATTCAGGATCGCTTCTTTACGCGGCCATCAAAGAATCATGGCGAGATTTGTACAAAAAAATAAAGATTTTTAGAGATGTTAGAATGACGTTACAATTGATCCATGGTGCCTGAGGAACAACATGAGCCATTTAAAACATTTTTACAACCCCGGGATAATAATTCAAATGTCTATGACATGACGGCGAATTGCGACTATTGGCGACCAAAGCCGTTATGTTGTTGTTATGTTTACCGGGGTTTATAAAACATTTCATGTATATTAACATGATGCTGGTAATGTAATCTCAACATTGGAAGTGATTCAAAACCCTAAAATCTTTTATATTTTAGTACAAATCATTTTTTTTTTAATACCACTAAGATGGTTAACAAGCATACGGCCCGCCTGATGGATGTATGGATCTCGCCATGATTCTTTCAAAATAAGCAAACACTATCTAAAACCTAGTATCTAAAACTAAATGAGAAATCTATGAACTTTAATAATAATGATAATCAGGCATGATCATAAACGGATAGTTTCGTTGTTACTATCGAAACACAATAATCAATCTAACATTTTAATACCAACCAAATTTCAATTTACCGAATTCCAGTAACATTGGCGATAGTACTGACAGCTGTGGCACGGGCTATGATAAATCTAAACCATTTCCGACATGTCCTATTTATAATAATTATTATAAATAGCCAGTTTGTTACAGTGTAATTACCTCAAATACCGCAATTTCATATTTAATCACGAATTTTCAGTGAATTCGCGCTCAATTAAGTACATACTATATTAATTACGTTTTAACTCATTGACCAGAAACGTGTAATTATGGTATCGAAGTGATTGAATGTTGAATGTTCGACAGACATTGGTTTCAATGACGATTTATTGACTGAAATATAATTTATATTTACCTACTTACGTTTTAAATCTTATTAATTTATACGGCAGAATTGTACAATCGACAGTTACATTAATTTGAAAAATAACTATACTTTTACCTACTAAAGAAGTCTTCAAACCCGCTAATCTAGAATTGTGTACAACCGCAGGTCGCTTAAACAGCAAGAAGTCGGTCAGGCGGCATATTTATCTGAGTTAGGCATCGAAAGACGATAAGCGATTATCCAAAACTGCTCGGGTGTGCATTCGATTTCGGGTTACAATCGATTGAGTGACTAGTCTACCGAATCGAAAGACTTCTACTTTGCAGTCCAGACTTTCATTCCGATTGAGACTGATCTTATCGATGGAAATGGCAACCGAGTCTCAATAATCGAGAATAACTTGTTGAAGGCTATTCAAGGAGGAAATAAATTAAATTATTAAAAGAAACAAAAAACCCGACTACGTAAAACAAAAAATAACTGAAAAGAGAAAAACAAGCTCTTTAATCTATAGAATTTTGAGTATAAATTGATTTTATTACCCCTCTCTTTTTTATTCGTAGACGCCATATAAAAATAATGTACCCTTTGTCACTCCCACAGTTAAGACGAATCTAACGACACCTCATATGTTTAAAACCATAAAGCCGTTTAGACTGCAGAGCGTGCCAAAGAAATAGACATACAAACAAACATATGTATGTTTGTTTGTCACACTCGAAAAACGTAATCCTTTTTACGGGTCAGTCGGGTAAAAAGGGGGCTTTGTCGCCAATACAATCAAGCCTTTAAGTTACCGTGAAAATTGCCATTCCTATCTAACAGATGAGAAAAACATAAGTAGGTACAATATACTTTAACTTGTATTTCATTTCTATATTGAAATGGACCGGGCTCTTCAAATCTAATCCACCGAGTAGTCTGATAAAAGCTAAGTTTTGAAGTAGACATCGATCTACAAAACTATCAACTTGTCTGAACTACAAAATTGGATGTAGATAAAGCTGCTCTTAATCTCCCTACAGATATAAAGGAGTTAACAGTGCCTTCGCTTCTGTGTAAGTGTCTCAAGGTTCCTTAGGTGGGATGTCAAGCGTATGCTAAATGCATCGATTTCCTACAGTACCATGACATTGCTACCCTTACTTTGACATCGAAGTTTTCATTGGTAAGGACAAATCAACCTACTCATTATTTACCTTGGAAGTGATACGTGAACGGTATGTATTAATGATTCAGCATATGATTGCTAGCTGCTCATAGCAAGGTGTGCACTCAATACTGTGCTTTCGTACAAGTACAGTATGAGGCACGAATGGTGAGCACAGACACCTAGGCAGTAGTGGGGGCAAGCTCGCGCATGTACACTTTTGGCCAAATCACAGTAGCCAAATGACACGCAAGAATCCAATAGACGACGAGCATCGACTGACGAACCAATCGTGTGCAGCTCGGCGCTCCCCCCTGCTTCATTCCGCCAAAAAGACCGTACATTAACTACTGCGCAGTTGTCAATCTGTGCTCAAGACTCGTGCCGCTTACTATACCCAACTGATAAGGCGCGTCATGAATTTTCGTTCGCACAGAAAAGAAAGTATGGCCCGAAGATAAACGAAAGAATGCTTAAAACTTACAATCAACCTTAGATCACTACTATAAGGTTCTTAATACCGCGCTGCCGACCAATAGCATTTCCCGCGCTTTGAAAATGTATCTTCTGCGTAGGTACATCGGTAAGCCATATCAGTTGGGTACTACTGTACCTACCTATTAAAACAAAGTTTTGACATTGTTTGTGCGCAACGTCTTTCTTACCGTTAGTTATGACTCTATATTCTAGAGAACCATCAAGTAGGTACTAAATTGATTCTCATCGTATACATGAAGGTGTTTGGCAATGCCGCACCTGAGCAATTACCATTTTTTCAACGACTTCTTAAAAAGGACATTCTCAATTCGCTTGTACGTTTTTAGGGTTCCGTAGCCCAATGGCAAAAAACGGAACCTATAGATTCGTCATGTCTGTCTGTCTGTCCGTCCGTATGTCTCACTCAGTCACTCTTTTCCGAAACTATAATGTTGAAACTTGGTAAGTAGATGTATTCTGTGAACCCCAATAAGATTTTCACACAAAAATAGAAAAAAAAAACAATAAATTTTGGGGGTTCCCCATACTTAGAACTGAAACTCATTTTTTTTTATAAATCCCGTACTTTTGGGATACTATGGATAGGTCTACCGTTTTGGAAAATTATTTTTTTGTTTGGTCCCATTGTCATCAGGTCAGGATCTAATTTCTTTTTTTTATTGAACTTTGAAGTCGGTTTATATTGAAACTAATCAGCGACCATAAACTCTTGCACACGAGCTGGCCCCGAGGGCTATAGCTGGTATATCATAAAAATTTGCAGAGGGCAGAAAAAATTAAGTGGCTAAAATATTTTCTTGCATATCTTACATCAAGCAATCTCTCATGCAAGCTTTGCTGAATATATAATTCTATACATTCCATTTAAAAGTTCTCACTGAACAGGCGATAACAATAAAGTTCCGCTCGGTCCCATCGGCTGGGTACCAGTACCCTAAGGACGCTTTCAGAGATATGTTACATAAAGTTACACTTTATATCATGAAATGAACACCTGAGTATTTATATTATAAAATGTATGAGGTGGCGACGCAGCGACGTTTCCACGAACGTAGTTACGCTTTCGTTTACAAACGACAAGTCGAATCGAAGCAAAATTTTGTAAACTAATCGGGATAATGCATTTTGCTGTTGTCAAGATTAAAAAGATGTATTATTAGTTTCTAGCATAGAAAACATTTATTCTACTCAGCTTAATTTCGCAGCACTATGGAGTTTGGTCCCTGGATCTGGTTCCCACTGGTACATACACTGATTCACAGTGGGAACCAGATGAAGAAACTGTACCTTATTATATGATACAATGAATAAATATTCATAACCTGTTTCATTTGCAGAATCTGGTTTAGATCCAACTTATCGTTTTTAAACGGAAGCATCTAAGGTATGGAAAGTTACTATGGACCCGTCGCGAGACTCGCAGCTATTACCTTTGCTAGGAATGGCAGCGATAAATTCATAGTTAAATTGTTCTTTTGTGACAAAGAAATATTGGTGAAGTATGCTTGCCCAATAAGTTCTTTCACTCTAACCATATCACGAATACAAGATTCTTTCCACTAGCCAAAGTCTAAATAAATTACATCAGTGCAAAGCCTACGATTCCATCAGTGCGAAGCGTAGGATTCCATCCGTGATTCGAACTCGGAGCACTTAATAAATTTAAGAATTATAACCACTTGTAGGTTGGACGGTAAGCCAGTACTCTGTTAAGCTTCGATATTTTCAACCGTATGTCTATCCGAACATAGAACTAATTAATTGTAATTACCTGGCATGGCGTGCAAGCGGCTTTTGTTAAGTGTGAGTGTGCAACAAATTTCAAGAACGGTAAAAGCGTTTATATGAGTTATGATATAAGCGTGATAAAAATACACACGACCTACGTGTACATTCATTAGTGGACACCAAGGAGTAGAAATTTGAGGAGGGTCAGTAAGGGGCAGCTATCGAAAACATTTTCTAAGAAGACTCCATAATTTTTTGTACTTATTCACACCAGACTTTATATAGGTATTTTGGACAAATTTTGATAAATAATTTGCCGGAGCTCCAATAGTAGCTGCCATTAATGATCAACCGATATATAGGTAGGTTTTCCCCCAAACTCGCGCTGTTTTAATAGTTACGAAAGTTACTTCGGCTTTCTTCGGCTCGAATGAAATGCAGTCTACACCAGCCCCATTAATTACCCTCACACCTCGGAGTATATAATTATAGATATAAGAAATCGAATCAGCAAAACTGACGGGCATACCAAGTAATTACAAAATGACTGGCGTGTACCACGACAGTCACACGTCACGTATACATTTTTACAAAGCACATGTGCTATGTATTTTATATTTTGTCGGTGTAAAAAAGATACTTACTTCCACCTTCTGAACAGTTTTTGGTTTTTAACCGACTTCAAAAAAAGGAGGAGGTTCTCAATTCGGCTGTTTTTTTTTTTTTATGTTTGTTACCTCATAACTCCGTCATTTATTAACCGATTTGGAAAATTCTTTTTTTGTCTGGAAGGGTACACTTCCCGTTTGGTCCCATTGTCATCATATCAGAATTTGATTACTTCCTAGTGTACTTTGAAGTCGGTTTAAGTTTTTTGTAAAACAGTCCAATTATTACATTAATATTTTATTATTTGAGTCAAAAGGTAAGGTCCACCTGTGACCTGATGCTCAGGGAATTGTCAACCAGTTTACGATGGGACAAATTCTGGAAACGAGAAAAATTGTCAGCTGGTTTTATAGCCCAGGAATATTTATTTCTTGTTTTGAATAGCAACTTTACAATTTAGATCACCGTGATATGAAACAGTCAGGAAATCGTACCTCGAAATACTCTTTATTGGTTAACCGATTAGCGTATTCAATCACGTAAATATTTAATAACTTTCCAATACACAAAATGCTTATTGGAAATTGCATTTTATTACATTTACAAACGTTCAACGAATTGGTAATATTATGTACATGAATTAGTTTAATTTATTCTCGTATTATATTAACGTAAACTTTAACGTTGTATTATTAAAGAAATAAATATATAATAAAACAATTCAAAATTTTTCCTATATTCAAGAAGCTTAAGAAAATTCATTTCAAAATATATTCATAATCTGTAAGTATATACAATAAAAAAGAACTTTCTGATATAAAAAAATTATGAGATTTCTTTCATATTTATTTTTAAATGTTTTCTAATAAGGTTCTTAACATTAAAAAAAAAAGAAAATTGCGCAGAAACTTACAATATAATCTTTTCTAATGTAACCTTAGCGCGGTAGGGTAGGGTAGGTAAGGGGGTAAAGAAGGGGGTGTGGGTGAAACAGCGGGCGTAAAGATGGTTTTAAAAAAATTAGAAATAATTATTGTGTAAATTAATAATTTAATGTATTTTCCGCCATAATTAGGAGCTTTTTCCGCCAACGCATCAGCTTGGCTATCCAAAGAGGAAACACTGCCAGCCTTTTGGGAACCTTGCCGTTAATCGGAGGCAGCGGCAGACTTGAGGAAATTTTCTATACCTATATGGATTGTTATTTGTACATATTTGTTGTAAATAAAAAATATGCTTACATTTACTAATGTATTTTAATTATTAAAAGCTATAATCACGCAGAAATATTTGATAACTCTTATCACTTTGCGGCAAGATAATAAAGACTGCTTGGAGAAATTGAAGGTAGTGAACAAGACCCCATTTCGTTTTGCCGATGTTTCTCACAATTTCAACCCGCAACAAACTAAACAGGTCACTTTAGATCACATAGTAAGTAGAATTTCCATTTCAAATATGTAATTAAATACATGTTTCACTCTCGCTGTAGTTACACAACGGCCCAAGTAAACAATATTATACGTAATAAATGTCCTTGTACCCTATGTCAAGACTAAGGTCCGTTTTTTCGAGTAGTTTGAAACAAATGAATTTAAATCCAATTCTAAAACATACCAAAGGTTTAATTTCGATTACAGTAGTACCCAACTGATATGGCTTACCGATGTACCTGCGCTGAAGATATTTTTCAAAGCGCGGGAAAAGTTATTGGTCGGCAGCTGCCGCCATGTGTGCGGAAGGGCGTCACTTGCGACTTGAGACGGAACTAACAGCTGCCGTGTATTATGAACCTTATAGTAATTACCTAAGGTTGATTGTAAGTTTTTAAGCATTCTTTCGTTAATTTTCGGGCCATACTTTATTTTCTGTGCGAACGAAGATTCACGACGCGCCATATCAGTTGGGTACTACCATGTCTGGTCAATCACATACATTTTATAATTAGTGTAGAATTCACACGTAAAGATGTCGCTACAGACATCGTATGGACGGATTGAAAATTAATTCTTAGTCAAAACGCTATTAAATCACTTTTTATTGAGATTTATTGCAAAGGAATACAATTTGATAATAATAATTTAATTAAATTATTTTTTTAAACTCGTATTTTCAATATTTGCAATTTATTTAATTTTATTTAAATCTTTCGACGTTACATAGATGGCTTTACCGTCGATTATTTTTATTTCTTTTTATCGCCTAGGACCGAAACAATCAAATAATAATAAAATAAATCTAATATTAACCTGTTTCTAATAAGCAGAGACTTCAACGGTAAATAAATATAGTCTAAATATTTTGAAATCTACAACGATTATTTTTAAAAACAATGGGCAGTTTCGTACCAATTGTATTTCATTTGTTTTTATGGGCTTAAGTCTGTATCTAGCTAGTGCAGGAAAACGTATAGTGGTTTCATTTATTCAACAAAATATCAAATAAGAACAATTATTAAGTCTTTTATGGTCAAAAGGATTAAAGCCATTCGTAAATCACCGACCCTGCTCACAAAATTTATGGAGAATCGGATGAGTAATTTGACCTGTAGTGGAGAACAGCCGGTTATCTGGACATACATACGAAAGCATTTTTGTCCAAGCTGAAACGGAGACTCTTCGCTTGCTCGGTATTAAAGTGATTTTTAAAACATATAGAAGATTAAGAAATTGCTATCTTGACCTATTTTTAATCGTTCCCTAATCAGGGCCGGCAATAGCCTATATAGCGCCGGGTCAGGCCTCTGTTACTTGCCTATATCTACTGCGATAAGCATCTACAGCTCGCTTCGAGCTGGGCTCGACTAAACTGTCGGGGCCGCCACGCGCTTGCGAGCACACTGTACGCAATTGTGTCGGAACCAAAATCAGAATGCGTGATTATTTGTTTTCTTGTGCGATGTTAACCTAGGAAATATATTTATTTATCAATTATCACTGCACTTTGTTATAATGGAGAACCGTAACACTAATAATTTGAGTTTAACGGCTGTCGCAATAAACAGATTTTATTCAAGTTGTTGGTTTTAAATTACTGCAAGATTCTGAAGTGTAAGACAGTAAGTACATATATTTTGTTAATTTTACACGGTGTTTTTATCAGTATCCTAATTAATTAGGTGTAGTTGATATAGATAGGTAACCCTGACGGTCGTAAGGTCATTTCGGTAAATTATAAATACAAAGGCATTGCGTTTTAATGTGCGTGGCGTTAAGGTGTAATTAAGAATTAACTTAGTGCTCTGCAAATATTGTAGGCTATTAAAACAGCGGCAATCCCTCAAGATCAAAAGTGTGCAATCGAGAGTACACTAGCTTGTGTCTCCGATTGGGTTCGACTAAACCTAGTCCATTTCAACCCCACCAAGACTCAAGCCTGCGCGTTCACCGCTAAGAAAATCCCATGGTCTGTGGCTCCACAGTTCCAGAACACTTCCTTGAACATCAGTCAAAGCATTGGGATTCTTGGCGTCGACATTTCTAGCGACGTTTTGTTCCGAAGTCACTTGGAAGACAAGATTAAGCTGGCATCCAAAAGCTTGGAGTGCTCAACAGAGCGAGGCAGTACTTCACATCGGGGCAAAGGCTGCATCTTTATAAGTCGCAAGTCCGGCCTTATATGGAGTATTGTTGCCATATGTGGGCGGGGGCACCTGGATACCAGCTTGGGCCTTTAGACTCGGTTCAGCGACGTGCCGCTAGAATTGTCGACGATCCCGAGCTCACGAACGGTTACGAGCCTCTCAGTTTGAGGAGAGACTTTGCCTTATGTGTGTTCTACCGCTTGTACAACGGGGAGTGTTCCAAGGAATTGTTCGACTTGATGACCACGGCAACCTTCCACCATCGCAACTTTCGCCATCGACGGGGAGTCCATCCTCACACATTGAAACCCTTATCCTTACATATATCCTTGAGCCGTTCTATGTATTAAAAACAATGGGCGTCAAATCAAATCAAATCAAATAATTTATTTTAAAAAGTAAAACATTACACAGATAATTAAACAATGGGGGGGCACCAGGATAATCCTGTATCGCGGGCAACCTCAAACATTTGATTAAAGTTTAATAAATATAACAAAAATAAAATAGTGGTTTCTTAGGTGGCTGTTTCAAGTCTTTCCAGAGCTTGTAGTACTGCGACCAGACTAGATGTATGTAGTGGTTTCTTAATAAATAGATGTTTCCATTAATTTTCCACAGAAATTATTTGTTTCCCAGAAATAGATCTTTATAAGCGACACTATGAGATGGAGTAATAATACAGTTTTTTTTTTTCAAATCAACGATTACCAAGTATACAGTTTTATTTTTTATTAAAATCGGCCTTGGGGCTCCTTTCAGCATTTGTCGCTATGCCCTATACTTTAGGATTCAGCCAACCAGGCAAAAAATGGTAAAATGTTAAAGGATATAATTAGGTAAGCATTATTTAAACTTTTTAACTTTCACGCCTTTTAAATTAAAAACTTCAAACAATAAAAAAATGTTTATACCATAGAATTGGAAATGTTAGGAAAAAATAAAAAGTGCCCATCGTCCTTTAAAATACTGTTCTATAAAAAGTGACATCTGTTGTCATTTACTGACAAAACTAACATTGCTGTAGTGACATACGTGGCAAGACTAGCAAATAGTACCTTTGACTCACCACCGGCGCTGTACTTGCGCGAGTTACGGTGGTAACTTTTGAAGTATGGGCGCTGACCCTCTGTTGTACGTAGTATTTATCTACTCTGAGGTACTACTGTACCTACGAATATCATGGTGAACATCTGTGCATAAACTGAAAACTAGGGAGCAACAGATAGAAAATAATTTTCAAATATAACAAATACGCTGTCATTCGAATGGAGGCAAAAACTCCATTCAAATCGTATAATAAAATAAATCCGAAATACGATCGGCGCGTAAATACCAAAAGTTTGCTAAAATATAAACAAAACAAAGTAATTGTATTGAGAATTCAGACATGACTGAAAAATCATATTGAAAGGCATGTATGCACCTGTCTGTCACCATCAATAATTTTCCGGCGGCAATCCATCCGTTAAGCCGATATACACATACAATGAAAATATGTTGTGTTTTTGTTTACCCACGACTAGTGATAACTGGATACTGCTGGTGCCGTAGATACTAGACGTATCCATTTATACAAATGCATTATGTTGTTAACTAGCTTGTTACGTACGTGCATCATTTCATTAGACATAGACGGCATCACATTCACGTTATCTCGTTATTCCACGACTTTGATACATTAGAGGCTGTATACAGTAAGTACACGCATAGGACTTTCACATGGTATACGCACTAATTGTAGGTAGTAGTTCAGTAAAATAACCATAAATAACTATCCCCCTTACTCATAAAACGTTATTTAACTAATATACTGTTTAAAGTTTAGTAAAGTTTAGTTTCTACTTTGTAATTTTGATCGCAATTGTTTTCAGTGCTTGTTATGAAAAGAGTAATTGCTGAGTTTATTGCCGGCTCTTCTCAGCAAATGCAACCTTCCGAACCGGTATTAGAGTCAGACTTTTGCATAAGTGCCTGCGAAGGTCTATTTGAATAAATGATTTTGAATTTGAAAAGGGTCACGTAAATAACGTCACTCTATTGTCATTGTCAAATAATGTGACATTATTTACGTGACCATTTAATCAGTAATGAAATGAAATGAAATTAATTTATTTGCTAGAATAAGGGTGACAAAATAGTGATGGTACAATTATGCAGTTCAAAGCTTACTCTACCGAGCTTCGGTGTGCAAATATTAAATATTTTTATGACTTAGTTCTAATGAATAGAGACTAACTTTAACAAATGCTAAATAGTTAAATAAATTATTAAGATACATTCAAATTAAAAATAATAATTAAGGTAACTAATAACAATAAACAAATACAAAATCAATGAACCATTCAAGTCTCATGTCAAATTGAAATGTAAAAACATAAAGGTTTCCTAAAATGTCTATTAAAACAAATTTAAAAAAATGTCTATTAAATTAGTATATTAGTTAAATAGCGCTTTATGAGTAAGGGGGTAAATATTTATTTCATGATCTAAGCTCAGACCCATCAAAAGAGACGTGAGACTCGACGAGCACAAAAGTTCAAAAAATCGTTTTACTGAACTGACGATGATTTCCTACACATATTTTTTTAATCCATCTATAGATTTCTCTTAAACCTAGTTCTTATTGTTCTAGGCTAGACAGTGCTACTTTATTATTAGCCCACAACATGGCACGTCTGGGTCCGCACCCCGTTGCGAAGCGCTTCTTTTTTTTAAACGTCCGTTTGTCGTGTCCCGTCTGTTTCCCGTCCGCGCTGCGTATTCGCTGTACCGCTCACGTATAATATTCGCTGACATCTTTTTGAGCATGACTGTCAAAACTATCATTTTTTTTTATCTTTATATATAAAATTCTACTGTACGTGTGTATGTCACTGAATTCCTCCTAAACGGCTGATGGCGCTGCAGTCGATAATATAACCTAAATACCGACTGCAGCGCCATCGGCCGGGCTGATTTGTGAATCTAAACCATCCAGGGCGCTACCCAAACGCATACAAAAAATGACCTTCAATCGGTCCAGCCGTTTAGGAGAAGTTCAGTGACATACACAAGTTCAGTAGAATTAACTCCCTGGATGGTTTAGATAGGGTAGGCTAGGGTAGCACCACGCGAACGAAGTCGCGCCGGGAAGCTAGTATGAAGTATAAAACACGCAAGTGACAGTTTTATTTTAATTTGTGAGACAGGTAATTAGTATTTTTTTTACATTGACGACATGGAATTATAGAAAAGTTTTTTATAATCTAAATCTACTATAAACCAACCAAAAAATGTTTGAAAGCGATAATTCAGCGTCACTGTTGTATGAATACTGTTTCAATAACTAAAACGGTAGCTGTATAAGAGAAAAGCAAAGCTCGATATTTGCAGATAAAATGGTACACTTATCTACACTTTCTTTTAAAAATATAAAACGTTCAAGTAAGAAATGGTTGAATGCGAGTGGCACTCGTGAACTGGTTTCATTTCTAGAACGTCTGCACTTAATATTTGAAAAGCTATAATACTCAGGATATCATAAAATTCAATTGATTAAAAAGGTTCGAGAAATAGCAGTAAGAGTAATAAAATAGACAACAAATTATAGATATATGTTGATAACAATGTTACCCACGGATATTTAACTCTGGACTTGGACTATTAGTTTCCTTTGACAGCGGTCCTAACCACCTGAAACATGAGGTGATTCGTAACACGGCATTTCGGTGTTCCGAATCAAGTGATAGCCAAGCTACGCAGTCTCTTACTTTATTTTGACAGCTACTGAGAATGCTACATAATAAAGAGAAACGGCTAGATTATACATTGAATTGACAAAACTTTTTTTTTTATATATTCCTATGTTAAATTTACACTACCTACATAAAATTTGTTTATGCTACCAGCAGGACTACCGACATAAAATATTTTATAAGCCCCCGCATATGTAAAATATTCCACATACATGATAGTATAGTAGTGTGTAGTCTCGTTTCGACGGTCAATATTTGCATAGATTTTCACATATTCCGGTGGTCTAAAAGTATCTTATGCACCAACGGACTAAAGCAGTGTCTTACGTTACGGACTGCATATTGAACTCTGAGCGTAACGAGGGACTCTAAGAGTTTACCCCCGAGCGTAGCGAGGCATTTTAACATAAATCCCGAGGGAAGCGAGGGAGTTATGTAGAGCCCTGAGTGAAGCGAGGGGTTCAACCCGCCTAAGACGAAGACAGGCTTTATCCTCCAGGTGAATACTCTACTTTTCATACGCTCTGCGAGACAACCAAACACCGTCTTTTGTTTCACATTTTTAAACGTCTATTCACACGTACCGCAACCATATCACAGCGCGCGACAAAATGTAGTCAAGCTGTGGTTACGTGTGAATAGTGTCGCTGCGGCTTTTTGCGGTTGCGTTGTGCTAGCTACAGAACATCGAAAAATTAACCCAAAGAAGCGCAATGACGTTCATTTTGGTTGAAATATATTCCGCCAATTTCCCACCACCGACAATGCGCTCCGATTGGTTAATGCCCGGTTTCTATAAACAAAAACAAATCGATTTGCTTACCAATGGTAGGTTTTTTTATTGCCAAACAGGGCGGGGAAATAGATCATATCGTAAGGTAATTTTACTTTTGACAGCTACTTCTATATGGGAGTCTGCTATTGCTGCTGCTGCTTTGAGGTCTTTGCTTCATTATTAGTAAAGATATAAGAGTATTAATTTTAACCGATAACGGTCCGTAAATTATAGGAATTAGCCATTAGTCAAGGATACATGTACTCTGATTGGTCAAGTCAAAAACACACGATGCAATGATCCTTAATGTTCAAAATCAGTGACAAAGCACCGACTAGTTGCGGAATTTGATTGTTCAATATTACTAATCTAAAGGGATTTTTCCTCTATGCTACGTTAAAATGTTTGTATCGCTAGTTCCTGGTTACTATTAATTTTCTTAAATTAGCGGCACATAACAACTATTCACAACCCACGTGGTGTGGTTGTGATGTGGCTGCGGTTATAGTGTGGTTGTGGTAGACGTGGAATAGAGCCTCACAATCGCGCCCTTTTTCTTTTTTATTTGTTTCCTACTCGAGGTGGCCAGGCCAGTTCCAATTTATATTTTTATTCGTAATCGGCAACTAACAACTATAACAGGTGGAGATTTCGAGATGGCATATTTTCGAAACCTATGTTGGATTATTCATACTGAAGAACTTCTATTATGCGTTTTTTTAGTTTTTTTTTTAACTTTTTATACTTAATGATCGAGTAAGGTTTACATTTTGTAAGAAAAGTTAAAAAAAAAATTGAGAATTCACTATTGATCCCACAGTAAAAGTTGTTCAGCATAACTAACCCAACATAGGGTTCAAAAATATGCCATCTCGAAGTCTCCACCCAGTATGGTGAGATTTAATTAGTTGATGATAAATATTCTTTTCTAGAAATTCAGTACAATTTTATTGCCCGGATAGACCCCAACAGTATATATATTTTAATTTAACTAACTGTTCGTGGCCAGCGTAGCTCAAGTGAAATTTCCGATTATTCCAGTGGATTTTCCAAAAACATATGTTTATATATTTTATGTAATTTAATTTTATATTTCAAGACAAAATTTCTCAATATTGTTCTGTAGATTTTAGCTTGGTTATAAAAAAATGATTTCTTTTAAATGTCGCTGCACGGTAGAAATAAATTCCGACATGGCAGAAATAAAAGGAAATCGACGGAATGTCTACGGGATATTTGCATAAATTTTAAAGCGTAAATAAAGTTAAGCGGTTTATATAATTCCATTTACTGACAGAGCCGGGATATATTTTTATTGGCCAGCTTCGGTAGAAGATGATTTTATTCTCGAATCAAAGAAACAGACACCGTTACAAACATAGTAGCATACTTATTTTTAAATATTATATAGGTCTGTATAGTGTTGTCATTATTATTATAACATTAAAATTCAAAGCCAGGCTATACCCCGCGTTCTTAGGGTAAATAGGTTCCGTGTTTTTTTGCGATCCAAGCTACCAGTCTCTCCAACTTTTCACACTATTGTACAATTATCTCAAAATTCGTCAGAATGTATGAAAATGTATCATTTTACACAAACAATTCAGTTCAGGTAAATTTAATGACAGGTGGGTACCTGGACCCTCAGAGTAAAATTTCCGAAGCTTTCGGATGAGCTTTCTAGTGAGCTTTCGGCTCAGGTACATATTAACTAAAAATGCGCATAAATAATAGTTCTAATGCTATTAGTTTCAATGAGGTTAACAATTTGCGAGTCACTTGGCGTTGAAGACTACGACGTCAAGATCGTTCGGAATATAGCAAAAACGTTTCTAAGTTACCGTACCAAAAAGGTCTAAAAATAACCCTCAATATTCAAGTCAGTCCGTCCGTCACAGCGCCAAAATACAGCACCTACTAATATGCTATCGATTTGTTTTTTTTTTTAATATTGCCAATTTGATGGCAAATTAATAAACAAATATATTTATTTTCTTTGCCTATGGAATATGAAAGGGCTTGTTTAGTTTAATGTTGCGTAGATTTCGATTTATCATCAAAATTTACAACCTATCCCCCTATCTCCAAAATTTGAAAAACCCAAAAAATATTAACATTTTTTTATATTTATTTTGGACAACCAATTTTCACAGTTGATTAGGAAAAATATAAATTATGTTTGATAGTTAGTTAGCACCATGTAAGCACTATTCATCAATCATCAAAATCACTTCACAAAAAACTTCATAATGCAGTCCGAATTTTACATTTATTTTAACAACAGTAACTTATAACCAAACCAAATAAATATATGAATATAAACCCTCGCCCCCCTTATTAATAAATAAGGTGTAAGTCAAGTATAGTAATTCCTAGGTTTTAAATATATCCGTCACTTTCTAATGTCATATAAACAAAAAGGGCTGGGGCTATCTTAATACCTGGGTGTTACAAGACTGACTTACACCTTATTTATTAATAAGGGGGTCGGTGCGCGAGTACTTGGGTTAATATGTTTTCTTAGATTCCCAAATTTGACTATATTTTTTTGAAATTTTGAAATCTCCTTTTTTGTATTTCTTACTCTATAAATATTTACTATAATGCGGCAAATACTTAATGGGTCTGTGATAAAAGATATAATGCACACGGTTCTGTAATAAAATAGATTTAAAATAACTCTAATATATCTCTTTATAGGAAAGTAAGATGAAGCTATCTACCGGTTCTATTGTTTCATCATCCCATGACATATTTATAAATGTTAAGTTTATATTCATGGGTGTACATATTTGTAATTAGTTACAGGCAAGTCGATTATTGAATGGTCACGCAAAGAACGTGCCAATCATAAGTGAACAAATGGCCACTGTAAACAATATAACGAATGCAAATTAGTTCTTAATATCCCATTTATGTGTGGCAAATTAGGTATGTTACTCGTTTTAAATAATAATTGTTCAGTGTCCTTACTGCGGACATGTACTGGGCTCTTATATCCCCTTTTGTCCAAAATTGGCATGTCTACAACTGGCCTTAAATCTGCAGTGTTAGCTAAGCAATTTGCTCGTGAATCATAATATTTCTGAAAAACAATATTTACCTTATATAAAACAAGCAACAATATAAACATTTTGACTACAGCGTGACATTTTCTTTTCCAGAGCTTTTTTCGAATCAACAGTTACCGATTTCGGGGATCTTATTCCACATCTATACATATAAAACAGAGCAGAAGACATGCGCAGTATGAATAAGACTACATCACGTGTGAAAGCCCTTTCTTAAATACCTTTAGGTACATTTTAGACAAAATACTTCTTATACATAATTTTCGATATAATTTTTTTTACAAGTTTTTATGATCTGGACGCGCCGCGGTGAAATTTTTCAGCATCGCGGTGTATTGAATCGTCTTGCGAATACCTATAAGTATACCGTCGATTCCTTGTGGTTTACGATTTTACAATCTAACTTTAGAATATAAACCAGATGGCCGGCTACAACACTCAATTGAAATATTTGAGCACACTTTATACAACACGTAGGTATATCAAATATGCATGAAAATAATAGAAAATTACAAAAAAAACAGGAATAGACCATAAAATTAACATTCGCAAAAATAGCATTGAAAATTTAAGAGAGTTACCACCACATTTCTAAATCTAATAACTATGAAACTTACCAGAGTTCGCTTCTCAAAATCGATCAAATATGTAGAACGTGTGTAGTGCGGCTCCTAGGTGCGCTCACGAATTAGGTCCGCGTGTGTTGTTATCAATTAGAATCGGCGAACATGATCGCGCGGAAGAAATAAGTATACGCGGCGCGTAAACAGTGCAGCAAGGCCGGCGCCGACGGCGACCAGTGGTCGAATATCCCGTGACAACGATGAGCTCCAACGACCACACGAAATGTTCAGATCGATACGGGTACTGCCGCGCGCTCCCTTTCCAGTGCTCAACTAACGGCGAGCAGAGAACCGACCGAATACACCACCGACAGCTGCAGGCTCGCGCTACTATCTAGAGATGCGACCGCATCACCCGATATCCCAACTGTGACGACGGCGACGTCCCGACAGAATGTACGCTTACTTTACACCGCATCTCATTTTAAATCATGACGTAGTGGGGGCGCATGAGAATCGCGTTGGGCATGCGCAATGAGAGGTAGGCGCGGCGGCGCGAATCGGTGCGACTGGCGGAGGCAGCGGTGGCGATGGCGTCGTCGACGGGTGGCATGGAACAAAGAGAACCACGTCACGCCGCCCCGATGCCAGTGCTGGATGAGGGTCGCACGAAGCCTCCGCCGCCGCCGCCACCGCCGCACCGCGCCGCGTGGCCCGCCGACGCCGTAAGACGCACCGCACGCAACCATCGATCAAAGACACGCACAGCTCACGACCTCCACCACATTTCTAACAAACCTACTTTGCATATTGATTTCGATGTTTTTAGTCAGGTTCTAAGTAATTTAGAATATACATTTTCGGAAAGATTACAATAATGTATGCCACTGGATGCCTACAAGAGAGAGCGGAGTTGAGATTTTAGGAATGTTAGCTTGTTAAACTTTTCAAAATAACTAAATACTAATTTGACTTGTAACATGTCTAGTTGAAATGTTACATTTCGTTTGTGATTTCGTATAAAAATACTCAATCTAGATTCAAGGTGAATGTTGGGAAAAATGGACAAGTTTAGTTTGTAGATACAGGATTCATTAATAGAAATGCCTTTGGGAGGACAGTAGCACTAGCTGACTTGTACGTGAATTTATGTATATAACAATTACTCAAAGCACTCAAAGCCGACTTAGATACCAATACAATTATTTGGCCTGCCAATTGATTTGATTGAATACAATGCATTGATAGCATTATAGTGTTGCAACGATTACATGTGCGACAATACGTATTCGCTATCAATATCATGTCAAATATTGCAGACCATGCAGAATTTTAAAATAATGAAATCCTAAAGATATGTTTTTTGTTTGAAATCTAGCTATATTAACAGTATTTTTCACGTTGGAAACTACCAGGCTGATTTAAATGTTTGGGCTACGTAAGAAATTTTCGCGACCAATAATATCATAATCTAATGTTATACCTAAATTACACATTTATGAGTTATTTTCACATTTATTTGATTTATAACTTTGATAATCCTAAAGATTACATTTATTAGATATGTTCCTTCCTACACTATTTATCTCCATAATTCTTAAAAAGTCGTTATTTTGATTAGGGCCCACGCCACCAACGAACTTACTTAATGAATAAATATTTAAATTTCTTGTTCAAAAAAAAACATTTTTTTATGATTAGTACCTATTCATTGGGTACATTATGTGGGCTGCGTTTCTAAAAAGAATAAAAAGTCACGGAGTATAAATAAAAATAAATTGCCACACGTATATAAGAGCAACTGCCGAACGACTCGACCGATTAACTTGTTCTTTTTCTTAGTTCGTATGGTCAGCACAAGGTTTGTATTTGTATGAAAGACAATTATAGGAAAATCCACTGAAAATTCTCAAATCTTAATGGTATTATTCAATTTCAAAAATTGTTTATTCAATATAGGCCCTAATAAGGCACTTACGAACGTTTCAATTGTTTTTACCACCGGTTCGTTTACACTTAAACTGAGAAGACTCTCGGCAAGAAACTCAGCATTTATTGTTAAAAAATGTAATTAAAAAATAATTACGTTCAGTTTAACAGTTTGATATCAAGTTTTTATAGCAAAAAATACTGAAATATACTTAGCTCAAAAGAATTGAATTAAAAGCGATAGTTCAGTGTGTTAATGGCGGTTATCATATCTTTGGTCATTCAAAACCGTTAAATTCATTAATTTGGTGTGTTGCAAAGATTCAATTCAAAACTACCCCTCAAGATTATAAAGGGGTTTATTGGGTTTAAAAGTTAGTATTGACGATAACTAACACGCTGTTAATAACTTGAAACTCGCCCCTACCGGGGCAAAATAGGTAGTTATGTTTTAAAAGGAGGAATTTACTGTGTCTTTCTATTGGATTATTCCCATTTGACCACACATTTTTTGAGCACCGATATTTTTAGCACCGATGCTATTCCCTTGCTCACATGGAAACAAAAAATTAATTCTAAATCATTCCTTTTTGAGCACCGATGGTTTTGTAGCTTCTAGTGTTGTGGTGTTTAATAACATTAACAGTTTTATTACAAAGGGAAGTATTATCGTTAGAGCACCCATTTTTAGCGCACCAAAGCAGCACACAACCTGCAATGCCAACGTACTTGCTAATGTGCTTTGTCAAAACTAATACCGTTAACGAAGGATGTATCTCCTTTGACTACACAAACTAATTACTTACCATCTATTGGTAAATGAAGCAGCTTTAACATGGACTTCGACAGCAGTTGCACTGGTATAAGACTTTCATATATAAATTTAACTAAGTACTTACTCGTACTTAAAACTTCTCGGTCCTGCTGTGATCCACAGTCGAGACAAATGTTATTTTTATATTTTAATAAATATTCCAATAGTTCACAAAGGTATGTGATTTTCTTCTTTTACTGTTATTTAAGCCAGCAAAGGCGAAGTAAAAGGGTTTCGCCTTTTATCATAGCTTGATGATCTTTATAGCTGTTTGCATATGATTTTCCATTGGATGCAAAAAGGAATTCTGTATTTCGCTCTAAAGGTTTACACAGGCAATATTTTAAAGAAAACACGTTAGGTATACATTTCATATGTTGCTTAGTGTAATTTTATTTTATGTATTTTAATATATGTATTAAACTTATTACGTATTCTAAGATACATACGTGTTAAATATATGTAGGTGTACTACAGTACTGTGCAAGAAGAAGCGAAGTGGGCGGTAGAGGTCAGTACTAAGTAAATTAGAACATATCTCTACTGGCCACTTTGAAGATTATAAACAAAGTTTTAAACATAGTGTTAAACAACGTTAGTTCACTAACAACTGTGCCTATCAATAAAACGATTATGTCAGCACCGCCTTCCTAACGACAGTTAGCTAGATTTTCTTTTCACAATCGCCTGAGCACGATCGCGGACAACACTACTAGTTGGAACTAGTGGATCGTATCATCCTAGATGAATGTAAATTAGACGTAGCGTTGAATACGATAACGAGTTGAATTCAATAGATCAGAATTACGAAATTGTAACTGTTTTTAAGAGAGGTAGAGCATAGCGTTTATTCGCTCAAAGAGCAGCTCGACTGGGGAAGTACCTCCACCTTACAGAATCATCATCATCAGCCTATAATGTCCCACTGCTGAGCACAGGCCTCCTTTCACAAATCAGGGTGAAAGGGACTGGGCAGATACTCCACCACGCGTGCCCACTGCGGATCGGTGGAGGTAGGCTAGTGGCCAACCTACTGTTGGAATTTTTCAAGCCGCCTAGGAGGCATCCAACTAGCTTAACGACTATCACAATTAAGTGATAACCGGGACCAACGGCTTTACGTGCCTTCCGAAGCACGGAAAACGCTCGATTTGAAATACCACTAGACGATCACCCATCCAGGTACCGACCACGACAGACGTAGCTTAACTTTGCTGATCGATTAAGAACGGCTAATCATGCTACACCACGAGCGCTTCCTTAACCTTACAGAATACCGCAGCCAAATAACTTTATGTTGTGTAAAGTTGTGTTCCTGCGCGTGAGTAAGATCGCCAGAGCTCATTGGGGAGGGGGGAAAGGTCGGTAACGCGTGAGCGATGCTTCGTGTGTTGCAAGCGTCCATATGGCTACGGTAACCGCTTACCATCAGGCGGGCCGTATGCTTGTTTACAGAGCTAGTCGTATAAAAAAAAAACTGTGCTCATGCACACGTAAGGTATCAAAACCTCCACAGAGTACTATACCCACAGATACAACTTAAACATTGTACCATGCTTCGACGTTTTAAGATAAACCGTGGCTCATTCAATTGGAAAACTACGGCCACACCGGCGATAACTGAAACAACCACAAACTTTTAAAAATGCTCTTTATATTGCCGGGCCAGCTGGCGCAGACTCTGGTTAAGATTCCACCTATCGCGCCGCAGGTCGTGGGTTCGATTCTCACTCAGGACATGCATTTGTGTGCATGAACATGTCTGTATGTCCAGTGTCTGGGTGTAATGATGTATATTACAAACAAAAAGTAGTATATGTATTATATCAGTTATCTGGTTGCCATAGTACAAGCTCTGCTTAGTTTGGGATCAGATGACCGTGTTTGAGGAATGTCCCAGGATATTTATTTATTTACATGTAAGTCTTCAAAAGTCTCCCTCATATCACTCGTGTATGCTGCACCGTATCAATTTGCGATATATAGGCCGGAGGCATTAAGATCGGTGCTCAGTATTTGCGGTGTACCTACATAACAACGTAAGCGTGCTCTCCATATCGGCAGATCATGTTACTCGTCCGCCTCGCACCGATAGTTTGCGGGATACATATAAGTTAGCTAACTTGTTATCTATCCCCACATTAATAATTCCTTTTAATATGTCAGAAGGCAGACAAGCAACCGAACAGGCTGTCCCCGATAATAAGTGGTTACCGCCAATTGGCATTAGCGATACTAGAACGTGTTCAACATTTGTATCCTGACGGTGCGGTGGTAGCTAGTCAGACGAGTAGTACACAGTGCTACCGTTTTCTCACAATGTGTTACTTCATAGAAAGTTCAAGATCATTGTAAAATTCGAACACCATAGTCGCGGTATTTAAAGTCACTACCATTTTTCATCGCTTCTGAAATCTACGTTGATTAAAATAAAAAAAAAAAAAAAAAAAACAAGCGTATATACCACCCGCCTAGTGGTAAGCGGTAACCATAGCGATATGGACGCTTGCAACGCACGGGGCATCACTCACGCATTAGGCGCTGCGCAGACGTGTGTCCTGTGTCGGATACAAGCAACTAAAACCGTAGTTGCTGTGTCCTGTAGCGGCGATCGAACGCAGTTTACGTCTGCGGAAGGAGTGGCTGATTATACTGGTTCTATAGAAATCAAATATTCGTTGGTTGCACACAGGACACAGGTCGGTGCAGCGCCTTAGCAACCCTTCCCCCCACCGATGAGCTCTGGCGACCATACTCACGCGCAGGAACACAACATAGTTATTTCGCTGCGGTATTCTGTAAGGTGCAGGTACTTCCCCAGTACAGCTGCTCTTTGAGCGAAATAACGCTGCTCTACCTCTGATAAAATTGAAATTCATTAAAACTCTAGTTACAAAGCTGCATTATGTCAAATTCCCAACATTCGGACGAATTCTCCTCTTGTTTTACACAATGGATGAATGGTCCATATCTAAGTGTAATCGGGCCTTTTGTTTCATCACGTTTGGCTGAAAGCCTGTCTGTCCGAACGCAAAGACCGAGTACACCGAATTTTGCACCTATTGATATAAATTCGGCACGCAGGGAGACGTGTATTAATCCTTTATGTTATGCAGTACGAAATTACCATGATTTTGAAGCTCAACATAGAAAGGATATCTAATGGTGCGTCCATGCTACGCGAATCGAGCACGAGCCGAGCCACGAACGAGCATACAACGAGCACGATACGAATCCTTTTGTACGTGAAAAAACTGACAATCGCGCTCGTTCGAGGCTCGCGAGCCCGTCCACGCTACGCGAATCGTGCTCGCAGTGTGCTCATTAGAGGCTCGGCTCGTGCTCGGTTCGCCAAGCATGGACGCACCCAAGAGGATGTTTGCAAAGCAAATGCTTCTCTATAGATAATGAACCTTTGATTGTGAAAAAAATTTATGAAGTTGTTCAGCGGGCGGTTAGCTTTTTCCCCAATAGCATTAGCTTAGCCATACAAATAAGAAACACTGCAAGTCTACTAAGCAGCAAAGGCAGCCCATGGGGAAAGTGCACCTTCAACTGACCATGGGCCCAAGTTTGAATTACAATTGTGTTCCAATGAACTATTATTGGTCGCCAAAAATCCCAATATCGCAAATATTATCCAATATTTGATTCAAAATTACACTGTTGGTAATTTGTAAAGCTGCATGTGTCACCCGCCATTATAGAAACGACCAGTTATTTATTGGGAAAAAAAAAAACATCCCAGTACATGACAATGCATAGGACTTACCGGACTCGAATCGAATTTATTAAATTACCTTGCAGCACCGGTTACACCCGCTCCCCTTATTTTTTATTCCTCAGGGATGGAATTTTCAAAAATCCTATATTTGGCTACAAAAGGAACCAATGTATACCAAATTTTGAGTTGATCGAGGCACGCACCACAATCCTCCCCTTGAAACTTATAATCATCTCTTTTTGCCCCCGATAGGGGTCAATTTTCAGAAAATTCAAAGAGTCCTAATTCTTTATTTATAGCTAAGAATACCGAGCTAATAGGTTGGCTCGCGGTTAAAAATATAACAATGACATCAATTGTTATAATAGGACGCGCGTCCATAGCGAGAACCAACAGGAAAGTGAATCAGACCGTACGTTAGGTTTATTTCCCTCCCTAAACCTCAATTTAAGGCTTGTTTTGAAAAACTGATCATGTGACACTTAATTTTTAGGTAATTAAGAGAGGTATAGCGTTTATTCGCTCAAAAAGCAGCTTGACTGGGGAAGTACCTCCACCTTGCGGAATACCGAAGCCAATAATAACCTTTATGTTGTGTTCCTGCGCGTGAGTAAGGTCGCCAGAGCTCATTGGAGAGGCGTCTATATCACCGTGTGTTGCAGGCGCCTATATGGCTACGGTAACCGCTTAACATCAGGCGCGATGTACGCTTGTTTATCGACTTAGTCGTATCCTAAAAGTAGAGGGCGTAAAATAATGGACCAAAGAATTTACCTGCAAGTTATATATTTTATTAATCTCTGAGCTTATTATTTCCACGTCTTTTTAATTATGTTAAATGCGTCTGTAGCGTGGGAATTGACTTCCAATTCCATCAGCTTTATCACAGGAAATGGGCCTGCAGCTGCTAGAATTTACGAGCAAACAACATGTTTTGAGCGATTATTTGAAATACCTAACGCGAATCCGGGAAAGCGGGTGGCACTCTCCCCCTTCAACCCCACAGGTCGGGCAGTCCATTGAAAGCCGTCTCTGTCATTTGAACCACCTTTATTCGCGGAGATTCATGTGATTTTATGAAATACTATTCAACTGCATTTATAAAATTTATTATGACTCCATAATGACGCTATTGTGTTAGAGCAGACTACTAGACTAGATTTTAGCGCTCGTGGTGTAGCATGATTAGCCGTTCTTAATCGATCGGCAAAGTCAAGCTACCTTTGTCGTGGTCGGTACCTGGATGGGTGACCGCCTAGTGGTATTTCAAATTGAGCGTTTCCGTGCTTCGGAAGGCACGTAAAGATTTTGGTCCCGGTTATCACTTAATTGTGATAGTCGTTAAGCTAGTTGGAGGCCTCCTAGGCGGCTTGAAAAATTCCAACAGTAGGTTGACCACTAGCCTACCTCCACCCATGCGCAGTGGGCACGCGAGGTGGAGTATCGCCCAGTCCTTTTCACCCTCATTTGTGAAAGGAAGCCGGTGCTCAGCAGTGGGACATTATAGGCTGCTGATGATGATGAGACTGAGTTTCTTGCCGGAGTCTTCTCAGTTTAAGTCTATTCCGAACCGGTGGTAAATTCAACTGAATGTACCAATTTAACGTTCATAAGTGCCCACCAGTCCCGTGCCCAAGTGGTCACCAGGGCCCTAGCTGAATAAATGACTTTATGATTTTGAGACTCCCAAAACTGTAAAATGTCACAATTTTGACACCACTGAAAGTTCATTGGAACACAATTGTAATAGCAGACTTGGGCCCCAGTGTATACGCTATTCCAGCAGCACTTATACAAAGGTGTGTCGGTATAACAATAGCTGTAAACTTTGCAAAGCTTTGAACAGGGTACATATCGTCCCTAAGTTTCACAAGATATCGATTTAGCCGTGATTCAAATGCTACCAAAGCGCCCAGCGTTATGAAATTGTGAATACTCGGTTAAGAGTTTAGGAATTCTAGTAAACTTGTAAGTAGTACGTTTTTATTTTTGTTAAGTACCTAATCACCACATCGTTTTCTCGTAATATTTATATATGCAAAAGTTAGTTAGTTTGTTCTTCCTTCACATTGTAATGGAGCAATGGATGATATGTTCAGGAATAGCGTATGAAGAAATCCGTTTTCTCCGCTAATAAATGTCTAATAAATCTCTGATTATCCCAAAAAGCCTCTAAATAATCCTTAAACCGTATGGTAAGGAATGCAGTACCTACTATACGTTTATATAACAACGAAGATGTTGTTTACATGTTGTATATCTTGTTTGTATAACATTCACAAATTTACTTACGTTATTAAATACCTTTTCCACAAATGATTCATGTATAAAATTTGCGATTCATAGCATTTTCATTTCGCGTTGATACAATTAGTTAAAATCTATCCCCCTTACTCATAAAACGTTATTTAACTAATATACTGTTTAAAGGGTCACGTAAATAAAGTCACTCTATTGTTATTGTCAAATAATGTGACATTATTTACGTGACCCTTTAAACAGTATGTTAGTTAAATAGCGCTTTATGAGTAAAGCCCATCACAGACGTAGCTATAATATATATTAATATGAATCATAGCGAATCATATTACGATATATTTTCAATACTAATCTTTGGGTGACCGCACACGCAGCTATAATATACATTTCTGTTACTTCACCAAATTGTACTGGCATTTATATTATAGCTCGGCATATTAATATATATTATAGCTACGTGTGTGATGGGCTTGAGGGGGCATATCAGTTGTATAATTTTACAGAACAAATTTCGATTCAACCACGTTATGAATTTGCATTGATCGCTTATTTAGTTATTTCTCGAAACAAAATTATACATATTGTTGGTCTTGTGATCGTTACGAAATGTGACTGGACATCCATATTTGTAAATCAAAATGTGCGTAAGATCGAGATGGAAATAGTTCAAATAAGTAAATTCTAATAGTCGATAAGGTTGAAAATATGAATAATTACAGAAATAAAATTCAAGCTTTCCAATAAAACATGGCTCCACCAAAGTAGGCAGTTTGTAGCCAAGCCTCTTTCTTCTTAAAAGTTGCATTTCGAGGACTGAGCCGATATTGATTTTCACTGAATTTCAACTCCCGAGGTTTAGGGAAAGACAAAAGGGAAATTAAATATAATACGAGCCGATTAATTTGATAGTTAAGATATTTCAGTAGGCATTTTATTCTGATAACGCAGGTGACATCGCGGGGGGCATCTATCATTATAATTCAAATAAATAAATAAAATAAAAATAAAAAAGCCTTTTGTTTCTTACTCAGAATTACTAAATACATAAATCAAATAATTAGGGGAAATTAATAAATCAAATAAGGGCATAGTGTCACAACTTTAACCTCACTTTCTGTCGCGACGAGACTATAACAAAAGATGGTGTAACACAGTCTTTCTTCACAATTCAGAAAACTAAAGATAACAGAGTTCTTGTTAGTGTAATAGGCACTTTTGCAGCACATACCAAATGAAATCTTAACACAGGGCTGGGAGCAGTCACGGCGACTGCCTTGTATTTGCTCGTCAAGTTTATGACATCATAAAAATGTGCTCGGTTAATTTTAAGGTCAATGTTCTGCTGTGCTCCATCCTTTTTATTTGAGACTGAATAAAGCTTAACGTTTTTCTTAAGAGGAAATGCTGGTAGCGTTTGTTTCCATACAAACGTAATCCTCAGTTTCCTCTCTGGATAATGACACTAGAGCAATGATTATTTTAACATGCAGTCTGTATGTCCCTCGGTTGTGTTTTTCTCCATTAATTAATTATTATATGAATTATAATAATTATTCTCAGACGTCCACCGAACAATATTGACGAATATAATAAAACGAAGGAAAACCTACAGACATAGCCAAAGCCCTTCTTATTATGATTCTTGTTTTTTTTAATCGATCCAGTTTCGGAGGAGACAGCAGGGGATTACGAAATAGCGATTCCGTCTAATTTAAATAGGTATAATCGGTCCAACCTGTAGTTGTCTCTATCGCCCTCGGGCGGGATAGCTCGGTCACAGCGCGACAGCAATAGATATGTTAAAGACCTATTTTTCCAATTTATTGCAGCCATCTTTTCCTTTTAACTATCTAAAATATCGACAATAATCGACATTTGTATCAACAATTTCATTATGAAGTTTTCAGGACCCAAATATAATGATTATCATGTTTTCAGTGTGTGGGAAAGTTATTATAGTGTAGTAATTAATATATTGAGGATCCGGCTGGGCTAGCCTCGTTATTGCAGCACATGTATCGCAGGTTTTTTTGCTGTGGCCAATACAGATTATTTCGATTTATAAAAACTTAAACCGTGCTCGCAGTGTGCTCGTTCGTGGCTCGGCTCGTTCTCGGTTCGCCAAGCATGGACGCACCATTACAGACAATAAGTCTGTATCCACATAATTACCGACTGAAAGATAAACTTTCCTATCTAAGATAAACACACTGGTCAGGCGTCGCGCGTCGCCTAAAATTCAGTGAATGTTGCCAACACGTAACTGCTAAAATATGAAAAATATATGTAATAAATATGTGTACTTTGTATTAAGTTTAAATTCATGTATTCCAAGTTAATGCAAATATATTGAATAAACTACAATGGTGCTCAGTACGCAACCAGTCTGTATTTGGAATCGAGTTAGATAGGTTATTATTAGTGTTCCGTAACAAATTTTAACAGGGTACCGCTTTTGTAATCACACACGTGAAAAGTTGAAATCAAGCTCTAGGTTGTGAAGGTTTTATCTGCATTTATTAACAGGCTGTGAAAGGCTAGGGTTTTCTATATTTGGAAAATGTATGCTTTGTTTTCGCGAATTTTGGCAATATTATACGTAGGTACTAGTTGTCTCCCGCAGTTTCACATGCGTTCACCGGGATAATAAGTTATTAAAAGAAACAAAAAACTCGACGGCGTAAAAATAACAAGGTCTTTCATGTATAGAATTTTGACTATAACTTGAATTTTATAAGGTATTGCAGTCAAGAATTACGAAGCATAAGATGGAGCAAACTTATCCAGAAGAAACCTATTCACTCTGGCCTTGAAAGTTCCAAGATTGTAAGAGTCAGGAAACAGACGCCGGATGCATGTTCCACTCTCTTGCTGTCCGCATTTAACTGAGGATGCAAAACGCTGTCTTTATTTTCAGTATGCCAACAACTATTTCAAATGTCACTTGATGATGATGATGATGATGATGATTAGCACTGTCTCAGCCAGTACAACGACCGACCCATGTCCTATACAACCATTCAAGCATCAACCACCATGTAACTAACTTAGTTTATAATGACTGGTACCTGAATAGTTGTATCGGAGTAACCATGGATAAACCGAGGAGTGCGTGGTATATAGGAGTGACACGCTCTGGGATGGGAGAGGACGGCCAGCCAACCGCAACCAGCTGACCACAATCGACCGACTGTTCAGCCTATAGCCAATATTGGAAAATGGGAAGACGGGTATCATAGAGAGGGATGAGCGTTGGTGTATGTTGTCTTCTTTCTTCTCTCTTTGGTATTTAGTTCCTGGATTGAGTTTGGTTATTTCTTTGTTGTTCATTTGATTAACTTCCTCCATGCTGGACCTCGATTTCGGAGAGCATAGCTTCTGTGGTTGAGAGGCTCCGTGTCGCTTTCAGCTTCGGTATGTGCTTGTGTGGAAGCGCTCGTGGTGTAGCATGCTAAGCCGTTCTTAATCGATCGGCAAGTTAAGCTACTACCGTTGTGGTCGGCACCTGGATGGGTGACCGCCTAGTGGAATTTCAAATCGACGTTGGTCGCGGTTATCATTTAATTGTGATGGTCGTTAATATAGTTGGAGGCCTTCTAGGCGGCTTGAAAACTCCAACAGTAGGTTGACCACTAGCCTGCCCATTCCCTTTCACCTTGATTTGTGAAAGGAGGCCTGTGCTCAGCAGTGTGATATTATAGGCTGATGATGATGACGATGATGTGCTTGTGTATTTCTTGTTCTTTGTTATTATTCTCGATTCAATTTAGTTTCCTCAGACACACCATTCGGTTTCGTTCTTGGTGTACTGTGTAAAGAATGGGACTATAGTAGTTCAGATGTGTGCTTAGAAACTTAAGTATCATAGTTAATGGGATGAGAAACATCCAGGATAACATATATTTTTGTGTTTCCGAGTATTTTGGATTTCATATCGCTTTCCATCATGCTGGGTAAATGAATTTCCGTAATGTTGATCTGGTCGCAGATTATTTTTTCATAGTTAAGTTAATTTTGAACCCTATTGTTTTCATCGTGCATGTGATATATATTATTTATAGCATAGTTTTGACATGCTTGTTGATACTGTGATGACGTCGTCGTCCATAAATATTGTATTCATAATAAATTACTATAATGGTCGTTAGATCCTTTCGTTGTGGATTAAATGCAGGTCTCGTCTCTCTTGGTTGGTTAAGATTTCACCTATCACGCCGCAGGTCGTTGGTTCGATTCCCATCTGCATCGATGAAGAACACGCATTTTTGTGCATGACAATGTTTGTATGTCCTGCGTCTGGGTGCAATTATGTATTTTCTAGTATGTATCTACAAACAAAACAGTAGTAGGTATATGTAGTATACCAGTTGTCTGGTTTCTATAGCACAAGCGAATGTCCCAGGATACTTATTTATTGCATTTCTTCTTCCAGTGTTGTCAGTGTTGCCTCTATTCTCCGTGGCTTAAATAAAGTTTAAGTATTTCTTCGTCCATGTATTTTACACTTCGTACTTCAGGATTGTAGTGAGGCATGGCGAAGGTATAAGTAGTTCCGTTTCCTTTTTCCAGCGGATACATACTTTTTTGTCGTTCTGTGTTTGGCATAGAATTTGTTTGTCCTTATGTAATGTTAATGTATTGTATCTTTAAGTACTGAGACATCAATCGTCGACGTGATGCTTCATCAATGTCAGGAGCTAGAGTAGATTGTTGAAATGCCGCTGATTTTTCCTGGTTCCTGATTGATGCAGTTTGATTGATTCAGTTGAAAGAGCGTATGGTGTTTTCGGTCCATGCCGGCTTATTCTTGTGGTTTGCTATTTCTTCTGGGAGGTCGATAATGATGATTTGAATAGTTTATTATAGATTTTTGCAGTGCAGTTTCGTTTGCTGCGCATTACCTTCGAAATATCCTTTCTAAAACTCCAAGTACCTAGATATCCTAATGAGCTTTCATTTCGCCTTTCCTCCACGTATTTGCCTTTTTGAATTGTGGTTTGTATAAATTTGAAGTAAGTAGTGTCCTCCCATTTTCAAGCTTCTCACGTTTGAATTTTGGAATTAATTCTTTGTTATGGGACGCCCGTCGTGCCCTTTTCCGGATATCATCAAATTTCCCATTAGTTTTATGCCTTGAAAGCGAATATATTTTGTGAATTATTATAGTCTAATGGAGTTGCTCAATTATTAAAGTAACACATGCATTTTCGCTTTTCTTGTGCTTATTGGATTTTTATTTCTTTAATGAGTTTAATAGGATTGATTTACCACCATTCTTATTTACGGTCAGTGAATTGATACGTGTTACATATTCTTCTTTGGTACATGATTGATGGGGTTGGTGAAAATGTCGAATATATTAATTAGATTGAGATGATTTGTTTCCGGTTTGCCAGAACCTTCTGAAGCTTATGCGTTTGAGTTCCGTATCTTGCTCCTTCCGTATGACGTTATCCGGATTGGCGTTGCATTTATTTCAGTACTGCGGCGTGGGTCTCTAGTAATGATTTTCCTGCGCATTGAGATCGCTGAGATTAAAAACTTTTTTTTTTAATAGTTTCTTAGTGCTACTGCATACTTCTATAAATGTCTTGACGCTGACGTGGAGGTTTTATTGGGTATATGTACCTTCTTTTAAAGAGATGTTTGTTCTTTGCACTTGTTGGGCCTAGGTTAATAGTGCCCCGCGCTGGTCACCATTAAAGTGTGGTTATTCCAATAAGAACCGTGAATCCGCGGTGTTACAACCTTCATATAAGAGCCCTTGTCATTGCCTTTTTTCAGGTATACTACAGTATGCTTTACATTCCATGTTTGTTATTCTTATAGATACGTACAGACGTTGCGCTTTTGTTCAAAGTACTGTGGCTAATGTCGTCGGGGCAGTTTATTGTTGTACTAATTACTGTATGTTGAACTTTATTTTGAACTTTTCATATCCTTATTTTGTGTGGCAATCTGCTCGGTGTCTTCCGATGCTCCATCTTGCATTCGGGTGGTGGCCATCAAGCTAGCAGCTTGCACTTGTCTGTGGGAGAGAGCTTATAGGCTAAACTGAAATAAAACTGTTAGTGAATCTAACATGCTATGGTTCAGCAAGTATGAATTATATTATAGAGTAACTTGTACAGTATTGGTAGAACATACTTTAAGAATCGCACTGATACCACAGCAGCCCCTTTGACCTTTTTTTTTTTGTTTCAGCGGTTTAGAATTTTTACGACATTCTTGAGAGTTTTTTGTTTGCAGTCAGACACTTATTGCACGTGTTCTTGTCGTTTCCCGCCGCGATTGTGAAGTACTAAGTATTCTTTTGTTTGATGGTAGTTTTTTTTTTTTTATGGTGTTCGGGACCTATTTTTTTGTGTTACAGAAAGTTAAGTTATTAGTTGACAACTGGATGGACACCAGATGTGGGAGCCTAAGCGATTCGTCAGGGATCTATTGTGTCGTAAATATCTGGTCTGGTTTTATACTTGTGTGTTTTTGTCGTGGTTTTAAGTCGAATGTTTTCCTTCATCGAAGCGTCCATTCTAGTTATTTGATAAGAGATGTAAGCGGAATAAGCTCTGATTTGATAGCTATGCTAAAATGAACCGACCCATCAATTTAAAATCATAATATCACCCCTGCGTCTGTAACGTCAGACCTATGATGTTATACGATGTGGGGACAGACGAACGTTTTTAAAACTAATTGTACATACAAAAATATAAGGAAAGCTGAAACCGTCCATCCTTCAGCTGATTAAATTTCCTTAAACCTCCAGGTGTTGTTTTTGTACGATTTGTTCGGATTAATAGAATGATCAAATTTGACATAGGTACGTTGATGGCACATAGAATTAGATGTGGATGCTAACCATTGTCAAAACAGTGAGAGCAGACTGCATGCCACTGGGCTATAACTAATAAAGTCTCTGGCAGTTTTTAATGATTTATAATTGTTCCAGCTAAAGCAGTTCGTTGCATCGACTTATATATTACTGGCGTATTGAAATCATTGGTTCGTTGCTGATAGATTCTTTATCTTCCGGGTTTGTATCAATCAATTAACTACATGCCATCTCTTCTCTGGATGGAAGCTTTACACCAGTAAGACAAGCAAGCTTGGTCAATGAATCCTTGTTTGTGTCGTCTTGATTTATGTGTGTTACAGAAAGAGGATAAGTCCCCAGGTCGAGACACACAAATGATTAGAGCCTCTAACACCTGACAATAGGTGGATTATTATTTTTACAGTAAATGTAGGCACTTATATAATATGAAATACTAAATTCCCAAACTAGGCAACCTGTTAATTTTGGGAATTAGAAGGGAATTAGTTATATGCGACGTTCGTCGAGTGTTTTTTCGTAGTTGAGTGATGACAGATGTGAGCGGAGCAGTTTCTAGTATAGAACCGCACGCCCGGAAAAAGCATATATTTTCAGAAAATTATTTACATAAACAAGCAAATATTTTCTAAAACTAGTGGATAAAAACTGCGTGGAAACCTATATGTAGCATGTTCCTTCTCTAATAAAACTTATTCTCAAGTACTCTCCAGCCAGATCCTACACGACGCAACCTATTAGGTATACACGGCTCTCAGGTAGGCGGCCAATTCAGGAATAATTTAATCAGTCAGAGGGCTGACACGCCAAGGCCTACGGTCGGCGTAAGCCGTTCCGTTCGCCCAAGAGGCCCAAAGGCAACCAGCTCCCAAGGAGAGTCACCGGCACGCCTCGGCAGCTACCCGCAGGCAGGCCTTCAACCCGATGGTCGCAGTCAGAGCCGAACGCTTTAGCTTATATATATACTAACTAGCTGTCCCCCGAGGACCGCGCTCCCGGGACAAAACCCCGACATCACAGGCCACTTCAGACCATCACACGCGCCAATTCCACGCCGATCAGACGAGCAGTCAAGGCGCGAAAACACAAGAAACAAACAGAAAAACTTGGACTCGCATTCATGATATGTATTAGTAAGAAGTAAAGATGATATAGTGATAAGTTATATGTACTAATAGCCGAGGTAAACGCAATGGTTCTAATATTGATCACGTAGTAGATCTGCCGTCACCTCAGGTGCATTATGTATTATAATAATAAATAAGGAACAATCTCACCGGGTTTGCTTACTGCTAGGTAACTTTCACGCACGCACCAACAACTATTTCAAATGTCACTTATACAAAAAATCAATTACTTAAGTAACTGAAACACGTATACCTATTGCACGAGACAAGAATATATTAAATACCGGGATACACACAGACATAAGACGCATAAAGCTAATGGAAATTAGTCGCCAGCTCCATAGAGTTTCTATAGAGATAAACTGTGACGACGGGACCGAAACAGAGGTAAAGGTCCAATGAAGCACAAAGGGCTTACCGGAAGCTCGTACAATGTACAATATTATATGGTACATATGTGTAAGATAGCCCAGGGGCCAATACTAGCATTGATCTGCCTTGAGGGTTCCGTACTGCAAGGGACCCAATTACTAAGTCTACGCCGTCATTGGGTCTCACTTGGTAAAAGAGGTAACAAATATAAAAAAAAACTACAAATCGAACTCCATTTTCTGGATTGCTCTATCCATCCATACACAACATATACAAGAAAAAATTTTTTTGCTCTATATTTTGCCGCGTTATCTAAAAACAGTTATACCGACCTACAAGATTCAAACTGGGTTTGATTTTTACATACTTCACTATAGTTAAAAAACTGATTATATTTTATTAGGCTTATACCCGGTTCCTATGAACAAAAGCGAATCGTTTTGCTTACCAATGGTTGCGTTTTGTTATTGTTATTTTGTAAGCTATTTTTGTCTGTGATTGCTAATTCCATATGGGAGAGTTCTGCTATGCAAAGCTTTTAGGTCTTTGCTTCATTATTAGGAAAGATATAAGAGTCTTAATTTTAACCGATAACGGTCCGTAAATTATAGGAATCGGAAATAAGTGAAGCAATTCTTTTTATTGGGCTCGATGTTACTGTTTATGAATTATTTATTATTGCCTTTGTGTTTTCATTCCTGAATTTTAAAAGTACTAACGCAAGTAGTACCTAGCGCTAAGTGTTTAGGTTACATCCAATCCTTGGCTGGCAAATGTATTTTCAAAGAATTTTCCTTGTGTGGTGGTTTGTTAGATGCAAAAAGGTCCAACATTGTATTGCAGTATCTAGGAATAACTTTTATAGATAATTGGTACAAAGTGAGTTTTAATAGATTTCTTCTGCATCAGTCGCTACACAACGACCGGAGTGTATAATAAAATTAAACACAATATTCTCTTATTAAATAGTATTATTTGAACTGTAAAGCTTTTAAGTAACATTATGTAATTAAGAATTCAAGAAAAACAAAGTAACTACTACTATCTTTTGACAACATCTCTTAAACAACGTCGTTTAAAATTTAATAAATATTAATCGCGGAGATTTGTTTGAGGGCTATTGGAAAGGAAACATTTTGTAAAGAAAGAAAATAATGAAGAAAGAAGATCAGGAAAGAAGATTTTGGATCAGGAAATCAACATAAAGTTGCATGCAGTACACCTTACACCTTCGATGACCACCATCAGATATTGTTTCAACAAGTTTAAGCGTGGCCGAATTTCCATCTATGATGAAGAGCTTTTTTTTTTTTTTTTACTACAGAAGAAATGGTTAACAAAATCCACGATATTTTGTTAAAAGACCTGCGAGTTAACATCAGAGAGATAGCATCTCGATGACATTTGTTAACATCTCGATAGAACGTGTACAGTGCCAAAGCTATCGGCGAGATGGGTGCCGCAGTTGCTAACAGTCGATCAAAAGCGAAATCGAGTGACATCAGTCAAATTTTAAGCATGTGGCGAAATTAACTAGTTTTTTCCCACGGCTTCACTCGCACCATGTTTGATAACAGTCACGGTTTCCTTTTATATATACAGAGATTTTGAAAAAAACACGTTTTTATTTTGTTGTTGACCACGGGTTGGGACATTAGTAATCCAACTAATTTTCGATCTATCAAATTTGTTCGCTGGACGTCTGATAAGGGCGTTAAAAATGGTAAGTATTTGTGATTTTAGAAGGCTCCTAATATTGATAATAATTAATTTATGGAGAAAAACACAACCAAGGGGCATACAGTGGCACCTACAGATTGCATGGTAAAATAATCATAGCTCTAGTGTCATTATCCAGAGAGGAAACTGAGGATTACGTTTGGTATGGAACAAACGCCACCAGCATTTCCTCTTAAAGTGAACATGAATTATTTAAGTCTGTCTTAAATATAAAACTAAAGGGAAACTACTAGATAATACTTATCTCTGTTCCTAGCACTTCCTCACTATCTCGCAGCAAATGCAGAAGTTATACAAGGAAACAAATAAAATACCGTTCAGGTGTAGTCCATATAGCTTATCCATATACCATATAGCTTATTTGCATTGTTATTACAGAGAAGCTGGTGATGCTATGTGGTAGAATTTTAAAAATATTGGCATATTAGGAACCTGTTTTCAAAATATCGAACTGCTAGATACTGCGGTTTTAGCAGAGTAGTGAGCGCATCTGTCAGTCAATCAATATCTCCCTTTTATATATAGAAATAAAGATAAGTGTTAGTATAATAAATATAAACTAGCGGTAATAGATCGAGTAGGCAGATAAATTGGTACCTACTACATACGGATAATTAGTGCTGACGACATTTCCGTGTCACTGAAACAACTGATAGACAGCAAGTTATGCTCGATGTTAACAAGCCGTTTATCAAATCACTAGACTAGGGATGGAATACGACGAATTACCAGTATTCGTATTCGCCGATTATTGGTTTCAGACGAATATATGTATTCGCCGAATATTATTAAAAAAAAATGTGTTGATATATTATTTTCATTTAATTAATTTTTCGATTGAAACGGATCGCTACGCGTAGACACGTCGTTGTTTCTCTTTGGTGACCGAGGATTTCCCATGTTGTATCCTTGGTTGTATCCTTGCTATATTAGTATAACCCAGCTAATTATCGACTATTTTCAACGGCATGCAAGGTACAAACAGGGTAGGAACAGACTGTCGCCGAAAAACCTGCCTGATTTTAAACTAGACACATCAAAACCGAAGCTATAGGTATAGAACTTGTTTATTTAGTCTTTCCATATATCCCAGTTACAGTTACAGTTACTGCGAAAGGGGTGACGGACGAACACCCGCAAAGTACCGAAAAGTACGGCGTGATACGGATATATATGTTGATCGGTAGTTTGAAAAGGGCTGATTGGATAGATACATAATGACTTCTATCTTATAGGTTTAGGTTAGGTTGCCCAAATACGTCCTCGTCCGTCTTCGATCACGCATGGTTTAATCCCAAGCCTACAGCTTCAAGCGAAACCATGTGAGGAATCCTACATGCTTAATAATGTACGTTGTGTGGAAAATGGTTCCAAGAAATGATAAAACCAGGCCTCAGTTGATATATTTATAAAATGAGGTCAATATCTATAAGTGAAACGAGAGTATAAAACTGTAAGACATTGTCACATGCAGCTCATTAGATATAAGGCCTTGTTGAGTAGTCGATGGGCATTGTGGTCGTTCATCAAACCGAGAGACCGTTTATTCGCTCAAAGAGCAGCTCGACTGGGGAAATACCTCCACCTTACAGAATACCGCAGCCAAATAACTATGTTGTGTAAAGTTGTGTTCCTGCGTGTGAGTAAGGTCGCCAGAGCTCATATGGGGGGAAATGTCGGTAACGCGTGAGCGATGCTTCTTGTGTTGCAAGCGTCCATATGGCTACTGTAACCGCTAACCATCAGGTGGGCCGTATGCTTGTTTACCGATTAAGTAGTATATAAAAATAAAAATAAAACCGATAGTGATTAAGTTCGTGTAACTTTTGTTCCATTCGACGGAGCGTGGCATGAAAGTGCATTTAATGCGCGCGTTGTGATCTATTTGTTTCATATCAATCACATACGCCAGTACCATTACATTCAGAACAGGAACTCGTAAAAGGTACTCCGCAGTATACTGACGTAAGCAAATAAAAAACATTTATGGAAAATTCTGTCTGAGTGAGATGAATTGAATGCAAAAAGCTATTGTAACTACACGGAAAACCTGTTAGTTTTTTCTATTGATCAAACAGTAAATTGTAAGTAAACAGTCTATTGAAGAACATGGCTTAGGCGCCGATCCCACAGAAAAGGGTTCTAGAGTTCCGCACTCCGAGTTTCACATTCACTACTGTATACACAGCGAGCGAGCAGTCTAGATTTCTAAAGGTAAATGGGCAAATTTGTATGGAGTTTGTCCCATTGGCGGCCAGCAATAATTACTGTTTTCTATTAGGCAATGTAGGAGCTTTAATTCACAGGAAATCGAGTTACATAGCTGCGGAAACATGTAGCTGGAAGTAAGGGCACAGAATAAATAATATCACTAACGGTACAGGGAAACCTAGCAAACTAACTTAACGAAACACTATTTTGGAAAACCGCATTACTGAAACGTACAAGTGCATTGTATAAAAACCGGCCAAGTGCGAGTCAGACTCGCGCACCGAGGGTTCCGTACAAACCTGTAGGTATATAAGTAAATGGTAGTATAGACCTGAGTATTTGATATTAATTTCAATTTATGACCTATTAAAAAAAAACTACTTACTAGATCTCGTTCAAACCAATTTTCAGTGGAAGTTTGCACCGTAATGTACATCATATATTTTTTATAGATTTATCATTCTCTTATTTTAGAAGTTACAGGGGGGGGACACACATTTTACCACTTTGGAAGTGTCTCTCGCGCAAACTATTCAGTTTAGAAAAAAATGATATTAGAAACCTCAATATCATTTTTGAAGACCTATCCATAGACACCCCACAACTATGGGTTTGATGAAAAAAAAAATATGAGTTTCAGTTCTAAGTATGGGGAACCCCCAAAATTTATTGTTTTTTTTTCTATTTTTGTGTAAAAATCTTAATGCGGTTCACAGAATACATCTACTTACCAAGTTTCAACATTATAGTTCTTATAGTTTCGGAAATAAATGGCTGTGACATACACGGACAGACAGACAGACAGACAGACAGACAGACAGACAGACAGACAGACATGACGAATCTATAAGGGTTCCGTTTTTTGCCATTTGGCTACGGAACCCTAAAAACCATAATCCAAGGATAGCAGACGTCAAACTGTTACAATGAATGCAGTTTTTTTCCTCATCTTGCAGATAACATCAATCCAAACAATAGATTACAAGTATGGTTTAAAGTAAGAGAGAACCCTGAAACCCATAACACAAGTTTAATCTTAGCTTGGGTGCCAGGAGTTTCAACTTATCTGTGACTTCAATTGTACAAAACCACTATTGTATAATATTTGTATGAGCCAAAAAAATTTTGTAATGCTTAGTTTTTGTAAATTTTAAAACTGCAAATAAAGAATTTTTATTATTATAATGAATGAAATAATTCGGTCAATGGCAGAGATGAAATTAAAAAATAAACGTGAAGAGTTCTTTAATAACATTCAATCCTGGCAAACAGTAGTAGCTTGTTGGTAGAAATTTCTCGGTTTTAGGGTTACACACAGGTACACACGAAAAACCACACAATTTCAGATGTTAACTGAAATATATACATTTATGTACATGCATGTACTTAATGGCTTAATGTTTTTTTTTATTTGCTGATGTACCTACTGTTTGTAGTGTTTTTTTTTACTTTATCAATTCATCTAATGTTGCATCCATGCTGCATCCACGATTCGCGTAGCGTGGACGGGCTTGCGAGCCTCGAACGAGCGCGATTGTCCGTTTTTTCACGAACAAAGGGATTCGCATCGTGCTCGTTGTAGGCTCGTTCGTGGCTCGGCTCGTGCTGGATTCGCGTAGCATGGACGCACCATTATAATTTAGGGTATCATGAACATTAAATTCCTCGCTTCGGCTCAAGGGATGTGGGTGGCTAGGAAATTGTATAAACTCATATTTTTAATCGACTTAAAAAAAGGAGATTATCAATTCGACACGTATGTAATATTATTGGAACTGCAATATATTCACATTATAATAATCTATTAGGGCTTCGAAACAAATATACAAAATTTCATAGGTGTATGTATGTATGTTTGTCCACGCATAGGTATCTCCGAAAATATTAATCGGATTGTAACCATTCTTTTTTTATTGGTTTACATTTACTTCAACTTACGGAACAGTGCAACTTTCATCGAAATCGGTTCAGTAGTTTTCAAGATATGGACAAATATGTGTGACGGCCTGGCTTAATGATACGAGCTACGGGTGTGGTGTCAAAGAAAAACATCACAAAACCTTGGTCAAATTATAGTGCATTTAAGAAAACCCAAAAATTACGAAATAAAAATAATATTTAATGAATTTAAATCGACTTCCAAATACACTAAAAAGTATGAAATAACTAATCTGACACTGATTTGAAGTCAGCGAAGTCGATTTAATTTTTTTAAATTACTTTTTTATTTTTTTAGTATGTATAGTGTTTAAAGAATTTAATATGTAGTTTTTTAATTTATTTTAATGAGTAGATGGTGAAGGTCAGACAAGTTGCGCACTCCGTAGTTAGATGAGGGAGCAGACGGGTGCAAAGTAATATACGTACAGAGAGAGAGAATTTTCCTCGAACCATAACTTACAGTATACCTAGGTACATTTTCTATATGAGTATTCCATTTATAATGTAATTGTAAGATAATGTACGAATCCCTTAGTTAAGTTTATTCTACGGTTATCATAAAATTAATTGCTGTGCTCTGCTTTCATTGGAGTGCAGATTTAACCCTAGATTAGGTATCCAGTGTTAATTGTATTTAATTTGTAATCTGTGAATCACCCTCTGAATTATGATTTCAATTTAAGATCAACTCATTTTTACTCCCACTAAGATCTATAATGTTATAATCACTTGGATTATTCTTATGATAGTTTTCCTCCAGCGGATCCCATGGTAACGCAAAGCTGATGAGCTAGAGCCAATACTCCCACTCCCCTTTAGTAGGGATGGGTAAAAAATATCGATATATCAAAATATCGATATATTTTTTCCCGCGATATATCAATTTTCGATATTTATTTTCAGATATCAAAATCGATATATTTTTAAAGCTCTGCTGTCTGCTCATGCGTCACATCATGATTTTGACCAATCCGATTTCTTAAATTTAGAAAATATGCAGTAGGCTGTATGGGTTTAGTTTCTTTGCTTCAAACACAAACAAAAATTACTCTCTATGACTTGCTTGTCTATGACAATGACATTGCTTGTTGGTTTGGTTGGTATCACTGCACTGGACTGACTGTATTGTATTTTAGAGTGTTGGTACGACGAACGTTGTTTTGTTGTGTTGTCACGATCTTTTTTTTATGTCAAGCAATTCGATTTTTTTTTTAAATAATAAAACTTATGTTGAAACAGCCAGATGTGTATTTGCTTTAAAATTTCGATAATTTTGGCAATTTTTATAAATAATTGCAAATTGGGCAAAAAATATCGATATATCGAAATATCGATATTTCTTGGGTGATATATATCGATATATTTAAAAAATATCGATACGATAAATATCGATATTTTTTTTCCATTTGCCCATCCCTACCCTTTAGCCAGCAGAAGGCTTGGACGCGTAAAATAACTCCAGATCAACATACTAACCAATGGTTAAATGTCAAAAACTGTAGGCAATGTCTACATATGACAAGCGACTATCTAGTAATCTGCTACACTAAAACCGTAAGGACCTACGCTCTATCGTAGGAACCCCGAGGGGACATTTACCGCTAAGTCGACATCTATCTTTTATAGGTGTTCCCAATAGTCCTCTGTGCAGGGTCTGCATGGGGACAGAGGAAACAGCCGCCCACGTCATCCTGGATGCGAGGGAGTGGATAAGCAACGGTCACAAATGCTCGGACCAGTGAAGTCGCTCCGCGAAGCCTGTGGACAGCCCAGGAAGGTCCTGCGCTTCTGGGCGGAGCTAGGCTGGCTATAGAGATGTAGCTGGCGTTTTCTTCACGAGAAAAGGGCCCACCTATGCGGCTTATTTGCGGAAAGAACAGCCCACAACATCGATAGTTTTTCTTATACATAAATCGGCTCGCGGTTAAAAAAATAACAATGACATCAACGGTTATTATAGGACGCGCGTCGCTCGCAAGAACCAACACCATAATCTTCACAATACTTTAGAATAGCGGTAAAAACATGTCGAAGAATTAGAGATAAAGTTACATAACTCTCAGATTATTATCTCGATATTTACGTGTGAAACCTTATAAAACATTTACAATATCAATTACAAAAGTAGTAGTTAACGTGTGAAAAGCAATCATTATTTTCACGAAGCTATCGTGTGCGGCACTGTACGCCGAATAGATTTTACATTTTCGGAACTATCAGGGTTGAAATTTAACGTGGCGGTATCTGCAATTATGCAATTATCTGCTCCTGTAGCATGGAGTTGGTTGGGCTGGAACTAGAACGTAACTATTTTAACCTCAATTTTCTTTTCCGCGTGGTTTTTATTTTTTATTAATTAATTAGATCGCTGTTTTCATAGCTAATTAACTTTTCCTGGGATATTTACTGATATTTATATTTAAATAGTTGATGGCTCACGGCAAGCATCAACTGTTTCATCTTATCATTATACAATTTACTTCTAATCTCTCGTACTCTGAAAGTATACCTAAAAGTATCTAAGAAGCGGGATGCAAATGATACTTTACGTCCTTAGGGAGACAAAGTAAAAAAAACTACCTACTGTATGCAACTATACTGAACAATGGTCGTAACCTATACAGCCACACTCTAACTTCGTTCGAGCGCCGAAATATCTCGCCTGCCATTTGTACCTTACAGCCCTTGGTTAACAATCTACTATTAACACGCATAGTTTAAAGGTGTCACTTGGATGGGAAACTTCTTCCGAGGCGTAGCTGTTCTGGTATTGTGAGTGGTGACCTTTAGTCGCCAGCTTGATTACTTCACTGACGGGCATAGGTCTAATCGACTGTGTCGCTACATTCACAACTCTCCTCTGTCACAAAACCGAAAAAGGAATAAAGTTTAGGGACCTGCTATTTCAGAAATATAAAAAATTGGAAATGCCTCAAATGTGAAACAAATTACAGCCGCGATGAATTAGCATACATGCAGCGTAACGTTTGGGGTGAACCAACAGGGGTGAACTTTATCCAGCGCGAGTTAAGTGTGCTTCGACATATTGATGGCTATATGTGCAACATCATCTAATATTGAACAAGCGTTTTGCTACTACTAATTAAGAAAATCGATTTTTTTCAATTCTGATGTGTGCATTGAATGTCCTACACACCGATTTTTGGTATGGTTAAAATAAAGGGTTTTCTTTGTTATTATCTTTTAGAATTAACATTTAATTAGTTGGGACAAAAATCCATACTATGATACCACAAATACTGTATACTAAATGCTATGTAGTACCTACTTCTTTATTTTTGTTTTATTTCGTCTAAAAAACTGTCTATAATCAGAGATATGATCTAAAAGAAAAATTATGTACAAAGTCGACTTTTTGTGTGACAGCAGGCAGACAGACCACCTGATGTTAAGTGGTCCCCAATGTCTATAACAGACTTTAGCTACACTAGGGGGATTGCGTTGCATTTAGAGCTCTTTTGAAGTACCCCATGTCATAGGTATATGGCAAAAAACAAAAACAAAAACTGCAAATACTAAAAACTGTTTTATTTTATGCGTGTCAGGTTATATTAGTCGGTGTCCGGCCTATCCGGTTTTGTTAGAATTTTTAAACGATATGTTCTAGCAGGATTCCAGGTTCACAGAGGTAATTTTATGGAAACTTTCACCGAGAACAAATGACGAGGAACTCATATCGTCACTTTTTCTGATAGTAAATCAACTAGTGTACGATCTATGAATGCATCTACATTGCAAACTGCTCACGCTTAAGGCTTCACTTTCTAATATCATTACTCTATGTTAACATCCCTTTGAAATTAGAACTAATGCGTAGACGATTCACGAGATGGTTTCTTAGAAATGTATTAACTCATGGTTAAGCAGTAAGAACATTAATTTGTATGTTCTTAATTAAGATGGGTTGATCTCTCGTCTATGTTAGAAGTCACTACTGACAGTAATGTGGTTTAACTGAGACATTTTAACTAAAATCTATTAGCTTTGCTTTAACGTTGAACTTTATCAAATGCAATATGAATTTGCTAGTAATTAAACAACGTCACAAGCAGAGTGCACGTTACTCGCATGGAAATTTTACGCGCGCGCCTTATTCAACAACCCAACTGACATAGTTTATTAAAGCAAACTCAGGTTTTAAAATAGGCTCGTGTCTTTTTGTTATAAAGTTACCGAATGAACGAATGAATAACGTACATAAACAACTTGAAATAAACAATAAAAAACCAGCCAAAAAACCAGTCAGACTCGCGCACCGAGGGTTCCGTACAAACCTGTAGGTATATAAGTAAATGGTAGTATAGACCTGAGTATTTGATATAAATTTAAATTTATGACGTATTAAAAAAAAACTACGTACTAGATCTCGTTCAAACCAATTTTCGTTGGAAGTTTGCATCGTATAATGTACATCATATATTTTTTATAGATTTATTCTTCTCTTATTTTAGAAGTTACAGGGGGACACTCATTTTACCACTTTGGAAGTGTCTCTCGCGCAAACTATTCAGTTTAGAAAAAAATGTTAATATAAACCTCAATATCATTTTTGAAGACCTAGATCCATAGAAACCCCACAATTAAGGGTTTTATTAAAAAAAAATGAATTTCAGTTCTAAGTATGGGGAACCCCCAAAATTTATTGTTTTTAAAAACTTAATGCGGTTCACTGAATACATCTACTTACCAAGTTTCAACATTATAGTTCTTATAGTTTCGGAAAAAAGTGGCTGTGACATACGGACGGACTGACATGACGAATCTATAAGGGTTCCGTTTTTTGCCATTTGGCTACGGAACCCTAAAAACGATTCAATTAAAATATACTTAGTATTAAAACAATAAACCAAAGGTTGTAGTGGGTGAAATATGTGTTGCCATACCAAAGTAAACAAATAATAAATTATGAAAAATATTAAAAATGAAATAAACATGGACAGCTACTATGCTCCGCGTGCAGAATCTCTTGGGAAAAAATATTTAAAAAAAGTACCTACTAGTAGATTAGAAATTATTTTGTTTTTGCAACCCGAGCAGTCGTTTCTTTAGTGTGTGAACTGTTTTTAGAACACGCATAGGCGGAGGTAGGTCGTTCCAGCATCGAGAAGCAGCAAATTTAAAGGAACCACGGAATGCCATGCTTGTAGAAGCCGCCCTCAGCGGCGCTCTGGCGGTTAACACAAACAGAAGATACAAGAGTTTTGGAAAATTCCAGAAACAAAGGAATAGCAAGCTAGACTTATTAGCGGAGAGAAAAAGCAGTGTTAAGTAGTCTTTTATATGCGTTGCTCTAGAAACTGCTCATCTTGAAAACGAGGTCGTCGGTTATTATTGAAATTATATGGGAGCATAATGTTTTTACAGTTGAGTGCCATTTCTATATTTCGCCCCGGGAAATTTATACTCTGATCAAAGAGGATTTCCACAAAAAAAAAATTACGTAGGCCTGACTAGTCCAGACAGCACGCTAGTAGTTATTTTAATTCTATCTTACTTGAAATTTGTTTAATGCATCTAGCAGCTTGAATAGAATATCTAGTTGAAGATCTGGCAAAATTACAAAGTAGACTGAATAAATATTTAATAAGTAAATAAATAGCAAACTTAAGCAGACCAGCCCCCACAAGCAGCACCTGTTCACAAGTATGACGCGTGTGGCAGCCATCGCCCTCCTCACCATATTGGAGGGAAGTGAGCGACCCGTCACACGACGCTGCCGCAAGCAAAGGCCTCAAAGTGAGCATGACTTACTTAAGTCTGCCTTAGAAATAAAAAATTAACTAAAGGGAAACTATTAAACAGACAATTTGCTATCACTGTGACTATTGACAAGTTTAGACTAAATATAATTTATATAGAAAATATAACAATTAGACAGACATAATATATATCAAATCGATCGATCGATGCATTTATATCAAAATAAATAAATGAAGAACATTGGCTAAGTTCACATGCGCTCTAATTGGCCAAGTCAAGAACACACGATGCATTGGTACTTTCTGTTCAAAATCAGTGCAAAATGTGGTAAACTCAAAGTGGTGATTTTCGATGCAACTGCGACATGGAAAAGATATATGTGCACACCACCCCACGCTACAATCAAGCGACCACCTGCTTTTGTTACCTATACTTTGACATTATACAGCCACACTGAAAGAATGGTTATTTGGCAAGGAGATTGGTCCAATTTTATAAAGTATTTTCTCATGCATTTTTACACTTCTTAACTACCAGTGAAATCGTGGTTCGACTACGGAATTATAATTTGTGTTTAAAAAAAATTAACTTTAACCATTAAACTTGACTTTAAGTTTTAATACAAGCTTTATTTGGTGATTGTACTTTTTGTTGACTGTACTTGCATTGTCATCCAATATACTAATGTATACCAAATATCAAGACAATCCGCCAACTGGAAATGACTTGCAAGATTCCACCCGAACATAGTTACATACATACATTGCAAGTTAAATAAAAGCTTGTAATAAAAAAGTTATAAAAAAAACTACTTCAAAATACACAAAAAAATATGAAATAACTCTAATAATCTGATAATTCTGACAACGATAGATCACGACGTACTTATTCCATTGAAAATATTTCGCGGACTTCAAATCAGTATCAGATTAGAGTTATTTCATACTTTTATTCGAAAGTTTTTTTTTTAGTATTTTATTTCGTAATTTTTCTTAAATGCACTATTATTTGACCGAGGTTCTGAGATGTTTTGCCTTTTACACCACACCCGTAGCTCGTATCAATAAGCCAGGCCGTCACACATATTTGTCCATATTTTGAAAATTACTGAACCGATTTCGATGAAACTTGCGTAAGTTGAAGTAAATGTAAACCAATAAAAAAGAATGGTTATAATCCTATTAATATCTTCGTAGATATGAGTGGACAAACATAAATACATACATACATACATACACACACCTATGAATTTTTTTTATATTGGTTTGGAAGCCCTAATTCAGCATGGGGTTCTTCAAAAGGGGTGTGAAGAGATTTCTGCAGGGTCGGCAACGCGCGCGTGATACCCCTGGTGTTGCAAGCGTCCATAGGCTACGGTAACCGCTTACCATCAGGCGGGCCGTATGCTTGTTTGCCAACTAAGTGGTATAAAAAAAAAAAAAGATTATCATAGGTGAATATATTGCAGTTCCAATAATATTACATACATACGTGTCGAATTGATAATCTCCTTGTTTTTGCTTTCGCGAACTAAATTCCTTGGTATTGAATACGACCGTGACATAACTAAAGGCATCAGCTGAAAATCAGCGCTGCTGACAGAAGTCAGTAGCAGTGCTGAGCTGTGTCCTTTTTGACGGCACAGACCTACTGGTTTATTTTTAAATTAAATATTGTTATGTTAATGTGTTCGTCAAATAAATGTGTTTTCTTTCTATATAGGGTGGCTGGTAATAGTAAACGATAGTTAGACACATGATTGTACTCATGATAACAAACAAATTTCCCAAAGTCCACAAGATGGAAAAGAAATATGTCAATCCTTATAACACATTGCGAGAGAAAAAGATATGTATGTTAACTCAAGACTAGTTTTTATGTGTCCCATACAAATCCCTAACGGATGGACGAACTGCCATTACTCTTAAATATGGGTTTGAGTGAAGAAAAACAGCAAACTTCAAATAATAAACATTTGAGAATGGGGGCTAAGTTATTTATCCAAAGAAATAATTTTCAAATGTTATGATTTTCAAAAATTATAACATTTGAAAATTGGATAACTAATATGAAAAATTGGAAATAGTGTTTGTGACCAGAAGCAATAATTGAAATAGGAAAGGTCGCATTGTTACTGTTACACGTTTACCGACTAAAGAAGCCAACAGTTTAAAGAGGCTAATAAGATTCTTAAAGCGAAGCGAAATTCCAAAGAATTCGTAAGACGGGAGCACCCTTGTCTGGAAAATTTAAGTTCCTCAGAACTACGATTGTGGAAACTGCACCTGTTCTCAGCTCGCTGATTTTGCTTTGCTTCGCCGTCATATCCCGTTATCCTATGTTAAAGTTTATGACGGTAAATCTACCTTAATTCTTCATGCATTTCTCGCGCGCAAGTTTTTTGAAGTAATGTGAGTTTCAACCAAAGATCTCGTATGTACCAGATAAACATATGACGGATCAAAACGCGACAATACCTCATAAAACCTTCCAATGAAAAACACGTATGAAAATGTTGTATTGTGGTGGACATAAAATATTTTTCTTTCTATCTTTCAAATGTGTGGGTTAATTCCTTTCTATGCACGTCACAATTGCTCGATTTATTCTAGATTTATTTGCACGTACGTAATTATTTGGATTAAAATGTGTAATTTTAATTAAAATATTTGGGTCAAAGTATTCAGGACGCTAAGGATGGGCTTTACTCGAGAAGAATCAAAATTGTGGATACGTCTCTTTCTCTCTTGCGAAGTGTTCATAAGGATTGTGATTTAACTCTTTTCCACGCTCGGTGGGTCTGCCTAGCGCTGCGAAAATAGGTTTCACCCATGTTTCACCCCACATGCTTGTCTATAGATATTATAAATGTGACGCAACGACACATCATACAGCACAAGACTGACATGCCCAGCCGCGCAATCTCATCTCCTTTTATGACAGTGTCATCAAGTCAAAAGCTACATTTTAAAGCAGTAAAGGAGTTTAAAGCAAATAAATAATATTCTATTCTATTCTACAATTAAAGGATATTCCGCGGTCGATTTCAAGTTTTTATCAGATATCTTCCCTTCGCGGTGGTCCGATGACCCTTAAACCAAGTACCTAAAGCTTGCAAGAGACACCAGACATCTAATATCATCAATAATCATTACCTAATAACCTTCATCCCCACTACAGGCGCATGGGTCTCCTCTCCTCTTACAAAGTGAATGAAAAGGGTCCAGTGCGGATTGACAGACTTCACACAAGTGCCTACCTTTGTATTTGAATTCCCGGTAACTCATATAATATAATACAAGTACCTATTACTTGTATGTATAAGTAGATGTATTAAACCCAGAATCCAAAACTCGGTAGCAGTTATAGGTAGAACCCAGTGCCGCCAGACCTGCCATAATTTCTTTCGGACAAAATGTATAGAATTGTATAGTGTTAGTACGTACTTCAAACGTATGAATACCTGCTAACTCCCGTCGGCCAATTTACAGGAACCAGGCATGAAAGGTATGTTATGTACATTACATACTTTTGATAAACTTTGGAGCAGATTTTTATATATGATACTCGGGGAACTATTTCAATACTTTTACAGCCAGACCAATCGTAGGAGCCAAACATCCCCTAAACACAGTGAAAATGTCGCTGGAGCATGAGCGCGGGGGCATTATGATAATGAAAATAAGTCGATAATTGGCATGTTCCATCCAGAAAATAATGTATAGGTGTTAGAAGTTAGAACAACAACCTTAGGTATTTACCTTAGACTAATTTGATAGTTATTAATTTTAAAAACAATAGGTAACAATAGATGGTTTATTTTGTGTATTGATTATCATCTGACGACCATCCATTATGAATTCTGTAGATAATTTTGTCCATCAGAAAATAAGGCAGGTCTGGCGCCCCTGGGATCTCGGGCTATTATAAATATAGGTAACGCAAGTTTTTAATGCGAAACAAGAAGTTAAACCTTATTAGATAATAAAATTGGACGCAGAGTAGCGACAGTTCAAGTCTGGGTCCGTCTATCTTAGTACTAAAATAGAATTGAAAGTGCTAGGCGCTGTACCCCACAAACGACCAGAATTTTAATGCGGTATTGCATGACGAACAACCAAGCTTGAATTTCTGTTACCATAAAATATCACAACATTACAATATTTTCAAACCATGAATTTCCCTTCACTCATTACATCACAAAATAGTGTATATTTTAAAGTCCTAGTTTATAATTTATTGTATAATGCCTAAGAATTTTATAAAATATAATAATAGAACTTAAATTTTCAAAGCGGGCCGCGGTAGTAGAATATAAATTTAAGCAGTCAAATTACATGAATATATTCAACGCGACGCTTTTCCGTAGCTTTCCTCGGAACATTTCCATTCTGTTCATTTGCCGAATCGGGTGACTCGTAGCGACATCTAGATCAGATCACTCGCGACACCTTCATACAGAAGTTCCACGTAGTTTCGAAAGATGGCGCGATATCAATATTTTGTATCACCCCATCTTTCTAGCGGTTGATACAAATAAAATAATGGAAAATAGAGGGCGACGGTAAAATTGTGAACCATGTAAAATAATGAACCTAGTAAAATTGTAAACCTTTGGATCATCGCAAGTACTACTACGACGCATAGAGGGCATTAGGAGAGAATATGCAAAGACAACATGAACAGCGGGAAAAGCAAGATGTGCACCTACTCCGTAAATGACAAGGTATTGTTTCCCACCATAATTATCTTCTGTTATTATATAGGTACCTACTACGTGTCCCAAAATTCAACGATAAGCAACCAGAGGATGACCTACTCATGACAACTAGAAAAAAAAAAGTTTTTATTGATTTTTGTTTACAAACTCCAAGCATTCTGGGATTTTTAAGGATTGTGGAGGGATGCATTGCAATGCATTAGGTTGCAGATACAAGAAGAAAAACAGAAATATTTGAAAAATTGTGGTCATGGTAGTTTAGCATCCCATTCGCATACCCCGTTCGTTCCGTTCGGCATTCCAACATTATTGGCGTAAACCATAGACTTATAAAAAAAGTAAGACAGAGGGTCGCCTAAAAACGAGTGAAGCACCAAAAGGAAGACGGCTTTCCTGTAAATACATGGCCTGACGCACACATTTACACCATGGGTTGTCATTCCGCGTTGAGACGTTGACAGTAATAATAAGGCCCAGTATCACTTGAGCCTGCTTGGGCTAGTAGTCTAGTACCTACAGATTTTAGTCACGCATACGTAGGAAATATTCAGCTTCACTTTCTAAGGTGACACTCCGTCTTGATATTTTTATACGTCTATGGCGTAAACTATAAAGTAAGGTTTAAGTAAGTATACAACAACGCCCATAGTTAAGTAGCATTTATTGTTTGTTTTGAATGTTACGTACGCATAATAATATTTTTATACAGAAGCTAGCTTTGCTGAGACAGGAGAGTTTTCAAATCAAATAAAATTTTCTATTTAATACAATAGTATAACGTAAAGCACTAAATAACCTTGACCTAGTTTAGTTCGCAAATACACATTGTAGAATAATTCTTCTGGTGTAATTTGCCAACTATTTTTTTAAGTATACTAAGAGCTTAATCAAAATTTTACAACCATCTTGGTCTATTTAAAGGCCAACTTGGCAAAGCGTCAGAAAAACTTGTTTTCGAGCTTTATAAACTTTGAGCTTCATTAAACTACTTATTCAAATACCTATGTCAAAAGAAAATAAAAGTCAACTTCTAAACAACCGTTAAAAAGAGATGATTAACTCAATTCGTATGTAAATAAGTATTTCAATAGATCTTGTCTGGAAACTTCGGAAAACATGTTTTTAATTGGCTACTTGACAGTTATTATGAAAAAATATGAAATATGTTAGATATGATAGCTAATAGGTTAACAATAATTACACAATATGTTTTTTGCATAATAATAATTTTTTAATATTTTATTTTAGGAAATAAAAAGTGAGTATTTTTATCTGTGGATTACATGAACCGAAACGCGGGCGGCCGGGATTGAGCATCTATGGTTTGTTTGTGAGGTTTGTGACGTCAAATTTAACTAGAGGAGTGAAACATAACAGCTCACGGCTCAGGTGTGTGAGCTGGTTCAATGACTCAGCTCGCAGATCAGCTCAATTTGTACCTATAGTCCACGATAAGCGCGCACGCTCACTGCGTATCGCGCGTCCAATCGAGCCGACTGAGCTGCCACGATTCGTTCGACTCTTTTCATACTGTTGGAGTTGGTTTTTTTTTTTTTTTATATTATCTAGTTATGTCACATATTTATTTATTGAATTAAATTATTATTTAAATGGTTTAGAACGAAATAATAATTCGTAGATTAGAATCACAAGCATAGTCTATGGAGGGAGTCATTGAACCGGCTCACACACCTGAGCCGTGAGCTGTTATGCAGCTCGCGTATTTTTGTTGTGTTACACACCTCTAGTTTTGTTTATTGTGATGTGACGTCACACCTGACAAATGTCACGTGACCGACTGTTTTTGCGCGAATTTCAAATGAAATGTTAAAAAATATTTTTTTTTCCTTGTAAACAATATGGTATAGTAAACAATAACATTTTTTGGTAAAAAGATAATTGTAAGAGGTATAAAATATACGTATGTAAATTTTAAAATATGTTTCCGAAAACTGTCAAGTATCCAATTGTATATGGTCTTTGAAGTTAAGGCTCAGTTCCTCAACGACAAAGCGTATGTAACTAAACTCATGTTACGTGTAAGCTAACAAGAATCGGGTGGACACGAATCCTGTAGACACCGACACCCTTTTAATGGTAAAAAGTGCTCCATTTATATATACTGTAATTTTTTTCATACCGTTTAGACGTCAAAACGACTCGTAATTATATGTGATATTCTAAACCTCTCATAGCAAAAATTTAAAAATAGCCGCCAATTTGAGGTCGTTTAAGCAAAATTAAATAATAAAATTAAAAAAAGTAGCTCATTTTTTAGATAATAATTAAAATGATCTTTCATTTTGTGCATTAAAACTTATAGAAATACAGTATTTTAACCGTAAAATCACGTCTGTAAAATAACGTAAATCAGCGAAATCGACGATATTTAGCATACGGCCTCTTAAGCTTATTTCCTACATTCCTAACTTTAACGAATCAAAACTATTTAGAGTCGTTTTCAAAGCACTATGCATCTATCTATTGTCAGTTCAAAGCGACAAGAATAGGTATACGATATGATATACTACGAATGAGAAATAAATAAGAATGAATATCAGGAATTATCAGGAATGCTCGAAACCACTACATGAATTCCAGGAGTCATATTATTATATGCATCCCTTTGACTTGGATTCACGACAAACGTGGCCTTTTACACAGTTTGCTCAAAAGGAATAAATTGCTGCTGCCATTTTATACATAGTTTTATAAACTATAACAGGTGGAGATTTCGAGATGGCATATATTCGAGACCTATGTTGGGTTAGTCATTCTGAACAACTTTTACTATGGGACCAATAGTGAATTCTCAAAAAATAAATAAACTTTTCATACAAAATGTCAACCTTGCTCGATCATAATGTATGAATAGTAAAAAAAATTTTTTTAATATTCAGTGTTGGTCTCATAGTAGGTAAAAGTTGTTCAGCAGAACTAATCCAATATAGATTGCGTACCAAAAAAGTAATTATCAAAATCCGTTCACATTTGCCGTAGTTATGCAAGAACATCCATAAACATACAGACGAGTTGAGAACCTGCTTTTCTTTGTTTATTTTTTGAGTCGTTTGAAATAGCTACGCCATAGAAATAAATATACCTAGAAAGAACGTCGCCATACTACACGAATATACAAAACAGGCCAACTTTTATAGGCTGCTGCGCGTAACAGCTACGTCTTACGCTCCCTCTGCGTCATTCTGCTTGTCATAATGACGTTCATAATGATAGTAGTTGTTAAAATATTCCAATTAAAATCGGGAGAAATTTATTTATTGATCATTATTTTGATTTTTATTTAGCCCCTAACAGTTAGAGCCTACTTTTATCGACGCGTGCACAGCTGCGACACTCTATCTGGATGTATCCTTAATCAAAGAGCTACGCCTCGTCCAGGTAATGATTTACCTGTTGTTACAAGTTCTTAACTCGATTCAAACTCGTTGAGGGAGTTGATGAAGATCAATTCGCTTATATGACGAGGTACTAAAGTTGACGCTCTGGAAACTTCCAGCGATAATGGATATAGATCGGGTACCTATCGAGCGCTCATCAAACTGAAAGTTTAAATTCCTGGACTAGCTTGGAGGAATAACCGAAACTTTGGCACAGAATAAGTAATTGCACTACACTACCTGAGTTAATAATGAAGAAAATCATTGAAACTTAATCGACGTTTACTTTTTCTTTTTTTTTTGCGTGGGGAAATCCTCATGGGTTACCCGACCGCCTCGGGGGTAGCGGCCAGGTTATGCCGGGCTTGTACCGGCTAAAACCCCACGGTGGTCGCCATCTGCGCTATAGAGGGGGGCGGGCTCTCGTGTTGAACGCGTACCTGCTCACCCCTCCAAGCGCGGCGCTAAGATAACTCGTCCCGGGGAAGTGTGACACCTCCCCCCAGCACCCTCGCTGTGCTATCGCACGATGAGTCGTGACCACATCGACTCATCGTCCTCCTTGGGGTCGCTTCTGGGCGCACAGAGCCCCCGCTCTGATTGCCCACGACCCCAAAGGCCCCGTTTAGTCGCCTTTTACGACAGGCAGGGGAACACCGTAGCTGTTATTCTAAGCCCGAGCTACAGGGCAGGGGGGCCGCGACGAGGCACGTTTGTGCCCATCCCACCCGGCGGCTTCGCCTCCGGGTGGGATCGGCCCTCTCCCGATCCCGCTCAGCAGCCTCCTTCTGGACCATTCCACGCTGAATCCCCGCTCAGCATCGCCGACACGACTGCTGGCAGGGAGAGATTCCGTCCAATTTCTTGGACCAGGATCCGCCGCTCAGGTTCCCACGCAGGGCACGATCGACGTTTACTTACTATTCATAAGTGGATGGTATATTTTTATCAACAGCCAAATATATTTAGTTATAGTTACTCCATAAATTGCAACATTATTGCAAAGTGCGTCCATGCTACGCGAAGCGAGCACGAGCCGAGCCTCGAACGAACAGGATTCGTTCGTTGCTCGCGATTTCAAGCGTGCACGTACTTAACGAGCCATCAACGAGCGCGATGCGAATCCCTGTGTTCGTGAAAAAACTGACAATCGGGCGGAGCGCAGTCGAGCACGCTACGAATGCTCGTTCGAGGCTCGCAAGCCCGTCCACGCTACGCGAATCGCAGTCTGCTCGTTCGTGGCTCGGCTCGTGCTCGGTTCGCCAAGCATGGACGCACCATTATATTTCTTCTTCATTAGTTTCACGTGTTTTTGCAGGCTGTAAAATTAGACTAGCTTGTATAATGGAATTTACTTTGTTCACTTTCTTATCTCCTCATATTATCTATATACGTATATTGTCGTAAGTTTAATTGAAATGATCAAAATGAGGCCTGCTCTTGCACCGCGTGATCACTTTAGTTTTAGAGGGAACCAATGATATCAAGAAATAAATATCCAAATATCTGCTAAATTGGTTGTACAAAAAACTTACGTAATAAAATGGACGTCACTCCAAATGTCTGTCAGCAGCATTTATACCACCATTTGCCAAGCAGGTAACTAAACGGATTGCAGAACAGAGTTCATTGCAAATTGAATTCCAGAGATATTGCGAACCCAGTTTCAACAGAGCCCAATCAAACTGGATGTTGCGGTCATCCAACGTCAATCCGTAATTTAACGTAATTTGGGCGTAAACCTTAATTCGGTTGACAGGATTTGACTTCTCGTCAACGCTATGTCAATTGAGATGTTGGACTGAACACTTCGATGAACTCCTCATATGAGGAGTGAGTAGTGTTGATTCACGTAAATTCCCGATAATTTGGAATCTCTACGATACAAATATATCGATTTGAAATAGCAGTGTATATAGTCATCAATAACCAATAATACTAAAGCTAAAAAAACCGGCCAAGTGCGAGTCAGACTCGCGCACCGAGGGTTCCGTACAAACCTGTAGGTATATAAGTAAATAGTAGTATAGACCTGAGTATTTGATATTAATTTCAATTTATGACGTATTAAAAAAAACTACTTACTAGATTTCGTTCAAACCAATTTTCGGTGGAAGTTTGCACCGTAATGTACATCATATATTTTTTATACATTTATCATTCTCTTATTTTAGAAGTTACAGGGGGGGGGGATACACATTTTACCACTTCGGAAGTGTCTCTCGCGCAAACTATTCAGTTTAGAAAAAAATTATATTAGAAACCTCAATATCATTTTTGAAGACGTAAAAAGGTAAAAGCCTTTATATTGCAAATCATTTGGGTAGTTCTACTAATGAGCGATTGGAGTTTTGTTATGGTATGTATGGTATGTTATGGTAAACGCTTTCTTATTTCGGTTGGTTAAGACATTTTATTTTAAATACAGAGCGAATCTAACGAGAGAAATCAACAAATCATCTTAGAGAAAGATATAACTACGCAACACATTGAAATAATATATAATTGGACTGTTTTACAAAAAACTTAAACCGACTTCAAGGTACACTAAGAAGTAATCAAATTCTGATCTGATGACAATGGGACCAAACGGGAAGTGTACCCTTCCAGACAAAAAAAGAATGTTCCAAGTCGGTTAATAAATGACGGAGTTAACAGGTAACAAACACAAAACAGAATACAACCGAATTGAGAACCTCCTCCTTTTCTTTAAGTCGGTTAAATAAGGGCGCGCTGTGTGACTAGTATTGGTAAGTTGGACATAAGCTCTACATAATGCTGTGTATGCTAATATGCCTTAAAACATAGCCATATAAGTGATTGTTGTGTAATTCCTATCGAGTAATAAAGATTTATTATTATTAATGCAACACGTCAAAGCCATTACGGTGATATACGCTACGTACGATTTAAAACAATAACAAAACAACAAATATGATGTGTCTTATTCTCATAATGTTATTCAGTCTACAATGCATTAACGGTTATTCACTGGAATAGGATTAAAAAGGCTCTCAAGCAATGTTCTTTTGATGTCATGTCCTACATGTGAAACTAAGAAGCTGTTTACACCTCTTCAAAAGCTCCCCATAAACAGTGTTGCTTACGTATTGTTTGAGCGCATGGAAAACATAAAACTACCAACATACGCTTTTATTAGCATAATAATCTTTCAATTCTTATTGTACTTGAGAATATTCCAGGGATTCTTATTTCAAAATTATAGAATCGAAACCGTTTGCAATATCTGAATACCTTCGTTCACTTTTGCAAATTTTGATGATACGTTTTAAAATACCATAACGAGAGTACCTGCCGATATATTTGGAACTATTTTAGTTGAACTTTCTATCTTGCCAACACGAATAATGACTATGCGACTGTCACTGTCACAGACAAGGAACCATCACTCAAGTGTTGGCCAGATTCCGAAAACAAAGCCCTAAGCTTAAAATGTAGAGTTCCAATTATTATAAATGATACGCTTCTATAAAGTAAACAATCAATGCTGTATTAATAGTATGGGAGCTGCAATCGACAGGTTAACCTTTTGTCCAAGATTGTAGCAATTATCGGGGGTCATCCCCAACTGGGCACAATGACGTCAAGAGACACGCTTCGACAAATCAGCGTCATTCGACCGGAATTAGTCTCATAGAAGGACAGACTAATATTTATCATCCATCTTATATCTATAATATATCATCCACATAATCTTGGTTTCATAATTAGTTTTATATACGTGCGAATCTGAGTCAGACTCACTCACCAAGGGTTCCGACCTTCCATCGACTAGAACTTATAATAACTCGACACTGGCAACAATAATTTCCAATAGGGACGTTTCCTGGGTAAAAACTAATACCTAATTCTAATTAGTCGGTCATTTAGATTATCAAAAAATATTGGACACGTATTTTTTGCTTTACCAAATAATTCAAAATTTACAAAGATAAAGCGCGACAAAGTTCGGGAGTAGGAGATCGGGACGTCATTTGTTACAAAAAAAAAGTGTACCACACCGTGACGTCATGCGGAACTTCAACAAACCATATCCTCGTAGTTTTTTTTGTTTAATTCACAAAAAGAAATAGGTGTCTAATATTTCTTGATAATGTATATGACGGTCTAAGTAGAATTTTTCAGGAAACTAGCCTATTACCTAACTTAAAACTAATAAGCACGCAAGCACTTAAAGCAAGAACGTTGCGTTTTATTTTCATAAATTTGTGTATTTTTGGTGGTATTTTACCCAATAAGTAAAGATCATCCATGTGCACCAGCGAAGTGAAATGAATATGAATTGAATTATGTGTATCGTGACTTTTCAAGTTGTCTCAAAATGTCCGTGAAGAGTTTTAGTACAATGACCACCATTGTAGTAAACCATTACTTTTATGGACAGTGACTGTCTGAGCACTATGTGAACGTGATTTATTGTGACTGGAATTATAATATAACTTGACACTGGCAGAAATAAGTCCTAATTTGGATTTGGTTGCCAAACTTAAAACTAAGAAGAAAATAAGACATTTTATTTGATTGACATTCAATTTTATGAGTGGAGGCGTTGTTATTGTTTTGTTTGTTCATTATATTATATTGTGTGAAGTGAATTTAAATAAACAGATACTATTTTAGCGACTATTTAAGGTTGATGGAAGAAATGAATGAAGTTGAAAGAAAAGGCAAGAAAATACACCATTACAAATAGTATAAAAAGAAATTACTGAAAAGAGAAAAACAAGCTCTTTAATCTATAGAATTTTGAATAACTAACTTGAATTTAAGAATATTTTTATTTATTTATTATTATTAATAAGAATTTAAGTTTACTATTTATTTACTTATTAAATATTTATTCAGTCTACTTTGTAACTTTTCCACCGCGCCGGGGCACGCAATTGTTTTCAGTGCGATTAGAATGTAAATATTATGTAATTAATCTAAGCTTGTTTTTTAAAGATTAATTGCTGAGTTTATTGCCGACTCTTCTCAGCAAATGCAACCTTCTGAACCGGTATTAGAGTATTAGAGTCAGACTTTTCGTAAGTGCCTGCGAAGGCACTAGACCTATTTCAATAAATGATTTTGAATTTTGAATTTTATAAGGTATTGCAATCGGGGACAAACTAATAAAATAACCTAAGTACCTTTGATTAAGGATACGTCCAGATAGAGTGTTGCAGCTGTGCACGCGTCGATAAAAATAGCCCGTAACTGTTAGAGGCTAAATCAAATAAAAATGCAAAATAATGTAATAATGCAATATTTAACTTTCTCCCGATTTTAATTGGTATATTTCAACAACTATTATCATTATGAACGTCACTATGACAAGCAGGATGACGCAGAGGGAGCGTAAAACGTAGCTGTTACGCGCCTCCTATCGTCCTATAAAAGTTGGCCTGTTTTATATATTCGTGTAGTATGAGAACGTTATTTCTAGGTATATTTATTTCTATGCTAAGAACCTATATATTTTTTGTAATATTTGTTTATCTCGTACTCGTATGCTCTTATGGATAACATTTTAAATCCATGCATTTTGGCGGTATAACTAATTAAGTCTTATTTGATTGTTATTCTTGGAAAGAGACTTGGTACAACGCAACGTTCAATAACTCTAAGAGTAATTAGTGAATATCAATATAAAACTTATACTAGCTTGGTCGAATCCACCCTAAAACACTTAAGCTTAACTTAAACAGTTAAGCTAGTATTTTTGCAAAATTTGCATATAAAGTGGCACAGTTGTTCTAAAAACAGATGAGTCTTGTTGCAGCTGAGGTCGATGAGTATTATTTATCAACGTACTTTAAACTTAATTCATATTTCGTAAAGCTTCATGAAAGGTCTAAAGGAAGCCATTATCCGTAAGCTCAGATTTCTATTGCAGGTTGCACTGCCAGTAAAGGTGTATAACACTGATAAATTCAATAGAAACCCAACCAGGTGCAAGAGGAATTTGAGCGTCGAGTTTCCTTACAATTTTCCTCTCTATTGTATAGAAATCATTTCGATTAAACAATAGCGATTTTACTGATATTACTCAATTTATTATTTGCTTCGTCGTTTATATCTTGAATGCTGTAATTCGTTGGAATAACCGTAGTAAATTCAGTTAGCATAGCAGGTCTTTAACTGACTTCCTAACAGTCGTAGTTTCCCTTTGTATAATTACCAGCTGTTTTTTTTTAAAATTGAGAAACAATATAGTTCTTTCTAAGCAACCGTCTTTCCTCTTGCCGATCGTTACTGCTGCGTGAACCTCTTAATTTATTTAGTATTGCAACCATACTCACATAGCTACCGAGATACCGCAATCGAAACACGTTTTTTATTATTATTATATTTACCTACTAGAATTCCGCACGCGGTTTCACCCGCGCGCCCTTATTTACCCCTTTACCTACCCTATCCTACACTACCCTATAAAAAGTATCCATTTTCGTCTCCTAGTTCTAAGCTACCTCCCCACCAATTTAAGTTAAGTGTAACTAACACGACTTTCTTTTATATATATATATTACTTTTAAATTATGAAAAGCTTCGTCAATACTAACAACTCTATCGAGAAAATATTACTGAACATAAAATATTGAAATGCATAGACTTGTGCTCCAGGAATATGGGTAATAATCATTAGAGACTACAAAAGACTCCGCTTTCACTGACGTTGTTCGGATAAAGCATTAGGGCTGAAATATATTGCGATTCTAAACCGGTCGCTAGGACACGGGCGTGAAATATCAAAGCCAAGAAATCGCCGTTTATCTTGTTATAGAGAAAAGCGCGCACCATTGTAGCCGCCATAGTATTTTTTTTTATGCCAATAGTTTGAGAAACAGGCAGACGGTCCACCTGATGGTAAGTGGTCACCGCCGCCTATGGATATTTGCAATACCAGGGGGATTGCCGATGTGTTGCCGACTTTGCAGAGCTCTTTTTACGCCCCTTTTGAAGAACCCCATATCGTAGCGCTGAGGGAAACCCCTAATGGTCCGCAGTAGGAACGTCCGACTGAAACGTTGTGTGGACGATCGAGGCGGCTCGAGGATATGAGGATGAACTCCACATCGCCGGCGAGCGGTGCGGTGGTAAAAAGGTGATGATGGCACCAGGTCAAAAAGTTCTTTAGAACACTCCCCATTATAAAGACGGTAGAACACACGAGAGAGAGAGAGAGAATATCTCTCCGAAGGCTGAGAGGTTCCAAACCGCCAGTGAGTTCGGTGAGTATACTAGGTCTTATGCTCCCACTATACCCTAAGCCTGAAAATGTTGAGTATGAAATAACATAAACAAAGACTAAGTAAAGCCGTTTAAGACTAAAAGCATGAACGAGGGAAGAGTACACGAAATTACGGCTTACAATACTTTTTTAAAACATCTCCATTATCTATTATCTCTGATAATTTCGTTAACAGCTTCGCTCTAAATGCTATTGTATAACTAACTCTTGCGGTGAAACTGACGTTTGTTCATATCGGTTACTACAGGTACCTATATTCTAACTTGTATAATATAAGTTCCTTCTTTGCGTCACACGGTAAAAACAACCTTGAGGATAACATTTATTGTTATGTGGAGATATTTGTATTCGTTAAGTGGTTTAAATAATAATAATCATGCCCGGAGGTTACTCTGCAGTATTGGGCTTCGAGGAATATCACGATTTCCAATCTAAGTAAATTATTTGGATATAATCAAATAAAGTTCATGTTTTTTACTTCACTGGAATCACTGTTTCCACTGAAGTGAAGCGCAAATTTCGTGCATTGAGATACGGTAAGTCATGCACCGCTAAGCTCGGCTCCGTTCTGCTCCGCCTCAGTGCAAACGCACCTTAAGAACTGACTCCACTACTATTTACGCTTTCCTTCGCCAAAAAACGATGGAAATACGTACATCAACACACCAAGAACTTCAACCTTTCCTTCAGAGTGTGATTTTAATTTGCATTCTGAAATCAAATACTATTCACAATATGGAGTATAGAGTAGATTTTCAATAATCGAAGCAATTTTTCAATAGTTATTTGAATAGAAAAATAAAAATAAGAGCGATGCTTTTCAAATGTAACTGGAGGGTAATAAACGATGAATTCTTGAATAAAAAATAAATGCATCCAACCAAACAAAATAATTGCGGCGTCTTCACAACATTATCCCATGGGGTGGTGGTAGTTAACTTATAAATAGCTCCCTTTCATTACCTTGATATGCACGCGAGTACATTATATGAGCACATCGCCTAGCTAGACTATCTATCTATATATAATACGTACAGCTCAAACCGTACGGTCTAAAAGCATTTTTTTTTATATTTATTAATTCCAACCATCACTATAGTTACAAATATCAAACATCGCCAAACTGCTAATGCAGTTTGTAGGCGAAACGCTATTGACATATTTTTCTTTTACTTTAACATATTTAAGCATGTCCTTGCATTACCCCTTTTTGCCACGTTAGGGGTCGAGTTTCTTTATTTTCATAAACGTCCCCTAAACCCCCCATAAAGGGAAAGTTTTATAAAAATAATAATGAGAATCTTAATTACTTATTTAAGTAAGTAATCTTACTAAGTTTCAAGTTTATACCCAAGGATAAGATTTTTCATACAAACCAAAATCCCCCCTTTCACCCTCTTAAAGGTTGAATTACCAAAAACGTTATAAAAGGAAGGAAGTTTTAAGTTTGTAGCTCCAGCTGTTGGGGCTTTGCGTTGATGAATCAGTCAGGACAAGTAATTATTTATTAAAATAATTACTTGTCGTGAAATAGTTCTTCAAACGAATTCATTTTTTCGTCATATAGTACAGTGAGCGTCAAAAGTAGATTTGCATTTTAGTACCCTTTCGTAATAATCTATTGACATTCTGTTGACAATTTGTATTAAAACTGTTTTTTTCAATGTGACACGGTACTAAAATGAAAAGTTAGTTATTTTTGACTCTGACTGTACCTATGACAATAGGAATCAACGAGTCGAGATTGAATGAAACAATTTAATTTAAATCCTGGACCAATCAACCTTTTCAATTAAATAAAATAATTGTCTGTTTGAAATTGAATGGTTGCGGAATACAGTAATTATCAAATCAAATCTATACAATATTTTTACAGGTTTTATATTTTCCATATAAAATTGCAACTTGTCTATTCACAAGATACCTTGTTTTAATTCTCATATATATAAAAAATATTTGAACAAACACATGACATTTGATTCTCGGTCTATTATAATACGGTTCGTAATATGCAGTAATTGGAGCATTCATGCAGCAGACTGCACGGCGCCATTCCTGCAAGAAAATTGTTTCTCCACTGCAAGACTTGTTTAATTGATTTAAAACATACTTCAGGGAACTTATTTCAAGTTGATTGTTTATGTATGGCCAGCCCCTGCATAGCTGGAAATACTTAATTCTGTACCTAAGTGATGTAAGTCTGTTAAACAGTACATAAGGAACTTAGTTACCGTTTTTAGGGTTCCGTAGCCAAATGGCAGAAAACGGAACCCTTATGGATTCGTCATGTCTGTCTATCTGTCCGTCCGTATGTCACAGCCACTTTTTTCCGAAACTATAAGAACTATACTGTTGAAACTTGGTAAGTAGATGTATTCTGTGAACCGCATTAAGATTATTACACATAAATAGAAAAAATACAAAAAAAATTGGGGTTTCCCCATATTTAGAAATAAACTCACATACATATTTTAATAAAACCCATACGGGGTTTCTGTGGGTCTTCAAAAATGATGTTGAGGTTTCTAATATATTTTTTTTCTAAACTGAATAGTTTGCGGGAGAGACACTTCCAAAGTGGTAAAATGTGTGTCCCCCTCCCTGTAACTTCTAAAATAAGAGAATGATAAAACAAAAAAAAGTATGATGTAGGTACATTACCATGCAAACTTCCACCGAAAATTGGTTTGAACGAGATCTATATAGTAAGTAGTATTTTTTAATACGTCATAAATTGAAATTCATATCAAATACTCAGATCTATACTACCATTTATTTATATACCTATAGGTTTGTACGGAACCCTCAGTGCGCGAGTCTGACTCGCACTTGGCCGGTTTTTTTAATGTTACAGTTGTTTTATTTATGAGCTTAAATTCAAACTACAAAATAGTTTAAACTTTGCGAAATTTGTGTTTTACAAAAAAATTGAATAAAAAAACTCACTTTTTAAAGTTTTTTTTTCAAAATTCAAATCATTTATTTCAAATAGACCTTCAGATACTTCTGAATAGATTTACTGTAATACCGGTTCGGAAGGTTGCATTTGCTGAGAAGAGCCGGCAATAAACTCAGCAATTATTCTTTTCAAAACATGCTTAGATTTATTATATAATAATTTTACATACTAATCGCACTGGCAACAACTGAGTGCCCACGCGGCAAACCACACATTAGAATTGAATCGATATTTAATAAGTAAATAGCAAACTTAGGTTGACCAGACCCACAAGCAGCACCGGTTATTTTCACAAGTATGACGCGTGTGGCAGCCATCGCCCTCCTCGCCATATTGGAGGGACCCGTCACACGACGCCGCCGCAAGCAAAGGCCTTACTGAAGTAACCAGAATAATCGAATAGTGATTCTAAATCATGCCATCAAACTCCTATCAACTTTTATTCTGAAACAGATATGTTTTTCAGGCATACGACACTATTTTCTATACATACTGTAATTTTTTGACACAAAAACTATTCGATTCTATCCGACTTGAATCGCAATACGTAGTGGAAGGCCCCAGTTCGTCTTTGAATTATTACGTTGATGAAATAAAAATAAGTTTTTATTCAATAGCCGAAATGGAGCACCCAGTATGTATGGAGACTTGTGTGTCTGCCAACAAAACATATCAAGGATTGCCAATTAGACCGATTCATGACACTTCCGACCAACTCATTGTGGATGACATTATGCGACCGAGGATTAGAACACTGAGAGACATGTACAAACGTGTGCTTATTTAGAATTATGTCAATATAACAGGCGGAGATTTCGAGATGACATATTTTCAAAACCTTTTTTGGTCCCATAGCAAAAGTTGTTCAGCATGACTAACCCAACATAGGTTTCGAAAATATGCCATCTCGAAATCTCCACCCATTATAAAAATATTATGCCATAGTAAAAAAAAAAAAAATTGCTTACGTTTGGCCTCAACTCGAGGAGACTTAGACGAGATGTTTGAGATAATAATTTCCCAGCAACAAGTTCAACATTTTGACCTAGATACGATATTTCCTAACACAGTCACGTTGCTTTCAGTAAAATTGGATTTCACTTGCAGTTGGAAAAATTAAAAAGTTCAATTAGTTGCCAACCAAATCTAATTGTCAGTGTAAGACAATTCGCACCCCCCCTGGAACAAGGATGCAAGTCGACTTGCGTGTTTTTTTTTTTATTGCACTAAAAAATCAAGAAAAATATAATACGTATTGTCAATTTTTTTCATAATTTTTATCTTCAAAATGAAGGAATTAAATACAATTATGTAAAATATTGCAACATCAAAATATTTATATTTCCATCATAAAAACGAAGTTAATATATTTGCACTTAATTATTTACTAAAGTTCCATATGAATAAAAGCATATTCATACTTACATACATTTTGAACGAAAACTTAAAAAAATATTTTCGAATAACTATAGCTGCATACTTGTTTTAGGATTTATTTGGTGGGTATCGTAGTGCAAGTCTAGTTGCTTAATTCTTCCACGAAACTTTTGACAATTGATGATTTTATAACAATTGATACGTATTTTTGTAAACAGAATTTGAAAAATATTTAGACGTAATTAGAGAAATAGCTTAGTTTAACGTTAGGTTTTGTTTTAAAAGTTTCATAATTAATAAAAGTTAATTATTCTTGGAAGTATTTTTATAAGTTTCATGGTGTAAAAACAATTAAGTAAAACTAGCAATGAATTTAATTGTCGTAATTAACGACACATATATTTGTATCTACCTGAAAGTAAAAGTGCGATTTATGTTATTTGTTGTTTACCAATCAAGCTATCGAAATTCTTCCATAGTTTAATCTTTAATACAGCTACTAACTACTGTCAGTAAAAATAATTAAGTAGAGTGTACAAAAAGTAATAGGTTTTTGCTGAAATAAATAATAATCCAACAATTACTAAAAACTTTTTAATATCGTGCAAAATCAACAAGTTGAGCTTATGGGTAGTACTACCTATACCTATTCATCATAATTATAGTTAAAATAGTGCTAAATCAACAAGTTTATAAAGTAAATTAAAAGATTAAGAAGAATTACTATCAGTAACGATATCAAAATTATCCTCATTCCTGGTAGATTGCGGACGCAAATTTATATAGAAGGTCTGATAATGTGGTGGGATATGATTATCTCTACACAGACATATTAAGTCTTTGTATAGATTTTCAGATATCGATAATGGTGCATCACTTAATTGGGTTAAAACAGATGGCCGTCTTATATTTTATTACGATGTTATCTTTCTCCTTCCGACCCTAATGCAACGATTTGTGTCTACAATTATTGGTGTCTCATCATCAAAATCATATCTTATCAGCAGCCTTCCAGGTGACAGATTCAGTTAAACTTATTAATTCTATAATTGATTGTATTGCACCTCATTTAGCTGTTATTTTTAATAAATGTATTGATTGTGGTGAGTTTCCTGATCTTATGAAACATAGTAAAGTAGTGCCTTTATTTAAAACCGAAATCTTCTAAATACTCAAAACTGGATCTTGTTGAAACAACTGTATTTTTAGGTATCACTTTAGATAATAAGTTACAATGGAGCCCTCACATTTGTAAATTGGTGGATAGACTTAGTTCTGCAGCTTATGCAGTGAGAAAAATTCGCGCTCTCACTGACGAATCTACGGCAAAATTAGTTTATTTCAGTTACTTTCACAGTTTGATGTCTTACGGTATCCTCCTCTGGGGTAGTGGTGCCGAAATCAATAGAATTTTTATACTGCAGAAAAAGGCTATCCGCGCAATATATAAAATAAGGCCTAGAGATTCTTTGAGAGACAAGTTTAAATCTATTAATATAATGACAGTGTCGTCACGGTACATATATGAAAATCTTATTCATGTGAGGAAAAACATAAATAACTTACCTAAGAATAGCGACACTCATAGTTTGAACACTAGAAATAAGCACAAACTTGCTGTACCTTTAACTCGGCTCAGCAAAGTCCTTAACTCTTTCAAGGGGAAATGTATACGTTTCTATAATAAAGTACCCAAAGAAATCCAAGAGCTACCTATACATAGATTCAAAAAGATAGTAAAACAGAAGTTATGCAAGAAGGGGTACTATAAAGTTTCTGATTTTGTAGATGACAAGAATGCATTTGAATGAATTGTTCGCTTCGCACGCTATTGTTATATATATTTTGTAAATTGTAATATTTATAAGTACACATTAAAAAAAAAAAGAACACTTGCTGAGTTTCTTGCCGGAGTCTTCTCAGTTCGAGTTGTATTTGGAACCGGTGTAGAGTCATTTGTTAACTTTCACAAGTGCCCTATAAGGGCCTAATTTGAATAAATGAATTTTGATTTTGATTTTGATTTTGATGCACCATTAACCTCAAGTGATATTAAAATTAAATTTATACGTCATAGGAAGGAACTAGCATCTAAGATAAAGGCTCGGCCTAGTTTAGATGCTAGTGGATAATTCAATTAAAATAAACACTATTATGTACCTAGATTATAGACCTCAATGTATTTATTTTTTGGTGAATACATTATTATTCTCTTTATTTATTTTGTAACATAAAACTTTTTTTTTTATAACATTGGAATTAAAAATTAAAAATATTATAAAAAAACCTTATCCTATAAACAAATACGTTTTTTTTACAATATTTCTATAAAACTAATAATGTTATAAAAAACCTAATCCTAGAGTCCCGCCGGCAGCGGGGTAGGTCCCAAGCTACCGTTGGTTAGGGCCGCAGAGAGAGGAACCTCCTGACGAACTCTCTAGAAGTAACGCTTTCTGTATCTATGACCCTTGACCCAGCTATCTAGCGAGAGACTCTCAAGGTGTTGGTCAAGACTCTTCGCTATGAGACCGTTCGCCGAAACAACTATAGAAACAATGACCGTCGAATCAACATCCCACATGGCGGTTACAGGCGGGTCGGCCTTCACGAGGTTCTCATCATGGGGGATGGTGATGTCGACGAGTACTGCCCGGCGCTTCAATCAATCTGTTAGCACGATATCAGGCTTATTGGCTACAATAGTCCTGTCCGTGATGACAAGATCGATCCCAATAGAGCGTGGCCCGATAATTTTCGAGAACTGGAGCAGGTTAGCAACTTATAGTACGGTATTTCGGACTCTACAAGGCCGTATTGAAGAGCAAGTTGCTGGTGAATGATTCTGGCTACTAGGTTATGTCTGTGCAAGTACTCGCCGTTAGCAAGATGAGAACAACCGGAGATAATATGCCTGAGTGACTCTCCGGGACGGCGGCATGCTCGACAGATGTCGACCGTACCGTCCTTCAGGATATATTTCCGGTAGTTCGTCTTGATAACTTCGTCCGCAATTGCAAAGACAAAACCTTCGGTTTCCCCAAAGAGGTCACCAAAGCGTAGCCAGTTCACCGACGCGAGCAGATCTACATCGGGCCCTGTTAGGGATCTGTAGAACCACCCGTGTAGCTCCTTACTCTTCCATAGGTCCCTGCGGTCCTCGGAGCTTAGCACCTTTGGTCTGCGCCAGTTCTCTTTGCCAAGGATAACGGGGTGAGACCCCTGTCTACTGCCACTACATCGCAATGCATCCCACACTCGTTGTTAAGGAAGATGTGTCGTGAGCAGGAGACGGACCCTCCTATCCAGGGCGTCCAGCTCATTTTAATTATTATTGTCGATATCTGAAAATCTATACAAAGACTTAATAAGTCTGTGTAGAGATAATCATATCCCACCACATTATCAAACTTTCTATATGAATTTGCGTCCGCAATCTACCAGTAATGAGGATAATTTTGATGTCGTTACTGATTGTAATTCTTCTTAATCTTTTAATTTACTTTATAAACTTGTTGATTTAGCACTATATTAAACTATAATTATGATGAATAGGTAGTACTACCCATAAGCTCAACTTGTTGATTTTGCACGATATTAAAATGTTTTTATTAATTGTTGGATTATTATTTATTTCAGCAAAAACCTAGTACTTTGTTTACACTCTACTTAATTCTTTTTAGTGACATAGTAGTTAGTAGCTGTATTAAAGATTAAACTATGGAAGAATTTCGATAGATTGATTAGTAAAAAGAGGTCGCTGCGCATAATCGAGGATGTGGGTTCTAGCCCCGCTCGATTGGGTCAGGGATTGAAAGTTATGCAGATTAATATTATACATAATGTTTGATTTGACTTTTAATGCTTTATTATGATATTTCTGATGCATTACTCCTAAAGATTCTTAATATTTTGTAAGACCGCATTGATTGACCCGCTGCAAGTCAAAGGCTAACCTCCCGTCTTCCTATTTCTTCCTGTCCATGGTAACCACAAACCGGTCCATTTCATAGCTCGTCTCTCCATATAAATAAGTTTTCACAAATAAAAATATAATTATGCAAAAATATTTAAACTTATTTCTTTTTAGTAAAGCTATAACTTCAAATACTACCATAAGTAATGTAATGTTTCACAAGGTAAAAGTACGTAATCCTTTTTACACAAACGAGTAGCTCGAGGAAAAGCTATGTAAACCACACTTACACATTGAATGCACTACCAAATCAGAATGCAAATACAGAGTTATCTGCAATAATACCGAACAGCGAGACTTCCTTAACATGTCAACAATGCAATATTCATAATTACTCCATCAAGTGTTTAATATGTTTCGGGGAATAATTAAGCAACGCTCCTTTTTAGGTATTTCTCAATACACATTGAGTAAATTTAAAATATAAACACGCAGGCCCCTCACAGGTAATTTTAGCTATCATTTGATGTATACTACATATTTTTAACACTGTTGATAAATTTTTAAAACAGTTTTTTTACGCTTCTGAAAAGTTGGCACTTTTCACTTACAACATTCTTCCAGGAAGGGTGCGAATTGTTGAAATTAAAAGGTTGATTCGACTGGGACTGTTACGAATCGATTTATATATTATTTCACCATATTTTTGTGCAAACCGTTAGTTTATAATCTACCTAGCGAGATTATATAAACTCCCCGATAAATTGTGAACTCTATAATACTGCTTACAATATAACGTATTCATTTCCAATAGTTTATAATCTATCCATGACAAACCGTCATATTGTAAACTGTTATCATACTTGAATGCGTCGGAACACACCTTGCGCGCTGATTGGTTAAACGTCATGTGTCCCGCACCACCATCTTTGGCGATACGTAACGTAGTTGATTGTTTTTATTGTTTCTTAAAAAATATATATTGATTGACATATTTAATTTTGATCTCAAACAATTAAACTATAAATTAACAGTATAAATACAGAACGAACTACCGCCAAGACTGACCAATCAGGGACGGTTCACAATATGACGGTTTGACAACGTTAGATTATAAACTATCGAAAATGAATACGTTATATTGTAAGCAGTATGGTACAGTTAACAATATACATATCGGGGAGTTTATAATCTCGCTAGGTAGATTATAAACTAACGGTTTTGACAAAAATACGGTGACATATACATAACGCATATTTTTCATTACGCCGTTGTCGGGTAAAAAATATTTACTATAAGGGTATGTGTCATTCACTCCTTGGAAGAGGTATCCGGTGCGCCCGATATAGAGAGCTCAATAGGGCTTGATAAATGTGTACTACATGTAACTAATATTAAATACACGCACATTCTCGTATATCGATTACTTTATTATGATACTAAACATGCGAGGGATTACGCTATGTGCTGGATTATGTATACATACAGTGGTTACTATCAGGGCTACTTAGGCAAGGACAAGATAAAAGCACGAGAATATTTGAAATTAAAATTTTGAACACGACAGGCAATGTGCACAAAACGACGTCTGGTGGTATCTTATTATGGTATATCTCTTCTCTACCATACGTACACACGGCTACACATTGTAAGCAGATCTCGCATTGTAAAGCCCATCACAGACGTAGCTATAATATACATATATTAATATGAATCATAGCAAAGCATATTACGATATATTTTCAATACTAATCTTTGAGTGACCTCACACGCAGCTATAATATACATTTATTTTACTTCACCAAATTGTACTGGCATTTATATTATAGCTCGGCATATTAATATATATTATAGCTACGTGTGTGATGGGCTTAGAGGATTTCAGTACAATGAGAGGTCAGTATTACAGAAAATGTATAGCTTGATGAGTAGCCGTGTGTACAAAATATCCAATTGAGATGTATGCATTATATTCGTTTATCGCATTTTAATTGAAAGCAATCAGTACACTGCACTGTGCCCAACATGTCCTTTTTTGGATTCCGTACCCTAAAGGGATTCTATTACTAAGCCTCCGCTGTCCGTCCATCCATCCGTCTGTCTGTCAGTGGGCTTGTATCTCATGAACCGCAATAGGTACACATTATCACAGAATGTTTATTACTGCTGCCGCTATAATAACAAATAATAAAAATTAACCCCACGTGTGCGAGTCCGACTCGCAAAGAGACGGTTTTTATAAAACAATAACAGAATTAGAACAGTGCAATCCGGACTACCCGGGTTCAAATCAGACACGTATGCGTCACCCAGTAATCCCGTATACAAAGAGAAAGCACATAATATTACTTTGCCACAGATATTATATACAGACGCACACAAATACATACATATTACATATTATTGTGATGTATTTATTTTGAATACATGAGTAAATAGCCGATGAAAGTTATTATATTGTATAATTGGAAGACGTCCGAGTCAATAACCAATGCAACATGATGTAATACGAAACCCGAAACTGCAAACTCCCGATACTATTTGTATAATATACGCGTAAATAGGTACACTACCCAATAGGAGCATTGTTGTATTTTGTATATTGTATTAACAATGGAGTAAACCCCCGATACCTACTGTTTTTACTTGAACGATTTATGTTTTTATTATCTAGGTAAAAGTTTACTTTGAAAACTTTTAGGCATATGAATTCAGATACAAATATCGTACGGTGCAGAAATGCTGGTGGCGTGTGTTCGATACAAACGTAATCCTCAGTTTTCTCTCTGGATAATGACACTAGAGCAATGATTATTTTACCATGCAATCTTACCACTGTATGTCCCTCGGTTATGTTTTGATTTTTATAAGAATTAGGAGCCTTCTAAAATCACAAAAACTTGCCATTTTTAACGCCCTTATCAGACGTCCAGACGAATATAAAAAAACAAAGGTAAACCGACAGACATAGCCAAAGCCCTTCTTATTATGATTCTTCCATTTTTTTTTTAATCTATCCATTTCTGGAGGAGAAAACCGGGGATTACGAAATAGCGATTTCATCTAATTTAAATAGGTATAATCGGTCCAAGCTGTAGTTGTCTCTAGCTCGGGCAAAGTGCGACAGCAATAGATATGTTAAAAACATGCCTGTTCCTTTTAAACATGCCTGTTTAGGACTAACTAAATAAAACAGAAAAATAGTCTAACTAGTCTGGCCAATTAACGTGCCGGCAACAAACAAACAAACGCCTGAAGAATTTATGAGCGTGGGTAACAGTAGAGTCTCATACAACAAAAAGCACTTTAAAAGTCATGATGCGCTGAACAGTACGTCCCAGATAAACGCATAGGTCATCGCATCTGAAAATATACAACTTGCAACAAAGTTAATACAAACAATAGCTTAAATTAGTACCAGAATTGCACGTGATTAGGAGAACACATGTGGAAGATGAAGATAGATATATATCTTCAATACTAAAGCTACAAACTATACATGTATAATGACATGAAGATTAATGCATTTGAGACAATCACACGTAGACATTCTGGTAAACATCCCAGTACCACTTGAATTATTGACGCCACGAATATGATCTTAGGAGACTGTCTCTAACTTTTGAGTTATTGCTATCGGCATTTACAGAATTACAGTCAACAATTGTATCACCTAAATTGTATCAATAAAGAGAGTGTGTTCAAAACACAGGACTATACATACACAGTAAAAAAAAAAGATTAGAAACCCACCTACCTCTATAGATACCTATACTGAATATTGTAATGAATTAGCTTTAAACTGACCACCAGCAATGTGCCCACAACTTTTCAGTTAGACTTTCCAGGTTGTCTAGAAAGATACCAATCCGAATGTAGGCGGAGTTTTATATCAGGTTCCGTGTTAAATATTTATTTTTACGTAGGCGTCTTCGCCCAACAATGCAGGTGCCCAGAGTATGATTTGACGATCTGTTCACCCACACGTGTTACTACAGTATCTACGATTCTACTAGTTCCGCGATTATTCGTTCGAAGCATAGATACTTGGCGTAAATAGCCGCTCTTGCCAAATCTATGTTAGTGAACTTTACATTTGGCACTCGAGAGTGTGTCTGCGTTGTTTGTTACGTTAAAAATATGCGGCGTCATGAAAGAGTCACAGTGGTTCTCGGCGTCTGAGTGGGCTGGCCCGACTCCAGACTCCAGGGTAGGACGCGCTCCACCTATGTACGCGATTATCATGAACGAGTCGCAACGCAATGCTTGTACACTATTTAACTGGATCGGTTAACCTTCGGAACGCGGCTCGCGAACCCGCATGCCATGTTATGTATGTATTGTATACACATATATGTACAACCCCACCGAGTGCATTTTGCTGTCACAAAATTACGGACACGTAATCGGCAGGAGGTTCGCAACGATTGACGCATTAAACAATGCGGTGTTACATTGATAGGCGTAGAAATCAAAACATGTTAAGAAACACGACGTGCGTTCCACCCGGCTCGTTCTGTTGACGCATTCAATCTCTTATTATCAATTACTCTATCATCACACACACGCGATCAATTGTAATCACAGGTACGAATAACAATGGGTTCTATTCAATGCCAAATGATTCGTATCCGTTGCCATATTAGTTTTTTTTTCTAAGGATATTAGAAATACGGAATGCATTATATTAAACGGGACTAGCTTCGTAATTAAGAGACCAGCGTAATTTTGAGTCGAGGGAGTCAAAGACTTCCCTACCACAACAGGCTTACTTGTGTGCAGCCAAACGCTCCATAAAAGCTGCCGATGAATCTCATAAAACAACCGATAAATCAAAACGTTACTAACTACGCATCTAGTTACTGTATTATGATAATAATGTCAACTAGAATTCTGCATAAAAAGTAGAAATTGTTTCATGATCTATAAAAAAAATGTGAATCACGAGTGGTGGGAACAGTAATATAATAATTCAGCGGGCGAACAGATGATACTACTATAGGCGAACAGAAACTGATGTCATACTCGGATGCGTGGCGGCTCGATACGTAACACTTTTCATGACATCACACTGCCGTTTATTTTTAGTGTTTGCTCAAGCCTTAAAATAATTATTTGGAGTCGTCACATCTTGGAACGTTGTTAAATTGCACACGCACGTGTTCACCCGGCGAGAGTATCTCTTCATTTGTTTTATAGCCGCAATCACAATCGAGAGAAACGTCGAACAATCAGGAAAAGTGTGGGTCGTCCGATTTGTTGCTAGTATTTATAGTATTCGGTGGTATCGGACGCGGTCGGGCGCCCTGGGGGGGTTAAAACAAGCATCGCATCGGTATTTTATTTGTATTTTGATAACATAGACAGTTGATAGTGCCATATTCTATAAGTTTTTCAATAATCAACAATGTAGCTTTTAATTTCATCGAAGTTCAAAGAGTCATATTTCATCATTCTTTTTCGTGCTATGTTTACATATTTCTTCTAGATGGATATAATGGTTGTATAATCTGGCTTTCTTAAATACCTGGAACTTTATTAACAGGACTTTAGTAGGTTAATGAAGGAGTTACAGGCCGACCTTTTGCGAAAGGGGTAAATGAATAACATTATTAGTACACGCAAGGTTTCTCCCACAAGGTCGGCAAAGTATTTAATGCAAATGATGACAATGTTCCCCTTTTATTTTATTATTTTAATTATTGTCGATATTTTATATTCAAACCTTGCAGTTTTTAGCTTGCACTAGTCAATGCTCAGATGAAACGAGAGATCTCAGTCAAAGTCTTGTGTTTCGTGTGAGTATTGCTATGTTATTAGTGAAAAAGTATGACTAATTTATAGAATTATTGTACGGAACACGTTCATGTGCGAATACTACTTGAATTTGACCGATTATATAATAAGTACTTACCTACTCTGCTGTTTATGAATTTATATTTAAACTAGCTACCCGGCGACTTCGTTCGCGTCGTGCTACCCTACCCTACCCTATCTCAACCATCCAGGGCGTCACCAAACGCCAAGAAGGTAGGGAAAGCCTGCTAGTATTGCGAATAAGGGGAAGGAAAACGAATGTAAACTAATTCTTTTGCCCTGTTAAAATACTAATCCGTGCAAATTAAACACAGAGTTCTATTTAATTCCGACGATGCTGATTTACAAATGGAAACTAATCGAGAATCTATTAACGTTCTAGTTCCACAAGGAGGATATCTTAATTGAATAATCTGATTGTTGTAAATTACCACGAAGGATAGCAATGTTTATGGAAAGTCTTTTTTGGACAAATAAGCATATCTATTGATTAATATTTCAAAATGGTTCTAGGAACATCATGTATCCTTTTTTTCTAGCAGACTACCAGGCGACGAGTTGCTCAGGCGACCCGTCGCTTATATTCGCTCGCTCTTAGTAGATTTAAGTCAGCGAATCGATACGGGGACACCCGCGGGCGAGTTCGCTAGTATTACGTAACTAAACATTATAAATGCACCACACTATTCGGTCCATTCCAAATGGGGTTATACGTTTATCGCGGAAATTACAAACGAAGGTTAAATGCGCCATGGACACGCAAACACCACCTGCCCAAGAAAATAATTAATGGGGAAAAATGCCAAGTTACCGCAGTTTTACTGTTATGATTTTTAGTTGTAAAACGTGTCAAGACTAAGACTGGTTCGATAAGCAATTAAGAATATTTCACTTGTATGTTCCATTTTACTTTATTTATTTTCCACATCTATCCGACATTTATTTGAAATATAAAGTATTTGGGGTCGACGCAATATGTATGTTTCTTCCGATCATCCAATCCATTTTCTTATATCCACCAATACGGCATTCCTTTATTTCCTACTCATCCTCGGTACTCCTAACAAAAACAGTTTCTCTATTTCATCAAGCTTTGAACAACTAAGCCAAAGCCCGTTAGTTCTCGCGAGGGACGCGCGTCCTATTATAACAATTGATGTCATTGTTATATTTTTTACCGCGAGCCAATGAACGAGACATCGCAGATTCGGATCTTTAGTCATTATGGCCCACTTCCCAATGTCCCGCAGGGTAATTCGCAGATTCACTGGTTTCTGTGAAGGCAATCATCGTGAAAACACCAGATTCTGACTTTATATTTTACATTCGTTTATTTTAAATAAGTACCTACCTGGTGTACTGTGGCAAATATATCCGTCAATTCAATCACGATAATAGAATGATTGCAACATCTCGCTTCCTCACTACTTTTATTGGATGGAATGCAACAATAATAGTCCCGGCACTAACATGCGAGCTTATATACAAATTTCAGCTCGGGATATCTTTCAGCGTTCTTCTCTAAGACCTCTAGTTCAGAAGTTGCCCTAACTGGCTGGAAGAAAAATTCATATCCTGTATATGAAGCGATTGCATTTCACAGGAACAAAGTTCAACGAGTCCATCCAACTGTCATTGCATCGTAGGTCCAGCTTTAGTTGCGTCAACTGTTCTCTTTCCTTGTATTATATAAGCGAAAGCGAGTCCGTCTGTTTGCTTTATTTTCCGGCTGTGTAGTGCTTCACTACACAGCCGGTTTTGATGAAAAATAATTCCGGAGATGGGATTGGTATAATATTCTTCTATTTCTGGTATAACGCCCCATTGATATATTTTAACTGATGTTTTGTTTTTTGTAACAATGTTTAGACCTCTGTTTTGACATCAATTCCGTCTAACAGGAACTATTGTAGCTGCCGAAACATTCTAGAAAGTACATGACATGATCTATAACTAGAGGGTAGCTAACTAGGCTGATACTACAAAGAAACCTACCACCGTGCTGTTTTCCTCCTCCAGTATACCATTGAACTATCATCGGCTAAATATAAATATAAAAATTAAGGCGTTATGCCCTGCGGAGAATCTAGAGACCTAGTTTTCGGGAACGAGAATGCTGCCAAGCGGAAGCGAACGTTATTATTAAAAGAATACAGTTGCTTATCGTTAAGACCATAAAACTATATCTTTATGGTAAAGAAAGTTGTTTTATTTTAAAGAGCGAATTGGACATTGATGCTTTGCAATGCTTGGTTTTAATTTCAGATATTTATTTCTGAGGCAAAATGTTATCGTAATTTGTGGGTTTGCAGCGTTTGTTGTACCACCAAAGGTTACCACCGACCTACCTTATTTTCAACAGCATTTCAGACTGTGTGAACTTCTGAGAACATTATTTTAAAACGATTTCCATGAAATGCAATAGTGCTGTTATTAGCTAGGCTAAGTATGCGCTGAAGAACTCTACGTCGATTATAATGCTACGCTGTAGGTATAATCTACTATATAAAAATAAGTCGGGTTTTCCTTCCTGACGCTATAACTCCAGAACGCACGAACCGATTTCCACGGTTTTGCATTCTTTGGAAAGGTCTCGGGCTCCGTGAGGTTTATAGCAAAGAAAATTCAGGTAGGGTAGGGTAGGGTAGGGTAGGGTATGGTATGGTAGGGTAGGGTAGGGTAGGGTAGGGTAGGGTAGGGTAGGGTAGGGTAGGGTAGGGTAGGGTAGGGTAGGGTAGGGTAGGGTAGGGTAGGGTAGGGTAGGGTAGGGTAGGGTAGGGTAGGGTAGGGTAGGGTAGGGTAGGGTAGGGTAGGGTAGGGTAGGGTAGGGTAGGGTAGGGTAGGGTAGGGTAGGGTAGGGTAGGGTAGGGTGGGGTAGGGTAGGGTAGGGTAGGGTAGTACCACGCGAACGAAGTCGCGCCGGGCAGCTAGTGGCTGTATAAATAAGTCTTCGAGGAGCTATAGTAAGAAAATCTCTTTCGAAGATATATCAATTACCTATAGAGAAATTGATCCTTTTCACGTAATAATTGAAGCTCAACGACTTGAGATTTATAACGGTCTCAATCATAGGTTGCCAATGCCAATAAGTCTATGGTAGCTTATCTAATAGACATATTTTAATGCAATTTCTTTCGAAATGAACGCAATGAGACGGTCTGCAATGATATTTACCAGAAAAGCTGGAACTTAACCAAACTTATCTTTGCCATAGGTACATTATGAAGAAGTAAATGACAATGGGGTCCTCGTATAGAAAACTATATAACTATTAATGTAAGTACTCTACGACCTAGAGTACTTACATGATACCTAACTAACCTAGAGTCTAGGTAACTATTTGGTTTGTGTATCACGCACGAACGGCTGTGTGGTATATTGGGTGGAGATTTCTAGATGGCATATTTTCGAAACCTATGTTGGGTTAGTCATGCTGAACAACTTTTATTATGGGACATCGCGTAATCTATTTAGATGTATATCTTTGCTGTAAATGCAGTTTTAGTGCCCTTCGAGTATTTTCCGACTTCTAATATTAAGTACTTTCCCTTTAACACCTGTTCGTTCGACTCATCCTGTATAAGTAGCTTGTGTTGTACTAGCCTGTATAAATAAAACACCTAGGTTGCTAATCTTTATGATAACCTTATCGCCGGTAACTGATTAATATTTTTAATTTGACGTTTCGTTGTAACATGATATATATTGCAGTTATAACATAGATACCGGAGAGTTATTTTGAGTATGCTCAAGTTTTACTTTTATTTAACCAATATTTTTGAGGTTTGAGAGTTTAAGAATTACATTAATGACGATGTTTCTTATTGATTCATGCTAAGGTGTTAAATGGAAACGCTAAAAATAATATAACATAAACAGCGGAACGTTTTATAGCCGCAGCCATTAGATAACACTAAAGAATAAACACAGCTTTTATTACATACATCATCGTAGAAAAAACATTTATAATGAGAATTTAAAGGTTGAGGCTATGGACGAGTTTTATTATAACAAGAATACGGTTAACCAAGTCGTTTCAGAAACCGATCGTTAATACCGATGTGTGTATCAAGAGTAAGTGAACGCATGGCAAGAGAGCCTGCATAATTCAAGTTTGCGTAGAGTGGAAAATATAAAGTGAAAGGAGACCATGAAACCCTTCGGGAGGTTTGCGAAGAAGCGTTATTATAGTAAAAAAGTTTATGGTAAACAGCGATGATAACACGATACCTTAAGGGTGCGTATTAAGCAAAATAACATATCTTAGAATTGAAATTTACCCAAGTAAATAATATTTAAATGAAAAAATATATTTATATGGATATTTTCATTATATACGCGAGGGTTCAGTCAGAGCAAAAACATAATGGCATGAAAATTCCTCGATAGAAAAAGACACCAAGTTACCTCTAATATTAATTAATTTTCGTTTTTATTCGTTCGTGGTGTATCTAATTAAGACATAAATTCGATAAATAATATTACTAACGTATGACCTAGGGCTGATACTAAGGATGTTTTTAAATATTATTAATATACTTTACGAGTTATTTAGAACTAGCAGACCCTCGCGGTTTCACCCGCGAACAGTTAGAATTTTTTTGCGCGGAACACTAATTATTTTTAAAAATAAACGTAGCTAAGTTACTCCTTATAACATCAGCTATGAACCGGAACAGACAGACAAAAATGTTTAAAAACTCAATCCGATTTTATAAAATAGTTGAACTCTATGTGAATTGAAAGCTTGGTGCAATGCGTAGATAGAGAATTCTAGGTAGATAGGCTGTCGGCGTATAGCGATAGTTCGACATAATTACATATATATTTGGATTTTTATCGAATTTAGACGAAATTATCTATACAATTTGCATGATATTGACAGAAAATACACTTGAGTATAGTAATCCTTTGATTTACTTACTGTATCAGTTAAAAAAAACGACGACGTCTGGCAACGCTGCACACTGGGGCAGGATGTATGGGACACATGCGCAAAAATGAATTTTAAAATGTAAGATTTTTGTTTTTTCAATTAACTTTCATTTTAAAATTCATTTTCGCGCATGTGTCCCATACATGCTGCCCCAGTGTGCGCTGATACAAAGTCACAAATAACATACAATTAGGGTTTCACAGTTTCACTGCTCTCATCAACAAATATCGACACTGAGGATAAACAATAAAAACCTATACCTACGCGAGATAGGGACACAAAAATACGCTTAATCCTGCTCAAACATACACTTTTTGACATTATGCGTATCTTGGCTTGTCTAACTATAATTCTCCTTCTACGGTGCAATGCAATACTCTTTAAAATTGGAATGTCAAATACCTATCAAAGAATATTTAAATCAAAAGCACTAAGGAGTATTGATATCAATTTCGATGCAAATCATCCCTAAAATAACTTTCTACCCCTTTTTAACCAATTGGGCGATGAGTTTCAATAAAATATGAAACACGTCTTCCATAAATCCTGTTAAAGAATGTTTATGCAAAATTTGAAGTAGATCGAACCAAGGAATCACGTTGTCCCATACAAACTTTGCCCCCGTTATTTACCCCCTTAGGGGTAGAATTTCGGAAAATCGTTTCTTATCGGATGCCTACGTCATACAAAGAACACACCCTCCAAATTTCAGGTCTCTACGATCAGCGGTTTAGGCTGTGCGTTGATCCGTCAGTCATTCAGGACAAAGCATTTTATATGTATAGATAAAAGCGCTTTGTTGATTTTTGTTCCGCGAAACACGCTATCGCCGTCTCATGCTACGCGAGTATTAGACATAAGTTTGTCTCATCTGCCAGTCGTTATCCTTTCTCTTAAAAGTTAACGAGAAGTTTACTTCAGAAAATTCAATAGGTAAATTGCATTAAAATGTTTCATCTCAGTGCACCCGTATCGCGTGTAAATCGGATTACAAAGTAATAGCCACACCGAGATTGCGCAAGCACTTCATTTAATTAATCTGGAAATGTAACTACAGGGCTTTAGAATCCAATATTTTAATATTACACAGGAAATACTCGAGCTTTGTCAATACAATGCATTGGGAAATTGGATGGTAATGAAATCAAAAGGAAATAAGCAGAAGTTGTGCACAGTGCTTTGTTCAGAATCTCACCATGGTTACTGATCATGTGTACGAAGCAGGCCTTGAAAGTAACTCGTCGGGAAATTTAGGTGCTATGCGACAGATTTTAAAAATGTTGGCGTAAACCGTGCTCTGGTTTCCTCACAAAATGATCCTTCACTGACCAAACCCCTGCTGCTGAATACCGCAAAGATTTACGGCCTACATCATTAAAGCCCCCTTACTCATAAAGCGATATTTAACTAAAATACTGGTTAAACGGGTACGTAAATAACGTCACTCTATTGTCATTGTCACGCATTAAACGCTTTATGAGTAAGGGATACCCCCCTAAATAATATACTCAATAAATGGTAAAATAAATAACGTCACATTATTTAGGGGCTAATCATGAAAAATTATTTATCACTTTTCTTATTATGGTGCGACTTATAATTGTCATAGTTATAAACGATTGAATATTAGATATATTCACCAGAAGCAAATTATAGAAGAACTACAACTAAAATATTTGGTATGAAATTTATATTTTGTACTCCGTAATACATAAAAACGATGAGGGTTCCGTACAATATTAACTAAATCAACTTTGATATGAAGAAAAAACGTTTAAAAAAACGTTTCTTGTATGGGCGCCCCCTTTAATATTTCCTTTTTATTATTTGTTGCTATAGCGGCAATAGAAATACACATATTCTGAAAATTTCGGGTGTCTACCTGATACCGTTCATGAGATACAGTTTAGAGAGTTTAGCTCACTGACAGACAGACGGACGGACGGACGGACGGACGGACGGACAGCGGAGTCTTAGTAATAAGGATGGAAGGTTCGGGTACGGAACCCTAAAAAGAATATATATCGCAATGCGTCAATTTTTATACGCTGCTCAAATAAGTCATGAGATGGCATCGAAGGATTGGCATAATTATATTTATTATTTTGTACCGGAGACACCTACCTACGAGTTATTCCGTAAAAAAATACTTTTCGAATTCGAAATAGAATATATCTTTTAGGTCTTAAATGGAAATTGACATCTACTTTTCACGATTTCTTGAAAATCACCTGATAAATGCTAGATCTGTCAACACAAAGATATGCGTCATGATTTTATTCTTGTATTTTTACTATGATTGAATACTATATGACCTATACCAATAATACTGTAACGATTTTAAATATAACATTAGAACAATTTGTTATAATTGTTCTGACGCACAAGGCCCTGAATGATACAATTATTAAGTCATTAACGTATAACCATTACGAGAACGCCTGCTTTAAATAATAAACACCAACATCAACATCAACAACAGATTTTGAGGTATCACACCACAGTATGCTACATACCACATCAAATACTGCATCACTATCATAAAATGACAGAAAACTAGTCCTCTAACGTTAGCCCCCTTATTACGTGAGATGGTTTAAAGCTAGTCTAGCAAAATCAATATTTTAAATATATCCGTCACTTTCTAACGTCATATAAGAAAAAGTGGCTGGATTATTTTAAAACTTGGGTTTTACTAGACTTAGCTTAAACAATCTGATGTAATAAAACAGTAAAAGTTCATGCTGAGGCGCAAACAAACATGCAAGCCCTATCTCAATGTTTACATACTGTTCGGTATGACAAGAAAATCCGGTATTAAATTGTACCGGAGCAATTTCCGCAGTATGAAATAGTGCAGTACAATATACAACACTCATTTTATTGTTTTGAGTGAGATTAGTGCCTAACTTATTTCCAAGATCTCGTTCAACTACCTTTAAAAGTTTAGAAGATTCCATGTGAAGCTTTTTAGATCATTTAATCATTCCAGAGAGGAAGAGCATAGCGTTTATTCGCTCAAAGAGCAGCTCGACTGGGGAAGTACCTCCACCTTACAGAATACCGCAGCCAAATAACTTTATGTTATGTAAAGTTGTGTTCCTGCGCGTGAGTAAGGTCGCCAGAGCTCATTGGGGAGGGGGGGAAAGGTCGGTAACGCGTGAGCGATGCTTCGTGTGTTGCAAGCGTCCATATGGCTACGGTAACCGCTTACCATCAGGCGGGCCGTATGCTTGTTTACAGACTTTGTCGTATAAAAAAAAAAAAAAACAATCTTGACTGTGCAAATTATTCCCTGATACTGGTCCGAGCCCTTTGGCTCGCTGGATTTTAACTCGCCTTTTTTTGCGAAGTACAACACCATGAGCATAGCTGCATGCCCATCAACCCCCAGTGGGAGAGCGTGGTGAACTACGAACTCTCACAATATTGGCTTGCGCGCCTGCAGTTGGAATGTAAATATAAGAGCTGTTGATGATAATGAGTACCTTATAGCAGTATTTAAACGTGGTGTATACTCTACACAGTGGAGGTGATTGAAAAACCAATTAGAGAGCTCCATAAACTTTGAGTTCCGTGTCTGTTAGATGTAATTTAAGGCTTATGTCGACATTCATTCGACGGGCGAACCGTAGCGTTGTTGCCCCAGGTTACAGAGCTCAAACTGTTCAAGTAGAACGCTGCATTAACATTTTGAGACTATGATTATGTACGATGTTGACGCACGTTACCTATTTTGTATATAGCATCAATTTCATGGTAAAAGATAAGGATAATCATTATAACGCAATATGTGAGACCGAATGTTTCGTTGCATGCCAATTTTATACACTAAACTGGATAATGGCAATGTTAATACCTTACTCAAGGCCTACAGCGCAATGCGCTATTCGAAATAAATTGTTTAGTCAAAATCTGAATTCAACAAAAAATTTGTAAAAAAATATTTTACAAAAATTGCAATATTAAAAACGTTTTTTGATCTCATTTCCTCCGTCGTCTATTATTTGCATGATATATCACATTAAAAAAATATTTTAAATGTGAAGTACTTAATTCCTCAGGCATAAAGGATTTCCTAATTGTAATGGGATTCGAATTTCTCTAAAAATATTTATTTTTATACTTTATCATTTTCTTGTATTTATATTACCAATCATTCTGGGCTGGACAATAACGAACCAAGAAAAAAGACTATTTATTCCAAATAAATAAAAATAAATAAATTCGGGCTTAATTTATATTTTCATGAGAATTCGGTTTGTGGTAAGTAATAAAATATTATCGGCAACTATATGATGTTGCGGCTAGCCATTATTCGCCAGAGTTTTAAGGGTCGTCGAACATTTATTAATATGCTCTTTTATTTGACAATGGTGAATAACTATTATTTAATCCAATATTTGGAAGATATTTTCTACGATTCAAACTAAGTATTTATTGTAGTTATGGAAAGTTCTAATAATCTTAAATAATTAAAAATTAACATTACTTAAAACTCGTGAAATTTAATTAAAGTACACAATATTAAAAAAAAAAAGTTATTTGAATAGTCACCTTGTGGTTGGAAAGAACGAATATTTTGACTATTTGCCATAAGGAATGATGAATACTGAGTAACGATTATTCGCCATAAACACCATATACAGAATCTCTAATTAAAAGTTAAATATCTGCCATATATATATCGTGTATAATTGCATACACAGATGAGTAGGTGTTATTTGTTACAAAAACGGGTTCCAGGGTGCAGCACATGGTGAAATATGTTGATGAAACATGTGCATTCTCCTTACAGTTTTAGTTAACTACAATGGTCATTACAGTAGTGTTGGAATGTCTAAATCTGTAAACATTATAAAAGATAAGCAGAGCCTGTTTGCTCGAAGGCAAAGATAAACATGGACACACAGAATTGATTTCGATATGCTGGTCCCCACTGCGAAGAGAATTGTCTCGTAATCTTGGGAACCGGAGTATACAAAATGATTGTACATGCATAAATGTTTTTTTTATGTATTATTTCAGCAAATATTAAAAACTTCTAATAGGTTTTGGTTGGAGTTTTCAGGCAGAAAAGTAACACATTTAGACATAACTAAGTATGTTATGTTTCATCTGCCTGTCGCATCTTCTGGCTTTAAGTGCACTCTAAAATGGGTTCCAAATTAAGTTTGTGAATACACTAACTCCATACCATAGGCTATATGCATGGCAAATTTTATCGTGATTTCAGGTCAGATGCTTAGTTTAGATGACGCATAAACTGATAGAGTTACGATCACATTTATAATATTAGTAGCTATAGTAAATAGAATATATAGCTAGTGATTAACCCGTTGGCTCAAAGATGAGATGCACCTACTATCACTACATTTGAAAATAAACCCAGAACTGCAAGACAACTGATTAAGATCCAGCTTGATAATATTAGATGTTATATTTGCAAAAATATGTTATAACTTAATACTATCCAAGTTAATAGATTGGTAAATAGTAAAATAAATGTATAAAAATACAACTGAACTTTGTTATTGTTTAATGTGGCTATAAGATTTGTTTTGCTGCAGATAACAATAATAAATATGGTGATAGACAATAAAATAGCCTTTGAATCTTAGCAATCAGAGATTCAATATACTATTTATGAATCACTATGTTTTTAAGTATAAAATAAACTATTAAAGTACATAAAAAGGATCCATGACTATATTACCTGTCTATAGTCTATCCTGAAATATTTACCTAGATGTAAAAATATTGTACTGTAATATTATAAAATAAATTAAATCACCATATTTGAGACTGGTTGCGCAAGCATTGTTTATAAGAATGATATTGAGTTCAAACCTAAAACATGTACAACTGTTTGGCATAGTTCCATAATCAATAAGGTGCATGAAAAATCATACAGAAACATTGTGGAGTGTACTCACCCGACAGCTAGGAGCATTGCATCTCTGCCATGAAATCTTCATCTTCAAACTTCCCTTCTTCAAGTCAAACTTATAGTCCATAACACAAACCTACACAAACTAAACTATCATAATAATTACAATTCTTACACTACGTTATTGTATTCCAAAAATTTACATTTATAGTGTAATCAAAACATTTTAATTTTATGATTACCATTGGGGTTTGAGAAAATTATAGCCTAACTACTGTACATACTGTAACCAAAATTTAATCTCGTTTACAAACTGTACCTTCTTTCCATATACAGAGAATTAACGACACCGGTAGAAACAACAAACAAAAGTTTATACGTAAACAGATCAATTATATAAAAACAAACGAGTAAAAGGCAATGTGATAAGATATGAAATTCTCGTCTTACTTTTCATAATAAATTTGAATGTAATGTACCTACATAGCGTAAAATTCACATTTCACTTTTAATACTCTGCTATCTCACTATAACCGATTTATACAGTTTTATCCTAAATGCATGTCTTTTTTAATAAAATTCTGAATTGACAAGTAAGCAAATAATCTCCCACTGCATTTTGTTCAAACCATCCTACGCCATATTTGCGAAGTGGTCGGTAGGGTTACCATGTTTTTTTTTAATATTCTACCATTATTTAGCTTATGTAACAGTCTCATGGATTTTGATTCAATGAACATGTAATCTTCTAAATTGTGTACTAATCTTTCCATAGCAATCATTATGACTAATTAAAATAAATATTTGATCGTACTAAAGCGATATACATACTAATACTGCTTTCCAAGTTATTGTAAGATAGCAACACTAAAATACGCTAATGTTGTACCCTTGCGTATAGACTAAATACTCAGTGTTGTACTGACCGAACTAAAATACTAACGACTTAAATCGTAATAGTTTTCTCGATTTATTTACTCCAAAATTACCTTTTATTTTTACATTCCAAAACATTCCAAACAATAACTTAAGATTTTCAGAATGGTGAAAATATATTCACAACAAAATACTCTTTCAGGTTTATTTTGAACTCCTTTCGTCTGCTTCTTTTTGGGGTTCCTTGTCGAAAGGGTGCCTAACGGGACCCTTTTACTAAGCCTCCGCTGTTCATCCGTCCGTCAGTCTGTCTTTGAGCTGTATCTATTGAACAGTAATAGGTAGACAGCTGAAATTTTAACACAAAATCTATTGCCGCTACAACAAAAAATAATAAAAAAGTAAAAAATGACCCCTTTCATTTTTAACTGTTTTTTCCCTATACCAGAAACGGCTATTTAGTTTTTTTTAAAGTAAAATTGGGTTAGTTAATATTGTACGGAACCCTCCGTGTGCGAGTCTGGCTCGTAATAAATGGCCGGTGTTATTTTATTTTATTTACTTCGATTATTGTTTTTATATTTACTTTCTTTCAAAGGGTTAACATAGATGCTCTGCTTATAATTAAATATATTTTACTCTGTGTACTACTTGTTTAATACCTACCTCAATGTTTATTTTTATGATCCCTATAATATTTAAAGCTATAATGTGTAACCCCAGCAAACATTAATAACGATTCGACTATTTGTTTCACTGTGCTGCACCAAAGAGTATAAAATCACTATGTGCGGCACGAACGACACTAAACCACTATCATATTATCTGTGACCATTGTGACACAGTGTGTGTCACTGGCACTCATTGTCAGTTCAATAAATTCACTTTGGCTACATTCCGAATTACCTTTGCTATAATAGCTCGTACGTAGTGCTCACATCATTAATTTGTGTTCCGATTTAGATTTGGAATGCTCGTGAACGCGCTCACAGTATTCAAAACAGAACATAATAAAAAATACTATATAAACCATGCGCTAGGACTGCTTATAACTCTTATGAGTTGACTCGCAAATAGAAACATTCACATTTTAGGGTTCCTTACTCAAAGGGTGTCAGCCATCGGGATCCTGCAATAAGCTTCCGCTGTCCGTCCTTCCGTTCGTCTGTCTGTCAGTGGGCTATGTATCATTAACTGTAATAGGTGGAAAGAAAAGAAAGAAGTAGAGGTGGAAATTATATAAGAATGTGCATTTCTATTGCCATTATAACAACAAATAATAAAACTGAATAAAATTTAAAATTAATTAAAATTAAAGGACCATTCAATTTGTCTTTACAGATCCTTTCGTATGTAAATCCGCCTCATAAAACGCTGGTTTTATTTTATTATTTTTCTCTCTTATATAGAATCTTTGTTAAAACAGAAATCTTAAAAGATCTTTACAGAAACCCCAATATTTATCGGTCACTTTCGACAGTTCTCACGGTGCGGTATCAGTTTAGAGAGCATGGTCGGTGTGAGTGCAATACGGCGCATGTCATGATGACGTCATCTATGGCTTCAAAGAAAATATATCGCTTAGCTAATATGACCATCCACGGGACTTCGCTGTCGCGCTCACGCTAATTCGGAACTCAATTCGAGTACAGCGCTATTTGGAATGCTACCTTTGCTATCCTTTCCCTCATAAACGCAGGCTGCATTCCGAATTAATGATATAATCGCTGTAATCGATTTGAGCGTGCTTAAACCCGTACCGAATGGAATAATGACAGATTACGATGTCCCGTGAATTCATAGATGACGTCATGATATCCGCCATATTGCGCTCACACCGACCATGCCCTAAACTGATATCACCGTGAGCGCTGTCAAAAGTGACGGTTAATTATTGTGTTTTCGGCAAAAAGTCTAATAAGATTCTTGGTTTTCTATTTGGCAAAGATACTTTTTATGATTTTATGAGAGAAAAATAATAAAAGACGCGAATATTCCTTTTTGCGAGTTAAATTATAAAAGATATAAGGAGTCCTAGCGCATTGTTAATTCAGATTTTAATTAAATTCTCAAATGTTCTGTTTTGAATACTGTGAGCGCGATAACGGGCGTTCCGAATTGTTGACAGTTCTCAGCTGTCATTATCGTGATATCTAACTCGGTACGCAAATTATTGCAGTGAGCACTGTGAGCCATATTATTCAATTCGGAATGTAGCCGTAGAGATGTTGCTTTCACTTGTATGTCACATTACTTTATTTATAGGGACGTTCCAACGACAACAATAAATGTTAATAAACATCGGTATAATATAAACGATATATCGATTTTTTCCGTGTTTTTGTTCTTTTATCCATCACACCGATTTCTGCACATTTTAAGCCATGTGCTTAAAATGTGCTCAGATATATTTTAATGAACATAAAAAAGATCCCATATATTTAATTAGGTCCAGTTTACAACCCAATACCAAAACTATTTATTCACATACGTTTTATAAACAGTGTAGAATTTACACATATAGATATCGTTACAAACATCATTTGGACTGACAGAGAATTAATTCTTAGCAACCCGCTATTAAATCACTTTTAATTGAGTTTTCTTGTGAGGGAACAGAATTAGATATATTTATGTCACCGTTAGTTTATAATCTATCTAGCGAGATTATAAACTGCCGATAAACTGTGAAGTGTACCATACTGCTTACAATATAAGGCATTCATTTTCGATAGTTTATAATCTATCTATGACAAACCGTCAAATTGTAAACTGGCATCATACTTGAATCTGGTTATTTGAACGTAATGTGTCCCACGCCATCTTTGGCTGTTTTGTTGTCACCGAACGTAAATAAACATATTTTTATGGTTTTTAATAGTTTTTGTGATTGGCATATTTAATCTCAAACGATAAAATTTTGATTTCCTTTATTTGCATCCTATGTTTTTTTTTCTAAATCTATAGACACAGAACTAACTGTCGCGTTTGTACTAATGCTTATTCTGTGCTACCGCCAGGACTGACCAACCAGGGACGGTTAACAATTTTAACGGTTTGAAAAGGATACATTATATATAAATTATCAAAAATGAAATCGTCATATTGTAAGTAGTAGGGTACAGTTCACAATTTATCGACAGTTTACAAGCTTGCTAGATATATTATAAACTAATGGTTTTCACAAAAATACGGTGGCATTTATCAATAAGTAGTATATTAAAGTTGTGTGTAAAACTGGTATCAAAAACAAGTCTAAACTAGTATAGCTAGCTCGGTTCGCGGATGATACCACCATCTACTGTACTAGCAGAACCACCAATGCCATAGTATCAAAACACCCTAGGCGCCTGGTATAGGAAATGGAGGATTGAGATAAATCCCACCAAAAGTCAGGCGGTCCCATTTTGTAGGCCCACCCGACGAATTTTCCCCACTACCGTAAAGTCAGTCACCATGTTTGGCGAACCGATCCCTTGGGAAAGGGAAGCCAAATATCTAGGTATCATCCTCGATGATTGATTGACGTTCGGCCCCGTCATTAAAAAGGTATTCCTGCCTTTTTCGTGGGTCGCCTTCACTGTCTTATAAACCGTAGGTCTAAACTCACCTTAAAAAGCAAGATTAGACTATATACTGCTTGCATCCGCCCCATTTTCACTTATTTTTGGGCTGTGTTTGCATACGCAACTCCCAAACGGATTCATAGTCTTCAAGTGATTCAAAATCGCTTCATGCGTAGGGTTTCGGGTGCCCCGTGGCTTGGTACATGCGTCATCAAAACCCCCACCTCAACCTGGGTTTTCCACGGTCAAACAATTTATGAAACGTGCTTCACGCAAATTCTTTGACACTGTTGTCAACCACAATAATCCCCTACCTAAACGCCATCCCGTTTATCCTCAATCCGCCGGCCAAGGTACGCCCTCACCAAGCCCGATGACCCCGTAACCTTAGCTCAGATCACAGCTGTCGAAGCTCGCAATAGACACACAGTTGCGAATCGTGGTGACCGTTCACCACATTACCATCCTCGTCATCGAGGTCACGCACCGCGACTCCTTACTCAGTCTCGTCCCGTTCAAGCGGCCCGAGCTATAGTAATAATAGTAATCTGCTCCCCCCTAATGTCGTCACTCGTTTTATATATAAAAAGTCCGTCCCCTCCCTCCGGTAACGGCCCTGAGCCGAGGTTCGGCCCCAACTGGGGCACGCTCAGGCGTAGTCACCTTATCATTAACCCGGTTGAGAGCTTGCTCGCCGATTGTTCCGCGTAAGGGTGATATGCCTAAATTTTCGGCCGGTATCTTTTTTTTTTTTAATTTATTTTAATTTTCTAAATTCACACCTTTCACATTAAATTTCTGCGAAACTGTAAAACAGTTTGTCGGCAGTTGTTCCAATTTCACAATTTCAAGTGTGTGTATACTATGCTATACTATCGCAATCCCTTGACTTGTTGTAAATAATAAAAAAAAGTACCTATCCAAAATATTTGCAATTTATATATTTATTAAAAATTTTAAAAATCTTACATAGTCCTAAGCGTTCGATTATTTTTATTCCATTTCATCGTATAGGACCAAAACAAAACTGTTGTTTATAACTGGATAATATCTTCAAATTATTAACATCCCATCAAAGGAAACACATTTACCAAATGAAAATATTTATTAATTAATAAATTATTATTATTGTTAATTTTCTTCATATTATACCGTATAGTCCACAAGTATGATTTATTTCTTTGGATTTGCAAAAAGTATGTGTAAAATTTCAGGCGGCGTGGGCGAGCCAAACGTTTAATGAGGAGTTCTTAGGATACCTCTATGCTCAAAACACCTGTCAAACTGTTGATAATTGGAACCAATTTGAACTAAGTGCACGATTTGACAGATATTTTGACCATAGGGGTATCTGAAAACTCTTCAATGAGTGTGAAAAACTTGAATAGCAAAAACATGAAACAGCGAAGAAAGTATAGATATTTTACTTGTAAACAAGTGACTCCAAAGCACAGTGAAGCAACGAGATCGTGATGTCGTCGGTCGGGTCGGCAGATCACAAACGTAATGAATGAATGAATGATGTCGATGGTCATGGTGACTTTCTTTTGACATCGATGTATCGTTCATATAAAAATCGATGTTAATGAACGATGCGATGTATCGTTTCCAATTTGCATCCCTACAATCAACAGCAAGCAAACAAAAATTATCAAAAACTTCGTTCATGCAGCACATTGTTTAATTTTTCTGTTTAGTTCTAAGTTATCATTGTTTTATTATTATTTCAGTAGTATTTTAGACAGTATTATGGGTAAGCTTGTAAATTAATATTATAATTCTTGATTAAACTATAGATTTCAGTGATAATAAACATTGTTTTGTTGGTTTTGGGGTTCGTGTTCCAGAAAGTATACTCGATGTCCGAGAGAATTTAAATGATTTTCTCGAAGAAGCTGAGTTACAACAGTATAACGAATTATTTAGGTAAATATTACAATCTTGCTCTCGTGTTTTTTTATAATTTATGTGCTGTGCTCTTGACTTCTTGCGTGTCGAATCTTATAGCGTCCTTTCGCCGTTTATTTCTGCATGGTACTTTAAATATTGTAATGTCGTTTGTTTTTGTTTATTTTTACATCAATTGCATCTGCGACTTGTTTTTTCATTTCTTGATGTAGATACATAGTTCATAAGGTTTCCGTTTACATATCTAATATTAAGTACCAATCAGATCTTTCTGAAAATGAACTGTGGTGCCCAGTGTTTATTTTGCCGATAATATACTCACAAATAAATATTAAAAAAAGGAGTGTTTCAATTTATCTAAGACACACACTGATGAAAGATTATTTTAAATCGAACCAGTAGTTCATCTAAGTCTAATTATTTATTACTCTTTATAATATTAGTGAAGACAAACAAAAACATAAAAATACAAATCTTAAATTATACTTTTTTGGACGGTAGATCATTTTACTGAGATAGTTTGATAAAATATTTGTTTAGACGAGACACATACATAAAAGAAATTCAGACAGAACAGCCCATAATAAATAACTAAAAAACTGCTCCTATCAGGTATACATATACACAACTATTATACTTAACACTTTGGCTCACAGTAAAAAATATAACAATGACATCAATTGTTATTATAGGATGCGCGTCCCTCATAAAATCCAGCGGGCTATCTCTGCTCAGCCCCAACATTTTATTGCACATATGCGCATTTATGCATACACAAGTGGCTTCAGTTTGCTAATGCTAGCGAGCCATCTGAATTTTCTTTACATCTGTGAGACCAGACTGACATAATATAATGTTTTCCCTCTACAGAAATCAGTATAAATATTATGATTGAAACATTTTGTTACATAGGTACTCATATTTTTTATAATCCCTGTTTGCTAGGTACAATTTAAATAACATGTGTCACGATGTAGACTTAGGCAATCAGCCTACTGCCATAATATTCAATAATAAATAATCTGCTAGCTTGCAGTAGAAGATAATTAAACTTAAGACTGTCTTCCATAAAGTTTTATTCAATAAAATAAAGAACCCAGCTGGGTTCTAGTGTTTATTTTTTATACAGTTTTAGAGGTAACACACAGAGTAACATTGTATCCATAGTTACATAATAAACTTGTTATTAAATATAAATATTGTCAATGATACATGTGTGTTATTTTAATAGGTCCACACATTTGGAGTTGCTTCTCTGTACTGATAGAGTTGAATGAATATCTGATGGGACATTCTTTATATGAAAATTTTAATATTGTGAATAGATAATTTGAAAATTCTAACATTTGAAAATTGGATAATTAGAAAATTTGGAAATAGTATTTGTGACCAGAATCAATAATTGAAATAGGAAAGGTTGCATCGTTACACATGTAATATGCATGAGATAATCTAAATTAAAAAATGAGTATCAATTGTAATCTATATATATATAAAAATCAATGCCACTTTTCGTTGTAATTTTATAACTCAAGAACGGGCTCACCTATCCAAACCAAATGTTTAGGCTTTGTTCGGACTATTTAGTAGATGGTTTATGTGAAGTTTGCACAAAATCAGTCGAGCGATTCTTTATTTATCACATTTTTTGTAACAAATGACTTCAATAAATGGCGGATCGTTTTGTTAATGAGGATTTTGCTGCCAGGGTAGGGTAGGGTAGGGTAGGGTAGGGTGGGGTGGGGTAAGGTAAGGTAGGGTAGGGTAGGGTTGGGTGGGGTAGGGTAGGGTAGGGTAGCGCCATAGGGTAGGGTAGCACCACGCGAACGAAGTCGCGCCGGGCAGCTAGTATTGTATATGTGCTAGTGATACTTGTATTGCTGTGTTTACAAGCTATGGGCATTTGTAGCAATGCGAGACTTTATTATAATATTTGTACCTAATACTTATGGAGTACAACCCATATAAACAGGTATTTATCTATATATGAATCAATGTTTGTCTATTTATAACATGCATTTCTGTACTATCCATCAAATTGGGTTGAAACTGTCTAATGTGACAGGTGGGAAGGTTTCTGATATTTAAAAAAAACTTGCAAAGCATGCTGCTCATTACCCAGTTTTCTATAAAATCCTAACTAATAATATTATAAATACAAAAGTGAGTTTGTTTGCTTTTTTGTTACACCTCAAATACTGAACGGATCAACATGAAATTTAGCATGCAGATAGCCTATGGTATGCAGAAGAACATAGGCTGAGAATGTTGGTGAAATCGCGGGGACAACTAGTCAGAATATTAAGCACAAGAAATAAAATAGAATGTGCATCATTTGTTTGCACTCAACTGTATCCATAGATATGCAATCAGACATCTTTTGCAATGCAGTATAATTTTTTTAACCTTGGCCCTAACAGATTATTTTTTCGCTGATCTGAGATAAAAAGTATTACCTGGGACCATCGAGTTACAATCCCTTAGAGTAGTAATACCGAGTAATCCGATTCCGAAACTAGTCAGTGATTTGTCACTGATTTTGAATAGTAAAGGCCATCTTATGTTCTTGACTTGGCCAATCAGAGCGCATGTATCCTTGAATTAGCCAATCCGATCGCATTGTCGGTGGTGGGAAATTGGCGGAATAGATTGCAAACAAAATGGACGTCATTGCGCTTCTTTGGGTTAGTTGTTCGATGCCTGGGACTCAATATTTTTTATCATTGCCTGTATTGTAGTCACTCAACATTGTTTTACTGAACTTCTCTCTACTCTTATCATGATTTTATATACAGGATAAGAGTATAGTCAGTAAACAAAGAATATCATCGATTCCATACTACATATAATCATTATTGAAGTAATTTCTTATATTTATTGCTAAGGAATTAATTTTGATAATTTATTGCAATATTCATGTTTTTCTTAAAAAAAAAAAAATTCAGTTATCTTTTGCCATATAGTTTCACCTGTCATTGGCACATAAATAGGATTTTGATCCAAGAGAAGTTTGGTCCTCAAAAACTGATGCAATGTATGTGAAAGTAATTCCAATTTAAGATGATCAGCCATATTTCGGCCATCGCTTTTTGAAATGTAGAATTTGATTTGTTAACCCGACATCCTGGGGTGGTCACCAGACCATTCTGGAGTGGGTACGGACCACCCCACCCCCCCCTCTATAAACGCCAATGTTACCTCTACTAAACTAGATCTTAAAATGATTGCTCTGCGTTCATTGACAGCCATTCGAATAATTATTATATGTGCTCTAGCAGCTTCATGCAGATGCATGTCATCTCAGTATCATCTCAGTGCACTCGTCTTAAATAATTATTTTAAGGTAAAATTAAAGTAAATTTATGATCTCAGATGTATCTCAGACACATTAGTAGCATCCACATGTTCCTTCAAAAAGTCTACGCATTCCTCCTCTGTGACTCCGAATTGGATTAACAAACAAACTGACTTTTGCATTTATAAGTCATACATTAGTAGGACAGGATATTTTCTGCAACCGCAGTTCCGTTGGTAAAGAAAAACCTTTAAAACTTTTAACAATTGTTCTCTACACTACACATATTTTTATTTATAACATAATTATGCTTAGGACCACTTGCGTCAACATGGGTTAAAATTGTAACCATTTAACCCGAAGATATATTACCCAATGGTCCATCTTTTTAATCCAGCTTTTGGGTAATGTAACGTTGGGTTAAATTTTTGGTTGGAGCAATTGGGCATTAACCGCAAGAAATATTGTGGCTGTATCCTCCCTTTTGTTCCCCTGCATTATAAGCTCTGGAGTGTTCAGTAATTGAACTTTTATATTGCAAAATGCTGCATGTTGTTTTAGTGTTTACTTTTCTAACTCGTGTGGAGTTAGAAAAGTTTATGTTGTGTTCCTGCGCGTTAAAAAGGTCTTAGTGCTCATTGGAGAATGGTCGGTAGTGCGTCTGTGATGCTCCGTGTATTGCAAGCGTCCATATGGCTACGGCAACCACTTACCATCAGGCGGACTGTACGCTTGTTTACTGACTTCATATTATTAAAAATAAACTCATTTTTATAAGCAGGCTGGTTCCCATTAACATTTACTAAGTGTATTAACATTGTTTTTGTTTCAGGGAAATTTTGAAGGTCACAAAAGTGTCACAGTTGAAATTCGTTGTTACGGAAGACTTAGTTCAGATTGGTTTGTCCAAACCTGAGCAAAGGCGTTACAAAAAGATATATTCCAAATACTTTCCAAATCCGTACATTGCTAAGATACGGAATTTGTTAAGCTCAAACAAAAAGAGTGACCCGGTTTGTTAATTTCATTACTTATTTCATTCGTCTGATATTTAAACTGATCATAGTTGTATAGGTCGGTTTACGAAAGCTGGCACGTTCACACACCTCGGACATTATGCAATTTCATAATACAGTATGCGTCCCAGGGTCCCAGGATATTACATTATTGCTTCTAATTAGTCGTTCTAAATCAAATGGACGAATGCAAAAAAATACCACTATATTTATGAGCAGTGAACAAAAGCAAATAATATCTTTCTTCTTTATACTCATAAGCATGACCGCGCGCGAGAGAGACGGATAGAATTTTCATGATGCGCATGCAGTGGGACGTCACGCCACGCGCTTATTCACAGACTATACACAAGTGCAAATGTGTTGAACGTGCCAGATTTAGTTAACCGACTATTCTATGTATTCATCTATGGCCTGGAGTGGTATCACTTGTGGTTCATGAAGATAAATGTATCGAATGACCGGGATTGTGTACATGTCTCATTGACACTATTTTATACCGTTGAAAAGTAGACATTAGTATTTTGAGTTATCTGCTTAGGAAAGAACGAAAATGAGTTTTATTTTCCAAAATTACACAAATTAAATCTAAATGTAACATAGACCAGTAATGTAAAGAAATTATAAATAAATATCTAATCTGTGCGTATGGGCACAGAATAGATAATAGTAGGTACTAAGTATCGGAAAGAAGAGGCGACCGACTCAGCATAATGTTGACGTCCTCGACGCTGATATTCTGTCGTCGTCGCCTCACAAGTGTACGTCACGATATAAGTGGACGACCAGTAATACACAGTAATATACAATGTTTTAGATTTTATTTATATGAAAATGATAGAACAAATAATAAATAAATTAAATGAACTGTTATCCATATATATTCCTAGAATGAAATGTTATAATGATATATTCCTTCATGTTTATGTATATTTTTCGTGATGTTTATTTTTATTAAATGCATTTACGTACGTAGGTAAATGGGTCATGCAGCTGAACATAAGACAAAGAGAATAATGGGGTAGGTATTTTTAATCTCGTCCCCTCGTGTGGCTCGAGGACACATTGATGAGGCGTGGCCCACTTTGACGCTTTGCTAAGATAATCTACACTCAGTTGTGTATGTATGTATACTATTTAGAATAATAACTCATAAATACTCCAAATCTCAGTGTCAGCGCTGTGCAGGAAGTAATTACTGATAAAGAATACAATGTATACTAATTAACAGGATGTCTCAGTAACAGCCATCAATGATAAAAAAATATGAAAGATTTTTATTGATCGTAATGAATCCTATAATATTTGTTTCTTTGTAAGATTTTCAAGATTTAGCCATGATGCAACTTGTGTATAATAATGTGTTTAGTTCAGTAAAGAAAGAGGGTTATAAATAATATGGAGGTTGCATGAAGTCAGACGTCAGTTATGATATCAGGTCGACATTTAAATATAAATAATTAAATCATATTGGATTGTGTGGGCTGAGGATTACATCATACTATAACGTGAAACCGTCAATTGATATTCGTATTCAATGGGTGAATAACTTTTATGAACAGAAATAGACTACAAAAACATGTGGTAAAATAACTAACATTACCTACCTATTTTGATTCCACAAATGTAAAGGTGGGTCTGCGCTACGCGAACCTGACACGAGCCGAGCACAAGCGGAGCACAAATTCGCGTAGCGTAGGCGGACGTGAGAGCGTTCGGTTTGCGTTCGACTGCGCTCCGCCAATTGACAGTGTTTTTGACGAACACGGATTCGCATCGCGCTCGTTGTACCTTCTCTTTCACTAGTATAACATTGTCTCATTGATTTTGAGTTAAAATATTATAGTATCTCATCATCATCATTAAAAAATTCGGTATCCGTGTCTTTTCGCATCCGATCGTTAAGAATCCACGTTATGTGTTATGCAAACTGACAGAGAAGCCCCCATGCATCAGCTTCCACAACAATATTCATTAGGGGCGTTATTTGTGGTATTAACTATTAAAGAAGTTACAAAGCAAGCTAATGTGTGCATGGCGTTTTCTATTTTGTCAGGGTTTGTGTGTGATTCACTGGCTTTTTTTTGCATTGAGTCTTTGAAAAACACTGGAAAGGGCATATTACCGACGTTTTCACGGATCATCAAGGAGGTGTACTTTGACAATCCTTTAATGAAAGTAGTGAACATAATTGCTATTGTGCTAACCTACCTAAATACTTCATTTCAGTATTCTCAAGGGCATAGTTCTGTATCAATTGAATTCCAATCGTTTGCCGATAACAATGTAAAGGTTCCTACAAAACACATTATATGTATTGAAGACATTACTATTAATAAGGAATTGGGCATGGGCCAGTTCGGCGTTGTGCAACAAGGCACATGGACTACAGGGAATCAAAGAGTAAGAAACTGTTTTTTTTGAATTTGTTGTGATATCTTGATAACTATTTCAGTACCTGGGTGACCGAACTTTGCTCGAAATCTCGGAAAAACGCGATCGATTTTCCGCCTTCAAAAACACCCATATAGCAAATTTCATCGATATCGAGAGCCGTTTTCGAGATGTCAAAACATATATATGCTCTGGATATTCTGTACAATTTGTTCGATGAACAGTCATTTACTTTGCAAGTTAGCAGATCCATTAATAATCTCCTTTTTTTAAGTCGATTAAAATGATTACACCTCTGTCTGATATACTGCAGTTCATTTCAAGACGACCTACAAGTTTTTTGGTTTATATTTGTTAATTTTTACAACTATGGTAATGAAAAACAAGAAAAAAACAATCCATAGTTTTCTATACAGGATTTTTAATTAATATTTCAACATATATCTTGATTTGACCAAAATTTATGTAAGGCCTAAATATATAATAAAATAAGGCCTGTTTTTTTGTATTTAAAGCTGTGGGTGCACAGCTTTAAATACAAAAAAACAGGCCTTATCAACCGCTATTAATACGCTGGTATTAATATACTTGATCCAATAAAAATATGTAAACTTATCCCACTTACCCAGTATTTACTTTGGTATAACAGCTGCAAGTGGCGATCAAATGTCTGGGCCACGAACGGATGACGTCAAACTCAACTGAGTTCCTCAAGGAAGCTGCTGTGATGCACAGCATAGAGCATCCGAACATAGTGCGCTTATACGGCGTTGTATTGCATTTGGACTCTTTGATGTTGGTAAGTTGGATGAATTTATAATCTTATGATTATTTATAAGTAGCTGGTCAATATAATTATGCTCTTATATTAGTGATAGAGGAACATAGACAGACAAATATATTAACTATATTTTTTATGTTAAATAATGATTGTTTCGTTTGGTCATTCATATTTAGCCCATGTAGCTGCCTTTTCCTTGTAGGTACTCGAAATAGCATAAAATACTTAATAATGTTCATTCAAATAGCAGTTATTAATTGCCTATCTCTAGTACTTACCTGTTTAACATTTAAAAAGCAACTTAGATTTATCAAGTATTATTTAAAACGAAAAAAAACATCAAATGCACAAAATTCGGTTAAGAAGTGCAAATTATATAAAACTACACTGTACATACATACCAAACGAACAAATGACATCAAAAAAAGTATTATGTACGACGGAGCACAAATATAATAAACTTGATATCAAAGAAGCCAAATCAATGACAACTTACAAACGACTAATTACTATATCCTAAACAAAACAAAAACTTTACAATGATATGACAATACATGCCACTTCCAGTAAAGACTTATCCATTACGTATCCATTTTACTGACAATATTTGTGTTTTCTCCATATTATTCTCCTTTTATGTGATACATAAAAGGTAACAGAGCTGGCTCCCCTCCGTTCTCTGCTGGAGTGTCTTCGCGAAGTGTCCCTCCGGCCAAACTTCCCAGTGTCAAACCTGTGCGAGTTCGCTGAACAAATCTGTGATGGCATGACTTATCTAGAAAACAAAAGACTGATTCATAGGTAAGTACTTTTCATTCAACCCCTTCCCCACTTATTACGTGAGATGGTTTAAAGCAAGTCTAGCAAAACCCAAGTTTTAAATTATATGTAAAACTTGGTTTTGCTAGACTTGCTTTCCTAACGTCATTCAAAAAGGACCGGGAAAATCTTAAAACCTGGGGTTTACTAGACTTATATACCCATATCATATAATAACACAGTTAGGGTTTTTTATCGGATATCTTTTGCTATTTAATTTATCACATCAATTTTACTTGCCTTTGGGACGTTTTTGAGTTGCTCATGAGTGGCATTGTAAAGGATTATTTATGTATTAATTATGCATTTAGAATGGTTCCTTGTCAACAATGTTACCCAGCAAAGGAACTAATGTATAGTCCTAAACCGTTTCATATTTAAAATGCACATAAATAAAAAAAAAACATAATCCTCTTTTTTGTCAATTACGAATACCCTGTTAAAGAATAAAATTTAATATGTACAGATACTTGTTTCAAATTGTTCTAGCATTTCATTAAACCTTTGAGTCGCGGCATGCTAATTTAAGTTTCTCGGAATCTCTGCTATTGATATATTTCTCACTTGCAAACCCATAATTTCACATAATATCTCTATCAAGCACTTAAAGATATTAAAAGTATATGTACACACGGCTACAGATCAAGCTGTACATTTCCAGTATAAGCTGATCTCGCATTGTATAGGATTTCTATACAATGGGAGGTCAGCTTATACTAGAAAAGTATAGCTTGATCTGTAGCCGTGTGTACTACTTCACGATGCGATTGTATATCCTTTGACTTCGATAACAAAGTACTTAAACTTAACTTAGAACACTTGATTATAACATTGATATTGTACCGATTAAATATTGGATTTCATAAATATTTATTTTACTCATCACAATAGTGTTTTCTTGCATCGTTTAGCTCTTGGTTCCTACTGCTGGTGCACAATTCTCTCTTAACTACTACTGACATACATATGATTAGCAATTCTATTAGTTGATATTCATACAAAAGCGAATTATAAGTGAACATGAAAATTATGTGAGAGATTGTTCACTCTGAAATGAAATGTCATACTCAAGGTACCTCGGACGGCTTTAATTATTAAAATATCATATCTTTTTATTTCCAGGGACTTAGCAGCAAGAAATATCTTAGTATTTAGCAAGGATAGAGTTAAGATATCCGATTTTGGACTATCTCGGGCATTAGGGGTCGGTAAAGACTATTATCAAACAAATTACAATGTGAATCTGAAATTACCTGTTGCTTGGTAAGTGTATGTTTTGTATTTAATCATACTATACAGTAAACTTAGTAAGACGTTATAATCACGCCCATGAATAAATTTAAACAAAATTATTTTAAAACTAGCTGTGCGGCGCGGTTTCACCCGCGTTGCCTGGTTTAAAAGTAGCCTATTTCCTTCTCGATACCATAGGCTATCTGCATGCTAATTCATCCAGATCCGTCCATTAGTTTTTGAGTGATGCCTGAACCAATAAACACTATAAACAAATCAATATACAGACAGATATTTTTAAAAGCAGCTGTTTTTGGAACTGTATATTCACATACTTTTCCAAAAAATATTTTATGTTCAGTACGACTTCCTTACGATTTTATTATGTTCAGATTTCAATAATTTGTAATTAGAATATATAAAATTGGTTGATGTAACAAAAGACATAACAAAAAAGATGGTACTGTAGACCATTAGTTTTATAGACCATATATGTAATAAAGCTCTTATAAAGGCCTTGTTGTAAGATCGTTCACTTATAAAAGCATTTCATAACTCTTAACATACTCAAGAGCATTCATTCTTTTATATCTTAGACTTATGGTCCGCTACAAATCCGAATATAAGACAGTTATAGGACACGTTTTCTTATAATAACATTTCACAAGCGTTATTATTCTCAAGAGCATTATTGTTTTAATAGGAAGATACCTTAATATTATTATAGAAGTAATTCGAGTATATTATGCGACTTAATATTTTTTTAATAGATACGCCCATGTCCAGTTTTGTAGAATGCTACAAGTATTTGATAAATGAAAAAAATAATTTGTCTTGAGATCTTTATAGGGACTGATTATGGTTCAATAAAACGAGGCTATATATGGGACCCTTTAAATAGTATTGTATTGTTATGAATCGTTTTATAAGTAACGCCGATAAAATGTATCATAGCTATCGTTTTGGACATGTTTAGTTAAAAAATAAGGTGACACTTTTATGTGACATTTATGTAGAAACGCGAGAATGTTGTCTCGGGTCATCTCATGAAATCAGAAAGTAATATCAAACCGTAATTGTTTTCAAGGTGTGCTCCTGAATGCATACTATACTTGCGGTTCACATCGTCAAGTGATGTATGGGCCTTAGCGGTTTGTCTATGGGAAATGTTCACGTATGGATTCCAGCCATGGGCGGCATTCTCTGGGCAGCAAATATTAGAAGCTATTGACGCTCCTAATTTTCAGGTAAATAAATAATAATATATTTATACCACGACGGGCCAGATGGCACAGTTGGTTAAGATTCCACCTATCTCGCCGCAAATCGTGGGTTCGATTCCCACACAGCTTTTGTGTGCATGAATATGTCTGTATGTCCTGAGTCTGGTTGTACTTTGTATAATGAAGTATATATTTACAAATAAAAAAGTAGTAAAGGTATTAAATGTGTTATCTGGTTTCCATAGTACAAGCTCTGCTTAGTTTGGGATCAGATAACCGTGTGTGAGGAATGACCCAGGATATTTATTTATTTATTACTAAGGTGGCAAATAAGCATATGTTCTTACTGATGGTAAGCGGTTACCATAGCCTATGGATGCTTGCAACACAAGGGTTGCTATCACTCGCGCGTTGCCGACCATGCAGAAATCTTTTTACATCTTTTTTGAAGAACTCCATGCTGTACTCCATTAGGAAACCCACGGCGGATAATATATTAGAGGGGGCTCTAAAGGGAAGTGAATATGCAAATGTGAGGATTCAATTCCACCAGTGGATTTTCGTTGAGAAAAGCTCAGAGATGTCACAGATGGAAGTCAGCGAAAGAGCACGATGTATTCTATTGAAAATATTTCGCTGACTTCAAATTAGTGTCTGATTTAGAGTGATTTCATACATTTGAGTGTATTTAAAGGTCGATATTTTTCTTTTAATTACCTTTTTATTTCGTTATTTTTAGTTATTCTTAAATGCACTAGAATTGGAACAAGGTTTTGAGATGTTTTTCCTTTGACACCACACCCGTAGCTCGTATCAATAAGCCAGACCGTCACACATGTTTATCCATATCTTGAAAACGAATGAACCAATTTCGATGAAACTTGCAGTTCCCTAAGTTGAATTAAATGTAAACCAATAAATCGTGGTTACAATCCGATTAATATCTTTGGAGATATGCGTGGACATACAAACATACATACAAACATACATACAAACACACAAACGAATGTTGAACGCAATCCGAACGGTACATAACGGCAAATAACGACAGCAGTTGTCGAACAACTGACGTCATTATTGCTTGCGAGTGATAATAATCGCTCGCTATCGTTATCTTACTTAGTAAAGTTCAGGTTGTTTGCATATTTTATCTCGTCTCTTTGGCTTTACTTTAGGTGAAAAACGCATCAAAAATCGTTCAGGATTTTTGAGCTATTAGCGAACACCAGTTTTTTCAGTATAATTTTGTATGTTATTAAGTATGAATTATTCAATATATATTAATTTATATGGTTTCCATAAATCAAGGTTTACTAAGTGTCGGCCTTGTATGAAAATAGTCCTCGGATATTAGGTATATTCAATTTTTAAAAGGATAATATTATGTTATATGTATGTTTCTCTTGCAGAGACTTGAACGGCCCGAGTGCTGTCCTGAAGCTTATTATTCAACAATGCTAGAATGTTGGTCGCACGATCCAAATAAAAGACCCAAGTTTAAAGAATTAGGACCTAAATTAAGACAAATTAGACCAGGGCAGGTGAGTTGCCATTGAATTATATAATTGATAAAATGTTTACATAATATAACCATTAAAGAATATTTATGAAATCGATTTATAGGATAAGCTTCATTTGTTTTGTATTATTGTGCAATATTAAATTATCGAGATTGAAATAAAAATAAGCCATGATGGTTATAATAGATTCTTTATCTTAAACATAGTTTAAGGATGTCAATGTCGTAGAATATGAAATTTATTTTCGATACAACAATCCATTATTGAAATTAAGTTTTGATTTTCGTTTTTAAGTACTGATCAAAATAAGGTAATATTTAAAAAAAATGCCTGATGGTATTAATATTTATGGTGGGATGGATCAATCTTCATTTATATTTCAGGTACAAGCAAAAGAAGACTTTCAAACTCCCGAAGACGTGAGGCGGAGTAATTTCCTAGAATATAAATCTGGACAAATCATCACAGTGCTTGGGAAAGAGTGAGTAGTCATGGCTCAAAACTATTTGGTTGGTTTACAATCTCTGCGTAACTTATTTAGTATTTATCAATCCCGTTATGTTTGAAATTGAAAATTTCGCATTCTGCGCTTTGTTGTGCACATTTTACAGTATATTTTCAAGTAACAACCGTTTAATACCAATAAAGTAATTTATTTATCATCGGCATCATGTAAGCGGAGTAAGGTATATAAATGTGCTTCGCACCCTCTTCTCTCAGTCGCTTACTGACAACATCGTAGCAAAGATGCCGAAACTTGTGACCGAACATTGGAAACTTCGATGCCGCAAAACTATCCGAAGTATTATGAAGTAAATAAGTTATGGTGTAAAATTACACTTCCAATCGAAAACATTCGATAATAAAGTAACTAAATAAATAAATTGTTATTGTTTATAGAAGCATAACCAAATCGTCGATGTGGTTCGGGGTGCTGCCGGGCGGTTCATGCGGTTTGTTCGACCCAAATCACACGAAGCCATATGTGAGATCTGATGTAAGTATCATATCATATTGTATGTTTATAATTGGTGCTACTTTAGGCAACTTATTAATGAAATTTTTTTTTTTCATCATAAATATATATTTTTTTACTGCCATAAGTATTACATCAAGGCCCATTTGAGAATCATCACTTTGGCATTACTTTATTAATTTGCTGATCTAAACTGAAAATTATTTTAGTAGTATACATTATTTCTTTCTTATGGAAAGCTATGAAGAATAATTGCCTGTTTCTTACATTATGCAATAACATTTTCTGATGTCTTTTTGATCTAACCCTTCTTGAATTTCGCTTTATACACGACTGCCCGATAAAAGAGTGTAATGATCCCAGGGTTCACGTATGTATGGTTAAAACGAGTTTCGTCATATTCCTTTTTCGACAAGTCTGTGATTCAAATTTTTCTTTGCCAAGTACATTTTTTGTCAAGATCGCAATAAATACAGTGAAACTGAACATTTTTATGATTTCTTTTGTTATTTCGAGTTGTGATCAGGATAAAATATATTACGTACGGTAGTTACCAGGATATAAAAAGTTTGGAGGAGACATGATTTACCAACACTATCCATCTCAATACGAAAGATGTTTTAAAGCATACCCAAGTTTTTAAATAGCCTTGTCTCTTTTTGTTGTATGACGTTAGAAAGTGGCCGACCGAGTTTCACAAAACTTGCGTTAAACCGTAATAAGGGGGCTTAAGTTTTTATAAATAGTTTTTTTTTTTCATGAAAGATTGCTGGTAAGAGCAAAAAGCTTTTGGTTTGAACTACTACGTATAAGCACTAGTGGTCTCTACATCTATTTAATTAATGTGTTGAAACTCGTTTTTAACCGACTTCAAAAAAAAGGAGGAGGTTCTCAATTCGGTTGTAAGTTTTTTTTTTTTTTATGTTTGTTACCTCATAACTAAGAAAATTATTTTTTTGTCTGGAAGGGTACACTTCCCGTTTGGTCCCATTGGCATCAGATCAGGATTTGATTACTTCTTAGTGTACTTTGAAGTTGGTTTAAGTTTTTTGTAAAACAGTCCAATTATATTTAACCGTATGTATCTATACTGGTGGTTTTTTTTTTGCCAGTATGGGCAACTTCTGAACTACAGGTCTTAGAGAAAAACGCTGAAAGGAACCCCGAGCTGAATTTTGAATAAAATAAAAATGCCATTAAAATTTATTTACCATCGTTTGCAATTATAAAAAAAAAATCAATATTCTGCTTCTACTTCACAGTATGAACAAAATTTTACGTGACAATCTTGCTCACGCTAATAAAGGTTGAAATATATTATACACTGAAATTAAACACTAGATAATTAATTTAACCACATGTAATCCGTATTTCACTAATGATAACATTAACACATAAACAAGATGATGTTGCACAATCGGAGCGCAGCGATCAACTAACTAAGCGCGGGGGGAAATAGATCCCTCCATCTCGGCGCGAACTAGTAGGCCGGTAGGGATGGTACCGCTCCAGGATCCAGGAAAAATGGATAGATGAGTAGCTCCTTTCACTCACAAGTTGCTAGAAGTTATTCAAAATATTATTTTATATTTTCCTTGACCATGGTTTTATCCTGCGTAAAATTTTACGAGGTGGAGCAGATCTCGCAGGAACCTCACTATGTTTAGCCATAAAGAATTAGCCTTGGCATTCTGACAAACAATTAGAGGTCAATTTTGATAACTTCTAGCAACTTGTGAACAACATTGTTGTACATAATTTTGTAAAGAAGAAAGAGAAAAAATAATTGAAAAAACTAAAAAACATATTTTTTTAAATAAAATTTTAATTTTCTTCAAAATTCAGCTTGGGGTTCCTTTCAGCGTTTTTCTATAAGATCTGTAGTTCAGAAGTTGCCCAAAATGGCTGGAAAAAAAAACAACCTAACTTCTAAATACTTGAATCTATTTAGACGTTTGTGGTATTGTTAGAATCCCGGGTGACATGGTACCAAAACTTAAATTATCACAAAAGTTCAATTGATTTGACAACATCATCACTTTTTGCAACGGTGGTCGTGTTATTTGTTTACTATTTTATTCATCAAAACTTCGAAGCATAATGGTGTAAGTTTGTAAGGCACTTAAAAATAAAATTAAACAACACAATGCTTCTATCACCCTCATCCGCCCAGAGACCCATTGCTCAAGCGGGGTCCCCGCATCTGACCCGCAACTCCGCACGCTCTATACGGCCATCACTGCTGAGGTCAGACCTGAAGAGACATACTTACACCGGCAAGAGAACTATACAAAGGAACATGATATCTAGCCCGCAGGGTGACGTGAAACATACAGTACACGTGGGTTTAGATTGGTCTTCCTTCGGTGACATATCCTTCTTGGATCCGGCAGGTTGCGTAAGTAATGCTGTAGTCGCCGTGTTAAGTACTGAGTCCTCAGGCCATAAAGCATTGTTATTTGTCTGTCTCGCTTGCACTTATGGAGCTTATGGAGTGCCACTATAATGTGTGAAAATGTATAGCCCGACGACTCAGTTCATAGCGCGAGTACTATCGTCATCAAACTTCTTACATCTGTGTTAATGTTTTTTTTATATTTATCGACTGCATGCGTACTTTAATTTGAAACCTATGTTCCATATAGTGCAGCAAGCTTAAGACCTACTTAGTAAGGTTGGTATAGAAAACGCATATATTGAGTCTTAGAACACATCTAGGAAATGGGTCCCATATTAAAGTTCGCGACTGTACAGGGTCTGAGGATAATGGTTAATTTTATATGATTCACCTCCCAGACTGTAACACTATAAACTATGGTGTTGGTTGTTGGCCACATCGAGGGCATCATTTCATTGTATGACAGCAATATGCCACATACCCCTTGTTATTTCAGCTTACATACTGATAAAGCTTTATTCAGTGTAGGTAACGTGAAACCTGAAAATGGACATACAATATTTTTATCCCAATAACACGGATGGGAACGCGAGGTACAACTAGTAATATTGCAATTGCGAATGTATGACTGTCTGTTTGTTATGCTATCACAGCTGAGCTACCGGGCCGATATCGAAAAAATAGCAGAAGTGTAGTGTGGATCATGGACTTTACATCCCTGGAACACGGGTCAAACCGCGAGGCACCTAGTACTTTAATAATATCAATCAGAAAGTATGTCAGTCTGTTTGCAATATTATTATTAATAATTATTTTTTTCTACCATAGAATTCAGACTTGCTGTCAGAGAATTAAATATAATAATGGCCTCGATGTGATCCAAAGTTATGCTATTAAATAACTCTATAAGTATTAAATACTCACTCATCATCCTTTGCATGCTTTCTGAAATTAAGGCATTAACCCTTTATTCGATTATAATGATCTTTTATTATTGAATGTAATAAAGAAATTAACACCCCATTTATGTAAGGAAAACAATGCCTTTTGTTTTTGAAACCTATTAAAAATGACGGTGTACTTCCATCGTTTATTGCATGTATTATTTTCTTCATGATATAATACCATTTCTTTATTCAATGCAACTTCATCGAATGGCTTTTACCTTGCCTTTATTCGCGCGTGTGAGTTTCATTTCGCAAATATATTTCTTAGTTCATGTTTACTTCAATCTCGTTGAATTTTTTTTAAGTTAGATATTTTTATAATCGTCGTATAATATGAGCCGTTGGGTTAGATAGGGTTCCTTTATGAATCAACTCAAAATCACATCTATAACTCATTTATTCAGTATAGGCCCTGACAAGGTATATTGTACTGGGTGGAGATTTCGAGATGTCATATTTTCGAAACCTATGTTGGATTAGTCATTCTGAGCAACTTTTACTATCGGACCAACACTGAATTCTAACAAAAAAACTTTTCATGCATTATGATCGAGCAAGGTTGACATTTTGTAAAAAAAACACTTTGAGAATTCGCTATTGGTCCCATAGTAAAAGTTATTCAGCATGACTAACCCAACATAGGTTTCGAAAATATGCCATCTCGAAATCTCCACTTGTTATAAAGTATGTTCATAGTATTTACTACATACAGACTATAGTTATCATCATATTCAGGCCAACGGTGTCCACTGCGGAACAATAGTGACACCATTGGGCGCTTCTTCATTGGTGCGACACAACACGACATGTCGTTGCCGGCGGCGACATGTCGTCGGGCGACTCCGGCAACTACGTTCTTCAATGGAACGACACGACGCGGTAATAATCGGCGCGTCCACTCGCACGCCTACATGGAAGCTTGCGTGTGTACACAACATAGCATAAAGATGCCGCCACGACACCAGTGGGAATCTTGCTGCCGACGACATGTCGCCGCCTGCAACGATATGTCGTCGCCGTGCAGGCCCAGTGAGAAAGCGTGCAGTACAATCTCATAGAATTATGCAACCACTGATGTCGTGGACGGCTGCCGTGCCGTGTCGTGTCACCCAATGAAGAAACGCTCATTGCTGTCGCGAAAGCTGCTTGCATCGAAAAACTTACCACTCTGAGTTACAAGAAATGTATGGGAGCAAACTTCTGTTCAGACGTGTAACCTTGATAGCTTTTTACAAAAACTATTTCAGTGTTCATTTATTTGTATTGAGTATGTATTATAAGTAACCATGTAAGTTCTCTAGCCTCCCCGTCAAATCGTGACACCGTACAAGCCATCTGAGGACTTGGAGCAGGTGCCTCTAATCAATCCGAACTCGCCGTCCCATCTCTCCGGCGCCTCAGGCATGACGCCGTACCCACTGCTCACTGCTAACAGACCTGAAAACAAGAATGATTGCGATGAAGTTGACCTTCCGTGTAAGTTTTTTTTTTTACTACAAAGGCGGAATTTGGCATACGGCCTGCCTTTTTTTTTTCTTTTTTATACGACTAAGTCGGTAAACAAGCATACGGCCCGCCTGATGGTAAGCGGTTACCGAGCCATATGGACGCTTGCAACACACGAAGCATCGCTCACGCGTTACCGACCTTTCCCCCCTCCCCTATGAGCTCTGGCGACCTTACTCACGCGTAGGAACACAACTTTACACAACATAAAGTTATTTGGCTGCGGTATTCTGTAAGGTGGAGGTACTTCCCCAGTCGAGCTGCTCTTTGAGCGAATAAACGCTATGCTCTACCTCTCTTGATAAGTGCCTAGTGATAAGTGGTAATCATATTCCTATAGACGCTTGAAACATCGGGGACGCACGCGTTACCTCTCGCGCAGGAACACAACATTTATATATTAATACGCGAAGCACAATCTTTCACTCCCTTTTGTATCTTTTTACACGCACGGAGGAGTATGAGATTATAGAGCATAGTTAAAATTATTTATTTTATTTCATTTATAATGTGAACAGCAAGGGAGAGGAACTTGCTTCCGGCGTCTGTGTTTCCTGACTCTTACAACCTAGGGACTTTCAAGGCCAGAGTGAATAGGTTCCTTCTGGGTAAGCGTGGCCCATCTTAGGCTTCGTCTTCGTCCCTTATGGGCGGTAGTGGCCAAACGCAAGCCAATTTAATTAAAAAAAAAATATGGAGGAGAAGTTATTTGTCATTACACACTATATTATACTCCGTCAAACTGAAAATCCTTAATATTATGTGTCTTAAGTCTTACTGAATGTCAAACATAGTAATGTAACCTTTTTAGGTACATCGCAAATATTGCGCGAACGAAGGATTTTGAGATTTCGCATAGCTAACATTTATTTATTTTATCTTAAAAAATGTATAGTGGAATTGCGACTCATGGGCGACCTCTAGTTAAATTAATTGGCTGTGGTTGTGGTAATATTGCTCTATGGTGGTCAATATGATGTTATTTTTCAGATAATGATTCCAGAACGAGAAATAGGAAACAGAGTCACAAGTCCGTTTCAGAACCTACAACGAGTAAGAGCATTTTGAATAAGGTATGTTATCTTTTACGTATAAGTGCAATGTGCACTTCTAAAAAAAAATATATGGAAGATAGGGGCTAGAGGATAGAGGATCCCGAACTAAGCAGAGCTTGTACTATGGAAACCAGATAACTGATATAATACATACACTACTTTTTGTTTGTAAATACATACTTAATATACATAATTACACCCAGACTCAGGACATACAAACATGTTCATGCACACAAATGCATTTCCTGTGTGGGAATCGATCCCACGACCTGCGGCGCGTAAGGTGAATCTTAACCAACTGTGCCAACTGGCCCGTCAAAGTGTTTGCGCGGATTTAATCGTGGCTCCTCGAGGGGCCTGGTGATCCAGAGATTTTTTATCTGTGTACCATATTTTCATTAAAATACAGCAATTACGGTGTAATTAAATAACAAACATACTGTTTGAATTTATTATATATCTAGTTGTCTCTCGCGGTTTCAGGATAAAAAGTAGCCTATAATACTTGGGGATAAAGTAGCTTCCTATCAGTAATTTTCGAAACCGGCTGGTAGATCCAGAGGACGCTTTTAAACAAACAAAAAACTCTTCCTTTCTTTATAAGGGATTCATACAAATAATTTGACATTTTATGGAGCATGAGGTTCTTAAACCCAGGATAAATAATTATATCAAAGGTGTCATGCACATGCCTTTACTACTAATACCAAAAAAACCACCAAAAAGTATTATTTTTTAACCGACTTCAAAAAAAGAGGAGGTTCTCAATTCGGTAGGTTTTTTTTTTTTTAATGTTTCTTCCCTCATAACTCCGTCATTTATTAACCGATTTAGAAAATTCTTTTTTTGTCTGGAAGGGTACACCTCCCGTTTGGTCCCATTGTCATCAGATCAGGATTTGATTACTTCTTAGTGTACTTTGAAGTCGGTTTAAGTTTTTTGTAAAACAGTGCAATTATGTTGTAAAAATTTCGATTTTTCAATTCAGGTGAAAAGTGCAACACTAGGGAGGTCCCACAAAGCTGACAATGGCACATCATCGAAAACAGATGAAGTCCACGAGTACCATGAGATATCTGATACAGATACTGTGAGTGTTTACTGTTTATTCAATTGCTTGTTTCTTTATACTATTTTGAAACATACTTAATGTTATTTTGTTTTCTTTAGGAGAGCACGGCGACTGATAATGCGCGGACAGACAATCTGGCGCTTCCCGAAAGCCCTGGAATTCAGGTAATTTAATTGATAAACCACTCAAAACTTGAAAGGTAGTGACGTCGAATGCCGAGACGATGGTCCCGGTTCGAATCCTACAATGAGCTTTCGGTGAAGGAAAACATCGACCGTGGTGGTAGGGTACTTTGTAGTACCCACCTGGCTGGCTACCACCCTCAAGTTGTAAATCTATCGCCAAGCACCTATCGGTGTGTTCCGACAGCTGCACATGAGCGCTAGTTCATTCTATGCTTTGTGTGCTCACCACCTTCTGCCACATCATCACTTACCATGGTGAGATTGTGGTCAAACACAGGCCTAAACATAGTAAAAAAACCCATATATACAAATAGAATACAGGACAATATAAAAAAAAAAGCTGCATTCATATTTATTTCAAAATCTCGTGTGTAATCACAGGAATCACACAAACATATTCGATATGATCTTTATTTTTTTATAGTACAAATTATTATTTGTATCTTTAAAGAAAAACCCTCATAAAATTATCATTATGTATAAAAAATAAGCAAAACTATAACTCAAGGAACCGCGACAAGTGGAAAACTCTGGAGGAGGCCTTCACCCGAAGAGGGTTATTGGACAAACATGATCCACAACCACTAACATTCTTACAATTGTACATGCAAATGAAATTATAAAGGCTTTTTAGGGTTCCGTAGCCAAATGGCAAAAAACGGAACCCTTATAGATTCGTCATGTCTGTCTGTCTGTCTGTCTGTCAGTATGTCACAGCCATTTATTTCCGAAACTATAAGAACTATAATGTTGAAACTTGGTAAGTAGATGTATTCTGTGAACCGCATTAAGATTTTCACACAAAAATAGAAAAAAAACAATAAATTTTGGGGGTTCCCCATACTTAGAACTGAAACTCAAAAAAATTTTTTTCATCGAACCCATAAGTGTGGGGTGTCTATGGATAGGTCTTCAAAAATGATATTGAGGTTTCTAATATCATTTTTTTCTAAACTGAATAGTTTGCGCGAGAGACACTTCCAAAGTGGTAAAATGTGTGTCCCCCCCCCCCCCTGTAACTTCTAAAATAAGAGAATGATAAATCTATAAAAAATATATGATGTACATTACGGTGCAAACTTCCACCGAAAATTAGTTTGAACGAGATCTAGTAAGTAGTTTTTTTTTAATACGTCATAAATTGAAATTAATATCAAATACTCAGGTCTATACTACCATTTACTTCGGAACCCTCGGTGCGCGAGTCTGACTCGCACTTGGCCGGTTTTTAATTTCATTTTATTTTATTTATAATTTCCTACATATATTTTGAAAACGATAAAGCAGTTTGATGAGATCGTAATTGTTTCTAAGAAAATTTAAAATGGCGTCTGTACATCATGTTTTATTATTTATAGAAGAGTTACGTCGACTTCAGTCAAAGTCTTCTCGACGAGATGGAGTCTATGTTCCGAAGTCTCGACAACAGACGTTTTGAAGAGCCGGTAAGTCGGATAACTCTTTAATAAATTAAAAAGCGTAGATTTTGTAAGAGTCTCAGTAAAGATCACTTAATATTTTTTTTGTGCTATTTGTTATCTAACCGATAATACAATTAAATAAATTCAAAATCATTTATTTAAATAGACCTTCGCAGACTCTAATACTCAAGGAGGAAGTTCTTCCTTAGTTGTATTTTTTGGGATGTTTGGGTTTTTTATTTTAAACCAATTGTAAAATAGGTTTGAACAAAAAGTCATAAAACAATTAAACTCTATCCCAGAATCAGATATAGTAAAATGACAGATAGCGCCTTTCGCTATGTGCGAGTAAGCGAGATAAAGAACAGCATATCTCCCTTACACGCATGCAACTATACCCTTTTTTACATCTGTCATTTTACTATCCGGGATTTTGAGACAGAGTTTATATAGCATGTCTAATCTAACTATAGTACCTAAGGGTCAGCTCACACCGAGACGTGACGAGAGAAGACGCGGCGTGCACTTTTTAAAATAACAATGTAAGATAGACCTTTATTTAGTCAACAAAAAGGCGAATTCGGATCAGGATTCACGGCGGCGCGAGTCACTTGTCACGAACTCTCTCACTGTAATGTGCACCTTTTTGTTTAGTAAATAAAGTTCTATATTCTAATCTAATGCTATCTAAGTTTTTTGCGTCGCGTGTCGTTTCGGTGTGAACTGACCTAGAGGAGGATACTATTTGCAAATATTTACTAATATTAAAATTCTAACAGAAACCTATATATTCTGGAACCTATTTTGGGTTATTCTTAGTGAAGTGAAATATCACAGGCGCATTACCAACGAAAAATTACATTTTTGTGGAGGGATTTAAGTAGAATTGTAAAAATAAAACCAAGTGTTATCTAAGTAATATTATTTAGAGTTCGCCCGTGGATTCACCTGCGAGTCCAGCATTAAAATTAGTCTTATGTCCGTTTACGCTCCGTCAGGTATCTATAAGCTTAGCTTGGCTATTTTTCACTATGATTTTTGTCCCTGATATCAGGATATATTTCATGAACTATTATGATTTGAAATAACCACAAACTGACTCACTTTCTCAATTATATTATTAAGGATAGAATCATTATTTATCTGTATCCTTGACTATTATAAAGCTGAAGAATTTGGTTGTTTGAACGCGCTTATAACATCTACTAGTAGGACAAGTTAGCAATTTTAACTAGAAATGACAATCCTATCCTATTACATCTCCATTGAACCAATCATCGTTGTCTACTAAATTCGTAATGAGTTTCGACGCTATTGAATGAGGGCTAGCATTTCTGTGGCCGCCAGTTGGCGCCACTAGCGAATAAGGTCCTACCGCTGTCGTTGATAAAGTACATATTTGTTAGCGCGGCAGGGCCAATAATTGATAATAACCAAATTAATAATATATTGATATGCCTCAGTGCTGTGCAGACCTGTTCTATTACAAAAACAGTGGTTGGTATCGGTTCGCAGGTATATCTGCCATAAATAATCAAGAATGGTACATTTGACATTTATATATACCTCACTGTACACTAGCGGCCTCTCGCGGCGATTTCAAGTGCAGTAGCCGTCATTCGTTTTCTTTTTTTTTTTTTTGCAAGCTGGGGTTTCTGCTACATACGAATAACACTTTTCGCGTTGGATTCTTCACAGGAAGAATGTAATATATCCAAATTTAACGCGGGTGAACACACGGTGCACAATTATAACTTATAATGCAGTTAGATATCTACATTGTCTCGTTTCTATTACAGGATCCTTGCAGAGACTTAGATTTAAAGTGTGAAAAACCAATTTTTCGTTCACAGTACCGCTTTGGTCTTATCTAATATTTTATTAATAAATAATATACATTATTTAACAATGTGTATACATCCGTACGTTTATTTATTCAGGTGCTATATACATAGGATCATTGGTAAGAATGCTTGGTTTATAAACAGTAACTTATTACTGTATTTTGATTTGTGTTATGCTATTTATTGGTTTGTTATGTCTTATTATATCAGTTAGTTACATTTGTTTATAGAATGTTATCATAATTGTATCTCATCTTCACAAAAAATGAGCTATCTTGACACTGTGACGCCAACAACAGGGAGAAAGGAATTATATGGCACTAATTACAGAACAATGAAAATTTTAAAACAAATATATGATAGGGGAAATGGAAAAATTACAGATATAATTAAGTGACAGGCACACAATTTAATTTACTGAATTCATCGTCGAAAATTGTAGAGAGAGAGTACTAATATGTTAACGCTGGATAAATTGAAAGAGATGATACACAAAATAATTTTTATGTGTTTTAACTGCAGCCCTGCAGTAATGGACTGTGTCATGGTATCCCCTTTCTGTTCGCGATGTCACAGCGACGTAGTATAACAAAGAATGTCTATCATCACTATTATCGTTATAAATTTTGTCCTTTATTAGCCGTTTATTTTTGCTTGAATTGTAAGTAAATTTATTTCGGACGGGCGTTACGACGCTGCAATTAAATAAAGCTATATATTGGTGCTGATTCTGTTGTTTACAACTAAACTAATTTAGTCTCACTATGTCTCTATCTAACCACAGTCTATTAAACCATACAGTCGGTCGACGAAGCCGTCTAGACAGGGCAATCGTGCGGGGTGTGAGGGGCGAGACGCGGGAAAGCCGTTACCGACCTGCGAACAAAACGATGTTAGTAGCTCGGTAAACAGAATTCAGGGCTAACGCGTGTTTGTGTCTGTTATTATTTTATATTAATTTGTTTATTTAAAATGGTGCAAACGACGTGTGATGTGAGAGACTGCAAGTCTTCATCCTATTTAAATAAAATTCTGCGTTTTTATCAGCTTCCACACACAGAAGAAAGGTAAATAATGGTTTGTTAACGTAGAGTGCATACAATAATAATTTTATATTTGTCATGTCGTGTAACGTTAATAACGCCAACAAAATGTCCGAATGGCGGACGGTAAAAAATATCTAATAGGTACACAGGTATAGGTAACAGGCACAGGGCATGAGTGTTTGGAAATCTTTTTTTTTTTTTCAATAGTTCTGTCTTATGATGGAGTAGGAGGGTAAGCACTGGAACTCCATAGCGGAACTTCGTATCCTAGCCGTGTTTGGGGTTGTTGGAATGGTCGTGAGATGAACTTTGACCATGTATGATTTCAGGGTCTGATGATGGTGTAGGAGGGTAAGCACTGGAACTCCATAGTGGAACATCGTATCCTAGACGTGTTTGGGGTTGTTGGAATTGTTGTGAGATGAACTTTGACCATGTATGGTTTCAGGGTCTGATGATGATGTAGGAGGGTAAGCACTGGAACTCCATAGTGGAACTTCGCATCCTAGCCGTGTTTGGGGTTGTTGGAATTGTCGTGAGATGAAATTTGACCATGTATGGTTTTCAGGGTCTGATGATGGAGTAGGATGGTAAGCACTAGAACTCCATAGTCGAACATCGTATTCTAGCCATGTTTGGGGTTGTTGGAATTGTCGTGAGCTGAATTTTGACCATGTATGGTTTTCAGGGTCTGATGATGGAGTAGGAGGGTAAGCACTAGAACTCCATAGTCGAACATCGTATTCTAGCCATGTTTGGGGTTGTTGGAATTGTCGTGAGATGAACTTTGACCATGTATGGTTTTCAGGGTCTGATGATGGAGTAGTTATTATAATATTGTTTAAAATATAATAATGCTAACAATGTTTTATTGTTATCTGCAATAAATTATTAATTTTGTAAATATTGTTTACTTGTGACAACCCTGGCCGTCGCGACACTGTCTAGACGTTGTCGGCATTTTTCACAAGATCAAAGGCGTCGGACGACTGTATGGTTATTAGACTGTGATCTAACTAAGAATATAAGAAAAGGATGTACGAATTTTAGTCCTGTCTTAGGCCAATGCTTGTTTTCAATATAAAATTAGTCGCTATTTATCGCGGTTACGTCTAATGAAGACGGCAAAAACTAATTTTAGCTCTAAATATGTTCTATCCTTTTTCGATAATGTTTGTAAGAAAGAGATGTAATGTGACTAAAATAAGTTTAGTGCGATTTACAACAGAATCGGCACCAATATCGTAATATGGGCTGTTGATCTGGGTAAAGCCACTTCACAGGCCAAGGGTTATATTCCCAATCAGGAGAATCACTTGTGAGGAAATATGTTTGAGGAAAATGAAATACCTTCTATTTAATTAGTTTTAACCAAAGTTACAGTAGTATCCAACTGATATGGCGTGTCGCGAATCTTCGTTCGCACATAAAAGAAAGTATGGCCCGAAGATTAACGAAAGAATGCTTAAAACTTACAATCAACCTTAGATCACTGTTATAAGGTTCATAATACACTGCAGCCATTAGTACCGTCTCACTCACAAGTGCCGCCCCTCCGCACACATGGCGGCAGCTGCCGACCAATAGCATTTCCCGCGCTTTGAAAATGTATCTTCTGCGCAGGTACATCGGTGAGCCATATTAGTTGGGTACTACTGTACAGATTCTAATTACATGATCAACTAAATTTCTTTGAAAAGCCTTGAAGTCTCACCTCTAGTGTCAATTTATATTCCTCATCAGTGTTGCATCCACATTATTTCAGTTGGTATGGCGTGACTTAGCATCATTCACATAAACATACCTGTCGCATTTATCATATTAGTTAATTTTTATTATACATACACGTACATTTCTCCATTATTTTACGTAGTTAAAAATTTTTTTTTATAAAGTTTGTATTTATAATGTGAATATTAAAGTTATTAATTAATTACTTTTCAGGTTATCCACAAATATTTTGACATCGACACACCTATGAGGTAAATATGTCTTTATTATACCGACTTTGACATGTTCGCCTGGCTGGCTACACCCGAGTAGAAAATGTGTCGTCAAGCTAATGCTAATGTCCCGCCAGAGATTTGTGTGGTTACCACTTTCGGCCACATGATTAGTTACCAGTAGTTACCACATGGCGCGGCTGTGGTGAAACATAAGCCTATATAAATACTAAAAAGTATTTCAAATCAAAATTAATTAATATACTAGACTATATTTTTTTGATGAAAATTCTATGTGAACATTAGGTTCAGCTCACACCGAGAGCGACGAGCACTTTTTATGATAGCGATACAGTATAGAACTTTATTTAGAACACAAATAGGTGTAGTAAATAAAGGGTTCAATATTGTATGTATCGCTATCTTAAAAAGTGTACGCCGTGTCTCGGTGTGAGCTAACCTTAAACCATCTTCAAATGTAATAGTACATTACGATACACGTGTGCAAAGTTGGTAATTACAGACGAGGCGGTATTAAGCGATAAAGAAGCCGAGAGTGTAATGATCAATGCACATGCGTGTCATACGGCGTTTTACAACACTGTAGATGAAGAACTTTTTTGATAAAGAACACTGTAGAACGTTCTAGATTTTTTGATATCAACCAATGAGTGAGAAACGTGTGGCGTGGAGGTTTTTTCTGTTTAGGCGCTGTCAAACTGTTTTACCCATTTCAATTAAGAATGCTTCGCCTCGTCTACACACATATCACTTGCAGTGAGGTACAAACTTAACATAATCGGGATTATACCATAAAACTGTGTGGTAATGTAAAGTAAAAAGCACTAGTGCGTAATAAGATGCATTATGATACTTAAAACGGTGCAATAAATGACACTTTACGAGCAAGTGTGTTGAATGTATGTATTTTTATTCCAGGTCATACACGCTGAACAAAACTGAGAAGAAGAAAGGCTTCCACACTGGCACTATGAAGCCAATGTCCGCGCATGATGAAAAAACATTGAATAACGCCGTCGCCTTAGCCAACGAAATAAACACCAAGTACATATGCAATTTTAATCATTTATCTCTGACTAGCCTCTGCTCGCGGCTTCGCCCGCGTGGCCTACAGGAAACAAAATAAAACAAAACAACTTCATTCCGCTTCGAGGGTGCAATTATTAAAAACGCTGAGACACGTATAAATTAATTTTCAAATCTTCAACCTAAACACAAACTGACGGACTTTCATACAAACTTTCATCCCCTATTTTACCCCCTTAGGGGTGGAATTTCGAAAATCCCTATCTTAGTGGATACATACTCTTACAAAGAATATACCCTCTAAATTGTATGTCTCTAGGACCAGCGGTTTAGGCTGTGCGTTGATATATCAGTCTGTCAGTCAGTCAGGACTTAGAATTTTATATATATATAGATAAGCAATGTGATAATTTAGAGTTATTCTGACTGACTGACTTCACTTTTTCTGATAGGGCACATCTCCGCTTTCTAAGGTTTATCATTTGGATCATTAATTACAGGACACTCTGTGTAAATACTTGCTAAAACCGTTAAAAAAAAAAGTTTTATGGATGTTATAAAAAAACCTTTTTATAACATCCATAAAATAATTTTGCTGGTACAGTCAACGTAAAAAACATCGTTACTTTAGTACCCTCTCATTATAATCTATTACATTTTCTTGACTATGAATTGCGTAATGTGACATGGTACTACGTACGTTTGACGCAGTTCCTAATTGCTAACAAAACTTATCGTGAAGATTCCTTACCAAACATATTGTACAGATCAATGAACGACCTCGGGGCGGACAGCAAGCTGCCTAATTCACCAGGCGATCGTTCTAAGTTCCACTTCAAGTTTCCGATGGTATCCATGTATCATCATCCGTCCCAGGAGGTCGACAATGGAAACGGTGAGTTTACATTCTTCTCTGTAATTTTCAGCTGAAAAGAAAATAAACGTGATTGTTGGCAGTGACGGATTTACCAGCAGGCTGAGTAGGCTTGAACCTAGGGTGACAGATATGGGGAACAATTTTTTTTTAATCAAAATTATATGTTTCTTTTAAAAATTGGATTTTTAATACAACCTTTTTTTGGTGACTGTACTTTTTGTTTACTTGCATTGTCATCCAATATGCTAATGTATACCGAATATAAAGTCAATCCGACCACTGGAAGTGGGTAAAATTCGACTTGCAAGATTCCATCGAACAAACAGCAAGTAACTAAATTGCAAGTTATATAAAAAATTGTAATTACTGTAAGACAGTTATCTGATGTCTTACAGAAAGAAGTCTACAAGACATTTTTCTGATGACTTTTCCCTCGTCCCTTTCATTGTACATTCAATGGTACTGCAATCTTCAATATTCTATGGCGCCGATCCTACATAGAGAGTTCTAGAGTTCTGCGTTCAGAGTTCTCCATATATAGACGCCGCTCCTCAAGTAGGAAGCGTGTCTGTTCTGTAACGTAACGTCTTTTTTACACTTTTCAGGAAAACACGAACGTCGAAACTTCAGCGAAGAAGCCAATAGCGTTCCGGATATACAGGTACAAAAACATTTAGGAACTTTCCAAGTGTCTTTATGTATTGAAAATTAATTTTACTTGAACACTAGATTTAGAAAGTTAAGAAGTATTGATCTGAAGACCAACGATGGATACTGTACTCTTGCGAGAAATAATAACAAAATACAGCAACAAATTTTTGTATTGTGCGTTAATAGTACACTATGATACATGTGAGCAAAGTTGGTCATTACACAAGAGGCGGTATCCTGGGACATTCCTCACACACGGTCATCTGATCCCAATCTAAGCAGAGCTTGTACTATGGAAACCAGATAACTGATATAATACATATACTACTTTTTGTTTGTAAATACATACTTAATAATTACACACAGACTCAGGACATACAGACATGTTCATGTGCACGTGCATTGAGGTACAAACTTAACATAATCGGGATTATACCTATCATAAAACTGTGCGGTAATGTAAATTAAAAAGCACTAGTGCGTAATAAGCTGCATTATGATACTTAAAACGGTGTAATAAATGACACTTTACGAGCAAGTGTGTTGAAAAGTTTATTACTAAAATGATTAAAGTAATGACAGCATAGAAGTGTATAGTGTGTTTATCATGGTATGGACATGTTATGAGGAGAAATGAAAGCCACGTCACTAAAAAAGTTATGAATATGAAAGTGGATGGATATACGGGAAGAGGAAGACCGAAAAAGAGATGGATGGATTGTGTGAAAGATGATATGGGTAAGAAAGGAGTGGATACTAGTATGACGGATAGAAGAGACGAATGGAAGAAGCGTACATATTGCGCCGACCCCAATTGATTGGGAACAGGGCAGGCAGATGATGAGCATAGAAGTGTATAAATTGTGAGGTTCTCACATAGCGCCATTTCTTGGTGAATGTATATATTTTTTAATTTCCAGTCAACAATCACAGAGGAGAGTAAGTTGGCGTATAGTAGTCTGATCGAGCAGCCGACCCCGTCGTCCTCGCTTATATCCCACATGGTCACGGACGCGAAATTTCACAATGCCGATATCCCGAAACCGAATTTCAGTACCTTGCCGAAACCACCCCGATATAAAAACAGGTAACTTATATTTTCATATTGTGATTTTTTTCTTTTGTATAATATTCAAAGCTGTTGTATTTTAGCAAATAATAATAGTGACAGACTTCTTTCGATATAAGGTGAACGCACACTTATCAGAGCTGAACACGTCGAACGAATCGAAGTCAAGGAGGGCTCGCACACATATCCGCGCCGAAAGAATAGACCGCGCCGAAGAAATCATTTCTAAAATTCGTTTCGTTCGATGCGTTCGGCTCGGATAAGTGTGCGTTCACCTTTAAGGATATTTATGGGTACGCAAAATATCTGAAAAGCTCTAGAAACGTTGCTTTAGAATATACTATCAATATACAGTGTGGCAAATATAAGACATACCTTTTGATATTCCAGAATGTCAAAGCAAAAATAACCTTATTGCGCCAAATAAGGTTTATCTGCGAAATCTATGGTTATTTATACTGGGTGGAGATTTCGAGATGGCATATTTTCATAGAATTCACTATCGGTTTCATAGTAAAAGTTGATTTTGGTTTGATTTTGATTTTAGGTTTCGAAAATATGCCATCTCGAAATCTCCACCTGTTATAAAAAACATTGATGGACATTTTATTAAAATGAATAATGAATATACTAACAATTCCTTCAATATACTACTTTTAAACCTTTAAAATGTATATGTGCTTGTTGCAATTAATAAATTAATATGAATATGAACCTTATCGTAAAGAAATAAAGACTTTTCTTTGTATTTATAAACCACAATATATTTCTTATATTTGATGGACTGAAGTAATCAAATGTTTCGTTTATTTTACAGGCCGCCCTCAGTGAGTGGTAGTGAAGTCAACAAGTCAAAGAAGGTAAGTAATCATGTCAAATTCAAAATACCAGAATCTCAAAATTAAAGACTTTTCAATACAGTAGCTCATCCGACGTTTAAAATTAGCGGGTGAATAATGCCCGGTTTCTATAAACAAAAACGAATCGTTTTTCTTACCAATGGTAGGTTTTTGTATTGCCAAACTGGGCATATAGATAAGCAAATTTTACATGTGATAGCTACTTCCATATGGGAGGGTCTCTTATGCAAAGCTTTGAGGTCTATGCTTAATTATTAGTAAAGATATAAATGTCATGTTTTTCGGTGGGATCAAATGTCTTATATGGGACCAAAATTACAATAAGAACACAAAAGTCAGAAATGAGAGTCAAAATCAGACAGTGTCGAACGCCCCCTTACCTTTGTACCGGAATGTATGGAGAAAACAAGTAAATTGACATTTTGGTCGTGAAAAACTGCGTCAAAGTTCATAGTTGCTATACAATATCTTTTTATTGAAGCGTAAAGAAGAAATAAGCTTTCAATTTACTTTTGTATGATAAAATAAAAATAACCTAAAAAACTGAAGCGTAACTCTGATGTTTGTTATCGTTAAATAAACAAAAGAACATTTTTTTAATTATAACCAGGTATGTAAATTTCACTGTGGGAGACAGGAGCTCAAACGAGGTTTCCCCGTGCTATAAGTCTCCTGGCTCCTCTTGGTAGGGTGTAGTTATAGTTTACCGACTTCAAAGTACACTAAGAAGTAATCAAATCCTGACTGATGACAATGGGACCAAACGGGAAGTGTACCCTTCCAGACAAAAAAATAATTTTCCAAATCGGTTCATAAATGACGGAGTTATGAGGTAACAAACATAAAAAAAAACATACAACCGAATTGAGAACCTCCTTCTTTTTTTGAAGTCGGTTAAAAATAGAATATTTTTATTTTTCTTTATTTCCACTTGTTATGATAATGTGCTGTTTACCAACCCTTATAACTACGATACGTTGTAAAATTCAACATGAGGCATCATCCCTTTTGTCCTTAGAGTAGTAGAGTAAAATCGAGGTGATTGTAAAGGCGTCGCAAGTTGATATATGTAGTTTGGGAAATTAGACGTGGTGGTATGGATATATTTATTTATTTAACATGATATTTACACAGCAATTAACAATAAATTATAAAAAGATAGCAGTTTTATTACTAATTTTACCAATAATAAATAGGTAAGTTGGTACAGTAGTATCCAACTGATATGACATGTGAATCTTCATTCGCACGGAAAAGAAAGTATGGCCCGAAGATTAACGAAGCAATGCTTAAAACTTACAATCAACCTTAGGTCACTACTATAAGGTTCATAATACAGTGCAGCTGTTACTCTCAAGTGCCGCCCCTCCGCACACATGGCGACAACTGCCGACCAATAGTATTTCCCGCGCTTTGAAAATGTATCTTCTGCGCAGGTACATCGGTAAGCCATATTAGTTGGGTACTACTGTATCCCAGAATATACTTTGTATATAAAATTTATTATACAATAATTAGTTGGTACGAAACTATAAAAGAAACACAAACACGGTTATCACAATTGATAATAATTTCCAGAACGAAAATGAATTTCTGCTCCCACCGCGGACGACGAAACCAAAATTGATTGACAAGCCTAGACACATCAGGAAATACCCTCTCAAATGTGTACCGGACCATGCCACAGCAGCCACCATTGATCATGGCAAGCCCATCATCTACCAGAATACCATTATCTCTCCAACCACAGTCAGAAACGAGGTTGCCCTAGTCCATAATGTTGAAAAACAAGGAGTCGACGTCTTTGATGGACCGGAGTGTTCAAAAGTTGATACAAATCCTTTTACGAGCACTTCCAGTCAGGGATCAGTGAACCCTTTCGATTGTTATTTTGAAACTACGGATGATAATGCTGTGCCACAGAGTGATGCTGCGATGGAAAATGGACAGTACGAAGAGGGATCTTTGATTAAAGGTATTATTACGATAGCCCTAAGGTCGTGTTTACTAACATTAACTTTGATATAATGATAGTGTTTCGTTATTTCGGTCAAAGAGAAGCTCGACTGTGAAAGTACCTCCACCTTACAGAATACCGCAGCAATATTTTTTTTTTTATACCACTATATAAGTTTATGTTGTGTTCCTGCGCGTGAGTAAGGTCGCCAGAGCTTATTGGGGAGGGAGGAATGGTCAATAACGCGTGAGTGATGCCTCGTGTGTTGCAAGTGGGCATAGGACTACGGTAACCGCTTACCATCAAGCGGGACGAACGCTTATTTGCCGTAAAAATGCTGATTAAATGTTGGTAACCTTAATAAAAATGACATTAATTACTTTGAATATTTTATATCCGAACACGTTTTTTTTTTATTAAAGTAGAAATGTTATAGTTCTATATATATTTTCAGATTCAGATCACGTATCTGTGGAGGATCTATTGGAATTTGCTGATCAGAAGCCTTGTGGCAGACAACGAGGCGTTGAGTCTGACGAAGTGAGGATTATGAGCAAAGTTCTTCAACAACAGGTAATTACTGTCTACCTTTCTGCTACCTTTCACTAAATGTGCACAGAATAAAAAAAAAATAAGATTCTCAAACTCTGACTGTAAAACTAGTAGGCCAAGATGAGACACTTATTTTCAATTTAAATATTTATTTAAATCTAGCTGTTAATGCCCGGCGCCACAAGGGTGTAATTTCCGACATTTTCTTTCGTACAAACTTCCAAAAAAGGAATCAGCTGAATCGGTCGAGTCGTTCTCAAGTGAAGCTCTTACATACATGTGGCAATTGATTCTTATTTATATATATGAATTTTCAAATATTGAACAATTTAATTTGTGTATTAAAAAAAACCGGCCAAGTGCGAGTCAGACTCGCGCACCGAGGGTTCCGTACAAACCTGTAGGTATATAAGTAAATAGTAGTACAGACCTGAGTATTTGATATTAATTTCAATATATGACGTATTAAAAAAAAACTACTTACTAGATTACGTTCAAACCAATTTTCGTTGGTAGTTTGCACCGTAATGTACATCATATATTTTTTATAGATTTATCATTCTCGTATTTTAGAAGTTACAGGGGGGGGACACACATTTTACCACTTTGGAAGTGTCTCTCGCGCAAACTATTCAGTTTAGAAAAAAATTATATTAGAAACCTCAATATCATTTTTGAAGACCTATCCATAGATACCCCACACTTATGGGTTTGATGAAAAAAAAATTTTTGAGTTTCAGTTCTAAGTATGGGGAACCCCCAAATTTTTTTGTTTTTTTTCTATTTTTGTGTGAAAATCTTAATGCGGTTCACAGAATACATCTACTTACCAAGTTTCAACATTATAGCTCTTATAGTTTCGGAAATAAATGGCTGTGACATACGGACAGACAGACAGACAGACATGACGAATCTATAAGGGTTCCGTTTTTTGCCATTTGGCTACGGAACCCTAAAAAAGTAAAGTTTCTAATCGGTCATATACTGGTTATAATTTATTAATTTTAGAGAAAAGTCAGCGATACAAAGGGCGTACTTTAACGAGTAGCCACATACATGATCCGATATAAATTCAATAACCGTCAACGATCGGATAGAGGATGAATGCCAGCCTTATTATTATGTACTGACGTATAGTTTACTACACAAATTATATTAGTTGGGTGCTCTTGTCTGAAGCAATCATTAGTCAATTCATATCAATCAGAGTCACTCGAAGATATTTGTATATAAGCTATGGTTTACTGTACCACTTGTGATAGTCATAGCTGGTGGTGGCTCAGTAAAGGACATCGAATGCCTCGGCGACTTCGTGGGTACCAACCCTTCAATAAACATTAGGGAAAAAATTGTGAGGACATCATAAATCTGTGGTAAAGTACTTTGTAGTACTAACCTGGCTACCACTCTCAGGTTGTAAATCTGTCGCCAAGCACTTATCGTTGTGTTCCGACAGCTGTACTTGAGGGTAAGTTCTATTCTACAATCGTGTGCACCTTTAACTTAGGGCTGATCAAGAACTAAAGAAATCAAGAATAAATTGTGTAAAACATAAATAAACCTAATATCATTGGTGCTGATTCCAAGTTCCAAAAAAACCTGGCTCGACGGTCGGAACTCGGAAGGTCCATATTACCTTAAGAACTTCATTTATATTGTTACGTCATCAGGAATAAATTGCTACCAGTAACGCCATCTGTTATTGTATAGGAGTACTCTCAGTAACGCCATCTGTTATTGTATAGGAGTAAACATCTATCAAGCAACACCATCTATCGCCGAATAGTTACCTGCTTCTGAAATATTCCCGATAACACAGTAGGCATGTAGAATACTCGCGTAAAATGTCGAATGTTCCGGATGCCGTTTGTGAAGTATAAATACGGAACAATGCACAGGAGAGCTTGGTCCCTCAGGCCTTGTTACCCTCAGGCCTTGTTACCCTCAGGCCTTGTTACCCTCAGGCCTTGTTACCTAATCATAACTACGGTTGAGAGCTAGCTCGCCGACTTGTCCGGGTAAGGGTACTAAGGCCAAATTTTGGGTCGGTACCTTCATGGCACTTCAAAAAAAAAAAAAAGGAGAGTTTGAGTTTGATTTTGTATAACAGTGAGTAAACATCGAAGTGAAATACAGTTAAGTGCAATTGAACTATTTAATTTGTGAGTGTTTTAATAAAAGTGTGACCAGTGTTTTGGTAAATTCGTGTACCATTATTTATCCTGAACCACAGCTCGGTAACAATTGGTGTCAGAAGAAGTGGGATAAATAATGCCGGTTATGCCAAAGGAAGTCACTGAGGGTATCCGTACAAGGGGCCAGCGACAGCAGGAGATGGATGAAAGGAGGTTTGGAGGTTCTCCGTCGCAGACTTCGGGTGGCCAGCAGCCAACTGGCTATTTGCCAGTTGCCGACCCACCTGAAGTCAGAGCAGTACCTGCAACCCCAGATCTTGGCGCTTTGATGGTAATGCTACAGGAGCAGGCTCGCCGACAAGAGGAGCAGGCTCGCCGACAAGAGGAGCAGGCTCGCCGACTGGAGGAACAGCTACAGCGGGATAAGGAGGAGCAGGCTCGCCGTCAGGAAGAGCAGGCTCACCGACAAGAGGAGCAGGCTCGCCGACTGGAGGAACAGCTACAGTGGGATAAGGAGGAGCAGGCTCGCCGTCAGAAGGAGCAGGCTCGCCGACTGGAGGAACAGCTACAGCGGAATAAGGAGGAGCAGGCTCGCCGTCAGGAGGAGCAGGCTCGCCGACAAGAGGAGCAGGCTCGCCGACTGGAGGAAAAGCTATAGCGGGATATGGAGGAGCAGGCTCGCCGTCAGGAGGAGCAGGCTTGCCGACAAGAGGAGCAGGCTCGCCGACTGGAGGAACAGCTACAGCGGGATAAGGAGGACCAGGCTCGCCGCCAAGAGGAACAGATGGTTTTATTAGAAAATTTACAAGTAACTCTTGGCAAGGATCTCAAGGTGGTGAAGGAACAGCTTTAGCATCATGAGTCCCGTATCTCGGAATCCGAAAATCGTATGTCCAAGGCCAAAGTACAGATAGAAGACGTGAAGAAGGCCCTGGTTGGACTCAAGGTTAGAACTGCTACTTCTTTACCTGTGGCTTCTTCACGTGGTTTCAAGGTGCCGCCATTTGATGGCACCTCGTCATGGTCAGCTTATAGAATCCAGTTCGAAGCTGTCATGAAGGCGAATGGTTGGACTAGTGCACAGGCGATGACAGCACTCACCTTGGGTCTTCGTGACCAGGCTCTCACTATACTGGAGGCCCTCGGGAAGGACGTAACGTATGAGCAACTGTTGGAGGCTCTAGAATCTAGATACGGGGACGCACACCTGGAACACGTATTCCGTGCCCAACTCAAAGACCGTGTGCAACGGAGCGCCGAAACTCTACAACAGTGGGCTCTAGAGGTAGAGAAGCTGGTCCGTAAAGCATACCAGTCTGCACCAGCAATGATCAACGGTAATCTAGTGCAAGCGTTCGTGGATGGTATACGTGACTTGGAAGTCGGAGCGGCCGTGAGATTAGGGCACCACGAGTCGCTGAAAGACGCTTTGGCCCATGCCTTAGAAGTGGAGGCTGTGCGACGTGATGACCGACCTCATCGCATCAGGGAAGTTGTGGCCTCGCCCCGTTGCTTCAACTGTGGAGAAAAGGGCCACCTTCGGATGAGATGCCCGTAGTGGGGAAAGTACAGAAAAGAAGAAAATCGACCCCGAGAAGTTGTGGCCTCGCCCCGTTGCTACAACTGTGGAGAAAAGGGCCACCTTCGGATGAGTTGCCCGAAGTGGAGAAAGTACACAAAAGAAGAAATTCGACTCCGAGAAGTTGTGGCCTCGCCCCGTTGCTACAACTGTGGAGAAAATGGACACCTGCGGAGGAGTTGCCCGAAGTGGAGAAAGTACAGAAAAGAAGAAAATCGACCCCGGGAAGGAAGAGCAGCGGTGACTGGTGACACTGCTCAGCAACAGGAACACGAGTAAACACCAGGACCGCGGGGCGGGTGCTGGCTGGTGTTCGAAGAGCCCCAAGGATCTCGATGGCGTTATATCATGGAACTCACATTGCTCGGGATGAGCATGTCTAAGGAGGGGGTAGTGTTACGTCATCAGTAATAAATTGCTACCAATAACGCCATCTGTTTTGTGTACTATTATTTATCCTGAACCCCAGCTCGTAACAATATTTATGTTGCTGGACCAAGCGACCTAAGTAGATGTCGAATTGTTCATATTTATGAAGTACTAGTTTTCCGCAGATCCTTAGCCAATAATCCTTCCTAATCTATATATATATATATATAAGAAAATCGTGTTAGTTACGCTATTTATAAATCAAGAACGGCTGAACCGACTTGGCTGAAATTTGTTGGGGAGGTAGCTTAGAACCAGGAGACGCACATAGGATACTTTATACAAGGGTAATAAGTGTAGGGTAGCGTAGGGTAGGAAAGGGTAAGGTAGCGTAGGGTAGGTAAGGGGGTAAAGAAGGGGGTGCGGGTGAAACCGCGGACGGAAAGCTAGTATACTATAAAAGGAACTAATGTATACAAACTTTTCAGTTAATCGAGAAACGCAGTAAAATCCTCCCCTTAAGAGCCCGGCGAAGTCCGCCCGATACTTCAATTCGAGATGAATGCAATAATCGACCTGAAAATTGCTATCTCTGTTTGGCCGAAAACAAATGCGCGCGAAACGTGAACACAGCACAACACATGATTAAAGAAATGGATTCTTTAATCATGTGGTCACATTCCAAGTAAGAGGAACAGTATGTTTCATACAAACGGCCAAAGCGCGTCTCATGCCTGCCTAGAATCTCGGTATACCTCGGTACACAATAGTCACGACTCCTCCGCAGCTACGTACCTACGGCGCGGGACGCTCCCAAGTTTTTATTGATTTTGTTATTATAGCACATAACAATATCAACTTTATTAATTAGTGTATAGATGTTTAATAGTCAATATTGAAAACGCATACCAGTTTCTATGGAAATCTAGCTAGTATTTGTATTAAATAAAATTAGTACCCAGAACTAATTAAAGCTCATTTTCCTTCTAATTCTTAATTAGCAGCTATATTAAAAAATATAAAAGGAATAACAATTTATTGTTGAATGCTCAAATACGTAACATAAGAACCACAGTCAGTAGGCAGCCCTTTCGCACATTTTCCCACCGAGCATAGGTAGGTAATCATCTCAAGGACACTGCCGAGCCAACATACTGTTCTTCTTACATCTACTATGACGCGGAGTTACTAGCCCTTCCATGTGTGGGTAGGTAGTATGTACCTACCTATATCTACTATTCATATTGGCTTGAAGGCACATCAAAGTTTCGATTAGTAAAGATGTTTATTAACATTTATTGAGAATCGTTAGTGAATGCATAATGCATTCTTTGTCATATTACCTACTTTAAAAAGGCTGGTATTTCCTTCCTTCCTTTTGTATATATAAATACCCGAATACTAGTATGATAGGGTGGAAATATGCTCGAATTAAAAATTATTCTGGTATTACGGTTGTATGGGTAATTCATCCTCCGCCGGCACCTACAAGCAGTAGTACTTCTTTCTGCCCCGTTAACGGTCGATTTTTGAAACCCAAAAACATTTTTCTGTGTTTTCTATCCGAAGTATTAATACCGAGTTAAAAGTTAAACGGCCCGCGCGGTAGGTTTCTTCCATACAAATTTTAACACCCCCTAAACCTCCTTTTCAAAAACCAAAACATGAGAAACTTTATTATTTATTTTAATAATCGTGCTAAGGTGCTAATAAACCCAAGGATTTTTTTAATACAAAAAAATCCCCCCTTTCGCCTTCTGAAAGGTTGTATTTCAAAAAATCCCTCCTTAGTGGACGCCTACGTTATAAAAGGAACGTGTGTGCACAATTTCAAGTTTGTAGCCCCCTGTAGTTGTTGAATCAGTTAGTAGGTCTGGACAAGTAACTATATATACAGGGTGGATATGAAAATACGACATTAGACCTTTTGTATGAAAAGCAGTTTTTTTTTCGTTTTCGTATTTGGTCCCATAGTAAAAGTTGATCGTATACATGAGTACTTTACGTGGTTTCATTTAATGTCGTATTTTCGTATCCACCCCGTATATAAATAAAAAATGTTGATAATAATGAATATTTATAATACTTCAGGTCACTTCAGAGGAATGCCTCGAAGCGTTAGAACTGAGCGAGTGGAACGTGCACCTTGCCATCAAACTGATCCGCGTGAAGATATCCGTGGGGAGTGACGTGACGCTTGAAGAGTGCTGCTCCGAGCTGGCTAAATCCAACGGGGATATTGTTAAGGCATCTGCTGTCCTGGATTTGTATAATCAAAATAAAGGACAATGATTTTTAACCTATTTGGTGGTTTAATTTCTTATTTACAAGAGATGAAGAGATCCGTAGATAAACCTGCAGCTAGATTATGAAGAAACTAAGTTCTAGTTTTTTTACTACTAAGGTAGCCAACAAGCAAACGGCCCGCTTGATGATAAGCAGTTACCATACAGTTACCTATGGACGCTTGCAGTTCCAGGGGTATAACCGTATAACTCACGCGTTGCCGACGCTGTAGAAATCTCTTCACACCCTTTTTGAAGAACCTCATGCTGTACTCCCTTGGGAAAAGCATGGCGGGGAGCACATTCCACAGCCTGAGCGTCCGCGATAGGAAGCTCCTTTGCAAACCATTTTGGCTCCAATGTGAGAATGGACTCTTCGTCAAAGAAGGTCCCGTTTGTTTTTACCCGACTGACCCGGAAGGAGGGTTATGTTTTTCGAGTGTATGTATGTTTTGTTATCATCTCAAACGATGCGTCATAGGAAATTGTATCATGAAAGCTGATAAAATTCTCTACAACTTTGATTATTTGACTTTTGACGAGCCAGTTGGCGCAGTTGGTTAAGATTCACCTTACGCGCCGCAGGTCGTGGGTTCGATTCTCACACAGGACATGCATTTGTGTGCATGAACATGTCTGTATGTCCTGAGTCTGGGTGTAATTATGTATATTAAGTATGTATTTACAAACAAAAAGTAGTATATGTATTATATCAGTTGTCTGGTTTCCTTAGTACAAGCTCTGCTTAGTTTGGGATCAGATGACCGTGTGTGAGGAATGTCCCAGGATATTTATTTATTTATTATATTGGATTATATACACTTTTTACCTACTTTACTCTTAAGGCAATTATTATAACGATTCTGTCCTTAATAACAATTACCTACGACCATTTGTCGTAGGCAGTTGTGTGATGACGATAAACGACGTGGGTGATGAACTGAACAAACGAGAAATAACAACCAATAGAATGCAATTAGTTTACACGCGAGATAAAATAAATAGGTCGTAGCATACTTTCCATTACGTAGGTATATAGACGCGACCCGACCCGGCTGCGACCGGGTTATGATTTATACATATCGGACTCCCGGAAGGTAATCTCTAACGACCTTATTCATAAAACTGTTATTGTCAAATAATCAATCAGTATTGATTAAACGCATAAACATACAGACAGATAGCGACTTTGTTTTATACTATTTAGAGATAGAGATTAATATGCAGGTGTTTTTTTTCTAGCCAGTTAGGCTTTTGAGAAAAACGCTGATATGCCACTTTTATGTTCTTCATAATTCAGCTCATGGTTCCTTTCAGCGTTTTTCTTTCAGACTTGTAGTTCGAATTTGCCCATACTGGCTAGAATAAGAAATTCAGCCTGTATAGTATCTCTAATTTAACTGCGTTCCTTAGGGATCTAATCTTTTTCCGGGATAAAAAGTATAATTTAGTGTTGTTTAATGGTGCTTCCATACTTGGCGAACCGAGCACGAGCCGATCCACGAACGAGCACACTGCGAGCACGATTCGCGTAGCGTGGACGGGCTTGCGAGCCTCGAACGAGCGCGATTGTCAGTTGTTTCACGAACAAAATAATTCGCATCGTGCTCGTTGTAGGCTCGTTCGTGGCTCGGCTCGTGCTCAATTCGCGTAGCATGGACGCACCATAAAGTATAGGATCTACATTTATTCAAGCGTATGTATCTGTAACGCAGCCAACTAGCTAAATTAGCCGTTCAAATAACAGCCTAGCCTTTTTACCAAACCTCGCCATTATTCAACTAGCGCACTGAATGATGTTCAGCTATTCAATCAAACAGCTAGGCAAATTGACTTGGACGATAACGTTTAACTGCTTGCCACCTGGCGCTGAAACCCACACCCTGTCAATATGGCGTCGGGCAAGCAACAATAAAAGAGTATCAAAATTAGGTATCAAATAATATAGACTTTAAAAAAATCCTTCGCTATGCTGTGCCGTGACGTCCTGCCAGTGAACGCCGCCCTTAATTTCATTATTATTCATATACATACTAATGTAAGAAAGCTGAAGAGTTTGTTTGTTTATTTTTGGAGGCGCTAGTTTCTGGATCTTCCAGTTCAATTCCAGTTTTCAACGGCTTTATGCTACTTTTCAAGGAACGCGGGTGAAACCGCGGGAGATAGCTAGTAATCAATAATTATAAACATAATAAACAGTAAAAACGTCCTTACACAGTTATTGTATTGACGCCTTACCAAATAATATGTAAGAACTACCTATATGTATGTGTACATGAATTAGGAGCTACAGGTTTATAGGTTGAAGGCAGTAAATAGTCGAGAAATAAGTTAATTTCTGTAAAAAACGCAAGTTTATTACAGAAACTGCCTCAAGTTTCTGTAACTAACATCAACTAAAATGTTAGAGTTAGGAATAACTTGGCGTCCGTCCATTAGGGTAAGTAACTACCTAAACTGCAGATCTAGCAAACTTCCCTGAGTTTTGGTGGACGGCTCGGCTAACTCCTAACTAGATTTGTTTCTAGTTTATAGCTTATCTCCTCAGGAAATATCTGAACGAAAGTTTAACATTTAAACAAGACGAAGTTATTATCTCAAACAATAACCTATTGAATGTTTATAATAGGTATACTTACCTACTAGAGTATAAAATAGAGATGCTGTGATATTTGAAGGCACGGCACGGCAGGGCAATGTATTGTATTTAAGCTTAAATTTGTTGTGAATCATATAAATATTCTTAAAACTCTTATTCAGTTGATAAGAAGACAATTCTGCTAGAGAAATCGGCCGTGGTTTTCCCAATGGAGTACAGCATGGGGTTCTTCAAAAAGGGCGTGAAGAGATTTCTTCAGGGTCGGCAACGCGCGAGTGATACCCCTGGTGTTGCAAGCGTTCATAGGCTACGGTAACTGCTTACCATCAGGTGGGCCGTATGCTTGTTTGCCAACTTAGTGGTATAAAAAAAAAGAAAAAAAAAGTCCTTTGTCTTATCTTATGTCTTTGTCCATGCTTGGCGAACTGAGTCAGTTTTTTCACGAACACAGGGATTCGGATAGCGCTCGTAGGCTCGCCGCTTGAAATCGCGAGCAACGAACGAATCCTGTTCGTCTGAGGCTCGGCTTGTGCTCGCTTCGCCTAGCATGGACGCTTACACACATCCAATAGGTACTTACTAAATGACTGATATGCGAGAATGTGGCGTGCATATCACACCTTGCTTTGGACCGTTTGAGTTGGAGTCTATCTATATCTAATGACGCAAAATTGGTTCAGGCCAATCGGTAATAGCTTCTTGTATACGGCATAATACGGGTGTAAACTACAAACGTTAGATAGAAAAACGGGGGTTTTCTGATTTGATCATCATCATCATCATCATCAGCCTATAATGTCCCACTGCTGAGCACAGGCCTCCTTTCACAAATCAGGGTGAAAGGGAATGGGCAGATACTCCACCACGCGTGCCCACTGCGGATCGGTGGAGGTAGGCTAGTGGCCAACATACTGTTGGAGTTTTTCAAGCCGCCTAGGAGGCATCCAACCAGCTTAACGACTATCACAATTAAGTGATAACCGGGACCAACGGCTTTACGTGCCTTCCGAAGCACGGAAACGCTCGATTTGAAATACCACTAGGCGGTCACCCATCCAGGTACCGACCAAGACAGACGTAGCTTAACTTTGCCGGTCGATTAAGAGCGGCTAATCATGCTACACCACATGATGATGATGATTTGATCACATCATGATAAATACGCTTTCAGCGACTGAATAGGCTTGGAGGACGACACTGCCAGCAGCTTAACGCTCATGTCAGCATGCTTAATTTCTATATATACATTTTAATTTGCATGCTTGTAGTATATAAAAAAAAATAGTCATTTAGTAAAACTTACTTAACAACCTTACTTGTTCAGTAGGTAGGTAAATCTAGAGTGGAACTCATACCCAGAGCGCAGGGTATGACTGCAGGCGTTATTGGTAAATTTAACACATAACATTGTTTGCTAATATGGGGCAAACGAGAAGGCCAGAATTGGGTCAGTGGAAGTAGACCGCAAGGCCCGCCGGCCGGTGGCGCCCCCTTCCTTAAGCGTGCCTATCGACAACCTCCGCTCACACCAAGTTAAAATTATGTAATTATTAAATGTGCCTTACAGGACTACTAGTAGAATTGTCATTAGCTCAAAATTACGTGTCAAAATGAAAAATATTTGTAATTGTTAAGGTTACGTTCCTTCAAGACAGTAAAACATATCAAAATAAATACCTATCTATACTTAGGTATCCGTAGTTTATATCCTAACATCCTAACTAATATAAATGCGAATGTGAGTTTGTTTGTTTCATTGTTTGTTACGCCTTCACGCCTCAACTACTCAACGAATCATCATGAAATTTGGCACGCGGATAGCCTATGGTATTGAGACGGACATAGGCTTCTTTTTATTTTGGGAACGCGGGTGAAACCGCGGGGGACAGCTAGTATATTATAAAAATGCGAATGTGAGTTTATTTTTTACGCTTTCACGCCTCATCTACTCAACAGATCATGATGAAATTTGGCACGCGGATAGCCTATGGTATTGAGACGGACATAGGCTTCTTTTTATCTCGGGAACGCGGGTGAAACCGCCTGGGACAGCTCGTACTATTACAACACACACACAAATACTAAATATCCAATCCAGCGAAAACTTTACAAATATGTGTATCTTGTCTCTTCATATCAAACTATGTGTCTTTCTGACACATTGATATAGGTATATGCATAGGGTATATGTGCCGAAAAAACGGGCCTATTAGATCTTGCCGACTTTAGAACTGCTGATCTGACACCAGGCCATACCGAGAAAAACAAACACTTCAAACGTTTAAAAATATGCCGGTGCAAGTGAATCCTTCATACCTACCTACACATCCGTTGGTCAGCTTGACCTAGTTCATAGTCGGACGCCGCCAGTTTAATCTATGTCCGATTGCTCAGTAATTAAGCTGGAATTTACTGAGGATGGCTACAATCCGAGCCTGACCGACGGGACATGTTCGCAGAATGTCACTTACATACCTACTCGTAGATTTCTGTTTAGTTTGAGTTTGTACGCACAATCTTACCGATGCAATGATATTATGTAGGTATTATAATAAAGATAAGCTGCCTTCAGCGCGGCGCTGCGTTCAGTTATTTTTGAATACAGTGAATGTGATAGATAATACAATACAAAGTATGGTACAAGAAAGCGACAGCTATCTTTAGCCGCTAAGCCAACAGTAAGGCTCTATTCACCAAAACCACACAACCGCCACCACATCAAAACCACACGTGGGCGAGCACTAATTTGTATGAAAATTATCATGGGGATAGATTTCTACTAGTTTTAATCTTGGTATTTGAAGTGCACAAATTTTTCGATGCGACCCATTTAGATTAATTATACTTGAATCTGTGTGACTGATATATTTATAAGTAACGCCGGTAAAATGAACATCTAGGTCAGCGCTCAGGCAAAGTACCCCAACCCAGGTACCCAAGAGCACCAAACGAGGTAGGACCTCGTTTGATGCTCTTGGGCGTCTTGTTTGGAATTAAATGGGCACTTGCCAGATTATTTTAATACTTGAATAATATGATTTTAAGGAGCTTGTTAAGTCATCAAATTAATTATTTATTTCAAATAAGGTAATAATAAGAGTAATTAACTGATGAAATGGTTTTTTTGACAATAGGTAATTATTTCAATCGAAACATTTCACTCCAATATTTCCTGTATGTCTTACAGCAGCGGTTCTCAAACTTCTTTGGCGACAGACCCCTTTTAGAAATCGAAATACTTGTTTGCTGGAGCCTTCAAAAACCAAAGATTAGTTTATGGTGTTGGTATTCTTTATTTCTGTTAATATAGTAGGTAAGTAGGTATTAAATATAGGTACTTAGTGTATTAAAATTAATGGACTATCTTAATAAATTTGACTGTTTCTGAACTTGTATTTTGGCCGCGGAGCCCCCACAGATGCTCTGCGACCTAGGACTCCGCGGAGCACACTTTGAGTATGGCTTGTCTTACAGTATTCAGCTATGGGGCTGCATACATTTGATCATCTAAGAACCGTAGGTAAATTTTGTAAAAGGTGCCGAAATGGGGGACCGAAATTTCATAGTACGTACACCTGGGCTTCAAAGGGCTTTATTCGTACATTCCAAAACAGGTTTTTAATTGATTTTATGTTGCGTATGATTTTTGACTTACGAAGGAAAATTACAAAAAATAACCATAAAACCCGCCTCCCTTATCTCCGAATTTCGCGAAGCCAACAATCTGAAATAATTACAGTTGATAGACATTGATGTAAATATTACAGGAAAAATAGAAAGATGTTTCTAACTAGCACAGTTTTTCAGAGTGATCAAAATTGCTTCACATACATATTTCAGTCAAAATTGTACCTAATCGGCACTCAAAACCACTTGAAGCCAGTCTAGACTCGATTATACTATATAAATGGTACGATGTACCATGGAATAATAAACATATTTACCTATAGGATACTATTAATCCACCTCCCATAGATGATAGGAGTACCCCGTATGATATCTACCTACTCTATTAATTTAAATAGGTAGGTATTCTATACTAGAGGTTGTGCGCGGCTCCAGTCACCTTGTACACACGGCAACAGATCAAGCTATACATTTCTAGTATAAGCTGACCTCCCATTGTACGGAAGTCCTATACAATGCGAGCTCAGCTTATACTGGAAATGTATAGCTTGATCTGTAGCCGTGTGTACATTTCACTGCGCAGAGCCTTATCTCTTCATTAGTATGGTTTCCAGCGCCTTGATAAAGGTAGAGCGAGAATGTTTTTTGGCGCCCTTTGGTCGACGCGTTGAAGTATTCCCATTTGAGCACCAATGCTTCGAGCGTCCATGGTATTCGCTTTCCCTTGTGCTCTACGTTAATACTTCCTTTTTAATTCTGTAAAATAAAACTGATAATTTTTATCGATATGATTTAAAGATCACATTTTTTTATCTGTCGCTCGAATTATTTTTCACATTTTGAATTTTGCACCGTGGCCACCTGGCGCCTGGAGCGACCGCTCTTGTTGCTCTACCGTAGAGCCGGCTGGTTCCACTCTTTCGAACTACGAAACACCTAATGGTGCGTGATGCTTGGCGAACCGAGCACGAATCGAGCCACGAACGAACCTACAACGAACACGATGCGAATTCCTTTGTTCGTGAAAAAACTGACAATCGCGCTCGCTCGAGGCTCGCAAGCCCGTCCACGCTACGCGAATCGTGCTCGCAGTGTGCTCGTTCGTGGCTCGGCTCGTGCTCGGTTCGCCAAGTATAGACGCACCATAACAATCATGATGGCCAAGTATCAAAATCAGTCTCGAAGTTCTCAAACGATTTGGTCCTCACAGGTAATGATAGGCCTGGCTTCCTGTTGTTCATAACCCACCTACATAATTTGTAGAATTCCTGGAAGTAACATACTCCGGATGCAAGTTCCAATACTATTTGCTGTCAGAGCAAATAAAAATGTAAACAAATTCGAAGTGTAAAGCGAACATGTCTCTTGGACTAAAACTTATACCTACTATCGAGGAAGCACTGCAACATATGATAGACAGATAATAATAAACGACAAACCAAAGGAAATTAAATCCTTCGCCACCATCCTTTTCAATGGCATGCCGCTCCCATCATAACGGGAAAAACAAACCATGTTCATTCGTTATTCTTTTTCCAACACTAAAATGTTGGTACTTTCCATTGTAGCTCTAACACCCAATTCGGGCCCCGCGTTCACCACTACAAAGGCATTTCAATTAGGTAGCACACACACAAACTCACTTTTGGCAATGTATGTTAACCGAGAAAACGGCCAGCAGAAAGGGACCCGCGAAATCTACTTTACTCCTCCATTTTTAAGTAGCGATTGAACATATTCGGGGGTCAAAGGAGACCAACTTACGTCGGCGGGCCAGCTACGCCTAACGCAATGACACACACAGAGATAACATTTGTATCCAACAAGCCGAAATGTTTCTTTGTGCTGCTTTCCTTTGTTCATTTCATAATGCCGCGCTGCAATTTAAAGTTTCGGAGATTGATAGACAGAAATATTTTATTTTTAAGTTACGACGGCTTAGCCAGGAGGGCATGTAAATAAAGTAAGTACCTAATTAATGACTTCAGAATTTACGAAAGCAAGCTGTAAGAGAAAAAAGTCTTTGCCTGATGTTTAACGAGTTATGTAGACGTAGTATAAACGTGTAAAATAAGTATAATAGGTATCTATAGTTTACAATATTCCGCTGATAAATAAATAAACTGAATGTTTTTTTTATGTTAAAATCATGAGAATAATTAACTTTTGACAGTATTACTTAAAGAGAAATATTTCCATCCCGCGTCGAAACAAATCTTTGGATCGCCTGATCCATAGTTTCAGAGATTTATCATAATCAGCATTACGCTTCTGGGTAGGTAGTGTACCTACTTAACCAACATACCTTGAATAAGGTATGAATTTTAAACAAAAACGAGACCGCGTTATTGAAGAGACAAACGGAACGCCAAAAAGTTTCGACAGACGAGTGGAAACAGTCCATTAGCACTTTGGTTACTAGCACTCCATTGATTTGCGAAATCGTACTTTGTCGACAACCATACATAATTAAAATTTCACTGTCTCATCTCACCATTTTCGAATAAACAAAGTATTCAAATGCAGAGGATTTTAGGGACTATTATCTGTGTAAATAGCTATAGTATGGCATCGTCGACGCATGCGCGAGTTTTTCGGCCTAGTTCTCGGACGAGGCCGCGGGGCGTTAGGTGTGTGTTGTGTGTATGTACGAGGGGGGGGTGTGCATGTGTGCGTTTGGCAGTAGGACGAGGCTCTCGACCTAGTTCGAGTTGGTAACACCCGGGACACACGGCGGTGAAGAACGCCGACCAAACATTTGTGCTCGAAAGTAAACGAGGCAACCTTTCCTGCCATTAACTCAGCTAATTGCTATTACTATTCTTTATTTACTTGCGGTTTACTTTTATTTTAGCGCAATTGCATATTAGATGGTTGGTAAGTACCCACATACCTACCTCGTTGGTATTTCGAGCCACTTTTTAGAACCGTTTTAAATGAACGATTATTTCATTATTGTCATCAAGGATTAATGTGCACCTTGCTTGATGTTTTTAGATTCCAATAAATTGAACTTTCAGTTATCAGTAATTATTTGTTCAATAACTAATCAAAATCAAAAAGTTTTTTATTCAATTTATGCCCTGGTAAGGCGCTTATGAACGTTAAATTGGTACATACAGTTGAATTTACCACCGATTCGAAATACACTTAAACTGAGAAGACTCCGGCAAGAAACTCAGCAAGCCATTTTTTTTTTTTTTTTTCAGTCGTGGAAGATCTTTTCGTATTACAGTTTTTTTTACAAATACACCAAATATACCATATAATTATTATGCTTATTCATACAATTGTCACTTAGCCAGGATGCAAGTGCAGAGAGAAGCTACTACAACCATATATATTCTTGTCTTCCACGTAATGAGCCACCTTATAGTAGGCTTTGTCAATTAACCTCTGCTTTATGAAATCTTTGAATTTATTATAAGACATTTTAGCTACTTCAAGTGGGATTGATATTGATTGACAACGATTCAGTAAAGATAAGATGCCTACATGATCAAAAATTAAAAGTAATAAGTACAGTGTGGCCGCCGAAAGAATGCGTTTCTGACTGTTAATATTGGGCTATGGGACTTTCACAAAATGTTCAGAATTTTCTTAGCATCATAACTTAGTGAAATAAAAGTCCCATGATAATCAGATTAGCCGTTTCCGAGATTTGAATATTAACTGGTGTCAGATACGCGTTCTCTCGGTGGCCACACTGTAACAACCATAGTTCCACAAGCCTACATAAAGGTGTAACAAAACAAAAATAACTAGCTTCTGCCCGCAGTTTTATCCGCCTCCCCGAGGGTTTTTTGTTTTTTTTTTATTAAAGGTATACTAAATATTTAATTCCAAGATAATATTGATATATGTGCGTGCCAAGTTACAGTGAAATCTGTGCAGTCGTTACGGCGTGCTTGGGTAACAAACATGTACACAAGCATTCATAATATTAGTTGTTGGCAAACGTTTACGCTTTTCAATCACCCTTTGACGACATTGTGGTTGATTCTCATCGATTTACATACCTACTTATTTGAATTACGGATTTCTTGTGCATTTTTAAGAGAGGTAGAGCATAGCGTTTATTCGCTCAAAGAGCAGCTCGACTGGGGAAGTACCTCCACCTTACAGAATACCGCAGCCAAATAACTTTATGTTGTGTAAAGTTGTGTTCCTGCGCGTGAGTAAGGTCGCCAGAGCTCATAGGGGAGGGAGGAAAGGTCGGTAACGCGTGAGCGATGCTTCGTGTGTTGCAAGCGTCCATATGGCTACGGTAACCGCTTACCATCAGGTGGGCCGTATGCTTGTTTACCGATTAAGTTGTATAAAAAAAAAAAACGTAGGTCTGTTGTAATTTTCTTAGCAAAATCCACAGCATTTCATTAGCGTATCACTACAATTTTTGTGTAGGAATAACTTCAGATTTCCTGTAAAGTAAGTGCGTTACATGTTTCAAAATTATTATTAGATAACTGCTAAGCTAACATTCCACTTCATGTCCAGTCCACCTCACGAAGTTTTCCTTCAAAGAAAGGATTGTAGGATTCGAACCTACGATATTCGTCACGGCATTCGAAGTCACTACCACCGAGATCATCATTTAAAAACATAGCATTTATTTATTGAGAGGTCTGTACAAAATTTTGCAAAGTCAGTAAATCAGCCAAATCGGTACAAAATCCTTAACTCTACCATTGTTTTCTAGGTATTCATGTTATTAAAGATAAATCAAAAGAACTAGGAATTATTTTGTGTTGGTTAGTGAATAATAAATGATTAGATTGACCCAGTTCACATTGGGTGTATTATCTATATTATGCGATCTTTTGACCCCTTCGCTTAGCTTTAACTCGCAAGTTGAATACCAACATATATAAAGAAATGATAGCGTATCTATCTATTTGCTTCTATACATTGCTATCTATAATACTAAGTACCTACTAGTATAACGGCTATATTGAAGATATTGTCTATCTAATAAATAGATAGAAGAGCCGATAACCAATGGGGAAGGAAGGTTCTCGAGTGGCGACCACGTACTGGAAAGCGCCGAGCGGGACGACGTCCCACCAGGTGGACCGACGACCTGGTCAGAGTAGCTGGGCGCCGCTGGACGCAAGCGGCCCAGAACCGTTCGAAGTGGAAATCAATGGGGGAGGCCTATGTTCAGCAGTGGACATCCATGGGCTGATATGATGATGATGATGAATAAATAGATTAAAAGATTTTGAATTCTGTAAATATTAAGTACACGTACTTAATATTTTATTGTAATGCTAAGTAACTACTTAAAATATAAAAATGCACGTCTGAGGACATCCGAGAACCACGTTCTGCTATATGGCGCTTTATATCGTTAAAAATATAGTGCAAATTCACTTGTGAAATGGGCTACGTACGGGCGTCCGTGAAACCTTGAACCGTGAGAATTGTATCTCTTGACATTTTCTCAATAGAATTTCCTGTGAAATTTAAAAGGTGGGTACGAAAAACAAAGGAAAATTATAATAAGTTCCTATACACGTCATGACGTGATATATGATGTGATAACCCTTCACCCGTTTCCCGGGCCTGAGCATTACTGATAACAAGCAACAAGATTAGTAATGTATTAAATGTACTTAAATAGTTAGAATTGTAAAGCGATTATTCTGGACCTTATTGAGAACTATTGTGAATCCTGATAGTTATTAGGGATTATTGAACATTCAGAAGGAATTCAGGACAGGGCTTGGTTCAGAATCAAACGAGTGGAAGAAAGAATGGTATGCCATTTTCTGCAGGTCAGCGTCGAGAGTTAAGCATTACCTAGCTTGACTAATTTAATGGATGAAAATCAACAGAACAAGCAAAATAATGAATCATTTAGTATCGGTCATTTGAATTTTCACCTTGTAAAATAAGTCGTTCTTAGAATTGTACATTTCCAGAATCAATCATTCTTTGCATCGACCGTTAGTAGAAATAGTCAATTATAGAATTGCAAAGTAGAAAATGTATCGTTCGTAGACTTGGCAATCAAATGTAGAGTCATAGAGAGAGAGATTTTCGTAGACATTTTTATATCGTCCAATTATTTGGTAGTTTTACCTTTAAAGGTTTCCGGGATTTGGAAAAGTGCTCTTATAATTATTTTTCCTACGCTAACTTGTATCTTTGCCGATCGCGCCGCCATATTGAATAATATCCCTATTTGCCTAGCATGCTTGCCACCATGAAAGACACAAATAGACAGTTGATATATTTATGTCTCACAACAAAAGGGGCCGATTTAATATCCCGAATTAATTGTAGACACGTGATATCTCGTGAGCATGGGGCACAAAGAGCCCCATCCAACTGCAAGTCTAGATTGAATAGCACTGCCTATAAAGATACCTATTCATGTGAACTACAGACTTCAGACCATAAGTACAGGAGTTGCAGATTTAAATTCATTCGATAAATAACTTGTTAATAAACCTGTGTGACTGGTTGGATGTTTCTTTGTTTGATCTAGCTTATAATGGGACAAAGGAACTATGAACTAGTTTATCTGGACATGTCACTTAAATCTGCTGTGGTACATTGTATTCAGTGTTAAATCTGATTCATATTGTTAATTTCTGCAAAATTCAATTCTATATTTATATATGCAGTTTAAGATACATTTTCAAATGGAATCAAATAATTTATTTAATCATAACATAGGTAGGTTATGCAAGGGGAATACAAAATAAAATTCGCACTACCTTTGCGAGGCATACATGACATGAAACTAATCCAATAACTTATATGCAATTTTTAACTATACCTAATCATTATTCGGCTCGGCTCTACTATTTCCAATACAGGAGGCTGTGAAGATGAGATAAGACGATGTGCAATTACAAGATCGGCAGTAGAAAGACTGGGAAAGATCTATAAAGACAGAAGGATAACCAAGAAAACAAAGGTTCGGCTAATGCGTTGCCTTGTCTTTCCAATCATTCTCTATGGCGCTGAAATTTGGTCCTTAAGACTGCAAGATCGCCGGAAAATCGACGCACTGGAGATGTGGTGTTGGAGACGCCTCCTGAAAATTCCGTGGACGGCCTTTCGTACCAATAACTCGATTCTCAAGGAGCTTCGAATAACAGATAGGCTTTCCTCGACTTTGCAGCTACGAATTCTCAAGTTCTTTGGTCACATCTCCAGAAACGAACAATCTATGGAGAGACTTGTTGTCCAGGGTCAGGTTGAAGGCACGATCTCGTGGCTGATCAGCCACTTGTTGGACTGATCTTATCAGGACGGTAACCCTGCTACAGTGTACTCGCAGCGCTACGAACCGTCAAAAATGGAGAAGCATTGCAAAAGCCGTAACCCTAGTCAAGGAGAACATTGACGTTGAAGACCCTCCATGTATCTATCATCTTTTGCAACCGCGACCACTCTGACAAGAGTGTCCGACTAAGAAGAAGTACTCTATACTACATCACAAACATAACATTACAATACTCAACAAAATAGTGCATCACAATCCCATATAATAACTTTAATGTTAGGTAAGTATCAGTGGCGTGCATTGGTTTTCGGACTAGGTAGGCAGAAGAAATCATGGCCATACACGCCTATATATGCCTCCTAGATAGATTATGTTTTTTGACCTGATTCGTAAAATTGTTTAGGTCAGCGTATCATTCCAAACACATTTGGTATGATTCATTAGCAAGCAAAATACATAATAACAGAATAATAGATTCGAATAACAGCACCCAGATAGCCAGGTGTTTAATAAACATAATATTCTGTGTTAAAATGTCTAAGATTTTTACCTTTGTTTTAAATCCATGAATGTTTTGGAGTTGGTCTACAGCAAGTACAAGCAACAAACGAAAACTGACTAAAGGAATAATTTATCGACACATTTTGCATCTTCACCACAAAATTTCTTCATTTCACACACAATACACTTCATAGATACACTTCGCAAAATCACAATAAGTAAATAACAACAACATTGCATACAATGCCAGCCGAACCATAAACAAACCAACACAAATAAATTGCGAAGTTATATTTGAGTTGCTCTAATGTTGGTAAAGTAGTTGTAACTGTAGTCTTTTTAATTTGGATGGGTTACTTTACTTACAACATTGAAGGTAAGGTTACTTTTGGTCCATAAATCGCGAATGTCAAATGTCAGTATGCTACGCATAGCAAAAGCGTGATTTATGCTTTCGTCGTATTATCTTAAAGAAGTGTGTGTGTGTGTGTGTATGAATATGCCGAAATCGTTTTAGTGTGCGTGAATTGCCGTGAATTTGAGAGGCGAACTCGCGAGTGCCTGCGCGGCAAAGTTTGAAATTTCGTATTGAATGTTAGGTTAGAATTTTTATTTAAAGTGATTATGTAGTTTAATTGAATCAAAATATTATTGAATTGAATCTTATGAGGTAGGCATTGCTTATTTGCCTATATGGAATGCACGCCACTGGTAAGTATGTATGGCATATTCACGAAAATCTATTTTAATTTAAATACATTAAAATATAAAAAATAATAATTATATCATAATTATATTCTTATAGGTACGCTATAAAACACCTACCAACAAGTAGTTCATGATGATTTTTTTCCCTAAAATAAGTAAAATCAAGAAAGTTTCAACGAAAAGCATACCGTACATTACGTCCTGTAGTTTGTTTGTTACGCTTCCACGGCCAAACTTCATACTAACAGGCAGATGAAGAATTTGTCAGATTAACTTTGTTTGTATATTAAATGAAGGAAATAGGTAGATTGAGACAAGTGACATGCAGACGATGAGCATGCAAATGTCATTTTTGTATCTAATCGTTCGATTTGGGAAAAATCGTTTGCGGCAAAAGTTGCAAAATTGTTGAAATTTCCTAATTCGAACGCATAAACAAAAATGTCCATTTTCGAACTGTTAAAAACGACATCACTCCAATTCGAACGCACCTATAGTGAGTGTGTGACTGATTGGATTCGAGAATACTGCATAACGTTACTCAGTTTCATACACTAAATCCTACAATCGCTTGTTTGCATACTGAATGGATATTTCGACACAACTTTCGCCCTCGCCTCGAATGCGATGAATATTGTCTGATTCTAATGTCAGTTTGGAAGGTTGCCTTTGCTGTGAAGAACTGGCAATAAATTTAGCAATTACTCATTTCAAAACAAGCTTATGGTGTGTCCATGCTTGGCGAGCACACTGCGAGCACGATTCGCGTAGCGTGGACGGGCTCGCGAACCTCGAACGAGCGCGATTGTCAGTTTTTTCACATACAAAGGGATTCGCGTCGTGCTCGTTATAGGTTCGTTCGTGTCTCGGCTCGTGCTCGATTCGCGTAGCATGGATGCACCATATTAGTTGTACTTGTACGTAGTATTTATATACTCTGAGGTTGTACGTAGTATTTATATACTCTGAGATATTAGACTTTGATAAAAATTTCTAGTTACACTGACATCAAATGTAGTAAAAAGACAAAGAAGGCTGTCAACGAATATAATCAAGCTCAAGAGTTTCTGTTTGTTTGTTTAAACGCGCAAATCTCTGGAACTACAGATTCGAACGGGTGATAGCTAGTATACAATAAAATAATATGTGGTAAGGTCAATTTATAAATGAATCAATGAATTTACTATCAAAATATAGCACCGAAAATTAACTAACGGAGATACTAATCATTCGTAAATTGCAGTATAGTACCTTAGTACCCCATTAACCGCAATGTTTTTACAATATTTTCAAACCGCAAGATAACGACGTTGGTTGTGCGAGATATCGGAAAATCAGCGTCAATACGATAAGCATTAACAGCACTCTCCTTGTGTGCTGATAAGCAACTGAACCTATTGCGCACCTTTTTAGTAATGTTGCATAAGTTACGTTAATTATAATTTTGATCAGACTAGTGCTAGGTACAATCTGAAAACTAAAAATAAGGAAAACGCCCATCATTAATCCTACAGACTGTTAATTTAATTATCAACTGCAGTCGTGGACGGATTCCACATAATATTTTTCACATTAATAGCAGTGCCTCGTTAAAATAGGTCGTGAGCGAGATCCTCGAATAATTCATTTACAGCTGTATGGCTTCGATGAAAAAGCGTTGTGCAGCGGAGCGGGGCCTCTGAACATGTAGGGCACCTAGTTCGCTCCCCGCCCCCGCCCTTGCCAGCGGCCCCTCGTGCCCCCGCCCCCAGGGGTCCCGTGCCCCGCGACCTATTTATTTCCTGCTTTACGTAAGTATGCCCCGCTGTTTGCGCCGTCCTTGGGTCGCTTCAAGTAGCTTGCAACGTGTGCAAGATACAGATCTTTATTTTATACCCCACCCGATGCTTGCTCTATTTAATTTTTATTGTATTTGAACTACCTAATAGTATTTGAATAAACTAATTGTTTCAGTGTCGCGATCACTATATACTATTTCAATGACAACTGTATTTTGAGGACACCAACTACCTAGTCGATATTTTTATGATCTAACTTTATAAATTAGCCAATAGTAACGCTAGCACCTATCAACCTTCACCAAATGACGCTCTTTAGATATTAAAATACATTTCAAAGTGAATATCGCTGATCAAATAATCGTGTTGGTGATAAACACCTCACGGCGATGAATCGAGAGCAAGGGAAAGTGAAATAGTTCGATATTGTTAAAATACCAAACGCTTGTGACGCAGCAACTTTCACTTTTACTACTTACAAATATAAGTATCGACCTAGTTACGTAACAAAGCTGAAACGATCTAGCCGACGCTGTAAATTCCTGGAAATTGGAGTTCACTATCATCATGCTTAAGCTTACGGCAAACGGGTGTTTATGAAAAACATGTAGACTACTCGTTTTTGTTGTTTCAGCGAATTGTATACACGGTAATTGAAAACCGGCTTCGAATTAGTGAATCGGTCAGAAGTTTCGGATAGCTTATTGCTGCATCATCATCAGCCTATAATGTCCCACTGATGAGCACAGGCCTCCTTTCACAAATGAGGGTGAAAGGGACTGGGCGATTCTCCACCACGCGTGCCCACTGCGGATTGGTGGAGGTAGGCTAGTGGTCAACCTACTGTTGGAATTTTTCAAGCCACCTAGGAGGCATCCAACTAGCTTAACGACTATCACAATTAAGTGATAACCGGGACCAACGGCTTTACGTGCCTTCCGAAGCACGGAAACGCTCGATTTGAAATACCACTAGGCGGTCACCCATCCAGTACCGAACACGACAGACGTAGCTTAACTTTGCCGATCGATTAAGAACGGCTAATCATGCTACACCACGAGCGCTTCATGGTCTCCACGTTATTGCTGCATGGTCTATCCAAATGTCCCTGATTTACAAGACGATATTGAATCCTCTCATCCTATTATCTTGTTAAAGTAATTTAAATCATATTGTTTTAGTGCGTAAAAAGTGCAGGAAGGATTCCGCCCATCATCCAAATTGCTTCGTTCTCTAGCACCGTTCCACTACAGACTATCAATAAGGCAGGTTGTGCGGCTTTCTGTGCCGAATGCCTCAAGCGTTGCCAATATAAAAGCTCGATTTTGCCAAATTTTGGAGCCGTTTTAGGTTGAGACTTTGGGCCTGTGGAGGCCAGGAGCCCATCGCATTTTTCGCGAAATTTCAAAGCATCTGATCGAAGCTTTTCGTGACATTAGGCCTGGCGAATACCTCGGAGGATTACCATTGCCATACAACTGCAGTGCAATGCAGTGACCTGGAACAGCTTTCGTTTTTATAAACGTCTCGCATATTTTATTTTAATTTATTTATTTTCTGTTCTCTTTTTAATTTTTCCTTTGTAGTCTATGTTTATACTGTTTATAAATATTTTCATTTCATCATTACAGTTATACGATATATAATGAAATCTAATCTAATTAGGAAATATAATAACTTCTCACTAGTATTGTAAATGTAAGTTTGGATGTTTAGATAGTTTTTACGGGCTTTGGCAAACTGATAGAATATGTTTTGGATTAACATATAACATATATTTTTGCGATATTGAAGTTGGTCACATAGTAAAAGTTGATCGTATTTATGAGTACTTTACGTGGTTTCATTTAATTTCGTATTGTCGTTTCCACCCCGTATATAAAAATAACTCTAAGGCGCCGATCCCGAAGCGAGCGGTCTAGAGTTCTGCGGTAGAGCTCTACATGCGTTTTCCTTCGTCGCTGTATCTCTCTCTGTGGTCGTTTCTTCATGGCTGAAGATCGTGATCACCGGACGTCTTTGATAGAGCGTGGGCGGCTTGCCTCCAGCGACAGCGACGATCAAAAGCACCGCATAGATAATAGCGAACGTGGACGCAGAACTCTGACCGCAGAACTCTAGATCGCTCGTCGTGGGATCGGCGCCTAAATTAAGGTAAACTTTTGAGCAATTTTTTTAACAATGCTCCTTTGTTCCAGAACTGTCCTAAACTAAATGAACAAAAATATCATAGTTGGACAGATGTTCTGTGTAGCCTGTAGCTACTGTCTGCCAGTTAGGACATTCACTTTCAGCTAATATTGTGTAAAAATAGTTTTAAAAGAGCTTTGTGAAAAGCTGAATGGACTTCTGACACACTTTCAGTGTGCTATTGAAACAAATTTTTTTGTCTAGCAGAATTATTTTTAGAAATGTCAGTGCTGTTATTGTCTTCTAAATGGTATTGTTTGTTTGTTTACACGCCTAATAAAGTCGAAGTCGAACTGGCTATTCCTTTAAACAAGTGATTTAAATGAATAGGCCCTGGAGAGAGAGTACTAGAGCAATACGTTTTTTTGAATAAATTAATTCGCTTTCCCAAGTCAAATAAGAAACTGAAAATGTTTTATTTTTGTATACCACTAAGGTGGCAAACGACTATACGGCCCGCCTGATGGTAAGCAGTTACCGTAGCCTATGGACGCTTGCAACATCTGGGGTATCACGCGCGTTGCCGACCCTGAAGAAACATCTTCACACTCTTTTTAAAGAACCCCATGCTGTACTCCATTGGAAAACCACGGCGGGGAGCTCATTCCACAGTCCGAGCGCCCGCGGAAGAAAACTCCTTTTAGCCCGCACAGTTCGAAACAATTCTGGTTTCAATGTGTGTGGATGGACTGCCCGTCGATGGCGAGAGTTGCGATGGTGGAAGGTGGGCATCAAGTCGAACAATTATTTAGAACACTCTCCGTTGTACAAGCAGTAGAACACACATAAGGAGGCTAAGTCTCTCCTCAGACTGAGGGGCTCTAAGCCGCTTGTGAGCTCGGGATCGTCAATAATTCTGGTGGCACGTCGCCGAACTTTAATTATTTTACTCAACATAAACTTTCATCGAGAAAAGCGTGCTAATGTAAACCTGCTAATTTCAGTACGTGTTCGTTGAAAATGTTGAGATTCGGTGCTTTTCGGTATTTTTTAGAACCAGCATTTCAAATGAATCTTGTTAAATCTAACATGATATTAGATAGCTCTGCGTTGCGTCTGTTTTTTTTAACCGACTTCAAAAAAAGGAGGAGGTTCATAATTCGGTTGTATGTTTTTTTTTAATGTTTTTTACCTCATATTTCCCTCATTTTCATAAAGAATTTTCCAAATCGGTTCATACCGATTTGGAAAATTCTTTTTTTTTATCTGGAAGGGTACACTTCCCGTTTGGTCCTATTGTCATCAGACAATGGGACCAAACGGGAAGTGTACCCTGATCTGATGATCAGGATTTGATTACTTCTTCGTGTACTTTGAAGACGGTTTAAGTTTTTTGTAAAACAGTCCAATTATTTACAAATAGCCTTAGCTATCTATAGGTAATGATCTCATTTGAGCTTACTACCTCTATAAACATAATCAAACCGAAATAAATGAAAACAACAAGACGAAAACTGAATAAAGTATCAAAGAGTATGTTAGAGGTAAAAGCAAAGTTAAATCGTTCTTCGTAGAAACAGGATGGCGCGATAAATAAAATAAATGCAGGTGGAAATAGGAACCAGATTGTTAAAATTTCACGACGTCTAAGAGCATCTTGAATTGAAAATCAGATGTCAGAGGGTGTTCTTGAGTCGGGAGTAGTAGCTGAGCATGTGCTGTGTGCACAGGGTTGCTATCCGTCCGGGTTTCCCCGGATTTGTCCTAGTTTAGAGGGCGACCGGGCAGCGGCCGGGCGGGGTTACATTTTTTGTCCGGGGTATTTTTTTTCATTTTACTGAGTAATTTAAAAAAAACCACTGTTAACATGTCCGGGTTCATAGTAAAAAAATCCGGGGCTTTCACGCTTCTTGTCCTGGTGCCAGATTTTAGAGATGGCAACCCTATGTGTGCACGTCTGTGTGTTTGTTACGAAGATGATAATTATATCGTTACTAGTTTTTGCCGCGGTTTCAGCTGCGCTCCCGAGGAATCCTATGTTTCCTGTCACACAATAATATAATTTTGATTTATCTTTATTCTCTCTCTAAATCTAAATTATGATCTACCCGTTAGTAGTCATCACGATTGGTTATTATTGAGGCGTCATAATACAGCTTTTCATACATTTTAGCCGAAAAGCTGTATTTCTTTTTGTGATTTATATGTTGGTCCCATGGTAAAAGTTGATCGTATTTACGAGTACTTTACGTGGTTTCATTCATTGTCGTAGCCACCCGGTATAGTATTGTAGTATTATCTCTTGGATTTTTGTGATGATGTAAAAGCAGATTTAGAGACTTTTTGTCCTGGATTCATCACAACCGTATGAGTAAAGCTTCCGCTGTCCATCGTACCCATAGGTACATTACTTTGGGCTTGTAATTGTTTGCATTGCGGTACTGTATTACAAATTCAAAATTCAAAATTCAAAATCATTTATTCAAATAGACTTATGAAGGCACTTATGAAAAGTCTGACTCTAATACTCTAATACCTGTTCGGAAGGTTGCGAAAACTTATCTACCTAGGGATTTTTATTTACAACAAATATGTACAAAATACAATCTATATATAGAAAACTTCCTCAAGCCTGCCGCTGCTTCCGATTAACGGCAAGGTTCCTAGAAGGCTGGCAGCGTTTCCTTAGTAACCTTAGGTTTCCTCTTACCTAGGGATTATATTGAAAATGCTAGACATTATATGGAATTACTAGCTCTTGGTTTCACCCGCGATTCCGGGATAAAAAGCCTTCCTAGCTAAGTAGCTTTCTATAAGTAATAAAATTCTCCAAATGCGACGTAGTTTCAGAGCGCGCGTAAACATCAGGAAAATCTCTTCAGCTTTATCATATTAGTATAAATATCAGCTTCAAATGCTCCAATAACATGAAGTGACCAAAGTCAAAGTCCATTTATTCAATTGAGGCCGCAGTAGGGCACTTATGAACGTCAAAGCTACTGAAGTCACCATCAGTTCGTAAGTCGGCCTTCAACTGAGAAGAACAGGCAAGAAACTCAGCAAGGTTACATTTTTAAAAATATCTAAAAATATTTGAGAGAGGTTGAGCATTGCGTTTATTCGCTCAAAGAGCAGCTGAGAGAGGTAGAGCATAGCGTTTATTCGCTCAAAGAGCAGCTCGACTGTGGAAGTACCTCCACCTTACAGAATACCGCAGCCAAATAACTTTATGTTGTGTAAAGTTGTGTTCCTGCGCGTGAGTAAGGTCGCCAGAGCTCATAGGGGAGGGGGGAAAGATCGGTAACGCGTGAGCGATGCTTCTTGTGTTGCAAGCGTCCATATGGCTACGGTAACCGCTTACCATCATGTGGGCCGTAAGCTAGTTTACCGACTAAGTTGTACAAAAAGAAAAAAAATTTTTGGAAAATCTGACTGAATTTCAATGCCTATTCCTAATTTTAGTCTTGCGAAACAATAAGAAAAGTATATAGTCGTAGAGCAGGTAGTTTGTGATCCATGGACAGTGGTAGTCTCATGTTGCATTGTTCGGAACAAAGATATTAGCAAAGACAGTGATCTCCAATTGGTTTCTACACAATGGTAGTCACTAGGTAAGTAGAATGTCTCATGAAAATTTGTTTTCCCAAAGCATATTACGACCACGTATCGAGCATAACAACTTGGCTATTGATAATGTTTCATCTGCTTAGTAATATAAGCTACTTGTAAGTATAGCATAGATTTTATTGATGATAAAACTGAGGACACCCAGTTACTAATATAACTTAAGATTTAATTTCGCTTGCAACGCTTAGAATTTTTGTGAGTAAATTATACTTAAATAAATAAATAAATATCCTGGGACATTCCTCACACACGGTCATCTGAACCCAAACTAAGCAGAACTTGTACTATGGAAACCAGATAACTGATATAATACATATACTACTTTTTGTTTGTATATACATACTTAATATACATAATTACACTCAGACTCAGGACATGCAGACATGTTCATGCACACAAATGCATGTCCTGTGCTGGAATTGAACCCACGACCTGCAGCGCAATAGCTAGAATCTTTAACAGAGTCTTAGCCAACTGGCCAACGTATTATGAAGGTGGTAGAGCCATATTTAGGCCTAAACTGTATTTGCAATAAACACTTTAAACTTTACTCTTTCTGCAAGGTAAATAGATTTTCTCGAAACAGAGAGGTCCATTTGACAATTACCTACATTGAAATTGCGATTCATTCGCATAAACCAGTTTTTTTATTACGATAAAATTGTCCACTAATAAGTAATGTTTTATGTAAATTACAATTGTTTTTAATTAGCCTTCTATCACTTACTTTACTATTTCAATTAAATGAACTGTTTTATCTGACTCCATTGAATTATAATGTTTATGGAAGCATATTGACGCAAGTTTAGATACAGATTAGATTTACCATAGACAAAATATGATTTTCAGTAGGCTTACTCTACTTGTGGTTACGACGTTTCGTCCCTGAGTTTCTTCGGCAGGCAAAGGGTGCGAAAGGCGCGGTGGTATAGTGGAGGGGGAGGGGTTCACAGTCTCGCATACGTATAGTGTATAGAGCACAATGCGGCATCGCTCTGCGTCGACGTCGTACAGTGCGCCAGCGTACTAGCCACCGCAGCCGTCATAAAAATACATAACATGGTACCCATCACTGGCATTACTCCACCGACCGAAGTGCGAGACGTAGCATCCTGTTTCCCGCCAGGTGAGTCCCGCTGTGCGTTCATTACTTCATCTTTTATATTTATGTTTTATTTTCTGTTGCGATTTAATATCAATTTGTCGCTGGCGATTTCCGAGGAGCAATTTATCGCGTTCTTATCAAACGCCTCGTGTTATACCGTCTCTGTTACATCGTAATGTAATATTTAAATTTATTCTTAATCGTTATTTTCCAAATTAGCTACGTAAATCGAAATGTTACCTCAGTTAAACACATTAAGGATTTCTTTTTTGTTCGGTTATGTGTATTCGGTATTTGGTTAAACTACTTTACTCTTATTGGAATCTTTTATTTATTATTGTGTCATCACCATGTGTGACGTTGTTCGTTAGTTGAGTTGCGCGCCCAGCGGATGGGTGCATACTACGATTACAAAGTGGAATATATTCGCAGATTGATCATGTACATATAGCATGGTAGCTTATATTCTAGCACGGTCTTATCATCTTGTTCTGTATATCGTTACATCCTTATCAATGTTTGTTAACCGACGCGATGTGGCGTGTTCGAAGCATTTTTACTAGCTAGCAACATGCATTCGTTAAAACGTTTCATATTATTAACTCTTTGTCAAGTTTACCGTTACTGTGGCGTGTGTGAAGATTATAAATAATGTTAACCGACCAATTAAAATGTGTCGTGTTATTCAACCGTCGCAGAACAAAGAAAACGAACTGATACTCTTATTTATAATACATAATAATCTTGTTAATTAATCTGATCATTATCATTTTGTAACGGTAGGTGTTTTAATTTTAAAAATAATAGTCTTTGATCTAAATATTGAAGTACTTATAGATGACGATCTAACGATAAGTAGCTAGATGTATACAAGATCAATAGAATCCGAACCTACTGTATCTATTTGTAGTCCTTGAAGAATAATATTTACTTACGTGAATTGAGGCGAAGTAATTAACATTCCTTCAGATAATTGACTGAAATTACAATAAATTGGTTGGCATTGTTTCAATTAACAACAAGTTATAATGGCAGAGATGGGAATGGTTACTTATTTCACGTCTGGATCTCTGGGTTATTTTATATGGGGAATATTAAAAAATATTTACGTCACACATTGGAGCAATAGTATGTACTTGTTGTTAAATTATATTATAATCACGAATGAGTACTAAGTTAACGTTAACTTTAAAGGAATCACTTATTTTTGGTAACAATCTGTAATAATTTGGGGTTTAACTATTTTTTACTTGACAGAATTTTCTAAATTAACTAAGAAACTTTTTTCGAATAGTTACAATGTTATCCATGTGGCTCATTAAAAACTTAGGAATTGCCAACTCGCCGACAATTTCCATGTGTCCAAACCATCGAATCAGGAAATTTCTAAATTTTCTTCTATGCTTTTTGATCATTGTATTTTATATGAAATAAAAAACTGGGCTGATATGACACATTTTATCGATTTCTACTTTTTGTTCTTTAGTAGTATGTGGTTATTATTTTGTTTACACCCAATTTAGCTTCGATTACCGGATATAATTATATATCTTAAATAATCATTGTACCACCACTAAGAGTTTGTCCTTGGAGGTCTTTAAGAATATCAACTCTATCAATTACAATAACTTCAATTTACATTTTCAAAGCTATGTTTGATTTAACATGGTTTATTATATTTTTGTTTCTCTGTTCAGACTGTTTCTTATTCTCATGCAACATTATTATTGGGTCCACACACAGACCGCAGTCTACACACTGTATTGATATAATATTAAGTATTGAATACAAACAGTAAATTGTTGTATTTTCTACATGAGTTTGTTCATGAGTAGATTAGGTAACTGTCACTGCAAAATAAAGCTCTTCTGGTATTGTGATCGAAGTGACACCTTTATAGGTAATCAAAACAGCTTTACGTTAGCAAAATAAAAATTTATCATTCAATCCATGACTTTGATATTCTACAAAATCATCAAATCTCGACATTTACTTATTGCCCAATGTTCCAAGTTGCATTAAAATATTCTCCATCTAGCTATTTGAACACTCGAGAGCTCACGGAACTTCATCAAAGAGGTCGATTTCGGCAACTCGACTCTCCATCTCTACTTGATCTCCCCCGCACCCGCTAATGTGGGCTTGTCACCCGTAAGGAGAAGGAACTACCAGTTCGGCAGGGCTCCGCATAAACTGGTCGACTCACAAACTGTGACTGCGAGTTGCGTTAGCGGCTGCGCAGTAACGGTGCCCTAGTTATTTCGGGTGCTGTCCTAGATTCGAACGAGGTCGAAACGCTGTTTTCATCATCAGCAGTGAGTTTTATTCGATGGGGCCGCGTTGGGCTGTCCGACCTCGTACATACTGAGTTGGATATTTAGTTCTCCGCTCACTATATCGTGTCTAGATTCGGAACGATTCACTTTCATAAACAGTCAACGGTTTTTTTTTTGGAATTGTATTTGGGTTTTCAGATGTTTACTTGGGGGAGTATCGAACATAGAGTTGCGTGCGATATGGGGCGGACGGATTTCTACAAGGTTGTGAAAAAAGTTATAGATAGGAAGGGATATGGTAACGCCCCCAAAGTAACAACCCCTAATCGCTGGGCTCAAAATTACAACTGAAGTTTCGTCACTAACGAATTCTTTGTGTTAATTGTTTCGCTCTCCCAGTATATTGATGAATGGGAGTTTTTTGTTCTGAATATAGTATTTGACAATATTATGATTTGTCGGAGTAAATGTTGACGTAACAATTGGAGTAGGTAGGTACCTACCTCAGAAGCTCAGAGTAAAGAAGAGTCCGTGCTAGCCACGAAGTTCGCGCAGCGTGGTTTCAACGGAGAAGGGGAGGTGCTATGCTATTGGGCCTAAAGTAAGCCAAGGCCGGCTTGGTGGGGATAACGCTTACACGTGTGACCTAGATAGAAGCCGACCGCCAGCGGAAACTGACGATGAATCCCGAACAGCCACACGCTTGCTGATCGATACCGAACGATTGCTTGCTTGTAATAGGTAGGTACCTATTATCTTGAAGTCGTTTCGTTCTAACTTGCTTTTTCGTCTCGTTCCGTTCTATGCTGACCGAACGTTACACTCGGAGTGCGCTCACGCCGATTCGAAGCGATCATTCTTTGTTACTCCACGTGGGGAACAGCACGTGTCAATAGAGAGGGAGGGGGAGGGGTTCACTGACCTGACTTTACGTCCGGCTTCTCGCTCTCGCTATCCACTGCACGGCAGTTGAAGAATGTTCACTCTATCACTAACTGTCTAATGGTCAAATTAGGAAAGCTTGTAGCGTTTTCCCTTCTAAAATAATTTCAAACGAATCGTCGCATCGGTAGCGAATGTGCGGGGTTTCGGTCGTTGCGCGGTTGCGTCGCACGAAACGGAGTGCATCGATCGCGATTACATCACCACTTGCGTTCTTTCTATGCGCGCGCAACACGCCCCGCGCCCCCTCTCCGCGCCCCGCGCCGCTCCCCCCTCGCGCCAATCGCCACTACGCCATGGTTCTCCGCTACGCTGAGCGCGCCATCATTCGCACTTTGGCCGTCGACTGCTTCGGACGTTCTCTCTAGTTCAATAGTACCTTAGTGCAACTTCAAGTTTAGTTCAACATTTTTCTAAGTTACTTTTCGCGTGCGGTTTGAAGCAAGATAGGGATCCGAAGTGAACTCAATAGATTAGAGAAGTGTTTTAAACATTAAATTATTTTAGTTTCGGTAAAATTTGTGAAACGACTTACTTTTCCAACTTCCGCATTGTGGTTAAGCGAGAATTTATATTTTTTTCTAATTCAATAAAAATAAGTCGTTCATGAGCTGAGCAGTCCGCGGTTGGTCGTGCGTTCTTGTAGCACAATTAGTCACATTTTTCCTTTTGTCTCGTCATGTGACTCACGCGTCAACCGCAACACTTGACTACCGCGCCGCGCTAAATCAACCATCAAGTTCATATTTTTATTACAGTTCGAAATCAAGAAGTTCAAAGAAGACAGAAGAATCCTCGGAAGAAAATGTTGTTATGTCAGTCGTGTCGGGGGGAGTAATTGACTTTGACTTTATCACGTATCAGTCAGTCTTTTTCTCTCTCCTATATGGTCGGCATTAATTCGTCGGCGTCGGCTGTCCGCGTGGCTCGCCATCACCCGCACCCAGCATGCCTATGTCTGCAGTGACGTCGGGGATTACGCAAGCTGTAATTTGATTCGGCTGCGAAATCTCTGAATTTTCTGCTAAAGACAGGGCCGCGTTTGGAACTGCTACAAATACTACATGTTTTAATGGTGTGCTCGTGTGAGCATGATATCTTACTTAGCCTAAAATATATGTGTCGTAATCGTTTGGTTTGAGTCATTGTGTCGACTGTCCACATGACGAAATCGTCATAATCGTTGCCTCGGCGCGGCAACTCGCGTCGGGAATTGGGCAATCCGCGAGCGAGAGCGGATGTCCCACCCCGCGAGCCTCGCTCCTCCCCCGTCACTCGAAATTTAAACTCTTGCGCCGACCGAAGACGCGCGAACTCAACCGACTGATTACGAATTTCAAACTCGTTAATTTGCTTTTTGATTCCAGCTATTTACCGCACGCCGAGCGTCTTCAATGTATTAAAGTTTTTGTGGCAATTGCGATTGTTGTTTTGTGCAAATTATTTATGCTGATTTATGTATCCTGCAATGCGATTTACTATTATGAATTGTGTGTTGTATTGAATTTGTATAGATTTTATTAAAAATATTAGGTTTGCACTCCGTTATTTTGTGGTTTTTCCCGATGTCCCGCTCTATCATTTGTCTGAATAAGTAAATACTATGGAACATAAAGACAGACACATGGACTTTAGGGAGATGGTTAATGTGTAGGTGGCACCCCACGGCCCGCCCCGCCTGGCTCGCCCAATAGCGAGCCGCATCCTTGTTCTCGATGACCTTCGAGCCTTCCACGAAATTCCAGTTAATAAAATAAAAAAAAAGTAGTTTGGCTCAGCGAATGAATAATGCTCTACCTTAGAAGGTCAATTTTAAATTCCATACGGGGAAATAGTGCTTTACATTAGCGAATTGGACATCACATATTATATTTTATCGAAGTTATTGTTAGATTAGAAATGGATCTATTGACTCCATAAAATAAATTAAAGCCAAATAAAATTATTAGGAGTAATAACGTTATTTCAAAGAAACATTCATCCAAGAATTTGTATAGGATTTCCTTTTGTAGACCACTATTACAGTGTGAGTAAAAATGCAATGTAATTCTTTGCTATTTAGGCTTTTGGTAAAAGACAACACAACTATCAGAAATCCTCCTCAAAATTACAATTTAAGGTAGTAGAAAATATGGAATGGTTTTTGGTAGAGTCCTAGCCTAAATTACAATATAATGTAATTGAGTACCTAATCATATTTTTTTTTGTCTCGATGAACTATTAAACCGACATATCTGTTAATATTGTAAATAGATGTATATAATTATTTATTTATGAATAGTCCTAAATTAAAAGGTTGTTTTTAGATTTCGGAAGTAGAATTCGTTGGCAGAAAGATATTTTATTATTATATATTATATTATATTATTATTATATTATTATATAGCTCGTGAACTTAAATAATTGGCTGTAATAGTTTGCTAATTTATTTTGTTCAGACTTTTATGGTGCTTTAGATATTTTACAGCTTATTCTGAATTTCAATTTTATTTGTCAATTTTGGGGAAACAAATTCATAGGAAAATATATAATATTCGTAGATTATAAATTCAAAAAACAGAAAAAAATACATGGCGTGAGGCCATATATACAGTATACACCATAGTAAGCCGATCGGTTGTCATTCCACATTGAGACGTTGACAGTGACAATAAGGCTAAGTATCACTTGTGCCTGTTTGAGCCAGTACTGATTATACTCACGCATACGTAGGAAATTATCAGCTTCACTTTCTTATAAGGTGACACTCTGTCTTGATTTATTTATAAGTCTATGATTAGATAAATAAATAGCCATGTTTTTTTTTTCAAATCGTTTTTAAAAGTTGCCTTTATTTATTTAGACATATTTAATGTCTCTACATTTTGGGGGATACACGAAATATATAGTTTGTTACCTTTCGCATTTTTTGTTTTTAGCTTTGTTGGGATTAAAACTTCCTTACAGTAATTGACGGGCCAGTTGGCGCAGTTGGTTAAGATTCTGATAAAATATTCCACCTATCGCGCCGCAGGTCGTGGGTTCGATTCCGGCACAGGACATGCATTTTTGTGCATGAACATGTCTGTATGTCCTGAGTCTGGGTGTTATTATGTATATTAAGTATGTATTTACAGACAAAAAATAGTATATGTATTGTTTCAGTTATCTGGTTAACATAGTACAAGCTCTGCTTAGTTTGGAATCAGTAGACCGTGTGTGAGGAATGTCCCAGGATATTTATTTTATTTATTTATTAATTCTCAGTTTCTCCGTAAGCTCAGCAGTATTGATTCTTACACTATAATTTGATACTCAAACTGATTACAAACACTTGTTAAGTGCACTTCATGCAAGAGAAAACTACCTTTATAATGCATGTAGGACCTTTTATAATATTAATAATATAATAATATTGCATTATTTTAGACGTAACATCTTGTAACATTGTAATAGGTCTATCTTGGTCCCCGACTCTCGCGTTTTCGACCATGACGTCGAATTAGACATTTGACGAAAAACATGGCGGACTCCTATCAAAACTCTTGTTTTGAAAAGAGTAATTCCTGTATTTATTACCGGTTCTTCTCAGCAAACGCAACCTTCCGAACCGGTATTAGAGTCAGACTGCGTAGGTCTATTTGAAATAAATTATTTTGAATTTCTAAGCTATCCGCCATGTTTATCGGCAAATATTGAAATGGGACATTGAAGTCGTATAAGCAAGAATCGGGCCCTTGGTCTTCGGTAGGTATATATAAGAATAACATTCTAATTTTGTAAATATGGACAAGACAAGGCATAAAGAGTTCTTTGTATGAATTCCCAGACTTACGCGATAAGTGCTTGAAGTACACAATTGACTCTCTTAGTAGGTACCCATAAGCACAGAGCTGATACGCAAGTCTGTCAAGTGTAAGGTATATCAAGGAGGTACTTCAAATGTCTGGGAGAATACTCAAGGACAAGTTGCAATTTATTAAGATCAGCCCAAAGCCTTTGACTACATTGACCATGATCTTTTGACTTAGGTTTTAATGTAATTGTTGACTAGAGATAGAAAGAGCTCTTTAAAATTGAGGACGATACTAGGTCTATTTCTGTTTTTAGTAGGATGTATAAATTTACCATCTGCTGTAAATGCTCTCTCATAGTACAGGCACTTAATATTACCGTGGTATGGGAGTATGATAAATCTACCATGGTACCACAGAGTTTACAGTTTCATAAATTTCTTTTCTAGAGTTTGTACACCAAACTCATGAAAAGAAAAGCTTTAAAAAGTTACTAGCTTTTCCATACTCCATACTGTCGGTCAAATATAGGTCTCCAGGTCTCCACTCTCCTTTAGTAAGGATCTGCAAGAAATATAATGAACTTAGTGCTAAATGTCCAGACAAGGGGGCCTACCACAAGCTCTTAAAACAAGGTTAAAATAACCTTATTTGTGTTTTGTCTTGTTTTGACGTTGGATGTCAAAAAGGGACAAAAGACAAATAAGGTTATTTTACCTTGTTTTAAGAGCTTGTGGTAGGCCCCCTGGATATTTTTTGCAACTCTATATCTGTTTTTAAAAAGACAATGTTGAAACCATCTTGTGAGGTACCTATAGTAGAATAATTTTCTTCATTTTGATCTCATTGAGTATTTTTTTTTATAAAATTCAAATTCAATTCAAAATTCAAAATCATTTATTCAAATAGACCTTCGCAGGCACTTATGAAAAGTCTGACTCTAATACTCTAATACCGGTTCGGAAGGTAGCATTTGCTGAGAAGAGCCGGCAATAAACTCAGCAATTACTCTTTTCAAAACAAGCTTAGATTCATTACATAATATTTACATTCTAATCGCACTGAAAACAATTGCGTGCCCCGGGGCGGCGGCAAAATTACAAAGAAGACTGAATAAATATTTATTTAATTAATAAAAAAATATATTACTTATTTAATAATATTTTTAGTTGTATTTATTTTATGTTAGTTAGTAATAGTAAGTAAGATAGTTTATTTTTGTAATGTGATTAGATTATGTTTACGATTTTCATTGCTGTCAACACTTATAATTGTTATGTTTACGAGAAATATTACCCATTCTATGTTACTTTATTAACACATGTAACCGTAATGTTAGTGTTGCAAATATATAAATAAATACTAGTCGGTTTAGACTTTCACTATTGGAGGAGATCCTCCAAAAACTCCAAAACTCCAAAAACTCCAAGAAAACCAAAAACTCCATCTGGAGTTGGAACGGTTTATCAAAATGAGTGAAAAATAGGTGTATCCGCGTCAGGATGTTATAGATACATAAAATGATTGAGATGACATCATAAATTATGTAAAAATCGTACATAAATACATAGTTTAATTCATCGTTTAGCTTTTTGTCTATGGACAGTACCTAATGGCGTTTTTATTATCAAAATTCAATAGAAAAAATCAATCGGAAAAACCGACCAATCTTTTTTCGTTTTGATGAGGTGCAGTTTTCACGATAATTTCTAGTAGGCAGTACTCTCCTATTTATGGAATAACTACGTCATCACAAGAAAAATAAAACACGTACCGATCTGCAATATAAAATATAATTTTCACAATGGAAAATTCCTTCTATTATTTTCCAATATCGTATTCTTATGATATGTTCTTACCAATTATACATATATTATGTAAATAAAATTTAATTAGCTCAATGATATATTATATCTCGTTAAACCAATTAAATTATAAACCGCGCAAGTATATGAGTGGATGTGATAATATCGACGTCATAGATAACAAAATAGTTGTTTGTGGAGTACTATGAATATCATACATACATACATACATACATACATACATACATACTAGCCTTCCTATAAATTATACATTTGGTACTTACCTTTGTCGATAAGGACTTCCGATAATGCATCGAGTGCAGCTAAATTTTAATAATAGAGAAAATTATCATAGATAAGAAATATTATTTCAACGACGTGCCATCAGAATTGTCGACGATCCCGAGCTCACAAGCGGTTTAGAGCCCCTCAGTCTGAGGAGAGACTTTGCTTCCTTATGTGTGTTCTACCGCTTGTACAACGGACGGTGTTCTGAAGAATTGTTTAAGATGATGCCCACGGCTACTTTCTACCATCGCAACTCTCGCCATCGACGGGGAGTCCATCCTCACATTATTGAAACCTGAATTGTTTCGTACTGTGCGGGCTCAAAGGAGCTTCCTTCCGCGGACACTCAGACTGTGGAATGAGCTCCCCGCCGTGGTTTTCCCAATGGAGTACAGCATGGGGTTCTTCAAAAGGGGTGTGAAGAGATTTCTGCAGGGTCGGCAAAGCGCGCGTGATACCCCTGGTGTTGCAAGCTTCCGTAGGCTACGGTAACCGCTTACCATCAGGCGGGCCGTATGCTTGTTTGCCACCTAAGTGGTATAAAAAAAATCTATCACAAAAACAATCTATACTAATATTATAAAGAGGTTGTAGTAAATTTGGAGTACGGGGTAATCTCCGAAACTACGCAGAGGCGATTATGCAAATTGTTTCACTAATAGGAAGCTAGCTATATTGTGCCTTAGCGTGGATGGATATCCAGCAGATAAGTGTAGCTAGGATTGAATGTTAGCTGACACATAGAATCGCTTCATTAGAGCTATAAAGTGAAAATGAAGCGATCCTATTGGTAAACTAAACTGCATTCCTAATTACACATATTTTGGATAATATCCACTCTTAAGGTCATCGCCCACTATGTCAGCACCGCTCCATCGCAGCAACGGGCCGGCACCGCCTCAACTCAATGCAACCACTAGCTGCCAGCGCGCCGCCTTGCGTGTTGGCAGCTCGCAGGCGGCGCGGCGCCATTGAAATTTGGTGGCGCGGCTTTGGCAAGATATCGCGTGCTGGCGTCACGCAGCAAGCGAGTGGACCGCTCGCTGGAAGCGTTTGGTCAGCAGGACTAGTGGCTTGTAGCGGCAAGCGCGCTTGCCGCGAGGTGTCCGCTGTTTTATCTAGTCATTGTAAAATTTACTTTAACGCATACGATTTAAAGGCCTCACTTGCATGGCAAGGTAAATGCCGAGGCTTAGCCGTGCTGTTACAGTGAGCGGTCTCCTTTAGGCTACCGCGGTGAACAGCTAGTGGTAAATAAAACAGTGTTATTACTGAATAACAATAAAACAGGTACACAATTGTATTATTTAACTACTTAGTCCTTAATTTAACCTGTATGAAAGCCGCTGTGTTTTTGATGCAAATAAATATTGTGTATTGAATTGATTTGTATAGACTCATCGCATCTGGTATCTATTATGGTAAACAGATAACTTATAACACATTATATGTAGGCCTTGGTCCCGAACCGCATCTGCGACATGCGTCACCATTATTTAACCCTAACATCGACTGACCAGTCGAAAGAAGTGTCTCATAGGTAACTTATAAGAGACGTATAGAAATACATGTTGCGAATACATTGGAAGTTTCATCACCTTTCCCTCCTGACAAACTCTTCTACAATCGCCTTTCCTTTACCGCGCTCTGGCTAAAGTCCAACTGTTTCAGAACTGTCAGCCAAGTTATGACATGTTAATCAAGATGGACACAAAACTCGGGTGTAGCCAGCTATAATGGAACCGCCGATGCGCAAAAATTAATAACAGCCCACCGCACGTTAGATGCATAAAGAAAAACTTTCTATTTGTTTAATTTCGTGAATGGCGTGTTTGAATATCGAATTAATTTTAATAAAGTACAGTCTACAATAGGTTTTAAGGTAATTTCAAGAGATTTGTTTGCAAATATTACATAATTCCTCCAGTCATGTTTGTCTAAAAATCTCGAAACAAATGACCACGTACCTATGTAAAATTATGCGTCGAGTTATAACTCTACCAATAATAAATATATGTTAGACTTATAATAGTGCATTATGATACATGTGTGCAAAGTTGGTTAAGGCACATAGGCGAACGCGATAAGTGAGCCGAGAGTGTAATAATCAATGCACACGCGTGTCATACTACGTTTTTCAACACACCTGCGAGGAAATAAACAGACTTGTATTTTATTAACTAGATTTTTTGATAATACCTAATCAACCCACAATGAGAACGTTAACAAATATGGCGCGCAATTTTATTTTGACAGCGGTGAGCTGTCAAACTATTTTACCCGTTCAAATTAAGAATGTTTGGTCTACACACATATCACTTGCAGTGAGGTACAAACTTATCATAATCGGGATTATAACTATCATAAAACTGTGCGGTAATGTAAAGTAAAAAGCACTAGTGCGTAATAAGCTGCAAAAAACGGGGCATTAAATGTCACTTAACGAGCGAGTGTCTTGAAAAAAATATAATGTTACTAGTACGCAGAATTCATACAAAAAATCCTGTATATAATCATTTATATTCTGCGTTATCCTGTACCCTATATCCTGTACAATATATTTCTCAATAAAATTCCTTCATTAAATAAACTATTCGCATTTCGAAATATCACATATAGTTTTGGAATTTAAAAAAAACATGATAAAATTTATAATTGTAAATAGAAAATGTTTTGATACGTAGAGCAAAATCTTTTCCGTGTGATGGTAATTAAAATCGTGAAAGAAAATTTGAACCTACTCTTGGATAAAAATATTTTAAATTCAAATGTTTATAAGTCATCTACCAATCATTTAAATCTAATAACGCCTTCCTTCACAGTTTCCTTGACAACATTTCACCATTTTTTAATCGTATTTTTGTTATTTGACTGATATATCGTTTCATTTGGTTGTTCAAGTTTAATCCAATAAATTTATTTACAACAAATATGTACAAATTACAATAATTTGATCATAGAAAATTGATAATAATTTGATCCATCGATGTGTATTTTATTAATATGTGATCATTATGATTACAATACTAAAATAATATATTTAGTCCGTATTTTAAATTATCAAAAAATATATGACACGTATTCTTAATTTCTTTCATGTATTTCTTTTTTGAAGCGCTCGTGGTGTAGCATGATCGGCAAAGTTAAGCTACGTATATCGTGGTCGGTACCTGGATGGGTGACCGCCTAGTGGTATTTCAAATCGAGCGTTTCCGTGCTTCGGAAGGCACGTAAAGCCGTTGGTCCCGGGCTAGTTGGATGCCTCCTAGGCAGCTCGAAAAATTCCAACAGTAGGTTGAACACTAGCCTACCTCCACCGATCCGCAGTGGGCACGCGTGGTGGAGTATCTGCCCTGTCCCTTTCACCCTCATTTGTGAAAGGAGGCCTGTGCTCATCAGTGGGACATTATAGGCTGTTGATGATGATATCTTTTGTTATTAAACAATATATACGAAGATATCGTGCGTTGAAGTTCCGCGTGACGTCACGTTAGAGTACACTTTTACTCAAAAGGGACGTCACGAGCCCACGCCCGAACTTTGACTCGCCTTATAATTTTTTTATGATTTAGTAAAGTAAAAAATACGTGGTCAATATTTTTTGATAAATCTAACTGACGAACTACTTAATTTTCTTGTTTACCTAGGAATTATCCCTAGTTATGAATATTATGAGAATTGGTAGCAATAATAAAATCCAGATGTAGATAATTATATCCCTACCTACGGTTATTTTTTACTATCTTCTGAGGGTTGTTTTTGCGAATGGGTACAACTTAATCATATATTTACTATTGTGGGCTCCAGATGCGAATATCAATATCCCGTTTACCGTAACGTTACGTAGGTTCGCTTGAAATTATTCATGTAATTTTCCTTATGCGTAAACAACTACATTACCTAACGTGGGTATACCCTGGGATAGGATCCGGGACTATCACAAACATTTTGAATCGGCATTTAGAGAATTAGTGAAAATATCTTTCATATTATGTAAAAAAAAAACAAAAATCGCCTTTTTCCCTATGACTGTTTTGTCATCTTACCACTGGCACGTAATGCACTTAAACAAAAATCAATAAATTAAATAAGCTGAATTGAAAACGAGAACTAGAATTATAATGGCACCTGGAGCCGAACATTTCATTCAAATGCGTCCTTGTCAAAATCAGAAACATTGTACCTTTGTTATGTAACTTCTGTTTGTTTACCTAAATAGTTCTTAATATGGGTTCTTTTTATACGTATATATTGTCTTTAAAAGAGTCCTTAATTTACTGAGTCGAATTACAGCAAAATACTTATTTCCATAATACAAACTATGAGTGTGTGTAAGCAATGAGAGATCACCACGGAGGAAAGAAAGAAGTTGATGAATTGCGTTAGCAATATTGCTTAGCTTCCTTTTTAGGGGGCTAGGTCTCTAGAAATGTCAAATTGTTTGCGAGCTTTTCATCGCGGTTTTTTTTTATACTACTTAGGTAGCAAACAAGCATACGGGCCGCCTGATGGTAAGCGGTTACCGCAGCCTACGGACGCTTGCATCACCAGGGGTGTTACTCGCGCGTTGCCGACCCCATGCTGTACTCCATTGGGAAAACCACGGCGGGGAGCTCATTCCACAATCTGAGCGTCCGCGGAAGGAGTTTCACTGATTATTCATGATTGTTATAAACATTGTGACATTCCTGATTAATTATGGCAGACATACCTGCAAATCGCTACCAAACACTGTTTTAGGAGAGTTTTGTCTATCGGAAACGTATGTCCCCTTTTTTCAGCTCAAAACGGGACTGCGCACACTCAGGCGCTAACAAATAGGTAGTTAGTGTAACTTTTTCAACGACAGCGGATAGGAACTTACTCGCTGGTGGCGCCAACTGGTGGCCAGTGTAACAATAGCCCTCATTAATTAGGTAATTAGTATTTTTCTATTATACCTATAGAGGTTACTTTTAATTTCCTTACATAGGTACGTTCCAAATGTGGCAAATAACGTGACATCATTTGCTGAAAAATTAAAAAAACTGTAACACAATTTTTACTACCAATAACCTAAACAGAGTGACTTGCGAACTAAAAATCACCAGTAACAAAACTAGTTTTGGTTCTTTACTAAATTATTTGATGAAATCTAAAAGATATAAGATTAAAAGTAACTAAAGTTAGTTTCCAGACAACAACTAAGGTACACTTTGTCACCGTAATTTTTTCAGTGTTGGTGTAAAAATCAGAATAATGTAACATTAATTTAATATATTATATTTATCATGCGGCATATTCCCAATAAGCACTGAAACTTAAAATATGAGTGAGATTGAACGAACGTCACTTTTAGATTTTTCATTTATTTTCTATTTCTTAGCTAGTTATGTCAGCGATTTGATTTATGTCGGAAAATGCTGTTTCCGTCGAATAAGTGGCAGTTACATCGATTGGCTGTCTTTTACCAGGCGGATGCGTTTTTAGGGTTCCGTAGCCAAATGGCAAAAAACGGAACCCTTATAGATTCGTCATGTCTGTCCGTCTGTCTGTCTGTCCATCCGTATGTCACAGCCATTTTTTCCGATACTATAAGAACTATAATGTTCAAACGTGGTAAGTAGATGTATTCTGTGAACCGCATTAAGATTTTCACACAAAAATAGAAAAAAAAAAACAATAAATTTAAAATACAATAATAAAATACATAGAAATGAAACTCTTTTTTTTTTAATAAAACTTATAATTTTGGGGCGTCTATGGATAGGTCTTCAAAAATGATATTGAGGTATCTAATATCATTTTTTTCTAAACTGAATAGTTTGCGCGAGAGACACTTCCAAAGTGGTAAAATGTGTGTCCCCCCCTGTAACTTCTAAAATAAGAGAATGATAAATCTATAAAAAATATATGATGTACATTACGATGCAAACTTCCACCGAAAATTGGTTTGAACGAGATCTAGTAAGTAGTTATTTTTTAATACGTCATAAATTGAAATTCATATCAAATACTCAGGTCTATACTACCATTTGCTTATATACCTACAGGTTTGTACGGAACCCTCGGTGCGCGAGTCTGACTTGCACTTGGCCGGCTTTTTAAATAAATCTGTTTCATCCACGGCAGTAGAGTGACTGCGAATGAAGTTTATCGACTTCAACGTACCGTGAAACTAAAACGAAATTGCATTGGATTTCATTTGACAACCAATTAGATTTGCAGCTTGAATACAACCTATTTTTTTCTAATGTACCATATTTATGATAAGGTTTTTTACGCGGCGGCCTGAATATGTGAGCGTTAATGTCTGTATGTTTGTCTGTTTCTTTGCTGAACTGATGGATGATAGAAGTGCACGCTTTTGTTAGAATCCTTCATCTCGGTTGATATAGATGGTAATTTTGAGAAGATGCAGTTATATGCACACGTTTAAATTTTTTTTTATTTTTTTATTCTAGTTACGGCTTAATTCAATTCAATTTTAGTTTCGATGCATGTTTATGAGTATACATGTTATTATTATTTATATAAAAAAATCGACTGCACGTGTGTATGTCACTGAACTTCTCCTAAACAGCTGGACCGATTTGAATGTTTTTTTTTTGTATGCGATTGGGTGGCGCCCTGGATGGTTTAGTTAGATTCACAAATCAGCCCGGCAGATGGCACTGCAAGGTAGGGTAGGGTAGGGTAGGATAGCACCACAGGGTAGAGTAGCACCACGCGAACGAAGTCGCGCCGGGCAGCTAGTATTATATAAAATGTTTAAATACTTTTAAAGCCTCTAGTGGTAGGTACATTATATATGATTATATTTAATAGGATATGTACCTAGTAGGCTGCAGTACTGTTATATTGCAATATTCATTTATGTATAATTTTGTTGGTATATTTATGTTTATATAATTTTGTAACGGTCAATAAAATACATTAAATAATAATTTGATAATTGTTTCTTTTTTGCTACCGTGTTGTTTTGATTTTTATGACATTTTTTTTTCTTTTTATAACATAGAATAGAACACAGCTCTAAACATAAACCCCCTTATTCATAATCGCTTTTTAACTAAAACAGTGTAATAGTGTGCCCCGTCTCACTCTTTCGATCACCAAAATGTCACCTGTCAGATAAAGACTTCGGAATTTTAGCTAATCAACGTTTGATAACTTCATTATGAATAAGGGGGAAAATATTTAACATAAGTCTAGTTCTCATGAGACAAGAAGGCCTTCCACTAAATAATTTAGATGATGTTACAGCTCTAGGCCCTATTGCTATGACACTTATGATTAACGAATAAGAAACGTAGTTATTAGACGATTTCAGCTAAATATTAAGTAAATAGGAAACAAATGTTTACCACAATCACAAATATATTATTGAAGTGAAACAAATTTGCATTGAATTGTAATTTCCGTCGGATAATGTATTTATCAGCATCATAATGGCCACAAGGTAAATAATTATATTCTTGTAATTATTGTCTTTTTTTTTTACAATACTTTTATTTACATCAAATATGTACAAAATACAATATATATATAGAAAATTTCCTCAAGACTGCCGCTGCTTCCGATTAACGTTTTTTTTTTTTTTTTATACAACTTAGTCGGTAAACAAGCATACGGCCCACCTGATGGTAAGCGGTTACCGTAGCCATATGGACGCTTGCAACACACGAAGCATCGCTCACGCGTTACCGACCTTTCCCCCCTCCCCTATGAGCTCTGGCGACCTTACTCACGCGCAGGAACACAACTTTACACAACATAAAGTTATTTGGCTGCGGTATTCTGTAAGGGGCCTCCACCTTACTTCCCCAGTCGAGCTGCTCTTTGAGCGAATAAACGCTATTTCTACCTCTCTTAAACTTAGGTTCCAGAAGGCTGGCAGCGTTTCCTCTTTGGATAGCCGCCCGCTGGTCTCCGGAGGTCTCGATCAATTTTGATGACAAGGTGCGAGCAAAACGGTGAGCTTCGGACCCCCACGGTCCCAAGGTCTCGACCGCAAACGGCTTAAAAATATTATTGGGTCAAATCGATGCGTATTTTTTTAATTTTGAATTTTCCGCACTGTTCGCAGCTGCCCCTGCAGCTTTACAAGTCGTTTACTATATTTCATGGGAGATAAATTGTGAATTAGACTGTATTTATGCATATTTAGTTTTGCCTACGCATTTTACCATTGCCGTTGGAATAGCAAAATAAAAACATGTATGGAACTTTCCCGAATGACGTCACGTCATCATTGATTCATTGGGTTTCTCAATACTGAATATTTTTAATATAAAACGGATAGCGGTTTTATCTCCGTATTATATTTTATTTATTTAGGTCACTTACAGCTTACATTTATTATATAAATAGAGATCACGTACGCAGTACACGAACACGTAGGGATGCAAAGTAGCTTATGGCTCTCGAGAATAGCGTAGCTTTCCTTATAGGCTTACCCCCTTATTCATAATAAAGTTATCAAACGTTGATTAGCTAAAATTCTGAAGTCTTTATCTGACACGTGACATTTGGCGATCGAAAGAGTGAGACAGTATAGTTAAAAAACGATTATGAATAAGGGGGTTAGTGTGCTTACCCCCTTCGGCGATATCATCACTGACCATGATGAGATTGTGGCCAAACATAGGCCTATACATATTGGAAAAAAAAGCTTCCTATTAGTGAAAGAATTTTCAGAATTGGATCAGTAATTCCAGAGATTAGCGCGTTCAAACATAAAACAAAGTGATTCAGCTTTATTTTATTAGTATAACGCGTTCCATTAAAGAAATGTTTTGAAAATTGGGCTGAAGACTATGCCAGGCACCTAACAAAATTCTTCGAACTCGTTTGTGAAAGTATAAATATTTTTTACAATTTTCATTTGCTATAAGATTGTGGGTGAGCAATATTTATAACTATTCCGAATGTAAAATTAATAGCCTTTGCTAAAATATATCGCTGTATGTGACAGATGGGACGGAGTAGCACCATAAAGGTAAAAGCACACTTATCAGAGCCGAGCGCGTCGAAGTCAAGGAGAGCTCGCACACATATCCGCACCGAAAGAATCGACCGCGCCGAAGAAATCATTTCTATTTCCTTTACGCCTGTTACAATATTTATAAACAACTCGCGTGTTGCTACGCAACTGATAGAATGCGATTCGATGCGAGCGCATCGGTCGACCGCATAAGCCGCGCCGAATCTGATGACGTCATCCGAATTCCTCTAGGATTTCTGGGGTTCTTCCAGATTCGGACGATTCGACGCGGGCAAGTGTGCGAGCTTTCATAAGATTTCATATACAGAATTCTAAAATTCATTTCGTTCGATGCGTTCGGCGTGTTCTGCTCGGATAAGTGTGCGTTCACCTTTAGGGTACCTTTTTACCAAGCCTTGCAATATTTGATATTCTTGCAATGTTTTATTTCGCAGACAGCTATATTTTATTCAATGTTTCATTTCAAATTCTTTTCATGGTCTATATTTGACGTTGTATGTACAGGTTGGATAAAATGGCGACAGGTAACAGGAACAACATGTGATCCACGGATGCCTTTAAAGCTGAAGGGGAAAATCTATAAGTCCGTGATAAGACCTGTCCTAATGTATGGTTCGGAATGCTGGGCAGTAAAGAGGACGGATGAAAGACGATTGCATGCAGCTGACATGAGGATGTTGAGATGGATGTGTGGAGTGACAAGAATGGATAAGATAAGAAATGAGTACATAAGGGGAAGCTTGAAAGTAGCGCCAGTGACTGAAAAGTTGAGAGGGAACCGTTTATCATGGTATGGACATGTTATGAGGAGAAATGAAAGCCACGTCACTAAAAAAGTTATGAATATGAAAGTGGATGGATATACGGGAAGAGGAAGGCCGAAAAAGAGATGGATGGATTGTGTGAAAGATGATATGGGTAAGAAAGGAGTGGATACTAGTATGACGGATAGAAGAGACGAATGGAAGAAGCGTACATATTGCGCCGACCCCAATTGATTGGGAACAGGGCAGGCAGATGATGATGATGATTTGACGTTGTATGTACAATTAATTATTCAGTGGGCATTTAACCGAAATATCTTTAGGATTTAAATAATAGGACTTACCTCTTCTCCTTATTGCATTTGAGGAATAACTTAGGTATTTGTTTCGGTCCACATAGAGTGCCAGCCAGCCCTCCCTTATACTTTGCCCCCCCCCCTAAATACAGTCCACTTAGACGCTTTTACCTTTTGTGTCGAATAATAAACTTATGAAACGGTCATTTCGAGACCATTAAGGTCTCGAAATGACCGTTTCATAAGTTTATTATTTAATTTATTTCCATGAAGAAAATTTTATTTGAAATACGTTGTTTTTCAAATCTGACTTTCTTCACATTTCAAAATATTTCAACCGAGGTATCTCATCATATCAGCCTAGGGATGTCCACTGCTGAACATAGGCTTCCCCCAGTGGCGCCCAGCGACCCTGACCAGGTCGTCGGTCCACCTGGTGGAAGGTCGTCCCCTCGGAGCTTTTTTTTTTTTTTTTTTTTTTATACCACTTAGTTAGCAAACAAGCATACGGCCCGCCTGATGGTAAGCGGTTACAGTAGCCTATGGACGCTTGCAACACCAGGGGTATCACGCGCGCGTTGCCGACCCTTTCCAGTACGTGGTCGCTACTCGAGAACCTTTCTTCCCCATCGGTTATCGGCTCTTCGAGCGATGTGGCCTGCCCATTACCACTTCAGCTTACTAACCCTACGAGCTATGTCCGTCGTTTTCGTTCTCCTATGAATGTCCTCATTTCGGACCCTGTCACGTAGAGAAATGCCGAGTATAGTTCGTTCCATAGCTCGCTGAGTGCCTCTGACCTTATTAATGCGGCCAGCAGGTACAAACTAAAATTAAGGAGTATTAACTACTCAACTTCCCCGAGCACCGCCGTGAAAGTTGAAGGAAAAGCTCCTTTGGATGTCCCAGTCGTCCAGAAGTCTAAGACCCTATTAAATTATCCACAAACGTCGTAAATAATTGATGTAGACTACTATATTTACTTACGAATATTTGCACAACTACATGGCAAGCTATTAAGTAGGTAGTCAGCTGTACTGTACCTGTAACTGGGTGGACTATTTGAGATGACTTCTTTTTATATTATAAGTTAGTTAATCTTATGAACAACTCTTACTACTATAGGATCAACTTTAAAATCGTGAAAAATTTAATTAAATTTGAATTTTTATTCGCTATCAGTTAGTTTCTAATCAGAAAGAAATGCGATCACTTAGGAAATTAATACTGCGGAGACAGCTTCCTGCAGTCAGCGCCGTTGTACACACGGCTACAGATCAAGCTATACATTACCAGTATAAGCTGATCTCACACTGTATAGTATTTCCGTACAATGGCAGGTCAGCTTAAACTAGAAATATATAGCTCGCTCGCTCGAGAAATTATTAAATCTAAGCAACGAGGTCCTCATGCAAAACATATTTTCCTTTATTTTTTTAATATCATGGAAATTAGTGGCTATGCGTAAGAACCAATGCTTCCATGTAATGGTAGGTACAATGCGTTGATCTAATAATATGGTTGACTTGTTTAAGTTCACTTGCGCGAAGATCTATAGTTTGATGGAGGCATTAGCACAATGATGTTCACTCCGGTTGAGAGCTAGCTCGCCGACTTGTCCGGGTAAGGGTACTAAGGCCAAATTTTGGGCCGGTACTTTCATGTCACTTCAAAAAAAAAAAAAAAAATGTTTACTTTTTAAGCTTTCGCGAACTAAATTCATTGTAATATTAGTTTATCGGGTCTATTAATTAAATTAAATTTTGATAATAATCTGTGCGCGAATAGACCCGATAAACTAATATTACAATGATGTTCATTTTGCTTGAAAACTATTCCACTAATTTCCGATGTCGATATGGATTCCTTGTCATTTGTAATCGACAAAAAACGAGAAATTGCCATTCAATGTATGTACCTACGATACAACTTAACAGTCATAAGTGCCTTACTAGGGCCTAAACTTAATAAATAACTTTTTTAATTTGGATTAATTATAGTCGTTCAAACAGAATTATCACCTAGTGTAATTTATTGTGGTCGCTAATGACCTTAGATGTTAAAATGCGACCTAAAATAAATAAATAAAAAAAAAGTATAATAATTTAATTTGATATTAACTTTTTTTACTAAAAGTATTATTTTTGTTAATGAGCGTGTGAAAGAGCAAAGCACTAGAATGTGAATGACGAGTTGACGACTCCTGGCTTGAAAGAACAAGAACAGCTTACGATTTTTTTTTCTTTTAATTATCTTTACTTTTATTTTTCTTTACATATAATACTTAATGGCGTGTTTATACCTATGAGAAACTTCATGGCTGAACCCACGTATTGCTTGCAACGTAGAATATCACATGAAGTAATTGATACGGCGATCGTCTGCTTTAATATTTCTTTGTTGTATTTTGTGGCGAGGAACAGAATCCTCTCTAAGCCAATTAAATTTAACTACGCAGAAAAAAATCTTAGTACTTAGAAATATAAGCTGGTTGTCTGTTATTCGTTAGAAAATTATATTATATTTGCAGTTTTCAAATTCAAATTCAAATACAAAAAGCATTTTTTCAATTTAGGCCCTGATAAGGCACTTATGAACGCTAACAAATGACTCTACATGGCATTATATATGGCTTTTGTATGCTTGAACAAGCAAACATACAGACGGACGAAATTTTTAAAAGCAGCTGTTTTGCTCTGTATTAGTATATAATAATACCATGTATATATAGATATTTAGAAGATTAAATTATTTGAAACATTGAATGATGTGACGAAGATTCGAATCCTAAAACAGAAGAAGAACTAAGAGAGGTAGAGCATAGCGTTTATTCGCTCAAAGAGCAGCTCGACTGGGGAAGTACCTCCACCTTACAGAATACCGCAGCCAAATAACTTTATGTTGTCTAAAGTTGTGTTCCTGTGCGTGAGTAAGGTCGCCAGAGCTCATTGGGGAGGGGGGAAAGGTCGGTAACGCGTGAGCGATGCTTCGTGTGTTGCAAGCGTCCATATGGCTACGGTAACCGCTTACCATCAGGCGGGCCGTATGTTTGTATACCGAATTAGTCGTATAAAAAAAAAAAAAAACTATCGCCAAGAAGTCAAGTACTTCTAGCCAGTCCTCTTCTGGGTTATGTCTTATGTGTGCTTACACCATAGACTTAGGATTTTGCTACGCTAAGCAGGCGTCCATAGCATGGAAAAGAAATATAACAATCCTTATGACACTTTGCGAGAGAGAAAGAGATTATATTTTTTTCAAGTATCAACCCTAATCAAACCGGGTGCTTATGTACCTACGATGTCGTATTTTACTGAAAATAATTACGATCGTGTAAATAAAACTAGAAATGTATATGTTATAGACATTGTCACTTGTTCTGTGAGCAAATGTGGTGTGAATAACCCAAAAATTATACGTTTCACAGGTAAATACGTATTTTTTCTATATTTTATCACAATATTATCATAATCAAAAATCATTTTTTACAACAGTTACTCATCATTATCATTTTTTACACTATTTATCTTTACTCAAAAGTTATGAATATGAAAGTGGATGGATATACGGGAAGAGGAAGACCGAAAAAGAGATGGATGGATTGTGTGAAAGATGATATGGGTAAGAAAGGAGTGGATACTAGTATGACGGATAGAAGAGATGAATGGAAGAAGCGTACATATTGCGCCGACCCCAATTGATTGGGAACAGGGCAGGCAGATTATGATGATGATGATCTTTACTCAAGGTTACTTTTTATTTTTCCCATACAATTTCCTAAAATTCATTTTCGTCTCGTCTTATCTTATAGCTGGCTATACATACAAATTCTTTGGCTTACACACCCTATTCATAGTAAACAAAAAGGAGACTGTAGCGACTTACCGAGTGTCTACATTATCATGTATTGTATGTATGTATGTATGTATGTATGCGGGGATTGAATCCGCTAGCACCAACAAGGTGCGTTTGCGTTTGCGCTTGCGTATTTGGGTGCGCTTGGTGAGCTCCGGTACCATTCTGGACAAATGGTAGTGAGCGATCACGGTGCGACTCACATTCAGGGGATACTCTGGCAACAGGACCTACCGCAGATGGTCCCAGGAATAGTGTGCCGTCTTTTATACCTAACGGTGGGCAAGGTGGCCACTATATAAAATCTCAGTAGTTAGACAAGGGTCTGTCTACTTTGTCAGCTTCCGACATAGAATAAAAAGCAAATAGTTTTAACACTTAGCTAGACAATACTGACCTTTGTAAGGTAATCGTCATCATCAATCATCATCAACAAATTATACGTGTTCCTGCATAACCCTCCTAAACACCAAAGGTTAGTTTTAGCGAGTACCCACGACCAATCAAATATAGACTATAATATAAACACTTTATATAGGTACTTAGAATATCCGGTGTAAAGTGCTCAGCTCTGTGAGCTGTCAAGCACATCGCACTAACAATGCGGTGACCCTAACAATGTAGACACTGCATACAGAGACTGTACATGTTTCGAAATCTCGCAGAGCCTACAGGACATTTATATCAAAAGGCTTTCGTGCAATTTTCGAAGCGCAAATATTGAATATTCACATTCCTTATTATGCTTACTTGTATGGAAAAATAAGTTAAAATAATAAAACAAACATACGGCCTGCCTGATGGGAAGCGGTTACCGTAGCCTCTAGACACTTGCAACACTAGGAAATCGCGCGTTGCTGACTCTACAAAAATTTCTTCACACCATTTCTGAAGAAACCCATACTGTACTCTTTTGGGAAAACAACGGCGGGGTGGGTTCTCATTACACAGCCAGTACCCGACCAATTGTTCATGATTGATTAACAATAGAGTAATATTTCACCATAAAGTTCACCATTAGAAATCGATAATTCATCATCATCACTAACGCTACATAATATTAAATGAAGTCGCTTTCCGCGTCTGTCTGTATATCCGCTAACTGCTCCTAAACCACGCAACGGATTTTGATGCCATCAAGGAGGATAGAATTGTGCGCTTTCATTGCTAACGCTCTGATTAAACTTAATTTACACGATATATCAAAATGGTGAACTACGGAATTGTGTATCTTCTATGACCCAGTCTCGTCCCATTCAAGCGGCCCGAACTGCCATGATGAGCAATCCGGCCGTCCCTAAGTTGTAACTCGTAAAAGTCCGTCCCCTCACTCCCCGGTAAAGCTCTGAGCCTAGGTTTATGCCCCGCCTGGGACGCCCTCACGCGTAGTGAGCTAAATTTACTAACTCCGGTTGAGCTTGATCGATGCATCCCACAATTTTCAAAAGCTCAACGTAAGAAAAACCTAGTGAGAAAGAAATCCTTGAAAGTACCAATTGATTCTTCCACCAACACCATCGCATCGTGAATACAAGTATAATATAAGTCAATAGTAGATACCTATATAATTTAGCGTTCTTACTCTCCCTTCCCGTGTACTACATTTAGCCTACGGGAATAGACTATTAAATAGTGTATGGACCTGGCGAGCCATAGAATATGAACCCTAAATTGTCAGAGCCGTAACATTCTGTGCTAATGGATTGTCCCAGCATTAAATAAAGTTAGATAGGTGCTGATTCTGTTGTTTACAAATAAACTAATTTAGTCTTACGATGTCCCTTTCTAACAAAGAACATAAGAAATGGATGTAAGAAATTTAGTCCTGTCAAATTAGTCCAATGCCTGTTTTCAATATAAATGTCGCCATCTATCGCGGTTACGTCTAAATACCCGCAAATTAAGACGGCAAAGACTGATTTGACAGTTTTAAATATGTTCTATCCTTTTTCAATAATGTTTGTAAGAAAGAGATGTGACGTGACTAAAATTAGTTTCGTGCGATTTACAACAGAATCGGCACCAATAACAAATTATAAAACTACCGATATTTTTTAACCTATTCTAAAACTTTGCAACTGAAGCGATGTTTCTTAAACGCAAGATAGGGAGGGGAACCTCGATTAAAAATGTGTAATGAACGCTAACAGGTGCGTTTCATTGGCTCGACATTAGATTTTACACACACTTCGCTTCTGTCAGGTGTTCCACAACTTCTTGCCCAACAACTTGCTTCCGGCATCTGTGTTTCCTGACGCTTACAATCCCTAGATTGTAAGCGTCAGGAAACACAGATGCCGGAAGAAACCTATTCACTCTGGCCTTGAAAGTTCCTAAACTTTCAAGGCCAGAGTGAATAGGTTTCTTCTGGGTAAGCGTATTTCATCTACGGCTTCGTCATCGCCCCTTATGGTAAAGTTTAGGAACTTTCAAGGCCAGAGTGAATAGGTTTCTTCTGGGTAAGCGTATTTCATCTACGGCTTCGTCATCGCCCCTTATGGGTTGAGGCTCTACCGCGTAATTTTGGTGGTAATCGTAACGAACACGGGTCAGTGGCCAAACGCAAGCCAATTTAATTTGAAAAAAAAAAAAACCTCTTACTACTTCTTTCTTCATCTCTTCAGGAGGTTCTCAATTCTATTGTTTGTTACCTCAGAACTCCGTCATTTATGAACCGATTTGGAAAATTCTTTTTGTGTTTGGAAGGGTACACTTCCCGTTTGGTCCCATTGTCATCCGGACAGGATTTGATTAGATTTTAGTGTCCTTTGAAGTCGGTTTAAGTTTTTTGTAAAACATATTTTTTCATAGCTAGTTTAGGTACTCATCATCTGCCAGCCCTGTTAGTAATAATTACAAATTCAAAATATTTGCATCATTATTGAGTAAACTACAAATTGTCTATAAACTTATGATGAATGTCGTTTTCCTGGCAACACTGGGATGCTCAGTACTCATTTGCAACTTTACAAGATTCGAGTGTTTTGGACTCGTGGAAATCTCATTTAGATACGTGTATTATTTAATCTTGTCCTTTAATAAACTGAGGGGTCTTCCTGAAACTTTGCGGATTACTCGTCTACTTATACCGTTTTCTGGTTTGTATGAAATACGTAGAATAATGATGATGACGATTTAAATAATGAAAAAAAGATGAAAATAAAACACCATTGTTTTTGTGTGGTGTTACTGAAAACTGAAACAGTAAATGTATCATAACTAATTCAAAGCCATTTATTTAATTTAGGCCCTAGTAGGGCAATTATGAAAGTGAAAGCTACTGAAGTTACCACCATATACAGGGTGGAGACTTCCCCTTCCCCATAGTAAAAGTTATTCAGCATGACTAATCCAACATAGGTTTCGAAAATATGCCATCTCGAAATCTCCACCCTGTATACATATAATTTTTTTTTTTCCATTATCGAGTTCTATCAAGCTGCAGTTATCAAAATCAATGAAACATCAAATACTTCAAAGAAATCAACTTCAACTTCTATTTTAAAGAATAAGAAGGGTGGTACATTATAATATTTTCCATCTTTAAACTCATAACTTCAACGTTCTTCAAAGTAACAAAACTGCCAACACAAGCCATCAAAAAGAATTTAGAAAAGTCGTTGGACCTTAGGCAATTCTCGAAAAAATTGGCGAATTCCGCTATTTTTAGAAACCGGTCGAACAAGTCCGTCCCTGTCTGGAGCCGAATATCGTGTTAGAGGTGAAACGTGTAGGAACGAGACGAACAGACGACTCTAATAAGGAAAAATAGGATGGATGATGGCTAAATTCTTTCGTGGTATGTCTGTGCCCAACTCCCGCGCCCGCACATGTCTAACTGTTATACAAATTGACGAAACCTTGCGCCCGTAAGTTTTTGAAGGAGGTTTCTGTTAGCGCGTCGTTGGGCAATTTATAGATTTCACTAAGTGTTGTCGCAACAATATTTTTCACTCGGTATTTTCTTTTGCATCGTGCTTAATACCTTTATTAACGTAGTTTTAAACTGCTGGACCTTTGATTAAGGATACATCCAGATTGAGCGCCGAAGCTGTGCACGCGTCGAAAAGAATAGCCCCTAACAAAAATAAATAATATTGCAAAATAATGTTTAATATTTAAATTTCTCCCGATTTTAATTGGAATATTTCAACAACTGCTATCATTATGAACGTCACTATGACAAGCAGAATGACGCAGAGGGAGCGTAAAACGTAGCTGTTACGCGCAGCAGCCTATAAAAGTTGGCCTGTTTTATATATTCGTGTAGTATGACGACGTTCTTTCTAGGTATATTTATTTCTATGTGTTGGACCTATTTTGTGAATGCTTACTTGAATCACAGACATGAATATGGACTTGAATTATTGAATTATTTTTCTTCGTTTCATGGCTCTATCAGTTACCTACCTGTGTGATCATGTCTCCCTCGTGCACTCCTCTCTTTATTATCAATATAAAAGGAAAAGGACTAATGTCTTGATTTAATGATTTACTCATTGGAAAATATAATATCATCAATGCAAAGATTAGAAAAATGGTTATAGAGAAATAACCTTTCAGGGGTTCTTATAGCTTAGGGGTGAAAAATGAAAGGGCAAGTAGGTACTGTATTTATTTGTGGACACAGTATTATCACAGGTAGTATTTAATAGTCGCAGTGTTTGAAAGCAAAGCTGAATACTTAGTTACCGTTATCCGTAAATTAATTTATCAATTCTAGGTAGGTACTTCGGAAGGAATCCCTAATATGAAAATACATTTATTATGAAAGTGTAATGTAATTAATATAGCCATTGAGCTAGTATAACTACGTAAAGAGAAGCTATTATAAGCAAATGTTATGTCCCATTTTTAACCGACTTCAAAAGAAGGATGTTTTTTACCTCATTATTCCGTCATTTATTAACCGATTTGGAAAATTCTTTTTTTGTTTGGAAGGGTACGCTTCCCGTTTGGTCCCATTTTCATCACATCAGGATTTGATTACTTCTTAGTGTACTTTGAAGTCGGTTTAAGATTTTTGTAAAACAGTTCAATTATTTTAGGGTCAACTAAAGTTCTCTTTAGCGCTGAAACAATAAATTAGTAAATGTCATCTAATTATTGTTTCATTCATCGTTTTATACTATGGTTTTACACAAAGAAGTGTGGCCGGTTGGCCTCGTTTGAAAGGAACATAGTTTTTTTTTTTTTTTGTTTTTTTTTATACCACTTGGGTGGCATACAAGCATACGGCCCGCTTGGTAAGCGGTTACCGTAGCCTTTGGACGCTTGCAACACCAGGGGTTTCACGCGCGCGTTGCCGACCCTGCAGAAATCTCTTCACACCCCTTTTGAAGAACCCCATGCTGTACTCCATTAGGAAAACCACGGCGGGGAGCTCATTCCACAGTCTGAGTGTCCGCGGAAGGAAGCTCCTTTGAGCCCGCACAGTACGAAACAATTCAGGTTTCAATATGTGAGGATGGACTCCCCGTCGATGGCGAGAGTTGCGATAGTAGAAAGTAGTTGTGATGTGTGGCGTCTTTTCTATAGGTAGTAATAATAGGTCTCTCAATTAATATAGCCCGAAATCAAGCAACTATGTAATAGTCAAACCAGTCAGTCGAAACTGTTGAAATGCGTTAAACTCCCGTTCATTCTAGTTATCAACTAGTTATGTTCGAACAAAAACCTTTGACACTTGTTACCATGGTAACGGCCCCGACCGACCCGAACATTCTAAACCATGCTCTTTGGCAATGCCAAAAAAGGTCCGCTCACCGCCAACACTGACTTTCACTCATAGTCAACAGTTAAAAAATGTACCTACCTTTCTAGTAAGGCACAGACTAAAAAAATATGTCTACACAAATGCGTTTCTGTTTACGAGCAACTTTAATTTTTAACTAACCGCGTAACTTTTGGTGGTAATCGTAAAGAACACCATTAATGAATTTCATCCAATCAGGGCCCACGAATGGTCATCGTCGATTCGTAACGCGTGCGCGTCATTGGTTGAAATAATTAATGGTGTTCGTTACGATTACCAACAAAGTTTCGCGGTAGAGCCCCCGATATCTGTTATCCATGGGATAAATGTGACAATTTGACAGATTCTCTCTACAAACTATGTCACATAGCTATCGTAGTATAATAATAGCTCGGCACACCGTTATATTTGTTACGTTGGTTAAAATTGGCTTAGTAGACAAAGTGTAATAAAAGTACGTCCGAAATTTAAAAAAATCTTCTTTCTTATGTCGTTTCTTAATTCCTGTAATGTAACGTCGCTGTTTCTAGAGTGGTTTACAGTATCATATTCGATAACTCACTCAACAGAAGGTTGTAACTAATATTGCAAAATTAAATCGATGCGAGATTGATGGAAGCCATCAGCTTGGTAGGTAAGCTCGCGCGTGCTGCTGGGCACAGCCTGAGGTTTGTTGGCGATGAGGGGGGTACGGAAAAGCATTTGTGGATACCTAGATATTTCGCCTCTGATTTTATTAACTTATCTACATTAAAAGTAAGCGTTAATCTCAACGGCTATTGTGTCGCAAGTCGCTGACGGTTTTCTAATGACGTGACGTGAGATAGGAGCCCGCCATGGGCCATGCTCACGTATAACGGTGATTTAGGCAAGCTTCACGGTTTAATGTAGGTAAGTACGTTACATGTAAGGCTATAAAACAAGCTTTCGCCCGCAGTTTTAGTCGCATTCCACATGTAAATTCTATACTGATATTAGTATGTCTTTGGCCAGGGGTGCAAAGACTAATAAGGTCGGCGATCTACCACAAAATATTTACGCACTATATCTATTCACTGATATTTCTTTAAAAATCAGATATTAATCTTCAGATCAACAGAACAGAACGGACAGTGTTCTGAAGAATTGTTTAAGATGATGCCCACGGCTACCTTCTACCATCGCGCCATCGACGGGGAGTCCACCCTCACATATTGAAACCAGAATTGTTTCAAACTGTGCGGTCTCAAAGGAGCTTCCTTCCACGGACGCTCAGATTATGGAATGAGCTCCCCGCCATTATTTTCCCAATGGAGTACAGCATTGGGTTCTTCAAAAAGGGTGTGAAGAGATTTCTGCAGTGTCGGCAACGCGCGAGTAACACCCCTGGTGATGCAAGCGTATATAGGCTGCGGGAACCGCTTACCATCAGGCGGGCCGTATGCTTGTTTGATAATTAAGTAGTATAAAAAAAAAGATCCATGAGTCCCAATACCTCATTTTGGATAGAAGTCATGTCCATATTGAAAATGTTTGATATCGAAATTTATTTATTTATTTATTTATTGTAGGAAGACCAACAGCTGTACAATAATAAACATAAAAAATATGAATAGTTATTAGGAAGCCAATAACAGGTCTTCACGGATGTATGCCAGTATAAGATCTATATCTGTGACCATTCACGTAACACACATTATAGAAATATTAATAACATATTATTAACACATTAGCACAAACTTAACACCAAAAAAATATAAATAATAACTACTGAAACACAATTCACATGCACTGCATTATTTGAAAAAGTCATTGCTTAGTATTCGCCTCGCCGATATCACGCTTGTGCAGAAAAGGTCTAACTGTTGAAAAAAATAAATGTTCGACGTTTTCCAGAAATTTGATGTATATTTTACTTTACGGAAATTCCCGCGGTCGACTTTTTGAGTGCTGCCCTAAGCGATACTAAATTAAGTAAATGATATAGATCATAGAGTTGCGCGGTCAACCAAGCTTCCAGACCAGAGTACCTGATGTATCTCTTCACCTTTATGACACTAGAACCTAATGGTCCATGCTTGGAGAACCGAGCACGAGCCGAGCCATGAACGAGCACACTTCGATCACGATTCGCGTAGCGTGGACGGACTTGCGAGCCTCGAACGAGCGCGATTGTCAGTTTTTTCACGTACAAAGGGATTCGCATCGTGCTCGTTGTAGGTTCGTTCGTGGCTCGGCTCGTGCTCGATTCGCGTAGCATGGACGCACCATAAGATTATTGATGATAAAGTTCTAGCGCCGATCCCACAGAGATATTTCTAGAGTTCTGCGTTCAGAGTTCTGCGTATATCAGTATTGTTTGTACGTAGTATTTATATACTCTGAGGTATTGTGCAAACAGCAAGCAGTCTGGAGTTCTAGAGTTCTGCAATATTCGCTCGTTGTAGGCTCGTTGAAGGCTCGACGCTTGAAATCGCGAGCAACGAACGAATCCTGTTCGTTCGAGGCTCGGCTCGTGCTCGCTTCGCGTAGCATGGATGCACCATAATATTAGTAGGGAAGTAGATGTAGATTGTTGAAAGAATTTCGTAAACGTTTCGGAATTGATTATATAACTTACTACAAATGTACACATCGTCCCTTATTATAGGTATATATTTTACAGGGTGTATATATTTCAAGGTATTAATGGATGTTTTATAATTTGTGTTCTTTATTTTGATTTTATGGTATTTACATTATTTTTTAATTCGAATCTTCGAATATAATTAACTACTAGATACTTACTAATTTAATATTAGATACTAATTTTAATATTTTATTTTATATTTTTCACGTACTTTTGTATTATAAAACTAAAACAGATGTAATCTATACCAACTCAAAATTATATATTATAATAATGGATAAAATTAAATTCACCTGATGAAACTAAAACAGATGTACAATTAATACAACTGTGTACGCACAGAATAAATAAATTATATCAGAATTATATATGATTTCCAATGTACGGAAAATATTGTTGTGTAAGGAAAATAACTCCCGTAAGATATTGAAATACAAAATTATTTTTTTTCCTTTGAAAATTATTTGCCATTTTGAGGATTATAGATTCTGTCGGCTAGGAATGTCAGTGTCAGCCGGGTATTGAATTTATTACAAATTTAAGTGAAACTAGTTGGATGCCTCCTAGGCGGCTTGAAAAATTCCAACAGTAGGTTGACCACTAGCCTACCTCCACAGATCCGCAGTGGGCACGCGTGGTGGAGTATCTGCCCATTCCCTTTCACCCTGATTTGTGAAAGGAGGCCTGTGCTCAGCAGTGGGACATTATAGGCTGATGATGATGATGATGAAGTGAAACGAAAATAATATAACTGCCAACTATTTCACACTTTAACCGTTTAGGCCGTTGAAACCTAAGATATCTATGCAAACTGAAACAATTTACCACTAGGTAGAGGTAGGCAATATTATCGCTCGAGTTGGGAAACGCGATGGCGACGCCTGCGCAGCTCCGCCGAAATTCACCGGAGTCATCGCACTAGAGTGCCCCACTTACAACGATATTTCGATAGAATACCGCTTCCGCACACTAAACATTTTAATTTGCCCAATTTATGCCGTTTTATTTGTGCTAAATATATTTCTGCCCAATTTTACCGTAAATATTTTTTTACTTTATCTTCAGTTTCGGATACAGTAACTTTCACTAACTTTTCTGTTCCACATACGCGAACTATCTCTTTCTCTCAATAAGCAACAGTCGCAACGCTTTCTAAATTTTTGGGAGTCCATCAATCATTAGGGACAGTCTACATCGCGACTTTCTTGCTCGCTTCGCACTACCTCAGAAATCATAGGAAATATATAATGAGGCATTGATGCTAGATAACGTTGTAACTCAATATCCACAATTCACATAGCTCCTTCTTCTGCGAAAAACGTCTGCGCGAGTGCGTCTAAAGCAAAATAACATATCCTAGAATTGAAATTTACCCAAGTAAATAATATTAAATGAAAAAATATTTTTATATGGGTATTTTCATTATAAACGCAAGGGTTCAGTCCGAGCAAAAACATAATGCAATGAAAATTCCTCTATAGAAAAAAAAATCACAAAGCTACCTCTAATATTAATTAAATTTCGTTTTTATTCGTTCATGGTGAATCTAATTTAAGACAAAAATTCAACAAGACAATTAAATAATATCACTAACATAATATGACTTAGGGCTAATACCAACGATTTTTAAAAATATTCTATACTTTACGAGCTGTTTGGATTAGAAGCGCTAAGAACAAAGCGAAGACAAAAATGAACTACATTTTTGTTCCGCGATACACGCTATCGCCGTCTCATTGCCACGCGAATATTAGGCATAAGTTTGGTTCATATGCCAGTCGCATAGACATATAAAAAAATCAAGACGGAGTGTCACCTTATAAGAAAGTGAAGCCGAAAATTTCCTGCGTGTGCATGAGTAAAATCAGCTGAGCCTTATTGTCACTGTCAACGTCTCAATACGGAATGACAACCGATCGGCTTCCTATGGTGTATATGTGTGTGTGTGAGGCCATGTATTTACAGAAACGCCGGCTTCCTATTACTTGCGTCACTTAAGAACACAGACCGTTCTGTCTTTCATTTTTTCTTGGTCTGAGGCCAGTCGCTATCTTTTCTAGCTTTATGCGCGCGCTTATGATTTATTTAAGTATGTACCCCCTTACTCATAAAGGGCTATTTAACTAATATACTGATTAAATGGTCACGTAAATAATGTCACATTATTTGACAATGACAATAGAGTGACGTTATATACGTGACCCTTTAAACAGTATATTAGTTAAATAAAGTTTTATGAGTAAGGGGGAATTTCTGTAATAATATTTGAAATTGTATGATTATATTTCTTACCATAAAGAGATTACGAATAGAAAGTGATAAAGTTACATAATCCACGTTCATTGGCACGAAAATTAACGAATTGCCAAAAACTGGTTCGCATAACACTGTACGTGTTCATACTTTATGGTTTTGATCACGATCTTCAGAATCTGTAGAACATGATGAAAGGAGATGATTCAATCTACGGATCCAATTATGTATATGTACCAATACAACCAATTATTGGTTTAAATGTTAATCCTATCTCTAAATTAATTGGATACAGCTATAACATATAGATTAATCAGTAACGGCAATTCTTGTTTTTTTAGAAGATGCCCAATTAACATTATTTAATCTTATTCTAGCATTGCGATTAATAATGTTACGTGATCGATGTATGAATTAATTTAAATTATGGCATTAGTCGTTTTAGTTTCACAAGGTATCTATCACTCAAAAGTTGGATGCAGCTATCCAGGTTTTGAGATCTGTCCGTCAGACCGACCTACAGGAAACCGGGCTTATTTATTGGTAATTGGACTATTAGAATTAGGTAAATGTCACAACATTTATTTCTTGTTTAATATATATATTAACCCCCTTACTCACAAAGCGATATTTAACTAATATATTGCTTAAATGGTCACATAAATAATGTCACATTATTTGACAGTGACAATAGAGTGACGTTATTTACGTGACCCTTTAAACAGTATGTTAGTAAAATAACGTTTTATGAGTAAGGGGGTAAATATTTATATGGTTGGTTATGTATGACCACCGCATATACTATTATAGGTACTATTATGTCTAACTATGACGTGACGTGAGTACCAGTAACCCACTCACTATTAGCTGTTATTGGTTGTATTTCTTGCATTTTTTAAACGACTTAAAAAAAAAGGTTATCAATTCGTTTGTTTTTTTTTTTACGTTTGTTACCTCAGAACTCCGTCATTTATTGACCGATTTGGAAAATTCTTTTTCGTTTGGTCCCATTGTCATCAGGGGGCCTACCACAAGCTCTTAAAACAAGGTTAAAATAACCTTATTTGTCTTTTGTCCCTCTTTGACATCCGGCGTCAAAACAAGACAAAACACAAATAAGGTTATTTTAACCTTGTTTTAAGAGCTTGTGGTAGGCCCCCAGTACCTCTACCATGAGTTTTCTACACCAACGTAGTCTACACACGAGTGCTATAACGAGCACCGCCTCTAGTGGATACTTTAGGAAGCATTCCATACAAAAAAATTCACCGTAGTCGCTATAGCGACTGTACATTACGTTAGTATAAAAAACTCATGGTAGAGGTACAGTTTAGGTTAGGTTTTTTGTAAAACAGTTTTCAATTATGTTCAGAAGATTTTGTTATTTAATTATTGAATTATTTACTTATAATATTAAGAAACTAGTGGTAGGTAAAGTACCGTCGATTCATCACATTCCCGAGACAAATCTAGCATAATGTCTCCATACTATAGGCTATCTGTGTGCCAAATTTCATGCCAATCGGTTCAGAGTTTTAGTCCTGCCTGATTATGATAAGGTTAAAACATGCTAAATAAATTTAATTAACATCCTGTATTTTTATTAAAAGCGATCGAAAGGGTCAATCATAATGGTGCGTCCATGCTACGCGAAGAGAGCACAAGCCGAGCCTCGAACGAACTTCGTTCGATGTTTGCGTCCCGTGGACAGACTTCCGAGCCTCAAACGAGCATTCGTCTCGCGCTCGACTGCGCTCCGCCCGATTGTCAGTTTTTCACGAACACAGGGATTCGCATCGCGCTCGTTGAAGGCTCGTTGTACGTCCACAATTGACATCGCGAGTCACGAACGAATCCTGTTCGTTCGTGGCTCGGCTCATGCTCGGTTCACGTAGCATGGGCGCACCATAAGGATCAATTCTCAATAACTTGCATGTTATATAAAGCCATATTTGTAACATACAAATTACTTAGCCTGTAACATTTGTGAACTAATTTCTTTAAATAAACTATTATTATTAAAAAAAAAAAAAAAACATATTAAGGTGATGATAGCTCAGTGGTGTGACGTCGAATGTAAAGACCAAGATCGCGGGTTTCAATCCTACAATGAGCTTGAGCTTTCGGTGAAGGAAAACATCGTGAGGAAAACATAGCACGGTGTAAGGGTACTTTGTTTGTAGTACCTTCTTGCCTGGCTGGCTACCAACCTCATGATAAAAATTGTCCTCTAAATCTTGTTGGGGTATTTCGAAATCTAGAGGCCATATTTCAAAGTAACCTGTTTTATTTTCTTTTAGAAACCATACAAATATTGCAGGACTTTAAAAAATTTAAGTGAGTTAGATTGGGACAGAAAAACAGCTAAATATAATTTATTCTCTTATTGAATTGCATTCTAAGACTTCATCAACAAATTTTGAAAACTTTTATGAAAACAATTATACCAAACAAAAAATTTTTTTTTATAAATTGCGTCCACGCTACCCGAACCGAGCTCGAGGCGAGGCACGAACAGAATTCGTTCGTTGCTCGCGATATCAAGTGGGGTCGTTACAAAGAGCCAACAACGAGTGCCATGCGAATCCCTGTGTTCGCGAAACACTGACAATCGGGCGGAGCGTAGTCGAGCGAACGCTAGTTCGATCTAGGCTCGCTAGTCGCAACGCTAGGCGAACAACGAACGAATCCTGTTCGTTCGTGGCTCGGCTCGTGCTCGGTTCGCGTAGCATGGACGCACCATAAAGAAATTCTATAGGAAACCATATACGTTAACCCTTTCAATTCCTTTCAAAGTTTTAATAAAATCCATGTTTATTACTTGCTGGAAATAAACTTTGTAGGTCTTCATTAAGCATAATAACGGGATTTTTACGGGAAAATATATTTTTAAAGATGTTGAAAGTTTCAGTTTGTGCGGATTCGCGGCGGGCGGCACGGCGCGGCGCGGGCGGCTGCTTGATTGCCTGCACTCCAGTATTTCCAGTACAAACGTTAGAGTCCATTTATCTACGAATCTCGCCCTGATTGTTATGTGCCAAGGGTATTTCATTTAATAAGCCACCTTATTATAACTCTTTAATTTATTTCTATATTACTCTGGTACAGATACAACCCATAGAAATAGAATATTAATAGAGCGACTATACTAGACTATGTGCCCTGAGCACGGGTATGTGCTCGCTATCTAGAAACGAACTGCGCCTTCATAGTTTGAACGACTAAATACATAATAATGAATATCAATTACTCGTATTTTATCGATACTATTACCGAGAAAAGAACTCGAATCATATCGTATTTTTTTCTGATAGTTATAGTACTAGTTAATACCTATATCTATTAATGCAAACTACTCACGCTTCGCACAAGGTTGTTGACGCTTTCACTCTATTAATATACTTACTCTATGGTACAATCACGAATCGATTGAAAATTATAGAATAAACGCAAGTTCAGATTTTCACTTTATGAACTCATAATTAAACATCCAAAGTGAAATATTCACAGTAACGTGGTCTGGTGCGGCTGATATCAACGTAATCTCTCATGTGCCGTGGCTGGGTTTCCCCTTAATCGCAAATACCAGGAAACAGTTTGCCTAGTAACAATTTGCTTCAGTTATTATTATACTTTATTCGGGTTTTTGTATTTCCTAATTATTTAAGTAAGTACTTTGAATCGGATACTTCGTAATAAACCTTGGCGCTGAATAACTTGTAGACAATACACGTAGCACAGTCTAAACTGTTGGGTCTAGAAAATAATAGTTTGCACAGAAGTTCAACATATAGCGTGGTGAGGAAAGACCACTAAGACAGGATTATTGAAAAGTGCATTGATGGGGTTAAATAGGGGATGAAAGTTTGTATGGAAGATCTATTTTGAAGAAGAAGATTGTACAATTTGTACAATCTTCTTGGGTTTGCTTCTGTTTATAAATAAAAGATTTTTCCTAACATTCAATCCCTACGGAGGTACAATAGACGAAAGCGGGTGAACCCGTGAGACGGAAAGCTAGTGAGTTCATAAACATATAAGGATGGCAGGCCCAAGGAAGGCTAGGTACAGGATGTCCAGAAACGTCAAGCGATAAAACAATATACGCCGTGACTTTTTATTCGTATTCGAAACGTGAAATGATAAAAAAAAAAATTTTACCTACTCATTGGGTACATTATGGGGGTTGCGTTTCTAAGACGAATAAAATGTCACGGAGTATATACTTAATTACGGCAAACTATATTTACTGTTATGCCGTCAATCTATGACTCGGTAAAGAATTGGTTGAAAATTAGGTTAATGGAACCGAAATACTTTACTAATTGGTTTATGGGCTTTATTTACTGATTTTCCGATGTCGTCAACATACCTCGCCTCGCGTGTATTGGGACGTGTGAAACGATTTGGATGGCAGGGATCCTCGTACTATCAGAGATTGGGTGCTTAATTGGGACGCGACCCTCGGTCGACAAGCGAGGGCGTCAGAATCACACAGATATGACTCGGTATAGGCGAATTGAGTAAGGCGGTAAATATAAATTTCCTAATTATAGTTTTCACGGGAACCGCGTTTGTCGCGTACGCCACGCTTGTTGGCCACTCTCCAGATTTATATTTAAGCGAGACTAGCTAACTGACATTATATGAAACAGTTTTGAAACATTTCGATTTGTGCTAGCCCATAAAAAATTGTGCAAAGGCTTGGTGATTGTGACCTACTAAAGCAAATGATCACCAAACCGATAGTCGCAGTTCAGTTTTTGCCCTGAAGTTTAAAAGCTAGTTTTAGTTAGTCGAGAAAAAGTTAGTTCAAGCTAGTTTTTTGGGAAAACTAATTATTTTCTTATATTTTTTTCTAGGTGTCATATGGGGATCATATAGCAGCATATAGTGCAGGCAAAAGCACAGACCCAGAGCTACCGCATATCTCTGGTGGTCATCGTAATTAAATGTACACTATTAATGAATTTCATCCAATGAGGGTTCAACCAATGGTACCATTACGAATGTTCCCCACATTACGATGACAACCACAGGGGTAGCCCCGCTGATGGGAAGGTTCTGTTTATGATACACCTGTTTACAAATCCTATTAATAAATAATAAAGTCAGCATAACCACTGCGTCAAGCTAGACCTTGAGAAACAAGGAAACGTGAGCTGCCTAACCGTTACTTGATCGATAGCTATTCGACCAACATTCGCGTCAAGGCCTCTTCAAAAATTTAATAATGACCTAATGGAACCATTGAAGTTTATTATACCTTTTATTATAGGAGCTAATATAAGGGCCATTTGTAGAGGTCATGCAGTACCACGACACGTTTATGTTGACCTCCACTTTGTTTGCTTTTCTACTTAACGACTTGTTCATATGAAAATATAGTTGTTTTTCAATCGCAATGTTTTTTTATCCTACTTTTGAACAACCTGTTGAGGGCTTCACATATATATTTTCTATAGTTTTAAAATATATGTATATCACTGTGAAATATGTTTCCCTACATATTGAGCATAACACAATAGTCGATACACACGGAAGTCCTTTTTAACCGACTTCAAAAAAAAGAGGAGGTTCTCAATTCGGTTGTATGTTTTTTTTTTAACCGATTTGGAAAATTCTTTTTTTGACTGGATGGTACCAAACGGGAAGTGTACCCCTTCCCGTTTGGTACCATTTTCATCAGATCAGGATTTGATTACTTGTTAGTGTATTTTGAAGTCGGTTTAAGTTTTTTGTAAAACAATCCAATTATCATCTATATATTCTATGTAGATACCATAATATCATTTCCCTCATTTTCCTTCGTCGAATACTCAAGCTCACTGTAGTAATCGAAGCCATTACCTTTGCAACGGCATTCGACATCACAACCACTGCACTTGGTTCTCGCGAGGGACGCGCGTCCTTGTATCTTTCTGTATTATTCTAACAATTTCTTATATTTAGCATAACATTATTATATTCTTTTATTAACAACAAATATGTAGAAAATACAATCTATATTTACAAAATATAATCTATATATAGAAAATTTCCTCAAGCCTGCCGCTGCTTCCGATTAACGGCAAGGTTCCCAGAAGGCTGGCAGCGTTTCCTCTTTGGATAGCCAAGCTGACGCGTTGGCGGAAAAAGCTCCCCGCCCGCTGGTCTCCGGAGGTCTCGATCAATTTTGAAGACAAGGTGCGAGCAAAACGGCGAACTTCTGATCCCCATGTCCCAAGGTCTCAACCGCAAAAGGCATAAAAATATAATTGGGTCCAATCGATGCATATTTTTTGAATTATGAATTTTCCGCAGCATAAAATCAGTATCTCTCTCAAATTTAAAAAAAAACAATCTCCTAAATATCACGACTTTTGGTTAGTAGAGTCACAGGTACCAATTACTGTGGAAACAGGGTTTGGATCAGAAACGACTTTATAACCGACATGTATGAGTACTAATATGTCGCTACCTACTGTTTACTATAGCCGGGCGAATGTGAATTAAATTACTATTTTAAATATGTACGCATAAGGTCGGGTAGTATCTTCACAAACGTCATTCATCCACAAGGCCTGTGCAGTGTGCACACTGTTGTCGTAGCAATCAGGGCAAGGTAACCGCCGTGGTGGCACCCTTACTGCCATCGTGGGGGAGTTACAGTTCCCAGGTCAAGACCACCTTGTTTACTTACTTAGTATGCATCACTAACTTTCCTTACCATAGATACTAGAGAGACTTATGTTTCACAATCTCACTATGGAAAGACATGTAGTCGAAGGATATCGACCAATGACCCGAAGAAGCGCAATGAAGTTGATTTTGTTTGAAATCTAACTCTTCACCATCGACAATGCGCTGATTGAAGTCAAGGACACACTAAACATTTACCCCCTTATTAAATAAGGTTTAAGTCAAGTATAGTAATACCTAGGATTAAAATATATCCGTCACTTTCTAATGTCATATAAACAAAAAGGGATGAGGCTATCTTAATAGCTGGGTATTACAAGACTGACTTACACCTTATTTATTAATAAGGGTGATAGGCATTGACGGGATTCCACCTACCGCGCCGCAGGTCGTGGGTTCGATTCCATTTGTGTGCATGACCATGTCTGTATGTCCTGAGTCTGGGTGTAATTATGTATCCCACCAAAAACATTTTTATGTAAAATTTTGCCTAGACATATGGCTCGCAATGTCTAAAAGTTATCAGATCTCACGTAGAGCCAAGCTTATAACTCTACATGCCCTAACTCCACAAGCCCTAACTTCAAAAACTCTACAACTTAGTCAAAATATGTGGCTTGGCCGTTTAATTAGTTATTCTTAAATTATAAATCCATACTCAAACCCTTGCTTAGAAAAACTGACGTCGTAAATGTACAAAGAACGCTCAGAAAAACAAAAGAAAGTATTTACGCGGTTTATTCTCATACTTGCTACGAAACTGTAGGTTAATACGTAGTTCCCGTAGGTCTAATGACTAGTAATGCTATAGTATAGAAATGTATACACTAAAAAGTCTTAAATCTTGAAACGCAATTGTGGACGCCAGCGGCAGACACGCCCTCGCTCAGCGAGGATTCTACGTACCTCCTGGGGGCTTACTCCCGACAGCTTCGAGTTCTGAATCAATCGAGTTTCATTCGAATCTAAAGCCTATCCGTACTCTTGAATTCAACACGAGCGCACGATCGTGCGGTGGCTCTAATTGGAACTAACTTCGATCGTAATATTCGTTAGAATCGAATTGGGATCGAATAATCCTTACTCTCCACTCTCGATAACAGTTATGTATCGAGGCGTAGGATCGAAACTAAACGTCAAATTACACGATAGCAAAATAGTTACTTTGTTTGGTTCGAGTGAGATTGTTTAGTTTGATTTATTGTTATATTACTTAAAATTCGTCGCTATTATGGCTTGCATTGCGATGTTTTTCAATGTTCTTGAACAAGCGAACCGAATAGACATACGTACGACGAGAAATAAATTAGGAAATGACCAAATAATGGAGTGATATTTTTATTTAACCAAACAAGGCAATGCACTACATCAGTATTCGGTTTGCATAAGTGTTTACGTTATCACTAGTGTTCTCTGTGGTGCTCTTACCTTGGCCCATGATTTGGCGTATTGTATAATAATTATTTAGATGCACTCTGAAATATTACCAATATCATCACAAACTCACACTAAAATCATCATCACTTAAATTAAAACTTGTACCTACCTATTAACACACGTTTATCAAAATATTAAAACTAACAAAAACTTTGTACTTGTAGACGCAAGCGCAGCGCACCTATTGTTATAAGTTGAAGTTAGCTATCAACATTTTGAAATTTGACACCGACCGCGCCATTCGCACGTTGTTCGTATTGTATATGGTCACTCTGTATACCAAAAATATTATTGAAATATGATGATGTTTTAATTTTTAACCTGACATGTGTATTAAAACCAATAGCATATTAGTATATCATTTAAGAAAATGGCAGAATAGCAAAAATGTTCAACCGCATAAAAGAATTTAACCAAAGACAAATAGCACTTGATGATGACGTAATGTTCCGGATACAGTTAACGACGCTGATAACACTCGAACGTAAGTCGATCTCTGTTTACAATTCGAATTTGCTCGGGAGTACGATTTTGGATCGTGTTCAAATCAGAAACGAAATCGAATCAAAAACAAAATCAAATTCGAATCAGTTTCGGGAGTAAGCCTCCTGTACGTATCAGGAATCGATTCATTGGAAGAAGGATGTCATTAAAAAATATGTTTCAAGATAACGCCGAGAAAGCCCTATATCTATCGATAAATAAGTAAATTATATGTTCGTACTGGTGAATAAGATTTGTGTGAAGGAATAAATTCAATCCGTATCGACGACATGTCAATTATTAGAATTTTACCTCCGTATGAGCGTTTTTCAGTAATGGATATATTAATAAATGCCAACGTTACTACTTATTTTATGAGTGCAAGCCTCTATAACTAATTAAGCATACAATATTAGGTTGAATAGCGTAAAATTAAACGTGAAATTTGTACTGTTATTATCAGCAACCGTTTCGTTTTGTTATATCTGTGGAAATCTTTAATTGGCTTTGTAATATGTTACAACATTCTTCTTGTATTGTATCTAATAATCATTTGATTTCCTTTAAATAAAAATATCTAAGATTGCTTGCCAGTTATACTCACATTAAAGCCTATTTTTTACTTTTGAAAGACCAAATAGTTGTATTGTATACAAAACAATTTATTATTAAACTAGCTTTTCGCCCGCGGCTTCCCTCGCGTAGTAGATATATAGAGTTTGTACGTTCGCGAAGTCAGTTTGGTGAACATTCCTAAATGTTCTTGTGGACTCGTTATTAAATGATAACAGACATAACCTACATTTAAGTGTGATTAGAAATAGTTACATGAGCATAGTTCCAATCATACCTTCATAGTACCGGTTTCTAATCAGTAAAAAAACAGTATATTATCTGTAACATTATGTGCCAAATCCACTAGCGTGATTAACTAAAACACAAAATTTTACATGTATTGCTAGAATAAGCGACTAGATAGATGTTCAACTGATTTACGAATTAACAAACGTTAACTAAAAATAAAATAATATTGTATAAAGTTTTGTTATTTACTTTGGTTAGAGAAACCAGTCTTCAAGGTGATAAAATCGGATCAATACAAAGGCCTGTGTGTCACGTAACACTATATTTTACAACTCTGTACCTTACTCGGTTTGCTTAAAGTCTACAACTGCATTGGGCACAGTGGGGAATTTTCCTGAAAATTGCAACCAAAGAAAGGTTGACGTTTGTTACCCGTGTCTTTCAGCACTCTGCTAAGATTTTCCGTAGGTCTGAATGTGAATCTCCCGCTAGATGAAAACCAAGGTCTGAGAATAACTTTACCCAAAGCCTTTTATGACTTTGAGTGTTTCACTAATCAAAATCGATCAATAAAATATATATATTTTTTTTTCAATTAATAAGGTTATTAAAAATAGTATCATTTTTACCCCTCATGGTTATTATTATTCTACAAAAAATAACGTAAGGAAAAAAATATAATAATATACGTAAATGTTTTTTTGATATTCATACCTATTCATGGCAACACCGTCACGGGTCAGTTGTTTATTTCCTAATCATAAAGAGAACATCTAGAAATAGTCTACAGACAAAAATATAAAGTATATTTGAGCGGAAGACCTTGACCAAGTTTCAAGACTTCGAACAGTCGATAGCCTTGTACAATGTACAGTACACTGCTAAGATATCAACCTACTAATATATATACACTTTAAACACGCTTGGGTATTTTTTTTATCAAAAATATAAACCTCTAATTCACATGGCAAGCAACGCGAATATTGATGTGATTCGTTGTTTTTTTTTTTTTGCATTTTTTAACCGACTTTAAAAAAAGGAGGAGGTTCTGAATTCGTTTTTTTTTCTTTTTATGTTTGTTACCTCATATCTCCGTCAGTTATGAACCGATTTGGAAAATTCTTTTTTTGCCTGCAAGGGTACACTTCCCGTTTGGAAAAGTAATCAGGATTTGATTACTTCTTAGTGTACTTTGAAGTCGGTTTAAGTTTTTTGTAAAACAGTCCAATTATTATATGCACTGTGGGTTCATTGCTATACATTTTTTTTAAGATAATTCTTTACTTAGCCCAAGTAATGTGTTATAAGAAATTCAGTAGCATTGGATGTTATATGAGACCGCCCGCGTACATTACTAGTAATATCGGATTAGAAAAGACCATACGTCTTATGTCTTGTGTCTGATAAGACAAAAAAATCTTTATAATTTACAAAGGGGCTTTCTTTCTTACTATTTGAATTGATTGAATTGAACATAGAATTCGAGGATTTCAGGATTTTTTTTCTTATAGAAATGAAATTCAAATAGACCATTGAAGGCACTTACCCTAATACCGTTTCGGAAGGTTGCATTTGCTGACAAGAGCTCATAAACTCAGCAATCAAGCAAAATTAATTTAATTGCCATAAAAGCAAAAAAAAAATACGCTCTTTAAAATATGGGATATAGAATTGGACAGAAGAGAAACTTAGAAGAACGGATATAAACGCTACTAACATAACAATAAAATAAAAATAGTTTTTATAAATAAATTAAAATTAGGTACACACGGCTACAGATCAAGCTATACATTTCTAGAATAGGCTGACCTCCCATTGTACGGAAATCCTATGCAATGCGAGATCAGCTTATACTAGAAATGTATAGCTTGATCTGTAGCCGTGTGTACCTACCTATTGCAATAAGTAGTTAAGTATCAAATCGTCTGTCACATATTGAGGACCTAAATATAAGTCCAAGTACCATATTTAATAATATACTTAAGTAATCACTATACACCGCAGCAAGTAACACCTTTATAATGAGGTGCCTTCCATCTGGTGAGAAAGGAGGTTGGCATTACGTGTATTATTTCTTCGCGGCTTCACTTCACTTGTATTACAGACTAGCTGTCCCGTTCGGTTTCACCCGCATTCCCGAGGGATCGTATGTTTTCCCGGGACAAAAGGTATCTTATGTGTTAATCCAGAACATATTCTATCTGTGTGCCAAATTTCACCCAAATCCGTTCAGTGGTTTTTGCGTGAAAGAGTTACAAACATACATCCATACTCACAAACTTTCGCATTTATAATATTACATAGTAGGATTTTGGTACAATAAAATTATATAATAACCTCTAAACTGTGTTTTTTTCTAGCTCTATTAGTACGCACAATCTTCTACCTACATAATTCTACAGATGATAAGCCCAACCTTAATTTTAAGAATGAATTCGTTTTACACCGAGGACACTTTATCAGTGTGCAATCGTATAATCGATAGTGTAAAATTTTGTGTGTATGTAACGTTTTACAATCATACGTTACAGTTACGTCAATTTTAAATAAACAATTTAGTAATCTGCTGGTTGACACAGCGTCGATGCGCCCGCGCCTGCGGCAAGCAGCCTAGCCTATCGTCAACCATTTGCGCGCCTACATACCTACCGACCACCCACACACTGAACTTGCTATTTATGCATTTTTAATTCAAGGTGACGTCAGTACCTTATGTAGAAATTTTCTACTGGCATTACTTACATACATATTTTAAGATTTAGGCCTTTACTCAGTCTTGTTGGTAATACGGTGGATAGCCATAGTATTTTTTAAATTCGGATCCTTTGTCCGACATGAAACCTGAAGGATACAAAAAGTGTGGACGCCCTCAACAAGGCTTCTCATCTCATCGCTTGTTGACCTTTATAAGCCATTATTCAAATTATTTACCTTTATAAGACTGAAACAAGCAAGCAGTTCAAGTTCACGATCCCTTGATCTTCATCGGTATCGGCAACAAATCAACGCTATTGCGCAGGTCCATAGTGTGTGTAGTCGAAGCACTAGTACGTAGTGACCTTGTGCGCCAGCGCACTCGTCGGCCGCCATTACTAAACGCTCAAGTCTCCGCTTACCTCGCCTGTTCCATTTCAATATAATTTAGTACTCGTGCGAGTAGTTACTAACACTCTATCATGTACTATACTAGACTGTTTCATTTTGTAGATAATTTTTTTTTTACTTTCAAAAAAACTACCTAATTAATTGCAGTTTACACTAGATGTCGTGTACAAAAAAAACATACAAATAAGGAAATCTACACTACATTAGACTAGACTGGAATATTGTGTAGGTATTCTATTTTTATACGACTATTTCGGTAAGCCTGATGGTAAGCGGTTACCGTAGTCGTATGGACGCTTGCAACACACGCGGCATCGCTCACGCGTTACCGACCCTTCATCATTCAGCTCATTGGGGAGGTGCCCCAATGAGCTCTGGCGACCTTACTCACGCACAGGAACACAACATACAGTTATTTGGCTGCGGTATTCTGTATGAAGCGCTCGTGGTGTAGCATGATTGGCCGTTCTTAATCGATCGGCAAAGTTAAGCTACGTCTGTCTTGGTCGGTACCTGGATGGGTGACCGCCTAGTGGTATTTCAAATCGAGCGTTTCCGTGCTTCGGAAGGCACGTAAAGCCGTTGGTCCCGGTTATCACTTAATTGTGATAGTCGTTAAGCTAGTTGGATGCCTCCTAGGCGGCTTGAAAAATTCCAACAGTAGGTTGGCCACTAGCCTACCTCCACCGATCCGCAGTGGGCACGCGTGGTGGAGTATCTGCCCATTCCCTTTCACCCTGATTTGTGAAAGGAGGCCTGTGCTCAGCAGTGGGACATTATAGGCTGATGATGAAATGATTCTGTATGGTGGAGGTACTTCCCCAAACGAGTTGCTCTTTGAGCGAATAAACGCTATGCTCTACCAATCTTAAACTTAAGTAATAAGTTATTTAGACAGCTATTCAGCAAAAAACTATTATCGGTTATTCATTGTTGACTCTATAAGACTACATATTCCTGAGTCCTCCACCACTGCATAGATAACATTAATCAGAACTCACATACCACAGAATGCCTATACTGAAACCACAAACCCTGTGAAACTAAGTTCGTGTAAACGTGACGGTTCGTGGTCGTCACTCAAGACTTCAAGAGCCTTTGTTCACATATAGTCATTTAGTTTGTGTAAGAGTCCACGCTTGGCGAACCGAGCACGAGCCGAGCCTCGAACGAGCACACTACGAGCACGATTCGCGTAGCATGGACGGGCTCGCGAGCCTCGAACGAGTGCGATTTTCAGTTTTTTCACGTACAAAAGGGATTCGCATCGTGCTCGTTGTAGGCTCGTCCATGGCTCGGCTCGACACACCATTAAGATATACTATTATACATCAATGTTCAATCTTGTTATTAAATCATAATTAAGCTAACAATTAACACCTTATTTCTCGATAAAAATTATTACCTATTACAATCTTTTTCTTAGATACTTAGTAAGTTGTTATTCCAGACAGAGATGTGAACAAGACAGTTTCTATTTGATGATTCCATATACTTTGGTGGTATAGTGAACGTAATATGTTGGATACACGAGTCATCATCATCATCATCATCAGCCTATAATGTCCCACTGATGAGCACAGGCCTCCTGCACACAAATCACGGTGAAAGGGAATGGGCAGATATACAAGTACGAAAAAGAAATCAAAGCAAACTCATTATTTTAACACATCACTGATTGAGATAATTAGCTGTCTGACAATTATTGTATTTGATTAAACTACCTAGATATGCTATTCAAATACTAAACACTCCCGGGGAATCAGTGATTTATTCAATTTCTGCTAACTATTCTATTTGTGATTAATTAAACATGTTCAAAAATAACCATTTCCAATCACTGCATAAACCTCGAATATGCTTATACTTTGTTAAGTCTATAGAAAAAAATACCTTATTAACAGCCAATAACGCTTATTTTACGTTGCAAAACAGCCCTTGTAATATTACTGGAAAATCGAATAGAATATATAATTTGATTCATTAAAATCGCCGTAAACTGCATTTGTGTTGAATAAATAATATTAATATTTCTATACAAGCCTTCAAGGCATTGTGTAGGCATTTATGCATTGTCTAACTCGAACCTCGGTTAATAAGATTGCTTTTTCTAAAACAAATCTATTAAAAAAGGTAAAGCCACTCTTTTCAAAACTAGCAGATTTTTCATGCTAGTCTGACGTAAATATTTTTTCATGCTAGAGACTGACGAAAATCTTATTTCATGCTAGTCTGACGTAAATATTTTGTTCATGCTAGTCTGACGCAAATAATTTTTCATGCTAGTCTGACGAAAATAATTGTTCATGCTAGTCTGACGAAAATGATTTTTCATGCTAGTCTGACGTAATAATTTTTTTGCTTTCGCTGTGAAATAATATTTGAATGTTAGTTAGTTTGTCACTGTTTGCGTGATCTGAATGCAATATTGCAAATATACCTTCGTAGCATTGCTCGTAGCAATTTTGAAGTAAGGTTAATAACAGTATTATACGATTCTGGTTCCAAGTACTCTGTGAAACACCATGTAGTAATATGAATTATAGGATCCCAGGGCCTGATATATACAAGTGATTAAGATGCTGCAGTTTTTACAACTTAAAAAAATGGCATTCTTTGCGAGAATCAGAGGAGAATTTAAAAACTGTAACAGGAAATAAATGCTTTTTTATTTTTAATTAAAATGTTTACTATGATGTAGCGCTACGCGAATCGTGCTCGCAGTGTGCTTGTTCGTGGCTCGACTCGTTCTCGGTTCGCCAAGCATGGACGCACCATACATAATGTACATACGTGAGTTTTTAATTCATTCGCGGTATCACTGTCTGAAATTGACCGCACTTAGGTATGTGACACTTAATGGCAGGGCCACCTTCAGATTGTCTAATTTTGTCACCAAATTGGTATCAGATTTTGTTGGACCCTGTTCAACCTCTGTATGATCTGTATCTCAAGAACCTACTGAGGATATTACCAAATATCATGATTTGTTCGCATTTGAATATACATTTTACTAAAGCTTCAGTTGAAGTTAGTTAATTATTTACTAACATAATTAAAACTTATGTGAGTAACGGATTATAAACTCAGAATGCCTAAACCTCTATTCTACCGCAGTATTAAATTCTATAACCAAACATCTAGTTCAAATCCTAAAAAAACGTCTCGATCAAAACGCCTTGGCAACAGCTGTATCGCTTTTATCGGCCGCACTATCGCCAACATACACTTGTGCGTTTATAAACTTTATTGTCGACACGTTAAGTATTATAGTTGCTTGTTCCGAGGGTATACGCAACGTTGTCTCTTTGTTTAAAGTGACCAGTTAAAAAATAATCTGTCCCGCTCCCCTCGGCCCTACATGAATTGGGTCACGGGGGGGAAACGGCCGTCGGTATTCGGAGCTCACATAAATTGGGCGAATTCATGACACGAATTATTACGCGAAGAAATTACACACGTACTAGGTATGTTAAATTGGAATTCAGAGAGATGTTTCTGGAAAGAGAACTTGGAAGCGTTTTCCTGTTATCTTTGTAATATGCCGGGCTACTGCATCGCCCGCTTATATTTTATCAAGTACCTACATAGTTTCAGGTTTTAAGAAAGGTACATACTATCTGTAACATTTTAGGTAAGTAGGTGCGGCGAAGGTTGAGAATTACTATTGTATACTGAGCTTTAGCTTTCTTTGATGAAAAACATCGCGAGGAAACCATAGCGTGGTGACGGCTTATTGCCCGCTTGGCTAGCTGTAGGAGCCAAGTTGAAAATCTGTAGCAACTACTAGGACTTGACAGTCAGCTGCCTTTTGTCCCCCTGTTACTACTAATATCATCAGGGCCCAAGTCTTACAATTGTAATTGTCGTCCAATGAACTATCAGTGTCAAAATTGACAGATTTTACAGTTTTGGTAGTCTACTAATACAAAAGCGTCGAAAACCATTATGAATTTAGTAGAACTTAATTAATTAATTAATTTTAATTGTCGTCCAATGAACTATCAGTGTCTAAATTGACAGATTTGACAGTTTTGGTAGTCTACTAATACAATAGCGTCGAAAACCATTATGAATTTAGTAGAACTTAATTAATTAATTAATTGTAATTGTCGTCCAATGAACTATCAGTGTCTAAATTGACAGATTTGACAGTTTTGGTAGTCTACTAATACAATAGCGTCGAAAACCATTATGAATTTAGTAGAACTTAATTAATTAATTAATTGTAATTGTCGTCCAATGAACTATCAGTGTCAAAATTTACAGATTTGACAGTTTTGGTAGTCTACTAATACAATAGTGACGAAAACTATTATGTAGTAGATATGCGTGGTCTCAATGGCAATGGAGGTGTCAGAATGTCATGTAGACTTGGATCCCTGGTAGTCCTTACGCTTGTTATCACTGACTTAATGAAAGCCTATGATTAGTTTAAACTTATGTTACAAAGGTCCTTCGAACTTGGCACTGAAATAAAGTTAAGTGCTTTTTGAACGCCATTACGTCATACCGCCTTAGTTATGAGTCATAGCATACTTGAAATGAAAAGACAAGCTATAAATATACATTACATGCTTTATTATACTTATTATAGAACATCAAGTCTGTACTATTCATATATAATGTGTAATTAAAAAATACGTTTAAAATACCTACACGTTTTATAAGTGAAGTGCAATGTAGTAGAGTAGTGTGTGTAGTTTTAACCGATAAAAAATGGGAGGCGTACAGATTACAGAATGAAAGGCAGACGGAGCGCGCGGAACACGAAAGTGAAGCCAAAAAAGCAAATACAAATTCAAAATCAGATACCAGCAGGGCTATTTTAAAACGTCGGATTCGATATCGGAAACGGATTCAAAAAATTCCGAGGCAAATCTCAGCAATTGCTAGTTTAATTCCCGAAAACTTTTCCATTAATCGAATTGATATTTCCGTAAAGAAACATCAATAATATTCGAATTCGGAAATTAAAATAGCAATTGCGGAAAATCGCCTCAGTAGTTTTTGAATCCGTTTCCGATATCGAATCCGAGCAATTTAAAATAGGCCTGCTGGTCTTCGTTTTCCAGCATGTATTTGCTTTGTTTAACCACAGTTTATAAATAAAGAAGTGTTTTTGTTGTATAAAGTTTGTTAAACAAAGCAAATACAAGTTTAAAAGCGAATACCTACCAGGTACATGTTTTTTTATTTGTATTTGCGTTTTCGGCCTCACTCCCGTGTTCCGCGCGCTCCATCTGCCTTATTCTGTAATCTGTGGAGAGGCGGTTCTTTTATTCGTTCAAACTAAACGCGCAATTTGTTTCAAGGCATGGTGATACCCATGCAGTTCATTTACTAGTAAAATCGCTCTAGGTACAAATAAATAAATATACAAACATAGACTAAATGTACTTTCCATATCAAATGCATCAAATATTGTCTCTTTAAAAAACAATAAACGAAATTGCTTCGCTACTAACGTGAAAACCCTTTCATGTTCTAGTTAAGCACACTTCAACAGTTCGAGTTGTCAATTAAGGAACGAACGTGCAAAGGGTACGTTCCAATAACTCCTAACAAAGTGAAATGAACGGGTATCTATCACGGAAAGTAAGTTTTCTGATCAGTTACAGTGACTCACCTCTTGGCGAAGTGCCAATAAACTTAATTATGTATAAAAAACTTAAAAGGGTTTTTAACTATTATTTTTATTCATGTACAATAAATATACCTATGTACACAATGAGCATGTGAGCTGAGGTATGTGAGCTGATCTCGCATTGTATAGGATTTCCTTACAATGAGAGATCAGTTTATACTGGATATGCATACCTTGATATGTAGCCGTGTAATAACCGACAAAGTATAATGTCACTATTACCTCAGAGTATATAAATACTACGTACAACTATTACTAACATTTTGTGTAAGAAATGAAAAAAAAAACAAAAATAAGTGTACGACAGCTAGGGTTGCGTTCCCGGGTCCCGGGAATCGGGAATTCCCGGGAAATGCGTCGTTCCCGAAGTCGGGATTTTTTTTGCGATTTCCCGGGAATTCCCGGGAATTTCTTTATGAGATTGAATGCTCTAAAACACTGCAAATATTGGTCAAAATTAACGAAAAACCTTTGAAACACAAAGATGTTGCATACGTTCTTAAAACAAAAGGTCGATATCCACCGAAATCGAACGAACTGAACTACAAGCTTATGAGAAATCGCTGAAAGGAAGTGTGTATTTGTGGAGATAACGTTTTTTTCATAGAAAAATTTCAAGTTCTCCGAAAATACACATAAAAACATGTTTGTTTGTAACCTATCAAAAGTCAAGTAAAATACGTAATTTAATTTAATTACCTATTTGTGTCTCACACACAACCATAAGTAGAAAATTAAAAATAATCATATCAAACTACAGGTCATACATAGTTACTATGGGTAGTTTCTAAACTGCCGATTTTAGAGAAAATCTCTGAAAGCGAGTAATTTTGAAGAAAATGGAAAGTTACATTAATATTTTTTTTAATGTTTTTTGGAGATAAAGCTTTCACCGCTTTTGTATTGAAAAATTTCAATATTGCCGAAAATGCATATTTTTTTAAATAATAAGTATTATTATTTTTACCGACCAAAAGTCAAGTAAAACACATCATCATCATCATATCAGCCTAAGGATGTCCGCTGCTGAACAAAGACCTCCCCCATTAACTTCCACTTCGAACGATTTTGGGCCGCTTGCATCCAGCGGCGCCCAGCGACTCTGACCAGGTCGTCGATCCGTCTGGTGGGAGGTCGTCCCTAACGGTGCTTTCCTGTACGTGGTCGCCACTCGCGTCGTCTTCGAGCGATGTGGCCTGCCTATTGCTATCACATCAGCTTACTATCACTACGAGCTATATCGGTAATTTTTGTTCTCCTAAGAATGTCGTCGTTTCCCTGTCTCTTAGAGAAATAAAATCCTTGTGAATTAGTAAATCTTTTTTTCAACACATGCTCGTAATTTAACATTTATTGCACCGTTATTAGTATCATAATGTAGCTTATGACGTACTAGTGCTTTTTAATTTACATTACCGCACAGTTTTATGATAGGTATAATCCCGATTATGTTAAGTTTGTAAGTCAATGCTATTGCGCGTAGACGAAGCATTCTTAATTTAAGCGATTAAAACAGTTTTGCTGTCAAAAAAGAACTTGCGCGCCATATTTGTTGACGTTCTCATTGACTATTATCAAAAAATCTAGTTAAAAAAATACAAGTTTGTTTTTTCCTCACAAGTGTGTTTAAAAACGTCGTATGACACGCGTTTGCATTGATCTCGGGTTCCTTTGCTTAATAGGTACCGTCTCGTGTGTGATTACCAACACGTCTCATAATTTACTTCGGAGACAAATAAATTGCTAATTTCAAATGACTTCCCGGGAATCGGGAATTCCCGGGAAGTCATTTTTTTCATTCCCGGGTCCCGGGAATGGAAAAATGACGGGAAAAACGAAACCCTAACGACAGCCCACTGACAGACAGACAGACGGAAGGACAGCGGAGGCTTAGTAATAGGGTCCCGTTGGCACCCTTTGGATACGGAAGCATACGGAATACTATCAGCTTAGAATACACAACTACCTACTACGCACTTATCTTGAACGATTGAGGTTAAATCGTTCAAGGCTAGGGTTGGGTTTCTTCCCGGGAATAAACCCAACTTCGAGTAAATTTCCAATTTAGTGGGAAAGAACCCGGGAATTTTCCCATTGGGTGGGAAAATACTCAAATGGTCATATTTAGTAGATTTTGCGTATATAGCGAGAAATAACTTTACCAAATCGTTTGAATAACATTTAACATGATTTCTATTAGGGTCATACTCATATCATACAATAAAAAAACAAAAAAAAAAAAAGTTGCGTTGTTTTTAAAAAATGCGACGTTTTGGGGTGTAAGGGTTGTGGTGGACAGTCGGTGGACAGTCGGACAGACGGTCTCGTGCAGAAAGAGCACGTGTGCACATGTACGACGCTTATATAGCCCGTCCCGGGTCCCGAGGGAGGTGTTGCAAGCGTCCATAGGATACGGTAACCGCTTACCAACAGACGGGCCGTATGCTTGTTTGCTACCTAGGTAGTATAAAAAAAAGTGTGATAACTTCCTCCAAGGTCCGGGTAGGTCCGCGCGTAGGTGATTTAGGTACATACAACAGCGAGTATGATTAAAATAACAATCAAAAGCATCAACAAATATTTTTTTGAGGAACATAAAGCCATTTGAGTATTTTCCCGCCGTTTGGGAATTTTCCCGTATTTTTCCATTCTTTTCCGTATTTTCCCGTATTTTTCTTTTCTTCCCAATATTTTTCTTTCCCTGCCCATCCCTATTCAAGGCACTAATAGTCTGAAACTCATGGACGAATAGATAAAAATGCAGTAAGTGTAATCCCTTCTATTCCTTTATAAGAATATAAATACATACTCGAAGTGCCGTGAATACCCGAACGCTAATGGCCGATTCCTATAATTTACAGACCGTTATCGGTTAAAATTAAGACTCTTGTATCTTTACTAATAATCAAGGAAAGACCTCAAAGCTTTGCATAGCCGACCCTCCCATATGAAGTAGCTATCACAGGTAAAATTAGCTTACGAAATTATCTATATGCCCAGTTTGGCAATAAAAAACCTACCATTGGTAAGCAAAACGATTCGTTTTTTTTATAGAAACCCGGCATTCGTGGCTTATTGGTCTCTATAAGCCGCATTCAACGTCCGACTATCATCACCTATAGGACGCCATCTGGCGTCTAATAGCAGACTATCTAACAAGTAATATATTTTAACGGTCTTGCGTACCAATGTACATGATAATCGAGGCCAAGGTCCTCGGCTTGATGTGATTGTGACGAGTTAGTTTTTCAAAGAGCACAGACGTAGCTGTAGTATTTACTAATATAAACTATATTAATTAAGATATATTTTCAATACTATCTTTGAGTCCACACACGCAGCTATAATATATTTTTTATTACCACCAACCTTCACTGTAATTTATGTTATTGCATATTAATATATATTATGGTATATCAGGGCATATTACGACAAGTAAGATAGGCCAGAGCTCAATGGAAAGGAGGGAAAGGTCGGTAACGCGTGAGCGATGCTTCGTGTGTTGCAATCATCCATATGGCTACGGTCACCGCTTACCATCAGGCGGGTCGTATGCTTGTTTACCTACTAAGTCATATAAAAAAAAAATATATTTAATGAATAGCTTGTTTCACGCGACAATATAATATTACATATTTATTTACAACAAATATGTACAAAATACAATCTATATATAGAAAATTTCGTCAAGTCTGCCGCTGCTTCCGATTAACGGCAAGGTTCCCAGAAGTCTGGCAGCGTTTCCTCTTTGGATAGCCAAGCTGACGCGTTGGCGGAAAAAGCTATATAGGTATCATCTATATATATTATATCATCGTCTTCGTGTGTAGTAGCTTGCTTTATTATACAAAGTGTATCGGAAAGATTATGCCCCTTACTCATAAAGCGTTATAACTTCAAAATTCAGTTCGGGGTTCCTTTCAGCGTTTTTAGGGTTCCGTAGCCAAATGGCAAAAAACGGAACACTTATAGATTCGTCATGTCTGTCTGTCTGTCTGTCTGTCTGTCTGTCCGTCCGTATGTCACAGCCATTTATTTACGAAACTATAAGAACTATAATGTTGAAACTTGGTAAGTGGATGTATTCTGTGAACCGCATTAAGATTTTCAAACAAAAATAGAAAAAATACAATAAATTTTGGGGGTTCCCCATACTTAGAACTAGGGTTTCGTTCCCGGGTCCCGGGAATCGGGAATTCCCGGGAAATACGTCGTTCCCGAAGTCGGGATTTTTTTGCGATTTCCCGGGAATTCCCGGGAATTTCTTTATGAGATTGAATGCTCTAAAACATTGCAAATATTTGTCAAAATTAACGAAAAACCTTTGAAACACAAAGATGTTGCTGTTCCGAAAATACCCATAAAAAGATGTTTGTTTGTAACATGTTTGTAACCTATCAAAAGTCAAGTAAAGTACGTAATTTAATTTAATTACCTATTTGTGTCACACACAAACATAAGTAGAAAATTATAAATAATCATATCAAACTATAGGTCATACATAGTAGGTAGGTAGGTAATTTCTAAAAGGCCGATTTTAGAGAAAATCTCTGAATGCGCGTAATTTTGAAGAAAATGAAAGTTACTTTAATAAAAAAAAAAAGAAAATATTTTTGGAGATAAAGCTTATCAGCGTTTTTGTATTGAAAAATTTCAATATTTCCGAAAATGCATATTTTTTTAAATAATAAGTATTATTATTTTTACCGACCAAAAGTCAAGTAAAACACATCTTTTTTTTTCTTTTTCTTTTTTTTATTATTAAATAAATATCCAGGGACATTTCTCACACACGGTCATCTGATCCCAAACTAAGCTGAGCTTGTACTATGGAAACCAGATAACTGATATAATACATATACTACTTTTCATCATCATCATATCAGCCTAAGGATGTCCGCTGCTGAACAAAGACCTCCCCCATTAACTTCCACTTAGAACGATTTTGAGCCGCTTGCATCCAGCGGCGCCCAGCGACTCTGCAGGTCGTCGATCCGCCTGTTGGGAGGTCGTCCCTAACGGCGCTTTCCTGTACGAGGTCGCCATTCGCGTCGTCTTCGAGCGATGTGGCCTGCCCATTGCTATCACATCAGCTTACTATCACTAAGAGCTATATCGGTAATTTTTGTTCTCCTACGAATGTCGTCGTTTCCCTGTCTCGTAAAGAAATTCCGAGCATAGTTCGTTCTTTTTTAAATAGTATTTTTTTTTTTTCAACACATGCTCGTAATTTGATATTTATTGCACCGTTTTTAGTATCATAATGTAGCTTATGACGCATTAGTGCTTTTTAATTTTCATTACCACACAGTTTTATGATAGGTATAATCCCGATTATGTTAAGTTTGTAACTCAATGCTATTGGTATGTGCGTAGACGATCATCATTGACTATTATAAAAAAGTTTGTATTTTTCCTCACAAGTGTGTTGAAAAACGTCGTATGACACGCGTGTGCATTGATCATTACACTCTCGGGTTCCTTTGCTTAATAGGTACCGTCTCGTGTGATTAACAACTTTGCACACGTCTCATAATGTACTATTATTTACTTCTGAGACAAATAAATTGCTAATTTAATTAAATTACGTGGTTTAAATGACTTTATATACGTTAAAATAACAAAACTAACAAGTTTTAAAATTTCCCGGGAATCGGGAATTCCTGGGAAGTCAATTTTTTCATTCCCGGGTCCCGGGAATGGAAAGAGGTCGGGAAAAACGAAACCCTACTTAGAACTGAAACTCAAAAATTTTTTTTTCATCAAACCTTTAAGTGTGGGATAGTAGGTTGGTGTCTATGGATAGGTCTTCAAAAATTATATTGAGGTTTCTAATATCATTTTTTTCTAAACTGAATAAATTGCGCGAGAGACACTTCCAAAGTGGTAAAATGTGTGTATTTTAGAAGTTACAGGGGGGGGGGGGCTGTAACTTCTAAAATAAGAGAATGATAAATCTATAAAAAATATATGATGTACATTACGGTGCAAACTTCCACCGAAAATTGGTTTGAACGAGATCAAGTAAGTAGTTTTTTTTTAATACGTCATAAATTGAAATTAATATCAAATACTCAGGTCTATACTACCATTTACTTATATACCTACAGGTTTGTACGGAACCCTCGGTGCGTGAGTCTGACTCGCACTTGGCCGGTTTTTTCTCTAAGACCTGTAGTTCAGAATAGTTCAGTTTCCAATAAGTACTTGCTAGAAAAAAATAAAGACAAATAAATATATACAATTCCTTCTTTCTATCATAATGGTACTAGATAATGCTCGGCATGCGTTATAATCATAGAGTTAGAAACTGTACCAGAGTACGTGTCGTGTGCACGGGTACGTGCGAAATGCCTTGAAAAGAAGTGCGCGTACATACATAGTTTGATCACAGATTACTATAATCCTTTGTGGTTTGATTGAGCGACTAAAATACATATACTTAATTAATGCCGATTTCTCGTGTTTACAATACTTTTACCGAGAAAATGACAATTAATCCATATCAAAAGTTTGTCAGACTGTTAATCAACTTAGTGTACGATATATCTGTGAATGCATCTACATAAAATTCAAAATTCAAAATCATTTATTCAAATAGACCTTCGCAGGCACTTATGAAAAGTCTGACTCTAATACTCTAATACCGGTTAGGAAGGTTGCATTTGCTGAGAAGAGCCGGCAATAAACTCAGCAATTACTCTTTTCAAAACAAGCTTAGATTCATTACATAATATTTACATTCTAATCGCACTGAAAACATACAAAGTTTAAGCTAACGTTGCTAACGCTGTCTCTGTATAATATTCATCCTCAGATGAAGGCTACGGTAGTAGAAAATTCTAAATCTATGGTTTTATCCTGTCTTTTATCAATTCTCTGAAACTCTTACACAAGTGCCGACAACACACACAAAGTTGCAACTCAGTCGGATGAAAGATACGCGAACCATCAATCTAATGGTGCGTCCATGTTTGGCGAACCGAGCACGAGCCGAGCCACGAACGAGCACACTGCGAGCACGATTCGCGTAGCGTGGACGGGCTCGCGAGCCTCAAACGAGCGCGATTGTCAGTTTTTTCACGAACAAAGGGATTCGCATTGTGCTCGTTGTAGGCTCGTTGAATGTTCGTTCGTGGCTCGGCTCGTGCTCGGTTCGCCAAACATGGACGCACCATAAGGGAGCGTCCATGCTACGCGAAGCGAGCACGAGCCGAGTCTCGAACGAACAGGATTCGTGCGTTGCTCGCGATTTCAAGTGTGGACGTACTTAACGAGCCTTCAACGAGCCTACAACGAGCGCGATGCGAATCCCTGTGTTCGTGAAAAAACTGAAATCGGGCGGAGCGCAGTCGAGCAAGCTACGAATGCTCGTTCGAGGCTCGCAAGCCCGTCCACGGTACGCGAATCGTGCTCGTTCGTGGCTCGGCTCGTGCTCGATTCGCCAAGCATGGACGTACCATAAAAATAAATTTCATTAAGTTGTTTTTTTTTTCAGAGGGGCATACGTAATCCTATTTAGATAATTTCATTCCATTTTGATCAATAATTTTTCCTAGGTGGATACCTAAAAAAAAACAATCTTATTAATGCACCATCAAACAGGTACCCAGGTGCTTTGTTACTGATTTTTTACTTGAAAGTGAGCCAGGCTTTGTTTTCCTCACGATTTCCTTCAACCAAAAACTAAACTCAATGTACCTACTCCAACCCTGGACCTTCGTCTCGGCATCCGACGTCACTAGCTATTATCACCTTATAAAAACTAATCATCATCATCATCAGCCTATAATGTCGCACTGCTGAGCACAAGCCTCCTGCACAAATCAGGGTGAAAGGGAATGGGCAGATACTCCACCACGCGTGCCCACTGCGGATTGGTGGAGGTAGGCCAGTGGTAAACCTACTGTTAGAGTTTTCAAGCCGCCTAGAAGGCCTCCAACTAAATTAACGACTATCACAACTAAGTGATAACCGGGACCAACGGCTTTACGTGCCTTCCGAAGCACAAAAACGCTCGATCTGAAATACCACTAGGCGGTCACCCATCCAAGTAACGACCACGACGGTGGTAGCTTAACTTGCCGATCGAACGGCAAATCATGCTACACCACGAGCGCTTCAAAATAGAAACTAATACCACAGCTAATACCTTCTACTTCTTTCTAAATATCAACGATAAGCAAAGGTATAATTAGATAAATTAGTCGCTACAAACCCATATATACAACTATTGCTCTGGCCGAATCTATATTAAAATATGGTCTCTACATCAACCGTGTAAGTTTGATTTTCACCTGCCAGCAGTAGGAGTATGACTGAGCTTATTGCTGATTGGTCAGTGAATTGAGTCTGATTGAAATGTTCCAGATTTGAATGTGTACAATGTAACGAGGCTGCCGTGTCTATACAGTACGTCGAATCAGCAAATTGCACTGTGGCATCCTAGACATAGCAGTAAGCAAGCCTGCCACAGTATTGTATTGTTTCGCGATGACATTAGCATTGTTTTGTTTAATTGGATCGACAATCAGCGATTCAAAGATGATAATATTACTAAGGTCAAATAAAGTACACTTGTAACTAACTACGATAACCACCGGTGTGTAAATACGTTATGGCAAAAACAAGTAAATTATAACAAAAAAATATAGGTATGTATGATAATGATTTAGTGAAATATTTTAAGCAATAAGTACTAGGTATATAGTATCTTGAAACTCGCAACATATATGTATAGTAATAAGTATAGTTGCATGCCCTATAGGCTTTAGGAACCATGGCAACCACTAAAGACCATATACTTTATTTTTGAAGACCTTATGTAGACTTATAAAACTGATTAAACAATTACCAACGCTGTGAAATTTTGATTCTGAATTATTAACAAGGACCTCGAGTAATAGTGACAGGATAGGTAAACACACATTTCAAATGTAATGGTGCGTCCATGCTTGGCGAACCGAGCACGAGCCGAGCCACGAACGAGCACACTGCGAGGCGAGCACGATTCGCATAGCGTGGACGGGCTTGCGAGCCTCGAACGAGCGAGCCACGAACGGGCACCCTGTGAGCACGATTCGCGTAGCGTGGACGGGCGTGCGAGCCTCGAACGAGCGCGATTGTCAGTTTTTTCACAAACATCGTGCTCGTTGTAGGTTCGTTCGTGGCTCGGCTCGTGCTCGATTCGCGTAGCATGGACGCACCATTACATAGGTGATGATGGCCAAAATGACCAAAATCTAGTAGCAATAATAGTAAGAATACATCAAACACATCGCCTGTGGTCTCCTATCTATTATAATTAAAAGCACCTCATAGCATAGCTAAAAACTTCCGATCATAAAACTATGGAGATAAGCCAAAAGTACAGCCTGTGAGAGTGAACGCGATATAATAATATACCTATTTAATATTACAGACTAGCTTTCCGCCCTGCGATATCACCCACACCCCACTTTACCCCTTCGGAAAAATCCTTTCATAGACTACAAAAGGACCCAATTTATACCAACTTTTGAGCTAATCGAGACACGCAGTGAAAATCTACCCTTTTTAAAACGTTTGGGGACGATTTTCGAGAAACCATAAAACTCAGGATTCATTCTATTTTCTGTCCAAAGTATTTAATACCGAGTTTCAAGTCAATCGGAACACGCGTTAAGTTTTGCCATACAAACTTTAACAACCCCTAAACCCCCTTTAATTGAGGCATAGTTTTGAAAAACGAATAATGAGAAACTGATGTATTTAGGTAAATTAAATAATAAAGTGCTATTTTCAGGTTTAGGTATAAACTCAAAGAATAGGTAAGATTTATTTTCATAAATAAACGTAAGCTACGTGTGACCACGTATCATGATTAAAGCTTCTTTGTCTTTTATGATCAGAGTTTACATCTTACGGACAATAGGCGACTTCTAATAGAGTTTGGTCCTTATAGTGTAGTCGGGTAGTCCGTATTTGCCTTTTGTGCGTCACCGTCAGGTATCTGCAGCTAACGAGAACCTGTGTTTGACAGACCAATAATTAACAGCCATTTGCTGGCAGATTTGCTTTTACAGCCTGAATATGGATCGTTTTGTCGTTTTTTATTTATTATTATCCGTGGCGTAATTTAACATCTTTTTTTTTTATACGACTAAGTCTGCAAACAAGCATACGGCCCACCTGATGGCAAACGGTTACCGCAGCCATATGGACGCTTGCAACACACGAAGCATCGCTCACGCGTTACCGACCTTTCCCCCCTCCCCAATGAGCTCTGGCGACCTTACTCACGGCCTATCTAACTAATATTGTATTGAAGTAAAGTTTATCCTATTATATAACGTAGTATTTTTTAATTATCTAAAGATACGTAGCATAGCATTAGGCATTCCACCACATTGTTTGCCGCATTGTCACTTGTGTTTAGTATGTGGTAGAATTTTCAAATGTACCTATAGAGATGGTTGGTATTCTACATTATATCACTTTTTCATAATTGGTACTAATTTAAATTGGACGTGTGTAAAATATTTATAAGTACCTACCTATGTAGTTAATTTACTTATTCCTTTTTATAATTAGAACAGTATTTTAGCACGAGGCTCTAAACTAAGATTGTGTTAATCGAAAATATACCTTATAATATGAAGCTACGGTCCAATTTCAATTATTTCAATCTTGACCCTAAACTAGCCTTATCTTTCGATGTTCTTCAATACGGAAAAAAGGACCATAAAATTATGCGGTGAAATCATTTACCATACATTTTTATAGTACATTGTACCTTCTGTGTTATTTCACAGACATCAAACAATGTGCCTTGGGTAATTTGGCGATTTGAAAGCCCACGAGAAGTTGTTTTTTTTTCAATTCAATATTTTTACAGTACTCTACTCTTCTACATATTTTAATTTCACCTGTTAGTTACACCGTTAAGTACTGTAGTAAACAGACATAACGTTTCGTAGGTAGGTACCATCGGCTCGTCCTCGCACGCTCCTTTATTTAAGCTGGTTGCGGCACGAAGCAGCGCCAAGTATTGATTCTAAAATCATCTTGCCCCACTTTCGGAATGAAACGTTCGGCAACCAACCTTTGTGTATCCTATGTATGTCTCACGGAATAAATGTTTATCAACCGTTTACTTAAATTTGACTCAACTGACAATTTATTTATGGAGAAACGTTTGTTTATACCTGTGGTTCATAAGACCTCCCACTGAGTCTAGAACTAGTCGATATAAACTACACATGCTGGAAAACTTCGTATAATCAGGTAATAGAATCCATTTGCCTAATGAGAAGTAGTAAATTTATTTCAATTACAGACTGGAAAAGTAATGGTGCGTCCATGCTACGCGAATCGAGCACGAGCCGAGCCACGAACGAACCTACAACGAGCACGATGCGAATCCCTTTGTTCGTGAAAAAACTGACAATCGCGCTCGTTCGAGCCTCGTAAGCCCGTCCACGCTACGCGAATCGTGCTCGCAGTGTGCTCGTTGGCCAAGCATGGACGCACCATTATGTGGTTCGGTTTGAGATCTGAGGGCCTACTACGAAAAACGATACACGAAAGTCCGATCGTCGTTGTCAATCAATAAGCCAATAGAATTGCACAAAATTTACGTCTCGTCAGTTTTGCTGCAATTCTAATGGTTAATATTTGACAACGATGATCGGAATATCGTGTATCGTTTTCCGTAGTAGACCCTCTTCGTGACCGTATCCTCGTACAGTTTTGATGATTAAGGGCAATACAATCAGCTTCGACGAGCGGTGTCACGGCACGGCTGGCGGATGTTTTGCTCGTTATAGCATTAAGGTCATATTGAGCTGGTTAATAGAGTAATAGTGCGTCTGAGAGGATGTGTACCTTCACAAAAGGTATTGTCGCCCTGGTGTGATAATAAGGTGTCGTAGGCGGTAATTGCAACAGGAAATTGGCATCATGGATGACTTCGCTTAGCACAAATAACTACATATTAGCAATCCATATAATTATATTTATGGGCGCTTAAAGTTTGTTGGTTCGTACCATTACTGGGATACGGATTGCCTTCATTTCTTGGGCGTATAAGGTACTTTCCGATATTTTCATGTTTTGGAAATATCAGCGGCAGTTGAATGTAATCTTTGATGACGGGGCCTGGAATTCTAACGTAAAGCTAAGCCCCGCTTGCGTCAACCTGGCATAGCCCGAAGTTACATCACCCGTTGGTACACAGCTTTTGGGTTATGTCACTTTGGGCAAAATGGTAAAATTGTAACCCAAATTGACGCATGTGGGACCTTAATATTTTTTTTTTTTTATACTACTAAGTCGGTAAACAAGCATACGGCCCGCCTGATGGTAAGCGGTTACCGTAGCCATATGGACGCTTGCAACACACGAAGCATCGCTTACGCGTTACCGACCTTTCCCCACTCCCCTATGAGCTCTGGCGACTTATGCCGATTAATGTAAGGTATTGTGTGCTGATAAACGCTTAGCGAGAGATTTCCAATAATATCTATTTGTTTAGTCTAGTTGGTAGTCAATACTTTTTATACTTCTAATATAAGAATAACACCGCCAAGAAAAGCTGCCCACACTGTATCTTTTAAATCAAGTAGGTAGATAAAGCTGCTAATAACGCAGGTGCTGGTTGAAACAGGTGTTTGTTTGCAACACTGAACTGGTGTAAAGCGGGTAGCAGTAGCACTGTCCATAATAAATCTTACAGCTAATTAAGGTCGGACGACAATCGTGCACAAAAAAACCGGCCAAGTGCGAGTCAGACTCGCGCACCGAGGGTTCCGTACAAACCTGTAGGTATATAAGTAAATGGTAGTATAGACCTGAGTATTTGATATTAATTTCAATTTATGACCTATTAAAAAAAAACTACTTACTAGATCTCGTTCAAACCAATTTTCAGTGGAAGTTTGCACCGTAATGTACATCATATATTTTTTTTAGATTTATCATTCTCTTATTTTAGAAGTTACAGGGGGGGGGGACACACATTTTACCACTTTGGAAGTGTCTCTCGCGCAAACTATTCAGTTTAGAAAAAAATGATATTAGAAACCTCAATATCATTTTTGAAGACCTATCCATAGACACCCCACACTTATGGGTTTGATGAAAAAAAAAAATTTGAGTTTCAGTTCTAAGTATGGGGAACCCCCAAAATTTATTGTTTTTTTCTATTTTTGTGTAAAAATCTTAATGCGGTTCACAGAATACATCTACTTACCAAGTTTCAACATTATAGTTCTTATAGTTTCGGAAATAAATGACTGTGACATACACGGACAGACAGACAGACAGACAGACATGACGAATCTATAAGGGTTCCGTTTTTTGCCATTTGGCTACGGAACCCTAAAAAGGAAAATTACAATTTTATTGAAGAATACCTCTACGAATTCTTATTTAGGAGTAGTGCATCATAATGGAGCCTTCCTTCACTCTAAGGTCCTAATACTCCATTAAAGTCCATATGAACCCATTGGAACTACAACTTTTGATATTTTTTTCTAAAATTAAACTGAAGATGTGTGCCACAGGTGAGTGCATCAAATATTTTTCTTGTCTTTCATTGAAGCTGTGGTTTTGAGTGATTTTAGGTTAGTAGGTACTCGACAGTGACCCACGACCTAGTTATATTATTTTACTATAAAATTGGATTAAATACATACTTCCCGAGTTTTATAATATTAGTAAAGGTAACTAAATATGCTACATAGATGAACTGGGAGCCTTGTTCTAGTATGTCTTTCTTTAGAATAGTCGACTTGCATGAGTGAGTGTGACGCTCAATCCTCAGTAGTTCGATGTGCTAGCACAGAAAAGACATATCTAGTTCAGTAACACAATTTGGTTATAACTTCTACAGGGCTATTTTAAAACGCTCGGATTCGATATCGGAAACGGATTCAAAAACTACCGAGGCGATATTCCGCAAATGCTTTTTTTTTTCCGAATTCAAATATTTTTGATGTTTATTTACGGAAATATCAATTCGAAACATCGAAAAGATTTCGGAAATTAAAATAGTAATTGATGAAATTCGCTTCGGAATTTTTGAATCCGTTTCCGTTATCGAATCCGACGCTTTAGAATAGCCCTACTGGAGAGTACATAATTGGTACTATATAATTTTTATTATGCTTTCATTATTGTTTGCAAAGGTAACCTATATTTTGTAGAAGTACAACGTTTTTTCGATTTGTGTTGTCGGGGTGCTCCATTTACATTAAATGTAACAAAAAAAATATAGAAATCGTCAACATAAATACATCTATGATTATTGCGCTTTCATTTGGTCGTATCGTATGACGAATGTACCAGAATATTATTATTCTGTTAGTATAAGATAGAATAGACTCCAACAAATCTTGCGAAATATAATTTTATTGTTTACCTAATATCTACCTACCTACTCTAGTTCCATTCATGCTTATTGTATCGCAATATTATGGCAATCTGGCTAGGTTATGGCCTTACATAAATTGTTAAAAAGAGTCACTGTTTTACTGCAGTTGATGTAAATGTACTGTAAATGTAACTAGTTCCTAACAACGCGGGCTTGGCCTTCTGACATCATACAAGTTACGTCACCCGCGGCTCAGCACAATTGGACGCACATGTGCTACTGCCTCCACAACACAGCTATCGTATAATTAAACACAGGGTTATACGTATAAATTATGGTGAGCACACTGCTCGCACACACACAATGAAAACACTACGAAGGTCTTTATGTGACGTTGGAATTTTAAACTTCCTGTTATTATTTATACCTTGTGCCTTATAAATTAGTGTCAATTTTCATTTAGATATTATTAATAGACGGGTTTATCTGTAAGTCTGTGCTAAGGTACCTATAAGAATGTTGCTCAGAGACTGTTGCAAATTAAAATAACGTGAAAATTCTAAAATAGCTTTCATCCGACGGTAGATCGCGAGTTAGGTAAGTATCTGAGAAAACCGCAGACAGACTAGACGTTGCATATAAAGCATAAAGACTAATTACAAAAAACTGGCCAAGTGCGAGTCCGACTTGCGCACCGAGGGTTCCGTAAGTCCATAGACACCCCACACTTTTTATAATAATAAGGTTTTATAAAAAAAAAATGAGTTTCAGTTCTAAGTATCGGGGACCCCCAAAATTTATTGTTTTTTTTTTCTATTTTGGTGTGAAAATCTTAACGCGGTTCACAGAATATACATCTACTTTCCAAGTTTCAATATTATAGTTCTTATAGTTTCGGAAAAAAGTGGCTGTGAAATACGGACGGACAGACAGACAGACAGACATGACGAATCTATAAGGGTTCCGTTTTTTGCCATTTGGCTACGGAATATAAAAACATAATATTTCCAATCCTTGGTAAGAAAATCTCACATAATACGTAAGTATCTAATATGTTTGACTATACAATTTATGTTTTATTTTGTAATTGAAAAGAAACCTTCGCACTATGTTTCCTGAACTGATTATCAATAACGTGCTGTGCCCTTGGCGGCCCACTTGTAGGTACTATGCGCCTTGTTGGTACCACACCACTGTAGCTATTCACGCAGTTCCTTTTTCCTCATGACAACAACTAAATATAAATAGTTACTACTTATAGTACAAAAGATTCACTTTTTTATGTTTTATAGCAAACTTAAGATGCATATGTAGAAAAGGTACTTACTCTACCAAAAAGATAAAATTACTGTGGCAGCGGACGGCTATCGGTAAAATCTTAATAGATCTTATCAGGGCCTAAGTTGGATAAATACTTATTGATTTTGATTAATCTGGGGCCGAATGTACTTCCAAATATTAGGTAGGTATGATTGGTGCTAGGTAGGTAGAGGTTAGGTATAAGAGGTTTCTTCAGGGTCGGCAACGCTCGAGTGATACCCCTGGTGTTGCAAGCGTCCATAGGCTACGGTAACTGCTTACCATCAGGCGGGCCGTATGCTTGTTTGTTAACTTAGAGGTATAAAAAAATTGGAAATTATCGAGAACATACTAAATAGAAAAATACCAATTTCTTGGCCCACATTTTATAAATATCTACTGTTACAATTTCATATAGATGTTGCTATGTGATTTCTGCCCTACGAAATGATCTGTAACTTACTTTATCTATGTAGAGATATGATAGTGAAGTCTATTATCATTTATGTGGTGTAGTGTAACACAATCAGTAGTGAAACTTCAATGTTTGCGTTTTATTGAAAGGTACTTACTCTACTGAGACAAGGATTGTTTGTTATTATGATTTGCTTACAATTAAATTATGTTGTAATACTATGTAGCTGGTGGTAATAATAAATAATATGAGAGACGTTGTTATAAATTAATGTAATAGGAGGGAAAGCTAATTCTAGTCGCTTTTGGGGTTCCGTACCCGAAAGATGCCGACGGGACCCTATAACTAAGCTTACGTCCGTCCGACCGTCTGTCTATCTGTCATTGGGCTATATTGTATCTCATCAACCGTAATAGATAGCTGAAATTTTCACAGAATGCAGCTGTAACAAAAAATAAAAAAGAAATAAGTAAAATCAAAAATGAAATATGGGGGATATTGGTAACAAACATCTTTAGTAACGGAACCATACGTGTTTTTGTAAAATTAATTTAAAATCGTTATTTTCTTTCACAAATAAAAAATATTGATGTGTAGGTAGGTACTTCTAGGCAGAGTCATCAACACTTGTCATTATGGGAAACCATAAAAGGCATTGTAGAAACAAGAAAATCATAATTGATTTTCAGAAAACTACGCAACTTTGGAATTGAACCGGACCTCCATACGAGTTTTTTTTTTACGCTGATCGTCATGAAATTGGGCTTGCAGATAGCCTATGGTATTGAGAGGACATGGCTACTTTCTATCCCGGTAACGCCGGTGAAACTGCGGGAAACAGCTAGTATTTATAATAATAACCGACTTTATATAAATATAGTTTTTTTTTTTTTTTTATACAACTTATTCGGTAAACAAGCATACGGACCACCTGATGGTAAGCAGTTACCGTAGCCTATGGGCGCTTGCAACACCAGGGGTATCACTCGCGCGTTGCCGACCCTAAACTAAGCAGAGCTTGTACTATAGACATCACATGGTTGTATATTATCCTTACACCTAGATTCAGGTTATGCACACAAATGGGGATATAGTATAGCAAGCACGTAATCTATAATAATCAAATAATAATTGGAGACTACACCACAGAATAAATAGAGCTATAGGTACCACAGATAAGTAATAGTTGCTACGTAAACTATTCCTTGAGATGTGGATAAAATTCATGCAATATAATTACAATAGGCATATAAAATTATCTTCTCACAATTTGATTAAATTTTATTTACATTAAACAAATACCTACATAGCTAATTTTTACTAAAACACGTTTTAAATCATTTTTTTTAGTAAATTTTACATTAGGTAAGCACATATTTTTCAAAACGATTTATCATTCTGAAATCCAACATAGGGTTAGCAAATATCATCTCATTTCCAGCTGTATTATGTAGAGATTACATTAGAGTTATGTGTTTACTCATGATAGTATACGCAATATAGCGCAAAGGCTTTGGCTGGGAAATTCCGGCCACCACTAGGTATACCTAGCCTTTGACGTGTACCCAAAACTCGAGTCCCATACATATCGGCATACTAGTATTGAATTCAGCACAGCCCGATCGCGTTTTATCTTGCCTAACAGACATGGTTCTAGCTTTCAGGCGATTGCCTTGTCTATTGAGGCTTTCAAGGAAATGTACTGGACGGATTACTGTCGGTTGCTGAACGTCAATAATATATATATTAATATATACAGCGATGTGGCTGGCTTTCCTCCCTGCAGAGACAAAGACGCGGGCGTTTGGATCGATGACCTATTTCCCGTGGAGGGCGAATTTTATCATCTCTACCTACATATACATAGGTAGATGGTGATTGCGTGTGTACTTGCTGATGTATTTAAGCTGTTTTTCTACTGAATAGGTTTTATTTGTACATCTACAGCGAAGTTTATAAAAAATATTTTTTTTTGCAGTCTATAAATTACTTCTTACGAATAAATTCGGTAACTTACCATAATGCATAAAAAAATGTTAATCATTTTACTGTATATATTGATATAATATTCAATGTAAAATGGTTGATTTATTTACTTAATTTCAAATAATCTATTATGATCAAGTAATTAATTATATCATACATTTATAAGAAAATACCACAATCTACAAACAAGCAGCTATTAAACATACAAAAACTTTTTTTTTTTTTTTTCAATTGTTTACTAATATAGTATTTATATACTCTCAGTTAATATCAACATTACATGTACCTCTACCTATATATAGTTATCTCACTATATTTATTACTAACTTTACTATAACTAAACAATAAACTAAACTTTTCTTTAGTTATAGTTCTATTGCTTTCTGTATTTATTTCACATTTTTAGTCAATTATTCGCCATAGTGGAAAGCGATTGACCACGCAAAGCGAAGATATACTATAGTAGATAGAATTAAAACTGCAATTTAATACAGCAAAAAAGGAAAATCGTGACTCAACTGACTGAGTGCTGTCATGCCCGGGGAAATGCAATTTTCTCTCCTCGCAGGCCTTTATGAAATTCAGCTTCCAATATTTTACACCGTGCAATTCAACGCGTTTGACTGACATTTATACAATAAGTAATCTTATTACTATATACTACCTAGTAGTACCTTATTATGTCGGTTAGAAAATAGCCCCTTTTTGATATACCTACAAGAAGTACAAGCAAATTAACATTTATGTAAGATTGTTTCAGCATGGAGAGCCGACCAGCCACACTGAAGCCACTCCTTTAATTACCATAATTGAAGAGCTAAGCGGCTTTCATCCAGTGGCTGCAGCCAGATTGTCATTCATATTTAATGAAATACTATAATAAAGTTACCTTCATATTTCAACGACAAAAAATACCTACCTACATCAGCTTTCTTATTTTCACGATTTCAGTGTAAAAGTTGCAAGTAACCCTTTATAAATATAAACATCCTGGGACATTCCTCACACACGGTCATCTGATCACAAACTAAGCAGAGCTTGTACTATGGAAACCAGATAACTGATATAATACATATATACTACTTTTTGTTTGTAAATACATACTAAACCCGTTAGTTCTCGCGCGAGAGACGCGCGTCCTATTATAACAATTAATATTTTTAACCGCGAGCCAATGCGTTAATATACATAATTATATCTAGACTCAGGACATACAGACATGTTCATGCACACAAATGCATGTCCTCGGACACGAACCCACGACCTGCGCGATAGCTGGAATCTTAACCAGTCTTAACCAACCGCGCGTCGAATATGACATTATACTAAATTATAATGTCCAATGTATAGGATCTGTGGTAACCGCTTACCATGAGGTGGTCGTATGCTTGTGTGTGCAGGATCTAGTGATATGTGGCAAGTGCACTTGAAAGTAATCAGCATCCATCTCAGCTAGTTACTAGCTTCGCTCATATATATTACATGTCTATATCAGGTAGGTTATATGGTAGAGATAGCACTCCTTGACTCTTTCAAGTAAAATGGTTCTGAAATAGCTTATTAGGGCGGTTTTTATATTTAGTTTAGGGACCGTCCATACATACACAATCCGTACAGAGTTATACAACCTAGGGGGTCGTGCAATAATCACGTAAAGCACGAAAGGAGGAAGTAGGGAGTTCTAAAAAAAAAAGAATATATCACAAATAAAGGGGTGTAGTGAGATATCACGTGTATTTATTTTTTCGTTGAACGCGCGATTTCTAATCCGAAAAACGGCGTGCGCTAAACTGTGGTCCGACGACAATACAAAATTCATTAAATATAATATATAAGTAATATGTAAATTCTTCACATAATTACACCATTCCTTTATTATTTTTATGTCAGCCAGAAACAACCTACAACTGCAACCTCATTAAAGTTCAACCTTAGTGTATGTCCGGAAATTTTATCACGATGCTTAATTTTCCATAATTAAATTAGATTGTACTTACCTGTATTTAAAGAAAATTTTCTGAAAATGTTTAAGATACTTTGTACCAAAAAAGTACTCGTGATTTTGGGTAGGGGGAGAGGGATTAGTGTAAAATCTGAACACGTATCACCAGGCAAACATAAAAATATCACGTGATTATTGAACGACCCCTAGTATTCTTGTGAAACAAACTTTAGTACTCAAGATTCATCGAGGCAGCTGTCCAAATAAAAATACTAGCAGCGCATCTACGTAAGAACTCGATTTTCTTTTCATGTTTAAAATTGGCCATGCCATTTACAACACAATGCGCTTACTGCGGGCGGAGTAAGCGCCTGTAGCAAAGCAACGACTAAGTATACCTTGAAAGCATTGCTTTAATGAATCTCGTAGGATTACTGAGCTCTCGCGACGGATGGTGCGCGAAAATCGGTAATATACATAGTAGTATGAATACTTTAGTCATAATATTCTAACTCTATGGTAATACTGCTTTTCATCCATATATTGGTTTTACTTGTATAATCAGAAGTACACTAATGTACACTTTTTCAATGTCCTATGTACCGATAGTCTGTGCTATGTACCTCTCTCTATTTTAATTATTAGTGAGCTCAGCTATCATTGTGCCGATTGTCATAACGGGCAATGGCCGAAAGCCTCGACCATCATCTCTCGAGGCTTTCGTTAGGCGGTTAAATCCAGGGCCTGATTCAGAAGGCAGTACTCCTCGACACGGCTCGCATTGTGAGAAGGTTCTTGTCTCTGCAGCTCTTACCACCGGTAGCTTCGACCCTGCTCCCGAAACAGGCGGAATACATTTTTTTTTATTATTAAAAGTTATTTTTTTGTAATGATGTTTATAAAAATATTTAAAATTATCTTCGATTTGGTATTATAATGTGAATAAACACGGAATAATAATTATTTAGGCCATAGATATATATTTTACAAACTATCATAGATTTTAAAATTAAACAGTTGGTGTTAGTATAAAAGCTTAAATGTTAATGTTGTTAGGGTTGTGGTAGAATCGGAGGTAAAACGAAAGGGGGGAATAATGGAAGGATCCTGGAAACCGGCAATTAGTCCTGACGAAATAACAACCAGGCACATAAAATTAAAAAAAAATGCTGGAGTTAAGCCACTATCACTTCTTTTCATTTCGAAAGAATGCATGCTCGATCGAGTTGAGATCAGGACTTCAGATGTGTAAGAGAAATCTCTGGACCAAAAAATCATTCACGCCATGGCCACAGAATAGATAATAGCTTTGACTAAGATAATCGTACTAACGTCATGGCATAATACCACACACAAAAAACTTTGTAGGAACGTACCCTCAAACACAGATTACTTTAGTACTGTAAGTAAACACCTACTCCGTGTTTGTACCTGACCGAAACACATGAAATAGGTTGCATTAAATATGTGTTGAAAGTGGGCCATGGCATTATCACCATGGTAACCGACCCATGGAGCCTGTATCGATCCCCGAACTTGTCTCCACTGTGCTCTCCACTCGGAACGGACTTTGTGTTTTTGGCCCGCAAAATGGACCATTGTTTCTTTCATCTATTTATTTTAAATAAACCAGAATGAATATGGCCCTAATACGAAATGTTTATGTTTAGTGCTTGGGCTGATTATAGGTTGGAAATTACAGAAAAAAAATTGCGAGCATGCGAGGCAAATTCTTCTGCTTTCTGCGTAGGTAATTTTTCATATTGATGAAAAAAGTATTTAAAAATACGTGCACCTTTATTCGCGTGTTCCTCGATTATTTACATGTTTTCTATAAACACATCTTCCCTCCCATTAATCCCATGGAAGATTACCTATGTCAGAAGTCTCAGAGGGACCTAATTAAAATCAGTTTAGTTTTGGCCAAAGAATTTAAAACGTCCAGAAGGATAGTCGCCTCTATGGGAACATGAAATAAACAAGCCAGAATTGACAGTATTTGACAGCCGTGCGCAGTACGAGAGAGTACTGAGAGCGATTTGCTCAGGGAGCCCCTCAAGCGGAGTGAAATTAAATGTCATGCTTTAGTAAGGCGGATTATCCATCTGGGTAGAGGCACGATGCCCTATGAAAATCTTTGGTTTTGGCATTAGAGATACAATGTATAATTATAGATCGGTTCGACCTAAATTTATATTATGAGCTGAAGTAACTAATTTATGGATAAGTAGATACATTATTTAAATTCAGTGATTAGACAAGATAGTTAAATAATCTCTGATATCGACCTACCACAGGTAATTTCATTACACAGTTCATAATTAATTGTGAACTGGTGTTTTGTTCCAGTACCTACCTATACCTACTCTGTGGTAATTACTATAATCTCAGAGTATGTATAAATACTACGTACAACTAAAATAAATTTACGATAAATTTTATTACTACCTAATAAATTTATTTTGAGTGACAACGAAATGGCTAGATGACAAAAATATCTATATAGTCCGCCTTTTACAATATCGAAAAATATAAGACACGTTATTAAATCTTTTGTGACGTCACGTTAGATTAGGTACACTTATTACTCTAAAAAGTGACGTCAAGAGCGACGAGCCCCCTCTCCCGAACTTTGATCGCGTTATCTTTGTATTTTTTTTATTATTTGGTTAAGCTAAAAATACTACGTGTCCAATACTTTTTTCATAATCTTACCGATGCCGCCACGGACTAATTAGAATTATTATTTTTTTACCTAGAAATCGAGATTTGCGTAATGGATGCCAGAGAGCGGAATTCATATTTGATTGAAATTATTATTCGTGACTCAGATTAATGCAACGTGAGCTGGTAAACTTCTGAACCCCCGAGGAATGCAATTTTCCCAAGACTATTACTTGATTTACAAATAAATAGTCGTCCGGTCCTACTAAAATAATGCAGTAATTTTAACATTTTTTACTTTTCCCACAAAAAAACAAAGTTTCCACCTAATGGGCTTCCCGAGGGATTATGCAAATGGGTCGCCTCATCAGCTTTCTGTCCAGCAGATGCATAGTAGCCGGTTTTGACGGTAGCTGCTCCGATAGCATGAACATAAATGCACCGTCCCGCAAGGCTCTGTGCTGTCCCCAACACATTTCCTTCAGCATTTCAATGATATGCTGTATATAGACGGCATTAATTGCTATGCGGACCCTCGTTCCCTGGTGAAAGAAAGCCGCGGACTTGGCTGAAGAAGCCACGAAGCCGCGAGGCAGACACAAGTCTGAAATCCAGAGTAACTAACTAGTGTCTCCGATTGGGATCGACTAAACCTAGTCCATATCAACCCTACTAAGACACAAGCCTGCGCGATCACCGCTAAGACACCCCCATTTACTGTGGCTCCACAATTTCAGAACACGTCCATGAACATCAGCAAAGGCATCGGGATCCCTTTTCCCTTTTCTAGCGACGCTCTGATCTAGTCACTTGGAAAACAAGGTTAAGCTACAACTTTATAAGTCGCATGTCCGGCCCGGCCTCATATCAAGTCATATAGTACCTACTGCTGTCATCTATGGGCGGGGGTACCTGTATACCAGCTTGAGCCTTTAGACTCGGTTCAGCATCCATTAGAAATGTCGACGATCTCGAGCTAACAAACGGTTTAGAGTCCCTAGCTAACTAAACCTTCTACCTATTGTAAATACCCCAAAATAACCTAACTAACGAAATTAATGGCAGTTGGAACGCTAAAACCACCCTGTGTCACAGAATATTTAATAGTACTACGTAGTGCAAAATTCCAAGATTATAGGCCCTGCAGACTGTAGAATTACTGCAGATTTGTACCTCTAAATTCAAGATTCAAGGTTTCACAATCCATAGTGTGAGACGATAAGCCCATCCAATCACAGGATTATTTTCATAATTAAAAAAAACTTTGATGCTGTAAACCTAAACTCCGTAAACGCTACAACATACTGGTTAGAGCCATCTAGCGGAAGCTTATAAAAACTATCCATGGCCTGCTGGTTGCAATACTTAATGCAATGTCACTTATATTAATACAAACTAGCGACACTAGATGTCACTAATTAAGTTTTATTACAGTGACATCTATACATTGTTTTAGAAAGCAGTGTTGTGTAAAATTCTCAATAGATTACGTTTGTTTCTAGTCTTGTCCATGTGAAGAATACATGACGGAAAATTATGTAGGTACAATACTCACTAGAGTGTCTTAATTCTAATGGTTTTAATGTCACTCTTAGCAATATATCTAATAATGAGGTATATAAAATGGATTGTCTTGTTGCAGGCTTGCATATAGACAAATTATCAAGTGGCAATTGATAAAATACACCACGGCCCAAATCTGCAGAAGCTGATTCAACAAAACGGACAGGAACTTTGAATGCAGTGACTAATGTTGGCATAGTTTCAACAAAACTTATGCCCCCTTATTACAAAACATGGTTTAAAGTAAAGCCAGGTTTTACTGTCATTTGGTCACTTTCTAACTCAGAGTAGATAAATCTTTCTAACGTCATATAATAAAAAGGGACGAGGCTATTTTAAAACCTGGTTTTCCTAGCTAGTTTTAAACCATGTTTTGTAATAAGGTGCATGAAGTTTTATTACAGTGACATCTATACATTGTTTTAGAAAGCAGTGTTGTGTAAAATTCTCAATAGATTACGTTTGTTTCTAGTCTTGTCCATGTGAAGAATACATGACGGAAAATGTAGGTACAATACTCACGTTATGTTGACATAAAATATAAAACTTTTTTTATTAGGCAGTAGGTAAGTGTAAATTTCCTATGATGTACTTGAAATCTAAAAATAAACGAGTGATCTTATCTCCTATTTCAGTGGCCGTGAGTTCACTACCAACTAGTATCCGGAATGTTTGCTAATCACACGTTGGCTCATATCCACACAGACGACGGAATTGTAGGTAGATCCATAACATGCCCAAATATAATTATTATATAAGAAGCTAATGATCATTAGTGGAAGGAATGAAAGTCAAGGCCATAATGAAGCAGCTTCAGCATTTTGGTGAAGTAAAATATAGGCACTGTGGTAACCATGCACCTATCGTACACGAACATCACCGATATGTGCGTGTGCGATAGGTTGTTGGTTCTGTTACTGTACTTGAGAGCCAGTTCCCATTTAATCGTTGTTTGATTAACTAATTAGGTAGGCTTAGGCCAAAGATTTTCATAGGGCATCGTGCCTCTACCCAGATGGATAATCCGCCTTACTAAAGCATGACATTTAATTTCACTCCGCTTGAGGGGCTCCCTGAGCAAATCGCTCTCAGTTCGTACTGCGCACGGCTGTCAAATACTGTCAATTCTGGCTTGTTTATTTCATGTTGCCATAGAGGCGACTATCCTTCTGGACGTTTTAAATTCTTTGGCTTAGGCCACACACGGCTTAGCAGTCTGTCGCGACTTAGAAGAAGAAAAAAGTCAATGAAGTTTGGTAGAACTTTTATGGTGCCCTCTCATTTCCGTAGTCTGTCTCGCTCTATGATTAAACGTCATCTGTCACTTGTTGTTTCCCTCCAGTTTTAAATAAATGAAAACATTTTGATAAGTTGAGAATATTATATTATATTACAGAATATTATACAGGATAGTGGTTAATCTAATTGCTAAGTAGAATAATAAGTGTTTTGCTTACGAAACCGTATCTTTTTTAACTAAGATTGAAGTATAGAAAATGCGAAGTGTGCGGATTAAGATCGGAAAGGAAAGATGGTAAAAAACGTGTTTTTATGGCCAAATTTCCCCTGGATGCAGTTCGGTAACTAAAATATCATATTATTTATGAGTTCTATAATTCCTTTAATAAAAACATCTAAATATAGTATCTACCATAATAATATATAAGAAAATAGAGTTGTGCAACATTTATTATCGAATTCGATATCGATATTTTTATATTTTTAGGTGCCGAAAATGGGTGAAAATGACAGGCAACGAGGACTTGGCTTACATTCCAATAGAGAAACTAAATGAATTAAAATATATTTGCGGAAACCATTTTGTTGAGAAGGACTTTCAGAAAAAAAACACGGCTAAAGAAGACTGCAGTTCCATCCATAAGAATCTCAGCTCAGCCACTCTCTAAAGACAAACTTAAGGGATTTCCCTGCTACCTTTATAAAGAACAGTGAGCATCAGGTCAGGAACACACATATTTAAAATCAATACAAATAAAACGATAATTTATTATATAAATTTTAAATATTTTCACATTCATCTAGTTTATCCATCTACTCCTTCGGCCCCAAATGCTTCCCTGGGGGAGGCCGAAGATTGAACAATCTATAAATTTAAATGATAATTTATCTGTAACTTGCAATGAAATTTATAGCGAGTATGATATTCCAGTAGAATATACTATAGAGGTGAGCCATACAAGTGAGCAGCTGCAAGGTATATAGCCACTTATTGATTTTATTTCACAAGACTTAATAAAATCAATTTGATATAAAATAATTATCATCTTCTATTCCAGATATTCCGCATATTCATACTGTTCCTGCTAGCGGTAGAGCTAAAGGGGTCATTGGGGAAAATGTTGTTAAGTGTAAAGCGTTGAAAGGTTCGGTCTTTAAGGGTCAGTTCACACCGAGACGAGACGCGACGAGACGTGTCGCAACTACGCCTGGAAAGGATACAATATACGACTATATCGCACTAAGGGAATGGTGGAAGGATACACTATCTCTTACGTACCCGACTCTGGATCTATGTAAAACTGTTGATTCATGTGTTTCTGTATTTGAGCATAATGTAAGAGAAAATCATGACTCTATCAATATTGCCAAATATTGCCAGTTAATGATGATTACAGACCTAAATTTATCATGGTTGTGTGTGAAGCAAATTAAAAATGTATCTGAGGCTTTGCTGTCTCGATTGGCAGCTTTATTAATAATTTAGGATTCATAAAAAAATGCCTTATCAGGGCCTAAACAGGATTTACTTTTTGTTTTGATAAAACGTCTAATTGCAAATATTATGTAGTTTTAATTAAACTCCAATCACAAACCTTACTGTATATTAATATAATGTGTATTGTATTAGTTAGTTCTTTGTCTCGACATTTTACGGTTTTCTTAAATACCCCGGTCTGTGATCCACAGGAAAAAATGCATCTAATTCCCTTTCCTATTTAATATAATATTTATACAGTAAAAAATATTAATATTTATTATTATTATGTAACCTTGTGTATTAATATATTGTATGGTATATTATATTTTTATACAAGTCATAATCTGAACAAAGTACCACTGGTTTTGTTTTGGTAGTGCTAAAACATAATCAGAGGATCTTAAATATCTATATTATTTACAACAATATATATATAGGTATATATATATCGATATCGATAGATTTAAATATCTACTAAGCAGCGCATCTCTATTTCGTTCTAAGGTTGGTAGTACTGATTCACTGATTGTTATTATTCATTCTCAGTTGTTCTCATTGTGGCTTTTTTTGGTACCCAATTGATATTTTATCATTTTTATCTTGCTCTATGGAGTCCCGTCTCTTCTTACGTACCTAGTTATTGAATACTCTTTGCGGCTTAGCTTTGCCACGGCTGGCAAACATGCCATAATTAAAAATATGCATAAAAATAATAGGTACTTATTGTTTATTTCAAATAGTCATCTATATTTATGAATTCTAACAATATACAGGAATTCCGCCATATTTACGGAAGTTGATGTCATATTAAGTACTGACTAATAATGTTCTATTAGGTTAGGTAGGTACCTACTTATCCAGGGGTTAAATCTATCAAGAAGTTACAAATTTTTCATATTTGGCACAAATAATACATAGTCAGTTTAATAATTTTTAACAAACTTTGAAGCAAATATAAACATATTTTTTTGATTTAATACTTTTTCATCAACCTTCATTAATATGTCTGCATTTATACATAAATCAATAAATGTCTAGATAATAATAAATAATAAAATAAATAAATAATAAACTTTATTTTCTCACCATAATATTTGATTAGTAGTACACATTTCATTAATACATATTAGGCAAGCTATATATTGCCTAAATATGTTTTAATGAAATGTGTACTAGGTACTAATCAAATATTGTGATATATAATAATGATAAATAACAATAAAATATTGATTCAGTCAATTTAACAATAAAATAAACATTTAGATCTATTTATAACAACTTTAGGCATCAAGCCAATAGGAACTGATTTTATATTGTCTTGTTGATTTAGGTATACATACCTACCTATGTAATCAACAAGTATTATTTTTTATTAATCTGTAAACCCATCAGTAAAACTATTGAGTAAGACTTGCTCATACCATCTCAGACCATCATTATGGGTATCTTCTACTTGGGTCATTAGTTCAGTTGCCTGATTTCGAGAGACCTTCCGTAACACATCATGTATCCACTCATAAAATGGGTTTGAGTGTCTTAATTCTAATGGTTTTAATGTCACTCTTAGCAATATATCTAATAATGAGGTATATAAAATGGATTGTCTTGTTGCAGGCTTGCATATAGACAAATGATCAAGTGGCAATTGATAAAATACACCACGGCCCAAATCTGCAGAAGCTGATTCAACAAAACGGACAGGAACTTTGAATGCAGTGACTAATGTTGGCATCGTTTCAACAAAACTTATAGTCTCCCAGCCATACTTATCTGCAACTTTTAAAAACTTTTCGTGCAGCTCTAACAGCACTGGAGAGTTTTCCTGCAGCTGTCGGACATCATTAGACGGCCAGAGGACAGCAGCAGCGGCACGAGGCATAGTTGCTAGAGCGCTACCTTTGTGAGGTGTACTGTAGAACAAAATAGCTTTGGTATTTTCAGACAATTTCTTGTAGTCTTCTTCGTTGCTCTCTGAAGCTTCTAAGAGCACTTGCTTAACAATAAGGCCTCCCATTGAATGTGCTAACCATACTACAGGTGTATTCTTTTTACCAACACCTGCATCAACTAAGGCTGGGGCCAGGTTGGTAGCCCGTGTTGCTATATCTGCAGGCTGTAATGGACATTTTTCTAGCCACTCTGATAATGAACTCCAATAGTTAACACCCAATATTCTCAAATTGTTACAATCTTTTGGTAACCAATCTTTAGGCCAACATAATGTATGACTGCATTTGTCTTCCTCCTCCTGTTTTAGAGCAGTTCGTTTATTATAAGCAGTATATTCATACAAATCATGTGTTTCCCTTTTTGCTTCAATAGGTAGATCTTGTAGCACCACTTCATAATTTGATAACAAGGACTCATCACCCAATTCTAACAGGTCATCCATAACTTGTTGTAATTCAGGGTCAAGATACTTTTCTTCAGTTCTAACTTCACATGGATCACAGTCGAGATCTGAAACTGTCACTTCAAGGATTCCTATGGGCTCTACACATTTCTTATCTCTCTGTCGCCATGTAACAAAAACGCCCCCCCTGAGACCATGTACTAACAGAGTATCACATAAGTGAGGTGTTGATGTCCTGTATAGAGGATGTAGCAAGTACAATCCAGGCCTATAGCAATACTCTCCAGAGAGGTTGGCCAAGCATACTGCGGCAGAACTAGACAATCGGACATCTTTTGATCTCAGCAGCCTTGCTAATTCTCCAATGAGACCATTTTGAAAAAAATCTAAAAGTAGCTCACAATGAACACTCAACACAGTGAATATTCTAAGCACTGCCAAATCTACATCAATATCATTTGGAAATCTCAACATCAATTCAGCTAATCTTGGTAAAATTTCCAAGTGTAACAATGTTGTTGCAGATTCATCGGTGGCATACTGTTTGGTATAGAATAAACTGAGGTGATGGTGTACTGCATCTATACATAATAAGCACAAGTCCCGTTCACTAATACTGTCCGGTTTGATAGGATTACTGTCTACCTCCATAGCTTGCTCTTGAATGTTTACAAAATGTTTCGAGAGGAATGTTCGGATGCAGCTATGGGGGTTGACAACCTGTGCTGCCCTGATCATATCACAAAATTTGAACGAGAGCAGTTCCGAACTGAGCGCTGCTCGTCGTACATGGATGGGCGGCGGGAGAAAGTAGCGCAGGTCCACGCCACGAGTGCGCGCTAGGAGAACTGCAGTGTTCTTATCAATAGCTTGAGCTAACTTACAACAATCCCAGTTCTTGTTGTTCTTGAATGCGGCAAGCTGCTCCAGAGCAATATTCTGCTGTTCCTTGTTCCCGTGTCGGCACAGCCAAAGTAACCTCCATGCTAACGAATGCTTGAGGCTCTTCCAAATTCGAAAGAGACCGACAGTTTGCCTCGACTCCATGTCTTTTTCCCACTTCAACTTGTCGTTGTACCCCGGATCGTCGATGTAAATGTATTCCGGCGCGTATTTCTTTTCGGCATCGAGTGCATCGTGATTTACAATCTTATTTATAGATTTTAAAGTTTGTCTGATGTGATAAGTAACGAATAGTGCACCTGTGCCGAGTATTGAAGTAACTGCAGCAAATTTTTTAAAAGGTTTTAATCTATCTTGAAGGCTCATTATTTATTTATTGTATTTGTTTGTTTGTCTTTTTATCTATCTATACTATACTATGAATTACTACACTATGTACTCAGTTGTAAACATACAACTTACTAATCAATTACTAATCTGTGATGGTAGTCTGTGTCTGTGATACTCAGGCTATATTCCGAATTAAATAATATCGCTCACAGTGCTCACAGCACAGCAATAATTTGCGTACCGAGTTAGATATCACGATATTGACAGCTAAGAACTGTTAACAATTCGGAACGCCCGTAATCGCGCTCACAGTATTCAAAACAGAACATTTGAGAATTTAATTAAAATCTGATTTAACAATGCGATAGGACTCCTTAGATCTTTTTTAATTTGACTCGCAAAAAGGGATATTCGCTTTCTTTATTATTTTTCTCTCATAAAATCATAAAAAGTATCTTTGCCAAATAGAAAACCAAGAATCTTATTAGAATTTCTGCCGAAAACACAATAGTTAACCGTCAATTTTGACAGCGCTCACGGTGATATCAGTTTAGGGCATGGTCGGTGTGAGCGCAATATGGCGGATATCATGACGTCATCTATGACGTTTCACGGGACAACGTAATCTGTCATTACTCAATTCGGTACGGGTTTAAGCACGCTCAAATCGATTACAGCGATTATATCATTAATTCGGAATGCAGCCTCAGACTCACTCAGTTCCAGTGTTGCCAACTGCTAGCTTTACTAAGTAGCTAGACATCTTGCAAAAAGTAGCTAGATTGCCAGATTTTGATACCCAAAAAAGTTGCTAGAAGTAGCTAAATGTTTCTAAGTAGTTAGATAACAATAACATTGTTAAAGAGAATTAAAAATCAGTAAATTAAATACGTATTTTTTTCAAAGGTAATTAGTTTTCAAACACCAAAAAATAGCTAGATCTAGCTATAAAGTAGCTAAGTTGGCATCACTGCTCAGTTCAGTAGGTACCTACCAAGTACCTAACTCAGCACTGCCAACTCAGTGCTGCCAGCTCGGATTTACAAAAAGGCGTAGACCAGATTAGAAAAGTACGTAGAATTAGTAAAACTTGCTGGAAAGCTCGTAGATCTACGTACTTTTTTTTAAATGAAATGAATAGACTAGGGTAGGCAAAGCATCATTCATAAAAGGCGTAGACCAGATTAGAAAAGTACGTAGAATTAGTAAAACTTGCATATGGAAAGTTCGTAGATCTACGTACTTTTTTTTAAATGAAATGAATAGACTAATAGGCGCAAATAGTTGTACAATAAAAAGAATCTTTTATCGTTTAAGCCCGCGGCTTCCCCCGCGTATCCGAGGGATATCCTACCCTACCGTACCCTACCGTAAATTTTTGTAAAATTTTTCTAATCAACTTTCTTAATTTTTTTCCATGAAAACCTTCTCCAGAATATTAGAAAACTTAAAAAACAAAGATGGATGAAATCGGTAAAGTCGTTCTCAAGTGACGGCGTGACCAAGAGAAATAGGGATTTATTTTTATATATAGATATCTATTTAAATTATTTATTATCATCAGGCAAATTAAATTTGTACATATTTTTATTAAAAAGCTGAATGTGTTCCTGTGTAGGCTCGCAATTTATTTTTAAGCCACTTTTTGTTAAAAGTAAGCTTGTTAGCGTATCAGTGGTAAGTCTGGTTCTGATCTTACTTTTCATCATATTGATCACAGAAAACAGACGCTCGACATTTGCATGTTAAATTGATTTAGAAAGGGAAACATTTGAGACGAATCTAAGCAATTAAACTGAGCAGAAAGCTGATAAATATCAATCAAACCAATCGAAATATTTTTAGGGTATATTTCATTTGTTTATGGCGCCATGAGACGTTTCATTAATTCTACACACTCATATGAGATGACATAAGTCCGAGTCACAGTTCTATGGAAGGCACACTTTGTCTTGTTGTGTCGCGAGGTGAGTGTTTGACGTGTTCGTTAGAATGAAACTGAACGTTTACTAACTATTTTTGCGCTGGAAATTATGAGCATTCAGCTTATGAGTCACTATATTTCGCAAATTTGTAAAATTTTATAAAAATACGTAGATTCTGGTCGTAGGTTTGCAGGAAAGGCTTTAAATACGTAGATCTACGTAAAAAGACGTAGAGTTGGCATCCCTGAGGTATGTATACCATAATAAAATATATTCATTGCTATATATATAGTACCAATTTGGTACCAATATAATACACATTGCCAGTACAATTACCAGTGCTGCCAGTCCCTTGAAAAAGCGCTAGATCGAGCTAAATATAAATATAATTACCCGAAAATCATGGTCAATCTCCTAACGCAGATGATGAGATGAATAAAGAAAACCTGCTTGGATTCTCTCATAATCTCTAAAAAAAAAAAAAAAATAGAACAATAATAAAATAGAAATGTTTTATTTTTCAAAGCTTTTTTTCTTTTCACCGCAACTAACTATTCGATTGCAACGGTTATACTTTGGGCTACGCTTTTGATTACTTTTTTACAAACTGCTGCTATGCCAAGTCATCATTATTAAATACCACCACACCGCACCACCAACCACCACACGGCACTATGGAGCCCGCACCACAAAAACTTCACAAACTAAGTGCCGGCGCGACCACTTTGGGATTGAGGTCTTCGCTGCTCAAGATTATTACACAAATATTTGCATGTTTTTTTTTAATTAAAATTAATTATAGGAAACTTGATGGCAAACAATAGAAAGCTAATTTAACCGAAGTGATCACAGTGGAAACAAACGGAAAATTAAAAAAAAATCAGCACAGCATCCCTAAATGATTATAAAGTACAGTTTACTGAAATGAGAATAAACAAGCTCTGTAATCTATAGAATTTTTGTTTTATTAATGAACGAGTTGTGAGAACAGAGACAGAGAGAAGTCTGTGGAATTACTACGTAAATGAACGCTACGATAAAGTAAGTCTAACAAACATTGCCCTTCTTGCTAACGACACGGGAACTCACACAACTTCCAGGTTGTGTAGTGCTTAAAGGGAACATGACTGTAAAATGGTTAACTAAACGTCATATTGATTTTTAAATACCTATTCAATGCTCCCTTACTTCAAATAGTTCGTCGACTTTATATTTTTTTCTTTTTCGCAATATTGCGTCTGCTTGCCGCCATATTGAATTTTGATTACTGCGATGTCTTTAATGACACTCGCAAGACTAAGATAAATCGATTGACGTAAGAATCAACAAAATCGGCCTACGCGTTTGGTCTTTAAAGCCTCACAAATTAACAAACAAACATAATACATACATGCTGATAAACACATTACCCTCTATTGCATCGCGCAGTCGGGTAAAAGAGTATTTTTGTACTTTTTTGCATTGCTAAATAAAAAGCATATTGCATATAAAAAGTATGTAAATATTCGAGTCTTTACTTTAATTTGCGGGACTACCATTTATTAATGTAGGTAGAATCTGAACCAAACTTAATGGCGGCTGTGAAGGGCGCTGCGAGCGGGCTTTGCGCAGGTTCAGCCCACTCGAATGTACCGCATACCTTCGTTTTCGCTACTGCGCAGCGTACCGCGCCTAATATCAAAGCTGCCAATAAGTTTGACTCAGTCTGTACGTTATTATTTTTATAGCATTTTTACACTTATTATTGTATTTTATAGTACTTTTTATTATTATAAACAGATATTTGTATAAAAATAAGTAAACAAAACCTTGAGTAGGGATAAAAAATATTGGATTCGTCAAAAAACCCGTCTGCCGTTAAACCGTATTTTCCCTCCTCCGTTTCGTACCCATTCCGCCAGACCTGGCGGGAAATCTGTCAAGCTAGCAACACTGACATGACAGTTGATGTTGATGCAGTGTTGTCATCGTAAAAATCTAAACTACCGTAGATCACAGTCTGGGTTGCCGTATATGATATACGGCAATATTAGTACTATTTATTTTCAAAAAGTCTATTACAATTTTTTTTTCTTTTCCGTAAAGTTGATCGTTTACCATACACACACACAATCAATCAAACACAAAATATTGAAATTCACTTGCAGTGTAGGTATCGTATTTTCATCAGTGAAATTAGTATCAAAGGATTCGAAAGCATAGAGCAGGTAACTTATATACTGGTCGTAAGTACTTACCTGTTTTAGATAAGACTAGTACTAATTACTTTCCGTTTCCGGTGTTCAGAAATATGATCAACTAGCTTTTGCCATCTGCTTCGCTCGCGTTATTGTACCTAGATTTTTTCGATCAATTCAGATTGTCGGTCGACATTTGTGGGTCGGAACAGTATAAACAACAAAATTGTATGATGATTCAACCAAAATATTCTTTCATCTCTCGTTCCTACTATGAAAGTAAACCTAAAAGTTATCTAAGATGCGGGAAGTAGTATACTGTATGGAACTATACAGAGCAAAATAGTCGTAACGAAACCCACTACAGATGACAGAACATTATTGTTTTTTTTGATAATAGGTACCTAATAGGAGTTAATTCAATTAATAATAATGATACTTAGTTATTTAGACTTTACTATAAATTATATAAGATTTGACATATTTTTTTTATTATAAATGTATGTGATTTAGGATCGATTACACCACGTAATCAAAAACATGGTAACACCATAGCGCTTTAATAAAATAAAACATCACACTCGAACTAATAATTATCTCGCCTGTCATTTGAAGCTTACACCCTTTTTTCTGGATGAAAGCTACCCTTTGTCCTTTTCTGTACATTTCATGAATTCGTTGGACACTTGGAACCGAAATACTTAACTAGCTGTCCCACGCGGCTTAATCCGCGTTCCCCGGATTAAAAAGTAGCCTATATACTTCTCCATACCATAGGCTATCTGTATGCCAAATTTGATCACAATCGCTTCAGCAGTTTAGGTGTGAAAGAGTAACAAAAAAACGAACAGAGTTACTTTCGCATTTATAACACACATACACTGGGCCGCAAAGCAAGCGGGTGCAAAAAACTCAATAACTTTCAAAATATTCGAGCTAACATTATGAAAAAAAAATTTTATAGTGCTTAAATCAAAGACATAAAATGTCTGTCGTCTTTATGCAAGATAACGCTCGTCCCCTTACGGCTGGGATAGTGTTTGGACTACTTTGAAGATGTTGCTATCACTCGCATGGAGTGGCCAGCACGCAGCCCAGACTTGAACCCCATACAGAATACCTAGGACGAACTGGGACGAGTACACAAGCGAAATTCCCCTGCAACCACGTTTCAGGAACTGAAAGAAGAACTGATAGAGGAAGGATACCAAACATACAATTTACCGTTTATCAGCTGACACAACTGAATTAACAGCGAGTGGTGAACTACTAAAATGTAAAAAAATTGCATATTTGATACCGTAGCAAATTTTTCGAAATCTACTTAGTGAAAAATGGTTATTTTTACATAACTTACTTTTATTCAACATAAACTTTATAAACTAGAACTTTTATGACTTTGATTTAAGCACCCTAAAATTATCTATAATACAGTCTGTAGTCTGTACCTATTTCATAAAGACAGCTCCAATATTTTGGAAGTTATTGAGGTTTTTGTTACCGGCCCGTTTTCTTTGCGGCCCGTGTATTAGTTTGGATTCACTATTCCCTAGTTGGTACCTATATGTGTATCTACATGAATTTCTATAAAATCTTTACCAACCGTCATCATTTGGAATAAATAAATATCTTGGGACATTCCTTACACACGGTCATCTGATCCCAAACTATGCAGAGCTTGTACTATGGAAACCAGATAACTGATATAATACATATACTAGTTTTTGTTTGTAAATACATACTTAATATACATAATTACACCCAGACTCAGGACATACACACAAATACATGTCCTGTGTGGGAATCGAACCCACGACCTGCGGCGCGTAAGGTGAATCTTAACCAACTGCGCCAACTGGCCCGTCAATACTATTTAGGTAGAATGGATTAAATTATAAAAATAATGTAGATTATCTGCTTTCTCTATTTTACAAAATGTAATACCATAGGTACTAGAAAAGTATCTGACCGTGCTCGTTGATACCTATATTTATCTGAGCTGAGGAGCAAGCATCTTGAGTACCTACAGAGTACGCGTACACGCGTAAAATAGTGTTTTTAAAAACCCCGTGCTGTCGTCCGGGTTGTCATCGGTTGCCACTGCAGCAAGCTTGATACGCGCTAAGTGCTTACGCGGACTGACGATATATTTTTTATTTTCATAGTTGGTATGTAGTACTTATATTATACCATGGTAAGTACCTACAACAAAAGTAGGACGGATACGGCATGTTTTGTTAAAAAGTGTGAAACATTTATGTGTAGCGTAGCGTAGGGGTACAAATCAGCTGCCCGGGCGCAGACAAATTTCACCGCACCCTCGTTTAGGTCTTTAAAATACTCTTAATATATAGTACTAATCCTAATGGTCTAAATTGGGTGCTTTTCTAGGAATGAAATTATTCAAATATTTATTCCCTAGATAAACCTATTATTATTATTTATTTTGATATTTTGCCGCCCCTAAAAGTGCCGCATGGGGTTTTTTTAATGTTCAAGTAGACTACCGAAGCACCAAGTAGGTACCTATATAATAGCCAACTATGCGCATACCACCTACGTGAAAAATGAAATAAATCATAAATAAAGTAATTTATTTAAAAAAGAAACAGCTTACACCTACATTACAAATCCAAGAGCGATCCTCTGATCACGAAGCGTACCACCCTTCGCCACATTCAAATAGAGATAAAATGGATTCTAAACAACTATTACTCTAAAAAAAATCCTATTACTAATAATTACATTATTTTCGAGTGAAAACATGATACATTCAACCTTATTCAGGTTTTAAGAAAAATAAAATAAATACTTAATATTTAAATTAAGTTTTTGCGGCACAAAGATCACAATCACATTTAGTTCTTTTTCCGATCATGTTCCGATCTTATCTAGATATATATTTTTATAAATATTATTTTAGTACATATGTTAATAAGTGAATGGAAACTACGTAATATAATAATAGTATTTAGGTACCTACGTATTTTTTTATACATATCGTAATTGTGACTATCAAAAATATCCACTCAAATTGTACTTTTGTTAATTCGTCTTACTTATCCACTAAATATGACACATTTTATAACTGTTACAATCAATACTTACAGATGAGATAAAACTTATGAAGTGTAAGAAATAGTCACAGATTACAGAATAATTCAGATGGAGCGCGCGGAACACGAAAGTGAAGCCAAAAAAGCAAATACAAATTGAAAATCTGATACCTGGTATTCGTTTTCCAGTTTGTATTTGCATTATTTAACCACAGTTTATTAATAAAGAAGTGTTTTTCGTTACATAAAGTTCATTAAACAAAGCAAATACACATTTAAAAGCGAATACCAGCTACGTGTTTTTCAATTTGTATTTGCTTTTTTGGCCTCACTCCCGTGTTTTGCGTGCTCCATCTGCCTTATTCTGTAATCTGTGGAAATAGTACTACTTTATAAATCTAAATACCTACAATGTTTCAAGTTCGTTCTATTTATTTTATTAAACCCTACAAGAGGTTCGAAAATAAGAACACCCATATACTATAGTCCTCAACAAAAAATATAGTCTTTGTTTTAGGTTATCAGTTTACAGCCCTCTTTGTGAAACCCAAGTCGGTAAAATGTCTGAAGATATCTCAGTAATATAACAAAATAATGTCACCCTGATCGGAACTTCCGACACATTTCAGGCTTACCTACTTTATGAAGAAATCTAGCAGATCGATCGACGGATTTTTTATTGTATTTTACTTAATACTTTCAACTTACGGTTTATTCTGCCAATTCAAAATTGACCACTTAACTCATTATCAAGGGAAAGCAGAACCTATCGATGCTATACAATCTATCAGCATGTAGGAAATCATAAACACTTTAGCCAGTCATTATGAACAGCCCGTTACAACAGTCATGATAAAAATACAATTTCTTTAGTGGTAATACGCATGAACTGTGGTAGATGTGGAAGGTCCAGACGTAGGTGCGGCAGAGCTGGGCGACGTCAGAGTGGGGAGCGGCGTCAGTGGCGGGGTGGAGTACACCTTGCGGTCTGGGGGCAACGACGACAATGAGGATGAGAGGCCGAACGCCCCAAGGCCGCTGATCGAAGAACCTCCAGAGAGCATCTGTCCGTGCACTCCTCGCATCCCAGCGAACATTGGCGCCGTACCTAGAAAGTAAGAAATTCATGATTAGTCTTCTTTGCTGGAAAGCGCCACTTCACAAGAGTTTATAAATGCAGATGACATCCTATATCTATTAGGCGCTGCACAAACGTGTGTCTTGTGTCGGACATCTTGCTGTGTCCGGTGGCGGCGATCGGACACAGTCACCGCTTGTTTTCAGTCAGTTTCAGTACAATTGTAAGGATTTTTTTTATGTTGTTTGTGTCTTCAACTGACGACTTTTAGTTTCCAGTTACCGACACCGAACACTTTTTGATCGTCAAAGAGTATGTGTAAAGTGGAAGCACCTGGACTGCAGCGCCATCTGCCGGGCTGATTTGTGAATCTAAACCATCCAGGGCGCCACCCAAACGCATACAAAAAAATTCATTCAAATCGGTCCAGCCGTTTAGGAGTAATTCAGTGACATACACTCGTACAGTAGAATTTTATTTATAAAGATATGAATATAATGAATTAGTCTATTATGTAGACTTTACCTCGCTTCAGTTGGCATTACAGATAGCAGGCGATAGTTTAATTTTAATATGTAAGTAGTTGAATTTGGCATGAATTTTATTAGGAAAACTTATATGATCGTCAATCTATTTATAATTATAGAAAACAGCTAAATGTTTGTTTCACAATTTTAACGATGGGTACTTTATTTTGTATAAAAGTAGAGTCATAGGTCGGCATTGTGTGATATTAAAATAATATTAGATCGAGGGGAATCCTCTGATCATTTTGAATCGCAATATTAATTATGTTCCGAAGGCTAAAGATAAATAAAAAATCGGTTTCGATTTATGTATTCAGTAATAGGGCACTTATTAAGGTCTACTGAAGTTACCACCGGTTCGGAAACCGGCCTTCAACCGAGAAGAACCGGCAAGAAACTCAGCAAAATATTTTTTCGACAATGTTACAGGTATTTTTCCAAATATTTTATAAAGCTATATACGCCAGCTCTACTGCAAGGTTAAAAACACCAGAGCAGAAATTACCACCATTTCGTTTTTATTAATAGAATTCTGGAATAAAAACATGCGCATTGAAACAATATCACGAAGATATTTTTTTCAACGGAACCGATCGAATCCAACCAAAATGCCCCCAAAGTGTGTTAAATCTTCACACCAGCTCGCTGCACAGACAACTGGTTGATGTAATAAGTGTAGACGGGAACACTAACAGCACATGAGATAAAATATTTGATGCTGGGCTATAATTGCTCGGCAAGTTCACACCACGGGTGCGCGGGCGGCGGCGTGCGGCACGCTCGGCTCGCCTGTTGCTCGTCTGTTGTCGACCACGTGTAGCTGTACCTAAACGCCATAACTTAAACAAAACAGACACCGATTGGTCGGTTTTCGGAATAAAATCCTTCTGGCATATACGCCATGTGTTTAATTTGTTCATTACTTGCACGTGAAAAAATGTTAAACTGATTTTATGGACCATGCAGAACTAAAAACAGTAGCGTGAATGTAAAATCGAGGTAGGTACAAGTGTAAAAAAATTGTTGGTGGGCACTTGAGTAAACTATCGACTCGTTTCATAAGCCTCATCGAGAGCTTGTCATCACTTTTTAGAGCTCGTAGATCACGCCATCGGCAGCCCGAGGGCTCCGGCGATAGGATAAATTGCACTCAAGCTGGCAGCCGACGAGAGACACGCGCCGGCGCACCATACCTCTCACCACACCAAATTAAATTGCTTCGACCGTTTAACTATAGATTTATATGAATATAAAAGCTAAACTCAGGTAGGGAACAAGTTTACTTCCGGTCATAATTGTTTTAATGTAAACGTTAAACAGAAAAAGAATTCGCATAAGTCGCACAGCATTAGCAGATGAAATGAAAAAAAACAATAATTTACAAAATAATTTTCGCCAGCGAATTATGTGAATCCTGAATGCCGGAAATTTACGATAGTAATGAAAATATTTTTATGTCACTGTTGTAATAAAACGAGATTATACATTTTATTTATATCAGTCCATGCATGTTCCCCTTAATTACGTTCATTTACGATGTACAGAATGTTACTGTGAATTATTAATTTAGTACACGATTAATGTAATATTGTTTAGTTTTGAGTATAATTTATTTGGCATTAAGGATTCACGAGGACGCAATATTCCAGAAAAAATGGTATATAATTTGATCAAAATAAGCCGAGTCGTATAGGTACTTATATACTCTTAACTACATTAAAATCATATTTCCCCAAAAATAAATAAATAAAGTGGAAACGAATGCTTCATAAAAGTATGAATAGTTAATCATTTTTCCCCACTTAACAAAATACTCAGTATATTGATTAAGTAACACTGGTATTATCGTATTTTTTTGCGACATCGGATTTCTTTGATACATTAAATTCGCGTAGAGCTAACTAACACACTAAACCAGCTAACTTGGGTTCAATAATACCTGGATTTAAGACCATCGAGGACCCCAAATTATTCAGGTCACAGACGATGAATAACTTTGGAGATATTCTGGTATTGCGCCGTCGATCCTCCCTAGATGAAGCAAAATAATGGGGTTTATAAATATTTTCAGAGCACAAAATAAAACATGCTTTTTTACAATATATTTTCTTATTTTGATTTTGTTTTTGGGTTTGCTTAGAACATTAAATCATACCATAAAGTTGAAGATCATTGAAGGGTTCTCAGGAAATACTATTCAATAATAATAAATAATAATATTCATAGAAATCTCAGGTTCTCAAATGGTGGTCTGACACAATGGGCAGAAACATCAGATTTAGTTCCTTAGTTTTTATTTTTGACAGTATATAATAAAATTAATAAAGTATATAAGTACCTATAGATAGAACATCTACCATATGTATTATCCTGATAAGTATAATTAATATAAAATTGCGTTGCAAATGTAATGCTTCAAGTGCAACGACTTAGCACCATAAAATGCGCATATTATTCACATAAGCAAAAGCACAAAACCGGCATCTGTTCAAACATTTTTTTATGCACAACGAGAACACCAATATGTTTTTTCATAAAATATTACACAGAACCACGGTATTTTTTAACCGCATTCTATATTTAAATGCTAAAAAAAGTTATGGTAAACAAAGGTCAACAATTGACATGTGAAAGGGTAAAATATATTTTTTCCATATGTTCCGGCAACGGCGCTAAAGGAACGGACGGTTTTGTCTACTTTTTAGTTTAGATGTTTACAGTAGCGGGGCCAACGAATCATTCCTTAACAGTAAAACTATGAGGGAGCAGCCATATATATATAATATCCTGGGACATTCCTCACACACGGTCATCTGATCCCAAACTAAGCAGAGCTTGTACTATTGAAACCAGATAACTGATATAATACATATACTCCTTTTTGTTTGTAAATACATACTTAATATACATAATTACACCCAGACTCAGGACATACAGACATGTTCATGCACAAAAATGCATGTACTGTGCGGGAATATAACCCACGACCTGCGGCGCGATGGGTGGAGTCTTAACCACCTGCGACAACGGGTCCGCCAAATGTATTGGAATTCGGAGTGTTTTATAAATTATTCAAGAGTTTACGTAAAACATAACACACGTCTTATCGCAAGGCATAAAATACCATCAATTCCTACTTTTTTTTTTAAACATGTATTATAGATGATCCCTTGCAGCGTTTTTTAGACAAAAGGGCGCAAGCGCACGTATTAATTTCGTCGGACCGCACACATCGACTAATATGGCATTGATCTGTGTCAAATACATCGGGTATTTTTAAATAGTTTACTGGAGTTAAGCGAGCGTGTACTGTAATGCTGGCAATGGGCGGTTCTGTTATTTTTATCAGTAAGTCTTGTTACACCAAAACGGTTACTACAATTCTCATTCCATGATCTGAGCGTCCGCGGAAGAAAGCTCCTTTGAGCCCACACAGTTCGAAACAATTCTGGTTTCAATATGTGAGGATGGATTCTCCGTCGATGGCGTGAGTTGCGATGGTGGAAGGTAGCCGTGGGCAACAAGTCGAACAATTCCTTAGAACACTCTCCGTTGTACAAGCGGTAGAACACGCATAAGGAGGCAAAGTCTCTCCTCAGACTAAGGGCCGGCTCTAAACTGCTTGTGAGCTCGGGATCATCAACAATTCTGATGCTCGTCGCTGAACCGAGTCTAAAGGCCCAAGTTGGTATCCCATAGATGACAACAGTGCTCCGTATGAGGCCAGACCTGCGACTTATAAAGTTGTAGTCTTTGCTCCGATGTGAAGTACTGCCTCGCTCTGTTGAGCACTCCAAGCTTTTTGGATGCCAGCTTCACCTTGTCTTCCAAGTGACTTCGGGAACAGCACGTCGCTGGAAATGTCGACGCCAACGATCCCGATTCTTTGTCACTTTAGCCAAAGTACAATAATACAGAGTACAGAGCTATTCTATTTTGTGAAGGTGTGACATCTGTGCAGTGATTCTCGAGTTATAAGCACACTAACGGACAGACTGAAACACATTTTTTTATGTGTATGTAAGGATGAAAGTAAAGATCTGCGTCCACTACTACTGTACCCCGAGTGTAAAGATTTGACGTTAATAAACGCTTACTAATTCTTTTGCGTTTACTATAAATTTGTATGGGAGGAATTTGTACCATGAGTATTCCGCTAGAGGCGCTGTGCCAATACCTATAGAGAAGTGTCGTAAACGCAAACTAATTAGTAAGCGTTTACAAACGTCAATTCTTTACACTCGGGGTACTGATGCAGGCACGTGTATGTGCGAAACAAAAATGCTTATTGAAAAAGTCTTTTGTCTTGCGCTTCAGCATACATTCAGCGTTTAAACATAATGACTGTAACATTAATATCAAAGACGAAAAAAAGGAAAGCTTTAGTGTAATTTGTAAAGTGTTGTCTGTCACCAACCAACTTTGACTCTATCTAGAGATTAGACGGTGCAACGTAACTGTACCTTATTTTTCTTATAAGATAGCGACCATAATTAAAATTAAAATAATCTATAGTTTGCGATATCAACACTATTTTCCCCCGCGGATCCACTCGCGATCCCGGGATAGAAATGTAGCTTGTATTAGTGTAAGAATTTTTCGAAGCCGCCGCCTAGTTCCAGCGTTGAAACAATAAACCAATAAAGCTCTTCAGGTTTATTATATTTAGTATTTATATATTATTTTTAATGTTATAACTTTTAAGGTTATAAATGTGAAAATGTGTATCCCACCAAAAACATTTTCATGTAAAATGTTGCCAAGACGAGACCATATGGCTCGCACTGTCAAAAAGTTATCAGATCTCATGTAGATTCAAGCTTATAACTCTAAACGCCCTGACTCTACGAGCCCTAACTTCACAAACTCTACACCTTAGTTTAAATATGTGGCTTGGCCGTTTCGGTACGCCCATGTGACGGCACATGGGCGTAAGGTGAAATTTATTCACTGTTAATTACTTTTCTGTAATAAGTACAATAGTTCTTGTAGTAGATCAGATAACCGTGTGTGAAGAATTTTCCAGGATATATTAAAAAGGCATTTTAAAGTAAGTGCAAATATGAAGAAAAGTTGATTAAAAGACTGTTAAAACTACAGCATCAACGTTCAGTACTAAAATATCAATACAACTCGAAAACAATCCGTCAGACGAATCTTTGAATAGCTAATGTAGTCTGACGAAAAAAGCAATCAGAGTTAATGCGATGTGCTATATTAATGATCGCCGACAAAGCAATAATATCAGCATTTACATCAGAACAGATACAGGCTGCGTAATGCACTGTGAAACACTGTCATTTAAAATCACATTCATTTTCTTGGTCGTGAAAATACTTTTCAGTTTTCTTTTGTAAATTGTGACGGAAGGTCCCGCTGAAATTTAGAACATTTTATAATTTTTTTTAGCTTAAGTGACAGAAGCCTATTAAAGTTCCTAATTAAAATACCCTTAGGTACATTTTATTATTACCTAATAAACATTCCAAAAATTTGTTAGGCTTGTATAAATAATTTATCATTTAATTGTTTACATTTTCATTTATGAATATACAAATTATAAGAAGAAAATACATTTAATAATATAAGTATAGTTCCCCACTGACTTCGGGAGCAGGATCCAAGTTTCAAGAGAGAGGAACTTCCGCACTAGGTGTGCCGTCTCCAGGAGCACTGCCTTCTGAATCTGGCCCTCCACCATTATTATTATAATCTTTATTTAATTAGTTGAGATGACTAGGTATTTTGTTTGTTATTTTTTTGCAGATTTCGTTAATATTTGCTGGGTCTACGAATTTCGTAGCACTACGATTTTCTTGTAGCAAGTGGTCGCTTAATCACTTTTATATATATTAATTTTTTAAATATATTTTTTTCTAAATTTTTACACTACCTGTAATAGTTTCTTTAATATTTCATTTGAATATTCTGTAATAAGTTTACCGAATGGTCTCGGCAAGACACCCTCTTATAATTTTCGATGACCTGACCTGACCTGACATGACTTACCGTCAAGGGAAATACATAATCGATCGGAAGGAAGGAAGAATAATTTGCTCCGCTATTGATTCATTAAATAAAAAAGTACCATCATGATATGTTGCCACAGATTACTAAAGGTAACGTTGAGCTGCGGTAGCACTGTATTTCGGAATTTCATAATTCGAAGCACTGATAAAGTGTCATCAGATCCAAGTACCTTCCTATTTTGAAAGGTGCTGTTGCGAAATACTAGTTCGGGATACTTCAGCTGCATAGTTCTGGCAATTAGGACTGATAATTTAGGATGTATTCAATCTACTTCAAGATGCAGTTTATAGGATGTGTCAGTTATTACCTTTAAAAAAGAAATAATAAAGACTCTTCAATTATGCGGTTTGAATTTGCACAAAGGTATACATTTAACTTATTCACTTTTTATGAAAAGGGATGACCTAAATTCCTAACTAAATCAAAGATTTCAAACACGTCAGTATATTATATCAAAAATGCTCATAAACGGAGCACCTATAGTCGAGAATAAACAGAGCATCAAGGTTGTCGTTCTTCAAAATCATTCTCCATTTTTTTATTAAAGCGAACGTTAGTGTTGCTCCGACAGCGATATTCTTGAAATACCTATTGCATTTATAAAGATCAAACGGTTTGAACAAACGGGCGTTTGTGTAAACACATCATACTCGCCGGTTGCGCGTGCGCAGCAATGGCGCTGGCCGTAGTCGACGCGGCGCGTACTGGCTGTACTCGTACCTAACTAATGCCATTATCTGAACGTACACTGAAATACATCACACCACGCTCTCATTTGCCCTCGATCCTCACTTTTTATTTTTATTATGATATATAGTTTTGTATTTCCATGTGTAAGTTTTGGATTAAGTGGCCAGCGGAACTACGAATTTTGCAATTAGGTAGTTCTTTGATTTGAGGAAACGAAATGGAGGTGAGTTCATGAGTTTGTAGGTAATCCGAAGATTTGTACAGATGTGACAACGTAGAAGATCGACGTGGAATAAATTATCGGAACATGCAATCAAACTCAATATATTTTCTATTTAAATATTACGGTAAGTATAGCTCTCCGCCTGTGTTCCGCATTTTTACAACCTTAGGAATAGAATTTCGAAAAATAAAGACTACAGCTTAGCTTTTGACTATTAATGGAATATTTTCTCCAAGTTTCAATTCTAGGTTCAGCAGCTAAGTTCGGGCGTTGTAAGTCGGTCAGTCAGTTCCAAAAAAAAAGTTATACTTATACATATTTAGTCGTTCAAACTATTCAAATTCAAAAAATCAAATTCAAATTCAAAATCATTTATTCAAATAGACCTTCGCAGGCACTTATGAAAAGTCTGACTCTATGAACGCGCAGTTCGTTTTAAAGCAACGTTGCACGCACATACCGGTGCTGGCACATACTCTAGCACAGACGCTATTAATGTTTCTATATCTATGGTTCTAGAGTATTATTAAGTAGATGTTTATGTAGGTACATAGTCAAGACAATACCACCGAAAACGTACAACTACGGAGTGATGTGTTGATATAAATAGCCAGCCATTTTTCCAGGTACCTATGTGGGAATTGCGCAGTAAGTGAATGTTTTTCATCAAATGATGGAGAGCCACGTGGGCTGGTGAATCTCGCGAAAATGCCGGACGGATGACCGTTCCGGCACCAGTAAATTCTGCTTGATGGTAGCAATTATCATGGGGCCATCGAGTAAGCGGTGAGCCAAACGGAGCGTTTTCATGAAAAGTCGTGTAAATAAAAGAGAACTCGTTAGTTTGCCTGCTCGAATATAGCTCAGAGCACATTTTGTTTTTTTTTCTAGCTAGGTGTATTCTCTAGATAAAGCGATGGGATAGATAAATAACATATGTTATTTGTAGGAATAAATGTAAAGTGTGAGCTGGACACGCACACAGAGAGCTCACAATAATAATAAAACCAATTAAATTTTACTCAAATTTACTAGAATATACATTTGAGATTTTCCATGAAACCGGTGCAACTCTATATTATTATTTATTATATTATATTATATTTATACTCTATATTATATTATATTGACGGGCCAGCTGGCGTCGTTGGTTAAGATTCTACCTATCGCGTCGCAGGTCGTGGGTTCGATTCCCACATAGGACATGCATTTGTGTGCATGAACATGTCTGTATGTCCTGAGTCTGGGTGTAATTATGTATATTAAGTATGTATTTACAAACAAAAAGTAGTATATGTATTATATCAGTTATCTGGTTTCCATAGTACAAGCTCTGCTTAGTTTGGGATCAGATGACCGTGTGTGAGCAATGTCCCAGGTTTTTTTTTTTTTTTTTCTATCTTTCATTCGACTTCAAAACAGTGTTGACTTTCTGCATGAATATAATTAGAATTCCCGTAACAAAAGGTGTTCATATTGCTACATCCAAAGTCTACGAGAACCACCCGATATGAGCATAAGATGAGCAGATAAATAACCCTGTTTATGGCTCAACGTTGAAAGCGAACGGGCATCCAGAACAGAACCGATCGAGTGATGCAGGCACTGCCATTGCACATGTTACCACAGCTTTTATGGCCGTCGTAAGGGAGTGTTGGTGCTTCTGAGAAACGGGCCGATGTGCACATGGGGGCAATAAATCGTCGATTATCCGGCCCTGCGGCCCTGGCACCAGCTCTGTACGGCCACTATTTATTATCCTTCTATGTACTCGCTCCTTTATCTTTTGACGCTACAATAAATTGGCAAATGTTTAGAGTTTCAAAGATGACGATCACATTGGGTCATTTTTGACGGGCCAGTTGGCGACGTAGAGTCTTAACCTATAGCGCCGCAGGTCGTGGGTTCGTTTCCCACACAGGACATACATTTGTGTGGATGGACATGTCTGTATGTCCTGAGTCTGGGTGTAATTATGTATATTAAGTATGTATTTACAAACAAAAAGTAGTATATGTATTATATCAGTTATTTGGTATCCATAGTACAAGCTCTGCTTAGTTTGGGATCAGATGACCGTGTGTGAGGAATGTCCCAGGATATTTATTTATTTATTTTCATTAACATGTTTTAATGATTTGTCATTTATAAGCAGTTTTTATGCGAAACCATAAGAAAATTGGCTAGGCACGTAGGCTAAGGTAATATTGGTAATTTTATGTAGAAAAAAAATATATGCTTATAGAAGCTTCTCCCAAAGTATATTTTTTGGAATATTTTTTTTACATACAATAAATTCAAAAGAAAGAGTAGGTACATATATATGGCTCTATGGCTCTTTCTTTTGAATTTATGTACGTAACGTATTTTTTAAATCGATGCATGGTAGAGTCGATTTTAACGTTATAAGTGCCTTATAACTTTAGGCCTTTAGGTTAGGCCCTATGAACCGAATGAATGAGAATTTAGGGTATAAAATCCTCAGGGATACACTTTGTTTAGAGTACCGAATAACGATTTAAATACTCAAATGTAACTGACATAAAACAAAGTTATCAATCGATACATGTGTTAATTTTGGCAAGGTCCCAAAAAATCTACAATAGATATATTTTGATTACTAAAACATGAACTAAGAACAAGGTGTTATCCGCATTGCATTCAATACAGCGGGCGCAGCAAACTCATATTTTCACTATTAAAAACTAAACTGGAGCTGTGAACAAAAGTTCCAATTTAATTACACGAATGTCAGACTTATGTCAACATGGTAGGTACTAGTAGTTCTAGCTGTTTGTTCTACTAGGGACTATTTTATCAGCTGCACTGAAGCTATACTCCCCACACAGGCTGAATTTGCACTGTAACTAATGGCAGGAATAAGCCATATAGTACCAGGGAAACAGGAATCAGAAAGAGGTATTGAATAACTAGAGCATTCCTTATGCAGACAAAATAAAGTGTATTTTAGGATGCACCAAAATTGCATGCATCAGAATAAAGCCAGTGTATATTATTGAAACAGCAGGCAAGCTATTGCAAACAAAAAACAATCGCTATACAAAAAATAATATTATAGTACCTACATTATGATACATGTGTGCAAAGTTGGTTATTAAAGACGAGTCGGTATTAAGCGATAAGTGAGCCGAGACTGTAATAATCACTGCACACGCGTGTCATACGCGTATTACGTCTATTTTCTTTTTGAAATAAAATACAATGGAAACATCTTTAAAAGCACTTTGTTGTTTATCTTTCCCTTTTTAGGGTTCCGTATCCAAAGAGTGCCAACCCTATTACTAAGCCTCCGCTATCCGTCCGTCCGTCTGTCTGTCAGTGGCCGTCTCAGGAAGGCAGTTGAAATTTTCACATCATGAGTATTTCTATGGCCGATAAAATTAAAAATTAAAGTAGGCCTCCATACAATAAACTTTTTTACGGAACCCTTCGTGTGCGAGTCCAACTCGCTATTGGCCGGTTTATTACTATCGTATTTGAACACAATGTTTTTGTATTTATTTGAGCACAATCTCATCTCATGAACATTTACGAAATGACGATGAGGCGTGGGTTGATAAGCACATAATTACGAAGCTGGCTCTCAAGTGCAATCTCAAACACACCATTAGATACTTGGTTACACTTGATTTTGAATTAGTGTTTGTAATGGTAATGGTATCCTCAATGCTTTCCTTGCTAATTCTCAATGTAGGATTCATGAACTATATGCTCAGCCAATGGAAAACTTCCTTTAGAGTAGAGTAAATTCCACAACTAGTAAGCTCAGACCAAGAAAAAAAGGCTAGTAAGTGATAAAATACCAGCACAGAATAACAGTATCGACCAACCATGCATCTAAATGTTTAGTGTCCTCGACTTAGCCAATCAGGGGCCCAAGTCTGCTATTACAATTTTGAGTTCCAATGTAGCAGTGGTGTCAAAATTGAAACATTCTACGGTTTTGGTAGTCTACAAACAGAATAGCGTCATATTTTCCACTGAGACTACAATCGTGCCACAATGATCTTTTAGTTGTCAGTTTTGACAGTTATTTGTACTAAAATTCTTTTAATTAATTATGAGACCATTATGAATTAGTAGACTGCGCACATCGGCTCAATGAGTTACCGTGGAACTGCAGTAATATCTATCAATTCTAATCAATGCCACTTTTCGTTGTAATTTTATAACTCAAGAACGGGCTCACCTATCCAAACCAAATGTTTAGGCTTTGTTCGGACTGTTTATGTGAAGTTTGCGTAAAATCGGTCGAGCGGTTCTTCATTTATCTCATTTTTGTAACAAATGAATTCAATAAAGGGCGGATTGTTAATGGGGATTTTGCTGTCAGGGTAGGGTAGGGTAGGGTAGGGTGGGCTAGGGTAGGGTAGGGTGGGGTGGGCTAGGGTAGCACCACAGGGTAGGGTAGCACCACGCGAACGAAGTCGCGCCGGGCAGCTAGTTGTCTATAGTAATATATCAATAGTATCATGTCAGTATGACATTTTAGCAGACTTGGCCCCCAGAGCTCGATGGCTGGGAATTGGTGGTTTAGAACAAAATGAACGTGTTTATTGTTCGTTGGCCACGGCATTCGAAGTAAAGACCTACAACTCATCGCCAGTTAGGCGGTATATCAAGCCTGAAAGTGTAATAACCATATACATATAAATATTTTACGCAAACTGCACAACGACGAATCGGAAATCATGATGGGCAAGGAGATATTCTGCATAACCAAACATACGTGAATATACGTGTCGTAGGTACCAATAGATGTTACGGAAGGGGTTAAATTAATGCAGCAACTATGCAAAAGTGCATCAGAATCATGTGCAAAGTGCAGCATGACCAGCCGGATATCATAATGGGCCAAGAGGTATTTTGCGTATCTAGTCTAGACTTCCCTATCGACCTAAATGTATATAATGTACACTATAGATACTATGGAAAGACGAAATATATATAGCAACGATGCAATTGCATCAGAATGATGTGCAAAGTGCAGCATGTCGACCCGGCGATCATGATGGGCCAGGAGTTTTACTGCGTAGTCTAGATAGACTACCTTATCTTCCTAGATGTGTATCTAGTACTAATAGATACTAAGGAAAAATAAAATCGATACAGCAACGATGCAAGTGCATCAGAATTATGTACAAAGTGCGGCTCGACGAGCCGGCTATCATAAAGAACCAGGAGATATTCAGCCGACCTAGGTGGAGACCTAACCTACCGAGACGTATATCAAGTACTAATTTATAGATACTATGTATGGAAAGAAATCAATATAGCAATTACGCAAGTGCATCCAGAAAATGTGCGAAGTGCACGATCGCGACCCGGCTAGCATGATAGGAGAGGAGTGATTTGCATATCTAGGATACCTAGATACATTAAGTACTAGATGCTAGGGGGTGAGAAAATCAATACTGCAACGATGCGCACGTTGAAAACGAAAGTACCTATCTCGTGACGTCAGTCTGAACATATTGGACATACGAGTCACCCATAAAAATATTATGAAAAGGATTTAAAAAGCAAGTTAATAATTTAATTAAGTGTTTAGGTATAACAAGACAATTCTATATAAGCTTTTTTTCTACGGATAAACTTGTACAAAGGAAATACAAAATTAATTTTTTCCGGCAAGCTCCTATGTTTAATGTGAGCCTGGTAGCTTCACCTGAACTTTTCGACAGTATAGTCCAATAGTAGTTATGTGTTGTGTTTAAATAAGTTTAGAATATTATTTAGCTAAAAAAACACAAAAGAAGAAGAAAGAAGAATAAGAAAGACATACCGTACTAGCTCAGTGGTAAATATACCATCTATGGTCATGGGGGCGTATTCAAGCCAGAGGGCCTACTCCGAAAAATAATTCATGATAATCAGAACATCATTTTTAAAATATGAACCAATAGTAATATATACTATATATCAGTATTTTTAGGTATCACTTTAGATAATAAGTTACATTTCGTTCTGCAGCTAATGCAGTGAGACAAATTCGTGATCTCACTGATGAATCTACGGCAAGATTAGTTTATTTTAGTTACTATCACAGCTTGATGTATTACGGCATCCTCCTCTGAGGTAGTGGTGCCAACATCAATATAATTTGTATATTACAGAAGAAGGCTCTTCGCGCAATATATTAAATAAGGCCTAGAAATTCTTTGAGATACAAGTTTAAATCTATTAATATAATGACACTCACAGTATATATATGAAAATCTTATTCAGACGGAAAAACATAAATCATTTTCCTAAGAGTAGCGACAGCTGTACCTTTAACTCGGCTCAGCAAAGTCCTAAACTCTTTCAATGTGCAATGTATACGTTTCGATAGTAAAATAGAAGAAAGGGTACTATTAAGTTTTTTTAGATGACTATATACTTACATATACATATATCTTTTGCAATTTAAAAAAAAGACTTACTGAGTTTCTTGCCGGAGTCTTCTCAGTTCACGTTGTATTTGGAACCGTTGTAGAGTCATTTTGTTAATGTTCATAAGTGCCTTATTAGGGCTTAAATTGAATAAATACTTTTTGATTTTATGGGTAAGCGAATATTGGGTGGGCCCTGAAAAGTCCTTCATTCATATACTTGTTTTTTATAGGTTATGTCCATCGAACAAAGCGCAATGACGAACTTTTCAAGAAATCCATTCCTCTGATTGGCCAAGTCAAGAACACACGAAGCAGTGATTGGTTCTTACTGTTCAAAATCAGTGCAAAATCACTAACTAATTGCGGAATTGGATAGCTCGGTCTTACTCTTTGGTCTTACTACTCTAAGAAATTTTTCCTCGAGGTTCCCTTTTTCCTTCATGAAAACCAAGATGTACCTAATTAGGACCTTTTTGGAACTTTTTGTTTGGTGAGTCGCGGTCCAATCAACCTTTGCTCTATATTATTTATATTTTAATATAATATAATAAGCGGTTTTTTTATTTTATTTAAACTACCAGTCGGATTCAATAAATTCTTTCACTAATTGGAAGCTAGGATTATCCCCGAGTGTTGAGTGGGCTTTTTATCCATGGAACGCGGGTGAAACGGCGGGGGACGGCTAGTTGATTGATATTTTTGACAACGATGATCGGACTTTCGCGTACCGTAATAGCCACTCTTTATTCTCTAATAGGAAGCTCCTGACCTAAATCGGATGTTTATAAATTATGTTCAAACAATTTTAATGTGTCAATATTATACCACTAAATACATTTTTATGTAAAATCTTGCCAAGACATATGGCTCACACTGTCAAAAAGTTATCAGATCTCATGTAGAGCCAAGCTTATAACTCTACATGCCCTTGGGTTTTACAAATTAGCAATTTGTTTTTTTAGTCTAACTTGAAAAATAAAAAACTAGGTATTTTCTGTGACGACTTCAGTGCATATTACCTATGATCTCGATTCTTATACATAAGTTTGAATAGTTTCAAGGAAATATATCACATTATCTCGAAGACCCATGTTGTTATGTTCGCCTGGTACCGCAACAGACTTTGAAATTATTCCGTCAATACTTTGTAGCATGATATCGATGGGAAGCAAAGCGCAGACTCGTCATACACGGATTTACATAGCCTACCTATAGAAAATATTACAGTACAACAAACATATTGAGGCCCACCTGGCCTCAATATGTTTGTACTTACATATTTATAAAATGTACCGTTTCTTTGTCAATGGTTATATTACAATTGCACGGAAATTGATGGGATTTTTAGTTACCGAACGGGGAGCTTGACGGTTTTAATTTAATGTTATAGACATAAACAACCATGAGAGAGAACAAGAAAAAAGGAACATAGCTTAGTCCACTGTAATAGTATTATGGACATTAGAAATAACAAAAAAGAATGTAAGGTGTTGTTTTTATGCTTGCATATTTTACGTTGTAAACCATTTGGAAAATTAAATTATTAAAAGAAACAAATAACCCGATTGCGTAAAACAAAAAATAACTGAATAGAGAAAAACAAGCTCTTTAATCTATAGAATCTTGAATGCAACTTGCATTTTATAAGGTTTAACAGTTGGGGCCAAACCAATAACCTAAGTATGTTTTTTTGTAATATTTGCTTATTGGCGGAGTTTGTTGGCAACATGAGCCTCACATTAATCGTTATAAGACACTTATGAACTGAAGATGGAATAAAGGCTATCGTTTCTGTGGCCACCAGTTGGCGACACTGGCGAGTAAGGTCCTACCGCTGTCGTTGAAACAGTACATAGTATTCGTAAGCGCGACAAGCCCAGTCATTGATAATGGCCAAATAAATAAAATATTGAACTCAGTGTTGCGCAGTCCTGGGGGCCAAGTCTGCTAAAATGTCATTCTGACACGATACTATTGCAATTCCATTATCATTGAGCCGATGTGCGCACTCTACTAATTCATAATGGTCTCATAATGAACTAAAAGAATTTTAGTACAAAAACTGTCAAAACTGACAACTCAAAGATCACCACTGAAACTACAATCTAGTTTCAGTGGAAAATCATCGGAAAGCTATTATGGCGCCATATGACGCTATTGTGTTACCTATAGTATACTGTAAAATGTGACGATTTTGACTACAAAATTATATTTAGTCCGTCTTTTACATTATCAAAAAATATTACAGATGTATTTTTTCTTTTGTCAATTAAACAAAAATTTAAGTTCCGCGTGACGTCACGTAAGAGCAAATTTGTTTTATCTAATGTGACGTCACGTGCTCCCACTCCCGAACGTCACCTCGATTTATCTTGGTAAATTTTTCAGGATTTGGTAAAGTAAAAAATACGTGTCCAATATATTTTGATAATCTAACTGACGTACCTACCTACTAATTAGAATTATATTTGTTTTACCTAGGAATCACCCAATTGTTTTTATATATAGGGTAATAAATAGGGTAGACACCTAACTCGCAACACATTGTATTTAGGTAGGATGGTATATATTTTTGTACACTTAGCTCAAGAAAGTTAGTGTTCCTAAATGAAATGACCGTAAAAACTACATTAGTTTTGTTATATGAAGTTTGATTTCACAAAAGCTTGTTGTACCGAGGGATATTTACTAGCTGTCCCAAGCGGTTTCACCCGCGTTCCCGTGATAAATATGCCTATGTCTTTCTCCATACCATAGGCTATCTGCATGCCAAATTTCTTCATGATCCGTTGAGTAGTTGAAGGCATAACAAACAAACAAATAAACAAACTCACTTTCGCATTTATAATATTAGTAAAGATTTAACAGATAATATTGCACTACGACAGACAAAAATAGAAGCTACTAATTTGCGAAGGGCAATCTGTACGTTTTGAAACCACTTGAAATTTGTGAAGAGATCCAGAGCCTCAGTAGGCAAGTATACCCCTACACGTCGACACCTTGTCTCAAGTGGGCAGTTCTCAGAGATTAGTTCCTGATTTATGTGAGATAAATAACTTCTAAGATTGTGGGGAATGCTTTCTACCATATTATGATTCTTTTCTTTTGACAGGCCAGCTGGCGCGGTTGGTTAATACTCTGGTTAAGATTCCACCTATCGCGCAGCAGGTCGTGGGTTCGATTCCCACACAGGACATGCATTTGCGTGCATGAACATGTCTGTATGTCCTGAGTCTGGGTTTAATTATGCATATTAAGTATGTATTTACGAACAAAAAATGTATTTTTCAGTTATCTGGTTTCCATAGTACAAGCTCTGCTTAGTTTGGGATCAGATGACCGTTTGTGAGGAATGTCTCAGAATATTTATTTGTTATTTATTTTATACCTACTAGAATATCAAGTTAACAAACTTTAGAATCAATTCTAGTTAAAAAAATATCTTGTCAGGAGCACTCTCGCTTGAGTAAGTACCTACTGCTGTGTAGTTTGGCGCCTGCATTATGCAATTCCCTTACAATAGAACGTAAAAAAGCGGTTTTTATACGATTTTCAACGGCTAAAGCCAACAAAATTAAGATTTATAAAGAAATACTGGAAATCTTTTAACTCTTTCCAAAAGCAGGAATATGTTAGATTTAGTTTTTCTTTAAGGTTTTGCCATTAAATAACACCGCTTGTGTTACCTTTTCGTAAAACCGTACTAAGAGCATTACCTAGATTGTCCAGGCTTTACAGCAGTCTCAGTTCAAATGCGGACGGACGGACGTAGGTACACAACGTTTCTCTGGCAAGATATCGTAGGGGCATCAATATTGCTCTAGAATTTGATTAAGTACTTTTTTACACTATTTACACTACAATATTTATCGCTATTGTTTTTTTTTCTATTTTTTTATCACACTTTTTTATATCGTTTTTAATACTCTATTTATTGAAGCGCTCGTGGTGTGGCATGATTAGCCGTTCTTAATCGATCGGCAAAGTAAAGCTACCATTGTCGTGGTCGGTACCTGGATGCGTGACCGCTTAGTGGTATTTCTAAGAGAGCATTTCCGTGCTTCGGAAGGCACGTAAAGCCGTTGGTTTGTTGAGCTAGTTGGAGGCCTCCTAGGCGGCTTGAAAATTCCAACAGTAGGTTGATCACTTGCCTACTTCCACCTACCCTCCGATGACGAACAAACACTCAAAAATAAGATTTAATTAGTTAAACCACTTGCTATTTTGGTGTCAATTAAAAAGGTGAACGGTACCAATACCATTGCATAGGGCGAGTTTTTGAAACTATTCGATAGCGTGAACGTTAGAGCAGGATTAGAGTTATCTCATTTAATAATAATTAAGATAGGATTATGTGCCCCGGATAGGGTTGGGTTTCTTCCCGGGAATAAACCCAACTTCGAGTAAATTTCCAATTTAGTGGGAAAGAACCCGGGAATTTTCCCATTGGGTGGGAAAATACTCAAATGGTCATATTTAGTACATTTTGCGTATATAGCGAGAAATACCTTCACCAAATCGTTTGAATAACATTTAACATGATTTCTATTAGGGTCATACTCATATCACACAATAAAAAAACAATAAAAAAATTTTTTTGCGTTGTTTTTAACCCGGCGAGGATGTGGTGAAAATAGTTACGTAGAGGTTGTGGAGGGTATATTTGACCCTGTATTTCTATTGCATTTTTAAAGGCAAATTTTTTATTTTTTAACAAACCATTGAAGGTGATTAGTTTACTTGGGTATTATTTAATGGATTTTGAAGAAAAAAAAACAAGTGATAATACAAAATGTTTTTATTTTTTAAATTTTAGCCAAGGCATAAAAACAATCAACTTTAATAAGGCAGTTCGTTTAAAACATATAAAAAACAAAAAATAAGTAAATCTTTTGATAAAAATGTGGATAATTTGGTATATATATATGTAGAGATCAATCAGTTTCACTAATTATCAGTCTTATATACCTACTACATAATATTATTGCCTGTTGATGTAGCACATTTTTGGCACAACGAAACAGTATGTTCTGGACAAATATACTTATGGCATTCTTCGCCAACGTTACCAGTCTTGCGATGTCGAGCATAAGGACACACTTAGGTACCAAGTGTGTCGTTGTGTGTCGTTGTGTGTTTTCGTACCCCTGAAACTCTGACAGGCGGTTCCTGTTGAGATTCTCCACTGAATTATCCAATTCCCCTTCCTCTGGCGGGAGATGATTCTGAGTTTCTAAGTTAGATAGCGGTACGTCATCCTCGCTGTCATATTCACCGCTTACATTCTGCTCAGTATCACTATCATGACTGCGTGCACCCACATGATCTTCAGTTTCGCTACCGTCGGAAAACAAGTCGTCGTCAATGACTGGTTTTAACAAAGCATGACGTATTAGCTCATCCTGACGCTCCCGGTTATTCATTACGCCCAAAAATACGTGAAAACACCATTACATAAAATAAAAAAAACTTCTGAAACATTGCACAAAAGTGCAACGTCGCGGTTGTGGCAGGGTCATATTTACCCTTTTTGACTTTGCGCTCCTGTATCTCCCGTTGCAGGCGGCGGCTGACTGAGTAGGGGTATGCGAAGTGCGTGCGGATCCCTTAGCAACAGCTACTGAGACGTACAAGCTATGACGGTCACGGAAAATAAAACTACACTCGATAAAAAATGGACAGGGTCAAATTGACCCCTCCACATCCTCGCCGGGTTCAAAAAAGCGACGTTTTGGGGTGTAAGGGGTTGTGGTGGACAGTCGGACAGATGGTCTCGTGCAGAAAGAGCACGTGCACATGTACGACGCTTATATAGCCCGTCCCGGGTCCCGAGGGAGGTGTTGCAAGCGTCCATAGGATACGGTAACCGCTTCCCAACAGGCGGGCCGTATGCTTGTTTGCTACCTAGGTAGTATAAAAAAAATGTGTGATAACTTCCTCCAAGGTCCGCGTAGGTCCGCGCGTAGGTGATGTAGGTACATACAACAGCGAGTATGATTAAAATAACAATCAAAAGCATCAACAAATATGTTTTTTGAGGAACATAAAGCCATTTGAGTATTTTCCCGCCGTTTGGGAATTTTCCCGTATTTTTCCATTCTTTTCCGTATTTTTCTTTTCTTCCCAATATTTTTCTTTCCCTGCCCATCCCTAGCCCCGGACAAGTAAAGGTGGCGGGGACGGCGACCGCAGGTGGTTGTAGTGCCTCGCGCGCGTTACAACCTACTGAAAGAGGCGCCGCTAACGCGCGCTCTTCGCACCCTCAATCTCATTGGTGCGGAAACCGACATATTTCACTGTACTCTGAGTGAATTCACAGGATAGCAATCCAAATTTTATGTTACACGGAAATGTTATTATAATTTTGAATTAAGTTCGACACTACTGTATTAGGGTATCCCCGTGAAAGTAGATGTAAGTAGGCAAACAAATAAATTTGTATGGCTTGCTTTGCAACTTTGCTACGGTACTGTAATCGTACTTGCTAGCGACTACGTTGAACATTTGTATGACGAGCACCGCCTCTAGTGGATGGTTTAAGGAATCATTTCATACAAAATGTTTCACTGTAGTCTCTATCGTTTACGTTACAGTAGGAAACTCATGGTAGGCGTACGGCTGTATCGTATTCGACCAAAGCAAAGAACCAAAAGAGTTTCTTTATTTCGTGGAGTGCGCCGCCGATATAAATGTAGATAAATCGGAAGTAATGAGCGGCCATTTTTCTTTTCTTCCAGCAACCAACTCCACTACCTTTATTTAGTGGCCTACCTAACTGAAAGGTCATAAAATCATTTCTTCCAACAATGAAAAAAACCATTAAATAATTTGGCCAGCGTTATGTATTTCGGAGTTGGGTCGAATGGGGTCCTAGACCTCTCCGTATAGTAAAACAATTTTAAAGTTTGATAGAGTTTCGTTAAGGAAAGATGGCACCTATTTATCTTCTCTTCTTATTTCACATTGCACGGTATTAAATAAATACAGAGCCCCGCGGTTTCACCCACGTACCCAAGAGATATCCTACCCAACCTTTAAGTTTACATACATTTTCTAAGCAACTTTCTTAATTTCTTTTCCCTAAGAACCTTCTCCAGAGTATAGAAAACTTAAGAAAAATAATGGATGTATTCGGTAAAGTCATTCTCAAGTTATGGCGTGACCAAGGGAAATAGGGATTCATTTTATATATAGAGATATATTACGATTATGCTCAACTAACTCTACGTGCACTTGTAATAAGGTAGTTTTTTCACCACGCTGATACTATTAAATATTCTTATAGCACTTGAAACAATGTTGTCTACATTCTGCAGGTACATACCTACCTCTTACAGTTTGTACCTACCAGTTTTAATATCCTGTGATTATACTAACTAATACCCCACTGCGGGTACCTACTGCATATATTATTGTAATAATTCACATGTAGAGTACTGGACATGGTTGCAAACTATAAGGTCACTTTCACATTGCCTTTGGTGAATAATTGGTAAAGAACAGCTTTTGTCAATAAGTGGGATTTATAAAACTTGATACAGTTTATTAAGTAGGTACATCAAACAAACAATCTGTCCAGATCCTGTAATGCCATTGAAATGTGCACTCAAAACAAGTATAGCAATCTAGTTGTTTTTATACTAATAATGAAACAAACAAGTATACAGCCCTCCTGATGGTAAGCGGTTACCGTATCCTATCCTAGCCTAGAAGGGTAATCTCTCAAGCATTCTCAATCCTTCAAAAATCTCTTCACACCCAGAGGTGGTTTGAAGAGGGATGGAGGTAACGTGAGTCGCTATACTGGCAGCGGAAGGCACAACCCACAATAGGTACCTATATATCATTTGGTATTACACGACTGGTCCCCGAATATACCCAGCACAGCTCCTCATGGAGCTCTGGTTATTTTACTCACTACAGGAACACAAATTTAGAACATATAAAGTAATGAAGGCAAGCAAAAAGCCATAATATGGATTACTCACCATGTTCGTTAGCGACGGCATACTGGTAGTTGGGTATGAGGTCTGGCATATCGTGGTGCGGCGGTGGTGACGTCGGTGGAGGTCGGTAGCCGGGGTCCACAGCTCCATAGGTCAGCGGCCAATCTCGCTCACCCATCGTTCCATACGCACAGTAGTCTCCACCGTACGCTAGTTGCTGGCTCGCAGAGCTCGTGTGCGAGTATGCGCATGCTCCGTAGTCGATGGAAGGCGCGCTACTTGCCCCTGGGCCTCCTCCGTTTCCCAGCTCGTAGCCACTTGGCTGCGAGGCTTGAAGCGATGTCACCCCGCCACCGCATAGGTAGCCTCCGCCACCGAACTGAGGTTTCAACGCTTGACACTTTCTACGAAACCCGCGAGGTCGCCGCCTAAACGACCCTTCCTCGAACATGAACTCGGAAGAAGGATCGATCGTCCAATAGTGACCCTTCCCCGGTCGCCCAAGCCCCTTGGGTAACTTCACAAAGCACTCGTTCAGGCTCAAGTTGTGCCGAACCGAGTTCTTCCACCCCTGGTAGGAGCTGCGGAAGAACGGAAACTGTTGTTGAAGAAACGCGTAAATTTCGCTAAGCGTGAGTCTTTTATTCGGGGAGTGCCTGATCGCCATGACTATGAGGGCGATGTAGGAGAAGGGTGGTTTTTCTTGGCGACGCGTGGCGGGCGCGCGGCGCGCCGCCTCCTCGGTGGTTTGTTCCTCGGTCTTCATGCGTGCGCGTGCGCGTGCGCGTCGGAGCGCGGGCTGTCGAGTTATGCGCGCGCGCCGCCCACCGCGCGCCGCCCGCGCCCGCGCCGCCCAGCGCCGCGCCCCGCTGCACTGCCGCCCCACGGCGTCACACCCACACCCAGACGGCCGCCTCTACCATACACTTATTGCCAAATTGCGCGAAACTTTTTGCTGCCATGATCATTCCATAATTATTTAGACAAAAGATTACTCAAAATTAACATAGCTGATAGGTTATTAAAGAATTAAGAAAAGTTTTTCTTTTTTAGGACAATAATAATAAGTAGATTATTTAAACATATACGCTTAACTGGCTACGCATTGGTCAAACTGAATACTTACAATCGATGTGCAGGCACTACCTGCAATGATTAATAATCTAAGTAAAAGATCCTCAATGAAAGTAGGTGGTAAGATCAGCGAGGCTCATGCGCAGTGCGGTCATTGCACTGGCAGAGCCCCCAGCCTGTATCGTCCACAAACTAACACCAAACGGCGGAAAACCCGCTTAGACAATAATATTTACCCGTCGCAAGGACGCCTGTCGAACGCCCGCTCTTGACCTAGCACAATTAAACCAAACATTTTACTAGAACTATAAAACAGTTATACGACGTACACCAAATATTTACCATAAAGCGTAAACCAAAAGTTTTGCATTAAACTTGCCGGATTTATTTACTCGTACTTGTGTAAACGATAACGTGCATCGGACATTGTACTCTATTCTAAGTCGATACGGTTTTATATTAAACGTGTTATGTAGAGTGAATAGCCTCCTCAGTTTTCATACGTTGGCGCTGGAGTAGGCGAAGAGGAAGAGGATATGGTACCAAACAATAAAGTTACAGCTCTTATCACAGGTAGTAAGTATATACCTTAATAACTTGAAGTCACAACTATGAAATTAAGTAAATCTACACTCGAAGGCCAAAAAAAAATATTTATTTAAAAACTCTGATACGGTAGATTGATTCCTGAAATGTTCACCTGGACGATCCTAGTCTGTGTGGGTACTCAGGATAGGATATCCTGCCACCGTGTGGAAACTTGATATTCCCTAAGAAGGTTGGGGGCATTTGCTGACTGAATTACTACTTTGAGGAGCTCACATTGTTCTAGAATTTCGTCAAGTCTGGTTCGGATCTGAAAAGCCGTGAGATGATCGATAGTGTCTTACCATTAGAGCTCCGATGAATCGGTCATCTCGAGTAGTTGTGTACCTTATTTTCCCATTTCCTTGTCTTTTTATGTTCATGCAGTCGCTGGAGTTTACACTTTGGACCGTAGAGAATACTATGTTGACTTCTTTCTTATTGTACTATAGTTCCTAATGAGAAGGAGATAGCTATCTGTAGCTGCTAATCCAAATGAATACGACAATATTGTCTGAATTTGTCTGCAACAATTAGCGCGCGCTAGTGCGATATCTACCTCTTTTATTATAATATCATTGTGATACCAATAAGTACCATATATTGGATTTTTGTTGACAAAACAAACCCGCCATCATTACATCTCTTCACGCTTGGTAGATGGAAGTGGAAGCTTCTTGTCTAAAAATAAAAGACAGTTCAACGTGTTTTGTTGATAAACTGCTTATTTTATGAATGAAAGAAGAAAATAAGCTACAAAAATATTTAGGAGCCATCAATTTGTTAAATAGTTTTTTTTGTACGGGCCGGTATTTCGGTATACTAAAATGATGTAATTTGTGTGTCATGATAAATAAATAAATCATTATTATCGAATGAAGCTATAAATACGAGGTCGGTCGGCCGCGGCCGGCGTGACGGGACGGGACGGGACGAGACGGGATGCGCTCGCGTCGGGTTGCTGATCTCTGCTATAAACAATCCTCGCTTCTGTAGTAAACATTAATACTATCACTATTGTACATTTAACTTTAAGCTTGTTATTGTCTGCTGAGGTTTTATTCGCTTTTAAAACATTATCCGAAGTAGTTTACTTTTTCTACCAACTATTTTATGGAATCTGGTCTGGAATCTATCTGCTAGTAAATAGGCTAATATTATGTAGGCCTACAAAAGTATCACCAAGGTATCCTCTTGTATACTGGGGTTTTTTTTTCAACCTGTGAGGGCAACTTCTGAACTACAGGTCTTAGAGAAATTGCTGAAAGGAACCCCGAGCTGAAATTTGAAGAAAATAAAAACCATAAAAAATTGAAAAATATGGATAGATATGATTTTTTTTCATTTTTTTCCTTTTTCAGCTTCTACGTCACAATTCGAAAAAAAATATGTATGAAAATCTTAGCCACAAGTTACTAGAAATTATCAAAATTGAGCTCTAATTGTTTGTCAGAATGCGAAGCTAATTCTTTATGGCTAAACATAAGAGATGGTAATACAGTGGTGAGGTCCCTGCGAGATCTGCTCCACCTCGTCAAACTTTACGCAGCATAAAACCATGGTCAAGGAAAAAATAATAATATTTCGGATAACTTCTAGCAACTTACGTGACTGAGATTCTCATACATAATTTTGTTCATTTTGTGGGGTAGATTCAGAATTTAGAAAAAATTCCATATCTCTCAAAAATAATTTAATGCCACTTTTATTTTCTTCAAAATTCAGCTCATGGTACAGCGTTTTTCTCTAAGACCTGTAGATCAGAAATTGCCCATACTGGCTAGAAAAAAAAAACCCTGAATAGTGTAAGTACGGGTTCCTATTGTAGTATATTGTAGGTACCTACATTTTTCCTTTTATAGAAAGTACCTATGCATCACCACTATATACAAATAATCCATTATCTCCAGCTTATTCTTGAGTGATTTAATGGAGCACCGAGCATCCCTTCTTACCTATCTACCTTTTATGAATTTAAAAATAAATCAGCAGGTGATCTGACACATACAGATACACAGATAGATGCTCAAAGCAACTCTCTCTTTCCAACGCGTTCATTATTGAAGAGAACAGAGTCAAAAGGAAGATGCGCTGTCACGGAATGGTTAATTTAGCTCCGCCCACAAGATGGCGCGGGTGCGGAGAGGCGAGCTCGCGGACCGGCTGGCGGCTGCGCGCACGCACTCGATGGATCATTGCCTGATCTTGAACCCTCCATTCATCACCTTTTATGATCTGGCAATGTTTTCTTTGAGGTTTACGGTTTCGCCTCAATTTTAGGTTTGCAATTACATGTTTTATGGTTCCAGTTTAATTGATTTCCCGACCATTATTACAAACCAAAAATATTCGGGAAAAACAGAACGCTCTCAAGGAATCAGCATAGTAAATTATTCATACAACTGACTGACTCATGCGCACTGGTGTTTTATAGTATACGAAAACATAGCCATCTTAGATTACAATTAATTGTATAACATGGTTAGGTTATATAAGTCTTAAATACTTTTTATACCTACTAGCTTAGATAAGCTATATCCTGCACTCCAATTTAAGTCGTACCTAACCTAATGAAATTATTATTTAGTGAACAATTTGTGTTCTTTCCTCGAGTATAAACAAATGGTACCTACCTAGATTAGAATGTGGCTACTAACTAGTAAGTACCTATATGAGCTGATGGGAGAATTTTTGAAAAGCTTTTTAAAATTACGATACAATTAAATTTTCTTTTTTACCTAATTACATCGAGGAAAAATCCCTTTAGAGTGAACAATCAAATTCCGAAACTAGTCAGTGATTTGTCACTGAATTTAAACAGTAAGGACCAATCACTGCATCGTGTATTTTAATATTGGTCAATCAGAGTGCATGCGTCCTTGACTTAACCAATCAGAGCGCATTGTCGAAGGTGGGAAATTGGCGGAATATATTTCAACCAAAATGAACGTCATTGCGCTTCTTTGGGTTAATTGTTCGATGCCTAATTAGAACAAGAGAACATTGTTTGCACAATGCGCCGGCCAGGGGCCGCGGCCGACGAGACAAAAACAACAACAACCTACAACTACCTAAGTACTTACAACTTATCGAGCCATTTATATATGAAACCCAGATATTATATCATGATCTTAGGCACCGACGATGTTATATCACATAATTATAAAACAGCGCATTAAGTCATACAATGGACCATTGCTCGTAGAGTCGTTACTGTTACTACTATTATAAATTATGTTTTCGAGTTTCGAGAGTCGAGCCGTGGTGTGCTGTGATCGAGCAGCACACACACACACACACCTAACTTATGCAAACATGATTTTAGCAATCACGGTGGCTTCAGAAATGTCTTTATGATAATTGGACTGTTTTACAAAAAACTTAATTCTTTTTTTATCTGGAAGTGTAGTACACTTCCCGTTTGGTCCCATTGTCATCAGATCTAGATTTGATTACTTCTTAGTGTACTTTGAAGTCGGTTTAAGTTTTTTGTAAAACAGTCCAATTATTTTGAAGTCGGTTTAAAAGGTAACAAACAGACACACAAAGATACTGTCGCATTTTTATATTATACGCGCGGGCGAGGAAAACAATAGAAATCGTTTGTTATTTTTTAACCGCAAGTCAAGGGACACTATAGAATGATTCAATTAATAAATTTTACTAATAATAGGGACACTAGTAATAGCACAGTAGTAACAGTAGTAACTATATTAACAGTAGTAGTTAAGATCCCTAAAATCAACGCTCGCCCGTAAGGGTCAGTTCACACCGAGAAGCATCGAGGAAAAATGCAGTAATACCGAGCAATCCAATTCAGCCACTAGTCCGTGATTTTGCATTGATTTTGAACAGTAAGGACCAATCATTGCATCGTATCATCTTGACTTGGCCAATCAGAGCGCATCCTTCCTTGACTTAGCCAATCAGCGCGCATTGTCGGAAATTGGCGGAAAATATTTCAAGCAAAATGCACGTCTTTGTGCTTCTTTGTGTTAATTTTTCGATGCCGTGCGAAGATGCTTGAAGACGGCCTCTACTTAGATGAGACGGTCTCCCCGCGACGCAGCGAATATGCGAGGCACCGCCATGTAGAAACAGTTTAAAAAAAAAACGCGGCATCACGATGTGCCTTGTGTCACTGTACCTTGTGTCTCGCGACACGGACGACGCAAGGCGACAGCGACGTCGCACTGCACAGCGACGGCCTCTTCAAGCATCTTCGCGTCGCGTCTGGGTGTGAACTGAGCCTAATATAAGTGTAGCCACCATGTCTGAGGCAAACGCAATAACAAATATTGTCGATTGACTGATAAGGCGCTGATCCCACAGCGAGTGGTTTAGAGATCTGCGGTCAGAGTTCTAAGTTCTTTCTGCTTGACCGCCGCGGTCGCTGTGTGCAATGATCAAAAGCGCCCGCATAGATTACAGTGAACGTGGAACGCAGAACTCGGACCGCAGAAATCTAGAGTGCATGCTGTGGGATCGGGAAAAAAAACGACTTCTAAATACACTATAAAGTATGAAAAATAACTCTTATTTGACACTGTTTGAAGTTGATATTGTCATTGAAAATAATTCGCCGACTTCAAAACTTATTTTGAAATCCATTTATTTTAGAAATAGCTAATAAGACGTATCTATACCTATAATATAGTTAATTTTGGAATGTGGTAAAGTCTGAATAGCCATCCAACCTATCTCTATGATCCAAATGTAATTTTCACCGCGTATCACTTGTTGCTTATACCACGGTACATCTTATACTCTCCTTGGTAGCTTTAACATTACAGGTGAACTTAACTCTACGGTTAACTAATGGATGTTTGGATCAATATGATTTGCTAGATCGATTCGTTGGTAGTGGCTGTTTGTGGTAGATAGATATTGTGCTCAAAGATTTTCATAGGGCATAATGGATAATCCGCCTTACTAAAACATGACATTTAATTTCACTCCGCTTGAGGGGCTCCCTGAGCAAATCGCTCTCAGTTCGTACTGCGCACGGCTGTCAAATACCTACTGTCAATTCTGGCTTGTTTATTTCATGTTGCCATAGAGGCGACTATCCTTCTGGACGTTTTAAATTCTTTGATTGTGCTATAGAAACTAGTAAAATTCATATAAAATACATATTAACTGAAAAACATCTATCTTTACATATCTTACGCACTGTAACGAATATTCACCAATATTATCATAAAAATATTTAGTAATTTTTTTTCAACTTTTTTGTGCACACCCCGTTCGCACCCTGGTAAAGTTTAGTTATCTCAAACCAGACATGTTATAAAACCTGCAATATTTTTTGTTAGCCTTGTACGTTTTAACAGCGAACACTGCACATGTGTTGCTTTGGGTGTGATTAACATTTTGTTTACATCCGCCTGGCGAGGGTTAAACTTTACCCTTGGATCAGGATATCGCAAGGTATCATCCAAAATCAGACCACACCGAGAATATTATAAGACTAGCTGTCGCGCGCGGTTTCACCCGCATTCCCGAGGGATCGTATGTTTTCCCGGGAAAAAAGTATCCTATGAGTTAATCCAGAACATATTCTAAATGTGTGCCAAATTTCATCCAAATCCCTTTAGTAGTTTTTGCGTGAAAGAGAAGAGAAACATCCATACATACTCGCAAACTTTCGCTTTTTAAATATAAGTAGGATATAAGTAAGGAATAATAAGACTGGAAAGGAATATTGACAAGACTAAAAACACCATAGGAATGGCAAAAAAATGTCGACTCAAATTAAATATAATGTATTTTTTAATACCGTATACGACAAATGCCCTTTCAATAATTTACGGACCGTTATCGGTTAAGATTTATTAAAATTAAGACTCTTATATCTTTACTAATAATGAAGCAAAGACCTCAAAGCTTTGCATAGCAGACCCTCCCATATGGAAGTAGATATCACAGGTAAAATTAGCTTACGAAATGATTTATATGCCCAGTTTGGCAATAAAGAAACCTACCATTGGTAAGCAAAACGATTCGCAATTGAAGCCTGCGGCGCGCCTGATGGTAAACGGTTACCGTAGCCATATGGATTATGGACGCTTTTATTCACGCGCAGGATCACAACAAAATTATTTGGCTGCGGTATATTCTGTAAGGTGGAGATACTTACCCAGACGATCTGCTCTTTGAGCGAATAAATGCATATATAAACGCTCTACGTCTCTTAAAATAATGTAATTAAAATATACTTAATTACTAAAAATGGGATGTTTCTACTGATAAGGTGCAGCGACGAAAGACTGCACAAAACCTAACTTTTGAGTCAGTAAAAATAGAACCTGTATACAATTCAAAGCAGTAACTACTGAAAACTACTAGGTGCGAAACAGGTCGATGGGAAAGTCTGGAAACCTTTTTGTTTTTCTAGACTTTCCCACCGACTACTTGTTTCACTGCACAAAATATTCAATACGTATCAAAAGTCTAAACCATAAACTCCTCCTTATTACAAGAAGGTTTGAGTCAAGTCTTGTGAACCCCAGGGTATATCCGTCTATTTCTAATGTCATATAACAAAAAGGGCTGGGGCTATCTTAAAACCTGGGCTTGACAAATATTCTGTGGCTTGACAAAACTTGACTTAAACCTTCTTTTGTAGGTGATAGGGGGGCTTTTGTTCTGTAATCTAAGTCCAAACTGTTCTGTTTCTAAAAATCCCTCCAATTTATGTTTCTGTATGTTTTATGGATTGTAACGCGATCGTAACGTTACGTAATTCATGGGTAATTCTTTGCAATCTTTCACTCGGGGTACTGTGCTAGTCACACTGGATGCAAAGTTCGTCTAGAAAATCGGTGGTAAAGGCTGCTACTCTGCAGTGTATTTATATTTACATTACATTTGTTACTAGCTTCAGCCGACGGTTTTACTCACGCTCCCAGTATAAAAAGCCTGTCTCTTTCTGCTCTGTTAGCTATCTGAGCGTATGCATATGCTGCTTCACTAGGATGTGAAGACAAGACAAAGTATAGTAAATTTCATTAAAACAAAACAGAAAAAAAAACTTGTCACATCTATATACCTACATCACATACTAAATAATAGTACAAGCATAGTACAAGTAATATAGGTAGTAGTATAAATGATAAAAGGTAATTCGAGCGTTTGTGTACCAGTGCCAGCATATACGAGAACATTGTCTTAGCCGCCTGTACCTACCTACGTGCGGCGCGGACAAAAAGCATTTGAAAGATTTAAATTCACCCTAACACCTACACCTTTTAAGTCGCCGGCAGACGAGGGCGTTGTTTATGTCTGCCGTCCGTTAATGTATCCTGTACCATGCAAAAGTAGGAGTGATAGAAGTACGACGTGTTATCTCGTCTCGTTATTACTTATAGCGTAATTTTTTTATTACAGTTCTATATAGGTGTTATAACATAGTTCAGGATAGGAATAAAATGTTAAAGTTTGTAAGGATGTTTGTTACTCATTCACGCAAAAACTACTGAACGGTTTTGGATGAACTTTGGCACATAGATAGCTTATACTCTGTAATAACATATAGGACACTTTGTAAGATGTTGTATATGTGAACAGTGGAAGAATAAACACTATCTATTGTGTTAATGTTGTTTTATTTGTAAGGAAACATTTTATTAAATTAAACACAAATAATGTAGGTCCGATCGTATTGACGTATATCATGCAATCAAGATGGCGCTCAGCGCACTAGGGTTGTACCCTGTATCTAGTGACGTAACATAAGAAATGTAAGATCCCTCGGAAGCGCGGGTGAAACCGCAGGCGACAGTTAGTCTTATATAAAAAAATGGGTGCAGCATTATTTCATGTTAAACACAAACTACGTTGGATATGTACTTATTAAGATAGACTTCGAAGACTTCAATGTGACTTCAAGCAATGGCATTACATTTATTAGTTATGTATTATTATTTCCTTACAATATTTTCTTTCTGTAAAAAGCCGTGGTATCATATTTGGGTAGGTATACTTTTAAAAACACCAAAGAAAATGTTAAGACACTGAGACGATCCGTTACCTACTCGCATAGATCAGTCGATACAAAACAACGTTATTTGTTGGTGTTTTTGTTGGAAAAATGCCGAGACTTTGAACATAACAAATGCTCTGCTCTGCAACCAAGTAGCTAAGAAATATATCGATGTTTTCATGCTATCTAATGGTGCGTCCATGCTTGGCGAACCGAGTATGAGCCGAGCCACGAACGAGCACACTTCAGCACGATTCGTGTAGCGTAGACGGGTTTGCGAGCTTCGAACGAGCATTCGTAGCGTGCTCGACTGCGCTCCGCCTGATTGTCAGTTTTTTCACGAACACAGGGATTCGCATCGCGGTCGTTGTAGGCTCGTTAAGTACGTCCACGCTTGAAATCGCGAGCAACGAACGAATCCTGTTCGTTCGAGGCTCGGCTCGAGCTCGCTTCGCGTAGCATGGACGCACCATAATACGAGTATGTTCGTGACTGAGACGGTGACTGTGATATTGTAGCTGCCACAAAATACTTTGATTTAATTTCAATTCAATTGGTTTGGGTGGGTATGAATAATTTTGATTCCGAAAACGCTAATAATTTCACACAGCTACTTACCATCTAGCTTCTTCCTGCTATCTTACAGTAGTATGAAGTGGATAGAAACCGGTTATAGTTTCTTGAAATCTGTTTCTGGGGAACTCTGGTGGTGCTGCCCGGTCTCGCGAATTGTTCAGCGTTATAGTTCACATGAAACTGAGGATGGACACTGCCCACATGGCGGTGTCGTCATAAAATCAAATTTACTGCCCCTCTACAGTATTGCATACGCTGTTTTTGCACTTTGCATAAAAGCAACCGTGCTATGGTTTCTGCAACCATATCTTTCTTCACCGAAAACACACGACTTTAGCAAAGAAATTAGACCACCTCTGATTTATTTACTCAGTAAAACAAGAAAATTAGAAACTAATACCTTGATTTATTAGCGTAAATATAAGTGACTAACTGACAAATAGTTTTGCCAGTTACTCAAAATGGATTGGACGGATATTTTCATAATTGTCAACATTAATTGATCTTCGGTTATAAAAAAATCTTGTAACTGCCGCGATGCCCTTCAGGGGGGAATTTTAAATAAAGCCCTTCCTTAGTGTTTGCCTTTGTTAATACGTAATACCTGTGTGCAAAACATCCATGATTTCTAGACCCAGCAGTGTGTCAATCAGTCAGTTCCTTTTATATATACCTACAGATGACGTGGTAATGACATGATAAAAACGGTCGTGCGTGGTCAGGACGCAGCTGTCGTCATCTCGTTCGGTGGATGCCCTTTGTTTTCCCTTGCACGAGCGCACCATACGTGGCCTTAAGAAAATATACAACAGACCGAAATGTAACCAACTACCGCCCACACGCTGCGGAATTCCATGTTATGACGACCGCGTCAGAAAACATACCTACTCCTGTGTGATAATTAACTAGTTTCGCCTCGCGATTTTACCTGCTTACCCGTAAGTAGGTACCCTTGTTTTATACACAGAGATGGAATATTAATAGAGCGAGTAGCGACTGTATTAGAGTATGTGCCGTAAGCACGGATATTTGCACGCTGCCATGAAACGAACTGTGTTCATAGTTTTAACCACGGGTTTGAACGACTAAAATCAATATTAAAATTAAAGCCAATTTTTTAGTTTTTTTTATCGATAATTTTACCGAGAAAAAACTACAAGGAACTCATATAGTCATTTTTTCTCAAAGTTAATAATTAATATTCGATATATCTATGAATGAATCGCCCTACAGCATGACCAGAACTAACAATACCTTTCTAGCAAAATTTTAACTATGTCCTTTAATCTAAACCTGTTTAAAACCTTTTCTGTGTGACTAGATTACGGCCCGCAGTTTCCCCCGCGTTCCAGAAGACCTGCAGGGCTATTTTAACACACTCGGATTCGTCATCGCAAACGGATTCGATAACTGACATGACTGTAACGACATTTCATGTTGTATTATGTGCCCTTATGGAGGTACGGTATAGTTTAACAGCTCTCGAAAAATAGCTGGGCACAGTCACGGTAGTGCCCGAGGACCAAGCCACATGTTTTGACTACGGTGTACAGTTTGTGAAATTAGGGCTTGTAGAGTTAGGGCGTGTAGAGTTATAAGCTTGGTTCTACATGAGATCGGATAACATTTTGACAGTGCGAGCCATATGGCCTCGTCTTGGCAACATTTTACATACAGAGAAATCGATAGATATCATACAAAAATTACGTGACTTATGCCGTAGCCAAAGCTGTAACTATGCTAGTCCTGTATCGGACCTCTGTGAAGCCTAAATGAGAAGTTAAATTGTTTACAAACAAATATATGGTTCGTGATGTTATCAATTCAGGTGGGTACCTAGCGGTAGCCTCCTTGCGTTGCTAGTTTTCGTTCACATTCTTATCGTGAAATGAATTCTCAGACATTTAATTAATGTCTAGATCGACTGGGTATATTCATAGGTAAATCCACGATTAGCACTTTTAATATACTTTCGGTAGAAACAAAAATGCGAAGCCCGGTGGATGAAATATCTTCGAAGCCTTAGACTTTTGTAGACTTAAGTACTACGATTAGATGTAGACATCATCATCAAGCGAGATGATCACTGATACTGAAATTACTTGATTGCTCTACTTAATTGATGCAATTGCTAACTGCGCAAACTCGGAAAACTGCATCCAATAAGAGCAATGTGCGAGTAGGAAGGTTTGAAAGCCATGCATAGGACATGCATCCATCCTTCATCCACCTATGCAGCTCTTGTGAACATTATTCTCTTCACTAGTCGTGGTGTCCTAGTACATGGCTGTCGGTTCTTTAGTGCACTGCACCACAGATTACTAAATAGTAACTAATTGCGCAGGCTACTTTTATTTTAGCGTTTATATTAGATTTTTAGGTGCTGTACCTATTTTACTATTTTGGATTATTTAGATTAAGCACTTTAGTAGATTTTGTATGTGCTAAATAAATAAATAAATATTTAGACATTCTCACACGGCTATCTGACCCGAAAGTAAATAAATCCAACTTTCCATCTATGTTATTTAATTGTTTGACCTAATGATAACATAACAAATATGAATGTAATTGGTTTTAAGGAATTAAAATAATGTATGTAAGTAGTTAATAAAAATACAATTACTCATTGCATTACAAATGTAATGAGATGGATATTTAACGGTGTGTCGACTATTGAGTCTGAAAGGAATAAGGGTTCTGCTGATGGTGAGCCGAGGATCCATCGGCCATCTCCGCAGCATAGTATACCGTGTCACCATCATATACGGGTAGAAGATTCGACAGGTTGAGAAAATTTATCTGATTCTGTTGTTGAACCGCTTGCTCGTAACTTTCCATGGGTAAAGTGCCGTCGCCGACGTGAGAACGCATATGAAAGTTCAAATGGCTACTCTGCTTGAATTTCCTGCCGCACACGTTACACTCGAAAGGCTGAATATTTGTATGAGTACGCATGTGTTGTCGCAAGTGCACCGATTGGGAAAAGCACTTGCTGCATATGACACATTTGAAAGGCTTTATTTTAGTGTGCGTGCGGAGGTGTTGATCCAGCCCCGCCTTCTGCGTGAACGCTTTCGGGCAAAACGTGCAGCCGAAAGGCCTTATTCCTGTATGCATACGCATGTGTTGTTGCAAGCCACCTAGCTGAGTGAATCGCTTTGCACAAGTTGAGCACTGGTGAGGCTTTATTTTGGCGTGTACGATGCGGTTGTGTTCGTCATATTTGAAGCCATCCATGAATATTTGGCCGCACGAGCGACAGGAGAATATGGGCCGATTTGCGGCATGCATATGGGCAGCAAGAGAGTTGGCCGGGTAGAAGTCGCTGTCGAGTCGTTTCTCGCACACTTGGCACCGGAGGGCGGCCTTGCGCCGCTTCGTGTGCTCCTCCCGATAATGTAGCGAGTACTCACAGCAGTTGAAGAAGATCTGACGACATTGCAATTCCGGATGTAGAGCTGACGGGAACGTGCACGTAAATGGACCCCTGGGCAAACAGATATTTTAAGGCCCTAAAGTAGGGTGGGCAAATACTAATTTGCCAGCGCGGAGTGCTAGAAACGAACCTACTTGTCGTGAACTTTCACGACCTTATCCTCAACGATATTCATTACATAATGTACTCAGATTTATAATTTATATATTATATTATCTACACAAATGAAAAATAAAACCGGGGCTCGAAAGGAAGGTAAAGCAATATTGCCAGTTCCGTCTTTACCATAAGGGCACACGGGGACCCCATACCACAATCACATGTTTTTTCACACCACTAAAAAAAAACTATTTTCGGTAGATAGTAAGAATTACCTTCAACATTCAAAAAAATGTTAATCGGACTCTACATCAGTTTTTAATTTTAACCATTATAAAAATATAAAATCAAAGTCGGTAAACAAGCATACGGCCCGCCTGATGGTAAGCGGTTACCGTAACCATATGGACGCTTGCAAAACACGACGCATAGATCACGCGTTTCCGACCTTTCCCCCCCCCCCCCCCCCCCTTATGAGCTCTGGCGACCTTACTCACGCGCAGGAACACAACTTTACACAACATAAGAGTTATTTGGCTGCGGTATTCTGTAGGTAAGGTCGAGCTGCTCTTTGAGCGAATAAACGCTATGCTCTACCTCTTTCAGAATCATACCAGAAAAATGATTTTTGCTTATAATTTTTTTTTTCCAACGGCCCCAAATTCTTGTATGCCCAAGGGCCCCGGCATGGCTTAAGACGGCCCTGAATATTGCTAACGGCATTATTTTTTCGAATTCTCGGCTGATCCTACTCGGTTGCTTACCTTAAATCGACAGGTGGTTTAACTGTAATTTGGGTTCTTTTTAGTACACCGTCTAAGCGCGATCTCTTAAAAGCGACAGCGTCTTGGTCGTCACCTTCCACTTTCACTATTAGATATGTAGTGTCCACAGAGAAGACCCTGGTTGTTAATCCGTCATGGACAGTGGTTGGGTCTAGCTCGCTGGACATTTTAGGTATAAACTTGAAACCACAGAGGCCGTTGAACATCTGTTTAAACAAATAGTTATTTGAAGGAATTTGTAATTTATTGGCCTCACCTCTGAAGTACGCCTCCAAGAGGCATGTCGGGGAATGCACGACAGGCTTGTCAATAGCAAAAGGCGCCTGGAGGGTAGATTGGAATAAAACTCTCAGCTGAATTTAGAAGACTACAAGCGAAGGCTCTACATAGGGCTGAGTGTTTACGCTGGAACATTCAGAAAGGATGATGGTGGACTTATTTCCCTTTCCGTGTTCAATTGGAAACGCGTCTCGGGAAATTAGTACGCATTTGAATTACGGTAAATCATCATCTGCCTGCCCTGTTCCCAATCATTTGGACTCGGCGCAATTTGAGTTACGGTAAATGCCAACCATAAAGAAACATGGAGAGAATTGCAAAAAAATAAGATTTTTAGAGACGTTGAATTGACGATATTTTTGATCCTTCATGCCTGAGGAATAACTTTTTTATACCACTAAGGTGACAATTGGCAAACAAGCAACTTGAGGCATTTAAAATATTTTTAGATCCCCGGGATAAAAATGCGACATTCTATGCCATGCCGGCGAATCGCGACCAAAACCGTTATGTTGTTGTTATGTTTTGCGGGGTTAATAAAATAATTAAAGTATATTAAAATGTTGCTGGTAATGTAATCTCACGATTAGAAGTGATTCGAAACCCTCTAAAAGTTTTTTTTGTACAAATCAATGTATGGCTCTCGCCATGATTCTTTTGTGCTCATTGCAGTTTGAATCTAGAAAATATGGAAAGATAATACGCATCAACCGTAGAACCTGTTCTACACCTTTGTAGGTAGGTACTAACTTTGTGTCAAAACTGGCTATAAAAATAGACAACAAATCATTTGATCCAGGCTACGAAAATAATAAAAGAGCGACGATTGCGTTAGAGATGCAAACTATTCTAACTAAATCATAAATTCATTCAGGTTTATATTCGATACTTTCGTCTACAAAATCCACCACACCACGACATCTACTTCAAATACTGTTTTCTTTGGTAAAAGAAAGCAAATATACGTAGCAATAGTATCCTTTGTCTTACATTATGATTGCATTGAACTGATTAAAAAGGTATGAAATTGTAAGGTCTTGCCTGTTCATTGTATCTTGTAGACGGTGTGTTGTTATCTCCCTCGCTGCAGGAGCTCTCCGCATCGTGTTGTGTATTCTTATGATTCTGCAGTGCGGTCATGTTATAAAACGTTTTCTTGCATTTGCGGCAAACGAAATTTGCCAAAGACTTATCTTCCCATTTAAAAAATTGCTAAAATGTTTCGCTTATTATATTCATGATTTTGTATTTGCATTGGATATGATTGGTTATTAGTTGGATTATGATTGAACAAACGGGCAGGCCACGTGCCCGTATAGTCCATTGAAATGTTACATTTTTTTTGGGCTAAGGGTCACCGCTCACTATGACAGCACGGCTACGCCTCGGCATTTACCTTGCCATGCATGTGAGGCCTTTAAAGACAGTATTTAATCAAATCTTCCCATTTATACAACAAAATAAATAAAACCTTGAATACATACGCCATGAATAATGACACATGCAAAAAAATTATAACAAGCTGGCTATTACGACCAAACTGAAGCTCTTCTGGAAATCATTTAAACGACATATTTAATCATTCTAATCACACCATAATCAATCACATGCACCCACACACAGGCACCCACACACAAACACACCCCCACACCCCCACACACACCCCCATTCACAATAATACACATTTATAAATGTGTATGTTTCTTTTACTTTAATTTAAGTTATTCATGTTGAATTGTTTTACACAATTATTATTTAAGTAATCCTATTCTTTTTGGGTACGCCTTAATCATCATATTCATCATAAGTACACTCTGTTATGGAAGAGCGAGGTTTCCTAGCACAAGTATTACTATACTTAAGGAGATCTCCACTACGTTTTTTACTGTATGATTAAGATTTTGATAGTAAAGCATTTGTATTTGTATAGTTCCCACACAAAAAAATTGTCAACACTTTTTGTTGCACCTACCTACAACTTTTGTCTTTTATTCATAGAACCAACAATAAAATGTTATAAGCGAAAATCCCTGAAAACTTTCATTATAAACTTTTTAAATTATATTCATTAGTTAAGGTTTTACAGGGCTGCGAAACTAATACCACAGTTTTACTATTGCATATTGTAATACTGTGCTAATACTATTCTTCAGTATTCATAACTATACATAAATATTAATGATTTGCCATAATTTTTAATCATCTTTCCTTTTATTTATGATAATCTATTTAATTATTGATAAAGCATTATTGTTATTAATTAATTAAATAACCTAAGTAATGAATATAATTTTAAAAGTTTATAATGAAAATTTTCATGGATTTTCACTTGTAACTCTTTTATTTTTTGTGCTACCACTAAAAGTTACTTGACAAAAGTTGTAGATAATCTTATTTGCAACAAAAAATGTTCACTAATTTTATTTGTTTTACCTACCTATAGTTTGTCAGATAAACCATAAAAACTATTTGAACCCCTTTTTTCAAGATGGCGGCCATGGGACAAGGTTTGTAACCCCATAAACTTGGATAAAACTTTAAACTGACTACCCCTTCATATTTAAAAATAAAATTGCATCCTCTGAAAAATGTAACTTTTAAATGGACTAGTATGCGTTTGGACAAAATAAAGCCAAACTATGGCCATGCTAAGAAGTCATATTTGACAAGAGGGTGTCTCTCCTTGCCACACTATGTTTGTCTCTTTGACACATGGGCTAATGGCATATGGCTTTTTGGCATATGGCTTTTTGGCATATGGCTGTCAAAGGTGACCTATTAGGAAAGCCCTAGGTATATTAGTATGGAATATAAAAATAGAACTGGACAAATGGCAGTCGGATTCGCACACGGAGGGTTCCGTACAACAATAATATTAACTACCTACCTACTACCACATTGCTATGAAATGAAGGCGCAACAAAAAATAACGGTAGGAAAAACATATTTCTTCTATGTATTACTACCTATTATTTGTTGTTATAGCGACAATAAGAAAGAAAGAAATAAAAATACACATTTGTGTACTATTCACTGTGTAATGTTCACTGTGTACTACCTATTATGGGTCATTCATAAGATACAGCCGACTGACAGACAGACGGACAGCACAGGCCTCAGTAAGTAATAGAGTCCCGTTTGGCACCCTTTGGGTACGGAACCCAAAACAATATTGTTACCTATTTCTTTTTATACGACCAAGTCGGTAATGTCCCTCGCTGCAGGAGCTGTCCCAACCCAACCCTGTCTCCTGACCTACCTGAGTATTTTGAATGGAATTCTCTTGTTCTTCTCCGAACGGATGAAGAGTGTTATCATCATCAATTTGTTCCATTATTATAAAGTACAAGAAATCGTACAAATGTGAGTTATTATGACAACAATCAATAGATCGATTATGACTTGCGGTAGTCCACACGTTCTAAATCACGATTCATAAAAAGCGCCATTTTTATATGTAGGAATTAGAGGTGTGTAACTCAGCTCTGAACCAGCTCAATGAATCAGATCACACGGGTTTGAGCCGTTGAGCTACAGCTCAAAACCAAATGACTAGCTCACAGCTCAATCCAACTCTTATTGTATCTGCGACTCCCTCCATAGATTATTCTTGTGATTGTAATCTACGAATTATTATTTCGTTCTAAACCATACAAATAATAATTTAATTCAGTCAATAAATATGTGACATAACTAGATAATATAAAAAAAACAAATAATTCCAACTCTTAAAGTATGAAAAGAGTCGCTCAGCGGAGTCGAACGAATAGCGGCAGCTCAGTCGGTTCGATTGGACGCGCGATACGCAGTGAGCGTGCGCGCTTATCGTGTACTATAGGTACAAATTGAGCTGATCTGCGAGCTGAGTTGAACATTGAACCAGCTCACATACCTGAGCCGTGAGCTGTTATGCAGCTCGCGTATTTTTGATGAGTTACACACCTCTAGTAGGAATACCATAAACAAGGTAGGTAAATAATTTTTTATAAGTTCGACCATAGAGTTCGACACAGATTCCAAATTCTGTGTTATAAACCGATTATAAATAAAGCTCTTATATTAAATGATAATTATATAATAAAACCACAGCTGTGAGCTGATCATAAAAAATCTCCTCATTTAAAACGAATGCTCGCTGTTTAATATATCGTATTATATATATTTAATTTACTGATTTTTAATTCCCTAGTGTTTTAATTAACAATTTTATTGTAATCTACCTACTTAGAAACATTGGCAATCTAGCAACTTTTTTCAAGATGTCCAGCTACTGTAAAGCTCTCGTGAGAGTATAAAATGTTCTATGGTAAAGCTAGCAGTGTAGCAGTTGGCAACACTGGAACGAACGTCACTCACTCTGAAATACTCTGAATTTAATGGATATTTTTCTCGTAAAAACCAAAAACACACTTCAGCACTGTTTATGAATTTAGTTGACTAGTTCGTGTGAATGTCTTCTACTGTCTAGTCTCTTGATTTGTTTTACTGTTGACTTACTATTTGCTTAGAATTGGACTTGGGAGCAAATAAAATGGCTGGTTCAGCACTCAGACGGCTTATGGCTGAATACAAACGTATGTATTATTATTTGTTAAGTACTCGGCTATCGTTTACTAACACAAACTGCATTGCATTAACTATACCTACCATACAAAAAAGAAATTTCCCTGCGCTCCATCCGAAGAGTGGACTTGTCAAATGCTCACATCATCATTTCTAGATATTTTCGTTTTTTAATTCTTCAATACATGTTTATGGAAGTAATAATGTCCTGGGACATTCAGACATAGCTACCTATTTATTCTTTCAGAAGCAAAAACAGTTGTTCGTAAAGGTATCTAGGCAGGACTGGGTGTATGGCACTCTGGGAGAGGAAATAACTAGCATTAGATTATAAAAAAAACGAGAATCTATTCCATAATGACATGCCTTTATCTGACTTACAGAATTGACATTGAATCCTCCGGAAGGGATCCTTGCAGGGCCAATTAATGAGGAGAACTTTTTTGAATGGGAAGCCTTAATAACGTAAGTAAGATATCTAACTAAACAACATATGGAGCAAGCAAGTGACACTTTGGTTTCCCAGAGAGGACAAAATCAGTCAAACCTCCGGCAATGGCCAAATCCCTATGGCATTGGTTGTTGTTGCAATCCCACTAAGATACCTCCCATAAGCCTACCCAAATGTAGTCAGAACATACATTTTACCAAGAATAAAATTATCAATTAAGCAAACTAATATTATTACCACTTGTTTTATGTGTGAGGCTTGACAATGTTTTAACCTCCCATCAGAGAGACACGTCTGTCTTACATTGCATTTGTAGAAATGTTTATTTCCTCTGCTTTTTCCACTGCGCTAACTTACAACATTCCATTTGCCAGTTCAGTTAGGCCTAGTTGTCAAGAACTGCGCCCTAATTTACAATATGCACATATACAAATAGTGACAATAGTACAACTTTCTCATGATTTGGCTGTATCACTGGAGTTTAATGTATCTACATGCAAACTGAAATTTATATGCTTTTGTAAACTGGCAGCTTGATCACTGCCTATTGGGCTATTGTAGTGCATCATAACAATGCAGTGATAATAATCACTACAATAAGTTAAAATATAGTTTGACACACTGAATTGATGTAAAAAGGAACCTTATGGTGCCTCTCCATCTGTCACAGAGGTATATTTCAGAAACCACTGATGCAATTGATTTATAAATAGGATGAATAACTACCAGGTACTGTTACTACCAATTCACAGCATTCTAAATTTAAGACACTTTCTCACTGAGTGAGCAAAATTTAGCATTTAGCTTCTTGGTCAAAATATAAAAAAAAAAGTTAGTGTACAAGTTTGGTTAATGTTGGTGTAAAAAGAGTTTAAATTTAGGATGATAACCGTGTTTGTCTGATGATATCATATTAGCGAGGTGCATTTCCACCACCTGTGATCAGGCAGTGGAAATGCATCTTCACATACTGAAACTATATGCACATCTATTGAGAGTGATTTTATTGGCTGCCGGAAAACAATTATTTTGATAAATAGTTATGATTTGAAATACGACATTTACTAATTTAAATATTGTAATAAAATAATGAACCCCACAACAAAATGAATCTTTTAAGTCATTGATATTCAATATACCTACTATTGACCATAGATTGTTATTTGACATTGCTCATTATAGTGTCAATTAACATTCCCAAAGGTAATCTCAAAATAAAAGATAGGATGAATATTGGTTTTGGGTGACATACATTTTTGTTTGTCTGTGTAAATGCATGTTTTTAAGTGTTTGTAGAAATTGGTTTTATATCTTTGAAAGTCTACTATATATGTCTTACAATCATAATGAATTTTAATGTTTGTATTATTTATTTTTATTATTATTATTTTAGGAAAAATTATTGAGAAAGGAATGTGAATGTTATAATATTATGGTGCGTCCATGCTTGGCGAACCGAGCACGAGCCGACCCACGAACGAGCAGACTGCGAGCACGATTCGCGTAGCGTGGACGGGCTTGCGAGCTTCGCTCGAACGAGCATTCGTAGCGTGCTCGACTGCGCTCCGCCCGATTGTCCGTTTTTTCATGAACACAGGGATTCGCATCGCGCTAGGCTCGACGCTTGAAATCGCGAGCAACGAACGAATCCTGTTCGTTCGAGGTTCGGCTCGTGCTCACTTCGTGTAGCATGGACGCACCATTATAATTTTACACTATTTATTGATTGAAACAAACCAAATTAATTGCTTATTCTGATTGTAGCATAGAATATGGCTAAAAGTGAGCCAGCCAATTCCCAAGAATATATTGTGTTTATCGACCATGAACCTTCTGTCACACAGACATAATTTTTTACTACGGTATTCAAATCAAATCAAATCAAAAATATTTATTTGTAGAATATAGGTACATACAATGGTGTTATTATAAATGAGGACCACTATATCCACACCAAAATGGCATACAAAATAAAACATAGATATTATTAAATAAACACAATCAAAACAACTATTACATTACATTTAAATACAACAATAAATAATAAAATATAATTTTTTTATGTGAGAAATCAAAAAAAGGCAAGACATTAGATATCCTGCTGAACAAATCGGGTATAATGTAGGTAGGTACCTAATATTAAATATCATTTAAAAATTCTTCTATTGCATAAAATGTCCTTTCAATTAGAAAATTGTAGAGTTTTGTTTTGAACTCGTTAATATTAATAAGTTGACGAATTGTGTCGGGCAATTTGTTAAATATATGTGGCCATGCAGAATATACTACTGTGCAATAGTTTTGTCTTAGATGGCAACAGTGCCAGCTTATTCTGATGTCTTTCACGGACTCGATGTGTAAATAGATTCAAATTTGTCTTTACGAATATTGCTGCTTCAAAAATGTACAGAGAAGGAAATGTTAAAATTTTTAATTTTCTGAAAAATGGTTTACATGAGTCCATTTGTCTCAAATTACACATCGATCTAATGCAACGCTTTTGGGCTTTGAATGCACAAAGCTTATCAGTAGAATTACCCCAGAAGATAATGCCATACCTAAGAGTAGACGCAACATAACCGTGATATGCGGCTAAAAGAGCAGTTTCATTAACAGTTTTACTTAATTTGTACAGAGCATATGAGAATTTATTAAGTTTTTTACAGGTCTCCTCTATATGAAACTTCCATGTTAATTTATTATCTATGTGTAGTCCCAAGAATTTCGTTACATCCGTATTTTCAATGCGATTTCCAAGATAATTGATGTTCAAATTATGTGGACGATTATTCCGTTGCTTAAAATCCATTGCTTTAGTCTTTTCAAGATTAATTTTAAGATTATTATTATTTAACCAATCTATTATGGAACTCAAATTGTAATTAATGTCAGTCTCAAAATTTTTCGAATTTTCATTTATAAATAGTACTGTGCTATCATCGGCAAATAATGTCATGGGATATTTTGTAGATTGAGGTATGTCGTTAATATAAATTATGAATAATAATGGTCCTAGTACGCTACCTTGGGGTACACCATTTTCGTTATGTCTTATTTTAGAAAAAAATGAACTATCAATTTTATTGTTTCGGCAAATCTTATTAATTTGTGTTAGTTGCTTACGTCCACTTAAATAAGAATCAAGTAGCTGTAGCAAATTACCTCTGACACCATAACTGTACAGTTTCGCTTTTAATATTTTATGGTCGACATAATCAAATGCCTTAGTCATATCCATATAAACTGCTACAGTTTGTAATCTCCTATCAACGCTAGATGTGACCTTGTACAAAAAATCGTAGATTGCCGCATTAATATTTTTGCTTTTGCGGAAACCTTTTTGTTCAAATGCAAAAATTCCGTTTTTTTCAAAATACTGGTATTAACTGACCCAGGCCATAATATATTACATTCTGTGCCAACATTCTCAAATACATAAATGTATGCATATTCCCCAATGTGTTATGAAATGTTGAATTTGCATTTTTCAGAGGACCTGAAGGGACATGCTTTGAAGGTGGCATATTCCCAGCAAAGCTAGTCTTTCCCCCTGACTATCCCTTGAGCCCTCCAAAGATGCAATTCATTTGTGAAATGTTCCATCCGAATAGTAAGTATTACACATCCCCCTTTCCTGCACTGTAGCTCGAATTACCACACCGCAAAAATACGGTACATAGCGGCCCAAGCCAGCGTATGTTACCTGACTGTCACGTTATTACAGAAAATTAACATTATGCGAATGAAGCCGAAGAGGATATTATAGCAAACAGAACAGCGGATTATATGATACTGCAGCAGTAAACTTTGTGGGTTATACAAAATCAATTGACCATACATGTTGTCTCAGGCGTTGCAACCTGTTCGTTTATTTATCCTATTCCCAAAGCACCTCAAAATGCTTAATAATTTTCTAGTGGAATATTATGATTTTCCAAACAATTTGAGTTTTCAAGCCCATTTGGGTATAACATCGAACAATTAACACAAAGAAGCGTAATGAAGTCGATTTTGTTTGCAATCTATTTCGCCAATTTGCCGCCATCGACAATGCGCCCTGATTGGCTAACAAGGACACATGCGCTCCGATTGACCATGTCAAGAACACGTTAAAAATCTGTGACAAATCACTGACTAGTTTCGGAATCGGATTGCTCGGCATACTACTCTAAGGGATTCTCAATGGTGTATAATGATGAAATGAGCTAGAAACCTCTAGGAAGTGACCGCCACTAATTTCTCGCCATCATTAAGCAGCACTACTGGGAAGAAATAAGAATATAATCAAGTTGAATATCTATACTAATAAAATAAAGTTATTTGTTTAACGGGCTAATCTCTGGAACTACCAATCGGATTCGAAAAATTCTTTCACTAATATGAAGCTATCCACGACTGCTATAGGCTTTTCCCGCTAATGCATGGGACAGCAAGTCGTAAAATAAAGATTGTATGTATAATACTTTCAGTATATGCGGACGGGCGAGTGTGTATCTCCATACTGCATGCGCCAGGCGATGACCCGATGGGCTACGAGAGTAGTGCCGAGCGGTGGTCGCCGGTCCAGAGTGTGGAAAAGATTCTACTGTCCGTTGTAAGCATGTTGGCTGGTATGTATCACTTCATTATACAGGGTAGGACAATACGACAATAAATGAAAACACGTTTTAATATATAAAGCCACATATTTTGATTTAGGTGTAGAGTTTGTGAAGTTAGCGCTTGTAGTGATTGGGCGTGTTGAGTTATAGCTCTACATGAGATCTGACAGTGCGAGCCATATGGTCACGTCTTGGCAACATTTTAATGAAATGAAATGAAATGAAATGAAATTGTTTATTTCGCCAGAAATGTACAATTTAGGTGGAATCTTAAAACAAGGTCTACATATTTCGCTACAGAATAGCATCTAACTTATCTGGCCCGGTGGCCAAAAGAGGAACTAAAGACGCCAGTTTTAAATTTAAAATGGGGGTTTGGACCTCACACGTAGGAACTGAAAATAAACCAATTAGAGCGTCGCCAGCCCAGGGGGGATGGGGGTAAAGATGATACTATGGAGAATGGGAGTGTATGAATTGTGGTAAAGTCAAGTAAGTACTTACTTGCGTGTCTTACTACGTCCTACGACGATAGTAATAAGAGTTCAAGCAACTCAAATGACTTTGGCTGCTTTGCATTTGGTTCGAAATACATTTTGAATTCAAGTCTTTTAAATTACCGCGATTTGAGAAGCTTCGTGTACTTACGATAAGTTGGTTAATAACTAATTATCATTTTCGTTTATTTTGTATAGCTGCGTTTGAGAAGGGGCTAACAGTATATTGTGGTACAGTGGTATCCAACTGATATGGCTTACCGATGTACCTGCGCAGAAGATACATTTACAAAGCGCGGGAAATGCTATTGGTCGGCATCTGCCGCCATGTGTGCGGAAGGGCGGCACTTGCGAGTGAGACGGAACTAACAGCTGCACTGTGTTCTGAACCTTATAGTAGTTATCTAAGGTTGATTGTAAGTTTTAAGCATTCTTTCGTTAATTTTCGGGCCATACTTTCTTTTCTGTGCGAACGAAGATTCACGACGCGCCTTATTAGTTGGGTACTACTATATCAGGATAAATATTACCTTACATAATTGAGACTTAGGCGAGGGCACCTCCACCGGCACGAGTTTCTATTTATTAGGTCATTCATTATTTATTTACTACGTTTCTGCCAGAATCGCATTCAATTACACTCTGTCCACCAGGTTATTAACTTGACGTTTAAGACCCTCATGCATTTAACAGATAAACCTTATTGTTACGCAATAAGGTTGATTTTGGTTTGACTTTCTAACGTCAAAAAGTGATTAACCTGGTGGACAGTCTAATATTTTGAAAGTTTGCAATGAAGTTGCTCGTGTTGTCGATGTGTCAACAAAATATTATGCATAATTATGCTGAAGGAAAACCTCTAATTCCAGAGCCCAACGACGAGAGTGGTGCTAACGTAGACGCAGCGAAGATGTGGCGTGAGGACCGAGCGCAGTTCAACAGAATAGCCGAAGACTTAGTGAGAAAAACCCTAGGCATACCACTCCAATAGTATTTGTTATATTAATTGTCATACACAAGATAATATCTATGGTAATCGTAAAATATATATAGTTTATTTTTCATTGCTGAAAAGCAATAAGCATTCGGAATACCATGTCTATATTGGTATATTGTTACGTAAAGCAATAAACAGTTTTAGATTTTTCACTAAAGTTGTTATCAAGTATGGCGTTGTAGTGCACCCGGTATAATTAAAGTGGGTATTAGAATTATGCTGGTATACATTCTCCTAATATACTGGATCATCATCCTGCCTAGAATATCTATACACCCACGAAAAATATGAGATAATTGCATATTTTGTATTTTTTACGTTTTTTTTACTGTTTCATTACATTAATATTATTTACTCATCTATATTAATAAAAATCTATTGCCACATGTATGTAAGAGCATCAATTGAGAACAGCTCTAATGATTTGGCAGATTCCTTTTTTGTTGTGCTCCTAATTGTCAGGACAAAGTTTTCAGAATCTACCGGAAAACTGGAAATATCACCCGGATGATGCCGGGCACATCAGCTCGTTATTAATCTATACTAATATTATAATGAGGAAAGATTTGATTGTTTGTATGCATTGAATAGGCTCCGAAACTACTGAACCAATTTGGAAAATCATTTCACTGTTGGGAAGCTACACTATGGCCCGGTTGACATAGGCTATATTATATTTTCAAAAAATATTGGGATCCTTACGAAAACTCCAATAATGTAACCCAAGGTGTAAAAAAAGGTAATGGGTGGGGTAGGGTAGGGCACCACGTGAACGAAGTCGCGCCGGGCAGCTAGTTAAATATATAGATTAAAAAGTCATAGCAAAAAGTACGATTACTATAGTCGAAGAGAGAGATATAGCACGAGTCGAATGTTTTCAGGGAACAGCCCTGAAACCATTACACTCTTTATCTGGGCAGTCATGTAAAAGTAATTTGTTTACACTATGTATTTCAATTTAAGTGCTATTATAGGCCTTCAATTTTTTTATCAACTACGGCATTTCAGATGTACTTAGCCCGTAAAGTATGAAGTATGAATCGAAATCAATCAATATTGCACAAAGAAATTGCATTTCACATGCCAATAAACATTTTTAATACTTGCCACATATGTTGGTACGATTATATATGTAATTAAACCTTATAGAGAGTGCAATAAAACGTATTATTGTTTACACAGACTGATACAACTTGTTCTTATTGAGAGTACCTCCTACCTATCGGTTGTAACCCAGCACGATTCTAAAAACCTATTTTTTTTACACGGATAGTCAAGTTTATGAAGTTTATACATATATTAAGCGTGAATATTGCTTAAATATTTAACTAAATTGTAAAACCAACATTATCTTTGCTGTTGCGATTGAATAATATAATCTTGTTAAAAATAAAATAGCAATCGCTTATGTTGATTGCCGTTATACAGCAATTTTCAGATGATATAGTAAGATGGGGAAAGACAAGATATGGGGTAAGTTCGTCTTAATTTTTCTTTTCCATTAAATAACGTGTGTGCAACATAACTAAGTATTTGACAGTTATAGTCAACATATTATCACAATGAAAAACTTACCCCATATCCTATTTTACCCCACCCACACCGCTTGAGTTAATGTATTGGTTTTTTGCATTGGGCAATTAATTTTAATACTGTAATGTGATATTATTATATATTATTGCATTGGACTGACAGTAAACTAACAAATTTGCGATGGTGTTTTTGCAACGCGAATTAATATTATATTTTATTTGAATGTTTTCAAAAAACAAAAATTGTATGTATATTTGTATGAAAGAAACAAAAGGTCAACCCGCTTGGTCTCTTGCAACCATATTATTTGTTGGGATTACAAATGTTTTATTCTATTATAAAATTATATATTCTAAATACAACGGGAGACTAAAATATAAATTATTTGATTTACTGTAAGAATAAATACTGTCATTTTATTAAAAATTGTTTTATTTCAATTTGAATTATCATCTAATATATAAAATGATTGGCAATACACAGTGCTGTTAGTTACACAAAATAATAGGAAATTATCTTCTAGTCAACTGTATTTTTTATGCCTGGCGACGTTTTTTTCATGCTACTTTATAGAATCTAGTGCTGTGCTCTGGTATATATTATTTTTGATAGAGGTCTTTGTGCTTAGCTTCTTTGACCTTTAAAGCTCAAATTTAGGCGAATATATTTGCTACTGGCTGTTTAGTTTCCATAATTAAACTTTTTAAGCGACAAATTTAGCACATGAATAGTTTGGTATTTGGATATGAACCAGACGTTTTTATACCGAGAACCTCATTTTATCACTTTTTCTCCCTTCTCCGGAATGGGCACACCATCATAACAATCGATTAAGTAATACCCATACATTCGTAAAAAAGCAGAGAAACATTGATTTCTATATACATTATGTAGATGAGTTCGTAAGTCTTTGCTAATCTATGTTAGGATATCTGAAGGAAGGGCTGTAGTTCCTAATATTTAATTTAATTATTTGATTGACCCCACTTAAAGTACTTGAACGTAATAAAATGGTTAAAATCTTTGACTTACACCTTATTTATTAATCTGGGGGTAGGAGCATTGTATAAAGTAGGATGCGAGAATAACATGCTTTCGTATGTCTCATTCCGATTATTAAAAACTTGACGGACCCGGAAAATCAATTAATATAACATATAAGGTATAGTTTTAGAGTTCTAGCTCCCATACTAGAATGCAATTCCTCTTTCGACAATTACAATTTATTTTGTAAGAAAACTAAAATAACAACAAAAAACAACACTACGCAACACAGTATTATTAGCTAAGTTACCTAATGTAACCTTGTTGCACAGTGTTGCTACACAAAAGATAGTAATTTTTTTATACCACTGAGGTGGCAAACAAGCATACGGCCCGCCTGGTGGTAAGCAGTTATCGTAGCCTATGGACGCTTGCACCACCAGGGGTTATCACTCGCGCGTTGCCGACCCTAAAACATTTACAGCTAAGCTAATGTTTTTTCACTGTATGTTTGTCGAACCAAATATTGTATTTTCCTGCAAAACTGCAAGACTTTCATTTGATATTGTTATTATTTGTAAATTGACTAGTTTTCAATGAACGATCTCCATCGCCTCAAATTAAATCTATGGTTGATTCACAATCTATACAGTTCTCACCATTATTTGTTGTTTGATACAATCCATTTTGTCCATAAACATTCCACTTGCCAGTGCAAAATAACGTGTATTTTGTACATCTGTATTTCCGCGCATGTGCAATACATTGTTTTATAATTTATATCTGTCTAATACAACATAAATAAACATAATATAGTCATAGCACGGCATAATTGTACCAGCATGGCATAATATGTTAGGAGTAATATGTATTGCATTGCAAAGTGCATGCGCGTAGTTAAAGGGTTCGGGGGTGAAATGGGCGGAGTCAATCTAATTGCATTTCATGCATAGCGTATGCCTCAATACTGTCTGGCTGGTTGGTGTAGCGGTTACTCTGACGATCACGCCGTAGGTCGTGGGTTCGATTTTCAACCGGGATAAATGATGTGTGCATGATACATACTTTTAAATAGGTATATGTAGTTAATCAGATTATCATTTATGATATTAGTCGTGAGTGAAGAAATCTCTGATGATATTTATTGTTTTTCAATGGACGTGATTTTTTTCTTAGTTGAAAATTCATTTGTCTCCCCTAAATAAAGGGTGAAATGAAATAATGAAATAAATTTATTTACAAGAATATGGTAGTATTGTACACACGGCTACAGATCAAGCTATTCATTTCCAGTATACGCTGATCTCGCATTGTATAGGATTTCCGTACGATGGGAGGTCAGCTTATACTAGAAATGTATAGCTTGATCTGTTGCCGTGTGTACATGCCTTGGAGTAGTAAGTTTTGCCTCATATTCTACCTATACGGTGTGTAAATATTGTGCTGTTTTATAATTAATGTAATTCTGTATCTTAATTATAATCTAATTTTTTATATAAAAATAATAATTCAAATCTAATACCATCGTATCAAAGCAGAAAAAGATACTATTATAAACATTAAGCAAAATAAATACAAATTCTAGTCAAAATTATTTTAAACAATCAATTTAATTTATTGGGAACGTCAAAAAATCAATTACAATTTATCATTTAAATATTCCGATGTCGAATAGTAGCATTTTGATATAAGTACTTCAAATAATTGCTTTTTGAACTGTGAAAAGTTTAGGTCATGCATATATTCTGGCAGATTATTATAAATCTGAATGCACATACAGAATGCATTTTTTTTAAAGAGGACAAGTCTTTGCTTTGGAATAATTAAACGCCTATTGTGTCGAGATAATTCTCCATAAGTTTTAAACAATTCGCTATGTTTCCTAACAAACAGACATTTTTCAAATATATAAAGACATGGGAGAGGCAATATATTTAGATTTATGAAATGGGGTTTACATGTATCTTGGGGACCAATCTCGCATAAAGCTCTTATACACTTCTGGGCTATGGACAATTAATTTTCCTCTCAAATGATATTGTTTGTCAAAGTACTTAATAACTAACTCGTAGCACAGGTTATATACTACGTTCTACTTGTAGTTATAGTAATCAAATCGCGCATTAGGTTAATCAAAATCATATATTGATTAATCCATACGTAAATAGACCCGTTACATTAGGTACCACTTATTTAGTAAACTTGGTTAAAGTTGCGTATTTCCCCCATACCAGCTAAACTGCTACAGTGGCCGGCAAACAACTTGAGCCATGACCTTGAGTGCGCAGTAGACGATTTTAAGGTGTCGTTGGTGGAAAGAGAGGTGCGCGGGGGCATTCTGTCGGCACGCGTCCACGCTATTGGCCGAGCATGAGTGTACATGCGCGAACTTACCCCCACTACGTCGACTTTGACTCAAGTTGTTTGCCGGCCTCTGTACTTAATTTTTAAAAGGAAATATCTTTAAAATATGATTTTTTTGTTCATTTAATTTGAGAAAATGATGGCTATGAGCCGCATCTTGGTTGCATCTCTTTCTGATTCATCTCGTATTTGAATCAGCACTGCGCATGTACAAACAAACAATCATTGCTGATCAATAACGTATTTGAAAATATATTATCTACAAGGAGCACATGAGCCAGTCAGATGTTAAAGTTAGACCAAGTTAGACATGCAATTTCTGGTGAATCTTTAAACGCTGTGCTTGCAACGTGCTTTTCGTTTGGGTCACAAATAAAATATTTATGAATTGTCTATGATTTTTTTTTATTGCGTAATTAATTATGTACCTGTTCATCTCGTACAATATATTTTATTTAATATTGTCTAAAAATAAATTAATATCCTGGGACAATCCTCACACACGGTCATCTGATCCCAAACTAAGCAGAGCATGTACTATGGAAACCAGATAACTGATATAATACATATACTACTTTTTGTTTGTAAATACATACTTAATATACATAATTACACCCAGACTCAGGACATATAGACATGTTCATGTACACAAATGCATGTCCTGTGTGGGAATGGAACCCGTGACCTGCGGCGCGTAAGGTGAATCTGCGCCAACTGGCCCGCCTAATAAATAAATAACTATATACAGGTGTTGTTTTTTTTTCCAGCCAGTGAGGGCAACTCCTGAACTACAGGTCTTAGAGAAAAAAGCTGAAGGGAACCCCGAGCTGAATTTTAGAAGAAAATAAAAATGCCACAAAAAAAATGAAAAAATAAATAAATTTTAATGACAATTTTATTTTCTTCAAAATTCAGCTCGGGGTTCCTTTAAACGTTTTTCTCTAAGACCTGTAGTTCAGAAGTAGCCCACACTGGCTAGAAAAAAAAATTCAACCTGTATTTAATAAATGTTCTCTATATTTTCAAAACAGTTGCTTTTTTTTGATTAGATTTTTGGTTTCGAAATACCAAGTTTTAAATTAGATAGACATAAGTTTAAGTTGCGTGTTTGCTACCAGCTAAACTACTTCTGCGAAAATATTAGTTTTCATGTAATCATACCTACCTATATGATTAGAGAACGCTATAATGCAGTTGCATCTGGATTCTGGATTCCTATGTTTCATACAAGTTGCATATCTAACGGAACTATGTAGGTATGTCATGTAATAGAAAGTTGGAAATCTTGATCTTTAATGCAACTTCTGGTGGACCTTGCAACGCAAAAAATATTGGTTTTTACCTTTACACTCTCAGGCAAATATATTTTTCCCTATTTCTCACATCGTCACATCGTATTCCTTTGCTGCATTTGCTTATTATTGCCATATTAGATAGGTAGGTACGTAGATAGATATGGATGCCATGATGTCTGGTTCCAACCAGAATTTCCCACTGATATGTGGAACAAAAGCTTTAATTTTACACTATGTTTTTGCAAGGCAAATAAGTTATCGAAAAAAGTGTTTCTAAAGCGATCCCAATGTACGTCTGCCTGAGTGTGCATCGCATGTCGGAACTATGCAACATACATATGCAAAACATAGCAGGGTACCAGGACAGCATATCCTTGCAAAAGGTCTTTTGTTCCACGTGTTTGTTTCGCTTATCAAAATAAATATTTCCAGCATATCTTTTTGACTTGTTAAAGGTGTCATGATTCAATTAGTATACCTTAGTATTCTCTCCCTCAACTTATTGACAATTGTTTATCTTGTATTTTTGGGATAACTGAGCTCAATTCATACAATGATTTTCGCCACGATTTTTAAGCACGTTCGGTCTTGTATCATCCATCTTCTGTCTTTTACCCGCAAGTTGTAAAGCTCCAGAGCCCATGCAGCTGCAATCGTCACGCAGCTTTCTGTTTTTGCATTGGGCCATAAGCTCACCGTATCCTGGTAAACCTTTTTCGATGAATAAAGATTAGCAAGACAGTGCAATATAATACCTAAAACAGATCTTTTGGACCTGGTGTCATCGAAATCTTCGTCATTCCCATAGAGTTCAATCTCAGCTTTCGAGAGTCGTCATTTGGAACATTAGTTATAGAACAGTCTGTATAAATTGAGTTTTATCAATGTCGAATACGTTAATTAACCTAAAAAAAAATAGAAACTAATTGAAAGAAGGTAAAAAGGTTTAAATCAACATCATAATTAGTCAAAATTTAATTATGATTTGAGTTCAATGCATTTATAATTTCGCTATCTGCCGTTCGTTCATGCGCAATAAAATCACTATTAATATTTCGAGGTACCAGGAATACATATCCAAGCAGGTCTCGTAATGAATACCTACGTGTTATGCCTTCCTGCTGAAAATAGTGCATACTGTATTTACGTGCATTTATTTTATGCACATGCATTTTCAAGCTATGATATTTGAGCGGTAGTTGTATAATGTACCTAGATGTGTAGTAATTTGTTGCGATAAAACGTGTGTTCTAATTCTAAAATGAATAGAAATCGTTTTCTTATTTACAGTTTGATCGCATTATCATGTTTTATTAAAGACGTAGGTATCAAATTTGCTCGATAAAGTCTTTAGGACTCTGTTGGGACTAGACCGCATCCTTAGGAAGCTCTTTTTACGAATGATCGCGTAAAAGTCGTCGGTTCTGGCTCAGTATTTATCTACTCTGAGCCTGAGATAACATAGTTGAGGCACTGCAATATCTTGGTAGTCCCAGCAGAATTCTGAAGCCATTATTATATATATACCTAGTATAAATATAAGTACAAAATTATTGGAAAATCGGAATTGGGACAATTCATTACATTTCAAATTAAATCAACGCTTAGGCATACATATTGACTAGTCTTATACAGTAAAGCCATGAATCAAATGTGTGGCCAAAGGGTCGACTCTCCAATGCATCAGTCCACTTCCACTACACGATTAACACCTTCACTTGCTCTTAGCTCTTCTCAGCAAATGCACCGGTATTAGAGTATCAGAGTCAGACTTTTCATAAGTGCCTGCGAAGGTGTATTTGAATAAATGATTTTGAATTTGACTTTGCTTGTTCCTTCCCTTCAAGTTCATGCGCGAAAACTGCATCGACTATTTTATTTGTAGACTTCGTTTACCAGGAATACATAACTAGGTCTTAGGTCTTGTAATAAATAGTACATGCGGTTTATGTCTTCCTGCTTCATTTATCATCTTACTTGGTATCATAATCATATACATACATTGTTAGGCGAAGATAAATCAGTGTTAGGCACTGTCGAAGCGAAAATTACTACTACTTTGCTATATTTTTGAACAAGGAAGGTTATTTCCCTAAAACTTTTTCATCGCACGCACTAGTACTCACCTGATACGCTGTGTGTTTGTTTAAGTGGAATCCTACTATTTGATTCGGTTTTCCAGAGATTTTCTCGTTTTCTTTTCTTAATATATTAAGAAAAGAAAACGATATTACGGTATACCGTAATATAAGCATACCGGTTCATGACTTGGCATCTATAGCCGAATCTCACCTACACTATCGGAGTGCATTCATACAAATACAAATAGAGCTTTCACACCGAGTCCTCTAGTGGGGTCTCTACTTTGTGCTGCTAATAGATGTCGCAATTTATACTTAACAGTCATCTAGTAGATAATAGTTACATTATGATACATGTGTGCAAAGTTGGTTATTACAGACGACGCGATAAGGGAGCCGAGAGTGTAATGATCAACACACACTAATGAGGAAAAAAAATACTTACATTTCTTGGAGTAGATTTTTTGATAATAATCAACCACACAATATTTCTTTATTTTTCGGTGATGCGCTCTCAACATGTTTTACCCGTTTAAATTAAGAATGCTTCGTCTCAACACATATCAATTGCATTGAGTTAAAAACTTAACATAATCGGGATTATACTTATCATAAAACGTCGTATGACATGCGTGTGCATTGATCATTACACTCTCGACTCTCTAATCGCTTAATACCGCCTCGTCTGTAATTATCAACTTTGCACACATGTATCATAATGTACTATTTTGCCATAGATTGTTAGTAAAAAAAATATGTCAATAAACAAAGATTATAAGATATATATATAGGTATTCATCTATATTAATAACCAGCTGGGCCCCACAGTTTGACCCGCGTACGGTTTAATCATTATTTTTCTGATATAAAAATAGCCTAAGTTAGTCCTTATAACATTAGCTATCTGCCAGTGAAAGTCCCGTCTAATAAAATGAATTCAGCCGTTTCGGAGATAAGTCGTATCTGGTCGTATCAAACAGGGACAAGAAAAAAGTTAATTTTTTGTATTAGTATAGGTATTTTCATATTATAACATTCATTAAGAAGCTGTTATTTTAACATTACAAACAGACACTTCAATTTTATTAGATTATTATGTAGGCTTCATAAAATTGCAGTGATTGATTGGATGCGATGCTTTTTTCTGTATTTCGTTTTACGCATGCGCAGTGCCCTTAAAAGTTTCATGTGAACCGTTATTTCGCCCTATGTTAGCATGGCTCAGTGGCTGCTCGGTCGGTGTGCGCTCTGCACGAAGCGGGTGCTTCAGGTTCCAACCCGAAGCCAGCCTCAAAAGTTGGAACCGGAAAATCAAGCAAAGGATGTAGCTTTGCTTGATTTCCTTATGGTGAATTCAGCGCTCTTGACCTACTTTTCAGAATAGATTTATTACTTTTAAATATTTTTATTTCATATTTTGTAAATAGGACAGGTTCATCTTTAAACTTCGTTTAACTAAACTGATTCGTTAAAGTTGTAATGGGAAGATCTATTTTAGATCAAGTATTACAAAACCTTGGTACAATGTATTTATCTACTCTGAGGTACAATCAACATTATCCCGACGCCGTATCGCATTCTCTCGGTGGCCGCACTGTAAGCTACCATTTCATGAAAATGTGATACCGTTTCAACACACTTGCTCATAAAGTAACATTTATTTAATCGTTTTTAGTATCTTAATGCAGCTTATAACGCACTAGTGCTTTTTAATTTACACCACCGCACAGTTTTATGATAGGTATATTCCCGATTATGTTAAGTTTGCACCTCACTGCATGTGATATGTGTGTAGACGAAGGATTCTTAATTTAAACGGGTAAAATAGTTTGACAGGGAGTCGCTGTAAAAAAAACAAACTTGCGCGCCATATTTATTAAAGTTCTCATTGTGTGGTTGATGATTAACAAAAAATCTACTTAAAAAATATAAGGCTGTTTTTTTCCTCACAAGTGTGTTGAAAAACGTCGTACTCGTGTGCTTATGTTTGCAAAGTAATTGTGGTAATTACAGACGAGGCGGTAATTATTAAGCGCGTGAGCCGCAGGCGAACCCGATTAGAGAGCCGAGAATGTAATGATCAATGCACACGCGTGTCATACGACGTTTTTCAACACACTTGTTAGGAAAAAGCAGACTTTTATTTCTTGGACTAGATTCCACACAATGAGAACGTTGACAAATATGGCGCGCAGGTTTTTTTTTACAGAGATTCGCTGTCAAACTGTTTTACCCGTTTAAACTTGCGTTTAAATTAAGAATGCTTCGTTTACACACATCAATTGCATTGAGGTTCAAACTTAACATAATCGGGATTATACTTAATACTTATCATAAAACTGTGCTGTAATGTAAGGTAAAAACCACTAGTGGGTAATAAGCTGCATAAAGATACTATAAACCGTGGAATAAATGTTACTTTACGAGCAAGCGATGATGTAGTATTCTGATTACCAGGAACACATATTCGACCTCTAGGTATTATAGTGTAGGTACATGGACTTGTACTTCTTTATTGTACAATGTCCAAAGCGTAGAGACGTTGAATGCGGAAGCAAAAGTTATTCGAAATTTAAATCAGAGATTAAGCTTTTCATTAAAAAAAACATCATGAGGAAACCATAATAGCGTTGGTATTGTATATTGTTGAAAGCTCCACCCCACTCTTGAACCGCTGTGTTTCGTGAGTGCAGATTCTTCTACACCTTGTCTCCCACTCCCGATCCGTTTTTGGTGAATAATTATATTCAATATACAGACCGGTTCTACGATACAGTTATTATCTGTAGGTATAAAAGATAGATAGATTATTCTTTATCAATAACTAGTCCACCGCGGTTTCAACCGCGTTCCCTGTATAAAATGCCTAGATAGCCTATGGCCTTCTCCATACCATAGGCTATCTGCATGCCAAATTTCATGATGATCCGTTGAGTCCGTCTGCCATGGCCCGGTAATTTTCACATTGCCCCTTCGTGACCCACTTAATACTTTTAATTTAGTCACTAAATTTTAGTGCGAAGTATGGAGCTGCTGCTTGTTTAACAAGGCGGGAATGTTGCGTCCCGGTATTCTATTTTGATGGCCCGGTACCGGGTCGCGTCCCGGCTAATGGGAAACGCTGGTCTACACCAACAAGCCCATAACCTATTGACAATTTATGACAGCCTAGTACAATTGCATACTGCATATTTTGTAAAACAAATGCACTACTTTTACTTTGACTACCTATCTCATCTGAACATGCGCAATGAAATTCAATATATGTGTAATATATTCAATGTGAAGACATTATCGATTATATAGTCCATGGAGGAAGGAAAGTTACCAGGAACACATATTCTATCACTAGTCTAGGTCTCCTAGCTAGTAATACGCTGCGTGTTATGCTTTCCTGTTTATTTAGGTGCATTCCATATGCTCTGGTACATCAGGCTATAGGTCAGGGGGGCTAAAAAGGAAGCTAAAGCAATATTGCTACAGTATTATTTTTTAACCGACTTCAAAAAAAGGAAGAGGTTCTCAATTGTTAAATTTTTTTTTTTTTATTTTTTTTTTTACGGGCACAACTCGTTCATATATGGACGGTTCTTTTTTGTTTTAAAGGGGTTTATTCCGAAATTCCCATATAAATTTCATATAGATCTGATGATGAGTTTCGGAGACAGACAACGAAACTCTTAAAAAATTACAGCAAATCCACCGTAATTGCTGCTAATATCGCATAAATATGCATTGTTTACGCAGGCCTTTACACGCGAAAGTATTTAAGTATAAATATTTTCTACAGAACACGTCATGCGATTTCGCTCACTTCAAAACAGTGTCAGATAAGAGATATTTCTTACTTTTTAGTGTACGTTTTAAGTTAATTTATTCGAATTATTTTTTTGGTAAAATAATTACTCATTATATACAATTCAATTCATTAAAGGAATTGATGAATTGTGTAAGATCTGCTGTAAATTCTAAAAAAATAATTCCGTTAGCAATATTGCTTAGCTTCCTTTTTATTAGGGGGCCATTTGGAATTTGTATTCGATCTGTTTCCGCGAAATATTGCTATTATTCATTCAAGGCATTGTTCAGTTTTTTTATATACGCGTATACTTAATTCGACGTTACCAAGATATCGTATCGTACTACCAGCGCTGCGTCAGCCCTTGGTCCAGGCCCTTGATGATCAGGGTAGAGCGAGATTGTATTTTGGTGCCCTTTGGTCGAGACGTCGATTGTCCCGCCACTTAGCCCCACGCTTATTTTTAAATACTCTATAGGTACTTAACGAGTTATTAGATTAAAATCCATATTTTACACATTTCTTAAATTGGCTCGTCATTGGTTCCGATTCTGTTTTAGATCGCACTAAACTAATTTTAGTCACATCTCATCTCTTTCTTACGAACATTATTGAAAAAGGATAGAACATATTTGAAGCTGTCAAATTATTCTTTGCCGTCTTATTTTGCGTGTATTTAGGCGTAACCGCGATAGATGGCGACTAAATTTATATTGATAACAAGCATTGGACTAATTTGACAGGACTAAATTTCTTACATCCTTTTCTTATGTTCTTTGTTAGAAAGAGACATAGCGAGATTAAAATTAGTTTAGTTGTGAACAACAGAATCAGGGCCGTTTACATTTCCGGTAGATATACATAAATATTGACATACCAAATACTGAGGTCTGTAAGTCCCTATTAGGTGTATAAAAATCAGGTCCTGAGTCAACACGCATCTATTAATTATTTATTGTTGGGGCATCAGGCTACCCCCAACCCAACCCCCTGGGTCCCCCGCCTAGGTACACTGAATGCAGTTCATATCTAGTGTGTTATGTTTACCTGGTACCCCAGGTGCAATATTTTATGCACTATATACCTCGTGGCCCACGTACATGCAAAACAGTATAAAATTTAACATGAAACTTCATATCAAAGTGCACTTTATTGTGCATTATGCAGCAGCCGTACACGGAAGGACCAGGAAAATATAACCCGGTAGCTATGGCTTGCATTCGATGCACCAAGACAGGAGACTTGGTAGGGGGCTGGGGTAGTGTGCCACCACAGCTGGAAGCTTGGCGTTATCTAGGAAATAGCTAGATATCAAATTGGCTAACGAATTTTCAAATTCACAGGCTTATTCAATATCTTGCGACCTCGGCATTTTGTGTTGCATAATTATTATGTAAATTATCATACTGTTAATTTCAGACTATGATATATTAATTGTTTTTCATAATATTCCATCACTATTTACGCACTTTTGCAGTATGCTGAACCATTGTGGAAAGCAGGAGGTAAACTGAAATAAATTAATATCTACTAAAAAATATCGAGACTAATAGGAACCATATCACAAACCACTGTTTTATTCTACCATGGTTGCTAATTAGCTGATGTTTGGCTTTTCTTCATTGATAGCCACAACGCTTTCATCGAATCATTGTCCCGACTCGAATTTCGCTATGTGGTCTTTCTGTGTTTGACAAATTGCGTCATGAATGTTTCTAAAAGAGCCATAACATGAATTTCACTATGTTGGTGTTTTATAGCGACCACAACGTGTTGTGTGCTGTTTTTTCGATTTTCTTTTCTTTTATTTGCAAAGATACCAATTTTCAATCACGCGTTTGCTTTTCGAAGCTTTAAAGAAGGTTATAGGTATCACCTATACTGTGCAAATTTGCTGACTACTATTTACCTGCCGATGTTGTATATTTTTATATCTACTGGCTGTCCCTGTGGTTTCACCCACGCTCCCGGGGGTATATGTTTTCGCGGGATCAAAAGTCTCCTATGTGTTAATCCAGAATATATTCTATCAGTGTACCAAATTTAACTCCAATTCGTTTAGTACTTTTTGTGTGAATGAGTAACAAACATCTTCACAAATCACATCCATATAAACATTCAAATTTATTATATTTAGTAGGAAAAAAACATATCCTATACAATATAATGTAGAAATACTAAATACAGGATGTTTTTCTTTTCAGTTATTCAGCCTTGTTTAAACAAAGCAAAATTCTACTTTGTTTAAAAAAAAACAAACTTTGTTTAAACAAAGCAAATACAAATTAAAAAGCGAATAGCAGTCATGTGTTTTACATTTTGTATTTGCTTTTTTGGCCTCATTCCCGTGATCCGCGCTCTCTATCTGCCTTTTGTTCTGTAATCTGTGTTCGACCACTAGTAAATGCACGAAATGTATCAACCGCGTAGGTGATTTAAATAAATGAATGTATCCGGAGTCTTTATAATGTTCTAGTGACGACCTCCCCCAAGCACCTCTTTTGTATTTCTGCGCATGCGTAAAGGTGATATCCATAGATTTATTTATGTTGGTCTACCTATCTATCTAGTATAGTGTGTGGAACTCTGAACTCTACAAACTCTATTACAGCTTTATGAGATAATGTTTTTTGCAAATTTTTGTAATTTCGGATAAAGTCATAATCGGTTGGGGCTAGGTCTGGCTAATAAGGACGATGAGGTACGGTTTCTAACTGGAGGTTTTGTTATGTTAAAACTGTTCATTGAGAAGTGTGAGCTCTTGAGTTATCAATAGTTGTACGTACGTAGTATTTATATACTCTGAGTCAATAGCATGGAGAAATTAAATAATTGCGACGATAACTGTACTGTAGGTCATCAAAGCAAGGCAAGCTTCAACGCGTGCTCCTCTATACCATAGTTGTCGAGGTTCTTTATTTTACCAATTTGGTGCAAACGAGTCAATATGTAGGTAAACTAACGTCAAACCTTACGACGTCAAACTTAAGCCAATATTTTATTTCGTTGGCATATCATACTTATTAATTATTTTCTTACATAGTTTTATAAATAAAACAACACATAATGTCTATAATTATTTATATTGTATATAGAACAATCAGGTAAATACATTGAACATAAAGCTAAGCATTAAAGTAGGTAACTACTTAAATAAATATATAATTTGGAATGTGTGTGTAAGTTGCACTTCTCAAATGACCACGCATTCGTGAGGGAACACCAGACCACGCATCGGCAGTGTAGGACATGCTAAAACAAGGAAAATATTGTATTAGATCTAATTTATTAGATTTCTGGCCAACGCCGCAAGCCGATTCGGCTATCGCCACAGCCTTCGGTCGATTATTTTTAATATCCCTGCGAAATTTAGTTCAAAATTGGCTTAAAGTGAAAAATTAATGATTTTTTAAAAGTATATGAATGAATAGGAACAATGCATGTCTTATATCCTGACTACACATACACATTAATGCGCAATGCTCATTTCCAAATATAGTATAATGTATAGAGTCCATGGGTGATACCTGCCCCCCTAGACAAGATGGTTGTCGACAATCGTTATCGTTAGTAAACTATCAAACTTTGTATGGGGTTGACATAAGAGATTGATAAAAATCACGTGATATATCGATTTGAAATGTCAATCCCATACAAAGGTCGTTTACTAACGATAACGATTGTTGACAACCATCTTGTCTACATGCCCAGGAAGGCATTACGTTTAAAGATATTATTTGTGTGTGGGTGCATAACTTGCAATTTCCTGGGTGCATTGCAACTTGTATACAGAGTTTTGTTAACTACAGTTCTGATATATAACCAATAGATAAAAAAACACAATGACACCTAATTCGTCAAAGCCAAGAGGGAGTGTCTCTACGCAGTAAGTCAATTCTCGGTATAATAGAATCATCGAACAATTAACCCAAGGAAGCGCAATGACGTTCATTTTGGTTGAAATATATTCCGGCAATTTTACACAGCCGACAATGCGCTCTGATTGGTTAAGTCAAGGACACATGGGCTCGGATTGGCCAAGTCAAAGACACACGATGCAGCAAGTGGTTCTTACCGTTCAAATTCAGTGACAAATCACTGACTAGTTTCGGAATTTGATTGTTCAGTATAACTACTCTAAAGGGATGACCTCGATGAATAGACTCAAGTAACTGTAGGTACCTTACAAGTACCACTCAAGTGTATGATAAAAATTAAGGTCAAAGTGCCCTTTATGGCCGTGAAAAGATTTCCTCACGATTAAGCATTGCATGATTTGAGCCCATATCGTCCAACGTTCTTACCTATGTTGGAAGCATGCGCTGACAAAACTTTCAGTTTTTATAAAATAAGGAAGGTCTGGGTTTCACGGGCTCTTGCTCTATTATATTTTAAGTAGCAATTTATTTGTTTGTAATCGAAATCGCCCTACATAAAAGCTATATTTTGTTTGTACCTAGATTTAGAGACGATGAAACTATACGCACAAACAAACGCCTATAACCTATGTTCGCCTGGTACCTCGACGTCCTAATAGTGCTACGATGTCTGGTTATGTAGTGTGGCGTTATTTTTTGTACACGTGTGTATGCAACCAACCCCGAGTGGGGTCATGGTATGTATGAAGAAGACGATTGACGTGACCATCGACAATATAAACGCACGTTGCAGTTTTATCACTTGTTCTTATAAGTTTGTGTATAATTTAGTTTCTCAAGTGGCGCTGTTCGCCATAACAAATGTCAAATGAATAAATTTTAATGAAAAACTGAAATTTTGGGCTGCGTTAGGTATCCTAAGCGTTATAGTTCGTGAGCAAAGATTTCCATAGGGCATCGTGCCCCGTGAGGCAGATAGTATATTTTGTCAGTCATTTCCTTCAAGCGATAACTTGGTGAACGTCAGCTGCCGCACTGTGTGTGGGTTGGGCAGCGGCAGCCTCTCAATTACGGTAAAAAATATTGTTTTCAATCATTTCCATTGCATTGGTATTTTGAATAAATAAAAACGTCAGCTAGCTCTATGTTGGTGGAAAGGTAGTCAGCTGATGCACTGAAAAATTGTTTGCCGCTTGACTAGTGATTTTCATTTTGAGGGTCAATTCAAAATTCAAAATCATTTATTCAAATAGACCTTCGCAGGCACTTATGAAAAGTCTAACTCTAATACTCTAATACCGGTTCGGAAGGTTGCATTTGCTGAGAAGAGCCGGCAATAAACTCAGCAATTACTCTTTTCAAAACAGGCTTAGATTCATTACATAATATTTACATTCTAATCGCACTGAAAACAATTGCGTGCCCCGGCGCGGCGGCAAAATTACAAAGTAGACTGAATATATATTTAATAAGTAAATAAATTGCAAACTTAAGCAGACCAGCCAGGGTAGCCTACACAGTACCCTACAACCTCAGAGTATATAATTACAAACCGAACTATGGTTTCCTCACGGTGATTCCTTCAATGGGAGTTCAATTCAAGCTCATTGTAGGATTCGAATCCATGGCCCTTATCACGGCACTCGACGTCTCTATCACGCCTTGTTAGACAATTTGGAGCTAAGAATAATAAATGTGTAACGATGCGACCTCTCCTATTTCTATTATTGCTTCTGGTCACAAATCTTTATTCTAATTTTTAAATTTTCATATGATCAATTTTCGAATTCTAATTTTCAAATTTTTGAAATCTCATATGAAGAATGTCCATCAGACATTCAGTCTATTCGATCAGTTCTGAGACAAAACTTAAATTGTGCGGTCATGTTTTTTTACAAGTGAAATAAAACAAATCAGAATATATTTACTGAATAAAGAGAAATAAGTTACCAGTGTGTACAAATACTTATGTATAGCCGTGTGTACAATGTGACATTATCAGTGCACTTATAGTATAAATAATTAACTTACTACTAGAACCTAGCTGGGTTCTTTATTTTACTCAATAAACTGTATGGAAGACTATAAGTCTATAAGTTTCATTTTCTTCAACAACTATTTTGAATGCTCCGGTCGTAGGCTGATAGTTAGCTGATAGCCAAAGCCTACGTGCGTGACAAATGTAAGATTTACTCTGATTTATATGCCGAGGTCTGTCTGTCCATAGGCTCTCAATCTAATTTCGCCCATCGCCCACTTTGAGATCGAATGAATGTTCAGGGCAATCTTAATTACTTTTATTTACAGTAACGCGAATAGAAAATAACAATACATTTTACATTTTAATGGGGCATTAGCGTAGTTGTGGTACGTATTTAATTTTAGTTTTCTTATGTTTTCTTAAAAAACTCAATTTGTCTGTGTTTTCTATCGCCCCCCTTAATCCCTTGAGCGTCTACAAGGGGGCGTTATCGCCCACTTTGAGAAAGGCTGGCTCTGGCTAGTCTTACTTCTAAAGAAAGAAAGAAGAAAAATGATTTATTCGGGACAACACACAACATTACATTAATGACTTCTTCCTTATGATAAATGTATTTTTAAATCCGTGTATGTATCCATTTTGTTCGATATGTTGATTATTTTTGTAATTCATTAACATAAAACGAGCAAGCAATTCTACAATTCATATAATCTATTTTTGTTTTTAACTTGGCGAAACTTTTGTTAATATTTGCGAGGCTAGAAACTCTATCAACTTATGTGCTCCCGGTACCTTCGGAATGTTTCGATTGTGTATTGCATGGCTATGTTGCCGTTCCGCTGTAGGCTGTAGCTGAACGTTTCATCCATCCTAGACTGACTATTTCCAGCGTCTTCCGTACTATGTGTCTTCCATAGTTGCTACATTTAACGCCATCTATTGATGCTGTTCAGTACTAACAAAAGCAGGTTCTGTCGGTTCGCAGAATCTAGTTAGGCACTCGAGAGAATGTACATAATAGCCAATGCAGAGAGCGAAGTTATCTCAAAACGAATAGATAGAGCCACAATGTAGTAATTTCATCTCTTTTATGCTCCATGCTTATTCCATATATTTTAGAAAAATATTAAAATACAATGATTGAATATCGCCTATTCGTCTTGACATTAGTTGAATATTTTTATTGCTTACGCGCTTGAATTATCCGGGAGAGGCGCTAGTGTAGCGTGTGTCTCTAGAAAAATTTCAAATGTCTTGAACTTTTAAGCTTTTACTTTACTGTTTGCGAGCTTACATCGCGACGTTTCAACAATTATTCATGATTGTTTCAAAATTGTGCTATTCCTGATTAATTATGACGGACTTATTGCGAATCGCTACCAACCACTGTTGTAAGCGACTCTGTCTTTTGGAAACGTAATTCCTCCTTTTTCGGAACAAAACGGGATTTCGCAATACTGAGGCATAATACATTTTGTATTTATTTGGGTATTGTATTGGCAATGACGCGTTATAAATACTTTTTCAACGACAGGACCCATTCGCTAGTGGCGCAAACTGCTGGCTGACCCCAAAAAAAGGTAGCCCTTATCTCGTAACCTCGTAACCACGATCAGTGGGAATTCACCTTTAGAGCAGGTGACTTAGTAAGGCTAGAATAAAAAGTAGGTAGGTATGTTATTTGTGTAGGTTGGCTGTAAGTAATGTAGGCGAATTAAAAAACATAGATATTGATATAACTTTCTATGAAGAGCAGTGTGGTGTACCTAACACTGCAATATTGTTTAACTTAGTTACCTACAATTCTTGGTATCCTTTATCAATACTATTCTAGGTATATCCACAAAGGGTGTCAATGTAACTGAGATCTTGTAGCTCATGTAATTATATACAGAATGGGAGCAGTGCGGCGCAGACATGATATTCGATCTCACTGAATGTCACTAGGTGCTAACTTCAATCAATTGAATACGATACTCTAGTGTGGAGTTTATGTTTACTAAGTACTTACCTACTTACTACAGAGGTAATATATTATGTTGATGTATAAGCTTACCCCCTTATTCATAATGAAGTTATCAAACGTTGATTAGCTAAAATTCCGAAGTCTTTATCTGACACCTGACATTTGGTGATCGAAAGAGTGAGACGGGGCACACTATTACACTGATTTAGTTAAAAAGCAATTATGAATAAGGGGGGTTTTCGGGGTTGAAAGTAGGCTCGTTAAATAAAAAACACTGAAAGCTCGAAGAAAGTCTGCATGGAATACCTGTTACAATTTTCTCGCTTGCAGGTTGTACTACAACCAGGGGCCCAAGTCTGCTATTTCAATTGTGTTCCAATGATCTTTCAGTGGTGTCAAAATTGTGCCATAATGACACTTCTCTTAGTAAGTAGACTACCAAAACTGTAAAATGTAACAATTTTGACACCACTGAAAGATCATTGGAACACAATTGAAATAGCAGACTTTGCCCCCTGTTCTATTTACTTAATAATTTAGCAATCAGCACTCTTCAATCAATTCAGATCTGAAAATGATTTTATTTCGTTTGTTCCATCAAACAAGTTCTATGTTTTCAGCGAAAAACTTGTAGCAGAAAAGGCCCTTTAGTATCTACCTCAAAAAATGATCTGTTTTAAACTGTAATATAGGTGGGTACGATACCTTTCTCGCAGCGCTGGCCATAGAATCCGGTCCCTTCGCATTTGCAAGAGAAACCGGGGTCCAGTCCTATCTGAATGCAGATGCCCCTCACGCACGGGGCCCGGTGGCAAACGTTGGAGCTCCTTTCTGTGAAAGTAACATGATGATACTGGTTCCGAATAAATGTCTGTTAAACACTAATAATAGCTACATTTTAATGGTCTGCTTGAGGTATTTAAATTAGAGGTAGACCATATATGCAGGTAGTAAATGATAAGTGATTGGTAATTTGGGAGACCCAAAACTCCTTATCACGTGAGATAGTTTAAAGCAGGTCTGGTAAATCCCAGGTTTTAAATATCGTCGGCGTAGGTGGAGAACTAAATGATTCAATTTTTCTAGTTCGGAGATAATTGCGATTTACTGTTTTTTTTGGTATAATTCATAAATGGGAGACAATTACTGACAGTAAAATTTTCTCCCACCTACTGTTCCACCTACGCCGACGATATAAAAGAATATTATTATTAATCCAAAACATGTAAAAAAATATCAGTCACTTTCTAGCGTCATATAACAAAAAGAGACTGGATTATCTTAAAACCTGCGTTTTATTAGCCTTGGTTAAACCAGATAGAAACTGGGGCAAGTAGAGAAATATGAAAAATAAATGAATTCTAATGTAAGAGCGTTACTTAGGTCGGTACTTAATTTAAAATTTCTTCACCGAAGCACGCAAGTTCATGCAACTTTGTTAGCCGAGACAGTACCTACTCTGTAATCTTGAGTGATTGTTGAGTTTATCAACGACTTTTCTTAGAAATAACTCAGAGTATATAAATACTACGTACAAGAAATAGCAACCGCAACTGGTGTTTTAGTCAGGCCAATACAGAAAGGGCCTTCTAAAGCTTGCTTGAATAAAATTTCAAGGCCCACAGATATGCAGGAGGTAAACCGTAAGATCATCATAATAAAAAAAAAAAACTTGGCAAGATTGATTTTCTTATTAATTACTGATCAAAAGTAAAAAGGGATTGCCAATATCAGCTTTGAAGATCTTCTCTGACGTCTCCCTTGAAGTACCCCATCGCAGCCTAATAGCAGTCCCCGCTCACAGGGATTACAGCTTACAACTGTGCTTTTATCGCAGAAAAAAATACAAATTTTATGATTTCCGAACGTGGATATTAACAGCGTGCAATGGGAGTGGCCGGTGGGGAATACAATCCTCACTTTTTATAAAAACCTACTATAAAATAGTTTGTAGGATATTGTTTTGTACCTATATGGTTATATGGACATTGACTCCAATTCACCGTATTTACAGAACGGATTTGCAATCTGGAATCAAAAAAGAACAGGATGCTGTCCTCGGGAGAATTAAAACCCTCGGGAGCGCTAGTAATATCGCAGGGCAGAAGTTAGTATTTAAGTTTGTTTATTTATAATTAACTATATCTGTTTATGTATTATAACCCAGGAAATGTTGTTTTATTAAAAAGATATTATATTTGGTTTGGTAAGACTAGTATTTATATACTCTGAGGTAAGACTATATAGAATGTAGCCGATACAAGTTTAAATTAGACGCCACCCGGTCAGGTAACTTATGAGGATTTCTCACGAAAAATCGCTGTTACAGTAGATAAGGCTCCTCAGCGTAAACGTAAACTATGTTTACTGACAAACTTGTCACCGACCGAAGGGGAGAAATGTGCGTATCATTGATAAATTGAGAAAATATTGAAGTAACTGCTTCAATATTGTTGAATTGCGATGTTTCTGCTTTTTTACGTTGAGTAATTCCATTATATCTTCAAAGTTCATGGTCAGATCATTATAAAATGTGTGGCACCACTTCCACTCTACAGTAATCGTACCATCCAAATCGCAATCGTTCCCGGGTAATCGGTGTACGAATATTTAAAAAAACATACTCATCGCACATGGAGAACCACCGAATTTTTTTGAAGTAGGTTAAAAATAAATTGAATGATACTTACCCCTTAATGCATTGAGACATGACCTCCTCGTTCGGTAAGTATACTCGGTCTTACACCCGTACCCGCACGAGCACGAGGTGCCATATATCTTGCATCCATTCTGATATTGATCAGGTTCGCAGGCCCAGCTCCCTGCCAGTAAAATATGCTTTAAAGACATGATAATAAGTACGTTTATTGCTAAACGAGTAATAAACATTGCAATACAAGTGCTAGTAGATTCAAGCAAGCGTTTATTGTTTTTCATTTATTATGATTTTTTTCTAATTTCCCCATAAGCTAACCGACGCGTTCCAAACTCTTTTTTGTTTGTCTGTATAACAGGGGCCCAAGTCTGCCATAAATTTGACTCGATTATGACGCTATTGTGTTAGTAGACTACCAAAACTGTAAAATGTCACAATTTTGACACCACTGAAATTTCATTTGAATACAATTGTAATAGCTAGCAGACTTAGGCCCCAGATCTTGTAATTTTTATGTAAGCTGCGTTTTCTATAAAAAAGTAAGCACGGAGCATAGGTAGTAGGTACCTACTTATAGGTACTGTGTTTATGATAAAAAATATTATTTGTCAATACATTTTTAGTCGCACTATCCAGTAGTGGAATTTGTAGCATGTTCTATACATCCATCTCAATAACACCGTCATATTAAATTCAGTAGGTACCGAGTTACGTACTTTGCCAGAATAATTGAGTATTTTGTACCCGTAGAAAAAAATGTGAGTGAGGTTATACCATACCAACTATAAACTTCACAAATAAAAGATTCCTCACACTGCCGCTTGAAATACGCTACCTACCGCAGCCTTAGCCACAGCGTGAATTAAGGTTCCTAAGGTTCATTATAAACCCAATATGTATATAGGTACGTCGTGGCTTATGAATAACGAATAGCTTACGGATTCGCGGCTTTATCTGCGATCCCCTCTTATAGACGTGTTGAATTTTGAAAAAAAAAATTTAACACAGTTGCTCAAAAAGTGGCGTATTGCAGGGACGTATAGCGTTCGGGATGTGGGCTATTACATATTCGAGCTTTTTCTTTACCTTTTCCGAACTCGTGCGTTCTCTTTCCCAACTGTCAAAATAATATCTATTAAAAAGAAAAAACCAACCACGAAGTTTTTACAAAAAAAAAAAAACAGAATTTTTTATGATTCCGCTTGAAGTCGCTGATTTTCTTGCCGGAGTCTTCTCAGTTTAAGTGTATTTCGGACCGGTGGTAAATTACCTGTAGGTATGTACCAATCTAAAGTTCATAAGTGCATTATCAGGGCCTAAATTGAATAAAAAACTTGTTGATTTTGATTTGAGAATAACGCATATTAGCCGTGTTTCGACTTGTTAAAATCGTCTTGAGATGCACTTTTGACAGTGGTTTTCAGAGTCTGATGATGGAGTAGGAGAGTAGGCACTGGAACTCCATAGTGGAGCAACGTATCATAGCCGCATTTAGAGTTGTTGGAATACGCTGTTTACACCATCTACAACCAAAGGTGTATTGTATCATTTGGTAGTTTAGCAAATTTCAATGGATTAATCGATAAAATCGGGGAAACAGATAATTTCTCAATATTTTGACAACGATATTGGACGAGTATTGTGCTCCAGCGATTGATACGTTATTACAAACTGTGCTTCTTTATCTATAGCTTATATAAATTATGTCCAAATAGAACGAGTTTTTTATGACAGTATGGCCGATATTACCGCTCCAACAGATAAAGATACGCATGTTCACAGTCAACTTTAGGATGTTTTATCTAACAACGCTTCCGTCCACTATTAAAGTGCATCCTTTGCAGTTAAAAAACCGGTCAAGTGCTACTGGGACCTAATTCCTTTGTTTTAGTTAGATAGGTACCCTAATTTCTTCAAATACTGGTACCAGTAAAGTTGTTATCTGATCTATTTGAGGATAATAGTTCTGAAGATATTTCTCTTACATCTAAGTCAAAGTTTATTTATTATATTAAAAAAAAATTACAATAATTGCTACATGTATGCGTCTTGTGGCAGCCACACAAGGCATCTTTGGTAGCGCCATCCTTAATCATGAAGGCTACTACTTTGGTGTCTGATGCAGGTAGCCAGTGACCGGTTTATTCTGAGCCACCACTTATTAAATACGAAATTATTCATAGCATACTTAGATATAAGTCAGGAAAACATAAATAAGAAACGGTCGCAAAGCGTAGATACATAACGAAATATCAATAGGTAGGTACGAGTATTATCAATATAATGAAACTCACAGCCACAGAGGTCAATGATAAACCATTGAATTTTGTATAGTAGGTATCACGTGCTACTTTAAAACAATAAACAATAACCCTCCCAGGAGGAGGATTACAGTTAACTGATCTTAATCATCTATTATACTATTATAATATTAAACTATTTCTTCTTATAAATACAACAACATTACCAATTATAATGGATGTAAAACAATCAAAGAAATAAACATAATCAAATAAAATTAAGGTACCTAAAAAAAGGCTTAAAGCCGTGGGCGGAATTCAGACACATTTCTGTGCTCTATGCTGTACCTACCTGTTCAATGATAAATTATAAATAAAAAATGCACAAAAAAAAAACAAAATAAAATTCGCCAAATGCAGTAAATAAATGCAAAGATTAAATAACTTACATGGGATGCAAGCGAGTATCGTGATCAGGAGGACAGCTGTAGACACGCGCATGGCTACCGTTGGACACTCGCGTCTACCGAACTGGCCAGGAGACGTCTGATACGAGCTTCCTCCCGCTACAAGAGTGAATGCCCTATATATCACGCCGTATCTATTACCCGACTATAATAGCTTCGCTGTAATAAGGTGCGTATGCGCTGGTTATATAATAAATTTAATTTATATTATTTTTAGGTTTGTATTCGACTCGGTTTTGTTGGCTTGAATTCTTTTAAAAGTGAAGAGATATGCTAGGTATTAAAGTTTACATTGTTGAGGTTTTTTAAGCATGTATAAACTTCAGTTATAAGTATAACTAATTTGTATGATAGTTAGGAATCTAAAAGCAGTATATATATTTGCAGTTTTATTATATCCGTTAAGGTTTCCTATATGTAGTACCAGCTCTGCTTAGTTTGCAATCGGATGGCAGTGTGTGAAGAATATTATTGTTAGTTGTAATACAAATACCACCCTACCCTACTCCAAAACCTTGCTGAAAACGAAACCGCATAAATAAAATAAGTATGTTTACCTCGTAACTCGGAAAAACGCGTTTTCCCAGGGATGAGACGTAGCTAGCTAAATTACATCGAAATCGATATAACAGTTTTCGAAATCCCGAGTAATATTTGTATATAGGTATGTTATATACGACTATATACAAATATATACTATATTCTACGCGACGACGTTCGTTTTGCGTTCGCATAAAAAATTATAATGAATTTTGATAAGGTGCCGTGCACTTATTAATCTGAAAGAAAAATAAAGAAGAGTATTTTCGTGTGACACCAGCGAGATACCCATTGAATATCTGAAAGCCTATTGGACAATCTCCGGAGGAACGGTAAGTGGTTCTTGGTTTGTGTCTTTCAGTGCTTGTATGTGCATTAGAGTTAATGTATTGAACACACTCTTCGTTCCCTTTCTTTCTCGGCAGAATTTGCGAATTACAGTCCATTATTATCTACGCAACAACGTCGCGTCAATATATACTAATATAGCTTGTTTAATAGTATAGGATAAAAGGCTAAATATAAATTAGCCATTTTGTATAAGTGAACTCACCTATAGCTAAAACTGTTAGAGCAAAGACTGAAGTTAAAAGATAAACAATCACGCCCGAGATCCCGCAATGAGCAACTTCTTTCTAGTTGACAAGCTACAGTCTACCGAAATAAACCAAGCAGAGTGTTTTGGACGTAGGTAGGTACCCGAACGAAATCACGCTATGTAATCAGCTGGATTCATTGGTCTGGTCATGTTGAACAACTCTTACTAAGGCATCAACATGAACACAAAAAATATGATTGGAATGAATCCAGTGCTACGGCTGAACGTAAGGCAAACTTTCCTCAACAATTTTCTCAAATGATATTCTGTGATTAAGTTTTACTTTGTACGGTTTCCTTTGCAAAGAACTGGGCTGAAGAAGTTGGAAATTTCTTTTATTAACCGTTTTTATTGAACTATAAAACTAATTTCATGTAATTACAATTATAACAAAGTTATTTTTAGGGTTCCGGACCTCGAAAGCAAAAAACGGAACCGTTATAAGATCACTCTGGTGTCCGTCCGTCAGTCTGTCACGGAGGTTTTACTCGAAGACCAAGCAACTTAGAAACTTGTAATTTGGCGATCTTGACGACGCGCACATATCACTCATAAAATATTTATGAAAACTAATTTTAGAGGTCGAACTGAATCCAAAAACATAGTAAGTATACGAAAGTAAGGATTCTAAAAATATATATTTATTTTACAATTTTATTTTCAGTCATAAAGATACAGCTAAAAATGAGCATAAAATTACCGTTCCCCCCTGGTCTCCTAGGTTACACAATAAACAATTTTGATTGTAATAGGGTTAGTAGATAACACTAAAACTGCGGATAATTTTGAGGCAGCTTATTACGCACTAGTGCTTTTTACTTTACATTACCGTACTCGTGTGATAAATGATAAATCCCTATAACACTGCAAGTGATATATGTTTAGACGAAGCATTCTTAATTTAACCAGGTAAAAAAGATTTTATTTAATACCAACAAAGTGTTTTTATGAGTCTAATAAGAGTTGCAAGCGTTAACAGACAGTACCTACTTAACCGCTTACTGATGGTAAGCGGTGGACCGTATGATTGTTGCTATCTTCGTAGATATAAAAAACTAAACCTAGTTACCTTTTATTTTTATCTACGAATAGGAATCAAGACTAAAGCTTGCAGCGAGGTTATGGATGTCTGAGTATCTGTAATGAAAGTCGATCTCAATTCGCACGCTCCTGCACGCACAAAGGACTAGAAACTAGGTCTTTGGATGTACCTACAGGCTAAGTGCATCAGACGATGATCTCTGCACGAATAACTGATACGACACTAAGTTTGCGATATATAAGGAAATATTGCATTGCTTAGCTATGGTGATCTATGTTCTTTGCGTACTGCGTTTTTATTTTAATTATATGGATACTTTAAGTCTATTTTAAGTGATTAGGTACTATTTCAGGTACTTACCTACCTATCTTATGAAATCGTGTAATAATAAAATGAGCTGGGTAATTTTTTTCCCATGTTCCTGTGTTTTTTTTAATTTCCCTTGTTTTGATGTAAGAAATGAAGATTCAGAGAAGTGGTGAGAATGCACAAATTAAACAAACAAAAACCTGTACCTACCTAATCATTAGTTAGGTTCACTAAGCAATGCAATATTTCCTTATATATCGCAAACTTAGCGTCGTATCAGAGTTATAGGTACGGGTAAGTGCATCGCATGATCATCGTGGTAAATATATGGTAGTACTCTACCTATTATTAATCGACTTAAAAAAAAAGGTGATTATCAATTCGACACGTATGTATGTAATATAATTGGAACTGCATTATATTCACATATGATAATCTATTAGGGCTTCCAAACAAATCAACAAAATTTCATAGGCATATGTATGTGTGTATGTATGTATGTTTGTCCACGCATATCTCTGAAGATATTAATCGGATTGTAACCATTCTCTTTTTATTGGTTTACTTTTACTTCAACTTAGGGAACAGTGCAAGTTTCATCGAAATCGGTTCAGTAGTTTTCAAGATATGGACAAATATGTGTGACGGCCTGGCTTATTGACACGAGCTAAGGGTGTGGTTTCAAAGAAAAAATATCTTAAAACTTTGGTCAAATTCAGTGCATTTAGGAAAAACTAAAAATGACTAACTGAATCTGACACTGATTTGAAGTCAGCGAAAGAGCACGACGTAGGTATTCCATTGAAAATATTTCGCTGACTTCAAATCATTGTCAGATTAGAGTTATTTCATACTTTTTAGTGTATATTGAGGTCGATTTAATTTTTTTAAATCACTTTTTATTTAGTTATGCTGATTCTGTTTTTTACAACTAAATTAATTTAGTCTCACTATGTCTTTCTAACAAACAACATAAGAAAAGGATGTAAGAAATTTGATCCTGTCAAATCAGTCCAATGCTTGTTTTTAAAATATAAATTTAGCCTACGTCTAAACGTCAAATTAAGACGGCAAAGCGTAGGCAAAGACTTTATAATTTGATAGCTTTAAATATGTTCTATATTTTTTTTTTGTGTAGTCTGTCAGAAAGAGATGTGTTACAGAATCAGCGCCATTATAAAGAAAGACGCACTTGAAAACTGTCGAACGGATAATGAATAGTTTTTATCTCGTTTTACGCGGCAATGAAAAATATTTTGTCGAAATCATTAGGTCATTGCACTCATGACCAGCCATAATATACTTATAGATCGGGATTATGCACAAATAATATTATATAAATAAAAATAACTATCAGGGGCAGCGGCGGCCAGTGGGGAAAATTCAAAATTCAAACAATATGCATCGATTGGACCCATTTATATTTTTATGCCTTTTGCGGTCGAGACCTTGGGACCATGGGGTCAGAAGCACGCCGTTTTGCTCGCACCTTGTCTTCAAAATTGATCGAGACCTCCGGAGACCAGAGGGCGGGGAGCTTTTTCCGCCAACGCGTAAGATTGGCTATCCAAAGAGGAAACGCTGCCAGCCTTCTGGGAACCTTGCCGTTAATCGGAAGCAGCGGCAGGCTTGAGGAAATTTTCTATATATAGATTATATTTTGTAAATATAGATTGTATTTTATACATATTTGTTGTTAATAACATTTGGTACATATACATATATTTTAGAGAAGGAAACTATAGTTGGTATTATTTAATACACGACACCTCACGCACGACACAATAGACTATCGCATACCTATAAGTACTTACCACATAGATTTAGCTTCACATAGCTATCATTATGACAAATATAGGTAGATGAAATTGAATGAATGAATATTTATTAGTTGAAGTTATTTCAGACTAGTTTGAAAACTACAGGCTCAGACCGAGAAAGATTTTTTTATATGTCTATGACTACAGGGTTGAATATTTTTTGATAATCGTCAACTACGCAATGCAAAGATTTTCATAGGGCATCGTGCCTCTACCCAGATGGATAATCCGCCTTACTAAAGCATGACATTTAATTTCACTCCGCTTGAGGGGCTCCCTGAGCAAATCGCTCTCAGTTCGTACTGCGCACGGCTGTCAAATACTGTCAATTCTGGCTTGTTTATTTCATGTTCCCATAGAGGCGACTATCCTTCTGGACGTTTTAAATTCTTTGACGCAATGCATAGACACAATGAGAACGTTAACAAATATGGCGCGCAGGTTTTTTTTGACTGCGCTGCGCTGTCAAACTGTTTTACCCGTTTAAATTAAGAATGCTTCATCTACACACATATCACTTACAGTGAGATACAAACTTAACATAATCGGGTAAATTTCATAAAATACTAGGCACTTGTAAAGTAATAAGTTTTTGTAAAAAAAACATTTTTACTAAGTAGGTACAAGCTTTTTTTGGGGATTGTACTTTTTGTTGACTGTTCTTGCATTGTCTTCCAATACACAATGTAACAAATATCAAGTCAATCCGACCACTGTAAGTGGGTGAAATTCGAGCTGGGTTTTTTTTTGATAGGATACAACGAACTACACCGTACAAATCTTTAGACTTACGACTTTTTAATCGGCGAATTAAGACATCTAGAAATATTCGCTTAGGAAGATTCTGGATCAATTATAAGTTAAACTCTTTTGAGATATCTAGATCAATTTTTATTACAATAATGGTACAATCCAACGTTCAAATAAAAAAACTATAATTATATACCTATAAAAGAAAGTCGTGTTAGTTACACTATTTATAACTCAATAACGGCTGAACCGATTTGGCTCAAAATTGGTGGGGAGGTAGCTTAGAACCAGGAGACAGACATAGGATACTTTGTATAGGGTAGGGTAGGTAAGGGGGGTAAAGAAGGGGGTGCGGGTAAAAACGCAGGCGGAAAGCTAGTTTTCTTTAAAATTGAAAAATCCTACTACTTATTACCTATAACAAATGCAAAAGTGAGTTTGTTTGTTATCTCTTGACGCCTCAGCAGTACAACCAATCATAATGAAATTTGGCACGCGGGTAGTTTATAATAATATATAGGATACTTTGTATCCCGGGAAAACATTTGATCCCGGGGTACGCGCTAGAAGCCGCGGCGTTAATGCCACTTATAAAATTATATTGAAATGAATTAGTATTTTAATAAATGCTTTCTATTCCTCCCTTCGACATGTTATTTGACTATTAGATTGTCGAAATACCCTTTTGTATACTTTAGTTAAAATTGGACTCCGCGTCTCTAGGGAGGTTACAACACTTAATTCCAAGGTTTCGAAATGAGCTTCAGTTTTGCGTATAGGGAAATGATTATGTGTTTTTTATTTATGGATAACCATAACATTGACTTACTTACATAGTTTAGAAGATCGTTTGTAATACAAATTTCTCCTTCGTCACAGAATGTTAATGGAAAAGTTGAAATAAAAGCTCAGGCATTCCTTCTAGGTAGCTGTATTTTGTTTCTACAGAGAGATTTTTTAAAAGGAAAGCTAGGTCTGCTCCGGCACAAACACGTGTGTGCTATACTGTAGCTTTGCTAATTTAAAAAAAGTTTATCTTCTGCAAATACTTATATCTCGAAAGATTAATATCGAATTGGCAGACAATTTTCTTTTTCAGAGTTATACCATTTATTGGTACTTATGTAATTATCTACTATATAAAAATAAGTCGGGTTTTCCTTCCTGACGCTATAACTCCAGAACGCACGAACCGATTTCCACGGTTTTGCATTCGTTGGAAAGGTCTCGGGCTCCGTGAGGTTTAAAGCAAAGAAAGTAGGGTAGGGTAGGGTAGGGTAGGGTAGCGTAGCGTAGGGTAGGGTAGGGTAGGGTAGGGTAGGGTAGGGTAGGGTAGGTTAGGGTTTTTTTTTTTTTTTTTTTTTTATAGGCACCCGCCATCTCAGGGTGTTATATCCTTCTTGCCACTATTTATTATGTGACAATTTAATCTTTATTTTTGTATTATATACATGAAATTTTAAAACTAGGTAGTTCGCGCCTATTTTTAACAAGTAACAATTCCTTTTACAACTAATTATATTACAAGTGTTATTATTACGTTCTACAATACATATATATCAAATTCTTATAAATACTTATACATTTCATTTAAAATCAATACTTCTTCGTAATCCATTTTTTTTTTTTTTTTATATAATTATTACCAAACATTTAAGACTATTATATTAATAATGCCGATAAATATCAATTAAACAATTTGCTCTCTTTTTATCGGTGTGGTTTTAAAGTTCAAAAATGATTAATATTTAGTTGAATAAATAAATATCATTGAATATAATTATGACTAGAGAATGTTTTTAGAATTGATTAAATATAACTAATTCAAACAATCCGCTAAATACAAAATAAATATAAGTAATTAATTATGTGTATAAAATTGTTAAATAAAATTAAAATTATAGAATAAATATTACCTACCACTAGATAATATTTGTTTTAACGAATATTTGGAACTTAAAATTACTGATACCATATTTTTTTTTTTTTCATTTTTTTTTGTTATTTCTGACTACATAATTAAAATAAGCAAATTGACTTCAAATTAAATAGTTCATTTTTATTGTGACTAGTGTGTTTTTTTTTTTTTTTTTTTTTTTATTTTTTTTTTTTTTTTATTTCATTGTGCTGCCATTTGCTTTTGCTGTGGCTCGCACTACTTTTTGGGCATATTCAAGGAATATGCGCCGATCGTCATCATCCTTAACCAACTTGCTATAATTTTGAGCACACACTTCAATCTTAACATTACAGTTTGCGTCGAAACGCCACTTGCTGAACCTCGGACACTCGTCTATAATATGGATTATTGTCTCTGTCTGTTCCGGGTCACATATGCAATTTGGATCTGGTGCTAATTTTAACCTATGTAAATATTGCTTCAGTCCTCCGTGTCCAGTAAACAGCTGAGCCAATTTGTTTGTCATGCTGATCTTCTTTAGAATGCTGTGTGCATCACGAATGTTAGGAAAGAACAGTTTGGTTATACTGGCTGTTTCGGATTCCAAGTATCTTCTGCTCCAGATTAATAAACTATCTTGTCGTAAGGAGAACTTGAGGAAGGACACCGGGATTCTGTCATACGCGGGACTGGTTTTTTTATTTAAAGCGGCGGATTTTGCCAATTCATCAGCTCTTTCATTGCCGTCGATACCTTCATGGGCTTTGACCCAGAACAACTTAGTTGTTTTGCCTTTTTCGTTCAGCTCCTTTATCCTGTTTTGGATCTCTGAATAGGTAATCCGGTAGGTTAGGGTAGGGTAGGGTATGGTAGGGTAGCGTAGCGTAGGGTAGGGTAGCGTAGCGTAGCGTAGGGTAGGGTAGGGTAGGGTAGGGTAGGGTAGGGTAGGGTAGGGTAGGGTAGGGTAGGGTAGGGTAGGGTAGGGTAGGGTAGGGTAGGGTAGGGTAGGGTAGGGTAGGGTAGGGTAGGGTAGGGTAGGGTAGGGTAGGGTAGGGTAGGGTAGGGTAGGGTAGGGTAGGATGGGGTAGGGTAGGGTACAGTAGGGTAAGGTGGTTTAGGGTAGGGTAGGGTAGCACCATAGAGTAGGGTAGCACCACGCGAACGAAGTCGCGCCGGGCAGCTAGTTCCTTATGAGTAGCGACCTCTTGGATGTAAGCATCTACATCGCCAGAATGGTGGGCATTATCGTTCATGTAAATGGCATCTTCACCAATTACAGTCAGTGCGGGTTCTGCATGTTGACAAAGGATTTCTGTTATGTACCTTAGCACATTTAGTGACCCATTTTCAATGAATAAAAAAAAATTATAAATCTGTTAAGTCACATTAAGGCAGGATTATGCGACAAACATAATTTTGCAAAGGAGTGTATCTTAGAGCTAAGATTTTGATTGTATTATTCATTGATTAGCTTTCACAATTCGTACAATGCCTCGCTGGGGGTCATTCGTGGATTTAACTTCAGCCTGCCGCCATCTAGGTTCAGATTTAGTACTAGCTAGCTACCGGTAAAGTATTTTGGGAGAGAATTAATTTCAGAAACAATGTTTAGTATTTCTATTTGTAGATTAGCAAAAATACTAACATTGAAGTGTCTGCGATTCGAGTATTAGTAGTTCTATATTTTTTTCAGGTTAGCAAATAAGAAGCGTACCTAAGTCTAATGAAAAGTTTTAGTCCCGACGGCATTCCAGCATTTATCCATGCAACTTTGCACCTGAGCCGTAACCTATTTTGATAAGCGTATATCGCCTATCTCTTCACGTTAGTTAATTTCCTAAGACCAGCAAGTTTGCTTATGTGTATCCTGTGGCCAAGAAAGGCAGCCGTGCCGACCCTGTTAACTACCGCCCGATGAAAATCACCCTTATAGATAATCTGTAGGATTATGGAACGTGTAATGAATTGGCTCCTGACATAAGTATCTAGTGGATAACGACCTCCTCAGTGACCGGCAATTTGATTTTCGCTAGAAACGGTCCGACGACCTAATCTGACACTGATTATAAGACAGCGAAAGAGTGTTCAAACAGAGTTCGCTCAAAGAGTGAGCACGATGTGTTCCATAGAAAATATTTCACTGACTTCAAAAAGTAACAGTTTTTTTTTTGATGTCATTAGTTTGACAAGCAGGCAGACGGGCCACCTGATGGTAAGTGGTCGCCGCCGCCTATGAAAATTTGCAATAGCAGGGGGATTACCAATGTGTTGCCGACCTTGCAGAGCTCTTTTTACGCCTTTTTTGAAGAACCCAATATCGTAGCGCTGAGGGAAAACCGTAACGGGGAGATTAAAGTTAAATAACGTTAATTAACCGCCTTCAAAGTAAACTACACAGTATGAAATCATACTGTGAAGTTTACTTTGAAGGCGGTTAATTTTACATCAAAGTTTCAATTATGTTTTCAATACCTTTCAAGTTTTGTCACTGACCGAGGATGTGACAAAAAGTTACTTTATCAAATACCAGAAGGATACGCTTGACGGCTTGACTCGTCGTGACAGGAGTCTCGTATGAGAAGTCGGTAAAAGGAAAGCTCACAAACCCGGCTCATCGGTGAAAGGTTGCTTGCCTTTCGGTCTTCTACATAATGTATTTTGGGGAGTATGCGCAGGAAATGTTAGATCAGCAGGGCTATTTTAAAACGCTCGGATTCGATATCGGAAACGGATTCAAAAACTACTGAGGCGATTTTCCGCAGTTGCTATTTTAATTTCCGAATTCAAATATTTTTGATGTTTCTTTACGGAAATATCAATTCGATTCATCGAAAAGTTTTCGGAAATTAAAATAGCAATAGCTGAAATTCGCCTCGGAAATTTTTGAATCCGTATCCGATATCGAATTCGACGTTTTATAATAGCCCTGCTGATTCCACCTTCACCCTTTGTTCATGGAACCGCAAGGGACGGGAGAATTTCCACCCATACGTAGTCAACATCCCATACGGTCATTCACATCGATTTGCTTCTTCATTTATCATGCTTAAAGGAATGGAATACTTTACCGGCTTCTGTTTTTCACACACCCTACACTTTGGACTCATTCAAAGCAAGAGTTGAATGGGCTTTTTGTAAACAAACGTGTATCATCCTCGGCTTGGATATCGCTCGTCTCAAAATGAGTATGAAGCCAAATGTTCGGGTACAAAACAAAACTAAATTCACTTTAAAATGTTTATTATAAAAGATATTTATGTATCACAATATGATCACATGACTTTAGTTTGGTAAAACAATATGTTAGACAAATATTTATATTTACAAAAAATATTGAAAGCGGTGTAAATTCTATCCGTAAATCTTAGGCTATTTTCTGGGATATTTTGTACATCAATGGCAACTAGAGATGTTAAAAATAATTGATACTTATTAAGATTACGCAAAAAAAACTGACTATATAATATTAATATTTCATTTTTTAGACGTATCAAATATCGATAGGATAGGTAGATATATATATTGTACGATATGGTTGGTAGAGATACTTTAGATAGGAAATTAAATAACAAAAAAAAACTCTTCACCGAATTGTTATCTGTATAAAAATATTTATGTAGGATAATTACAAAGTTCACCTTATTATATAATAATAAACGTAAAAACATGATTAATTTATTCTTTGTGACTTAATATTTTTTATCATGATACCCATCATTGTCATTTATTATCCCACGATGGGGCTCACCATAAACTTATAGGAATTCAACTTTATCTATTGATATTTGAGAGAAAATCTCTGTCAAATGTATTACATACATGAATCAAAAATTTAACAGTCGAGTAAAATTGCTATAAAATTTGTGATAGGACCCCTACCCCCTTATTACAAAACATGGTTTAAAGCAAAGCCAGGTTTTACTGTCATTTGGTCACTTTCTAACGTCATATAATAAAAAGGGACGAGGCTATTTTAAAACCTGGTTTTCCTTTAAACCATGTTTTATAATAAGGTGCCAGGAGTTCTGGCTAGATCCTCGGAGGTTTACCAGTGGACAACACTGTGTTAAAAATGATGATATTTTTGTGACATTTACATACTAAATTACAACTGTTTTATCATTTGCCATTTTCACGTCATTGGTAAGTAATAAAAATAAAGAGCATCTTATCTATCACACCTCCTTTATCACAAGTCTATTAAAACCATGGTTTTAAATATATCCGTAATTTTTTACGTCATAAAACAAAAAGAGCCGGCGCTGTTTTATTAGAACATCTCATGTATTAAGGAGGAGGTTATCTCCGTCTAAACTATTTGTGGAGTCGTGTAGACATTTAAGAATGGTGCACCCTCGCCTTCTTGAAGCCAGTTATCTTGTGAGTAGTGGTTGTTGTGCTTCTCTACCACATGGAAGGTGTACGCATGTCGACTCTTGTCGGATTTGTTGTGAGCACTCTTGTGGACTACGTTGCCATGTAAGAGGATACATGTGCCTGTAAAGTTATACAAAAGTTGTGAGAAATGAGGTTGACACGACGGCTGAAGCTACTTATAGACCAGGGATGTTATGGAGCTCCGTAACCAAACCGAAACTACCACTAAATAAAAATCTATCCGAATCCGTAATCGTATTTATCATAAAAAATTCGGGGCGGCGTCCTGAGACATGACAAGTTTTTGCCCACGACGACACACTAGCCGTGCGCTTACTTAAAAAACTAATATCCGTAACTAAAACTATCCGTAACTATCGGATATCCGAAATAATATTATTCATACACCCGTATCCATATCCAGATCCGAAATTTCATATCCATAACATCCCTGCTATGGACTTATTATAAATCTGGTAGAGGTGTAGCTTAGCTCTCAGAAATGGATATAGGGAACGGGAACATCGGTGAATCCCCGGAGAACATCTAGACTTAAGTGTTCTGTTTGGTGGTACTATATTTGGTTATTTATTTCTTTATTATTCGCGAAGATAAAGTTCAATAATCGACCTGAATATATCTGTACGGCATTTCAAATAAAATGGCCGCGGTCATTATGATAAATCAATCGTTTTTCGGATTCGAAACGAATGCATGAAACACGGATACTAGAAATAGAGGGGCTCTAGAGGGAAGTAGATTTGAGACAATCAGTTTATCAAATTGTTCCCTATTGATAAACTGATTGTCTCAAATATTGATGGAGGCTGTCTGTCATGTCATGACAATACCATTTTTGTTACCTTTGCTAACAGGAACAGCAGTGAAGCTGGACTGTGGGTATACGGCAGCCGGTTTGTCGTACACCAGCGCTTGTTTGCTCTCCTGATCTAGGTTGCGACCTAGCCGCCTGTGCACCCCTGACTTATGGGAGCCGCGGGCCATCCACAGACACCCGTTCTGTATGGTAGCATCTTCTAGAGCAATCCAGAAGCCAATCGGTGGCGTCGGTTCCGTATATAGATACGTCGAGTCTTGGTGAGGAGCAACTAAAATATATGAAAAATACAGTGTATAGGCCTTTGTTTGACCGTAATCTCACCATGGTAAGTGGTGTTGTGACAGAAGATGGTAAGCTCACAAAGCCTATAAAGAACAGGATCTCAAGTGCAGCTGTCGGAACATTCCGGTGCTTGGCGACGGAATTGAGGGTGGTAGCCAGCCAGGCGGGTACTACAGAGTACCCTACCTATGGTTACTTCACAATGTTTTCTTTTACTGAAAGCTCAAGCTGATTGTAGGATTCGAACCCGGGATCTTCGTCTTGGCATCCGACGTCACAACCACTGAGTTATAATCGCCCGTCGATGATCAAGATTTTTCTATTTGCTTATTACAGTTTTATTTTTGACGCACATGAAAGACGTAATTAGTACAGTAGTACCCAAATGATAAGGCGCGTCGTGAATCTTCGTTCGCACAGCAAAGAAAGTATGGGTCGAAGATTAACGAAAGAATGCTTCAAACTTACAATCAACCTTAGATCACTACTATAAGGTTCATAATACACTGCAGCTGTTTGTTAGTTCCGTCTCACTTGCCGACGAATAGCATATCCCGCGCTTTGAAAATGTATAGCAGCTTCTGCGCAGGTACATCGGTAAGCCATATTAGTGGGGTACGACTGTACTAGCCGTCCCCCGTTTCACCCGCGTTCCCGAGGAATCGTATGATGTTCCGAGATAAAATGTACCTTATATATTAATTCATCCAATTCCGTTCGTAGTTTTTGCGTGAAAAACCAACAAACATCTTCATATACTTACATACAATCTTTCACATTTTTAATACAAGCTTAAAATGAGATTTATTCAATGAGGAGTTTTCTTATGATACCTGAGCACAGCTCAAAATACCTGTTGATAATCTTCGCATGTCGAATTAATTTGAACCTTAAGTTCAGGATTTGACAGGTCTTATTCAATTTTTATTGGCATCTGTGAGTACGTTCGCTTTGTTTTAATAAATACAGAACATCTTTGTTAAACCTTTTGAAAGTCAAACAGATTATGGAAATAAATAGCACCTATACAAACAACAAAGCTAATCAAATGAAACAAACAAAAAAGCTTTTAAAACACTCGTTGAAATAAATAATAAACGGAGTAGACAGGAATGAAAATTAAAGTCCGCAGTTGCTCGCTCTTTCATTTGTTTATAGGTCATATGGCTTCAAAGATTCAAGGACTAGTCGGGAAATTAAAAAAAAATAACAGGGAGAAGGAGGATGACGATCAGTTTGTTCCGTGTACAAAGCAAAGTATATGTGCCTTCTTATAGTTTAGGTCCGGCAAGTTTTAATTACTTCTAGAACAAACTAAATAGTAAAGTATATAGACCGGGAGATACTGGCACACATTGCCTGGTCATTTGTACCAGTATGGCGACCCTACAGGAGTCTAATCACGTAATGATGAAAAGGAAAATGATGGTCATAGCGCTGGCGTGGGCGTTAATCGCACCTTTGCGGTGGTATGGCGGCCATTTGGAATCGTTGGAAAAGTATGGCATGGTGATTTTCATGAATGACTACTTGACGATGATTAGCTATGCAAAAATTAGCCACGTACACACGGCTACATATCAAACTATACATTTCCAGTATAAGCTGACCTCTCATTGTACGGAAATCCCATACAATGCGATATCAGCCGCTGGTACCAGCGCTATGACCATCATTTTCCTTTTCGTCATTACGTAATTAGACTCCTGAAGGTTTCCCATACTGGTACAAATGACCTGGAATTTTTGCCAGTATCTCCCGGTCTAATACCTAATACTGCACACTATTTCGTTCAATAATATTTTTTTCGATACCAAAAAGCAGCGTGTAAGTTAAATCTATGTATTTTTTATTAATCCAGTAAATGAATGCCAATATAATACAAATAAAAAGCAATGTTACAGCTATTACTATTCTCTATCTTTCTTTAGACTTGTCTGTACCCGTGCCCCAAGTTTAAAGTAACTCGATAGTAAAGTTTTTTTTTGTAAACTTTACACTCGGGGATCTCTCTTGGTTTATTAAAGTAGCTTACAAAAAAAATTGCTAAAGATATCCTTTAATTTTAATAAAACGAGTTCCTACCTTCACCGCCAATACCAGGGTTCTTGTAAATATACATGCTCTGTACAACGGCAGGTTCGTTGAGACCCAGCTCGCGGCAGACTGTCTTCACTCGGTCGCTGTACGTATAACAACGGAATATTGGATGCAACAGGTGCAAAGCGTGCCCCACCTGGAACGAGCTCAGTTTGGGTCAAAAAACAACACAGATATTATGCATGACCATTTAAAACTGCTCTAGATGACATAGTGTTCTTTTCATATACGTAACGTGTCATGTGTAATTGCTGACCAATTTTTATTTTGTTTATGTAGTGCCACAGTGTAGTGCTTACTTATGTTTTCTTTCTTCGTTATACTACAAAGTAACCCCCTTACTCATAATGTGTTATTTAACTACTATACTGTTTAAAGGGTCACGTAAATAACGTCACTCTATTGTCATTGTCAAATAATGTCACATTATTTACGTGACCATTTAAACAGTACATTAGTTAAATAGCACTTTATGAGTAAGGGGGTAACACTTTAAATATAGGTAACCAAATAACAGTATAGAGTCTTTTCTTCAGGATTATAATATGGTGCTACTTCATATTTTACGGATCCTAGTAGTAGTAATTAACAGAATATTTTATACCTTATTCAAGGAGACAATAGGATCCACGGTAAGTTTGCCATCGGGTCCAACTGCATCTTCTTCGAAAAAGTATCTGATTTTGTCGTTGCTTTTCAGGAAGTAATCGTCTTTTATGTGCTGGAAGAGAAATAACTAGTAATTAATAAAGTGTAAATAATTATATATATATATTACCATATTTCCACTGAAATGTATACTGTTAAGCGTTTATTAATAGTTAACTATTGCATCCAAGAGACTACATAAATTTCTAACATTAACCCCCTTAGTCATAAAGCGCTATTAAACTAATACTATACTGATTAAATGGTCACGTAAATAATGTCACATTATTTGACAATGACAATAGAGTGACGTTATTTAAGTGACCCTTTAAACAGTACCCCCCTTACTCATAAAACGTTATTTAACTAATATACTGATTAAATGGTCACGTAAATAATGTCACATTATTTGACAATGACAATAGAGTGACGTTATTTAAGTGACCCTTTAAACAGTACCCCCCTTACTCATAAAGCGCTATTTAACTAATATACTGATTAAATGGTCGCGTAAATAATGTCACATTATTTGACAATGACAATAGTGACGTTATTTAAGTGACCCTTTAAACAGTAGGTATATTAATTAAATAACGTTTTATGAGTAAGGGAGTAAATGTATACATATTTACCTATCTATCCCATTTGTAACCGACTGTACTGTCTAATTATAATGGGTATATTTTCCATGGTTTTAAATCTAAAGTTAGCTAAATAAGCTATCTCACTAGCAATAGCAACAATGTAATTAATAATTTAGTACCTTGCTACCAGAGTCTTTGGTGGAGAATGTAGCTCTCTCTTCTATTTCAGGCAGAGACTTGGTGAGCTCGATGCCAGCTGCTTGGAGCTCGTCACATTCTGCTGGCCTCAGGAAGTCTTCAAGCACCACGTATCCATCTTGTTCTAGCTAAAACAAAAAAATATAAGTAATTCTAATTAGTCCGTCAGCTAAAAAATATTGGACAGGTATTATTTATCATTAAAAATTTCCAAAGATAAAGCGAGCCAAATTCGAGACGTCACTTTGGAGTAAAATGTGTACTCTAACGTGACGTCACGCGGAACTTCAACACACGATGTCTTCGTATTTTTTTTGTTTAAATGACTAAAGGTACAAATAGGTATGTGTCTAATATTTTTTGATAATGTAAAAGACAGACTAAATAGTTTTTTTTCATCCAGCCCATATAGAGTTTTGATGATTTGGTATTCAATGTAAAATTTCATATTAATTATTTATTACGTACGTATACATAACAAGTTACAGACATTCATTGATTAATACATACAAATTGCACATACACAAGGACAGGTTGTTACTCTTTTACACACACATGCACTCTCACATTCGCAGGACAAACGTTCTTTGTAGAATACCTGTAAAATGGACTAAAAGGAAGGATTACCCAGTCCCAAATATTAGCACTGTTGTATGTGGTGCAGGAGTACTCCCACTTACAACCTAATCTATCAAACACGTTTTAAATTACTTTGGAAAACTGAAATAGTAGGGTGGCGAATCAAAGGGATAGATCGTCTGGGCCCTAGACGATCTATCCCAGGCACAATTCAGATGCCCTAGAGTCTAGGGCATCTGAATTGTGCCTGTAGGTAGTATTTCTGAGCCACACAAACTACCGTGTGCATTAGTTATTGCTATTTATATATGCGTGACTGAATCCATTAGTTTCCTTATGGGCTAATGAACATTGGTATATGAAATGGATTAGTGGTTTCTGAACTAGATTATAGACCATAACCTGTGGGGATATCATTTCCAGAGGAGGAGAGAAGATAGAATAAGAAGATTTTTAAGATACTTCTTATCATGGAAAAACTAGTTTTTATTCAAAGGATTCAATGTATCCAATAATACGACGTGTATGTATGTAAACAAACTCAGACACGGGTATAGTCGTGGCACGTCGTGCGGTGCGCATGGGCACGGGGACTTCCAATATCGCCCCCCACGTGGTGCGGCTATTTCTGTGACCATCTCTATTTTTGTATGCCGATTTCAATGTTGCGCGATTCGCGTTGGCAGGTTATAATAAAACAAGTCTTTCACCGTATAAACACCGAATGGTTGTCTACGCTTTTATCACGTAAAGCCCTACGTTGCACTTTTTGTTCAATGGTTCAGTCTATTGCTTCTATGGATTTGCATACAACAGTTTATAAACAATCATGGCGAGATTTGTACAAAAAAATAAAGAATTTTAGAGACGTTAGAATGAAGTTATAATTGATCCTGGTGCCTACGGAAAAACTTGAGCCATTTAAAATATTTTTAGAACCCCGGGATAAAAATGAGAATTTCTATGGCATGCCGGCGAATCGCGACTATTCGCGACCAAAACCGTTATGTGGTTGTTATTTTTTGCGGGGTTTATAAAATATTTCATGTATATTAATATTTTGCTGCTAATGTAATCTCAACATTGGAATTGATTCAAAACCCTCTAAAATGTTTTATTTATTTGTACAAATCAATGTATGGATCTCGCCATGATTCTTTACATTATTGGACCAAGAGTTGACGCGACGTGGAGTCTTCCTATGGCGCCGCAGGTCGTGGGTTCGTTTACCACACAGGACATGCATTTGTGTGCATGAACATGTCTGTATGTAATAGTCTGGGTGTAATTATGTATATTAAGTATGTATTTACAAACAAAAAGTAGTATATGTATTGTATCAGTTTTCGGTTTACATAGTACAAGCTTTGCTTAGTTTGGGATCAGATGACCGTGTGTGAGGAATGTCCCAGGATATTTAAAACAAAGTGACTTGATATACTACACTAGTGTTTTATTAGTGTCTACTTCAACATACATAATATTAATCCATTTAATAAAGATCACCTTGTATCCTCTAGTGGCGCATTTGTACTGATATTGTAATTTAATATGTGGATATCCATTTCAAAATCATGATGGTTTTTGAAAAGTCAATAAAGCGCGCATTCAAGGTGGGGCAGAAGGCGTGAAGCAATCATCTGGTTCACACGTGTACTGCACATTTTGTATGGACCAACGCACACAACAAGCGGGGTTAGCCGTAATGTATTATTTGTATGGGCCTGTCTGCGTTTGTAATGTGGGAAGCTGGGGCCCAAGTCTGCTATTTCAATTGTGTTCAAATGATCTTTCAGTGGTGTCAAAATTGTGCCATAATGACACTACTCTGTTAGTAAGTAGACTATCAAAACTGTAAAATGTCACAATTTTGACACCACTGAAAGTTCATTGGAACACAATTGAAATAGCAGACTTGGGCCCCTGGAGCTACCCGACATTTCCATGATTATGTTTGCTTCTTTAATAATGAGTTTGTTTAATTGTGATTGTCACTTTTTCACTGTGTTAATTTAATCAAAGGAATAATTAAATAAATATTATTATAAACGAAGGTAAGTCCGTCTGTTGGATACACGGCCTACCGAACCTTTTAAGTGTTCGGGCAGGTGCACTTGAGATACATTTCCTATAGCTTTGTGTACCTTCAGCTATTAAAAAAAGTAAGTACCTAAGTAGTAAAAAACCCTTATTATCACTTTGTGATGAGATCATGGTAAAAAAACAAGCTTGTCAAAAATTGCAGAGCAGAGTAATGAACACGGATAAAACTGCGGGGCAGAGCTAGTCTGTTATAATCAACTTAATTTGTTGCATAGTGGTTTGGGCTCCAAAGTATTCCCTCTTTAGGTACCTTACAGAAACGACATAGAGGTTACACATAGATGTCGAATGAGGTATTATAAGCGAGGCATACATATCTAATATGGTAGATCAGACACCAGATACCTACCCCTTTATTATTACTATTCATAAATCAAGGCTTTTATTCAGCTCAGGTTCTTCAGGTTAACTGAAGTAACCACTGACAGTTAAGCGAGTAAACATTCGCAGTGCAAGCGTATTGGTCATACAAATAAATGCTTTCGCAAAGCAGACATTATCAAATTATACTCCAGAACATTTGCGGTCTTATGACAAATACAAAACGTAGTTTATCTCCAATTCGTGGATTATTTATGGTACTAAAGATAAACCAATTGGGGGTTAGCTATGTTTGGCAGCAAATAAAAATATTATGATTTTTCTAAAGCAACAGTCACTGTTTGCTAATTTAGATATCACTTCCAATTTTGTAACAATCACTGTATTATAAATCTATCGTTCTTGCTGATCTTATCACTACACTCCTTTATCGATAAACCTTATTAAACTCTAAAGTCTGCCCTTTCTAAAGCTTTTCAATAAACAATTGGGAATTTGAAGTGTTTTTTTTTGTCATTAATCGAAAGATCATATATAAGTTATTATACAAAACTATTTTTAGTTTTATTTTTTTCGTTGTTATTAAAAGTTATAACCAATTGAAATTTTTTTTTGAACTGTTTACCGAAAACGAACCGACATGTACCGAACTACCCCGATGAGGGCGCGTGACGTCACAATGTTAATTTTTACTCACCATTACATACAATTGATACAGTTTTTTACGTTTTCATCAATTAAATCTTGTTATTATCGTCATTATATTTATAAATTTATCACAGAAAGTAAATTTTAGTAAAAAAATTTAAACAATTGGCGGGCCTTATGATTGTTTAGATCCTTAGTAATAATTAATACAAATAGCCAATAAAGGCAGTGTCAAATAATTAAGATAATGATAATAATAATCCGCCGATGAGCGTTTACCTCTGTGGTGTCGCTAACCTTACGAAATCTTTGAATCGTACCACACCTCACTATATTTGAATAATTCTTGGAAATTTTCCAGAAATTAAGATGTAAACAGGTGTATATTATTAATGATAGATACATTAAGTATCATTTAATTAATTCCTCTGTGTAGAGCACCTTGTAGAGATCAGTCCATAAACGCCAAGGCAAGGTTCAGCACAGCACTGAATCCGGCTTCTGGCGCCACCAGATGTCATGACATCGTACAGAAATCTAGACCATAATGTATGACATGAGTCAGGCGTGCTTCTTGTACCAACATTAATTTGTTTATTTATAGTAACGAGAAAGAATTTATTGTTTACTTTGATATTATTTAGATAAATGTTTATGCTTGAGAAATATAAATAAAATCTTGGCAACTGTTTAACTGAATGTTTTTTGCAGAAAAGGGGAACGTTATCTTTGTTAGTTTAGTAGTGTGATATAAGCCTTAAAACTAATGTGTGGTTATCAGAGATTAAAAGTACTTAAGTAAAATGTTTTGTATACAATTTAAATGAAATTATTCTCAGTAACGTATCAATACATAAAGAGCGAAAACCCAGCGCCAATGTATTATTAGATTCCAAAAAGCCCAACCCACGGGTAACTCGTCATGATTTAGTTTGGCCGGCTTCTGACTACGAATTTCTTAGTCATAAACAAATGCACAATTCAGGACTAGCTTCCGTCTGGCGGTTTCACCCGCGTTCCCGAGGAATAAATTGTGTTCCCGGAATAAAATTATCCTATGTTAATCCAGAATATAATTTTGGTTTGTACCTTTCATCCAAATCCAATCAGTAAGTACCTACTTAACAGGCATCTTCACATCAATTGTAACTAAATTGAAGAAAACACAGTATTTAAAAACACAAATTAATCATAAATTAATAGTTTTAATGATACAGCTTATAAATATATTAGCTGTTCATAGCCGGTGTCACCCGGGTGAACTTATTACATTATTATAAAAGAAGGTTTAAAGCAAGTTTTGTAAAACCAGTCACTCTGTCACTTTCTAACATCATTATGAAGAAAAGAGACGGGGTTATTTTAAAACCTGGGTTTGCTCAAAACCAGGTTTTTTCGATTTTTTGTTTTGGAAGAACACTGTCGATCAAATTCTTATCTGACTTAATTCTTAGTTATGAATCTTCTACGAACGTTTTGGAACTCTGAACCTCTGTGACCCAACCCTGGAAACCCAGTGTTCAGCAGGCCACCTTTTGGTAGCCGCTGCCATAGATATCTATAAGCTCAGGGGGCCTACCACAAGCTCTTAAAACAAGGTTAAAATAACCTTATTTGTGTTTTGTCTTGTTTTGACGCCGGATGTCAAAGAGGGACAAAAGACAAATAAGGTTATTTTAACCTTGTTTTAAGAGCTTGTGGTAGGCCCCCTGGGCATTATCAAGCAATCTAATTCCGCAACTAGTACTTACCTAAGTTATTTTGAACTGATTTATAACAGTAGGTACCGACCAATCATTGCATCTAAATGCTTATTGTATCCTTGACATAGTCAATCAGAGCGAATTGTCGATGGTGGTGGAATAGATTTCAAACAAAATGAACATCATTGCGTTTCTCATCCAACTGTGTATGAATGATCAGGTGAGTGATATGAGAGAATGATGTTGCCCTGTAAACATATGATTCAATGTTTTTCATTTCATTCAATTCAATGTTCTTCATTTATTTAGTTTGATATAAATGCATCGATTTATTATGTCTGTCTAATTGTTATATTTTTTTATTTTGTGATATTTAGTCTAAGCTTGTCAATAGTCACAGTGATAACAAATTGTGTGTTTAGTGTTTCCCTTTAGTTATTTTTTATTTCTAAGGCAGACTTAAGTAAGTCATGCTCACTTTAAGGCCTTTGCTTGCGGCGGCGTCGTGTGACGGGTCGCTCACTTCCCTCCAATATGGCGAGGAGGGCGATGGCTGCCACACGCGTCATACTTGTGAACAGGTGTTGCTTGTGGGGGCTGGTCTGCTTAAGTTTGCTATTTATTTACTTATTAAATATTTTTTCAGTCTACTTTGTAATTTTGCCGCCGCGCCGGGGCACGCAATTGTTTTCAGTGCGATTAGAATGTAAATATTATGTAGTTAATGTAAGCCTGTTTTGAAAAGAGTAATTGCTGAGTTTATTGCCGGCTCTTCTCAGCAAATGCAACCTTCCGAACCGGTATTAGAGTATTAGAGTCAGACTTTTCATAAGTGCCTGCGAAGGTCTATTTGAATGATTTTGAATTTTGAATTTATCTAACAAAAGATATAAAATTAAATATACGTAAGGGTTTCCAGAGTACAGGAACAAATGTACCAGTGTTCTGATTTATCGATGTGGTGAATTATTATAGTAAGACGCAGTAAACTCATGACTACTACAAAACTCACAAAAATTAAATAGAATGACTTATAACGGGCGGTTCCAAAGAACTGATTCAGAATTACTCACGCTAAAGACGTCACCAACTTTTGTACTCTACATTATTGAGGAGACCAGGGCATTTTTATTTCCCTGGTTAAATCAAAACCAGGTTTTAAAATAGCCTCGTCTCTCTTTTTTATATGAAGTTAGAAAATGACGAGTGTTTTACGTAAATATGTACGTAATTAGAACAGGTGATAAGTATATTATTGTCTTGAAACCAGAAAGAAAGTATTGAGAGCGAGATGACTGTAGGACTCTATTTTTATTGCTGAGTTCTGAATCCTTGACCAATTTGCTATAGGGAATGTGGTGTTGACTTATCCGGTGAAGGAAAACAACGTGAGGTAACCATACCACGGGGTAGGTAGGAAAGTAGGTAACTTACATTCATAAAGTACCATCTCCAGACATCATCATTTACAAAAAAAAGCCTTGCTGAGTTTCTTGCCAGAGTCTTCTCAGTTTACGAGTATTCCGAACCGGTGGTAAATTCAAATTTATGTTTTCCGGTTCACCGGTTAACGTTCATAAGTGCCTTACCGGGGCCTAATCAGAATAAATGACATTTTGATTTTGATAACGGTGAATATTTGTACTAAATGCTTATAAACTGTGACAAATAAAACGTTGTAATTATAAAAAATTATAACGTCAGAAATATTGAGACATAAGGTCTCAACTGTTGACACTTGTTATCTTTCGGATAAGAAAACATTTGTATTTATCTACTTATTGTATATTGCTATGAACATCGAACAATTAACCCAAAGAAGCGTAATGACGTCGATTTTGCTTGCAATCTATTCCGCCAATTTGACACGATCGACAATGCGCTGTGATTGGCTACTACAAGGACTCATGCGCTCTGATTGGCCAAGTCAAGAACACACGATAAAGTGATTGGTCCTTACTGTTCAAAATCAGTGACAAATCACTGACTAGTTTCGGAATTGGATTGTTCGGTATTACTACTCTAAGGGATTGTTCCTAGATGGCTATGAATGATATGCTATTTTTTTACCCGACTGACCCGGAAGGAGGGTTATGTGTTTCGAGTGTATGTATGTATGTATGTATGTATGTATGTATGTATGTATGTATGTATGTATGTATGTATGTATGTATGTATGTATGTATGTATGTATGTATGTATGTATGTATGTATGTATGTATGTATGTATGTATGTATGTATGTATGTATGTATGTATGTATGTATGTATGTATGTATGTATGTATGTATGTCTATTTCTTTGGCACGCTCTGCAGCCTAAACGGCTTGATGGATTTAAGCATATGAGGTGTCGTTAGATTCGTCTTGACTGTGGGAGTGTCATAGGGTATGTTATTTTTATATGGCGTCTACGGATAAGAAAAGAGGGGGGTATTCAAAACAAAAATATCGTTATTATAACAATATGGGTATCAAATGAAAGCTTGTGAATAGCCCATTCCATATATGTATATATTGTAATACGTTTGTGCTACCATTTTGACGTAAACTGTAAAAAAACATGTTTAATGCAAGGACAGTAGGTATTTACTTATTTATTTATTAGGTCTGCCAACGTATATTACACATCTTAAAGTAAATAAAATCATGTAAATCAACACTATCATAGTGTAAATACAATTAAAGGCAAACACATCATGTTATTAAACTAAACTAATTAGTGGTGGAAGTATGGAAGTATGGTGGAAGTATGGAAAACATTAAATAGCTCATTACAAAAAAATAAAGTAGAGTTGCGATGGTTGTTAGCGTTACTTTACCGTACCGCTTATTTACTTACTAATACTTACAACTCATTCTGTATAAAACTAAAAAGTCTGAAATAAATTAAATTATTAAAAGAAATAAAAAACCCGACTGCGTAAAACAAAAATTAACTGAAAAGAGAAAAACAAGCTCTTTAATCTGTAGAATTTGGAATATAACTTGAATGTTATAAGGTATTGCAGTCGGGGATAAACAAATATTACAAAAAAACACATACTTCGGTTATTGGTTTGTCGACCTGTATATGTGTACTATTATAATTCTTATGTTACTTATTATTAATTTTTGATATTGTTCTCTCCTCGCGATTAGTTTGTTTTTAGTAGATCGTTGTTATTACACTTTGTAGTCCTTTTGATATAGGTAAGCAGCTATGCACATTTTTATTCAAAATATATATATATATATATATTTTTATACCACTTAGGTGGCAAACAAGCATACGGCCCGCCTGATGGTAAGCGGTTACCGTAGCCTATATATATAGCCGAAGCTTGCAACACCAGGGGTATCACGCGCGCGTTGCCGACCCTGCAGAAATCTCTTCTCTTTATCATGTTTTAAATCTTTAATTAATAAATCAGCATTTAATAAAAGGCTTAAAACTTGTAATTGGCTTTCTATACCTTTTCTTATGTAGGTATTCGCATAAAAAATGTTATCGGTCAATTCATTGAATCAAATGTACGCATAGTTCCAATTAGTGGAGTTTGTATTCCGAAGTTAGCTTGGCCTCTGTTTAACTAAATAATTACTCAATTGGTTCCGTAGATATCGATACTGAGACGAGAAACTTTGAGCAAGTTCCAAATTGGCCAAACTGACCTCTCATAAATAAGTAGGTCCTAAGTACTTAATAATGACGTCTACTTAAAACAACTAAAGATTCAAACAACTTTGTAATTATTTCTTATCTAATCTTTGAATTTGTAGTTTGTTTGTTAGATGATGGTAGATCTGTTACCAATTTGTTAGTTTAAACCGTATTAGTATAAATATAATTTAAGTAGGAACTAGTTTTGCCCGCAGTGTTTCGCCCGTGATAGCAGAAACCATCTGACTATAGGTTACGCACAGCTTAAACAGGGATTTGAAATTTTGCAGACACTATGAAGGGGCTATAAAAAATTCAAACCCTAGTGGGATCAAATAGAAACCGTGGGGCGGAAAGCTAGAATAATAATAGTAGCACAATAGGGGATACAACAGGCATAATCGTCGATCTTGGTATATTTCCGAACAGGATTTATTTATAAAAGAAGAAGAAAAGAAAGAAAGAAAGAAAAATATTTTATTTTTGCCCGCCATTCGACGCATAAAAAACATTAACAAAAATTAAACTGGTATATTTCCGAACAGGATTTATTTATGAAAGAAGAAGAAAAGAAAGAAATAAAGAAAAATATTTTATTTTTTGCCCGCCATTCGACGCATAAAAAACATTAACAAAAATTAAACTTTATGACTTTATTACGGGTCTAAAAACCTAGTCAAAGTTAATTTATGATCAAAATTATAGCCCACTTTGTCATTATAATACGTCATAGATAGAGAGAGACAGGTATAGGTTTAAGATTGATCGGTTCAAAGTAAACTTCGTGGTGCAATAAAATAAGCCTCCTATCAATCCTCACAGGCAGGTCATAGTACCTATAAAGCAGAAAGAGTTTGTATGTTTTGAATGCGTCTCACGAACTGCTTACCAATCCGATTAACAAAATTCTTTTTGTAAGCAGGTGAATGAGACCGCACGGGACAGCTAGTATAACTTTACAAAAATACATGTGTTTAGATAATTTAGGTGTAAAACTAGCGTACGAGTATAAATAAGTAAGTAGGTAGTTTGTTAAAAATTATGCGAATGGGGGAAAGAGTATAAAAATAAATTTCTTTTGTTTGGAAATAGTTCATAAACAAATTCTGGCCGTGGTTTTACTCGTGAATATAGCGATAAAATGCGTTTCAAGGATGACAATTACCATCTAGGTATGTAGGTATCTATAGTAGTATCTCTATGTGCCAAGTTTCATCCAATGTATACATTTTGCCTAATCGCCGTGATAAACATAAAACACTCACACAACCTTTCGCATTTATAATAATAGTAGGATTATGATCAAATTATGAAACGGAGTAGATCTTACTGGTCTTACATACCGTAATGATTTTGATAAAACACGCATATTATACAACGTGCAACGGATTTATTCTTATGTTTAACAGTAATTTAAGTATTAACTTTATAAATTGTATAATATTTTTTTGTTAATCTTGAGATGCGGAGACCAGGGGATCCATAGTACGGGGTCTACTCAGTTTGGACTCCTGTCTCCCGCTACATATTTAATTAAGTCCTATATTTGTAATTACTTTTCTTATAGTGTTAAATATTGTTAACGGGAGAGAATAAATAAATTTTATCATTACTATTTATTATAATTTTATTATTAGCCATAAACGTCCACGATTTCTTTGGTACCTATATAGATGCTACTATACTACGCGCACATATCGGGAAAGAGAAAAATATTAGCAAGTGACGTGAAAAGATAATTAATGCGGTGTAATTTTGGTTATGATTATAATTCAATTAAACTTGGTAGCACAAAGGTAGGTTTATTTTTTGAGAAGGTTAATTTATTTTGAGTTGTATCTTTTTACAGTCTATTCCTAATGTAGTCTTCATCCCATTCGGATACCTCCCTAGCCTAACTATATAGATATACCTACTTCTCTCAACTGTTCAGGAAGCATTATGTCAAATGTCAATGGATAAGCTAATATAAGTATTATGAAACATGGACTGAAGACGCATTGAAAGCAACTGACCCATACCTACCCAAGTTCAAGGTTGACAAAAATCAGTAAAAACAATCGCTTACACCGACTACTTAGGGAAAATTATAAATTATAGTTATGTAAATACCTACCTGATTCCGTATAGTATCGTGCATGATGTCGTTTTTGTCGAAGAATAAAAGAAGAGATCCACTAAAACAACTGCCAGCGACACCAAACAACACACAACTAACTAACTAAACTGAGTCAGACGAAATAAGTGGTATGCAATGACGTCTGGTCCGCAAAATCAACTCCCACACGTCGGAGTAGTCACTGCAATCAAAAATACCTCATCCAACGTCCGTTGAATGCCACAACGATGACTAAAAGCACTATTTAAACAAGCGGTGTATACTGCCGGCAAGATAGACGTTGTTTTATTTGTCGCCGTGCACTGCGCTCGCGCAGCTTGGTCAATGACGCAGCACAGGGCGGGGGCCCGTTTTACACCATCTGCAAACGATTTTGTATTACGTGTGTCCATGCAAACCTAGATCTTATTGACTTTGAAATTACCAGAATTTGGAGACATGAGGATGTGACTTTTACAAAAATAGAATTATGTTCGGTCACCGCATATCGGAATATTCATACATGTATACAAAATTGTTTTGATAACAACATGCCAAAGCAGTTTTGAACCTAGCCGTAATTAATTTAGCTCTGCTTCGCATCAGACGATCCTGATACCTGTGCAGCTGCCATTGCTGAGGCGATACTGGCGGGAGTGGAATGTTATATCCCAAACCCGCTAGTGGCTGCAGGGGTGAAGAAACAAACGTGGTTTAATCGGCCCTGCAAAGATGCTCGACAAAATAAGCAGACCTTGTATGAGGCTTGGACCACGGCCCGAACTAATCAGGACCCTATCATCTCTGTTCGATTTCGTCGGCAGGTTTGGTGAGAGGCTGACAAGCCTTCCTTCTGGGAGTCGCGCTTTCTGGTCCCTTGCCAAAGCTGATGAAGGAAACTTTTGTCAGTCGTCCTTGCCACCACTACGTAAGCCGGACGTTAACTTCGTCCATAGTGCTAAAGAGAAGGCTGACCTTTTGGGCTCTCTCTTTGCAAAGAACTCGACTTTGAATGATGGTGGCGCCACACCGCCTACCACCCCGCGGTGTGACAGCTCCATGCCGGAGATAAGCATTACCCAACGGGAGGTCCGGCGGGAATTTCTTTCTCTGGACATTCATAAGTCGATTGGGCCAGACGGCATACCGGCAGTGGTGCTGAAGCGGTGTGCTCCTGAATTTTGTCCAGTACCGAAGCGACTTTTCGCGCTTTCCTACACCAAAAAGGAAGTCCCGTCTTCGTGGAAGACTGCCCATGTGCACCCAGTGCCCAAAAAGGGTGACAGATCAGACCTGACGAACTGCAGGCCTATCGCTATCACCTCCCTTCTCTCCAAAGTCATGGAGTGAGTGATCAAAACGCAACTTTTAAGATACCTGAAGGATCACAACGTGTTGAGCGACCGAGCACTAACTTTAGTACTCTTCTTCTTCTTCTTCTTCTTATTTTTAATTTTGGCAACCAAGCCCAAATTAGGGCTCATTTCTGCCAGTGTCGAGTTATATTATAGTTTTCAGTCACAATAAATCACTTCACATTATAGTCCTCAGTCAGTCACCGTCCATAAAAGTCATGTTTTACTACAATGGTGGTCATTGTACTAAAACTCACTTTCACCATATTATTATAGTCCTCAGTCAGTCACCGTCCATAAAAGTCATGATGTGTCACTACAATAGTGGTCATTGTATGTACTAAAACTCTTCACGGACTTTTTGAGACAACTTGAAAAGTCACGATACACACGATTAATTTTAATGTACTACACTGATGCACATGCACATGAATTGTTCTTTATTGTATAAAATAACACCGACAATACCTATGCAATAAAACTCAAAATACACGAATTAATGAAAATAAAAAAGAATACGCAACGTCAATCTGCAAGTTCCCGCCAAAAGTTTGGCAACCAAATCCAAATTAGGACTTACCTACTTCTGTCAGCGTCAAGTTATAATAGTTTCCAGTCACAGTAAACAGTGTTGCCAATTTAGCATAAATTATGCTAAATTTGGCATATTTTCTTCTTGTTTAGCATATTTTTTCAACTTTTAGCATATAGCATAATTATTCGGTACATTATTATGAACCGTAAAAAGAATGTGAATCACAATCTTCGCTTAAACAAAAGTCGATAGGTATCGATAATTCCATCAATATTTCTACTTCACTAGCATTGGGGACGGGCAACCCTTTTTTTGGGTGAGTATTCACTGTACTATGGGATTCCCCTTGTATTTTCTTGTACCATAGACAAAAAGCGTCTTGTCTTGATTCGACGTATTATCCTTGGTAGTCAGGTAAAACAATATGTCAAAAATATTGCCATTTTCTTCCCTGACATGCATAGACCACCGTGTTAATGACTCATATTCGAGCTACAGTGATCGTTTCATGCAAATGTCATTCTGGGTTCTTTTAGTACATGACTATGTATACTTGTGACGCCAAGTTACCTAGTTATTATTAAGCATTTGAAATTAAATTTACACTTAAATTTTCACTGAAATAACTTAGCATATTTTTTGGCATATTTTGCAGGGTTTAGCATATTTTTAGCATTTTTTTTACACTAGCTTAGCATATTTTGAAGAAACCTTGTTGGCAACACTGACAGTAAATCACTTTCACATTAGTCCTCAGTCAGTCAACCAACGTACATAAAAGTCATGTTTTACTACAATGTTGGTCATTGTACTAAACCTCTTCACGGACTTTTTGAGACAACCTGAAAAGTGACGATAAACATAATTCATTTCGTTCAATTTCATTTCACTTTACTGGTGCACATGGATCGATTTTTATTGGATAAAATACCACCGATAATATGCAATAAAACTCAAAATACACGAATTTATGAAAATAAAAATGAATGAATGACAAGCCTGTATAGATACAGGCTTGTCATCTTTTGCCTAGAATAGTGATAACGGAGGAAAAAAAGAAACAAACTCTATGCCCTAATCCTCAATCTACGCTCTATACGTATGCCTTCTCTATGCTATGCACCATCTATGCACTATGCATGAACTTATTTATTTAATCTGTGGTTTGGTTTCCGTTTATTTATATTTTCACGAATTTGGCTGTTTACTTTTTTAGGTTCATTTTCTCAAAGAATATATTTTTACTTGGGGCAGCTGTATAGCAGTATAGCTCGTATAGCTGTTTACTTGGGGGCAGAAAGAAGCTAACGAACGCGAATAAAGATTCTTTGGAGTTTGCAACTTTGAATAATGGAACCACATGATAGTAAGCTTTTTTAAATTATAAGAAGTATTGGCACGTCCCAGATACTCCCCATCCCCAAAAGCACCTGGGAAAGCTCGGTGGCCAGAAATGTTCAGGCCGTAGGAAATATTTCAATCAAACAAAAAGGAAACTTGATAAAATTGGTTATAATTTATTTATACGAGTCGAAACAGGTACAATACTTTCTGAAATGAACCAACACAAGAAAAAATAATATATTATTATCCTGGAACATTCTTCACAAACGGCTAACTGATCCCAATCAAAGTAAAGCTTGTATGGATACCTGATACACAATATATTACTACTTTGTTAAATATTTAAATTTGAGAAAATTAAGTCTGTAACATACAAGTTCATAAGGGCTGCGTTCAGAGGGCTTAGTGCGAGTTTTTAACGCGCTCGTTAAGGTTAACGTTAACTCTAATTTGTATGGAATTGTACTAGCGCCGCCTAGCGGCAGTTGGCGGCGCCTGGTCCTGCGCCATACAAATTAGAGTTAACGTAAACCTTATCGAGCGCGATAAAAAACTTGCACTAAGCCCACAGTAACAACGCCGTGTGATCGCCCGACGATCATCGTACCTTTCAGTAACAGTTCAATAGTATGTGGTGCGATCGTCGGACGATGTCCGACGTTCGTTGTTGTTTTATTTTGTTAGATTACCATTTTTCTGGAAATTGCTATTAATTTCATAGCCTTAAGTAATTTGGCATCATTGGATCCTTTGAAAGTTTATAACAGCTGCGCCTCACACTAACCTTTCTCAATGCAATATCAAATGCAGAATATTTTCCATGTTGGATTGTTCTGCTCAATAATATTCATATAGCTGGAGCTCTGTCATACATATTATTCATTTGACTAAGTTCTTTTGTTACTTTTTATCCTATACTATTAACCCACTGGGTCACGGTAAACAAACAATTATTTATAATTGTTATAAACCCCCCGTGGATCTTCGATGAGCCAGCAGGTTCAATTCAATTCAATTAGCCCTTTATCCTGAGACTCATACATGTTAGTTACTAGTTTTTTTTAGAGTTCAGTGTGCCTCTTGGCAAAGACCTCTAATGATATCCATTGCTTTCTGTCTCTTGAAACTCTTCTCCAGTTGGAACATGCGGTAAGATTGAGTTTATCCGCCCATCTTTTTCATAGTCTTAGCCAGTGGGTTAAACAAGCAGTATTAGCAAAGTTCAGTCTACCAGGTACTTATTAACAATAATTAAGTATTATTAGAGTTTGAACTTTGATACAAAGATAGGTCCCTTGCTGTGCCAGAATTGTGTTTATCCTCTAGCTACTATAATATGGAGGGTGAACAAATCAAGCACTCAATCAAATGAAGCGCTCGTGGTGTAGCATGATTAGCCGTTCTTAATCGATCGGCGAAGTTAAGCTACGTCTGTCGTGGTCGGTACCTGGATGGGTGACCGCCTAGTGGTATTTCAAATCGAGCGTTTCCGTGCTTCGGAAGGCACGTAAAGCCGTTGGTCCCGGTTATCACTTAATTGTGATAGTCGTCAAGCTAGTTGGATGCCTCCTAGGCGGCTTGAAAAATTCCAACAGTAGGTTGACCACTAGCCTACCTCCACCAATCCGCAGTGGGCATGCGTGGTGGAGTATCTGGCTATTCCCTTTCACCCTCATTTGTGAAAGGAGGCCTGTGCTCAGCAGTGGGACATTATAGGCTGATGATGATGATGATGAACAAATCAATAATAGATTATTCATTTCTTCAACAGAAGATATACTGGATACCTCACAACTGTGCTTCGATGGTGACTTTAATGCTCAAGTATTACATATACTGCAGTATGTGAGATTGTCCCGAAGAGAAGTGGAAGATCTTCAGTGCTTGTTGGATGACTTACAAATAATATTCCAGATGCGGTGGCCAGGTAATACTCAGCAATATGTTGTGCAATTAATTACTTTGTGTTAAATATAGATGCCATATCAGGGATTTTCAATGTATACCATATTCCATAAATTAGTTTGCTCGGTATCACCAGCAAAGTAAAAATAATCCCAATGGCTTTGGTGGCAACACTGAAAAAAAATATTCATTGCTCCGTTTGTATCAGAGTATTGTTTTTAAAATGGATATCTTCATAATTATAAGGTGCTAGCTACCCGTATACTCCAATGCACTTACAATTTCTTAGCACTTAATAGTGAAATTTTATAAGACCCTTTGCAAATGCCTATGTTATTTAAGGAGTCTGGGCAAAATTTCAAGTTACTAGACTTTGGTTTGTGCTGTGCGTTGATCTATCAGGGTCTCCTATTATAATATTTTTTATGATTCGTATATAGGTACAGATTTTGTTCTTAAAGTTATACACTAGCCGTTTTTAGACAGAAATGTTCCATAGTCTGTGCACTACAACTGTAGATAGTTATGTCACAATTAAATTACTTACTGATATAGGTATGAGCAATTTGTTACAAACAGATGTACAGTATTTTTTATTATTATTGTAGCGATTATTTACCTTTACCTGAATATTTTGTTGGGATGGTCAATTGGTATACTATGAATAATGCTGTATATCCAATTAGGATTTAAAACGTAAATGTAATCTATCAAGTTAAATTGATTCAATGGGATGTCTCAATAGTGGACATCACAATAGATGGATTATTTGTGGAAATCTATAAGGAGGACTATGTTCAGCAGTGGACATGCTTGGCCTAATATGATGAGGAGTATATTTATAATTTTATGATCCCTTGTTTGACAAATGTTTATAATTGTTTCAGGTTGTGAGGTCCACCCTTTTGGATCAATAGTGACTGGTCTAGGAATTAAAACGAGTGACGTTGATTGCTTTGTCCTGCTGCCGAATGAACAAGATGTGACAAACGATACTGTATTCATTGCTAGAAACCTCCTTAGACAGTATAGAATGTTTGGAGAACTTTTTGCTATAGCGAACGCCAGAGTTCCAATTGTGAAGTTTTTACATTATCCTACAAATTGCTACTGCGATGTAAATTTTACTAGTCCATCTGGAGTTCGTAATAGTAAGTTAATATCTTATTACTTAAGCTTAGACAGAAAGGCGTTAGAACTTACTGTGCTTATTAAGTATTGGTCGAAAGTGCATAAGTTCACTGGTACAAATTTAGTATCAAACTACACGCTGATACTGATGGTTATATTCTATTTGCAACAGAAGAACAACTTTCCAACAGTGTATCAACTACAAAAAGATGCGAGAACATATTTTGTCAACAATTGGAATACAGCGTTTGAAACCCCTGTGCAGATGATAAATAATGCAGAATCATTATATGATATGATGGGAGGATTTTTTAAATATTACAGTTATTTTAATTTCAATGAACAAGTTGTATCACCGTTTCTAGGGCGAGCGGTGAACAAGGCTATGTTCAAAAGCTTAGACAACGTACCAGATGAATTTTCTCTGTATAAGTATAACGTGTTCAATAAAGTATGTCAATCGTTCAAGATAAACACAATCATGTGTATTCAGGATCCCTTTGAGCACAATAGGAACTGTAGTGGAGCTGTTTATTCAAAGCTAGTTGAAAAAGTGCTCTTGTATTTCTCTTTTGCTGCCAAAAGGCATGAAGAGGAAGAAAAGGAATTTCTCAGAGCAATATTGACTGGTGTTCCTGTTAATAATGCTGGAAGTAGCCAGATCGCTAAACAAGGCAGTCCTGCTGAAAGAAAACAGAGTGCTGCTCTTAAACGTAATATATTGAATAATAAAATTGGTAAACATAACAAGAAAGGCAAATATAGTGTAGGCATGCTGTATCAAAAAATACAGAGGGTAAAAAAACAACAACACAATGGTCATTAATGTCAACAAAATGATAATGGTAAACAATTACGCGCACGCATTCGGCTCGCTTACAAGCATAAAAGCTAAAGCAGTAGGTACTATTATCTATTCTGTTCTAATACTCATTTCCACACTAGTTAACTCCTAACATAATGACAAATTGAGTATATTTTTATGAAGAGCTGTAATTTTGAGTTGTGTTAGGTGTAAAGTGAAAATGGTCATTAGTCTCAAATATTTAGATACTACCTAACTAGCTTGCCTTAAATGTGCCTAATTGTTCTTAGGGTGGGTTTTATCAAAAGATTGGTTAAAGATTTACTTTTGTATAATTGTGGCTTTGTGGAGAGATATTATTTCAATTGATGTGTTTTTTCTTACTGTATATCTGCGATCAGTCACTTGACTATAATTACATTCGTTGCGTTATCATTTTAGAGTGCTAGGGCCATTGCCCTTAGCTATTTTATCTGGGAGAACTTCAACCCGTCTACAAACAACAAAGTCTCTTTATTGTGTCCCATTAAGTCCCATAACAACAATTCATTGGCAAGAGGGTTAGGGTGCTTTATTAAGCGCTCTTCGTGAATGCGATTCTGTATTTAATTGCTAATTAAGTATATTTAAATCATTAAGGGACATGTTACTATTTTTTAGTACTATGTTGGTGGAAGTGTTTTCTAATTTCTAGAAAAGTGACATTTAGTTGTTACGATTTAGTTTTATGTAAAACTAATGAAACTAAGAGTTTATTTTGTATGAATATTTTGTTGGATGCAACTTTTAGGCTTTGGTCATAGATAACCTTTTTTTTAATAATAATCTGATCGTACGAGCAAAACGATGCGATTTCGTCGCACGACGAGATTAAATACACAATACGCTTTAGACTGTCCTAATTGAAGCTCGCAAGTCATCGCGCGAGCACAGGAACATCCGCGTGATCGTGCGACGAAATCGCATCGTTTGATCGTACGATCGTCGCCAATTAGGACGACACCTTAGGCTCTGCGGCTATGTGACGCGTATTCACGATGCCGCGATGGAGAGAAACGGCGATTTCAAAGGATTTATAATTTGCACCCGCTTTGACTATCTTTAATACTATATTGTTTTTTTTATTACTCGCTGAATTTATTGGGAATCGTTCATACCTACTATGTATAGCATATTTGTATAAGTTTTTATTACTGTAAAAGTTTTTATAGATATGCACGGTGTGTTTAAAGCATATAATAATCAAATTAAATTCAATGTGGAACTGGTGTTGGAAATATCAATCGATGATTCATTCTTTATAATGTTCAGGTCATGGTTCTTATCGGCGTTTTTCTCTAAGACCTTGCAGTTCAGAAATTGCATCAAGAGCTAGAAAAAAAAATCACCTGTATACTCAGCAGAATTATAGATCACGGAAAACTTCTTGATACAATTTGGGAGCAGTGGGGAATGGTTTGCGCAGGTACACTGGCGAGCAACATAAATGTACTCGTAGTATTTATTGTCTTGCGCCCGCCCCCGCTCCGGTCCCCGCACCCCACTAACAAAGATACCTAAAATTTGGCTTCTGTGCAGTGTACGTTTTGTGCCAAGAAGTTTGCCAGTAACTGTTCTGCTGATTGATTAAGTAAAATTTGATATTTTTCTTGCTTTTTTATTCCATAAGTATATTTAAGACATATTTTACCTATCATAATACTATTTGTATACGAGTACTATATATCCTACCGCCTTGACGTGACCTGCATCCTAAGGTGAAATTTTGTATAAATTTAGAACTAAATTATAAAACTGATTAAATAAATGGGTAGGGGACGAGGACCTTAAATAATAATAATTTATTAAGAAACATCCAAAATACACAAATGACATGACACAAATAAGAACTAAACGTAACTTAGAGGGTATTACAAAAATGTTCTTAACCAAATCGACATACAAGCCGAGTGCGATCACTAAACCTGCGACATTTTAAAAATATACAATTTTGTCAAGTTCTTTAATTTCAAAAACATGAGTGTATACTAATAATATATTTTAATGCTAGTATCTTAACTAGGCCAAGCCTGTATTTTAGATATTAGTGTCTTCCAAAATGTGTTGTGAAAAAGCACAAACAACAAACAGTTTGAAATGATTATGTTGTAGTATCCAGTAACTTGGAAGGTTTTAATTTATTATTGCTTAAAATTAGTTAATTTTGAAGAGAAAAAAGAACTTTATTATAACTTTTTTTTTTTAAGATTTAAATTAGAAATTAAAAATCTCTGTTTATATTGCTTTTTTGTTCCTAAATATAAAACCTAGCTCATCTGCTTACTGTTAACAAATCCTCGATTTCTTCATAACGTTGCGATTTGAGCCAAATTGTCAATTTTGTTTTACAGTTGTTTTTGTTAAGTGGATATATATTTAATATTTTATTAATTTTATTATATAAGAAAGGGCCGAGAAAGCATTGAAATTTATGAATAAAAAATGTCCGAGAGGAAATTTCGAACACACTTTGTAATACCTACGTTTTTGGGATTGATTTTGTTCATAATAAAGTTTACTATGTTGGGATAACATAGTATTCAAAATAAATTGTTGTCTAACTGACATCAAGTCACACAATTAAGTTATCGCGATTAGATTTCATTAATATAAGATTTTGATTTGAAGTCAGACACAGGTTTCATAGCCATTGGCATGGAAACCATCTTTAAGTGGTAGATAATACTTTAAAATAATATTTGCTTTAATTAATTAGTATGCTATGGGATGTGAAACGAGTATCTCCTACTTGATATGCTAAGCGGACTGTTTGCTATCGTGTTTTTTTTTTCTCACCAGTGACAGGTTAATGTGTGGAAATGCACCTTTATATTATAGCTGAAATACGTACTATAAAAGTTTTTATTTTCTTGTTTCTTTTTTCTATTGTACGTTATATACCTATGTTTGTGTTAAGCAAAACCGACTGTCCAAACGAGGGCTATATTTGTAAATATTTTTAATAATTGTATTTCTGTCAGCCGGAGCACTACAGGTAGAATTTGTTGATTTGGTGCGATTAGTGAGAGCAAAACCTTAATGTAAAGAGAGAGAGAGACCTTTCCCTCTAGTTCGTTTAATGTTTCATTTGGTAGTATTGTATTAATCAAACCGCAGTCGAGTTAGGGTCAGTTCACACCGAGATGCGAAGCGACGCGGCAAGCTTAGATAGCAATAGAATATAGAACTTTATTTAGTACACATAAAGGTGCACACTTCAGTGTGAGAATTCGTGACAACTGACGCCGCACTGTGGATCGAAAATCAGCTTTTGAAGACATAGGGATTTCAATTTTTAAGTGTCGTTTTTTTTCTTGGATATGGATTTTGTTTACCATTACTATGCTCAAATATTCACACAAGTTTCATTTAGCATACAAACGGACGACTTATGATTTTTTTTCGAAAAAATTGTATGGAACTCGTATGAAAAATGCGATTATCTTTGGAACAGCAAGTTGAACCGTAATATCCTTACAGAGAGTTTTAGAACTAATTATTTATGATTTATTGACATACCACACATAACGTTATCTGCTGCAGAAAAAAAGAAAAAATTTATGAAATATATATATATATTTTTTTAAATTTTAATGTCTCGTTTTAAAGCACCAAGACAAAATACCTAGTTTATAATAACCTAATTAACCTGAAAAAGTGATATTTAATCATTATTTTGTAGTACCATAACCACCATGCAACAATACATATCACAAACTATTATCTTATTCTAGCAAGTAGGTAATTAGGAGTTCTAGTAAATATTTTCAATAATTAAGCACTTTAGCTAACACATCTTTAATGAGCGTAGTTAACAAATATAAATCTCTAATGAGAGTAATTTAAAAAAAGTAAATTTGCTAATCACTTATAGTTTTAATGATCAATTAACAGCTATAAATAAGCTAAATTTGACTTTATAGTTTAAAATATTCCAAACTTTTGGACTGCGAACATTAAATCTGTATCCTGTGACCGTAAAATATTATAATGGAAAGTCTAACCACCAACTTGTTTGTTTTTCTATGAAGCGGAAGTACTTCATTTGATCATGAAGTATTGTTCAGGGCAGTGGGAGCTCGTCTAGGTGATCGCCTTTTTGAGGAAGACCTTGTAACGCTTAAGGAATTTTGTCGAAAATTCACACGAACTGCTTCACAGAGGTGGCAGAAATCTCACCGTATCCTTGATACATTCAGGAAGCATTACGAAAATTTCCTTCAGGCTAATGTTGATTGGCCAAGTTGTGTGCCAAATAATTTTGTCTTCCAAGAATCGAATGAAGAGAGAAATAGTGCACATTTAATGTCTCCAGAACCGTCGACATCGTCTATTGGTACAATGACAAAAAGACCTCGAAAAGCATTCGAAGATTTGCATTGAAGATGTGCAGTAAACAGAAGAAGACAAGGTCTGACGAACATAAATTCGAAGATCCAATTGAATTGGCCAATTCAGCTGCATTACTTGTAAGAGAAGATGGTCGTGAGGATACTGCATTCGTAATCGAATATATGCCGAAAAATCCAGATGCAGCTGCAAAAATTAAGGAAATGCTTGATAAATTAATTAAATCTTTATTTACACCACAAAAAGCACTAGGGTTGCCTTTCACTAAAACTGTCAAGTGGCAATACATCACGTTGCGAGAGACAGCCATTAGGGAAGGTGCTAAAGATATTTACCCGTCTTACTACAAAGTTGAACAAGCCAAATTGCAATGCTATCCTCCGAAACAATCAGTGACAGTAACGGATTCATCAGCTAGGATTACACTTCAAGCATTACTAGATATCACGGTGAAAGGGATCCTTGAAAGTCTTTCTGGCAATGTAGAAAATAAGGATCTGAAACTAATATCCAAGTGGGGATTTGATGGTGCTTCCAACCAAAGCCGATATAAACAAAAAATGGAAGGGGGACAAGATGATTCAAGTATATTTATGACCTCCTTGGTGCCACTCAAGCCGACTGCTGGAGACGAAAGTTTATGGATGAATCCTAAGCCATGCTCAGCCTTATCAGTCGTCCAGTGCAGTTAAATTTTATAACGAATGCAGTATCCTCACGACCATTTTCTCTTAAAAGTAATGCAGCTGAATTGGCCAATTCAATTGGATCTTCGAATTTATGTTCGTCAGACCTTCTCTTCTTCTGTTTACTGCCCAGATCTTCGAATGCTTTTCGAGGTCTTTTTTTCATTGTACCAATAGACGATGTCGACGGCGCTGGAGACATTAAATGTGCACTATTTCTCTCTTCATTTGATTCTTGGAAGACAAAATTATTTGGCACGCAACTTGGCAAATCAACATTAGCCTGAAGCCAATTTTCGTAATGCTTCCTGAATGTATCAAGGATACGGTGAGATTTCTGCCACCTCTGTGAAGCAGCTCGTGTGAATTTTCGACAAAATTCCTTAAGCGTTACAAGGTCTTCCTCAAAAAGGCGATCACCTAGACGAGCTTCCACTGCCCTGAACAATACTTCATCATCAAATGAAGTACTTCCGCTTCTTAGAAAAACAAACAAGTCTAAGTTGGTGGTTAGACTTTCCATTATAATATTTTACGGTCACAGGATACAGATTTAATGTTCGCAGTCCAAAAGTTTGGAATATATTAAACTATAAAGTCAAATTTAGCTTATTTATCATTAAAACTATAAGTGATTAGCAAATTTTCTTTTTTTTTTACTCTCATTTGAGATTTATATTTGTTAGCTACATTCATTAAAGATATGTTAGCTAAAGTGCTTAATTATTGAAAATATTTACTTGAACTCCTAATTACCTACTTGCCAGAATAAGATAATAGTTTGTGATTTGTGTTGTTGCATGGTGGTTATGGTACTACAAAATAATGATTAAATATCACTTTTTCAGGCTAATTAGCTATTATAAACTTGGTATTTTGTCTTGGTGCTTTAAAACGAGTCATTACAAAATTTAAATAAAAAATATATATTTCTTCATTATTTTCTTTTTTTCTGCAGCAGATAACGTTATGTGTGGTATGTCAATAAATCATAAATAATTAGTTCTAAAACTCCCTGTAAGGATATTACGGTTTAACTAGCTGTTCCAAAGATAATCGCATTTTTCATACGAGTTCCATACAATTTTTTCGAAAAAAAAACATAAGTCGTCCATTTGTATGCTAAATGAAACTTGTGTGAATATTTGAATATAGTAATGGTAAACAAAAGTCATATCCAAGAAAAAAAACGACACTTATAAATTAAAATCCCTATGTCTTCGAAAGCTGATTTTCGATCCACAGTGCGCCGCCGCAAGGCGTATCCGAATTTTTCCAGAAATGTGTACCTTTTTGTTTACTAAATAAAGTTTTATTTAAAAAAGTGCGCGCCTTGTGTCTTCGCGTCCCGTCTGGGTGTGAGCTAACCTGGAGCTTATAGCGAGCGTTTGTTTATGAATAGTTTATCTTGTTAGCATTTAAGGATAAACATCAGTTAAGAGACTGGAAATTTGTTTTTTTTGAGTTTTTTTTTTACCTTCGTAAAACAATATGGATAGATGTTTCAGTGATTAGCGACAGCAGAAGTTTATTTGGCACATTGTGTTATGGATGTTTTTTGTATAATATGAGCCATATTTGAACATTTCTCACGGTTCCTATAAAAACCGTAGAACTTACTATTTTGGGAAATGTACAAAAATAGTTAATCTTAAACGAAAAGTATGAATTCTACAATATGCTAAATGAACTACTATGGTTTCGAATCACTGAAATATCTATCCACATTGTTCTACGAAGGTAAAAAAAAAAAAAAAAAAAAAACTAATTTCCCGCCTCGTAACTGATGTTTACCCTTAATATAATCTAGTAGATATTAGGTACTAGTATTAAATACTAGGGTATGATACTCTTGTATGAAACCAGTTTGAAACGTGTCCTCGCGCGGCGTTTCAATTGATCTGATGATCAGATAAATTGAAACTCCAAGCGAGCTGATTTGTGGATTCATATTGATCCACTGACCAACTATATAATTATACAGAGTTCCAACGGCGTTTGAAACTAGAAGCGCGACGTGTGGTTTTAAATAAGACCTTGAAATTAAGCTAAGTGGTTTAAGTAAGATAATATTACTAAAGTAGCAGTTTAATCACAATTTTGTGGTGGCGTGTTCTAGGCCCAAAGATCCATACAATTTGTGTAAATGAAAAACTGGTACATTTTCGGTCTTCAAGACCTTACAAGTACATATATGATTTATGAGTGTGCATATAATTAACTCTGGATTAACAGCTTAATTAAGACTTACATCACTGTAAGTTGATTTTCAATAAATTTGGTACCTACCTAAACATACATTTTCATTATGTTATCCTTAATGCGGGGTTACCAAGTATCTTTGGTGGTTTGAGCCAATGATGGCTCATCAATGGTCTTTGTCGTACCGCGTCATTGGATGAAATTCATTAATAGTGTTCATTACGATGACCACCAAAGATATGCGGAAGCGCCGCAGATCCTTAAAATAAAACCAGGGGTCATAGTAGGTAGGTTCAAGTATTTATTTAGTTCATCGAGGCAGGGAAGGAATCGAATAGACCTATACAAAGAATCATGGCGAGATCTATACATTGATTTGTACAACATGTTAATATACATGAAATATTTTATAAACCCCGCAAAACATAACAACACCATAACGGTTTTGGTCGCGAATAGTCGTGATTCGCCGGCATGCCATAGAAATTCGCATTTTTATCCCGGGGTTCTAAAAATATTTTAAATGGCTCAAGTTATTCCTTAGGCACCAAGGATCAAGTATAACTTCATTCTAACGTCTTTAAAAATCTTTATTTTTTTGTACAAATCTCGCCATGATTCTTTGTTTTTTGGGTTGCGGGCTAGCCGTCCTATGGCCCGCGCGTAATTACAGTCACGTACAATAATTCGATAAAATATACACCCTATATAGGTGTTACGGATTTAGTAGTTGGGTAAAAAGTGATGCTCTTGGAAGTGTCCTAACAACTGATAATGTTCCATACATTTTAAGGTAGTTAGGTACTACCATATTAACAACCCATATAGGTACCTAATGCGTACCTACTTATTAGGTACATCAATCATCAATCAATATATATAAAAATCAATGCCACTTTTCGTTGTAATTTTATAACTCAAGAACGGGCTCACCTATCCAAACCAAATGTGTAGGCTTTGTTCGGACTGTTTAGTAGATGGTTTATGTGAAGTTTGCACAAAATCGGTCGAGCGGTTCTTCATTAATCACATTTTAACTATTTCACTTTATACGTAGCGAAGCACGTACCGGGCCGCCACTTAGGTATATGGGTTGGTTTAGATATTACTGGGTTACGTCATATAATAAAGAAAAGGCTGTGCAGTCATCTTCCAGTAAAGTAGCCCCGATGCCCGAAGCGCAGAGAGCATCTACAAAGAATAAAATCCTGACTATCTCTTAATTAACACTTTATGCTTTACCTTGCTTTAATAGGGATCTAGTCTACGCCAGCGGAGCCGCGGGCACTGCTAGTACCTAATATAATGAGAGGAGATAACAAAGTAAATGAATTCCGAGAAAAAAAATCTTGACTAATTGTAGCTACCATAATTATTAATGATATACCAAAATGGTTTATAATAGTAGTATACATTATGATACAAGTTTACAAAGTAGGTCATTACTCACGAGGCGGTATTTAGCGCGTAAGCCGCAGGCTAACGCGATAAGGGAGCCGAGCGAGAGTACATTAGTGAACTTTATTTTTGTGAATTTCGTACAGCAAATTGCCTATAACTGTAAGAGCTACTATCTTAGCATTTAAGTTGGCAATGTTGGTATTGAAAATGCGTTGTGCACTGACGTTAGGTATAAGGGCAAATTTGCTAACCTGATGTAGAATAAAGAACGACAGAAGAAAAGAAGAGCCCAGTTGCTCTTCGCACGCCATGTCGAAGTGTGGTATGTACACAACAGTACACAACGAGCGTAGCGCGAAGTTAAGGGGGCCCTTCATAGCCAACGCAACTTCAACGCAAGCGTAGCCTAAAAGCTTGTACTTCCAACGTAATGTTTGACTGCGAAAAAAGAGAGACACCATCAGAGCCATCGGTTATCAGTTGGTAAATTCCGCTGATCACTCGCGGCCGCTTCGCTAGGTCGTCATTCATGAATTCGCATATCATAAAACTTGTTCCAGGCCCATACTTCCTGTGATGTAATCTTACAAGTTTGTGAAAAATAAGTTAGTTATTTAGTATCTCCAATACATTTGCAAGCATTGTTTAGAGTTATTGTTTTCTTTACTTTTACAATTTATAGGTACATTAGATATGGCCAAAGTTCAGGTAAAATTTGTGCAAAACCGCTGTTTTTCGGAGGCTTTTACTGAATTTGTTTCACACTTTTTTTTTATTTTCAGCTAGTTATACTGCTAGATATAGTTCACAAGATACCAATTTAAGAGTTAATGTTCTACGAACACACGGTACATAATCCAATAAGGTCGAAAGTTCTAAATCAATAAGTGATACCTACGCGTATGATGTACCTACCAAAGACGTGTTTAAATGACTCATCGAATGATAATAATAGTAACATTATTTATGATTCATGTGTGCAAAGTTGGTTATTGCACTCGAGTCGGTATTAAGCCTATAAGGGAGCCGAGAGTGTAATGATCAATGCACCCGCGTGTCATACGACGTTTTTCAACACACTTGCGAGGAAAAAAACACGACTTGTATTTTATTGAGTAGATTTTTTAATAATAATCAACCAAACAATGAGAACGTAAACAAATATGGTATTATATCTATCATAAAACTGTGCGGTAATGTAAAGTAAAATGAACTAGTGCGTAGTAGAGCTGCATCAAGATGCTAAAAACGATGCCATAAATGTCACAATACGAGCAAGTGTCAACGCACTTGCTCGTAAAAGTATTAATTAGACACTTTTTTACCACAGGGACCCAATTCTCACTTCCCACGAACTAGCCTTCGAATCGAACTTGCAATACGAGTGCAATTTCGACCGTAAAGTTTCGAGGGGTGGAGTCAATTTTTCGATTCCTGGAGGTATTCTCGGCACTAATCGAACTAACCTTCGAAATAATTTCGAGTGTAATGAATAAATGTTGCCATTATGATACATACAAATTGCACGATGCGTTTCGTTTCACTTGATAATTGCGTTTTGTTAACGTATGCGTACGTACGTATCTTAAATTAAATTTCAAAAAGATATGAATGACTATGACATATTTAAAACAACGTTTTGCACTTTTTATATCTTGATATATCCGGAATTCATAAATTAATCAATTTTATTAAATAATTATAATTTAATAATAAAAAGCATTGACTGTGCGTAACGGAAATCCTTAGATTTACTTATCTTTTATTACGTTCGAAATGACAGCCTAACTGTTCGGTGTATGGTAGTTCGAATTCGAAATACGTTTCGAACGGTCCCGACCAGTCGAAGCAGTTCGAGCGCTAGCCCTCGAAAAACAAGAAAAAATGGCGGCTTCGAAATTGTCAGAATAGCCTAACTTGATTTTCACTCGAATAAAGTACGAGTTCGAACTTTATTACGAACAAGTGATGAATTCGAGTGAATGAGAATTGGCTCCCAGGTACTTACTGTAAGTAAAGCTTGATTTTTTCTAATGGTATGTATAACCAGTCCAAGAAATTCAATATAGCCTTGAGCAAAAGGTGCTTGTAGTAATTGGGTATAGGGATTGCAAAATCCGGATTTTTTTCAAATCCGGATTCAAAGTTTATCATCACATATAAATCCGGATTATCCGGATTTTTCGGATTTTTGTATTTTTTTGTAATTTTAAACTGTACGCGTAATTTATGCTTAATTATTAGTAGTTTGAAGAGAGATGTTCTATTTTATTGTATTTCCATTGCTTGCTTTTGAATAAAAGTTCAATTAAACTGCAAGTAATATTTTAAAAAAAATGGGCTTGTATTTGGCTACTGAGCCGTCCATAAAGGATAATGACGAAGCCTAAGGTGGAGCACGCTAACCCAAATGGAACCTATTAATTCTGGCCGTGAAAGTCCCTAGATTCTAAGAGTCAGGAACTACAGTCGCCGGAAGCAAGTTCCACTCCCTTGCTGTCCGCATTATAATTGAGGATACAAAAGAAAAAATTTCCCCGTGTCTTGTGGTTCGGAGTAAAAATAGGGATGGTGGTTGGAATAAGGTTGAGCAATTCCTGCACACACTCTCAAAAATATATCCTGTACAAAACCGATAAGGCAAGCAACCTTTCTTCGATGGTCGAGCCTCGTGAGTTTCGTCATAATTAGTCTCATATTCGATGAGTCTTCTGGCTCGGCGGTTTATTGAGTCGAGGGCGAGAGCCTGGTGGAAAGGTCTCCGTTTGGTGGTGAAAAGACACACCTACGTCATGGTGGCATTAAAAGTGACCAGATTGGCATTGCTCCAATCGGAGACTGCCTGTAATGTTACGTTCAAACGTGGCCTCTCGCAACAATTGGATCTATGACAACGGTGCTATCGTCTACGTACCCAAAGATACCGGGCTTCACCAGATCGTTAATATGCAGCAGAAATAAGGTTGCAGAGAGAACTGAATCTGATCTCTGTGATTGACTGGATTGATTGCGAAGAGGTCCGACGAAAAACCGTCTATGACTACATGAATAGACCGTTCGCTCAGGAAATTGGAAATCCAAGCGCACAAACCACCAGAGATTTCATATGAAGGAAGCTTGCTTAGAAAGCGGGTGTGTCAGACCCTTTCAAAAGTAAAAAAATCTGAGATCAGCCGATGTACAAAATGCTTTCAGCGGTAACCCGACTATATAGAACTATCATTCTTGATATTACGTTGTGCAAAGAGTTGTTACTCGCGCCGCGCGCGCATCGCCTCCATCTAAGACTCACTGGCCGACTTAACTATTAGCTAGATGGATGAGCGGTAGCAGCTAGCCGCGTGTGAGCCGAGCGGTGCATTGATTTCAGAGTAATACTGACCTATATGTACTGGATATTTAATGAATTTTTTTTGTTAAACATCAATTATTATCAATTAAGATTAAAATTCGAAAAAACCGGATTTTATTCTCTATATTCGGATTTATAATAGGACCCTAAAATCCGGATTTTTCAGTCATTTTCGGATTTCGAAGTATCCGGATTGCAATCCCTAATTGGGTACATTATTTTGTCTTTCTTTATTTTTATAGCTTTTGATTAAGTATAATGTTTTGTCTTTAGCCTCCAGTTCATTTTTATTAATGCTTTATGGCAGTAATTAGAAATACTTATTTAACTAGGTAGGTACCCTGATTGTAAATAAATAAGTTAATTGCTGATTAAAAAAGGAAGTTGGTTATTAATATGTTCATTTCTGGTTATTAAAGAGGTGGTTATTATTTGACGGGCCAGTTGGCGCAGTTGGTTAAGACGTGGAGTCTTAACCTATAGCGCCGCAGGTCGTGGGTTCGATTCCCACACAGGACATGCATTTGTGCATGAACATGTCTGTATGTCCTGAGTCTGGGTGTAATTATGTATATTAAGTATGTACTTATTTACAAACAAAAAGTAGTATATGTATTATATATATGTAGTATATATCTGGTTTCCATAGTACAAGCTCTGCTTAGTTTGGGATCAGATGACCGTGAGTGAGGAATGTCCCAGGATATAAAAAAAAGCATGGGTTGGTTTTACAGTGAAAAAGATTTTATAGGTACTTTGGAATTTCACTTTTTGGAGAAATTTTCTATCAAACCTGTTTTCATTCCATTAGGATCATCACCATCAGCCTATAATGTCCCACTGCTGAGCACAGGCCTCCTTTCACAAGTGAGGGTGAAAGGGAATGGGCAGATACTCCACCACGCGTGCCCACTGCGGATTGGTGGAGGTAGGCTAGTGGTCAAGTCAACCTACTGTTGGAATTTTTCAAGCCGCCTAGGAGGCATCCAACTAGCAATAAACTCAGCAATTACTTTTTTCTCTTTCACATATCAAACTACTTATCTAATCCAAATGCCAAAACAGTTTCTACTGCTTGATATTAACAGTTTGTTTAAGCGACGAAAATACGAAAGAGGTTCTCAAGTATCGCGTATACTTGAGAACCTCCTTCGTATATTTTTTTTATATATTTTTTTTATCTTATGAATAGACAGGTAAAATTGAAAACAATCAAACTATGTACCTTACTCGAACAAAGTATACTAATTAAAAGTGTACGAAGCTTGGAACACTTAATAACAATTTTATTTAAAAGATAATTGGCCATTCAACAAAATATTATTTTATTTAGAAAAATTTGTCCCTATTATGTAGCGTAGCTTTTCCAATATAATAATAATAAAATCTTACTATAAAGCTGATATAATTACAAATAATGAAATCTTAGATGAAGGTGTACACCTACGGTAGTAGAAAATTCTGAATCTATGGTTGTAATACAAATAGGTGCTGGCTGTATAGCAATATACATTTGAAAAAAGAACAGTAACCAAAAAAAAAGTTTTTTTAAAAATGCGTACCTACTTAGTTCCACCCGCTAAAATCTACGCTGCGTAATAAGAATAAAAAGAAAAATATATACCTAAGTTTTTATAAAATAGTATATAGTAATTTAGTAGTAATCGGTTCGTAAAGTTTGGAGAGCTGCGTATAATATGGAATCAGAAAGTGATTCAAGTTTACTTGAAATATGGTAAGTTCTTGTTTCCTAATTATCTGGTGTTCAATTCAATAGTAAGTAAGTGACCTACTCTCAACCGACCTCACTCTTGGCCTAGAAGCTTTGATTAAGGATACATCCAGATAGACTGTTGCAGCTGTGCACGCACGCGTCGATAAAAATAGCCTCTAACTGTTAGAGGCTAAATCAAATAAAAATTAATAAAAATTATGTTCAATATTTAACTTTCTCCCGATTTTAATTGGAATATTTCAACAACTATTATCATTATGAACGTCACTATGACAAGCAGAATGACGCAGAGGGAGCGTAAAACGTAGCTGTTACGCGCAGCAGCCTATAAAAGTTGGCCTGTTTTATATATTCGTGTAGTATGGCAACGTTCTTTCTAGGTTTATTTATTTCTATGCCTAGAAGTGGACTTGCTCAACTGCAGGGATCATAATACTTGGTACACTCTGCGACAGATTTCGACTCATAACCGGGGCGGGTAGCGGGTACCTACTTACCGGGTAAAGACGGCAATGTGGATACGTTTCTTCACATGTTCCTCATGAGCTTGGGGTTCTTCAAGGAGGGTATACCTAAAAAGGTTTTCGCAGGGCCGTATGTTTGTTTGCGACCTTAGTATGGAACCTAAAAAAACCCTTATTGATTACCAACATATGCCATACAAGGGCTGATTTACGGTTGTCTACTAGCCACCAACCAAGAGCTTAAGGGCATTGAGTTGCCGATCGGATAGACCGATGTTCTCAACCAAATAGCAAACCTAGAAGGGCTTTACTAACGCCGATTTTATTCTTTTCAGTGAAGAGGTTGGAAGATGTATCAATGAGATGGGCAGCGAATCCGAAACGCAGCTGTCTTTGAAGATTGCTGCTATTCTAATAAATGGAACTGTTAAGCTGTATAGACAGGAAACGCAGACGCTATTAGAAGGTTTCTTTACCATACTTTTTCTCGCGGGTGGGACGCGCGTTGCGTTCCATAACTACCTATGAAAAAAAGAGAATTCCTATCTACTATCGAAATAATAATTAGTGGTCCTACCCCTATCCTGCTCTGCCCTGCCCTGCCTTGCCCTGCCGTACCCTACCCTACCCTACCCTATCTAACACGACTTTCTTTTATATACCTATATAGATATGTGAAAAAAGTGTCGCATTTTCAGATGTCATCAAACTACAAATTGACATAGTTTGTCGCAATAGACGCTCCTCAGACGATGATGACCATATAGAAGGTAAATGACATTAAAATTTTTAGAAGTTTGCAAATACATTAGAATTGGTTCTTCAATGTGGGTCTGATGAGATCATGAGATTTTTAGTTGGTCGGTTGATCTGTGCGCAAGCGGTGTTCTTGCGGTGTTGCAACCACAGATATAGGTACATCTATATAGATGCCGCGAGTGTATGTACTCCGCGTGTCAAATTCTGTGCAAAAATAGAGCACAATGTTGTTCTTTTGAAACTGTTTCGCGCGGACAGGGAACTCGCATAAGGCTGCATGTCCACAAGAGATGTGTAGCGAGGGATATGCTGACAAATAGGATAGCTTCACGTTAAAAATCTAATAAGTACCAGCCTAACTAAATCAATCTTGTGACATGATGGTAGGTATGTTTTTCGTACGGTTGGAGGGACTTGCGTTATCTATTTAGATTTATGTCTGTGGTTGCCGGTTGCAACTATATAAATCTAACGGTCTTATTCATAGAAAATGCTTATCGAAGGTTTATAGCGTTCACTAGTTAAAACGTCTAATAGGACTATCAAACGTCTTATCAAATTCTTTATTCATAATCGAACTATAGCGCTCCGATAACTAAAATGTTGTTATGAAACAAAATGTTGCCAATCGGTTGAAAAACTTCTGAACGCATCCTGCCAAGACACGCCAAGTTGGGCCAAGTTTGGGCCAAGTGGATGAAACCATAAACAAAGTGGCTGATTTATACATCAATGTGACCTTATGTTTATAAGGTTAGGTATTTAAATGGATACATATTTTTGTAACTTCAAATGTAAACATATCTTTGACCTCGACTGTACCTGCATTGTCGTCACATTAATGTATAATGTTTTCTGAAGGTTCTGGTGAGTTTGACGAGCTTGCTATACATAAGGTTAGGTATTTAAATGGATACATATTTTTGTAACTTCAAATGTAAACATATCTTTGACCTCGACTGTACCTGCATTGTCGTCACATTAATGTATAATGTTTTCTGAAGGTTCTGGTGAGTTTGACGAGCTTGCTATACATAAGGTTAGGTATTTAAATGGATACATATTTTTGTAACTTCAAATGTAAACATATCTTTGACCTCGACTGTACCTGCATTGTCGTCACATTAATGTATAATGTTTTCTGAAGGTTCTGGTGAGTTTGACGAGCTTGCTATACATAAGGTTAGGTATTTAAATGGATACATATTTTTGTAACTTCAAATGTAAACATATCTTTGACCTCGACTGTACCTGCATTGTCGTCACATTAATGTATAAGTTTTTCTGAAGGTTCTGGTGAGTTTGACGAGCTTGCTATACATAAGGTTAGGTATTTAAATGGATACATATTTTTGTAACTCCAAATGTAAATATATCTTTCTCCTCGACTGTACATATTTGAACTAGGTACCTACTTATACATCAGAGCCGGCTGATGTCTCTATATGTGAACTAGTTTACGTTATTACCTTCTATTTATTTCTTGTTGTTGTTGTGTAGGCATGCTTATATTTTTAAATTTTGCTTATAATTTTATAGAACCGGCAAAAAGCACCCGATCAACATCAACACAAACTCCCGCAGAAATGCGTCATGTTGAAAATATGGAGCATCAATGTGCCGGTTATGCAGGTACATAATTTTAACTTCTACTTCTTCTTCTGTATTTAAGAGCTGTGCTCTTGTCGGTATAGCTTCTTCCAGTGTGCTCTATCATTAGCAACATTTTTAACTAGGTATACTTATTCATCAGTCAGAGCCAGGTGATGTCTCTATTTGTGAACTACTTTAGGTTACTTTCTTGTTGTTTTTGTTTAGGTATGCTTATATTTTTAATTGTGCTTATAATTTTATAGAACCATCAAAAAGTACTAAATCCGCATCAACACAAACGCCCAGAGAAAATATGTGTCAATTTGAAAAAATGCTGCATCGGTGTGAAAGTATTATAAATCATAGTGAAAAAATTGCAGGTAACCTACCCACATTTTTTTAAACTAGGTACCTGCTATAATTCTTCACGTCTTAGCATCATAAGCTCGATGGCGTTCGATCGAGCCTGGCTCCCGAGGGATTATGCAAATGGATTGCTAGCTTTCTGTCCAACAGATTCATAAGAGTCGTTGACGGTAGCTGCTCCGATAGCATGGTCATAAATGCCATTGTCATGATATATGCTGTCTATGACAGCATTCATTGCTATGCGGACTACAGTACAGGGGACGCTCATTATACGGGCCGTACCCTCCCTATCCCTCGTTCCGTAGTAGAGGAGAGCCGCGAATGGCTTGTGTATCAAATAAAGAGTACACTAACTAGGGTCTCCGATTGGGGTCAACTAAACCTAGTCCATTTCAACCCCACTAAGACTCAAGCCTGCGCGTTCACCACAATCACCGCTAAGAAAACCCCGCTGCTGTGGCTTCACAATTCCAGAACAAAGTTTTGTTCCAAAGTCACCTGAAGACAATGTTAAGCTGGCATCCAAAAGGCTCGGATTGCTCCATATAGCGAGGCAGTACTTCACATCGGGGCAAATGCTGCAACTATATAAGTCGCAAGTCCGGACTCATATGGATTACTGTTATTATCAATGTGTGGATACCAGCTTGGGCCTTTAGACTCGGTTCAACGAAATGCCATTCGAATTGTCGCCGCTCCCGAGCTCACAAGCGATTTAGAGCCCCTCAGTCTGAGGAGAGAATTTGCCTTCTTATGTATGTTCTACCGCTTGTACAATGGACAGTGTTCTGAAAAATCGTTTGATCTGATGCCCACGGCTACCTTCTAGCATCGCAACTCTTGACATCGATGGGGAGTCCATCTACACACATTGCAACCAAAATGGTTTCGTAATGTGTGGTATTAAATGAGCTTCCTTCCGCGGACGCTCAGACTGTGAAAGTGGTAGCTTGTTTGCTACCTTAGTGGTTTAGAAAAATGATAAAAATCTGCACCAACGTATGTTATACTCTTGATAGAAGAGCCGGCTGGCTCTTCCTATCTAGTGGGTACTACAACGAGAAAGTATTGTACTTACTGCTATAAATTAAAATGACAATACATGCATTTTATTTTTTGAATAGCTGTAGAAAAGAATAGATCTAAATACTTCTATGAGTGCGGCCGCTAGAGCATCCGACCATATGAAATTCTGTCCCGAATCACTCAATGAGTTCGAGGTCGCAAGGACAAAAGCATGGTGTTAGGATAATTTGGTGTATGTACTATGTAAAATACCCAACTAATATGGCTTACCGATGTACCTGCGCAGTAGATACATTTTCAAGCGCGGGAAATGCTATTGGTCGGCAGTGGGTCGGCAGCTGCCGCCATGTGTGCGGAGGGGCGTCACTTGCGAGTGAGACGGAACTAACAGCTGCACTGTATTATGAACCTTATAGTAGTGGTCTAAGGTTGATTGTAAGTTTTACACTTCTTTCGTAAATCTTCGGGCTATACTTTCTTTTCTGTGCGAACGAAGATTCACGACGCGCCTTATCAGTTGACTACTGTACCCGCTTGATTAGGCAACACTTTGAAGATGACGATCTGATGTCTAACAGCTAAAAACATTCTGGTTTCATTTTTTAGTAAAAATCCTATGTTTAATATTGGACGTTCTTTTCCTCCATGTGATATCGTGAAGATGCATCGTAGAGTTTAAAGACCTATACTATAAAAATAATTTTTGTTACAGTATCACTGAACAAATTGATAAATACAAATCGGTTATTACATTCAAGTGAAACAGAGCCCTGGCCAAATTCACAGTCAGCCTAAACCAGAGAAACCAGAAAAACCAGAGGACCCAGAGGACCCAAAGGTAAGGTCATTGAATCCTACACAATTATATAGAGTATAAAAAAATCCCCGACATAACCGTAACGAAAGCATATTAGACACCAATCAAAGTCAGTGATGCCAACTTAGCTACTTTATAGCTAGATCTAGCTATTTTTTGGTGTTAGGCAGCTACAATTTAATGAAACTTGTAGCTAAATTTATTTAGCTACTTTTTCTAGCTACTTTTCAATACTTCCGAAAGTTCGTAATAGGGCACTGGGTCTCGATAGAAAAAGACTAAACGCGACGCTATTGGCCTAGATGTGGGTATAGGTCGGTGGCCGGGAATATGGAGTTTTCTTATGATACCTCTATTGTCAAAATACCTGTCAAAATGTTGATATTTGGATCCAATTTGAACCTTAAGTACACGATTTGACAGGTATTTTGACCATAGAGGTATCATAAGAAATCGCCTCATTTAAAACTAATGCTCGCTGTTTAATATATTGTGAAAATTAATAACCCTTGAAAAATAAACCTATTTAATATACTGGTTTTTAATTCTCTTTAACAATGTTATCTATCTACTTAGAAACATTTAGCTACTTCTAGCAACTTTTTTGGGTATCAAAATCTGGTAATCTAGCTACTTTTTGCAAGATGTCTAGCTACTTAGTAAAGCTAGCAGTTGGCAACACTGATCAAAGTAACTTTTCAAATAAATATTTTTAATTTTTTACAAATTTTAGTGAGCGTGTGGGGATAACCGTGTACATTGCGTGTTTTATATCAGCGGCCTGTTTATAATGAAATGTGTGAAATAATAATAAGGTAACTGTGGACAAAATATCTGTAACACACAAAACATAAAAATAACACATTGTATACATAAAAAAAAATCTGCAGATTTCTGCAGGGTCGGCAACGCGCGCGTTGCCCCTGGTGTTGCAAGCGTCCATAGGCTACCGCTTACCATCAGGCGGGCCGTATGCTTGTTTACCGAATTAGTCGTATAAAAAAAAAACATCATTACACTGTGTACACTTATACAGGGTGAGTTTTAATTCAGCTGCACTGCTTTAAAGAGTGGAAGATCTTTGTAGAAATGGAATAAGAAAAAATTGGTATGTTCAAAAGTTAATCGACTATAGCTCGTGAGCTAGAAGGTATTCATTAGGCATGATAGTTCTTCTTATTATTTCAGATTTACCAGAACTACAATTTTTGCTGTAGGGCCACGTAACTTATGTTTCGTACTTACTAGTTTCGTACACAGTAAAAATAATATAGAACATTTTTAAAGAACCCGAGGTTAAATCATGCCGGGACACTCAAGTTCCTTGTTAAATGCTATTACCACGTTAGGCTACAGTCCTTATTGAGGCAACTGTGATAAGTGACTATTTGGCCAAAGGAGTTAAGCAATAAAATATGTTTCGTTTCTTTCACAGTTTACTGGAGATCGTTAAGCTTGTACTGGCGGCGCAGGAAACAATAAGTCCCGAAATTATTTCTTTTCTGTGTATGAAATTACACATAATACCTATGAATTATCTATTGCATTGATTTAATTCTAATTGAATCTGGTTAACCTTATTCATTCAGGGCTTTGATAATACGTATTATATCTTAACTTATGATACTGGTCTGGTACTGATAGGAGATGGACAGACTGCCGTTCGACCGAGAAGAAAACTTTCCTTTTAGTTTAATTTTAATAATTGGATTGGATTGGCTGTAACCCGAAAATATTACTATCAACTCATCACTGAAAAATCATGATGAATAATGTGTACTTATGGTTATTATTTCCAAAAAAATGTTAATTTATTTAATTAAGAAAAATTAATTGAGAAAAATATTACTATCAACCCATCACTGAAAAATCATGATGAATAATGTGTACTTTTGATTATTATTTCCAAAAATATGTTAATTTATTTAATTAAGAAAAATTAATCAAGAAAAATATTACTATCAACTCATCACTGAAAAATCATGATGAATAATGTGTACTTATGGTTATTATTTCCAAAAAAATTTTAATTTATTTAATTAAGAAAAATTCAAAATAATTAAGTGATTTAGATCAGTAATATTATTTGAATTATAATAGTTTTGTTTTCTATGGAACCTTACTTTTTAAGTTGAATGCCCATTTACACCAACTATTTAAGATCTCTATTCTGAGATTTGTTTTACCAAGCTAGACACAAAAAAAAGGTGAAAATGGGCATCAAGGTTTATTTATCTATGTAATTCTTTGTTCTAAACATCAATGGAAACAAAATATACTTAAAGAAATTACAAAATGTTTCATTATTACCTAAACGAAGCCTAAAATGAGTCAACATATTTCATTTCAACAAGAGTTTATGCAAATTTTTGTGTCAGCGTTGGTGGCAACAATGTAAATATACAATATGACCTACACAGTGACTATTGTTACGTATTTTCATATATTTTTGGGTTTGAAACCCTAAAAACCTCAAAAGAATAAACGGAACCCTTATAGTAAATAAATATCCTGGGTCATTTTACTCACACACCGTCATCTGATCAAACTAAGCAGAGCTTGTACTATGGAAACCAGATAACTGATATAATAAATATACCTACTACTTTTTGTTTGTAAATACATTAATTACACCCAGACTCAGGACATACAGACATGTTCATGCACACAAATGGCTGTCCTGTGTGGGAATCTAACCCACGACCTGCGGCGCGATAGGTGGAATCTTGACCAGAGTCTTAACCAACCGCGCCAGCTGGCCCGTCGAAAAATATGAAATTATTATGTAATAAATCTAAGCTTGTTTTGAAAAGAGTAATTGTTTAGTTTATTGCCGGCTCTTCTCAGCAAATGCAACCTTCCGAACTGGTATTGGAGTTATACATAATTGCCTGCGAAGGTCTATTTGAAATAAATGATTTGAATTTTATTTTGAATTAAATGACTTTTTTTCTCTGTAATGATGTCTATGACATAGACTACTTATAACATACTAGTGATGTACTGATTAATATCCTGTATTTTATTATTTCTACCTAGCTTATGACCCATACTCAAATGTACTAAGTGGGGGTGGGGGGAGTGGGGTCTTATTAATTATATTTTCCTAATTATTATCAAGCCTGATTGTAGCCAAAGTATCAATTAGTTATTAGATTGTAAATTTGTACAGATACTACGGTTTAATCTGAAATATAAACAATGTGTCCTTAAAAGTACTCGTATCCTTAAGCGTAGCCCACGTCTACCTGAACACAAACCCCCTTATTAATAAATAAGGTGTTAATTATAGTAATACCTAGGTTTTAAATATATCCGTCACTTTCTAATGTAATATAAACAAAAAGGACTGGGGTTATCTTAATACCAGGGTGTTACAAGACTGACTTACACCTAAGGGGGAAAGTGTTTTGTGTTCCTCAAAGCCGTACTAACTACGGTCAAAATGAATTTGTATCACATGCTACCTATCTGTACAATAAGAACTATAGCGATATTGATATATACTCATGCGCAAAACATACTTTTATGTCAAAAATAGGTAAAACTATAGGTATGATACTTATACACATACTAACACACACGCGCATCTTAATCGTACACAATGGCACCGATCACACACTCACACATACATACATAATGTTCATATACATACACATTCATACATAACACGCACCAACACATCTTATAAAACCAAACGAACTTAACTTAGTAATCTTCTTTTTTTAATATGTATTTATACTTTATTTAAAATCTTCATGCCATGTTCTGCTCTGTATCATTTTTTTACTAATTTTATCATGTTGTGATATCCTATTATTGGCTTCATAATTTCAAAGCTGTTGGAAAAAAATACTGCTATGTACGTGCGTAATGTATAGCTATATCTGTAGCCGTGCGGCTATACATTTCCAATATAAGCTGACCTCTCATTGACTCATTGTACGGAAATCCTATACAATGCGATCAGCTTATACTTACTGGAAATATAGATGTGTATCCGTGTGTACTTAACACTACTGTGAACTAAGCCATTGATTAAATACGTATTTCAAACGTCACTAATTATTAATGCAATTACTAGATAGTAAATCAGCTCTCATAATAGTTTAACATGTAAAATAGACTCCATAGTTCAGATTTCGATTTCATTTGCATATTCAAAACTACCTATTCCATTGACATTATGAAATTGCTAACTAAATCATCTAGCGAGAACAAAATTACAATCATGTAATGGGGGGGGGGAGTAGAACAATAGCAGCTAGGTACCTACTCCATTTTCAAATGCCTAGGTATATCATAAGGGTCAGTACAATAAATTTGGCAAGTCTCAACCTATGTCTCAAGTTGCGGCTGTAGGATAAATGGTGATTAACAAATTACTTTTAATGTTATCGTTCGCTGTAGGTATACTTAGAAACTGAGCGGCCGGCTCGCCCGCCCTTGCCCTGCGGAATATTTTATGTGGACAGGGAACAACACCCGACATCCAAACATATTGGAGAACAAAGAACATTTTGCTGAAAATAGATACGATCGATTAAACTAGAAGAATTGAAATATGTATACGAGATACGGCAAGCTTTTTAGCTGCTGTTTTTTTATTGTTCTAATTTTCCAGCTCCTGTTAGAGGGTGAGGGAAAAGCAACAGGCGCAGTGAGGGCAGAAGAGCGCGGGATGGCGGGAGGGTATCGTACGTGCAGCAGGCAGGAGGTCCGCCGCGCCGTCCGCCCGCCCTTCGTCATTCCCGTGGCAGCGCGGTCCCGGACCGCCCGGCTTCGCCGGCTAGGGACCCTTACCGCTGGAAACTTTGAGCTACCCAATATGATCGAGTTCTTTTTCATTAACTCATCGGGTTTGAGACGCGGGTAAAAAAGTTACCGAGGCATCCTTTGTCTCCGGCAGCGGGCCTTCGGGCCCGTTGCTGTTCGTAACTGGTGATTTGCGCGGCTATCAACCATGTCGCTCGTCGTTAAATTAAACCGTTTTAAAGTACTCAAATGTAAAAATGAAAAGTTTGCGCGCTTGGAATTTCGGGGTAAGACACTAGTTTTTAAGTAAATTTTAGGCCAAGCTTTATTTTGAGACGATGCGAAATTATTTATGAAGCTATTGCATTTTAAAATTATAAATATTCTTATGTGATACAAAATTATTGTTACGGTTTTGATTTCTGCTGTACATTTTGAAAACAAGTAGGTATTTTATTTTGTATTTTAAATGAAATAGCTTGCGCAATTTTTCTTTTTGTAGTTTTTTGCGTTATCAACTTACCTATTCTTATACCTAAATATAATAAAAACAATAATTTTTAGTATTTTATCTCAAAATTTTGAATTTCTAGCCGATTTTTGACTGGAGTTTTAAACGCGTGCGTAGTCCTATTTATATAATTTTTTCAAACGGAAAATAACAATACTGGAAAATTTATAAAAAGCTACCAAAGGGACTAAAAAAAATCCATCTAGTGACTTATTATTATATGGATAGTGATAGTATTTTCTACTAAGAATAAAGAGGTAAACCGACGAAGCCTCGGGCAGAAGAGATCCGTCCCGAGTTTTCAATTATTATTAGATTAAGAGAAATCGTTATTATTTTGAGTATTACCTATGTATTTTTACTTTCTATGTATTGCTTTCGGATCGCGTGATCCGGGGGGAATTTTTGCTAAGAACCAGAATATATCGTAAATAATCTTTACAAAGATTTACAAGATTTATGACAAAATTTGTCAATGGGACAAAGGGAGCTATGGCTTCTGTTAGACAGTTTTTAACAAGCTAAGTACGTGATTTTTCGTGAAATATTACACGATCTATCTACAGCGACTATGATTTTAAAAAGATTTTCTGCATTTACTAAATAACCGTATGCAATTTATCAATTCATTATACATCCTTATACATAATCTGTCCCACTGCTGAGCACAGGCTCCTTACACAAATTTGGGAGAAAGATAATGGGCAGATACTCCACCACGCATGGCCACTGCGGATCGGTGGAGGTAGGCTAGTGGTTAACCTACTGGTGTAGTTTTCAAGCAGCCTTCGAGGTTTCCAACTAGCTTAACGACTATCACAATTTTATTAAGTGATAACAGGGACCGACGGATTTACGTGCCTTCTGAAGCATGGATTCTTATACACTACAAATATACATTATAGTTGACAAAATATACAAATTATAAAAGACCATTGAATTAATTCAAACAAATAGTGCCAACAATTTAAGCGGGCGGCCTTGCCACTGATGCGATTTCTTTCAAGCAACCTCTTTTACCTACCTACCGTGTCATTTATATGTACCTAATAAAATACTAAATCGTTACACTTAATATGCTAATATAAATAAATAAAAGTCCAACCTTATGAGTGTCTCTGATGGTTAGATAGAGACAACTATATATTGTGTTTTATAATCATAAGGGTCATCTGATGCCCCTGATAATCTAAGATCCGGCTGCGAGATTACTATGTTCAATTTTCATCTTGTTTTGTTTCAACTTTTATATATAGCTAGCTGACCCCCGCGGTTTCACCCGCGTTCCCGGGATAAAAAGTACCATACCATGCCAAATTTCATCATGATCCGTTGACCGTAACAAACAAACAAACAAACTCACTTTCGCATTCATAATAGTTAAGATTATAGTTAGGAAGTTAGGATTATGAATGGGGGAACATATTTATGAAGCTTATCAATATGTTTCTAGTAGGTATTTTAAATTAAAATTGAAGTTTTTGATTAAAAACTAGATGAAAGTAGTAATCTTGCAGCCGGATCTCGTACTATTCATGTCGGAATCATAATAAATTGGGAGTTTAGCCAACAATGGCGGACATTTTAAGTAACTATTTACATTTTGTGGTTTAACCCGTCTGTATAATCTAAATTATGTATTCCTATATAAATTATAATTCTTAATAAGTATACCTAATGGTGCGTCCATGCTACGCGAATCGAGCACGAGCCGAGCCACGAACGAGCCGACAACGAGCACGATGCGAATCCCTTTGTACATGAAAAAACTGACAATCGCGCTCGTTCAAGGCTCGCGAGCCCGTCCATGCTACGCGAATTGTGCTCGCAGTGTGCTCGTTCGTGGCTCGGCTCGTGCTCGATTCGCCAAGCATGGACGCACCATAAAGAAGTACATACACATCATTGTGTTTATTTATATTAGGTAGTTTTGGGATATTGGGAAGGACACATCTCTCATTATTTTGGTTGTGTAGTTTTCCTGATATTAATTTCCTCACCTTTGGATATCTTGTTACGATTATAATAATACTAGCTGCCCGGCGCGACTTCGCTCTACCCTACCCTACCCTACCCTATCTAAACCATCCAGGGCGTCACCCACACGCATACAAAAAAATTCATAAAAAACGGTCCAGCCGTTTAGGAGGAGTTCAGTGACATATACACGTGCAGTGGAATTTTATATATAAAGAAGATGTGCGTGATAAGAAATATATAATTGTTGTGTATACAATATCAAGCCGAATATTGACGTAGCCAAAAACAAAATGTATAATCAATTTGTGAAGAAGAAAAGTATTTTTAGAGACAGAATGTAATGACAAAAAAACTGCAATACACCATTCCCCTTATTCATAATCGCTTTTTAACTAAATCAGTGTAATAGTGTTCTCTGTCTCACTCTTTCGATCACCAAATGTCACGTGTCAGATAAGGACTTCAGAATTTTAGTTAATCAACGTTCGATAACTTCATTATGAATAAGGGGGCATGTTTACATTATTGATATAATTTGAACAAAGTAACAAAATATGTTCCTGATATAGTAGGTAGGTACCTACACGATAATTACATGACACGTAAAAGCTCTATCTATGTAGATAATACTAGATAGTGGGCGATTACCTATTGTGGTTTAAAAAAATGTTATTTTATGGATATCACAATTATTTTGGTTACCTGACACCTGACCATGAAATCTTGATTTATTGATAGGGAATGAAAGAGATTAAGTAAGAGAAAGCCCTAGAGACCCATTGATGATGATAATGCAGACTTAAGTAAGTCATGGTCACTTTAAGGCACTCCGCACACCTATCAGAAATTTCGCTCCGGTGAGTTTGAGCTTAGTTCGCGGCTGGCCGTCAGGATAGTATCTATATGTATAATCACGCTATAACTTGAGAACGGCTTTAGGTACCGATTTTATTCATATTTTTTTAATGCGCTTTTTTATGACTCTGGTGCTAAAATTTTAAAGCATATTTTTGAAGCCTGTGATGATGTGATGAAGTGATCTCTCCAAGGCATTTCATTGCGTAGATCACTACACACTAGTTTTGAAACTCCAACACTATGGAGTTCGTGGAGTGGCACTCGATCTTACATCATCTTAACTATTTTTTTTAATTTTCAATTTCTATCGAATGTCTGTTAGATGGTTCTTAAAAGACAGGCGAAAAAAAAAGAGGACGTGCACTTCCTTGTGAAGAAATCATCTAAAAATCATCATCTTGTCTCACCGTACAGAATGAACGCGTGCATACCACACGGCGTCCACTCGACAAATGCGAATTTCGGATAGATGTGCGGGGTCTAGAACAAAATGTATGAGCAACGTGCATTCAGGCGGTTTTTCTGAAAATTTCTATGGTGCGTCCATGCTACGCGAATCGGGCACGAGCCGAGCCACGAACGAACCTACAACGAGCACGATGCGAATCTCTTTGTACGTGAAAAAACTGACAATCGCGCTCTTTCGAGGCTCGCAAGCCCGTCCACGCTACGCGAATCGTGCTCGCAGTGTGCTCGTTCGTGGCTCGGCTCGTGCTCGGTTCGCCTAGCATGGACGCACCATAAATGCGGCCGGGCTAAAGCGAAAATCGGAATCGTAATGGTGCGTCCATGCTAGGCGAACCGAGCACGAGCCGAGCCACAAACAAACAGAATTCTTGGCTCGTGCTCGCTTTGCGTAGCATGGACGCACCATTAGAATTGTTTTCCGTGGTCTCAAAACATATTGCTCGTTTAATACACAGACAAGGTTTAATATTACCTATAGGATTCACTGAAAAAAAAAAAAAAAACTGTAACACAAAATTTTACTAACAATAACCTAAACAGAGTGACTAGCGAACTAAAAATTACCAGTAACAAAACTAGTTTTGGTTCATTACTAAACTATTTGATTAAATCTAAGAGATATAAGATTAAATGTAACTAAAGTTAGTTTCCCGATAACAAAACTTCAACATACATAACTAGTTTTGTAGAACCTTTTTTTCAGTGTTGTCGCTGTCTGTACCTACTCTTTCTGGTAGGCAACCGTAGGACCTTCTTTAGTATTCATTGACAGCCTATTCCAGATGATTTGCAATATTGATGCGAAGGCTTTCTATCTTTTTACCATTGACTTCTATGCAGTCCATTGTTAACCTATACATTATGTTTATTTTATTTAATTAGGTATCCCTAAGAATTTATTTCTTCTCTTGTTAAATACAGAATTTTAATAAGATATTAACAAACGCCGTTCAAATATACACCTTCAAGTTTTTAAGGGATTTTCTTAGAAATCTCGAAACGAAATGTTAGTCAGGACGCGGGAACACAGTGGGAATATTTAATTTAGTTCTGATGTCATACCCCGAGCGGATTCTCGCCATTTCAAATGTTTGTTGTTTTACTTGAATTATTATAAAAGGTTTTACCCACATTATGATATCGCAGTTTGTTTAAATTACATGGTAAGCAATTCTATTGACTGGATATTTTTTTTTACCACTAACGTGGCAAACAAGCATACGGCCCGCCTGATGGTTAGCAGTTACCGTAGCCTATGGACGCTTGCAACACCAGGGGTATCTTTCAAGCGTTGCCCACCCTGAAGAAATCTCTTCACGCCCTTTTTGAAGAACCACATGCTGTACTCCATTGCGAAAACCACGGCGGGGAGCTCATTCCACAATCTGATTGTGATTATTAGATTTCTGGTTATGCAGTTTTTTTTTCTGTTTACCTCATAATAGTAACAGTCTTTACATTCTACATTTAGTTTATCATTGTCGGCCTTTGATTGGCTCACGTCTTTCCTTAGCTGAGTATCAGCTCACAAGTTTGTTAGCTATTGGTTTTCCAACAAAAATAAAAGATATTAACTTTATTAGGGTTTGTGTGGGCTTCTTGTGGCAGCCAAATATGTGAATTGTGACATTTCTACGTCTCACGAGGCTGCGTCGTAATTTCTTAGGTAACTCCAGTAGTTTTGACCTTCTTAAGTGTCCTACAAGGATTTCATTCTCTTATATTTATATTGTCGTAGAAGCTTTGCTAAGTTTAGAATGAGAGCCTTGTATGAGGAATGTAATATTTAATTATTTTATCACATTTTATTTTAAATCTACGAAAAAAAGATTAAAAGAACCGTACGAAAAAAATATTTACATGGCGTGTAAGTTAACAATATCTATCGGTCTAAGTAAGTAGGTACTTGGCTGCATAAAAACTCAATATGTAGCTTAGTACCTGATATAGGGCTCAGTGGAATATTTAATAGCCATCGAGGCAAAAACATTAACATGTCACTCAATATCTTGGGTCTTCTTTACAACACATAACTTAGCAACGAATATATTTTAATATCACTTGACCTATATTAAAATATATTCGTTGCTAAGTTAGGAGAGAGTATAAGGAATTAGGGTAATTTTTATTTTAGCTTTATTATCTTCTCATCATCATCAGCCTATAATATCCCACTGCTGAGAATAGGCCTCCTTTCACAAATGAGGGCGAAAGGGACTGAGCGATACTCCACCACGCGGGCCCACTGCGGATTGGTGGAAGTAGGCTAGTGGTCAACCTACTGTTGGAATTTTTCAAGCCGCCTAGGAGGCATCCAACTAGCTTAACGACTATCACAATTAAGTTATAACCGGGACCAACGGCTTTACGTGCCTTCCGAAGCACGGAAACGCTCGATTTGAAATACCACTAGGCGGTCACCCATCCAGGTACCGACTACGACAGACGTAGCTTAACTTTGCCGATCGATTAAGAACGGCTAATCATGCTACACCACGAGCGCTTCTTATTATCTTCTCAGTAAAAATATAAAGATGCGATGCTGTCCCCTGCCTTCCCGGTATGAAAACGTAGCCTATAGCAATCGGGGACAATTTAGCTTCCTATTTGTGAAATATACTTTTTAATGTCCAGATGAGTATAGTTTCGGAGATTACCTCCTACATCCAAACTTCGCCTTTGCCTTTTTATAATCAAAGTCAAAGCCATTTATTCAATTTAGGCCCCAGAAGGGCACTTATGAAGGTCACATTTACTGAAGTTACCACCGCTTCGAAACTCGGCCTTCAACTGAGAAGAATCCGCCAAGAAACAGCAAGGTTACATTTTTTAAATATTTTTTGGACAATCTGATTATGTTTTTTTTTGTTTTGAGACAGGTAGAGCATAGCGTTTATTCGTTTCAAAGAGCAGCTCGACTGGGGAAGTTACTCCCCTACCTTACAGAATACCGCAGCCAAATACCTAACTTTATGTTCTGTAAAGTTGTGTTCCTGCGCGTGTTATGTTTATTATTAGTAATATTAGGAATATTATGATACATATTCTCAATTCAAACCCTCCTAATATTAGAATATATTTTATTTCTATTAATCCTATACCTCACTCTGTATTACCACAAAGTAAATAATATAAGTACGTATTACTACTCCTCTTGTTCCCTAAGAAGGCGGAAAGTTACTTTGCAAGCATGTCTACGTAACTGTACGTAGCATAATTTCCCCCAGTTTCCAATGGACAACAAACTGGAATGAACGGTTGAAGTACACGCACAATGTAAACTAAAACTTTGTGGACGAGATCAGTGAGTTCGAGAAGCTACTTCTTGGTTGTGAACAAGGTTGAAGTGTTGAAGGACAACAATACCGAAATGTTATCAAGTATTTGACACCGAAAAGTTGCCTGAGCTCAAATTGAAATTGGTTTAAATGAAAATTCCTAACTGGATACCTTAAAAGGGAACAATATTCCGAATAAGTTTAAGTATACAAATTATTATATTTCCAGAATATTTAATTTAACATTATTAACTAGAATTACGCTAATTAAACAGTAGTAAAAAAAATATAAAAGGTAATGATGTGCCTATGATGTGGACGTATATGCTTAACTTACAAGTTGTCAAGGTTGTCAATGAACTTGAAGATTTTAATTTAGGGAGATTATTTAATTTGATGTTTTTTTTACAAAATTTTACTCACCAGCAACGCAATTTGGTGCTATGTTTGTAGTATAGGGGACAGAATCGTTATTTACTCGTATTATAAAGTATTAGATTATTTAAATTGATTATTTTTAATAAAATTTTACTCACCAGCAACGCAATTTGGTGCTTTGTTTGTAGTATAGGGGACAGAATCGTTATTTACTCGTATTATAAAGTATTAGATTATTTAAAATGATTATTTTTAACAAAATTTTACTCACCAGCAACGCAATTTGGTGCTTTGTTTGTAGTATAGGGGACAGAATCGTTATTTACTCGTATTATAAAGTATTAGATTATTTAAATTGATTATTTTTAATAAAATTTTACTCACCAGCAACGCAATTTGGTGCTTTGTTTGTAGTATAGGGGACAGAATCGTTATTTACTCGTATTATAAAGTATTAGATTATTTAAATTTATTATTTTTAATAAAATTTTACTCACCAGCAACGCAATTTGGTGCTTTGTTTGTAGTATAAGGGACAGAATCGTTATTTCCTCGTATTATAAAGTTAGTCCACAGTTACATTTATAATTGGTTTTGACACGGATACTGGAAAGTTTAGTTGAAGCAAAAACAAAGTAAATAACGTTCAAATTGAGTCACCTTATAGAAACGTGGCCATTATTTTTAGTTGTACATGCTTTGTTATTAAAATATCAATGACTATACGGTGTTCCTTTCAATATCCGATTTTGGGTAAACATTAAAAATAAATCAGGGAAATATAACAATGTCAACAATGTCATGGCCCTGGGGTATACATATATTCTTAGGGTCGGGAAAAGATACTGTAAATATTTGCTAAATATTATCATCTATACATATAAAAGGACTTATCATGACTGATCTATCTACGCAAACCCTAACGCCCGAAACCAAATCCCTCAATTTAACATTCTCACTACTAGTTAATAATGTACTAACACATTATGTAATGTACATAATGTGTTAGTATAGACTCCATTTTAGACATCATCATCATCAGCCTATTATGTCCCACTGCTGAGCACAGGCTTCCTTTCACAAATCAGGGTGAAAAGAAATGGGCAGATACTCCACCACGCGTGCCCACTGCGGATTGGTCAAGCCGCCTAGAAGACCTCCAACTAGCTTAACGACTATCACAATTAACTGATAACCGGGACCAACGGCTTTACGTGCCTTCCGAAGCACGGAATAATTTTAGGCATTACACTAATAAAATTGCGAAATAGAAAAGTACGGGTGAAGTCTTTATTTTTATTAGTACCTGTGTGACCGAGCAGTACTTGAAAACTCGATAAAACGTATTTTCCCATATATGAGACCTAGATTGATTGTTCGCTCCCAAAAACCCAAATTTAGCTATTTTCATCGAAATCGTTAGAGTCGTTTTCGAGATATCAAAACATACTTATGTCGGGATGGACATGACATCATCATATGGGGACCTTCTACAAAACTCAAGCGGCATTTACCTACAGCTAGAATCGCGTCGCTTCGGCAGAGTCTCGGTGGAGCAATTGAGGGAAGCAGGATCATTCCAGGATCGATACTCGGGATAAGAGTATGCGGTAGTCGCGTACCGAGAAACAGTCTCACGTTTTGATAGTGTCCATATAGATTAATATTGTATTCGCCCAGTGACTTTGATATTATTGAAACGACATATTATTGAAACTATCAAAACTTCGTTGTAACTGTATTTGTGTTATATCTCCAGATATCCCTTATTATCAAAGATGTATGATCAAGATTATTCTCGGCCGACATAACTTTACATATATTACTCATTTAATAGTGTAGGATGTAGCCGATTATGATTAGAAAAATACCTAAAGTAAGTTTTATGAATACAAAAAGAAAGCGGTTAAAGCCCCTTTTCAAAAAGTATTCACTGAAATAAATCTGTAGTAGATATAAAACTGTAATATAAATAATCTATACATATAAAATGCTTTGTCCTGAATGACTGAGAATCAACGCACAGCTCAAACCGCTGATCGTAGAGACCTGAAACCTGGAGGGTGTGTTCTTTGTGTGAAGTAGGCATACGATAAGAAAGGATTTTCCAAAATTAATAAATTAACTAAGGGAGTGAAAAACGGGGGCAAAGTTTGTATTGGACAACATGATTCCTTGGTCCGATCTACTTGAAATTTTGCATAAACATTCTTTAACAGAATTGATGGAAGACGAGTTTCGTATTTTATTGAAACTCATCGCCTAACGGGTTTAAAAAGGACGTAGTATTTATCTACTCTGAGAAAAAGGGGTAGAAAGTTATTTTAGGGGTGATTTGCATCGCAGTTGATATCAATACTGCTTAGTGCTTTTGATTTAAATATTATTTTATATTTGACATTCCAATTTTTTAAATACTACTTTCTAAATACTCTTTGTATTGCATTTGCACCAAGCTTTTATATGAGGTAAACTTTTTTTAAATAAAATCGGATTGAGATTTCAAACATTTTTGTCTGTCTGTTCCGGTTCATAGCTGATGTTATTAGGAGTAACTTTGCTACTTTTATTTTTGAATAATAATTAGAAATCCGGGCAAAAATTCAAACCGTGGTGAAGTCGCGGGGGTCTGCTAGTATATAATATAATGGATTATACCCACATACCTACTAAATAATTTTGCACACCGTACCCCGGTAAAACCTCACTGTAACTCTGATGATCATCTGCGTATTCTGACACATGTTTTGGCAAATTTTATTCTATTCTATTCTATAATATATGAACTGTGATTAAACAACTTGAATTTAATTAATGAATAAATCAAAAGCGTGTTAATAAATAATAAAACATAATATCGCCTGACTCTATCTCGCACACAGTGTCATCTTAAATTGATTATGTACACACAACGGTAATAATATTGTATGCAGGATCTTAATCTGTGGTTGACAAACTTGTCGGTTTAATTGATACACGCCTTTCAGTCAAATAATGATACTATAAATATATGCTTACTTACTTTTGAGCTAAACTGTGCTTGTTACCTTCATTAGGTAAGGTACATAATGAGTACAACAGCTACGTAATTAACATTCTTTTTTTTTATTTGAGAACTATTTCAAAAACAGATATATATAATTAACATGGTCTATTCTTATCTGATGAATTATTCTTATTCTTACTCAATTATGAACGAAGTAAATAATACTAAATATCCTGTGACATTCTGACGGCTATCTGATCCCAAACTAAGCAGAGTTTGCAATATGGAAACCTGAGTACTGATATACTACATTATACTACGTTTTGTTTGTAAATATATAGGTAATTAATACATATTACACCCAGTCTCGAAACATACAAACATTATTTATGCACACATGCATGTCCTGAGTGGGAATCAACCCACGACCTGCGGCTTGATAGGTGGAATCTTAACCACCTAGGCCAACTGGTCTGGCCCGGATCTATGGAGGGGCAAACCGGGGCACCTGTCAACTGAAAATAGAAAAATAAAAGATCTAGTTTCACAAAGCGCCTAGCATCCAGCGCACGTTGTTCAATCGATTATTTATTAGTTTGATTATATATGTTTTTTTCTTACATCCATCGCCACTATATTCTGTCCCGGTTCGAAAAATTCGTAGATAGTCTGGGTCAGTCTAGTAGGTAGTCATTCTATACCGTGATTGTTAGCGTTTCCCCGTAATATGAACCCTTATAACTACGTAACATTAGAATACTAGCAGGATATTCCTAGATGCTATCTATAAATAACGTAAGTCAGGTGTTTGTTAAGCTAAACCTACACTAAAAAAAATATTTAACAGTAACACAAAATTTTACTACCAATAATCTAAACAGAGTGACTTGCGAACTAAAAATTACCAGTAACAAAACTAGTTTTGGTTCATTACAACATTATTTGATTAAATCTAAGAGATATAAGTTTAAATATAACTAAAGTTAGTTTCCCGATAACAAAACTTCAACATACATAACTAGTTTTGTAGAACCCTTTTTTCAGTGTATCCTAGTTCAAATAGTACAGCATAGCGATCCTAAATTTTTTGAAGTGTCTGTCGAGTACGCTACAGATTTCACAGATTTGAAAAGAGTGGGTTAATATTTTCAGAATAAATACTCAACATGTACAGGTTACCTGTGTGATATTTATTGGAGCGTGTACTGAAAAAAGATTTAATCTCCGCATTCAGCATACTCGCACGCATCACAGCTGGAGTACCAAAAGCGGTAACAGCTGAATTCATAAGGTACTATACGTGTAAACGATATGAAACGATCCAAATAATACTAACAGAACATTGAGTTTCATCAATAACAGCTTATACGTCCCGCTGCAGGAGCGCCTCGTCTTATAGGTATTATGAGGGCTATAGGCCACCACGCGTGCTTAGTTTAGATTTGCAAAGACGAAGAAGACTTGTCATGAATTTTAACTTACGAGTCACTCATTTAAACGATGCTTAAGCAATAATTCTCTTATCTTTATTTTTCTCATTCTGAAAGTGAAATATATTACAAATGTACTTGGAAATGTAACCTGCTTACTCACGCATAAAATACTTACACAGAAATGTGAAACTTCTATTAGAGGCTAGAGCCGTAGTAATAAATGAATGCTATGCAAAGCTCGTAGCTCGTAGCTCGTAGCCCGTAGTACCTCGTAACCGTAGAACCTGCGTAGTCAACCGAGTTTATAACCGCTCAAATGTGCGTGAGAAAACAGGGAAGGTTTTCACGTTTGTGGTGCTAAAATTATTGATTTAATTATTTTTATATTGTTACGTCTCGTGCCAGTAGAAAAGCTTATTTACGGTATAAGGGTAACCGTTAAGGACCTACGTGCTCATTCTGACAGAAAATGTAATACGAGTAATTACGTACGAGATACAAAAAACAATACAGGTTTTTTGGTATAACCCACTATGTTTCTAAGACAAATTAGTAATATCGAAATTGATGTGTGTTCATTCGTCTTCTCTGCCTTTGCCCATCGATTATCCGACAGAGTTGAAACTTTGTACAGTTATTGATGGTTGAAAGTTTCTGTTCAATTATTTTTTTGTAGCTTCAGTAAGTTTGTTATAAAATCAGTTACAAAAATTCAGTTTCTCACGATTTAGACATCAATGTCACTTCAGTCAATGGTGCGTCCATGCTTGGCGAACCGAGCACGAGCCGAGCCACGAACGAACACACTGCGAGCACGATTCGCGTAGCGTGGACGGGCTTGCGAGCCTGGAACGAGCATTCGGAGCGTGCTCGACTGCGCTCCGCCCAATTGTCAGTTTTTTCACGAATACAGGGTTTCGCATTGCGCTCGTTGTAGGCTCGTTGAAGGCTCGTTAACGCTTGAAATCGCGAGCAACGAACGAATCCTGTTCGTTCGAGGCTCGGCTCGTTCTCGTATTGCAAAAAATTTCAAAGTTTTTCTTGTAGTTTTGTTTTATTAATATTGTAATCAATTCACTGCTTATTTACGGTATATATAAAATAAATAACCTTTAATAGTATTGAATTGAGGTAAAATTTTTGTTTATAATCAAACGAGATTACGAGATTTAAAAATAAAAATATTTTTCATATGCTTTAATTTCTAACAATAAAATATACCTACGTAAAATTAAGTTCACCACCTTATCTATTTGCGCAATTTTCTCTATCAATCTTTTGATCCGGTTTTGACGGTAACAAAAAGTGAGTTTGTTTGTTTGTTACGCCTTCACGCCTCTACTCAACTCAACGCCACTACTCAACGGATCATCATGAAATTTGGCATGCAGATAGCCTATGGTATGGAGAAGGACATAGGGAAGGACATACTTTTTATCCCGGGACCGCGGGTGAAACCGCGGGGGACAGCTAGGAAAAAAAAAAACCTATGACGTTAACAAGAAAAGCAGGAAAATCAATTAGCCGTGTAATTAACAAAGAAACAGCATGTGTTACGTTAATAAACAAACCAACATTTGCCATAGAATTGTATAGATAGACAGCAGTAGCCGGTATTATAGTGGCTCGTAAATTATTTAAGCTTAATTTAAGTTATGTGCTCACAGCTCACGGCTCTTGCATTAGGATAGTTTAAGTTTATGATTACAGTCGCCTTACCATGGTTGAAGTAGATAAGTTAGTGGCATGAAAATAACTTTAAAACAAAAAACAAAACAATAGTAGAGATCCATTTAAGCTTTATGTACCGCATCAAAGACTTCAATTATTAGTAAGAATGCTTATTGTGAGCGCGATTGTCAGTTTTTTCACGAACAAAGGGATTCGCATCGTGCTTGTTGTAGGCTCGTTCGTGGCTCGGCTCGTGCTCGATTCGCGTAGCATGGACGCACCATTATATCAGTAGCTATTTGTATATGTACATGTGTGTACCCAATTAACCTCCTCATAACATCTCTGACCTCTATGCATTGTAAATTAGGCTGCTCGTCACCGAACACAGTAGCGAGAGCTTTTGTTAATACATACATTTGCAAGTATAGCCCAGCTAATGCTTAATCTGCAGCCAGCTGAAGCGGGTAGTTTTGAATGAAAAATGTAACCTCATTTGTATGCAAGCTGGCTGCAAACTGTTATTAGTACGGCATCCTTTGACACTCTATTTTTTCTCGGGTAATTTATGATGGAATTTTCCGAGGTTGTTGTTATTTTATTCGCTTCTTTATGCTTGTTATTTTAAGGCTTATTCTTAATTAAGATGATAAATTAATGAAGGTGATTGCGAAATAATGATTAGCTTATGTACTGTCCAATAGAAATACTATAGGATTTAGTAAGGTTCCGCGGTTTGACTCAATTTCTAATAGATGTGTTTTTTAACCGAAGAATAAACTGAGGAGGTTTACAAGTCGACGTGTATATATATATATATTTTTTTATGTATGATCACGCTTAACTTCTTACAGAGTAGTCCGATTTTGATAATTCTTTTTTTTTATTGAGAGAGTTGGTATTACACACAGACGTATGTATTACATTGCTTTTACAAACTAGATTTATCGATATTCTAACTTTCAGCTAAATACGTTTGGTGTCCTGGCCCCCTAGACAAGATGGTTGTCGACAATCGTCATCGTTAGTAAACGATAAACCTTTCTATGGGATTTAAAAACATCCACGCAAACTTTTTTATTTATATTTTTAGTGACAACAGAAGAAGCTCACATGTTCTTGTCTACAAGAGATCCATCTTTGTGAAACAGTAAATAATTATAACTCCTACGAGACGTAATTTATTATACTCCTTTCCGGACTTATAATAATTAAGGGATAATGAGCAATTATATTATCATGTACTAGGTAGGTACGTATGGTACGGCAAAGTAGGTAGTCGTGTTGCTTATATGCTACTCAGAGTAACACAAGAGAATTTTTATTTTATGTTACTTTTTTTATTAATATTTATAAAGTAAACGATGTGTACCGGTGAGTTAATAAATTAAATTAATAATATTATGTGCTGCTTTCTCAACATACATTTTACAACAACTTTACTACTAATGGTCATCACTATATCAGCTCCGACTCAGTAAAATCTTGACATCCAAGTGACGCCTTTAAATCACGTTAAAGTAAATTTTAAAATGACAAGATAAAATAGTTGATGCTTACCGCGAGCCGTTAACTATTATATCTGGTCATTATACAAGCAACACTGAATAGTGAGTGATGACCTTTACACTAGGAGTACCATAGTACTATTAATTATTCTGTGCCTTTACACTAGATTTGCATCTCACGGTTTTAACTGCATCTCCCTTTTTACCCCTTTGGGTTTCAAAATAATTTCTTTGATTAAGAATACATCCAGATAGAGTGTCGCAGGTCGCAGCTGTGCACGCGTCGATAAAAATAGCACCTAACTGTTAGGGGCTAAATCAAATAAAAATAAATAAAATTGCTAAATAATGTTCAATATTTAAATTTCTCCCGATTTTAATTGGAATATTTCAACAACTACTATCATTATGAACGTCACTATGATAAGCAGAATGACGCAGAGGGAGTGTAAAACGTAGCTGTTACGCGCAGCAGCCTATAAAAGTTGGCCTGTTTTATATATTCGTGTAGTATGGCGACGTTCTTTCTAGGTATATTTATTTCTATGGTGCACGCTTACACGTTATAGAAAAACATCAATATTTAAATAGGGTTTAGACTGTGATAGGCAAATCAGACAATCATTACAAGTCTTTCTATATTTACACTAGCTGTCCTGGGTGGTTTCACCCGCATTCCCGACGAAAGTATGTTTTCCCGCGATAAAAAGTATCCTATGTGTTAATCCAAAGTGTGCCAAATTTCATCCAAATCCGTTCAGTAGATTTTGCATGAAAGAGTAACAAACATCCATACATACAAACTTTCGCGTTTATAATATTAGTAAGGATACATATATACATTTATATTAGTACTTAATTTTATACTTTTTTCTTATTCTTTTCATTAACTACTTATAAGAGTATGTCTGAAACATTTCTTTTTGTAAATATCTTTTGATTTTGCATGCTTTCTGAGAATTAGTTTTGTCAAATTTTCCCGTCAAAATTCACAGTAAAATAATGATACAATATAACTAAATTAAGAAAATTAACGAATTAAAAGTTATAACTTGAAAATATGCCATAAACGTAAAACAGAATGTAAAGTTGGGACTAATGAACTTTGAAGGTGTAAATTTATTCATTTAAAATGTCACTCGTCTAGTGAAGGCGTGATTGTTACTTCGTAGTAGGTATATACCTACGTAGGTACCTAAGATTTGATCTCAGTGCAAGTACATTAATTTTAACTTCAAAGAGTGTTGCTTTACATTATTATTTTAGTTTTTATGTACTATTTTGCTCTTCAGTTGTTTTTAGTATACTTTATAGTAAGGGGCACGAGTGGTAATAAAGCACAGATGTCAATCTGCACAGTAGTTAATTTTTCGGTCTGTTTGGCGGTATGAAGAAGGGGGAGCGGCGAGCTGCACACGATTGGTTTGTCAGTCAATGCTCGTCGTCTATTGGATTCTTGCGTGTCATTTGGCTACTGTGATTTGGCCAAAAGTGTACATGCGCGAGCTTGCCCCCACTACTGCCTATCTGTGCTCACCATTCGTGCCTCATATTGTACCACCGTTTACTATAACTATAGTACAATCACCTCTGTAGTCTGCTGATAAGTATTATGTACTCTGACGGGCCATTTCGTCGTCGTGTTCAATTCCAATCCAGGACATGCATTTATACACATAAAGTTCATACACATGAACATGTCTACATGTTACTATTATGTATATAGTAGATCAGTTAAATCTGTTTTCCATAGTACAAGCTCTGCGACTCTGCGTACGTAATTGGGATCAGACAGCCGTGTGTGTGCTTATAATATCACGCATATAAATCAATATATAATTTAGAGGTATTTTTTTATTATTTCAACATAACGCATAAAAACCTTTTTAAATGATTTTTTGAATTACAAATTACATGCAATTTATAAGTTATTTTTTTTTTTCATTTTTTCCAGACTTCTCTTTAATTTGCTGCTGTTTTACTTATGCCTCATCTTGCATTCACTAATCGAATTTAGGATAGAACTATAATATACAAACAGAAAGACCCCTCTACATAATTACAAAGTAGTTGTGGGATTCAAAGCACGCACAGCCAATTGGACGTAAAGCCTGACTACTGAATTATTAATTTTATCCAAAGTGCTAAAGGGGCCAAGCCGAGCATCACTACACCCAAAATATACCTATAGAATCTAGTAGAAAAAAAAATGTGGTTAAAAAATATGTGTCTTTATTTTTTATTAGGTACAGGCCTCTAACAATTATCCTATTTGCCATAAGTTTCACCCCGAGCTTGTCATTAAAACAGGTAGGTACAGTAGTACGCAACTAATATAGCTTACCGATGTACCTGCGCAGAGGGTTGCCAGGTCGCCAAACCTAATAGCCGGACAGACCAGCCAATTTGGCCGGACATTTGGGTAGAAAGGCCGGACACCCTACATTATTGAGGATTTTTTCTCAGTATTATACGAAAAAAAGTTGTATATAAAATCAAGCTTTTTTGATTATTATCATAAATCTTGTTAAATTCAAGTGAAATAAGAAATAAAATCGAATGCCAAATCAGTCTTAGGTAGGTACTTCAGTCATCTGTCAAAATTAAATTCTAGATACTTTAAACATTTATCCTGCGCTCGGCCACGCTCGGCGCTCGCTCGTGAAATGTAAAAAGTCACTCTACGGTAAAAAGTCTAACAAAAGCCGGACAAGCCGGACACCGTTTATTTTGGCCGAACACGCAATCAAAAAGCCTACCTATGTCCGGCTTTATCCGGACGCCTAGCAACGCATACCTTGAGAATGAGTAAAATGCTGTGAGAGAAACGCGCGACAAATTATGCAGTGTACATTAAATTTATATCTTTTACTATGAGTAGGTTTATGTCTATTCATAACCTTAGTAGTGCGTACGTGCTGATGACGCAAAACCCTGTCCAGAAAGTTAACGTACGTTTATGTTTACGTGCGTATGTTTAATTCGCACGATGCATGTCGACGAGCGCGACAGCGAGCTTCGCGCGAGAGAAACGCGTCGTATTCGTCTTATCTGGACCGGTGGTAAACATATAAAGCCTCTCTCGAGTAAGCTGAGCAAATTTTCCGTGATCCAGGTAGAACAAATTTTAGTTTATTGCGACTAGTCCCTTTATAAAATATGGGCCAATAGAGCCATGTTTAAGCATGCCTAGGCCCACAGAGCATTGAAAAATAATTCGTCCCTTTTCTACATACTGGATGACATATATGTATTGTCTTATAATTTAGTACTATTGATACATAGTGCTGTGGTATAGAGTCGATATTCAACTGGGGCCGGTCGCACTCGGTTATGCAGATGCACTATGTGCAATTCACTGAGCACGAATATTGTCATTGCTTTAGCCTGTACAGAGCGCGGGACTCTGTGCCTAGGCCTGAGCCATGATTGATTGACGTGACGTTAACTGACCGTTCATGTGACATACAGTTCGTATGCTCTATGGTTAAAATGAAACGTCACTCGTAGGTACCATTAGAGCTAATTACAATGGACCAAGTCCCTTTGTAATACTATTGTTTTAGTCTTTAGATTAATAAGACTAACAGTTAGTGTAGTGCAAGTCACCTTGTTAAACATATGTATTTTCCTAATGGTGCGTCCATGCTACGCGAAGCGAGCACGAGCCGAGCCTCGAACGAACAGGATTCGTTCTTGCTCGCGATTTAAAGCGTGGACGTATGTAACGAGCCTACAACGAGCGCGATGCGAATCCCTGTGTTCGTGAAAAAACTGACAATGGGGCGGAGCGCAGTCGAGCACGCTACGAATGCTCGTTCGAGGCTCGCAAGCCCGTCCACGCTACGCGAATCGTGCTCGCAGTGTGCTCGTTCGTGGCTCGGCTCGTGCTCGGTTCGCCAAGCATGGACGCACCATAATTCTCCTTTGTAAGATAGAGTTTAAACGCAAAATTCGATGTTTAGATGTACGTAAACATAATCGGTGTAGTTTTTCCTTTGTCTAATATAGATATACTTGTGAGGGGTTTGTTAACAATGAAACCTTACTTTAAGTATGAAATATAGTAAATAATATCATACTAGTATGTGCTATTACCACGCACAGCATCCAGCCCCCCTATACAAGATGGTTGTCGACAATCGTCATCGTTAGTAAACAATTAACCTTTGTATGGGATTGACATTTCAAATCGAAATATCACGTGATTTTTAACAATCTCTTATGTCAATCCCATACAAAGATTGATCGTTTACTAACTAACGATGACGATTGTCGATTACCATCTTGTCTACTGGCCCTGATACAGCAACTGTAATTCCCACATTTTGTTTCATTATTTGCTGAAGAAACACTCGTACCTTTTGTATACAACGTTTGTAAAGATGAACGTACCTATATCAAATCAATATTACGCACGTACAAGAGCTTTTTTTCATATTTCAATAGATTTGTATGCATACAAGCGTAACAGCCCTGACACCGGCTCGAAATCAGGTAAACCATATTATTACGAAATTAAATTCGTGCGAAAGGGAGGTGCGTTTCCCCCCACAAGACCCCACCCACCTTCGCTTTGGGCATTCTACGAACACCGTAATTAAAGCACATGTACGCTGGTAACAATATAATAGAATAATTACACAGAGTGAAATTGAAATTACCTACTGATTTGGTAAAATTCAGAGGTCTCTAAGTTGACCCACTTAATTTTCATTTGGGAACGTAGCAATTACATTGGGTACGTAAATTATACTGTAATCAGTAACTTATCGGTTTATACCTAACATGTGTTGTGCTACGAAATAATGAATTGTATTGTATAAGAATTAAGAAATACTTTACTAATAAAATATATAATTGAAACTACACAGTAATTAAGAAACTATGCGCCATATATCTAGACAGAACTATTATAGTTTACAGCAGATAATTAATGCCCTGCTTGCTTGTAACAAATCTTTTTTTGGAGAGACGGTGTACCTAATATTTGCTTATTTATATATCGAACATTTGAATGCTGTGCAAATAATAGTACATTATGATACATGTGTGCAAAGTTAGTTATTACACTCGAGGCGGTATTAAGCACGTGAGCCGGAGGCGAACGCGATATATGAGCCGAGAGTGTAATAATCAATGCACACGCGTCTCATACGACGTTTTTCAACACACTTGTATTTTTTTAAGTAGATTTTTTGACTATAATCAACCACACAATGAGAACGTTAACAAATATGTTAACAAGTTTTTTTTTTTTACAGCGGCGTGCTCTGAAACTATTTTACCCGTTTAAGTTAAGAATGCTTGGTCTACACACATACCACTTGCATTGAGGTACAAACTTATCATAATCGGGATTATACCTATCATAAAACTGTGCGGTAATGTAAAGTAAAAAGCACTAGTGCGTAATAAGCTGCATTAAGATACTAAAAACGGTGCAATAAATGTCCATTTACGAGCGAGTGTGTTGAAAAATGCTATTACGTAAACTGTGTTATATTTTAATGAAGTACAATCTTGAAGGGATTGCCTCTCAAGTGCAGATGAACACACAACAGTAGGTAGTACCTTATTTTACTGCAGTGTTTTCGTTTCCTCGCAATGTTTTCCTATAATTATAAATGTAGCTTGCATAGAGATAGAATATTAATGGGGCGACACTAGTGATTAGAGTTTATGTCGTGAACACGGCTATGTGCAACGCTGTCTTGAAACGAACTATGCGTAATACAAAGTTTGACCGACTAAATACATATAATGAATGCCATTTTCTCGTTTTTTAACCGACTTCAAAAAAAGGAGGTTCTCAATTCGAATGTTAATATTTTTTTTTATGTATGTTCGGGCATAACTCCGTCATATATGGACGGATTTTCAAAATTCTTTTTTTGTTTGAAAGGGGTTTATTCTGAAATGGTCCCATATTTTCATATAGATCTGGTGATGAGTTTCAGAGACAGACAACGGAACTCTTAAAAAATGACAGCAAATCAACCGCGATTGCTGCTATCGCTTAAATATGCATTGTTTACGTAGACATAGATATGAAACTAAAAATTCAAAAATGAAATTCAAAAAAATAAACCGCCTTCAAAGTACACTAAAAAGTAAGAACTAAATCTTATCTGACACTGTTTTGAAGTGAGCGAAATCGCATGACGTGTTCTGTAGAAAATATTTCGCTGACTTCAAAACAGTGTCAGATAAGAGATACTTTGAAGGCGGTTTATTTTTTGTTAAAAAGTTAATTATCGATACTTTTATCGAGAACAAATTACTAATAACTGAGGCGCTGCGCAAACGTGTGTCTTGTGTCACATCGGACACAGACGCCGTTTAGGAGGAGTTCAATGACATACACACGTACAGTAGAATTTTATATATATATATACCATATTAAAACTATTATCTTTTGTTTCAGGATCGTCCATGTTCTCAACTGTATTCGTTGATTATGACGAAATTATATACGTCAATCAGGTTAGTATACATCAGTCTTACTAATAAAAATATGGAACACGGTTGTTTAACAGCTGTATAGTTATGCAGTGTGTAAGCCTTACACAGTTGCTATACACTCCCTTTACTAATAATCAGTGTGTAAGCGTTGTATAGTTATCTATTTGTTAAAACAAAAACCACTGGCAACTTTTTAGGAACGTTTTGAAACTAAAACTATCTAACTTCAAAATACGGGAGAAAATATGGGGAAAAATGTGTAAACACCAAAAGATACTGAAAAATAATTATATAAAATATTAATCAATCATAAAAATCAGGTTTTTTTTTCTTAAGACTATTTTTTTTTTAATAATTAAACAATAAAATTACTTTTAAAAAGCAAAATATTGAAGTTGGACTTTTAGACTGACACCCTTCAAATAGCTAATGGTGGTTTTGAACGAAACTGTCTTGTGCTTATGGCTACAGTAGCCATTTAACCAAAGAAGAAGTAGAAAGAAGAACGTCATTGTCAAATTATTAATGTTACGTCAACAAACGAAGCAAATGGCTGTGCCAATGACTTCATAACTAAGGATACACCTACCGGAACATTTTGCATAAAGTTATCAAAATCAAATAAATTGTAAATTTTTGTTTTATTTTATCCATAACTCCAGTATAAAACACAAGCCTTTCACTACGCAACTAGGCATTTTTATGGCAATTATAAGCAAACAATGAACGAATGAACTGTTCCGTGGAGTCGCGTTGGCCCTAAAATGAATTTTAGGGCCAGCGCGTTGGTGTCATTTTGTTGCGCGGTTGGCCTGGTCCTTAGTAAATGGACACAACACTTGATTGTCAGACACAGCTGATCTATTGAAATCCGCCATAATGTTCTTATACAAACACTAAACAAGGGTCCTGGCCCGTGTAAGCCCTGTGTAAATTTCCTAGGTAACTAAAACACGTGTATACAGGCTTTGTGTCAAAAATGTTTTTATTAGTAGCAATTATCCTATAACAGATGTGTACACCGCGTGTAACTTTTTATTAGTAAGGCTGAATTATTTATATCGTGTGTTAATATGTTGAATGAAATGCGATGATAGCTCAGTGGTTTTGACGTCGGATACCGAGACGAAGGTTCCGGGTTCGAATCCTACAATGAGCTTGAGCTTTCGGTGCAGGAAAACGTCGTGAGAAAACCATAGCATGGTAGGGTACTTTGTAGTACCCATCTGGCTGGCTACCACCCTCAAGTTGAAAATCTGTCGCCAAGCACCTAACTGTGTGTTCCGACAGCTGTATTTGAGAGCCAGTTTCTTCTAAGCTTTGTGTGCTTACCACCTACGGCCACATTATTACTTACCGTGGTGAGATTGTGGTCAAACACAGGCCTATATACAGTAAAAAAGAATACTTTAAATCAACGCCTTTAATTCATAGTGGCTTCTTAATATTTCGGTCCGTTTAACCCGCATTATCGAGGGACTAACTTACAGAACAAATACTAACTTTCGCCGATTTATCGTACAAAGGTACAAACTTACACCCCTATTTTATCACCTAATGGTAAAATCGTCGAAATGTCATGGTTCTATGACTATTTGTTTGTTTGTTTGTACGAGGTTTAGGATTTGTTTAATAATTCGTGCAGTTTTCATACATTACATAGTTGGCAATATATGTATTTTATGCTATTTTTTTTCCATTCAATAATGTCACGTTTAAATAGTTTTTTTTTTTTTTTTTTTTAATTTATTTTATTTCCAAAAAAACCTTACATTTTTTCTTAATTTTAAGTCGCCAAACTACTATTGCAGTTTGTAGGCGTGCACTCTTTCACAGTTTTGTTGGTTTTTACGTACATAAATATACCTTTATTTACATTATTATTTAACAATCACATGCACTATACATATATTCTAAGTACTAGTACAGTAACTTATGAAAGAAACATTAGGTATATCATTTCTTTCCTAAGCAACTAGTCTGCTTCTCTAATAAATTTTCTTTTATTTTTCTTTTTAAAGTTATTTTACATTTAATTTTATTTTCATTCAGTAGTATATTAGGATACATATTACATAATTTTGGGATTACATATTTGCGAGTTCTTTTACCATAATAGTTATGAATCAATAATAATAATTGAGGGAATAATAGTAAGTATATTTATATAATTTTGTCAACATCGTCCCTCGCGGTTTCACCCGCGTTACCGGGACTAATAAAGTAGCCTATGTCTCTCTACATATTATATGCTATCAGTGATTGCTATAGGCAATCGAGAGGCATTATTTCATAATAACGTACAAACAGAAACATACATTTTTAATTTTTATATAATGAATTTTGTATTTTATCGCACCGCCATAAAATACAATTGCAAACAAGTACATACTACGTTTCTTAATGCTCCCAACCTTGTATTTTAAAGTAAATATACCTGTGATTAATACGTGGTTGTACTTTTCTAAAGCCGCGAGCACACACAGATTGTAAACTACAATACGTTCAGCGAGCGTTTCAGCAAGTATGTACTCGGGTCTACGAATAACTGGGATTAACAGGCTTGGGAAGTTCTCTACGTAAAGAGGGTAGTACGGAACGAGGAATAAATGTGATGTCGAAACTTTCTCAAACCAGCGAGATAGTTTCTTTGGCAAAGATATGAAAGACAATACAGGCTAAGAATTTTATCTACAAAAGGAATTCACTACCATACATTTGAATATCTACTCTCTTATTGAAACTTATAAAATGCCACACAGTCTAGCGTAATTTCTCCTATCTTTAAATTTTATTGGTGGATAATCTGACGTTTAAAAAAAGATTTATTATTGGTACGTAAAGAGAAATCTTTGGATCCGTTTTGTCGCCTATTGCCCGTACGGAGCAGTGTGAGATGAGAGTGTGTGTTTGTATGGGGAAGGATTGCAGAAAGCTGAGAACTATTTATTAATTCAAACTTAAAAATACAATCGAATTTCGACCCCTACGGGACCGCTAATAATAATTATCTCCACGATTATGTCGTTACGCCCAAACACGAATATAACTCACATGTATTCAAAATATGTGGCAGTAATTTATATGCTGAACCACCTGTACTGAAGATAAAGCTCGCTGTACCATGGAAGATCCGAACACGTTCATCTATTTGCCAGCCACATTTTACATCGAGCCATAACAAATAGGATTTATCGAAGCTGTGGGTGAACGAATACTCCATGAATATTTATCTAAATTCTCATTTTCATTCAAAGTTTTGTAGATAACACAATAGACGGTGTTGTTAGCTCGATATTGGCTGAATTTTAAGTAATTTTGTAACATTCTGGTTATACGAGAGTACTAACGTAGGTAGATAGCGGCAGATGTAGACCAAAGGAATTTAGATGAGTTTTGAGAATTGATATGTGTAAAAACGCGTACGGTTGTTTTTGCAATCACTTTGAATACCTAATATATTTTATTAGGTTTAATAAATGTTCGCCAGAGAACGTATAAAATAGGGACCCGTTTGAATATAACTTTGTATGAAAATTATTTTTGAAATTTCATTTCGTAAAATGATCAATTTCATTCCATATTTTTTTTTATAATCTGTATTCATTTTTGTAATTTTTTCACGTGATTATAAACCCTACTTTTATAAAAGATATTTAGTAATGTATTATTTTTTACTTTTAGTCGATTGGCTACAAAAAGTCCTTTTTGTATTTCTCTAATCTTATTGTCCGATGATCGGCCTATCTATTTTATCATCAAAAGAAACAATGTGCACACCACATTTTCATTCCCTAAGATTTATTTTATGAAAAGTACGAATTATAAAATAATAAACAAGCCTTTTTAAACCTGTATTTTCGTATAATCCAGGTTTAAACTGAAATACGTAAATGTTTAAAGTAGCTACGAATATTTGTAATACCGTAAAAGCCGAAACAAGTATTTTAAATATACGAGTTACGTACACAGGAGGTATTGGTATTACAGTAGGTATAGTACAGTATGTAATTGTGGCTTTTCAATATTATCTATGTTTTAATAGCGTCTCTCCCCGGCATATTATATATATTAATATATTGTATACCTTCCGCAAAGCCGCATCAAAACCTATTTCATAGTTTAGTGGAAACAATAAATAATAAGCGTACAAACAGAAAGATAGAAAAAGCAACATTATAATTTAGATTGCTGTTTTACAACGGGATAAAAGACTAAAACTTGTACTAGAAACGATTTGCGTGATCCGCAGTCAAGTGCGTCCATGCTTGGCGAACCGAGCACGAGCCGACCCTCGAACGAGCACACTGCGAGCACGATTCGCGTAGCGTGGACGGGCTCGCGAGCCTCGAACGAGCGCGATTGTCACTTTTTTCACGTACAAAGGGATTCGCATCGTGCTCTTTGTAGGCTCGTTCGTGGCTCGGCCCGCATAGCATGGACGCACCATAATGTTATAAAAACATACAGTCGACCTATGTAATCATTATTTAACTAGGACAACGTAATTAAGTGCATATTAAAAAGCCATTTGCGATTTTGTTTTGTTTTATGTGGCGTATAAATCAAGCCTTTAGGTTGCTTTTCCACCATAGATATTACGCAGTTAAAGCAGCTTTGACAAGGGATTGCAATCCCTTGTGTGACGGACTGACGGACGTAGTCAGCATTGAATTACGGTATTTTTGACAACTATAATGGTGCATCTATGCTACGTGAACCACGATATTTTGAATGAATGAATGATTTTGAATTTGAATTCGCGTAGCGTAAACGGACTTGCGAGCCTCGAACGAGCATTCGTTTAGCGCTCGACTGCTCTCCGCCAATTGTCAGTTTTTTGACGAACACAAGTATTCGCATATCGCTCGTAGGCTCGTTGTACGTCTACACTTAACATTGCGAGCACGAGCCGAACCTCGAACGAACAGGATTCGTTCGTTGCTCGCGATTTCAAGCGTGGCCTTCAACGAGCCTACTACGAGCGCGATGCGAATCCTTGTGTTCGTGAAAAAACTGAAAATCGGGCGAAGCGCAGTCGAGTACGCTACGAATGCTCGTTCGAGGCTCGCAAGCCCGTCCACGCTACGCGAATCGTACTCGCAGTGTGCTCGTTCGTGGCTCGGCTCGTGCTCGGTTCGCAAAGCATGGACGTACCATTAGGTTTTATGTTTAACTGCAATTGTCACCGTATTGATACATGGATGATGGTGAAAAATACTAGCTGCTTCAAAGTTCATGATAGTCTACCTGCCCTGGGGCTCTACCGCGTATCTTTGTATCGCAACGAACGACATTAATGAATTTCATCTAATCAGGTCCACCAATGGTCTTAGTCGTACCGCGTCATTGGATGAAATCTTTGGTGGTGTTCGTTACGATAACCACCAAAGATACGTGATAACCCGGCTGTTCCGAATTATTTAGGGTGGTTATTACTTTCTATTCGTCATACCATGCAACATTCTCTTTTCTTACTCATATTATCAAACAATCCATCTATTATGGGTCCTTTTTTTTTTTTATACAACTTAGTCGATAAACAAGCATACGGCCCGCCTGATGGTAAGCGGTTACCGTAGCCATATAGACGCTTGCAACACACGAAGCATCGCTCACGCGTTATCGCGTATCCCCCCTCCCCTATGAGCTCTGGCAACCTTACTCACGCACAGGAACACAACTTTACACAACATAAAGTTATTTGGCTGCGGTATTCTGTAAGGTGGAGGTACTTCCCCAGTCGAGCTGCTCTTTGAGCGAATAAACGCTATGCTCTACCTCTCTTATGGTCCTGTTCCGATATAGATCCAGTCACACTTTCTGCTGTTATAAAGTTATCAATATTTTGTACCTTATATAACCTGGGGTCAGTTCTATATGTAGGTTTCTCTCTTTTCTAACTCATGAAATATAATCCGACACAATACGTCCATTTTTCATCGTTATTACTCCTCCCACTTATCGATTAACTACACCTACTTTAAAAGATCCGCCACTAACTTGAGTAATAGTTTTCTTATTTCTATAATACAATATCTTCGCACCTGTGTCTACTAATTGAGCTCTATATAAAGTATGTACCCATTATTGTTAGATTATCTATCCAGGACTTTTTCAAGTGCTCTAATACATACTAAGAGGATTTAAAACTATTTGCACAAAGATCTGCTTTTCACGTAGTGGGAACACAAAGAGCTGTATTCAAACGTTTCTTTTATAGGTATTATGACTTGTAATAATCCAGTAAAAGTCTCCATGAAAATCTGATAGCGATATATAAACAAACTGAATAACGAATGAGGTGTGAATCACAAAAGTAGGTTACAAGCAACATTCATACCTTTTGAATATTTAATAGCTCGGATTTTTGACTGTAAGCTTTATACCGAAGGGAATAAACTTTAATTTACATTTGAAGGTTTTTTTACATTCTACTACTGACAAGTCAAATATGTATTTTGATAAAAGTATAAGTATGTCCCATACATTTTCTAGTAAATTCCGTCAATATTTAACGGCGCGTGTATAATTTGTTACAGGAAATGTTCACTTAATTCAGTAACTTTGTAGATTATCCTTTGAGAGGTTTATGCACTAGTCTATCCTATTTTAGTTAATTTGTGATTAAATTAGAAATATGAAAAGGGTATAAACTAACAAATAACTAACTTAGGAGTATCTCTAGCACGTATTTACTAATCAAATAAAAGACACCTTCCGCCTATGGAGCTATGAAACTTCCATATCATGTAAAACTTACAGCTTAGAAAAACAATTCAACATTATCATGAATTGATCTCCTAAGTATTGATTACTGACGATGAGCCATTCTTACTTTCCTTAGACTATTTACCTTAACAAAACTTGGTTACATAACTATACACCTATCTATTTTTTTGTATACAACTAAGGTTGCAAACAAACATACAGCCAACCTGATGGTAAGCAGTTACCTTAGCCTATGGACGCTAGCAACACCAGGGGTGTCACTCGCGCGTTGCGCACCGTTTCAGGTAGCATTGATGTATTCTATTAAGGATACGATATATCCTAGCTATAACCCCTCTCGTTAATTATACAATGAATTATTCAAAGAGTTTAAAGGCGAACATCACTTGAATTAGATTTTTCGGAAAGATTTTTTTTATCAGCTTTTTTTAAATCATACAAAATTGTATAATATCCATTATTTTTGCAGCGGTTCGAATGGCCTGTGTCGAACCCCGTCGGCAGCGGAGAAGTATTAACGGTGCAACTGATGGAAAGAACCCGCTGGGGGAATCCTCATGAGATCGGAGTCTACAGACTTGGACTCCAAGTCGTCGTGAGAGATGGAGAGATGGTCATCACTGACTCCCTCCTCGATGAACAGAACAAGGGCGCACCAGTAAGTAACTTTTATATTTATGACTATCTATCACGCAGCTTCACCCATATTCTATATATATTTTGAGAGAGGTAGAGCATAGCGTTTATTCGCTCAAAGAGCAGCTCGACTGGGGAAGTACCACCACCTTACAGAATACCGCAGCCAAATAACTTTATGTTGTGGAAAGTTGTGTTCCTGCGCGTGAGTAATGTCGCCAGAGCTGATAGGGGAGGGTGGAAAGGTCGGTAACGCGTGAGCGATGCTTCGTGTGTTGCAAGCGTCCATATGGCTACGGTAACCGCTTACCATCAGGCGGGCCGTATGCTTGTTTACCGACTTAGTCGTATAAATATTCCCGGTATCAATATATAAGGTCCTAATAAATTAGTGAATTTCCTCTTGAGGGATGAATATATAGGTGATTAGTAGAAAATAATATTAGAAAAATAATCCGTGTGAAAACAAAAAGAACGAAATATCAGTACAAAGTATTAATTTAACCATTTATCTAAAAAAAAAACCCACGGATTATTTTTCTAATATTAGTTTTTTATTACTAATGACCTATACATTCATCCCTCAAGAGGAAATAAACTAATTCATTAGGACCTTATATTCGTCAAATAATCAAACCTGTTCTATCTAACATTGTAGAAATATATTTATTTAAAATCTCCAATTTATCAAAGTATTTTCATATAATTTACGGCTTACTCTTATATTACACTCTTGTGGTTTATTGTGGATTGTATCAGTGTATTTTTTTCACCGTCTTATTAATCATTAGCAGATAGAAACTTTCTGAAAAAAATACTCCAGGCATAATAAAAGACTGTTGTTGTTTACATACATTTACATAGCGTGGGCTATAAGATCGATCTTTAAACCGCTTTTCTGCAATAAGTATGTCTCAATCGTATTATATAAGATATTAAACGTAATAATAAAAAAATATTGCTTATAAATTGCCAATTTAGAGGCAAATAAATAAATTCGAACAACTGCAGCAATTATTTTTATTGGTAACAATGTTTTATTTGCACTTCTACGATGTGGGAATTCCCGTTTTAAACGATTGCAACAATGGAAGTTTCGTAGCAAGCTTGCAAAGCTGCGCTGTCGCATAAATGATACAGTAATGGCGCCGTATTCCACTCCTCCGCCTCTTTGTTTTGTCGTAGACATGCAAGCATTAGCGATCTCACCGGACTTGGTTTCGCTACTACAAGAACTATTGTAGGTACTACAGAAAATTAATTAACAGTGAATCAATTTTTCACGTTACGCCCATATGTGACGGTAGCGAAACGGCCAAGCCACATAATTTTTAATGTTATGTTGTGTGTTGTCCTGAATAAATCTTTTTTCTTTTTTTTTTCTTTCTTTCTTTTTTTTCCACATATTTTGGCTACGATGTGTAGAGTTTGTGAAGTTAGCGCTTGTAGAGTTAGGGCGTGTAGAGTTATAAGCTTGGCTCTACTTGAGATCTGGGGCCCAAGTCTGCTATTTCAATTGTGTTCCAATGATCTTTCAGTGGTGTCAAAATTGTGACATAATGACACTATTCTGTTAGTAAGTAGACTACCAAAACTGTAAAATGTCACAATTTTGACACCACTAAAAGTTCATTGGAACACCATTGAAATAGCAGACTTGGGTCCCTGATAACTTTTTGACAGTGCGAGCCATATGGTCTCGTCTTGGCAACATTTTACATGAAAATGTTTTTGATGGGATTACTTATAATATTGGAAGTTCTATCATAGAGGTAATATCATGTAGTAACTGTTTTTTTTTAAATTGTGATAGAACTAATGATGGAAACTTATTATCAATATTCGTTTATTTGCAAACAAACAATATGAATTATAATAGATACAAACGAATCTTTTAAAACTACATCGTATACATAACATTAAAAAAATGAAAATTTTGCTTACTTGCGCATCGAAATATAACTGAAAACGCTAACGAAAACTGAAAAAAAAGCTTTCGCTTCTGAAAGACAAAACTTTTCTAAAATAATGGTTGGTAGCGATTTACAGCAATTTATCAGAATTTACAACAAGCATGACTAATTAGCAAAAGCTCGCAAACAGTAAACCCCTTATTAATAAATAAGGTGTAAGTCAAGTATAGTAAGTAATACGTCAGAGTATACAAATACTACGTACAAGTAATACGTAATACCTAGGTTTTAAATATATCCGTCACTTTCTAATGTCATATAAACAAAAAGGGCTGGGGCTATCCTTACACCCTCTTCACCTTATTTATTAATAAGGGGGAACGGCAGCTGACGTTCACCATGCTGTTTAATACAACTCTTTGAAGCATTTCACGAGTTATCGCTTGAGAGGAAATTGGTCTGAAAAACCTGTTGCTGGCCCACGGTATTACTAATAACTGTCAATAAATGTTAATGTTGACCTAAGTTTATTATGCAATACTAGACTCATGGACGCACTAAGTCCTTTTCCCTTGAGAGGCAGAATGTCGTGTCTCTACATTTGTATGGAATAGAACAGGATTTATGTAATTGAATCCCGCTTCTTGTCACGTTATCCAATTCTGCTGCTCTATGCACGGACGTCGTCGTGTCAGAGGACGTTATGTGTAACGCAATAAAGCATTTAATCGAGTGAGGCACACATCTTCCACGAACGGTGCTTTTATCACAATCGATTGTAATCTGCATACGCTTATCGATTAATAGACTTCAGAAATGTACCTTTTGTATGAAAAAAAGCTGTTTTTTTTTTTGCGATTTCGATGTTGGTCCCATAGCAAAAGTTGATCGTATTTATGAGCACTTTACGTGGTTTAATTTATTGTCGTATCCACCTCGTAGAGTTGAAAGCAGTCAAAGCTGAAATGCTTCACAGCTAGTTACACTAAGAATTAAAGAGGAACAGCATTTTCACCGGGTGGATCGAATATAAAATACTTAAATGTAAAGGCGCGTTTACGCTACGCGAACCGAGCACGTGCCTAGCAAACGTGGAGCACGAATTCACCTAGCGTGGACGGACTTGCGAGCCTCGAACAAGCGTTCAGCTCGCGCTAGAGTGCGCTACGCCAATTGTCAGTTTTTTACGTACACCGGTATTCACGTCGCGCTCATGTTGTACGCTTGTTGTACGTCCACACTTGACATCGCAAGGGACGAACGAAGAACGGCTTGGCTCGTGCTGGGTTCGCGTAGCGTAGACGCACCATAACCATAGGGCTTTGATACTTGCGTCGGTTCTAATAACTAGCTACGGTTGAACGATTTTATGTAAAGGTGTATTGACAAGTTTGTTTTGAATTTGCGATGTAAGTTATGTTTGTGAATCTTCTTATGTACTTAATACGTCCTACTCAGGAACGTCAATTAAAATTTGGTGAGTGTTTTTAGTATTTTCCGTTTTCTTTAATTGTCCGAAAGGATCATAAGATTAATTAATGTTTCATTAACTTTTGCTTTTAAATTTCATAATCCGGAGTTTTCTTAAATGACAATGCCACGACTGATATCTTACAATAGAAAAAAATCAACATATTGAGAGTTTTCTTATGATACCTCTTTGCTCAAGTCAAATCATGAACTTAAGGTTCAAATTGGTTCGAATAATAAACAGTTTGACAGGTATTTTGAACATACAGTTCTCATAAGAAAACTCCTCTCGTTGTATTTTTTTGTATTGTAAGATATCAAACGTGGCATTTCTAATCAGGCCCTTTGTTATCAATTTCTCTGAGCTAAGAGAAGGTACATGTAAAAGTCAAGGGATATCCCAAATTGCTTAAATTGTTTAACTATAGAATGCCTGACGGTAATCTGTTAGCCTAAACGCGCTTGCAACACCACAAGAACATTTAACACCTTTCTTAAAAATCTTACGCTATGCTCCCTTGGGTAACCCACGGCCGGCAGCTATTCATACTCTCCTGAAAGCTTCACAAACTCGTATAATTTCTGAAAGAGTCACATAAACGGCGAGGCAAGCACCCATGTAAAACGGATCCTTACCTGTTATGGTCTATTACTTTACTCAGTGTTGGATTAGAAGCGATTTACATTCCTGGCAACGCGCCAAATCTTTCCTGGTGTCAAGAGGGCATTATATCCGAACAGATCTGTCAGGCATTTTTATTTACTGGGCTTGTACGGTGGTGAAAATTCATAATGAAAACTTTTGCTTGTAAAATTAGGGATAACAATGTTATTTCAAACTTATTCTTGATCAATTTTTATGATAAAGTGCGAGCAAATCGGCCATCTTCGGACCCCAAGGCCCCATGATCTCCACCGCAAAGGCAAAAGGATAATTTGGTCCAATCAACGCGTATTTTTTTAATATTGTATTTTCCGTACCAGACAAAGCTGAAAACATTACTAAGAGGAAACTGTAAGCCTGCTAGCCCTTGCCGCCAGACTCGAAGAAAATTTCTTTATATAGATTGTATTTTGTACAAATTTGTTGTAAATAAAGATTGTTACATAACGTAGATATTTCAATGATGTGCCAAAAAGCTTGTTTAGATAATAAATAATGCACTAAAACGCTCTCAAATAACCTTAACTAAAATATTAAGCGTGCCGAATAAAATATTCTCCAGAAAGCTATGAATGCAAAATGTAATTAAAGAAAATATTCTCCAATCTTCAAACAACTTTAAGGCCTAAAGTTTGTAATAAGACTGTCAGTGTTACATCGACAGGTAAGATGTCTTGTAAGATCTTTACATTGTTCTTAGAATTTTGCTCTAACTGTTGAAGTAACTTAACATCACACCCCTTGATGCAAATGAACGCTTTGGTGATTTTGCATAAAGCCAAACTAAAATTTAAAACAGAGTTTTAAGTCAAAGGAATTATATCTGTCAATCCGTTTGTTTGCATGTAACGTATATATTGCACTGCACTGTATTTTATTCAATCACCAAATTCTCTTTGATATGAAATGAATATTTTACTTTGTAAAAGCTGGCTAATTAAGTAGGTAATATAATTCTTGCTTAATACTCCCTGGTAGCACCTAACTCATTAAAAAATCTCATTTGCTCGAGTTATAATAGCTTAGTAATATATATCTATTATATAAAAATGAATCCCTATTTCCCTTGGTCACGGCATAACGAGTGGCTGGACCGATTTCGCTAATCCTTTTTTGGTTGTGTTTGGTATTGTCAGGAGAAGGTTCTTATGAAAAAAAAATTAAGGTTGCGAGGGTAGGGTAGGGTAGGTTTGGATATAGGTTAGTAGCACACCACGCGAACGAAGTCGTGCCGGACAGCTAGAAAAATTATATTTTTAAGGAATTCAGTAACGGTACAATTGCACTTTTAAAACCTTTGTGGCTTTACATACATATAATGATATCAACAGTACATATAAAGCTGCGTGCAAAAACAAGCATTTTAATAATAATAACCTCGTGATGTGCGTGTTCAAACGTCAGGAAAAATAATAAAAAATATATGCGTGACATGCGATATTAGCACGTAAAAGTACATGAGATAAATCACCATTATAGTTGTCATGGTTGCAAATAATGTACTTTCTATTTTTAACTCAACTTATTATCTGATTTTATGTATACAATATATCACTATCAGCGGTATACATTATGAGACATAGTATTGTGAGAATTTTAGAACAGAAATAAGTATATACTTTAAATATAACCTCTAAAATAACGCATTCATATACAAATATCACAAAACGGACAACGAAATTGTCTTTGTATTTGATGCATTAGTATCGAACGGTCACAGATAAAAGCGATATAATACTGGGACATTCCTAACACACACGGTCATCTGATCCCAAACTAAGCAGAGCTTGTACTATGGAAACCAGATAACTGATATAATATACTTCTTTTTGTTTGTAAATACATACTTAATATACATAATTACACCCAGACTCAGGACATACAGACATTTTCATGCACACAAATACATGTCCTGTGTGGGAATAGAACCCACGACCAGCGGCGCGATAGGTGGAATCTTGACCAGAGTCTTAACCAACCGCACCAGCTGGCCCGTCAAAGATGTGGGTATATTATATTATAGGTGGCCACTATACCACTTTTATATCACCTAATCAGGCACCAACCTAGGCTTCACACTTCTTTGAATAGTAGTCAGCCATGCAGCCTTCAATGTCTGTATTATTCTATGTAATTAATTACATGAGATATAGTTACAGTTACCTTAGCTAATAAGATTGATTAGTTTACTAATTGGAATATTATGTAGACATCTTAATTGGCTGATCTGATGCCTATAGCCACCATAGTATCTTTTAGGTATAATGCTACATTTAGATTTAAAAGCTACTTAGTATATTATAGTGGATTCACAAAGATGCAGAGTAATAATAATAAATTCTTTATTTGCAGTTTTACAATTTACAAAAACTAAGCATTACAAAAATTTTGGCTCATGTATACAAGTATTATACAATAGTTGTTTTGTACAATTGAAGTCACAGATCAGTTGAAACTCCTGGCACCCAAGCTAAGATTAAACTTGTGTTATGGGTGTCAGGGTTCTCTCTTACTTTATAATATATGACATAAGCACAAATAATTTCAAAAAAATATAAAGATAAAGAAAAAACTGCAAAAGCTTCTTTGCGTTTTTACTGAGTTTAGAGTGAGTACTTCGGACGCAGCATTACCCAACCATCCTAATACTACCCACTACAAAATGACGTCACACAAAGATTGTTAACAATGTGCACCATTGAGCTATTATTACTACTTATAGAGAAGACGCCACACATCACAACTATGATCCGTTCAAGTGAGGCCATCTGGCCACACTTGTTGTTGTAACGATGAAGGAAACACGTAAACGCCGTTAAAATCTACGGTGTTTGCGAGAAAAATACTCCTAAAAGCGTTCTGATAGCACTAAATACAATAATGAATGCCAATTTCTCGTTTTTATCGATACTTTAACTGAGAACAAATCACAAGGAACTGATATCGTATTTTTTTTGACACTATATTACTAGTGTACGAAAGCTGCTGCTGCTACTTTTTTATCTTCAATTTAATGGACTAACTTGTAATAAGCTCTTGCTTTCAAGACTTTCTTTATGTAGATTTGAATTTATAATCAGTCATTTTGGTTACTAAATGTGTGAGTTTGTTATAAAAACGTACACTAATTCCAAGAAATTTTGAAAAACGCTCATTTTTTCATGTTTTGATATTGTGGACCTCACTATTTGTTTTAAACGTGCCTTTACGTACGAACATTATATTTTCATAAATGTAAAGTGATTATTTCCTTGAATGATTCACGAGACTACCACAAGAAAGAAAAAAAAAATGTCACACATTTAATGGATGTACTTTTCCCGAGGTAAGGGGACTAGCATCTTTAATACCGTAACCTAGCTAAGTTATTACTTATTTTACACTTATAACCCTAATCAATACCATGATGCTTTGTTGTCAAACTTAATTTAAGGTTTAAATTTGTAAGCTAGGTACTAATAAACGTTATTATTACTATAACATCCTTATCTTTAACTCAGCCAATCATCGGTCTATCGGACACGTGCCTAATCTGATTATTCCTGGCTCTAGACAGATTGAAATTTCTGTAAATAGAAACACGCTGCTGGGAATTATGTCACCCCGTTGCAGATATAGCGTTGATTAATACCTACTTGGTACCAGTAAAGTACTACTGTCCTTCTGCACTTGTTAATATTATAATTTTTTTAATATAACGATTTACAAGTAGACAGAATAATAATAGGACTGGATAATACTCAAATGGATTCCAAAAGATTAAAAAAATGTGACTTCGTGTTATTAATCGTTTTGTATGTAGCCTTTCTCACATTTAAGCACCTAAAGGTTTTAGTTAAAACATATATTCATTAAAATAAATAATTATAGCAAACCTAATGACCATTACGTTTGTTTGTAGTCAATCAAATTGATAGTTGGTCAATTATAATCAGTACAGGTTGTTTCCCAATAACATAATACGTCCAAAACCACATTATTGTATGGAAACTCTGTAACCCTAAGGGCCTTATCATACTAGCGGTTTGCGAGCTTTTTCAAAGCGAACCCGACGCGCAACGAATACATACAATTCACTCAGTAACATAATGGTGCGTCCATGCTTGGCGAACCGAGCCACGAACGAGCACACTGCGAGCACGATTGGCGTAGCGAGCGGCGTAGCAACGGGCTTGCGAGCCTCGAACGAGCATTCGTAGCGTGCTCGACTGCGCTCCGGCCGATTGTCAGTTTTTTCACGAACACAGGGATTCGCATTGCGCTCGTTGTAGGCTCGTTGAAGGCTCGCGAACGCAACGAATCCTATTCGTTCGAGGCCCGGCTCGTGCTCGCTTCGCGTAGCATGGACGAACCATAATGGATTCCGGCGCTATTCGTGGCGTGCTCGTTGCGCGATGGTTGCGCGTCTGCGACGTATTCGCTGCGCGCCCACTCCGGTTTGAAGACGCTCGGAAACCGCTTGTGTGATAAGGCCCTATGCCACATACATAAATTATACCTGATTGATTTTAATTATTCATAAATGCTTGAAATGTGCACTCCAAATTATCAAAATTGTTTTACAGATTAATGAGGCAACAGTGATAAGTTTAATACCCAATAAATTTAAAGTACAACACAGTTATTATTAAAAATTGAGTTATGACATTCAATCTCCGTTCCGTCGCTTTCGCGGACAAGTGCCATTTTATTTATTTAGCTTTATTTAATCCCTTACATGTAATTATTTTATAATATTTTGTGTATTGAGTACTTATTTTATTTTTTTAATAGAGTTAGTTTTTATACTTAAGATAAGGTTAGTATTGTAGGGTGTAAGGGCCGCCCTTTGCGGTGAAAGCCTCCTCCAAACTGTTCCAGGTTACTCTATCTTTTGATAGTCTGGGCCATAAGTTTCCAGCTATTTGGACAATATCGTCACTCCATCTTTTAAATGGTCCCTTCCTTCTTTTTTTGTATATTGGATACCAGTTCGTAATTATTTGTGACCATCTTTCATCAGACGCTCTCTGGATGTGACCTGACCATTTCCATTTCAGTCAGGTCAGGTCACAAGTGCCATACACTCGCACAAAGACGGATAATAGTTGCTAGTGTTTACTATTTATAGCAACAAAGATTGATTTATTCTAATATTTATGTTAGTTTGTTTATCGGCCACAAGTAGGGGAGAGCGGGGCCAAAAGTTCCGATTTTTAAACAACCTCAAAATTTGCTAAGGAAACTTAATTCTAGCATAAGTATTAAGACATTAAAATATAGTTATACATCTAACCTTTCTATAAATACAGTTTTTGAAGTTGTATTTTGTAAGATTTTTTTATAATTAATAATACAATACCTTAAGTCGGAAAGTAACAACTTACCCCAGTTTGGGGCAAGTTGTTAAAAGGGTGGGGCAAGATATTACTACATCTATGAAAGGTGTAAAATAAAATAAAAACAATATTTGATTTAACTAAGTATGTATTTAAGGACTCATAAACAATATCTTACGGATAGTTAGTTGTTTTTCGAAAATTGACTTATTATTAATTAAAAAATAATACGTTTTAACATTTATAATTTGTGCTTAAAGATTGAAATATTATCTATCGCAAAACTAGTCAATATAACTAATATAATAACTTAAGTAGCTAATCAGCTTTGAAATTATCTATTCTTCAATCATATCAGAAAGTCATGAATAATATTATACTTGTAAATCATCACAAGATTCATCAGAACCGCAAGTCAGACAAAGATGTTAACATCTGGAACGGTTCCAGTTCTTACAACTTTGAAAATGGACCCATTCTTCATTAGAACGAGCTAGAGTAACGGTCACGGCAGACTAAAACAATATATGTAACGTTAAATTTTCCTCTTCATTCTCAGAACTCTCACTATTCATTTGTAGAACCAGTCATTTAATGGATTATCCCTTTTCCTTTAAGCGTTCCCTTTCATTTTATCCCCGTGATTTCCTCTACCATTCCCTTCTCCTTTATTTTTTCTTAATTTTCATTATCAATGCTTACTATTCATGCTTTGTTCTTGCTCTTTTGCCAAGGCTTGTTTCTCAAGCTTGTGTCTGTTAAAATTGCGGATTTGCTATGGAGTTCTACTCCGTGATGGTGCCTTTAGAAAGGAACGAATTGCTTTTGGGGAAAAAGGATCAACCTTTACAAGTTCTTGTATAACACCAGTAGATACAGGGAAATTAACTTATGATGGCTCTGGCTTTTGCCGTACTTCAGTAATGTTTACAGTTTCATGTGCATTGTTGGATTTGTCTATTCTAGTTTCCATCTTTGAAACTTCAATATCTGTTATATCAGTATCTTTACAATATCATATAGATGAACTGTAAGTTGTTCCCAGGTCACAACTTGCCCCCAAAGAAGGGAACATCTAGCCCCAAAAACACATGTGTTCAAAATTACAACATCTAGGTTAGGTTACGAGACATACACAGTTTTAGCACAGTATATCATGATATTCGATATATTTTTGAATAAAAACACCAAAGAACTAATCGAAAATTATTTAATTTCGCTATATATACCAAAAATATCAAACACGAAAATATTTACTTACGTGGATCAGCGACGTACATGCTCAGTTTCCAATGTATCGGATGTCACTGGCCCGACTAAGTTGGATGCCGTCGGTGCGCAGCAACGGCCCAATTAACAACGTATTAACTAAATATAGTTATCTCTTTTCCTTGTGGAGTTATTTCAATCGGAACAACATACCCGGGTAACTTTTAGCCCCGCTCTCCCCTACACTGAAAATAATGGTTTATTCTTTTTATTATTACTAATAAATAGAGTTAATTTTAGTATTGCAAATTCAAATAACATTTGTAAACTCGAGTAGAATTTAACCGTGATTTTCTCTAAAGAAATACAGCATAGGGATTCTCAAGACGGGTGTGAAGATATTTTTGCAAGAGAGTGCTGCAGGCGTCTATTGGAGGCTACAGGAACCGCAAACTCACAGACTGCTTGTTTACTGCCTAAGTAGTTTAAATAAAACCGGCCGAGTGCGAGTCTTAATCTGACTCGCTCACCGAGTTTATAGGAATGTTTCTTCGATGCGTCCAAGGAAAGTCGGAAACTTCCTTCTTCGCATCGAAGAAAAAACCCTATAAAGTAGTAAAAAAAATTATGATATAACTCGACACTGGCAAAGTAATTTCTAATTACATGGCAAACATACCTTGGGACTTTTTGGCGGGAACTTGCAGAGTGACGTAGCATTTTCATTTTTATTTTCATAAATTTGTGTATTTTGAGTTTTATTGTGTATTTTTGGTGGTATTTTACCCAATAAAGATCATCCATGTGCACCAGTGAAGTGAAATGAAATGAATTACTATGTGTATCGTGACTTTTCAAGTTGTCTCAAAATGTCCGTGAAGAGTTTTAGTACAATGACCACCATTGTAGTAAAACATGACTTTTATGGACGGTAACTGACTGAAGACTATAATGTGAAGTGATTTATTGTGACTGGAAACTATAATATAACTCGACACTGGCAGAAATGAGCCCTAATTTGGGCTTGGTTGCCAAAATTAAAAATAAGAAGAAGAACATACCTTTGATTTTATGATGGTGAAGACGTAGTATTTGTTTTGTTCGTTTATTATTGTGTGATAAGCTGAAAGAATACGACGATATACTAGCGCAATATTTTAGTGACGATTTAAGGCTGATAGGAGAATTGAAAATCAGCGAGAACAAGCCGTGATAGATTGTTTAAAATTGGTAACAATAAAGTGGAGATTGTTTAAAATTGATAACAATAAAGTAAACATCATTTATTTTATGTTTAATTTTTATTATTTGTTGCTATAGCGGCAATAGAAATAGATTGTATTTATTATAGTATATGTGTTATATAATTCTGTAATGTTGTGTGTATGTCAAAATAAATGTTTTTTCTTTCTTTTCTTTTCTTTCTAAATTTTGTGTAAATTTCTACTGTCTAACTGAAATACCTACAGCCCGCTGACAGCGGAGTCTTATGATTAGAGTCCCGTTTGGCACCCTTTGGGTACGGAACCCTAAAAACCCGCGCAAGTGCGAGTCCGACACACAAAGGGTTCCGTAAAGACGTTTCTTGTACTTTAATTTTTAATTTTATAATATTTTTATTATTTGTAGTTATAGCGTTAATAGAAATACACATCATGTGATCATTTCAACTGTTTAAGTAATACGGTTCATGAGATTCAGCCCCCTGACAGACAGACAGACAGACGGACGGACGGACAGCGAAGGCTTAGTAATAGTGTTCCGTTGGCAACCTTTGGGTACGGAACCAATAAGAAATACAAATATTTCACTATTAGCTGGTTTATTATATATTCAGCCAAGTAAATCGTACTGAGTAGGATTACCTGCCCTTTGCTTGCCTTGCCTGCCCTGCGGCTTTTATTATCAATCAACCTAAATTCATTCAGTCCACCTTTCTTTAGACTCGAGTTACCTAAGGTTTTTGAGTGATCGATTTGAGAGCAAAATGAGAGCAAGAGCAGACTACTTATTTTCCTGTTAACCCTTAACTAAGCTTACGAAGCTTGTACTTATATTGTCTGGTATCAATATTGGCAATATTTGGTTGTGCAATCTGGATGAACCGAATTATCAAGTATTGAGGATTTGGATAATTACAAGAACATTTAGAAACTGTTAGAATTTTTTAAATACGCTCTTCCTGGTCTGAAAATAATTGTATATTACAAGCTTTTAAATGTATTTATTTATTTATGATACACATGCAGCTAAAAGCTGATTTCGTGTATATCACTGCACTTCAGTCTTTAAGTACTTGTCGAGTCTATTTTTAAAAGAGTTCACTGTTTTTGCACTGATAACTGTCTCTGGTAATTGATTCCACTCGCAAACGTCACGGTTAGGCATAAAGTGTGGGCGGGGGTTGCTTTTGCTAATTGATCTTGTGATTTTAAGGGAGTGCCCTCTGAGATTGTAATTTGATTGTATGTATCACGAAGTGCTTCTTTTCTCGAAAAACTTTTGCCCCCTTACTCATAAAACGTTATCATCATCATCATATCAGCCCATGGATGTCCACTGCTGAACATAGGCGTCCCCCATTGATTTCCACTTCGAACGGTTCTGGGCCGCTTGCATCCAGCGGCGCCCAGCGACTCTGACCAGGTCGTCGGTCCACCTGGTGGGAGGTCGTCCCGCTCGGCGCTTTCCAGTACGTGGTCGCCACTCGAGTACCTTTCTTCCACACATCGGTTATCGGCTCTTACTCATAAAGCGCTATTTAACTAATATACTGTTTAAAGGGTCACGTAAATAACGTCACTCTATTGTCATTGTCAAATAATGTGACTTTATTTACGTGACCATTTAAACAGTATATTAGTTAAATAGCGCTTTATGAGTAAGGGGGTAAGTAAAGTTCTGCCACATAATATGTTTGTTATAAAAATAGCCCTCAAACCGATTATTTTTAAAGATGCTCACTTGATGAATTATAAAACTACTAAGGTATTAAACAAGCCTATTATGTCCGCCTGATGTTAAGCGGGTACCGTCGTGTACCCAAAGATGCTTGCGACATCAGAAGTATTATTCGCACGATGCTGACCATGAAAACATTTCTCTACGCCATTTTCTGTGCCCAATGTACTCTTGTACACCACACTTCCCGGACCACAAAAGGTATATAGTAAAACTATCTAACTACTACTTACTTTTATAATTATGTCAGGCAAGAAGTAATGTGTCGTGACAAAATTAAATCAGTTACACATTGCATGTTGTAAGCATATTCGTGTTCTGACTTCTAAGTTCTAAAGTCGACCTTTACCTGAGAAGCGTTGCCACGTTTAAAGGGTGCATTATTGTTAATACTTTCATATTGAGTTTGTAGCGACATCTATCAGCCATCTATCAGTAACACTGAGCTAGTTCACACACGGAAAGATAGATGGCGTGGCGCCACATTATCCTGCGATCGCGCGCCTACATCCTGCATCGCGCTTGCGAAGTTTTCCCGAGAATCTGCATATATACAACTGTCCGACATGTACAGTTGGACCGCGGTCCCCAGGCACGGTGTCCCAGCCTGGCGGAAGATCTTCCCTTTTAAATGGAGGTGTCATCCACCTTGCACCTCCATAAGTTTTAATTAATACTGGTAAGAGACCGCGACAGGTCACTGCAGGACCATCTACTTATACTATTTTATTAATAGTAAAAGAAAAGTTTAACACTAAACTAAATCTCTACATTATTATTATAAAAGATAAAACTGCGGTTTGTATGTTTGATCCCACAAATCTTAGTAACTACCAATTAGAAATATTTTTAGACCCGCTAGTACCTACACAAAAATATGTTCCGATTTCTGTGATCACGTACCTTTTTACTGAAGTCTAAGCCGCCGATCCCACAGAGAGAGTTCTGGAGTTCTGCGTTCAGATTTCTGCATTTCGCGTTTACTGTAATCTATGCGGAAGTAAAATAGTGTGTGTATGTAGCAAATATTGCAGAACTCTAGAACTCTCTCTGTGGGATCAGTGCCTAATTACTGCACTCGAGCAATTAAAATAACTATGAATGTAGGAACAACATAATATGCTCGGTTATTACACTCTAAATACACCATGAACATCCGTAGAACCCAAAAAGTATTTTCCAAATGAATTGACAGACCTTAACCGAAAAGCCGGGGATGAATCCGTTTAGTCCTGGTAAATGGGAATTCAATATAAAACCTAAACTAGGTAAAGCGTACGCGGATTTTTTGAACCAAGCCTTTATGGCATAAAAGGGTATAAAATTGTTGGAGAAACGTTTCACTACAATATTTTATCAAATTATCGTGAAAAATTGTAGTCATAAAAAGGGTTGGGATTTTAGAAAGCCAGTCAATTAAATAGCCATTTTTAGTTTTATAGTGGTGTAATAATCAGTTTTGGATTCACTTGAAGTTCTCATAATCATAAAACCAGAACTTCCCAGGTACTTATAGTCTGCATCTAATACTGGTTTGAAGGATGGGAAGAAGCGCCAATAAACTCTTTAAAAAAAACAGATTTATTATTTGACGATAATTTTCCGGAAAAATTTAAATATCTTTGAAAAATATCAAGTGTAAGTGTTGATTATAAAATGGGTAAACTTGTGCTATTTTGAGTTGTGTTTGCAATTCTGTGTCCCGCGTAGCTTCAAAGAGCATAATTTTCTCAGTATAATTGCATTCTCATATGAAACGGCATCAAGTTACCCTTTGCTTACCGGTATTGGATATTTTTATCTTTGCATTAACTTTCTACTTTTAAATTAGTTCCTTGAATATTCCATTTCTGCACTATTACATATGAAGTGGGCAAATCTTTGGAAATAAATATTTATTTCTAAATATCATTGCGGGAATGGGAACTTTATCGAGAATTTTTAATTTTACAAGTCTTCATTTGAGAAAATTTCTAGGCTTTTCCAAAACTCGTCAAGACCTATTTATGGTTTAAATTTCATACGCAATACTTACTAAGTACTAAGTTAATACAATTAATACTTACTGTACAGAAAAGAACGGGTGAAAATAGTAAATAATGCTCCATTTTATTTTTCTAAAGAATCAAGAGAGAAAATACAGCTTTCATTAATTATTCAGTGTAAACTTACTTCTTTGCATAAGCGCTGTAGTTTTAGCTTCTAAAATCATTTACTTTTTCTACTTTTATAGCCAAGTTACCACATAACTTGTGATAATAAATAAGATAAAACCATTGTACTCAAAGAATTAGGTCTATAATCCAATAATCGGGTAAACTCAACTTAACACATTGGAGCCGGACTTTCTCACTTTACTACCAGATATCCGGTATCTATCCCACCCACTTAGACCCAACGGGCTCTTTGAATCAAAGGCTCAGTCTTATTTAATGTTTGTTTGAAAGCATACCTTTGGGATAATGTTGACACTTTACTGTCCAAGTCAGGAATGGTTTAAGGTACAGGATTTTAACACGATTTTATTGTATGTAAGTGTTACTTACAGAATGAGATGTCACATGTAATTTTGATAATGATTATGTATATGCTTCCGAACCGGTGGTAAGTTTAGTGCCCTCCAAGGGCTTAAATAAATTTCTTTGACTTTGAATTTGTTACAGGTGCAAAACAAGTTATTATTGCAAATAACAAAACGCCATTTTGATCGTAATATTATCATGTTATTTAAACATGTTTTCGTATTTTTTTTAAATATTTTATTGACGGTGCACGTTTCTTTTGATAATAATAAATCGCTCTCACGTTGAAACGTGGGTTTAAACCACAGACATAAATATAAATAGATAACGCAAGTCCTTCCATCCGTATGAAAAACAAGCGTGTCACTTTTTTGTACCTACTTTTTAATGTGTAAATGATATTAGTCAGCTTAACACATCCCTCGCTACACATCTCCGAGGGGCTAAAAAGGAAGCTAAAGCAATATTGCTACGCAATTCATTTTTTCGAATTCTCGGCAGATCCTAAGTGATTCCAATATATTTTGATAAATAGTTACTCATTATATACAATTCAATTAATTAAAACATTTGGAATTGATGAATTGCATAAGATCTGAAATAAAAAGAAACTAAAAAATTTATTGCCTGCTTTGGCCAGGTGGACATGCAGCTTTCTGTAAGTTCCCTGTCCGCGCGAAACAGTTTCAAAAGAAGAATTTTGTTCTCCCTTTTTGCACAGATTTTAACACACGTAGTACATACACTCGCGTCATCAATTTAGATTTATATCTGTGGTTTAAACTCTGTGAGAGCTATATACAGACTCTATACACGTGTAGTTTAACAGCTTATAATACAAAAATGTGTATAATATATAAGCATATTGCAGGGCCGCTACCAATATGTATTGTTGTTGTTTGAGACACTAATGCTTTCAAAGCACCCAAAGACTACAATAGTATACTGAAAGCACCACTCGGTCTTACATGAGAACCTTGTATCCACTTTATGAAAGCGTGAATAGCTGTCAAATCTTTTCAACGTCTACATTTTTTATAACATCTGAAGCACTCAGGGGGCCTCCCACAAGCTCTTAAAACAATGTTAAAATAACCTTATTTGTCTTTTGTCCCTTTTTGACATCCGGCGTCAAAACAAGACAAAAGACAAATAAGGTTATAATAGAGCTTGTGGTAAGCCCACAGTACTAACATCTATTTAATCTAACCATAAGCATGTACAATATAAACAGAGCCACAGTTAAATATTTGTCTAAATATTTTGTTGTAATATATATTTTTGGAACCGATTAATGATAATATTTTTGTTTCGAAAACATTCTAAAGAGAAAATGCGTATCCTGTGAAACGTATAATTTTCTTTCTATGCACGTCACAATGGCACAATGGTGCTGATTCGGTCTATAACATACACTTTTCTGGTTTTATTTGCACGATCGTAATTATTTTCATTCAAATGTGAATACATATCAAAGTATTCGGGCCGCTATGCAATGGCCTCTTTCTCGTTTTTTTTTTACTTACTTCAAAGTATTGTATGCGTGTCTTTATGTGATTGTGATATCTCTTTTCAACGCTTCGTTGGTGTTTTTAGCGTAGCACAAAAGTCCTACGTCTATGGATCTAACTATACTATATTTATTGAAATAAAAAGTAGAAAATAATAAGGTATCGTATAAACCGTGACAGAAGTACAGAAGCGAAGGGTATGTGTTATGTACAATGTGTGTCGGGGACAAACCAATAAACTAAGTATGTATTTTTTTGTAATATTTGTTTATCCCGGACTGCAATATCTTATAGACTTCAAGTTATATTCAAAATTCTATATTTCAGTAAATTTTTGTCATTACGCAGTAGTTTTTTTTTTGTTTTAATAATTTAATTTATTTCAGACTTTTTAGTTTTATACAGAATGAGTTGTATGTATTAGTAAGTAAATGAGCAGTACGGTAAAGTATCGCTAACAACCATCGCAACTCTGTAAGTTACGTATAATATACATATGAATTGATACTAAAGAAATTGTTGTTTTTTTATACCCTTCCACCCTCCCTCTTTTCTTATTCGTAGATACTTTATTAAAATAATACATCCTATGACCCTCCCACTCCTCTCATATGCTTAAATCCATCAAAGTTTAGGCTGCAGAGCGTGTCAAAGAAATAGACATACTTACATACATACACTCGAAAAACATAACCCTCCTTCCGGGTCAGTCGGGTAAAAATAACACGTTGTTAGCTGCCGTAATACGAGCAGTTGGCTGTGCCGCTAAATTTTAATGGTCGTGAGCTTAGCGCCTGGGGCTTGGTGACCTATATTCAGCACCGAAGGATATCGTGCTACCGCCGCGCCGTGCCGCGCTCAAATGTGACAATTTGCATTATAATTTTAAAACAGGTGCGCGCAGTTTCGCTTTTGATCTGTTGTAGATTATTAAAGAACTAGGTTTTTTATTTTTTAAGAGGAAATTGCGAGCCAGCTTTGTATAAAATGAAGTAATAATATCCTGGGACATTCCTCACACACGGTCATCTGATCCCAAAGTAAGCAGAGCTTGTACTATGTAAACCAGATAACTGATATAATTCATATTCTACTTTTTGTTTGTATATATACATAGGTACTTAATATACATAATTACACCCAGAGACACAGACATGTTCATGCACACAAATGCATGTCCTGTGTGGAATCCACTGCGTCGCGATAGTTGGAATCTTAACCAGTCTTAACCAACCGCGCCAGCTGGCCCGTCATGTATGTTCCGATTTTGAATCATTCTTTGTGAAACTATTCATTAACTAATATGAGCTTGTGGTAAGATAACCAATAAATTATAAAGATTAACTCACAGGGGCTTTATCATTGAAAAGGACCGTATTGATGCTGTTATATTTCAAGGATAAAACTAATTTTACGTTGCCAGGGGCTCAGAAGAGATAGTGTTTTATTTTTACTAAATTCACAATGGCTTTAAATTTGAAAAGGACCGTATTGATGCTGTTTTATATTTCAATTCTAAGAATTTTACGTTACCAGAGGCTCAGAAATGTTATGTTTTATATAGAAGGATTTTTCTTCATTATGTATTTATCTTTTTAAATTAAACATGCCCTGGTACCTGGGACTTTCAGGTGGGCAAACGGCGTTGCTTAATGTCCTCTTAATGTTTTCTAGTCTTTTACCTCTAATTAAATTCACGTTAGTAATACTGCCCATCCCCTAGTGTAGTCCCATACAGATTATCCCATACCTATTTCATTGTTTTATGATAAGAAGTAGGTACCAATTCGCAAATACACTTACACAAACTTGGAAATATCAATTGAACTATCAGCCAACCCTCACTCAGAACAAATAAAAGGAAATATCGCAAACTATTACAAACAAGGACCATTTTCTGGTATACGTAATTGGATTTCAAGATCTATCCGAATTCTTTACGGTTTTGTCCCAACTGTGGTTTGTAAACGCAAAGGTTCACCCTCTAGGGATGCGCAAGTCGCAACACTACCGCTCACCAACGACCTGGACGAACGAGAGGTCTCATTTATTATTGCTTCATGGTGCGTCCATGCTACGCGAAGCGAGCACGAGCCGAACCTCTAACGAACAATATTCATTGTTGCTCGCAATTTCAATCGTGGACGTACTTAACGAGCCTTCAACGAGCCTATAGCGAGCGCGATGCGAATCCCTGTGTTCGTGAAAAAACTGACAATCGGGCGGAGCGCTGTCGAGCACGCTACGAATGCTCGTTCGAGGCTCGCAAGCCCGTCCAGTGTGCTCGTTCGTGGCTCGGCTCGTGCTCGGTTCGCCAAGCTTGGACGCACCATTACGTTGTTAACTCCTTTTATTATTATGCGAAGGGTTTATAGTTAGCAGCAGTTGAGTTAATTAGATGCAAATCCTAGCTGTGTTGATTTTAATTAAGTTTGCAATTGGCTGTTGTAAAAACATAGATAGATGAATATTTAACTAGTAATCATATTTTTTTCACCCAAACCAAACACTAACGTTTCTTTCCCCAGGCATACGTGGATATGGAAATATTTTACACCCCTCCACACATACCGCCAGAATCACAGACACACGCAATAGCCACCCGCAGTGAAGTCTCATCTACAAAATCGCACGGCTCTGACATACCATCGGTCCACTCATACCACGGATCTGCCCACGGCTCCACACACAGTTCTGACGACGACAACGCCCTTGATGATATTCAGAAGAACATCGAGAATCTAGAACGTTCCTTTCACTATAAAGAAACAGTGATAGACATAGATTCGGCAGACGAGTCCCGGGCTCGTAAATTGAAGATTGCTGGGAAGAAATTGCTGCGGTACGTACCTTATCCCTCGTTAGATTATTTCGGTAGGCTTGTGAATTGTTAACGTAATCTTATTGTAGTTTCTGATGTAACATCTTACATTATTTATGTGCGGTCAGATTGAATAGATGATTCACGATAGTGTAGTGCTTTATTCTGAAAGTAAAGTTATTAAGTCAAAATTAATATACTTACTCTATATCTTGACGCCAGAAAAATACGTATAATTTTAAAGACAGTGGAATCCATGGTTAAATATATAGTGCAATCAGTCAACCTGCATTGGGCTACGTAATGTAGACCTCTCATTGTTAGGAGAGGCTGTGAATTGAAGAGGATGAAGTTTTACTAATATGTTTGCTCAACAGCCGAGGTTTTTCGATGGGTGCTGAGAAAACGGTCACATTACCTGAACGTGAGCGGAAAAGGACTCCTGGTTTCAAAGGAATGAGGTCCTTTATGCGCCTCGGCAAGTCACGCCACCGCGGCAGCAGTGGCGATGAGGAACAGAGTCTGTTAGACATGCCAGGGCCTTCATCACAACCGGATCTCCCAATACGCCAAGCATCGGAGTCTTCAGACGAATTGCTGGTTGATACCAGGTCGACGGTTGAAACAACTAAGATAAGGAGGATGTAAGTACTTTTTTTAATTATGAGTAGGCCTGTGTTTGACTACAATCTCACCATGGTAAGTAATGATCCACATTTTATAAGCTGATTCCCAGGTTTCATTGAACATACATAAAAGAAATATACAGGTGAATTGAAATCCTACTCCACTTTATTGAAGTCGGTTATTAAAGGCTTTACTTTGAATACATTCTTCGTTTAACAGGCGGAGTACCATCGACACCACCGGCCCAGCGGCGCTCAAGGCGTGTGACTTCCAGATCTGCGTGACGATAATAGAGGCGAGGCAGCTGGCCGGCCTCAACATGGACCCCGTGGTCTGCGTGCAGATCGGGGACACGAGGAAGTACACCGACGTTAAGGAGAGCACCAACTGCCCCTTCTTTAATGAGGTAAGGATGATTACAAACTCTTGCCTTAGTTATACATGACTATTTTGCAATGCAACGTATATTTTAATGTATGTATTGTATGTTTTACTAATATCAAGCGGACGAATACTTGGTTTGGTTATTTTGCCCCATAATATTTAAGGCATAGCGTTTATTCGCTCAAAGGGCCCCTCGACTGGGGAAGTACCTGCAAGACAACACCGCAGCCAAATAACTTTATGTTGTGTTCCTGCGCGTGAGTAAGGTCGCCAGTGCTCATTGGCTCAGTGCCCATCAATAGCAGGAAGGGGTCGGTAACGTGTGAGTGATGCCTCGTGTGTTGTAAGCATCCATATGGTATGGCTACGGGAACCGCTTACCATCAAGCGCTAGCTTACCGAATCCGTCGTATAAGAATACTTTTAATTACTTAAGAAATTAGTTATCTATAGATTTTTATGACTATTTTGATACATCTCTGAAGTGACAAGGTCATTGTTATTTTAACAATAAACCATTAGAATAGTAAATTAAATATTCAGTGTGGTTTATTAGTGTTACCTGATAATCTGGGTCTAGATTTTAAAAGTCTGATTTCATTAGAGTTTATAATTGAAGCAATTCATAGATAATTAATCTAATTTCCAAACTGTTAATTATTAATGACTACTCTCATCTATACCACAGATTAATTAAATCTGATTGTATGGAGTAATGCTAGAAATTTTCGAAGGGGGCGCTTCGTACATGTATGCTGAATCAACGCACTTGATGACAGAATTTCCAGGAAGCTAATCTAAATTAGCAATTGTATAAGTTCAGAGAAATCTAAGCACTGTCATATTATAAATAGATCACAGATTGCGTCGCAAAATATAAAAAATGATACTAAACAGCTATGAAATCGTAGATGTGCATAATCGTAGCGCTCGTAGTACCGTAGCTACGTAGCACCGTAGCAAATGAACTGTTGGAACTTCCCTTAGAAATTGCACATTTATGAGGAAAATATACCATAATGATTGCACCTCTCGTTATTGTAGGCAGTTCTTTTATCTGTTATGGTTTTAGTACTTCATTAAAAACATCGATATAACATATATTAACCATTTGGAACAAATTGTCTTAGGTCTGATTTTTCGTTCTCTAGATAAACCGTAAATAGGCTATTCCTCTTACAAGTCGTACAAAATCTGTTTTAATTTCAAATTAACAGTCAAATACACATAACGGACAGAAATAGGAACTTTATTAACCGACTTCAAAAAAAGGAGGAGGTTCTCAATTCGCTTGTATTTTTTTTTTATGTTTGTTTTACCTCATTACTCCGTCATTTATTAACCGATTTGGAAAATTCTATTTTTGTCTAGAAGGGTTCACTTTCCGTTTGGTCCCATTGAGATTTGAATACTTTTTAGTGTACTTTGAAGTCGGTTTAAGTTTTTTGTAAAACAGTCCAATTATTTTATACTTACGAACCTACTACATATATATTGAAAACTCAATATTTTGTGTACAGCATAATATATAACTATTGTTTACTAGAAGTATAAATATACGAAGGTAATATAAATGCATGGAGGCTGCAGTAGATGCAACGGACAGACAACGAGTAATAACAACGGAACAATAATCGTTCCGTCCGGATGTTTTCTGATAACAACTTACAACAAGCTTCATGTGCCATGTTGTTGCAATTTCATCAATAAAATGTTGCATTAAAATGTGCATAAATAGCACAAAGCTTGTTTCTTATAAAATTGATTCTCTTTTCGATTTCTATCTATGTATATACTATACTATCTATACTAATATAATAAAGCGGAAGAGTTTTCTTTTTTGTTTAAACGGACTAATCTCTAGAACTACCAGTCGGATTCGAAAATTGCTTCCACTAATAGGAAGCTACATATCCTCGAGTATTACAGGCTTATCATTAATTACCCCTATGGACGCTTGTCTATAGGGTAACCCTTCCCCCCTGCCCAATGAGCTATGGTGACCTAACTCACGCAGGAACACAACATTTAGTTATTTGGCTGCGGTATTCTGTAAGGTATGTAGGTCGTGAACCTTCAAAACGGCATTCAATGTGATTAAGGCTCTATTCACACTTACGACAATCACAACCACATCAGAACAACACCACGTGGGCGGGCAATGATTATAAATAAATAAATAAATATCCTGGGACATTCCTCACACACGGTCATCTAATCCCAAACTAAGCAGAGCTTGTACTATGGAAACCAGATAACTGACAACGCTACCACCAGTGACATCGGGAACTCATCATCATCATCATCACATTAATTACTTACACAGATAATAATCCAATCCTTTATCAGAGTCAGTTATATAATTGAGTGTCAATGTTAACGGGAAATCCAAATATTGGCAACAGTCTTTCCCAGATACTTCACTTACAATTGAGTCAGTTTACGGCCGTAGCTTTAAATGTTCTTTGTGCGGCACCCTTCAATTTACCCGAACTCACGCTTCTACAGATATTGATGTCTCGCTGTCTGACATCGATACAACCCAATCCGGTTCGAATTACAGATACTATTTGCTCTTTGGAGTCTTGTTTGTTAGATTACTAGTGTGAAATGAAATCACATGGAGCAGGTACTGTAGGTAGGTCATTGAATTGTTTTGGAACCCAAAATGGCTCGAGTGGCTTAGGTTCAGCTTTTAGGGCACGTGTAAAAAAAGATGCGATTATTTTGAGCTTGCCTTGGTAATAAGAGTATAGAGACATCCTAAAGTATCTTATTAATATATTATAACACACACAGGCGTGTAATTTCACCGCCAAACGGAGTCCTTTCCACCAGGCAGGAGCCTGCTACCTGGAAGTAGGAACTTCCCAAAATGTATCCTTCCCAATATGTGATCGGCTCGATCTCCTTGGCATAACGGCCACATTTTTGTAACGTTTTCGCTTAGTAAAGATAGAGCGTAAGTGGGAGAGGAATCAAGGGATTTGGTGATCAAAACTGGAATATCGGTAAAAAATTATTCAAACGCAGCAGCAACATCTGGATCCGATTCAACTAATTTATCGTTAATCATGAGTCTAAAGTCATGATCGGGATTATACCTATCATAAAACTGTGCGGTAATGTAAAGTTAAAAGCACTAGTGTGTAAAGCTACGTTATGATATTAAAAACGGTGCAATAAATGTCACTTTACGAGCAAGTGTGTTGAAAACGCTATACTGATTAAAAATTCAAATAAATAACGTCACCTTGCTGTTGTCAAACAATTTCATTTTAATTCATCAAATAATTTTAAATTTAATTAAATAAAGTTTTTTAAGTGACCACTTAATAAGTTTATTAGTTAAATAACGTTTTATGAGTAAGGGAGTTACAATCTAGGAACTTTCAAGGCCAGAGTGAATAGATTTCTTCTGGGTAAGCGTGTAACGATGCGACCTCTCCCATTTCAATTATTGCTTCTGGTCACAAATCTTTATTCTAATTTTTAAATTATTAAATGATCAAATTTCTGAATTCTAATATTCAAGTTTTTGAAATCTCATATGAAGAATGTCCATCAGACATTCAGTCTATTCGATCAGTTCTGAGACACAACTTAAATTGTGCGGTCATGTTTTTACAAGTGAAATAAAACAAATCAGATAATATTTATTGAATAAAGAGAAATAAGCTACCAGTGTAGTACAATACTTGATATATAGCCGTGTGTACAATGTGACAATATCAGTGCACTTATAGTATAAATAATTAACATACTACTAGAAACCAGCTGGGGTAAGTTCCTTCGTTTCATATCACCACTTCCTTGTATCCCAAATTGTTGTCTCAGTACTCATATCAAAATATTTGGTTATTCTTTCTTACAAGTGTTTTATATCGTATTTTCATTGTTACAGTTCTTTATTTTACTCAATAAACTGTATGGAAGACAGTCTATAAGTTTCATTTTCTTCAACATCTACTATTTTGAATGCTCCGGTCGTAGGCTGATAGTTAGCTGATAGCCAAAGCCTACGCGCGTGACAAGCGTGTTCCATCTTAGGCTTCGTTATCGGTCCCTTATGGGCGGGTCAGTGGCCAAACGCAAGCCCTTTTAATAAAATAAAACTCAAATGTAATGTTTGTTTGGCGAAGCTCCATCCGGAGTCAAAATTCAAAATTCTTTATTCAAATAGACCTTCGCAGGCACTTATGAAAAGTCTGACTCTAATACTCTAATATTTTTTAATAAATAGTTTTTTATACGTCCATGCATACATAATAGTGATTTGTTTATCCGTCGATGTATGTCCATTTCTAAATTCTTGAAGGCACACAATATCCGGGAAATACAAAAACAAAGGAACCTTGGTATTTAATAACAAAATGCTTCCGCGTCCAAATTCATAATGTAAGTTCTTATGTCGCGGCTTGCGGCTGAACAATGCTCGGTGGGACAATGAGAGTAAACGGATTCGTTGTTTTTGTTCTTTCCGAGTTTACTCTGCTTATATGGGAAGTTTAAGAGAAAATTTCAGTTACAACGGTAACAGTATTTACTTTAATAGTGGACTCAGTATTTTGTGGAATATATTATAAGTTGTTTGTCTAATGTGTAACAGAATAAAATATCATGGCCTCAGATGTATGTACAACTTTAGGATATATTAGACATAATAATATGAACTATTCAAAGTAATTTCTTTCATTTTTGTCCACAGTACTTCGTCTTTGACTTCCACATGGCCCCGGTAATGCTCTTGGACAAGATTATCACTCTGTCGGTAAGTGTTTCAATTCAATAGCTTGGCGCTACGTAACATGTATACAACTTGAATAAGCACAGCGAATAATATGCTGAGCATCGAATAATTTAATTGTGTATTTGAAACACTTAGTTACGTAAGTATTTGGATCCATAGAATTTGGCCGCGAGAGAGGAAGATTGTGCGAAGTAATTTATTTAAAATTAATATGCTATTGGACGTATCAACCAATTAACTGGATGTCCAGGAATATATTCTTCAAAGTTCCCGGAGATGTCTTCTTACAGTCTGCATATTATTATCGGGTGTACCAAATAATGTTAGTAGATAATTGTGATAATAAATCAACTAAGTTTTTCACTACAAATATGTTGAATTGTTTATACTTAGGTACTTATTTAAGTTGTTAGACTTAATTAGCGTAAAAAGCACCTAAGTAGTAAATTTATAAATAATAATAATAAATAATAAATCTTTATTCATCAAAAAAAAAAAAAAAAAACTATGGATCACAAGAATAAGGTTTCCTGTTGAGTACGTACTTATTCGTAGGTGTGTAACAAAAGAAGAAGCGCTCGTGGTGTAGCATAATAAGCCGTTCTTAATCGATCGGCAAGTAAACTACCATCGTCGTGGTCGTTACCTGGATGGGTGACCGCCTAGTGGTATTTCGAATCGAGCGTTTCCTTGCTTCGGAAGGCACGTAAAGCCGTTGGTCCCGGTAATCACTTAATTGTGATAGTCGTTAAGCTAGTTGGAGGCCTTCTAGGCGGCTTGAAAACTCCAACAGTCGATTGACCACTAACCTACTACTCCACCGATCCGCAGTGGGCACGCGTGGTGTATCTGCCCATTCCCTTTCACCCTGATTTGTGAAAGGAGGCCTGTGCTCAGCAGTGAGACATTATAGGCTGATGATGATGTGTAACCATTTTTTTTACAAATAAGATATTGAACTATTCATTTGGAATCCTAAAGTAAGCACTTTAAGACTTAAGGTCAATTCTAAGCAAACAGTTAAGTTTTCGCGTATCCTCAAGCGTTAGCGTAACACGTTGTGTTTATCCTGTATAGGTAGCTAATTTTATTAGTGTTACTACTTGTTGTGCTTGCCTTACGTAAATAGATTAAATCTAATAATAAAAGGGATTAATAAACGCTATCGTACTCGCGCCTACCTACTGTTGTTGCGTACTGTGAGGCTGAAAGGTAACTCGAGCGATTTACAGCAGATCTTGTGAAATTAATCATTTCTTTAACAATGACTGTGACTTTTATCGACAGATAATTCGAAAAGTTCATTTAATTTGCGATATTGCTCAAGCGTTTTTAGCCACTATACGCTGGTCTGAACTACTAAAGAAAGAATTGGTCCTAAAGAGTACAAAAAATGCATTGTGTTTGGATAAGGAATTTAGTCAACGTCGTACTGCCTCATTAGATAAAATGATTAAGAGGAAATGCTCGTATCGTTTGCTCCATACAAACGTAATCCTCAGTTTCCTCTCTGGATAATAACACTAGAGCAATGATTATTCTACCATGCAATCTGTAGGTACCACTGTATGTCCCTCGGTTGTGTACTTCTCCATAAATTAATTATTATAAGAATTAGGAGCCTTCTAAAATCACAAAAACTTACCATTTTAACGCCCTTATCAGACGTCCAGCGAACAAATTTGACGAATATTAAACCACAAAGGAAAACCGACAGACATAGCCAAACCCATCTTATTATGAGTCTTTTTTTATATATTTTTTTTTTAATTCAATCCAATTTTTTAGGAGAAAACCGGGGATTACGAAATAGCGATTTCGTCTTATTTAAATAGGTATAATCGGTCCAAGCTGTAGTTGTCTCTATCGCCCTCGGGCGGGATAGCTCGGGCACAGCGCGACAGCAATAGATATGTTAAAACTATTTTTCAAATTTCATGCAGCCATCCTTTCCTCTTAATGGTGTTCGTTACGATTACAAAGATACACAATAGCCCGGCAGGCTTTCGAGAGAACAGGTGAAAAATATGCATATAGCCAAACCGTTTAGCGGCCGAATTATCCATTCCTATATCATATGCATATTAACAACGTGACCGTGCTTAGTGAAGTAAGTTTTTGATCAAGGGGATTACTGACTTGGGTATGACAAAGGCTCTCGCGGTCGCTTTGAAAGAACAATGTATTATATGCCATTTGCCAAAACTTTAAAGTCGACTTTAGATTAGCCTATTTTCGGATCTACATTGAAATAATAATTTTAGGCGATTTGGTTTTCTAGCGACGCGATGACGTTTTATATTATTTCTTTTATGATTATATTGTAAAGAGTAGTAGGTACTATTATTCAACTCATACTTATCTCTCTCACTGATCTTGTTGTAATACAAACATTTAATTCAATTCAGTCGATACATTTGTCCAATGTCTATTTTCAACATTTCATATTTTTCGCGTTACAAAGGAAAGTGGCTACAAATATAAATTGACATTTTACGAGGATGAGGATGGAACAGTAAGGATGGGTGTCACGTTCGTGTGATGCCGACGCATGTCGGGCCGTAACCGTAACGAACCAATGGATAACGAACATACGAAAAGATATTTATCGCAAGTATCAGTAATAAGAATCTCGATAAAAAGCCGTGAGAGTTGGACTCACGCGCGGGAGGTTCCATTATGATATCAATCAAACCAAATCAAAATGGCTTTGTAACTTTCAAATTTTGCTATAAAATGACTAGGCAAAAAAAAAAAATTTTACATAGTCATAATCTATCTATCTATCTATATATATAAAAATGAATCCCTATTTCCCTTGGTCACGCCATCACGCGTGAAAGGCTGGACCGATTTCGCTAATTATTTTTTTGTTGAGTTTGTTATTGTCAGGAGAAGGTTCTTATGATGGAAAAATTTAAGAAAGTTGCGAGAGTAGGGTAAGGTAGGGTAGGGTAGGGTAGGGGTAGTGGTAGGGTAGGTTAGGTTAGTAGGACACCACGCGAACGAAGTCGTGCCGGGCAGCTAGTATTTTTATAAAACAACCACGATTGTATTCGAGTTTTAGAAACATAATGTCACTCATGGAACATTAGGTCGCTGACTTGTCACGTCATCTTTTTTTCATGCAATGCGACCTTAAATCAAAGTCAGTAAAGTAAAGTAAAGTAATAATTGTAAGTAGTTTATTATTAACCTGTCGTAATAAGTACTTACCGAGGTTACTGAAGGTATTTTAGCTTCGCTCTCGTCCTACAGAACTTTACTTGTAAGCAATCTTATTACACGGCTAGCTTTCTCCGCGGTTTCACCCGCGTTCCCAGACTAAAAAGCCTGCAACACTCGGGGATAATGTAACCTCCTATTAATGAAAGAATTTTTCGAATCCGACTGGTAGTTCCAGGGATTAGCCATTTTAAGGAAAAAAAACTTCCACTTTATTATATTATTCGTAGTACAGATGAAAATTAAAATACTAAGCTAACCTTTTAACTTAAATAAACCATTAAATATTTAATCATTACTCGTTAAATTTATGATCAACTTTAGAAGAATACCTATAACCAAAAACAGAAACCGCTTCGAAATAATTAAGCAGGCACCTGCCTCAGTCTTACCATGAAATATGCTTCACTGAAGCCGAATACATTATTAAAAACCATGACTTGTTTTGTTTAAGGGGGCCCTTCATGGCCAACGCAACTTCAACGCAAGCGTAGCCTAAAAGCTTGTACTTTCATCCAACGTAATGTTTGACTGCGAAAAAAGAGAGACACCATCAGAGCCATCGGTTATCAGTTGGTAAATTCCGCTGATCACTCGCGGCCGCTTCGCTAGGTCGTCATTCATGATTTCGCATATCATAAAACTTGTTCCAGGCCCATACTTCCTGTGATGTAATCTTACAAGTTTGTGAAAAAAAAGTTAGTTATTTAGAATCTCCTATACATTTGCAAGCATTGTTTAGAGCTGTTTTCTTTACTTTTACAATTTATAGGTACATTAGATATGGCCAAAGTTCAGGTAAAATTTGTGCAGATCTGCTGTTTTTCGGAGGCCTTTACTGAATTTGTTTCACACTTTTTTTTATTTTCGCCTAGTTATACTGCTAGATATAGTTCACAAGATACCAATTTGTTTAAAACATCTAACGAAAAGTGTTTAAAAACGCCATCATAAGTACAGAGCTTTTGTATGAAAAGTATGGTGAGCTGAGTGCTCTTAAGACTAGCTTTTGTTCGCGGCCCCGCTCTGGTCAATGGTCACAACTCCATTTGCAGTGAGCGAAAGGATACATAGCCGCAATGAAAGACCGGAGAAAAAGAGATGGATGCATTGTGTGCAACTTACTTAATCCTTACCATGGTGATATATAAGTTATTTACAGGTCTATGCATAAAAAACTACTTAACATGAATTATTTTACAATTACAGGAAGGTGGTTGTCGATTATGTGATCTTAAAATAAGAGGCAAATAATGGCCCTGATTCTGTTGGTTACAACTAAACTATTTTTAATCTCACTATGTCTCTTTCTAACAAAGAACATACGAAAAGGATGTAAGAAATTTAGTCCTGTCAAATTAGTCCAATACTTGTTTTCAATATAAATTTAGTTGCCATCTATCGCGGTTACGCCTAAATACACGCAAAATAAGACGGCAAAGATAAATTTGACAACTTTAAATATGTTCTATCCTTTTTAAATAATGTTCTTAAGAGATAAGATGTGACTAAAATTAGTTTAGTGCGATTTACAAAAGAATCGGCACCAATATCTCATAACATAACGTTTGTTTAGAACGTGTTGGGATTTTGTTATAGAATTTGGCTCATCCTCCCGTGATACATAATTTATACATTCCCTGAATAAACAAACGTCGAGATTGTCACGTTTTTACCCGCTGCTCAGGATCTTTTTGGGGTTCCCTAGTCAAACAAGGAACCCATAGAAGTTTTATATCATATTCGTTTCTCTGTCATTGCTATTTTATACGAAGCAAATACGTGAAGTAAATCTGAGAGTTTATTAATTGCATGGTTACACATATTCATCGTGGGAGTCCGGATGCTTCGATCAATTTTGATGACAAAGTGAGAGCAAAACGGCGAGCTTCGGACCCCCAAGGGACCTTGGGGTCCATGGTGTCGACCGCAAAAGGCATAAAAATATAATTTGATACAAAAGATGCGTTTTTTTTTAATTTTCCGTTCTACAGATTATAATTATGTTTTTTGTTTGGATAGTTTGGGCAATTTATGATATTACTGGAGTAATGGGTAGTTTAGCCTAATCACGGTAACATTGCGATTCTGTTTCAACTGATTGTAATAGCGTCAGCGACTGCCAAGCGATACGAACACCATGTTTAAAGTTGTGTGGTATCAGGATTCAGTGGGCGTAGTGCAGGCAATGAAACAACGTAATACTATCGCTTCGAAAAAGTCCCGTATGAGGAGAAGAAGCGACGCAACAAACTCGCTCATGGGCCCCGATAGGTTTACTGTTATAATATTACAATTAATTACATATTCACTTCACAATCTTAAACTTAAATTATAATAAGTTACAGAACCGGGTAAAACAACAATCGCACCGAGCTGTGTTATATCTCGAGAGCTTGATAAAAACTAACTCTTACAAATTTAATACAAATACCCACATTTTTATAAGCTGCTATGGTCAGTGTTGCCACATGAATCAATCCTTCTACCATAATAATATGATCCAACCAATATGAATAAATATCTAATAAATATCTAACATTCGGCCTTTCCTGACTTCAAGTTTGTCCTCAAACTTCGTGTAAACAAATAAAAGTTATCAATATCTTATATAAAATAATACAGATAAACATACACCACTTTACTCAGATGGACCATCAACATCTACTACTCTTTTTCTCAGATGGATCCTTCAACATCGGTTCACCTATCCCTAAAGCTTTTTATTGTATGTGTACATACGACAGTGTATACAGTCAGCTATCAACTCCAACCAAAATCAATCACCAAATCTTATCTTATCAATCCCATCTATCTATATCTATTCCTTTATAAATTAAGTGTAGTTTAACATTCCACGAGGTGTAAGTAGCCTTGACAACATGCAAAAACATTTGAAATTTAACATTTTGGATTAACAGTTACATTACATATGAATTAGACAAGATTAAATATTAAAACAGCTATCTATCCTTTCCTTATCTTTTCTTATCTTCATATTATTATTATTTATATAATTTACCAAAATTACATGATAGGTAAAGACCAAAATTACATAAAGCCTGAAAGGCTTGTGTCCGGTGAGAGTTCATTATACATATTGACTATTCTTTTTTTTTTATGAAATGAAATTGTTTATTTCGCCAGAAATGTCGTACAATTTAGGTGGAATCTTAATATAAAGTCTACACATTTCGCTACAGAATAGCTTATATTGCGAGACTTATGCTACAGATACACAACTACATTCATCCGCTTTCATTCCCATATTAATTAGACAAGATTATAATTAAAATACAATACATATTTAAATCCAAATTTCTATTTATCGTTACCTCTAACCTTATCTATTTTTATTTTTTTTAAACTTTCCTAATTGAAGAAAAACATGTCCATGGGGATTTGGCGCTGTATGCTGTAATACAGGCTTTTGCCTAGCTCAGCAGCAGATGCTAAGCTTTTAATTATATAACCTAGTCTAAGAAATTTACCATTAAGATACGTTGTATAAGTTTCTTATGTCAATAAACTATTATTATTAATATTTTGCAATATTTTGTAATCTTTCCATATATTTTCTAATATTTTCTAATATTTCCTAATATTTTAGAATCTTTCCATATATTTTCTAATCTATTCTAATCTTTTTTACCCTTTTTCATTTTCTAATCTTTTAATTTTCTAATCTTTTCTAATCTTTTATAATCTTTTCTAACCATTTCTAATCTTTTCTGATCATTTCTAATCTTTTGTTTTCATTTTTTTTTTCATATCCTTTAATATCTTTTCTATTCTCTCTTTTTATTTAGATGTCCCTATCAACATCTATTCATTATATTCAGATGGCTATATCAACATCTATTAATTTTATTCAGATGGCTATATCAACATCTTTTAATATTATTCAGATGGCTATATCAACATCTATTAATTTTATTTAGATGGCTCTATCAACATCTATTAATTTTATCCAGATTGCTATATCAACATCTCCCACCCTCTCTTCTTTTTTTAATTGTTACTTTAATAGTCATACTAACTATTTTCTTATAAGAAGTGTCTCTTCAACTATTCATTTACGCTCTTGATACTTAAAACTGCATATCTATCATTAAAGTCTAGTCATCAAGACTGCATGTCTGACATCAAGACTTAAGACTATATGTCTGACAGTCTTGATGTCACGTCTGTCACTAAGACTGCATGTTTTTCGACAAGACTGCACGTATGTTATCAAGTTTCTATTTTTTTACAATATTTTATTGAAGAAAACTGCATGTATTTTATCAAGACCGCATGTCTGTCATCAAGACTGCACATCTGACATCAAGACTGCACGTCTGTCATAAATACTGCATAACTATCGTCAAGACTGCACGTCTGTCATCAAGACTTTTCAACACAAGATTTAATTGAAGACTTGTTTGCATTGCAATGAATGGACATCTGCTTTTTAATCATAATTAAACCTGTATCTTATCGAACCTAACTATGATAAATTCTATACTTTGGTACCTACATCTTTTACCTTTTCTCTCTCTCTCTCAATATTAATTCATCTTATCGTAAATGAATGGACTTCTGCTTATTTTTTATCATAATTAAACATCTGATTTTTTTATCATAATTAAACCTGTTCTTATCGAACCTAACTAGGATAAATTCTATACTTTGTTACTTACATCTATTACCTCTACTCTCTCTCTCTCTCTCTCAATATTATTTCATCTTATCAGTGTCCTTACAAGTGTTTTATATCTTTTTATTTTTATAGCTACTTTTTTTTTTTTTTTTTTTTTATAATCTTCTATTCCGTATGCTACTGCTGTTAGAGCGGAAAGCTAAAGCTTACGTCGTAAAAAACATCTCAACTTCCAAATCTAAATTTCTTAGTCATATTTTTCACGCAACTTAACTTAACAATATTATTCAGATGGCTATATCAACATCTATTAATTTTATTTAGATGGCTCTATCAACATCTATTAATTTTATCCAGATTGCTATATCAACATCTCCCACCCTCTCTTCTTTTTTTAATTGTTACTTTAATAGTAATACTAACTATTTTCTTATAAGAAGTGTCTCTTCAACTATTCATTTACGCTCTTGATACTTAAAACTGCATATCTATCATTAAAGTCTAGTCATCAAGACTGCATGTCTGACATCAAGACTTAAGACTATATGTCTGACAGTCTTGATGTCACGTCTGTCACTAAGACTGCATGTTTTTCGACAAGACTGCACGTATGTTATCAAGTTTCTATTTTTTTACAATATTTTATTGAAGAAAACTGCATGTATTTTATCAAGACCGCATGTCTGTCATCAAGACTGCACATCTGACATCAAGACTGCACGTCTGTCATAAATACTGCATAACTATCGTCAAGACTGCACGTCTGTCATCAAGACTTTTCAACACAAGATTTAATTGAAGACTTGTTTGCATTGCAATGAATGGACATCTGCTTTTTAATCATAATTAAACCTGTATCTTATCGAACCTAACTATGATAAATTCTATACTTTGGTACCTACATCTTTTACCTTTTCTCTCTCTCTCTCAATATTAATTCATCTTATCGTAAATGAATGGACTTCTGCTTATTTTTTATCATAATTAAACATCTGATTTTTTTATCATAATTAAACCTGTTCTTATCGAACCTAACTAGGATAAATTCTATACTTTGTTACTTACATCTATTACCTCTACTCTCTCTCTCTCTCTCTCAATATTATTTCATCTTATCAGTGTCCTTACAAGTGTTTTATATCTTTTTATTTTTATAGCTACTTTTTTTTTTTTTTTTTTTTTATAATCTTCTATTCCGTATGCTACTGCTGTTAGAGCGGAAAGCTAAAGCTTACGTCGTAAAAAACATCTCAACTTCCAAATCTAAATTTCTTAGTCATATTTTTCACGCAACTCATCCATCTCTTTTTCTACTTCTATTTACTACTATAGATCTACTTTCATATTCATAACTCTTTTGGTCTCAATCCCACGATAACATTATGATCCAAGCGAGTCCGACCAACAATCCAACTCTCCGATACGGCCACGGTGAATCACAAGTCCAATCACATTCTGGTGTGAAAAACTCTACCTGAAACCAAAGAAGTTCAGCACAGTAATAAATAATTTCACTCGGCCATTTCTGCCTACATTTGCGAGCCAATTTAGCTATTAATCGATTTAGTTTGATCATTTTGCTAACGCTTACTCATATTAACCAAAGATCTAGAGTTAATAATTCTACTTTTCAACTTTGTGAAGGGAAAATCACATCAATTCAAAGCAAACTAAAGTACACCCAGGCAAGAACATTACTAAGATCAAGAATCATAACAGCTCCGCCAAACAGACTTAGCTACACACACACACTACATAAGGAAGAAAGCCTCAGCTTTTTTTTAGCGTCTACAAAACAAAATTGACGACAAAATGTGATTCATATCAACATGGCATTTAAGTATTACTTTTTTAATAGACATTTTATGAACTTGTTTTTTTTTTTATAATTGTTTATTTGACAGAGCGGTGAATGGTTTATCGATTTTGTATTTATGTATCGATTTATTATTGTTATTATTTAGCTTAATTATTATTTTTAATTTGAATTAACCATATATGTAACATTTGTTAAAATGTAGTCTTATCTATTTGAGCAATGTCTTAATGTAACATTTAATTTTAATATTTGCACACCGAAGCTCGGTAGAGTAAGCTTGGAACTCCATAATTTTTACCATCAATATTTTTGTCACCCTTATTCTTGCAAATAAATTAATTTCATTTCCTTTCAAAAGTACACCACTCGAAGCTTTTGCTTACAGAGTATTAGACTATTCGGACTATTCAGTAAACGTCAAGAAAACGAAGCTCAACTCTACATTAAACTCTACATTGAACTCTACATTGAACTCTACATTGAACTCTACATTGAACTCTACATTGAACTTCAACTTGAACTCTAACTTGAACTCTAACTTGAACTCTAACTTGAACTCTAACTTGAACTCTAACTTGTACTCTAACATGAACTCTAACTTGAACTCTAACTTGAACTCTAACTTGAACTCTAACTTGAACTCTAACTTGAACTCTAACTTGAACTCTAACTTGAACTCTAACTTGAACTCTAACTTGAACTCTAACTTGAACTCTAACTTGAACTCTAACTTGAACTCTAACTTGAACTCTAACTTGAACTCTAACTTGAACTCTAACTTGTACTCTAACTTGAACTCTAACTTGAACTCGTAACTTGAACTCTAACTTGAACTCTTAACTTTCAAGTTGAACTTTAACTTGAACTCTGACTTTACTCTGACTTGAACTCTGACTTGAACTCTGACGTCTAAATTTAACTTTTAATTGAACTCTTAATTGAACTCTTAACTGAACTCTTAATTGAACTCGAACTCTGAATCTGAAGTGAATTCTAAAATGAGCCGTGAATTGAACTCTCGCTTGAACTCTGAATTGAATTAAACTTGAACCAACTTCATTTCTGAATTGAACTCTAAATTGAACTCGATCTCTAAAGTTAATTCTAAAATGAACTGTAAATTGCACCCTTAATAGAACTCTAAATAGAACTGTAAGTTGAACCCTTAATTGACTCTAATTTAACTGTAAATTGAACCATTATTTCAAATCTAAATTGAACTCCGAGTCTCTAAATTGAACCCTTAATTGTACTCTAAATTGAACTGTAAGTTGAACCCTTAACTCATTGGCTCGCGGCCAAAAATATAACAATTACATCAACCCTTATAATAGGACGCGCGTCACTCGCGAGAACTAACGGGTTGATTGAACTCTTAAAATAACTCTGAATTGAACTCTAAATTTAACTCTAAAGTGAATTCTAAATTGAACTGTAAATTGAACCCTTTGTAACTTTCTAAATCTACATTCTATATATTAACTATCTGTACTATTATTTTTGTATAAGCTGTAAGTTTCTCTTAAATATGTTAAAATAAAATCCATGATATTTACTGAAAAACCGTGTTCTTTTCGTTAATTCGAAATCTATTTCTCGGGAGAAACCTGTTGATCAGGAACTTTAGCCTATACGTTTGTCTAACGTGCTACAGATTACCACCATTACATGACCGTTGCGTATTCAATTTAAAAGGAATTATCAAAATACTTTACAATTTCTTTTTTTTTTTTTTGGAAAAATTAAGAAACTTACCGGAGTTATTATACCATCACACTCAATTAAAATTTACCATTAACCTCATTCCACTTTTGCAACTTCAGATTAACCCAACATGACCCTCATAGCTAAACAGCACTTATTCAAAGTTAATTTTTTTTTTTTTTTTTTCGGTACCGGTACATGAACCGACTCAAGTCTCAACCTTAAAACATTGTCTTTTGAACGTCCTATAAATATGTCATAACCATCACTATGTCAATATATCTAGGGAAATCCCTTTAAACAAAATACATTTATAAAGCTACCGGCAAAATGAGGAGAATCACCAAACTAGTTAGATAGCTAGTAATAATAAATTTATCGCACAATTAGTTAATAGTACTTACTTCATTTTAAAACTATATTTTTATAAAGTATCGGTCCGTCTTCCTTCCTTCCTTTCTAGGATAATGTTATATTATATTGAATTGCTACACCCTATTATAGGGTCATATGTATAGAATAAATACCCAACTTACCTACACATATTGCAATAAATAATTGAGCATTGATTCCACACTTATTCTTTTAACCAATAAAATCTAGCTAACTTGACTATATTTTCAACAATAATTAAATTATTTAATCGTTCCTCAGATACTTTCGCCATCTATTAGCAATCAACATGAAATCGACTCACCAGATAGTATTAAGGCAATTTGTATACACCACAATTCAGGCACCACTACATTTACATCAGATAGCCACTCGCATGGCACACCCGGCGCCAACTTGCGTCACTGGTCGCTACCAGCATGAACTATACTGCAAGCGAGCCGCCCGCGCCGCCATCTGTCTATTATTCCGTCTAGCACGCGCATGTCACAAACTCGCACAAATACACTTATTTTAGGTAATCAAATAACTTGATTAAACTTTGTTCTTTAGTTCTTTACTTGTTCGAAGTTCTCAAGAACGTGGTCTTTTCAAACTATGTGGATACAACCCAAGTACGGTTTACATTGCCTCTCTTTATCCCAATTTCTGATAATAGCGTCAGCGACTGCCAAGCGATACGAACACCATGTTTAAAGTTGTGTGGTATCAGGATTCAGTGGGCGTAGTGCAGGCAATGAAACAACGTAATACTATCGCTTCGAAAAAGTCCCGTATGAGGAGAAGAAGCGACGCAACAAACTCGCTCATGGGCCCCGATAGGTTTACTGTTATAATATTACAATTAATTACATATTCACTTCACAATCTTAAACTTAAATTATAATAAGTTACAGAACCGGGTAAAACAACAATCGCACCGAGCTGTGTTATATCTCGAGAGCTTGATAAAAACTAACTCTTACAAATACAAATACCCACATTTTTATAAGCTGCTATGGTCAGTGTTGCCACATGAATCAATCCTTCTACCATAATAATATGATCCAACCAATATGAATAAATATCTAATAAATATCTAACAATTGTAACCAAAAGCTTTCATTATATTTATTGTATTATACATATTTAGCAGATGCCCCCGCTGTTGCCTTCACATTCCCGGGGTAGACTTTTGCTTTTTCCTTGAAAACGGAACAAACAGGCAAATAAGATTTTACATTTTAACATATCTTTGTCGATTACTATAACTGTAGACTTATCGAGACAACCGTAATGCTTTCCTTTCGTGACGTTAAAATAGTAGTTTCTTATTATTCTTCCTTTGTTCGGAACCTACAATTACAACAACATCGATAGATAATAAATACTTCCAGTCATAGAATGGAAACCAAACGTATCAAAAGAATATGATAATATGACGAATATCTGAAAAAACGACATGTAAACCATCTATATAATCTTCTTATTTAGTATAACCAAGTAAATAGGTAACTTCTCCAAGATTCCTTCTAAGCCATAAAACATCGAACAACGAATGGATTTCCGGAATAAATTAATAAAGTTATACGACATTGAAACCATGATTCAAACAATGTTTTGAACTTTTCTTTGCCTCGTTGCGGGTCAAATCTAAAACAATGTTTATCCACCCAAATTCCTTCATGGCCTATTCACAAAATATCCACACTTTTAGATTAAAAGCATGAAAGCCAATTAATACTCAAAAGCACTCTAAACCCTGTGCAATCGCCTGCGGCCAAGCCCATTGTGCGGATATAATAAGTTATAATATCGAAAAATAAAATAAAACCTGCCAAGTGCGAGTCAGACTCGCGCACCGAGGGTTCCGTACAAACCTGTAGTAAATGGTAGTATAGACCTGAGTATTTGATATTAATTTCAATGTATGAAGTATTAAAAAAAAACTACTTACTAGATCTCGTTCAAACCAATTTTCGGTGGAAGTTTCCACCGTAATGTACATCATATATTTTTTATAGATTTATCATTCTCTTATTTTAGAAGTTACAGGGGGGGGGGGACACACATTTTACCACTTTGGAAGTGTCTCTCGCGCAAACTATTCAGTTTAGAAAAAAATGATATTAGAAACCTCAATATCATTTTTGAAGACCTATCCATAGACACCCCAAACTTATGGGTTTGATGAAAAAAAAAATTGATTTCAGTTCTAAGTATGGGGACCCCCAAAATTTATTGTTTTTTTTTCTATTTTTGTGTGAAAATCTTAATGCGGTTCACAGAATACATCTACTTACCAAGTTTCAACATTATAGTTCTTATAGTTTCGGAAATAAATGGCTGTGACATACGGACGGACAGACAGACAGACAGACATGACGAATCTATAAGGGTTCCGTTTTTTGCCATTTGGCTACGGAACCCTAAAAACACCGTCAAGTTTTATCTATTTATGTATAATGATAATGAATAAATAAATAATAAATATCCTGGGACATTCCTCACACACGGTCATCTGATCCCAAATTAAGCAGAGCTTGTACTATGGAAACCAGATAACTGATATAATACATATACTACTTTTTGTTTGTAAATAATAAATACTTAATATACATAATTACACCCAGACTCAGGACATACAGACATGTTCATGCACAAATGCATGTCCTGTGTGGGAATCGAACCCACGACCAGCGGTGCGATAGGTGGAATCTTGACCAAAGTCTTATCTAGACCAAAGTCTTAACCAACCGCGCCAGCTGGCCCGTCCGTTGAATAATACCTCAGAGTAGATAAATACTACGTACAAATAATACTAATGAAGCCAAAAAAGCAAATACAAATTGAAAATCTGATACCTGGTATTAGTTTTTAGTTTGTATTTGCATTTTTTAACCCCAGTTTATTAATAAAGAAGTGTTTATTGTTACATAATAAAGCAAATACATATTCAAAAGCGAATACCAGGTACGTGTTTTTCAATTTGTATTTGCTTTTTTGGCCTCACTCCCGTGTTCCGCGCGCTCCATCTGCCTTATTCTGTAATCTGTGCTTATTAGTATTATATTTTAAAGAATAACTTACTTATTTAAACCTGTAGAAATCTATATATATATAAAAATGAATCCTTATTTCCCTTGGTCACGCCATCAGGCGTGAACGGCTGAACCGATTTCGCTCATTCTTTTTTTGTTGTGTTTTTTATTGTCTGGAGAAGGTTCGTATTAAAGAAAAAAATAAGAAAGTTGCGAGGGTAGGGTAGGGTTATAGGGTATGGGTAGGGTTAGGTAACCTAACCTAACTGTCGAGCAGTTCCCAATAAGATTTTTTTTTTCATAGAAGTTGATATATTTGAATAAGGAAATAAATATTCGGATGTTGAAAGCTGTTAGCTGGTATAATTTTAAACGGTGAGGATAATTTCTAAGTGCCGTTTCACAACAAAAAAGTAATTAATAGGTAATCATGTTGAATCCGTTTGGGTCAGGTATTATACTAAATAAACAAATGGCGTTTCAATTTAAATTATTGATTTATTATATTAACTGCATTTACACTAAATAGTATTATTTATTCATTGATACGGTCAAACAAAAACCCTAGTCCCTACAATTGGGAGTATTTATTTATTTAACGGTAGAACCTTTGATAAGTTATATGTCTAGGTAGACACTATAATTGAGCATACGAAAACGATTGTAATAACAGACTTAGGCACCAGCCTGATTTGAAAATGTCTATATATAGCCTGTTATAGCCTGAGCTATATACTTAATTTGGGGATGACATCGAAGGCTTATTAGGGGTGTGTTTCTCTTTCACCTAATACCGCATCTTGCTTTTCTACCTAATTTTTTTGTTTATGATGAGGAAAATATTATAATTGCCATCATCATCAGCCTATAATGTCCCACTGCTGAGCACAGACCTCCTTTCACAAAACAGGATGGGCGGGAATGGGCAGATACTCCACCACGCGTGCCCACTGCGGATAGGTGGAGGTAGACTAGTGGTCAAACTACTGTTGGAGTTTTCAAGCCGCCTAGAAGGCCTCCAACTAGCTTAACGTCTATCACAATTAAGTGATAACCGGGACCAACGGCTTTACGTGCCTACGGAAGCACGAAAACGCTCGATTTGAAATACAACTGGGCGGTCACCCATCCAGGTACCGACCACGACGGTGGTAGCTTAACTTGCTGATCGGTTAAGAACGACTTAACATACTACACCACGAGCGCTTCATTGCCATATATAAGTTATATTAAAAGTAGGTATCGTATGTAATTGCTTGTATAAAAACTATTCAGATTTAATGGAATTATGAAAAAAGAGAAAACTCCAAGTGTCGAATCAAGTCAATCCTCCTTTTATAAGGTCGGTTAGTTAATAAAATACATAAACAATGTTTGGATTTGGATGCTTCAGTTGGAAGGCCTACATAAATGATGAGGGTGAAACTGTACCAAACTGAAAATTCTGGTGTTGAAATTGAAGTTTTAATGGAAAATTTAGGGACGTGATTATTATTCTATATCTATCACTTCTTAATCTTAAATAATAATGTTTTTAGCTTATTTTCCCTACTAACATAGTTTTTTTTAAGCACATACTAACAATATATGGATTATTATCTGAATAAAATAAATAAATAAAATAAATTATTTATTTTGTCGTAAACTTTTTATATTACCTAACCTACTCAATACTAATATCGTAATATCTGAGAAGTTTTTGTTTGAATGCGATAATCTAAGGAACAACTTGTTCTCTCCTCGCTCATTTATTTCGTATTTATAATAATATTTTGAATCCACCTATGATGTAAGGACTTTGCTCGCCCATTTCCTTCCTGGTGAGGAGGGCGATGGCTGCCACTTGTGAACAGGTGCTGCGTGTCAGGTCTGATCTGCTTAAGTTTGCTATTTACTTAATAAATATTAATTGGGTCTACTTTGTAGTTTTTGCCGCCGGGACATGCAATTGTTGCCAGTGATATCACAATGTAAATGTTATGTAATGAATCTTAGATTGTTTTTTAAATAATAATTGAGTATTTTATTGCGGGCGCCAACCTGCTAATTGAATGCAACCTTCCAAGCCGGTATATATAAACCGGAGCGCGCGTGGTGCAGCATGATAGCTACCACCGTCGTGGTCGGTACACCTGCATAGGTGACCGCCTAGTGTTATTTCTAATCGAGCGTTTCCGTGAAGCCGTTGGTCCCGGTTATCACTTAATTGTGATAATCGTAAAGCTAGTTGGAGGCCTTCTAGGCGGCTTGACAACTCCAACAGTAGGTTGACCACTAGCCGGCGGCCTGTGCTGGGTTTGACAGTATTGATTCTCACTTGCTCAAGCTTATCGCAAAATATATATCTCCTCCCTTAGCTCATATAATAAACTTGTCACTAGAACAAGGATGCTACCCAATGCGGCTCAAGCACTCAATAATCAAGCCTTTGCTTAAAAAAGGAGCCAAAACTGACATAAATAATTACAGGCCTATAACTTTGGTACCAGTAACATCGAAAATCTTTGAGAAAGTTATTTATTCTCGAGTTATAAGCTTTTTGAATAGATACAATATTCTAACCCCAGAACAATATGGCTTCAGGAAGGGTAAATCGACAACACAGGCCTGTTTTACGCTTTTGAAATTGATTCTTAATAATCTGAACAAAAAGTTACCGACTTCTGCATTGTTTCTCGACCTTAGTAAAGCTTTTGAGTTTGTACACCACAACATTTTACTAAAGAAATTTTAATCATATGGATCATATTTTGAATCGTATTTAAAAGAAAGAAAACAGCAAGCAAGAGTATGCAAGTATGTAAAGGAAACAAATACTGTTATGAATATTGATTCGGATATCAAAATTTGCTCTTACGGTGTTCCTCAGGGGAGTATACTTAGACCACTTTTATTCCTCATTTACATAAATGACCGTGCAGTTTATCAAGACTGCATATTATTTGCTGACGATACAACAATTATATTCGAATGTGATGACAGTGATACTTATGAAACGGAAATTAATAAAGGAATTGATAATATCGTTGATTGGCTTAATAAAAATAATTTACAAATAAATATTAATAAAACTAAAATAATGCAATCTACTACTAAAATTAATCAAAAACATAATTTAAATATTGCAAATAATAATGAAATTATTGAACAAGTAAATGAATAAAATTTTCTGGGAATAATAATAGATCAACACTTGACATGGAAAAATCAAATGGGAATAACAAAAAATAACTTTATAGGAAAAACTTTTTTTATATGGCTGCAAAAATATTTAACTCCATTCCATCAGAATGTTTAGATCTGCCATATGCAAGGTTTTGTCGTCATTTTCATGACTGGCTAGCAATGAAATGTTTTTACTCCATCGATGACTATTTTAAAAGTAGTAAGTCTAGATTTAATTGCAGAATTTAAGAAAAAAAAATTGTTTCTATTTTGGAGTTTTTTTTTTTTTGACAAGTTTTTTTTTCTTTTCTATTGTATTTTATAGTTATGTATTTGTCTTTATTAATGAACTATGTATTGTATTAACAATTTATTTAGTATTGAATGTAGTAATTAATTTTTTATTCTTTCAAATGTGTTGTTTAATGTATTTGTACGCCAAATAGGCATAAAATGCAGAATATTAAGCAAATAAATAAATTGAATTTTAGGCTGATGATGATGATGATGATGATGAAACCGGAGTATAATCTAAAAACTTTTATTAGTCTCTCTCTGTATCTCTTTATCAAATTCGTACCAAGAAATGATCGTCGTTATTTATTAAGATAATGATACAATACTATCAAAATAAATTGGTACGCGTACGATATTCTCATTATAATTTAAATAAATACACGTTAAAATTGAAATAACGTATTTTATCTACACCCATGCTATAAATTCTCTATAACAGTTCCTGAAACAGTTAGCTTAATGCCAACATTAAAACACTGGTTGTCATAGTAACCATTATATCATCCAAAACAGTGTTATAATGTTGTACTGAATTTCATTATACAAAATTTTTTTTTGCTTTTTCGGACCACTATTTTCTCATCAAACAGCCACATTCTCCATGATATCTTTAAGAATTTCAAATAAAACCGGCCAAGTGCGAGTCAGACTCGCGCACCGAGGGTTCCGTACAAACCTGTAGGTATATAAGTAAATGGTAGTATAGACCTGAGTATTTGATATTTATTTCAATTTATGACCTATTAAAAAAAAACTACTTACTAGATCTCGTTCAAACCAATTTTCAGTGGAAGTTTGCACCGTAATGTACATCATATATTTTTTATAGATTTATCATTCTCTTATTTTAGAAGTTACAGGGGGGGGGACACACATTTTACCACTTTGGAAGTGTCTCTCGCGCAAACTATTCAGTTTAGAAAAAAATGATATTAGAAACCTCAATATCATTTTTGGAGACCTATCCATAGACACCCCACACTTATGGGTTTGATGAAAAAAAAAATTGAGTTTCAGTTCTAAGTATGGGGAACCCCCAAAATTTATTGTTTTTTTTCTATTTTTGTGTAAAAATCTTAATGCGGTTCACAGAATACATCTACTTACCAAGTTTCAACATTATAGTTCTTATAGTTTCGGAAATAAATGGCTGTGACATACACGGACAGACAGACATGACGAATCTATAAGGGTTCCGTTTTTTGCCATTTGGCTACGGAACCCTAAAGAACATTTTCATGCAGGCGCGTTACACTATCACAGCGCCGTAATAAAAAAAAACTTTGAGGTTATTCGAATTCACGTCGTATGCCGCCATTTTGGTTCGATATTAGAATTGCAGAAATGTATAACTTTGTTGTTTACAAAAATGATTATGGGTGTAGATAAAGTCTTGTATGCAACTGTACATAATTAGGAATTAAAGCCCTCATGTGATAAACCCACATTCGTGTTTTAATACCCCTTATTATACGACAGTTGCATAAATAAATATTATTCCCAAAGAATTTAAAACGTCCAGAAGGATAGTCGCCTCTATGGGAACATGAAATAAACAAGCCAGAATTGACAGTATTTGACAGCCGTGCGCAGTACGAACTGAGAGCGATTTGCTCAGGGAGCCCCTCAAGCGGAGTGAAATTAAATGTCATGCTTTAGTAAGGCGGATTATCCATCTGGGTAGAGGCACGATGCCCTATGAAAATCTTTGATTATTCCTTATATTAGCGTTTAATCATTGGCGAATTGCATGCAGATTGCAAATTGATGATTGTTCCAGGTATATCATTCGCGGAGCATTCTGCGATCCAACAAGTTACTGGGTAGCTTCAAGCTGGACATCGCCACGATATGGAGTCAGCCTGGTATGTTTTTAAACATTATTACTAATTATTAATTTAGTGGTCTGCTTATTTATGTTGTACATTTATACATATAGCAAAGAGTCCCGTTGGATTATAATAAAATATTGGACACGTATTTTTATGCTTCACCGAATCATTAAAAATTGACAAAGATAAAAAGAAATATAAAATAGAGAGGAAAAAGTGTAGGTACCTAGTAGTACCTACCTACTCTAACGCGCGCATCTATCCCACGCGATATCTTTGTATTTAGTTATTAGTTAGTTAGTTATTTTTGTTTAGTTGAAAATATAAAAAATACGTGTCTAATATTTTTTGACGATGTAAAAGTCGGACTAAATAGATTTTTTTAGCCATCTAGCCCATTTTAGTACTGGCGCCCCAAGTGCGCCCGCGCCGCCGCGCCTGTGGCCGCGCCGTCAGTCTTGTATCGAATCTATACCACAGCACTGTTATTTCTATGACTGTGTGTCAATAGTTACAGTAGTACCCAACTGATATGGCTTACCGATGTACCTGCGCAGAAGATACATTTTCAAAGCGCGGGAAATGCTATTGGCCGGCAGCTGCCGCCATGTGTGTGGAGGGGCATCACTTGCGAGTGAGACGGAACTAACAGCTGCACTGTATGGACCTTATACTAATGATCTAATATTGATTGTACGTTTTAAGCATTATTTCGTTAAACTTCTGGCCATACTTTCTTTTCTGTGCGAACGAAGATTCACGACGCGCCTTATCAGTTGGGTACTACTGTACTAAATGATAAGACAATACATATACCTACGTCATCTGTATGTAATCTCCTGAGCAAGGCGTCTCTATTAACCTGCGAGTTTTGTTTTTATCAATGCTCTTTATATTTTTCGATCACGTTGCAGTTATTGTCAAATAATTAGACGTTATCGACGGAAAAGTTTCAGTATAACAGTTTCTTAAATAGAGTTTTAAATGCATAGAGATAATATTAATAGAGCGACAGTCAGTACTAGAATGTGTCGTGAGCAGTATGCAGAACGCTGCCTTGAAACGAACTGCACGTTCATAGTTTGAACAACTACATACACATATTGAATGTCAATTTCTCGTTTCTATCGATACTTTTACCGAGAACAAATGGCAAGGAGAGGAACCCACATCGTAAATTTTTTGACAGTTAATCTACTGGTCTACTAGTGTACGATTTATCTATGAATGCATCTATTATGCAAACTCACAAGCTAATGTTCTTAATGTCACGCAGAAGGTAATGTTGTTGACGCTATCACTCTATTTATATTCTTACTCTATGGTTTTATGGTAAAGCCTTTAAAAAGAAGGTATTACATTACAACATTTCAAATTGTGGGATAATTGATAGTCTATTCAATAGCAAATCTATACTTAATACAATAAAGCGGAAGAGTTTTTTGTTTGTTTGTTTAAAGGGGCTAATCATTGGAAATACCAGTCGGATTCGAAAAATTCTTTCACTAATAGGAAGCTACATTATCTTTGAATATTATATAGGCTATTTTACCCCGGTAAAGCGGGTGAAACCGCGCGGGACGCTAGTCTCTAATAAATGTACAAAAATTAAAACTTCGAAACCTGAGATACGCTCTCGTACCTAATGTTATAAGTATCTTCACCCCTGAAGGTTCGCGTCGCAATTTATTTTTAATTGGTAATTTGTAACTTAACTAAAGTGATTAAGTTACTAGCTTGCTTATTAGTTTTTAAACACTAAGCGAAGAAAATAGTATTAATATTTTTATCTAAATATGTTTCATTATTTATTATTGACGGGCCAGTTGGCGCAGTTTGGTAAGACTCTGGTAAGGATTTCACCTATTGCGCCGCAGGTCGTGGGTTCGATTCCCGCACAGGACATGCATTTGTGTGCATCAACATGTCTGTATGTCCTGAGTCTGGGTGTAATTATGTATATTAAGTATGTATTTACAAACAAACAAGTAGTATATGTATTATATCAGTTATCTGGTTTCGATAGTACAAGCTCTGCTTAGTTTGGGATCAGATGACCGTGTGTGAGGAATGTACCTGTATTTGTACCTGTATGTATTTTTTTTTTTTTTTTCGTAATCCTAACTAATATCATTAATGAGAAAGTGAGTTTGTTTGTTACGCCTTCACGCCTCAACTACTAGACGGATCATCATGAAATTTCTCATACAGATAGCCTATGGTATGGGCTCAGAGTAGATAAATACTATGGGGAAGGACATTGGCTTTTTATCCCGGGAACGCGGGTGAAACCGCGGGGTAGAATTTTACCGTGTTCAGTTGATTGATTCCAATGAAAGTGAAATTAAATCACGAAACCTTATTTACAGATTATTCTCTGCAGTTTGAATTGATTTCCGAGAACTCAGTTGAAAGCTAGTGACTACACGTTTATTTACTTCAGGAAAATTAAATGCGTATTATACGTGATACCTAATACTAATCAAAGAAGTCCTTGTATATAGTCTTAGATAGACGTTTCTATTGACCACAAGCTAATGCATGCGTTGCTCTTTATTTTTTTGTACATCTCAGTAACTTTCTCGATAGTACCAAAAACAATACGAAGTTTCAACTCGCTCGTATGAGCGATATGTGCGAACGCACAGACTTAATTTTTATACAAAATCCTCCAGCATGGTAAAAAAGAAAATGGTACATATTTCAGCTTCAAAGTTTTAATTATAACGTTCGTATTTCCAAAGCTTATATTTATTTACTGCCGCATAAAAAATATAATATGATACCCTATTTTGGGGGTATTTGCACCGTACATTAAGGCCTTACCCCACCTCAAAAGTGCTCCTTTGATCCTGCATATCAATAAAAGTAACCAATCAATAATTTTGAAAAAAATATATAGTACAGTTGAGGATATATACTGACTCCTGTATGATGTGAAAACACGATTCCTAAACATTTTCTCGATAGAAAAAAATCTCAAACTTCCCTCTGAATTTTACAAATAAATCGCATTAGTCAATTAATACTTTACCTATACTAATGAAACTTTTTATATAAACTGTAGTTAGTACAATACGTGTACCATATGATTTGAATTTAAAATAATGTTTTATTTTAATTTGTTAGAAATTAAATCTCAAATATTTCGAGTAGTACGATGCGCTGCCGCACAGATTCAGTCGCGCTCCGGCGTTCGAACGGGGAACCCGTGTCTCTTGCTCTCACGACCCACGTAGATACGTACCTAATAAATTATAAGTGAAGTGTATTTTGTTTTAAATGGGAAATGATCGAGACAAGAAAAGAAAAGATGGAATTGGAGAAAAGAAAATGCTACACATATTAAGAATAAAATATTGAAGTAAGTACCTACCTAAAATGAATCATAATATGTGTTTTTACCTAGGAAGGCATTTTGGTTTGTATCTACCAATAAATTCTGAGTCTGATTATTGTAATGGGTAAGAAAAGTAGGTAATTTCCAGTATAAGCTCCTCTGATCTGACCTTCCATTGTACGGAAATCCTATACAATGCGAGATCAGCTTGTACTGGAAATTTATATCTTGATGTGTAGCCGAAATAAAGAAAATATAGGTACCGGACGTGGACCCGTGCCCGTAAGTATCAACCACCTAGCTAATTAGGTTAGATACTAAAATGTTTTCACAACAGCGTAAGTAAAGCATGTACATTTAGGTTCCTACCTACTATGTAGGTATATATTATGCAGTAAATTGAATTTCTACAATAAACATTTTATTGGTAAATATTAGGGTAGTCGTCCAAGTAAATGGCCACGGTCACATATTATTTTATTAGTATGAGATAAAGAGAAGTAAAGCCTATTTTGTTACAGAATGCAAATACCAACGTACATACCTAATCATAATTGTACCTACTACATAAATTTTTCATTTTCAGAAATAAACAAATACCCGATTCTGACTGCAATACAGAAAATGTACCGCACGTGGACCCGTGGCCGTGAGTATCAACCGCCTAGCTTATTAGGTTAGATACTAAATGTTTTCACAACAGAGTAAATAAAGTTTGCACAGGTTATTAGGTAGGTATCCAACTTCTTGGTAGGTACCCACCTACTAGGTAGGTATATGTTATGTAGTGAATTGAATTACTTCAATAAATATCTTATTGGTTATCCTTACTACTATTATAAATGCGAAAGTGAGTTTGTTTGTTACGCCTTCACGCCTCAAATACTCAACGGATCATCATGAAATTCGGCATGAAGATAGCCTATGGTATGGAGAAGGACATTGGCTACTTTTTATCCTGGGAACGCGGGTGAAACGGCGGGGGACAGCTAGTTCTAAATATAAGGGTAATCGTTCAAGTAATTGGCCACGGTCATATTATTATATCATTTTAGTAGTATGTAAGAAGAAACGTATAGCCTATTTTATTACAGATTGCAAATACCAACGGAACACATGGATGCCAGTAGTTCTAAACATGCAAACGAACCTGATTTGATGGCTTTACAAACTGTAGAATTGTGAGTTTATCTAACTATCGTTACCTATTAGTGTGTACTTTAGTGTAAGTAACTCTTTCTGTCTATTATCTTTTTACATCTTAACTTTTTTCAATACATATAATTCTTAGTTTACATACATATAATATATTTACATACATTTTTTTCTCATATATAAGTTTGAATATAATTGGGTACCTTATTTCTGCGTTTCTTAACTTATTATTACTCACTTAGAACGAAGTGCTAGTTACATAAATTACATAATTAATTTATTATTGAAACTGGTTATTTCAGGTACGTAATAAACTATTGTGGAAGCGAAGCAGAGCATATAATATGCTCTGCTTCGCTTTGCGGGAATAATATGCTGCATATTATTCCCGTGGATGGACGAAGAATCATCGATTTGGATCATTTTTTAAATCACTTCAAACAATATGTAATCACAACAAAGCGTTTGGATGTACATTGAGTAATGTCCACATTATTGGAGAAAAAAGAAAAGGACTACTTTCCAAATACACGTTGAAATGCAACATGTGCAATTTAAAATTTAGTCTCGACTCGGAACCCAAATCAAACCAGGATTTAAATAAAGCTGCAACATCTGGCATTATATCTACTGGTATTGGCTTTTCCCAATTTAACGAATTATTTTCATCAATGGATTGCCCGTCTTTTACTTACTTATTTATTTTCCCGTAAGAGTCTTCTCAATAGAAATATGAAGTTGGTAAAGTCGTTCTCAAGTTATTGCATGACCAAGAGAAATAGGGATTAATTTTTATATATACATAGAGATCTCTAATAGGCATGTTTAGTTTTTCTTACATGCACTAGAATTTGACTTGAATTTGATGTTTTCCCTTTGAGACCGCACCCGTAGCTGGTATCAATAAGCCAGGCCGACACACTTATTAATCCATATTTTGAAAACTACTGAACCGATTCTGAAGAAACTTTCACTGTTCCCTTAGTTGAAGTAAATGTAAATTAAGCCTACAATTTGTACAATTGCAATTATTTAAATACATTTAAAAAGATAGTCAAACATAAGTTATGCAAGAAAGGGTACTATAAAGTTTCAGAATTTGTAGATGACAAGAATGCATTTGAATGAATTGTTCGCTTCGCAGGCTATTTTTATATAATAATATATCGTTTGTAAATTATAATACTTCTAAGTACAAATAAAAAGCTTGCTGAGTTTTTTGCCGGAGTCTTCTCAGTTCAAGTTGTATTTGGAACCGGAGTAAGTTTACGTTCATAAGTGCCTCATTAGGGCTTATATTGAATAAATACTTTTTGATTTTAATTTTTTACCATATTCCTAACACCATGTGATCAAAATGAAATAAATTGTTTAATTAAATCGCTAAATAATACATCTGCAGAAGGATATGACGAAATCGCTACAAAAGTAATTAAATACTGTAAACAAGAGCTTAGCCCGATTTTAGCTCATTTATTAAATCTATCCTTTGAAAATGGTGAATTTCCAGACTTATTCTCTCTGGTCAAACCACTACACAAAAAAGGCGATAAATCGAATATAAATAATTATAGACCAATAACGTTAGTACCGATTCTGTCAAAGTTATTCGAAAAAGCTATGCATAAAAGGATTATGTCGTTTGTAAATAAGCTGAATATTATTAAAGAGGAGCAATTTGGATTTCAGAGTAAAAAATACACTATATTAGCTGCACTGGTACGTGAAATAACAGATTCTCTCAACTCAAGACTGGCAACGTCTGTTATATTCTTTGATACGTCGCGAGCTTTCGATTTCGTATCACATGAGCTTCTAGTCACTAAATTAAATAATATTGGCCTACGAGGTACAGCGCTTAAGTGGTTGCAGACTTATTTACAAAATCGGGAACAATATGTCGAGATAAATTGTTTAAATAAAGAACTGGCACTAGTTTCTCATAAATCGATAAATAGAGTTAATGGCTGTGGTGTGCCTCAAGGTAGCGTCCTGGGGCCGTTGCTTTTCTTGATCTATATAAACGACCTTCCGGATGTGACTACAAATAAATGTACCCTTTTTGCTGATGATATATCAATAATTATAAGTTGTAATAAAAATTAAATAAATAAATTCATATACGTATAGAACAGATTGAAACAAACATCCGCGCGTTCTACTATATTAGCAGCGAACCATGGTCACATAGCATCTACATTAAAATATGGGTTACTTATTTGGGGAAATTCTCCAGATATACATAAAGCATTCATTGCACAAAAGAAATGCGTTCGAGCAATATGTGGTGTACCACCACATGCCTCATGCAGGCCCCTGGTCGATAGTCTGGGTATATCTCTTCCTTGTATGTACATACTTGAAGTTGCATTATTTGTAAAATCTCATCATAGTTATTTTAAAACAGGGCAAGACATTTATCCAAGAAGCACAAGGCATCCAGATCGATTGGTCTTTGACAATCCGCCTCGAATGGCTCTTTATCAAAAGCAATGTTTTGCAATGTGCATAAAGGTATATAATGCGATACCAAATAACATTAAAACACTTCCACTGATACGTTTTAAATGTAAATTGATACAGTGGCTAAAATCCCAACATTTCTATAATATTAATGAATTATATGGGTACAATTGTTTGACATAGGTTTTTCGTTTTTTTTTTTTTCGTTGTTCGTAGGCTAAATTGTATTTGACATGTGAGTAAAATAGACAAAAAGTTAACATAGTCAATTAAATTAATATAATACCTTGTTCTTATATGTCTGTGTATAATACTTAATTTTAGTAAATGAATATTTAAATTGATAACGTGTTTTTGATTTAATAGTAATTTGTATTTTATTTAATAATTATACCTAATGTACCTAGTGTACCTATTTGCATGCTTATTATGAAAGCTGAATGTGCTGAATACTATAACAATGAACTGTATAAATTTTAAGACCTTGTAAAACCACATTTAAAGCAAATAAATGATATTCTATCCTATTCTTTGATTTTATTTCCATACCTAGTAGTAACTAGGTATGGAAATCTAGTAAGATGTCAAATACTGGTGTATTTACCCTATCGTGCGGCGCTTTAGTACTTTTCTACAATCATTTTATTTTATTTCCATACTTAGGTCAAATAACTGTGTATTTACCCTATCGTACGGTCGACTCGTGAGTCGTGCGTGACTCCTGCCGGGCTGCCGTGTCATGAACTCGTGCGAGTGAGATAGTTGCGACTGCGCGATGCGGGGGCTGCACGGCCGAGCCATGAAGCGGGGGCAAAATGTGGATTTGAGCTGGGGTAGTATAAGCTCTTAAAGTCTGAATGATAAATTTATGTTTCATAGCACACAGAGGGACACAGCGGCGCGCTGTTGTGTAATTCAATCTATATACTATGTTGGACATGGACATTATCTTCAATGGGACGTATAATATCATTATTTGGTGTTTGGTAACTTTTTCACCCTCTTAAAATGCTGCACATACGGGTCTTTGGAGGATAAACGCGGCCATTATTCAAGTTTTCCAAATGCAAAACAGTTATCTACTTAGCTATTAATTCCCATACTAAAAGGGGGCAGCAGCTTACTTACAGCTTCATTTTTAATATTATTTTTATTATAATATAATGGTGCACCGACAAAATAAATATAGTAAAATCTAATAGTATCTATAAACACTATACTACGATCCAAAACACAAATCGCTGATGTGTTTTTTAAGGCGGCTAAGTTGAAGTGGGACTGGGCTGGACACGTGTGCCGCATGCCAAATGATATGTGGGCGAAAATTACCACAGAGTGGACCCCACAAAATGTTAAGCGGTGCCGTGGCAGACCTCGCCGGAGATGGCGGGACGAATTAGACAGTTTCAAAAAGAATTGGTTCAGCGTAGCAGCCGACCGAGAAGTATGGAAAAAGGAAAGGGAGGCCTTTGCCCAGCAGTGGGACAGTATAGGTTGTTTGTACGTAGTATTTATATACTCTGAGGTATAGGCTAAAAAAAAAAAAAAAAAGTATCTGCGTATTTGCCGTTGCCAACCTTTAGTCAAATTGAATTTAGTTCCTGGATTGGTTTTCTCGGCAGCCGGCATTCATTCGGATGCAAATATAAAGTTCATTAAGTATAGCAATGTTGATTGAAATAAACATAAAGACACTTATAATATAACGCTTTAAAAGATGGGAACTAACTTTTCCAGAAAAAATGTGAATTTAACACACAAGCGAATAAATGACGAACCTACATTTCAGACTGCTCTTTGTTCTAAACAGAGTTGTCGACTGCCAGAGGCGAACGCTATGTTACAAAAACAACGGAGTAATTTCTATGACGGTTTACGGTTTTATATTCTTTTGCACGTTGGTTTGTGCCTTTATGGTTTGCTTTCACTCGCGCATGTCGGCTAAATGCGTGCCTTTTTGCATGGCGGATTGGATCCCTTTGTGTTAAATTCTGAAAATCCGTTAAAACTCTATGATACTATATATAGACTAAAGTTAACTATATCGTAGAGTTTATTGGTAAATGCCCATGGACGGTGATCACCCACATATGTGGGCGAACATTTTGACCATCTGCACAAATTGCCAACCATCTATCTATACTTACAGGGTTATTTTCCAACGGGTAGCCAAATAATCAGAGATTATAAGTATTTTTGTCATAATAATGACCTAGTTTTAATATGTCATACTAAAGATCAACGCTGCACGATTTTGATATTTTTTTTTTTTCGATGGCTCTTGCATTTTACTAACATAAATGGTAATATTGTGGCACTATGGTGCATATATTCTTCCCAGAAGCCCTGATGTTCATATTGCAATGCAGGTCCATTTTTTTACAACATCGGTTCTATTATACATACGATAAATTATTATAATTTATTAAATAAGTAATAAAAATTGTCTGAGGAAATTTCTGAACTGTATCTTTTTATTGCATTATTTTTCAAGTTTTTTTTTTCATCCGTTGTGATACTCCGATACACGTGAGCCCCTAATCATGCCTGCTACAGGTTTTTTTTTTTTCTGTGTGAAGGAATACTCTATTTTTTGTTAATGTACAACATTCTCTATATAAGTTGCATGTTTTATACATCTTTACCTAATGCACTCTTTATCGTAACCTTCACGCTATTTCAGACATTCCTGGCAGCTGATTGACTGGCCGTGAACACCGTACCTTGTTTAGGTGATAACTATACCATGGTTTGTAAATAAAGCTTCTTGTCCTGTGATAAACGCTTATAATATAGTAGTTTAGAATGTAGAAACGCCTCTGCGATACCTTCACATTGTCGTTGCTTAGTTACGGCTTATGTAAAGACGCCTTTGATAACTTAAATCCAATCTCAGTATTTACAAAACCAAGCTGTAGGTATTTCGCCGTCCCTTAGGTTTGAATTTAGAAAGCTTTGTTTGAATTACACTATTTGAACGTTAGGTAGGTATTACTGTGGAGTAAAAACTATAATTGCTTAACTTTTAAACAAATATTAACTTTAAAGTAAATTAGTGGTTACACTTTTCATTATACATGTACATATATGGTCATTAGTCGCGTCGTAAACGTAGTGCATATACGTAGGTAATTTTCCACTAACACGCTGTCTTAGGCTACATTCCGAATTAAATAATATCGCTCACAGTGCTCACAGCAATAATTTGCGTACCGAGTTAGATATCACGATAATGACAGCTGAGAACTGTAAACAATTCGGAACGCCCGTTATTGCGCTCACAGTATTCAAAACAGAACATTTGAGAATTTAATTAAAATCTGAATTAAAAATGCGCTACAACTCCTTATATCTTTTATTAGTTGACTCGCAAAAAGGAATATCCGCATTTTTTATTATTTTTCTCTCATAAAATCATAAAAAGTATCTTTGCCATATGGAAAACCAAAAATCTTATTAGATTTTTGCCGAAAACACAATAACTAACCGTCACTTTTTGACAGCGCTCACGGTGATATCAGTTTAGGGCATGGTCGGTGTGAGCGCAAGATGGCGCATGTCATGACGTCATCTATGACGTTTCACGGGACATCGTGATGGCGCTCAAGGTAATATGGAACGGGTTTAAGCACGCTCAAATCGATTACAGCGATTATATCATTAATTCGGAATGCAGCCTTAGATTAGTAACTCTAATAAAACCATACAAACCTAACCATTACAGTTTTGCAAGCAGTAGGTAAATTATAATGACAATGTACTAAGTACCTTTCTTTTTTTATACGACTAATGGCCGATTCCTATAATTTACGGACCGTTATCAGTTAAAATTAAGACTCTTATAATGAAGAAAATACCTCAAAGCTTTGCATAGCAGACCCTCCCATATGGAAGTAGCTATCACAGGTAAAATTAACTTACGAAATAATCCATATGCCCAGTTTGGCAATAAAAAACCTACCATTGGTAAGCAAAACGATTCGTTTTTGTTTATAGAAACCGGGCATAAGACTGTAAACTAGCATACGGCCCGCCTGATGATAATAGGTAGCCATAATACGACGCTTGCAACACACAAAGCATCGCTTATTCGTTTCCGACCTTTCTCCTCTCTCCTATGAGCTCTGGCGACCTTATCACGCGCAGGAACACAACTTTACACAACATAAAGTTATTTGGAGGTAATTTGAGCTGCTCTTTGAGCGAAAAAACGCTATGATCTACCTCTCTCTACGTTATTATATCACGTAACGCGGGATAAACAATTAATAAAAAAATTATTAATGTAAACAATTACGTTCATTACCTATACATGTACCTGTACCTGTACCTGTAACTGTACCTGTACCTCTACTTGTACCTGTACCTATACATGTACGTACAGTCGAGGACATAAATATGTATACAATTAGTAAAATTCAACAACGGTTTCCTCTTAAACTACTGATTGAAATTATGAGATATTATAAAGGCAGAATCTTCTAACATATACTATTATGATTTGTGTAATAGTTTAACACTTAAACGTTAAACATGCGAGAAAGTCGCTTTTGAATTTCAGAAAGTGTATACATATTTATGTCCTCGACTGTACCTGTGAAACAATATAAGTAGGAAACAATCCACAATTTTCTTTTACACAACAACCTCGCAGTGTTTTCTTCTGAGAATGAGATTGTTGTTCCCATCGTACCCACACTACTACATTTCCTAGTTCTTGGGAATTTCCAGTCCTATAAGCGAATCAGTAACTCGTAAGAAAAATCGGAACATTTATACTATTTTTTAAGGCAGGGCTGTAGCCAGAAGTATACGGGGGGCGACGAAATTTTCTGATATTCAATGTTACTTAGATACAGGTCGGTTACTGAAAGCTGGCACGTTCACATTACTCACACATATGCAATTTCATATTATTGATACTAATTAGTCAGTCAATTCTAATAGAGTGCAAAAAATACCACTCTATTTATGACCAGTAACAAAAGCAAAACAATAACCGTCTCATTCATACTCATAAGCTTGACCGCGCGCGAGAGAGGCGGACAGACTTTTTATGATGCGCATGCAGTGCGACGTCGTGCCACGTAACCGCTTACCATCAGGCGGGCCGTATGCTTGTTTGGCACCTAAGTGGTATAAAAAAGAAGAAAAGCAATGTCAGTCACAATTGGAATACCACATCTGTACTCTCTAAAGACGGGAAGTAAATTGTACGATCTCAAACTCCTGATTTAACAAATTACTGCTGACTTAATATTGGTACTAGCAAAGAATTTAAAACGTCCAGAAGGATAGTCGCCTCTATGGCAACATGAAATAAACAAGCCAGAATTGACAGTATTTGACAGCCGTGCGCAGTACGAACTGAGAGCGATTTGCTCAGGGAGCCCCTCAAGCGGAGTGAAATTAAATGTCATGCTTTAGTAAGGCGGATTATCCATCTGGGTAGAGGCACGATGCCCTATGAAAATCTTTGGGTACTAGTTCCAGCCCGAGAAGATGAACAAGACTTATAGGTTTGTTATAAAGATCGTCAAAGCATAAGTTAAGTTATGAGATAAAACAATTGAATTTGGAACGTCAACGAAGGTTTATTAAAAGTTTAGATTCTCACGTACATTTAAGGTTCAATTTACATTGCGGAATGGAATAGAAGCGAATTTTTGACACGACATTGTACACACGGCATTGTATTGAATTTGTACAATGAGATGTCAGGTTATATTGGAAATGTATAGCTTGATATGTAGCCGTGCGTACTACGTAGCATAATGAACTTTTCAACACACTTGCGCGTAATGTGACATTTATTGCACCGTTTTTAGTATATCTTAATGCAGCTTATTACGCACTAGTGCTTTTTACTTTACATTAGCGCACACTGTTATGATAGGTATAATCCCGATTATGTTAAGTTTGTACCTCATTGTAAGTGATGTGTGTAGACGAAGCATTCTTAATTAAAACGGGTAAAACAGTTTGACAGCGCATCGCTGTCTAGAAAAAAAAAACCTGCGCGCCGTATTTGTTGACGTTCTCATTGTGTGGTTGACGGATATCAAAAAATCTACTTAAAAAAATATAAGTCTGTTTTTCCTCGCCAGTGTGTTGAAAAACGTCGTATGACACTCGTGTGCATTGATCATTACACTCTCGGCTTCCTTATCGCGTTTGCCTGTTGCTCACGCGCTTAATGCCGCCTCGTCTGTAAATACCAGCTTAGCACACATGTATCATAATGTACTATTTTGTCAATTTAATAACATACAAACAAAATACGAGCCAAAGAAGAGGTCGCGAGACTTCCGGGGAATCGTGCAAACGTTGTAAAAATTTGCTTCCACAACATTTTTTATATTGAAATCGTTTTTCCTTAGTATTACTCTCGTAAAGTCGCTCTATAATATTCTAACTCTATGACTGCTCTGTGGATAAATCGATTCATAAACCAAACATGTCGCTGGCTTGTTTCTAAAGACAACTTTCGTGTGGTATAAATACCCCGTGTAAGTGTATCCCTATCTCGTGTAGTTAAAAGAGTTGTCATATCATTGAAAATTAAATTTTCTTTGATAATAATAATATTATTTACAAATGATATAAAAAACAATAAATATTTACAAAGGAAAAAAGAAAAAGGGAACACAAATAAATAGAAATAAGACAAGCCGTTTACAAAATGGAATGCTTTTCCAATTCTGTTTAATCCTGAAATAGTATACACACAAACACAATTTAACAAACTAGTTGTTCAAAACAATGCTAATGTTTCTCCCAAAGTTTTTGTGAAAATGATTTTGCGGTGAAAAGATTATTAGGTAAAACCTATTGTACTTATAAAACCTTCCGAATAAACAAACCAATATAAGTACCATAAACAAAAAGCGAAATATTACCAAATTGTTTTTGAAACACCAAAATATATTGTCCTCAATTATTCAAATTGGACGGCACGCGTTACACGGGCAATTTTAATCAACAGCCTATTCGTACGGAACGATGGTTCATTGGGAACATTGGGGACATTGATATACTTACACATAAAGATATTCAGCTCGAAATGAAGGAAAAAACAATACTTACAAAAATATATTAAAGAAATATATTGCTGTTGTAATCACATCAGTTGAGAGCGGCTGCGCCGATTAAGCAATATTTTTCTAAATGTTTACCTAATAACAACGTTTTTACGCCAGGAAAACTTGGAAAATATGGACTGTCAACGTCTGTTGAGTCAGCAAGCGCCGGAACCTAATTTTATTAGATCACACTTTTTGTAAATGCGCAACAGTGTATAAAATATTGCGTCAAGCGAATTTAACTTGTAAAGCATCTCACTAATATTATAATGTGTATTGTATCGTGGGTTTATAACAATAGATTTACACAGGGCATCTGCGAGCAGACAAACAAAATAAAAATATTCTATGTAATACCCAGAAGCGCTCGTGGTGTAGCATGATTAGCCGTTCTTAATCGATCAGCGAAGTTAAGCTACGTCTGTCGTGGTCGGTACCTGGATGGGTGACCGCCTAGTGGTATTTCAAATCGAGCGTTTCCGTGCTTCGGAAGGCACGTAAAGCCGTTGGTCCCGGTTATCACTTAATTGTGATAGTTGTTAAGCTAGTGGGATGCCAACTAGGCGGCTTGAAAAATTCAAACAGTAGGTTGACCACTAGCCTACCTCCACCAATCCGCAGTGGGCATGCGGGGTGGAGTATCTGCCCATTCCCTTTCACCCTCACTTGTGAAAGGAGGCCTGTGCTCAGCAGTGGGACATTATAGGCTGATGATGCTGATGATGATGTAATACCCATGTTTGAAACCAAATCACTTATTTAAAGATACTACTATTACTGGTTGGTTTAATTACATCAATTTATGCGTGGTTGAGACCATATTTTCCTTATCAGAATTATAAATATAAAATTCAGTTGCCAAAATAGAAATGTGAGTTAAGTTTGAGTCAAACGAACGAAAAATGAAAATTTCCAGTAAAAAAATCTTAATCATTATTATTAAGTTAGTTATTATTTAATCAACAAATACCTTATTCCTGCCTGTTAATAACAAAATGCAATCTGCCGGCAAAGTGACACAGGTGTACAACCGATTGAGTGGATCCCGTTTTGTATTACATTACTCTCGCTGCCATATAAGCTTGAAGCTTGGAACGAGTAATCTCTTCAGTTACAGTTACGTGACTGTCGAGAAAATACTTGAATTTAATAGAAAATCTCCACTGATCCGAGATTTACTTTGTTACCGCGTCTGCGACATAATCTTGTAAACTATTTCTAGGAGAGACTACTTCGTTCGGATTTGAAGTGTAGTTTTACGCGAGTATTTCTAAAGGCCTTTCATAAATTGCGTGATTCTTAATCAAATAAATAAAATATCACAGACATCGTTTCTAGGCAATTGTCCGCTGTTGTTGTAATGTTTAATATTTAAATTTCTCCCGATTTTAATTGGAATATTTCAACAACTGCTATCATAATGAACGTCACTATGACAAGCAGAATAATGCAGCGGGAGCGTAAAACGTAGCTGTTACGCGCAGCAGCCTATAAAAGTTGGCCTGTTTTATATGTTCGTGTAGTATGGCGACGTTTTTTCTAGGTATATTTATTTCTATGCTTTGAACTTTACTGTCATATATTAATAATATCAATCCTTCCATTCGGCTATAAATTCATATTCAACTAGCTGCTCGGCGCGACTTCGTTCGCGTTCGTTCGCTATAAACCTTCCGGAGCCCGAGACCTTTCCAACGAATGCAAAACCGTGGAAATCGGTTCGTGCGTTCTGGAGTTATAGCGTCAGGAAGGAAAACCCGACTTATTTTTATATAGTAGATTAATAACACAAATATTTCAGTACTATTATTATTTGATATTGGTGACCAATAATTTGTGCTCCGCATCCTGCGGTTTGATGGTAAATATCTAAATGGTTTGTCCTCATTATTTACGATGCACAAAATGAACGGTACATTACAGTTTCAACATTACGATATTTATTATTGTGTTTATAAATAGTTGTATAGCGAATAGTAAAGTGATAGAGAAGTTCTATACAAAACTTTTTCTACATACCTACCAAGTTTTCGTCCTACTCTATTATCCTTACACTCAAGGTAAGGTAACTTCAGTAGCTTTGAACTAAGTGCTCTTCTAGGGCCTAATGTATATAAATGGCTTTAAAAAAAGTATAATAGACAATATGAAAATGCAACCATAGACATATAAAAAAATCTTTTTTTTTTTTTATACCACTGATGTGGCAAACAAGCATACGGCCCGCCTGATGGTAAGCAGTTACCGTAGCCTATGGACGCTTGCAACACCAGGGGTATCACTCGCGCGTTGCCGACCCTAAAATCTAGACGGAGTGTCACCTTATAAGAAAGTGAAGCCGAAAATTTCCTATGTCTGCGTGAGTAAAATCAGTACTGGCCCAAGCAGGCACAAATGGTACTGAGCCTTATTGTCAGCCGATCGGCTTCCTATGGTGTATAGGTGTGTGTGAGGCCGTCACTTAAGAACACATACCGTTCCGTCTTTAATTTTTTCTTGGTCTGAGAATGCAACATTGAGCAATAGATAATTAATTAAATAAAAATAATTGAATTCACAAAAAAAAGATTTCCATGTTTGCGGCCAGTACACACGGTAATTACAGTAAGAGAAATTAAACCTTTTTTGCGGTCCATGTGTGTAAATGCTAACTCCGACCTATATGTATTGTAATCTACATCCAAATATGATCCAAATAACAATTTGCATATAGAATGTGTTTCGAATAACTTTATAATTGGAATTTGATTGATTAGATAGAGTTTCTAACAGACTAGACAATTAGACTTGACTTTGGGAACATGAGCGACTGATCGCGCGCTTCATTACTGAAATTAAACGGTAAAATAATTATCCACCGGTAATTGACGAAAATGTCAGTTGTCTATGTTAGCATGGATGTTAGTTAACGTTCTTGTATTGGTCGGTAAGATCGGTCGGTCTTAAGATGCTTAAACGTTGTGTTATGTGAACGACAGAAAGAAATTAGTCGCTAAATTAACAAGAACAACAATTCACCTTATCATGAAATCCCCAAAATCAAATGCAATGACAGTAGAAACACAATATCATACATCGCATGTTACAAAACAGCAAATTGTCACATCGATCACTCTGCAAAGGCTTCGGTGTTAAAAGGTATTTTTTTTATTTTTTTATACAACTTAGTCGGTAAACAAGCATACGGCCCGCCTGATGGTAAGCGGTTACCGTAGCCATATGGACGCTTGCAACACAATCGCTCGCATCGCTCACGCGTTACCGACCTTTTCCCCCTCCCCTATGAGCTCTGGCGACCTTACTCACGCGCAGGAACATAACTTTACACAACATGAAGTTATTTGGCTGCGGTATTCTGTAAGGTACTTCCCCAGTCGAGCTGCTCTTTGAGCGAATAAACGCTATGCTCTACCTCTCTCAAAATGTCATGTTGGCGACAAGTCAACATTTTACACAGACCTAAATAATAGCGTGATTGTTCACAGATCACCAATTCTATCACAAATGGGCGCTGCTCACGGACCCTGATGACGTGGCATCCGGAGCCAAAGGCTACCTGAAGTGTGATATCAGTGTCATCGGTAAAGGTGATACCGTCAAGATTCCAGGGAAAAGCAAAAAGGACGAGGATGATATCGAGGCGTAAGTGAAACAACTAATTAGCCGTCGGTTATCAGTCGGTTAATTCCGCTGATCATATCATAAAACTTGTTCCAGGAGTATACTTACAAGTTTGTGATAAAAAGTTAGTTATTTAGAATCTCCAATACATTTGCATGCCTGATATCTAGATGTTTTGTTTACTTTTTCAATTTATAGGTACTTTAGATATGGCCAAAGTTCAGGTAAAATTTGAGCAAAAACGCTGTTTTTCAGAGGCTTTTACTGAATTTGTTTCACACTTCTTTTTATTTTTGCCTAGATACACGGCTAGATATAGTGCACAAGATACCAATTTGTTTAAAATATCTAACGAAAAATGTTTAACAACGCCATCACAGTACAGAGCTTTTGTATGAAAAGTATGGCGGATTGACTGCTCTTAAGGATTGGAGCGACGGCCTCGTTTTGTGCGGGAGTAAGCGGTAGAGTGGGGTAGTGTCTGTGGCGAATTATTTTTCTTAATATTTTACAAGCTGTCCGCGACACGGTTTCACCCACGCCTCCTACTTTAACCCCTTATAGACAAGGAATTTCGATAAATCCTTTCAAAGGCTACAAAAAGAAACAATGTATAACTTTAGAGTTAATCGATACTCGCAATAATAGGCAGACACAATTGCCCCCTTTTGCCCCTTAAGGGGTCGATTTTCCAGAAAGTCAAAATCTTGTTATTCCATGTTCAAATTAAGCGGACCGGAAATTAAATGACCCAAAACCAAAACCCCTAATAATCGTACATAATACGTACTTAATAAAATATACAGTACTAGCTGCCGGCGCGACTTCGTTCGCGTGGTGCTACCCTACCCTATGGTGCTACCCTACCCTACCCTACGCCGCCCTACCCTACCCTACGCCGCCCTACCCTACCGTACCCTACCCCACCCTACCCTACCCTACCCTGACAGTAAAATCCCTATTAACAAAATGATCCGCCATTTATTGAATTCATTTGTTACAAAAAATGTGATAAATGAAGAACCGCTCGACCGATTTTGTGCAAACTTCACATAAACCATCTACTAAATAGTCCGAACAAAGCCTAAACATTTGGTTTGGATAGGTGAGCCCGTTCTTGAGTTATAAAATTACAACGAAAAGTGGCATTGATTTTTATATATATGTGTAGATATAGATTAATAAGTTAGTAAAAAAAATAAGCATCTCTTTCTTAATTTTTCTACTATAATGTACCTACCTATAGTTTATTTCAGGTAATTAATATTGAAGGAATATACCAATGTAAATAACTATTAGTACACAACTAACGATTAAGATTACAACAGAATATAAAATTAGGCCCCCTCCGCATTGTTCCGAAGTTGCTGGCATGTCCTCGCTATATCGCAATGCTGATACGCTGTGCGAAGAAGCTGCCAGCTCTTCGGTCCCCAGTGGTGACCACTAATCTTTTATATAAATATATTAATAAACTTGCAATGTATGTACTTTATATGTACTTACCTACATAATGTTCGGGTCAAATCTTGCAAGTCGAATTTCACCCACTTCCAGTTGTTGGATTGACTTGATATTTGGTATACATACATTTGTATATTGGAAGAAAATGCAAGTGCAGTCAACAAAAAGTACAATCACCAAAAAAAAGCTTGTATTAAAAATGAAATTTTAACAAAAACTTATTCTTTTGTTGACTAAAACATCAATGTCAAAACAATTCGCTTGAAATAATTGCAAGAAACCGTTAATACAATTTTTCCAGAACCCAAAGAATAGAGTGCAGTAAAATAAATGCGTGGCGAGACCTGGTTCTTGGTTGGTAAAATATCGTATTTCATTCCCAGTTATCTGAATCATAAAATGTATTTTATTATTTTATACAATGAGAATTTTCCATCCCGGTCAGGTATAATTGAATAAAAAAGTAATTTTATACTTTCCTGTTCCTCGTAAAGCCGCGACTGACACCAATATATTAGGAAGCAAATCTCTCGTTATCTAGGACAACGTTATAGTACTAGTTCTTTAACGTGCATTATGCTTCAACAGGCGATATTTGTGTATGTAAAATTGAAACAGTTTTTTGTGTGGTTAACCTTTTGTTTGGCCACAATGGGTGATTTTTATACGACAATTCGGTAAACAAGCGTACGGCCCGCCTGATGGTAAGCGGTTGTCATAGCCGTATGAACGCTTGCAACACACGGGGTCATCATATCAGCCCATGGATGTCCACTGCTGAACATAGGCCTCCCCCATTGATTTCCACTTCGAACGGTTCTGGGCCGCTTGCACACACGGGGTAAATCGCGCAAATCCTCGGTCCTACGAGGTCGCTCCGCGAAACCTGTGGAAATCCCAGGAGAGTCCTGCGTTTCTGGGCGGAGCTAGGCTGGCTGATGTCTTAGCCAGCACAATTCACGCAAAAAGGGCCCACTCAAGCGGCCTAATTGCGGAAAAAGGAGCCCCGAACAAGTAACAAGTAAGTAACACACGGGGTATTAGTCACGCATTACCGACCCTTCCCACATCCCTTACTTACGTGCAAGAACAGAGTTATTTGGCTGCGGTATTCTGTAAGGTGGGGTACTTCCCCCGTCGAGCGAATAAGCGCTACGCACACAAAGCATAGATGTAGAACTGGATGTTAAGTGTAGCTGCTAAAAATATGGTGGACAGCTGCACTTGAGAGCTTCAGTATCCTTCTGAGTTTTGTGTGTACTTCGGTAACATCATCACTGACCAATGAGATTGGGGTCAAATATATGCCTATAAATAATAGAAATAAGTTTTTGTTAAAAAAATAATTTTTAGAACAAGCTTTTTTGGTGACTGTACATTTTGTTGACTGTACTTGCATTGTCTTCCAATACACTAATGTATACCAAATATCAAGTCAATCCGACCACTGAAAGTGGGTGAAATTTGACTTGCAAGATTCCACCCGAACAAACATACATACATTGCAAGTTAAATAAAAGCTTGTAAAAAAAGAATGCTGCAGGGGCCGAGGAGAAAATTGTGTGTTGTTGTTTTAAAATATAAAAAAAAAAAAACTACGCGTCGACTTGTAAACCTCCTCCGTTTTTTCGTCGGTTATTAAAAAATAAAGAACAGAACATTTTCGATCCTATATGGTTTTATAAAAAGAACAATTTCATGTTCAATTGATTGCTACATACAATAAGAATCAAAACGTTGAAGACTCAGAGTCATGCCAGCGAAGCACACTTGCCTAAAATGAACTATATCCTGGCAAATCGCAATCCTGGCAAGGGTCGGCAACGCGCGCGTGATACCCCTGGTGTTGCAAGCGTCCATAGGCTACGGTAACCGCTTACCATCAGGCGGGCCGTATCCTTGTTTGCCACCTAAGTGGTATAAAAAAAAGAAAAAAAAAAAAAAAAAATGTGAAGAACGCCTTCATTAGAGAGAGTCACAACCTCATGAACCCTTTCGTACAAGTGTGCTTCGCTGGCATGACTGAGTCTTCAATGTTTAATTAAGTCATAAAATAGAAAAATAAAATTTCATTTCACCGTTATATCTGAACTATAGAATGCTTATTTGGAGATAAGTGGCAACTCTTTAAACAGTTTAACCAAGCTTAAACGAGTTTATAAAAGGCGCGCCCTTCGATATTTTCTCTAACCGTATTTCTCTCTCCTTTTATATAATAAACTAGCTGTCCCCCGCGGCTTCACCCGCGTTTCCGGGATAAAAAGTAGCCTATGTCCTTCTCCATACCAAACGTTATCTGCAAGCCCATTTCATCGCGTTTGTTTCAGCGGTGAAAGCGTAACAAACAAACGGAGTTACTTTCGCATTTATAATATTAGTTAGGACTAGCTGTCCGTTCCCGGCATCGTCCGGGTGAAATATCAGACTTTTCCGGTGGATTTCCATTTTTTTTGCCCATACCTTCCTGTAAGTTGAAGAAATTGTCAATAATGTCAGCTCATAAAATAAGAATAAACAGACATTATGCAAACATTTATTTTTATGTTATACTAACGGCCCGGACGTGCTTCGCTACGTATAAAGTTAAATAATAAAAATGTGATAAATGAAGAACCGCTCGACCGATTTTGTGCAAACTTCACATAAACCATCTACTAAATAGTCCGAACAAAATCTAAACATTTGGTTTGGATAGGTGACCCCGTTCTTGAGTTATAAAATTACAACGAAAAGTGGCATTGATTTTTATATATATTGATTGATGATAATGGTTGTTTTCCAATGTCGTTCCATCTGGTTATTGTTAGAAATCGGAAGCTCAACATGTATAACGTACTTGCAACTTCGTATTGGAAACTTTGACGTTGTTCGACGAAAAGATGTCTCAAGGAAAGTACGTCAATGTCAATATCAACTTATTACATCTTTACGAGTTAACATCATTAGGCGTAGCATTTGATACCATAATACAAAGTAAAGTGCTCGTAAAGTGAAATTTATTGCACCGTTTTTAGTATCTTAATGCAGCTTAATACGCACTAGTGATTTTTACTTTATATTACCGCACAGTGTAATGATCTGCCGCCCTAATCCCAAGCCTACTCAGCCTGCTGGTAAATCCGCCACTGGTGTCATTTCATATTTATATCGCACCTACAATTTCGACCGACTAGGTTATCTTTAGGATTACTGTTTATTTAGTGTTATGAGTTTAGGACCTAAATAAGGGGCGGCAAAATTTGTTTTTGCCCAACAGCAAACCCACACTACGCCACTGTGTTGCCTCCTTGGGAATTTTACCTATATTTAATTCAAAAATACCTACGCCCTCCTGTTGCTAACGGATCACCAAAATTTCAATAATCGATCTCAATATAACGTGGAGTTCCGTAACATGTTCAATTGATGCTTCACTTTCTGTACATTCATAAATCCTGATTAACAAACGTAGACGAAAAGAGGTTTTCTATTTAAATTCTTAAACCTTTTTACGTGTTAAATATAACCAGAAGAAACCGCGGAATCACCAATATAGGTACCTGTGCAGGTATAAATAGGTAATAAACGAAGTTGTGCAGCGAGTAATAAAGTTTTAAGATATTTCTCCGGGTCATGTCATGCGTCCCCCAGACAAAGGCCGGGGCGGCTCCCCGGGGTGCCTGCCTCTGAATACAATTTCACTCTTATTTCAGCCGAGCCTATGTTATGTTATTCGGGATGTTTTATTCATTTATTATTTATGTGACTTCAGCCAGTTGACTGATAAAGAGATATAGATGCTGCCTGTTGATAAGGTCATGTTTAAAACACATTATAAATGTTTGAAGCTACAAGTTTTGATTGCTAATATCTTGGCCATCAACCTTACCTGTATCCCATACTTTCTTTAGTGCAACCTTGGGATAAACTCACAAGATGTTGACGTGATAATGATCAACTCTCCAATGTGTAGGTAGGTACCACCACGGTCCTTTGTAAACATTTTTGGCTCTCCATATTTCCCGGAGAGGTTGTGTAAAGTGTTTACACCAGATAATTTTCTTCGTCATAAAATTTTTGGTGTCGCGTCATGTCGAACTGTAGCGTGTTTACTGTCTCCCAAGGCCCGAAGTTTCGCCACTTTTAACATTATGCTGGTTATCTTGAATTTTATATATTTGCGGACGGATGGCACATGGCAGAGTGCCTGTTCTAATGAATAATAAGAATCATTAGTTTGTGGTATATAATTTTATCATAATAACATTCAATCTAATCTGAGGCTTATACTATACATATTTCACAATGCGAACGGATTAAGCGCTTCTCTGTGAAGGATTATACATAGTTCATGATCATGATATATGTGAAGTATGCTCATCCATACTAGCCCTGTCTGCTGTTGTTCGTCAATATTATTAGGTCGACAATGGCCCTGATTCTGTTATGTACAACTAAACTAATTTTTACTAAAAAAGAAAAAAGAAAAGGATGTAAGATATTTAGTCCTGTCATATCAGTCCAATGCTTGTTTTCAATATAAAATTCGCCATCTACCGCGATTACGCCTAAATACACGCAAAATAAGACGGCAAAGATTAATTTGACAGCTTTGAATTTGAATTGAATTTGAATTTATTTATTGCAATAAGAACGGCATACACCAATTATACTTATCACTAACAAAATACATCATATTATTACAATTATTAAATGTCATATCATTCCATACAAAAAACAATAAATTAGAAAAAATAAATTAAAAGGTAAACAATGTCATAAATTCACAGATCACATGTATTTACGCATAAGGTCAAACATAAAGATAGAATGGTAGTCCAATTATCAAAAATGTATCAATATCAGGGTTGGCGTCGAGGCTTTAAATATGTTCTATCCTTTTTCAATAATGTTCGTAAGAAAGAGATGAGATGTGACTAAAATTAGTTTATTGCGATTTACAACAGAATCGGCACCAATACATATTAACTGTAAATCCTTCACACAGGAACCTGCTTCTGCCAAGCGGAGTGCCGATAGAACGACAGCGCACCAAGTTTATAGTAAAGGTTTACAAAGCCGAAGGCCTGCCTAAGATGAACTACTCCATCCTGGCAAATGTGAAGAAAGCCTTCACTGGAGAGAGTCACGACCTGGTCAATCCTTTCGTACAAGTGAGCTTCGCTGGCATGACTGTAAGTCTTCAATTTTATTACAGCTAACTTATAACAAAAATTAACTTCTGCTTTATTTGGGCCAAAGTAACCTTCGTTTCGTTTACATGAATGTTGTAATGGTGCGTCCATGCTACGCGAAGCAACCACGAGCCAAGCCTCGAACAAATAGGATTCGTACGTTGCTCGCGATTTCAAGCGAGCCTTCAACGAGCCTACAACGAGCGCGATGCGAATCCCTGTGTTCGTGAAAAAACTGTCAATCGGGCGGAGCGCAGTCGAGCACGCTACGAATACTCGTTCGAGGCTCGCAAGCCCGTCCACGCTACGCGAATCGTGCTGAAGTGTGCTCGTTCGTGGCTCGGCTCGTGCCCGGTTCGACAAGCATGGACGCACCATTACATTTTATAGAATTCAATGAACAAATCTGGGCTTAAATATATACCAAAAAATGAAAAATAAATAACGAACCTTCCATCTGGATAATCTTTTATTAATTTAGGCAGATGAAACGTAAACACAAAGCGGAACGATTTAATAAAAGTCCTTGATTTTTTTATAAACGTTTATTTAAATGTACTCATTAATACAGGGGAGCACATCGGTGAAAAGGAATACTTACACGCCTGTTTGGAATGAGCAAATTGTGTTCACTGAGATGTTCCCACCGCTATGTCAGCGCATCAAGATCCAGCTGAGAGACCAAGACCCTGTACACCCTAATATTATAGGAACCCACTTTATTGACCTCAAGACCATTTCCAATGATGGTGAAAAAGGTAATATATTATGTGAAGAGACTGCTGAGCAAAGATTTGATATAGTCACATGATAACATTATATTATCTATTCCCCAACAGGTTTCCTACCAACATTTGGACCAGCGTATGTTAATCTGTATGGCTCTACCAGGGATTATAGCTTACTGGACCAGCACAGTAGCTTGAACGGTGGAATGGGCGAAGGAGTAGCCTACAGAGCAAGGTATGTTGCGAACCAAACTGAACAAGAGGTAAACTGAAAAAACGGTTGATCATATTACACCATTAAATACCAATGTGCCTAAGCTGAAAGTGCTAAAGCGAAAGTTTACGAAATTTCTAGTGTAAAAATTTGAAATTTGATAATTTAAATTAACCTTTGGCAATGGCAACTTCCTCTGAATTCTACAGTGTTTTAATCCCACAACATTGTTCGTTTTTATAAAATTCTCAAAACTTTTCAGGATTCTCATATCCATTCGAACAGAGATTATGGACAGCGTAGAGTGCCCAGCGAACGACGTAGAATTAGAGCCGATTATCCCCATTAATGAACCTTCTTTCGAGAAGCACGAGGAGTTCTTCTTATTCGCCAGTGTATTTGATGCCAATATGATCGACAAACGTCTCACGGATAAACAATTGTATTTTGAACTCAGCATTGGTAACTCTGGAAATTCTTTGGATGGCCATAATGAATCTGTGAAACACGTACACGAACTGGATGTTGAGCACCTTGGTATGATATTATGTACAATGAGTTAGATTCGTACTATACATAGAACTCATACCCTAAACGATATATGAGAGATTAAAACAAAATAATTGAATTCTTAATCCCTATAATATTAGGTTTATTTTCGACCGACAATTTTTTCGTGAGACTTAGCTTTTAGATTCGTGTTCTTTAATAAAGGCTTTAGATTACGTACAAGCCCGCGAGTATGGTAGTAAATTCAGAAATGTATGTCATATTCATTTAGAAGATAGATTAAAGTATTATTCGAAACGCCGTGTAGAACGCAAAAGAAATGATTTTTATAAAAATAAAAAAGGCCATTAGGAAAATATGATGTTTAGTAATTTTTTTGACGTATTAATATCAGGCAAGAAGATTAATTTAGTTTGTAGTTTTAGTACAGATACTTATCTATGATTAATACCCCTTAATAATACATTATAATCTGACAGATGATCTCACCGCTGATACTGGATACTGGCAAAGCACGACTCAGCCAGTCAAGGCAATTAGTACTGATAAAAACTACTACCACCTTCCTTACTGGGAACACAAACAGTGCATGCACATCCGTAGCATCTGGCCTGATCATCGACGTAGAATGTATAATTCAAATTTGATAGCTAATATTATTGAAAACTTTGTAAGTAACTGTAATCACAGTTTTAATGTGAGTGGTACATAGATAAGTAATAATAGCATTATTTTAAAAAATGAATTGAAATTTTAGGAGGAAGGATTATCTGATGCGCAAATCGCTATAGAGTCTGACTCCGGAATAGACAGTGTGGGGCTCCTTAAAACTGCACTGGAAACTACAAGCAACGCATGTGCAGCTTACGTACGCCACATGTCTACCGCTCAGCCTCTAGGCAACACTAAATTGGATAAAGAGAGACAGAAGATGTGCCTATTTGAAATCGTAAATACAATTAAATATGAGACAAGTAACACATACATGTAATGCAATTGTTATTGGTAATTGTGTAATATTTTTTCCAGGAGCAAATTTGTAATATGTGCAAGAGCTTGAAAGCGCTGATCACGAAAAATTCAATAAAGGATCGCTTGCGCACGGCGTTCTCATATCTCACTAAGATCAAACATCTTTGCGAGGATGTAAGTCATAGAACATAATTAAAATTTTATGTTTGGGCTCATTCTGTTGCTAATGTTGTTTAATATTTAAGGCACAACATGCAATGCCAGACGTCTTTTTATGGTTGATAAGTAACGGTAAACGACTGGCATACCAACGAATTCCTGCAAGAGACCTCATCTATTCGGACTTCCCTGATGAAATGGGGAAATACTGTGGCAAAATGCAGACATTTTTTATGAAGGTGAGATAGAAGATTTTGACAATTCACAAACTTTCGAATATTTGTATAATTATTTTTCTTTGTATTCAGTGGCCCGGCAAAAAAGCAGCTTACCCGAGTGGCTGGGCTATTCCCGCGAAAGTTAGTGTTTATATTTGGCTGGGAATTTTACAAGACAAGAAACATTACATTGATGGCTTACCTCAGGGCTACGAGGTGAATACAGAAATTAGAAACGCAGACAACACTCGCTATAATGCACCATCACTTATATTCTATGCGCAAAAACACGTAAGTAACGGCAAATACATTATAATTATGTAATTTGATACGTCTAATTTGCTTAAGGGTAATATTGTTACAGAATTTCCAAATGCGTGCTTACATCTACCAAGCTAGATCTCTAATAGGCTCAGACTCATCGGGGCTGTCGGACCCGTTTGCTCGAGTCGTTGTTGGAGAAAGTACTGCAATTACTCAGGTTATCGATGAGACCTTAAGCCCAACATGGGATGAGCTCCTCGTATTTAATGATGTTCTCCTCTACAGTACGATGGAACAAATTAAAGCCGATCCTCCAACAATAGTCATAGAATTTTTTGATCAAGATAAAGTTGGTAAATCTGAGTTTATTGGCCGCACACTAGCAAAGCCACATATTAAATCTATTGAAGATATATTCGACAGGCCCCAATATCCACCTGCACTAGAATGGTATGATATCACCCGCGGCGACGATAGCGCAGGCGAATTATTGGCGGCTTTTGAATTGCTCGAGATACCCCCAAAACAAAATGCGTCTATATTACCCCAGCTACCTTCTCCGAGAGAAGCTAATAACAAGCCTCCGATTGATGCCAATAAAGGCCCTATTCTTCCCGTACCAAGGGGAATACGTCCAACTCTATCTAAATATCGTATAGAAGTATTATTCTGGGGTTTACGCGATCTCCGACGCGTGCATCTTTTGACCGTAGACAAGCCTAGAGTAGACATTGAATGTGCCGGCCACATTATCTCTTCTACAATTATTCAGAATGCGAAGCGCAACCCAAATTTTATGAATCCTGTCAAGTTCGTAGATGTAGAGCTACCAGACCAGGACTTGTATCGGCCACCGTTGACTATCCGGGTTGTGGATTGTCGTAGTTTTGGAAGAATCACATTGGTCGGGACGCACACAATCAATTCTATTCACAAATACATTTACACTCCAATGAGTAAAAGAGAAAGAGAAATTGAGGATAGGAAGAAATCCCTAATTCAATTACAAAATGTAGATTTACGAGCTAATACAATCGTACAAGGAGACGTTTTCACTATTGAAAACGAAAAAGAAAGTTGTCCTCTGCTCATACGGGATGGACGTGCTTCGACCTCCTACGGCTCGGGCGTCAAACAGCAGGTACGCAAGAAGTTCAGTAAGCGTGAATCGATGAAGAAAAGGAAATCGAGCACTGAATCTATACTAGATGATGATGAAGGAAGTAAAGATTGGTGGACGAAATACTTTGCTTCTGTAGAGTACATGTTTGAACAAGAGTTAGAGGCTAAAAAAGATAAGCAGGGATACCCCCAAGGACCTTGCACAGTGCATATAGACAAGATTCGTCCGGCACGCGAGGAAGCTTCCTCTCCACGCCCTGATCATGACCGTACAAAACGCCGCTCGCCAGCATCACCAAAGGCTAAAATGATTAGTCCTACAATTCCAAAGAAAAAAGAAATTCCACAATCTGCCATGACCAAAGTAAGTATACGTCACTTACCTTAATAAATTTATCAGAAATTAAATCTTACCTTATTTTTATTTTTACAGATTTATCCACATGAGCTGGAAGCTGTCCCCGAATATGATGAGTTTAAGGAGTGGCTGCATTCATTTGAGTTGTATAGGGGCAAAAAGACTGGCGATGATACTGAAGATGAGAACCGGGTGGTTGGAGTATTCAAGGTATTTTCCGCTACTTAGACCTGAATATGAAATCTTTTCTGTGTTCAATAATTTTTCTACTATTCGACTGATACCTCATCCTCAATGATTATTTATTATTTCGTCATTTACACTACACAAAAATGCACTTATCATTTATATTATTATTAATTACCTCTATAAGAAAGTTAGTTTAATGGCGTTTTAGTCTATTTACCTTGGAAATGACGTTCTTAATTATAACATTACATTCAATCTTGTTTTAGGGTGCAGTCAAAGTTTATAAATGGCCTCTACCAAAGGGAATCGATGATCATACAGTGATGGGATTCGATCCAAACAATGGTTTCTTCCAAGGAGTTCCGAATAACGACCCAATACACGTTTTAGTGAGAGTTTACATCGTCAAAGCCACCGATCTTCACCCTATGGACTTGAATGGAAAAGCAGACCCATATATTGTATTGCATTTAGGTAACAAGCGATTAAGTGACAAGGAAAATTATGTGTCAAAGCAACTGAACCCAGTATTTGGAAAATGCTTTGAGATCGAAGCGACCTTCCCCCAGGACTCTATGCTTACAATTCAAGTCTTCGACTGGGACTTGCTCGGATCGGATGATTTGATTGGTGAAACTAAAATTGATTTAGAAAATCGATTCTATAGTCGTCACAGGGCTACATGCGGATTACCGATGAAATATGAAGAGTATGTATAACCGCACATGATAACTGGTTCCGTTTCTAAATAACAATGTGCTTAGTGGTTTTAAATGTTATTCAGGCAAGGATACAACCGTTGGCGAGATGCAATGAAGCCAACTCAAATACTTGCAAAGCTGTGCAAGGACGGGAAACTAGACCCTCCTGAATATGAATACGGTCGTGTGAAAGTCGGTCGCACTGTGTTCAACATGCCCGTGCATGACACTGAACTTTTCTCCGATCCCAAAACCACGGAAGAGCAAATGGCTCTTTTGGTTCTGCGTCGATGGGAGGAGGTGCCTCGCGTGGGAACAAAACTTGTCACGGAACACGTTGAGACTCGGCCTTTATACAACCCCAACAAACCTGGTAACGTAGATAAAAAAAACTATTAAAAACTTAACTTAAACTAATTTGAACGATGCGTAAGTAAAGTGTCAGCATCTTGTCATAATAAGTAAACATCTACAGTTTCTATCTGCCCGAATATAATATAGACGTGACAGTGATGTATGAATATGAATGATAGCGATGGTAGTGAGCCTTACAAACACGGAGACACATCGTGAGTATGGAAATCATAGCACGGTGGTATAGTAACGTCCACACACTGGTGCCGATTCTGTTGTAAATCGGACTTAACAAAGGATCATGGCGAGGTTTGTACAAAAAAATAAAGATTTTTAGAGACGTTACAATGAAGTTATAATTGATTCTTGGTGCCTAAGGAACAAATTGAGCTATTTAAAATATTTTTAGAACCCCGGGAAAAATATGCGAATTTCTATGGCATGCCGGCAAATCGCGACTATTCGCGACCAAAACCGTTATGTTGTTGTTCTGTTTTGCGGGGTTTATAATATATTTCATGTATATTAATATGTTGCTGGTAATGTAATCTCAACATTGGAAGTGATTCAAAACCCTCTAAAATGTTTTATTTTTTTGTACAAATCAATGTGTATGGATCTCGCCATGATTATTTTAGTCACATCACATCTCTTTCTTACAAACATTATTGTAAAAGGATAGGACATATTTAAGGCTTTCAAATTAATCTTTGCCGTTTTAATTTGCGGGTATTTAGACGTAACAGCGATAGATGGCAACTAAATTTCCTTTGGAAACAAGCATTGGACTAATTTTACAGGACTTTTCTTACAACGTTTTCTTATGTTCTTTGTTAGAAAGATATCTCTTTATAATATATCTAGTGAGAATAAATTAAGTTTAGTTGTAACCAACAGAATCAGCACCAAGGCGTTTATTTTTACACGTTGGCGTTACACTTACAACAGAAATAAATTGAAATATGATGGCACAGATTACAGAATAATTCAGATGAAGCGCGCGGAACACGAAAGGGAAGCCAAAAAAGCAAATACAAATTGAAAATCTGATACCTGGTATTCGTTTTCCAGTTTGTATTTGCATTGTTTAACCACAGTTTATTAATAAAGAAGTGTTTTTTGTTACATAAAGTTTGTTAAACAAAGCAAATACACATTCAAAAGCGAATACCAGGTACGTGTTTTTCAATTTGTATTTGCTTTTTTGGCCTCACTCCCGTGTTCTGCGCGCTCCATCTGCCTTATTATGATGGTATCATTAATACAGAAGGTACCTTACCTACAATTTAATATTTTCTCCAGGTATTGAACAAGGGCGTTTACAAATGTGGGTGGATATGTTTCCCATGGATATGCCCCTCCCCGGACCACCGGTCGAAATCGCAGCAAGGCGACCGATGGCGTACGAAATGAGAGTTATCATATGGAACACAGATGACGTTGTCCTCGAAGACGACGCGTTCTTTACCGGAGAGAAGATGTCTGACATTTATGTGAAAGGGTAAAACTACAAACCTTTTTACACCAAGGTTATACGATCAAACTTACGTTAATTTATCCACAAATCAAACCGACGGGCATTTGCATAATGTATGCATTCATTTAGGAAGAGTCCTTTACATTTCTAAGCCTAATGGCACAAATGTACAATATGGGATCGCGGGGGAAAGATTTATTATAATATTTTTTTTTTATATACAGGTCGTTGTTTTTTTCAGTGATGAGCGACTCGGGGTCGATAACACAAATGATACTGGTGCTAAAAAAAACTTTATTTTTGACTACCTAATCATAAAAATAATATTAATTGTAAAATCATGTAATAAGCTAAAGTGTAGACGTAATACTCAACTGGAGTGCGAGGGAGATGGCGGCTTGCGCTTAGCTGTAGTCTGTGCACGAGCCTGGTGAACATACGTTGCGGTAATTTTAGTTCAAATTGTTCAAAGGTATTTTTCAATGTATTTATAGTATTTAATGGAATTAAAGCCATTTTTTGAAAATGTACTTTTTGTACTACAGCCCCTGGTCGCTCGTCGCCTACCAAAAAATACACTGTATTGTATATAATGTTATTGATAGGTAATTTTTTTTTATTGTAGTTGGCTGAAAGGTCCAGATGATTGCCAAAGCACAGATATTCATTATCGTTCTTTAACCGGAGAAGGCAACTTTAACTGGCGTTTCGTCTACCCTTTCGATTATTTAGAAGCGGAAGAACGTATAGTCACTTCCAGAAAAGAGTCCATGTTTTCATGGGACGAGACTGAGTGCAAGATTCCTGCACGTCTTGAGCTACAAGTATGGGATGCTGACCACTTTTCTGCAGATGATTTCTTAGGTACTTGTGGTCGCTTTTCAAAACTAGATATCGAAGAATTTCACGGAACTAAAACCCTTGTATATTTACAGGAGCTATTACTTTGGATCTCAATCGATTCCCACGTGGAGCGAAGTCATCGAAGCTATGCACTTTAGATATGCTGCAAAATGATGGAACAGTACCCATGGTGAACATTTTTAAACAAAAACGAGTGAAGGGATGGTGGCCTTTTTACATCAAACGGGACACCGAAGAAATGGAACTCACCGGAAAGGTGGAGGCAGAAATACATCTCTTGACTCGTGAAGATGCCGACAAGGTACCTGCTGGACATGGACGCAACGAGCCGGATCCGCTTGACAAGCCGAAGTAAGTTTCAGAACAATGAAGCATACGGCCTGCCTTATGGTAAGCGGTTACCGTAACCGCGTTACTGACCCTTCAAAAAGATCTTCATTCTCAGAAGGGCTTTGTTGAGGGGATGAGTTTAGTATATAACACTGCCAGCACAGTGCTTCTTTATGGACCTCGCCAGAATGCCCTCTCCGGGTCAAAGTCAAAGTCAAAGCCATTTATTCAATTTAGGCCCTAGAAGGGCACCTATGAAGGTCAAAGCTACTGAAGTTACCGCCAGTTCGTAAGTTGGCCTTCAACAGGCAAGAAACTCAGCAAGGTCACTTACAAGGTTACGGGGGATTGACAACACCATATTAAAGTAGTTATTTGGCTGCGATCTTCTATAAGGTGGAGGTACCTACTGCCCCAGCTGAGCTGTACCTCTAGTAGGTCTAGTTGTCCCATTTGAAACATATGAGAAAAGTTAAATTTCTTTCTCATAAGATTTAAAAGGTAATAATCTTAACCAGTGATTTAATTATTTCAATTTCATTTCAGCCGCCCCGATGCATCGTTCATGTGGTTTTTAAACCCACTTAAGTCTATCAGGTACATTGTGTGGCATAATTATAAATGGTCCATACTTAAAATAAGCATGGTCCTTTTCTTTGCCACGATGATCTTCCTACTCTTCTACGCTGTACCCGGCTACACGGTCAAGAAACTAATGGGCGCGTAAACTATTATTTTCTATAAGAATCAACTATAACTGGATCACTGTAATGTTATTCCCAGGGGCGCTGATATTGCCACATTTGCAGTTTACAAGTATGTTTCATACCTGAATTTATGAATATGTATTAGGTAACTTTTTTGCTATGAATTGTGAATGACTTGTAAATGTTGGAGTGGCAGTTTAACCTGAAACATAAACTGCAAATGTTACCAAATTAACCCCCCGGGTTTATGCGTGTTTAAATAACAACTTAAGATCCTGTATATGAATCAGCCAGCATACATAATTTAACATTAACAATGATTCACAAGTATAGGTACCTACTTGTAGTATTTAATTATATAATGATTATACCTAGAACCTATCTATATTAAATGCTATCTTTGTGTCTACTTATTTGTTTTATTTGTTACCTGCTGAAAAATAAAAACGAAAAATGAAAAATAATTTTGTAATAACTTTCAAGAAATTCAACTTTCAATGACAGAACAGCTGTAAAAGCGAAACATGCAAAGAACTGTCTGTACGCACCCTTCTAGTTTTAGGATAAGACAAACGTGTTAGTCACGGCGACAGCAGCAACGTTTCTTGCTGCAGCGGTAGCCTCGCCGTCGGCGGATGCGACGCCGGTTGCGGCGGCAACTGCACCCTCGCTGCCGGGACCAATTCATATTCTGCATCAACTTCATTTCCAAAAAACCAAGTGAAGTCCCATTCTCTAGTATCGACTCGACTGTATGCGTAAGGTTTTCTGAATCATTCCCGTGTTCAACCCGCAAATGTCGCAGAATGTCCTTTGTCGTCACACCATTTGGGTTGTCTTGTATGTACTTCACAACCAATCGTCCGGCTGGATTACAAGTGTTGAATACTGCATCTTCTTCTGTGACCATTGCGGTGGTTTGATGTGAGATAAAACGAATCTACTTAGTACATTTAAATTTGGTTTGGGAGCAAAAATCAGAAAATATAGTAAATATCTGCAAAAACAGCAGATAGAGGAATATTTATCAGTGATCGATCATGTCACGCTCAAGTCTATTCCACCATTTGAAGTAGACCAGAGACCAATAAAAATAATAAACGTCAATAAAAGCAAGGAGTGTAGGTACAGCCTTATTTATGGTAAGGTTCCAGAGATAAAGCTTTCAGTCGCTAATAACATCAACAAAGCACTTCGGTGTGTTCGGACAACTGCACTTGAGAGCTAGATGATTATAATTGACACCTTTCGGTGAAAGAAAACATCGTGAGGAAACCATAGCACGGTGGTAGGATAGTACCTATATAGTACCCACCTGGCTGGCTACCTACCACCCTCAAGGTGAAAATTTGTCGCCAAGCACCTAACGGTGTGTTCCGAGTATAGCTGTACTTGAGAGCTCTTTTTCAAGCCCACTTCGGAGGTCTGCTTAGCGTAGCGAAAATATATTAACTGACGCTTTCTATATTTTGACACTATTTTTTTGAAACTAGCTTTCTGCCCTCGGTTTCACTCAAGAAAGGGGCGCCCTTCTTTACACCTTTAGGAATGGTATTTAAAGGAACTAATGTAGGTATACAAACTTTTGAGTTAATCGAGTCACTCAGTAAAATTCTCCGTTAAAACATTAGTACCCCTTTTTGCGCCGTTAAGGTTCGATTTTCGAGAAACCCAAGAACACGTGTTTTATATCCGAAGTTATACGGAGTTTCAAGTAAATCGAACCGCGCGGAAATTTCTTCAATACAAACTTTAACAACCCTGAAACCTCCTTTTAGGGTAGTTTTCAAAAACTTGATAAACTTTATTATTATATTTAGGTCAGTAATCGTATGAAGTTTCAAATTTACTTATTCCAAGTTTGTAGCCCCAGTTCTTTATTTTATGCCCCAGCGGTTTAGGCTCTGCGATGATCAATCAGTCAGGACATGTAATTATATAGGTATGTACCGTATGTACAATATAGTAAAGATATATGTAATGTCAAATATCAATCCTCAATCGCAAAATCAAGGATATCAAGGATTTTGTTTGTATTTTATACAATTGACATAAAGTTCATTATGCTATGAACAATTTCGTTGCAAAAATTCGCTTGCACTCCATTCAGTGGCAATGTAAATTGAGCCTAAGTCTATGGTCTATAAAGAAACATAAAACCTGCATGAAACTTGCCACGTCCTACTGGCTACATTCGTTTAGAACAAAAATAAGTCAAAAAAACATAATGACATGATTTGACATAAAAACTTCTTTTGTTGTTACCTGACCACCAAATTCTACATGTATTTTTTGATATCTTCTAAAACAATGGTAAAGTCGTAGAACACACAAGGTAGATCAAACATGTCGCACTATAATCCCAGACATGAACAAGAGCAGAACACCGCCAAGCTGGTGATGAGCACATTTTTTAAGGTCGCCAGGAGCGATGGCGTCACCGCATCAGAAATTGCAAGGTACTTACAAGACCAGTTCGGAGAAGTGTGGCGTATGAACACGTTAACAGGGAAAGCCGAAGAAACATTGAAGAGGAGTGCCGTTTTAGGTTTTCTAAATAAAAAAGGTGATCGGTACGTGGCGAACTTGGCTCGCGAGTTACGGTGCCGCAAGCGCAGGCGTCGCTGTCGTCGGAGGAAACGCCGCTGTGGTCGAAGGCGCCGACGTCGCTAAACTTGAAATTTTATTGTGTATGAATTTGGTGAACGAAATTAAAGTTATTTATAAGGATTTGTTTTTATGGTAATGACAGTGTGTCCGAAACTCAAATTCCGAATGGCTTTACAAAAAAGTGCAGCCACTTGGTCCCATTCGTCACCCTTCTTCCCTGAAAAGTTCAACCGCTTATCGTGTTGAGTGTAAATTATTTAAAAAAAGTGCAGGGAATAGGGATAATTCAACCTTCCAAATCGTATTAGAATATTAGTCAGTTTTCATTAAAAAAGTGCCTGCGAAGGTCTCTTTAAATAAATGATTTTGAATTTGAATAAAATTTGATGCCTAGGTAAAAAAAAACCTCATTACCTAGTCCGTAAATTATCAAAAAATATTGGTTGGACATGTAGGTATTATTTGCTTTACCAAATCATTAAAAATAAATAAATATCCTGGGACATTCCTCAAACACGGTCATCTGATCCCAAACCAAGCAGAGCTTTTAATATGGAAACCAGAAAAACTAAAAAGTAGTACATACACTACTTTTTGACTTCAGGGCGTCAAAGTTCGGGAGTGGGAGCTCATGACGTCACTTTAGAGTAAAAGCCTGGGTAAAAACTATACCATGACGTCATGCGGAACTTAACACACGATATCTTCTAAATTTTTATGTTTAACTAGCTGCCCGGCGCGACTTCGTTCGACCCTAACTTATGGTGCTACCTTACCCCACCCTACCCTACCATACCCTACCCTACCCTGACAGCAAAATCCCCATTAACAAAATGATCCGCCATTTATTGAATTCATTTGTTACAAAAAATGTGATAAATGAAGAACCGCTCGACTGATTTTGTGCAAACTTCACATAAACCATCTACTAAATAGTCCGAACAAAGCCTTAACATTTGGTTTGGATAGGTGAGCTCGTTCTTGAGTTATAAAATTACAACGAAAAGTGGCATTGATTTTTAAATATATAGATTTACAAAAGAAAAAATACGGGCTAATATTTTTATTACGGACTAAATAGATTTTTTCAGTCATCTACTAGCATATTCGGGGCTCGAGACGTAGAGGCCATTAGCATAAGGAATGAGACTTTTTCTTTCCATAGTTTCGTGGGTAGTTGTCAACTGTTTGATATGTATTTTAAACTAATCTATAAAACCCTATGGAAAGAAAATGTCTCAAATCTCATTCCATGGGAGTCGCACTTCAACATAGTTTTTCAATGATGCAAATCTGGAACTTATTGTGTGAGTTTTCCTCGGTCTTCTTGGTCACTTATTGTGTATACTCTTCGCATATGATTCGGTCGATTATGGAGAATGTTCAAGTAGGCGCAATAGTTCTCCACCATATCTGAATGGGCCTTTATACGCTGCTTCAATAATTTACGGACCGTCATCGGTTAAGATTTATTAAAATTAAGACTTAACTATATATCTTTACTAATAATGAAGCAAATACCTCAAAGCTTTGCATAGCAGACCCTCCCATATGGAAGAAGCTATCACATGTAAAATTAGCTAACAAAATGATCTATATGCCCAGTATGGCAATAAAAAAACCTAACATTGGTAAGCGAAACGATTCGTTTTTGTTTATTGAAACCGGGCATTAGTCAACTATCAATCATAATATAAACATCTAACAATCATTCACATAAAGTAATGTATTTTATTTTATTTTATTTTTATTGGAATACTTACGGCTATAATACATAAAATTGCTTAAATAAGTAATAATGAAGCCAATAACAAGTATTCGCCAATGTTTAACAAGTTATGTAGTAAGACAGAGTAGCTTTTGCAATGATTAAATACTAACTAATATACAAGATAAACATAACAATTAATTATAAGAAGAAAAGAAAAAAAAAAACAGGAACACGATTTTTAAATTAGGTACTAAATTACAGTTTTTAGTGTAAACCTATTTTTACTTTAATTTACTTTGTGAATGTTTGAGAACCAAAGAATTCCGATACTAGTCTTAGCTTTATTGAGTTTGAGCTATCAAAAAACGGGTCGAAGTCCATAACAGAAAGAAGATTATTGATAACGCTGGGGACTTTACAAAAGAATGAGTTCTTTCTATAATTTGTGTTTGCAAAGGGGGCATGAAATAACAAGTTTTTCCTTCGCATTGATAGCGGTGTTCTAACACATATTTTACTTACTAGCTCTGTACTATCCATTGCACCATGCAGAATATTTAAAAAATACGTAATATCTGCAATGTTTCGTCTAGTGTCTAACGGAAGGAGATGGTGACGACGACATCGCACATTATAACTATCATCCACAATACCGGTTCTGTATTGGAGGTATCTTAGGAACTTCTTTTGTATTTGTTCAATCCTTGAGATATAACACTCGTACATAGGACTCCAAACTTGAGAGCAATATTCTAGGATACTGCGGACAAACGAACAGTATAGCACCTTGAGTGTTTTAATATTGTTAAAGCAATATGATGTTCTTATAATAAAACCTAAGGCCTTATAAGCTTTTGATACTATAGATTCAATATGCATATCATATAGTAGTTTACTGTCATGTATGATCCCCAAGTCCCTGATGTTAAATACCCTAGTTAATGGCGATCCTTTCAACATGTATGATGTTTGTAGGGGTTGATGCTTGCGCGTGAAAGTAATTACATAACATTTTGAAATATTTAAGTCTAATTTATGTTCATTACAATAAACATCAAAGCGTGTTAAATCTTCCTGAAGTTCAGATACATGAATGGGGTTATTTATAGATTTTAAGATTTTCATGTCGTCAGCATATAAATAAATTTGTGAATGCTTAAAGCATGTTCCGATATTGTTAATAAATATTGTGAAAAGAAGTGGGCCTAGCAACGAACCTTGAGGTACACCGGATGGTATGCCAACCCATGATGACATATATCCATTAAGCACAACTGCTTGACTTCTATTTTCAATGTACGATGTAAACCATCTCAATAAACTGCCATGTATACCTGCCTGATACAGCTTTCTCAAAAGAATTATGTGGTCTATTCGGTCGAAGGCTTTGCTATAATCGGTAAAGATCGCGTCAACTTGATTACCCACAGACATAGCATTAGTGCGCATTAGAAGCGCTCGTGGTGTAGCATGATTAGCCGTTCTTAATCGATCGGCAAAGTTAAGCTACGTCTGTCTTGGTCGGTACCTGGATGGGTGACCGCCTAGTGGTATTTCAAATCGAGCGTTTCCGTGCTTCGGAAGGCACGTAAAGCCGTTGGTCCCGGTTATCACTTAATTGTGATAGTCGTTAAGCTAGTTGGATGCCTCCTAGGCGGCTTGAAAAATTCCAACAGTAGGTTGACCACTAGCCTACCTCCACCGATCCGCAGTGGGCACGCGTGGTGGAGTATCTGCCCATTCCCTTTCACCCTGATTTGTGAAAGGAGGCCTGTGCTCAGCAGTGGGACATTATAGGCTGATAATGATTAGCATTAGTGATGAAGTCAACAGTCAACAACAAATTGGAAGTGGTTGACCTTCTCTGTAGAAAACCATGCTGAGTTTCCGAAAAAAATGGTTTTAATGCGTTATATAATTGGGCATAAACTATTCTCTCAAAGACTTTAGCAAGCACACAAAGCTTTGAGATGGGCCGGTAATTTTCCACTTTGGTTTTAGGACCTTTTTTATGAATAGGGGTGACAAACGCTGATTTCCAAATTTTTGGTACCACTCCTTCAGTCAATGATCGCTCAAATATAATACTTAATGGAATTGCTAGACTATGAGCACAGTTAATTAAAAGCACAGGTGAAAGTTGATCAGGGCCCGCTGATTTATTTACGTCCAAAATTTTAAGTTGATTTTTAACGCTTTCAATTGAGATTTCAATGCTACCAATAGTAGTTGGTGATAGGCCGTCAAGTTCAAATACTGTTGTGTCTTTAGAATTATTTGTTGGTTGCAAGAAAGAGGAATAAAAATAATCAGACATCAGTTGGCATATTGACACTGCGTCTGTCGCAGTTTGATTATTAAAACTCATACAGGCTGGTAGACAATTATTATTGTTTTTATTACTCACATAAGACCAGAATAACTTTGGATTGGTAACAATATGAGCTTCTATTTTTTGGACATAATCGTTATAACACTTAACCTCGACAATTTTAGCACGGTCCCTAAGCAAAGAGAATATATTATAGTCAGCAACATTTCCGTATATTTTAAACTTGCGGTGAAATTTGTTTTTTTCTCGTAGTATTTTAATAAGACTCGAGCTATACCATGGTGGAAATCTATCACCCCTGACAGCCTTATGCGGAATAAATTTGTCTTTTAAATCATTAATCACCAAATAAAATGTATCCAGAGCCTGATCCACTGAACATCCCTGCAATAAACTATACCAGTTCATTCCGCTTAATTTTTCTCTGATACTATTGTAATCGCCCGAATCGTAAAAATATTTTAATCTAGATTTAGTTGATGTTACTTTTCCCATGTCTACATTGAAATGTAAAGTTAATGCCTTATGGTGAGGGTCTTCTCGAACAAGCGGTTCTTCGCAGATCGATACCGACACCATGACATTAGAAAAAACCAGATCTAAAATTCTTTTGTTACTGTTTTGCACATAATTAAATTGATTTAAATTGCCGAGACTAATTGTATTAAAAAATTCGATCATATTATCACCCTGTACATTGGTTGGCAAAAGTCCAACATTATCGTACTTCCAATGTAAGTGAGGGAAATATAATCACCCAGTATAATGAAAGTATTCGTAGGATGGTTTAAGATTATTTCATTTAGGACACTTGTGAAGAAACCTAATTGAACAGAGGCCGAGTTACCTTTATTTTGATTACATAAATATAATGTACAAATGTGTATTTTTTTGGATGACTGATTAACCGTTTTAGGTAGGGACACCGTTACCCAGATATCTTCTGCTGCACTTCGCCACTCTAAATTTTCATAAGAAATTAAATTCTTATGGATTGCTATTAACACTCCACCACCCATAGATTGAGAGGTTACAGCATAGTCGCGATCACGCCGGTAAACAATGTACCTGTCGTCGAACAATTCCTCGCTTTTTATTCCATCTAAAAGCCATGTTTCTGTTAAGCAAATAATATCGTGAGAACTTAACAATAAGTTTCTATTAAATAAGTTTGTTTTAGAACGAAGTCCTCGAGAATTTTGATAGTAAATATCAAGGCCTTTTATAGAAAGAGTGTAAGCAAATTGGGTCTAAGTTTAAAGTCACAATTAGCAGAAATGCAACTATCATAAAAAACAAGAGGTATATTAATACATGATAAAAATGCGTACTATTTGTATTAAGTAGGATTTTAAATATTAAATTATTATGAAACACTAATTGGTTACATCGTACCGATTTTAACTCTAGCATATTATTTAACTTTCTCATTATGAAAATATTATTAGGTACACAAGAGCAACAAAAGTGAGTAATAGCGTACACTTCAAAACAAACTGCAATAACACAATCCAGGTTTAGGACATAATTGATAAGAAACACAGCAAATAGCGGCGGCATGAGCGGGCGACTGGCATTCATTAATAAAATAATAACTATTGGCAACCTAATACATTTCAAGTAATAGCAAAAGGGTAGATACACATTTAGCATAGAAAAATAAGCAGGTAATTTTGATATAGTGAAGCAGAATACGCAGCGAATACTAAGCTTTTCGTGCAGAGCAATAGCAGTCATAACAGCATGAACAACCGAGTGATTAGTCAATGAATAGACGGTCCCGGGCGTTATCGGTCGACAGTGTCGACACACTAATGAGTTTAAGCAGGTATAAAGAATATCGCTGGTTCTCAAACGTTGATGAATTATTTTGTAACGTAATAAAAAGTAAAATATAATAAACCTTCCTCTTAGTGAATTTTTTTGATGTCTTCGTGTTGATGTCTTCGCGATGTGATGTAGGATGACGGGGTTTGAGATCGGCTAATAAAAACTGCAGATTCTTCCAATAATACTTGATATTTTATTTTTGTTTAGTTTTAAAAATCTTCACGTCTTTCGTCCTTCCGTCCAAGTCCATCTCTCTCTTTCATCCCTCCCTTTCACTCACTCACTCCACGTTCCATTCTATGCATCTTTCACACGTTCCATTCCTACAGTAATATCAATAAAACAATCCAAGCCAATGATCAAGTATTTTATTTTTTTAACACTATAATAATATTTACAAGTTTTAAAAACGTTATATAATAGTAATCGAAACATTTAACATTCATTAGGAGATTAGTTCAGTACACTTATTGCTTTATTTATTTATCATCGCTACACGGCTATAGGCCTTGTGGCTGTATGTATCGGCTTTGCCAACGCATCTGTAGGGAAGGCTCGAGACGGTCAGTCCCGCGAGACAGAGGCAGAGAGGGAACCTGTACATTACAAGCCAGGGCGGGGAACGAAGCTACACTCGAGATCCGAACACAACTAGAAAACAAGCTTTGTACAGACCACCCCTACTCTACTCCACCGCTCGAGTGAACTAGCCGCCTAAACAATCTTAACAACTAACTCACAATAAATACAGCCTTAATCGTCATTAAAGTGGCAGTCGAGATAACACTTATTAAGTTATTACATTCAACCTAACAGATAGTTCGATATTAATGTACACATGAATTTAATTCAATAATCAAAACCTTAATCTCTCATATTACTTTTAAAAACAATCGGAGAAAGTGAGGAGGTGCTTTTAATATACAAATTAACGATTCTAAAACAAATCATTTACATAATTATTATTATACTTGTTTTATGTCGGTGCATCATCTGTAAGAATCTCTCCGTGATGAACTAAATAATGACTGCACCAGACTGGCGTTTGTTGTTGACTTGTAACGAGCTCATAAAGACGTATTGTGACAGTGTAACACAATAGTACAGTAAAACATTATACCTATCTACTATAAAAGCACATCCTCGACCAACTCCAATTGAATCCTCTTTTTAAATCTTTGACTAAAATTTACATGCACACATATTCATCAAAAAAATATTAGTTTTAAAAAGTACAAAGACGCCGTCATTTTTAAAATCCATGCAACTTCTAGAATATTCTCACATTCTGCTGATAAGGCGCTATAAAATATGTTCATTAGGAAATAAATTATATATACAAAATGATTACACAATATATTATGACATACTATACATATAAAATACTACTAAATTCCTTATGTTGTACGTTTTATTTATAATGAAATTAAAATTGGGCAATTATCAAATGCATCTAATTGAATAATTGGTTTAAATACATGCTAAAAACATTCATTATGATGTTGCAGTCCAGTCAGATCAGCATAGAAAATTATTCACATATTTATTGGAAGTAATTCTGCTTACAATTATAATCAATGATATTTGAGGCAATCTGATTACGCGATTAAATGTTTGATTGACTGGATCAATTTGGTATATACGACGATACACGAATTTCCTATCAATGATGTTAAAATACTGTACAATGGAAGTTTGAATTTGTTGACTATTACAACATTTATATATATAATTTAATTAAAAATACATCTCACGATCCATAAACGCTTTTATAGATACGAGGACCAGTACTCGATATACAGAATATTTTAGTTTAAATAAGACATTCGTATAAATTATCGGACAGAAAATATGGCGCTACACTATCTACAAGTATCAAGGATTGAATCTGTGTGGCTAAATAAAACTTTTGTAAAATTGTTAAGTAAATAAATGAATACAAAACATTGGGGTAAAATAAATACAATTAATATTTATATAATTATACACGTCATACTCGATATTCCTTATGGCCATATTGTGATCCTAAAAAGCTTTTATATTGCCCTTACTCTAAGATTTGGTGGTCTATGTGAGTGCGGGGAAAATGTTAGGTTAGCGATGAGATATGTGGAGCTACCGCGTAATACAATCTTAATGAATTCTTGAGTCTTAATAGAAATCCCATAAGCTGGAGTTTTATAACATTTAGACCTCAACGGGTTACCGGACGAGTCAATGGATGGATTTCTAACTCATTTGGTATTTACGTGACATATGTACATAATAGAATTCTAGAAAAAGACAGGCGGTAGCCTCGCTGTAATCCTGCGAGAATGTTACTTAGTAGAACAAAAACTGATTAAGCTGACGACGATAAGATGTACATTATGAATCTGCAGCAATTGTTTTTAATGATGGACGTTAGTGAAAGTTAAATTACCTCTTTAAGAGCGCGCATAAAGCCAGAAAAGATAGCGACTGGCAGATGAAACAAACTTATGTCTAATACTCGCGTGGCATGAGACGGCGATATCGTGTTTTGCGGAAAAATATTAACTAATCACTTCTAATCTAAATAACTCGTAAAATATAGAATATTTTTTAAAATCGTCTAGTCATATGTTAGTGATATTATTTATCGAATTTTAGATTTAACATGAAGGAAAAAAAACGAAAATTAATAATAGAGAATTTTCATTCCTTTATGTTTTTGCAGTCAGAAATACCCATATAAAAATATTTTTTCATTTAAATATTATTTACTTGGGTAAATTTTAATTCTAAGAATTAATTATGATTATTAATATAATTCTAAGATATGTTATTTTGCTTTATACGCACTCTTAATACTTAAGATAGTTTCTCAGTGTTTCCTCATAATGTTTATATGAAATATGTAAACCACATAGACCACTGAATCAGCCATAAAATATAAAGCAGTTGGACCACTTCGAGCATCGCGTAAATTATAAATATACAATAAAAATAATATATACAACAGAGTTGTTGATTGCACATATTTATTAACACTTAGTACCACAAACATTATGATTACGAATGTATAATAATCATACATACCTATAATTATTATATTATTAGGACAATCAATTCAGTATGTTTTAAGTAACATGTATATTAAAGTTTTCTCCGTTAACTATATTGTGGAAATTGACTAGTCAAACTTAATGTTTCCGAGAGTCGTAATTACATTAAATAATACATAACATAGTCAGAAAAGATGGCAGGTTAAGATAGTGTTAAGCTAATGATATCTATTTGTACAAATTTAGTACACACGTTAGGTCTGTAGTGTGTTGTGTTATAACGTCATAATAATATGGCAAGATATTACAATTTCAAACAAATTCATGACTCATGAGTAATCGCCATATTATTATACTTCTTTGACAAGGGGTTTGGCGTCGTTTTTCGGCCACTAATGAGTCATACGGGGTGGATACATCCGTCCGTCTTTCACATTATCAAAAAATCTAATATTTTTTGATAATGTGAAAGTATTTTAGACACTTATTTTCTCTTTTGACAATTAAACAAAAAAAATACGAAGATAATGGTGTGTTGTAAGTTCCGCGTGGCGTCACGTTAGAGTTTTTACTCTAAAGTGACGTCACGAGCCCCCACTCCCGAACTTTGACTCGCGTTATCTTTGTAAATTTTTTATGATTTGGTAAAGCAAAAAATAAGTGTCCAATATTTTTTGATAATCTAATTGACGGACTAATTAGTTTTTTTTTTTACCTAGGAATCATCCCTATTCAAATAGGTGCGTTTTGGATAAAAGTGAAAGTAGTAGACTGTAGAAAGTCGATAGTCCGTGTATGCGGTGTCCGCATTTGTCGGGTATTCCATGACATGTTATCATTTTTGTGACACTCAAATCTTAAACCAACAGTTGAATTGCCCAATATTGATTTTTTTGAAAACACAAATGTTAATCCGCTCTCGGATATTACATATGGCAAACGTTTGTTTGAATTTGAAGAAGAACTGCAAAATAATAAGAAATATCATTGACTGTTGAAAAAACGACGCCACTAGTCCATAAAATGTGAATATTTGGATTATCGTTAACCTTTTTTCGCTTTTGTTTATCTAAAAGATACGTGTATGTGCACAAAAGCTATACGCAGACTGATATTACTTTAGTAAACGCGGAACCACGAAAATACAAAAAAAAGCACTTAAAGGAAGTAACTCTCACTCGACGGCCAGAACTTACTGAAGGCACAATATGCTAACTTTAGTATGGATCAGCTGTCGACCCCGTTCAAGACAATATACTAAGTAGTCAACTAATTTACATTAGAACAATTTATCATTAATAACATGCAATGTTTCGCTACGGATCAGATAGGTGAGAATAGACGCGTTGCTGGAAATAGCCACTTCTATTGTCGTGGGGAATAGAAGTGGGATTTGTTATGTGGCGATGGATACCATCGAGCGGACCGGCCAATCCAAAGTATCTGAGGACTTGTTACTTAATATAGATGTATGTATGTGTTGGATGTTTGGCGCGGGTTTATCACAAGGCGAGTGGTTGAATACGATTGATTCTTACACGGAGTCGATGTCGCCGACGTTGATGCGGTCCTCTGAGGCGGTCACTGAGAATCCCAAAATGCGAGCGTCGATCTTCATCATTTTATTCTTTTTGGTTTTCTTTCCTTTGCCCTAGAAAAGGATTGTAAGTTGTAACTGCACATCGTCGGCGGCATGATAACCTCGCAACTGCATTGTTCTAAATTTTATAGAAGGAAATAACCGTGTGGTGAGAAGCAACCTTGAGCAGCGGTTAAAAAATAACAATTGATTTTTAACCGACTTCAAAAAAAGGAAGGTTGTTTTTTTTATGTCTGTTACCTCTTTACGAGGGAGTTAATTTACTAACCGATTTGGAAAATTCTTTTTTGCCTGGAAGGGGGTACACTTCCCGTTTGGTCCCATTGTCATCAGATCAGGATTTGATTACTTCTTACTGTACTTTGAAGTCGGTTTAAGTTTTTTGTAAAACAGTCCAATTATTATTGTTATAAAAACCCGATCAGCTCCAGGTATTAAATGAAAACTGCGCAGTCGAATCTTCAGCATGTCAACGATTGCACAAGCTCCGTTTCCGGACATGCGCGTACTACCGTCTTGCCGTCTCACACGCAGTCTTACTTGCGCAAACTGGTTTGTGCAGACATGCTTGCATGCAATACGGAGCGCTTACCCTGGCTTTTAGGCTATTCAGTAGGCTTCAGTAGAGCATACATTATAATGTTTATGTATAAATATTGTTATCCTTCAAAAATACAGAAATAGCCGTCAAAGTGCGGGTTCGACCTGTTTCAAAAATCGTATAGGAGGGGAACTGGAAACTGAAGAAACGAAGTCGCTAACCGTTTGTTGTGGAAGTCTATTTGGTTGGCCTTTGTCCTTTGAAAAGTGGATATCGTTTGACTGATTATGCTACGGTGTTCTGGTATGATCTTACCTTGACTTCCTGGTAATCAGAACCTGAAACGGTGCGAGGGTTCACCGCTACAGCTGGAGAGCACAGATCGTCCGATGGAGTTATCATACCGACGCGGATCATCTTAGACCTGTAAACATCAAAAGGGTGTCAACAGCCCGGCAGATGGTACTGCAGTCGGTATCTAGGTTATATTATCAACTGCAGCGGCATTTGCCGGGCTGATTTGTGAATCTAAACCATCCAGGGCGCCACCCAAAGGCATACAAAAATGACCAAATTCAGAAATATAGAGACAGTCAACAGTTAACTAAAATGGCCAGGACATATTTTAAGAGAGAGTAAGGAAAAATTACCAAAACGAATAGTACAATGGTATCCAAGAGATGGCAAAAGACCAAAGGTAGACAGGCTAAACGTTGGGGGGATGATATGGACAATAAGACAGTATGTATGTAGCAGGACCAAAATGGACTCGAGAAGCAAGGGATAGGATAAAACTTTAGAGGAGGCCTTTGTCAAAAGATATGCTGTGGCAATTATAAAACTAGTTGCCGATTGGTAACATGTATTAATTAAGAATAAGGCATATAAGTGTTGATTGTTTTATTTATTATTATATGAAAAATATCCCATATCAGATACTTCCTTGTAAAATGTCCATATTGTCCATACCCCTATCAACTTTCAGTACAACATGTTTGTTTTCTGAACGCTATAAACAATAGACAACACATTTACGTACCTCCTCTCAAGGAATTGACGAGCAAAGTCATTGGAGTCCTTAGTGTCGCCGAGGTAGCACTTGACGTAGTCTTTCACGTCGTACGGCGACTCTATGTCCCTAAGGAAGCCAATGAACGTCGGCACTGAAAGTAATTATTGAAAAATATTACTCTCCTAATGCGGCAGTCGGTTCATCATCATCATCATCAGCCTATAATTTCCACTGCTGAGCACAGGCCTCCTGCACACAAATGAAGGTGACAGGGAATGGGCAGATACTCCACCACGCGTGCCTACTGCGGATCGGTGGAGGTAGGCTAGTGGTCAACCAACTGTTGGAGTTTTCAAGCCGCCTGAAGGCCTCCAACTCGCTTAATGACTATCACAATTAAGTGATAACCGGCACCATCGGCTTTATGTGCCTTCCGAAGCACGGAAACGCTCAATTTGAAATACCACTAGGCGGTCACCCATCTAGGTACCGACCACGACGGTGGTAGCTTAACTTGCCGATCGATTAAGAACGGCTTATCATGCTACACCACTAGCGCTTCATCGGCAATCGGTTAATAACATATATCCTAGGAAATAGTTTCATTACGATGGCCTTGTACCCTGCTCAATACCAGGGATGTTATGGAGCTTCGTAACTGTAACCGAAACAATCGGATGTCCGAAAGAAGAATCTGATATAAAAGTATCGATGATTTCGGATAGGGGCGGAATCTAACTGAGACACGTTATGACAAGTTTTTGTCCAGCCGAGACGTCCTAAAACCTAATATCCGAATCTGAAACTATCGAATATCCGAAATGATTTCAAAGCGTAACCGTATCCAGGTCCAAAATGTAATATCCATAGCATCCCTGCTCAAATAGGAAGTGCTAAAGTGTCAAGTCAAGGATTTCAAGTGTTTCATTATCAGGGAAAACCGCGGGCATAATGTAGATTCCTTCCTATTTGAATCCAACTCGAAGTTCCATAGATTAGATTGTTTAAACCAACAAACAAACTCTTGCGCTTTATTATATTAGTATAGATTTTTAACATACCATCAATCTTAGCGCTGTAGGAAGCCAAGACAGTAGTGCACCAAGTCTCAAACTCAGCTGCGGGAGTCACCTCCTTCTTGAGGACGATGGGAGTCAACTTCTTCTTAGTCTTCACCGAATCCACCACCTTCGGCGGTTCTGGCGTTTTCTCCGGCTTGGATGGCTGGTTTGGCTGAGTGTCCCAGAAACCACCTAAACGTAATGACGTGTCCTATATTTATTTGTCCTTTCCACAAATAATTGTGTTATAATTTATAGTAATTTTGTCAACTCAAGCTATGGCAGATCGAGTGATATATCACAAGAAATACTAATCTTATATTTCAAGGTGATAAGCCATAGTTATTCGCAACTACTGTGCCTTTTTATACTACTAGGTGGCATACATACATGCAGACCGCCTGATGGTAAGCTGTTGCCAATACCGTTAGATATGTTACATTCTGTAAATATATTTAGCAACTTGTACCATCCATTGTCCATTTTGTTTTTAATTGTATTTTTTTAACTATTCGTCGTACTTCGTGACTCACAACCGACAGAATACGAGTATTGTAGGAGTAGGGTAGCTCCCTCAACTTTATACTGAGTCGGGACCTTATTTCCACTCCGCGACTCACGGATTATTTGGTGTCGCTGCTTTTTTAACCGACTTCAAAAAAAGGAGGAGTTTCTCAATTCGGTTGTATGTTTTTATTTTTATTATGTTTGTTACCTCAGAACTCCGTCATTTTCTAACCGATTTGCAGAATTCTATTTTATTTGGAACGGTACACTTCCCGTTTTGCCCCATTGTCATCAGGTCAGGATTTTATTACTTTTTAGCGTACTTTGAAGTCGGTTTAAGTTTTTTGTAAAACGTTTTTTTTTTATTTTTTTTTATGTTGAATTATGATAATGATAACCTTTTGTATTGTGTGCGTTGTAGCAGAAATTTATTAGTTTATCTCTCTTTCAAATACCTCCATTATGGGTACTGGCCCAGGGTACATGGTTGGTTGGTGGCGGGGCCGCTATTTCTGCCTCCTCTTGCGCCAGCGCAGCCGCCGCCGCTGCAGCTACTGCAGCCGCTGCAGACTGCTTGCGAGCCTCCGCCTAAGAATTAACAAACATTACTTATTCTGTTGTCTACTAGTAGACCAATTCCCCCTTAAGCGGAGTGGGCATAAAGCTGGCAGAAAATACCGTTATTCATTGTAGCGAGCGGCGAGTAATTAAAACTAAGCGACAAACATTATTGAAAAAGGATAAAACTTATTTAAAAATGTCAAATTAGTGTTTGCCTTCTTAATTTGCGATTATTTAAACGTAACCGCGATAGATGGCGATAAAATTTATGTTGAAAACAAGCACTGGACTAATTTGACAGGACTAAATTTCTTATGGTGCGTCCATGCTACACGAATCGAGCTCGAGCCGAGCCACGAACGAACCTACAACGAGCACGATGCGAATCCCTTAGTACGTGAAAAAACTGACAATCGCGCTCGTTCGAGGCTCGGAAGCCCGTCCACGCTACGCGAATCGTGCTCGCAGTGTGCTCGTTCGTGGCTCGGCTCGTGCTCGGTTCGCCAAGCATGGACGCACCATTACATCCTTTGATTGTTCTTTCTTAGAAAGAGATATAGTGAGACTAAATTAGTTTATTTGTAAACAACAGAATCAGCACCATTGCCAACCTACCGAAAGCAACACACACAAATGCAAGTCCTGGGTGGGAATAGAACCCAAAACCAGCGACGTGATAGACCAACCACGCCATGTGGCCCGTCGGATATCTCTTTCTAACAAACATAAAATATAAGATTTTGAGTAACATTTCGCCATCAACATAGGGCACGCCATTCTGTAGATGATGTACCATAGACTAATCCGTCAGCTTTACATAATAATATTTCAATTCCAATAATTTTAGTAAGAAAGAGATGTGATGTATACAAGTTTAGTGTGATTTGATACAGAATCGGCTCCATTAATTCCTACTCGAGTTTAAACCATCTTAATCCCTTTAGGTCAAATTTCCACCAGAGATGTGCGAGTACTCTGAGAACGTACCTGAATCTCGGCTAGACTTTGGCTCGGTGAGATGACGTTGTTAGCCATCTTCTTTGCCCACCCCAAACCTGCTTGCATTTCCTGCCGAAAAACAAAACTAAATATCATATAAATCATAGAGAATAAAGGACGCAAGATGGTTGGCCATTTTTTCGAGCCCAAAGAACTCATAAAAACATCAAGAGAAGTATGGAAGAAAAGCAAAACGAACCAACTAACAAATACCGATATAATAAATATATTTTTTACGTGTCATAGAAAAAGACAGTAATGGCCGATTCCTATAATTTACGGACCGTTATCGGCTAAAATTAAGACTCTTATATCTTTACTAATAATGAAGCAAAGACCTCAAAGCTTTGCATAGCAGACCCTCCCATATGGAAGTAGCTATCACAGGTAAAATTAGCTTACGAAATGATCTATATGCCCAGTTTGGCAATAAAAAAAACCTACCATTGGTAAGTATAAGGATTAATTTTTGTTTATAGAAACCGGGCAAGAATGAACTAGAAAATAAACACCGACAAAAACCCATACATGTGGATATTTTAAAGGTCATAATTCCGAAATCTATGCTGGGTTCTGCAATCTTTTAGTATTGGAACAACTCGCAAATCGCAACCTAAGCAAGAGCCAATTGCTGTCAGCGGGACTGTTTTTGGAAATTTTATTTTATATAAAAAGTAAAGTATAATTCACGCGACTGACCAAACTGACATAAAATCTCGAATTCAAGCAAATCTTTTATACATTTCCGGTTTGCCTTTTGACCTACTGACCTGTTCCCTGGCGAGGGCAGCGGCCTGCTGCTGAGCAATGATCTGCATCATCTGCTGCTGTTCCTTCATCTGTTCGAGTTTCTTCTCGCGCTCGAGACGCTGTATCTCGGCAAGGGTTGGCTCCTTGATTGTCGTCTGCATCGCTTGGTTTGTCACCGCCGACCATGGGGCCTTCTTCATCACGGATTCAGATATTTGACGCTGCTGTTGTTGCTCCTATTCGTAATATGATTAACAAAATACATTATAGGTATTTCTTTAGACGCTAACATGACCATGTTTGTAACTGACGTAACAGCATATACATCGGCATATGCACTATTAAGAAAACTGTGTCACAGTTACCGACGCCTCTCCAAATAAAATAAAACAGATGGTTCAGAACTTACAATGGAAGGTTAAATTCCTTCTTATATATTTTTTTCGTAGAATCAGAAAATAATGTATGTAAGATTTTTTTAAGATTATATTTTTTTTTTGGATTTGATGAAACAATTTAATTTGGAAACTACCCCTTTGGCATAAGGTTTATTTTCGATTAATACAATATATCCTCGAGACTTTACTTTAGTTAACAATAAGCGAAGCGACACAATAAGTGAAGCGCTCGTGGCGTAGCATGATTAGCCGTTCTTAATCGATCGGCAAAGTTAAGCTACGTCTGTCGTGGTCGGTACCTGGATGGGTGACCGCCTAGTGGTATTTCAAATCGAGCGTTTCCGTGCTTCGGAAGGCACGTAAAGCCGTTGGTCCCGGTTATCACTTAATTGTGATAGTCGTTAAGCTAGTTGGATGCCTCCTAGGCGGCTTGAAAAATTCCAACAGTAGGTTGACCACTAGCCTACCTCCACCAATCCGCAGTGGGCACGCGTGGTGGAGTATCGCCCAGTCCCTTTCACCCTCGTTTGTGAAAGGAGGCCTGTTCTCAGCAGTGGGACATTATATGTTGATGTTGTTTACTTTAGTTAACAATGAACTCCTGTTGCATTGATTGATACCAAACATATTGATATTGTTGCGCCACATTATATTAATTTGAACATGTAATTTCTTTATAAAGATTTTTGTATAGTATAGAACTATTCAAGAATATTATAGAAATAGTTATTATTACCTGTTGCTTTTTCGTGGCGTCGGCCTGCTTCTTCTTTTTCTCTTCTTCGACAGCCAATTTCTCCTCCTCTTTCCTGATATGAATTTTATTTTAAACAATTTAAACTCTATTATTTAAGCAGAAGACTACATCAGGTAATCACTGAAGGAATAGACAAGAATATACCAGATAATATAGTACAAACCTCTTTCGTTCAGCCTCCTCAGCAGCCTTTGCTTCATCCGCCTTCTTTTTGCTTTCCTTACTGGTACTCTTTTCCGCTCCCTTCACAATAGTGAACCCATCTTTGATCCATTCCTATACAAATTAAATATACGGATCACAATTAAGAATTCGATTTCGACTCGATTCCGTTACCAAAGAACCAATCAAAATGCATAAATCGTGTGATGTTGTCGTATAATCGTGTAATTCAAGCAATAACCGTACTAGTAGACGGCTCCACTGAAATATAACTGTTATAACCAGTTTGTTCAATATTAAGTTTATGGCAAATATTTTCTGGTATTTTTAGTTGTACTTACCTTTTTCTCTTTTTCCATCTCCTTTTTGACGCTGGCCTTTTCCTCCTTTTTACTCTTCGACGATGCTCTCTTTTCTTCCTCCTCAACTTTTTTCTGCAATGGAATATATTAGGTATATCCTTTCACTTGAGGTCTAAAATTGACGATTAAGTAGAAATAAATGTCAGATTTCGGGCATTTTTTGAGATGGAGCAGTATTTTATTATGACTATAAAAGTTCATATGTATAAGAAGCTGCAAAATGCATTGCTGGTTGTTATAATAACAATTTACTTAATAATCAAATACCATTATAATTAAAGTTAGATATATCATTGACTAAAGGATGTTGCTCCTACTACGAAGTGCACAGAAACATTAAAACTAACTTGGTTCATTTGTGAATTTTGTGGCATATCTAGTGAATGTATTATCTCTGACTTCGACAGATTAATTAATTAATATCTTACCTCGACCTTCACCACCTCGTCTTCTTTAGGTTTGACCTCAGCCACATCTTCCTTTTTCTCTTCTTTAGCCTTTTTGGTCTTCGTCTTCGCAGTGCTGCTATCTTTCTTTGGAGCCTTTTCGACATCAGCTTTCGGTTTGGCCTTGGTCTCTACCGCTACTTTATTCTGAGTATTTTGTGGTTTGGCAGATACTGGTTCAGGCGGTGGTTGTTCGGTTTTAATAGGTTTTTCAGATTTCGCTTGTAAGTTTTGAGACTATTTAAACATAACAAATTGTATAAGTATTTGGAAAAGATGCTGTAATATGAAAGGATCTTCCACGACAAAAAATAATAATAAAGCCTTGCTGAGTTTCATGCCGGAGTCTTCTCAGTTTAAGTGTATTTCGAACCGGTGGTAAATTCAACTGTGTGTAACGTTCATAAGTGCCTTACCAGGGCCTAAATTGAATGAATGACTTTTTGATTTTGATTTAAAAATCATTAAACTATAATTTTAGAGTTAAGAAAGAGTAAGAAAAGATATATTCCTTTCTTGTCAGTTTTGGCACAACATGTTTTTCCATTGAACTTTATTTAGTTATGAATTTCTTTACACAAAACATCATTTAAATATGTATTTTTAACTCAACTCAACTTGTTTGGGACAACTTAAGTTAAAATGATCACGGATCAATTATTTCATAGCCAATGTTATAGAACGAGTTGGGATATACTTTGGGAAGCCAACAAAGGCTGGCACTGGCACTTAAGTCATAGGACTTACCTTGAAGGGCATGAAAAAAGATTTCAACTTTATGGCAATTAAAAATGACAATCAAATGAGCGCAAAATATCAGAAAAGCCAAATTGATTCTTTACCTGGGGTCCAGGAACAGGAACCGGTTCAGCAACATCAGGTGTAGTCACCAGCGATTGCTTCTGCAACAGTTTCTCGAGTTCCTCCAGGTTTGGTGTCACGCTCATATTAGTTAGATAACTGTCATCTGGTTTGGGAACTTGGGAAGCCGCTGGTGCCATTGGAGGTTCAGTAATGAACGACAGGTTAGGTGGCGAGTTTATGTTATGTGGCGGATCGATGTTCTGTGGAGTGCCAATGCTCTGTGCCCTCAACTGCGCCAGAATCTGGTCTTCGGTTTTCATCTCCTTGACTATATCCTCCGGTATGGTGGAATTTGAGTTCGTATTTGGCTGAAATATTGCATTTTACTTTTTAAACGTGATGTATTTTAGCTGACAAACAGGATAGCTCAATTTTGACTTTACAGTTCTAATGAAGCGATCCTATTTGCGGATTGAAACATATAGCTACACATCTCTGGTGAAAGCCATCCTTAGGGTCTCTCCACATATATCTTCCAAGGCTTCGTTTACATCCATATGCAATTGACATTATACTTTATTCTGACCAGCGTTAGCCGCTTCGATAAATGTGGTGATACCCATACCAATTAAGCACTTCGTAACAAAAAAAACTGTAAATGGTCACCCAGATAAGATCACATTATTACACTAACAGGAGGTGGTCGATAAATAGGTGAACATTTGAATTTCAGTTTAATTGACTAGCAATTCATTAGTAAGGCGTATGATGACAAGTACAGACGGCAACATAAGTAGCGGAACAGATCTAAACTTGCAAAGGTTAAGTTATTGTCCAGTGTAACAGTTGGTACACTGGACAAAAACCTAAATACGACAAACATTATGGAAAGTTTTAGTGTACACTGGGGGCCAAGTCTACTATTTTAAATCAATAATTTAATTCTGATACGGTCCCCTTACAACTCCATCTTGCCATTGAGCCAAGTTTTCGGCGCTATTGAATAAGTAGACTACCAAAACTGTCAAATCTGTCAATTTGGCCCCTGATGTTTTGTAGATTTACATTTATTCAGCTACTTACGTTGCTGACCGTACCGTTAACCACAATCTGTGTGTAGATCGGCTCTTGACGTGTATCTGCGTCAAACCGAACATTGAGTTTGCCTCCTTATGTGTGTTCTACCGCTTGTACAACGGAGTGTTCCTTCCGGCTACCTTCCACCATCGCAACTCGCCCTCGACGGGGAGTCCATCCTAACACATCGAAACCAGAATTGTTTCGAAACGTGCGGGCTAAAAGGAGTTTTCTTCCGCAGACGCTCGGACTGTGGAATGAGCTCCCCGCCGTGGTTTTCCCAATGGAGTACAACATGGGGTTTTTCAAAAAGGGTGTGAAAAGATTTGTTCAGGGTCGGCAACGCGCGAGTGATATCCCTGGTGTTGCAAGCGTCCATAGGCTACGGTAACTGTTTACCATCAGGCCGGCCGTATGCTTGTTTGCCAACTTAGTGGTATAAAAAATATATGACTAATATTATACAAAAACATTCATAAACACAAAGTGCCAAATAAACAACTTCGGTCGTAAATCACTGAAATCTTTAGACATAAATTGTTCTCCGAAGGTAAAAAACAGTGTGTGGGTTTCAGCGCCAAGTGGCAGAACGTGAACTAAATTTAAATGACTAGGCTAGGCAATTAGTTAAACGTTATCCATCGAACAATTAACCCAAAGAAGCGCAATGACGTTCATTTTGGTTGAAATATTGGTTAAGTCTAGGACACGTGCGCTCTTATTGGCCAAGTCAAAAACACACGATGCAGCGAGTGATCCTTAATGTTCAAATGCAGTGACAAATCACTTACTAGTTTCGGAATTTGATTGTTCAGTATTACTACTCTACAGGGATATTTCCTTAATGACGTTATCGATCCAAGCCATTTACCTAGCCGTATGATTGAATGGCTAAATATGATTCAGGCCCCTATTTGGACGGCGCCGTTTAGTAAAAAGGCTAGGCTGTTAATTGAACGGCTAATTAAGCTTGTTGTCTGCGACATATTATATATTGTTAAAAGAAGATATTACGCATTCATAAAATAGCATGCTATTAGTGCAGTATATTTATAGCTACAACACTTTAAAGACCAGCCGGGCTATTGCATATCTTTGGTGGTAATCGTAACGAACACCATTAATTATTTCATCCAATGACGCGCAATCGGTATGACGCGACGATGACCATTCGTGGGCCCTGATTGGATGAAATACATTAATGGTGTCCGTTACGATTACCACCAAAGTTACGCGGTAAAGCCCCTGGTCCCCTAAAAAGGAAGCTAAGCAATATTGCTAACGCAATTCATTTTTTCGAATTTAAAGCAGATCTTATGCAATTCATCAATTCCAAATCTTTTAATGAATTGAATTGTATATAATGAGTAACTATTGGAAAACATATTGGAATCACTTAGGATCTGCCGAAAATTTGAAAAAATTATTTGCGTAGCAATATTGCTTTAGCTTCCTTTTTAGCCCCCCAGCTACGGGTGGAAGCAGCAAGCGGAGGCTAATCAGTGGTAGAACACTCGTCCATGAGTCAAGCTTGCTTAATTTGGAGCCACAAGAAACCATCAAATTTAATATTTAAAATTCTCGTTATATAGCCGAGAATAGGGCAGGCAGATGTTTTTTTTATCCAAGACTCTTTTTGCCACTGTTGATGATGATTGACAGGTGCTGCTTGTGGGGGCTGGTCTGCTTAAGTATGCTATTTATTTACTTATTAAATATTTATTCAGTCTACTTTGTAATTTTGCCGCCGCGCCAGGGCACGCAATTTTTGTCAGTGCGATAAGAATGTAAATACCTATTATGTAATTAATCTAAGCTTGTTTTGAAAAGAGTAATTGCTGAGTTTATTGCCGGCTCTTCTCAGAAAATTCAACCCTTGCGAACCGATATTAGAGTCAGACTTTTCATAAGTGCCTGCGAAGGCCTATTTGAATAAATGATTTTGAATTTAAAATTAAAAACTTATTTTTTTTATTAAAGAAAATAATACGATCGCAGACAACCTCATATTGATCATAATATTATAGCAGTATTTGGTGAGGGCGACCCAAGGTTTGTTTTCATGACTATTTTTGTCATAACTTTGATTTCATCTTTTTGCAGGAACTAGCAAAGTGAAGGGCATATTTTTTATTTTCTAAATTCGTGTTATTTAAATTTTATTGCATATTATCGGTGGTTTTATCCAATAATGATCAATCCATTTTCACCAGTGAAATGTATTACGCGTAGTGAATTACGCGTATCATACTTTTCGAGTTGTCTCAAAAAGTCCGTGAAGAATTTTAGTACATATACCTTAATTTTTCTAAAACATGACTTTTATGGACCGTCACTGACGATGCGAACTATGTAAGTGATCAATTGTGACTAGAACGTATAAATCCACTCTGGTAAATACAAAAAGTCCTCATAATAGGATTTGGTTACGATATGATTTACTTACATAAAATTATTCATTCAGCCATGGATTATCCTGTTTTGCTCTCGTTGAAAATTTATAAAAATAATACATCCTTTTATAATCCTATTGTAAGAATGTGTAGATCATATAATGAATTGCCCAGTTTACATGATGAGCTTGACATTTTTCAGCCTCGGCAACTTCCATTCAAGAGGCTTATCCATAGTGTCCTTAAGTAAAATTACTGTACTTATGCTTAATTTAATTTAATTTGTTTTTAATTTTTATCAAATATTTTTTATTTCATTTTTTTTTTTATTTGGTTTTTTTATATTTTGCTTTTGTTTTTCTTTTTTGGTTATCTTAACTTGAACACCAACAATATGCATAGTTTTAATTTGTGCATGCTTTGTAAACGTGTTTAGGGTTATAGTCTAGTTTAAAATCGATATGTCATATTAATCTCAATGCTTGTTAATCAACTGTAACCTATTTCGTTTACCTTATAAATAAATAAATTTGGTTGCGAAATTGAAAACAAAGAAGAAATTTGAATTCGTAGTAATTAATTCTGCCTAAAAAAACTAATTTTTTTTGATTACATCTAAAAATATTCTAAAAGGTTCGTATAAATGTTTATTTTCATAAAAACTAAAAAAAAAAATAAGCGACATAGCTTTTGGACTATCCAGTACTACTTGGATTATTAATATAAATGATCAAAGAACGACAAAAGTAACGCATACAGATTTTCGCTACTTGGTCAAGTATTTGAGATACTGAGTAGGCCCTGCCAGGACGGGCCCATCTTGGCAGGACCACCAGAACACTTATAAATATGAACCAGCGAGCGATACATTTAGGTATTTGGCGTGAAATTTTAATTTGGTATCTAATCTAGTTTTTTTTTCACTTAGAATTCTACTCATCTTTGATGGTCCCGCCTGGAAGGACCAGCTACGTTATCGTGGAACAGTATACAAATATCCTGAGACTTAATTGACGATCACTTACGTGTAGGAACAAATTTCAAATGTTTGGTTTATCAATAAAAATAACAGTATCAGGAATAGAGAGCATTTAATCTAAATCAAATATAGTTAACCAAAATGCAATAACAAACAACAGTGTTTTTTAAACAATAAAATCAAATTAGGCGACACGACGGATATGTAATTTCACAAACTACATGTTCTGCTGTCGCGCCGGGTAAATCAATTCATAAAGTTAACTAAATCTATAAATTAAACACTATTATCATACTTTGGTAACTAAAAGAAAGTCCATACAAATATAATTTTGAACCTGAACCATTTGTCTCAATCAACTATCCAAAGTTTTAAACACTTTAATACGCAGTCTTTCAATCAATTTTTCAGTCTTCAAAAGTAAACAGCCAAATGGTAAATTCGTTGGAAAACTTAACGATAGGAAATAGGTTGATACCTCTATTTAATTAATTATTATTAATTATATCTATCGACACTGATTATATAGCGTCGTAAAGGTTTCTAAACATTATCGTTTTTATTATATCTAATATATAATCAAGTAACATTAACAGTAGATAAAGTTACAGTATATACCGACCCTAATACTAAAAAAAAAGAATCTAAAGCTAATTGGCGTGATAGCGAAATTTCACAATTATTATTGAGAAAGTCAACCTTTCAGCCTCAACCTTAATAAATAAAAAAATCTAAATCTACAGTGATATACAATGCTGAAAAAATATAGCGGAGTTTTGTAAGCGTCGGTGTCTTTGATAAAATTGTTGTGACAAAAGCTTTTAGATTCAATGCAACATGTATTCAGATGCTAAGAGCGATATAGGTACTTATTTAATAAAACACACGAAACACCTAGACGTTCCAATAGCAGGTCTATCTTCTACATCGTCATAAATTTATAGACATTGTAACATACACGATAATTAATAAACTTTCTGTCTCAACGAATCGAGCGTCTCCCCCAAAATCTTAATATATCTCATACACATGTATTCAATAATCGTAGAATTTGGAATCAAACATTTATATTATTTTCTTATAGAAAAATAAACATATAAGGGGTAAGCAGACTAGTTGATGTAAGAAAACGAAATATTATATTACCGGATTTATAAAAATAAAGTATGAAAATGCGGCATGACCTGATAGTGAAGTGAGCGTTTCTCATACTCTGCTCTAGGCCCAGTAGAATTACTGTTACGTTACCTTAAGTAAATATCATAACAAGAAAAGCATTGAATTACTATGTATTTGAGCCCAGCTCATTGATAAATAAAGTAAAAAGAAAAAGAAATACAGAAATATACTGGGTGGAGATTTCGAGATGTCATATTTTCGAAACCTATGTTGGATTAGTCATGAACAACTTTTACTATGGGACGAACACTGAAATCATAATTTTTTTTCCCTTTCCCTACATTATTATCGAGCAAGGTAGACATTTTGTAAGAAAAGTTAAAAAAAAATTGTTAATTCACTATTGGTCCCATAGTAAAAGTTGTTCAGCATGACTAATCCAACATAGGTTTCGAATATATGCCATCTCGAAATCTCCACCTGTTATAATATAAACGAATGATAGCAAAAAAAAAAGCTGATGACTGATATAATTTTGCAAGGATTCGAACATAATTTGTATATTACACAATGTGTACGTTCAGTACACGCGAACGCAAGCCAGCAAAGCTCGACAGGTCCACGAACCATAACTACTATACTATATACTCAGAAAATTACCAAATTGGCACAAACATCTGTATATATATAGACATAATATTAATGTCATATTATAACCTTATTTGTTTCAATATTTTCCTACCTCGTAATGTAGCTAGCTATCTAAACTGTAACGGTATTCACTACATAAGAAAATAAAACCCTTAAGGGGATAACCATACGAGACGGAGCGTCAACGTCGAGTCGTCAATAAACGATACGTTCCTTCACGTTACGGCGAACGCCGTAACATATATCGGCTAATTTCAGTAATATTTATTTAATCAATACAGTTATTATCACTTCTAAAGGATGATGAACAAAATTGTATGGGACCTGGTACCCGCTCCAATAGCAATAATTTTCTATGACTAGAAAAGTATTTATGTTGTCGGTTTCGAATTATTTTGAATCCTATATTTTATTGATCTATCTCTCCACCGCGGTTACCTGTTCCCGTTCGCTCGGGAATAGTGTGCTTCCTATTAGTGATAGAATTTTTCGAATAAATTATTTTTTGATTTTGATTCTGAATCCGACTAGTTCCAGACATTAGCCCGTTTAAACAAAACAAATACTAAAACAAGTCTTCCGCTTTTCTATATTAGTATAGGTTTTCTAATAATTATTCACGTATGCCGATTTAACGTTTGATGAACCTCATTACTTTATTTTATGTCTTCTAAATAACTCATGTTCATACCGATAACTCCGAACGGACAACGAATTATTGAAAGTCGTCATACTAAATATTGTTCCTATTGGAAAGACCTATTCAACGACAGTATAATTATTGCTGTTGGAGGGGGGTACCAAAACGCCCATCATCCTTTGAGCTAATAAAGCATTTGTTTTTATAGTGGATGGATATACGGGAAGAAATGGATGGATTGTGTGCAAGATGATATGGGAGTGCATTCTGGTATGACGGATAGAAGAGCCGAATGGAAGTAGCGTACATATTGTGCCGACCCCAAAAATTGGGAAAAGGGCAGTAAGATGATGAAAGCACAAAGGCCAAATATTATAATAATTTATTAGACCATTGCCAATTACATATAGTGTTACAAATAAATATACTGATTTTCATAAATTTACAGCATTAGCTGTAATAGCAGGATTTGACGTTGACAGTGACGACCCCACCTCGTATAGTAGGGCCCTTATACTGAACGAAACATATATAATATATGTCAGATTGAAGCGAGAGATGTTCATTATATACTGTTTATTTTGAACTAAAAGTGTAGATTATATGGTTGTAGATAAGCTATTTTATTTTCAGAAATATGGATTGCATAGAATCGTTTGATGACGCTTTTGGTACTTTTGATTTATAATTAATCATGGTACGAAGCGGAATCCTACAACAAAATCACACAAGTCTATAAATTATAAATAGTTCATAAAGAAATAAACAAAACCATCCGTATCATCGATTTGGAAACTAATCTTCTCACTGCTCCACTGTTTATTCCTCTTGATAGAATATAACCAATAATCACATTTCCTTGCAGGATATCAGTCATGTGTCCCATCACGTTGGGTGCTTCCTCGCTTCATTACGTCTAGAATTTATTAGTCTGAAAACCACACTCGTCATTTAGGTAATCGTAACAATAACCAAAGATCAGTGGGATGAGATGTAGTACACTTCGTACCAGGCAGCGGTAACTTTGCACTACACATAGAAATGAATCAAAGAACGGCGGAGGTGCATTTTACAGTTCACATTTGAATGCAATCAATTGCACGCATCTCATCAATGCGAGTAGGTATTTGACTTAAAAGTGGCCAGAATGATATCATATTATTTCCCATCATTATTATCATTTACTAAATTACAATTATAGGGACTTATTCCCGAAAAAAGAAATTAAGCGAATTCAGAAACATGGAATTCATATTTGTTTTGATTTATTCCAATCTTTTTTTTTATTATAATGGAAAATATATTTTTTCATTGGAAATAATAATTGAAAGAAACTCCCAACGCAGAACTCCATGAAAATTTATTGATACTTGTATAAACTTTTTATGTTTTGCAATCATTATTTAGGTGGTGGTTGAGCGTTGGGGATACGAGGTCCTGGTTTCGTTTCGGGGTATCATGGTGCAATGACTTTTTTTTTTTGAAATGTTACTGGTAGAGCGGGATCAGTAAGGCGCCTAAGAGGCGGCAAAATTGGTGCACAATACAAGTTACATTGGGATTCAAAAAAAACAGTAAAATGTGGGTGTACTATACCCACTACTGATTACCGAGTCTGAGTAGTAATTCTCCCTTCCTTCAGCGTTAATATACGAAAATATGATTATTTTGAGTTGTGATATAGTTTTTGAAATTATGTCAAATACCTATTGCCCCCAATGCCAGGTTCATATGTATTCTTGAGTGAATATCGAAGCTTTAGTACGAAGTGAACATTCTTTAATTAAATCTGTTAAAACACAAATTTAAATCGAATATGTTACTTTGAGGAATCATGAATTCACAAAAAATTGTTTACATACTGAAACGAGGATTAATATAAATAAAAGACCCTTTTGCATCTCATTAACCGAAAATTTATCGCTTAAGCCAAGTAGATTTGAAAGACTGGTATTATAAAGCGTTTAAAAAAAAACTAATATTAAGTGTGATAGACACGTTTATGTAGTGATATGTTACAATAAAATTACGTCTTACATACAAATTTAAGACAAACAGTGTCATTTTAATATTTGTGCACATAATTTTAACAAATGATAAAGATATTTTCATTACATAAAAGTAAAATACATCCGAATTACAAGAAAATTACTTGACCTGTTGGTAGTTTCATTTACACGTTTATTTTTTTAATTTATTATTTAGGGTGACTGGTAATTAGTAAACGATACTTAGACACAGTATTGTACCCATGATAACAAACAACTTTCCCAGTTTTTTTTTTATTTACTTACCACTTAATATTTAGTAACTAACAAGAATAAGAATACCCTATCAGCTTTTATTTAATTTTATTATTTATTACCAGTCACCTATATAACAATATCAAAAATAACTTTTGTGTGATGGTTAGACTATGCCATCCTACGAAGTATAGTTGATAAGTGCATAGGTAAACGCATGTGGTATAGAAATTAGATAATATTAGTCGGCACGGCAACAAATCAAGACATACAAAATCATTATAAAAAAACCTCTGGTAAATTGAATCAGCCATAACTAGGCCGGGCCAGCTTATTTTGGTAACTCGTTATATAATGCTTTATTGAGTCTTGCGATGAAGTTCTAATGAATTTATTTTTGTAGCAAGATCAATATTATTATGTAAGTAGTCAAATTATGTATTTCAGTAATACTAGCATCCCTCGGGATAGAGTATTCTAAATGTCATTTCAGAATACATATAATCTATGTATGTGCAAAATGTCACCTAAATTCGTTCATTAGTTTTTTGCGCGAAAGATTAATAAGCATCTTCACATCCATACAAACTTTCGCATTTATAATATTATAGATAGGAAGTAGGATAATAATATTTTGCTCAAATCAATTACATCTAATATCATATGAAACGACTAAATAAGTCTAAACAATCATTATTGTAGCCCAACAGTATTTTTAATGATGATTGAAAAATACCATTTGGAGTGATAGTAGTGCCGTAAAACCGCGTCCTGGGACGAATCAACTTTTATTATATTTTTTATTTTTATTTATTACACTTGACAGATAAACAATAGACTAGATGACAAAAAAATCTATTAGTCCGTCTTTGATATTATCAAAAAATATTAGATCGTATTTTTTCTTTTGTCAATTACAAAAACATACGAAAATAGCGTGTGTTGAAGTTCCGCTTGACGTCACGTTAGTATACACTTTTTACTCTAAAGTGACGTCATAAGCCCCCACTCCCGAAATTTGACTCGCTTTATTTTTTTGACAATTTTGAATGTTTTTTTTTATACAACTAAGTCGTTAAACAATCATACGGCCCGCCTGATTGTAAGCGGTTGCCGTAGCCATATGGACGCTTGCAACACACGAAGCATCGCTCACGCGTTACCGTCCTTTCCCCCCTCCCCTATGAGCTCTGGCGACCTTACTCACGCGCAGGAACACAACTTTACACAACATAAAGTTATTTGGCTGCGGTATGATTTGGTAAAGGTAAAAAAAAAAATTACGTGTCTAATATTTTTTGATAATCTAACTGACGGTCTAATTAGAATTATTATTCTTTGGCCTAGAAATCATCCCTATTCAAGTAAGGTTAAAGTTCAATTGCTATCAAAGTTGATCGTAGGCGTAGTGTGAGACGTACTGGCTACAAAGTTAGAGCGGCGACGGAAATTGCGCAGACCCTCAAGCGTCGCAAAGACTCACGTCTTCTTGCCGATTATGAATTTGCGACCCTTGCGGTAGAAACCACGGGCCCATGGTCATCTGACACAAAATCGTAAGATGGCGTATAGGCATTTGGGGATTTTTTGCCAACTGACTAAGCCTCGTTAAGCGGATAAACGCCTAATCATGGAAGTAATTTTTTTTTATGATCTTTGATTTTTATTGACGAGCCTGTTGGCGTGGGTGGTTGAGATTCCACTTATCGCGCCGCAGGTCGTGGGTTCGATTCTTACACAGGACATGCATGTGTGTGCATGAACATGTCTGTATGTCCTGAGTCTGGGTGTTATTATGTATATTAAGTATGTATTTACAAACAAAAAGTAGTATATCAGTTGTCTGGTTTCTATAGTAAAAGCTCTGCTTAGTTTGGGATCAGATAGCCGTGTGTGAGTAACGTCCCTGGACGTTATTTTTCATTTATATCGTCCCAGTTTTTTTAATTTTTATTGTAATTACTTTAGCAATTTAATATATAATTAATTCCATAAAAAATTAAGATATAGATAGGCCTACTCAACCACTAATATAAGACACTAGATTTGTTGAAACTTTATTAGCTTTGTTGTGTATATTGTACAAAATCAATTAATCCAGCAATATGCACTTCCATTACACACCCAATCTTAATACCGTGTACAAAAACGACCTGTCTCAATATTAGAAAATACCATTTTCATTATGAATGAATGTTTATCTTTTTGTTCAAATAGGCTTATGAATAGTCAGATTAGAAAATTCATGATGTTAGAGAACTTCTAAACTAAGTTAGTAAAATATTTTATGACATGCATTAGATGCGTACGAAAGGTAAAGAAAACATGCTCACCAAACCAATCGATTAGGGCACATGAGACAAACAAAAATATAACGAGTCAAATTACTGGATCATCAAAAGAAATTAGGGCTTTTATTCGTAAAATTTTCAATGTTAATAAAATTAATGGAGTGCCTATTTGTCTACAATACCCGATGTACTATACCTTTGTTGTCACACCCTAGTCTCAAAAGCTTGCAAACTAAGAAATTGGCTAACATACTAAGGCATATCACAAACCAGGAAATTTAACTATACTTAACATACAATTCTAACTGGTTGAGCTAGTAAATTTGCTAACTAGTTCTATCGCCATGCGTGAGAAAGTTTCTGCCGATATTACAACACTAGCAAAATTCACGAAAGATAAAATATGTCGATAATTGGCATCATATACCAATTCTTCTCACACAATAGTATATACTGTGTGTAGATTTCGAGATGGCATATATTCGAAACCTATTTTGTCATACATTATGATCGAGCAAGGTTGACGAGCATTTAGTAAGAAGAGTTAAAATATTTTTTTAAGAGTTCACTGTTGGTCCCATAGTAAAAGTTGTTCAACATGACTAACCCAACATAGGTTTCGAAAGTATGCCAGCTCGAAATCTCCACCTGTCATAATATATACTATAATTATATATCGCTGGTTAATAAATAGTATGTTAGGTTTTATACTTCCCGATGTCAACTTTTCGAAACTTTTGCATGTTGAACCCTAAAGCTTCGAAAAGATGACACTTGGATATCATTATATCCCTAGCATTAAGTATCATTAATCCCAACATTATTTAATTTTGAACCCCCTTATTAATAAATAAGGTTTAAGTCAAGTATAGTAGGTAGGTTTAAAATATATCCGTCACTTTCTAATGTCATATAAATAAAAAGGGATGAGGCTATCTTAATACCTGGGTGTTACAAAACTGACTTACACCTTATTTATAAATAGGGGGTAATGGTTTAAAATATAATTTAGAAAATTATACAAAAGTACGATAAGTGAGAGTAAGATTCGTTCCCTGAAACACTTCCTTACCTGTCAAAAGACGTATAAATAAATAAAAAGAATCAAGATGTGTATGATAATGAAGCCGTTCGTCCATAGGTCACTGGGAATTTCCCGTTTATAGCATAAAGCAGCAGAAGTACGAATTTTACTGATAAGGCAGAGAGTAAATTTTAAATGTAAAATGATACGCTGTATCGATGTGTCAATCTAGAAACTTTACAGCAGATATTTCTTTTGATATTAATTTCAACTTGATAACTCATGTATAAGACACATCAACTTTATATAAGAATTCTGTTTTACCATTATGGTAAAAATCCTAAAAACGAACGCCAAATGACACAAACCCATACAGCACTAAGAATGTCACATACTACGGGCAGCAACAAGTCCATAATAGTAATCAGGACCAAATTAACGTAAGTCGTTGATAAGAATTGGTCACATGGTCAAGCGAATAGTGTAATTCATAATATGTGTATTATATTCTAAGATGTCAGCATGAATATTGTGTTAATTTTAATAAAACTAATTGTATATAACGTCTGCAACTGGTTACATTAGAAAAAAGCATTTAAGCGGTTTAAGGAATCATGAAAGTCATGCTATTCTTAGCTTACCAACCTGGTACAGAAAATTTCTAAAGATTCATTGTTTTTAACCTGTAAGGTTCCTTAGTTACATGACGGGCAAAAATAAGCGAGAACAGAACACGGTACTGGGCAATAATACGCGGCGCCACCTGTTTTATGGTGCACTCCTTTAACATCATAATACAAGCTTTGCACATAAGGGACTTCTCGACCGAAAACTGCAGCAGTGAATAACACAAAAATCGATAAAAATTTAGAATAAGGGGTTGCTTTAATTTTCAGTACATTCCTTACACCCTTCTTATTTATATATAGACACTCAATCTCTTGGTAAATTTTCGAATTGAATCCGTTCAAGCAGACTTCATTGTGTATTAATAGTGATTTGTTGCAAGTAATGTTTGTTTAACTTTAGTTTGCTGACATTTATTCACGAAATTTCTTTATTATTTGTTTCACATTAATAAGATATACGTTATAAATGAGATTCTTAAAATCAACAACGGTATTTACATAAGCCTCAGTTAAGAGTTAGTTATAGACTAGTAGGAAATTCAGGAAAATAAATCTCTTAATATCAAATATTATTAAAATAAATAATAAAAAATAAATAAACAAACCTAGATAGATTCAACGAACCATTAATAATCGGTGTAAAGTTGTTCCGTTTGTCAACTTGTACTATGGGTGAGTCCACCTTACTGTTTGTCGATGAAATATAGATGCCGCACTGCTTCTAAATTCCTCAACACGATATAAAATAGGGATAATTCGCATGTTAGCAAAAGTGATAAAGTTTCGGTTCTGCATGAGAATATTACTGATCATATACTGACGGTTAATAATCAAATGTATACCACTAAACAATTCACATAGCAGTCAATTACCAATTAAATCATTATCTCCAATTCACGTCTGTAATTTTTTGTGCAAAACGCCATTCATGATTCCTTGCAATGGTGGAAAGCAAATCTATATGAAAAATGTCACGTTTTTATTTTTCAGCAACAATACATGGTCAAAGTTCTTCCCATAACGAACTCAATTTATTCTTCGAAAAGATGACATTGAAGTATTCACATGTATAGTGCTTTTAGTAATATATCGGATTATTTAACCAAACTAGACTTTTTTTTAATCAATGATATAAAAAAAGAATTTAAAATACATCGGTGTATAAACGTGAAATTTTCCATAACTGTTTCTCAACTATTAGTTAAATGTGCCCAATATAATATGAATTTATGTTATTCGACCCAAATACTTTTTTATGAAAACCAAATTGAGATTTATTCTCTTATATTAAGCACATCTTTAGTCGGCAAATAAACATTAAATTACAACGATGGTCGAATATCACATGTAAATTCAAATACTATGTCAAACGCAAAAAATACTATTCAAAATTGTAATTATATCTGTTGATGTTTTCGACCAAGGTCTAATTTGATATATGATGTACAGTCAGCAACACAGTGTTTGTGTTATAGAAGTTTAGTAATCTTCCAATTGTATAGTTGCTGTTTGTAGCGTTGCTGAAAGTACAAAACAAAATGTGGGTAGTTCTGTCCATGTAAGTAAGAATGGTATACAAACATTTATTATATGTACCGAAAAGTACTATTATATTAAGTTAAAATTATCGAAATCCCTTTATGTCAGTTCGCAAAGACATAATTGTTTTTTATGTGGTAGGTTGCCTACTATTCGCCAATCCAATATAAATAATATTTCTCTTGCCTTAAAACCTTCAAAGAATATTTACAAAGTTAATAAACTATCCACATAATGCTCGTTTAATTATTAAAAAAACATAATGAAGTAAAATTGCGACTATATAACCCTGAAATAGCTATATTGAATACAATTTCAATATGAGAGGTAACTTCCATTCATTATCAAGTCACAATTTTATTATACTTTATGCCAGTCACATACATGGTGAGATTTATCAAAAGATCGCCAATCTGAGTTAATAAACACCATGTATGTCGATTGAGGATCCAAATGTTACTTACTTGCTGGTCCCACAGGAACATGGCTAGATTACTGACCCGGGCGTCAGTGCGGGAATTCTGCATCGCTTGCTGCATCCACAGAAGCTCTGTAGGCGTTGAGGGCTGTCCCCACAGCGAATCCATCTAGAAAAACCGCCAGCTTTATATTCCTATATAACTATTACGTTCGAAAATCAACTTGATGACAATGCCAATAACCAATAAAAGAAATTGAGGACACCGAAAAAAACCTATTAAAAAAAACAAGTCGTTATGTGACTCGTGTTCCGTACCATAAATAGTTTTAAGTCGAGATAAGTATCCGAGAGTCTAAAAGTAAGCGCGTTCCTTATTATAATGGTAAATATGCCTGTTCCACATCGAAAATTTTAATTTACAATAGCCATTCCCCCAAATTAACGCTTTGATCCAAATAGGTCTGATCTGCCATCATGATTTATAAGTATGGCAAAGAAGAGAAATCGGACGCAATACTGTTATATACCGGTTTCCCAAATTATTGTACGGAACACAACAAAAGCAAAAAATATATAATTTTTATGACTGCTGCTGTTTACCATTGGTGGTGGCTGGGGGAAAGGCGGGTTGCGCATGAGTCCAACAGATCCGAATTGTATGGAATCCATCGTCGAATTGTCCGACATATTCATGTTGCCAATATTCATTACCTAAATAAGCCAAAAACATTGTATTACAACAATTCGTATAAATATGGCCTATTGAATTTTAACTACAATTTAAAAAAAAACCTGTCATACTCGATACGAGAAAGGCAATTATGAAACTTTGGTACTAAATTATTGAACATTTTGGGCATGAATTTTCTATATTAAATATATGTTTTTGGTAAGTCTTGTATAAAAATGTGTATGGTTGTACTTACATCCATCCCTCCAAGGCCCTGCTGAGGAGGGAGCATGTTCTCGTGTTGCTGTGGCCGCGGCTCAAATCCACCAGACATTGGGAATGGAGGCATCATATCCTGTATTAAATACACAGTTACAGACCGAACAACATTATTTGGGCAATGGCGTAACTTGCCCTAGGGTCCCTTGTATCCCAAATGGAGTGTAACGAATGTTTGCTTACACACGTTTGGGGCCATTGTTGTAGCCCAGGGGCCCCGGATCTTTGATACAGAATAAACCTTACTTTGCAAGTGAAAGTGCCCGTGAACTATTAAGATAAGATTAAGATAGCACACTGGAGAATAATTTTGCCAATCAACTAAAAGGGATTTAGGGTATCCCCATCCAATAAACCTTGGTCTATTTACATTACTCTAACCACTCTCTTCTTTGCCAGGCCCGTGAACTATTAAGATAGCACTGGAAAATAATTTTGCTGATCAACAAAAAGGGATTTAGAAATAATAAGTATTGCTGGAAGATTAATCGTTTTCGGCGTTCAAACATTGAAAGCGCAAGCAACATAGAAGCTGGCGCGGCCACGGACAAGGCATGAGTCTTTCCATTCCATTCAAATTGCAACTTTATTTCGATGCGTTCTGTACTAAATTTGATTGGAATGGAAAGACAACCGTGCCATATCCTACTCCTACTCTTTAAATATATCACACTAGCTGCCCGGCGCGACTTCGTTCGCGTGGTGCTACCCTACCCTATGGTGCTACCCTACCCTACCCTAAATACCCCACCCTACCCTACCCTACCCTACGCTACGCTACCCTACCCTAACCTACCCTACCCTACCCTACCCTACCCTACCCTACCCTACCCTACCCTACCCTACCCTACCCTACCCTACCCTACCCTACCCTACCCTACGCTTCCCTACCCTACCCTACCCTACCCTACCCTACTTTCTTTGCTATAAACCTCACGGAGCCCGAGACCTTTCCAACGAATGCAAAACCGTGGAAATCGGTTCGTGCGTTCTGGAGTTATAGCGTCAGGAAGGAAAACCCGACTTATTTTTATATAGTAGATTACGTGCTCATATAAACATTGTTGTTTCTACCCAGCAGTGTACCATGGTTCCCGGAATTAATAGAATATGTTCTTCGTGACAGCGATCTGCTACTTTATTACGTTATGAAAAAACAAAACCAACTTAGGTATCTATAACATTATGTTTAAGGATAGCTTAGTAGTAGCGATGTCGGATACCGAGACGAAGGTCCCGGGTTCGAATCATACACTTTCGGTGAAGGAAAAACATCGTGAGGAAACCATTATACTACAAAGTAACCTACCAAGTAACCATCTGGATGGCTACAGTCACCCTCAAGTAAAATATCTGTCGCCAAACACCTATCGGTGTGTTCCGACAGCTTCAGCCAATTCCTTCTAGGCTTTGAGTGCTTACCACCTTCGGCCACATCATCACTTACCATGTTGAGATTGTGGTAAAACACAGACTACTACTATACACGGTAAACAAAAGATCCGATAAGGATGTTTGTTTGAAGATTTCGACAAGCAGACAGATATCTTATGGTTACCCAACCTTGAATAATATTACATTAATGGACTCATTTCACATCGAAGGATCCGTTGCCTTTTTGGCTTCAAATGAATTAATTTCTGACAATGTCGTTAAACAAGCTTACGGCCCGCCTGATGGTAAGCAGTTTCCGTATCCATATGGACGCTTGGAACACATGGGGCATTACTGACGTGTTACCGACCGTTCCCCCTCCCCAATAAGCTCTGGTGACCTTACTCACGCGCAGGAACACAACTAAGTTATTTGGCTGCGGTATTCTGTGAGTTGCAGGACTGCAGTTCTTCCCCAGTCGAGTTGCTCTTTGAGCGAATAAACACTGTACTTAGGTAGAGTACTAGGTAGAGAGAGACTCCTGTCATGTTGATGAGATTCTTGTAAACAAGCTTACGGCACGCCTCATGGTAAGCGGTCCCGTTGCCGACGGACGCTTGCAACATACGGAAAGTGCGACTAAGATACGTATTTATTATTTGACTAACCATTTGAGCGAATGGCACCAGAGGGCCGTAGGATCCGAGTGGTCTCATGCCGACTTCACACGCGCGCCGCACCATCAGAGTTGGACTGAAGAAACCAGCTCGGTACCAGTTGTACATTTCCTTTGAACTGAACGGACCTTGGATTGTTTTCTATAAACAAAATACATTATTCTTAACATAAAGTTAGAATATTAATAGACTGTACTAGACTAGTGTACAGTCGAGGTCAAAGATATGTTTTTACATTTGAAGTTACAAAAATATGTATCCATTTAAATAACTAACCGTATAATGCTATACATAAGGTTAGGTATTTAAATGGATTCATATTTTTGTAACTTCAAATGTGAACATATCTTTGACCTCGACTGTACTAGAGTACGGTCCATGATCATCGGTGACGGTCGAAATGCCTTGAAACCAAGTGCGCGTACAGTAGTACCCAACTGATAAGGCGCGTCGTGAATCTTCGTGCGCACAGAAAAGAAAGTATGACCCGAAGATTAACGAAAGAATGCTTAACACTTACAATCCACCTTAGATCAATACTATAAGGTTCATAATACAATGCAGCTATTAGTTCCGTCTCACTCGCAAGTCACGCCCCTCCTCACACATGGCGGCAGCTGCCGACCAATAGCATTTTTGCGCTTTGAAAATGTATCTTCTGTGCCGGTACATCGGTAAGCCATATTAGTTGGGTACCACTGTACATAGTTTGAACAACTAAAAAACATCGAATGAATGCTTTCTCGTTTGTATCGATATTTTTCCGAGAAAAAATAACAAGGAATCCATATCAAATTTTTTTCTGACTGTAAACCAACTAATTTGAGATGTATCTGTGAATGCATCTACATACAAACTGTTCACGCTTAACACAAGCTAACATTGTTAACACCATCACTCTATAATATTGTAACTCTATGATTCTTACACAAAGTCACATCTTGTATTTTAATTTTAATTAAATAACGATTACTAAAATCTACTAATATACATTCATTAAAGATTACACTCCGAAATGTCAAATTCAACGTAATTCTAATAAGCATACTTGTTTACCTTAGGATCTTCGTAGTACCACTGTTCAGCCAAATTTTGTGGGCCAGGCGAAACAGAGCTGTTGGACTGGTGCATCATATTGCCATACATTGAGTTGCCAAACATTTGGGGCTGATTTCCTGGATGCTGGAGACCGTGATTAGGGAACATGTTGCTCTGAGCCCTATGATTTGGCATTGGTATATCACTTGGCAATTGTATCTGTATGACAAACAATAATATAGAGATTATTCAAGTAACATAAAGTAGTTAATTAAAATATAGATTAACTAGCTGTCCCTTGCAGTTTAGCGGAAATAAAAAGTAGCCTATAATATTCGGGGAACATGTAACTTTAACATTAAACGTTAAAGAATTTTTCGAATCCAGCTGGTAGGTCCAGAGATAAGCCCGTTGAAAGAAACAAAACACTAACGGTTTATTTTATCACTTTTTATTTTTTTTAAATACCACTAAGTTGGCAGGTAAACAAGCATAAGGCCCGCCTGGTGGTAAGCAGTTACCGTACCCTATGGACGCTTGCAACGCCAGGGGTATCACTCGCGCGTTTCCGACCCAGAAGAAATCTCTTCACACCCTTTTTGAAGAACCCCATGCTGTACTCCCTTGGGAAAATCTTTTTAATTCAAACATGTTAATTCTACAAATAAATCAAAACCGCATTTCCCTGAATTGTTTATCATACTTACATTATTAGCAGGATTTTGTCTGAGAAAGAGAGATCTGTTGCCCATATTGGCAGCTGGCATCCCAGGCATACCAACACCCGATGGGAAGCTTGGCATCCTTCCATGCCCACCCTGGTGTAATCCGGGTTGCATTCCTGCTGGGCCCATGTTGTTGGCCATAGCCGGTGGTGGCACCCCTTGCATTGGCATATGGGCCTGGGTCATGTTAGGGCCAATGGACAGCCCTAGAGAAGCATTCAGTGCAGAGTTGGTGATTCCAATCGACTGCATCCCCATCCCTTGCATGCCAGGTGCCATGTTCATGTTGGGATGAGAATTCATAACCATGCCCTGATTATGATTGCCGGACAGGCCAGGGCTTGGTAATCTCATCTGCTGCATAGGCACATTCTGCATTTGTGACATGGTATTTGCCGAAGTGGCCATTCCTGACCCCTGAGGCATTCCGGACCCTGATTGGCTTGAACTGCTCATCATCTGTTGATTGCTCACCATGGACATTTTTGGCAACATCTCCTTATCGTCTAGTTTCATGTCCATCAGCTCGTCGAGGATACTTTCTTCAGCACTCTTTTGAGGACTTTGTATCATATTTTCCCTGAAACATAAATTATTATTTAGTGACCATTGAAACAATAATGTGACTTGTAATAAAATACATATATTTTGTGATTCTCTTACATGTCCATATTATGGTGATGCACAGAGTTTGCTTGCATCATCTGCAGTATTTCATGGCGACTGAGTCTTTTGGGACCCTCAGCGGCAGGCACCATATTCTGATGCTTCTGACGTAGGCTGTTGTTAGGCGCTATCATCACGGATTGGAAGTTACCCCTCTCATCGCTAGCTTCCTCCATGTTAATATCTGACCTCATCAAAGCATCAAAAGTTTTACTCTCTGAGAACTGTTGTTTAAATGTGTTATTCTTATTAAACTTTTCGGTGTCGTGGGCAGAGTTGTTAACCTCGGGTGGTTCGGGCGTCGCTTCAGGTTTTTCCACGGGTAGCTTCTCTGGGATCTCTTGTAGTGGTTCATCTCTGGGTGTCGCCGCTTTAGAATTGGTGGGTCCAACATTTTCAGGAATACCAGTGCTTGGCTGCCGAAAAGTTTGTTACATCATTGGTAATATGAATAAATGTTAATCGATGTATATTATACAAGCTTTCCGCCACGCGGTTTCACCCGCACCCCCTTCTTTACTCCCTTAGGAATTTAATTTCCAAGAATCCTTTATTATAGGCTATAAAAGAGATCAATGTATATCAACTTTTGAATCAAAACACAATTACCCCTTATTGCCCTGTTAGGTTCGATTTTTTAGAAACCCCAAAAATTTCGTGTCTTTAATTTTATGTCCAAAGTATTTATACAATGTTTCAAGTTAATCGGACCACGTGTTTTCTTCCGTAAAAACTTTAACATCCCCTTAACCCCCTATTAGGAGTAGTTTTAAAAACTAATAATGAGAATCTTTGTTATTTATTTAGGTTAGTAATTGTTCCAAGTTCATAAACCCAAGGAATAAGATTTTTCAAACAAACAAAATCCCCACTTTACAGCCCCTTAAAGTTGAATTTGCTCCTTCCCTCCCCTTCTTAGTGGATGCCTACATTATACAAGGAATCTGTATGCATAATTTAACGCTTCTAATCCCAATAGTTTGGGGCTGTGCGTTGATAGGGCAGGCAGTTATTCAGAACAAGTAATTATATTTGTACAGAGATTTGTACAGAGCTTCGCAAACTTTATTTTCTAGTAGATCATTTTCTAAATTTTCTGGTTTTGGTGGAACCAATGCTGCAACATTTCTACCATATTCCCAAAACACGTCAAAACATTTGAAGATTAGATCTATGTAATGTAGAGCCCCGTTGAGTCTCTCGTGGACCCCTGGGGGCCCACCTGGACCACTTTGGGAATCAGTGATATAGATGATATCGCAAATTACCTTCTTGAACTTGATATCACTTGCATCAAATCTTTTTGGTGACAATTTTTTAGCTTTTACTGACGACCACCATTCGTCTGATCCATCCTCGGCACCTTTCTGACGAGCAAAACTGCCGTGTGTGTGCGACCGTGTGAGGGCTGTAATTTTCAACATACAACATTAAGTGAAGTACAGGATTAGGCACGCATTTGTTGACAGTGGGATTAGAATGTAAATGTTATGTAATAAATCTAAGCTTATTTTTAAAACGGTCATTGCAGAATTTATTCCAGCTTTTCTCAGAAAATGCCTGTGAAGGTCTATTTGAATATATAGAATACAATATACAAATAAATACTTTTAAATTAAGAAACATCCACATTTTGACTTTCGACAATAACATTAAGCTAGACTAGAAGAGTAATAATTCTGCACATTCAAAAACTTGCCCAAATGTTGCATTGCATAGCCCATAGCTAACGGGGGCTAGCGTTTCTGTGGCCACCAGGTGGAGCCACTAGCTAGTACTAGGGCCAATATAATTGATTATAACCAAATAAATGAAATAATGAGTGTATTAGTGTTGCGCAGTCCCATTTGTTCCGAAAAAAGGGAGGCACAATATTATAACAATCATGAATAATTAGTGGAAATGACTATAAATATTATTTATAAATTTTTTCATAGTAGATTTCAAAATATTTTGATTATACATATATATTTTTACCGTTCAATTGTCTGCTTGTTAGAAAAACGTTACTATCAGCATTTATCGATCTAGACAATGAAACGGATTTAAAATAGATTTTTTAAGCGTAAGACCAAAAGTATTTTTGGAAGACAGAAAAATTATTCATTCAAGAAATCATCAAGAAGTTTTATACTTACGATAGACCTCTTGATTTTTGGGCAAATTACTGTCATCATTACTATAACCGTGGAACGCTCCAGATGAATCAAACGTACCACCGCCAGCTTCAGCATTCTCTACAGCCCTAAAGATTTAAAAAATATAATAACATTTTCATTCAGTCAAAAGTTTTAAATGCATGAGATTATATTTAGAAGCATGCCTGTCTATATGGGATGTAAGCTTAGAAAAAACAAAGTACATACCACTCTGGCAAGTCATCGTTGTTGTGAGGGTCCCCACTGACCCAAGAGCGGCGATTTGATGTCCATGGTTGCCTCTCCCCTTGATTAGACCTGTCACCCCAGTCGCGTTCTGTACAAAAAATTAACACTTCAAAATATTGCTATTATAATTAATATCTGTCGGCTCATTAATGCACATAACATTAGATTCTATCTGAGATTTTCTGGAGGTAACCCATAGAGCTATTATGAAAACAAAGATCAAACAAAAAAAGGTGAACAAATTATATAATTTTTAATGAAATAATTTAAAAGATAAAGCTCAACAAAGACAAAAATTTAAATATATCAAGAAATGCCACAACTCACTTTGGCATTGCGATAGTGTATAAAGATAATATAAATTATTATTACTTTCAATAACAATAACATAACATTGCCTACAAGTCTTCTTTTGAGTCATTTTAGAATGCAGTATAAGTTTTAAAGACAATCAAGTCAATTTGAACGCCTATACCTCGTAAACTTATACACATAAATAACTAGCTGCCCGGCGCGACTTCGTTCGCGTGGTGCTACCCTACCCTATGGTGCTACTCTACCCTACCCTACCCCACCCTACCCTACCCTACCCTACCCTACCCTACCCTACCCTACCCTACCCTACCCTACCCTACCCTACCCTGAAAGCAAAATCCCCATTAACAAAATGATCCGCCATTTATTGAATTCATTTGTTACAAAAAATGTGATAAATGAAGAACCGCTCGACCAATTTTATGCAAACTTCACATAAACCATCTACTAAATAGTCTGAACAAAGCCTAAACATTTGGTTTGGATAGGCGAGTCCTAAAGTCTTGAGTTATAAAATTACAACGAAAAGTACCATTGATTTTTATAGATATAGATTATCACTTGAGGACCTGTCAAGACTCACCCCACTTATCTGGCTGTGGTCTGGATCTCCCAGGCTCCGCGCGCCATTCCTCTCCGTCTTCCCGTGAATGTTGTTGCCTCCAATTAGTATGATTGCCAGGTCGTTTGCTAAAACGAATTACAAATCTATATGGTCGTCTACATATACACATTTTGGACAAGGTTATATAATAATCTAACTCGACTGTTCGAAAAGAGAGGTAGAAGTAAAAAAAAGGCAGTGCCATATGTGTTTTATGTTGCAAAGCATATCTGAAGATTAAGTGTTAAGTATTCAATTTTAACTCATTCTCAGTATAGACCTAGTAGTCAAAAGGTTTCTGTTTACTGCTGAACATTTAGACCTTACGAAAAGTTTTCCACAACTTCCACTTGTCTTTCAGTACAAACACATCAAATACATATTCTTCTTGCATAAACGCAGCACAACTTGCAATTATTATGGATTTATTGTTGGCACATTGTAAAATCCGTTTTACTAAAATATCCCATATGTACAGTCGAGGACATAAATATGTATACACTTTCTGATATTCAAAAGCCATTTTCTCGCATGTTTAACATTTAAGTGTTAAACTATTACACAAATCATAATAGTATATGTTAGAAGATTCTGCCTTTATAATATCTCATAATTTCAATCAGTAGTTTAAGAGGAAACCGTTGTTGAATTTTACTAAGTGTATACATATTTATGTCCTCGACTCTACGTATTGTATGGGACTATCATCGTTCTGTGCGTACTCTCTCTGGACTTCCATAAATCGAGCGGGCCAAACGGCATACCGGCAGTTGGGGTGAAGCGGTTTGTTTCTTTGTGTCCTGTTTGTTTATTCGGCAGCCAATACCCATATTGATCGAAACAATTGAGCATCGCCTTTAAAATTATATACAACATTTTCCCTTCTCTCCAATGTCATGGAGCGAGTAATCGACACGCAACTTTTATGCGAACGAGAATATGACTTCCGCCAGTCGACGAACTGGTAACCTTCTTGTGTATCTCACGCACCATTGGTCACTCGCCCTTCGAACTTAATGTGAGACATTGACGTTGAGGCTGACTGTGGTGAAGGCGTTCGATCGGATTCGAACGGGGCCAGCTTTCTGTCCAACAGATTTATAAGAGCCGTCATAGTAGTAGGTAGTTGCTCAGATAGCATGGACATAAATGGCGAAGTTTAGTTCCTTAGTCATTTGGATGACAAGGTTCAGCTGCCTGGCCTGGTCAAAATATGAGGCAGTACTTCACATTGAGACAAAGACCACAACAAAAGTCACATGTGTGACCCCATATGGATAAAGTACTACTGACATCTGTGATCAACACCATGCTATTAGTATTGATGATGATCCCTAGTTCACAAGTGGTTTAGAGCCTCTTCTGAGGACAGACATTGCAGGCAGTGGGAAAGGGTCGGTAACGCGTGACTGGATACCCCGGGTTTTTCATTTGTCGAGGTGGTTACGGTAACTGCTTACCACCATGGGCTGGTTTGCTGACTTAGTAATATAAAAAAAAAACACATGTAAATGGACAGTGTTCTCAGGAATTGTTCGACATGTGTAAAGAGGTTTTTTTGTAGTGTCTACAAAATTACCATCAGTTGGTCCGCGTGTTTGCTACCTTTAGTATAAAAAATGATATTATGATGTTTTTTAATGCATGCCGTGCAAATAGCCAAGTATGTTATCGTACGGGCCTCGCGGCTTAATTCTTAATAATTACCAAAGCTAGGCTTTTCATAAATCGACGTATTTTTCAATATACATGTGATATATAGTCCTAGAATAAATTCGGTATATGTAATAATATTATGTAAGTTACAGTAACTTCAGTAAATGTGACCTTCATAAGTGCCCTTCTGGGGCCTAAATTGAATAAATGGATTTGACTTTGATGTATATTATGTATTCATATGCAAGTGAAGGACTGGGAAAACAATTTCTAGACTTTCAACTGCTTGGTCACATTAACATAAAGATAGTAATAGTAGCTGTAGCTTGTAATACCTTCGGAAAACTTTATTTGTCCAATCGGGTTGTTCACTGTTATTCCTATTAGGTAATGGATGCTGACTATTGTTGCTCCAGGGACGTGTTATGGATAGATTTGACTCTTCGTCAGGTCCCAAAGCAAAAGTTCCTGGCAATCTGGCATTTATTGGATGCCACCCCCCAGTTGTACCCCTAAAATAAATAAATGTTCCAAATAATCTATTACTTCTAAATATCTTAGCATGAAGTATTTTAATTTTATAATAAACAATAATTATATCAGTAGTTTCTTGAAAAACAGATTATGTTTTTTTTTAATGTAAATGAACTTTGACATACGACTAGACGTAAAGTCTTCATATTTGTGGGGTGAAAAATTTAAAATGCACACAACAAAAGATTATGGAACATTCCAATCAGAGCATGATATGAAGTCGGCGCTAGCGAATCAGCGGACGAAAAGCTAGTTAATAATATAATCCTTCTCAACTTTCATAGTAAATTACATGATAAGTGTGAATTGTTAGGTTAAACAATATCTTTGAATTTAGAACTAAAGACATGCAGGTTTGTTTTTCTTCAACCACAAATCAAAACTTAACAAATGGTTTTTTTTTTGGCTTCATCATAACTTACCTTCCTGCCGACATCTGCCTTACATATGATCCACGAGTTTTGCCTCGACCGTCCGCATGTATATTGACTCGATTGGCCCCGCGGCCTGAAGTAAATCTATCATTGGACGATATACTTCCTGTCGGGGGTACATTGCGGGCATCTCTCTGAAACCATGATAACATATTTTATTTTTATTTTCTTATCACTACTTAGTCCTGATTTTACCAGAGGTAAGATAAGTGACATGGACTGTTTAATTTGAAATTATAACTGTTTTTGCAGACTTATACCGAGGTTTATCCAGCAATTGAAAAATCTCCTAATTACGCTGGTTGTTAGCAACCATAAAAATATATAGGTTTAAACCAGCTCATACAAAATTAAGGAATGTAAATTGTCTAACCATTTCATCTTCAAAAGTGTTGTTTAGTGCCAGTGGTGGTTTCGGCCGTGCCTGATACAATACGTCAATATGTTGTAACTCAGGCGGTGCATCAGCTGTCGACTCATATAACGCAAGCATTTCTTCTCTGCCATATCTACAGGAAGAACAATATTTGAACATATGAATTGAATAACAATAACCTGGGACCTCCTTCACACACACTTCTAATAATCTTAACAAAATAATAGAAGATTTTATTTTCATGTAATATTTATTTGTCCCCGACTGCATAGATAAATAGATATATAGATTAAAGAGTTTGTTTTTCTCTTCTCAATTAATATTTTAAACTGACTTCAAAAAAACGAGGAGGTTAAATTCGGTTGTAAGGCTAACAACCATCGCAACTCTCGCCAACGACGGGGAGCTGGATCTCTCACGCATGCACACGGAACAAAAATAGTTTCGAATTTTTCTATTTTATGTCAAAATGGTGGTATAGGTATAAGTAATATAATAACAATGTGTTTGGTCTTGGACTAGCTATATTTTAATGGCATGTAATACAACAAAATTTATCGACAAACCCATCTTCAAATAATGCGTATACCCTCCTATTTTAAGTCCTACCCTCTTATTTTATTTTAGACTAGCTGCTCGGCGCGACTTCGTTCGCGTGGTGCTACCCTACCCTATGGTGCTACCCTACCCTACCCTACCCTACCCTACTTTTAAACCTTCCCTGGACTTCCACAAATATTTCTAAACCAAAATTAGCCAAATCGGTCCAGTCGTTCTCGAGTTTTAGCGAGACTAAGGAACAGCAATTCATTTTTATATATATAGATAGATAGATAGATAGCCTTGCAGAAAACAAAAAAACAAAAAAAAAATACAAAATTTTGGCAATTTTTAAAAAAAGATTTGCATTTGTGGTTACTTTTAACATACATTACTTAACTAGATATCACCTAGAGATATTCACCGGAGTTAAGCCTATACATGAGTAAGTTAAATAAGCAAATTAAATGGATAGGTACTTACCGGAGTTTAGCAAGTAGAACTTTTGATGCCATGTTTGACACTGATTGTTGTGTCATTCTTGCTGAACTAGAATTTGGCTGGCCTCCAGTGGCCCCTGCCGCCCCTGCAGTCCCCGAAGGTCCAGGAGCGGTGGCACTGTTTCCTCCAGAGCGACCGTTGCTGCGTTCTCTTGCCAAATTACGGAGCCACTCCGGACCAAACTTGATGGGATTGTTGCGATCTCCCATTGTTATATATGAACTCACAATTTCACAGGTTTCAGCGCACCAGCTGAAATGAAATTGTATTTTTAGTAGTATATTTCATAAATTGAAACCTTTAAAGTATCACACTCTAATTATAGAAAATATTAATAAGTTGAAGGAAGTTTTTAAAATAAACGCGCAAACTTTTACGGATAAGTCGCGATATATTCATGTAATTGTTACATTTGTTAATCGGCAAAATTGCAAGTATCTCAAATATTTTTTTCCTAGAAAGTGAACAGGACACTCATCTTTTCGATTTTGTAATAAGATATTTCATTATAACATTGTTTACCTACAACTTTAACATATTTGATAATGTCCAAACATTTTTCACTTATTTATAGGTATTACACAAACTAACAAAACCTCAAGATTTAGAACTATAAAATTAAACCGCCTTTAAAGTACCTACTCCAAAAAGTATGAAATAATTCTAATCTGACACTGTTTTGTAGTCAGCGCAAGACCACGACCTGTTCCATAGAAAAATATTTCGCCGACTTCAAAACAGTTTAATTTTGAGTTTCATTATGCGTTTTCAATACCACTCACGATTTGTCACTGACCAAGGATGTGCATATCATTAACAAATTGTCGACAAAATTAATAAAAATGCTTCAATCGCAATATTTGTGCTCTTTTCCATTAAGGAATTCCATCATATCTTCAATATCTATTGTCATCATATCTATGATGACAATGGATATTGTATCATTATATTGTATCACTATATTTATATAATTATCATGATACAATTTATATGGGTCCACCTCGGGATCTACCTAATACAGCTTAAGCCATCCAAATCGCATAAGTCGTTTCTAAGTAATTGATGAACATACATAAATCAGAAAAAACACAAACGCGTCGAACATGGAAGCTCCTACTTTGAAGTAGGTTAAAAACAAACAATCTGTGGAGCAAACAAATGTAGAGATCTAAAATGATGGGATGACTATATCGCAGCAATAACAAGCAGAACTTAAGACTAAAGTTTTTGAGTAGTAATTTTGCTATAGATTAGATTTTCCTGATTAAATTTTCTTCCTTTGATGGCCTGCTATCCAGAAAAACGGAAATTACTTTCGTACATAAACCGCCAAAATACATGTTATCATAACATTGAAAGTTGTATCCTAACCGCTACTCATTAATTCTATGGTATAAATAGTATAAACGCATTGACGCTTTAGATAATTAAGCTAACAGTAAATTCAGAATACTTAGAATCTAATTCGCTTACCAAATAAAATTCGCATCAAGCATGCTTAAATGCTAAAGATAAAACTAATCAGGTAGAGCATAGCGTTTATTCGTTCAAAGAGCAGCTCTACTGGGGAAGTACCTCCACCTTACAGAATACCGCAGCCAAATAACTTTATGTTGTGTTCCTTCGCGCGAGTAGTAGAGGGTCGGGGGAAGGGTCGGTTACGCGTGAGTGATGCCCCGTGAGCTGCAATGCAAGCGTCCATATGGCTACGGGAACCACTCACCATACGCGGGCCGAAAGGAAAAAAAACCATAAACTAGTCCACCGCCATCCTAATAAAAAAAGATTATAAAACTTGTGGTTGAGCACAGCGATAGGGTTCTTTATAGTATATTGTAACCACCCAGATTAAAAAAACCACACAGCACCAGAGCCACAGCCATCTGCCACAGAGCACCTTCCATACTGCACTCAACAAGTTGTTTCACTTATAGTGATTAGTGTTGTAGTTACGGTGGAAGGAAGAACATCATGCTGGCTACAACCCTCAAGTGAGATAACTGCCAGATCTGCATATATGTTCTGGTAGCTGCACTTGAGTGCCTGTTCCCTTCTAGTCTTTAATGCCACCACTCGACCACATCATCACTTAAAAAAACAAAGTACCTAAATATAAAAATTACAAAAAAAAGCACACATAAAATGTCAGTACCAGTACGCAAAAAATATTACTTAATTTATTAATTACTTCTACACAACAAAATTGATATTAATTCGCTCATTGCACGCCAGCACACTTAAAAAGCAATTACAAATATACTAACACTAACAAAATTAAAACATGAAAAGTAAATATTTGGTTCCATAAATCATATTGTACATAATTATGTTGATAATCCCATATGTAGTTATGAATTCATTTTGCGAGCAACGGTAACTGCAATAATCAGCTAACAGCAAATCCATTGGTTCTCCAGGTGCCCAGATCTCGTCTCGAAACCTAACCAACAGGAAGTGAAGGTATGGCATGACAACTTTTGTACACAATATATAGCCATGCTATTTCACTGCCCTCATAACCTCCATAGTCGCCTATAATTATCCGAATTTTTTTTTTTTTGTAAAATCAATCACTATGAATTTTATGCAATTTTACTTTGTGACAAAAATGATTAAAAACAGTTTAAAAAATAACTAATTAAGACAGAGCATAGCATTTATTCGCTTAAAGAACAGCTTGATTGGAGAAGTACTTCCTCCTTACAGAACACCGCAGCAAAATAACTTTATGTTGTATAACATTATACTTATGATGTAGGTACCTATAACTTGTTCAACTGATAATGTTTTTATTTATATATTTTTTGTAAATATCAACAACATTATCTTAAAATATCTCATAGGATAGCAGTACATAACAGTTATGAAATCAAAACAGCCATTAATGCCGTTTTATACTGCGCTTAATGCATTTATTCATTTTGGCCATGAACTCATTGCTAGTAGTGATATCACCAACAGTGATAAATATTTAAAATAAATCAGGTAAACTAGAATCACTCCCTGGGCTTGTTATTCAGTTATAGAATTCTTGCTCTGGATTAAAATTCTGCACTTGAATCACAAACAAACTATGCTATCATGTTTCACGAATAACTATTGTCATAACAAAAGGATTATGGGTATAAAGTAAAAATACCTAACATAAAAAAAAATTAAAACCTGTTTTTGGATGTACAAATGAGCACAACATTTTTTTGGTGTCATTATCGTTTCGTGTGAAAATGGGCTAAGGATGTTAGTGTTGAGTTTGAAACCTTAAAGAAGCTGTAGCTTCTGGGGGAGAGCTTTTTTACTAGCTAGATAGAAACTTTAAAAACTTTCCTTCCAATCTGAGTCAGGCTGTGGAGATCAGTAGAACAACTGCACTTAAGACAAAGTTTACTTCAACATATAGATTACAAACATAATCTACACTGATATTTAGACTAGGTTGTGTTTATGTTTTTTGGATTTTAAACTTTCACCTTTGTAGAATTGAGGTTATGTTCTATTTATTTTACCACAAAGTTCATTTTTTTTTTCTCTTATTTAAGATCTGCAATCTACTACTTGGATATGGTCCAGGTAAATGAAAAACTTGAATTAATAATAATTATTCATTAAAATTTAATCATTACTTTCATTTTGATAAGAAAAAGCTTGCTACAACTAGCCGCATGATCACATTCTCAAAATGGGCCACCAAACTTATGGGCATCTATAGTAATAATTCATTTATGGCATGCAACATTTCTAGGGAGTATTCTAGGCCAAATTTACCATATTCAGTCACATAACCACACACCATTGTAAGTTATACTCAAACATGAGCAAATTGAAAGTAAAATCATTTTCACAGATTTACATATTACTGTATTTTTTATTGCGTATGGTCATATGTCAGTTTATAGATCTATATGCGACTACACCGTCAGACAGTTTGTTCAATTGAGAGGGAAAGAATATATATACAGACCCACACTTATTCAATTACTAATGCTTGCAATTACCAACAATACCCTTGCAAGCATCTACAATAACTGCAATATATGCCTTCAGATACATTGCACCAGATTAATAAGAAATTTCCCAATAATGAAATAGGTACTAGATCCTGAAATAAAAATAACTAAAATATTCAAACTCACTTCATATAATTTGTTAGTAATAGGTACAAGTACATTGAAAAAGTAAAAAAAACATCAATAATCATTGTTCAAAATATTTATGTTTGTTGCAACCAATTCCAGTTCGAAATATATTCAACAGCTTATACAGTTACAATACAGTTTTTGAACAATAATTTTCACAGTTACATAAGAAAATCTTAATAAATTTGATTAAATAAGAAGATTTTATAATATCCGTTAATGTTATGTATATATGTAGGTAAGTGAACTACGTAGCTAACCACTATAGGTACTTACTCTTTTTTACAAAGCATTGTATTGTAACAGCAAGTGAATATTCAAACCTAATAAATACATCGGTGTTTTTCTTTGCGACATTACAATATTTTAATATATTATCACTCACTGAATGTTTGCAAGTGCAGATCTCATATTCGATGCAATTTCTACTAACCACCAGGCTGATCAGAACATACACACAGCCATCAAGGTGGCAAATAAATAGGAAGCCGTGATTTAGTATAATATCAACATGGATACATTAAGATTTCATCATATTTCAGTTTAGAATGCCGGTCAGAGTGAAATTGTATATGCTACAAAATTAGATCATAATTACCTTTAGCTTGAATGATTGAATTTATGGACGCACGCACGACAGAGCGACACACCACACCAATATGGCCGATCAAAGTGAAAATAGTTTGGTTGGCTGGTAAAATGTCAGTAAACGCACGCACACCGACACAGTGTTGCCGCTTGGTTAAATTCGTTGGTATTTAATGGGTCGGGTACTGGGGTGCGTTCAACTGCGTTCAGTTACTACACACACATCAGGTGACGCAAGAATCTTATCATGCCCTAAACTGATATCACCGTGAGCGCTGTCAAAAGTGACGGTTAATTATTGCTTTCGGCAAAAAGTCTACTAAGAATCTTGGTTTTCTATTTGGCAAAGATACTTTTTATGATTTTATGAGAGAAAAATAATAAAAGACGCGAATATTCCTTTTTGCGATAAATTATAAAAGATATAAGGAGTCCTAGCGCATTGTTAATTCAGATTTTAATTAAAATCTCAAATGTTCTGTTTTGAAAACTGTGAGCGCGATAACGAGCGTTCCGAATTGACAGTTCTCAGCTGTCAATATCGTGATATCTAACTCGATAAGCAAATTATTGCTGTGAGCACTGTGAGCGATATTAATCAATTTGGAATGTAGCCTAACTCGGTACGCAAATTATTGCTGTGAGCACTGTGAGCGATATTATTCAATTCGGAATGTAGCCTATATGTGAAGTGACTTCTTCTTCTTATTTTTAATTTTGGCAACCAAGCCCAAATAGTGATGACTTCTTCTTCTTCTTATTTTTAATTTTGGCAACCAAGCCCAAATTAGGGCTCATTTCTGCCAGTGTCGAGTTATATTATAGTTTCCAGTCACAATAAATCACTTCACATTATAGTCCTCAGTCAGTCACCGTCCATAAAAGTCATGTTTTACTACAATGGTGGTCATTGTAGTAAAACTCTACACGGACATTTTGAGACAACTTGAAAAGTCACGATACACATAATTCATTTCATTTCACTTCACTGGTGCACATGGATGATCTTTATTGGGTAATACCACCAAAAATACACAATAAAACTCAAAATACACAAATTTATGAAAATAAAAATGAAAATGCTACGTCACTCTGCAAGTTCCCGCCAAAAAGTCTAGTGATGACTTATTGTGACTAGAAATTATAATATAACTCGACACGGGCAGAAATAAACTCTAATTTGGACACGGTCGCCAATTTAAAAATAAGAAAAAAATAAAAACTTTTTGGCGGAAACTTGCAGAGTGACGTAGTGTTTTCATTTTTATTTTCATAAAGAATCATGGCGAGATCCATACATTGATTTGGACAAAAAAATAAAAACTTTTAGAGGGTTTTGAATCACTTCCAATGTTGAGATTACATTACCAGCAATATATTAATATACTTGAAATATTTTATAATCCCCGCAATACAGAACAACAATATAACGGTTTTGGTCGGGAATAGTCGTGATTCGCAGGCATACCATAGAAATTCGCATTTTTATCCCGGGGTTCTAAAAATATTTCAAATGGCTCAAGTTATTCCTTAGGCACCAAGGATCAATTATAAATTCATTGTAAAGTCTCTAAAAATCTTTATTTTTTTGTACAAATCTCGCCATGATCCTTTCAAATGTGGCCACAGATAATACGTGAGTTTTCGTAATGTACACACAGAGTAAATATGCAAGAAAAAATGAAATTAATTAAAAATATGAACGAAATAATATTTAACATTGCTATCTAAACATAATTTATTCATAACTGTGTCCGTATAAGTATACTCTTTAGAGAATTTGATAAAATACGATCATGTTTCAAAGTATCGATAAGTTCAAAGACGAATCAGTAACTATTATCGAAAACAAAACGTCACATAATAGTGAAGTGTCCCCTAGTTAGATGATAAAAATTATGGTGAAATGATATTTTATTTAGGAGCCAGTTTAGGGGAGCTTTTAAGCAAAGGATCCCATACGTAGGTGGTAGTATAGGGGATGTTGGTGAAAACGGGCATCACACTCGTTTTTTAATAACCCTTTTTATGCAAAAGATTCATTAACTACGGCTAATTATTTTCGAGGCGACTAACAAATTAAAGGGCGACTAACTATTGGTTACTAAAAAAATAACTTGGCAGCGATTAAATAATTTGGTAACTATTAAATTAGATGGGCTACAAATTGCAAGGTATCATAAAAACCAAATAGTGGCAGCATCTTTAAGGTAGCAAATATATTAAACAGGCACATAGAAATAATAGGTGGGGTACTATAAATAATGACTTGGCGACTAATATTGACAGTGGGATAACAAACATTGTATTATTGGCAACTATAGGCTTCCATATAAAAATACACTTTCGGGCTGCGATTTGCAAGCAGCTGTAAAAATTTAAATGGGTACTATAATTAAGAATTAGGGTTTCAGTATTTTTGTTTGTGGCATCATAATTAGTATCTGGATGACCGAGTTGTTTTTTTGGAAATTATATTAAGATTCGAATTTTTAAAAAAACAGCTGGACTCGAACCGGGGTCACGGGTTTCGGGACCGAAAACAGTGACCTTTGATTTTGTATGATTTTCAGGGTCTGATGATGGAGTAGGAGGGTTGGCACTGGAACTCCATAGTTGATCATCGTATCCTGGCCGTGTTTGGGGTAGTTAGAATTGTCGTGACATGAACTTTGACCATGTATGATTTTCAGGGTCTGATGATGGAGTAGGAGGGTAGGCACTGGAACTCCATAGTGGAGCAAGGTATCCTACCCGTGTTCGAGAAATTGTCATGAGATGAACTTTGACTGTATATAGATTTCAGGGTCTGATGATGGAGTCGGATGGTAAGCACTCGAACTCCATAGTGGATCATCGTATCCTGGCCGTGTTTGGGTTTGTTGGAATTGTCGTGAGATGAACTTTAACCATGTAAGGTTTTCAGGGTCTGATGATGGAGTAGGAGGGTAAGCACTGGAACTAAAACTAAAACTAAATCTGAAACTGAAACTAAAACTGAAACTGAAACTAAAATTAAAACTAAAACTGAAATGCATCATCATGCATCAGACGATTCCAATAGATTCCATAGACTGTGAAGCAATTCCATGTTTCCAGGTGAAGCTAATAAAAGCGTGTTGAAAATAAAAGTCAAGAAATAAATCTATAGACACACACTATTTTTTTTGCATGCCACTATTTGCTTTAATTAGAGCTCTTAAAATGTCGCACAAAGTATGTTTTATATGACCATGTTCATATTTTCTTCTCATCTTAGTTTACTTTATATACAACCTCATTATATAATTTAAGAAAGCCTATTTTCTACTTTTTATCCGCCATCAAGTCTTCGCCTAACAATAAATTCAGTTACCAAAACAAGAATATCGATGCCAGTTTAAATTAAAACAAAGCTTATTTAGCTGCTGCTTTCTATTTAAAATGATCCTTCACTTTAGCTGCCAACCTATTATTTTTAGTACCTCCTTTCATTTTTTATAAATACCAAATTCAGATTAATTTGTCACCGCGTTAAATACATGCCATTAACTACTATTACAACACTGTGCAATAAAATTGCACTGATATAGTTAAAGTGTAATAATGATTTAATCAAATATCATTCATGGAAAAACCAAATCAAGACGACATTGATATCTTTTTTTTCAGGCAAACAAGGAATCTTCTCAAACCTTAGCTTTTACTTCGAATATAAGTAGTCAACCTTCGATAATTGTAAGTAATCCATTTATTTTAGGGTCTTTCTTTTTATGTGTTAATGAGAGATTTTGATCCAGAAGGTGCTCAGAAAAATTATGGAAAATCAGGTACTTACCTACAGTTATTAAAATACAACATTTAAAAATCGTTCATTCAATTTAGGTCCTAATAAGGCACTTACGAATGTTACAAATTGATTCTACTAACGGTTCATAATACACTTGAACTGAGAAGACTTCCGGCAAGAAACTCATACTATCCTGAGACCAGAGACTATCTTATACAACAAATTTGTACCCGAAAAGTTGTTCAGTTCAAACATTTGACATATCTAATGTTTCACTGAACAACTTTTCAGGTAAAGAAGATAGGTCGACGATAGTCACGGAGGAGCGGATGCTCGACTCAACGCCACTATCGGAGTAATAGAATATTGTAGAATATCAAAACAATGATAGAAACAAATAATCCTTAGCGTGACTTCCACAACAAAACAAACAACGGAAACAAACAGCCACTCATACCAGTGTTGCCGCCTCTTATTACTAATTTCGGACGAAAAAAAACAGGCTGTTACCATGTCTGGTCAATCACATACATTTTATAATTAGTGTAGAATTCACACGTAAAGATGTCGCTACAGACATCGTATGGACGGATTGAAAATTAATTCTTAGTCAAAACGCTATTAAATCACTTTTTATTGAGATTTATTGCAAAGGAATACAATTTGATAATAATAATTGAATTTAAATATTTTTTTAAACTCGTATTTTCAATATTTGCAATTTATTTAATTTTATTTAAATCTTTCGACCTTACATAGATGGCCTTACCGTCGATTATTTTTATTTCTGTTTATCGTCTAGGACCGAAACAATCAAATAATAATAAAATAAATCTAATATTAACCTGTTTCTAATAAGCAGACTTCAACGGTAAATAAATATAGTCTAAATATTTTGAAATCTACAACGATTATTTTTAAAAGTACAATGGGCAGTTTCGTACCAATTGTATTTCATTTGTTTTTATGGGCTTAAGTCTGTATCTAGCTAGTGCAGGAAAACGTATAGTGGTTTCATTTATTCAACAAAATATCAAATAAGAACAATTATTAAGTCTTTTGTGGTCAAAAGGATTAAAGCCATTCGTAAATCACCGACCCTGCTCACAAAATTTATGGAGAATCGGATGAGTAATTTGACCTGTAGTGGAGAACAGCCGGTTATCTGGACATACATACGAAAGCATTTTTGTCCAAGCTGAAACGGAGACTCTTCGCTTGCTCGGTATTAAAGTGATTTTTAAAACATATAGAAGATTAAGAAATTGCTATCTTGACCTATTTTTAATCGTTCCCTAATCAGGGCCGGCAATAGCCTATATAGTGCCGGGTCAGGCCTCTGTCACTTGCCTATATCTCCCGCGATAAGCATCTACAGCTCGCTTCGAGCTGGGCTCGACTAAACTGTCGGGGCCACCACGCGCTTGCGAGCACACTGCACGCAATTGTGTCGGAGCCAAAATCAGAATGCGTGATTATTTGTTTTCTTGTGCGATGTTAACCTAGGAAATATATTTATTTATCAATTATCACTGCACTTTGTTATAATGGAGAACCGTAACACTAATAATTTGAGTTTATCGGCTGTCGCAATAAACAGATTTTATTTAAGTTGTTGGTTTTTAAATTACTGCAAGATTCTGAAGTGTAAGACAGTAAGTACATATATTTTGTTAATTTTACACGGTGTTTTTATCAGTATCCTAATTAATTAGGTGTAGTTGATATAGGTAGGTAACCCTGACGGTCGTAAGGTCATTTCGGTAAATTATAAATACAAAGGAATAAAATGGAATACTAAAAGTTATATAATCACCAGAGTGATCGGAAATTCTGCAGTTTCAAGCAAGGTCTTTTGGAAATTTCGCAGGGTTCCCAATTAAAAAAAAACAACTTTCGCTCAAACAAATGCATATGTAATGAAATTTGACGCAAACGGCGCGAGCGGGGCCACAGGCGGGGCGCATGCGCGATGTTCAACATTTCGCATTCACTACGAACCGTCACAACCAACTTCATACGCATGCAAGGCTTCATTATCTCAAATATCTCATACTGTTGTGCTATATAAACCAACAATAGTTATATCTCATTATGGATAGTTTTTCATAGGTTAGAAAGAGATACACTCGCTGGCAACGAAGCCCGGTTGCAAGCCCACGCGTGCGAGCGAGACGCCTTGACTGACCGTGCGAGGTGGTGCGAGGCGGGTCGTACACAGATATAGATATACCGTACCTACCTAGTTTTAAACCGAATGGTGTGTATATAAGGCGCCTCGGGGTTGATGACATCGAAAAGCAATAATAGCGAAGAGCGCGAACTTTTAAATAGTTCGGAAGTTTATATTGTTGTTCGAGAATTATTTTAGTAGGGCAAGCCCGGCTTTTGGGCTTGTATGGACGTACCGCCACTGCCCAGGCGCCTTATATATAAGCCTTATATAAAACTACGACTGATACACTACTGACGGATTTATCTACATTCACTGTTAAAAACTACAGTAACATATCTCTCGGCATGCCCTATTCTGAAACCCTAGGCACGCCACTGCATCGAGAGTCAAGGTGAGGCATTGGCAGTGAGCCTAGATGTAGCGAAGGCGTTCGATCGGGTCTGGCACAGGGGTCTTCTAAGGAAGTTACCATCATACGGGCTTCTCGAGGGATTATGCAAATGGGTTGCCAGCTTTCTGTTCAGCAGAAGCATAAGAGCCGTCGTCGACGGTAGCTACCCTAATAGCATGGACATGAATGCCGGCAAGGCTCTGTGCTGTCCCCAACACTGTTTCTTCTGCATAGCAATGAATGCCGTCAATAGACAGCATATCATTCATTGCTATGCGGACGACAGTACAGGGGACGCTCATTATACGGGCCGTGCAAATCGTTCCGAGGTGGAGGAAAGCCGCGAACGGCTGGTGTCTGAAATCGAGAGTACACTAGCTTGTCTCCGATTGGGTTCGACTAAACCTAGTCCATTTCAACCCCACCAAGACTCAAGCCTGCGCGATCACCGCTAAGAAAATCCCATGGTCTGTGGCTCCACAATTCCAGAACACTACCTTGAACATCAGTCAAAGCATTGGGATTCTTGGCGTCGACATTTCTAGCGACGTTTTGTTCCGAAGTCACTTGGAAGACAAGATTAAGCTGGCATCCAAAAAGCTTGGAGTGCTCAACAGAGCGAGGCAGTACTTCACATCGGGGCAAAGGCTGCATCTTTATAAGTCGCAAGTCCGGCCTCATATGGACTATTGTTGCCATATGTGGGCGGGGGCACCTGGATACCAGCTTGGGTCTTTAGACTCGGTTCAGCGACGTGCCGCTAGAATTGTCGACGATCCCGAGCTCACGAACGGTTACGAGCCTCTCAGTTTGAGGAGAGACTTTGCCTTATGTCTGTTCTACCGCTTGTACAACGGGGAGTGTTCCAAGGAATTGTTCGACTTGATGACCACGGCAACCTTCCACCATCGCAACTTTCGCCATCGACGGGGAGTCCATCCTCACACATTGAAACCTATCCTTATATATATCCTTGAGCCGTTCTATGTATTAAAAACAATGGGCGTCAATTCAAACATTTGATTAAAGTTTAATAAATATAACAAAAATAAAATAGTGGTTTCTTAGGTGGCTGTTTCAAGTCTTTCCAGAGCTTGTAGTACTGCGACCAGACTAGATGTATGTAGTGGTTTCTTAATAAATAGATGTTTCCATTAATTTTCCACAGAAATTATTGGTTTCCCAGAAATAGATCTTTATAAGCGACACTATGAGATGGAGTAATAATACAGTTTTTTCTTTTCAAATCAACGAGTACCAAGTATACAGTTTTATTTTTTATTAAAATCGGCCTTGGGGCTCCTTTCAGCATTTGTCGCTATGCCCTATACTTTAGGATTTAGCCAACCAGGCAAAAAATGGTAAAATGTTAAAGGATATAATTAGGTAAGCATTATTTAAACTTTTTAACTTTCACGCCTTTTAAATTAAAAACTTCAAACAATAAAAAAATGTTTATACCATAGAATTGGAAATGTTAGGAAAAAATTAAAAGTGCCCATCGTCCTTTAAAATACTGTTCTATAAAAAGTGACATCTGTTGTCATTTACTGACAAAACTAACATTGCTGTAGTGACATACGTGGCAAGACTAGCAAATAGTACCTTTGACTCACCACCGGCGCTGTACTTGCGCGAGTTACGGTGGTAACTTTTGAAGTATGGGCGCTGACCCTCTGTTGTACGTAGTATTTATCTACTCTGAGCTGTTACCAAAAAGCAACGAAAATTAAGTTTTGCTCCTCTGAAATTTGGTTTCATTTAATCATGTTCATGGTTGCCATTAATATCAATTAACACTTAATAAAAGAAATCTGTATATATTTTATTTTCAATTGACGAATTTGAATTAAAAAGGATGGACACCTTCCGTTGTTGGCCTATGTGGCAACACTTAAGTTATGTGACAGCATATTTTGATTTGACAATTCAATTTGGTGCTGACAGCGCCACCTAGTTATTATGCAGCAACTCTACCTACAAGAAAACTTCTCATTGTATTCATTAAATCAAATCTTTATATTCGAAATTTTATTTCGCTTAGTGTAGTGCACTAGTCAGTGCTGCAAACCCCAACTTGGAAAAATTTACATTGATTTATTGTTTTTTTGAGAGAATTTATTATTTTATGTCACATAATACAGGTGTTAAGCTAAATTTATTCGTTACAATGTAATTTTGAAGCATCAACAAGTAGATTAAAAGAAATGTTGATGTCTACTACATCCGAGAGTATGACGTTTTGCATCATCTCCTTTTATGATTTTGGTCGGGGATTGTGAAAATGGTAATGTTTTTGATTTGATTAATATCTCGTTTCAGTGTAAGAATACAAATGTTTCAAAAAATATCAAAAATCCTTGGCCATCTACACAAATGTCAATGGAAATGGTTAATTATGGTGCAACAACGACGAGTTTAAAAGAAAATTTGATGCCCATTTCATCCGTGAGTATTATTAATTGGAATGGTCTCTGATGCCGCTTTTTACACTCTTCTAGTATGCTGCACCACCACCACTCTCGGAGCTATTTTACAAAACGCAGACTTAAAAGTTTACAAAAATTCCAAAGTTTGCAAACTGATCAAAATATTTCAATGATTTCAGGTAAGTTCACCTAATTCCACACCACGATCATTAAAAAGGGAATTAAAGCAGGCAGAATAAAAATCAGCAGAACCATTAAAAAAAATGAAGGCTCTTCGAGAAAAATGTCGTCGCTTAACAAAGAAAGTCGCAAACATGGATAATGTGTTAGCTGACCTTAAAGCAAAGTTTCTTGTCAGCGAAGAAGAAGGAAATCTGTTGCATTCAATTGATGCAGTTAACAGGGATTTTTTGAAAAAATATTTGTGTCCTGAAATAGTGCTAGAAAATATACACCGGCTTTACGGAAATTCGCTCTTTGTTTAAATTTTATTAGTCCGCGGGCGTATCTGTATGTAAGACAACAATTTAATACTTGCCTTCCTCACCCATCCACTCTCACTACATGTGATGTTACTAATGTGTTGTTACTAATGATGTTAATGTGACCGTCCTGTAAAAAAAATATGAACTCCCAAATCAATGGCCGTCAAAGTAAAACGAAACCTGGTCACGGGCCAGATAAGTTTGTGGGATTATACGAAGGAGATTACAAATCAATTTCTTTATTATTATTTTTTATTTCCCTACCCAAGATCTGCCAACGGGACCCTATTACTAAGCGTCCGCTGTCTGTCCGTCTGTCTGTAAGGTTCTCATGAACCGTAATAGGTACAGTTGACATTTTCACAAAATGTGTATTTCTATTGCCGCTATAATTACAAATAATACTTATCACGTAATAATACGATTTATTTGACACAATCTGTGTGTGAAACCAGCATATTTATTATTCTTTTATGACAAATTTTAAATTAACTAACTCTTTATAGAAGTTAAATAATTTCCCAAACGCCGAGTAGAAATAATTATATGGTATCACCAGTTTTAAAATCGTATAAAAACATAGCTCATTGTCTATCTTGAACCGAACACGAGAAAACGGGCTCTAAGGGATCTTCACTCTACGCTTTTATGTGACAGTGACTGACTGAGGACTATAATGTGAAGTGATTTGTGACTGGAAACTATAATATAACTCGACACTGGCAGAAATGACCCTAAATTGGGATTGGTTGCCAAAATAAAAAATAAGAAGAAGAAAAAAAACCGTTTGATTTGAAACTTTCAAACACAGATCACTACTTTCAAATCAAAAGTAATTTTCAGCCAGCTGTGATTTATAGTGTGTTCGATTCGTCGTGAGTTTTTTGCGCCCGTGCAGCCGTTTTTTCTCCGCGCACCCTACTGCTGATATAAACGAGGGAACATTCATTAGTCTACAAAAGGTGCCAATATATATAATATGTGAGTTAAAAGAGACAAGCAGTAAATCCTCCTTTTAAAAAATTAGTACCCATTTTCCGACCCCTAAGGCTGAGCATCCACCAGAGCTCTGCGAAGATGCGTAGTGAAGCTGTGTGGCCCCTTCCACCAGTGGAGATGATTGAGGAATTTGTTCTAATGTTTACAGATGAGCGGTGCGAGGAGAGGTAGCGGACTTTTTCACATAAGACCTCTACCAAACATCATCTATTGACACACATTCCTCGCTTACATCCCTCGCTTGTTTTGTATGTACAAAAACCTCGCTCCGTTAAGCCCATATACACCAGAGCTGCGTGGAGCGAGGCTAGGTAATTTAAATGATTCTATTGGTTCTTAAAAGACACATTCTTCGCAACGCAGCTTAGCACATCTCAGGTGGATGCTCAGCCTAACGGAGCGATTTTACAGTAACCCATAAAAATCATGATCTTTATTTTCTGTCCAAAGTATTAATACCCAGTTTCAAGTTAATATGACTGTGCATTTGTTATCTCCCATAAAAACAATACCCTTTGGGGGTAGTTTTCCCTCCTTTTCACCCCCTTAAATTTTACCTTTTACCAAAAGCCATCTTCTTAGTGCTTGCCTATATTATATAAGGAGGCCTTGTGCAATATTCCACGTTTCTAGTCCTAGTAGTTTGGCATAACTATAGTAGTTGAAAGTAATATTCATAGAAAATTCTTCACAGCAGAATGGAACAATATCTGAATATGCAAGTAATCGGTGAAGGCATGTATGGTGTAGTATACAAAGGGAAGAATAAAATAACCGGTCAACTAGTTGCTATTAAAAAGATTCGTTTGGAATCCAATACTGAACAAGGAATTCCCGCAATATCGATACGGTTCGTTGACAATTAAATTATTCATATTGAGTATGTTAAATTCTATAGACGTTAATAACTAATAATTTATAACATAACCTATGCTTATCATCAAAGTAACACAAATTGGATCTTTCAGGGAAATGTCACTCTTGCGGCAATTGTGCCACCCCAATATTGTCAAACTAGAATGCGTTGTCTTGGAAATTAGTGACATCTATATGATATTTGAATTCCTACAAATGGACCTGAAGAATTACATAAAAAAGCTTGACCACAATGAAGTTTGTACCTTTTATTTATTCTCTATCCTTGAGGTTCAATTTACATTGTCTTGGAATGGAAGGGAAGTGACTTTTTCCAACAAAATTGGAAGGGAAGCGACTTATTCCAACAAAATCGTACATAGCATAACAAACTTTATCTCAATGGTGTAACATACAAACTAGATGCGAGCCAAAAAAGAAGTTGCGCGTCTTCAGGTGAATTCTCGCGCATTACCCTAGCAACTGGCTTGTATACAATTGACATAAAAATCATAATGATGTACAATTACGTTGCAAAAATTCGCTTCTCTTCCATTCTGCGGCAATGTAAATTGAGCCTTACTGAACTTGTTAAATATTTCATTTCAATCCAACCTAATACTGTGAAAGTGGAGTTAAATATTAATAATAACTATCCTGAGACATTCCTTAGACAAGGTCTTCTCATCCCAAACTAAGCAGAGCTTGCAGTATGGAAACCAAATAACTGATATACTATATTCAAGGATTTAAAAAAAAACTGGGATATCCTCGCTAGCAAAAAACGGTGTCTATGAGAGCCGGCCAATGTGTGAATGTGTGTGTGCTTGCTTGTACGTACAGCGGTTTTTGGTTAGTGAGAAGATGTCCGCCTTTTTATTACGTCAATGACTATATTATACTACTTTTTATATGTAAATACATATTTGATATAGTCATTGAGGAACAATTCCTTAGAGTAGTACCAAGCAATCCGATTCCGAAACCAGTCAGTGATTTGTCACTGATTTTGAACTGTAAGGACCAATCACTGCATCGTGTGTTATTGACTTGGCCAATCAGAGCGCATGTGTCCTTGACTTAGCCAATCAAAAGGTTTTGTGGATGGTAGCAAATTGGCGGAATAGATTGCAAGCAAAATTAACGTCATTATGCTTCTTTGGGTTAATTGTTCGATAGATATAATACACCTAGACTCAAGCCATACAGATATTCATGCACACAAATGCATGTCGTAATTGCGGCGCTTGCGGAGGTAGATTCATAAATGAAAATATATTTTTTTGTGTAGTTCCTGAAGCCAGCAGAAGTAAAGAGCTACCTGTATCAAATAAACAACGCTATCCTGTACTGCCACAAGCGAGCCATCCTGCACCGAGACCTCAAACCACAGAACCTGCTGGTTGATGGGAAGGGAATTATTAAGGTTATAAATTATGAAAGATATTTGATAGATTTTTTTTAAAGCCAAATAGCAAAATAATAAAATATCAAATATCTCTATTATTTTCTAATATGCTATCATGATATCACAGCATTATGGGATGCAAATTCCGAAACTCGTCAGTGATTTGTCACTGAATTTGAACAGTAAGCACCAATCACTGCATCATGTGTTTTTGACTGGGCCAATCAGAGTGCATGCGTGCTTGACTTAGCCAATCAGAGCGCGTTGTCGGCGGTGGGAAATTGGCGGAATATATTTCAACCAAAATGAACGTCATGGCGCTTCTTTGGGTTAATTGTTCGATGAGTTCATGTCACCATAAGGTGCGACGCCCATAAAAGACAATTGAACTAAGTTATATATTTTGTGTTGGGTTTTTGGGCCTTTCTAAATTCAAATTCAAATTCACCCGCCAATTCATCGACCAGCGCTACGAACCGTATGCGCAGGAACAAATAATTCCGCGCACCGCCGTGTGGTGGCGCCTCAGTTGTCTTTCAAATTTATGCTACTACGACAAGTACTCAAAATAATAATCAAAACGTTATAAAACAATTGAACATACAGTGAAGGGACGATTAACAGTTACCCGAGGACTTGAGCCACAGTTCCATGTAATTGTGAACACAGTTCTTCAGTTCTGGACGCAGTTGGGAGACCCTTAAGATCAGCCTGGCGGGTGACGTACATCACAATTTTGTTTTTCCATAGCCCTTTCATATATGTGATTTTTTTACCAAATTAGTCAATTCACATGGTGTATCGTATACACCATTTTGTGTACTTTATGTTTTTGTTCTATAATTTGTCATAGATTTGTATCTGTGGATTATGTACCACAGATATTGAACTAAATAGATAACGAAGTTCCTCCATCCTTTGTGTGTATGTGTATCGGCTAGTGAAAGACCGGATCTCGTCCTAGAGTAATCCTAGATAAGTTTTAAGTACCTTAATTTGTCAATAACCTAACATGTAGTATAGTTCATCTCAAAAACAAATTAATAATCCTATAATGACCAAGAAATTAAAGTTAAGAAGGCGACCATATCGCATCTAACACTCATCTTACCCGAACCCTAACGCACATTAGTGTAATGTACTGTACATAGGGATGGGCAGGGAAAGAAAAATATTGGGAAGAAAAGAAAAATACGGGAAAATACGGAAAAGAATGGAAAAATACGGGAAAATTCCCAAACGGCGGGAAAATACTCAAATGGCTTTATGTTCCTCAAAAAACATATTTGTTGATGCTTTTGATTGTTATTTTAATCATACTCGCTGTTGTATGTACCTACATCACCTACGCGCGGACCTACGCGGACCTTGGAGGAAGTTATCACACATTTTTTGTATACTACCTAGGTAGCAAACAAGCATACGGCCCGCCTGTTGGTAAGCGGTTACCGTATCCTATGGACGCTTGCAACACCTCCCTCGGGACCCGGGACGGGCTATATAAGCGTCGTACATGTGCACGTGCTCTTTCTGCACGAGACCGTCTGTCCGACTGTCCACCGACTGTCCACCACAACCCTTACACCCCAAAACGTCGCTTTTTGTAAAAACAACGCAAAAAAAAAAAAAAAAATGTTTTTTTATTGTATGATATGAGTATGACCCTAATAGAAATCATGTTAAATGTTATTCACACGATTTGGTAAAGGTATTTCTCGCTATATACGCAAAATCTACTAAATATGACCATTTGAGTATTTTCCCACCCAATGGGAAAATTCCCGGGTTCTTTCCCACTAAATTGGAAATTTACTCGAAGTTGGGTTTATTCCCGGGAAGAAACCCAACCCTAACTGTACATAATCCATCGGCTAGCTCTGTAGTTTAATAGATGTGGTAAAAACATTTTCACAGTCAATCCTCTTGCAGGTGGCTGACTTTGGTCTCGGACGCGCAATTAATTTGCCAAAGAGGGTATACACAAACGAAGTGGTCACGCTTTGGTACAGGGCGCCAGAAATTTTGCTGGGTAGTAGGTAAGTCTATTTTTAATACTTTAATTTATTTGTTGTTATAGCGGCAATAGGAATACATAGTCTGTGAAAATTTCAAGTGTCTACATATTACGGTTCATGAGATACAGCCCACTGACAGACGGACGGACGGACAGAGGAGTCTTATGAATAGGGTCCTGTTTGACAGAGCCCTAAAAAGTCATGTAGCCTAGCGCTTCATAAATATTAAGAGGAAATGCTGGTGGCGTTTGTTCGATACAAACGTAATCCTCAGTTTCCTCTCTGGATAATTACACTAGAGCAATTATTATTTTACCATGCAATCTGTAGGTACCACTGTATGTCCCTCGGTTGTGTTTTTCTCCATAAATTAAATATTATAAAAATTAGGAGCCTTCTAAAATCATTAAAACTTACCATTTTTAACGACCTTATCAGACGTCCATCGAACAAATATGACGAATATAAAAAAATAAAGGAAAACCGACAGACCTTGCCAAAGCCCTTCTTATTATAATTCTTGTCTTTTTTTAAATCGATCCAGTTTTGGGGGAGAAAACCGGGGATTACGAAATAGCGATTTCGTCTAACTTATATAGGTATAATCGGTCCAAGCTGTAGTTGTCTCTATCACAACACGCGTCATACTTGTGAACAGGTGCTACTTGTGGGGGCTGATCTGATTAAGTTTGCCATTTATTTACTTATTAAATATAGATTCAGTCTACTTTGTAGTTTTTCCGCCGTACCGGGGCACGCAATTGTTGTCAGTGCGATATTGTAAATATTATGTAATGAATCCAAGCTTGGTTTGAAAAGAGTAATTGCTGAGTTTATTGCTGGCTCTTCTAAGCAAATGCAACCTTTCGAACTGGTATTACAGTCAGACTTTTCATAAGTGCCTGCGAAGGTCTATTTAATTAATGATTTTGAATTTTTTGAATTTTATCGCCCTCGGGCGGGATAGGTCGGGCACAGCGCGACATCAATAGATATGTTAAAAACCTATTTTTAAAATTTCTTGCAGCCATCCTTCCCTTGTAGGAAGCTAACCATTGCACTTTGTATTACAGATATTATTCTACCCCGATAGACATATGGGCAGTCGGGTGCATATTTTCAGAGATGGCTACCAAGAAACCACTATTTGCGGGAAAATCGGAAATAAAGCAGCTCCTCCAAATATTCAGGCAAGTATCTTTGTACCTACTAAGTAGCACTCACTACTTAATAAACGACTTCGATCATAGTTTGCAAAACTTATGTTGAATAAACTATAAATGTTTTTTTTTATGTGTATAGGCCTGTTTCGACCGCTATTTCACCGTGCTAAGTGATGATGTGGCCAGAGGAGGTAAGCACACAAAGTCTAGAAGGAACTGACTCTCACGTGCAGCTGTCACAACTCACCGATAGCAGGCCTGTCCCACTCCCATGTTTAGGTACGATCGCGTGCACGCGGACTACCGGAACAACGCTAGTCGGTTGCAACGCGCACGCAGCGCAAGACGCGTGAATACCTACGTACTACCTATATAAAGTGTTTACTGTTCTTTTTTTAACACTATATTGTGTAGATATCGTTGTTTTTATAGTTCTAGATATTTTGTTGTTGTTTCATTGTATTGTCCTAAAGTCCTTATTATAATAATAGGCCCGTTTTGATAACATACCAGTGTGTTAAAAAGAGACAAAGATAGAGCGACCAGAAGAGACCCTCTTGTATAAACGGGCTTCTTAGACCTCGAAAACTCATGTGAATGATTTTTAACCCACTTCAAAAAAAGGAGGAGGTTTCTCAATTCGACCGTATATTTTTTAACCGACTTCAAAAAAAGGAGGAGGTTCTCAATTCGGTTGTATATTTTTTTTTTTATGTTTGTTATCTCATAACTCCGTCGTTTATTAACCGATTTGGAAAAATCTTATTTTGTCTGGAAGGGTACACTTCCCGTTTGGTCCCATTGTCATCAAATCAGGATTTGATTACTTCTTAGTGTACTTTGAAGTCTAATTATTTTTGTGTTCGCGGATAACTTCGTCGTTTATGAACCGATTTTGACGTTTTTTTTTTTAGAAACTGTTAGTAGTTCCAGTATAGAGAGAGTTCCTTCTTTAAATATACAGTAATTCTACCTTACAACTCTTAGAATAACTAAGATTTAACATACCACTATTTCAAAAATCAGTAGAACAATATTCAGAAAAATTTTACAATTCTTATTGTATGTAGGTAAGTAACTCAATATATCCTTTTTTTGGTTAATTCTTTATTAATTTTTATATAACAAACTTCTTTAATCAACGTGAAGATTATTAAGAACAAATATTGTGAATTTCGGCTGACGGCTACTGGACTAGAGGTAATCGTGCCGTTTCTTGTCGCGTCGTCAGTCATTCCAGATTTGATAAGCATGTATGTTACTAAAACCCTTCCCCAAAATAGTTGTATTCAGTTTCGTAGACAGAATACACATTCAGTATACAAAATACGTATAGGTCTAACAACTTAGATTAAAGTATGTAGACATTTTAAAATAACTTTCTGATCTAATACTAGTTAGCTAGGATATTTTAAATGTCATTGTTCACGAAAGGAGAATAGCATAGAAATAAAATAAACACAGAGAATAGTAATAGGACATACATAGGCGATAAGGAAATATTGAAGATTCATAATACCTCATTAGACAACCCTACCGTAACACGTGCCGCGTCATACAGGATAGAGTTATACGATAGAAAGAGAGGGAAGTTGTAGGTGAATATAATTTTAGGCGCGCAGCGCTGAGCGAACTGGATTGCGCTTTATTCTGTTGTTCCAAGAGTCGATTTTTGTTTAAATGTCGTTTTCGAAGTGGGTTTTCTGTACGTAGTACTATTAAATATTCTGTGCCGATAGTACGATTCGAAACCTGGGGCTCTACCGCGTAACTTTGGTGGTAATCGTAAAGAACACCATTAATTATTTCATCCAATAACGCGGTACGACGCGACGATGACCATTCGTGGGCCCTGATTGGATGAAATTCATTAATTGTGTTCGTTACGATTACCACCAAAGTTACGCGGTAGAGCCTATATCTATACATATTTTTTATCGACGGGCCGGTTTGCCGGGTTGGTTAAGATTCCACCTATCGCGCCGCAGGTCGTGCGTTCGATTCCCACACAGGAAATTCATTTGTGTGCATGTCTGTATGTCCTGAGTCTGGGTGTGATTATGTGTATTACTAGCTGTTCCTCGAGTTTCACCCGCGTTGCCGGGATAAAAGTAGCCCTTCTCCATACTATAGGCGATCTGCATGCCAAATTTCATGATGATCCGCTGAGTATTTCGTATCGCAGCGAATTCGCAGAGTATATCCGTTGGTATTATCTATGTCGTTTAGTAGTAGTCCCATTCTTAGAGAAAATATTAGACATAAATTAATTTTTCATGCTGGCGACTATAACAAAATTAAGGAAGGACTTTGTGATGTCGATTGGAATATTTTAAATCGTTTTAACACGGAACAATCTGTTTCATACTTTTACTCTGTTTTAAATAGATTAATTGATAACTATATACCTAAAAGAAAAATATCTAGCAGTAGTTCTTATCCTCCTTGGTACTCTCGGGCTCTGATAAAAATAATAAAAAGTAAACGTAAATTACATACTAAATGGAAAATGTATCAGAATCCGCTTGATTACCAAGCTTTTAAGTTACTAAGATCGCGCGAGAAAAGAGTAGAAAGAGAATGTTACGCTGCATATATAATGTTTTCAGAAGAAAATATTTCCAGGTGCCCCAAGTATTTTTGGACGTTCATAAAATCAAAATTTTCTGTTAATCCTGTTCCCGAAACAATGCCATTTAATGGGCAATCGTCCTCGCAAGGAGAACACATATGTAACTTTTTTAACGAATATTTTAATTCAGTTTTTATAAATGATGATATTGTTACTTCTCATAGTACTGACTCATCAACAGATATAATAAATACAAACGTAGACCTGAGTTCAGTTCGTGTGTCAGAATATGAAGTACTTAAGCTCTTGAAAAATATTGACATTACTAAGGGCTCCGGTCATGATGGTATCCATCCACTATTCATCTCTAGAACAGCGAATGAGTTAAGTTCACCTCTTACCTACCTATTTAATAATTCACTTTCTGAAGGGCATTTTCCCGATCATTGGAAAAAAGCACTGATTACGCCTATACATAAAAGTGGCAATAGACATGATGTGAAAAAATATCGACCTATATCAAAACTTTGTCAATTTGGAAAAAAATTTGAAAAACTCGTTGTTCGTAATCTAAATTTTGCACTATCTCGATATACAGGGTGGGCCAGAAAGGCGTACGATTTTAAAAACACTCTTGCGTTTGAAGCTTTAGAGAGGGGACTGCGCGGGTGGTGGGGTTAAGTAGCTCGGTTCCCGGAAATTTAGTCGCGATGGATCACTTCACCGGAGCGCAACGTGCATTCTGCGTTAAACATTATTACAAAAATCGCGATTCGTGCGTTATTGTTCGGCGTTTATTTCGGCGTGAGTTTGGATTACATGACCTAAATCAGTGTCCGAAAGAAAGTGTGATTCGATCGTGGGTCAGAAAGTTCGAAGATACTGGTTCGACTCTCAAACAGAAGCCTGCGGGACGCCCAAGGTCAACAAGAACGGAAGACACAATTGAACAAGTTAGAGCTTCAGTTCAACGTAATCCTGCTCTATCGACTCGAAAGCGTTCAGCCGAACTTGTGGTATCCAGAACATCTTTGCGTCGCATTTTGTTGAAAGATCTGAAATTGCACCCGTATAAAATTCAACTTGTGCAGGAATTACAGCCAAATGATCCAATTTTACGACGAGCTTTTGTTGAAACAATGTTGGAACGCTTTCGGAGTTTCAACAATATTTTGTTCTCCGACGAAGCCCATTTTCACATAAATGGGCATGTGAATAAACAGAATTGCCGTTACTGGGCTGCAGAGAACCCACGTGCAAAACATCAAAAGCATTCGCCGAAAGTAACCGTTTGGGCGGCCATGTCAGCGCACGGAATTATCGGACCCTACTTCTTCGAAAATCGACAAGGCCAATCTGTCACTGTAAATTCTGACCGATACATAGCCATGTTAAGGGATTTTTTCTTTCCACAACTGCAACAATTTGAAGCCTATAATCGTGCGACATGGTTTCAACAAGATGGCGCGACATGCCATACAGCTAATGCCTCTTTGGCGGTCGTAAACGAGATGTTTGCTGGGAAACTGATATTGCGCCGAGGTGACATTGCATGGCCTCCTAGAAGTCCGGATCTAACGCCACTGGACTTTTTTTTGTGGGGATACCTAAAAAGTAGAGTCTACTCCAATAACCCAGCCACGATTAACCAGTTGAAGACCAATATCCAGGAAGAAATGGCAGCTATTCCCCGTGCAATGTGCCAGCGAGTTTTTACCAATTTGAGGTTCAGATTCGAAGAATGTTTGCAGCGGGATGGTGCACACCTGGATGACGTTATTTTTAAGAAATGAATTTCCCAGATGTAAATTTTTATAAAAATAAAAATTTATATGTGAATTGTACTAAGTTTTTTTTTAATCATTTTTTCAAATTCGCAATTCTTTCTGGCCCACCCTGTATAACACCTCATCAGCATGGTTTTTTCAGTGGGCGCAGTGTCGATACAAACTTAACTATTTATACTGACTTTATTTTAAACGCATTGGACTCTGGTCATCAGGTAGATGCTGTGTATACCGATTTTTCAAAAGCATTCGATAAAATAAACCATAATAACTTAATATCGAAGCTACAAAGGGCCGGTATACACGGTGATCTGCTTAGGTGGCTGGAATCTTATGTCCGAAATCGAAGTCAGGCTGTAGTGGTTAAAGGATATACCTCAAAATTTTTACCCACTAGCTCAGGAGTCCCCCAGGGGTCTCACCTGGGTCCTGTATTGTTTAATCTCTACATAAATGATACTGGTACTTCACTGGTAGGGTCACATCATTTACTTTATGCCGATGACACAAAAATTTATAAAATTATCAAATCCGCAGTTGATTGCCACGATTTAAACCACACCATTCAAACATTCTATAACTATTGTTCTAAACATCAACTTATCCTTAACCTCGATAAATGTTATACAATATCCTTTTCTAGGAAAAAAGACCCTATAAACTACCTTTATAATCTTAATGGAACGCCTATAAATCGTGTCAGCCATATTAGAGATTTAGGTGTAATCTTGGACTCCAAGTTAACATTTAATATGCATATTGACAGTATAGTCGAACGGGCCTTTAAGCAGTTGGGTTTTATTCTAAGAGTATCTAAGCCTTTTAAGCGTGCTTATACTTTAAAGATTTTATATAATGCGTATGTACGAAGCATTCTGGAATTTGGAAGTGTAGTGTGGAACCCTATTTACGCTGTTCATGTGTCTCGGTTGGAAAAGGTTCAGAACAAATTTATAAAATCACTTGATTATCGCACCGGCATGACCTACGAAAATGTAAGCATCTCTTCTTCAAGGCATAAGATGACATCTCTAGAACTTCGTAGAAAATATTTAGACATTTTATTCTTGTTTAAAATATTAACAAACAAAATTGACTCACCATGTTTACTTCAGGAAATTAGCTTCAAAGCTCCACGTGTCGTCCCCTCACGTTCTAAAAATCTATTTTATATTAGCCCCTGCAGGACAAAATATGCAAAAAATACCTTTTTTCGACGTGCATGTAGCTTTTATAATGACAGTTTATTAGAAATTGACATTTTCTCATCACCCCTTAGTTCTTCAACAAAAAAATTAAGGCAGGTGTTTCTTATATAATAATTATTGTATATTGTGCTTAATATTTTATCTTTTTTGTATGATTTTGTTCCATATTTACTATATATTATTCGCGGTGCTAGGTATTTATCTTTTTTGTATATCTTTTAGGAAACTTTAGGTCTTTTTGTGATTTTATTTTAGTATATATATATTTTGTATGCGACTGTTTGTTTCTAATAAATAAATAAATAAATATTTGAGGCGTGAAAGTGTAACAAACAAACAAACTCACTTTCGTATTTATAATATTAGTTAGGTAGGATTAAGAATGTATTTACAAACAAAACGTAGTTTATGATGTAGTATATCAGTTGTCTGGTTTCCTTAGTACAAGCTCTGCTTAGTTTGGGGTCAGATAGCCGTGTGTGAGGAATATCCCAGGATATTTATTATATTTGTATTACATGCAATTTTGTTACGTTTTATTCCTATTAGCCAAAAAATTAAATCGCCGAAAAAACTGAAAAGTAAGAAATAATAAACCTTTTTTATTTAACCTTTATAACTAACGCACATGTTATTGTCACATTATTTGACAATAACAATAGAGTTACATTATTTACGTGACCCTTTAAACAGTATAAAATAAATAACGTTTATGAGTAAGGGGGTAAGTTCTTAAACTAATGTAAGTATACCTAAGTAATGTTGAGTCGGCGCCGAACAAGCAAATTAATAATTAATTACGTAAAGCGTGATGCCCGGCGGCGGCGCGGCGCGACATTTCATTGTTCATTGATTGAGTTGTAAGTTAATCGGACGGTGCGGTAGGTTTCTTCCATACAAACTTTAACATCCCTTAAACCCTCTTTTAGGGGTATTTTTCAAAAACTAATTTTGGACATTATTTATTTAGGTATGTAAAAATAAGTATTTAATCGTGCTAAGTTGCAAAGTTTTTAAAACAAAGTGGTAAGATTTTTCATACAAATAGAATCCTCCCTTTTCACCCCCAAAAAGGTTGAATTTCCAAAATCCATTCATAAAAGGAACCTGTGTGCAAAATGTCAAGTTTGTAGTCCCAGCGGTTTAGGCTCTGCGTTGATGTATCAGTTTGTCAGCCAGGACAAGTATATACACGGTGACTTTTTAATCGTTGTAACGCTAGAACAAACGTTGTTCAAACCATGGCCTAATAACATGTTATATGAAATGAAAAAAAATACGGCATTGGTTTTTGAAAAAACACAAAATTAAGTTATAAACGTCTATCGTTACTACTTACAACCCAGACACCGCGCTTGCACTTCGAAGTAGTTATGGCACGGCGGCACGCCAGTTTTATAGCAGGTGTGGGAATCCGCGGCTGCCTGACTTTTTGTAATTTTTCTGTTTTGTGGTTTATTCAAAAAAAGGGCGTTTTTTTTATTCTAGCGTTAAAACGATTAAAAAGCCACCGTGTATATGTATAGATTACTAATACACTACTTCTATATATACATAAATCCTATCAGAATTTAATGAGATTGTAACTAACGGATGAAGGTAAGAGCTACTGGTGTGTTCTAGAAGCTGCACTTGAAAGATTCCCTTTTAAGCTTTGTGCTAACCACCTTCTTCACTTACCATCGTGGAACTGTGGACAAAAGTGATTCTTTTAATATGTATGTAAGTGATATGGTAATAAATAATATATTTATATTTCTAGAGCGCTTCGCACTCCAACAGAGACGGTATGGCCGGGAGTAAGTTCGCTCCCGAATTTCAGCATCAAATTCCCAAAGTGGAAGACTTATCAACTACATAAATATGTAAATATAAGACATACTTACAAACATAAATCTAAATAGATAACGCAAGTCCCTCCATCTGTATGAAAACCAAGCGTGCCACTTTTTTTACCATAATGTCACTTAAGTTGGCTGGCATTACAGATATAATGTGAAAATGAAGCGATATTAATTGTCAGCTAAACACATCCCTCGCTACACTTCTCTGATGGACACACAGCCCTGTCCCCTGCGAGTTCCCTGTCCGCGGGAAACAGTTGCAAGAGAAGAGGTTTGCTCTCCCTTTCTGCACAGCCTTTGACACGCGAAGTACATACTCGCGTCATCTATTTAGATTTATATATCTGTCAAAAGTCAAAAAGTAATTTATTCAGTTTAGGCCCTATTAAGGCACATATGGACTTGTGGGAATACTATACTAGTCTTAGGAACACTACTTCCGTCCCGCTGTTTCTCCCGCGTTCCCGATATATAGTTTTCCCGGGATAAAAAGTATCCTATGTGTTAATCCAGAACAGTCTAACTGTGTGCCAAATTTCATCTAAATACTAAACATCTAAACCTTTTCACTGGCATATACTGGGTGGAGATTTCGAGATGGTATATATTCGAAACCTATGTTGGGTTAGTCATTCTGAACAACTTTTACTATGGGACCACCCAGTATATGCCAGTGAAAAGGTTTCTTCTGGGTAAACGTATTCAATCTTGGGCTTGTCATCGTTATTTATGTCTATAAGACCCTCCCGGGTCAGTGGCCAAACGAATGCCATTTTTTTTTTAAATTATTATTAGTAGGATTTGATTTAATTAAATTCTACTTCAGGGGTGATTTGGGGAGATTGAGTGGTATGCAATATGAAAATAAGTAATGAGCTCCATGAAGAGGCACTGCTGGCAGTGAGTGGGGACCAGCAATGAGTGGGGACCAGTAGTGAGCGGACGGGGGGGGGGGACAAGCAGTCAATGAAGACCGGCATTGTAGTACCAAATTGGTTCCCTTTCAATGCCAGCACAGTGACTCGTCAATTATTCTTCAAACCTGTATGAGAGTTTTAAGCCCATAGAGATAGAATATTATTAGAGCGATCGTAGTAGAGTATGTGCCATGACCACGGGTATGTGCAACGCTGCCATGAAATGAACTTCACGTTCATAGTTTGAACAACTAAATACATATATTATAATAAATGCCAATTACTCGTTTTTGTCGATACTTTTAGAACAAATGACGAGGAACTCATATCGTATTTTTATCTGACTGTAAATCACTACCGTGTATGATATATCTATGAATGCATCGATAGCTATCACTCTATTCATATTCTTATTCTATGGTTAAGCCTGTTTATATGAAGGTGTTGTTTGAAGCCACATCATGTATCCTCATAAAACTAATTAATTTATCCCATCAGGTCAAAAATTTGGATAAAAGTGGCATGGAGCTGCTACAACTGATGCTGGAGTACGATCCGGCGAAGCGCGTGTCGGCAAAGGAGGCGCGCCGCCACCGGTACTTTCGCGACGTGGAGTTGCCCGCCGGCCTCGCGGTAAATCTCGCCTCCTCGGCGGCCTCGTTCTTTAGCCCGGCGGCCTCGCCCCATAGCCCGGCGGCCTCATACTGCAGGCCGGCTGCCTTGTGCCCTACCCCGGCGGCCTCGTTTAGTCGCGCGGCGGCCTCGCACCATAGCCCGGCGGCCTTGTGCCCTACCCCGGCGGCCTCGTATAATCGCGCGGCGGCCTCGCACCATAGCCCGGCGGACTCATACTACACCCCGGCGGCCTCTTTTAGTCGCGCGGCGGCCTCGCACCATAGCCCGGCGGCCTCGAACTGCAGCCCGGCGGCCTTGTGCCCTACCCCGGCGGCCTCTTTTAGTCGCGCGGCGGCCTCGCACCATAGCCCGGCGGACTCATACTACACCCCGGCGGCCTCTTTTAGTCGCGCGGCGGCCTCGCACCATAGCCCGGCGGCCACATACTGCAGCCCGGCGGCCTTGTGCCCTACTCCGGCGGCCTCGTTTAGTCGCCCGGCGGTCTCGAGCTGCAGCCCTGCGGCCTTGTGCCCTACACCGGCGGCCTCGTTTAGTCGCCCGGCGGTCTCGAGCTGCAGCCCTGCGGCCTTGTGCCCTACCCCGGCGGCCTCGTTTAGTCGCCCGGCGGTCTCGAGCTGCAGCCCTGCGGCCTTGTGCCCTACCCCGGCGGCCTCGTTTAGTCGCCCGGCGGTCTCGAGCTGCAGCCCTGCGGCCTTGTGCCCTACCCCGGCGGCCTCGTTTAGTCGCCCGGCGGTCTCGAGCTGCAGCCCTGCGGCCTTGTGCCCTACCCCGGCGGCCTCGTTTAGTCGCCCGGCGGTCTCGAGCTGCAGCCCTGCGGCCTTGTGCCCTACCCCGGCGGCCTCGTTTAGTCGCCCGGCGGTCTCGAGCTGCAGCCCTGCGGCCTTGTGCCCTACCCCGGCGGCCTCGTTTAGTCGCCCGGCGGTCTCGAGCTGCAGCCCTGCGGCCTTGTGCCCTACCCCGGCGGCCTCGTATAATCGCGCGGCGGCCTCGCTCCATAGCCCGGCGGACTCATACTACACCCCGGCGGCCTCTTTTAGTCGCGCGGCGGCCTCGCACCATAGCCCGGCGGCCTCGAGCTGCAGCCCGGCGGCCTTGTGCCCTACCCCGGCGGCCTCGTATAGTCGCGTGGCGGCCTCGCACCATAGCCCGGCGGCCATGTGCAGTGGCCCAGCGACCTCGCGTAATAGCCCGTCGGGCTCGCACTATGACCCGCCGAGTTCGAGCTATGACCCGCCGGGCTCGCACTATGACCCGCCGAGCTCGAGCTATGACCCGCCAGGCTCGCACTATGACCCACCGGGCTCGCACTATAACCCGCCGAGCTCGAGCTATGACCCGCCGGGCTCGCACTATGACCCGCCGAGCTCGTCCTATGACCCGCCGGGCTCGCGCTATGACCCGCCGAGCTCGTGCTGTAGCCCGCCGCCTCGTGCCGAGGCCCGCCGGCTTCGCGGTGTATCCAGGCGGTCTAGCTCTGCAGTCCGCAGTCTCGTGATGGAGCCCGACTCACCGACCTAACCATTTTATAAATGACATATATATATACTAATCCCACGAAAACATTTTCATGTAAAATGTCGCCAAGAAGGGACCATAATGGCTCGCACTGTAAAAAAGTTATCAGATCTCATGTAGAGCATGTATTATTCATATACATATTGATAAGTATTTGCGCCTATTTTTTGGTGGGGTTGTGGGGTGGTTAGTCAGCCGTGCAATTATTTTTGTACTTCTCTATGTAAAACCTTGTGTCGGGTACGCAAGCATGTGTGCAGTGGTCAATAGTTAATTTATATTGTAAATTGTTCAATACAATGTACACACGGCTACACATCAAGCTATACATTTCCAGTGTAAGCTGATCTCGCATTGTATAGGATTTCCGTACAATGAGAGGTCAGCTTATTTTGGAAATGTATAGCTTGATCTGTAGCCGTGCTTATCAAAATATACAGGGTTATTGGTAAAGCACTAACAACCTTGCAGGACTGTATTACTGGCATGATAAACAAAAACTTTTGTTCTATGACGTTACAAAAAACAATACATTTACCGAAAACAAACTTAAATCATTTAGTTGTTCTATCTAACTCATTACAATCCTGTATTTTGTTGTAAATATGCCTCTCGTGCACATTCGTTGGCTACGCGTAGAGTTCGTAAGATTTAGATAGATGCTGATGAAAAGCTGTTGTTTACGATGTTAGTAATATATTCCTGAGAGGTTTTTAGTGTTTTACAAATAACCCTGTACAACTTGGTTGTTCATGTAAGTATGTCTCTCGTGCCATTACTGACTACTGATGTTGATTATTTAATTTTTAATAATAAGTATTATGTGATATGAGTTATGAAGTAAATGTGAACATTCTTTAAGAGGCTCACCTTTCCAGTGATTAAATAAATATTTGACATAATTATTATTTAAAAACAAATTATTATTAATTAAAAACATTATTAATTTTTTAAAGTTAACTTTTGTTTAGATTTAGAGTGCAGAATTTTTTGTTATTTTTATATTTTTGTGAATTTCGATGAATGAAAATCTGAATAAAAGTTGTTATTTATGATGTTAGTAATATATGTATTCCTGAGAGGTTGTTTGTGTTTTACAAATAACCCTGTACAATTTGGTTGTTTATGTAAGTATATCTCTCGTGCCATTACCACCTACTGTGATTGATTTTTAATAGTAAGTATTATGTGATATGAGTTATGAAGTAAATGTGAACATTCTTTAAGAGGCTCACCTTGCCAGTGATAAAATAAATATTTGATATAATCATTAAAACATTCTTAATTTAAAAACAAATTATCATTAATTAAAAACATAATATTTTTTTTAAGGTTAACTATTGTTTCGGATTGATGTCTGAACTTGTATATTTGTGTATGAAATGGTTATTGTATATACATCGTGACTTTATTCGTCTTAGAATCGCAGCACACTTAATGTACCCAATGAAAAGGCACTAATCATTCATAAAAAATGTTTTTATCATTTATTAATTTAAAATAAGAATAACATTTTAATTATGAAAAATCGAGTTAATAATTAAAGTTAACGTATAAAATGGTAGAAAATACCAACCCAGAGCACGAGTCGAGTAGAATGCGCTCGTAACAGGGTGTTTACGTCATGCGTCATAATTATAAATTTTTTTTTTTTAGTTATACAAATGTTCAAAAAAAAAATTTTTTGTTTGTATAATAGGTCCTAATTCATTGGGTAAATTATGTAGTCTGCGTTTCATAAAAAGTCACGGAGTATTGATAAGTATTTGCGCCTATTATTTTATTATATACCTAACTATGTTTCGGGGTGGATAGTCAGCCGTGCCATTATTTTTGTACTTTTCTATGTAAAACCTTGTACGGGTATTATTTGTTATGAGTTATGAAGTTTAGTAATTGTGATAATAATGTTGCCTAAATGGTTTAATAAATAAATATAATTTATATAAATGGCTTGTTTTATTTTTTCAATACCCGTTTTGAAATGTTATTCAGAGATTGTTTTTATTTAGAAAGAAAAGACAGACTACGCGACGAAGAAAATGCATCTATAGGGTTTGAATATTTTAGTATGGAGCTTGGCATTCTTATCATCCGCCATTTTGATTTTATTACAAAAAGGCGCCCACGGATGTGTTTTAAAAACGATAGCTATCCTAATTTTAGTCACATCACATCTTTTTCTTGCGAACATTATTGAAAAAGGATAGAACAGATTTTAAGCTGTCAAATTAGTCTTTGCCTTCTTCTTTTGCGGGTATTTAGACGTAACCGCGATAGATGGCGTCTAAATTTATATTGAAAAATTGAAAACAAGCATTGGACCAAAGCATTGGACGTGCATTGGACTAATTTGAAAGAGACATAAATTAGTTTAGTTGTTAACAACAGAATCAGCACCATTGTATCATTAAATAAAAAAAAATCGAATAAAATAACTGTGGATAATTCGATCACTTTCTTGCCCTCGATTCGACCTTTGTGACCTTATAATGTATGGCTGGTCTTATGGTCCTTCGGGCCGGATTAATCTGAAGTATATTTTTGTAAATTAGTTTTTAAAATAATTTTGATGTTCGAAACAACTGTAGTAGACACATCGTTATATTCTTCATGTAATAGTATATCAATGTCTTTGTACTGTATTATTTGTTATTCTTGGCTTTGCTAACTTCGGTGTTAAGGTGGAGGGAAAAGTATTTTTTGACATTCTCATCATACGTCAAAAATAAATAAATGGAAATAAAAATCAGGTTTGGAATGTTATAAATGAAGCTCTTTCAGGACTTTTTGGCGGTAACTTGCAGAGTGACGTTTCTATTCATTTTCATAAATTCGTGTATTTTGAGTGGTATTTTACCCAATAAAGATCAATCCATGTGCACGAGTGAAGTGAAATGAAATGAATTATGTGTATCGTGACTTTTCAAGTTGTCTCAAAAAGTCTGTGAAGGAAGAGTTTTAGTACAATGACCACTATTGTAGTAAAACATGACTTTTATGCAAAAAAAAAACCATATAGCAAATATCATCGAAATCGTTAAAGCCGTTTTCGAGATCTCAAAACATACATGCTCGTTAAATAGGATAGGTAGGTAGGTACACCTACTTATTTGAAATCATAAACACCAATCATACCATACCATTAATTTACGAGAAATGAGACAATATAAAAATTAACAGAAAGCTAATACCTACCTACCTATTATATGCGAGATAGGTACTAAAAGAAAACTTATTTAATTCTATTATTATATTGTTCAAAGACTCAGTACCTACAGTTAACCATATTTACACATTTTCATATTAAAATTCTATTATTAAAATCTAAACGTAAACAAACACGATGCGCGAGTGCCCTGAGTTTGAGCACAGGCCGAGCCAGTATAAACCGGTTTCCCCTCGTACGTGACGAGCCGCCTGTGCTTTCGCACACACGCGCCTCAAGCTTGTAGTTGTGTACCTACCGTAGCGCGGTTGTATGAATCTTGGTCTCTGTCCCCTTTATTTACTTTGTGGCTAAGGGTCCAACTGTAAGCTCTATGAAAAGGTCATTATATAAAAAAATATTTTATTTGTTTCGACACTTTGCGTCTAAAGGGTTTTGAAATACAGGAGATAAAATAAAAAATAAATTTCCCTTACATCTGATTTATTTTAATACTGTAACAAAACAACCACTACTATCTAAAGTAGGTATACATTTTATACCAAAAAGATCGTAGTCGGGAATGATCTTCATATTACACTGATTTTCTAAATATATTACAATAAGAAAATTTATGTGAAGTAATAATTTTTAACAATTATTTGGATCTTCAAATTGAATATTTCAGATAGTGGATTGCTTAGTCAATAACACTAAATTAATTTTTAGTTCAATATAGAACAAAGATCACTATAGTCACTCCAGCACCCGATGGGGCGAGGGGCTTACATACTAAAACGATATTCCTCGACGGGAAACCGCCCCGGTAAGTTAATAATAATTAAACACACTTACCATCTATACCAAATACAGAATGACTATCACACAATCCCAAGCAAAAGGGCTGGGATTTGATAGCGATATATTTAGCATCTATAAACATACATACTTATAAAAGTATTAGTCGGACGAACACGGTCGCATCACAACTTCTGTTAGTAGTTTTTCAATAAATATCCTGAAACTGACTCGCGTTAAGGAACATTTTAGGTTTCTCCGGTTTGTATTACTTTCGAACATTGAGAATTCTTTATTTTATTCGATAACTTAGGACTAGTATCTATAGAAAACGTACTGGGAGCACCCTGGATGACCGTCGGGCATCTATGTGTTTTCTATGCAACTCGGGTTGGGCGAATTATGTCTCGTTATAGGTACGTTTTATAGACCCGCTTCCAGAGCGTTTGATATACAACTAGGCCAGCTTAGCTGTTGATAATTAATTTAATTAAGAATTAATTCACACAAACCAGAGTAACCCTAAGGTAAATAAAACCTATAAGTATATAAATAACTAAAAGTTAAGAATACTATATTTTATTCAACAACAGTTTTTGAAACGTTGAAGGTACAAATTGGGGACAATACATTTTGGTTCGAGTTCATATTTCTACAAAATATAGCCAATCTTATAATGTAAATCTAATAAATATGTTATAATAAAGATGTACCATTTTTTCACTTTTTGAATTCATTTTGATTGATTCCCTAACATCAATTTTGTAAAAATAGGACACGATCTTGTTAAGATCCAATGCGAGTACCTATAGGTACCTACAAGATAAATGCTTCACTTCACATTTTGTTTTAAGAAGCTCGATATGAATAATATCTATACTACTTAAGCAGATATTTGTATTTTTGGTAATGGAAATGCCATGATATCATCACAAACGCGACTTCACTACTATTAAACCCCAAAATTTGTAACCTTATTTTAAGCTAAGTCGAGCCGGTAATTTGAACACATGGTTCTAGATGTTAGCTAACGCCTACAACACGTTTAATGTAGATTTTGAAACAAATAACATTTTCTTTTCCAAATATAGTTATATTTCATTACTGATGGCTTTTTTATTAAACCTAAAATTGTATCACATTTCGTTAATGCACTAGAAATATTCTCACACATTTATAAAATTAGATTTAGGTATCTAAAATTTGCTTAAAATCTAAAATGGCTACAGTGTTTCGGGGCTGAATAATAATAACAACAACACAACCTGTCTTATAAGTATTTTACGACGCAAAACATAAAATATGTAAGTAGGCAGGTAGATAAAAATAATCTCAAAAAAAATTTGGTACCTACAAAATATAATATTTTGAGCATTGAAGAAACTCAATTTGTCAGTTATGAATAGTATAATTTTGTATAAAAATAGGCATAAGCTAAATTAATGATAACGGTCATTCTAAGCCCTCAACATTTTTTGAGCCTTATTCTATGAAATGGTTTTGTGCATAATTACTCTGCGCCTTGGATTATATCCAGAATACTGACATAAGAGCCTGTGAGGAAACCGAGGATTCCGAAGGATACCATGAATAGGTTTTTCCAGAGCACCCAATTGAAGCGTCCGAGGCCATTGGGTCGGTCCCAGTATGTAACAGTCTCGATAACGGCCGGGAAGATAAGCCCGAGGAAGGAAAGACAGACGGCACCGACCAAGGATATAAAGGGGCCCAGATTGGGGATGGCAATGGCTATACAAACAGTCAATACAATGATAGAAACTCTAATGCTGTATTCGGCAATATTCTTCTTGGCACCGAACATGTGGCGGACGTTCTTCCAGATGATCTCCATCGGTACGTAGAACTGCAGGCAGTACGTGAAGAATATGGCCACGGCAATCATCAGTTTCACGGCCTGACCCAAACTGAAAAGAATATACAAATTATAGTTAAGTTTATGTCGGTGAATTTTGTGAAACTAAGTTTCAATAAACAAAAACGAATCGTTTTGCTTACGTAGGTTTTTTTATTGCCAAACTGGGCATATAGCTACTTCTTTCGGAGGGTCTGCTATGCAAAGCTTTGAGGTCTTTGCTTCATTATTAGTAAAGATATAGGAGTCTTAATTTTAATAAATCTTAACCGATAACGGTCCGTAAATTATTGAAACCGGGCATTAGCCGCAGAAAAGTAGGGATAGGCCCATCGATCGATTGATAATGATGGTAATATTGCTATAATTGGAGCAAATACATTAGCTAATTAGCTGTATAAAACTTGGTAAAAAAAATAAGGCAAGCATCTTTAGAAGTTGTTCAGTACGTAATGAAGCGAGGAATAAAAAAAAAATATGAATAGCACCTTTTACGTTTTGGATTTTGATATTTTATTCTGCTTTGTAACTTTATATCCAGAAAAAATTTACATAGGTGCAATCCGAAGAGTTGTGAAGAATCCACTTTACAACGTTACAACTGAATTTAAATTATAACTTTTCAGAATTCCTAAAATACTTTAAATGTGAGTAATGAAGCGCTCGTGGTGTAGCATGATTACACCGGTTAGACAGGTACCTGGATGGATGACCGCCTAGTGGTCTTTCAACTCGAGCGCTTTCCGTGCTTCGGAAAGCACGTAAAGCATAGTCGTTAAGCTAGTCGGAGGCCTCCTAGGCTGCTTGAAAACTCCAACAGTAGGTTGACCACTAGCCTACCTTCACCATTCCGCAGTGGGCATGCGTGGTGGAGTATTTGCCCATACCCTTTCACCCTCATTTGTGAAAAGAGGCCTGTACTCAGGAGTGGGACATTATAGGCTGATGATGATGATATAAAATGTAAAGGAAGTATTAATACTTACGGTTCGGTTTCAGGTAGATTCAGCGTGATACTGCTCTTTGTGGCATCGCCGTACTTCAAATATCCGAAGAAACCAGTAAACGCATAAAGAGAGACCACGAAGAACATTCCAGTATTGAGTACGCCGGGGCATCCGATGAAGTGGTTGGGAGTCCTCATGTTGTTCTCGAGGGGCATCACAACACCAATTCCCTCCAGAGCGAATATGGCAGTTCCGAAGAAAGTAGGAATGTGTTCCAATTTACCAACCGGCTCTCTATCGCTCATACTAGGAAGATCTTGGAAGAGATAATAGAAAGTAATTCCCATTCCTGTACCGACGAGAAGATTGGCTATCATAGAGAACGGAGCCAAGTATTTCAAATTTCTGATCAGATTCATCAAAATGAGAAACGGTAGGAGGATAACCATGTAGTACCGAATGTCAATATCAGAATAGCTAGTTCCTTCTGTGTAGAAGTCTATCACTTGCTTCACATTCTTGGCGACGAAAACTATGTAGACACAACAGCACCCAAGTAGATCAATCACAAGGAACCAGTTGACCATAGCTCTGCGAACAAATAAAGTATACAATTAATAACTCGGTAATATTGCCTCCACTAGAACAAATATCTTTTTTTAAGTTACAAGAGTGGAACAGTAACGAATATAAACTGTTTAACTACAATTTTATAACAAACTTACTTGGCGAGTCTTGAAAATTTATGTACAGAAGGTGGTCCAGCCAAGAAAGCAGCTTCAGCAGTCTCAGCGAATCCAAGAGAAGGCTTCTGTAGCCTTCTGCAGAGATCGTGACAAGTTCTGACGAGGACATGCACGCAGTAGGTGCAGATACCGCCGATGGCGAAAGTAGCCACTAGCCCGAAGTAGAGGCCAGCATTACGGAAAGCCATCGGCATAGCTAAGATTCCACTTCCGAGTGAACCTTTCAGCAGATGAATCAGGGTATCCATGTCCCTGTAACAATAGAATAGATTTATTTAAGTGACTCGTTTATTTCTTGAGGATTTTTACATTCTAGGTACAGTTTGTTTGAAGATAAAACCCTGGGTGTTCATTTTTAAATTATTTATAACTGATACAGTTATTTCTTGCAGCTGCACTACACAGCATTCAAATTTTTGAATTGATATGTTTACCACATCTGACCTCTTTACTATAATAAAATATACTACGGTAAAATTGTGGCTGTACGGTAAAAAGTTAATATTTTATTAATTTTCCCTGTCATTTTAATACCATAATGGTTGTTGTGATTTGAGCAGTTATAATTTCGCCATAGTTGATACTCACGATGTAGGATGTGCCAGCTTCCTGTGCTCGAATGGATTATAATCCTCATCCGGCTCAATGTCCCGCCCAGGGATCTCCATGAGAGGTAGGGTGGACCCCGCCTGCTGTTCCACGGGAATCTCATTTGGATCAACTTTGTACCTGTCAAACATTTCCCAAACACTGTTATAGCAATTGCCATACCATTCATCACATTAAAATTAAGTACTTACTTATAATGAAGTTATAGGTTAGAAGTGAGGTGGTTCAAAGTGTAGTTTTACAATCATTAACTGAATTTAAGCACAAACTATTTAATGATAGCGGAACATACAAAGCGCCACATTTCAAGCTTGATTGTGATTCTAACGTGTGTGTGACTCGATGTGATTACGCGGACGCGGATGTGGGGATATCTGGATGTGACGGCATTACTCGGACTATCTCTGCTCTCTACTCTGTGGCAAACATTAATTACTCGCGGATTTCGACATCTTTAATGTAAGCTGCATTTACTATGTGTGAGTGTTTATGTGTGAAGTGTGATACATTAATTATGGTCTCCAACAATATACATTTTATTTTCTTTCATATGCGTTTCACTCTGTTAAGACTTGGCATTTACAAATACGGGGCTCAACCGTTAAATTCAATACAGCTTTACGTTGAAATGAAAATATTTTATATCATGAAAAATTAAAAGAAATTAACGGACAAAGATGGCAATTGGACAACTTATTAGGTTCTTGCGTTGTGATAGCGACGATTGATATAAGAGTTCCTGAAGCTAATGAAAACTCATGATTGAGATATTAAATTTTGAAAATACCTATATTGTTCTTAGTAATAAAATAAACAATTTCAGAAATCGTTTTTTTTTTCATATGTAGTAAGACATAAAGCTAAATCAAATTTGTACAAATCGCCAGTTTGAGAGCCAATCCCGAGCCTGAACAGAGATGGCGCATGAGTGGCCGCCTCTGCGCCAGCGGCTGCGCACGCGTTCACACGCTCACATCCTCGGCTGGGCTGGCCACTCTGGCTACACATTTTTTCCAAATTTTTACCATTACCAAACAAAACAAATGAAATAAACAAAATTGAAACCATAAAAATGGAATGATGTACCGGTGTATGAGTCCATTGCAAGATGATCAAGGTCGTCGAACGACTTAAATCTCGTGGAAGCAGCACACGTCTTCCCGGATCGTCTCCGTACGGCGTCGAGCATGTTAGCTCGTTATAAGGGGCGAGTACTTAACAGTCAACATACAATAAAATATACCAAGGCAAAACATTTGTCAATAAAGATGGATATAACATAAATGGAGCTCGGGCGGCGCTCTCAACACGAGCAGCTCCTATGAACATCTAATTAATACCGATTTAGGCTATTTAACCTTGATATAAAATCTACTATATTTTTCTTTTCAATTTCCTGTTGAACAAAAATGTCAATATTATTAGTTTAACGACAACATTTGGCAGATTATTTCCTCATTCAAATAATCAAAGTTGCTGAACAAAAACATGATGTTAAGCAGTGAAGCATGCCTTATGTGGATTCTCTCTAAAATACTAAGCAGAAAAACATAAAATTTGTACGAATGGGGCACCAGATTGACTGAAGTAAAATTAATCACAACATAGTAGTAGGCAGTCAAAGCTATCGATGGAGGTCGATCTGGTAATGGCTCCTTTGTGGGAGGTATGAAACATTATCACTTACTTGACCATAACGACATCTGATAAGTCATTTTTTACTCCTTTTCTCTTGGGATCATATTCGGCAATCATCGGCCGCATTTGGGGTTTCTGAAACAAGGAGAAGTGGATCGTTAGGCCTTTTATATAAATAAATAAATACCCTGGGACATTCCTCACCCACGGTCATCTGATCCCAAACTAAGCAGAGCTTGTACTATGGAAACCAGATAACTGATATAATACATATACTACTTTTTCTTTTTAAATACATACTAATTACACCCAGACTCAGGACATACAGACATGTTCATGCACACAAATGCGCAATAGGTGGAATCTTTACCAGACTCTTAACCAACTGCGCCAACTGGCCCGTCAAATATAAAAGAACTAATCTCCCAGCGAGCGAAGTGTTCTATGGGACCATATATAAAGTAAAAGTGGACGTGTATGAACTAAATCGCGCTTCGTATCTCATAATAGCTTTAGATGTGTAAACAGTGTTTGGTAGAGGATCAATGACGCCTGATGACGTCCCCGTGCGGTCGTTGTAGGGGCTCGCTTCTCTCACGTGATCGTTTTGTTGCTATTTTGGTTAGATATAAATAGTCGTGCCGAGGAGCGGGACGGCTGAAGCAAACATTCTTCCAAGCAACACGTCTGCGCAACAGGCACAGGATGGCATACTTGCTTAATTTGTTTACCAGTAATGATTTAATAACAGATCTGATATTAGTTAGATTTTGATTCGATCAACGAAATTGAAATTATGAAATTTCATTCGATACCTCTAAAAAGTTTAGTTGTTGTTAAGTTTAGTGACTCATGAAGTCACATGTCAGTAGTAAGGCCGACTTACGAACTGGCGGTAGCTTCAGTAGCTTTGACCTTCATAGGTGCCCTTCTAGGGCCTAAATTGAATAAATGGCTTTGACTTTGACTTTGAATTTCAATAATGCGTGTTTCTTAAACATTCTTAGTGTTTTCTTCCCTAAAATTCGATTAGTTTTTGTATCATCATCAAAACGACCATTTCAAACTCTAAAATGTGAGCTTTAAAACTGTAAGTATTTAGGTAACAAATTTTATTTTAGTGAGAGTGGTCAAGCGTATCGATCGCTCCAACAAAACCGATTGTGTGTGGAACTGGATTGAACTGGTTTGGAATAATAAATTTGGCAAGAACCAGTTGCCATACACGCAAAAACCGTGCCATTGTTCGCAAACGCACTGATGTAACATTTTGTATGGTTACCTTAAACTAGAAGTCTAACAATAGGGCATTTATAATTTCTCACAAATCACGTAGATTTGGACCATATCCTTGGGATAAAAAGCTGGCATAGACTGAAACATTCCTGTTTTCCTACTATTTCCTACCCAAAGTCATTGACTAGTTGCGCTTCCTACATCTATTTTAGGAGCACGTAATGTCGCCGTATAGCTTGTTAATACTCTCATATTGTGTACGGCTATATGTAACGAGCAGAGCATGTCAATACATGAAGTAGACACTCGATTGTCGGAGAACTACATCGAAGAACATCGGGATAGTAATAATGTTGCGTAACAATATATATTTGTCCTTAGTGAAATAGGGAGCGCGTCAATCGAATTGGCCGTCCGAGGCGTCATCGTTTGACCGCCTACATAACAGTCGTCATTGCCGGTTTGATGCCCGATTTGAGTGCTTTAATTATTTAGTCACTGATTCCCGACGCATGGACAGAATTACAAGTACCTAAACACTTCTCGTTTAAATATACGGCGGTTCGATCTAGGTATATCATCGTTTTCTTTCCTAAAATTTTCCACAGTTCACCGTAGCAGGGTTTTCCCAAATTACTGTTATTAATATTAACTAGCTTACGATTCGAGATTTCACCCACATCTCCGAGATGTAGTAGACTCGATACCGTATTCCTGGACCTAAATTATACGAGGTATACAATACACCAGTCATGAAAATACTTTCTGCAGTTACAGACGGAACGAGTGCTAACAAAGTTTAATGGTTTTCGCATTAATTATTAGGATTCGTGGCATCTCAATGTTCACGCCTCTCTTTAAACGAACGCCGAACACACCACATTTTCTATTCGTGATGTTCCTTATCACGAGTTGTCGCAAACGTGTGACCATGTAAATATTTGTCACAAACATCGCCAGAGTCAACAATCGATGGCACGACATTTATTATGTACTTGCAGGCCCCATAATAATGGCCACTGTATTTACAACCCGTCACGAGGCTCTAATAGGCAATAGAGTGATGATGTACCGCAACGAGATGTCTATTGTTGTCCATTGTACAGAGTCAAGGCCTCCGATGATCCTAATGATGTAAATGCTTGTAAATGTGTCCCCCGACACGCCTCCCCTGACGTGGTAAGTAAACACGAGCCGCGTGATCTGAACATTTAAAAATATATTCTTTGAGCCAAATGTCATTATTAACCTAACGTCTAGCCTACGCAAATAATGAAGGTGTATACAAAAATAAATTCCTTCACTAAAAAATCATAAGCGATAGGAGCTCTCACGATGCCGAGGAAATCAATACCATCGTAACAACAGAAAATGCATCCTAACTATGTAGATATATGAAGACTAATGAAATTACAAGTTACATGCGCAATACATGCAGTTGAGGTAAGAAAAACCATGAATCTATGACTATCAAACAGAGCAGGAAATTCATTCATTTTTGTAGGGGTGTAGATACCTGCATTTATTGATAAATATTGCATCGATGGGTGATACACCCGCTACAGTTCATGAACACCTAGTACTTTAGCTGCCTGATTTTGCAAATTCCCTTTATAGTTACTATGGACTGTTTTGTGATCTGATCTAGTTCTATTTTGTGTGGGTTATTGCAACTGGAGGAAAAGTAAGGGATAGTTGCAATTATAACTGTAAGAAATGTAAAATTCGATTTAATTTTGAAAATATATCACTTACAAGTGATGAAAATTTTGTATAAACTTCCTGATTTGCAGTTCATCATCCCATCATCAAGTTTTAGGTAAACAAATGGTTTCTTGGAACCACTGGGCTTGGTATACACCAAGCAAAGTGGAGCGCCGTGAAAATCTCGGTGTTTGCGAGAAAAATACTCCTAAACGCATTCTGATAGCGCTACGTGTTTCTACTGTCTGCTTAGACGACTAATTATTATTTTTCAGCACTAAAGAGAACTTTAGTTGACTCTAAAAAAATGGGACGTAACCTTTGCTTATGACAGCGTCTAGTTATATTAGCTAAATGGTCAAAATCAGTTTTTAATTTTTATGCAGAACTTTTTAAATAACCACCAATAGTTCGGGAGTGTACAGTTATTACTACAACTACATCGTCAATCTATAGATTTACAATAGTTTTGAACACTAAGGAGTCATGTCTTATGAGGAGGTAAAGTTTCTACTGCGCAATGCACCTGACCTTGCACTCTTAGGTATTGAACGCCATGGCTGCATGGCACTAGGACATAAGGAAGGCATAGAAGTTGACAATATCATTATCTACTTATCCATGAAATTTATATTTAATCGACGGACATCAAGGTTTGATAAGTTATGAGGAGGTTTCCATCACGGCGCGCAATGCGCAATCCATCTGACGATAGGTATTGAACGTCAGGGCTGTATAGCACCAGGACATAAGGAATACATAGAAGCCTACTGTAATTCGTGCGTTCGAATTGGAGGGATGGAGTTTTTAACAGTTTCAAAATGGGCATTTTTGTTTATGCGTTCGAATTTCAACAATTTTGCAACTTTTGCCACAAACGATATTTCCCAAATCGAACGATTAGATACAAAAATTACATTTCCATGCTGATCGCCTGCTTGTCACTTGTCTCAACCTACCTTTTTCCTTCAGTTAATCATTAAACAAAGTTAATCTAACAAATTATTCTCTTGCCTGTTAGTATTTCTATAAAATTTTACAATAATAATTGGAATTTTCGCTTCCCGTATGAATTTTCCGAAACTTATCTGTCAGATTCAAAGATGTCAAAATATGATCACAAACGACCCTGCCTCGGAGGTGGGTCAAAATTTGCAGTTCACGATGTCGTTATTAACTGTTTCCAAGCAAAACGAACGGTGAACGAAAGCAGTTCGAAACGCCAATTTCGCCCACAACTTTCCAAATCGAACGCCAGTTGTGATCGTTTTTGGCATTTTTGACTGTTATTTTTGCTACCATACCCCAATTCGAACGCACCTATAATCGATGCTAGTTTTGCATATATATTTTTAAAGGCAGATTCTGTACCCCGAGTGTTAAGAATTGACATTAGTAAACGCTTAAGTACTAATGCGTTTGCGTTTACGACACTTCTCTATAGGACTGGCACAGCGCTTCTAGCGGAATACTGATTGTATGTAGGAACTAATTTCTCCCATACAAATTTATAGTTAACGAAAACGCAAAGTATTATTCACTGTGGCTAAAACAACTGATTCATTCTTGAACAAAACTAGATTTTTTATTTGCGTTAATTGGGAAATTGCGCTGGTTGACATTTAAACGTTTTTGTCATTCTTTTGTTCTCTTTTTAAAAGCTTGCCAGTGCACGCTTGACCAAATTACTTTAATTAAATAATTATACATGAGTACCCGTACATGAAGTTGTGCGATCAACCGGCTCAGTTTGTCAACAGATAGTTAGATATGTTCTTAGAGTGAAGTACTAGGAAAGCAGAACCTAGAGAAAGTTTTCTGTAAAGAGACAGTGATGAAGTAGTAATTTATACATTACTGGTAATACGTCCTCACTACATGGTACATACACTACCCAATGGCACAGAGAATAACATACCGCTAATGGTTTTGACTAGGCTAGAAGATGACGGCCCAAAAATGATTTGCCTTATCACCAGTACCTACACGGACGAGTCGGCGAGCAAGCTCTCGACTGGAAACCGCTAATGGTGAAATCATAATAATAAACATAGGGAATAAACATCACGGGCATTAAAATATAGGTAGGAATCTACCTATAGAAAAATCTGTGTATTCTACTCTCCGTGGTATGCATAAATATCATGTTTCAAAAAGTCAATAAAGTACTAGAATTCGATGCTATTTTTGTAATCTAAATAATATTTTCTAAGTTTGCTAAACTGCTTACCTTATATGCGCACTTAGATTATTAATTTGTGCTAGCTTCCCGCTGCTTAGCCCACGTTCCAGGAGGTCCTAAAATTTCCCGTGGTCTATCTAAATAAATGCCGAGTTTAATTGAAGTCGTGAGGATGAAAGAAATAATTCAAAAATAAAAAATAAAAAAATGTTTTGATAGACATTTGATGTAGCCGCCGCCCCCCTATCTATATTGTGTAAAAATTTATGGACGTAAGTGTATAAGGTATAACTTTAGAACCCAGAAATAAAATAATACAAATAATTGTATGAAACAGTTTACCTACTTAAGCATAAAAAAATCGGACCATATTTAGATGGATGATGCGCAAATTCATGATAATAAGTTCATATAACAGGATGACGTTTTCACACTTATGTAGGTATGTTATACTTGGTATGTTTGCTTTAAGTATTAACGCTGAGTCAGTCTCAGAAATTATCACCGAACAAATTTTCAGCCTGCGGAAGCACGCAAAATATTGGTAGGAGTGTACTCCTGGTAGTATAACTAGAGTATCTATTAGCATTCCGCGACGCGGTTTCACCCACCCCCCTACTTTACCCCATTAGGGATGGAATTTCCAAATAATCTTTCTTAGGCTACAAAAGGAACCGATGTAAGTATACCAACTTTTGAGTTAATCGAGATACACAGTATAATCCTCCCCTTAAAACATAAAAACCCCTTTTTACCCCGTAAGGGGTCGATTAAATGAAACCCAAAACACGTGTTTCTTTATTTTCTATCAGTATTAATACCGAGTATCAAGTTAATCGGACCGCGCGGTAGGTTTCGTCCATACAAACATGAATACCCCCTAAAACCCCACGTAGGGGTAGTTTTGAAAAATGAATAATGAGAAACTTTTTTATTTATTTAGGTTTGTAATCGTGCTGAGTTGTAAGTTTATAAACCCAAGGAATAGGATTTTCGTGCAAACAAAATTCCCCTTTTCACCATCTTAGTGGTGGAAAAGTTTCCAAAAATCCTTTATTAGTGGATACCTACGCAGCTAGGTACGTTACAAAAGAAAACTGTGTGCAAAAAATTCTAACCCCAACCGTTTGGGGTCAGGACAAAAAATCTATGTGAAGCCTGTCTGCCTTTGTGCCTATTTCTTCGTAGGATTTGAAAACAAAATCTATGACCCGAAATCTAGCTCTTCCTGTTTGTCAAACTTTATTAGTTGAGGTGTCAGGTGGGGTATGACTCAGTTATTTTGCGCTCGCGATCTGTCATGTCTTAATATCCTGGATCTTTTTCAATTGGATTGAATTGCAGAATAGATCAAATTTGCCCGGGCCGGATCCCAGTGATTTAACAGTTTATTTAGCCAATAAAGTAACCATCATTTGCGGGGAAGGGTTGTGTTAAAAATAGCATATAAGCAAAAGCATCTTGGAACGAAGAATGGATCATGCAGTGAGAAGATCTTTTTAGTTGAATACATATTAAGTAGATAATAGTATGCAAGTTCTTAAAGAATCAAATATATCTTGATTGTTTCATGTCTTCGAATGTTAATATATTAACAAACCAGTGTTTTACCTCATTTCAACAGACTTATACCGTATACTTATACATACTATAACCCCCTTATTCATAATAAAGTTATTAAACGTTGATTATCTAAAATTCTGAAGTCTTTATCTGACACGTGACATTTGGTGATCGAAAGAGTGAGACGGAGGACACTATGACACTAATTTAGTTAAAAAGCGATTATGAATAAGGGGGTAAGTATTTACTTACAATGTGATAATTTTAATTTCGGGTTCCAAAAATATTGTATGTCGCTCAAAATACACCAAAGAAGCCTGCTATGATTGTTTGCCGTTTTCCTTTTGCGTGTCTATAATGTATAATGTTTAGCATAAAATGAGGGTGAGGTTCACCCCAGACACTCGATGACGACGTTAGTACTTCAATGTTTATATTTCACGATTTACACACCTTTTTAAGTCGATAAGTAATATTATAATCTTTTATTGACGTTATTAATTTCGGTTATTTCAAAGTGACATAATCAAGGAGATTAAACATAACAATGCTGTTATCTCCAAAGAAAGCAGCGATATACCTACCAGAAATGTTATGTAGGTGCATACTACCTTGTTCAATTAATCAATCTTACCTTATATCGGATACCAAAAAATAAAAAATGTTTTAGAAATTTCGTCTGACAAGGGGCGTATTGGACCTTTTTGGGTTTATTAACATTTTAATTTTTTGATGATCACTTGTTTTTTTTTACTACTGTAACTAAAGTCCACCTAAAGTATTGGTTCTTGACAAGTTCTTGATAAGAGTTTTCATTTGAGTTCTTAATACTTTTGATTAAAAAGCAAAAATATCTGAAATAGTTCCGATGTGTTTTATTGCAGAGAGCATTAGCATTAGATTTCCGCTCCTTAAATGAAATATTTGACTAAACTGTGTTTGTTAGCTATAGCTTAAAAGTCATGGTGTGGTCATTATAATACAGTTTGTTTTATAGGAAATTGGGACGAACTTTTAAAATTAATGCTTCGGTCATTATTTTAGATTGGCCTCGCAGATTGCACGCCTGCAGGTAATTTCAATAGATTTTTTTTCCTATGATAATCAAACTTTTTCCACACACCGTCGTCTGATCCCAAACTAAGCAGAGCTTGTACTATGGAAACCAGATAACTGATATAATACATATACTATTGTTTGTTTGTAAATACATACTTAGTATACATAATTACACCCAGACTCAGGACATAAAGACATGTCCATGCACAAATGCATGTCCTGTGTGGGAGTCGAACCCACGACCTGCGGCGCGTAGGGTGACTCTTAACTTACTGGCCCGTCGCTTTAATAACATAACTTCATTGACACGGTAGATATTGGAAAGATAAGTTGTAGGAATAAATAGCAGAATCAATATTGAACCATTTTCTCTCAAAGTTTGTTCTGAGGTCGTGAGATCAAGGAGGACATTGGACACGTACCAAGATTTCAAGTAACGCTGTGCATCTAAAATATACTTTGTCTGTGTTTGTACACTGGACCAGGTTATTCGCATTGGCGACGTACAAGAACGTGAGCCGGCTAGTTCATTGAGTGATCACTCATTTGGCTGCCAAAAGTATACAAAAACATTCATTCGCATAGCGTGGACGGGCTCGCGAGCCTCGAACGAGCGCGATTGACAGTTTTTTCACGAACAGAGGGATTCGCATCGTGCTCGTTGTAGGTTCGTTCGTGGCTCGGCTCGTACTCGATTCGCGTAGCGTGGACGCACCATAACATAGGTACTTCGTGGCGTAGGTACTTATTCAAAACCTACTTTTATTTCTTTTTACACAAACTCATTTTGTCGAGATTGAAGGAGTTTGTGTTTACATAACTTTCCATGGGGATAATTTCCATGAGTTTTCCGCGAGAGGCGCTGCGCCAATTGCTAAAAGTACGGAAAAGTCGTAAACGCAACCGCTTCAAATATTCGCGTTTGCTAACGTCAATAAAACACTTTATTACAAGGAAATCATTCATACCTACAGTTTATATTATGGAATAATTTATCCCTGTTCCCTTATACTTATCACCACCAACCACCATGACATTGTCCACATGTTTACTAAACTTGTATGAGACATCATGGCATTATACTTCCATGATATTCTTTTTTATAACACTTTGCTGAACTTTTCTCGTTATTTCTTTAATTAATTTATCATAAAAATAATAAAGGGTCTAAGTCCACAAGGAAACGCATTAGAATCATTTCAGACCCTAAAGTGACAATAGGTAGGTACACACTTCGTTGAGCACGACCTTGTCCTAGCGGAAGGCGGTACTTAAGGCCTGCGACAGATTTTTCACATTAACTCCACGGTATGAGCCACTTGGCCAATGTAGTGTAACCATTGGATTCTACAGACTCAACATTATCCTTACTAAAAAGCAGCCTCTGTGTAAAAATACCTTCTCAGATAAATGTTACACAAAATGGTTATAATATAAAATTAAATCTTACCTAGCTTACTAACTACAACTTTCCACTTCAGGTGATATAAAAGTTTTAAGAGACTTAAATATTTCAATATAGAATATAAAGTTTGAAGGATTATTTCTGCGCCATTATAAAATAAAATAATACAATATTACAAACATAAGTCAGTTCGGTTTTGCACTCCGTTAAATCGATACGTATATTGTGTTTATTGTGTGTGAAGCGCGAAAGGTCTTTGTTAATTGTGACATAATAAAAGGTTTACTACCTGGCTCGTCGGCCGGTGAGGCCGAGCGGCCGGCTTGTTTTGTTTGTTATTCAATTATGATTTATAACTACTATGAGTGAAGACTTCAATTTTAATGAAAATATTACGGATGAAGTTACAATAATCAATTCAACAGAGGAGATTGCAATTGAACAACATTTATGTAACTCACCGAGTTTAGAAGGGAATAATGAATTATTAGAAGAATCATCGAGGCGAATACTTACAAAGAGGAGACGAATTATGGAAGAAGAAGGAAATTGGAACACTGTGGCAAGGAAAGGAAAGAAGAAAGATGAAAATCAACCATTAAAAATAGAAGTTACGATAACAAATAAAGAAATAATACCAAAACAGTTTGCCCTTGCTAAATGGTTTAAACAAAACAATATTCTAAATATATTTAGTGTCAAATACATTAATGCTTATAAGATTTCCGTTAAATTTGATAACGAAGTTGATGCTGATAATTTAATCAAGTGTGAGGCTATATTGGAAAAAGGATGGAGATGTCAGAAAACTTCAGAAGTTGGATCATCGTATGGTATTATCAGAGACATTGATTTAGAACTTACTGAAACCGAAATGACTGAAATGATTACAAGTTCGATTGACCTAATCAATGTTAAACGCTTGAAGCGCAGAATTGATGACTCCTCAGAATGGACAGATAGTGAATCAGTCAGGCTAGGCTTTAAAGGTGCTTCTCTTCCATTATATGTCTATATTTATGACATGAGAATTAAGGTTCATCCGTTTGTTTTTCCCGTGACTCAATGTTCAAGATGCTGGAAATTTGGACATTCAACTAAAGTGTGCACATCAAGAAAGGTCGTTTGTCCAAAGTGTAGTAAGAACCACGCCAATTGCGAATCAACATCTTTTAAATGCTCGAATTGCTTCGGAGGTCATATGGCGTTATATAAGTCATGTCCTATATATTTAAAAGAAAAAAGGGTCCGTGAGCTAATGGCTGAATTTAATTGTCCCTATAAAAGAGCTAACTCCATGTATGTGTCCCCATCTCCGGTTCATGATGCCACTGTTTATACAACTTCTCAAGAAAATCCCATACCTATGGCGTCTGTGACAACAGAAGCCGTACCAGAACAAAGCTCACATGTGAACAACACACCATTTTATTCAAATATCTTAGCTTCTAGACAGATAACAGAGGAGAGTCAAAGCTTACATAATACTATGCCGGCCAATAAAGAAAAATCTGATAACAAAAAAAAAAAGAAAAAACAAAAACGTAATATTGATAAAGACGATTTCTGGGATTCATGGTCCGAAACTGAGTCTAATAATTCTGCAGCACAACAAACTAATAATAATGACGAAGAAAGTAATAAAAAGAAGAGGAGTAAGTCATTTATGAGTCTCTTGAACAAAATTAAATATGTTATTTTTGTCAAGAATGATTGTGTTAAGAATAAAATTATGTATATTGTGCAATTAGTTATAGAGTGGTGTATGATATGGGTGGGTGAAATAATTGGTGATATTCCGTTTTTTAAATCATTCTTTAATGGATAAGTACACTAAAATGAACATCCTGCAGTGGAACTCACAGAGTATCAGGCCCAAGTTACTAGCATTTGAAAATGTACTACTTCAAGAAAAAGTGCATATAGCTGCCCTTAGTGAAACATGGTTGGAGGCAGAAAGTATTGTCAAAATGAATGGATATAATATTTTTAGGAGTGACAGAGACGACTCTTATGGAGGTGTGGCTATTATTATTCATGAATCCATCAGAGCTCATAGTTGTCCTGTTCGAAATTTCAATTCCGGTATAGAAGTTATTCATGTTAAAATTTTTAATTGTGCGTACCTTGAAAATGTTATATCTGTTTATTGTCCGTCCTCCGTTCAAACATTCCAAAGAGATTGGGATCAAATCTTTTCGATAGCCTCCACAAAGGCACTAGTACTTGGCGACTTTAATGGGCACCACTCAAATTGGTCTTACAAGACTGATTCTAGGGGCTCTTTGATTTTTGATTCACTTTGTGACAATAATTTTGTAACTTTAAATAACGGTAAACCTACTCGTGTAAAAGTTGTCAGCGGAGTGTTACAAGAATCTTCGCCGGATATTTCTGCAGTGTCAACCGATATAGCTTGCAAATTTCAATGGAATGTCCTAAATGAATCTTTAGGAAGCGACCACCTTATAATTAAAATATCCAATTTTATTTCATTTTCACCAAACTTTGCCCAGAAACGTAATTTTAAGAATGCCGATTGGGAATCATACACTCAATGTATTGAAAATAATATATCCAACTATAATTTGACTAATAATATTCAAGAATCATACAATCAATTTATAAATATATTAAATAATGCAGCCGACTTACATATTCCTTCATACAAAATTAGTAAAAATCCATGTAGTAAATTCACGCCTAAATCATATTGGAATCCAAGTTTATCAAAAGCGGTCGCTAAACGTAGGTTAGCGTTAGCAACATTACGTAGAAACCCTACCCCATTTAACTTAAATATTCTGCAAGAAAAAATACGGATTTCTCAAAGGCTGATAAGAAATGCAAAAAGTAGTGCCTGGTTCCAATTCTGTTCATCTATAGATAACGTCACATCGTCTAATGAAATGTGGCGTAGAATGAAATGGCTTAAAGGTAATAAAATATCCAGAAACCAAACAAACGGTACATTGGCTAATGAACTTCTGTGCAATTTAACCCCAGATTATGTGAACCCCCATCAACCTTCTTTTACATCCTGTAATCCAGCTTTGGAAATAAAAATTTCACTACATGAAATAGAAAAATCTATAAAATCAAAAGATACTGCCCCGGGGTCTGATGATATATCTTACACAATGATAAAGAAATTACCTCAAAATGCTAAAAGTATTTTGGTTTCTTTTTTTAATATTTTCTTAGATACTGGGTTCGTTCCTAATCAATGGCGACAGATAAAGATTGTACCTATACCCAAACCAGGTCGCGATCATAACTCTGTAACCTCACTACGTCCAATAGCTCTAATGTCTTGCCTATGTAAGATCTTTCATAGTATTTTAAATAAAAGAATAGAATGGTTTTTTGAGAAAAATAATGTATTCAGCGAGGATACAACGGGTTTTAGAAAAAGTAGGTCATGCCTTGATAATTTAAGTTCTCTAGTCTCCCGGATCCAGATAGGGTTTTCAAAAAATTTTGTTACTCTTGGATGTTTTATTGACATAGATAACGCCTACAATAATGTAGATATTACAATATTATTAAAATTATTGGATCGTCTAGGAGTAGGTTCTAAGGTTTGTTTGTATTTGTGGTCGTTTCTTAAAGAGAGAATTCTTAATATTCAAACTGATAACGATAATTCTTTTAGAAGTACGGGACGGGGCTTGGCTCAGGGGGACCCTCTTTCTCCGTTATTATTTAATATTTCAACTTTAAATATATGTAAATTGATCCGAAATGTGCATATTTCACAATATGCAGACGACTTTGTTTTATATACGTCAAAAAAAAACATTTCTGAAGCTTCTGAAGATTTGGAGATGGCAGTCAATAAGGTTTATGAATTATTAGAAAATATAGGCTTACAGATATCGCCATCAAAAAGTAAGGTGTGTATCTTTAAAAAAGGCGTTAACAGAACTCCTATTCAAATTAAAATAAAGGGTACTCCTATGCAAGTCGTTGATACTGTGAGATATCTGGGATTATGGCTGGATCGTTCACTTAGATGGAAAAAGCACGTAAATGAAATAAAGGAGAAGGTACTTAAATTTCTTAACATATTTAAAATATTGGCAGGGTCGGGTTGGGGGATACATCCGAATCATTTAAGAAGACTATACATTAGCATCATTAGAAGTCGACTAGACTTTGCATGTTTTCTATATGATACTAGTAGTAATACTAACCTTCTCCAATTATCAAAAGTGCAGAATCAAGCGATGAGAATAATTGGTGGTTTCATCAAAAGTACTCCTATCCATGTTATGGAGAGCGAACTATGTTTGTGCCCTTTGTATATAAGGAGACAATACCTAGCAAGCAAATTTTGGTTAAAATGTGTATCTATTAAAAATAATACACTTCTAAATTTAATTAATGAACTTTCTTTGTTATCTAGATCTCAATACTGGTACAGTAAAAAGAAGCCATTGTTAGTAGTCTTGGATCATAAGAATAGTTCGCTTCCAATTTATGCGTGTAATCAGTTAGGTATGTTTTCATTTGGTACGTGGATTGACAATATAAACATCTCCGATGTTATTAAACCAAGCATAGATAAAATATCCTTGCCTAAGCGCCTATATAATGTTTTAGATTTAAAATCAATATGTGACGAATTTATCAATCAAAATTATTTAAATTACACTAAAGTATATACAGATGGTTCTAAAAATAATAACTCTTTCGGTGCAGCCTTTTACGATTCACAATCAGGTGATATTATGAAATTCCAAATCAATGTAGATATATCCATAATGGCAATTGAATTAATAGCTATTTGTGAAGCTTTATCTTATATTAGTTCGATAAATAATGATAAATTTGTAATATTTTCAGATTCAAAAAGTGCGCTACTTCACCTGGCTCGGTGCACTTCGACTTTTCGAGGCATTCCGATAGCCTACAATATTCTTAATCTATTATTAGATTTGAGAAATCAATCCAAAATCATAGTGTTACAATGGATCCCATCTCATGTTAATATAGTCGGTAATGAGACGGCGGATCTCCTAGCTAAACAAGCTACAACTGATGGCGTACCAATCCCGATTTTGCCGTGTCATACAGACTATATTAAAAAAATGAAAAATAATTGCTACAATGAATGGAAGGAGTACTTTGATAGAAGGTCTACTGAAAAAGGCATCTGGTACAAAACGATTCAGCCACATCCTTTAAACACTCCGTGGATCGATAATAAACTATTAAATAGACAGGATATTGTCACTGCTCTCAGGCTTCGTTCGGGACATATACCATGCAATAAGTTTAGCTTCCTAATGGGAAGGGAGCCGTCTCCAAACTGTTTGCTATGTGGTCGGTTGGATGACGTTTACCATATATTGATGGAGTGTGTTCGGGGCGAGGCTTTGAGAGTTGCTCTTGGTCCTACACTAATGCAAACTGGAGGATGTAATAGTGTTCTGGCTTTACCGTTTTCGGATAAAGCCAGAATACTTTACAAAATTGTGGATATTAATCGTAGCTCTAGATCTGATCCCAATACTACTTAAAATAACTAAAATTATATGTAACTACTTTTTGATTTTGTAATTTTACAGGGTGGCATAATCGTCTATACGATTAAACCCTTAAATAAAGAAAAAAAAAAAAAAAAAAAAAAAACAAACATAAGTCATTCGGGAAGATACGTTTTCGTCATAAAGGTACCACATTGAGTTTAAATTAAAATACTCTTCAATTAATTGCTGTATTTTAAAATAATGAAGCCTCTTTTGCTGTATTTTTAATTACAAAATTATCAGTCACGCGAAAATATGTCGAGGAGTTTACAAACAGTAAATAAATTATGATTAAAATTATATGCATCAACATCCACTCAGCTGGTGTCAAGAAAGTAAACATCCGTAATAGCATACGATTCTCTAATACTGGCTCGTACCATCTCATCCATTACATGTTATCGTGATGGAAAGTCCACATACAGTGATATTTTTACAATTGACAATGTTCTATAGGAACTCAAGCAATAGGGCACCATCAGACCATTGAAAAGTTATGCGAAAAAACAATAAGGCTATCATGTACATGAAACTATTTAATTTTTTTTTTTTTTTTGAAGTGACATGAAAGTACCGGCCCAAAATTTGGCCTTAGTACCCTTACCCGGACAAGTCGGCGAGCTAGCTCTCAACCGGAATTATGATTAGGTAACAAGGCCTGAGGGTGCCCCAGTGGGGGCCGAACCTCGGCTCAGGGCTGTTACCGAGGGGAGGGAATGGACTATGAACTATTTCATATTATTACCTAATGGATTATATACCGCGTGTAATGGCAGCGTCCTAAACAGTTTCAGAAAAAAGAACATTATAGTTTACATCAAAAACGTTCATGCTCACCCCTGATATGTTGAATAAGTTTACAGCAGCTACTCGCTCAATCGACAGGGTTCCAGCATAAATTAATTTATAAGGTTTGGTTTGGAAAAAAATATGTACCTTTCAATTCGATATTTTACAGTATTCTCTTATTTACTTTTACGGTACATACAGTTGAATTTACCACCGGTTCGAAAAGTTATGAATATGAAAGTGGATGGATTGGATATACGGGAAGTGGAAGACCGAAAAAGAGATGGATGGATTGTGTGAAAGATGATATGGGTAAGAAAGGAGTGGATACTAGTATGACGGATAGAAGAGACGAATGGAAGAAGCGTACATATTGCGCCGACCCCAATTGATTGGGAACAGGGCAGGCAGATGTTGACTATTATTTACTTTATATACATACATATCCTTGACTATTTTTTACACGCTGTATATATTTTTTTTAAATGGAAATAACTTGTTTAGATTCTTAATCAACGGAAAGAGACAGTGTTGATCACTGATGCAAACAAAAATGACGCAGAAACTTTATTTTATAACGCTTTATTATTATTGGCCGTTTCTAAATAGTGTCTTTACGAATCCTGAAAACGATCTTGGCATGCGCATAAGGTCTTGGCAGGGGCATTTCAGCACAGACAGTATATGCTGAAATATCTCAGCTGTGGAAAAATATTTCAACGAAACACGGCGCTTGTCAATTCAATCAAGGCGTAGGTTTTAAAGAAAAACTAAATGTTACTGAATTTTATTTAGCATTAGACAAATTCCCAGAAATACCGCTCTACCTGAAGCTAAAAACAAAAACGTAAGGAAACTCAAAAAAAGTACTAGACTAATTAAGATACTTCATAAAATGAATGGTCACCATAAAACGGTTTGTAATTGTGTTCTCGACAAGAGACACCAAGCTTCCTTACAACCGACACCGCGAAGGTCGTTCTAATCATTGCACTGATACAGAGTGTGGTCGATTTGTCACTAGATGGACGTACGTAACAACAACATGATGCGCGTGCGACACTCTGGAAAGAAATTGCTTTGGCATTATTATATATAGAAAAATAAAAACCGCAAGTAGCATAATTTGTATTAAAAAGAGCTGAATGTAATTCATTGTGGTTTATTGAAGCTACATAACATCCGTCTTACTAATAAAAATATGGAACACGGTTGTTTAACAGCTGTATAGTTATGCAGTGTGTAAGCCTTACACAGTTGCTATACACTCCCTTTACTAATAATCAGTGTGTAAGCGTTGTATAGTTATCTATTTGTTAAAACAAAAACGACTGGCAACTTTTTAGGAACGTTTTGAAACTAAAACTAGATAGTTTTAGTTTCAAAACGTTCCTTCAAAATACGGGAGAAAATATGGGGAAAAATGTGTAAACACCAAAAGATACTATATAAAATATTAATCATATCATAAAAATCAGGTTTCTTTTTCTTAAGACTATTTATATTTTAATAATTAAACAATAAAATTACTTTTAAAAAGCTAAAAATAGCTAATGGTGGTTTTGAACGAAACTGTCTTGTGCTTATGGCTACAGTAGCCATTTAACCAAAGAAGAAGAAGAAAGAAGAACGTCATTGTCAAATTACAAATGTTACGTCAACAAACGAAGCAAATGGCTGTGCCAATGACTTCAAAACTAAGGATACACCTACCGGAACATTTTGCATAAAGTTATCAAAATCAAATAAATTGTAAATTTTTGTTTTATTTTATCCATAACTCCAGTATGAAACACAAGCCTTTCACTACGCAACTAGGCATTTATAAGCAAACAATGAACGAATGAACTGTTCCGTGGACCGCAGTATGACCGCAGTCGACTGAGTCGCGTTGGCCCTAAAATGACTTTTTAGGGCCATCGCGTTGGTGTCATTTTGTTGCGCGGTTGGCCTGGTCCGTAGTAAATGGACACAACACTTGATTGTCAGACACAGCTGATCTATTGAAATCCGCCATAATGTTCTTATACAAACACTAAACAAGGGTCCTGGCCCGTGTAAGCCCTGTGTAAATTTCCTAGGTAACTAAAACACGTGTATACAGGCTTTGTGTCAAAAATGTTTTTATTAGTAGCAATTATCCTATAACAGATGTGTACACCGCGTGTAACTTTTTATTAGTAAGGCTGATATAACACACTTATTGAAGTCAGCGCCTTCAAATCGATAGTAGTTTTATATTTTTCTTTAATTTTAAATTTACTTAAATCCTGAAGTTCTGAGCTTCAAATGCTTTTCATAAAGATGATAATTCTCATGTTTTTTTTTTTTTTTTTTTTTTTTTTTTTTTTTTTTTTTTTATACTACTTAGGTAGCAAACAAGCATACGGCCCGCCTGATGGTAAGCGGTTACCGTAGCATATGGACACTTGCAACACCAGGGGCGTCACTCGCGCGTTGCCGACCCTGCAGAAATCTCTTCACACCCTTTTTGAAGAACCCCATGCTGTACTCCATTTATTACTTTATAATGGACATACTAAGAATGCATGAAGCTGGAATGCAATGCAGAAGGGTTACGGAATAATTAGTTACATATTTGGAATAAGTTACTTCTGTAAATCGCTTGAAAAAGATAATACATTTATTTTAGGTGCTGAAGATCTCTCCACAGAGTTATAAGCAAGTGTTTAAACTCTAGCTAGAGAATAAATATTCAAAATTAATTGAGCAACCTCATTGACACAATTTTTTATTCAAGTGTGTATATTCAGTAGTGAATCAAAAATTCAAACGGACTTTCTCCATTTTTTTATGCAAAGCAATATTCAACATTGCAGACTAAAATGTATCTCCACCCATAGGCTACCCGCGCGCCAAAATTCATCACAATTGGTTGAGGTGTCAAGAGGAAACAAAACAACTGACTTTCGCATTTACAATACTCTATATTGTCTAATTTAGAATTATTTCATACCACCTGTCCCGCGCGGTTCCACCCGCATTCCCGAGGGATCGTATGTTTTCCCGGGATAAAAAGTATCCTATGTGTTAATCTAGAATATATTCTATCTGTCTGCCAAATTTCATCCAAATCCGTCCAGTAGTTTTTGCGTGATAGAGTAACGAACATTACATCCATACTTACAAACTATCCCCCTTACCATAAAACATTATTTAACTAATATACTGTTTAAAGGGTCACGTAAATAACGTCACTATATTGTCATTGTCAAATAATGTGACATTATTTACGTGACCATTTAATCAGTTTATAAGTTAAATAGCGCTTTATGAGTAAGGGGGTATATATATAGTAGGAAGTAGGATAGGATTAGTAGGATACTAAATATAGAAGTTCACTAAATTGCTATGGATTATGTGATGTGTGCAAAGTTTATATTAGATCGCATAGAAGACTACTTAGACAGGCCGCCATTATATAATTAAAAGCTGTTGGTATGTATGTGTAGCAACTGATTGGGTAGAGCAATTACCAGATTACCGACGATGTTGTGCAAACGAAATACAATTATTTCATTCGATACTAATTAAAACTGAACAGTCGAAAGCATCCAATTACCCTGCTCCAGGTTTCGTTATAATAAATAATATCGGTATTTTTAACCTACTACCAGTTTTTTACCTTCAATTATACGAATAAACAGTATTTCACTTTTCTTAAACCAGGGGCTCTACCGCGTAACTTTGATGGTAATCGTAACGAGCACCATTAATGAATTTAATCCAATCAGGGACCAAGAATGGTCTTCGTCGCGTTCGTACCGCGTGCGCGTCATTGGATGAAATAATTAATGGTGTTCGTTACGATTACCACCAAAGTGACGTGGTAGAGCCCCGTTCTGGAAGTCCTGTTGCAATACTTTACATAGATATACATAGAGCAACTGTTTTAATGATTAGTTTACTTTATCTCTTTATATATAAACCCGGCAGATGGCGCTGCAGTCGATAATGTAACCTAGATACCGACTGCAGCGCCATCTGCCGGGCTGATTTGTGAATCTAAACCATTCAGGGTGCCACCCAAACGCATACAAAAAAAAAACATTCAAATCGGTCCAGCCGTTTATGAGTTCAGTGACATACACTACAGTACAGTAGAATTAACTCCCTGGATGGCTTAGATAGGGTAGGGTAGGGTAGGGTAGCACAACAAGGTAGGGAAGCACCACGCGAACGAAGTCCCGCCGGGCAGCTAGTTCTGCTATACAATCTAATCCATATTGTTTTTAAATAGAGTTATTAATGTTAGTAAAACTAAAAGATATATTTCTTTAGATGAGTTGAACTTAATTAGTTTGCTTACGCGTAACAATGAGTACAATAGAGGTAATGACGTCACAGTTGTATGCAAGCGTATGGCGTTGAAGTTATATTGGTATTTGAAATCAGCCAAAAAGCCATTCGTCGAAATGCTCGCGAGTGAAACGAATCGAATAGACCTGAGGCCAGTGTCTTAATATTTTACGTTATTTGACTAATAGTAGGTAGCTAATGTGAAATTGATAATGTTAATTTTGATTTCTTTCCCTATACATCTTTTTATTCAAACGGTCAACATCTTATGTAATAAAATTATGGGAAAAAATAATGAGCATTTAAGTGGCCATTTTTATAAGTACCCTACTATTTGTAAAAAAACCTATAGTACTGAAATTACAAGGAAATCCGCGGCTTCGTTGTGTGGTTGCATCGACGTGTTTTGTTTTTGTATAATAGCTGCTGTATCTATCAAATTGATAAAAATATTAAAGTCGGCTTTTCACTATGGGATGTAATATACAAGAATGTATGACGAGCGATAAAAATAATATTATATCTCAAGATGTAATCTATATTATATTATATCCCACAGTGAAAAGCCGGCTTTATAATATGTTCCTTCACTCAGGAATGTGTACCATCGATGTGAAACGCTGTAGCTGTGTGAGTGAGCTATTACGCGGCAGGCTCGGTGCGGAGCGACCCTCTCGAGAGTTATATCGGAAGGAGTTGCGCATTGCGTGACTGTGTTCTATGTCCTTACGTAGCTACAAGGTAGCTACGATTATTTGATGTGTTACGTGTTTATTGCAAAACATGAAAAAGGCCATTATAACACTGCACTTAATTGATTGAGTACATAATAAAAGACGATGGAAAACAACATTTCATACGCATCGAAGCATTCTTGAATTGAAAATTTACATAGAATAATTTAATGTTTTAACATGCAACGGGATCAGTTTGTTTTAACCTAGCTTACTTTAACGGTATCCAGGTCACTAGATCCCATTTGGTACGTAATCAGATACAGCAGTAGGTACCTAACTTTGTCGAATTAGGTCGATATACGTTTATGTAATAAATAACAGAAACTTATGGTGCGTCCATGCTACGTGAAGCGAGCACGAGCCGAGCCTCGAACGACCAGGATTCGTTCGTTGCTCGCGATTTTAAGCGTGGACGTACTTAACGAACTTTCAACGAGCCTACAACGAGCGCAATGCGAATACCCGTGTTCGTGAAAAAACTGACAATCGGGCGGAACGCAGTCGAGCACGCTACGAATGCTCGTTCGAGGCTCGCAAGCCCGTCCACGCTACGCGAATCGTCCTCGCAGTGTGCTCGTTCATGGCTCGGCGCTTGCTCGGTTCGACAAACATGGACGCACCATTAGAGCAGAGATGCATGGTGGTCCGATTCTATATTATCATTTTCATAAAAGTACTTCTCACTTAACATTGTTTGAAAAAATTTATTTCAAATCCAAGATATTTTAATGTCAATACTAAGCACTGATTTGTAAGAAATTGAGTATAGTTCCTATACTTTTAAAAACGTTAGCTGATGATCACGATGTACTCAATAATATGTTAGCAAACAGAACCGTGACATAATACTTAAAGGAATGTATAAAGATAGGGCTCCCAGTAAGGATACGAGCTTCAAGTCTAAGGAGGAGCGTGTTTTTCATATGACGTCACTGTCTGGACGCCACCCTGCTTTGGCGCCAAACTTGGCAGCCCGCGCCCCTCTTCATATTGTGACCGCAAACGTTTTATACACACGATATTATGTTTTTTTTTCAAGTCTATAATCTAATTTAAATAAATAAACAGGGATCATTTTAATTCACCTGCATTGGTTTACAAAATCATATAGATATTCATCAATATGAGCAAATTTGGTCAACTCTACTAATCAACTCTCTACCACTACTCTACCAAAATATAAAAAAAACAATCGTTCAAAATTTAAAATGTTGTTTACTTAAATAAAACTTATTATCTTATAAATAAGAAACAGAAGAGCTTGAAGGATTATAATATTTAATGTGTTACTAAAAAACATACTAATATCTTATTAACCGACTTCAAAAAGGAGGTTCTCAATTCGGTTGTTTTTTTTTTTATATTTTTCTTATAATATCAATAGATGACAAACAACGGAAGAGCTTGAATTACTGTTTTTTTTAAACCATAATAGTAGCTCAGGCATATCAATAGTTAAGCATGTAGGCTTTGATTAAGGATACATCCAGATAGTGTTGCAGCTGTGCACGCGTCGATAAAAATAGCCTCTAACTGTTAGAGGCTAAATCAAATAAAAATAAATAAAAATGCAAAATAATGTTCAATATTTAACTTTCTCCCGATTTTAATTGGAATATTTCAACAACTATTATCATTATGAACGTCACTATGACGCAGAGGGAGCGTAAAACGTAGCTGTTACGCGCGGCAGCCTATAAAAGTTGGCCTGTTTTATATATTCGTGTAGTATGGCGACGTTCTTTCTAGGTATATTTATTTCTATGCATGTAGGGTCACACAATCATGACCTATGATATTGACCTCGTAGCAAACGAGGGGAATCAATGCAAGGGGAGTTTAAATGTCTGTATCTCTTTATGAAGTTGTGTAAGCACTTTTATTAGCATTTCAATGATATGCGACGCGTTTAATTTTCAACTGTTAACTAAAAACGTTCCTTGATCTGCGCACAAAAACTTTGGTATTATTTGAGAAACAACTTGGTTATATTACAGCCAATGAAAGACATTTTTAAACTTTTTTTGTCTACCGTATCAGTCTGTGGTATCATTAGTAAAGTATCAAAAAGCCATTAGTATACAAGACTCGAAAAAAGAATATTTTGAAAGACTTATTGTTCTTAGTAGAGGCGAAAGGCATTTTCAGTCTGCAAATACAGGTCATCCTTGACCTAGTAATGGCTAGATTGGATATGAGAACGTTTGATGGATTGTAGTCTGACAACATTATTTATCTTTTTAATCCTATTAAAAACGATTTAAATCTCATGTATGATGTGATTTGTCTTTGTACACAACTGCCCAAAAAGGTGTGTAATTTTTTCAGGGTCCTTTTATGTATGCAAGTTTCTTTATGCCACCATAACTTTTAAATGCCTGAACAGTTTTGGATGTAATGGGGTATCGTTAGAATCTTTACATCATACCAAATTACACTGGCCCTGATTCTGTTGTTTAAAACTAAACTAATTTTAATCTCACTATGTCTCTTTCTAACAAAGAACATAAGAAAAGGATGTAAGAAATTTTGTCCTGTCAAATTAGTCCAATGCTTGTTTTCAATATAAATTTAGTCGCCATCTATCGCGGTTACGTCAAATAAGACGGCAAAGATAAATTTGACAGCTTTAAATATATTCTATCCTTTTTCAATAATGTATGTAAGAAAGGGATGTGATGTGACTAAAATTAGTTTAGTGCGATTTACAACAGAATCGTAGGTGATTATTTTTAAACGTTTTGGCTAGTTTTTATTTTTAGAAGAGGTTTTTTAATTATTTTGACTTGTCCCACAAAAGTAAAGTGGCGTGGCGGAATACGTGAGGTAAATCAAATTAATAATATCCTGGCGGATTCTTCAGACACACACCTTAGAATTAAATACAGATAAGGTGTTATTGGCAGAGGGTGTGAAGCCGCAGGGCGATAAAAAGTAGGTAATAATATATTGTACTTTGGTCAAATGTTTGAAGTGGACTTGGTAGAAATAAACCAAACTTAGAAAACATAAAACGTATCGTTGCAACTCTTCAGAACGGCACACAAGTAGGCACCTACGTGATCACGTATGTGTACATAGGCATAGTGCTTGAAGGTGTTTCTGAAACAGCACGTTCTTATGCATTTTGATAAAATAACCAATAGCTAGAGCTGATTGTACGCATTTCTTATCTCAGTACACGCAGCAATACAGTTTTGTAATGAGATATATGTGTGTAAAAGGGTGCCTTTATACACTATCTAAGTAAATCCGTATTAGATGAATCACATGATACTAAAGAAGCATACATATTCGAATCGATTTTTTTGACACTGATGATTTGTATAGCATTTCTTTTTTACGGGACCCTATTATTAAGACTCTGTTGTGAAGACGCTGTCTGTCAGTGAGCTGTATCTCATAAACGATAATAGGTAGACAGCTGAAATTTTCAGAGAATATGTATTTCTATTGCCTCTTTAAAAACAAATAAAAATTAAATATAATTAAAAATTAAAGGGGGCGCCCATATAAGAAACGACTTTTTTTGGTTTTTTTTCACAGCAAAGTTGAGTTAGTTAACAATGTACGGAACCCTCCGCGTGCGAGCCCGACTCGCGCTTGGCCGGTTTTTCAAATTCAATTTTTTCAACTGAAATGTGTATTTTTTACTTCCTTTTCTGTGCTATATATTCACAAATTTAAACAAATCAAGATTGTTCATTTTGTTCAATTGCCAAATGCCAATCAATATGTTAGATTATAAATAAAAGGTATGTAAGTATTCTCGGTAGGCAGCATTGTGCCAAGATAAGAAAAATATGCAACGAGTTCTCGAATCACTATTAATTTCCATTGCAACTACATTGTTAGACTGCCCGCGCACTAGGCAGCCAGGCTGCGGCAGCCGAAATATTGATAGGAATTCGTGGCTGCCTAGTGCGTGGGCTCCCATACGCCGTCATATGATCGAGTGGCTGTCGCAGCCTGGCTACCGCAGCCTGGCTGCCGAGTGCGCGGGGAGGCTTCCCATTTAATAATAACAGCATGTGTCGGGACATATATAATAAGAGAATATAGGTAGTTATGATTGTCTAAACTGTGGTTTTCAAACCAGAACTTGAGACCTATTCGCAAAGCGTTTGCGCAGCCCAGCCTTGGAGTGTCATGGCTTGAAGCTATGGAAAATTTTGAGTATATTTTTAGAATCCCATTTTACTGACATAAAATTGGCTTGTATTTGTTCTATTGTAATAAGTACGCTAGTATATCTATGGGGCTTACAAGTTTAAAGAATCTTGTGTTGATTATTTGAAACTAACTCAGTCTTTCTTTTTGTCATCATTGGACGAATTTGTAAAGCACCTATGGTATTTTGGGGAACTTTTTATCCTACGGATGAAACCGGGTACATAAAGCTAGTATGTAATTCTGTGCTCGATGAAATATTATAAAAAATCTATAATAAATAAATAATGTTAACAATATCTCTATAACCAGGCGCTCTACCACGTAACTTTTGTGGTAATCGTAACGAAAACCATTAATTATTTCAGCCAATGATGCGCACGCGGTATGACGCAACGATGACCATTCGTGGGCTCTGATTGGATGAAATTCATTAATGGTGTTCGTTATGATTACCACCAAAGTTACGCGGTAGAGCCCCTGATATTATTAGTATGTTTTGAATTGCGTATATCAGTTTCCATACACATTTAATTACTCCAATAAATCCTAAATATAACCTCAACTATAAGGAAACATAAATAAAGTCGACTTCAGCATGACAATTTCGGCTCGCATCGCAGCGCTAAGTAACAAATCGACAATTTTATTTCGCAAGTAGGAAATACGTGTAAAATATTTAAACACACATATATACAGAATATACTCGTAGGTATGTTGCGGACGTCCGCATTTTTTTTGTAAAAAATAATTATTTATATGTAGGCATGTAAGAAACAGTATTCTATGGTTTGTTATAGAAAGAGTTAATTGTGCCACCGGTGCTATTAATATCCAGTATATTCAGGAAATTTCTAGATTTTTCGCAAATGATCAATGCTAATAATATTTTAAATGTGAAAATAACTCTGTCTCCGTCACTCTTTCACGCCTAAACCACTGGACCGATTGTGTTTGGCACGCAGATTTTGCAAACTAAGTACCTTTATTTATATTTCAGATTTATTGCTCATTGTACGCTATAATTTCAAATTGTATAATAAATAATGTGGTATCACATGCCACGTGGCATTTATATTACGTCACCGTATCAAAGATTCGTAGAAAGAAGCGCTCGTGGTGTAGCATGATTAGCCGTTCTTAATCGATCGGCAAAGTTAAGCTACGTCTGTCTTGGTCGGTACCTGGATGGGTGACCGCCTAGTGGTATTTCAAATCGAGCGTTTCCGTGCTTCGGAAGGCACGTAAAGCCGTTGGTCCCGGTTATCACCTAATTGTGATAGTCGTTAAGCTAGTTGGATGCCTCCTAGGCGGCTTGAAAAATTCCAACAGTAGGTTGACCACTAGCCTACCTCCACCGATCCGCAGTGGGCACGCGTGGTGGAGTATCTGCCCATTCCCTTTCACCCTGATTTGTGAAAGGAGGCTTGTGCTCAGTAGTGGGACATTATAGGCTGATGATGATGATGATGATGTATCAAAGATGTGTGTCACGTGTATGTTAAATATTATCAGGTAACTCTGTAAATCAGGTCACTTTGTAAAAAAATAAGAATTAATTTATAGCGTCATATTTGTCATGCGACTTCGACTACAAATACAAGTTTTTTTTTCTAAAAAAAAGTGCTATCGTCATGTACTGTCACTGTGCCGCAACATATCTATATCATACAGGAAAACTGGCTCCGTTTCGAATAAGTTTCATGTTTCAACGACTATGTATACGTATCATTAACATATACCGAGGACAGCTATACGTCATGTCAAAGTCAATGCCTCAGCTATCGGAGTAACATCTACTCTGAGCATGTAGTAAGTATATTTAATCTCTCGAACTGTTATCTAAACCATAATCAATTTCAGACTGGGATTATGCACATTTATGAGTTGATTGCATTACGTAAGCCAAGTAAAATATTTTATCATCAGGTAGGCATTTGGTTATTTTACTGCTTTGATAAATTGCTGGAGCATCGAGTACAGTTGCATGAGTTATTTGAGAGCAATCGCTCAGCTTCAATCTTGTTCCTGAGTGAGCGAGACAGCGTATAGCACGCGGTCCCCACGTGCTCGCCGCGTGCGCAATCCTCATAGAACAAAATTAATGTGTAATGTACAATTTCATCATTATTTCACGTAATGAACGCAAACGTCATTTAGGTACTTATCTAAATAAAAAGGTTTACTTTCTCTTATTGATTTTCTGATATTATTTTATCATTTTTTTTTATTTTATTCTAATGCTTCAAGCCTCAAATATCGAATATAAATTTTAAATATATATCACGATTATATTTAGTCAAGTTATAAGGTAAACTACACAAATTGAACTAAAAGTAAAGCACTTAGGTCGTCTTACTTTATATTGGCAAATTGTATGCGGTATTAAGTTACGTAAAAGGAAAATTAATACACAAGTATTATTATTAGTTTGGTGGGTAAATTCTACGAACATCTATGTTCACTAGTACATAATAAAATTCAGGATATGGTTTAAATAAAAAGGAAAAGATACAGTCGGCAAAAGTTCCACATTGCGTGAGACCACACAGATTTGAGAGAAACAGTCGCATTATGATTTTTACTATTAAACTCTAGCTAGAGTCTAGATGGTAGAAATTAATCACCAACTCGTAGTTAGATTTTTTGGACAAAATTGCATTACACTCTTGCTGTCATATAAAATATCTGTAGGCAGATATCAAAATAAAAGGTGTCATCTGTTATTTAAACATTCTTTGTCAGTGTCAGTACGTGAAAGTACGTGGTTCGCACAGCTAAGTGAGTTGACTAGACTGCCTACACTATCACCACATACTCTCGCAGTGACTTGATTTAGGTTTAAAAAAACAATTCAACTTGTGGCATGTTTCTGATTATATTCCAATCAAATGTAACGTTCTTCAGACAATTCAAAAATATTATTGTAGATTAAAACCTTAATACAAAGAAGGGGTTCCAAAAAACAGTATCATTTGGTTAGTAATAATAATGGCTTCCAGTGTAAACGTATTATAAGCCGCAGGTGTCCGACATTCCCCAGACATTCGTAGATCGATGGCAGATAAACGCGGAATATTGTGTTGTGTACGAGAAACTGCGCGCACGGTGATATGTCTACCTTGTCGAATACAATACAGAATTCAGTGCAATTTTCTTACTAGCTTCTTATATTTGGTTATATTTATGAAATACGACACGAAACAGTTACACGAAGTTTTATAAGTTACTTATAAATATAAAAATATAAAATCATAGTTAGTTTTTTTATTGGTTCGCATTTATATCAAGGCATACTTTCATATTAAGGGAAAACCATACATTATTATTTATCAGAGTATGTTCATTGTTCATACATAGCGATAGTAAATTAGGATAAAAATCTAGAAAGTTCTGTAGACTTTGTTTCCCGATAACAACTTCATACACCTCTTAAATGTTTCTAGGTGTGTTGTGTTAGTCGTTTGGTAATTGGACAGATTTTGCATTATGCCAACAACATTATAATATAGGGTGGTTCTACACGCGTGTCTGATTTAATGATTTCCTTGTTTAAAAGTTGTCTTTAAACACACATTTATTATGAATTGTAATTAAAACATAATCCAAAGGCAGGCGGAGATAAAAACAACACCTATTGTTTCTAGAAACATGTAAAACAATACCTTATTCATCAAGGAAGTCATCGATTACCCAATGAAAAGTAATTTTTATACTTATCTTGACGATTATACATTAGCGCATACTCAGACAGGCAAATTAGAGCGCAATTTAAAGGACATGTACGAAAAGAATCATCAATCAGTTAAGCAAGTTAAGAAATGTAGTATCAAATCTAGATTCAAAATACTCGAAATTTTGCGACTATATTCGAGCAGCCATTCGCGATGTATTTCGATGTAAACGCAGCGCTGGATCGCACATAATTCGACATGCAATCTGCTTTACAGCGAACGGCGAATTGTAATTTCAGTAAAAGACTGTAAGAGTAGTTACTGTGGTTTGTTTACATAATAAACTTTAACATAGGGTAACATAAGCTTCATTTTTCAATGGATGTACAATGTATTATTAAAATACGCGTTATTCATGAATAACAGTATCGTATTGTCTTTATGGAACGTTTGTAAAGAATTCTGTGATTTCATAACGGCACCTTAAGACACTCTATCATATGACTTTTGATTGTAAACTTTCTCATGCAATAAATGGGTATTTATAAACTTAGCGGGCGGTATGTTGGTTGACATACTCGGGCAGCCGATCCGCTTCTAACCAGTTTGAACACACGTATAATTATGTTAAATGCGGTTTGAATACATAATAGATCTAATTTAAGCCTCGGTTTGTGACACCGTTAATCATTCCGATTTAACTCACCCATGTTTTATACTAAGCGGAGGTTTCATACGGATTTGGCTGGCTAGATATATCAGTTTTTTGTTTTCTAAAGAGGAGAATAGAACTTAAAAGCATAAGTAAACACGTGTCAGCCGTGTTGTGTTGAGTCATCAACTGAACAATTATTTCCTCGATTTATTAAGTTTAAGTACTGATAACATTTTTACGTCACCACTTCGAGTTATCTGTATGACTGTTTTTATGTTTTTATTTGTATGTAGTCATTCAGGCATTACAGTAGAGCAATCCTGCTATCCTATACTAGTATTATTACATATAGATGCAAATATTTGTATCGATACTTTAAGTCAAAGCGGCTTTGGATAGGAGGACATAAAAATAGAAGTATAAGATGAACTTGTAATAAGAGATTGGACAAAAATATCTTTTCATGCCTTTTGCAACCAGGACCATGGGACCATGGGGGTCTAAAGCTCGCTGATTGGTCAAAATTAATCATGGCCTCCGAAGATCAGCCAGCGGGGAAAATTTTTCGCCAACGCATTAGCTTGGCTATCCAAAGAGGAAGCGCTGCCAGCCTACTGATAACTTGGGCAGACTCGGGGGAATTTTCTATATATAGATTGTATTTGGTACGTATTTGATGTAAATGACCTTTGGATGATGCACTATCAACTCCTAAATAATTAAATATATGATTTGTATCGCGGGAAATCATAAATTCCCGTGAACATGGGAAAAGTAGGTCGGAAGCGAGTATTCATTCATAGGTAAATAAACAAAATATCAAGGACGAATAGAAACATTTATCTCTTCTATAAAATAATCAAGATAAATTAAGAAAAAATAATTTCGAAAATAATCCAACCGCCAATGTCCGCTTAATGTCTCGACTTGTTAGATTTATTACGCTTACGTGACTGCGATAAATAAAGACTATTGTTGTGGTTCTAAAATACTTTTCCATGGCCTAAGTACCTACTCATTTGTCTTCAATTAAGGAAAGTGCTAAACGAACAATTTGCTGAATTGTTCGCAGCACAATATAAGACGAATTCCAGTATGAGTCAAAAGTTAAGCCCACACAGCGAAGGTAAACTTTATTTAACGCCTACGGGGTCGTTTGTGTAAAAATAGAATAACACAATTTAAGTGACGTTATAAACTGAACATCAGTTGTTTAATGGACAATTTTATTCACTTTTAATTGGAAATTCGTGCGCGGATTTCCGACTGCACGCTATAAACAAATTAAGAACGGAACTTTACAGACAAATGGATGATTTTATACGGTAGAAAAGCTAAAAAGTTTCCACTGAATTGCAAACTAAAAATATGTTGCGAAAGTACGGTTTTCAAAGAAATTCTATGTAGGAAATTATAAAGTTCCGTGAAATAGTTAACGTTTTATGAGGCGCGCCTACTAATGTCGTGCTCGCTTGTAGTAGAGTAGGCCGGGCCCATAGAGCTGCTCATCTTATGTATGTCTATCATGGAAGTTTAGCTTATATCACCATGACGATACATACAACACCAGCCGAGCCTTTGGCCTTGGGACGAGAATAAGGTTATGGTGGTTTTTTCATCTATTACCCAGCTTGATCTGGGAATACTTATTTCTTTCCAATTAACTCGGAAGGCACTGTCTAAAAACTTACGCTTACATTATGGGCAATATAAGAAATCCACTAAGTTAACTAATGAATTATTTCTGGAGCCACGCAAGATAGCTTCTTTAAGCTTCTTTTCAAAAATATAATTAATTAAGAGGGTTTACGAAATTCAAAATTATTTTTTAATCATTTAATAATATTATTTTATTATTATTTTGTAATAAACCCACTTGTTTTTTTTCTTAAAAGTCTGATTGTGTTTCATCCTACTTTAATGCATTATTTTATGGAAAATCATGGTTAAATAATGAAATTGCATGAAATAATGGTTAATTAATTCACTTGCATGAAATAATGGTTAAATAATGAAATTGCATAAAATTTTATTTTACACAAAATATAGTTGGAATCCCTTCATTAATCACGGACATCTCATTGAACCAAACGTCCTTATTGTCCCCAGTTATCCTTTGATTATTTTTTAAACCGATTACCGACAAGTAGCTAACAACCTTATACCGGGAACAGGTATAAAAAGTAAATTACGAATAAAAAATTGTCTTCATTAGTAGTAAAGCAAACTTGAATCAAGGACAATCCCCTTATCTAATCAGTATGGTGCGTGCTCAAATCGATGGTTGGCTGTTGAGCGAGCTCTCGGCATTTTTAAATTTCACTTAGTATGCAGCTTTATCTACCTAATGTAAAGTTGTATATGTGTATTACACCGTATTTTTGTGAAAGCCGTTAGTTTATAATCTACCTAGCGAGATTATAAACTCCCCGATATATTGTGAACTGTCATACTGCTTACAATATAACGTATTAATTTCCGATAGTTTATAATCTATCCATGACAAACTGTGATTATTGTAAACTGGGATCGTAGTATCGTACCGTCGGAACGCACCTTGCGCGTTGATTGGTTGAACTTCAACGTCATGTGTCCCGCGCCACCATCTTTGGCGATACGTAACGTAGTTGATTTTTTTTATTGTTTCTTAAAACCTTTTTGATCCCAAACGCACAGATTACAGAATAAGGCAGATGGAGCGCGCGGAACACGAAAGTGAAGCCAAAAAAGCAAATACAAATTGAAAATCTGATACCTGGTACTCGTATTCCAGTTTGTATTTGCATTGTTTAACCAAATTTTATTAATAAAGAAGTGTTTTTTGTTACATAAAGTTTGTTAAACAAAGCAAATACACATTCAAAAGCGAATACCAGGTACGTGTTTTTGAATTTGTATTTGCTTTTTTGGCCTCACTCCCGTGTTCTGCGCGCTCCATCTGCCTTATTCTGTAATCTGTGCCCAAACGATTAAATGTCCATTTCTTTTATTTAACTCCTATATTTATTTTGTCTTCTAACTCTATGAATACAGAACGAACTACCGCCAAGACTGACCAATCAGGGACGGTTCACAATATGACGGTTTGACAACGTTAGATTATAAACTATCGAAAATGAATACGTTATATTGTAAGCAGTATGGTACAGTTAACAATATATCGGAGAGTCTATAATCTCGCTAGGTAGATTATAAACTAACGGTTTTGACAAAAATACGGTGACATGTATACATAGAACAGATACAACATAAAAAATGACTGTTTGAACCACTGAAGGGATTTATTTGTAGAGTAAATTAAATTTATTTTGGGCATAATTCTTTTATTTTATGGACATCGGCTGACGGAAAAAAGGACATAGTCAATATGAAGTACGTAATATAAAGCGACAAACTAGTCAACGAAATTCTTTTAACTTTTTTAATTGAATCTATATTGTGCACATTGAAAAAAACTTGATTTTACTTTCCTGTATTATATAACGACAATCAAACCTAAGTCTAGTTATGAGTCGAGTTTTAAACAACTGAATTTGGCAACTGGACGTGACTAGCCAATTCGACATAATGTTTATTTTCTATTAACTCAATCTAGATGACTAAAAAAATATAAAAAATTAGACACATATTATTTCTCAGCAAATGCAACCTTCCGAACCGGTATTAGAGTATTAGAGTCAGACTTTTCATAAGTGCTTGCGAAGGTCTATTTGAATAAATGATTTTGAATTTGAATTTGAATTCTTTTGTCAATTAAACAAAAACATACGAAGGCATCGTGTGTTGAAGTTCCACGTGCCGTCATGTTAGATTACACTTTTTACTCTAAAGTGACGTCACAAGCCCCCACTCCCGAACTTTGAATCACCTTTTCATTGTCAATTTTAAATGATTTGGTAGAGCAAAAAATACGTTTTTGTTAATCTAACTGACGGACTAATTATCTTTATTTTTTACCTAGGAATCATCCCTATTGATTTAGGTATAGATTTAAGTTCTGAAAAAGGACCAAAATCATGCCATCCAAGCTCGGTGTTTGGTTGAGACAACATAGTGACAATATTGAAAAGCGTTCAATGTAAAAGGTATCCTCAGATACATTATAAGAATGCAATGCATTAAGTAACCAATAGCTTCCATGAAATGTCCTCAGTTTTAATGTACACTACCTTCTAAGTATCGACAATGTTTACCGTGCATTGTTACTTTTTGAATAGTCTTTTATGAGACAGTAACACGACGGGAAATTTCCACTGTTTGCACTTATCTGTATTCATTTGTATACGCATAGAATAGAGAACCGTCTTTTTTGAAAACAAGACTGTGTCTATATGGTGCGTCCATGCTACGCGAATCAAGCACGAGCCGAGCCACGAACGAACCTCCAACGAGCCTACAACGAGCACGATCCGAATCCCTTTGTACGTGAAAAAACTGACAATCGCGCTCGTTCGAAGCTCGCAAGCCCGTCCACGATACGCGAATCGTGCTCGCAGTGTGCTCGTTCGTGGCTCGGCTCGTGCTCGGTTCGCCAAGCATGGACGCACCATTAGATTGCCAATATGTATGGTATTAATTTTGATGATTTTCACAGTCACCTTCGCTATTTTTTGAGGAAGCTTTGAATAAATGGAATGGTTTTCGTGAAACAAGAGATTATTCCACATGGGTGGAGCCGAGGCTAATCGAAATATTATATTTATCGACAAAGTTGCATTATGAATTTATGAAACGACTAGTTGCCCGGCGCGACTTCGTTTGCGTGGTGTCTTACCCTTTACCCTACCCTAATTTTCTGCGCAACTTTCTTAATTTTGTTTTCCGTAAGAACATGTAGTACTAAGTATTAAAACACTTACAAAAAAAGGTGGATGAAATCGGTAAAGTCGTTCCTAAGTTATGGCGTGACCAAGGGAAATAGAGATTCATTTTTAAATATAGGGTGACTGGTAATGAGTAAAGTCATAACAAACAACTTTCCCAGTTTTTTTAATTATTTTATTTACTTAGCACTTGACCCCGTAATATTTAGTAAGCAGCATCAGCTTTTATTTAATTTAGTTACTTATCCCTATTTACAAACAAAACTATAGCTTTACCATTTATAATCTTTTTTATTCATTTAACCACCTCGTACGGACCGCGCGCGCGCTATCAGCTGTTAAGGGCATGACCCTTAACAGCTAACAGCCGAAAAAAAACAAAAAGCCTTGCTAAGTTTCTTGCCTGAGTCTTCTCAGTTTAAGTGTACTTCGAACCGGTGGTAAATTCAACTGTGTAACGTTCATAAGTGCCTTACCAAGGCCTAAATTGAATACACAACTTTTTGATTAAGACTTAGACCCTAAGTAAATAAAAAGAAATTTTTTTTTGGGAAAGTTATTTGTTTATATGAGTACAATCATATGTCTAAGTGTCGTTTACTAATTATCAGTCACCCTATATACAGATATTAAATATATAACAATCAGATATTATATGGTGTTACAAATATCATATTACTACACTGACACTAAGAAAACATTGTTATTAACATAAGCAAGGACATAACTCATACAAACTAGTCTAGGGGAAAATATTTACACTCATACCATTAAATACTCAGTCATATTTGTACCTACCAGGGATTTCCTATGGTCATTCTTATGCCAAACTACTAACAGGGAGAATCCTAGAAACTTTTTTATTAGTTTGTACAGTTAGGTTTGTTTCGTGAAATACTTCTAAGAAACGAGGTGACGTATTGTTATTTAAAGTAAATAAAGAACTGGATATACTTAGTTAACTAGATTCCAAAAATATTCTTTTAACTTTTGGGTGAGAACAGTAGTTCACCAAGATAGCACTACAAAATCTTTTCAATGCTAAAGATAGGTAATATGCTATTATCCATATAAGGATATGTTGAGTTACTTTACTTTTTCCCCCTTAAGCCCATCACAGACGTAGGTATAATATATATTAATATAAATTACGATATATTTTCAATACTAATCTTCGAGTAACCGCACACGCAGCTATAATATATATTTCTGTTACATCGCCAACTTGCACTGTAATTTATATTATAGCTCGGCATATTAATATATATTATAGCTATGTCTGTGATGGGCTTTATTCATAATCGCTTTTTAACTAAATCAGTGTAATAGTGTCCTCCGTCTCACTCTTTCGATCACCAAATGTCACGTGTCAGATAAATACTTCAGAATTTTAGCTAATCAACGTTTGATAACTTCATTATGAATAAGGGGGTTTGAGTTTACTGCAACCTTGCATTTTAAACATTACTCATGATTGAAAGTGTCTAATCTAATCTAAAACTAGCTTAATTAAGATAAAATACAATTACTTTACTAGAAGTACAGTATTTCAGCAGACCATCCCATAATCATCAACCTGTGAACGTCCTTTTCTAATAGTTACCATATTCCCGCTTTACGCAACCAACAACACAATATCTGATGACTGTCTTATCATAAATGATTCTTTCATTCACACATGATTTATCGGAAAGAGATGTAGTAATCAGGTTGAGACACGCATTGATAATAAACTTGATATAATGAAGCATTTGTTGATTTCAATTGAATGTCAAGGCGGAAATATTGATTGGAGTGCACAATGAATGATTAACTAAAAAGGCCTCTTTGGGGCCTCTCATGATTGTCTGGTATGTAGGTAATTTTCCCAATGAATTGGCATAGCTTTGATGTAATGCTGCCAATTTCTTGGCATATAGTATAACTGGCCCACGCGGATTTACCCCCGTTCTTGGGTTAAAAATTTGCCTATTTCCCGATACAGTGCAACCGCCGAGAGAATGCGTTTCTGACAAATATTGACCAAATCACGTAAACGGAGCCATCTGATTATGAAAACCTTTCTATGAAAGTCACATAGAAATAGGATTAGCCTTTTCCGAGAATAGCCAAATATTAAAAAGTGTCATAAACGCATTGGATAGTAATATCTACGTTAACATAAAAGCCCGTTTAGCCTTAATTTGAGTAGGCAAATATTGTCATAGTACTAGTTTGGCGAATGTTTGGACGAGGCTCGAGGTGCGACCTCATTACGTTTCAAGTGCACGTTAAACAATAGCGATTTGAAAGCCGCGTAGGCAATCCGCAACTACAGTGCAGTGCCACCCACCTCGATAGGTTCACTAGTCGCTTTGAATGCCAATTTAAACTTCATTTCGCAACAATAAACATATGTCATATAGTCATCTTTCCTTATATCCTAACTAATATTATAAATGCGAAAGTGAGTTTGTTTGTTTATGTGTGTGTTTGTTTGTTACGCCTTCACGCCTCACATACTCAACGAATCGTCATGAAATTTGGCATGCAGATAGATAGTATGGAGAAGGGCATAGGCTAATTTTTATCCCGGGGACGCGGGTGAAACCGCGGGGGACAGCTAGTAATATTATAAACGCGAATGTTTGTATGTTTGTTACTAAAACTACGGAACGGATTTGGATGAATTTTAGCATACATATAGAATATATTCAGGATTAATACATAGGATACTTTTTATCCCGGGAAAACATACGATCCCTCGGGAATGCGGGTGAAACCGCGCGGGACAGCTAGTGTTATGTATTGGTACAACAGCTTGTGCATTCGCCTCGTCACCACTGCAGTAGTAACCCTAAAGCTAACGAGGGGGTTCACACTCGTATTGCTAGAATGCTAAAATGTATTCTATGGTTATTATTATTAGTATCTAATTCATTTCAAAGATTATCTGAAAGATACACTGTAAATAACGGGTTTATTATGATTAAAAAGAAATTATATTTGAATATGTATATATAGATGTAGTAATTAAATAGTGTTTCTAGTGATATAAATCCTCAAAAAAAGGATTTTTTTTCAATTTTCTGTTCAGAAATGCGTAATGCAACGTTCGGTCTTACATTGCATTATGAGTGGAATAAGGCATTGCTTATATTAAAACGTTAAATTGAGCCTCAGATATTGTAAGTGAAAATAAACCCTGTTTTACACACAATACGGTTCAGTTAGGTGCGCACGCAGTTCAGACATATTTCAAATAATCTTTCATCGAATCTACCTTTACTTCGCATCGCTTGGCTTTAGTATTTTCGCATACACGAAGGAGTTTAATTTTGCACTTTTTTTCTGATATAATCTTTACTGTATAGCTGAGGTAAACGAAATGCGTTGTTTTACCATTTTCAAAAAAAGTAACAACTAAAATAACATTCCGGGAATACATCAGTTTATCACAAACTAGATAACCACGAATATCAGATTCACAAACAACGATCAAAGCGAACTCAAAGATGTGACGCGTTGATGTCTTTTCTTAAAAATACTTTGCAAAACAACTGCTACGGGTCACGAAATACAAAATGTTCATTTTCCTCGTTTCGAAAGCTAATTGTTATGCTACAAGTACCGATATCACTTGTTTATTTTGTCAGGTAACAAATTTTAAGCTCCGAGGACCGGGACAAGTCACTAATCTACAGCTTTTTTGCCATCGATTGAGGTATAAGATTGTCGTTCGTGCGCCGCGCGGCAAAATTTACTCGCAAAATAAATGAATTTGAGTAAACGAAGTCATTATTTTAAAACAAAAATATATACACTTCATTCTTCATAAAATTATCACTAACTACCAAATTTCCAAAGTGGTAGGTACGTAAAGCAATCGCTACCGAATTAGCATTTCCCATACATTAAAAGGTCATTCAATACTTCTAGTAACTTAAGTATTACGATGCAAATTTTTATGCAAATGTGCCAGCGCGTTCAGGTTATGAAAGAAATGTTTGAATTATAAAAGACTTCTTTGCTACGGTCCCTTACGGTGCACACAACAGGCTAGAGCGGAATAAGATTCAATGGAAAGAAAAGAACCCTTTTTTGAATGGCTATAGGAATCAGAGGGGAGAGCTCGCCATGAGAATGGTATTCGGGTGTAGTGTATGCGAGGCGCGGCGGCGGCGGGGGGCGGCGCGGGGGCCGCGGGGAGGGGGGCCGCCGCCGCGTCCGCGCAAGTGCTCTGTGGAAATTTCCACTGCTCAAACCAAGCGCCGCCGTTCGTATAATGGCGTGTACATACCGAGGTGAGCAAGAGCTATGCGAGCGACGACCACACCTGTCGACACCTCACTTTCTACAATTCAGTATTTTGATTTGCTACAGGACATAGGTCCGTCATTTACTTGCTACTCGCTTTTAAAGTTAACCGTTACTGCAGCTAATAGTTTTAAATGCTACGTATCGCGGTCAAACGCACACACGTAAAGGATATATTCGTGTTATTTAACGAGGCGAACGGTTATAAAGTTTTATGCGTAACTCCGCCTACTCTCGTATATTCTGTGCGCAGCTTTACAGGCAGAGTGGCGCACGCGGCGGGCCCGACGCGTCGCGCTGGCGAGTTGAGACGCCGAAGCGAACCGCGGTCGCCACCGCCTCCTCTATACTCTTCACACCAATTTGGAGGCCGCTCGCGAACGTACCGCGACTGCGCCGACGCAACTTTCGGTTACACGCTTCAGTGAGGCCGACACTCGGCGCTGGATATTTTCCCTGAATTCGTTTCATGTTAGCCACATTAAAAAAGACGATGCTTATCAATTTTAAAAACTTCTGCATATAAAACGCTTGAAAAATAAATACTGGTTTTACGATTACGAACTTTATGAACAGTAAGAAAAAAGTATACAGACTGTAAATAATTAGAGAGTTGTAGATACAAAAAAATACGCGTAGAATTGAGATCGTCCTCCTTTTTCAAGTTGGTTATAAATAGCAATGAATAAAATTCACTTGATGGTACAATGTCTTTGCCAAAGGTAAATAAAGGTCCAATAAAAGAAACATAGGTTAGTAATAGGGTAATAGTTAACAAACAATTAGTTTCATGTATTCAATTACTCAACACGCACTATAGCTAGTTTCACAAATAGTTTAACTACCGTAGTTGTACACTAACACTTCCATGAATAGATAAGTGACAAACTCGTAGAAGTTTCCTAACTAATATTATAAATTCGAAAGTGAATTTGTTTGTTACGCCTTCACGCCTCAACTACTCAAAGGATCATCATAAAATTTGGCATGCAGATAGGCTATGGAATGGAGAAGGACATAGGCTACTTTTTATCCCGGGTGAAACCGCCGGGGACAGCTAGTATGAAATATATTCTGAAAGTTTTTACAGTAAACCGAAAAGAGTACAATGAAAGCAAAAAAGCATACGAAATCCATATCAATGTCAAAGCCATTTTATCAATTTAGGTCCTTGGATCGGATTTTTTGATTAAAATCAACGCGCTACGTGCCAATACTGCTAATCGACACTGAAAAATATAGAAATGGGAAATGAAGCATTCTTAATACCCCGATAACTTTCCTTCTTTGAAATCCGAAGTCAAATAATTGGACTGTTTTACAAAAAAATTAAACCGACTTCTAAGTACACTAAGATGTAATAAAATCCTGATCTGATGACAATGGGATAAAACGGGAAGTGTACACTTTCAGACAAAAAAAGAATTTTCCAAATCGGTTAATAAATGACGGAGTTATGAGGCAACAAACATAAAAAAACAACTGAATTGAGAACCTCCTCCTTTTTTTGAAGTCGGTTAAAAAGACAACTAAACAAGTAAGGTTATTATTGTTTTATGAAATGGTAACTATGGTTAGCCCCCAGTTCACATTCCAATTGATATTGTTCTTAGAATAGTATTCACAATACATAATGAAAACCTGATAGGCGCAATTGATACGCTGTGTACGGTTAGCTACACGTGATGAAACACTACCTGGCCTGGCATTAGCCATTATGTTTGTATGTATGTATTTATGATTGCTAATATCTCAGATTATATAAATACTACGTAGGCACAACTAATATCTATGTGGGGGAAGTGAAGTAGAAGAAAGGATCATGAAATAGCAATACCTAAAAAGCTAGTACTGAATAAATGACTTTGACTTTTGACTCTATACGAACATAATTGGACTGTTTTACAAAAAACTTAAACCGACTTCAAAGTACACTAAGAAGTAATCAAATCCTGATCCGATGAATTGGACCAAACGGGAAGTGTACCCTTCCAGTCAAAAAAAGAGTTTTCCAAATCCTAACTAATATTATAAATGCGAAAGTGAGTTTGTTTGTTTATTTGTTTGTTTGTTTGTTACGCCTTCACGCTTCAACTACTCGACGGATCAACATGGAATTTGGCATGCAGATAGCCTATGGTATGGAAAAGGACATAGGCTACTTTTTATCCCGGGAACGCGGGTGAAACCGCGGGCGACAGCTAGTCCGGTAATAAATGACGGAGTTATGAGGTAACAAACAAAAAAAAACACAAGCGAATTGAGAACCTCCTCCTTTTTTTGAAGTCGGTTAAAAAATAAATTGACGGGCCAGTCGGCGCAGTTGGTCGGTCCTATACATGACATGCATTTGTGTGCATGAAAATGTCTGTTACGTCCTGAGTCTGTGTGTAATTATGGATATTAAGTATGTAGGTATTTACAAACAAAGAAAAGTAGTATGTGTAGTATATCAGCAATCTGGTTTCCATAGTACAAGCTCTGCTTAGTTTGGGATCAGATGACCGTGTGTGATGAATGTCCCAGGATATTTATTTATTTATGAATTGATGAAGATGCGTTGCTTGAGCGCTCGTTGACGCTACTTCTTACCGATAATTTCAGGAAACGTTTATTTATTTATCTTTCTAGATCTAAAATTTGTAAATCATCACGACGACGACAAAACGAAGTAATAAAACGACGATAGCACAAATAATTATGATATGTAGTTTGAGAAGACAGCATAAGACGTTTAGTGAATAGGTACTAGGTACCGATAGCAATATCACTCAAACATCACATCTCACATCAGATACACTAAGATTAAAACAGTACGAAGTAGAAAAAAGAGCCAGAGATGAAGATTTTCTTGGAATTAGGTTCGTTTTAGTATATCTCTTTATTTGACAATATAGTTCAAAAACGTATTCACGTAGTCGGCCACCCACCGTATGCTGACCACCGGACCGCGTTACTCATGTGGCAGCCACTATGTTGACATTTGTGGAGAGTGTAATTAGAGTTATATGGCCCGCCACACGTGGCTGCTTTGAACTACCCGAATGTGTATTTAGCCTAATGTTAAAATTTTGGGGTTACTTAAAAAAATATAAGTATTATTGAAAACCCGACATCATAAGTATTTTCACAGTTTTTTTTATTTTTGTAATGGCCAACAATGTACAGAAGGGGCTGAGAATCGAAATTGTAGCCTTATAATTAATAAATATTTGAGTACAGACACAGATCTACCTTTAAATTCAAAACCATAGAACCTAAAATCTTGGATGATACTGTTTTGAAACTACAGAGTAAGTAAGAATAAGTAAGTAAACAGAGCCTAAATTCGTATTCCACTTGGCTGCCAACATTTAAATTAAGAAAATATGTAAAAATCGAATGGAGAAATAGTGGCTGCATAATACAATGACACCTATAATTTCTTTTTTTAATTAAAAATCATACAACTTCTATGTTTTTGAGTGGCGGCGGTAACTTACCGATTTATCATGGAAAAAGGAATTTATAATAACATTTGATTGATTTTATACAGGTGAATTTTATTTATCAGGCAGTGAAGGAAACTTCTGAACTACAGGTCTTAGAGAAAAACGCTGAAAGGAAAGCCGAGCTGAATTTTTAAGAAAATAAAAATGCCATATAAAAAATGGAAAAAACGTGTATTTGAATTTTCTTTTTCTGCTTCTAAGTCTCAATACGAACAAAATTATGTATAACAATCTTGGTTAAAAGTTGCTAGAAGCTATCAAAATTGAACTCTAATTATTTGTCACGATGCTAATTCGAGCTAATTCTTTATGGCTAAACAGAATGAGGTCCCTGCGAGATCTGCTCTACTTCGTCAAACTTTAGGCAGGATAAAACCATGGTCAAGGAAAATATAAAATAATATTTTTAATAACTTCTAGCAACTTATGAGCAAGATTGTCATGTATATTGTTGTTCATATTGTGACGTAGAAGCAGTTTTTTTTTTTTTTAAATTCCGTATCACTGTAGATACTATTTATTTTAAATAAATTTTAATAGCATTTTTATTTTCTTCAAAATTCAGCTCGGGGTCGTTTCAGCGTTTTTTTGTAAGACCTGCAAGTTCAGAAGTTGTCCATACTGGCAAAAAAAAACTTTTTTCAATATTATTTTCGAATTATCTGGAATTACATTAGCTGCAAGCAATGAAACAAAGCTCTGTTTATGTAAGCTCGCCTGCTTAGAATTTTGTACCTATCTATTTATAAAAAATAATTTTGGGATCCGTACCCTAATTGCCTAAGCCTATGGTGCACGGCGGTGTCTATCTGTCTGTCACAATAGGGCATTATCTTTTGTTGAAATCTTCTCAGAATACCTACTATGGTTTTAGAGTATTACTATGGTTTTTATTATGACAAATAAGCTTAAGGTTTTCCGTAAGAAGCTGTAATTTTAATCTAATATTAATCATATCCTGTTCAAAAACAAAAAAAATACGAATAAACATGAAATAAAAAATAAAAAAGTTATACATATTGACTACGTAACAATATATACGTTTTGATGCGCTATTCTATTAGTAATTTCATAGGGAAATTACACAGTCACATTAGATAGATACTATTTATTGTACGGAACCCTCCCTGTGCGAGTCTTAATCGCAATTTTCCAGTTTTTATAAGACCTAAAATACATATAATTAAAATGTTCCAAAAGCGTTGAAAATTTGTGGAATCTGATAGAAAGATCAACAGTGTGTACATAAATAAGTTTATTTATAAATATCAAGCCACGTACACACGAGCGAAAAAACAATATCACAGATTTACAAATATTTAGTAAGATTTTGTGTGGATGTGGCTTAATATAAATACTCGCAAAGCACCTGTAGTGAAGATAATCTAAGAACGTTTGTTTCGTATACATAAGTAGCGATGGTAGTCTCCATAATTCAATCCAATTAGTCCGGTGCGTTATGCACTTCGTGGCAAACTCATGTAAACCGTGAAACAAACACGTACAAACCAACTAAACGCAGTTTTACAACCAGCAATGCAAAAACCGATAATATTTTACGGACAGTTTTATACATTCCAAGTTATTTCATTTCCCTGGTAGTAGCTACGGTCATAAAATTTTACTTGAGCCAAACACATTTTATGCGCGAGGCGATTATAAAACTGCAATTTCTCACACAAAACGAGATTTCTAACAGCTTCTATTAAAATGACCATAACTACACGTCCACTTTCAAAAGTAATCGCAAAGCATTTCTTTCGTACATTTGTAAAAATAAATTCGCATATATATAAAAAATTACATAAATGACTTACCTTAAACACCGCCGGAGCTAGCGGTATAGCAGCTTGATTGTGAAGATGTTTCTTCGACATTTTCAGTTCCTTTCCGAGCCACGTCTAATTGAAAATCGTCACAAATAATAAGATAATTCTTATATTTTTTACATTAATTACAAACGAACCGCTTATACTGAAAGCGAGAAGCGTTTTTCAAACCGCTGGCTGATGTTTCAAATCGCGTTAAAGTTTTCGCAAAGCGAAAAATTTCATTTGATGACCGCGTATCAAATCGAGCGTCGTTCGCCGCATACGATTTTATATACGGCGTGCTCACTGTTTCGACCAATTGAAAGTTGGCAAAAGTTACTTTGAAATTTAAAATAAGAAAACGCGTAGGCAAGAGGCACGTCGAGCCACTCTTGCGGTCAAGTCGGCAATGAGCGGGTGGGACGCGTCCGAGCGCGCCGACTGGAATGAGCCGAGTTCACTAGTGTAGGGCCAAGCCCGTGGCTGAAGCTGAAGCGGAGGCACCTAGTGACGCGAGCGTTTCGCGTCGCTCGCTAATGAACTCTGAATTTGTGAAAAAGCGTTGCGACTGCCAATCATTGACTACGCTAGCCAATTTAAGGTGATCTTATTGGTCAAGTGTATTCAGTATTTTCAGCTTGCGTCAGAGACAATGTGCGACGCGCGACGTTGCGTGGCGCCACGGCGGCATAACCTAGCCGGTTAATGCTGCGCCTAGCCTAGCCTAGATATGAAGCATACCTAGCTAACACCACTACACATGACTCACTACCCTACCCTAGTGTATTCAACGCATTATACAATACAGTTTTATCCGGTACAAATTTAAAAATTTGGGTCCTCGTGATTTGATACTTTGCACGTTTTAATTTTAATAATTAGGCGCAAATGTTTTTTTTTTTGTAAAAAAGAATGTGCCAAATTTATTCAAGAAAACGGAAACCAGGCGTGACGGGTTATATTTTAGATAGCTTATGATATTTTTAGCATAACGTGTATTTACAATCTCAAATCGAACATTATTGCACAAAGAATTATAGAAATTACAGTAACGTATGCCAGTAGGTAACTCTTCTAGTTACAACACACTGCCTATCGTCTTATCGCTAGCTAGGTTTGTAATACAAACTCGTAATTAACATTTTTTTATAAACTCGCCTTAGGCGGTATAACATCATTTTCAGTTATTACTGCTCAAAATTAAATACGGAGCACGTATTATTTCAAATATTTTGAACAAAAATAATATAAAATAGGGTATTATTGTTCGTTTTCCTTTTAACATTTAATTACAAACTTTGATTGATCATTAACGTTTGATGGTGCCTCCGCTTTTCGGCACTCTGTCTGTCCGTCAGAGGGCTGTATCTCAAGAACCGTAATAAAGGTGATCCCCATTTTTCCCCATATAAGAATCGTTTTTTTTGCCATTTTTTTTGTTGTTGCGCCTACTAATCATGTCAGAGCAAAGTTAAGATAGTTAATATTATTATTATTTTAAGGAACCCTCCATGTACGAGTCCGACTCACACTTGGCCGTTTTTTTGATAACGGGTAACTAACTACTAGTAGTACAATTTTGTCGGTAATATAAATTTACTTACGACGATTAGCGAAACTTCAAAAAAGGCAGCATCAACCAATTTTGATACAAAAAGAAAGGAAATAGAAAATATTGATACTATTTTTATGCTATTAGGATGATCGCATTCCGTACAAATCAAATAACTATCATCTGTAACAGCTTTATAATAATTACTAGCTGTCCCCCGTGGTTTCAACCGCGTTCCCGGCATAAAAAGTAGCCTATGTCCTTCTCCATACCATAGGCTATCTGCATGCCAAATTTCATGATGATCCGTTGAGTAGTTGAGGCGTGAAGGTGTAACAAACAAACAAACTCACTTTCGCATTTATAATATTAAAGTTAGGATTCAAAACTATAAGCCCTGCGGTTTCACCCGCGTTCCGTAGGACCTATTGTTTTCCCGGGATAAAGTAAAAACAAAATATTAATCCAGAACATATTCTATATCTGTGCCAAATTTCATCCAAATCCATTGAGTAGACATTGCTTGAATCCTTACAACCAGCCTCAGAAACTTGCGCGTTTCTTTATATTCGTTGTATAATAGTTTCATAGAGACGGTTTTATTTTTTGTTAAAGCTAATATTTCATCCATTCAATAAAACGTTAAGCAGGTAGATTTGTACAAGTGCACTTTGGAATATTCCAGAATATTTGGATAAGGTGCAAACGGTTGCTATTGAGGGTTGGCGAGCACCATTGAAGAATTTTATCTTTTTTCATACCAAATTATAGCAGCGTTAACCTAGCAGATGCTTTAACATTAGGTACCAATAGATGTTTCCATTATGTTAAAAATAATTAGTAGTTAGTTGAATTCCTGAATGCATTTAATTTAAAAATAAGTCACTTGACTTTTTCATCAGTCTGGGTGACTGAAAACTAATTGTTGGCGCCAGGCCCCAATCATGGCGGTCCAATGTCAAAATGTATAGATTTTTTGAGATATACGCCATGTTTTTTGGGAAATGTCTTTGCGACATCGATGTCGATAGCTCGGGAATTTGGGCCCTGGGTTAGTGCGACTGGATGGGTCATGTGATGGTTAAAATTTCAACCCAGGTTGACGCAAATGGTCCTTGGAAGTTCAAAATGTTCTGTAATCAAAGATGTTTGTGTTGACATTTTGAAAGTTTAGTTTAGGGTCTAGATATGCATTTCAACTGCACTGCAACTGTCGCAGTCCATCTGTCTAGATCCTTAGATTCCTTAGTCTTATCAGGGCCGTCTGCGCACACAGGAATGTGGGGCCCCGTTGGAAAATACCTAATTAACAAAAATCATTTTCCTGCTTTGATTTTATTATTTAATCATGTTTAAAATTAAAATGAACTCGTGTCCAATTAGTTTTAATTTAGATTTTTGAAGGTTATGCTTACTATCTACCTAAAATAGAAAATAACATTATTTAGTGTATGTGAACATATCGCCCTTTCGGGGACAACGTGAGTGTAGGGGCCCTGGGCCCGGGCCCGGGCCCCGTGTGCCATAATGGTAAATACGGAACTGTGCCTTATGTCACCCGGGATGACACCTCTGAATCCTTCCAAGCAGAAGCTATGTCGGAATAAAGAAATAGATAAACATACATAACATATCAACATTGATAAGTATATATATAATACCAACCGACATAAATATAGATACAACAAATGCAAATAGTCTTGTCGTGGTTGCCTTAATAAAATAAGTAAATAAATACATAATAATATTGTATTCGCACATTATATATTCTGAACTAAAATTTATCCATTGAGTTCTGGCATACATAAATAACTTGTTTCAAAAGAGCCTTTGAAACTAGAATTTAAAAAACTATGCGTCACCATGAAATTTTTACTTCTGCGTTTTTTTATGTTATACACACGGCTACAGATAAGGCCAGTATAAGCTGATCTCGCATTGTATAGGATTTCCGTACAATGGGAGGTCAGCTTATACTAGAAACGTATGGCTTGATCTGTAGCCGTGTGTACTATCAAAAAGTTAGTGCATGAGGACCATGTGTGATCTAATCTACAATCGATACCGACACCCTTTGAATAATCTTAATTTAACGACTCCGTATCGTTTATTGTTTCACTTCACATCGGTATCAACTCAATAAGGATTTATGACAAATAAACGAGTACATTAACATTAAACTTAATGCTCAACCCATAGACGCTATATTGGAGGAAAATTTCCGGACAACGTAACCGGCGCCAATTTTACTTAATAATGTCCGGTTTCAATAAACAAAAACGAATCGTTTTGCTTACCAATGGTAGGTTTATAGGGCATATAATTCATTTCGTAAGCAAATTTTGCCTGTGATAGCTACTTCCATATGGAAGGGTGTGCTATGCAAAGCTTTCAGGTCTTTGCTGCATGATTAGTAAAGATATAAGAGTCTTAATTTTAACCGATAACGGTCCGTAAATTATAGGAATCGGCCATAAGGGAAATAATAAAACAGTGTTGTCGAAACACGAGAGGTTTAGCTATAAAACGGATGATATGTCCCAACCGCGAATCGTGAAGAAGCGTCGTATCGTTATGACGAAATCCATTGTTCATACGCCTGCTGAAAAAATATTGATTTTATTTATGCCTTATTTGGAGATATAACTGTTTATTAAGGTTCTTTATTTACAACAAATATTTACAAATTAAAATCTATATACTTATAGAAAATTTCCTCAAGTCTGCAGCTGCTTCCGAGGCTGGCAGCGTTTCCTCTTTGGATAGCCAAGCTGACGCGTTGGCGGAAAAAGCTCCCCGCTCACTGGTCTCCGGAGGCCTCGATCTATTTCGATGACAAAGTGCGAGAAAAACGGCGAGCTTCGGTCCCCCACGATCCCATGCTCACGACAAAAGGCATAACAATAGAATTTGGTCCACCCGATGCATATTTTTGGGAATTTGAAGTTTCCGCACTGGCCGCAGTTGGCCCTGCAACTTTACATGTCCCTGGGAGAATATCGGCTGAAAATCTGATCAATGAGTTTTTCTTTACTATTAATTGGCTGACTTGACCTCAATCTTACCGTGCTAGCTGAGGGTGCGGCCGAAGATGGTAAGTAAAGAAAGAAGATAAACGGGAACTGGTTCAAGTACATCTGCCGTAGAACACACGGGTAATTACTTGACGACAGATTTTCAAGGGAGAGTATCAACTAGCGCAAAACTACAGGTTTTGATCATTGACCTATTATTACTACGTATAGAGAAGACGCCACACATCACAACTATTTTCCGTTCAAGTGAGGCCATCCGGACACACTTGTTGTTCTAGAACGATGAACGAATCGCGTAAACGCTGTGAAAATCACGGTGTTTGCGTGAAAAATACTCCTAAAAGCGTTCAGATGGCGCTACGTATTTCTACTGTCTGCTTAGAGGACTATAATTATTGTTTCAGCGCTAAAGAGTACTTTAGTTGACTATGATAGTTTCTCTATACGTATTAATGATAGCTCAATGGTTTTGACATGTTTTGTTTTACATGATATTAAAATTATTAATTATTTTTCAAGGATGAATAAACATGAAAAGAATGCTGAACAAAATACTTATTTTGCAATAACTGTTGTGAATACCGTGCCGAATATAACAATTGGAGTATTGACGGCTGTTTTACTTTTGACTAAATATTATCTCAGTTATGATATGTAGATAGTTTACCTTTTTATTTACAACAAATATGTACAAAATACAATCAACGACGAGGCCTCCGGAGACCAGCGGGCGGGGAGCTTTTTCCGCCAACGCTTCAGCTTGGCTATCCAAAGAGGAAACGCTGCCAGCCTTTGCCGTTAATCGGAAGCAGCGGCAGGCTCGAGGAAATTTTCTATACCTGTATATATAAACACTATTTATATCAATTCTTTCACTTGTATTTAAAAAAAACGATAATTATTAACGGTATATCAGTTTAAATCTTGAGTGTTATTGAACTAATATAGAAAAAAAAAATTACGAATAAGTAGCACGTGCAGTGTTGCCAACTTAGCTACTTTATAGCTAGATCTAGCTATTTTTTCGTGTTAGGCAGCTACAATTTTATGAAACTTGTAGCTAAATTTATTTAGCTACTTTTTCTAGCTACTTTTTAATACTTTCGTGACTTCGTAAAAGGGCACTGTATCTCGAAAGAAGAATAAAACGCGACTCTATGATTCTGGGTGAGGGTATAGGTCGATGGCCGGGTATTCTCAGTTTCATTTCTTCATTCAAACCGTATATTACTCCTATAAAAGTCTGTGCTACTTGTGTTCTCCTACTTCTGCCTTGTGTTGTTTTATCAATTTAAAACTGATGCTCGCTGTTTTAATGTATATATTATTGTGAAAATTGAACTAACCTGTGGAAAAAATTTAGGTAATTTACTGATTTTTAATACTCTCGTGTTTGATTTAATAAACATGATTTTTTATTGTTATTTACCTACTAAGTAACATTTAGCTACTTCTAGCAACTTTTTTGGGTAACAAAATCTGGCAATCTAGCTACTTTTTGCAAGATGTCTAGCTACTGGCCAAAGCTAGCAGTTGGCAACACTGAGCACGTGTTCCAAAGAAAGTCTTTAATCTTATTTTGCTTAACAGTCTACTGTAAAAATAAATTGCCGATTTCTTTTTGCAGTTTTACATCGCTTATTGTATGCGTTTCATTCAGCGCGAACCAATCATGGAGCGGTTTTATAATTTGTTGAAAACAACATAGGTATTTGACTTTTCCAGCTATGAGTTTCCTCCTTGCCTTAAGTGCCCTACTGGGGCCCATAGGGTCCATAGGGAATAAATGGCTTTGACATTGACTATTTTCTTCCACAGAACAGCCCTTTTGATTCCCGCCAATAGATTATAAGATTTGAACATGTACATACTGTGATCTTAATTTCTATCTAATGACATCTTATGGTGCGTCCATGCTACGCGAAGCGAGCACGAGCCGAGCCTCGAACGAGCAGGATTCGTTCATTGCTCGCGATTTCAGGCGTGGACGTACTTAACGAGCCTTCAACGAGCCTACAACGAGCGCGATGCGAATCCCTGTGTTCGTGAAAAAACTGTATATCCGGCGGAGCGCAGTCGAGCACGCTACGAATGTCGTTCGAGGCTCGCAAGCCCGTCCACGCTACGCGAATCGTGCTTGCAGTGTGCTCGTTCGTGGCTCGGCTCGCGCTCGGATGAGTGAGTCCCATCGGACCCGGTGTCTCTGCCCCGTTAACGGGTCCGTTGGGAAAAAAAGTGCCATCGGACCCGGTACACGCACACATTGAAGCTACCGGGTCCGATGGCACTCTTTTTCCCATCGACCCCGTTAACGGGGCAGATTCATCGAGGCCGATGGAAAAAAGAGTGCCATCGGACCCGGTACACGCACACACTGAAGCTGCCGGGGCCGATGGCACTATTTTTCCCATCTACCCCGTTAACAGGGCAGAGGCACTGAGGTCGATCGGAAAAAGAGTGCCATCGCCCCGGTAGCTCCGGTCAATGGGGTAGATACAAAACATAAAATAAACCGGCGTCGCTGATTTAAAAGGAAGGAAGGAACGGATCAAGTTTCAATTGCCAGTTTGATTATATAAACAAACGTCACAGAGCTGGTTACCAGGATAACAGAAGTTCTTAAGAGATAAGCTTCAGAAAATAAAGTAAATTTAGTATAGAACTCATACATACTGGCTTAGTCAAGTTATAAATATTATTATTTTATTTACTAAAATTACTAATACGTAAATTGATACGTGTCTAAGGTAAGCATAACATAAAAGCAATAGGTGTTTAAAAATATGCCACAGCCACGAGGAGTAACGAAGACAAACAATAAATCAAAGCGATTTCAACCCTTCCTTATCTATCATTTAAACAATAGGAAGCCTACAATAGTGCGCCGCCCAAATACGCTGTTGCCAGTGACGTCAGTCGCTCTAAAGTGGTCAAAACTGCGCGCTGTGTTCAAATGTATCTTCTTCATTCATCTGATTTACCGCCAGTCACTTCAGTATACAAAGCAACATTAGCATCGTATAAAGACGCAGGCTTGGATTTAATATAAAAAATTCCGCCCCTAAAAGGTACACTATACAGATCGAGAAATTCTTCTGTGGGTATGAATAAAATTATTTATAAAGACGTGGCGGAAGTGGTAGTCCCCAAAAAGTACTTAGATTTTTTATTAGTAGACTACTCATATGAAGGACGACGTATAATTGTATTTGCCTCCCAAAGAAGTAGGATAATCATGTCTACAGGTAAAGATTTTATGGGAGATGGAACATTCAAAAGCTGTCCAATTCCTTTTAAACAGCTCTACACTATACATTGTGATATTGGTAGTACAACCCAAACTACAAATATTATTCCATTTGCCCATGCACTAATGAGCGCTAAAAATACTGAAATATATGAGATACTGTTTCAATTAATAAAATCTCAAATACCAGGATGGAACCCGATTACTTTTAAAATAGATTTTGAAATGGCGGCAATGAATGCAATTATATCAGAGTTCCCATCTGTAATCAAAAAAGGTTGCTATTTTCATTTCTCAAAAGCTGTATGGAAAAAGGGCAAGGCTTTAGGGATAACCAAGTCTAAAAGAACTCGCAGACAAGTTGCACTTTGTGCTGTATTACCTCTTTTGCCTCAAGACCAACTTTTTAACGGTTGGTGGTACATAGCTGCTCAGAGTCCTGATGATAGAAACAGTAAACTTTTTCGTAAATATATGCTAACTCAGTGGATGCGCATAGAATTTATACCAGTATGGTGTGTATTTGGAGAGCGTCAACGGACCACGAATATACTTGAGGCTTGGCACGGCAAAATGAATTTTCGTCAAGTTCGCAATAATACCAGGATAACAGAAGTTTGAAAGAATTATCTTATGTAATTTCAAGTTATAACAGACAAAATATTTATGGCGGTAGGTACAAGAATATTAAAAGTTTGGAAGTGACCACCACCCCAAGATTTTTATAAATTGTTATTTTTAAAGATATCATGTTAAGAGCTAAAAAGTATTTGGATTTTACTTGTGTACTCTTCATCTTCTAGAATCAAGCCAGTGTGTGTGAGCTCTATACACAATTGTGTTTGATTTTCTCGAGCTAATCTCTTAAGAACTTCTGTTATCCTGGTAACCAGCTCAGCTACGTCGATTTAGGTTTTTTTTATATAATAAAACTGGCATATGAAACTTGATCCGTGCCATCCTTCCCGGCGGTTAAAACGGCGACGCCGGCTAATTTCATGTTTTGTATCAGTCCCGATGATGGGAGATACCGGGGCCAATGGCACTCTTGAGGCGGATCGAAAATTATTGCCATCGGTCCCGGTACACGCACACATTGAAGCTACCGGGTCCGATGGCACTGTTTTTCCTATCGACCCCGTTAACGGGACAGAGTCATCGAGGCCGATGGAAAAAAGAGTGCCATCGGACCCGTTGCACGCACACACTGAAGCTACCGGGTCCGATGGCACTTTTTTTCCCATCGGACCCGTTAACGGGACAGAGGCACCGGGTCCGATGGGACACACTCGCTCGGATCGCCAAGCATGGACGCACCATTACAATTAAACAAATACTAGTTAATAAGATATTTCGTGAAAAAATCAACGATTCAACGATTTCGGTACCTAGAGGCTCTTCATGAATTATAAATCACATAGGAGGCAACAAGAGTAGTACATACCTACCTACATAGTCACCTAGGAATATGTACTATTAATTAGGGTTGAGGACAACGTAAACCGACTAATAGTCATTAACCTCACTACAAATTAGTCAATTCTTAGTCACTTCAGATAATTTCATATTGGATTACCCGTGCATAAACCCAGGCCAGGCAATTACGTTCAGTATGATTGATTTTTTTTTTGTATTAAACTAGCTTACAGCCAGCCTCGTGGTAATCGGTTACCGTAGCGTGTAGACGCTTGCCTGGGGTAACCCTCGCGCTTTGCCGACACTGGAAGAATATCTTCACATCCAAATTGGGAATGAGTATGAGGAGGGCGGTTGAGTGGAGTCGCTGTGCTGTCAGCTCATTAAATAAATAATCCTATTCCTTTAAATAAATAAATATACTGGGACATTCCTCACACTCGGTCCCAAACCAAAAATAAAGTTTATAGTGTAAGTATGTATTGGTTAGCCATCGTCGTGGTCGGCACTTGGATGGGTGACCGCCTAGTGGTACGTCAAATCGAGCATTTCCGTGCTTCGCAAGGCACGTAAAGCCGGTCCCGGTTATCTCGTTAAGCTAGTTGGAGACCTCCTAGGCGGCTTGAAAACTCCAACAGTAGTTGACCACTAGCCTATCACCACTGATCCGCAGTGTGCACACTTGGGCACACATTATTAAAAATAAAAACACACACTACCATGCGTTTGACACTCATACATAGGTCAGGTATTAAGGTTTTGAACATTCTATAGCCAAGCACCTATCGGTTCTTTCTAGGCTTTATGTGCTTACCACCTTCGGCTACATCATCACCTACCATGGTGAGATTGCAGGCAAACCCAGTCCTGTACATAGTAAAAAAACAGTCTCATCATCATAGGCGGCTTTTGAAATGCCGCCCAGCGGTGAGTAGCATAGAATACTCGTTTAGAGGTCAAATTGTCAAGGTCACTGGGCTAGGTAACACCCTTAAGCAGTATACTGCTGGACAAAGGCCTCTTCCGAAGCATGCTTAGTTCCGCGTTGTACCTACAATGGTCGATGATGTTTTCAATCTTCAGTCCATCGGTTTAAAGAACTGTGAATTATTCCAGTGATTTCTTAAGTGGGTTCACTGGTAATGTCAGTGGGGTTCCTCGTCCTAGTTACATAGATTATGTTTTATTTTGATTAATAATTCTACTGTAACAAATAGAGGTATTGGAATAGAGCAGCACTATGTTGTATAAGATATGAATAGCTCTGGGAAGGTAGGTCTAGATTTGATGGTGCCTGTACTCATACAAGTGTCGGACGTAAAACCGCATTCCTACTAATCCTACAAATATTATATTCGAAAGTTTTTGTTCGTTTGTTACTCATTGTACCGTGGAATAAAATACAGAATTCTTAACATTAGATCCCCTCGTGGCAGGTAAAACCGCGAGAACAAGTATATTATATCTTAATAATATTTATGTCCGATTTCAATGTATTTTTTAGTCAAAAATCATGCAAGATTGTCATAACTCGAATAAGTAGGTAGGTACTATATAATATGGCCACCACACATGGGGGTGATTATAGACTTCCGATTAACAATTATTCTCTACCTGCATACATTGTATAGTATACATACATATACCATAGCCCGTGTCTTCACACTGTTAAATTTGGTGCTTCTACGCTACGCGAACCGAGCACGAGCCGAGCCGTTCTTCGTTTGTCGCTAGCGATGTCAAGTGTGGACGCACAACGAGCACTACAACACGAGAGCGATGCGAGTCCATGTGTTCGTAAAAAAACTGAAAATTAGCGGAGAGCAGTCAAGCGCGAGCCGAACGCTCGTTAGAGTTCCCAAGTCTAGTCCCACAATTTATCTGGCCCGGTGAGAGGGTTGCTGTTATCGCATGTGGAGCAAACAATGGCGGATGGCAGGCAGATACGCTACGCGAATTCGTGGTGCGCGTGTGCTCGGCTGATGCTCGGTTCGTGTAGCGTAGGCTTGGTGTATTTTCATTATAAATATCTAATAGATTTGTTTGATAGCGTGTTTGCTTCATCATCATCATCATCAGCCTATAATGTCCCACTGCTGAGCACAGGCCTTTCACAAATCAGGGTGAAAGGGAATGGGCAGATACTCACTCCACCACGCGTGCCCACTGCGGATCGGTGATGGTAGGCTAGTGGTCAACCTACTGTTGGAGTTTTCAAGCCGCCTAGAAGGCTTCCAACTAACTTAACGACTATCACAATTAAGTGATAACCGGGACCAACGGCTTTACGTGCCTTCCGAAGCACGGAAATTGCTGGGCATGGGTGTTTGCTTATTATTAAGAAATTGCTCAATACGCGCAGTAATTTCCATTAGCGTTGAAATTGCCTATGCAAAGAAAACCGCCAGCAACTGTAAACTTGCCGAGTACTTGCCGAGTACTTGCCGATTCTTCTCAAAAGATGGTCGATAAGTCCTAGGCATAACCTTAATGAATGGCCTTGACATCGTATAAATTCTATAACGAACTACGCAATAAATTAAAATGAATCCAGTTTCATGAGGTTACAGACACTTATTCATGGTCTGAGATCAATACTCTTACGATAAACAAGTTGTGAATTGAAACGTCACTCAATTTATAAAATCGTGCAAAACAATGAGCAGACACACATTTAGCACTATACGAGTGCTAATAGATTGGACAATTTAAGGGTACGAACTAGCAATCACTAAACTCATAGTAGGTAATATAGTATGCTGTAAAAAACCATTTATATTTATCTTCGAGTAAATTGCTATATTGACTACGTAAGAAACAAGAAGCTATAAATGGCTTGGCAATGCTTCCATGAAATAATTAACTATGTTACTAAGAGGAATGAAGCGCTCGTGGTGTAGCATAATTAGCCATTCTTAATCGATCGGCAAAGTTAAGCTAACATGGTGGTATATATATCAGATCGAGCGTTTCCGTGCTTCGTAAGGCTCGTAAAGCCGTTGGTCCCGGTTATCAATTAATTGTGATAGTCGTTAAGCCAGTAGGAGGCCTCCGAGGCGGCTTGAAAACTCCAACAGTAGGTTGACCACTAGCCTACCTCCAACGATCCGCAGTGGGCACGCGTGGTGGAGTATCTGCCCATTCCCTTTCACTCTCATTTGTGAAAGGAGGCCTGTGCTCAGCAGTGGGACATTATAGGCTGATGATGATGAATCTCCGGTTCGTGTGCATTCCTACTAACCAGCAATCGCTTAACGTACACCATGCTAGGCCTGCTGCCCCTCAATACACCCATGGTGGCATTGAGAACTCTGTAATAAAGCAACGCAACTCCATCGCGTTTGGGCTCGTTTGATTTGTCTTGACCAGGACTCTGGTTATAGGGTCTATAATATAATACTTAGGAAAACATAGTGTTTGAATTACACATAGGTACCGGTAAAGCGATAACGAATATTATATTATCACAATATACCTATACCTACATAGCACGTGCATAATGTCAAGTGATAGCGATAAAAACCGAAGCATTTTGGAGTGAACTGTGAAAAGAAAACATATTTACAGATTGAGGACGCTGATCTTTAGACAGTCTTCACGAAAATCTGCTATAACATTGTAGTGGTTGGGGCAGGATAAGGAGAAGTAGTACGTTTACACAAACTTGAGGCCATAGCCCGTGGAACGAACAATTAAATTCAAGTGCGTTCCTCTTTTCTACAAAATTACAGAATGTATAGTACACACATAACTTCTGTTTTAATAACTTATTAAGACACAAATATTTTTTGCATTTTATTTGATACTTTATTTTAGAAACGTACTATAAATACATTGCCCTATGAAGAGTCACTAACTTTGCTGAGCCTATGTACTGGTAAAAAGTTTGAGATCATTCGAAAGAGTGCTGTTTTAGGAAAATTTTCAGTTTATCCGAACACTGTCATAAAATTTATGGATTAGGACTTCTCTAAATATCCTAGGGCTTAAGATATAAATAGCGAGAATAGTATTCTCGGCACCACTACCACAAAGGACGATGCTGTAAGACATAGTATGGCTGCCGTTCCTAGAATACAATGCCTGTAAATACAGCCGTGTACGCAATTTAAGTAGATCGTGTTAAAAACAAGTCTTGGAACATGATGACCAACCATTTAGAGAAATCAGTGGAGATAATGCAAACTATCTTTAGGTTCAATATCGTCTCTAATCATACACAACAGTGCCGTGATTTTCCCGAACGAGCTTATCTCCCACTATCGTTATACCAATAGATTCTATCGCGTCACTTTGGAGATTCAACATGTTGCACCATAAATGAGTCATATAGATAAACTAGTTGGCTCTTGAGTTGAGCACTCAGCGAGATTTGAGCAGTTTTGTGGGATATCAAACCTTTTCTACACTTGGTGTCTGTGTGTACATTGATAATGTCTGAAATGTCCTCGGCGGTGACCACATAACATCAGGTAGACTCCGGTTTCAGGGCGATTTCTTAACGTGTTGACATGAAAAGTCAGGATGAAGCGCACTTGTAATTTTTTTATGAATACTTGTTTATTAGCTTTATGTGTATGTTACTATGTATATGTAAATAAATCTAGCAAGTTATTATTTTTTTTTTTTGAGAATTCGCTATTGTCCCCATAGTAAAAGTTGTTCAGCATGACTGACCAAACATCAGCGAGATGTCTCTTTGTATTCCGTAACTGCCCGTAAGGATCTTATTATAAGCCATTTTTGTAATCAAGCCTAATATTTTAATATAAAAAACCGGCCAAGTGCGAGTCTGAGTCTGACGTCCGACCTGTTTTTTGTTATTATTTATAAACAACCAGACAATAATTATGAAATAAATTATAAGCTAAAAATGTATTTTGATTTATTGTCTGTTTGTTTATAATTACATTACAAATTACAAGACTTCTAGTGACACAAACTACATTATGTATATTTATTTTTAATTATAGTTAAAGCTACGGACACTATGGTAGAGCTATTTATACTCATGAATAATAATAAAATTACTCACAGTCATGAGTTAAATTTTCCACGCTCCGAATCGAACCACTTGCAGTTAATGTTTACTTCTGTAATCAAGTGAAGGAAGATGCTTAAAAACAATGACTACGCAAACAAATAACATACAATCATTTCCTTCAATTATATTTATGTTCAAAGACACATTCTAAGGATAAAATCTGTATATACTTCTTATCTCATATTAAAATATTTGAAAACTGTTTTACAAAAACTTTAACCGACTTCAAAGTACATTAAAAAGCAATCATATCCTGACCTGGTCAGGAATAATGGGTCCAAACGGGAAGTGTTCCCTTCCAAACAAAAAAATATTTTTCCAAATCGGTTAATAAATGACGGACTTATGAGATAACAAACATTTAAAAAAAACTACTGAATTGAGAACCTCCTCCTTTTTTAACTCTGTTAAAAATATTATGATTACCTCAAGACAAGAAGGCGTTTTGGATTGTAGGGATTTATTTACCTATAGCATTTTTTTTTATGTTATTACGTTTTTGTCTTCGAATTGTACCTGTCTTATCATACTGTTATTTATTATAGTGCGTCCATGCTTGGCGAACCAATCGCGCTCGTTCGAGGCTCGCAAGCCCGTCCACGCTACGCGAATGGTGCTCGCAGTGTTCTCGTTCGAGGCTCGTCTCGTTCTCGCTTCGCGTAGCATGGACGCACCATTATATTAGTCTAGATACGCCTCTATTTTTCTATCAGAGACCCACCAATGTTTCCGCGCATTCGAATGAATGCTATAAGGTATCTCACAAAGAGATAATCAGTAAAAATTTAAGTAAGTATGTAAAAACATATTAAGAAAGTACAAATTGTGCTCGGTAGGTTTTTGTGAAATGGGATTGGTTAATCATGCATTCTTTTAATATTATTATACGTAATAAAAAGCCTAGCAAGCGCATCTAATAATGTAATTGTTATGAAACAAACATCGACGACTGATTTCAATTTCGTAATTCTAGCTAATTGCTTAGCTGGGTAACGTGTCAAATTTTGTTTAAAGAGGTATTCCATGTATATAAAAAGTAGAATACACTAGAATGGAGTAGTAATGGGGAAGATTAAAAATACCACTAGCTACTGGCACTTTATGGTACCCAGCTGCCTGGCTGCCACTCTCAAGTCAAAGTCGCCAAACTCCGAATAGGTACTTCATTGTGTTCCGACAGCTGTCACAGACCATAGTAAGGTGGTCAAAGACAGGCCTATAGGAAGTGAATAATACCTATCAATTTTCACCATGTGGCCCGATAACCTAGCCAGGGCCGCTAGGAACCTTTGGATGTAAGAGCCCCAAGACAATTTTTTGAGGATAATGCGTATGTTCCCCAGGCTGAATATGATGACGATTATAATGAACTTATAAACTTACAAGACAAGTTTGCTGACAAGCAATAAGTAATTTCGTACTCGCAGATTGGTCGCTCGTCCTTTAAATATATATGAAAAATATGACTCTGTCTATCCAGCCCGGTCCCTCGTTATGGAGTATAACCTCACTCTCTCTTAGATATATTATGAGATCTTCATATCCTGCTGCTGGTTCTGATGAAGAATACGTTGATTGGTATCATTTGAGTGGATATTTTGGTCTGAAAGAATCTGCGGGATTTTTACAAAAATCGATGACCAAAGGCAATAAGATGATTTCAGGAAAACGCAATCGCCTTTTCCGAAATCTCGAGAGGTGAGTTCAGATTGGTACAAATTATCAAACTAAGTCGATACGAGAGAAGCTGATACCGGAATCTACACTTTACACACAAGCCAGCTCATAATAAAATGATCAGATCTATACAAAGTTCTTTTTCACGTCCCTCGTTTGAACTGCGGAGAGTTGCCAGGGTTACAAACAAACCGAACACAAACAGACTTATGTATGCAAAATTACTAATATGCGGCGTTGCTTTACTTATATGGTAATTTCGCAAATAAGCAATTTGCACAAATCAATGGGTCAGTCATGAGATTTATGTATCGCAAAATACGCGCTCACTTCCCTCCAATATGGCGAGCATGGCGATGGCTGCCACACGGGTCATACTTGTGAACAGGTGCTGCTTGTGGGGGCTGGCCTGCTTAAGTTTGCTATTTATTTACTTATTGAATATCGAGTCAGTCTACTTTGTATTTTTGTAATGAATCTAAGCTTGTTTCGAAAAGAGTAATTGCTGAGTTTATTGCCGGCTCTTCTCAGCAAATACATCCTCCGGTATTAGAGTATTAGAGTTAGAAGTGCCTGCGAAGGTCTATCTATAGATCTTTTTATAGTCAGCATATCTCTGCCATCCTTCTGCCCTTTGATTAGTCAACATAATATCTCATAAAATATTGTTATCCTTGCTAATCTGTAGTTGCACATCTATGGATGTACCTTTCGAATGATATAAGTTTGTTCCTCATCTTTTACACTAAAGGCCCTCCCGGTTGAGAGCTTGCTCGACGATTTGTCCGCGTAAGGGTGCTAAGGCTAAATTTTGGGCCGCCATATTCTTGTCAAGTACGGAGACAGAATTCACTGAGCAAGGCAAGTCGTAGAGTATTTACTATTTGTCTTGCTGTGCGGATATAATATACCTAATGCCATTTGTCCCAATCTTACGACAAAAACATACATGTAGTATACCTAATAGATTCAGATAAAACCAATGTGTGTACGATTGAACGAGATAAATCCTGGTTCGAATAATAATTACAACCTTTAATGAACTGAAATTGATTTGTTCTCAACTAGACAACTGTTGATTGATCGACTCGTTATAGAAATGTACTAAATTCTATGGAAATCTATTGTAATTTCTAGTGGGACATGACAATTGGCCACTGCGTTGGATAATTGACAATTGACAACAATGTTGGTGGGCGTCAGTAGCTTTAAAAGAGTGTTGCCAATATGACGTACCAAAAAAAATTAAGAAAAATTATAACGCCAAGTAATTATCACGTAATGGAATGTTACTGAGTGGTACGTCAGTATTGTTACTAAATCTGTCATAACATGGGCGTGGTGTATCAAACATACACAAATAGAATTAGGTATGATTCATTCCGAGTTGACATTGTTTCGGCAGCTATTATTCCGTGTCAGGGCGACGATAGCTCAGTGGTAGTGACGTCGGATGCCGAGACGAAGATCCCGGGTTCGAATCTTATAATGAGCTTGAGCTTTCGGTGTAAACAAACATCGTGGAGAAAACATAGCTCGGTGGTAGGGTACTTTGAAGTACCTACCTGGCATCCACCTTCAAATTGAAAATCTGTCGCCAAGTAAGTTTCGACTGTTGCACTTGACAGCCGGGTCCTAGACTTTGTGTGCTTACCACCTTCGGCCACATAATTCCTTACCATGGTGAGATTGTGGTCAAACTGAGGCCTAATACACAGGTAAAAATAATCATTGAATAAATAATCATTATTTGTTTGAATATCACGAATCATCTACGAATATCATGGATGGCCAAACGCACAAATGTATCTATTCTCTCCCAACTTGGCATTAAGACCCGACTGTCCACCACATGTCTGCAACGCGTGCTTTCATATTTCGGCCATAGGCTACGGTAACCGCTTACCATCAGGCGGGCCGTATGCTTGTTAGCCATCTAAGTGGTATAAAAAAAAAATATAATGAGAAGAGGGGATGTAAACTTTGAAAAGCTGGTCATTGTTGGCAATACCGAAGGCAAGAGAACACGAGGCCGGTCGCCAACACGATGGTCGGACCAAGTGAAAGAAGCCACCTCCTCTTCTAAATTCTACCAAGTGGTGAGGGCTACTTCGGACCGGGATTCCAGTGACCACGATTCTCAGAAATGAGGGACCGACTGAAGAAGAAGAAGGATTTGTTTGAAAGCGCTCGTGGTGTAGCATGATAAGCCGTTTTTAATCGATCGGCAAGTCATGGTCGGTACCTGGATGGGTGACCGCCTAGTGGTATTTCAAATCGAGCGCGTCCGTGCTTTGGAAGGCACGTAAAGCCGTTGATCCCGGGTAGCACTTCATTGTGATAATCGTCAAGCTAATTAGAGGCCTTCTAGGCCGCTTGAAAACTCCAACAGTAGGTTGACCACTAGCCTACCTCCACCGATCCGCAGTGGAGCAAATGGATTGAAACTGTGGAGGGCCACGCCAACTCTCTATTAACCCTTCCTCTACCTCTCTATTTCGTAGCGAACAGACTCACTTTATAAATAATTGAAAGAAAGATGAAGAAATAACAATGCGTCTAGCAGCACTTGCACTTACCCACAAACCCTACACACACCCACGTAACACTTTGTATACCTAGTATACAATATACAAATATTGCTCGTCACAAATAAATTAAGTCAGCGATTTTTTTATTGTGAAACAATGTCATGTAAATAAATATAAGACGTCATTTCACACTGTCATGTAGTTAGTAGCTCGCTTATAGCTTGTATTAATTTAACACGTAAACAAATCTAGGGATTGGGGTACACAAGTCATACCTACAACGACATAATATGCATTTTGAACAAAAACAAAAAATATCTCTCGCTTTGCCGTCAGAAACATCCCATCTAAAGAAAAAGTGAATAATATATTAACTACATAGGTAGATTTTTCAATTGATGAAACAAATGCAACTTTTTTTTAGTTTATTGGCGAAGATAGAATTTGAATTTAGAAAAAACAATTTCTTTTCTTTGATTTTATTACAAACATGCAAATTCACACCAGTATAAACTCATTTCAAAAAGAGGTTCACTAAATCTACCACCTTAACCTATTCATCCCATATTAAAATGTGTTTAAAGGTCAAACGATGGGAGTGGGTGGATGAGAGGACAGACAATGGCATTGAATGAGCTGAGCTGAACCGCCGAATCGATGAACCTGGCGCCTCCAGGTCTGGCTGCTGTCTGACGTCACAGGCGAAAGTACTATAGATACCCGGCCTTGTAAGGAATGGGGAGTCTGCCAATGTGAAGTAACCTGATTCTTTCACCCTGCTTACTAGATATACGTAAACAATACATTATTCTAATAATAGAAATACTGCGATTAACCTCTTGGAATACCTCTTTTTTTTTTACCAATAAGTTTTTGTTATTTCTAGCGTTTCGTTATTTATGAATGTTGTGTATACCTTTAATAGGCATAAGTATAAGAACACTACCTACTATGTATACTGTTTCTTACATAATGTATGATACTTGATGCTGTTGGTGTACCTTTTAAAATAAAATAAAAATAAAATACTTTCTTTACTGAAAATTGGTTTAATATGGGAAATGCGACATTATCTTTTCAATTGTTTTTGAAGTAAATATTCATGATTTTAGTAATATATAGAGTTCATTTTTGCGCTGACCACCATCATTATATGACTATTGGAGCAATTCTGAAACTCATAATAATCTGTTTAAAACGAGTCACTAGAGATGTCGTATGTCGTTAAACCGCTAGTTATTCGATATTCGTCAGAACTCGCCATTTTTTTTTCACTATTCGTCGAATACCTATGGAATAATAGAGTCTATGACATATATTTTAGAGAAAGATAACTACGGACTTATAAAGAATCTAACTATATTGTAAGGTCTATTTAGTATTATCTGAGGTATTATCAACAAAAAGCTTAAAGAAAGTAGTAGGTAATATATAAAAGAAAAATCCTACATTATTAATCGAGCAATTGACTTTGAGAAGAGAGAGACTTTGATAGAATTTGAGACCTTAAAAATTACTCTAATGTCAAAAAATCGATTTAGCTAGGTCTCATCTGAGTTTTCGAGCAAAGCTCGGTTGCCAAGGTACTAAACATTAATTTGGCAAGAATAATTTTTTACACACCACAAAAAATGGTATTTAGTTACAGGTCAAAACTGAAAATGTTGTATCCTCCAGCTTTACTAGAATTTTTATTTACTATAAGTTATAGTTTTTTGAAGTCGAAAAATAATAGTGGATAATTCGACTATTGACCATAACATAACCAAGTATTCGCGCGGGCCGCGGCGTCTCTACTTACAACAAACTTGATACCGTACCACTAAGTATTCTGATTCTGTGTTTATCCTATAAAAAATACGACCCATTGTAATAGTACATTATGATACATGTGTGCAAAGTTGGTTATCAACACTCGACGCGATAAGTGAGCGGAGAGTGTAATAATCAATGCACTCGCGTGTCATACGACGTTTTTCAACACACTTGCGAGGAAAAAAACAGTGTTGTGTTTCTTTAAGTAGATGTAACCACACAATGAGAACGTCAACAAATATGGCGCGCAAGTATTATTTTTTTACAGCCGTGAGCTGTCAAACTATTTTACCCGTTTAAATTAAGAATGCTTGGTCTACACACATATCACTTGCAGTGAGGTACAAACTTATCATAATCGGGATTATACCTATCATAAAACTGTGAGTTAATGTAAAGTAAAAAACACTAGTGCGTAATAAGCTGCATTAAGATACTAAAAACGGTGCAATAAATGTCACTTTACGAGCGAGTGTGTTGAAAAATATATTATGATTGCCTCATGATTCTATTATCCATTTAAAACATCGTAGACATAACAAAAACCTTTTCAATTTCAAAATATTTTCTATCAATAAGTGTTATTCAACTGTTCAACGCAGACACGTAACTAATCAACGTCGGTGACTTTCAAACAAGAAGTGAAGTGAAGTGAAGTTATCCGTTTCAATTATCTATTTATCTCTATTGTATATGTTTAATAATAGATAGATATCGGATAAACATTACGTACAGTTGCATTCAATATAGGTATGTGTTTTATTTACGCAATAAACTAATTAGCATATTTCCTGAAATATCCCGTTTTCAACAGATGGAGCGACATCTTTGGAGTAAAAAAGCGAAATTCAAATAAAATTACGTAACTACCTAGATCAGTGACTATAACGTATTCAATACGATTTGTCCTTCATGCATTGTCTACTTTGATGTATGAATCCCATTTACATGGAAAATGAGGCCATGAAAGAATGGCTTCATAAATAGAAAACTACCGCGTAAGTAAACATTGTTACTATTTGCTATTGTATGTCTGATTTTCAGTGCCAGTATTGGGCAGAAGGGATATAGCACCTTTTAGAGCAGACGTGGAGGTACTCATATATTTTCTAGCAATGCTCAACGGCCATAACTTCGAGAAATGCTCGTATGTAAGCCATTGAGCTGTTATTACTACGTATAGAGAAGACGCCACACATCACAACGGAACATTCCATTGTTGAACGATGAACGAAACGCTGAAGCGCCGTGAAATTCATGGTGTTTGCGAGAAAAATACTCCTAAAAGCGTCCTGAAGTCGCTTCGTGTTTCTCATCATCATCATCATATCAGCCTATGGATGTCCACTGCTGAACATAGGCCTCCCCCATTGACTTCCACTTCGAACGGTTTTGGGCCGCTTGCATCCAGCGGTGCCCAGCGACTCTAACCAGGTCGTCGGTCCACCTGGTAGGAGGGCGTCCCGCTCGGCGCTTTCCAGTACGTGGTCGCCACTCGAGAACCTTTCTTCCCCAGCGGTTATCGGCTCTTCGAGCGATGTGGCCTGCCCATTGCCACTTCAGCTTACTAACTCTACGAGCTATGTCCGTCATTTTCGTTCTCCTACGAATTTCCTCATTGCGGATCCTGTCACGTAGAGAAATTCCGAGCATAGCTCGTTCCATAGCTCGCTGAGTGACTCTGAGTTTATTTATGCGGCCAGCAGTAAAAGACCACGTCTCTGTCCCGTATGTCATCACTGGTAACACGCACTGATTGAAGACCTTTGTCTTCAGACTCTGAGGTATTCTGGACGTGAAGATATGCCGTAGCTTCCCGAACGCTGCCCAGCCGAGTTGGATTCTTCGATTGACCTCTTTATCGAAGTTGGACCTACCTAGTTGGACAATTTGTCCAAGGTAAACATACTCGTCTACAACTTCGAGAACAGTGCTCCCAACAATCACCGGCATTGGCGGAATATGAACATTAGACATAATTTTTGTCTTGTCCATATTCATTTTGAGGCCTACCTGTTGAGAAACTCTGTTGAGGTCATTGAGCATGATGTTCAAAGCTTCCAGCGATTCCGCCATTATGACTATATCGTCGGCAAATCGAAGGTGAGTGATGTGTTCACCATTGATGTTGATGCCATATCCCTTCCAGTCCAAGAGCTTGAATACATCCTCCATTACAGTGGTGAAGAGTTTCGGGGAAATTACGTCACCCTGTCTTACACCCTTCTGTAACTGGATTGGTTTCGTACTCTCGTCCTGGACTCGGATCGACATGGTGGCTTTACTGTACAAACACTTCAACACTTCGATATAGCGATAGTCAATTTGGCATCGCTGTAGACTCTGTAACACCGCCCATGTCTCGACTGAATCGAAGGCTTTCTCATAGTCCACATACGCCAGACATAATGGCCGATTATACTCCTCAGTCTTCTGTATAATCTGGCGGAGTGTATGTATGTGGTCTATGGTACTAAAGCCTTTACGGAAACCGGCTTGTTCGGGAGGCTGGAAGTCGTCAAACCTACGTGCGAGACGATTCGTAATGACTCTCGAAAACAGCTTATAAACGTGGCTTAGGAGGGATATCGGGCGGTAGTTCTTCAATAGGGCCTTATCGCCTTTCTTGAAGAAGAGCACCACCAAGCTTCCGCTCCATACTTCTGGCGTTGTAGATTCGTGTATGACGGAATTAAAAAGCTTCTGAAGGACTACAAGTACCGGTTTTCCACCCGCTTTCAGGAGCTCTGTTGTAATTCCGTCTTCACCCGCTGCCTTGTTGTTTTTAAGCTGTTTCAGAGCCATTCTAATCTCGTACAGGCTGACATCCGGGATATCTTCGGTGTAGTGCCGGGTCAACTTGGCTCTTGCGTCACTAACCGGAATTGGATCTGGTTTCTGTGACGAGGTGTACAGCTGTCCATAGAACTTCTCGATCTCTCTCAAGATCTCAAGCTTTGACGTGATGATGCTGCCGGTGTCGGTCTTCAGCTTGGTCAGTTGACTTTGACCAATAGACAAGTCTCTTGCGAACACTTTGGAACCTTTGTTCCGCTTTATTGCCTCTTCGATACATGATGTATTCGTGTTTCTACTGTCTGCTAATGGCCGATTCCTATAATTTACGGACCGTAATCGGTTAAAATTAAGACTCGTATATCTTTACTAATAATTAAGCAAATACCTCAAAGCTTTGCATAGCAGACCCTCCCATATGGAAGTAGCTATCACAGGTAAAATTAGCTTACGAAATGATGTACGCCCAGTTTGCCCATAAAAAAACCTACCATTGGTAAGCAAAACGATTCTTTTTTGTTTATAGAAACCGGGCATAAGACGACTAATTTATTATTGTTTCAGCCCTAAAGAGAACAGTATAAAGATGACTCAAAAAAAATGGGACATAACCTTTGCTTATGATAGCTTCTCTATACGTTGTAATAGCTCAATGATTTGACGAATTTATCTCTTACTTACCTTACCATTTCTCCTAACATGAGAAGCTTGTACCAAGTAAAAAACATGATAATAAAGGTAAAGTAGTTTTAAAATGTGAACGTAAATAAATATGGTATTGATGACAACATAAATAAATATTTACTAACTCTGAATTTGCAAGAAACACTTTATTGATAGACGTAGGTGTAAACAAGAGATCACGTACCTACACTGGTGACGTGACAAAATGGATCTAAGCACAACAAGCATAGGCAGAAAACAATCAATTGTGATCTTTATGTGTTTTCGTTTACCGTCATCCAGTCTATAATCGATTAGTATACACTGAATGAAGTGCGCGTATGTTCTTTATTGAAATGTGTTTAGGGTTATCTACCAAAAATGAAATAAAAGGACCGCTTTCTTCTCTGTCCGTCTGTCATGATTCTTTTTCTCACTGTAAGTTGAAATTAATATAACATAAGAAGATTCTCTAGAAAAAAAAAACAATTTTTAATGTGTATTTAACTAATGGTGCGTCCATGCTTGGCGAACCGAGCACGAGCCGAACCATGAACGAACACACTGCGAGCACAATTCGCGTAGCGTGGACAGGCTTGCGAGCCTCGAACGAGCATTCGTAGCGTGCTCGACTGCGCTCCGCACGATTGTCAGTTTTTTCACGAACACAGGGATTTGTATAGCGCTCGTTATGTACATACGTCCACGCTTTAAATCGCGAGCAACGAACGAATCCTGTTCATTCGAGGCTCGGCTCGTGTTCGCTTCGCGTAGCATGGACGCACCATAAGATACGGCCAATAAACATCATATCCAATAGGGTACTTCCCGTTGACCTAGGGTCATAAAATTTGGCAAGAAGCAGTCTCTAGGTTACCTAGTACCTAGTGCTACTAGCGGTAGATGTAAATCTTTGGCCACACTCTTACATGAATCGGCAACACTAACTTAGGTACCTACTTGGCGACAACTTGAGGGTGGTAGCCAGCCAGGTGGGTACTACAAAGTACCCTACAATCGTGCTATTGTTTCTTCGCGGCCTTCATGGAATACTCAAGGTCATTGAAGGATCCGAAGCCCTCGACGGCATCCGATATCAATTTTCTAGCTTATAACCATCTTGCGAAAAACGCATAAAGATCAGATATCAGTTATACTACATAATATTTTTTGCTTGTATATACATAGGTAATATAATTAATTACACCCACACTCTTTGCATGACTTGCATTATGTTAACGGAATAGTATGTAATCCGTCACTGTATATGTATATTGTTGACACTGTATATTGACGAAAATCGGCAGGAAATGTGAGAATTAATTTTATTATACACTATTCCGAGGAATTCTATGCATCTACTAAGCAGCAACCCGAAATGTGTTAAATCCGAGAATTGTATATAACACCTAGGAAATGTATACATTTCCCAGGATGTATGAGTTTTTGACAAATTGTATACATTTCCTAAACTGGCTCGTCATTGTATACATTTCCTAGGAATTGCATAGAATTCCTACATTTCCGATTCCACACATCTCTGATAACACGGGTAACACATGTTCATTGTTCATGCACACGCATGTCCTGAGTGGGAAGCGAACCCACGACCTGCGGCGTGCTGTGGAATCCTGACCTACCACGCCAACTGGCACGCCAATAATAGTATGATGGTATAAATAAATAAATATCCCGGGACATTCCTCACACACGGTCATCTGATCCCAAACTAAGCAGAGCTTGTACTATGGAAACCAGATAGGTAACTGATATAATACATATACTACTTTTTTTTGTAAATAAATACTTAATATACATAATTACACCCAGACTCAGGACATACAGACATGTTCATGCACAGAAATGCATGTCCTGTGTAGGAATCGAACCCATGACATGCGGCGCGTAAGGTGAATCTTAACCAACTGCGCCAACTGGCCCGCAAAAGTATGATGGTAGGTATATGTGCTGTGGTTTACATTAGTCAGTGAAAATCAGTATGAAGGGGATCGTGCTATAAAAGATTAGACATTATTTTAATCTCAAGTACCCTAGACGTCCTTATAATTGAATACAAGTACATGTCACATGTTAGCGAAACTTGACAAAAGGCGCACGACTATAGGATGTGGCTAAAAAGGGGCGCGGAGCGAAATGATATTTTAATAGTAGTTTTCGGTTCACATTGCTAACTATTAAGATTACAGCTCAGCGTGTAATTAGGACCATTTTTTTGTTGTTTTCTTTTTTAACAGTCCTTCATTTATTTAATAATGGCCCTTTTTATCCATCAAAGCCAAGACGTGAGTCACAATCACAAATATCGCAGTCCAGTCAACTTTGGGAACCACTGCTATAGACACTTTCTTTACCAGATGTATCACTCGCGCTTATCCAACCCTATTTTCTTATAGTCCTATTTCTGCCTAATAAATAAAGAATTGAAGAATTATCGATAGTTGATACAAACATGTGCTACATACCTTCTTATGTATAAAAATGTGCATTGCTAATCGAAATGTACTCGTATCAATTGAACGGTGTAATTGGAGTATCTACTTGCACCTACCATATCTGCAATTACGAAATGTTTGCTTTGTTCTAGGGGCCCAATTCTCGCGCTTTCGACATTGTATCGCATGAGACATTATGGCGAAAAACATCTAAATGAATTTTGACAGTTCGATGACGAAGACGCGTGAATCGGGGCCCACTATAGGTACAGCCTGCGTCAAAAGTTACTGCTATGATCACTTATCATTAGTCAAAATCAAAATCAAAAAGATTTTTATTCAATTTAGGCCCTGGTAAGGCACTTATGAACGTTAAATTGGTACATATAGTTGAATTTACCACCGGTTCGAAATACACTTAAACTGAGAAGACTCCGGCAAGAAACTCAGCAAGGTTTTTTTTTTGTCTTCTCGGATAGTTTACACCATGTCCATAGATCCGTATCATTTGTGTGTACGAACATGACTGTTTTTGCCGAGTCTATATTTAAGTATCACTAGTTTAAAATAGTAGATTCTGTCATTTATCAGATTTTATAGTCAAGCTCTGCTTATTTTAGAATCAGATAGCCGTGGTGAATAATGTCCCAGGATATTTAATTAAATATCCGTAGAGAGGAGGAAGATAAGGCCTCAGTGAGTGCTTTTCAGAAAAACTGCATGAGAAGCTATCAAGTGGAACTCCAGTCATAGTCGTAAAGTTTGACCCTATGACTTTACCACCCACCTGCCCACAAATCTGTATTGGGTCGCGTGGAGTAAGATTGTCACGGCGCCGGGGGGCGTAAGATTTTTGCCATAATATACAAAATAGTTGTCAATAGAAATCCATGCATTTTATTGGTAAATAAAAGAACTTTATTAATGATAAAAAAGATGAATATTTGCCGCTGCCGGCAAGGTTCCCAGAAGGCTGGCAGCGTTTCCTCTTTGGATAGCCAAGCTGATGCGTTGGCGGAAAAAGCTCCCCACCCGTTGGTCTCCGGAGGTCTCGATCAATTTTGATGACAAAGTGCGAGCAAAACGGCGATCTTCGGACCCCCACGGTCCCATGGTCTCGACCGCAAAAGGCATAAAAATATAATTTGGTCCAATCGATGCGTATTTCTTTAATCTTCGCACTGGCCGCAGCTGCTCCTGCAGCTTTTAAAAGATAATAACACACTTGTAAGAACACGGGTCAAAATTAAATATTATTACAGAGTGGAGATGTAAAACATGTAAGTAAGTAGGTATGTATGTATAAAATTATGGAAGCGACCCCAGTAGGGTTCAGAATAATATTATTCTGATACATTAGAGGTATTCGTTTACTACATGTTCATACGGTATTTACTAATTTGAAAATAGTGTATAACCACGGTAAAGAATATCTATCCTATGACCATGAACAATAAATTAAAATAAGAATAAAGAGGGAAATAAGAGGCTAATCTTTGGGAAGTATCTCATACTCTCATAGGTAATTTTTACATTTACATTTTTTTTTTTTTTATGGTAATGATGACAATTGTATCTTCTTGAATAGGTACCTGTAGGTTTTTTACTGTAACATAAGCTCTGACTATTCAGTGTCACGATAACCGCGTAATGGCATAATAAAAGGTACTACCTAATAAAAGATAAGGTTACTCCAGAATAGGCGCCCATTATTTGACAGAGCAAAAAATATTTGTAGTAATAAAACAAATTAAGGTACTACCTACCTAGGTACTGGAATAAAATTCGTGACTGTCGTTTCATAGACGGTTGATTCTCATATAGGAAATCGCAAGTGATAGATGAAAAGACACCACGTGCAGCACAGGCATTGTCAATTTATAAATAACTAATTAATTATAATAAACAAACAAGTTAACGTGGAATGTCACGTTTGTTACTGGTGCGCGTGATTTTCTGTATTTTATTGATTATTCACAGTTTAGTGTAGACTTTTCCAAACCGGGTGATTAAAGATTCCTGAGTAAGTACTTACAATACCTAGGTACTTTTAATAAATATTCATACTTATACATTGTAATCATAATGCTTGTAAATATTCACGTAATAATAGTAAGATTTGACACTAACGGTTGTACCTACGTAGTATTTATATACTCTGAGCTAACGGGAAGGTAAGACTTTTTATTATAGAATACTATTTAACTGTACCCCACGGTTTCACACGAGTTCCCGAGAAACAAAGCAAACTGACAAAAGCTATCTGCGTACCTTTCATCAGGTTTAGTAGTGTATGTACCTAGACTAGAGTATAGGCACAGACTAGGAAAAAAAAAGGTTTTTTTATTCGTAAGGCACAGATTAAAGACGTTAGAGGTAACAAGCATACAGAGTTACTTTAGTAGGTAGGTATCTATTTATTATAACTTTTGTTTATATAGGGTGAATGGTAATTAGTAAACGATACTTAGACACATGATTGTCCTCATGATAACAAATAACTTTGCCATTTTTTTTTTTAATTTTCTTAGCACGTTAAAAAAAAAACCTGGGGCATTCCTTACACACGGTCATCTGATCCCAAAAGCTTGTACTATGGAAACCAGATAACTGATACAATACATATACTTAACTACTTTTTGTTTGTAAACCCATAACACCTATTTAGTACCTAATAAAAATAAGATTACCTACACCGTCAGCTTTTATTTATTTTAGATATTTATCCCTATTTGTTTCTTTGGGAAAGTTGTTTGTTATCCTCGACGGGCCAGTTGGCGCAGTTGGTTAAGGTTCACCTTACGCGCCGCAGGTCGTGGGTTCGATTCCCACACAGGACATGCATTTGTGTGCATGAACATGTCTGTATGTCCTGAGTCTGGGTGTAATTATGTATATTAAGTATGTATTTACAAACAAAAAGTATGTATATGTATTATATCAGTTATCTGGTTTCCATAGTACAAGCTCTGCTTAGTTTGGGATCAGATGACCGTGTGTGAGAAATGTCCCAGGATATTTATTTTTTATTTTATTTTATTTTATCATGAGTACCTACAATATCGCTTACTAATTACCAGTCACCCTATAAGTATAGGTAACGTAGAATCCTTATTCATAAAGTAAATTTCCTACTAAGTTACTTACGTCAATAACAACGTAAAAGAAAGGTAGGTATAACTATTGAAAAGTAAGGAAAAGCATTGTAACATCATTCACAGCATAGCATAATATTTATGCGCTGATTACGTCACTCTCTGTACTCGGTAGAGGCAAAGTTTAAGGCGTCGTCCTAATTGTCGACGATCGTACGATCAAACGATGCGATTTCGTCGCACGATCGCGCTGATGTTCCTGTGCTCGCGCCAATCCGCGCCATAGGTGAGTAATATTAGGGAATCGCGCGATGACTTGCGAGCTTCCCTCTAAAGCGTTTTGTGTATTTAATCTCGTCGTGCAACGAAATCGCATCGTTTGCTCTTACGATCATCGCCAATTAAGACGACGCCTTAGACCATATTTTTTATGTTTCTTAGCCAAGTCAAGCTAAGAAAATCCAGCTCCGCGTGTTTTACCTGGGATAAGTAGCCTAATGTAGCATAACGGGTTCCCTCGTTCAAAATACGGAGCAGCCGTGGGAAGTCCCTCCGCCGCCGTACAGAATATGACAGCCAAATAACATTATTACCTCCTAAGGTCGCCAGCTCCATGAGGGTCGCGGTAGTGCGCGGGTCCAGCAGTGTAGTAGGTACCTACTTAGAATATCTACCTCTTCAAACCTTTTTTAGGTGTTTAGAGAGTTTTGTAGCTGACTATTAATTGCCATTTGGCAATAAGGATGCATGTATGTATGTAGCGACATCTATACGTGTAAATCCTACACTAATAAAAAAACTGACATGGTGGCACCAAGCATGTAACGCCATCTATTATTACCGAGTAACTACTTTACTTACTGTTCTATTTTAGAGATGGCGCTGGTTTTTTAAAGGCTACCGCTTATTTTGAAGTTTTTGTTTATATCTAAAATCCGGTGTACAAACATGTCCCGCCCGCTCGAAAGAATCGACTATTTTATTGTTAAACTGTACATTCGATTGTCGATTCATTCGTTCTAAAGAATAAACAACCTGCCTTCCGAATGAAAATTTACGCACGTAAAGGAGGTTGCAATGAGAAGTTTTCTTATGATACCTCTATTCTCAATATACCTGTCAAATTGTTAAACCAATTTGAACCTTAATTACAAGATTTGACATGGTATCTTGAGCATAGAGGTATCATAAGAAAACTCCTCATAGTATGCACAATCGAATGGTGAGCGTGGCGGGCGCGCGTTCTCCATATTTGAACGATTTTTAGTTGATCCCGCGTCTACGAGAGAACCTGCGTCCTACGGAACCACAAACGGAACGAACGACTAAATCGACCGGACGAATAGATTCATTCATTCAGCGCACGACAGAGTCAACAATCAAACAACAATCGTCCGACAGCCGTTGATTGTCATACGAATGATTCGAAAAAATTGAAAAATCGAATAATTCGATTGTTTTTAGTTACAATCATCATTTAGATACATTCGTTCAATATTGCGACTGTATAAAATACGAGCTAGTACCACATAATATTCAATATAGTTGTACGTAGTATTTATATATTCTGAGGTACTAGTTAATACTAAAGGATCAAAAAATCGCAACTGTAACAGGGTGACTAAAAACGCTGGAACATGCTGGAAATGTAATTTACGCTTTTAATATCACGTAGACATTCTTGTAAAAAAATAAATACTTTTTCTGAACGAATCGTTAACGATTCGAGCAAGGGTCTAGCTGGTAACACTACATCTGTCAAAAAATCTAAATTAGTTAAAAAAAGTTTAGTTTCTATTCAGTCAAAAATATTTGGACTTTTTGGCGGGAACTTGCAGTGACGTTGCGTTTTCATTTTTATTTTCATAAATTTGGGTATTTTGAGTTTTATTGTGTATTTTTGGTGGTATTTAACCCAATAAAGATCATCCATGTGCACCAGTGAAGTGAAATGAAATGAATTATGTGTATCGTGACTTATCAAGTTGTCTCAAGAAGTCCGTGTAAAGTTTTTGTACAATTTACCACCATTGTATTTAAACATGACTTTTAGGATGGTGACTGACAGTGCGTACTATATGAAGTGATTTATTTTGTGACTATAAATACAACTCGAGAAAATTGAAATAAGACAAGGCTGTATGGCTCAGACCTTTGCCTGCCTTTGGGCATATAAGACAAACAACAACAACAATCAAAAATATTTTGTATTGTAATTTTTCGGATGGATGGTTATCAAAAAATTAATAAATGATTTAATTGGCGAAGTTGTGGTGGCATTTCCGCAAAAGCCATAAATAAGAATTGAATTGAATTGAATAAATGATTTAAATCATAATGCAATCCTATATGTAACTTTTCAAGATAATTGTCTTATTGTCAAAATGATAAAATCATTGTCAGTATCCAAGTTTAGGGAAAAGTTTACTGTACTATTTCTCTTTTTGTTGTTTATTGTGTGTGTAATTTACCTGTATTTGAACCATCTACAAGAAAGCTACAAAAGTGTTCAATGGTCTGGTGATAGATGTTTATCCGAGTTGACTTCAATTAAATATCAATTGAATGGTAGGTAATGTTTGTACCTTTATATCATTTGATTGCGTTGACGATGCAGGCCTTCGTTAACATTGATTTTAAATCATAAAAAGTTATTACTCATATCCAAATTCATGTTACACTTTCATAGATGAAAGAAAGATTTATTTTATTATAAATTAATATTTTAGTTTTTAAATGTTATGCTTAGTACCAGTCCTAGGCTATAGCCTAGAAACTATTTAATCTTTTAACATCATCAACAACAATCTTACTCGTTGTTCGCTCTTCTTTCCTGCAATTTGGCCTCTGCAGTCTTTAGCCGGGAATAGGCAGATACTCCACCACGCATGCCCATTGCAGATTGGTGGAGGTAGGCTAGTGGTTAACCTACTGTTGGAGTTTTCAAGCTGCCTAGGAGGGCTCCAACTAGCTTAACAACTATCACAATTAAGTGATTGGGACCAACAGATTTACATGCCTTCCAAAGCATGGAAATGCTCCGATTTGAAATACCACTAGGCAGTCACCCATCCACGAGGGTGACAGGGGTAGTTTAACTTTGCAATCGATTAAGAATGGCTAATCATGCTACACCACAAGTGCTTCAATGATAATTTTACATGTATAAAATAATTACAAATAAAAAATTACATGTAAAACATACAATATGTTAATTTACAAATTATAGAAAACATAATTAATAAGAATTATAATATTTTTAATTCATTGGTGGAAAGTGATAAACATTTGTAAGGTATTGAAATGTAACCAACTATCTATTCAATTCAATTTCAATTCAATTCAATTTATTTCTTGTAAACATAGGTACAATACAATGATGTTAAATAAAAAAAATCAATACTAATAATGAAGCTGAAGAGTTTTAGTTTGATAGTTTGTTTTTATAAAAGCTTATCTAGGATTAAAACTACGCAGGACCGCTAGTAGGTAATAAATTTCAACATCCTCATGATCCTCTTGTATCAAGAATCTTTAACTGGTAACTTAAGTTAGCGTAACTTAAGTTTGCTTAAGTTAGCTGTAAGAAAATGAGATCAACATTGAGATAGCCAAATTAGTTTATTTCGCATATTTCCATTCCAGTAGTTTTTCCACAGTGAAACAGTGCAATTTATAGGTCCAAAAATTTTGGACACAAACTTCCCGAGTTTCTCGTTGGTTACTCAGTTGAACACTGTTTTTTGAACTTGTGATAATTTGATCAGCTTTTACCTTGATTTGAGGGCCTAAACTACATTATTTGTTCTACTATGTCTAACAATAAAATCTTTTGTGTTTTCAGTGGTCACAGAGTATAAGAACAGGATTGATAAACTCTTAACAGAGACACACAAGTCCCATGAGTCAGACAAAGAGAGATTTAAAGAGATCATGGAGAGTTGTGTTGCGATGAAACAGCAGACTTCAATATGCCAGGTAATAATGTTTGAAAAATTTATTTTTTTAATATGCTTTGTTCACTTTTAAATGAAACGCTCTCCAAAGGTGCATCACCATTCACATTTAGCCTACTCAAAGTCAACCACCATTCAGATTGATCACATGCCTGTGTGCAAAATACTTCTGTTCTGTACCAATCTCTGATTGGAATCGACTAAACCTATTCCATTACATCCCCACTAAGACTCAAACCTGCGCATTTACCATTACCACTAAGAAAACCTCAATTGCTATGGCTCCAAAATTCTAGTCATCAGTAAAAACATGGTGTCGACATTTCTATCGAAGTTTTGTTCCATACTCACTTAGAAGACAAGGTTAAGCTTGCATCCAAAAAGCTTGGGAGTGCTCAACAATGCCAAGAAGTACTTCACATCGGGCCAAAGGTTGCAACTTTTAAAATCACAAGTCCAGCCTCATTTAATGTACTGTTGTCATCTGTGGGCCTGGATACGAGTTTGGGCCTTTGAACTAGGTTCAGCGACGTGCCATTAGAATTGTCGACGATCCCAAGCTCACAAGCGGTTTAGAGCCCCTCAGTCTCAGGAAAGACTGCCTCTTTATGTGTGTTCTATCGCTTGTAGAACTGACAGTGTTCTGTAGAATTGTTTGACCTGATGGCTACCTTCCACCATCGCAATTCTTCCCGTGGACGGGGAGTCCATCCTCACACATTGAAACCGGAATGGTTTCGAACTGTGCGGTCTCAAAGGACGGACGTGGCGCGGCCGCTCAGATTGTGGAATAAGCTCCCCGCCGTGGTTTTCTCAATGGAGTACAGCATGGGGTTCTTCACAAAGGGTGTGAAGTGATTTCTGCAGGGTCGGTAACGCGTGCGTGATAACCCTGGTGTTCCAAGCGTCCGTATAGGCTATGGTATGGTAGGCTTACCATCTGGCGGGCCGTATGCTTGTTTGCTACCTAAGTTGCAGAATGTCAAGGAATTATAACCAAAGCCTCGCTCTCAATCGTTACATGTTACATTTTAGTGTCCATATAATTAAATAGTTGATACATTGAACAGAATTAATTTGTTGGAGTTCCTTAATAAATAAATAATAATAATATTTAATATTCCTATTTTCATTTCCAGAGCCAGTTTGAAGATTTGCAAGTTGAATGTAAAAAAACAAGAGAAGATTACAACAGGGTTCTCAAAGAGTTAGAGGCGTTAAAGTCTTCTAGATAGATACATGGTATTAAAACAGACGTCAGATTTAAGAGCAAATTATAATTATTGATAAATGTACTAAAAATATTTGAAACTGACCATTCAGTATATTAAATAACATTAACATGTTATGTAACATTGATGTTGTGATGTGGTTGTGACCATGATGAGAGTTAAATAACTGTTCTTGGACATGCCTATGACATTCTTCACAAACTGTTATCTGATAATAAGCAGAGCTTATGCAAACATTTTTTTGTTTGTATATGTCACCGTATTTTTGTAAAACCCGTTAGTTAAAAACTATACCGGGTGTTGTTCTGGAGCATAGTTTCCCAGGAGGTGTATTCCCGTTTTCTAACTTTTGATTTCGGCTGGACCAATTAACCGAAATGGAAGCACTCGTGGTGTAGCATGATTAGCCGTACTTAACCGATCGGCGAAGTTAAGCTACGTCTGTCGAGGTCGGTACCTGGATGGGTGACCGCCTAGTGGTATTTCAGATCGAGCGTTTCCGTGCTTCGGAAGGCACGTAAAGCCGTTGGTCCCGGATATCACTTAATTGTGATTGTTGTTAAGCTAGTTGGAGGCCGTCTAGGCGGCTTGAAAACTCCAACAGTAGGTTGACCACTAGCCTACCGAGCATCGATCCGCAGTGGGCACGCGTGGTGGAGTATCGCCCAGTCACTTTCACCCTCATTTGTGTGCAAGAGGCCTGTGCTCAGCAGTGGGACATTATAGGCTGAAGATGAATGAACCGAATTTGAAGTTTTAGATGCTCATTCGACGCAGAATTTAACCCTCTTTAATATGGAACGGAATGAACGGAATGATATTTTTCGTCGGACGTACCGTTTTCGAGCTATAGCGAAAATTACGCAGTTACTTGGCTCCCAAAAGTTATGCACACCTCCTGGGATTGCGCAAACTCGGATTATCGCATTTAGGACCAAACGAAGGTATTAAAATGATTTCCAGCAATTCCAGCATGCAGGAAATTAATTTTCGGAAAAAATATACTGGCTATACTATATTCGGTCATACTAGGTTGCCATTATGTTCGGTAATCTGTCGCTTTGGTTTGTAAAAGTAAGATAATTATTTTGTGTTATTCAGGGACTGTTTTCTACCAATGAGCATAATCCTAAATAATTTTATAATATATACCTAACTTATATTGTATAGTTAGAATAGAATTTTACCAATGTGTTTTTATACTGTATTATGCTAGCTTTTGACCACGTATCTTACCATGGTGTTAGGCGACAAATTTCAAGGGTTGTAGCCAGCCAGGTGGATACTGCACAGAACCCGGTAGTCTTGTCAGACTGGCAGCTGATTATTTTCTATAATAGTAATGTCATAATGATTTTTTTATTTTATAGATAATTGTGTTAGTATGATATATGGCATATGTGAATAGAGGTTGATTTCCATTTAAGTAGGTACAGTCGAGGTCATAAATATGTATACACTTTGTGAAATTCATAAGTATTTTTCACGCAAATATTACACAAATCATAATATTTTATGTTTGATCCTGCCTGCATAATATCTCATAATATCAATAAATAGTTAAAGAGAAAATCGGTTGAAATTCACTAACTATATACAAATTTTATGCCCTCGTCTGTACTTATAATCAATATTTTAATCTTCCTGTTTATTTGGTACATACAGGCCTAATAATATTATGGAGCTACTTTATTATTTATTATACAATGAGATTGTATCATTTGTTAGGCATTCCTAAGTGCCTACTACAAGTTTTATGAATTTGTACAGTCTATTACAATGAGATTTATCCATTTAATGTTACAAAATTATGTATTCTCTTGGATGCAATAGTTCACTATCCGTTGTATGTGAGAAATATGGTATGCATAGAACCTGACTTTGTTATGTTTTCATACTAATTGCAATAATTATGTATACCGCCATATTTCTACTGAAATGTATACTGTTAAACTTATATTAATAGTTAGAGAGATAGAGTATACATAATTTTGTCACATTAAATGAATAGATTTCATTGTAATCGACTGTACTTCGTCAGGGACATAGCTCAAGTGCACCTGACTTGCGACTTTTTCATCATATTGTCAGGTCTTGATAAATGACTGTATATTAAAACCATCAAACTTAATAAAATAAATGTTTTATTGGATGTCGAAATGCGTAACGATTGCTAGCCTTTACAATGTGCGCTGGATGTATGCGTAAGGTGTATGGAGGTGCAAACTGGATGAACGGTCTTGAAAAGTCTTGCACGTTCTGTCCTCGTATATCGTCTTCGTATTACTTCCTTAGGGTATGGTCACAGATTAGTAAGTTGTATGTTTACAAGGTATGGTTTCCGTCTCTTCATGTCATTTATATATTATTGTTTTCCTTCAAGGTCTTATTCAAATTAAAAAGTTATGTCTCGTCTAGCCAACCAGTCAGTCATGCCACAGCCAAGGAGGTTGGAGAGCCCCTGACATCCCCACCTCCAGTATGAGAAGGCTGATACTCATGATGAGGAGCGGATGTCCAACCTACATAGCTTCGTCACTGGTCGTGTGTACTGTACAGTCCATGTGTCAGCTACTCGTGTAGCTTAATGACAAGCCCGAGAGGCCATAAGTGTCGAGGAACATCTGGTCATCTGCAATAAGAACGACGTCACCTTCAGCAAGAGTCGTAGAGGCAGGGTGAAACCATTTGTTTCGACGAGTAAGAGTCGGCAGATACTCTTTCGCCCAGCGTTTCCAAATAAGGTCTGCTTGACTCTGTGCTTCCGTCCAGCTTCATCGCGGATCTTGCTGGATCCTTCGATATCGGCGATCTTCTCGCCGTTATCGAATATTCGTTATCGTTATCGTTATCCAGCAGGATAATCTCCGTAGTCAGCCTTGGCCAGGAGGAAGTCATTGGGCGTGTGTGGGAGGTCATCTGCATAGTCAATGGGTACGTTTTTATATATATTAAAGGACGCGCATTTATACTTTGCTCCACCTCGGTTAACTGGGTAACTAGTTTCGTCAGAGAGTGCTCTGTCCTTGAACGTCCGTCCACATTTCTTTAGGGCATCCACGTCGGGCTATGAACCTGCGGAGAGCCCTGATAGCACAAAAGAAGACGATATACGAGGACAGACCGTGCAAGACCTTTCAAGATCTTCTTCCACCAGGCTGTGTTATCGTGCCTCGGGACCGCGGTCCAACTGTACATCTTAGAGTTGTATTATATGCTGATCGCCGAATGAACTTCGTCAGTGCGATTGAGGATGTTGTGGCGCCATCTATATTTTTGCGTGTGAACTATCTTAGTGTAACTGATAGACGTCGCTACAGGTGCATCTATATATATAAAATTCAAAGTCCTGACTGACTGACTGATATATCAACGCATAGCCTAAACCACTGGTCCTAGAGACATGAAATTTAGAGGGTATATTCTTTGTGAAGAGTAGGTATCCACTGAGAAAGGGTTTTAAGAAATTCCATCCCTAAGGGGGTGAAATAGGGGATGAAACACGGAAAAGAGAATACACTGGAAGGGCGATGCGTTAGAATTTGTATCGGAACCAGCGTCGCCAAACTCATACAAATAAATGTTAAATCATATATTGTACTACAAATAAACAATCCTTTTGATTGGTCGTTTCTATTTTACTCAAAAATAGCTTTAATCACACAGGTCATACATATGAAAATATAACTTTTTACGTTAGCATAAAATTTATTTTTCAATAGCGTACAAAGTATTTACGTCGTTTTGTAATCTACAAACTAACTAGATTCAATCGACAAAAAAGTTCTGCCACTCGGCACTAGATGGCGTTATTTTCATGGAACGCAATTTTGAACTTAACGCATTAGACATAATGTTGATAATTGCATAATAGCTGCGTCGACTGGCGTCGAGTAGCAACACATATTGCTATTCGCTTAATGCAGCGAAAGTAATCGATAAAATATCAATAAAATTATCGATATTTTAATTTCGTCGATATTAAATTTAATTATTTTTAGAAATTCCGTAAGAAAATTCACGTTCGATAAGAATAATTGTGCTAAGAATACTGAACTGTAAAAAGAAACGTTTAACATGATGAAGTAAATTAAAAAAAAGTTATTTTTACACGGTTTATTGCCCTTGAAATAAAATTTATTTGTTTCGAAATTCTCATTTTGAAAGCTTAATTTTAACAGATGAATGCGGATATTGATATAACTTTCAACTATTGCCTTAATCAAATCAGTGATAAAAAGATGAATTTTATCGATATTGATCGAACAAAAGCGCTCGTGGTGTAGCATGATTAGCCGTTCTTAATCGATCGGCAAACTTAAGCTACGTCTGTCTTGGTCGGTACCTGGATGGGTGACCGCCTAGTGGTTTTTCATATCGAGCGTTTCCGTGCTTCGGAAGGCACGTAAAGCCGTTGGTCCCGGTTATCACTTAATTGTGATAGTCGTTAAGCTAGTTGGATGCCTCCTAGGCGGCTTGAAAAATTCCAACAGTAGGTTGACCACTAGCCTACCTCCACCGATCCGCAGTGGGCACGCGTGGTGGAGTATCAGCCCATTCCCTTTCACCCTCATTTGTGAAAGGAGGCCTGTGCTCAGCAGTGAGACATTATAGGCTGATGATGATGATCGAACAAAACTATCGATGCACGTGTTTTGGGGTCACGACAGGTCACGACTCACGACGAATGTGAAAGAACGCAATACATTACGTGCGGAGTTGCGCTCGCTACCTTGCGTACAAATAAAGTGAGTACATTGCCTTCAATGTATAATTTTGCAGTAGTATCAGAGTTTATCGTTTACACCTAAAATTATCATAATCTCGAATACATTTTTATAAATATCACAATTAAATAAAGGTTTGTAGACTCATCGATGAAAGGAAATCCCTCCTTGAGTTACACTCCGACTCCTCACTTCGTTTCCTACAGGAAATAATAGCGCATCACGACATAATTAATATTTTTCGCGGAGCTACGCACCTCTGCTAAGTATGGCGGATACTACGAAGCGTTGACGCGTGTTTTGGTTGATATATGCCCATTTGATGTCATGTGTGGCGCGCGGGCTCCGCTAGCATAGCGTCTCTATTTATATTTCTTTTCTCTGTGGGATGAAAGTTAGTTTCGAAGTTAGGATCTTCAAATTTTGTGCTTAAGGTTAAGGAAGATTGAAAATTAATATATACGTGTCTCAGCGTTTTTAATAATTCCACCCTCGAAGCGGGATGAAGTTGTTGTGCTTTGTTTTATTGTTGCAGAAAAATATGTCATTTGTTTCCTGTAGGCGAAGCCGCGAGCAGAAGCTATTTTATTTATAGTTTTGTACTTAGCAAGCAGCGCCCTCTGTTGCGCGCAGATTTATCTAGCGCGCACTGTACCCAGCAGTCTATGCAGCTCCCGGCGTATCCAAAAGATGGCGCTAGCAGCTAGTATCTTGTAAACGATACGAATATGGATGGATGTGATAATATATTATTATTTGCATAGATTATGTAAAATATGATTGTATAACCTTATTTGCTTAATTATATTTCAATTTTACTTTATTTAATATTTTTAACTTATAATAAGAGAAAACCGAGAAACACAGATTACAGAATAATTCAGATGGAGCGCGCGGAACACGGGAGTGAGGCCAAAAAAGCAAATACAAATTGAAAAACACGTACCTGGTATTCGCTTTTGAATGTGTATTTGCTTTGTCTAACAAACTTTATGTAACAAAAAACACTCCTTTATTAAGAAACTGTGGTTAAACAATGCAAATACAAACTGGAAAACGAATACCAGGTATCAGATTTTCAATTTGTATTTGCTTTTTTGGCTTCACTTTCGTGTTCCGCGCGCTCCATCTGAATTATTCTGTAATCTGTGAGTAAATATAATATTTTTTTTATCAGTGCAGTGTTTAGATACAATCCCAGAGTATATAAATACTGCTACAATGCTTGTAGAAAAAACTTCTCCAATTTCGTCTCCGTCAATTTTTTAACTCTCAATCCGCGGGGTATTCCATTTCACAGGCTTATGTATGTTGCGTTTAGGAGCTCCTGTCATATTGTTTAGAAATATACGGCCACCGAAATTTTGTAATGGAACACACTAGTCTCGAAGTAACAGCTCATCGCCACGATGGTATTGAGGCCAAAATATTAACTGGCTGCCCGAGGAGAAATAGTCTTCGTGCCGCGTTGGTATACGGATTCCATATTACCTTCCGTTTGAATTTAAAAGATTGCAGTTCTTAATCAAGGTTTGTTTGGCGATGACTAAGTATTAGGTACTTAATAAATCACAGGGAAAAACTGAAATTAGCTGGAGTTGGTTTACGGCTGGACTATTTCTCCCACGGGCAGTTCTATGTGGCATGCCCACGTATGAGCTCTCATTCTACGTTAACTTTTGTCAAATAGGTAACACACGTACCTAGTAGCGGCCAATAGCAATGAACTAGGCAATGCAATCATCAAGGCATTTACGACATCAACCCCGAACCGAAAAGTCGGAAGATTATCGGGATTGATCACTCTTAGATTGATCGGTGTTTTTTTTATGTTTTGTGTGTTCAATTTTTTATGTCTTTATAGTTTTTAATAAATAGGTACCGTCTGACTCTACTGACTGATGCTTGGAAAACGCTTTATATAGTTTAAACTATACTTAGTGACTGGTAATTACTGTAAATAGTATCTAAACGATACTTAGACACATGATTGTACTCATCATAACAAACAACTTTCCCAAAGAAACAAATAGGGATGAATAACTAAATTAAATAAAAGCTGATGTTGTATACTTACCCCATTATTCATAATGAAGTTATCAAACGTTGATTAGCTAAAATTCCGAAGTCTTTATCTGACACGTGACATTTGGTGATCGAAAGAGTGAGACGGGGCACACTATTACACTGATTTAGTTAAAAAGCGATTATGAATAAGGGGGTTATTCTTCTTAGGTACTAAAATGTTATAGGCTCATGTGCTCAGTAAATTAAAAAATAAGTTTTGGGAAAGTTGTTTGTTATCATGAGTAGGTACAATCATGTGTCTAAATATCGTTTACTAATTATATAAGTATCTTATAGCAAAAGTTGTTCCATAAAAACTATTTCGCTTACTTCAAAACAGTTTAGAGAGGTAGAGCATAGCGTTTATTCGAGCAGCTTGACTGGGGAAGTACCTCCACCTTACAGAATACCGCAGCCAAATAACTTTATGTTGTGTAAAGTTCTGTTCCTGCGCGCGAGTAAGGTCGCCAGAGCTCATAGGGGAGGGGGGAAAGGGTCGGGAAAATCGGTAACGCGTGAGCGATGCTTCTTGTCTTGCAAACGTCTATATGGCTACGGTAACCGCTTACCATCAAGCGGGCCGTATGCTTGTTTACCGACTTAGTTGTATATAAAAAAAACAGTATCAGATTACATTAATTTCATACTTTTTATGTGTACCTACTTTGAAAGAAGGTTATTTATTTTATTTAAAGTTAACTTATTCATCAATTTTGAGTTTCATATGCATTTTCAATACCTAAGATTTGTCACTGACTGAGGATGTGCATAATTTGAGCATGGAGCAAATTTTTGGTGAAAATTAGTGACATTAAACATGATTTTTCGGATATAATGCGGATCACCGTTTTTATAAATAATCAATCCCACATAATTATATCAGATCTCATGTAGAGCCATGCTTATAACTCTACACGCCCTAACTTTACAAACTCTAGAACTTAGTCAAAATATGTGGCACCGTCACATGGGCGTAAAGTGAAAAATTTATTTACTGTTAATTATTTTTCTGTAATAGGGTAGACCGGGGGCAATAGTAGCACGGGGCAATAGTAACATCGTCCATATTTCGACAAATACACCGAAATAAGCAAATGTGAGTGTACACGAGTATGCCTTGAGCGTGTTCCGACCTGCTAACCAGTTGGCCGCTCGGTGCCACGCGAGACGAAAGTGCTAGACGACCATTTTAGTTTTCGAGTGATCAAAGTAAGTAATTACTAATAATGTTTTGTCTTATTATTTGCTATTAAATAGCCGTGGTTTTAAAGTGTTACTGAATTATGATTCGTTAGTTATCAACGTTTGAAATGTGCCACTTTGTAATGATCAGTTAGGTATAGAAACCGAGATTTGTGTAATTTATGTGATTTTGGGTATTTGGGGACAATAGTACCATGACAGTCGGGGTCATTTGTAGCGTTACATTTAACCCCGCGTTACAAATGACCCAGAAAATAATATATCTTTTAATAATTAACTTTATTTTCTGTTTTAGCTTTTCATTATAAGCAGTCACGGATCGAAATCTCGAACATTAATTACTAGATTATTTCTTACCTTACCTACAGATGCCGAGGAAAAGACAGAGAAAAACAGATCGCGGTACAAAAGATCTTCTACTGTACGAACAAGCGTATGAAGAAATTGTAAAAGGCATGTCTGCAGGAGCTGCTGCATCATCCATGTTCAATTTCAAATTGATTATTTAGTTATATTGATCAGTATTTTCATAATAATAATATATAGTTTTGTTTTGAGGAACGGGGTTACTTGTACCAGGGGACAATTGTAACTGTATAGAATCTGTGACTGTTGAATAATTTGATATTTTTGTAGTATTAAGTATTACTTAATTATAAATAGGGATGCCTTTGAACATCTCCTTGGCTGTGTTATTGATCATGAGTCTATTTTACTGTCTGAAACTGAGATAATTATGTTAGAATTAGTTGAACATAAGTACTGTAGTTTTTAGTCTTACTATTAATCCTCACACTTGAGACTAATGTAACTCAACAGACTGATTATGTTAAAGAAATAAACAATAAATACTATTCAAATAATACATGATTTTGGGTTTTATTGACATTTGAATTTCTGGTACAAATGACCCGGACTAAGGGTCAATTGTAACACAGGGAATCGATGAACAAATACTCGATTTTGCAGAGTTCTAAAATGATCAAATAATTTTTTTCTGCAAAAACGTATAGAGCATAAGTCTAGAATGCCATATGTATCCGAGATTTTTACGCAGTAGCTTTAGATTTGGGTTTATAAGTGGTTATTTCAAAAGTGGTTCTATTGTCCCCGGTCTACCCTACAATAGTTCTTGTAGCGAAACGGCCAAGCCACATATTTTGACTACGGTGTGTAGAGTTTGTGAAGTTAGGGCTTGTAGAGCTACGGCGTGTAGAGTAGCAGCAATATATAACTACTTACTAACTTACTTTGCTAAGAAACAACGAAGAAGTCCTCCCTAAGTCCAAAATAATTATTTTTTTTACCTATGAGGTGTGCTTCCTTTACGAATTTATTCTTAAAACTAAATCGATTAACTTGCTATATATATTAATCTTATCTGCATACATTATTGACTAATTAAAAATTAAGAAGTTAGGGCTATTGATATTAATAATATGTAAAAGACATGTTCATTGAAAAAAAAACTTGAAACACTTGATTTATTTTCTTTTCGATTATTTTGAATGATTGATTGTATTGAAATTCTATCTATGATTTTCCTATTGATATTATATGTAAAAGATATGTTCATTGAAAAAAAAATCTTGAAACGCGCGTTGATTTTCTTTTCGATTCTTTTGAAAGATTATATTGAAATTATATCTATGATTTTCCTCACAATTAAACCCCAAGCTGCTCGAGTAGCGTCGTTTTATTGCGGAACAAATCGACAGTTGTGACGGACAATGAGTGAGTTATAATAGGGTGCAGGACTAGGGTGAGTGAGTAGTGTCACAAAGGGGGCTGAGCTGTGGGAGCACGCGGGCGCCGCCCCGGGCAGGGCCTGGGCGTGAAACATTCCACCTGCCGCCGTCCCGGGCTGCGGGGCCGAGACGGCCATAGCCGGAGCCCACCCGCTGGAGCGAGACGGTCACTCGTAGGGCGGGGCGAGGCTGCGGCGCGTCGCACGACGGCGGCGCCCACGATATCGCTCATTCGTCTCTCGTTTAGCGTCCGCTATGTAAACGGGGCTTGTTGTGAATCTAAACAAAATCAGTCAGTCGTCGTTTTGTTGCCGAAAGAGCAACGCGTCGGGGATTCCGCGCTCTTGGTCCGAGCATGTTGCGGCAGTGAACGTGACCCGGCACGATGCACGCGTTGTTCGGTGAACAGAGCCCGTATGCTTACCGCGGTGGAGCCACCGGCGGCTACACGGCTGGAGTCACACCTTATGCCTACGAACAATACAGATACGGTTATGGAGCACCTTACCTTCATCCGCACCAGCAGCATGTCGGCACACCCAAAGATATGGTCAAACCACCCTACTCGTACATAGCGCTCATCGCGATGGCAATACAGAATGCGCCTGACCGTCGTATCACGCTCAATGGCATCTACCAGTTCATTATGGAGCGGTTTCCCTACTACCGAGAGAACAAACAAGGTTGGCAAAATTCTATCAGACATAATTTGAGTCTCAACGAGTGCTTCGTTAAAGTGGCGAGAGACGACAAAAAACCTGGCAAAGGTAGCTACTGGACTCTAGATCCAGACTCTTATAATATGTTCGATAACGGTTCGTACTTGAGGCGGCGACGTCGTTTTAAGAAGAAGGACGCGTTAAAAGAGAAGGAAGAGGCGTTGAAGCGCCAGCAACAATTGCAGCAGGCGCAAGAAGCGCTTGTGGCGCAGGAGGCTCTCAACGCAGCCGACGCACTGGGCCAGCCGCGGGACGTCAAACCCGACGTCAAACCGCGGATCTTCGAATGTCGACCGAAGCGTGAACCGGGTGCAGATTGCGCGAGATACGAAAAGCCAGTTGATGGACTCGATGACTTTAGCGAACCGCGGCTTCCGCCTTCTGCCGTCTATTGTTCACCGCAACCTTATTCGTTGGCTGCCGAGGAGTTCCGGGCAGCTACGTCGGGATGGTACGCGGCGCCGGAACCCCCAGCCGAGCAGCTACCGCCGGCATTCCGCGATCTCTTTGAACCCCCGAGCTGTCAGTTGGCAGGCTTCCGCGGTGGTTCACCTGCACCCGATGGATACCGTGCGTCGCCCCCGCCACATCACCACTACCGCACGCCAGCACCCTCCTACTACCACCACCAAGCGTGCGTTGCAGCCGCACCAGCGCCAGCTCACAAGTCCTACTGAGACACCGCCCTCAGGTAAGAATCCAGTTGGTCCGTATTTTTGCTTGCGCTCTGCGAATATTTTGTCATGTAGTGTGTGGCGTTCGCGAATTCCGCTGTGCGAGTTGGTCGCGTGTTCCACCCCCGGGGCTGCGGAGTGGGCGTCGTGCACCGGGACACTTCGTGACATGGTTGTGGTTGCAGGAGGCCGGCATCATACGGCGCCGAACGGATTTAGCCGCGCGCGTCAGTTCCAGAGCGGATAAATATAGCGCGGTAGCCGGAGATGCCGTGGAGGCAAGTGGCGGCGCGTCGATAACCACTGTTTACAGATCGGCGGCCGACCCTGCCGCCTCCCGCTCCGTTCACACCTATAGGTATGTCGAAAGTCTGCATGTGTTAGAAGACTAGCTGTAACAATACATGGTGATGCCGCTAGGGTGTGTGTGCGCAACATGGTGTGAGTGAGCTCCGTCTCTAGTCTGCTGAATATCTGATGTTTCACGGAAGTTACAAACGCTGCCGTTGTTTTGATTAGTTCTGTACATACATTATCCCAAGAACGTCTTGTCGAATTTCTATGTTGGATTGATTCGATTAGGTTATTATGGTAGTTATACTCGTACTGAACTACATTTTTGTTAGCGTATGCGTTGGGATTAGCTATGGTTAGTTTAAAAGAATGTTTAGCTTAGCTGTATAGGCTTTACAATGTTTTGATAGCGTTAAATTTTATTTACAAGCACTCGTTTATGGTGATCTTCGGACAACAAGACAAAGTAATTAAGATATAGTTACTATAGTAAAAGAATCCAAATTAGACTATCATCTTTGCTTCAAGTACTCGTATAACCTAGGTCTTGCCTAAGTGCTTTACCTAGAGTCAACTTACTAACGATCTACACATCAAACACATCTGTAATGCATTCTTGCAATTGTTATAGTTATTAACTGCAGAAACGTTTAAAGGAAATTTCCTGTGCTTGTACGGCACGTCAATATAATTCAATACATTCCAATTTGTAGTTTAAACGTAAACAATAGCAGAAAACTCGTGGAGATCTTTGAACAGATTCAACAGAATCGTTTGACCCCTGTTGCTTAAAAGTTTTAGAAACAAATGGCCATATGGTGACCAAGTGTTTCAAAGTAACTCAAAAAAGACGATTTAAATTTTAAACGTTTGCAACAATGCATGTTGCCACCCAGTGAGGGTTAGTTGGCATGTATCCGCAAAAACAAAAGGTTCTCACAAATAAGCAAATCTGTTAAACAATGGGCTCTTCCTACAATTAATTTGCCTGTGTCTCGACCTGGGGGCTTCTCTACTATCTGTAATAGGTACAGGTTGAATACTAGCTCATAAGTGGAAGGTTACCTGGTCGCTAACACTAGATTTTTAATCTCACTGTACATATGTCTTCAATCTAACTTGAATAGATGTAGGTATTTAAATTTATGATTAATAAACGATTATTATTATAATTAAAAGAATTAAAATTTCTTATTAAGTAGAGCTGATATAACATAATTGGATCTTGCATTTCAGCTTACTGTCTCATTCTGAGCACCTTAGTTTCTGTACCAAAGTAAAAAAGTGAAGAAAAGTCCACAGTCATTCAATGTTCAATGTTCAAGACAGTTCAAATAATATACTTGTGCCTTCTTTTTGCGAGTTCTTCTCAGTTGTAGTATAATTTCCAGCAAAGTTCTCCAAAAGCCTGTTGAGTGGCTTTTAATCAGAATTAATGTAACAGCTCGCGGTCAGTGTGCATTAGAAGTCATAAAGGAATTTTTGGTCGTTATCGACCCTGTGGGCATATATGGGTTAATGTGTTCGATATTTATGTAATTATTTCAGTGGCTGTAGAATTTGAATGACATTTAGATTTGGAAGTGTTATAAATGGTTAACGGAGTAGATGCAAAATTCAATATATTAGTTTAGTAAGAAGTAAACCTCTGGTTCCTAGAGTGTGTAAACATTTGTGTACATAACTAACAGTAAATATAGGTTTAACTAACTTGAAGCGCTCGTGGTGTAGCATGATAAGCTGTTCTTAATTGATCGGCAAGTTAAGCTACCACCGTCGTGGATGGGTGACCGCCTAGTGGTTTTCAAATCGAGCGTTTCCGTGCTTCGGAAGGCACGTAAAGCCGTTAGTCCCGGTTATCACTTAATTGTGATAGTCGTTAAGCTAGTTTAAGGCCTTCTAGGCGGCTTGAAAACTCCATCAGTAGGTGACCACTAGCCTACCTCCATCGATCCGCAGTGGGCACGTGTGGTGGAGTATCTGCCCATTCCCTTTCATCCTGATTTGTGAAATGAGGCCTGTGCTCAGCAGTGGGACATTATAGGCTGATGATTATGAATACTTACTAACTATCATAATATGCAATACGTATTTGTAACAAACGAAATTATTATAATGAAAGGGATAGTAATATTGCTGGTCCTCTTCGGTCGGTGGTAGAGTCGTAGCAGTCTCGTAGCGCATTATGTGCCTTGCAAAAACGCAACTATGTTTTGCGTTCAGAGTCAAGTGTCTACCTAAACAAACAAAAAACTTTGAAAATCATTGTATGATTACCAAACTTTTAATTGTATTGACAGCTAGATTACAATTATTGCATACTGACTGAACAAAATTGCTCACAAAATAACATGTGTAAGTTTTATTTTGCATTTCATGATACCTAACAGATGAAAACACAACTTAAAATTTCACTAATGTAATTTCAGCAAAAAAGATAGCTAACAGTATATGGGCAGACTTTTTCAAGTGGGCATAGATGGCAGGAACACAACAAACGTGGCGGTACTTCCCCAGTTGATCTGCTCTTTGAGACAATTAACGCTTGATCTATCTCATTTAGACCTATACATTTATTGTTGTTCAAACTATGTTCTCGCACTTCGTTAGAAAGGGATTTTGCCCGTACCCGCGTGCTCACGGCCCGTATTCTACAGTCGCTCTATTATTTACTAACTCTATGGTCTCGACACTCCTTTGAGTATTTTTGCCATCCTACAACAATTCATCCTGTATACGCCGTAAGTCTGCCGGGATTTGTACCGAGATTATACGTAAGAGCCCATAAAATCATGATGTCGTAAAACGTTACGATGTAGACCTATATTTTTAACACCCCACTTCTCTTCTCGTATTGGTCGAACTGCTATTTATTTAGTATATCTTTCAATTTAATATTGTTATCGTTTCTTTACAATTTTTTAATAATATATTTCGGATATATACCTACCTACCTAATGAATGAGAAGATAAGAATTGGACTGTTTTAAACAAAACTTAAACCGACTTCAAAGTACACTAAGAAGTAATCAAATCCTGATCTGATGACAATGGGACCAAACGGGAAGTGTACCCTTCCAGACAAAAAAAGCATTTTCCAAATCGGTTGATAAATGACGGAGATATGAGGTAACAAACATAAAAAAAAAAAATACAACTGAATTGAGAACCTCCTCCTTTTTTTGAAGTCGGTTAAAAAGAGGTAGTTACATATGTTTAATGAAATTTATGATCGTTTGCAAGTCTGTGCTGCATTTCATATCTATCTCATTGATTAAAATGATTAAATGTTAACAAAAGTAGCTATTTTTGCTTGTTTGTTTGTGCACTTAGTTACTACTTACGTTGTGAATTTTTATACGGTTTTCGACATTATTTTCATCCGGAAGGTTTTTGTCTAATACACTACGGGCGAAGCCAAGGGTGGGTCGTCAGCAGTTATTGAAAAACTGATATATTTTTGAAAGCGCCAAATTCCAAAAGAATAAAAATTTGTTTGATAAAAAAATAGATATAGGTACCTTTTATTGAGGAAGGCACGAACAACACGTAACAAGGAATTTCCTGAATTCTCTCTTAACTCGCGTCCTATATATTATATATTTTATTAATATGTATTTTTTATTTAGGACAACCAACAAGGCATACATTAGGTAATGGCATACATAGGTGCCTCAATTACAGGCTGCCACGGTATGCAATGAGGACAGCTAGAGTTACAGATTTTGTTTTCATCAAGGACAACACTATTAATAATTGTATACAATTTTATAAAAAAAATAACCGCTATCACTAATAAATAAATAGTATTTATGTATTAATTATCTGAAGGCTTACTGAAGCTATTGAAAGCGCAGTCTTACTAATTTAGCTTTCTGTTTTCCACACCTATTACATATATAGATAATATGGTATTGGAACAATAATTCTTTAAAGTTATTATAACATATTATAAAAACTTTTGTAAACAGTTGAATACCTTGGCTCGCTGTTAAAAATATTATATATCAATTGTTATAAAAGGACGCGCGTCCCTCACGAGAACCAACCAATAATGGTGGGGTGTTTCCCATAATGTGGGGGTAGGGTGGGGAAAGAACTGACTATTATGACTGTTTGTGCCAAAGTAAAATAAATAAACACTTAAGTGAAGCAAAATTCGTTTGCTCATGCAAACTCAATTATTGAATAGCAAATTGTTCACGAAGGGTTGGAAAACCTATTTGATACTTTGGCGCTCAAATCAAATCAAACAAATCAAATAACTTATTCAATAGTTTTAGGTATAAGGTATTTATAAAACTGCCCGTGATAGCGTATGAGTAATTCAATAATACTTATAATCGTTCGTGTTATAGTGCTCTTATTTAGTTCAATCGCCAAAATAGTTCGAGTGTCAAATTGGTGACTTTCACCCGAGTTGAACACTGCTTTTCATTTAAAAAGAAAGTAACAAAAGCAATATATGCAACAAAATATTAATTAGGTACTTCCGAAAAAAATGCACTAATCTCACTTAAAAGTATTGTAGTTTTAGGTCTACTTTCATTTTTAACCTGCTTCTTACAAGATGAAACCATAGGGTAGAAAAGTAAAAAAAAACAAGTAGGTATACTATATGCTGAGCTATGGCAAAAATTTATTCTGCCACACTACGATAAAATTATACAGGATTACTGGTACTCGCCGTATTCCTGGTAGGAGCTGAAACCGAACTCTACAAGTTCTAATGAGAATAATTGATTGAAAATGACATAATCACAGTGAAAGATGTGAAGCCTCTGTCTCCCAAACTAGAGTTATCTGTGACTCAGGAGCCAGCGTCCTCTCCCAGCTTGTGCAACTTAAATATCGTCAATAACATAAAAAAAAACACTGAAATAAAATGGTATAAATAAAATAAAATTGTAAACTAGACCTCTACCTTGCATAGGAATGTAATCTTGTGTGTATATGTGTGGGGGTGGGTGTATGTTGAGTAAATGTATGTGTTTGGGGAGTGAGTGAATGTGTTTTACAATTACCTGCAAGATCAATATTATTAATCTCTGAGCTATTCTCAACGAAAATCCTCATATTTTGCATACTCTAGACTCTAGAGTCTAGAGCCCCCTCTATTATACAAATTCTAGAATAAAACATATTATAGTTATTTAAATGTAATTTAATTTTAATAGACGTAGATAATAGCGGTTTATTGCTCAAAGAGTAGCTCGACTGGGGAAGTACCTCCAGCCTTAGGTCACAGAATATTCAATAGTATTACTTAGGTACTGGCTTACAGAACTTACGGAATACCGAAGCCAATAACAAAATTGTATAAAAAAATCAAATGTAATATAATTGTATCGAAATGTGACTGTTATACGTTTCTGCCATTGCTATATACCTACCTGCACTCACTATATACCTGCGTAATTTGTAAAAATTACTTTTCCGCTGGTGTTGAAAAGTATAATTTTCAAGCCGCTTCTTATGGTGCGTCCATGCTACGCGAAGCGAGCACGAGCCGAGCCTCGAACGAACAGGATTCGTTCGTTGTTCGCGTAGCGTGGACAAACATGCGAGCCTCGAACGAGCATTCGTCTCGCGCTCGACTGCTCTCCGCCCGATTGTCAGTTTTTTTACGAACACACGGATTCGCATCGCGCTCGTTGAAGGCTCGTTATATGCTCATTCTATGCTCGTTGGACGTCCACACTTGACATTACGGCTCGTGATCGGTTCGTTATAGATCTCCATTAGATACTTTTAGATCTAGTTTTATACGTCCCCAATAAGTGTGAATAGGGTTGGTATCTATGAGGTACAATAAAGGGACGTGTACAGACAAACAAAAAACAAAATTAAATGTGCGTAAACATAATTGATTATTGTCAACACATGAAATAGACAAGAAATGTAGAGATGCGACAATATTACTTACCCGAAAGGGCAAATCTAACCGATTTTTACGAATATTAGCAAAGAGGTAGCACGTACAGTATTACCCAACTAATAAGGCGCGTCATGAATCTTCGTTCGCACAGAAAAGAAAGTATGTCTCGAAGATTAACGAAAGAATGCTTAAAACTTACAATCAACCTTAGATCACTACTAATAAGGTTCATAATACACTGCAGCTGTTAGTTCCGTCTCACTCGCAAGGCACGCCCCTCCGCACACATGGCGGAAGCTGCCGAACAATAGCATTTCCTGCGCTTTGAAAATGTATCTTCTGCACAGGTACATCGGTAAGCCATATTAGTTGGGTACTACTGTACCCCGGAAAAGGATATAGATGCTACTTTTTATCCAAGGAAACACCAGTGCTACTAATCACTGCATGGAAATGTCAAATAGGCCTTTACGCCTGCGGTTTCACCCGCGTTGGTAGCTTATATCCTTGCCATGCTATCTGCTTGTAAAACATCGCGATCGAATCAAAGGTCTACTTATGAAAAGGTAACAAACAGTATAGTTAGTGTTGATACTACTTCTTAGGTTTCCATAGCTTTTAGCAGATGAAGTAGTATTTTGTTCCTCCTCCTCTCCTCTTAGATGAACTGGTCACCTAGTTGAAGCCGAGTTGAAAAGACCGCTGATTGTTGACATATGGAAAAGGCAATCGTACGCTCAGTAGGAGACATCTCTAGGCAGAATAATAATAACTATACCCACTAGAGTATTTTCCCTTCTCTCCTACTTCTTATTATTCTTCTAATGTTGCTACTACTATTACCTAATTTACTAGGTTACCGATATTGAATTCAAATGAATAATATAAATATTCACCAGCTTTATCTTCACTGTCTTTTGTTACCTAATTATGTAATACTCATAGTTGAGTAGAGTCCTTTGGTCGATCTGAAAAAGCAACTTCTGTCAGTCAATTCGACCAAGTAACGATAGGTGTGTTTTTATTTCTTTGGTACGTACTGATGGAACTAATATGATGAGGCTATAACCCAAATTAGTTGTATCAGTTGTAGTTTAAAAGAGGTAGAGGGTAGCGTTTATCCACTCAAAGAGTGTATGGTGTATGTAAGTATGGTGGAGACTACCCCAGTCGAGCTGGACTGGGGTAGTCTCCACCATACAGAATACCGCAGCCAAATAACTTTATGTTGTGTTCCTGCGTGTGAGCAATGTCGCCAGAGCTCATTGGGGAGGGGGAAAGTACGGTAACTGCTTACCATCAGGCGGGCCCTATGCTTGATTACCGACTGAAAAAACTGTTAAGATCCTGAACAATCCTAATAGAAAGTTTTGCTTGATGTAACAGTATGCTATTCAGTAACAATATAAAGACTTTTTAAAGTAAAGGATTTGGATGTTTGGGACATAAATAGATAATCTGGAATAAAAGACACATTTTATTCGGGAAATATTCGCGCTCGCGAACCCAAAAGAAGCGTTATTATGAAGGTACCCATAATAAGTAGAATTGATGAAAACGATTGAAGAATTATGAGTTACAGAACAATATGTAATAACCTCATTCCAACTTTATTTCTGCTCGAAAGCTTTTGCTGTATTTCCTGTCCTACATAAAAAGATTAGATTTTAAATAGCCTCTTAAATACTTCCGGGTTTTCCGTATTATCAGCCATTACGGGCTTTAAAAATATAATGGCTTATTATCTCTAAATCCCTTTTGTGTCGACTTCTTAACGTTCTACTTTATCAGAATGGCCTTTTGACCGAGCACCTGTGTAGCGCATATTTATACTAGTTTTGTGGAGAGAAACGTGCGTTCGCTAAATAGGTACCATTAAAAATAGACAACACCTGCTCTACGTTTTTCCGAAGGATTTTCTGTTGTTTGTTCTTGGTGAAAAATTCTAATGAGATGTAAAAACGCCATTCATCGATCCATTGATATTATTTGATATGATGCATATTGAGGAATCCGTGTGATTAGATTTAAATTGTAGGTATTATATGAATTTGAGACTTAAATAACGTTGAGTTATAGCAAAGTCTGTCGTTGCTAGAAGTTCGATATTTTCGCAATTTGTTATTTGGAACAAGTTTTAATTATTTGAAGAAAAATCCGTCATTTTGACATGCTGAGGTAATGGGAAAGAGTATGCTACTTACATTTAGGTATTTTTATTATATAAAATTATAGTATAGATTGTTTTTAATATTTTGTTTTGTTGTCGCAGGTATTAGACGGATTGCAAAGACAGCGGGAGGCAGACGGTGGGAGGGCAAAAGATCATATTGTAATACAAAACTACAGGAATATGTTGAGTGACGTTTATGTAAGTGATACTGAAATGTATAGTATGTCCAGTGCGAAGTTTATAAACACTATGATACTCTAGATACTTCTAGAGATAGTTGTATAGTGTCTGAAGACTTATTTTAGCATGTATATCCGTTCCCTTGTGAACTATGTACATAGGTAAGATGAATACGATATTATTCCGAATATATTAGTTTTCAATTATAGGTAGGACACGAAATGTTTTTTTTTTCAGTATTATTGTGACTCGGATAGTGTATGAAGATGTGAAAAATTTATAGACATTTTTTTGTCCGCAATTTTGATTTTACATGTGGCGTTCTTTCTAGTCCATTGGTATTTACCAGTCTGTCGATCTTTGATTTCTAGAATTGAATATAATTTATATATTGGATGTTTTAGATAATGAACCGTAAGTGCATCATATTAGATATCATAACTGACTTTAAAAAGTAATTCAAATATTCAATTTGTATTTCATTTTATGAGTGTTTATTGATACCAACTGCGACGTGTGTTCAATGCATTTTCGACTATAATAAACTGCAATTAGATTTGATGTTACGATGCTAAAACAAACAAAGAAAGTTGTTTTATGTTATACCAAATTGTATATAGGACAACATTTAGGACAATTAAATTTAAAGCACAAAATAGAAGTGTTTACGTCTACTTTTAATATGCTTTCATTCCAAACTAAAATAAAACAGATAAAGCACAACTGAACAAAGTTAAGTAAATGGTTATTGAGATATTTATACGTATATATCCAAATAATGGATACATCTGTGTTCGAAAATCGTTATTAATAGGACAATTATGAAGGTATATTATATATAATATGTATATATTATGTAATGTACGTTAATCAATACAATTAAGTACGTAGCTTAACAAAAGTTAGTAGTTTAATATAGAATCATTAGTGGATTCAATACATATACAGAATTCCTTTTATTAAATACTGCAGTTTGGTAGAATATTAATCTATGTATTTATGTACAAAAATTGATCACTTTATTTATATCAAGATCATGCTAGATTTCTTAAAAAAGTACAATACAAAATACAAAATATACGTTGTTTATTTTATTTGTCTTGTATAGTCGAGGGCAAAAATATGTACTTATATACACTTAGTGATATTCAACAGTGATTTTCTCGCAATCTGTTGATTGCAATTATGATATATTTTGCAGGCAGAATCTTTCAACATATACCTACCAACTACCTATTATAGTTTTTGTAATATTAAATCATTCGAATCTAGACAGTGCGATAAAATTGCTTTTGAATTTCAAAAAGTGTATACATATTTATGTCATCGACTGTACTAAGTGACACATAGGCCTGTATTATAGAACAAGATCAAAACTCAGACCAAGTATCAAAAACAGATAGTGTTAATCGAAAATAAACCTAATATCGTTGGCGCAAGTTCTAAAATTTCGACTCAAAACTTGATAGCATTGATTGACGTTCTAGAATACTGGTATAAATGGTCAGATTGAATTATATTATCGATAATAATTATCTAAGCACATTCTAAACATGTATAAAATTAAAATCCAATAAAAATGCCATATTTTTCATTCTACATCATTGCATTTACCTGCTGAAATATTCTCTTGCCGTATAATAAATATCTGTTTGTTTAAAAAATACTTACTTATATACAATAAACATAAATATAGCATGTATATTTGTTAATTTGAGTATATAATAAACTGTGACTTTGTATTTGGATCATAGATGACCTACCTATTAGCTAGTAACTTTGTGATAATTACTGTAATTGTGTGTAAATAAATGTATTTAATTTAAAAAAATAAATGTTTATTTGTACTTAGCTTGATGGTGGTGTTTGTTATTCCGGTTGACTGTACCTGCGGTGGAGTATACATTTTCTCTTTATACAGTGACATCGTTACGATCTAAAACATGGATTCAGTCAATGATTTTAGCACACTCAGCGTTTGAATTTTTCGTTAGTGTTAAGCGCTCAACACAATATAAAAAAAACTGGAAATGCGTCTGAGTCTGACTCGCACGCCGAGGATTCCGACCATCCCTTTACTGTTCATTTCTTGGTTGAGCCATAAATGTTGAAAAACACCGGGCTGTTTGTGAAGGAATTTTGATGATTTTGAAAAATCTGCTATATCTAAAAATCGTTCTGTTTCTCCTGTAATATTTACTCTCTATCAATTGTAATTATTTCTTATTTTCGCTTTGCTAACATCGGAGATGGTATTGTTTTGTAATTTTTGATCAAACATAAAAATCCTGCCTTTTCATATGTTACCTCATTTAAACTTTGAAATTCAGGCCCCTCCCGGCGAAGAAAATAAAAACGGGTAAGCAACATCTGAAACTATTCTAAATTTCAAATCAAACATCAGCATAGTTGCTGAAATATAGAGCTGTGAGAGACGGGCTGAAGGGCATAAGGGTTCTTTTTTAGGGTTCCGTACCCAAAGGGTGCCAAACAGTAATAAGAATGGAGAGCTGAAATTTTCACATAAAATATGTATGAAAGGGGCATACAAAAAAAGTCTTTTTTGAAGTTTATTTTTTTCATAGCAAAGCTGCGTAAATTAATATTGTACAGAACCCTCCATGTGCGAGTCAGACTCGCACTTGCCTGGTTTTCTACGTTTTTTTGGTTCGGAATCCTTAAATAGTCGTTGCACAGTACACCAGTCATTAGATGTTTTTTAAAGACAACTATAAATATAACTAAGTACTTATCAGCTAAAGGTACTCAATATTGATACATAAGTGCTTGTTTTAAAGTCTACACCGCAATGTAATATACAGTAAGTATTTAGTTACAAGTATTTTAGACGATAAAAATTATTTTGATGTAGGTAGATAAATGGGCACCTAAGAAAAAATTTTCATCTTAGCATCTTTGATTAAGGGATTAAGGATACATCCAGATATAGTGTTGCAGCTGTGCACGCGTCGATAAAAATTGCCCCTAACTGTTAGAGGCTAAATCAAATAAAAATAAATAAAAATGCAAAATAATGTTCAGTATTTAACTTTCTCCCGATTTTAATTGGAATATTTCAACAACTATTATCATTATGAACGTCACTATGACAAGCAGAATGACGCAGAGGGAGCGTAAAACGTAGCTGTTACGCGCAGCAGCCTATAAAAGTTGGCCTGTTTTATATATTCGTGTAGTAAGGCAACGTTCTTTCTAGGTATATTTATTTCTATGGTTAGCATATTGATTTATGAAGACTTAAAATATTTTTTATCCAAATTAAAAATGATGTGTCTTTCCAAATTATATAAAATATCTATTTCAATGTACATGATAATATCCACTACATTTGTAACTTCCTTATTTATTACCACAGGCACTTTTTACCGTACCTAACTCCAAAATAGGGTCATTACGCCGGTTTCGCGACCAGTTCTGGTTGGCGACCACTTGCCTGCCTAGGTTTCTTTAATTGAAGATAATAACTTTTGTTTAGGAGATAGAAATTAAAATAATGCCTTTAATATTATTTTAATAGTTATGTAATTCAAAAAAACTAAATTTGATATCAACCGCTGAACCCAAAACAAAAAAAAGGACGTTAAGTTCACGTGGCTGATTCAGTGTGTCTGGAAATGCAGTGAAAGAGCAAAAAAAATAGCAAGGCGCGTGGCATTCGAAGGTAAGTTTTGTTACTTAGTATAAGTTGTTTAGTCAAATTTGATGCATGGTTACTTCAATTATGTACAAATTTCAATTGTTTAATTGTAATATAGTATTTTTTTTAATTATTTCAATTTAAAATCCAGTGGTCGGTTACTGAAATGAATATTTTATCAATACGTTAGAAAGCGACCAGGTGGTCGTATTCTGACTCGTACAGTCTTATTTTGTTTTGCTTAGTATATTCTCAATGTTTTATTTATGATTACACAATTTAGTATTTGGAGTTTTTAAAGCCTTAAGATGCATATCTTCAGTATACGACCACATGGCTTCATAATAAAACTTTGTCTAATTCACTCACAAACATTTGTACTAAATAGGTGGTCGCTAACATATACAGTTCGAAAATTACGATGGTAGTTTGCGACCACCAAGATTTAGTACGAAAAGAATGATAGCTGAAAACTAAAATAAGCTGCTTTAGTATGTTCAGTATTCAACCACGTGATTAGTTGATTAATTAAAAGTTAAATAAATTAAGAAGTTTCAATATTCTTATTATTTAACTGATTGTATTTTTTTTTTCAAGATGAATCCTTTGAATTTCTGCAAATAACTAAACGGAATAAAGAGACTGTCCAGTACTCCCAAGAAGACCTAAAAGAAGCTCTTCATGACAATCGAAGGACAGGGAATACACACTTGCCTAACTTGTCTTGCATATGGGATTCCGTGAACGACGGTACTGACAGAGGAAAGAGTAAACTAATGTTTGCCAGGGCTAAGTTCGATTTCGTCATCAGAATTAGCGAAAGACTGACGAGCCTCTCTTCTTTTTGGTCTCTTGCCAAAGCTGTTGAAGGAAACTTTTGCCAGTCGTCCTTCCCGCCATTATGTAAACTGGACGGGAACTTAGCCCATAGTGCTAAGGAAAAGGCTGACCTTTTAGGCTCTCTCATTGCCTCTTACTCGACTTTGGATGTTGTGGACGACACACCGCCTACCATCCCGCAATGTGACAGCTCCATGCCGGAGATTGTTATATGGTCAACGGGAAGTCCAGCAAATATTGCTCTCTGTAGACATCCATATGTCGAGGTAGCCAGACGGTATACCGGCAATGGTGTTGAAACAGTTTGATCCTGATTTGTGTCATATACTAACGCGCCTTTTCTCTCTTTCCTACTCGAAAATGGAAGTCCCGTCTTCTTGGAACACTACCCATGTGCACCTATACCTAGAGGATCATCAGGATTTGTTGAGCGACCGACAATACGGAATTCCAACACATTCACACGGATGGGATGACCTTCTAGTGTATCTCACACACCGTTTGTCACTCGCCATTGAGACTCAGGGTGAGGAATATCTGCAGATACTTAATGAATGCTGGCGACCCGCAAGGCTCCATGTTATCCCTAACACTGTTCCTCCAGCATATCAATGATTTGCTGTCTATTAACGACGACAGCACATGGGACGATAATTACACGGACCGTGCAAATATCGCTCGTTCCATAGTGGAGGAAATACGCGAACGATTCTGTCTGAAATCGAAAGTACACTAACGAAACCTAGTCCATTTTAATCCCACTTAGACACAAGTCTGCGTGTTCACCGCTAAGAAAACCCCATTGGCTGTGGCTCCACAATTACAGAACACGTCCCACAAAATCATGACATGACAAGGATCCCGATGCTGGGATCTTTGTCATTTAGAAGATAAGGTCAAACTGTTATCGTCTGTCTATATATATAAGACCTCGATGTGCTTAATAGAGCGAAGCAGTACATCTCATCGGAGCAAAGACTTCAACTTTATAAAGGGCAATTAAGGCTCCATATGGAGTACTGCTGTCATCTGTGTGCTGGAGCACCTGGATATCAGCTTGGGCGTTTAAATTGTGTTCAGGGACGTGCCATCAGAATTGTTGACAATCCCGAGCTTTAGATTTAGGGCCTTTAATCTGAGGAGAAACTGCCTCCTTATGTGTGTCCATACTCCATATTCTGAAGAATTGTTGACCTATTGCCTACAGCTTTCTTCTACCATCGCACCTCTCGCCATCGACTGGGAGTCAATCCTCACACATTGGATCTTAAATAGTCACGTACTGTGCGGAATGGAGAAGGAAGCAGTCGAGTATCCTATCGTTGGCGCTTAGGCTGTGAAATGAGCATGGGATTCAAAATAGGTGTGAAGAGACTATTCCAGGGTCAGCAACGTGCGGCTTGTTGACCCTGCAATATCTCTTCCCTGGTGGTCCTAGTGTTGCAAGCGTTCATACGCTATGGTAACTGCTTATCATCAGGCGGGCCGTACGCTTGTTAGCTACTTTAGTAGTATAAAAAAAAGAGACGTGACGTGACTGACGTGACGCTATCGAAACAAGAGGCACTGATGCAGGATGGATGCAGGTGAAAAGCGGGTTAAAGGTTGGCTTTTAAGTGTTGCCAAGTGTGCACCGCTCGTTGTTATCCCCTACGTACGTCCATAAAGAGCCGCTGTAGAGAGCATGATTTAATACTATTTGTGTTTATTTAATTATGTGTGGTTTAAAAAGGAAAAAAATATATTTTAAATCAATAAAAAATGTTTTATTACTTATTTTTTATGTTCTAAAATAGTGGTCGCTATCTAGCATTCTAAGTGGTCGTAAACTGACATATGTGGTCGCTAACTAACACTTTCGGTATTTTTCCGCTTTTCCAATCATTTTTCATAATTTATGAATGAAAGTGTGATGTTTTATACTTTGTTTAAAAACTTGACTATATTTGGGACCCATTTATATCGGCGCTTACTATTTTGCGCGTATATAGCGTATGTGGTGACTTACCAAAGTTAGCAACTCAGCTAATCGGTCGCTAACCAGCACAACGACCCTACCAACATAAAAAATCTACAAACAAAATGAGACCAATTTTACATCGCTATTTGAGTTCAATATAGCCTGACAAACCGTTCGTTAGCTATATTGGAATTAAATTTAAATTTATCTGTTGTATGTGAATGAAGCGAAGATCCGAAGTGGACACTTGGTCAATTGGATTCTAACGAATCATCACTCAATCAAAATGTACTTGCACACTTTAGGAAGTAAGTACAAAATCATTATCAAAACATGATGAGTAAAAATTAGGCAGAGTGCTCGTCTAGACAGAAAAGATTTATATTTATGCACAATGTCACCAGACGTCGAGATACGTCGTAAGTGGAAAGATGTGGTGAGTACCTCATTAAAGCCTCTTCAAAAGTCTGACAAGGAGGTAGATACAACTGATGGTAAGACCTTACACCTTTTTACACCTTTTTTGAAGAAGCTTATACTACGCCTTCTAATGCCTAGTATTTAACTTTAAAGAGTATGTACCAGCTACAGTAGGTACAGTCAGGGAATGAAAAGGTTCGTCGCCTTAGAGTTGGTTTTCGGTTGCACCAGATTGCAAGAATCAATTTTATTTGTAACAACATCAATTTTATTTGTAACAACATATTACCAGCGAGGTTCCTAACAGGAAGAAACAGTGCTGCTAACATTTACATAAACGTGACGTTTGCTATCGAATAAGGTTTTGCTTGTTTTTACATCACGTCAAACTGCGTCAAACACAATTTATGGCTTGCCCTATTTTCAATTTTAATTTGACATAAATAACAATAGCAGGTTAAACCAAAAAGGTGTAGGTTTTTCAAAAAATAAAATTAAAACAATCTTGTTGACAAGATAAACAGTCGAACAACTTAATCTGAATAATTTTGAACTTATATAACCAACATTTAAATCATTATTTACTCTAATTCAGTGTATTCTGTCTATTCAGTTCCAAAAAGTAATATGTGCTCGTGATACGTTGAATGAATCAAGTTTAAAAATGACGAACGTTTTCATTCCGCCACTGTACATATACTGTTCCGTCATGAATCCTTCGCCGCAGTTATCTGGCAAATGCAATGTATTGACAGATATGTCTTTACTTTGAATTCTTTCGAACATTTCTAACTACCCATAAAAGTAATGAGCAATCCAATCAAGTAATAAAGAATAGATCACAGAGCGCGAAGCAAGTTAACTAGAAGTAGCCAGTTTCAGTAGCCGTTAATTTTCCTAAGAAGCTACGTTACCAGAGCATTGTGTTTCACAGCATGTACACAGATTTCGTTACATGCGAGTAGGGTAACCATATCACTTTTTTTTACACGCATACCTACTTGGTTATTTAGGTTATTATATTGAATTATTAAAAGAAACAAAAAACCCGACTGCGTAAAACAAAAATTAACTGAAAAGAGAAAAACAAGCTCTTTTATCTACAGAATTTTGAAGTTTACCTATAACCTATAACCTAAATTAGTATTTTTTTGTAATATTTGTTTGTCCCCGACTGCAATACCTTAAAAAACCGGTACTGTAGGCCTGTAGGTCTGTTCTTAAATATTTTAAGGTACTAGATCCCGCGGTTCCACCTGCGTTTTTTTATACAGAAATTAGCCTATATATCCCTGCATGCTATAGGCTATACCAGATGCGTCATGAAATAAACTAAAACCTCACTTTCACATTTATAATACTTACTAGCTGTCCCCCGCGGTTTCACTAGCGTTCCCGGGATATAAAGTAGCCTATGTCCCTTTCCATACCATAGGCTATCTGCATGCCAAATTTCATGATGCTCCATTGAGTAGTTGAGGCGTGAAGGCGTAACAAACCAACTCACTTTCGCATTTATAATATTAGTTAGGATAACAAGAGTTGCTTTTAATTTACCTACTAGAACTATTTTCAGTATGTTAAAGGCATACTAAAAAATATGTTAACGTCAAGTTATACTCTACAATACAATCATAGTCTCCAAAACAGCAGAATAGTAGCTAAGTATGTATATGGGTAAAATATCAGAATTAAAAACCTACCAGTAAGAATAAGAGTGACTTTTATTTTTATTTTTTATTCAACTTATTCGGTAAGCGGTTACCGTAGCCATATGGACGCTTGCAACACAAGAAGCATCGCTCACGCGTTACCGACCTTTCCCCCCTCCCCTATGAGCAAGGCGATGATAGCTCAGTGGTAGTGACGTCGGATACCGAGACGAAGGTCCCGGGTTCGAATCCTACAATGAGCTTGAGCTTTCGGTGAAGGAAAACATCGTGAGGAAACCATAGCACGGTGGTAGGGTACTTTGTAGTACCCGTCTGGCTGGCTACCACCCTCAAGTTGAAAATCTGTCGCCAAGCACCTATCGGTGTGTTCCGTGAGCTGCACTTGAGAGCCAGTTCCTTCTAGGCTTTGTGTGCTTACCACCTTCGACCACATCATCACTTACCATAGTGAGATTGTGGTCAAACACAGGCCTATACACAGTAAAAAAAAAAAAAAGCTCTGGCGACCTTACTCACGCGCAGGAACACAACTTTACACAACATAAAGTTATTTGGCTGCGGTATTCTGTAAGGTGGAGGTACTTCCCCAGTCGAACTGTTCTTTGAGCGAATAAGCGCTATGTTCTACCTCTCTCAAAATAACTCTCTCAAACTTAAAAAGTATATCAATAAAATTAGTAAGTATAACAGATAAGTTGAAAAATATTAAATATGATAGACTCTACTCACCAGAATTATTCTCGATCATATATGCCGAGTAGGCAGTGGTACTCAAACGTTGATTTGGAACTCGCATTCCAATCGATACTAAAAAAAAACAAGTGTCGATTCAAGAAGCCAACGTTGGCTACAACAATGAATACCCGCCATATGGTGATCCCTCGATCCAGCTTATTTGTTTAATAGATTGTGGCGATGATGTGCGGAGTCAGGGATCAGTTCTGAATGGTCGGCCGTGACTGTGGCTCAAGTGGTCTCTCTGTCATTTAGATGTGGATACTTCAGGTTGACATGCCACCACCCGCGTGGCTCTCGTGTTATTTTTTTACGCACTTTATCAAAATCTTACCAAACACCGCCATATTCTGATCGTAGTGCAACCTTAAATTATATAAAAGTGATTACCAGTGGTATTTAAGTTTAGCAGCCGAGTACTACAAGTCTGCCACCAAATCAGTGAGTAAATTTTGTTTATGTTAAATCCGTAATAACTTAGCATTGAACAATTTTATTTCTGTTATAACAGAATTTTGGCAACGCGCGAGTGATACCCCTGGTGTTGCAAGCGTCCATAGGGTACGGTAACTGCCTACCATCAGGCGGGCCGTATCCTTGGCATGCCATCTAAGTGGTATAAAAAAAACACTTGAGAAAATCGCAAACATATTTATACTTTTGTAGACATGACTGTATTTTTGCAGAAAGAGATAATTATGTTTCGTTCTTGAAATCATGTTCATTATCATCATTAAGATCAACTTTTAGTTACAACATAAAGTTATTTGGCTGCGGTATTCTGTAAGGTGGAGGTACTTCCCCAGTCGAGCTGCTCTTTGAGCGAATAAACGCTACGCTCTACCTCTCTTAAACTTTTTGATCATCCTATTGCAATAAAGCACACCTAAATTATTTACTAGAGTTCTTTAGTAGATCATGCTATATCACAGCTTTTAGGTAAGAATCATCAAATAAATCAATCATTAGCTAAATCAGTTCCTTTCTTATCATTGTCGCTCAGTGAACATTATGTAAAAGATATTTATTTACACTTAATTCTGCTTTACATTTGGAAATTCATTGTGGAAGGTAAGGGTGCTTATCTTGGCAGACTATCTGTATCGGTCGATGAACCGACTTACACTGTTTATTGTTTTTCTTCAACACCCGTGTTGATATTGGCACAAATTCTATTTGTTTAAAATGGTATGTCTCGAACAAACAGGTAGGCTTACATAACCATGGCCTTACAGCAACATGACCATCGCGAGGAGGCTCGTCTAGTAGGCCAAATGCAAAACGTATTACGTATACGTTTTGTTTGATATTGTTTGATTGTAGGGCCTTTTTGTTTGATTTGGTGTTTTGGCATGTTACTCGCTGTTCATTAAATTATTTGCGACGTCCTACGCAAACGTCCGTATGAGCAACAGCAAACATAAGCACTCCTACCAATGCTACAGCTTTTACAGTTACTTTAATTTTTATATTTCGAAAATTATCTCTCTCTACATACAATCCAGTCAAACATTTAAAAAATCATACGAATTTTGTACTTATAAATACCGGGTTGCAGCGTCAACGTTAAAATAAGCTTAAATGAGTCAGCGCTTTACTTTCCCGGAGATCGAAGGTCAACAACCATCTCATCTGTATGGATTATCTCTGTCTTGGCGCGATAATTTAATCCTGTGTTTATACAATGCCTCTAATAGTCGATGCAACGGCGCGGTAAGCAACGCAGCGCCATCATGTATCATACTCCAAACATATAAGAAAATAATCCGGCCGCTTGAATTACGACGGTACTGACAACGGGCTTCGGCAAGGGAAGTACCGTCTCTATTAACCGATAAGTTATAGGTTTTAACTTGCATCTTACGTTATTGTAGCCTGAAATAGATATACTTTCAAACTTTAATAGGAGTCAAAGAATATTTTGTAACTTGGAGCTGCATCGGTAAAATATTTCTCAAATCCCCGAAGCGCTTAAATATCTTCCAATTAAAAACTTTTTTAATCTGGCAGGATACGATTTCTACGTTTTTAGGGTTCCGTAGCCAAATGGCAAAAAACGGAACCCTTATAGATTCGTCATGTCTGTCTGTCTGTCTGTCGGTCTGTCTGTCTGTCTGTCTGTCTGTCCGTGTATGTCACAGCCATTTATTTCCGAAACTATAAGAACTATAATGTTGAAACTTGGTAAGTAGATGTATTCTGTGAACCGCATTAAGATTTTTACACAAAAATAGAAAAAAAACAATAAATTTTGGGGGTTCCCCATACTTAGAACTGAAACTCAATTTTTTTTTTTTCATCAAACCCATAAGTGTGGGGTTTCTATGGATAGGTCTTCAAAAATGATATTGAGGTTTCTAATATCATTTTTTTCTAAACTGAATAGTTTGCGCGAGAGACACTTCCAAAGTGGTAAAATGTGTGTCCCCCCCCTGTAACTTCTAAAATAAGAGAATGATAAATCTATAAAAAATATATGATGTACATTACGGTGCAAACTTCCACTGAAAATTGGTTTGAACGAGATCTAGTAAGTAGTTTTTTTTTAATAGGTCATAAATTGAAATTAATATCAAATTCAGGTCTATACTACCATTTACTTATATACCTACAGGTTTGTACGGAACCCTCGGTGCGCGAGTCTGACTCGCACTTGGCCGGTTTTTTTTAGTTTTTAGATCCAATCGTTTACGAACTTATTTAATAATGATATAATATGTTCAGGTGATAACGATATCGTCATATTGGACAATGTCAAGAAGGAAATCTGTTCATTCGTTATTGAGCTGCCTATTGTGTATCTTTGATGGTAATCGTAACGAACACCATAAATGATGTCGTCCAATGACAACTTTAACTATGGGACTAACTTCGAAATCGCAAAAATAAATTTCAGCTTTTCATACATTTTTGCCGAGGAGATGTGCGTTTTGTATGAAAAGCAGTAATTTATTTCTGCGATTTCGAATTTAGTCCCATAGTTAAAGTTGATCTTATACATGAGTACTTTACGTGGTTTCATTTAATGTCGTATTGTCGTATCCACCCGTATAGTGACGGGAAAAAAAGGTTCGTCGTTTTTCAACTTGATTCGCTTAACATGTTTCTGTGAACTAAAACCTTCATGTTGGTATAATAAAATTGATTCTTGCAATCTGGTGCAAGCGAAAACCGACTCTAAAGTAACGAACATTTTCATATCGTGACTGTACATAATAAAAACAACAAAGAATCTATGAAAAAACGAAATGGAAACAAAATGGCGTTCCCGCCCTTCGGATCCACTCCCCTTTCGAAACCTCCCCTGTGTCACAACACTCACAACTGTCAATTTAGTTTATGGACCTACAGCCATGGGGAAGTTATATTTACCATTGATAAATAGAATTATATCCCCGCAGTGGATTCCAATCAATTTGGTAGCTATATTTATTAACGTTATGTACGAGGTGACATGTTGGTGACTGGGTTTTATAAAGGTGCAGCTTAAAGAATCATGGCGAGATCCATACATTGATTTGTACAAAAAAATTAAACATTTTAGATGGTTTTGAATCACTTACAATGTTGAGATTACATTACCAGCAACATATTAATATACATGAAATATTTTATAAACCCCGCAAAACAGAACAACATAACGGTTTTGGTCAGGAATAGTCGCGATTCGCCGGCATGCCATAGAAATTCGCATTTTTATCCCGGGGTTCTAAAAATATTCTAAATGGCTCAAGTTGTTCCTTAGGCATCAATGATCAATTATAACTTCATTGTAACGTCTCTAAAAATCTTTATTTTTTTGTACAATGCTCGCCATGATCCTTTGGTCGATTATATTTATTTCATAACAGACTTTATTATGAGCAAGTAAGGTTAGTTTTTCATACCTCTCTTTTTCGCACATAGATATAGGATTCTGTGTTATCTCACCACTGATGATGATGAGGAGGAGCAAAAAATCCTGATCCTAATACCCATTTCCACTAAACAGCTAAGAGATGCCTATCACTACATATACTCCTAACTAACGCAACAAAAACACGTTTCTTTTAAACAAACCTTTTTATATAATAGTCGACCAACTTAATCATCAGATTTTATGGTGCGTCTATGCTACGCGAATCGAGCACGAGCCGAGCCACGAACGAACCTACAACGACCACAAAGCGAATCCCTTTGTTCGTGAAAAAACTGAAAATCGCGCTCGTTCGAGGCTCGCAAGCCCGTTCACGCTACGCGAATCGTTTGTGGCTCGGACCGTGCTCGGTTTACCAAGCATGGACGCACCATTAGAACTAGACTCTAGAGTCATTGTCAAGACGAATCAAATGAGCCCAAACTCAATGGGGTTGCGTCGTTATTAATACAAATTACAATACAATACTATTATTACAAAATTCTCATGGCCAGGGTTGGGCAGTATTTGAAATACTAATACGCCACTTTGCCCTATAAGAGACGAATGGAATAAGCATACATATTGCGCCGACCCCAGATGTTTGGGAACAGGGCAAGCAGATGACGATGAGGTGACATATGACCACGGTTATCCTCTGACATCGAACTATTAACCCAAAGAAGGTTGGTGGAAGCCCCGCGGTACCCCAGAGCTGGCGGCTACTTTGCCCAAAGAATAAGCCTCGCAATCCAGCGAGGCCATGGCGCCAGTATCCTAGGTACTCTGCCACTAGGGCATGAGTTAGGGGAAGTTTTTTTATTTATAATTTAGTTTTTTAATTTTTATAAGTTTTAGATAGATTTTAATTTTTTACTAGTTTAAGTTAGATTTATTTAGTTTTTATACATAAAAAAAAAACCCAAAGAAGTTCAGTGACTTTCACTTTGATTGAAATATATTCCGCCACTTTCCCACCGCCGACAATGCGCTCTGATTGGCTAAGTCAAGAACACACGATGCAGTGATTGGTCCTTACTGTTCCAAATCAGTGACAAATCACTGACTAGTTGCGGAATTTGATTGTTCAGTATTACTGCTCTAAAGGGATTTTTCCTCGATGTCCTCTGAACATCACTATGAATATTGATCAAATACATTTAAATCATTTAATATACATGTATACTTAATTAATAGTTTCTAAAAACTATTTTGAGATGATAATTTCAAACTTTAGAGCGTGATTTTCAGCAGTTGGGTTTATTGATATAATAATAACCACCCACCAGAAATATTTCAAAATATTTTCTCTTTCAAGAAACCGATCCGTTCGACATACAGTAATTAAGCCGCATGAAAGCTTCAATTACGGCAAGTTTTACTTATCAACGAGCTATTTGTAAATCATTGGAAATCCGAGAAACGTGCCCCGCAACCACCCGCAGTCTAGTCGAAAAGCAATTTGATTTGACGGTATCTCACCTCCTACTACGTTTATATTGAAACTTAGATAAATATTTAGTTTATCGAGTCTAATTTGGCACGGTGGCCACGGAGCGCCGCCCTTTCACACAACAGCGCGGCGGGCGCGGCGCGGGCGTGAGGTACGTAGTCAGGATATCGATTATAGGTGTTAGTCGAACAGTTTTGATTAGTTAACTAAATGTATACACAAAGTATTATTTTATTAAGCATTATTTACAACAAATATGTACAAAATACAATCTACATATAGAAAATTTCCTCAAGCCTGCCGCTGCTTCCAATTATCGGCAAGGTAAAAATAAAAATATTATATTTTAATATGACATTAACACTTTTAGAATTATCAGGATATGATTATTTTAGTACTTTTTCGAGCTTATAGAATAGGTTCAAAGATTCAGCTGATTTATAAATAACGCACGTAACTTCGCCACTCTTTACATTATTAGTTTTCTAAACCATAGAATAATGACAAGCAATAAGAGTGAATATTACAACTGAAAACCAAAACATATAGCAAAAAACTAGCCAAAGCGTGGCCAAGTTACGTAGCGAAGTATTTACACTGTTTGATTTACAGTCAGACAAAATGTAGACGATAAAAAACGAGAAGTTGGCATTCAATATTATGTTTAGTCGTTCAAATTCAAACTATGTAGGTACGCCCACTTCGTTTCAAGGCATCTTACCCGTACCCGTGCTCACGGCCCATACTCTAGTACAGTAGATCTATTTATTTTCTAGCTCTATGGTTGTACCTATATACGAAGAAAATATACACTTAATTGTTATCAAACCAGTTTTACAAAACATTTATTACATAATATAGATAGATAGATAGATAGATAACACTTTATTGTTACACCACATGAAAAAAAAAAACAAGAACTTAAAAAAGAAAGTGTTACAATGGCTTATCACTAAAAGTGATCTCTACCTTTAACATAAGAGGCATTATGAAGGTGAAACATGATCATAAAAACTAAATAAGATACATAATTCTATACTTCGAAATAAGAATTGAATATGACACGCAAAATACAAAAGGTCGTGTCACTAATTTGATGTTTACAATTGTAAAAAACAATCCCATGTGTCGGAAACGGGCGGGCCGCGGCCGCCTGCGCACGACCCGGCACCGCACCGCACCGCATCGCATACACACGTAGTTTACGTTAGTAAGCACTTGTTGTATAAATAAATAAAGTCGTTTTAAAATAAACTTTACTATTAATCCTTGACTTAGTAACGTTTACATAACCGTGAGATCTGAGACATGACGTTGTTGTACAAGTTGCGAACATTTTGCCACTTGTCTGTGCGACTGTGCCGTGATTTGTTTGATTATAAGATTTTAGTTTTTGTGTCACGCAACATCTGTTTTGTTTCTGATTCTTGACTGGACAGTATGGAACTTTTAATTGAATCTCTATGCAGTAACTACGTCGCTCGCCCTAATATCAGGAACCAAGAAATACTTATTCAATAGATTATCTTCACAATATTTTTTAGCTAGGCTACTAAAAATATTCTGGTTATATGGGTTAAATAAAATAACGCAAACAAAATACTATCGCAATAAAATAGTAAAAATGACATTATTACTCAAATTGCTTCATCTAAGCCACCAAAAAAAATATTTCTGATTTTAAAGTGTCTATGACATAATAATAATGTTTGTGTGAGGGAACACTGCCTCTCTCTCTTCCTTTCTGTCACCACATGTAAAACTCACTTTTTGTAGGCTTTTATTATAAATAAAACTAATATTCTACGGCACGTCTTTTTATTGCAACCACATTAGAGTATAAATGTCCAGTTACCCAGCTGTAAGCCGTGGGACAAATACTGAAACAAAACAAAATCTAAATATCGGTTCATTCATCAACACTCACGGGCGAACGCAATTAGGTGTTTCCCTGAAACATTCGGCGCGGAGCGGCGCGGCGCGGGCGCAACCGCGGTGGTTCTCCGACCGCCTGCGAACTGTCATACAAAAATAGTGCCCCCAGAAAGGGTAGCCGGAGACATCATCCATATGGACCTGAGTACCGAACGTTATTTAAATTACATTCTCTCTGCCTTACATATTTCCACTTGGTTTTGTTTGATTTATTAATTTTGTTCAGTTTCACTTCTTATGAATATATCTTGTAGGTTTTCAAGATAATCAACGGATAAAGTAAAAAGTGTTTCTTGAGTGGAAACATTATTGTGAAAACTCATTGAATTATCAATTATAGGTATATTTTCCAAAACAATTCGTTCGAAAGCTAACAATAAATCTTAACATCAACATTAACACAAATTAGACATGCGTGACAAATAGACGCGATAGAAATAGAAATGCTGACAGTGGAACACACGTCGATCTGTTCACATACTAATGCCGGCTTCACATTCCATTTTTCATGTTAAATTTAAAATAGTACGGGCGTATTTGTGTGCGTAATAATACATTTCGTTAAACGCAACAGGAAAAGAGCAATCAAGCGTCAGTGATGCGAATACAACATACGTAGATACATAGGACATGAAATACAAATTTGTGAATCGATTAAGCATAATACCTATTTTAAAGCAGTCAAAAACCGTTCACGATGTTAGACGCAATTTAAAATGGACAAATATTTGTCTTATGCCAGGCCTGGGTATAAATGTTTGTATGGTAATCTACCCGGCACGACACGGTATGTAGAAATTAAAAAAAAAAGTAAAAAGCAGGGAGTCGGCACCAATAAATCGATTTGGAAAATGTTTGCTAAAGGGTGGGCCCGAGGTATTTAAAGAACAATTAGTCGGCTGCTTCCCAGCCCTCAGGGCAAATATTTGCCTATTCCCGCCAACCCTCGTTTGGGCCAATGCCGCCTCGGGCGTCGTTGAAAACGGTTTGTTGCTAAATGTTTGCCCAGTCTCCCCTATATACTCTGGTAGGTATAGGTAAATATCCCCTTCTGACACTCCGGTAATCACTCTTTACTCTCGGCTTGGGATGTGGGTAAAGCGGGTCGATAAAGAATTTTGAGGATTTTTATAACAAATCATTGTCTACATAAAGAACTGAGGATTACCCAGAGTTATTCGGTATATTAAACGATGAAAATGTTCGTGAAGATAGTTTACTTCATATTGTGACATAGGGATTATCTGGAATCAGAGCTGGTCGGTCGTATTTTGATGGTGTTTTACAACAGATTAACTAGCCGACAATGTTTTGATTTCTTTCAAAACAACATCGCGTAAGTTTGACCACGTATCTAGAACTAAATGTTCTCGATCACATTTCACACAATATTTTATATCTACTTACCAAAATTAACGATTCAGGATTAATAGTGCCCAGCACATGATGACTCATTTCCTGACTAATAGGCTCACAAAATTGTCAAAATGAATGATTGAAATTGGTGTGAAAAGCTGAAGTGCCGAAAGATTTAGAACATAGATACGGTTTGGTGACTTTATTACTTCCATACTTCCAACAAATGGTGAAATTTTGTGAGAGAAAAAACATCGGCACAATAGTCATAAACTTTATTTCCGACAAGATTTGTCTACATAAATGGTCAAATAAGAAAAATCACCATTACTAATTGATATTGTATTAACGGGCCAGTTGGCGCAGTTGGTTAAGACGTGGAGTCTTAACCTATAGTGCCGCAGGTCGTGGGTTCGATTCCCACACAGGACATGCATTTGTGTGCATGAACATGTCTGTATGTCCTGAGTCTGGGTGTAATTATGTATATTAAGTATGTATTTACAAACAAAAAGTAGTATATGTATTATATCAGTTATCTGGTTTCCATAGTACAAGCTTTGCTTAGTTTGGGATCAGATGACCGTGTGTGAGGAATGTCCCAGGATATTTATTATTATTTTATTTTATTATTTCAAGCACATTTTTTTTAAATCAAATTTTTATGACTCGTTTTTTTTCCTATATGTAAGTATTTATCTCGGCGAACATCTAAGTCCGAACACAGGGGTAGGCTGAAAAACAGCGTAGCTTGCATAATGTGCACGCTACATTCGCTGAGCCTACCCTATTGCCATATTTTATATATTATATTGTACCTAATTTTAAGCTTATTTGTAACTTATATTGTGGCAATGTGGTGAAGCGCTCGTGGTGTAGCATGATTAGCCGTTCTTAATCGATCGGCAAAGTTGAGCTACGTCTGTCTTGGTCGGTACCTGGATGGGTGACCGCCTAGTGGTATTTCAAATCGAGCGTTTCCGTGCTTCGGAAGGCACGTAAAGCCGTTGGTCCCGGTTATCACTTAATTGTGATAGTCGTTAAGCTAGTTGGATGCCTCATAGGCGGCTTGAAAAATTCCAACAGTAGGTTGACCACTAGCCTACCTCCACCGACCCGCAGTGGGCACGCGTGGTGGAGTATCTGCCCATTCCCTTTCACCCTGATTTGTGAAAGGAGGCCTGTGCTTAGCAGTGGGACATTATAGGCTGATGATGATTGTGGCAATAAATTAATTTTCTTTCTTTCTTTCATTTCATGGGGAAACATATTCACCTAACTTTAAGGTTTACCATCCATACTTCAAGAGTACCTACAGATTTAACCCGTGAAATAAATGCTTGCGACTTGCTACTCCTTAGTATCCCTCGCCAACGACTCTACAAAATCCGTAGCAGATTTCCTCAACGCAAAATATGAGTAAACAGTCAATAGTAGGGTAGTGTTTAATTGATTAAAAACCTGCTTGCTATTGGTAACTCTAGGTGACCACCACGTTGTTCGTCCCCGGCGGTCTGGGCAATACTTACAAAAATACCAGAATGTAATTAAATGTGGATAACTTGCGCTTTATAGACGGCTGCGCGCGCGCCTGTGTTTGTTTAGTTGTTATAGACGTGTTTTTACGCAATCTGGAAGTCGTAAATCGTGTACACCAAATTATGTCGTTCACAAGAGTGATACCTTTCCTATTTCTATACGGTATATAGGTAAATGTCTTGATGTGGTCTATGCAAAAAGGTTTGAATTTAATTTAGTAGGCCTTTATTCAGAAGTGGATCCATCCTACTATTGTACGAAGATCCGCCTTTATGTACCGCAACAAGGTGTAAATTATTACGATGTTTATACTTGTTGTATTGGTAATAAAATCTTATGAACGCTGCGGCTTACCATGTTGTAGCTTAGCCAAGCACTTAGTTTCACGGTTTGGTAATAACGTAACCATTTTTCTTACAGTAATTAACTAGAGCATATTTGTTTGTCATTGTTCCATGGATATAAATGCATTGCCTTCTTGCCGGAGTCTTCTAAAGTTAAAGTGTATTGGGAACCGGAATAGAATAGAATAGAACTTTATTGTACACAGCAAATAGTTACAGTGTCTACCCATGTCGGGCATACAATAGGATACAAAGTGAATTACATTTTACAGATGAATATTAAATTATAAAATTAATGACAATTTTCTATGCATATAAATTATTTAGTATTAAAAAATTCATTTAAGTTATAAAATACATTTTCATAAAGCCATTTCTTCAAACAGTTCTTAAATTTAACATTTGGTAGGTCCTTTAAACTTTCTGGCAAATGGTTGTATACACGTATTGCAGTTATCTGAGTACTCTTAGCATAAATCATTGATTTTACCTTTGGTAGGTTGATAGAGCCAATTATCATGTTCATATATGCCTTATCAGGGCATATATTTAATAAATGAGTTTTGAGTTTAAAGGAGGACTATTTGATGCCGTAATAACCTACAATGGGTGGATGAAGCTGATCGGGCTTTCAGTAGAAGACAACTTAGTGGAAGTGATGTCGAATGACGCATTGTACTCTCGAGATCGAATTTTATAATGAGCTTAAAATTCAGTCATGAAAAACATCGGCGATAAATAAAGTGTATCTTGCTAAAATTTATTTGTACCAAGTTAACGTTTTAATTGATCTCACAAAACATTCGCAACATTATAACCAACAAAAAAATTACATAAAAAAAGTCTGGCGTTACCTGTTGCTTGTGTGGGTATAGGCTTTATTAAATAGTATTCACACAAAACTAATATCAAAATGCGCAACAGTTTTGTGATAATGCCCGCATACTGAACGCACCCCGGGGTAATGCGGCGAATAATCGACTACCCTCACGCGTCACTATGCCCCGGGCGGGCCACACAATACGAACATACACATAATCCGCAAAAACTAACAATACTACAATTACTCACCCATTTTTACTCACTAAAAACACGTCTCAGTTAGATATTCAACTCTACGCTACCGTTAGAAAGTACATAATCGTAAACATTTGAATATTTTGCAATTTTTTAAAAGTAACCTTTTTCTTAACCAATTTAATTCTATTTGGTAACAATGAAGCTACTTTATTTCTTTATGGTGATCTCACTAGCAAGTGATGAAGGTTCGGGTCTCGCTCGCTTGTCTACACAATGCCGAAGTTCACGCTGGTCTAATTTAGAGCGGTTCTAAGAGAAGTTTTTGCAAGTTTTTTATCGGTGATCTTGTTTGATGGGAGGATAAACGAACGATCAAAACAAGACAGCTCCTGACGATTGAGCCGAATTCGACTTTTTGCATCATGTGTTTTGTTTCTAGACACGTCTACTTTTTCATTTACAAAATGTCGATTACGTCTTTATTGGAAAATGATCAAAGTTAATTACTAGTCTCTCAGTTGAGAAGCATGTAATGAAAGCATTTTTACACAACTAGCTTAAATTTTAGAAAATGGAATATTATATGAAACGCTCTTATTTAAAACTAGCTTTTTGCCTGCGGCTTCGCTCGCGTAGACTATAAGATTTGTTCGCGTAATAAACGCAAAGATATTAAATTCGTGAAGATTCCTACTTGTTCTTGTGAACTCGGTGGCCAATGCGATGATGAGAGCGCGGCGCGGTGAATTTTAATCTTTTATATAAAGCCGGCCAAGCTCAAGACTTAGTCTCACTCGCGCACCGAGGGCTCTGACCTTCCTTGGACGTATATTTATTGGATTGGGCCATCACTGTTGTTTAAAACCGGACCGCATAATTAAGTTTGTTTGTGAAGGAATTTGGATGATATTGAAAAAAACTGTGCTAGTTTAAAATAATGACTATAATAATACTCATTTACGATATAATCTACGATGGAGTGGAGCCGCCCGGCCGCCATCGCCACTACGTCTAACATAAAATAAGTTGCAAAAAATCTAAACTGACTTGTCATATTGACACCATTCATCCCGTCCGTCCGGACCCTATTTTTTTGGCCTAAAATATAGACATCAGTTATTTAATATAACGCTTATGGCCGAGCAACAAGATTGAAAATACAACGACGTAATCCTTGAACCCACAACGTGCATTTTTCTCAGCAATATTTCTTAATGAATCCCTAAGGCATCCATTCATGTCATCGTTGAGTAAACAAAGACCTTCGTCAAAATATTTAAATTTAATTTTCAGCGATACTTAGAGAGGAAATAAAGGATTCGATAAATCCGGTCTTGTAGAGAAAAAAGCTTATCCTTAGGATTTGCAGCCAAGAACATTAACTTTGCACATGTTTTCTGGATTGCATTTTATAAGATAAATGTTCATCACATTTAGGAACGTATATCAGAGCAGAGAATTTGGAATGGAGAGGTTAATCCATTTTGTTAACTTTATCGTTTACAATTTTTGGTATACTGAATTAACAGGTACCTACTTTTGATTAAAAAAATAGCAACGGCGGTAGGTCGCATCTCGCGGCGGAGCTCATTTCAGTAGGTGGCGAGCGTTGGTAGCGAGAATCGTTCGCACAATACAAGGATTAATGCAGGTTTATCAATTGTTCATTTGTGTAGAGTGAACGCCACGCAACGCAACCGCGGATGAGCGTTCACGCATCGCCAGCGCCGCGTTATCGCGCCGGTACACGTCACCAACCCCAGCTTTATTTGCGATGCGGTTTCAATTTGAAACTGTCTGCGGATCAGCATATTTTACACCCTTTGTAATGATGTTCAATTGAGAGTGGTATCAATAAATGAGTTGGGGATGAGCCTTCTATTCATTATAAAAACTTATTCGTTTTATAATGTAGTAGCTGTTTATCAGTTTGGCGTCAGCCGCCGACGGAGGTGTAGCTTTATTAAATCGGTCTTAGTAGAATGTTACAATGTATTCTCTTGGTTGAGTTAAAACTGAGTTGACAAAGTTGACTGAGGTGGACTCTGTAACAGATCTAGGTGTATTATTAGATAAAAAATTAACGTTTATACCCCATATCGATGTTGCGTCCAAAATGCTAGGTTTCGTTATACGTAACTGTAAAAGTTTCCGAAAGCCTAAAACTAAAATTACTCTTTTTAGCTGTCTTGTTCTAAGCACAGTGGAATACTGTAGTCTGGAGACCACATTATGCGACACATATACTTCGGATAGAACGAATACAGAAAAGGTTTTTGTGACATCTCACCTTCTCACAAGGCATCAGTAGACAACTAACCCCTTACGTAGATCGAATGAAACTTTTTAATATGATATCGCTCACCAAACCAAGAGATATACTCGATCTTACCTTTGCGTACAAGTTATTTAATAACGAGATAGATTGTCCGCAATTAATAGAAAAATTTGAATTTCGAGCTCCCAGCAGATATCCAAGAAATAAAATTGCTTCCTTCCCTTCCTCTTCGTCGTACTGTCCTAGGCGCCATGCCCCTGTTCCTCGTATCTGTCGGCTAATTAACTACTACAGCGATATGTTAGATATACATAATGATTCCCTCACAACCTTGAAGAAAAATATAATAGGTACATTTTAATTTAATATAATAATGTCCATACTTAGATTATAAGAACTAGAATGTGTTTGCAAATTGATTGCATTTGGTGTCCACTTTCAAATGTTGTACCTACATTCTGTTTTTAACGATTTTATGTACTTAGGATAGGTTTTAATGTAACAACAGCTAGTGGAACTAAATAAATAAATAAATAACTATTAATATAAGGTTAACAGTAAACATATCAGTGGAAATATGGGTGGTTTTTATTCCGGGAACGTGGGTGTAACCGCGGGAGACAGCTAGCTCGTTTTTTTTATACAACTAAATCGGTAAACAAGCATACCGCCGCCACCTGATGGTAAGCGATTACCGTAGCCATTTGGACGCTTGCAACACACGAAGCATCGCTCACGCATTACCAACCTTTCCCCCCTCCCCTATGAGCTCTGGCGACCTTACTCACGCGCAGGAACACAACTTTACACAACATAAAGTTATTTTTCTGCGGTATTCTGTAAGGTGGAGGTACTTCCCCAGTCGAGCTGCTCTTTGAGCGAATAAACGCTATGCTCTACCTATCTCCTAAAAGTTCATAATAAAGCTATGAAATGTTGAATAGTTAAAATTTCGAAGACTTTATTAGACACGTGACGTATGGCGATCGAAAGAGTGAGACGGAGGACACTATAACACTGGTTTAGTTAAGTATAAGCGATTATGAATACGACAAAAATACATAGAAACTTGAACTACACAAATATAGGTAAAGGGTACTAAAAAAAAAACAAAAAAAATGAAAAAAAAGTATGTTCGCAGCAAAGTTCGCAGCATAGTTTTTTTAATACCTACTTCTTATAACTATTACGAATATTATTTCATACTAAACGGATACGGATGCCGTCGTCTGCTAAACTGCATAAATAAATCCAAACGGAAGTGCCGTATTGATTCCTGGACGCAGACCATCAATCTATCATCACAAACTTTTGATCAAACGTTTGTCGCGAATCATCTGAGCTGTGCCACTGACGTTGATGACACCTCGCTCAATATGAAGTTATGAACGCACTTGGTGATTATCAAAGGCGTTTTACCGCGTATCCATTGAGCTTGGATGTGGTGTAGTGTTGGTTTTCTATTGAAATTCAGCGTGAAGTTTGTATGTGACTATTTAGACTTGATAAAAGTTGAATAGGACCTAGGCTTTATTTACTTACCTATCTTAGTGAGTTCAATAAACCAATAAAATAAACTGAATGTTTATTGACTGGTATGATGACGACTTTTTCTCTGTCCTAATTTCTGAATAAATTTTTTTTTTTTGTTTGTGTTGTTTTGACTGTATCAGACAGATAGGTTTTGTTAACATTTTTAATTTAATAAATTTTGAACTGTTAGTAAAAATATTAAAAAGTATTCTTATACTTACTATAGCATAATTACGTCACGACTCACGATAGATACTATGTTTTTCGGGAGCTCAAACCTAGAGTCTAAATTCGTAACATTCAAACCAACCTATCGCGAAGACAAGCTCTACCTGGCTGAGTTAAGCGGTGTCTCCCTCTATCCAAAGTCAATGTATCACATCAATACAGGGAAATGCTCGATTTGCGCTGACGCGGATGGTCACAGTTCCTTCATCGGGCATCATCCCATAATACACATCAAAGGCGAGCTGATTAATTGAGCAATAATCGAGTGAAAAACGCTCACGGCCTGACGTCACGCGCAATTACAAATGGCACGTGCTTTTTACTTTTGTTTGAGATCTAATTTTAATTAAAGTATTAAACTGATTTATAATTCAAATTGAGTTGGATTGGTATAAAACCTAAATACTAAATTCAAAAAAAGAATCGTTTGTATCATACTTGCCGCCGGTGATACATTGTTGATGGCTGGTAATCACGTGCCTAGAAAGAATTTTCATCCTAACGACTTTGTAAAGCCTTCTTTGTTTGTTTTTTTAATTTTTTACTTAATTTGATTTCAGTCTCAAATATTATGTTTATTTAATAAAATGATCGTCGTTTTAATAAGTTAGTACAAATGCAAACTACTCGAAAAGTTTCCAAAAGCAAGCAGCTGCAATTTGGATTTAGCCTACACGCCTAAATTCGGTTGGTAGACTTATTTTAACATTAAATACACACACACAAATACCCTGTCTAAACACATCGCCCCTTATATTAGCCGACGGAAAGAAAGAGCTTAACCAACAACATATTACAATCCGTATTGCAATGGTGTAAGGTTGATGTTGACACGCCATTTGTGAAAGGGTTTGTAGTATTTAGCTTGAACACACAATATTTTGTTTTAGAACTTCTTACTTTGCTATCTATGGTGTATTTGTAGTAAGGGATAGGGAAATAAATCATCATTTTAAGACACGAATAATACGAGTATGGCAATGAGGTGTTTTTAGGGTTCCGTAGAAATAGCAAAAAACGGAACGCTTATAGATTCGTCATGTATGTCTGTCTGTCACAGCCACTTTTTTCCGAAACTATAAGAACTATAATGTTGAAACTTGGTAAGTAGATTTATTCTGTGAACCGCATTAAGATTTTCACACAAACACAGAAAAAATAAATTGGGGGTTCCCCAGACTTAGAACTGAAACTCAATTTTTTTTTTTTTAAATAAAACCCATACGTGTTTTATGATGGTTTGTCTATCGATGGGTCTTCAAAAATTATATTGAGGTTTCTAATATCATTTTTTTCTAAACTGAATAGTTTTCGCTAGAGACACTTCCAAAGTTGTAAAATCCCCCCCCCCCTCTTGTAACTTCTAAAATAAGAGAATGATAAGACTAAAAAAATAAATATCATGTACATTACCATGCAAACTTCCACCGAAAATTGTTTTGAACGAGATCTAGTAAGTCGTTTTTTTTAATACGTCATAAATTGAAATTCATATCAAATACTCAGGTCTATACTACCATTTACTTATATACCTACAGGTTTGTACGGAACCCTCGGTGCGCGAGTCTGACTCGCACTTGGCCGGTTTTTTTTTATGAATGTAGGTTACTCCAGTTGGCAGCGATAAACTCTAAGCTCTAAGGTGTTGGACTGCAATATCACCATGGTAAGTCATAATGTGACCGTAGGTGGTAAGCATACAAAGCCTAGAGGGAACTGGGTCTCAAGGGCAGCTCGGAACACTGTGAGGCGCTGCACAAACGTGGACACTTTTGTGTCTTGTGTCGGACACAAGCTACCAATGAATATTTGATTTCTATAGAACCAGTATGAAATCAGCCATTCCCTACGCAGATTTGTGTCCAGTTGCTTCCACTTTACACATACTCGTTGACGATCAAAAAGTGTTCGGTGTCGACAACTGGAAACGAAAAGTCGTCAGTAGAAGACCTTACAATTGTACTGAAACTGATGGAAATAATTGGACTGTTTTACAAAAAACTTAAACCGACGTCAAAGTACACTAAGAATTAATCAAATCTATATGTGATGACAATGGGACCAAACGGGAAGTGTACCCTTACAGACAAAACAAGAAATTTCCAAATCGGTTAATAATAGACGGAGTAATGAGGTAACAAACAAAAACAAGAAAATACAACCGAATGTAGAACCTCCTCCATTTTTGAAGTCGGTTAAAAAGCAACGAATTATACCAGTGACCCAGAAGTAGCGACCGGTGACTGCCGGTTCAAATTTGCACCAAACACAGCAACTGCGTTTACCAGTGAGTGACCAACAAAATTAAAGTTCGTATTAACGTTTTATAATATTACTCATGCATTATGGAGATAAGTTACATTTTAACCCTTCCGTGCGGTAGATGTTAATAAACAAATGACCGGCCGTATTTGGTCTTACCTTTCAATGCGGTTGTTAACAATCAACCCGAGTGCAATGTGGCGAGCACATGGGCCTTTTACACAGAGTATAAAACAAGGAGAACTTGGCGCGGCTTACCATGTGACACAACATTATAAAGACTAACCCCCTTATTCATAATGGTTTTATCTAACTAAATCAATGTAATAGTGTCCTCCGTCTCACTCTTTCGATCACCAAATGTCACGTGTCAGATAAAGACGTCAGAATTTTAGCTAATCAACGTTTGATAACTTCATTATGAATAAGGGGGTTAGTGTTGTAGTGTTTATTAACATAGACATAAGTTTTTATAGTAACAGAAATTGTATTATTATAATGTTTATGTTAGTTTTTAAGATAGGTAAGATAGCTATGGTCCACACAAGTAGCTTGAAAATAAAGAATATTTTTTATCGATACGTTTTATTACACCATAACACTAGAAGCTACAAAACCGTCGGTGCTCAAAAGGGAATGATTTCGATTTTAATTTTTGTTCCCATTTAAGCACCGATCCGAAATATGAATGGGTGCTGAAAAGGGAATAGGATCGGTGCTCAAAAAATCGGTGGGCAAATGGGAATACTTCAATAATAATCACATAATAATCTTTCGTTCACCATTTTATTCTATAACTGTAAGTAAGGTAGTTTCAAAACTGAGAGGTATGGGTCATTAATGTAAAGTACACCGTTTTAATTATAGCTGTGCCTTTAAAACTCTACAGATTATACTGAACCACCATGGTTTTCATTATTTGCTGTGATCGAAATTCTATGTATGTGAATCTGACACTTTGTGTGACCTTTACACATATCACTCCACTCCATGTTTTCATGATCCGAGGTATTATTCTGTGTTTAACACCATGTTTAACCGACGCGACCGTTCAAGCTGCATATTGTGGGCTTCAATGCGATCATCGCGCCTTAAATTACGATGTTTTTTCAAAGTATTTACAGATTATATTATTTTCTGGCCACATGCCCATATTGCTCGAAGGAATATGAATGGCTCTCGATTATTGACCACGCACCGAGTGGGATAATCAGGTGAATTGAAATTGTCGTTAGTTCCTACTTGGTTCTACATAATCAACATTAATTTTAAGAGAGCCTCGGTAGAGCATATAATAGAGCATAGCGTTTATTCGCTCAAAGAGCAGCTCGACTGGGGAAGTACCTCCACCTTACAGACTACCGCAGCCAAATAACTTTATGTTGTATTTCTGCGTGAGTAAGGTCACCAGAGCTCATTGGGGAGGGGGGAAGGGTCGGTAAGGCGAGAGTTCGGTGAAGCTTCGAGTGTTGTAAGCGTCCATGTGGCTACGGTAACCGCTTACCATCAGGCGGGCCGTATGCTTCCGTAACGACTTCGTAGTATAAAATATAGACCAGAGAATGAATAACGGATACCTAGTGGAATTCTATGTTGAACATAGATGTGAACTTAAAAGAGATATGAAAAAAATAAAGGAGATCGTTTCATTGAATTTGAAACATCCAGTAGTAAACCATCCTTTGGCAGCGACTGAAAATCAGTGCTGTAGCCCGGTACCTGTCCTGGGCTTACAGTTTATTACTACATACAACACAGTTATTTATATTTTTTATATCTCTGTTTCATTTTTTGTATTACTTTCTATAATTGCAATGTTTTTTTATTGACATCTTATTGGTCTAGCTAGCCGGAATACTTTATGGTGCGTCCATGCTACGCGAAGCGTGCTTGCAGTGTGCTCGTTCGAGGCTCGGCTCGTGCTCGGTTCGCCAAGCATGGACGCACCATTACATCTTTATCTTTACCAGCCCGTCGCCGCGTCGCTGGTCCACACATTTATTTATCAATGTAATTACATTTAAAGATGACCAATATTTAAGGCGATGATAGCTCAGTGGTAGTAACTACAGATGCCGAGACGAAGGTCCCGGGTTCGAATACTACAATGCAATTACAAAGCGCTTGAGATTTCGGTGAAGGAAAACATCGCGAAGAAACCATAACACGGTGGTAGGGTTTGTAGTACCCACCTGGCTGGCTACCACCCTCCCCTCAAAGTTTTACTTCAACAGTGACCATTTCATGATGGATCGTTTGCCGTATCAATGATATAAAAGTAAGACAAAGAAAAATAATTCGTCACACATAAGTATTTGAATAATAGCCGGTAAAAAAGAAATGTCAAATCATTGTTTTATTGCAAAATGAAGTCCAATAGAAATGTGGTGGGTATTTTTATCTATCCGTCTGTTACTTAGGTACTTGGTTGTTTTACACAAGATACGGTTAAAATACAAGATAAACAGTGCGGGGCGTCGAGCTACTCTCGGGGCTCGACTCATGTTTATTTGTTTATTTATACTTTTTCGATATTTTATTTATTTAATAACTTCTGAGAGTTGGCAGTTTCATTTTCGTTGAATTGAAACTTGAAAATCAGACACTATTTTGTTATATTCCGTATTATTTATATGAAAAATAAGAACGAAAATGTATGTTGATAATGTTGTTGGAATTATTAATTTATATTGTTGTTTTTCAATTGTCGTGTATAATAAATAAGCAAAGAACCTCAAATATGCTTATGTAGATATAAATTATGTATGAACTTTGGTACCTATTTTAAAATTTGTCACTCGAAAGCTGAAGCACACTGAAGCACGCTGAAGTGGGTTGCTAAGCCGCGGTTAAACTTAGTGCCGTTTGTTTGTATAAGGCGAACGCGTGACGCGGGCGGCGCGGGCGCGGGCGCGGGCGGGAGGCGGATGAACACTAGGGGAAGAGCACTGTCATCAACACAAACAATCGATGGATGATTTGTACCCTTTATTTTCAAATACTCTTATTAAAAAATAAGTGTAAAATTATCCTATAGTATTCAGATTGATTGATAGTTGAAGCGCTCGTGGTGTAGCATGATAAGCCGTTCGCTACCACCGTCGTGATCGGTACCTGGATGGGTGATCGCCTAGTGGTATTTCAAATCGAGCGCTTCCGTGCTCCGGAAGGCACGTAAAGCCGTTGGTCCCGGTTATCACTTAATTGTGATGGTGGTTAAGTTAGTTGGAAGCCTTCTAGGCGGCTTGAAAACTCCAACAGTAGTTTGACCACTAGCCTACCTCCACCGATCCGCAGTGGTGGAGTATATGCCCATTCCCTTTCACCCTCATTTGTGAAAGGAGGCCTGTGATTAGCTGGGGGAGTTAGGTAGGCTGATGATGGTGTTGATGATTAAGATTTTGGAATTTATCAGCAATAGTTCTTATTGCTTGTTCTGATGACCACGAGAGCCAATAGCGGATGCTGGTTTCTCTACGATGAATAAACTAAGAAACCTCATGACAATTTAGTGATTTATATGTAGATACATAGTGATGTAGATAACAAAGTGTTAATGGGCAGCTTTATCACTAAAAGTGATCTCTACTAAGCGAAGGGAGAGATAGTAATACCCTCTCTACCAGAATAGTAAATATTTTTTCATAGGAATGTAAGGAATCTTAATGGTCCAGTATGTCAGCCGCGTGAATCTCATCTCTTAGACCACCAGCCACCAATCCCCCGGCAGTTTCTCTCGCGGCAGTAATTAGCCGAGACGACACTGCAACAACACAGCCACGTGCGCCGACGCCGCTAACGTGAACCAACCTTTATGGAGAGCTTGCCAAAATAACAAATAAAGGTAAGTCGTAGTATCATTACAAAAAAACTGTCACTGCTAATAAAGAGTGTGCGAACCTTTAAGGTACTGATAAGTCGAGGACATTATCATTTTCTATGTGGTAGACAGGTGGTATTTATATTTATTTCCTAACTCAATATTTAAAAAGCTAGTCTGAATGTCTGTTCGTTACGTTCAGAAGGCATTTTTTTTCAGTCATGTTGCAGATAGGTAACGTAGCGTGGAGTACGAAGATAAACTTTTCTATTTTATAACCGCTAGGGACACCAAGCCAGCCCTCGATTTCATTAAAAACGTGACTATTATAAACGAAAGTAATACTAATAAGTATTGAATGGGTTGACTTCATGAATGGAGAGCGTGCTCAATTTATAAACTCAACGATTATCCAAGTGAACAATCCGATGCGCAAACACTGTCATACCGCATTCCCGACATCTTCAGAGCACCACGTAGGTGTTGAGGAGGCCCACACTGATTTCTATAGCGATTTAACAATACGCATCACTTGTCGCCACCAAATCTGGTCAGTTTTGACATGTTGTCATGTTTTTATTAACGCCCGCTGTCAGATCCGAGGCGATTTCACGGGCGACGGGCCCAATTTGCGACAATGGCCCACACTCCTAATTCCTATTGTTGTGTAAGATTACGAATTTAGCAGTCTACGTTATTGCGGCGAGTACACAATGAGGATTAAGCTTTATTTGTTCAAATGACTTTAGTTTTTTCTGTTCCGGACGATGGGAATTATTTTTTTCTTAGATCCGTTTTGATCTTATCTGCGGTGGTTGTATAATTATTTTTTAAAGCGTTTGGTTCTACTTGTTTAGTCTATCGGAAATATAGATTTTTGGTACGCAACTAAGATCTTGTTTAGCAAAATTATATAGAAACCCAGCGGAGTTCTTAAAACAGTGCGTTTTTTAAAAGATACTCTGTTAATAAAGTGACTAACTAACAAAAAAAACGTTAACGTAAAAGTATTCACCAAAATTTTCAGCATAATGTCAGTACAGTACCTAAGCCTCAGTGCCACACCTATTAATAAAATCTAAACTTACAGATTTTTAATTTGAAATGTTTACACAGCCGATAGGGCGATGACTGTGCCTTTTGTGACAGTTACTGATCTACAAAACGGCCAATAATACCTTCTTTTGTCTCCTTATGAAAATATGAAAAGAAAAAATTGAAGTACCTTTACATCGACTATAATTTTTGGGAAATAAACGTTATGGATGCGTAGTAAAATCGTAATTCCTCTGCGGTTACTTTAAAAGGGCAGTGAGAGACTCCATCCCTTTGTATGGATTGATTGTGGATGAATAAGGGGTGATCAGACGTCATTCTGTGGACGACCCCCCGGTGAGTCCGCGTGCTCTGTGCTAATGGTTATTAATTTTAACAGTATTTAATTAAAAGGTTACGTTTTAACTTTTATATAAAAATGGACAGGGAGTTATTTCTTGATAGAAAGCGTAGTATATTTGCTAATGGTGCGTCGATGCTTGGCGAACCGAGCCACGAACGAGCACACTGCGAGCACGATTCGCGTAGCGTGGACGGGCTTGCGAGCCTCAAACGAGCGCGATTGACAGTTTTTTCACGAACAAAAGGATTGAACAAAGGACCCACACTTGGCTCATACTAGACCTGTGGTGGAGATGTGTCTATCTAGGTACAAGTGTGACCCACCTCTAGTAACGATAGTCCACAACCCAGGCCCAGCGCGGGTAGGAAGACTTCGAGTCTTCGAATTAGACTTTTCAGCCCTGCAGTTTCGACACAGTATTTTCCCTTGCCGAAAAGTCTGTGGTAAATCTAAGCAACTTCCCATGACACGATCTACATGGACCCACACACCCATTCCATATGCGAATTTACACCGTATTGCTCACCACATATAAATCAAATTCGAAGGTCAGTGGGCGGCTTTTATTGGAGACCCTCATCTTAATTTGCGCTTTAATTTATTAGTATTAAGGTAAAGATTCGCTTGTGAAATGGGCGTGTGCGTCCGCGAAAGCACATCGTAGGAATCCACGATGGGCGACGAGCAAGTACCTAATACGACAATGATTAGAAATTGCACCTCCATATAATATAGACATTGGCTAAAATGTAAATATAGTAGATGTATTTTTGACGACCTCAGGGCATCGCAGTATTCCATGTAGCATTGGTCTATAACTTGAGAAAAGTTGCAAAGTAAGTGCTAGTGGATAATACTATGCGGTTATGGTAAATATTTTTTTTTTAAAATGCGTATCGCTTTCAAGAGTAAGTAAGCAACCACAATAAAGTAATAACAACCGGCGCCCGCGCCGGCGTATGCACGCGTCCACAGACCACTTACCATCAAGAGAGCCGTATGCTATGCTTGTAGGTCTCTACCGTCACATGGGCGTAAGGTGAACAATTTATTCACTGTTAATTACTTTTCTGTAATACAATAGTTCTTGTAGCAAAACAGCCAAGCCACATATTTTGACTACGGTGTGTAGAGTTTGTGAAGCTAGGGCTTGTAGAGTTAGGGCGTGTAGAGTTATAAGCTTGGCTCTACATGAGATCTGATAACTTTTGGACATTGTGAGCCATATGGTCTCGTATTGGCAACATTTTAGATGAAAATGTTTTATTGGAATTTCACTTTTTGTAAGTTGCTTATGACATTATTTTTAAATTTAAAATAAAGGTGATACCGTGATTTCTAGCAGCTTCTTTTATAATTTCAAATTAGGAATGTCAGTTTCTTTTTTAGGAAAAGACTTTATATCGCAGGTGTGCAAACGTGTGTTCGATCACCAGATTACCAGGTCGGTGGCAGAATCACGCATGCGTGGAATTATTGAGCGGACGCTCTTCACCCCTCCTCTTTGTATCTTAAGCCTATCTCTTGGCTGAAGGTATCTCCATTCTATAAAGTTAAAACCCGGTATAGCTACACAATGGCAATTCTCGGTTGGTTGTTTAGGATTCGTTCTGGCCTATCTTCAGTAATTTTCTCGATATTGCAGATAGATCTTTACATAAACACTATAGCTGTCCCCCGCGGTTGCACCTGAGTTCCCGGGATAAATATTAGCCTATATCCTTCTCCATATAACATACTATCTGCTGGCCTTTCTTCGCGATCGCTTAAGAGGTTTGTTTTTAAAAGGCAACACAAAGAAACAGACTGAGAATTACTTTCGCATTTATAATGGTGCGTCCATGCTTGGCGAACCGAGCACGAGTCGAGCCACCAACGAGCACACTGGAGCACGATTCGCGTAGCGTGGACGGGCTTGCGAGCCTCGCTCGAACGAGCATTCGTAGCGTGATTGACTGCGCTCCGCACGATTGTCAGTTTTTTCACGAACACAGGGATTCGCATCGCGCTCGTTGTAGGCTCGTTAAGTACGTCCACGCTTGAAATCGCGAGCAACGAACGAATCCTGTTCGTTCAAGGCTCGGCTCGTGCTCGCTTCGCATAGCATGGATGCACCATTATATTTGTAGGATAGGATAGGACCACAGAGGACAGAAAGAAGTAGGACCCACTGAATTTAAAGTCTGGTTTTTACGTAGGTTCTAACTATTACAGACATAGCGCATAGGTTCCGAGTAGGTTCCTGCGGTAGTGGAGCGGTGTGGGAGGGGGTGATATTTTACATATCAGAACTGTCTCGCTCTCAGGTCTCGCTATACAATTGAGTTAATTTTAGTTCTCTTTTGTCATTTGACGTAATGAAAACGCCCTCCCGTACCGCTCCACTACCGCAGGAATCTACTCAGTTCTGCGCTATGCCTAGTACCTACCTACCCAACACAGGCGATATGCATAAGTTGACAAATTGTTGACAAAAACCCCTCTAAACTATGGTAGTGGTTTTAAAGGAAATCCTAGTTTTTAATATCCTTAGAACATATTTTATTACCCTATCCTACTATATATAAAATACTAGCTGATATACATATAAAAAGTAGCCTATACCTAATAGGTACTCGGGGATAATGTAGCTTCCTATTTGTGAAAGATTTTTTTGACTGGTAGTTCCAGAGATTAGACCGTTTAACAGTCAAACAAAAAACTCTTCCGCTTTATTTTATTAGTATAGAAGATAATAAATGCGAAAGTGAGTTTATTTAGTTGTTTGTTTGATCCTCTCGCCGCCTAGATGCCTCAACAGTACAACCAAACATCGTGATGAAATTTGGCACTCAACTGATACATTTTTCTGGGAAATAAATCCCACAATCCCTCAATAACACGGGTCAAACCGCGGGAGGGAAGCTAGTAACGATTACATTCATACGCATATCTATCTAAATAGATCTGTCATTTCAAAGCCTATAGAATGTATCTTCCTGGCATTTGATATCTATGGGTTACGGCATTTAGGCTGCATGTCCACCTGAGATGTGTAGCGAGAGATGTGACTTAGCTGACAAACAGGATCGCTTTAGCTCTAATGAAGCGATTCTATTGGCGGTTTGAAAACTTGAAACATATCCCTAGCTACACATTTCTGGTGGAAAGCCACCCTTTTGCTATAGAGTAAAAACCTATTTCTCCGTCGAATGTAAGGCGCCCCGCAAGTATTTCCACCGCATTGTCTACATCCCGTAATTTCGACCAACTTTTTGCTTGCATGTTCTTCGTACGAATTTGTAGGGAATATAGAGCAAGGTTCATACATATTTGTATTTTACGTCACCGTTATCTTAAGGTTTTCGAGGTTCGAATGAATAGGCATCTTCTTTGCTTCTTCAGCTCTCCTCGCTGAGAGAGTGTGGCCAAACGTGGGCAAATTTTATTGACATAAATACCTACCAAGTAACTTACTCAATAAACGTGCTATATCTATAATAATAATATAATCATTTATTCTCTCTTCACAAATTACATGTAAATAAAAACAATAATGAGCATTTTAGGTATGGCAAAAGATACAATTTGTGAGAGACTGGTGTCTGCACTAGGAAAACCTGTACCACAGATCACCAGGCTCCTACCCCGCGACAATGATGAAGTAGCTCATTCAGTAAGAATGAATGTAGAGAAAAAGTATTGCAAAAGCATTGATATACAACTAGCCTCGTCATGATGCTTATTGTAGTGTACCTGATGGTGAGCGAATGTCCATAAGTGTCGTATATCAATGGTTTCACGTATATACAAATTATTATAAACATTTTAACAATAACATATGGTTAGTAAGTAAAACTGAAACAAGAGTAATAACAATTCTTGTGGGGTTGATGGTGAGTGTGCATCGAACAATTAACCCATAGAAGCGTAATGACGTTGATTTTGCTTGCAATATATTCCGCCAATTTGCCACCATCGACAATGCGCTCTGATTGGCTAAGACATGGACACATGCCCTCTGATTGGCCAAGTCGAGAACACACGATGCAGTGATTGGACCTTACTGTTCAAAATCAGTGACAAATCACTGACTAGTTTCGGAATCGGATTGCTCGGTATTACTACTCTATCTATATCTATCGAAAAAAATATGATGTAAAGATTATTTCGGTAAAAGACATAATAATAGCCGTCATACACATTGAAAACACAACACAGTGGTAAGATTGAACACTGAATTTGCAAGAACAACTTGCATTTGGTGGGTTTTCAGGTATATATATTATGTAGATATTTACTACACAAATAGAGCAAGCTACCTGTCAGTTGACTTGCCCATAAAATAACTCCTAACTCGTACAGACAAGCATTGTCATCAACTGAATTCGAGCTACCTCTCCGTCGCACGTCCATTCTTAAAGAGCACAATTAAAGAGTTAATGTAAAGTAAATATTCAACATTTATTGTCAATTTGATCCACGACGATAGTGGAGTGGCCATGCTACCCTGGCGTCGTGTGCTCCGAATATAACACGTGTTCCCAAGTGCGAAGGTTGCATTTATATCGTCAGCATAGTCGCATCGTCACTGGAATACCAGCCCACGCTGCAGCCTTTACATTTTTGTAGTGCCTGAATTGTTCGTCATTTAAAAGTTCGAATAAAATATTCAATAGCTGGATGTTCTGAAGTGGAGAATGTTTTATGTACACAAAATTAAATTTCCTTGGAAGTTCTTAGTTTACTTTAAACAATATTGAAACCGATCTACGAAAACACAGCTTTCAAATTAGTTATGGATTGATAGCTAAGTGGATTCCTTCGGGCGGAGGGATGTTAAGCCGCCATAGTGACCCGGAGGGCTTTCAAGTTTCTCAATATTCATAATTCGATATTCATTAGGCGTCCTACAAACTTGTCCGGTATTACATCGCGCTGTAAGGATTATACCCCGCCCCGCCCGGGCCCGTCGACGGAGAAGATTAATACACTCGATACATAAATATAAGTTCATTGGCAACAAGAAAATTTTCACCAAGATCACATTTTAGAGGTATCATGAATCGGCTTATTTATATTCGATGCTACTCACTTCCATGAATAAATTGGGGGCTTGATCAATATCTCAGCAATATAAAATCTACCTAAAATTTTATGTAGGTATGTTCGGCATACTATACACAATTCGTATTGTGGTTTGACGCAAGCCGTGACGCGATGAACTGGGTACTTACAGGATATTTTGCTATAATAATGGATGTATAAGATATGTGCACAGATTCTGTATCTTAGGAATACTCGTACGTCACAGATGTACGGGAACTCAGGCCAGCATATGTCCCATTGTTTAACGATGGCCTTAAATTCGTCGTAACAGAAAAAACCCCGCTCGCCCGTCGCGCCGCCCTGCGCCCATATGGCTTACAAAAACAAATGCTTAACCAAAAGTAAACCGAGGTATACGCGTTCCGTTTTTAGTGAATCGTACGCAGGCGAAAATGGCATAAAGTTGTTTGAGTGCCTTTGTTTCCTTAAGCCTTGGAGTGCTTGTGTAAACAAATGGTTTAACGAGCAAATCAATGATATGCCTCTGCTATTTTATAGACATTACAATGCTAAGCTAATTTTGCTTTTGTACATTCATCTATCATTAGTATTACTAGAATAGAGCCAGCGTCTATTACACAATGTAATTCATTGTAATTTTTTTAGATAATCGGCGTTTTATTACGTCAGTACTATTGTATTGTATCTAATGCTCATCATCATCATGGATAAGAAGGAGATTTCCACATGTCAAAATTAAAGTTTTTCATACATGTGTGTGTTCAAAATTCAAAATCCTTTATTTTCAATAGAACCTTCGTAGGCACTTATGAAAATACTGACTCTAATACCGGTTCGGAAGGTTGCTGTTATAAAGAGTTACCAAGCATTAGTGAGTGAAAAAGGCAGAAGGAGTGTACTTTGTAGTGAAAATAATTCCCACATTTTTCAAATATCGCTTTAATATTATTCAGCGACGCGCAGTTTTTATTTCCATGGACCGACAATCCAAAGTAAATGAAAGACAAACAACTTTGTTACCAAATTATTAAATTGACAGGTAATCGAAAAGATTTATTGGAAATACCAGCTGACTGACACGTGAAAGCAAATTTACAGTCAAGTACCTAATAGATCTATACTAATAGTTACACTATTGGGATTGTTAACCAAAGCATTATAAAATCTTCTAACAATTTTCTAAGCGGAAATGTCGCCATTTTAGCTAAATAGTTTTTGAAGTGCGGTCACAATTCGCAACTATCTTTTTATTTTGCAGCAAGAAACTCATAAAACGCTTTTTAACTAATTATGTATTGATTAATGTAAGTATACCTACTGATAAATATTTTGAAAGTCGTTTATCCGAAAGAAAAATAAAGCTAGACATTTTTAATCATTTGAATTCGAAGAATTCTTGGTACAGCCAAATTTTTATACCACTAAGGTAGCAAACAAGCATACGGCTGATGGTAAGCGGTTATCGTAGCCTATGGAGCTTGCAACACCAGGGGTAACATTCGCGCGTTGCCGACGCTGCAGAAATCTCTTCAACCCCTTTTTGAAGAACCCCATGCTGTACTCCCTTGGGAAAACCACGGCGGGGAGCTCATTCCACAGTCTCCGCGGAAGGAAGCTCCTTTGAGACCTCACAGTATGAAACCATTTTTGTTCCAATGTGTGAGGATGGACTCCCCGTAAATGCAAAATGTTACTTGAAATTTATATTTAGTTCAGCTCTAAAAAAACAAGTTAATAGATACTTAATGTTTTATTGGATAATCTGCAAGTAACCGGACTAAATGGGAATGGTAGGTATGCGTATGGTATAACCACAGTATTACTATCTAGTAAAACTGTGGTATAACTTTGAGTCCAAATTCATATTACGTTGATTTGATAAAATTCGTTGCATGGAAATTCATGAATAATACACACGAGTCCCCATCGCGCTTCCAAAACACTTGTACCTACGGAAGAAGTAGCCTATGAGTAGGTAACCTGCTGCAATTAGTCTTCCATGTACAAAGTATCTAACTTAACCCCAAGAAAATTGATCATTGGTTAGAATCACGACATGTTTCTTATTCTAATTTGCATTACATTTAAATTCTGGAAGCAGTAAAAGCAGTGAAAGCAGTTATTACTTTTATTGGTGTAACAAACAATCAGATACCATCAAAATAGAAAATTTACAAGAAACATTAATCAATGAACATCAGAGTCAAAACCGCTCTCCAAGCGGATTACTGCAATATCTTTATTTGCATGGTTTTCAATTTTAAGCTTCTTGTTACGAAGTAGCCACTTTTGTTTTTTTATCTCTCTCATTCTTTCATGGTTAAAATGAGAAGGACCCAATGGGTGAACATATCCACCTGCAATTGTATTATATTTATTTTAAATCTGTTAAAGATCATGAAAGAACGCCGAGAAAAAAGCAAGCAAGACCCAATCAATATAAGCTGTAAGAATTACAATTTAGCTAGGCATTTTGTAATTTAATAATCAACGGCTTTAGTTCTTACTGAGTATTAGTAAGAACTATAGACTATAAGCCTAAGAACCTAGGCTCTTGCCTTGGTAGACCAAAATGGTTCTCCTAGCCACGTTCAGGCCAGTTAGCTCGGCCGTGGCACAAGCAGTTTTAGCAATTGAATGCACACACTCCAGTATGTACTGGTATAGAGTCTAGCAATCGAAAGAAGATACTCAAGTTAGTTGCAAACTTTTTATATGGCTATGCCAAATGAAGCGATAAATTGTTTTTACAAGCTTGCATTGTATTTATGTATGTAGGTATCTTTGTTTGGGTGGAATCTTGCAAGTCGAATTTCATCCACTTCCAGTGGTTGGATTGTCTTGATATTTGGTATACATACATATTATATTGGAAGACAATGCAAGTACAGTCACCAAAAAAAAGCTTGTATCCAAAATGTCATTTTTAACAAAAACTTATCTTTAAATATTCCAGTTAGAGATTGCAAACAAATTTTGTTAACATGCTGATATTTTTTAAATTTGCCGCTTTTTTTCAGTCTCTACTTTCGATTGCCAGACTACCTCCTACACTGAACTACTTTTACTTTTATAAATTAAAAAAGTATGCTGGAGGGAAAAATATCAAGGAATGTGACAATAAAATGAGATAGTGGTTTCTCCAAAAAATATACATTCTATTCTATTGCATCGAAGAAGTCAGTGGTAAGCACACAAAGTCGACTGAAGTGCAGCCGAAGCTCACCAGTAATTGCGTGGCGACATATTTTCCACTTGGCAACGAGACAGGGCAACAAAGTACCTACTCTACCACCGTGTAATTATCGTTCTAAGGTGATGATACCCAAACCTTAGTGACTGCAAACGCCATGGTGAGTATATCGTTTTGGGGTCTTTTGGGTCTTAATTATTGGGATTTAGGTTAAAGCTTTTAGTAAAGGTAACCCTCGCCGCGGTGGTTGATAGCTACCACCTGCAAGTTGAAGATGTATCTATCTACTTACCGCTATTGTGTCAGTTCCCCCTAGACCTTGCCTCAGCCTCATTATTAGTGATCTTTACGGAATTGTAGTCAAACTTTACTGTGTTTACCTCTTAATCTTTTTACAGTCTGCGCTTGGCTGTGTGCTATGTGTTGTGGTCTCATTTGCAGTATACTTTGTCCTTTTCGCAGGAGCCTGCCCCCTGGTCCAAATCCTGGAGATCTACCACCCCCTAGTCCACCACCCCGTTGTCCACCAAGCCATTGTCCAGCCCTCGCTTGTAAATGACCACCTCCACCTCCATCACCGTATCCACCACCACCTCCACCTCCATCACCGTATCCACCACCGCCTCCACCGTATCCACCACCGCCTAGACCACCGCCTCCACCACCGCCTCCACCACCGCCTCCACCACCGCCTCCACCACCGCCTCCACCACCGCCTCCACCACCGTATCCACCACCGCCTCCACCACCACCTCCACCACCGCCTCCGCCACCCCCTACACCACCGCCTCCACCACCACCTCCACCACCGCCTCCGCCACCCCCTCCACCACCGCCTCCACCACCGCCTCCGCCGCCCCCTCCACCACCACCTGGTCCACCTGGTCCACCTGGTACTGGTCCTGGCTGATTACCTGTTTTGGAATTTGGATAAAAAATATATCGGGTGATGTCGTACACAACTCTTACTCTCTGGTTGGTTGGTATTAGTGAGAGATCAGTGGTATTTAATTTATAGAGATTTAATTTTGACCGACGAATTGAAACTAACGTTGAAAGAAGTAACGAAAGCGATAATAATAGCTCCGTGGTAGTGCCGTCTCATGCCGTGTCGGAGGAAGTGGGTTCGAATCCATTTTGTTTTTCTAATCATGGTATGAAAATTCGCGTTTTAGCGGTAAGTGACTGTTTAGAGCTTCTAAAAACCGGCATGCATGATCACTGCGACTGGATTTAAGTTCGTGTGCAGAGGCGTAGTAGCAAGTCCTGCTGCGGCCCGGCAACAAGACAATATGATATAGCATTGCTTTGCTTTTAAGTATATAAAAAAAAATATAAAAAAATGTGCTCCATAAGGAGCTATATCATCGAGAAAAAAAAATCATATCCGCAACCAGTCGGTTATTTTGCACTTCGAACAGTAAAGACCAATCTCTGCATCGTGTGTTTTTGTCTTTGCCAACTTTGAGCGCATTCTTCTTCTTATTTTTAAGTTTGGCAACCAAGCCCAAAGTAGGGCTAATTTCTGCCGGTGCCGGTGAATAAATCACTTTCACATTATAGTCCTCAGTCAGTCACCGTCCATAAAAGTCATGTTTTACTACAATGATGGTCATTGTATTAAACTCTTCACGGACATTTTGAGACAACTTGAAAAGTCACGATACACATTTCACTTGGATCAACACACATGGATGATCTTTATTGGGTAAAATACCAACAAAAAAACACAATAAAACTCAAAATACACAAATTTATGAAATTAAAAATGAAAACGCAACGTCTCTGCAAGTTCCCGCCAAAAAGTCCTTGAGCGCATTCTCGGAGTTGTCGGTGGAAATTGGCGGAATTTAATTCAATCAAAATGTCATTCAAATTCAAAAAGTATTTATTCAATTTAGGTCCTTATAAGGTCCTTATGTAGAGTCATTTTGTTAACGTTCATATGTATGAACGTTAACAAAATGACTCTACATTGCGCTACTTTGGGTTAATAATTGTTCGATGGTCAATATCCACTTAAAGTGTAGGTGAATGGGTTACATTTTGAATTATTTACATGTAGATACTATAATTTGTACGTAGTATTTATCTACTCTGAGCTATAATGTACTATTATATATAATATTTATAATATTTTTTTTATAATATTTATTAATAAATAATTAAAAAAAAAACCTGGGACATTCTTCACACACGGTCATCTGATCCCAAACTAAGCAGAGCTTGTACTATGGAAACGAGATGACTGATATAATACATATACTACTTTTTGTTTGTAAATACATACTTAATATACTAAATTACACCCAGACAGAAATATAGACATGTTCATGCACACAAATGCATGTCCTGTGCGGGAATCGAACCAACGACCTGCGGCGCAATAGGTGGAATCTTTACCAGACTCTTAACCAATTGCGCCAACTGGCCCGTCATACTTATATCATACTTACCTAATTGAGCCATTTGTGCATTAGTCATATTAGGCATATTAGTCGAATTAGGACCATGGCTTTTATGTTTGTCGTAGCCATCTGGCATCAAGTCCTCATTAGAATCTCTTGCGTGATTATCTTCTAGCATTTGCACTAAATTATCAATTTCAAAGCTCAACTTATGCATTTCGTTTAAAAATGTAAGGTGCTGAAAATTACGAATAGTAATTATAATGGTATATAATATATCTATAGGTGAGAATAAAATTAATTGGTGAATCTTTGCAAACATGTTTGTTAAGATGCCTTTTCACAGATCACAGCCGACCGCAGTAGTAGTAGTAAGCATAGTAAATATAGCATAATAAGCCGTTCTTAATCGATCGGCGAAGTTAAGCTACCACCGTCATGGTTGGTACCTGGATGGGTGACCGCCTAGTGGTATTTCAGATCGAGCATTTCCGTGCTTCGGAAGGCACGTAAAGCTGTTGGTCCCGGTTATCACTTAATTGTGATAGTTGTTAAGCTAGTTGGAAGCTTCCGAGTCGGCTTGAAAACTCCAACAGTAGGTTGACCACTAGCCTACCACCACCGATCCGCAGTGGGCACGCGTGGTGGAGAATCTGCCCATTCCCTTTCACCCTGCTTTGTGTGCAGGAGGCCTGTATTCAGCAGTGGGACAATCATAGGCTGATGATGATGATGATTATTATTGTACGGAACCATCCGTGTGCGAGTGCGACTCGTACTTGGCCGGTTATTTTTTCATTGATATGAGTAGGTAGATCGCACAGTAAAAGTTTTAAAAGAACATAGAGACAAACTATTTTACTAAAATATGAATGCGAATTTGTATAGGTACTCCGAAGTGGCTGAAAAGATTTGTATGTAAATCATGACCCAAATATCATACTTATGACCCCGCAAAAACATTTGTTAGATTCCTTGAGATCGCCGGTACAACCACGGTGAGGTCAACCTTTTCCATCATCTGCTTGCCCTGTTCCCAATTATATTGGATCAGCCCAATGTGTCCGCTTCTCCCATTCGCCCCTTCTATTCGTCGTATCGCCTTCCACTCCTTACTCATTTCTTTCACACAATTCATCTCTCGTCGGTCTTCCCATATTTTTTTTATACGAATAAGTCGGTAAACAAGCATACGGCCCGCCTGATGGTAAGCGGTTACCGTAGCCATATGGACGCTTGCAACACACGAAGCATCGCTCACGCGTTACCGACCTTTCCTATGAGCTCTGGCGACCTTACTCACGCGCAGGAACACAACTTTACACAACATAAAGTTATTTGGCTGCGGTATTCTGTAAGGTGGAGGTACTTCCCCAGTCGAGCTGCTCTTTGAGCGAATAAACGCTATGCTCTATCTCTCTCAAAATTCATTCACTCATTCCCGGATATCCATCAACTTAGTAAAATATAATCTAAATATTGAACCTTAAGTCTCCTAATCCCTGTGACATTAAATTTTGATTGATGATATATCAACATCATTCTTAGGAACTTCTTGCGTACGTAGTATTGTAGCTCGCCGGCCTGGTAAATAGCATGTGTGTGAACCAAATCCTTAAAGTGCTTGATACTCTGAACTCTCCTTACTGAGTCTTTTATAAGTTCATAGTACAAATATTGAATTTTAGCTTTCATTCTAACTCTTACTTCGGGCGTGTACGGCTGCGACTTGCATGGTTCAAGTAAATCTATAAAAAAGTACTCAACTTAACGTTTATGCTGTAAAACCTTCTATCAGGGTGAGGTTTTAAATCGGTCGGTTTTGCACGAGATACGCATAGCGAGACAGGGGAAAGACAACCTCATTTCTGAACAGACATCATAGCCACCAGACCTTACTTATTTTCAGACGGACAAAAGTAAAGAATTGAGTAGTAAAATGTCGCTAGAGTATTTGCGCGAGGGAATTATTATATATGCAAACTAGCAGACCCCCGCGGTTTCACCCGCGTACGGTTTGAATTTTCTCCTTCGAAAACCAATGCACGCCACTGATATATTAGACGCAACAAACAAAACAAAAACAATTATTTTTACAATTAAAACTAAAAACCTATATTATACCTTCACAAAAAAATCGATCTCAAATAATCTTATTTAATTATTATAACAACAAATGAGAAAGAAATTAAATTAACTAAAATCAAAATATTCTAATCAAATAGAGATTTTTTTCATGGGCGTCACACGGGTGTGTATTTTGTCAATTTTCAGTTATATTATATAAGTTCTAGTCACAATAAATCACTTTCACATAGTCCTCATGCAGTCAGTCACCGTCCATAAAAGTCATGTTATACTACAGTGGTGTTCATGTACTAAAACTCTTCACGGACTATTGAAAAGACACGATACACATAATTCATTTCATTTCACTTCACTGGTGCACATGGATTGATCTTTATTGGATAAAATACCACCAATAATATGCAATAAAACTCAAAATACACGAATTTATGAAAATGAAATTGAAAACGCAACGTCACTCTGCAAGTTCCCGCCAAAAAGTCCGAGAAAATGAACTTCCAAACAAATTTCGAATTCTACTCCGATTTAAATATTCTTTTATATTTGACATTCCAATTTTAAAGAGCATTTCAGTTTCCAGAACAAAAGGCAGATAGAGCGCGCGAAACACGGGAGTGAGGCCAAAAAAAGCAATTAGGTACAAATTGAAAAACACATAATCTGCTGTGTGCAGTAAATTTATTTAAAAGAAAGTGTTTTTCGTTAAATAAAGTTTTTTAAACAAAACAAATACAAATTCAAAAGCGAATACCAGGTATGTTTTTCAATTAGTATTTGCTTTTTAGGCCTCACTCCCGTGTTCCATTCGCTCCATCTGCCTTATTCTGTAATCTATGAAAATCGGATTGAGATTTCAAACATGTGTCAAAATAAAAAATGTTTTTAAGAAAAAATGTTAATTAAATCAAAAGTACTAAGGAGTATTGATATCAACTTCGATGCAAATAACCCCTAAAATAACTTTCTACCCCTTTTTGACACCGTTAGGTGATGATTTTCAATAAAATACGAAACATGTCTTCTATCAATTCTGTTAAAGAATGTTTATGCAAAATTTGAAGTAGATCGGACCAAGGAATCACGTTGTCCCATACAAACTTTGCCCCCGTATTTCACCCCCTTAGGGGTAGATTTTCGGAAAATCCTTTCTTATCTGATGCCTACGTCATACAAAGAACACACCCTCCAAGTTTCAGGTCTCTAGGATCAGCGGTTTAGGCTGTGCGTTGATTGTCAGTCAGTCATTCAGGACAAAGCATTTTATATGTATAGATAAGACGATAATTTGTTGTATTGAGAATCTCCTAACGTCCACCCATTATTCTATGGATCAAAATGGTCTTATTTTCATTACATTTACATTTTAATGGTGTTTAGGGGACGCTTGGCTGCTACAGTTGGATTCGCTGCTTGCAAAAATTATTGAAATAGTTCCCTGAGTAATATATATAAAAATTTGCTCTCAGAATTTAAGAAAAGTACCTACGTAATGTACATAACATACCTTTCATATCATACCTGGTACCTGTAAATTGGCCGAGGGCACAAGTTTACTGGTATTCATACGTTAGGAGTCAGTCAGAAAATAAGAAAGGTCTGGCAGCACTGAGATCTCCAACTAAAATATGGGTACTGTAATATAACCATATTGATGAGCAGCTATCCTAGCATCCGTGATCGGTAGGTACCTTTATTCGGGCCTATACTCTGTTACCATTCCACTGGGTTGGAAAGAATAATTTTATTTCATAAAATTTATGCAGTTTTCTTTTACCGCGATCTTCTTTTGTTCATTTCGATTGGAAAATCTGAAATGGGAAAATAACAGCTACTTCGATGCATCACCCGAATTGCCTCTGAATAGCCTCGAATGACTGCATAAAGAAACCGGACTGTGCACAAAAAGCATAGAAAATTATATAAGCTTAGATAAAATCGTGTCGCAATAATCCCGCAACGATGTGGCACCGTACCTTATAAACTGTAAACTGTGCCGAGTGTATCACGAGTGTAAATGTTAGGTACTTACTCCAGAAATAAATTATAAGAAGAATGTATCTTGCGAACCCCATGTTTATATATTCCCATAATAAAACAAAGTAAAAATATTCTTATAACGCCTCGGTGCGAAATTTATAGCTGAAAGTAATTATTTCTTAACGAGTGTTTTCAATGACCGTTAACAAACTGATTAAGTACCTATTAATCCTCTGTTTTAAATAGTCTATAAATGTACTTACTTACTTAGTTTTTCTTTTTCTCACCGCAGTCTCACCATGGTGGGTGAGTGATGATGTGGCCGAAGGTGGTGCACGCACAAATCCTAGAAGGAACTGTCTCTCAAGTGCAGCAGTCGGAACACACCGATAGGTGCTTGGCGACAGATTTGTGCTTATTAAGTAGGTTTTTTTTTTAATGCTGTTATTGTTGTTATTATTTATTTAGGTATGTAGTTCATATTTTTATTTATTAGGGCGAGTGAAGCGTGACTTCTACTGTCGTTAAACAAAGCAAATACAATTTGGAAAACAAATACCTACCAGGTATCTAATTTTGATTTTGTATTTGCTTTTTTGGCTTCGCTTTCGTGTTCCGTGCGCTCCATCTGCCTTTTATTCTGTAATCTGTGCAGTGACCTATAATCGCCCTGAAAACAAACAAATGAAATACTAAAGTAAAGCCAAGATAAGACCTCTCTTTGCCGCACATTTTTTTAAATAAAACAACTATGATAGGTACCTATATAAATACCCTATGTCCCTTTCTGTACCCCTGACGATTTGTATGCAAAATTATATGATGATGTTGAGTAGTTAAGGCGTGAAAGCGTAACAAACAAACTCACGTTCACATTAATAATAAGTATTATAAATAATAATAATAAATAATAAATCTTTATTCATCAAAATACATGTACATAAACACCTAAAAGCGCTGGCTCCTAAACTAGGAGAGTCCTGTATTTTAGGAGCCAGATTCTTCCCATAATGATACCAATTTATAATAATCTATCTGAGGTAATCATATAAAGATTTGAGAAAATTCTAAAATTAATATTAATAAAAAGTTAAAATTATATAGTTAGGATTACATATACTTTATAAATGTTACTAATTTTATGCTCATTTGTTGTTAATGGCAGGTGTCGAAGCGACCATTCTGTGATCTACGTGTAGGCAGCTATTTAAACTTTCAAGTCCCCTAAATGGAAAGAGTGGCTGCAAACCATTGTGGTTAGGGTCCAGGGGTAACACAATACGTGGAGGGGTAGTAGGGGTGAAGGGGGAACAGGGGCGGAGCGAGTCGCGCCCCTATAAGCCTCCCCCATCTCTCTCTAACGCAGTGATTATTGATTCGGCTGCGTACTTCCGGTGGTTTATAAGAAAACTTCTTTGATATGTTAGCTACATACATACCTACGTAGCTGCGTAGGTATTATGTAGATATAACGTGAAATAACTATGTAATTAAGTAATGGGTATTCATCATCATCATCAGCCTATAATGTCCCACTGCTGAGCACAGGCCTCCTTTCACAAATGAGGGTGAAAGGGAATGGGCAGATACTCCACACGCGTGCCCACTGCGGATTGGTGGAGGTAGGCTAGTGGTCAACCTACTGTTGGAATTTTTCAAGCCGCCTAGAAGGCATCCAACTAGCTTAACGACTATCACAATTATGTGATAACCGGGACCAACGGCTTTACGTGCCTTCCGAAGCACGGAAACGCTCGATATGAAATACCACTAGACGGTCACCCATCCAGGTACCGACCACGACAGACGTAGCTTAACTTTGCCGATCGATTAAGAACGGCTAATCATGCTACACCACGAGCGCTTCAATGGGAGAGCGAGTAATGGGTATTATTATTATTCAATTATAAACTCATTTTATGCATAGATGAAGGCCTTGCATACCCAACTTCATCCCCCTTTTTCCACCTTCTGGGCTGGAATTATCATAAACGCTGAGACACCTATAAATTTTGAGGCGATGATAGCTCAGTGGTAGTGACGTCGGATACCGAGACGAAGGTCCCGGGTTCGAATCCTACAATGAGCTTGAGCTTTCGGTGAAGGAAAACATCGTGAGGAAACCATAGCACGGTGGTAGGGTACTTTGTAGTACCCGTCTGGCTGGCTACCACCCTCAAGTTGAAAATCTGTCGCCAAGCACCTATCGGTGTGTTCCGTCAGCTGCACTTGAGAGCCAGTTCCTTCTAGGCTTTGTGTGCTTACCACCTTCGACCACATCATCACTTACCATAGTGAGATTGTGGTTAAACACAGGCCTATACACAGTAAAAAAAAAAAAAAAAAATTTTCAATCGTCATCTTAAACACAAAATTTGAAGATCCTATCTCCAAAACTGACGGACTTTCATACAAACTTTCATCCCCTATTTTACCCCCTTAGGGGTGGAATTTCTAAAAATCCGTTCTTAGCGGATGCCTACGTCATTACAACTATCTGTATGCCAAATTTCAGCCCAATCGGTTCAGTGGTTTGAGCTATGCGTTGATAGATCAGTCAGTCACGCTTTCCTTTTATAGATACAGATTACCCATTGGCATGGAGTTAGAATAGTTTTTTTCTTTTATGTTAAATGGTTTTTTCTTTTATGTTAAATGGTCCTATTCACTCTGGACTTGAATACATATAGGTTGTAGGTGTCGGGAAACACAGACCCCGGAAGAGAGTTCCACTTGACTCCTTTGCTGTTCGAATAAGAAACGATGAAGCGAAGCGTTGTGTCCGGGTACGCGGGATGTCGACAACGTATGTTTATTTTTAAAGATTAGGTGTAAGTAGTTTATAATAGTGTTTATTATTATTTAAAGTATACTTAATTGAGATGGATGTGTGGAGTGACAAGAATGGATAAGATAAGAAATGAGTAGGTAACTAGTACATAAGGGGAAGCTTGAAAGTAGCGCCAGTGACTGAAAACAGTGGCTTCATAGAAGGCACTAACGCTGTAGATACAGGCGCACAGTGGAACGAATGTATGGGAGAGGTTGGACATAGGCATTTCTGAGAAAAAAAAGTCTAATTTAAAAAAAATAGTAATGCTATCATATTAGGTTATCAAAGTTCTTCAAAACTTGTTCTGACAAATTTCTTTCTATCTCTCGTATTTTGGGAGTTATTTGAGAAAATGTGAAATTTTTGTATGAAAATGACAGTATCTAACTCTCTGACGCCTGATTCCGGGCTCGTTTCAAGTTATGGGTATTACTATCGTATTACGCGTAGTAAAAGCTACATTTTCTGCTAAGACACATGGTGCGCCAAACGTGCACCTTCTGATATATAGGCTGATGTATTTTTTTACTTAATCGAGCTCTTTGCCTCCTGAATCTGGTCCTGTTTTAAGTTGTGGTCTTTACTATCTTAATACACATACCAAGAGCTGCATTTACTGCTAAAACACATGGCACCCCAAATGTGCTCCTTCTGACATACATATTGATTTATATATTTTTACAAAAAGCACATTTTCTCTTTATCATTTTATGTATACTGTTTTTTTAGACTTATAATAACATGATTCACACATGAACTATATTGTGGTATAGATATTAAGAGTATCAATATAAAATATAACTTTTAGAGAACCTGAGAACCTAATTAAAGGAGATATAGGTTATTAAGAAAAAATGTTCGCTAAATGGACACAAACTGGAAGAAGCACGGATAAGTTCCGCAAGAAATACGAAGAGTGGCTGCAAGATGTTATTCAGTGGCCAGTATGTCCAACAAAACAAAACGAAAATGTAGTCCCTTCTACAGAAAATGTAAGGGAAGATATCGAACACACGATTTTCCCGGCTAAATCAGATGCGTCACTCTGTACAAATCCTAGTCCTCGTAAATCCTTTGAGGATCTTAGTAACCGGCAAAAAAGAAGACGAACTGAAGATGCTATTGGATGCAGTGGTAGCAGCAGCAGCAGCAGCAGCAGCAGCGCTGAAATCGTGTTTTCGGCTGAAAGGGCGCTTAGAAAAGCAGGAGAAATCGACACAGCTGATGTAATGAAATACATAATGGAAAATCCAGAAGAGGCCTCCAAAATTAAAGCCTTTATTCATGGAAATACAATTAAGGTTAGGGAAATTACACCTTTGAAAGCATTGGCTCTGTATGTCTCGATGAATTTATCAAAATGGCCCTACAAAATACTTCGAGATTTTAACAATCAAGAAGTAATTTTAAAATACCCCAGTTACTGCATGCTAGTTCAAGAAAAAGTTAAGTGTTATCCAGGCAAAGAAGATCTAACAGTTACAGAAAACCCTGCACAAATAAAATTGCAAGCTTTGTTGGACGTGACCACGAGAAGACTTATAAGATCTTTAAAAACTTCTGTTGATTCCAATCAACAGCTCGTTTTGACCAGCAAATGGGGATTTGATGGATCATCCAGCCAAAGCGTGTATCATCAAAAGACAAGGAGAAGTGAGCTAAGTAGCCTGGATAGTAACTGCATTATAAGTCTTGTGCCTCTGCGACTCGTCTCTTAACGATTTTATAATTTGGGAAAACGACCGACCATCCTCAATGTCATTTTGCCGCCCCATAATGTTTAAATTTATGAAAGAATCCAAAGAAAGTTGGCTGCAATTGAAGCTGAAATTAAGGCCTTAATTCCATCTACCTTTACTGATGGAATTAGTGTTACACACCAGCTGCTATTGACAATGATTGATGGTAAAATTCATTCTATTATATCAGATACAGCAGCTTCAGTGTGTGACATATGCAAGACAAAGAAGATTAAAGAAATAAATAATTTGGAGTTAGTAAAAGGGAAACCAGTAAACGAGGATATGTACAAATACGCTTAAGCTCTCTTCACGCTTGGATTCGATCAATGGAATGTTTTCTACACATTTCCTTTAAATTAGACATAAAGTCGTGGCAAGCGAAGGGTGATGTAGGAAAAAGGGAAGTTGATGAGAGGAAAAGAAGGATCCAAGAAGAAGGAAGGCTGTAAGAAGAGAAACGGGCTTACATCTCGATGTTGTGAAACAAGGTAGTGGATCTACCAACAATGGCAACTCGGCAAGAAGATTTTTTGAAAACTACGCTAAATCTGCTGAACTTACGGGAATAGACGCAGAGCTGTTGAGAAAAACCTGTTTGATCTTGCATTGACATACATAGTTCAAAATTTGTCAATTATGCCCATTGGATTTCTATCTGAAGAGGCATCTGAGGCTAGAAACAAAGATTTTCGAAAAAAGAAATAGAGAGTCTCGAAAATGAAGCAGTATCTCATGCAATGAAGATATTATGCACAATCTTTTATTATCGTTGGATCCACTGCTTACAAGCATTCGTCCAATAATAAATAAGTCCGTAAAAGCATCTTCTTTTAAGGAATTTTATGATCTAACGGATTCCGAAAATAATGACACCGAATTTGTAGATGTCAATGATTTAACAAATATAGATTCCGAATCTGAATCGAATAATGATGATGAGGAGGATGATTAAAATTTAAATGTTCTTAGGTTGTAGTTACTATAATAATATTTCTATGTGTACATAAAGTTAATAAATAAACAAAACTGGAGATTTTTTTTATTATATTATATATCACCCTACATATCAAAGTTTAAAATTAAAATGAAGTTTTGAAATCGATAAAAATTACATTTTAAGATTTGACTACATCCAAACACACATACTGACAGGTGAAGCTAATAAAAGCGTGTTAGGAATAATAAAAAATATACGAAAGTGCAACCACAGATGCAACCAAAGGAATACCTAAATACTTACCATTCTTATCATATCTTATCTCTATTTTTAACCGACTTCAAAAAAGGAGGAGGTTCTCAATTCGGTTGTATGTTTTTTTTTTTTTTATGTTTGTGACCTCATAACTTCGCCATTTATGAACCGATTTGGAAAATTCTTTTTTTGTCTGGAAGGGTACACTTCCCGTTTGGTCCCATTGTCATCAGATCAGGATTTGATTACTTCTTAGTGTAGTTTGAAGTCGGTTTAAGTTTTTTTGTAAAACAGTCCAATTATTATTTTAAAATTTAAACAGAGGTTAACATTAAACATACCGGCCGAGTGCAAATAAGACCATACGCATAGGTAAGTACTATAGGGTTACGTCCGAGGTAGGTAGGTACATTTAATTCGAAAAAAAATATATCGAGCGCAAAGCTAATCTTTGAAGTTAGCGCTGTAATTTTTTGAGTTTTTTCAAGACTTTATGTAACTAATATATGTTGTTAATAAAGCTTATTGTCCAATAAAAGATATTATTATAAGTAACAATATATTTATTTACAAGCGTACATATTGCGCCGTCCCCAATTGATTGGGAACAGGGCAGGCAGATGATTATGATATTTATTTACAACAAATATGTAAAAATTGCTGCCACTGATACCGATCCCAGCAGGCTGGTAGCGTTTCCTCTTTGGATAGCCAAATTAAATTAATCTTTCTTCTAAAATACTTTTATCGTAGTCTTTAACAAGCTACGGTCGGAGCACGTCATGTGATCACGTCCTCTGCGGAGAAACACAATTAATCCATTTGGAATTTATCCGGTGCAGCAACCCTAAGGCGCTCAATTAAAATGTAAATAGAGCTGGGCCTTGCGGGTAGATAGCGCGCGATCACGCGCCGAGCGAGCGCCCGGCTCATTGTGTCCGCACCGCACTTTCACAGTTACCAGAGTTTCCAAATTTGAATATTAATTCGTCATTTGATGGCCATTTGTTAAAAGTAACATGCCAATTTGAATACCTATCTAGCTTGAACGATTTAACCTCTTAGGTAAAAAGAAACCGGCCAAGTGCGAGTCAGACTTGCGCTCCGAGGGCTCCGTACAAACCTGTAGGACTAGGTAAGTATATAAGTAAATGATAGTATAGACCTGAGTATTTGATATGAATTTCAATTTATGACGTATTAAAAAAAAACGACTTACTAGATCTCGTAGATAATTTTCGGTGGAAGTTTGCATGGTAATGTACCTACATCATTTGTTTTTTTTAGTTATCATTCTCTCTTGAAGACCAATCCATAGACAAAGCACACGTAGGTATGGGTTTTATTTAAAAAAAAATGAGTTTCAGTTCTAAGTATGGGAACCCCCAAAATTTATTGTTTTTTTTCCTATTCTTGTGTGAAAATCTTAATGCGGTTCACAGAATACATCTACTTAGCAAGTATCAACATTATACAGACATATATAGACATACGGACAGACAGACAGACGGAAAGACAGACAGAAAGACAGACAGACAGACAGACAGACAGACAGACAGAAAGACAGACAGACAGACTGACAGACATGACGAATCTGTAAGGGTTCCGTTCCGTTCCGTTGGCTACGGAACCTACCTACCTACTTATTTTAAAGTTAAATAAGTTTAAAAAAGAATAGGTAGTGTGACGTTTATCGTTTATCATAAGCAATTTTCCTATGACAGTAGGTATCTCCACAAAGTTTGGGAGGTCAAAAAACATGACCTTCTAAAATTTGAAGCGTTGGTGTTAAGGTATAAAATAAGGAGACAGATCTCTATACGGTATAATAAATTCCTGAGCGCAACATCCGGTATCGGCGACAGGCTGTCTGCCATATCTACAAAATACGAAAAGTCACAAAAACAAATATCACATTCAAGAAAACTACAAAACCGTCTAACATCATCAGCATCACTAATCGTAAAAACTGAAATGTATCCTGTATACTCTATGTCCACGACATAAGAACCAATCTATCGCATAAAATCGTTGTTTTCACTATAATTTATGTATAAATGAAGATTGAGGGGCGGACGGTAGCGCTTTGAATGTCACACATCATTAATTAGTCACTTCACAAACGGACTTTTTTTCAGTTTATCGACAAACTTGTTCTTAACTCACAACTCACACAATAATGGACTTTAAACCTTAAATGCTAAGGTCTCTTGAGGGGTAAAAAAACCATGAAAGGTCTCAGCTTTAGCTGTTCCTCATGTCATTAGTTCCCTTTGGTAATGTTACGCTTGAAACGAGGTGTTCCGCTTTCTTACATAAATCGAACTTTTGACCTGAATAACTAATTAGGTGCATATCGTTTTAAATGCGTAAACTTTTATTTGTCTGTGACAACAAACTTTTTAGGCAAAGAAAAGAAGCTATGCCGTTCTGAAGTGAATCAAATTTTAGTAAAGTGAAGTGGAGACTTATACTTATAAATATCTAACTAAATATTCGAATAGTGGAGACTGTAGACTAGACTTCGTGAGAATAAAATGCTAATAGGATATTAATCCTTCCCTTATTTATGTACTTACCACCATCGACAAACGTCGTCAACAAATGCCTAGAAGGAGTTAGCTCAACAAACTGCTAGAACCCTCCGCTAAACATGGCGACAGCTTTCACCTTAGAGAATCAGATGGGTATATTACAAAAAATATTTGCCAATATAGAGAAGATGGTAAAAAAAAAAAAATGCCTTGCTGAGTTTCTTGCCTGTTCTTCTCAGTTGAAGGCCGACTTACAAACTGGCGATAACTTCAGTAGCTTTGACCTTCATAGGTGCCCTTCTAGGGCCTAAATTGAATAAATGGCTTTGACTTGACTTTGAAAGTACCCACCGTAGGTTAGGTTAGGTTACCTAGAGTGTGGAGAGTGGCTGGAGCTGAGGCACGGCGTGTTGACCTTCCGGTTGACGCAGATCCTCTCGGGACACGGCTGTTTCGGGACGTATCTGTGTCGGATTGCCGGGAGGGAGCCGACCACCGAGTGCCACCACTGTGACGGGTGCCTCGAGGAGGCCCAGCACACGCTGGAGGTGTGCCCAGCCTGGGCAAGCGAGCGCAGCGGGCTCTGCGCCGAAGTGGGGACTGATCTCTCGCTGCCGAGCGTGGTTCGCGCTGTGGTTGACAGCGAGAGATCGTGGGACGCACTCCACTCCTTTTGCGAGCGAGTTATGCTGGCAAAGGAGGCGGCGGAACGTGACAGGGAGGATACTACCACCCTGGCTATCCGCCGCAGGAGAACCGGGCGTCGGAGGGCGGCTTTTTTGAGCCACCTTCCCCCAAACATGGGCCCAAGTAGTGGAGCGTGTGTTTCCGCACGCTACTCAGGAGGAGACGGCGGAGACAAGAGTTCCGGTCTCTGCCGTCGACGCAGAGGAGGCCTCCGACCAGGCCGTCGCTGCTGGATACGCGGACGAATGCTTCGGCGCCCCCGTATATCCAGCCGGCAGTGACATGTAGGAACACCGTGGGGTTTTAGTCAGTAGGAGTCTGACATAACCCGGCCGCTCCCCCCGGAGTGCCCGGGTATCCATGAGGATTTCCCCACATAAAAAAAAAAAAAAAAACGTTACCTACTCTGGTTTCCTTACGATGTTTTACGTAGGTAACTGAAAGCTTTAAAATTTATTTAAAGCCATGACGTCACTACCGCTGAGCTATCATCGTAATTTTTGTACCGACCATAGATAGATGGCGCCCAACATCCTGCATCGCGCTTACGAAGATTTCTCGGCGATCTGCTTATATACAACAGTACAGTTGGACCGCGGTGGTCCCAGAAGCCTGGCCGGTCTCTCTTACGCAGCGCTGTAAAAAAAAAACCTGCGCGCCATATTCGTTAGCGTTTTCATTGTGTGGTTGATTATTATCAAAATTTATGGGGGGTCGTCCAATAATCACGATAGGGGGGGAGGGGGTCTTGAGTCATATCACGTGTATTTTTTTGATGCGCCCCACGCAAATCTTACCACGCAATAAAATCAAAAATTGCACTTGCTTGCCAAAGGTGTGGAACTCACTTCAGGGGTCTGTGTTTCCTAAAACCTTTAACCTAGATGTAGATGGTCTTCATCGTTAGAGGGAACAGGCATTTTATGGGTAAGCGTGCGACATCTTAAGCCTTGTCACTCCTCCTGGGGTCACTCAGGTTAGGGTTCTTTGCATGGTGCGAGATAACCATGATGCCGAGTGACTGGATGAGAATGAATTAAATCTTCTAGCATTAAGCGGTACTAACTGCTAAGGAACATGATGCTTGTCCACTCCTCACCATTGAAGACAGCAAAGTAAACTCATGGTGGTTCTATTAAATAAAAAAAATTTTGACTATCTTTACTTGTTTTTCAGACCGGTTAAAAAATACACGTGATTTTGGTAGGGGTAGGGGAGGGGTAGCCTTATACCTCACCACATATCACCAGGGGGGTGGGGGGTCAAAATGTGGTCTAAATAACCTCACTTGATTAATGGATGACCCCAAGGGTCGCTAATGGCTTGTCTTAAGAAATTAACGGAAATTATTATTTTTGCTTTTACAATGCCAAAAAAACTTCTTATACACTTACGTATAGACGAAAAACGAGTCAGGTTTCAATGCCTTATTTATTGACTTTCAAAATTGCAAGTGGCTACAACGTGGGTAGTTACTGCTGGTACCTACTGGCCAAAACCGGGGCTCTAACAGTTAGTTTACTTAGCGCCATCTATGAAATGTACACAGTACTTATGGCATTTGGTAGAGGTGGCCGTGAGGTAGCCACTATTTACTTATGACAACGCCATCTATAAAGGATTGTCTGTACTAGATATAGATATGACTGCGCGCGTGACACCCAAGAATCTTATATATTATAAGATTCTTGGTGACACCCAATATTGAAGGCGTCATAGAATAAACCAATTTCTTTGGACGGCGTAGACAGATAAAGATTGAAGGGTTGCTAAAATATTACCCATAGACTTAGAATTTCGCTACGCTAACTAAGTAATACGTATGTTTAAACGTAGCGATCACAGATTACAGAATAAGGCAGATGGAGCGCGCGGAACACGGGAGTGAGGCCAAAAAAGCAAATACAAATTGAAAAACACGTACCTGGTATTCGCTTTTGAATGTGTATTTGCTTTGTTTAACAAACTTTATGTAACAAAAAACACTTCTTTATAAATAAACTGTGGTTAAACAATGCAAATACAAACTGTAAAACGAATACCAGGTATCAGATTTTCAATTTGTATTTGCTTTTTTGGCTTCACTTTCGTGTTCCGCGCGCTCCATCTGAATTATTCTGTAATCTGTGGTAGCGATTATATACTAGAGGTGTGTAACTCAGCTCTGAACCAGCTCAATGAATCAGATCACACGGGTTTGAGCCGTTGAGCTACAGCTCAACAACAAAATGACTAGCTCACAGCTCAATCCAACTTATTGTATCTGCGACTCCCTCCATAGATTATTCTTGTGATTCTAATCTACCAATTATTATTTCGTTCTACACCATTTAAATAATAACTTAATTCAATAAATAAATATGTGACATTACTAGATAATATAAAAAAAAACAAATAATTCCAACTCTAAAGTATGAAAAGAGTCGCTCGGCGGAGTCGAACGAATCGCGGCAGCTCAGTCGGCTCGATTGGACGCGCGATACGCAGTGAGCGTGCGCGCTTATCGTGAACTATAGGTACAAGTTGAGCTGATCTGCGAGCTGAGTCATTGAACCAGCTCACACACCTGAGCCGTGAGCTGTTATGCAGCTCGCGTATTTTTGATGAGTTACACACCTCTATTATATACTCTTTGGTATGTTTCTTGCATTTTGTATGAACTCAGACGAATTTCGTCTATGGTTCGCACCAAAGAAAATGTATTAGCGCCGCGTCTATACAAAATTAACCAATATTTTCATTGGCAACACTCTGTCGTAGTTACAGAATATGTACACTTTGCAACACTGCTGTTGAGTACCGTTTTGTTTACATTTCTTGAGACGCCCGTTGTCAAGCAAAACTTTATAAAATGAATTTGCATGCTACATGTTCTAAATTATATATCACATAGAGTGATCATGTTATTTAGTAGCCTCAACTAAGAGTCTATTTAAGCTATGTACATCATCTAAATAAGAACTAAACTGTTTCAAAATGAGGACTGTGCCGAAATGGGTGAACAAAATACACGAAGCGGATAAAATTGAGTTTTCCAGGTAGGTTCCGTATTCATAAGTTTCTCACAAACCACCCTACGTTATTATGTATTTGTCTGTTATTAAATTTTACGTCTTTCACCCTGAAATAATAATCTTTTTTCATAGTTAGCAATAGTTTAAATTGCCTTAGTGTTGGTACTTAAACATATTTTTCGCCTTTAGGTTGCTGTTTCATACAATACTAAACCTATATGTAAATGAGAAAATAATAATATTTTAACTTCGACAGTGTACACACAATATGCTTCAGTCCAGATGGCACACAGTTAGTGGTTGGTGCTGGAGAGAAAGTCATGGTATATGACCCTCGAGATGGAGCCCTCGTTCAATTACTCCAAGCTCACAAAGGCCCAGTCCATGCTGTGGCTTACTGTGGCGATGGAAAGAAGTTTGCAAGCGGCAGTGCTGACAAAAATGTCATCATTTGGACATCCAAGATGGAAGGTGTCTTGAAATATTCGTGAGTATCAAAATGTTTTTGTTATAAGGTGGTGATCCCACAGAGAGAGTTCGAAAGTTCCGAGTTCTGAGTTCCGTGTTCATACACACAGCGCGAGTGCAGGCTAGAGTTCTATAGGAAAATGGGAAAATTGGTATGGAGCTGCTTGTCCCATTGGTGGCCAGCAATAATTTCTATATTTTCTATTGGACAATAATACCTATATTAACAAAAATATGAAAGCTACTTACTGAGGTTTCTTTAGAAAAAATAGTATTGCAAGGTACTTGCATTCAATGTAATTAGTATCCCTTCCAAAAAGTGTAATTAAGGTGTACATACAGCAAGCAAAAGTTTGTTACATTCTTTATCTCATCTCATCGGCCTTACTTTACTCTCATTTGCGGGCCATGGGCCAGATTGCCCATGGCCCTAATAATAATAATAAGTCTCAGTTATAAAGGTTTGATTATTCCTAATAATAGAGGTATTTAAAATGCAAATATGTGGAACCTTATTGTAATTATCAGTAGTATTATTATAGGTTTCTCACATATCCAAGGCCCACTTAACCAGGTTTCACTGTGTAGTATGCAAAATATAATAGCACGAAGCTGCCGGCACTATATTAAAATAGACACACCTTTATTTGAGTACTACATGGGCTAATATTGATTTGTCCACAGACATAGTGAAGCAATTCAATGCTTGGCGTACAATCCGGTCACCTATCACTTAGCCTCATGTGCACTAAGTGACTTTGCCTTCTGGTCAGTAGATGTGAAAGCTGTGCAGAAGTTTAGAGTGTCAGGAAGGATCACAAGCTGTGCGTGGGATCCAAATGGTCAACACTTGGCTATAGGCTTGGCAAGTGGAGCTGTTTCAATAAGAGATAAGGTAAGATTTATTGCCAACTAAATGTCCCCCGCGGTTCCGGGAAAAATGTTGCCTATTTGTTTCTACCTACCATAGGTTTTCTAAATGCCAAAGGTTGAAAGATTTTGGCATTCCTCCCATCCGCCAAAAACTAAAAAACTTACTTTTATGTTTAATAATAACTAACCTGTATTCTCTGTCTATCATAGTGTAAGCGATTTTTGTAATGTACTTTTTGTTGACTGTACTTGCATTATCTTCCAATTTACTATTGTACACCAAATATTATCAAGTCAATCCGACCACTGGAAGTGGGTAAAATTCGCCTTGCAAGATTCCACCGGAATAAACATTGTATGGACCACTTTTACAAAAACTATTTTGTAAAAGTGCCTATAAGTGGTCCATACAAGAGTATAATCCAAAATAATTTTATTGGAAAGGCCTTTCCAAGAAATTATGAATAGTCAAATTTATAGTTAGTAATACTGGTTTGGAAGTTTACTTAGTAAACTAAGTAAACTTAGTTTTTAGTTTTTGCTGAGAAGAGTTGGAAATAAACTTATTATTCTATGATAATAATACCGCTGCCAAATAACTTTATGTTGTATAAAGATGTGTTCCTGCGCGTGAGTAAGGTCGCCAGAGCTCATTGGGGAGGGGGGAAAGGTCGTCGTAGCGTCCATATGGCTACGGTAACCGCTTACCATCAGGCGGGCCGTATGCTTGTTTACTGTTACTAGCTTTGTTTAGTAGAGAATAAAATAGTGAGATTTAAAATCCCAGATGGGTGACGAAATTCAGCGGTTGGTACGAGATTCCGCTGTGTGGGCAGTCGCCTTTACCAAGACTTGCTTACTGGTCACGGACTGGGATGAAACTCTCTCATTCTACGATGTAGCAGGTCAATCCGTGTACAAAGACAGGCATATAGGTAAGTGTTGTTCATTTTATTAATGTCTCATATTTTCATCTGCTGAGCGGATGTGTACATGCTGGCTTACTGGATATTGGCCCTGATACTGTTGTAAACTAAACTAATTTTAATCTCACTATGTCTCTTTCTAACAAAGAACATAAGAAAGGGATGTAAGAAATTTAGTCCTGTCAAATGAGTCCAATGCTTGTTTTCAATATAAATTTAGTTGCAAAGTGTTATATGTAGTTAGTTACATCTATCGCGGTTACGCCTAAATACACGCAAAATAAGACGGCAAAGATTATTTGACAACCTAAAATATGTTCTATCCTTTTTCAATAATGTTCGTAAGAAAGAGATGAGATGTGACTAAAATTAGTTTAGTGCGATTTACAACAGAATCATTATGGGTATTAATGAAGTATTATAAAATAATTACATGCTGTGCGATTATTATTATTATAAGTAATACTATAGTTAGTGCTGGTGCGTATATCATTCACTCCTCCTAAGATAATTATACATTTTATTTTAATTCTGTCCACTGATGGAGTACTATTCTCAGAGAGGTAGAGCGTAGCGTTTATTCGCTCAAAGAGCACCTCACAGAATACCGCAGCCAAATAACTTTATGTTGTGTAAAGTTGTATTCCTGCGCGTGTGTCGCTAGAGCTCATAGGGGTGGGGGGAATGGTCGGTAATGCCTGTGCGATGCTTCATGTGTTGTGCGCGTCTATATGGCTACGATAACCGCTTACCATCAGGCGGGCTGTATGCTTGTTTACCCACAAAAAAATACTAATTACAGACTCTTACTTTATTTTTAATGTTGTTGTGTGGATGTACTCGTATTTATAATTTTGTAATGAAATTGCAATGCATTTATGTTTGCTTTGCTACCATGCAGCTAAATAAAATTTGTTTATAAATTGACATGTTTAAACATTGATTTCATGTAATAAAAATGATTCAACAGGTATATGTGCGTTATCAATATCTCTGCTGGGTACATTAGTGGTTATCGGCGGAGTGGGGGGCTGGGCGGTACTCACGGCTGAGGGGGTGCCCATTATAAACACACCCCAGGAGTGGGTGTGGGCTGTTGCTCCTTTATCTTTGATCAATACATTGGTGAGTTCACATATATAGTGCTGGTTCAATCATCTTCTTCTTAGTTTTAAGTTTGGCAACCAAATCCAAAATAGGACTTATTTCTACCATTGTCGAGTTATATTATAATTTCCAGTCACAATAAATCACATTCACATATAGTCCTCTACTAAAACTTCATGAACTTTTTGAGACTAGTTGAAATGTCATGATACACATAATTCATTTCATTTCACTTCACTGGTGCATATGGATTGATCTTCATTGGATAAAATACCACCGATAATATGCAATAAAACTCAAAATACACAAAATTATAAATATTAGAAAGAAACTTCACTCTGCAAGTTCCCGCCAAAAAGTCGGTTTAGTCACATGACATGCATGTCCCCTCTGCAGGGGCTTCAGTCTTCTAGTAACGAAGGTTAACCAATATAAATATGGCCTATGGATATAATTGTGTTTGAGTTAAATCTCGCCATGGTGGGTCATTAAATGACCGAAAATGGTAAGCATTTGCACTTCCAGTTCCCTTCTGCTGGAACTGTTTGGTGATGAACAATTGTAAAGTTATTAGGTAGGGCCTAAACCATTCCAAGCGAAGGTTATCTCAAAGGACGCCCATTGTACAGTAACTTAAGTTTATGCTTCTATTTTTATTTTCTTTTTTATATACAATAAAGAGTTATCTATCTAAAAATATTAATTAAGAGGAAATGCTGGTGTCGTTTGTTCCATACAAACGTAATCCTCAGTTTCCTCTCTGGATAATGACACTAGAGCAATGATTATTCTAGTAGGTACTCTGTAGGTACCATCTCCATAAATAAATTATTATAAGACTTAGGAGCGTTCTAAAATCACAAAAACTTACCATTAGTAACGCCCTTATCAGACGACCGGCGAACAAATTTGACGAATATAAAACAAAAAAGGAAAACCGACAGACATAACCAAAGCCCTTCCTATTATGATTCTTGAATTATTTATTGAAATCGATCCAGTTTTGAAGGAGAAAACCGGGGATTACGAAATAGCGATTTCGTCTAATTTAAATAGGTATAATCGATCCAAGCTGTAGTTGTCCCTATCGCCCTCGGGCGGGATAGCTCGGGCAAAGCGCGACAGCAATAGATATAAAACCTATTATTCAAATTCCTTGCAGCCATCCTTTCCTCTTAATTTTTCTACTGTACATAATGATTTAGTTAATATTTTTCAGGCGGTAGCATGTCAAGATGGGACACTATGGTGCTATCAGATAGTGTTCAGTACGGTTCACGGACTGTACCGCGAGCTGTACGCGTACCGCGAGAACATGACCGACGTCATTATACAACACCTCACCAACGGGAATAAGGTCCGGATCAAATGTCATGACAGAGTGCACAAGATCGCTATTTATAAACATCGGCTGGCGGTGAGGATATTTTTTTAATTGTTTGTCACTTAGTTTGTACTTTTTGTATAAAAATATACAAATGAAATTAAAAGCAGCTTGACGCAAAATAAAAACCTCCGGATAAACGGACACAGGAGTGATCTTATGAGGGTTCCGTTTTTTTTCTTTTAAGATTTTTATACCTAAATAATTGACTCATTTCAAATGGAAGGATCACAATTACCATAGATTAAACAGATTAACATTATTGTAAAACAATATAGACATATGTTGTCTGTTTGTGAAATATGCGTTCCTATACCATTCCGATTATTGCGATGAAATTTTGACAAGATGTTGTGTGCTGGCTGTGGAGGGTCATAATAAAAAAAAAATGGTAGAGTAGGTTATTTCTATTATTAATAATTCCTTAATTTATTAATTAACGGTTGCTTATATAAAACTAGGTCTCCCCCGCGAAGTCACCCGCAAACCGGGGGCTCTACCGCGTAACTTTGGTGTTAATCGTAATGAACACCAATAATTATTTCATCCAATGACGCGCACGCGGTACGACGCGACGAAGACCATTCTTGGGCTCTAATTGGATGAAATTCTTTAATGATGTTCGTTACGATTACCACCAAAGTTACGCGGTAGAGCCCCGGCTTAAAAGTAGCTATACCTTTCCATACCATAGGCTAACTAGGTGCTGAATTTCATTGCTATTGGTTCAGTCATAGATAGGTAACAAACAGACAGCGCTACTTTCGCATGTATAATAAATTAATTGTGATTTTTCCCACCAGGTCCAACTACCGGAACGCGTGGTGGTATACGAACAAGGCGACGTGGAAGGCATGTTGTACAGAGTGAAAGAGAAGTTGCCTCAAAAGATTGACTGCTCGCTCTTAGTTGCCACCAGCGATTCTTTGGTTGTTTGCGTGGTAAGTATTCCAGTTTGTTTTGTAGCCTTAAGCTTATCAGAAATCGTATTGACAGACTTATTGAATTCAATTTTATACAGCTTTCTGGCCCAAAAATCAATCGCTATACAATAAATCACTACTATCAATTGTTCCGTAGCTGCGTGAAGGAAGATGAACCAACAAACACTAGCATTTATAATATTGAGATATACAATGTGAAACAGAAAGGGTATATACATCCGAAGGGGGTGAAGACTACCTCAGGTATAGACTATAAAAAGTTTCGGCACAAAATAAATGACTGAAAACTTCATACCAAACGCTTCCAAGTTTATTGAATAAAAATCAACCAACATGTTATCGCTGTACAGTCGCGGAATGAAAAAGTTCGTCACCTTAGAGTTGGTTTTCGCTTGCACCATATTGCAAGAATCAATTTAATTATATGTACCAACATATTACCAGTGAGGTTCCTAACAGGAAGAAACAGTGCTGCTAAAATATACATAAATGTGACTTTTGACATCGAATTAGGTTTTGCTTGTTTTTACATCACGTCAAACTGCGTCAAACACAATTTAAGGCTTTTGCGGAATAAAATATTAGTATTAATTTTTTTCAATGATGACATTGCCCTATTTTCAATTTTAATTTGACATATATAACAATAGCAGCTTAAACCAACAAGAAGGTTTTAGTTTATCAAAACATATAATAAAAAAAATCTTGTTGACAAGATAAACAGTCAAACAACTTTGATCTGAATAATTTTGAACTTTGATAACGAACAGTAAAATTATTATTTTCTCTAATTCAGTGTATTCTGTCTATTCAGTTTCAAAAGGTAATATGTGATCGTGATACGTTGAATGAATCAAGTTGAAAACTGACGAACCTTTTCATTCCGCCACTGTACATCAGTCATTAAAATACGTATAACTTAATTTTTTCAGGAGAACAAATTGTCACTGATCGGTAAACATATACCAAAGTCATGGGTTATGCCAGCTCCGGTGCGTTACGTCAAAGTCACCACTCTGTACTTTCAAGAAGTTTTATTGTTAGGACTGTTAAATGGTCAAGTAAGTGGACACCGTTTTGTACAGATGATGGAAGGTGATGGATGAACATTGTGGAAATTCCCGTTACTTCATTAACGAACCTACGCAGTACCCAGGATTTTCCGACAGCTGCTATCCAGAACAGTCACGAGCATTAACTTACATATGGCTCAAGATACCAATTGAATGTTTACATTGTATTACCCACTGATGAATGAATTTTCAGATATGGCAAATAGAGCCGTGCGATGGCAGTTCAAAGTTGATACTGGAGAGCGGTTCGAGTGTGAGGTGCCTCGACGTGAGCGCCTCGCGAGGCTGCCTTGCTGTAGTCGACGAGGCGTCCGTCTGTCGCGTCTACACTTTACCCACTGGCGACGTCTTGTATTCTGTACGTGTTATTTTATCTTAGTTTTTATTTGTTCCGCGCGGTTTCACTCGCGTTTTGGGTTACTTGAATCGTTTACGCAGCGCACGCAACTATGAATTCCTTCAAATATGAATTTTCCCCGTTTTTGCAACATTTTTCACTGATGCTTCGCTCCTATTAGTCGCAGCGTGATGTTATATAGCCTAAAGCCTTCCTCGATAAATGGATTATCCAATACAAAAAAAAAAACAATTCGAACCAGTAGTTCCTGAGATTAAAGCGTTCAAGCTAACAAACTCTTCAGCTTTATAATATTAGTATAGATTATAAAAAGAATACAATAAAAGTTATACATAAAGTTTGTAATTTTTGGTTTAGTCATGCTTTAATTATTGATTTTAGATACGGCATCGCGCGATACCACTGGTATTACAAGCGTCCATAGGCTACGATAACCGCTTACCATCAGGCGGGTCGTATGATTGTTTGCCGCCATTGTGGTGGTGGTATAAAAAAATGTGATTTCTTCCCAAGGGTTGTATGTTTTTCCAAGCTTCAATTTAGTTTCACCTTTCCCGATGTTTGTCTGTCTGTATGTAATCAAATCTTGCAAGTTACTAAAATAATAAAGAGAATCCTTATTATTTACTATGGTTTCCCGAAATAAAAAGTATCCTATGTGTTAATCCAGAACATATTCTATCTGTGTGCCAAATTTCATCCAAATCCGTTCAGTAGTTTTTGCGTGAAAGAGTAACAAACATCCATACATACAAACTTTCGCGTTTATAATAATAGTAATTATTTAAATAAGTAATCGTGCTAAGTTTCAAGTTTATAAATCCAATAATAAGATTATTCATCCAAATAACCACAAATTTTCACCCCTTTAAAGGTTGAATTTCCAAAACCCTTTCTTAGTGGATGCCTATTTTATAAAAGGCAAACCGTGTGCAAAATTTTAAGTAGCCCCAGCAGTTTGAGCTCTGTGTTGATGAATCTGTCAGTAGTAAGTAATATACAGTGTAAATACAAACAACTTTTAGAATGAATTATCGAATACGCAAAAATCTGTATTTTTATAAAATAAATTCAGCAAAGGATTTTTACACTATCCGACTTGAAAAACTGATGAAGATGATTATATATTTAAATTCAAGTATTTCTGTTTTAAATTCACACAAATATTGGCACTCGCTTGCAAATGCCCTTACAGGGTGCATGTAACCACCTAATTGCAAATCCCTGTTTTAGACCTAAGGAAATATTATATAAATGTAAAATAAATAAAAAATACTGGCCAAGTGTGAGTCGGAGTCGCTCACGGAGGGTTCCGTACAATATTAAGTAACTCAACTTTGCTATGAAAAAAGAATCGCCAAATAAATAAGTTTCTTGTATGGGCGCACCCTTTATTATTATTTTTTTATCTGTTGTTATAGTGGCAATAGAAATACATATTAAAGAAACACTCTGACAATTTCAGCTGTCTACCTTTTATCGTTGATAAGATAGAGCCCACTGACAGACAGACGGACGGACGGACAGAGTCTTAGTAATAGGGTCCCGTTTGGCACCGTTCGTGTACGGAACCCTAAAAACACTTTGTATTATTATTTTCGTCAGGAAGAGAATGTATCGTCTGTGTCTTGGAACTCATGGTGCGACGAGTTGCTGAGCATGTCCGGCGCGGGCTTGTTGTCTATAAAGGCTGGCCTCTTCCCACCAGCCACACAACCGCTTGCTGGTGCCGTTGTTGGATTTCAGGTATACATACATTATTTGTCTGTTTGTGTCGTACTTGTTTCTATACATCCGATGAGATGAAAGATAGACATTTCCTTCAAATTAGCTCTACTCTATACTGGGTGTAACGAAAATGGTTTATACTAAGAATTCGTTTTCAAGGTTGTTTTTTCACCCTAAATAACTGTGTTTTTATACAAAACTGTTAACATTGTATTCGCTCCTAAGTATATTTTTCTATTCTTAAGTAGTTCTTGTGAATTTAGATTTTTTGTTGTTTTTTTTAATGCTCTTTGTTTTTTTAATTACTCTTACTCGGCAATCCCTTAGCAAGATCTCAATTATTCAAAATTTATCTACTTGAAGAAACTTTTAATTGGCTTATGTTAAACTGTGTGTATTATTCTTGTAAAATTAGCTGAAAGTTTCTCTTAAAAATGTTAAAATAAAATTAAATAAAAAATATAATAAAAATACTTCCGAAAGGGTTGAAGACTACATCAGGTACTCTATAAAGTTTCAGCTCAAAATAAACTACTCAAAAGTTCAAACCAAATTTTTGCTTCCAATTTAATTGAATTAAAAGGGAAATCCTTCCAATTTTAGAATTAGTACGTGAATAATTCTGTGCACTTATATACACACTTACACACTGCACATACACAACAAGTACAGTCGCGGACTATAATCGTTTGCACATTTCTGTTTCATAAGGTTGACCGGAAATAAAATGACGGTTGATAGACGTGGTTTGTATTTGACATGAATTTAATTTCAAAAATATGTTAAACTAAGTATTGAGTTCGAATGACAAATATCACAGTACAATAAAAAATTTTTTTAAATGAGTTTACATAATCAAAAAGTCATTAATACCGTTTTGTTATGTTCGATACATAAAAAAACATTTCACAATTTTAAAATGTAGTGTTTCTTGGTATGATATATTTGCAAGCTGCCCTGGTGTTGCAAACGTCCATAAGCTACAGAAACTGCTTACTATCAGCCGGGCCGTATGCTTGTTTGCCACCTTAATATTGCGTTTTTTTTTTACAAGTAAACCACAACCAACCTATTTATAGTTCCTATGATGAGGAACAGACCCCATATGATCTTCACTTGGCTTAGGCCCGTGATTATCATTTCTTACCAGTTATTTGAACAGAGAAAAAAAAAGAAACAAAATAATAATAATAAAGCCTTTTATTCATTCCCTTATAATACAAATAAATTAATTCACATTTAAGTAATTCATTTCATAAATTGAGTTTGAATAAATACATTAAATTACATTACATAAATTACAATTGAAACTAATAATGTTTGCCTTACCGTAGAGGTATAAAAAAAACCTTACTGCGCGCGGTATGAGATGAAATTGAGTTTGAAATGTGATAAACATTTTTAGACCGCGACTGTACACCACTAATGCTTACACATTTCTTTCCTCCTTTCTAGGCTTTATGTGCTCACCAATTTCGGCCACATCATCACTTACCATGGTGAGATTGTAGTCGAACACAAGTCTCATAATAAAAAAATAAAATACTTATAATAATGAATACATGAAGCGCTCGTGGTGTAGCATGATAAGCCGTCCTTAATCGATCGGCAAGTTAAGCTACCACCTTCGGGGTCGGTACCTGGATGGGTGACAGCCTAGTGGTATTTCGAATCGAGCGTTTCCGTGCTTCGGAAGGCACGTAAAGCCGTTGGTCCCGGTTATCATGTAATTGTGATAATCGTTAAGCTAGTCGGATGCCTCCTAGGCGGCTTGAACAATTCCAACAGTAGGTTGACCACTAGGCTACCTCCACCGATCCGCAGTGGGCACGCGTGGTGGAGTAACTGCGCATTCCCGCCCACACACATTTGTGTGCAGGCCTGTGCTCAGCAGTGGGACATTATAGGCTGATGATGATGATGACTTATTATAATTATCTATTTTCAGGGCGGCCGTGTGTTTTGTCTTCAAGCGAACGCAATGCAGACAATAAACGTCCCACTATCCCACGCCGTACATCAATACTTACAACAAAAGTCATTCAAGTATGTAAATTCCCTGTATGTTGCGTTCCTCTAAATGTGTCCATGTGTGTATTAGTATGATGGTAAATCTATACGAATATTTAAAGAGGTCATTTCTTTTTGTATTGTTAGATGTAGTTCATCTCCGGAACTAGTTATCTGATTTTTATTTTGCGTTTATTGAGGAAGGTAGGCTACTGTCTGTCTGTGTATTTGTCCCGGGAACGTCAGTGAAACCGCAGGGAACAATTAGTTCAGCATTATTCAGTAAATTTTAATGGATGTCGATCGAATTTACAAAACAGAGAGGCTCGAATATGTGTTATTAGGAGAGGCCTTTATCGTAGATGTCTATAGGCCGGTGATTTTGATGAGTTTTCTGCGTAATTCCCGTGATAAGGCCTATCAACTGCTTGCTTATGAACCAGAAATTCATACAAAATCAAGCGATTCTATTGCGCGCTAAAATACAATACTCTAGTCCCAGAAAATATTATAATAATAATAAATAAATAATATAAAATAAATAATTAAATATCTAAATCCATACGAAATGTCAGACTCGCTTACCGAGGGAGCCGACTTTTTTTTAACGTATAATTCTTGGTTAATAAGTTTGTTTGTAAACGAATTTTGATGATTTCGAAGAAACTATGCTAGTTAGAAACTTCGTTTTATTGTACAAAACAAATTTTTCGCTATGTCATCCACAGAGATATGGGAGAATGGTATTTTTTAAATTCAAATTCAAATTCAAAATCATTTATTCAAATAGACCTTCGCAGGCACTTATGAAAAGTCTGACTCTAATACTCTAATACCGGTTCGGAAGGTTGCATTTGCTGAGAAGAGCCGGCAATAAACTCAGCAATTACTCTTTTCAAAACAGGCTTATATTCATTACATAATATTTACATTCTAATCGCACTGAAAACAATTGCGTGCCCCGGCGCGGCGGCAAAATTACAAAGTAGACTGAAAAAATATTTAATAAGTAAATAAATAGCAAACTTAAGCAGCTTAAATTTTGCATCATAAGAAAAACTGTTGACGAACCCTACCAGGAGTAGAGGTCTGGACGGGTAGGAACAGCTTGAAATGAAACTCGATTTGTGCGGTGGAACAATCTTGAAACTGGTACTGCAGTATTGCCTCTTTCTGACTTGTTCTTGTAAGGAGAGTGCGTAGAGAAATGAGTGCCGAGCAGGCCTGACTGCGTTGTTTATATTGTAATTTTAGTCTTTGCGCATGCCTATGTCAGATTTACAAATGCGCATTGTGAAATATTATTATTATTATTACTAATATAACAAGATACAAACGGTTGCTATGGCAACGGTTTGATACTGAAAAGTGGCAATACCGTAGGGAGAGCCCTATCCAAATTCTTTATTAAAAATAACTTATTTCTAATCAAATACAATATGAAATAACTATAAAACAATAAAATGCCTACTTATTTACTTACATCTAATAACCTAAACGCCTTAAAGTATTCAATAGCAATAATATTTGTTCGAACTTAGCCTATGTAAAAGTAGGTATATAATAAAAAATCTTTATTTACAATGGAATGGGCAGGCATACATAGCACAATGTGTTATGTGCGGGTTGAGGGACGATTAAGGCATGTTAGTAGGTAGGTATAGTCGTGAACAGTCTCCCCCTCGTGCGAAGATGAGTGTCTGAGCACCAAATACAGAGTTTCACGACGTTATGCTATCTTCACTATGCGGGATGTGGGTCGTCGTATCTCTCCAGCTGTAGTTCTTACATCTACCACTCGAACTTTGCCATCTGGTCCTGGGTAAGTATGGGTAATTTGCCCTCTTGGCCATACTCCTCGAGGTAATGATGAATCGATGATGAACACGATATCTCCGACTTCTGGGTTAGTGAATCCCTTGGAGTTGGAACTATACCTAGGTGTTATAGTAGGTAGGTATTCGTTGAGCCATCGATTCCAAAACAGATCAGTCAATCTTTGTACAGTTTTCCAATTGGCTGTACCTATTAGGTTTTTGTCGTCGAATGTACCCATTATCACGTTGCCACTCGATCTTCCAATTAAGAAATGATTTGGAGTCAAACTTTCTTCGTCTTCAGGGTCTAAGGAGACGTCGGTAAGTGGGCGTGAGTTTATTAAGTGTTCGGCTTCCAACAGTATTGTATGCAGGACTTCTTCGCGTGGTTGACGAGATTTTAATGTGGCGGTCAGCGCGACCTTGACAGAGCGTACCAAGCGCTCCCAGGCTCCACCCATGTTAGGTGCCCCGGCAGGTATGAACTTCCATTTGATGCCTTTTTGTTGCGCTTTATCAGTCAGTTTTTTCAGTTCTATTTGCATGTCCTTGTTAGCGCCTACAAAGTTGGTTCCGTTATCACTATACATTATAGATGGCGCTCCTCGCCGAGCTATCATTCGACGGAGTGATAAGATCATACTGTCGGCAGACAGAGACGGCACTATCTCTAAGTGCACTGCGCGTGTAGTTAGGCAGGTATAGAGTGCGACCCATCTTTTTTCTTGTTTGCGGCCTACTGTTATGATAAGAGGGCCGAAATAGTCAACTCCAGTGCATGTGAAAGGCGGTTGATGTTGTTGTAGACGTTCCGGTGGTAAGTCGCCTATGGGGGCCGGTATAGGTAGGTATTTGTGCGTTCTGCACCAATCGCATTCTCGCGTTATGGATTTTAGTGTGTTTCGTAGTGAAGTAATGTAGTACTTTTGGCGTATTTCATTCATTACTGTATTATGATTGGCGTGATTATACATGCAGTGATAATGTTGTATAAGCAACTTTGTAATTGGGTGCTTGCCGTCTAGTACTATGGGTTCCTTATACGTGTCACTCACACAGTCAGCTGATGACACACGGGTTTCGATTCTTATTATGTCGTTCCTGAGCATCAATGTCAGCCTTTTTAGGCGCGAATCTTTTTCGTTAGGTACTTTGTTATTTCGTAGCGATTTTAATTCGCTCGCCCAACTTTCTTGTTGTATGACTTTGATGAGCAGTGTCTCGGCGTTTTGTAGGTACTCTACGGGTAAAGGTACGGTACGGGTGGTGATCGCCGGCACACGTTCGGTGGGAGTTTGTTTACGTTTGCGTTCGTATTTTCTCCATGACTTGTCTTTGACGGTTTTCTTGATAGCGGCGACGGGTTCCGGTTTTTTCGTAATTTTAGATTTGAATATGTCGACGCAGTGTAATAAGCGTGCCGTGGCTCGTTGTAGGCGTTTCCAGGACGAAAACCTTGATACGTCGGGAATAGGTATTTCGATCCGTCGTATGGTGGCTACGATTTTAGACTTTTCTTCGCCCGTGGTAGGTATTGAGCGGTCGCTCTTATCTTCGGGCCACTGATTAGGGTTGTGTTGTAGAAATTCAGGGCCGTTGAACCAACGGTGATGAATGGTGAAGTTTCTTGGAGTTGACCTTGTGGCGTCGTCGGCGACGTTGTCGTTGGTCGGTATCCACCGCCATTCTGTTGGTTTGGTTGTGTCCTCGATTTCTGCCAATCTGTGTGCGACGAATGGTTTGAATGTACGCGGATCGGCTTTTATCCATGCTAAAACGGTGCGCGAGTCTGACCAAAAATATCTTCTTGTAACTTTTGTTTGGATTTCTTTTTGAATGTTTGTTGCCAGTCTACAACCTAGGAGCGCTGCTTGCAACTCTAGTCTAGGTATTGACGTGGGTTTCAAGGGTGTTACTTTAGCTTTTGCCGCTAATAATCTCACGCTGGTTTTGTTGTTCTTAGTGGTTTTCCAATATGTAGCTGCTGCGTAGGAGCTCTCGCTCGCGTCTACGAACGTGTGCAGTTCTCCCTCTTCGCACGAGCTAGTGCACCTGGGTATGTCTAGGTGTTGCAGGTGTTCAAGGCTGTCGAGCCATTTCGTCCAGTCTTCTATGAGTGTGTCGGGTATGCTTTCATCCCAGTCGGTCCCAGCTCGCCAGAGTTGTTGTATGAGCTTTTTTCCTTGTATAAGGACGGGCGTGGCTAGTCCTAAGGGGTCGAACACTGACATCACCGCACTGGTGACTTCTCTTTTTGACGGTGGTCTGACTCCCTCCTTCACTTCCTGAGGTGTGTTTCGCAAGTTAAGGGTGTATTGCATTGCATCCTTTTTGACATTCCACAACATACCTAATGTTTTTTCAGTCTGGTCTTGCCCTAATAGAACCTGATCGGTTTGAGAGTTCTTCTCGAAGCTTTCAATTGTTTGTGTGTCGTTCGATGCCCATCCTCGCAGCACGAATCCGCCGGCCTGGTGGATACGATCAACTTGCTGTGCTGTGTGTTTGGCTTCGGTGACAGTTTGAAAACTTTGTAGGTAATCATCCATATAGTGAAATTTTTGGATAGCATATAGAGCTTCCGGTTGTTCTTGACCGAATTCCTTGGCATTTCTGTCCTTTACATAGATAGCTGAGCACGGGGACGACGTCGCACCGAAAATTAATGACTTCATTCGGTATTCGCGGGGTTCAGAGTCTGTCTCGTTTTCTCTCCATAGGAAACGCAAGCTATCTCTGTCTTCTTCGCGCATGCCTACTCGCAAGAACATTTCTTTGATATCGGCTGCAAGGGCGATCGGTCCGCCTCGGAAACGTATTAAAACGCCGAATAGCGATTGAAGTAGGTCTGGCCCAGACAATAATGCGTCGTTGAGGCTTTTTCCGTTTGTGCGTGCCGCTGCGTCAAATACTAATCGCATTTTTCCCTTCTGCGGGTGTACCACGGCGAAATGGGGTAAATACCATGTACGAGATGATGTCGGTTGACTCGTCGCGGGTTCCGCATATCCGCTAGCTAATAGGTTTTGAATCTGTTCGGTGTACTTTTTCTTGAAGTCTCTATTTTTCGCAATTTTCTTTTCAATACCTATCAATCGTTGCATAGCGTTAGCGCGGTTATTTGGCATCGTTTCATTATCGGTGCGCCATAATAATCCGCATTCGAATCTTCCATTGGGGAGACGTTTCGTTGTCTTATCAAGTATGGCGAGCGCTCGTTGTTCCGGGTCGCTTGCTGGCTTCTTGGGTGTTATACCCAAAGAGTCAAGGTCGAAATGTGACTTGATTAAGCATTCAATGTCCTCGTTTTTCTTTTGTAGGTGACCTACGAATGAAACTGGCTTTGGTGCTTCTGACCGGCATCCATGTAGTATCCAGCCGAGGCTAGTCAACGATGCTACTGGCTGATTGTTGTTTCCCGATTTTAACTCCCTTGAGACAATCAGGTGCCAGTTGTCTTGGCCTATCAAAAGAGCTGGTTTCATCCTTTCGTATTGGATCTGATCTTGGATGTCGTAAAGGTGGACACATCCAGCGATATCGTCTTGTCGCACTGATTGCGATGTAAGGTTGAGTTCGTTGATAGTGCAGGCTCTCAAGTTTTCGTAGTTTCTAGCAAACAGGCCCTTAATACGTAGTTTGAGTTGACGCGAGTTAGCCGTCTTCATTTGCTGTCCACTAATGCCCTCTATCGTCAAAACTTCTGTGGGTCCGTCGGCCCCTATCTCGTCGGCAACCTCGTTCAATAACAACGTTACGGTGGATCCTTCGTCGAGGAGGGCTGCCACGGTTTTAGTACCGGTGGGCCCGCATAGCTCAACAGGAACGATCTTTAGGTATGCCTTTGTTGAGTTTAGGTGGTTCACAGACGCGATTTTTATTTCTTCCTTTTTAGGTAATGTTTCATGAAGTAATGCATGATGTTGCCTTGTGCAATTATTTTCTCCACACGGATTGGCTTTGCATGTTGAGTGTCTGTGGTTTGATTTCAGGCACTTGAAACACACCTTTAGTTTCTTGACAATTTCCCATCGATTTTTCACGGTTTCCTTGAGAAACTGGGGACATTTTACTAGTCTATGTTCTTTTTTACAGACGAGACATGTGATTGGTTGTTGTTTTTCTCCGGTGGTTGCGAGGACAATATCTTCTCTCTCTTTCACCGGTATCTCGTTCAGTGTTATAGCTCTCTCTCTTTCGAACTCGGAGTCGCTATCGTAGTCATTTTCAGTTTCAGTGTCGCTCTCGCTGTCAGACTGTACAAAGTTGGTGGTGTTGACCTTCTGATTGCGTAGTGGCCGACTGCGGAATGGTAGTTCTCTCTTTTTCTTGACGAACTCCGTGGTGGACACGTCGTACGCTTCGAATTGATCCGCAATGTTGTTGAGAAACTCCGACAGTGAAATCAGTATGGGTTCGTCCTCTTTACTCGATCTGTACTCGTACCATCTGAATTTCACGTTCATGTTCATTTTGTCAATTATTTTTTCTGACAAATCGTTCGAGTATAAGTAATCTTTGCGATTCATTTGCTTGATGACGTTGACACTGTTCGCCACTGCGCTGGCAAATGTGCCTATGCCCTTTATGTCGTTGGACATGGGTGGCAGCTTGTTGATAGCTGCTATCTCACTCTTTATGAGATGTGTGGGCCGACCAAATCTTCTTTCTAATGCTTCCAATATTTCCTTAGGATGCGTGTTGGTATATAGAAGTGACTTGACGGACTCTCTTGCTTGATCTTTGATAGCCCTTCGTAATCTGGCTACGTTCTCGATGTCAGAGAAATATTTTTCGGTATCTCTATAGATAGCCTTGAAAGCTATCCACTCCCTCGGGTTGCCGTCGAAATGATGCAACTCGTTTATGTACTTCGGTGCAGGAGCAGGTTTGCTTTCCTTCACGCTCTTGATCGCGCTCACGATCGCGGATGCAAGGGTAGACACGTCCCCTTTTTCCGGCATCCTATTTTTCTTGAGGTTTGCTTCACGCTGTCGTTGAATGGATTTCTGTCGTGACTTCGCCACCCAATCCGATACGTAATCGCTTTTGTCCACGTCACTCGCATTCGATGAATCTTCCTCGTCCTGAAGTTCGATCAATTCCAGTTTGGTTTTCGCCATCGCAACGGCCGCATCTGCCTTCTCTTTCTGGCTTCGCTCGAGTTCCAATCGTGCTTCTAATGCGGCTCTCCTTTGTACTGAACTTGATGAAATCACCGAATTTGATGCTCTTCGTGGCCCGGTCCGATTTACCACCGTACCTTCCCTTGACACGCGTACCTCCTGGGTTTTGGACATTCTGTCCTTCCGCGACTGCTCGGATTTCTCTGTACTTTCTGTACTCGTTTCCGTGCTGCCTGTGTTCTCGGTGCTTCCACTCTGCACCGTGCTAGGAGTCTCCTTCTGAGAACTCCTCAAACTGCTCTCCGGAGCTGACTCCTCTTCCTCCCTGGACTTCGTCTTGTTTCTTCTTGCTTGACTCCTGGTGCTCATCTTCGCCTGGGGGAGATCTTCCATGCCGTCTTCCCTGTTCTCCTACCTCCCTAACGTCCCTACAACCCTATCAGCCTGTTTGAGTGGTTCTTCGGAACACGCTCTCCCAGGAATGGAAACGTGCGGGATTGGAAAGGTGGGAATCGCCCGGCAGAGGGATATGAATGAAAGTAGCGTGCTCAGGTATGGGGGGATCGTCCACACCCTCAGCCGTGCCCTCAAGAGGCCGTCTACTTCACCCACACCGTACTGGCGCGATCGGACTGTACAGCGCGCCTTGACAAAGGCACCACTGGTAGTGTCGTCCGGTCCACTACTCCCGCCAACAGGCGTTAACTCACTCTACCGTTTGGCACCGTTAGGTGGTAGACCGTGAGCCGCGGGCGCACCGCGTAAGAAACAAAGACGTTTGACTGTGTCCGCCACTCTTCCTCGGTGAATCCGAAGTCTCGACCGGCCGTGTTGTTCACTCGCTGCAGTGGTCACGACGATACCCGCCGTGTCGTTCACACGCTGCAGTGGTCTCGATGATACACGCCGTGTCGTCCACACGCTGCAGTAGTCTCGATGATACCCGCTGTGTAGTCTCGCCGCTGGGCACCGATTTGCGTTCGTGGCTGTAGCTTGCCCCTCGAACCCAACGTTCGTGGCCGTTGCCTGCCCCTCGAACCGCGCCAATCCCAATGCCCTTGAGAACCCACAGCTTGCACAGTCTGCCCCGATCTTCCAATGTTCGCTGCTAACAAGCCCGACGAACCGAAGCGGAAGAATACCGAAGCTTCTTGCACTGATTCTTGATTTTTTCTTCTATCCGACGTCGATGGACCAAACGCTGTTGACGAACCCTACCAGGAGTAGAGGTCTGGACGGGTAGGAACAGCTTGAAATGAAACTCGATTTGTGCGGTGGAACAATCTTGAAACTGGTACTGCAGTATTGCCTCTTTCTGACTTGTTCTTGTAAGGAGAGTGCGTAGAGAAATGAGTGCCGAGCAGGCCTGACTGCGTTGTTTATATTGTAATTTTAGTCTTTGCGCATGCCTATGTCAGATTTACAAATGCGCATTGTGAAATATTATTATTATTATTACTAATATAACAAGATACAAACGGTTGCTATGGCAACGGTTTGATACTGAAAAGTGGCAATACCGTAGGGAGAGCCCTATCCAAATTCTTTATTAAAAATAACTTATTTCTAATCAAATACAATATGAAATAACTATAAAACAATAAAATGCCTACTTATTTACTTACATCTAATAACCTAAACGCCTTAAAGTATTCAATAGCAATAATATTTGTTCGAACTTAGCCTATGTAAAAGTAGGTATATAATAAAAAATCTTTATTTACAATGGAATGGGCAGGCATACATAGCACAATGTGTTATGTGCGGGTTGAGGGACGATTAAGGCATGTTAGTAGGTAGGTATAGTCGTGAACAAAAACTATATATGTATCTCATTCATATGATACCCCACATAAACTTGAAAGGCTTTTAAGGCGATGATAGCTCAGTGGTATTGACGTCGGATACCGAGATGAAGGTCCTGGGTTCGAATCGTACAATGAGCTTGAGCTTTCGGTGAAAGAAAACATCTATGTTTTCTCTCAGAATTTACCGCGCTCTACCCTAACGCCGCTACTGCAAAAAATATTAGACACGTATTCTTACTTTTGATCGAAAATGATGAAGATATGGTGTGTTGAAGTTCCACGCGATTGTACATTTTCCACAAACAAGTGACGTCACGAGTCTCCAGTCTCGAACTTTGTCAATTTTTAACGATTTGATAAAGCAAAATATACGTCTCGTCTATTTTTTGATAATCTACCACACAGACTAATTAGAATTTCAATTTTGTTACCCAGGCCGCATCCTTATTAATAATATAATGTTATAGTGAGGCGTATGCCGTGGCTTGTCTCGGCCTGACTCCTTTAGACTGGGAGAGGCTTGGAATGGCCGCTTTGGAAGAGCTCTCGTTCGAAGTCGCCAGGAAAGCATTCCAGCGTAGCGAAAACATCGTGTTTCTAACGCTTATCGACCATTTACAGGTATTTTACCACCAGAGAGTACAGTAGTACCCAACTGATAAGGCACGTCGTGAATAATCTTCGTTCGCACAGAAAAGAAAGTATGGCCCGAACATTAACGAAAGAATGCTTAAAACTTACAATCAACCTTAGATCACTATATAAGGTTCATAACACAGTGCAGCTTTTCGTTCCGTCTCACTCGCAAGTGCCGGCCCTCCGCACACATGGCGGCAGCTGCCGACCAATAGCATTTGGGTACTACTGTAACACCTGCTACTTGGCACGTTCTGGTTGTTTGTGGTACCTACAGAGTATGTTATCATTTAGTACTGTTGACACAAAGTGTTGTGGTATAGAGTTGATATTAGACTGACGGCCGGTCACACTCGGTTATGCGATTTTCACAGTTCGCAGGACACTATGCTCTGTGATGGTGTACCCTCAATGTTCCAAGCATAGCTACGGTAACCGCTTACCATCAGACGGGCCGTTTGCTACCTAAGTTGAATAAAAAAACTATGGAATTGAAGGTGTTAGCTTGTAACTAATACTGGGTTTAACAGAAAGGGTATATCCTGTACAGTAATTGAACAAAAAACTTAACCTAGTTCAAAGTACACTAAGAAGTGATCAAATCCTGATCTGATGATAATGGGACCAAACGAAAGAAAGAAAAAAGATTTATTCGAGACAACACACAACATAACATTAATGACTTGTAGGTACAAAAAATAAAATAAAAAAAAACAGAGCAAACAATTAAAAACTACACAAAAATGTAATGTTGCGTGATGTCAGGAATAGGTCTCGACTCAGCAATGTGCTTAGGTTAGAAAAAAAACTAGCCCTCGCGCTGGTTTTCAGTCGAGGAAACGGGAATTGTTTTTCAAATGCGAAGTCGTACTAAACCATCGATATATTATCTTCGTTCTAAAATCTAGACACAAGATACGTAACCATTAATCTAGACTACATCGTGAAAGTGGCCGCTTGGAAACTCAATAAAACAAAATTATGTCACTCATGAATGAATGTTCTACGTTCAAACGTGGACCTACTGAAACTGAAATAGCGCCACTGTGGTCTTATTTCTTCGGCCGTTTTTACAGCTGTCACCCTTATTCTAGGGTAATACTATTTCGATGTACTAAATGGAATACACTGTATATGGTGTATGGATGTATATTCTTCTTCTTCTTATTTTTAATTTTGGCAACCAAGCCCAAATTAGGGCTCATTCCTGCCAGTGTCGAGTTATATTATAGTTTCCAGTCACAATAAATCACTTCACATTATAGTCCTCAGTCAGTCACCGTCCATAAAAGTCATGTTTTACTACAATGGTGGTCATTGTACTAAAACTCTTCACGGACATTTTGAGACAACTTGAAAAGTCACGATACACATAATTCATTTCATTTCACTTCACTGGAGCACATGGATGATCTTTATTGGGTAAAATACCACCAAAAATACACAATAAAACTCAAAATACACAAATTTTTGAAATTAAAAATGAAAACGCTACGTCACTCTGCAAGTTCCCGCCAAAAAGTCCTCAAGGATGTATATTTATTTATATAAACAGGAGCGTTTCGAAGCCGGCGAGAAGCGTGCGGTGATAGCAGGCGAAGTGCTGGCGTACCGAGGTCGGTACTCGGAGGCGGCGCGCGCCTTCCACAGCGCGGGCCGCGACGAACGAGCACTTAACCTCTACGTCGACCTTAGGATGTTCAATAAAGCACAGGTATTTTGCGAATTTCGGCAATCATTCGCCAGAGGTAGAGCATAGCGTTTATTCGCTCAAAGAGCAGCTCGACTGGGGAGGTACCTCCACCTTGCAGAATACCGCAGCCAAATAACTTTATGTTGTGTAAAGTTGTGTTCCTGCGCGTGAGTAAGGTCGCCAGAGCTCATAGGGGAGGGGGGGAAAGGTCGGGAACGCGTGAGCGATGCTTCGTATGTTGCAAGCGTCTATATGGCTACGGTAACCGCTTACCATCAGGCAGTATGATTGTTTACCGACTAAATTGTATAAAAAAAAATAATATAATAATATTGTAGCCTACTACATTATCCACAGATGGCTATAAAACATGATATCATAATGTGCCACTAGAGGCTTTAGAAATATTTAAAAATTGTATTGTAGAAGTAATAAAATTCAAATAATAACATAATCACAATAATCATGCATCAAAACTAAAATGAAATTGAATTGAAGCGAATTAAATAAAATACAATGAGAACCACCTTCAATAAAAAAAAAATAAGCAACTATTAATAGAGGCGTAGAGTAAGGATTGTATATTTGGAAAAAAAACTGTAATATGAAAAGATCTTCCACGACTGAAAAAAAAAAAAAAAAAGCCTTTCTGAGTTTCTTACCGGAGTCTTTCAATTTAACGTTCATAAGCGCCTTACCAGGGCCTAAATTGAATAAAAAACTTAGATTTTGATTTTGAAGCATCGCAATCGCATCTTTTTAACCGACTTCAAAAAAAAGGAGGAGGTTCTCAAATCGTTTTTTTTTTTTTTTATGTTTGTTATCTCCGTCATTTATTTGTCTGGAAGGGTACACTTCCCGTTTGGTCCCATTGATATCAGATAAGGATTTGATTACTTCTTAGTGTACTTTGAAGTCGGCTTAAGTTGTTGTAAAACAGTCCAATTATTTAAATTTCCATTTTGAACATGCAAAAATATGTATGACTCAACCATACGGCGCAAAGGGCAGCGTAGTCCAGAATTCGTACGAATTGATATAATTGGACTGTTTTACAAAAAACTTAAACCGACTTCAAACTACACTAAAAAGTAATCAAATCCTGATCTGATGACAATGGGACCAAACGGGAAGTGTACCCTTCCAGACAAAAAAAGAATTTTCCAAATCGGTTAATAAATGACGGAGTTATGAGGTAACAAACATAAAAAAAAAAAAAAAAAAACGAATTGAGAACCTCCTCCTTTTTTTGAAGTCGGTTAAAAATGATGATGGCGTGTTGTGCAGGAGTACGTGGCGGAGGAGGGTGTGGCCGCGCTGGCGCTGTGCCGCGCGGAGTGGGCGCGCCACGTGCACGAGCCGCGCGCCGCCGCCGAGATGTACCTCGCCGCCGGCGACGTGCGCCGCGCCGCCGCACTCATGGCCGAAACCGGCAAGAGGGACATGTGAGATTTTTTTTCTTCTTTTTTTTTTTATACCACTAAGGTGGCAAACAAGCATACCGCCCGCCTGATGGTAAGCAGTTACCGTAGCCTATGGACGCTTGCAACACCAGGGGTATCACTCGCGCGCTGCCGACCCTGAAGAAATCTCTTCACGCCCTTTTTGAAGAACCCCATGCTGTACTCCATTGGGAAAACCACGGCGGGGAGCTCATTCCACAACCTGAGCGTCCGCGGAAGAAAGCTCCTTTAATAATATAAACATACTACCTTTCCCCCTAAGTTCCCAGCTATCTCCATACCATGGGCCAGTGTTTTTCTATCTGTGAGTCACGAAACCTTAGTCGGGGGGTCGCCGGCAGAAGGAAAAAGGCAGGTAGAATAATAAAAACACAATTTTAGGGAGAGGGGTGGGGTTGTTTAATTTTCAAAAATGTATCAAATCATAAAAAAATATATTTTAAGCATGCCATCAGCAGCTAAATCTATGAGGCATTCTTTTAATTTCGTGTAGAAATCAGCCAGTTCTGTTGACTTATCCAAGAAAGGATTTAGAATCTCTCGAGGCTTCTTGCAGATTAATAAGTAAAGGTATCAAAATAATGAAAATAATTATCGTAGTCTTTTAATTTATAAATTCTTTGTCTGTCTGACAAGAGGGTCACCAGAATTTTTCAACCAGAAGGCCCTTCAAGTTGAAAAATTCCCTTCAGTGAATGGGTCGCGAAATCAATAACACTGCCATAGGCTATCTGCATATCAAAGGTGTACGAACATTTTTGTATGGGAGCTGACATAGCTACCTATTTTGATATTTTTTTTCAATGTGGCGGAGCACGGTGTAAGTGGTATATTTGGGTAGAGGACACTTAAACAAACAAAAAAATGTTACACAATAGGGTGTCCTAAAGTATCACGTTTCCGAGATATTTGGAGGTAAAGATCGCCATAAGAGAATAACGGCAATCATTAAAAATGAACTTATTACGTGTTTATATGCATTAGATTGTATGCATATAATAGTTCCCAGGTTTATTTAACTATTTATTAGAATATAGAGCACGAAAAAACAATATTCATTAATTACTTACCTACTAAACCGCATCGCAATATTCGCAATGAAACACAATGTTGTGAAGTAGCTCGAATCGTGATGGTTACAGTATGAGGCACGAGTGATGAGCACAGATAGGCAGTAGTGGGGGCAAGTTCGCGCATGTACACTTTTGGCCAAATCACAGTAGCCAAATGACAAGCGGGAATCCAATATATCGTGTGCAGCTCGGCGCTCCACCCCTTCATCATTCCGTCAAACAGACCGAAAAAATAACTACCCTTACTTTACCTGTCCCCCTGCGTTCCCGGCTATGTCCATACCATAGGCTATCTGCATGACAAATTTCATGATGATCCGTTGTGTAGTTGGGGCGTGAAAGCGTAACAAACAAGCCCTCACTTTCGCATTTATAATATTAGTTGCCGTTGTCTACCACAGACTTGGAGACTACAGGTTCTTAATCACTACATTATTCCAAGCTATCATCTACATGCTTGCAAAAGTTCATCAAGATTGATAATATAGGAAAAATTATCTTATTTTTAAGTTTGGCAACCAAATTAGGACTTACTTCTGCCAGTGTCGAGTTATATTATAGTTTCCAGTCACAATAGCTCTGATTCTGTTGTAAACAATGAGTTTAGTTGTAAACGACTAAACTCATTTTAATCTCACTATATCTCTTTCTAACAAAGAACATAAGAAAAGGATGTAAGAAATTTTGTCTTGTCAAATTAGTCCAATGATTTAGTCGCCATCTATCGCGGTTACGCCTAAATACACGCAAAATAAGACGGCAAAGATTAATTTGACAGCTTTAAATATATTCTATCCTTTTTCAATAATGTTCGTAAGAAAGAGATGTGATGTGACTAATATTATTTTAGTGCGATTTACAACAGAATCGGCACCATTAAATCACTTTCACATAGTCCTCAGTCAGTCACCGTCCATAAAAGTCATGCCAAGTACAGACAACAAAAAGTACAATCACCATAAAAAAATTGTATTCAAAATTAAAGAATCATGGCGAGCTCCATACATTGATTTGTACAAAAAAGTAAAACATTTTAGAGGGTATTGAATCACTTCCAATGTTGAGATTACATTACCAGCAACATATTAATATACTTGAAATATTTTATAAACCCCGCAAAACATAACAACAACATAATGGTTTTGGTCGCGAATAGTCGCGATTCGCCGGCATCCCATAGAAATTCTCATTTTTATCCCGGGGTTCTAAAAATATTTTAAATGGCTCAAGTTGTTCCTTAGGCACCAAGGATCAACTATAACGTCATTCCAACGTCTCTAAAAATCTTTATTTTTTTGTACAAATCTCGCCATGATCTTTTATAACGAAAACTTGTTTCTTTTTGCTCCACTTAATTAGATTATGAGTCTAAGTTTAGTTGAAATAAATGTACTTTATTTATTTATTTTGTATATTGCAGGTTGATAGAGCTGGCCCGCAAACTGGATAAAGGCTCGAGCGAGTCGCTGCGTTATGTCGCGGAGGCTCTCGTCGCGGTCGGCGAACCGGTCACGGCCGCCGATGTCTACCACAGACTTGGGGACTACAGGTAATCACTACATTATTCCAGGCTTTCAACTACCTGCCTGCAAAATTTCATCACGATTGATCGAGGAATAATACAGTTATTACTAACCTAAAATTTCAGATGAACCTGAATTGCCGATGTCTTGTCCAACATTTGTCGCGCTAAATCGTAAGCGTTCAATGCCTTTGCTTGTTTCTCTAAGCATAGATATAAACAGCTAACGGTTTAATTATGTAAATATATGGGTAGGGACGTTTTACCTAGGTGTCTAATCACAGATTTCATATTTATTTTTAACTAGCTTCCCGCTGCGGTTTCAGCCGCGCCCCCTTCTTTCCACGTACATACCTACCATACTGTACCGTACGCTACCCTACACTACAATTTTTTTTTTGTTTTATTGTAAGAAATATGAATGAAATCGGTAAAGCCGTTCTCAAGTTATAGCGTGACCAGAAAAAATAGGGGTTTTTTTTGTATATATACAGGGTGGAAATTTTAGACAGGACAGTAAGGGCAGCTAACATCCCGTCCCGTCTAAAATTTCCACCCTGTATAGATGTAAGAATGCCACCGAATTCCGCAACTAGTCAGTGCTTTTTTGAACAGTAACGACCAATCACGGCATCGTGCTTTATTGACTTGGCCAATGAGAGCGCTTTGTCGGCGCGGGGAAATTGGAGGAATAGATTTCAAGCATAGGTTAATTCATAGAGTTCGATCTATGGTTTAATTATTAGATGCGATTGATTGTGCCGTTGAGACGTCAAGAGATAAAAACCAAACTCTTTCATTTATTTTACCTATTCGTAAGATAAGATTTTATATAATTATTTAGTTACTAAATAATAACTACTAGAATCGCTTGTGAGATCTCAACCTAAAGTTAAATCCCATACTGGGAATTACCTTGGGATTTAAGAAGTCGCAGCTCATCAGGTTTTCGACTTGACACGGAACATTTACTCAGGACTTCCTTTGATTCTGGACCAAGATTATCACTGTTACCATCTTTTGACAGCTGTTCTGTCAACGGGGATTAATTCACGCAGCGAAAATTTGTGAAGTTGTAATCACCAACAACTGTCAACCCTGTGTTGTGTCAACTCTCATTAAAGATGAGAGTTGACACAACACAGGGTTGACTTTGACAGTTGACGATTTATAGGTCTCTCTTTATATAAATCGTCTACTGCGTATGTCAAACCGCGTGTTGTGTCAACTCTCATCTTTAGTATTATATGTACCAAGCCTTAGGCATCAAACCCTTTCTGCTCATCTTCATAAAATAGAAATTAATCAAGTATATTGTGCGTATTTAGTTTTAACCGACTTCAAAAATAGGAGGAGGTTCTCAATTCAGTTATTTTATAACTCCGTCATTAATTAACCGATTTGGATTTTTTTTTATGGAAGGGTACACTTCCCGTTTGGTCCCATTGTCATCGGATCAGGATTTAATTATTTCTCAGTGTACTTTGAAGTCGGTTTAAGTTTTTTTTTTTAATATTCTTCGTATAAAATGGTTCAAATACTATTCCCCTTTATGTTAAATATCGGTAAAGCAGTAATGTGTTTAATATTTCAGTAAAGTGGCGCAGCTATCCGTGACGGCGGGTGAATGGTCGCGCGCGTTCGCGCTCGCGCGGGAACACGCCGAGTGCAAACGCGACGTTTATTTGATGTACGCACACCGCATGGCTCAGGAGAATAAGTTTGTCGAATCGCAGAAAGGTAAAATTACCTTTCCGTCTTAAGGTGAACGCACACTTATCCGAGCCGAACACATCGAACGAAACGAATTTTAGAATTCTGTATATGAATTCTTATGAAAGCTCGCACACTTGCCCGCGTCGAATCGTCCGAATCTGGATAAGATTTCCTATACAAATTCTTAAAGAATCATGGCGAGCTCCATACATTTATTTGTACAAAAAAATTAAACATTTTAGAGGGTATTGAATCACTTCCAATGTTGAGATTACATTACCAGCAACATGTTAATATACATGAAATATTTTATAAACCCCGCAAAACATAACAACAACATAATGGTTTTGGTCGCGAATAGTCGCGATTCGCCGGCATGCCATAGAAATTCGCATATTTATCCCGGGGTTCTAAAAATATTTTAATGGCTCAAGTTGTTCCTTAGGCACCAAGGATCAATTATAGCGTCATTCCAGCGTCTCTAAAAATCTTTATTTTTTTGTACAAATCTCGCCATGATCCTTTGTTTAGTTCGATGCGTAGAAAGTAGTAGAAATAGAAATGAACAGTTCACACTGAGATGTCACGCGACGGGATAATAAAAGATAAGTTAAAAGATAGTAATACAATATAGAACTTTATTTACTTCACAAAAAGGTACACATTTTTAATTGAGAGAATTCGTGACAAGTGACTCGCTACACCACGAGGTGTGTTCGAATTCTCACTGAAATCTGTACTTTTTTTATACTACCAGAAGTTCTATATTGTATCGCTGTCTTAAAAAGTGCGCGTCGCGTCGCATCGATTCGCGTTTCGGTGTGTGCTGATCCTTAGGGTTTCATAGTAAATGCCAATATTATGAAAGGATTATGTGCAAAAGCAAAACAATAATTGTCTCCGTTATACTTATAAGCTTGACCGTGCGCGAGAGAGACGGACAGACCTTACATGATGCACATGCAGTGTGACGTCACGCCACGTTATTCACAGACACTACCGCAACGTGTAAAAGTGTTGAACGTGCCAGCTTTAGTTAATCAACTAATAAATATTTACAGCATACCACATGGCGGGTGAGACAGCAACAGCGATGCGAGTATTCGCTATCCTTGTCAACAACGCGATCACAGAAGAACGATTCAGCGACGCGGGCTACTTGTACCATCTACTTGCCATGCAGACACTTGATATAGCTACTAGCGACAGTAACAAGTCAGTGGTCACATTACTATACCTTGTAAAAGATAGCTTGAGTCATATGAAAATTAACCTTATGGCTTTAGCATAAGGTTTATCTGTATCATAATAAAATCAACCACCAACTTATTGTAAAGCTATAAGGGTAATTTGCCTTTGACATTTAATTGAGCTGTCTTATGGGCATTTATCTATATTAGTTTGTACTAGCATCTAGCCTGTCTGATGGTAAGCGGTTGCCGTAGCCTATTGAAGCTTGCAATGATCTCTTCACATCAAGAAGGTAGTTGATAAGTGGATTGCAAAAGTTAAGCCAGCTGAGAAAGAGACTATTTGGTACTACACATTACATTTGGTTGACACTACCCACGGAACAAGTGAGTGGTGTTAAGCTGGTGTTTTTTTTTTCTAGCAAGTATGTGTTGGTTTTGAACTGCAGTTCCTTGAAGGACCATGAGATCAAATTCAAAGTATTTTTATTTGTTGTATTTTCGTAGATATTGAATTTAGACAAAATTATGTAATATAATTTTGTTCGTATTTTACGTACGATTATCCAATGCGATATTAATCATTTTTCGAAGTAACGTAAAATGTAATTTTTAATTATTTTTCAACACACTCGCTCGTAAAGTGACATTTATTGCACCGTTTTTAGTATCTTAATGCAGCTTATTACGTACTGGTGCTTTTTACTTTACATTACCGCACAGTTTTGTGATAGGTATAATCCCGATTATGATAAGTTTGTACAGTAGTACCCAACTAATATGGCTTACCGATGTACCTGCGCAGAAGACACATTTTCAAAGCGCGGGAAATGATATTGATAGGCAGCTGCCGCCATGTGTGCGGAGGGGCTTCACTTGCGAGTGAGACGGAACTAACAGCTGCACTGTATTATGAACCCTATAGTAGTGATCTAAGGTTGATTGTAAGTTTTAAGCATTCTTTCGTTAATCTTCGGGCCATACTTTCTTTTCTGTGCGAACGAAGATTCACGACGCGCCTTATCATTTGGGTACTACTGTACCTCACTGCAAGTGATATATGTGTAGACCAAGCATTCTTAATTTAAACGGGTAAAATAGTTTGACAGCTCAACTCTGTCAAAAAGAAAAAAAATATCGAATACAACAGGACTTTACAACAGGACAACAGGAATTTACTGATAATATGTATTTCTAATGTATTTGTATTACAGGGAACCATCAGCAAGTATACAGCAGTACCTCCACAACGATCGTCTATCGCTGGTATACCACGCGTATGAATCGGTTTTTAGATGCGTGCACGAACCGTTCTCGCTGAGTCAACCGGACGCGTTGCTCAACGCGGCCAGATATATACTCGCTCTGGTCGACGACGACCCGCCTCCGGGGGTGTCTTTGTTGTATCCTTTATTCAATTAAATGTCTGGTATACCGGGAGTTTTTTTTCTAGACAGTATGGGAAAATGAAAATCTTGTCTTACTTAAAACGCTCAAAGTCAATGAATTTAATTCGAGATAGCTTAAAAAGAAATTTCAATGCCATTTTTATTTTCTTCAAAATTCAGCTCATGGTTCCTTTCAGCGTTTTTCTCTAAGACATGTAGTTCAGAACTTACCCATAATGGCTAGAAAAAAAGCACCGGTATTTTAACATTTAAGGCGATGATAGCTCAGTGGTAGCAACGTCGAATGCCGTGACGAAGTGCCCGGGTTCGAATCCAATAAAGAATTCAGCTGAGGAAACATCGTGAGGAAACCATAGCACGGTGGTAGGGTACTTTGTAGTACCCGCCCAAATTGAAAATCTGTCGCTAAGCAACTATCAGTGTGTTCCGACAGTTGCACTTGAGAAGCAGTTCCTTCTAAGCTTTGTGTAATCTTACCACCATCGGCCACATCATCAGTTACCATGTGAGATCGTGGTCAAATATTCACAGTAAAAAATTAGTAGATGATAAACAGGCTTTGATATTTCTAGTAAGTTGTTTTTAATATATTTATAGAATATTATAACAGGTGGAGATTTCGAGATGGCATATTTTCGAAACCTATATTGGGATAGTCATTCTGAACCACTTTTACTATTGGACCAATAGCGAATTCTCTCTCCACCCAGTATAAAAATAAATATGTTCTCAATGAATCTTATTAGAAACCAAGGTTAAACTACACTATTAACAGGCTTACATTCGATTTCCTCAATTAAACCGTTAGCTGTTTATATCTATGCTTAGCGAAACAAGCAAAGGCATTGAACGCTTACGCTTTAGCGCGACAAATGTTGGACAAGATATTGGCAATTCAGGTTCCTCTGAAATTTCAGGTTAGTAATGATGTTATTTGATTAACAAAGTGGCTCATATTTCGTTTTTTGTACAAGTAACGGTACATAGCACGTAATTTACAAGTATTTTTCATGCCAAAAAGTAGCACTATCGGCACTGTATGATGGCTGTTTTGACAGCCAATACATATATGGGCTAATAAGAGACCCGCGCTGCGATACAAGGAGGTACCACACGCTCATGTCAAAACGGTCATCTTAGTTTAGTATGTCAATATGCAATTATAAAAATTAAAACTTAGCTTTAACTAGTATTTTCTTATAAGTAAATACTCTTTTTTTTATTGCATCATCAATATCAAATATTGACCAACCTCGACCATGATATGTTTTTGAAAGTGATTTTGGTCTTTGTATAGGAAAGCATAGAGTTGTTAATACTGAAAACGCGAGCGTGCGGCGGTACGGAGTCTCAGGAGGACGAAGTGGCGGTGCTGTGCTGGCGCTGCAGGAGACATGTGCCGCCGCTATGTGCCACCAGGTGTCCCCACTGTCGACATACCATGGCACATTCACTTGTTACACACGGTGAGTACAGAGTCTCAGGAGGACGAAGTGGCGGTGCTGTGCTGGCGCTGCAGGAGACATGTGCCGGCGCTATGTGCCACCAGGTGTCCCCACTGTCGACATACCATGGCACATTCACTTGTTACACACGGTGAGTACAGAGTCTCAGGAGGACGAAGTGGCGGTGCTGTGCTGGCGCTGCAGGAGACATGTGCCGCCGCTATGTGCCACCAGGTGTCCCCACTGTCGACATACCATGGCACATTCACTTGTTACACACGGTGAGTACAGAGTCTCAGGAGGACGAAGTGGCGGTGCTGTGCTGGCGCTGCAGGAGACATGTGCCGGCGCTATGTGCCACCAGGTGTCCCCACTGTCGACATACCATGGCACATTCACTTGTTACACACGGTGAGTACAGAGTCTCAGGAGGACGAAGTGGCGGTGCTGTGCTGGCGCTGCAGGAGACATGTGCCGCCGCTATTTGCCACCAGGTGTCCCCACTGTCGACATACCATGGCACATTCACTTGTTACACACGGTGAGTACAGAGTCTCAGGAGGACGAGGTGGCGTTGGCTTTGGCGTTCTAACATAAGAAACGCGTAGATAATGCCATGCGCACTGTATTGCGAAAGCATTTAAAAGTAATCAAGAAATAATAAATTCCAATTTAAAATTTTCTTTTGTAGAGGTGTTGCCCCTAGTGCAATTTGAACCAGCAGAAGGGATATCGTACGAAGAAGCTCTGGAGTTGATAGAAAGGATGCCGCTACCTGATGCTATGACCAAAGAGGACGCAGAGGGCGCTGAAGTGCTCAAGATCAGCCACGACATAGACTCCTCTGATCCCTTCTTAGATAAATATGAGGAGGTAATGTCATTTCATATTAATATTATTAATGAAATGAAAATGAAAAAAATATTTCAAATCGTGTTTTTGTATACTGTGTGGAGATTTCGACATGGCATATTTTCGAAACCTATGTTGTATAAGTTATGCTGAACAACTTTTACTATAGAACAAACATTGAATTGTCAAAAAAAACTTTCCATACATTATGACCGAGCAAGGTTGACATTTTGTAATAAAAGATAAAAAAAAATTGAGAATTCACTATTGGTCCCATGGTAAAATTTGTTCAGCATCACTAACCCAACAAAGGTTTCGAAAATATGGCATCTTGAAATCTCCACCTGTATAATTTACTTTTTTCAACCAACCTAGTAACCCATGTCTCTCTCTATATAAAAGGATATGATATGAATTTAATCACGTTAGCAAACTCACATTCGCATTTTTAGTGTTAGTTTAGTATGTAGGCTTGAAAGAGCAGCTCGACCGGGAGAATACACCTTACAGAATACCGCAGCCAAATGACTTGTTGTTGTGTTCCTGCGCGTGAGTAAGGTTGCCAGAGCTCACCGGGGAGAGGAAAGGGTCGGTAACGCGCTGGTGTTGCAAACTATTGTAACCGCTTATCATCAGGCGGGCCGTATACTTGTTTGCCCGCTTACTATCAGGCGGGCCGTATATTTGTTTGCCCGTTTACTATCAAACGGCCCGTTTAATTGTTTGCCCGATTATTATCAGGTGGGCCGTATACTTGTTTGCCCGTCTTCTATCAGGCGGGCCGTATACTTATTTGCCCGATTACTATCAGGTGTACTTGCCGAAGTGTTACAAAACAAGGTTCCTTTCCAGGACGACAGTTCGGTAGTTATATGCAGTCGTGGCGCCCTCCTACAGCTGAATCCTGCGAGCGTGTTGGTCGTCAAACATCCGCACTTGCGCGCGCGCATGTACCGCAACATGTTGCCTGATTTGGCGGCTACATTCTGTCCTCATTGCTACAAGGTATAAATTAATTTTTGTCTAGTCGAAATGTGTCATAGCTAAGATTTTATCAACTTCAATATGGAGTCGAAGAGTTGGAGCTGGTCTGCTTAAGTTTGCTATTTACTTATTAAATATAGATTCATTCTAATTTGGAGTTTGCAATAAGAATTTAAATATTATATAATGAATCTAAGCTTGTTTAATGAATAGAGTAATTGCTGAGTCTATCGATGGCTTTTCTCAGCATCGTTGTATGTAATATTTTTGTATCGCCAGCTATTCTACATGGAGGATTATGAGATCCAATTAGTGACGAAAGGACACTGTCCGTTCTGCCGTCATCCAGTGGAAGAAGCAAGCAAAGATGACGACGATGTCGACGACTCGTTGCTCAACGACTCAACTACATCGACCCCAGACAGTCCCAGCAATGGACATGGATCATGGCGATAAAACAACTTTGAAAGGCTGAGATAAGGAGGAAAAATATTAATAGTGCAACTTTGTCTTGAAACGAACTGTGCGAGTATAGTTTGAACGACTAAATACTCAGACATTTCCTGACAGTAAATCACTATGCTCTGTCAAATTTCGCTTGATAATTTGACAGCCCACTGTAGGGATGGGGTAGTGTATAATTGTTAATGAGGATTCTTCTTCAGTCGGTCCCTCATTTCTGAGGATCGTGGTCACTGGAATCTTAACTTAAACGGACAATCTGCCTCCATCGATTCCGGTCCGAAGTAGCCCTCACCACTTGGTAGAATTTAGAAGAGGAGGTGGCTTCTTTCACTTGGTCCGACCATCGTGTTGGCGAGCGGCCTCGTGTTCTCTTGCCTTCGGTATTGCCAACAATGACCAGCTTTTCAAGGCTTACATCCCCTCTTCTCATTATATGGCCGAAATATGAAAGCACGCGTTGCAGACATGTGGTGGACAGTCGGGTCTTAATGCCAAGTTGGGAGAGAATAGATACATTTGTGCGTTTGGCCATCCATGATATTCGTAGCATTCGCCTCCAGCACCACATTTCGAATGCTCTCACATTTATTCTCTGTCTCTTTCTTGCTCGGATTGTCCACGTCTCCACTCCATAGAGGAAGATCGGGAGTATTAAGGCTCTGACTAAACGAGCTTTTGTTTTGTAACTTATTCCCCGATTTTTCCAGATGTTTTCTAGGCGTGCCATAGCGTCTTTAGCCATCGCTATTCTGCGTTTTATCTCCGGTACACAGCAATGAGCACACAGGTAATGAGGATTATACAAAACAATATTTTTTTGTCTATTGAATTTATAATTTTATTAATACGACAATAAAAGGAACGCTACTCGACTGGCAATAAAAAAAAATGCTACGATTTAAAAAAATATATAATTAGGTATGTCAGTAGGTAATTTTTTTTAAGAACAATTGCGTGATTATAATTGTTTGATAATTGAAAATAACTATTGATAGTCTGTGGTCGTTCGTTATCTGTGGCACTTTACTAGGTGAAGTTCGTACCCGTCAATGAAGTACTGAGACATTATCTGTAGTACATTATTACCGAAAAAAAATACGACACTACATAGGCGTGGGCTGTCAACATTATCAAGCTAAATGTGGCAGATCATAGTGTATGATATTTTTATGAATGCATCTATATACAAACTGCCAAGCTTCGCACAAGGTAATCTCTCTATTAATATTTTTACTCAATGGGTGCATCGAGAAAAAATCTTTTAGAGTGGTAAAACCGAGCAATTCCGATTCCCCAACTAGTAAGTGAATTAATATTATAAAACTGAAGAGTTTGTTTCTATACGCTCTAATCTAAACCGATATGAAAAAAAATGCGAGTAAGGCCGCGGGGCACAGCTAGTTTTAAATACGTTTTTTATCATTAAATCAGATGTTCTCTAATGAAATCGAAACTATGAACTTTATAATAGTGCCATTCCGTAACTTTAAATATCGCTAATGAATAGAATCATAATAATGCAATCTTATATTATGTATATTTTTGGTCATTTTCATAACCAGAGTTATATTACATTGTTATATTAACTACAAAATCGGATAATCTCGATTCTGTTCGTAGTGTTGATAAACCATGTGATTCTGGATAATGTAACCTTGCTGAGTTTTTTTTCTTTTCATCACATTCTTCTTCACAAATTTACTTCAGTAAATTTTACCTTCATAAGTGCCCTTCTGGGGCCTAAATTGAATAAATACCTTGAATCAGTACAATCAAAATCTACCCAAAAAATCGGCATCAATAAATTAATTTTAAACAGTGCCTTTTATTTGCAATCATTGTACTGTACCCATTAAACTATTTGATAAAATTTTCTTTACATAGTATCCACTTTTTTGTTGTTGTTAAAATTGGGAGAAATTTCACCCTCTATCTATACACCTTATTTATCCAGACTCACACTGTATATTGATATAATGTTATATATAAAAGTTAATAGTATATGTATCTGCTGGCTTTGACCTAATATTTTTTTGAAGTGTTAGTAATTACGTCGGTTAACGAAAGCTGGCACGTTCACAGTACTTACACAAATGTAATTTCATGATACAGTATGTTTTATTCCATTATTACTTCCAGTTAGTCAGTCAATTCTAATGGACGAGTGCAAAAAAGACCACTCAATATTTTCTGAGCAGAAGCATTAGCAAAACAATAACTGTCTGCTTCATACTCATAAGCATGACCGCGCGCGAGAGAGACGAACTGACTTCATGATGCGCATGCAGTGTGACGTCACGCCGCGCGCTTAAATGTGTTGAACGTGACAGCTTTTTTAACCGACCTGTATTGTGACATGCTGCTTGCCGCATAATGAATATTGCTCCGATCACAATCAGATCATCACCACTGACTGATGGTCAGTGAAGATTGTTCCCACAAATTTTGTATATCGTGTGAATAGTAGGTAATAATAATAATGATAGTGTATAATGTATTGATTAGAATCCGTCCTAGATCTGACTTATATCCATCCGAATAATCTAAGTTAGGATAACGATAAGACTTGAAAAGTGTTAAACATTATTTTTGACGTGGGAGTCCATCCTCACACATTGGAACCAAAATGGTCTCGTACTGTGCGGTTTCCAAGGAGCTTATCGCGGACGCTCAGGCTGTGGAATGAGCTCCCTGCCGTGGTACCCCTAAAGCTATAGGGAAAAACATTATGTAGAAATGAAACTATTTCGTCCAAAGTGATAGGCATTGGTGCCGAGTCTGTTGTAAATCGCACTTGACTAAAATCAAGTCAAATCTCTTACAAACATGATTGAAAAAGGATAGAAAATATTTAAAGCTGTCAAATCAGTCTGTGCAGCAAAAGCAAAACAATAACTGTCTCCTTCATACTCATAAGCTTGACCGCGCGCGAGAGAGATGGACAGACTTGTCATGTTGCGCATGCAGTGCGACGTGACGCCGCGCGCTTATTCACAGACACTACACACAAGTGCAACGTGTTGAACGTGCCAGGTTTAGTTAACCCTGTAAAAAGATGTAACCAATTTTGATGGCAGCTAAATTTATGTTAAAAAGTCTAATTTGACAGGACTAAATGTCTTACATCTTTTTCTTATGTTCTTTGTTAAAAATAAATATAGTGAGGCTATTAGTTTAGTTAGTTGTAAACAACAGAATCAGCACCATGATCGACGTAAGCTCAGTGGTAGAGCCCTAGCAAAAGTCGTGGGTTCGAATACCACAATGAGCACGATCTGTCGGTAAAGGAAAACATTTTCAGAAAACCAAGGTAAGCCCCCTAGACAAGATGGCTGTCGACAATCGTCATCGTTAGTAAGCGATCAACCTTTGTATGGGATTGACATAAGAGATTGTTAAAAATCACGTGATATTTCGATTTGAAATGTACTACTTTTAAAAATACTACGTGTAATTTTACACAGAAACTCCGTTTTGTTATAGAAGTGTAAGAAAATATATCTCCCTAAAACTGGACACTTTACAGTAATCAGGAAATTTCATGAAGACATAATGTTTTTCTTGTGCATATGTGATCATTGTCTGAATTCACAAATTCAGTTTACGGAAGTCTTTATAATCATAAGAATTTTATAGAATACGTAGTTAAAACCTACTGTGTACGTGTTCACAGATTTGTATATTTGTCAATTAGATTTAAGTATTTCTTTGTAAAATAGCATTGTACAAGATGATCTCTTGACGATACATGTATTTTAGTAACATTTGTGATAAAAGCCACCGTCCCAATGATAAACATAAAATAAAGATATAGATGTGCAATCAAAGAGGTGTTCATTATTTATTTTATTTTTTAATCCTATAAACAAAAATCTAAAAAAACGTATAGGCAACTTTTTTGCGCCGGGAATACGGTTGGAACCGCGCGGGTCAACTGTTAGGTACAGGGTGGGCCAGAAAGGCGTACGATTTTAAAAACACTCTTGCGTTTGAAGCTTTAGAGAGGGGACTGCGCGGGTGGTGGGGTTAAGTAGCTCGGTTCCCGGAAATTTAGTCTAGCCTATAATCGTGCGACATGGTTTCAACAAGATGGCGCGACATGCCATACAGCTAATGCCTCTTTGGCGGTCGTAAACGAGATGTTTGCTGGGAAACTGATATCGCGCCGAGGTGACATTGCATGGCCTCCTAGAAGTCCGGATCTAACGCCACTGGACTTTTTTTTGTGGGGATACCTAAAAAGTAGAGTCTACTCCAATAACCCAGCCACGATTAACCAGTTGAAGACCAATATCCAGGAAGAAATGGCAGCTATTCCCCGTGCAATGTGCCAGCGAGTTTTTACCAATTTGAGGTTCAGATTCGAAGAATGTTTGCAGCGGGATGGTGCACACCTGGATGACGTTATTTTTAAGAAATGAATTTCCCAGATGTAAATTTTTATAAAAATAAAAATTTATATGTGAATTGTACTAAGTTTTTTTTTAATCATTTTTTCAAATTCGCAATTCTTTCTGGCCCACCCTGTATATTATAAATGCAAAAGTACCTCTGTGTATGTCTGTTTGCTACCTTTTCATGACTACACTCTGAAACGATCGCGATTTTTTCACGCTAATAACCTATTGTATACCGGTGAAATGGCGTAACCAACTACCGAGTTGCATTAGTATCAGCTCAGAGTAGATAAATACTACGTACAACAGAGGGTCAGCGCCCATACTTCAAAAGTTACCACCGTAACTCGCGCAAGTACAGCGCCGGTGGTGAGTCAAAGGTACTATTTGCTAGTCTTGCCACGTATGTCACTACAGCAATGTTAGTTTTGTCAGTAAATGACAACAGATGTCACTTTTTATAGACTAGTATTTAAAAGGACGATGGGCACTTTTTATTTTTTCCTAACATTTCCAATTCTATGGTATAAACATTTTTTTATTGTTTGAAGTTTTTAATTAAAAAGGCGTGAAAGTTAAAAAGTTTAAATAATGCTTACCTAATTATATCCTTTAACATTTTACCATTTTTTGCCTGGTTGGCTGAATCCTAAAGTATAGGGCATAGCGACAAATGCTGAAAGGAGCCCCAAGGCCGATTTTAATAAAAAATAAAACTGTATACATGGTACTCGTTGATTTGAAAAAAAAAAAATACTGTATTATTACTCCATCTCATAGTGTCGCTTATAAAGATCTATTTCTGGGAAACAAATAATTTCTGTGGAAAATTAATGGAAACATCTATTTATTAAGAAACCACTACATACATCTAGTCTGGTCGCAGTACTACAAGCTCTGGAAAGACTTGAAACAGCCACCTAAGAAACCACTATTTTATTTTTGTTATATTTATTAAACTTTAATCAAATGTTTGAATTGACGCTGTATAGTTTACAAAATATGTTTTGGAAAACATATTTTGTAAACTGTACAGGTTGCCCGCGATACAGGATTATCCTACGTGTGCGGGGACCATTGTTTAATTATCTGTGTAATTTTTTACTTTTTAAAATAAATTATTTGATTTGATTTGATTTGACGCCCATTGTATTTAATACATAGAACGGCTCAAGGATATAATATAAGGATAGGTTTCAATGTGTGAGGATGGACTCCCCGTCGATGGCGAAAGTTGCGATGGTGGAAGGTTGCCGTGGTCATCAAGTCGAACAATTCCTTGGAACACTCCCCGTTGTACAAGTCTGTCTATTCATTGCTATGCAGAAGGAACAGTGTTGGGGACAGCACAGAGCCTTGCCGGCATTCATGTCCATGCTATTAGAGTAGCTACCGTCGACGACGGCTCTTATGCTTCTGCTAGACAGAAAGCTGGCAACCCATTTGCATAATCCCTCGAGAAGCCCGTATGATGGTAACTTCCTTAGAAGACCCCAGTGCCAGACCCGATCGAACGCCTTCGCTAAATTCAAAATTCAAATTCAAATTCAAAAATCATTTATTCAAATAGACCTTCGCAGGCACTTATGAAAAGTCTGACTCTAATACTCTAATACCGGTTCGGAAGGTTGCATTTGCTGAGAAGACTCCATCTAGGCTCACTGCCAATGCCTGACCTTGACTCTCGATGCAGTGGCGTGCCTAGGGTTTCAGAATAGGGCATGCCGAGAGATATGTTACTGTAGTTTTTAACAGTGAATGTAGATAAATCCGTCAGTATATCATCCGTAGTTTTAAACCGAATGGTGTGTATATAAGGCGCCTCAGGCAGTGGCGGTACGTCCATACAAGCCCAAAAGCCGGGCTTGCCCTACTAAAATAATTCTCGAACAAGAATATAAACTTCCGAACTATTTAAAAGTTCGCGCTCTTCGCTATTATTGCTTTTCGATGTCATCAACCCCCGAGGCGCCTTATATACACACCATTCGGTTTAAAACTACGGATGATATCAACTATACCTAATTAATTAGGATACTGATAAAAACACCGTGTAAAATTAACAAAATATATGTACTTACTGTCTTACACTTCAGAATCTTGCAGTAATTTAAAAACCAACAACTTAAATAAAATCTGTTTATTGCGACAGCCGTTAAACTCAAATGATTAGTGTTACGGTTCTCCATTATAACATGCTTATCGCGGTAGATATAGGCAAGTGACAGAGGCCTGACTCGGCGCTATATAGGCTATTGCCGGCCCTGATTAGGGAAAGATTAAAAATAGGTCAAGATAGCAATTTCTTAATCTTCTATATGTTTTAAAAATCACTTTAATACCGAAGAGTCTCCGTTTCAGCTTGGACAAAAATGCTTTCGTATGTATGTCCAGATAACCGGCTGTTCTCCACTACAGATCAAATTACTCATCCGATTCTCCATAAATTTTGTGAGCAGGGTCGGTGATTTACGAATGGCTTTAATCCTTTTGACCATAAAAGACTTAATAATTGTTCTTATTTGATATTTTGTTGTATAAATGGAACCACTATACGTTTTACTGCACTAGCTAGATACAGACTTAAGCCCATAAAAACAAATGAAATACAATTGGTACGAAACTGCCCATTGTACTTTTAAAAATAATCGTTGTAGATTTCAAAATATTTAGACTATATCTATACAGGTTAATATTAGATTTATTTTATTATTATTTGATTGTTTCGGTCCTAGACGATAAAAAGAAATAAAAATAATCGACGGTAAGGCCATCTATGTAAGATCGAAAGATTTAAATAAAATTAAATAAATTGCAAATATTGAAAATACGAGTTTAAAAAAATAATTAAATTAAATTATTATTATCAAATTGTATTCCTTTGCAATAAATCTCAATAAAAAGTGATTTAATAGCGTTTTGACTAAGAATTAATTTTCAATCCGTCCATACGATGTCTGTAGCGACATCTTTACGTGTGAATTCTACACTAATTATAAAATGTATGTGATTGACCAGACATGGTATCAGTAAATTATAATAGATGTACCTAAATTCGTACAAATTTCAAAGGTCCTGTTAGTGCCAATGCCTATAAATATCCTGGGACATTCCTCACACACGGTCATCTGATCCCAAACTAAGCAGAGCTTGTACTATGGAAACCAGATAACTGATATAATACATGTACTACTTTTTGTTTGTAAATACATACTTAATATACATAATTACACCCAGACTCAGGACATACAGACATGTTCATGCACACAAATGCATGTCCAGTGTGGGGATCGAACCCACGACCTGCGGCGCAATAGGTGGAATCTTTACCAGAGTCTTAACCAACTGCGCCAACTGGCCCGTCAATAAGCCTATAAGGACAACATATTCGTGTGAGCCTTTCTGTCAGCCATCGTTCCGATTTGCATACTGTGAGACTAAAAATAATTACGCTAGTTTAATCCGTCGAAAGACATGACAAGATTTCTGCAATACGCAGTTCAAGATATCATGAACTCGACCAGTTTTATGATTCCTGACAGTACCTTCGTAATGCCACAACAAATAGGTATTGCATGATCTCGCTAAAAATAGTGGGAATGCAATTAAAATGCCACAACGTGTGACGAGAAAATAAGCAATTTGCCTTCATGCAACAAGGCAAGTGATGATAATCGTATACCCGTGACTTGTCATTCATTTTCGACATTTATCATGTCCTGGAATTCTAATTGGTTTGGTTTGCAGATTGGACTCTAAATACCTTGTAAGTAGTTGTTTTAATTAATTGCATTTTTCGACGCGTCTTGATATCAGAGCTAAGTACCTATCCGGATCTTTATAATTAGAGGCTTGAGAGATAAGTACCATAATATAACTTCATGGTAAATTAACATTTTATTTAAATTAATATCCTTATATTTTGCCTTTTTTATACAACTAAGTCGGCAAACAAGCATGCGGCCCACCTGATGGTAAGCGGTTACCGTAGCCATATGGACGCTTGCAAAACACGAAGCATCGCTCACGCGTTACCGACCTTTCCCCCCTCCCCTATGAGCTCTGGCGACCTTACTCATGCGCAGGAACACAACTTTACACAACATAAAGTTATTTGGCTGCGGTATTCTGTAAGGTGGAGGTACTTCCCCAGTCGAGCTGCTCTTTGAGCGAATAAACGCTACGCTCTACCTCTCTTAAAATACAATGCCTACTCTAAATAAAAACAAAATGGTGTTAAATTTAATGACATCGGGATAGGATAGAGTCTTCTGATCTGAATCATTATTCTATATTAATCTTATTTTTTAGCATTAGACAACGAAGTTATAAGTGAAGCCTTTTACATTCACGTGATGGTACAGGGTTAGTGCAGCTGATTACTTTCGCGCTTTCGCAGTTGGTCTCATTGTTAAGTTCTTGGCCGAGATCCCAGGGCCAGACATTACTTATTTATCATCTGACGTCCACCCATTATTCTATGGATCAAAAATGTCAATTATCGTCTTATTTACATGATAATAATGCCCTCGCGCAAATACTTACTCCAGCGACTCATTTATTGTGTATAGGGGATGTTTGTCTGGCTGTTTTCAAAAAGTATTGAAATGTCCCAGAGAACAAATATAAAAATCAGCTCTCAGAATTTAAGAAAAGTACGTAATGTACCATATAACATACCTTTGATGCCTGGTATCTGAAATTTGGCCGACGAGACAAGTTAGCAGTAGGTACCCCGAGTGTAAAGAGTTGACGTTAGGTAAACGCTTACAAATGCGTTTGCGTTTACGACACTTCTCTATAGGAATTGGCACAACGCCTCGCCTCTAGCTAGTGGAATAGGTACTAATGGTACTTACTTACTAATTTCTCGTTTGCGTGTATTAACGTCAATTCTTTACACGGGTACGGGTATTCATACGTTTTGAAGTACGTACTAAAACTAATCAATTCTATAAATTTTTTGTGTCAGAAAATAAATCTGGCGGCACTGGGGTCTCCTATACTATTAGTACTATCGACCCAGAAAAATTTGTCATCAAAAAATATTCCTGCTATGGTGGGGCTTCACCTGCGTGTAATGAGGGTGTAATAATAATAATAAATATCCTGGGACATTCCTCACACACGGTCATCTGACCCCAAACTAAGCAGAGCTTGTACTATGGAAACCAGATAACTGATATAATACATATACTACTTTTTGTTTGTAAATACATACTTAATATACATAATTACACCCAGACTCAGGACATACAGACATGTTCATGCACACAAATGCATGTCCTGTGCGGGAATCGAACCCACGACCTGCGGCGCGATAGGTGGAATCTTAAGCAACTGCGCCAATTGGCCTGTAATGCCATTAATTAGCGCGTTATTAGATATAGCACGCAGATATGGACGGATGTTAGCTCGCTTATTTGCTAATGACATTATACTCGTTAGACGTTAGATGATAGCTCAAATGAAATGATACTGTGGCCACCCATTTAGTGCATCAAAATAAAGTAAAAATCGCTCAATGTCAAGCCATTTATTCGATTCAGGCCCCAGTAAGGCACTTATGAAGGTCAAAGCTACTGAAGTTACCACCAGTTCGTAAGTCGGCCTTCAACTGAGAAGAACAGGCAAGGAAATAGCTATATGCAATATATAGATGCCGCTATATAAGTAAATCAGGTAAAATCGGTTGGTAGATACTTACCTATTGTATCGTGTTATGTTTAGTAGATATTAAACAAATATGTATGTAGAAGTTTGTCTCGGCGCTTAGACTCCTTCTTGGTTAGGGTAATGTTGGTAATTTAGAAATAGTCGGGTTTAAAAATGGTTTATTAGAAACTAACACACGAAATGGTAGAGACGTAAATTAAATGGTTTTATATAAAATGGTATGGCCAAACACTAATAATTAACTATGACAAACTACTGGTTACTAAATGGTTATTGAAGACGCGATATTTAAATGGTTTGGTGTTGGTTCGATGAAGGTGAACCGCGTACTACCTTAAATTAGGCGTACAAAATGTACGCGTGAAAAGATTCATTAGGTGCATAAAATTATTGATGAGCTGTTCGGTTGTGTAACTCCGAACAATGTAAGAGCTAACAAATACTTTGTTATTTAATTTTAACTTTTGGTCACCTAATTATCGGCCGAACAACCCACCGTTAATAAAGTATCAAGTTATAATCCAATATAGCTCAAGACGTGAATGAAAAAAAATATGATAATTAAAACCCATAAAAATATAGATGATAATATATAATGTATTCAAGAACAGAAGTATCGACAGAACGTGTGGCAGGTGATGCGTCCGACTGTTCTTTTTTGGCGAATCAGAGGCGGACAGGTGCGGTGCGCGCGCGCAGGTGTCACGACGGAGACGCCGCGATCTCGGCCGATATCGATATACAGGTTGATTGATCGAGATAGCTAAAATCGACGTGTGCTAAAACTTGTTTTATCGAACTAATATCGGATAATAAAATTAAATCATAAAATGGCTGCGGAAGATATTCTTTATTTTAATTATATGTTTTAAGATATTATCGTTAGTAATTGAAATTAGTAATGCATATTGAAAAGCGTTTATGATTACTATAATGTGAACCTGAATAAATAAATCACTCACTCATCCATATTGCCTTTGATAAATTAATATTGCACAGACAAGTAATTGTACAGGTACTCAATACGTGGCTATGGAGTAGTGCAGGGTACCTAAGTTGAGGGCTTGAACCGTGAATTTACCGACCAAATTATGTCAACTATGAGGGCAGTAGTTTCAAAGGAATGGCAACATAACCCGCAACGACTTTAAGAGAGTTTGAGACGAATAATCAACTGACCTCTTCCTCCCAGTGTGTGCTTTGGCGGCAAGACTATCTAACGCAGATAGTCTTTGGAGCCTAAATAGGATTTTGCGAAATCTAAATTTACACAGATAGTTTTCACTAGATATTATAGGTAAATAGTTATCACATAATTTTAAAAGGTCTTATTACAAAAGTTGTAAACCTATTGTTGTAAAACTCACATTATAAGATTGCTCCAACATATTTGCCCTGGTAACGCAAATAGCCGACCGCTTACCAACTGTTGACCGTCAGCCTGTCAACTTGGGATCAAGGATTGCTTGGTATAAAACATCATCCTGTAGACAGGCGGCCCGTGCGCTACTATGTTTACCTGCAAGGGATAAGACAGATGCTCCGCGGCATGTGTGCTGATACCTGCGCCCGCGCCGCTGCTCTATAAGTATGGCCGATGCAGCTATGAATATTTAGTTCTTGGTTTTATTATAACTGACGACTTCAATCAGCAATACTATATCAGCCGCATCATCACTTGACATAAGTGGTAAAAAAATATTTTGTGTTACTTACCTTATTAACATTTTGTAGCGGGGGAACCACGGTATTGGAATTTGATATGATGTAGGTACTAGAGTTGCAAATAGTGATTAGAGTATCTCTCGGCATTCCTATGTCATTAAGTCGAATTATTAGACACCAAAGACAGTGGCGTAGCTACCCCTAGGGGCTAGACGGAGCAGTGCCGTAAAAAATTAACTATAAATAGAGTTATAGAAAAAAAAGAAATGCAGATCTCTGAACGCGGAACTCTAGAACTCTCTATGTGGGATCGGCGCCTAATATTTCGCATAAAAACAAACTTTTGACCCTTCATACGGATTATCATGACGGACAAGATGGCGGAACATGCTACGATATTTCTGCTTTTTAATTTGTGAGTGTGTCTTGCTCCAGGTGTAAAAACGAGATGGCTCGATATGAAAATTTTAAATAGTTTAGTTGGGGCCCTACATGGGCCTCAGTTTATTTTTTGTCCCAGGGCCTTTGGTTACCTAGCTACGCTATCTATTTTTGAAGCCGATTGTTTCACGCGCCTTTGGATTATACGTGCGTGCGTGATTTTATATAGGTGTAATTTATAGTAGGTGTACTACCCATCCCATAAATATCCAAGGTAAAATTAAAATAATCAAATCGGACAGGTTGATGAGATTAGCGCAATCAAACATATTTAGCAATGTCTAATATTAAAATATACAGGAAATATAAAAATTTTAAAAACAAAAAGTAGTTACTTACAAAGCAATTAAAATTGAACACATTCTGATGAAGCCTTATAATTTATGTGAATTTAATAATTTAAACAACTGCAGATATATTTGATCACTTTCTTTTATTTTATACTCAAGATAACAATAACTTTATCAATACACTGTATAACTCTGGACTATTAGTTGTCAGCTCGAAATCTTAAACAATAATGATCATCCGAGTCAACGGATGAAAAACTAAACTCTAAAGTCTTAAGCCGACCCCTGATTGGTCGACAATACTCAACCATGATTGGTAGCTTTGCGATAGCCAATCACGTGCAAGCATTAATGTTACCACATTAACAATACAAAATATTACACTGAATATTAATTAAATTAAAATCTTTTACAAATCAATTACAAATCATGACATTCGGCCATCCGTAACAGTGCAATCTCCCGATGCACGGAAACAATACACAATCAGTCTTAACTCATTATTATGAATAATAAAACAAGATAAGTAGCATACTTTGATACAATAAATTAAAAATATTATCTAATAAGCTACTAAACTAAAAAATAGTTAATTACATTAGTAATAGTAGTACAATTACATTAACTTAAATTATATTACGTTGGTAACAACGAAAATAAATATAATAATAATACATAACTATTAAATAAATTGTTTCATATCAGTAATAATGAAATAAAAATAACGAATCAACGCAACACTAAAATAAATTAAGTTAACAAATCTTTGTAATTTTAGAACTAAAACTTAACATCATGACATTCGGATCTTATTTATTTATTACTATTATTTTTTTATCCTTTTATTGTTTTATTTTATCATTATTACATATTTTTTTTACGTCGTTTCAATGTCGATAATGGAGTATCGCTATCGCTACTTGACTCACCAGAACTTTCGCTCGATTTTTCGGAGTTAGAATCTAATTTATTTACATTTATCCATGGTCTTATACGATCGGTTGCAACGACGGTCTCAAACAACTTACTTTTCTTATTAAAACCAGGAATATTTTTAATCACATATCTGTCATTACCAAGAGCTTTCTCTATTTTATAGGGACCCGTGAATTTCGACAAAAGCTTGGTACTATTTCCTTTATTATAAAAATTGCTCCTTTCCACTTTAACCAAATCTCCCACCCTGTAAACGGCTGCGGAAGCCCGTCCAGCATCATAATAACGTTTTTGTTTTTCTTGACTATTCTGTATGTTGTCAGTAACCACATCCCGTATAGTTTGAATACTACTAGGTAATGCATCAGTACCAACACCCAGTTTGTTAGCCAAACTGTCGCGAAGTCTACAACCAAAAAGAGCTTCCGATGCCGTTCTTTGAGTAGTTGAGTTGATTGTATTATTAATACCCCACTGTATTTGCCCCAGACACGTGTCCCAGTCATTTTCATTTTGCCCGTAATTATATTTTTTTAACGCACTTAATATTGTCTGGTTAAATCGCTCCGCCTGACCATTTGCCCTGGGACACGCGACCGCATTCAACACATGTTTAATGCTGTGATGTCCACAGAATTTTCTAAAAGCCCCTGAAGTGAAGGATGTGCCTCTATCAGATATTATTCGAGAAGGGAGGCCAAAATCATAAAACATATTCTCAAGCACCTTCAGAGTGCTCTTAGTCTTAGTGTCTTTCACCGGTTTTACAAAGACATATTTTGTAAATCCGTCCACTACCGTCAGAATATAGGCATTACCCTTTTTGCTTTTTACAAATGGACCAAGATGATCGATATGGATAGTGTGAAAGGGAATGTCTACCTTCCGAATCGGATACAAGTAACCCGATTTTTGTTTTGCTAAACTATCCTTATTGTATGCACACGGTATGCAAGACTCTACGTATTTTTTTATAAACTTGCGCATTTTTGGGAACCAAAAGTGTGTCCGAATCTTTTCAAATGTTTTGGACATACCCAAGTGACCCACATCATCATGATTTGCCCGACAAATCTGAAAGCGGGCGCTACGAGGTACTACCATACGTAACTCATCGTTAATTTTCCTGTAAACTTTATTATTCTGTATAACGTAGTTTTTCTTAATATCTTTCGATTCCTCGTCATTTTCGGGTTTAAGAACCTTTACTATCCTTGAAACGTCGGGGTCTGTCATTTGTAGGGTCAAGAGCCAGGGCTCAGTATCAATATTGTAAACTGTAGCAGTAGAGTCGTCAATTACGTCATTTATATTAGAATTACGACTCAGGGCGTCAACGTGAGCCATCTGAGTACCGGGCCTGTATTCAATTTCAAAGTTAAATTCGCTAATTAGGAGCCACCACCTTGCTATACGAGGTACAAGATCACGCTTAGTTAGTGTAGTTCTAAGAGCTTGGCAGTCTGTAACGATCTTAAAGTTGAGTCCAAGTAAATACACTCTGAATTTTTTTAACGAACATACAATGGCTAGAGTCTCAAGTTCATAAGAGTGTAAGTGGCGCTCTTCTGGTGTTGTCTGTCTGCTGAAGTAAGCTACCGGCTTCAAAACGCGCGGGTTTTCTTGCCATTGGAGCAATATACCACCTACGCCTAATGCACTGGCATCTGTATGGAGTTCAGTCTCAAGCTTCGGATCATATAATGAAAGAATTGGTCGCTCTACTAATTTTTCCTTTAACGAGGAGAAAGATTGAGATTCTTTGTCTGACCAAATAAAGGGAATATCTTTTTTTAACAGGTTAGTGAGAGGTCTAGCAATTTCACCAAAATTTCTAATGAATTTTCGAAAATAGCCGGCCAAACCTAAAAACTGCCGGACTTCATGCACAGATTTCGGAATAGGAAACTCTTTTACCGCCAAAATTTTTTGTTCATTAGGTCTTATTCCCTGAACTGAGATATCGTAACCAAGATAGTTAATAGAGCTATCAAAGAATCGACATTTGGAAAGTTTTAATGTAAGCCCATTCGCACGTAAGAGCTTTAAGACATCCTCTAATCTACGAAAACCCTGTTCAATATCCTCCGAAGGTACAAGAATGTCATCTAAATATGCCAAAGCCGATTCAAAACGTCTCGAACCCAGCATTTTATTCATGAATCTCTGAAAAACGGCCGGCGCATTGGCTAAACCGAACGGCATCCTTTTAAATTCATAATGGCCGTCCGGTGTAACGAATCCAGTCAAGCGCCGACACGACTCTGCCATTGGGATCTGATAATAGCCAGAAGCAAGGTCTAACGATGTGAAAAAACTATTGCCGCTGAGACTGCTTAACTGGTCGTCTATTAACGGTAGAGGGAAACAATCTTTTTGAGTCTTATTATTCAACGCCCTAAAATCTACGCATAAGCGTTGTTCTCCTGTCTTCTTCCGAACCATGAGGATGGGGCTTGCATAATCGGAACTGGACTCCTGTATTATGTCGTGCTGTAACAATTCATCTATAATTCCTCGAACTTGTTCTCTTTCAGAATAAGAGAGACGATACGGTCGATACACGATAGGTTTCACATCATTTAAGTCAATGCTCATCTCAATACCCTTAGCACACCCTAACTCACTAAGATTCATCGCAAAACAATCGCGGTATGATTGCAGAAGATGATGTAACCTATCGACAACTTCGCTGCTGACGTCCTTACCGACGTTTATGTCTGCTCGCTCTATGGAATCTAACAAAGCAACATCTGTGACAATCCGATTAATCTGGTAAGACTCCTTCTCAACAAACGGAATACCTCTAGCCAGTAACATATCTGAAGTTAGAACCAATTCGTCCCCGCTTAAATTTGTGATAACAAGGTGACCTTTACCTTGGTTGATGTGATAAGCACCTTGATGTAAATGATACTCTCTACCAGGCTCAGCACAACTATGACCCTCAACATATATGTCACCACAAAAAGTAATGTTCTCGGTTCTAATCTCAACTAAACCAATCTCTTTCAGGTCTGTAGAACCTACGGTCAGTAATTTCAAGCTTTTGTCTTGGTCAGAGATATTGTCTAGAGGGCTTTTGTAGAAGACAAGTTTATTAGTATCTTTTAGGACTGTTACAGATGGTTGTTCCGTAAAGTCCTGACCAATTAATAGAGGAGTACGCATGAATTCATCATTAACAACCAAAATGTCTATACATGCCTCAACCTCGTCAAGTCTTATCGTCACAGCACCCCTATAGATCGGAACAACAGATGAGTTCCCAAAACCCTTGATAATGGGTAGTTCATTTAAATGTTTACTTAAATTTAGCGTCAGAGCATCAGATTCTCTAATCAGAGTACACTCACTTCCAAAATCGACGTACGCAGTGAAGTCTCTACCATTAACTATACATTTTTTTAAGAATTTATCATTAGCATTATTAATGGTTGAAATAGATAGGGTTTTTCGTTCGTCAGTAGCGGTTCTATTGTCATTAGTCGGTCTTTGAGATGAAATACTAAGCTTACATGCTGCCGAATCGTGGCCCACCCTTTGGCATTTCTGACACTTGATAATAGGATGGGGACATTTATAGAATGTATGGCCCTTAGAGCGACAGTTAAAACATGTTATAGAGCTTCCGCTTTGATTTGAACTAGAGGAAGCAATGGGACGATTCGTTTGGGAATTATCGTTTCGTTTCCTAGCGTTATTTGGGTCAACTGGGCGCTGTGAATTGAGAAAGTTCAGTAAATCTTCCGGTTCCTTACAATTTAAAGCTTGTGCGCCGTTTCTAATAGACTTGTCGTATATACCGTGAACAATACAATCTACCGCCCTTTTTCCAGTTATGTCGCACCTATTTATTAAAGTGAGTTTATCATAAAAATATTCGCGTAGAGTTTCATTGCTACGGGTAGTGCGCGCCAGCATTTCTTCCAGGAGCCGACCATAATTCTGCTCGTTCGGGAAGGCTCGTAATAGTTTTGCCTGCCATTCGTCCCAACTGTAGCTTACCGATGGCAAAGCCTCGTACCATTTTTTTGCAAGACCATCTAATTTTTGGAGAGCAAAATGTATGGTCTGCCCCCGGTCCCATTCATAAATGCTGGCGCATTCATTGACCTTCTTTAGCCAAGTTTCTATATTCTGAGCCCTGCTAGAGGGGTCGAACGTGGGTATAACATTGTTTAGGTGATTATTATTCAAACGGGAAAGCTTACCCTTATCATCTTTACGTAACGTAGATAAGAGCTTGAGTACTTCGTCCGCTGTGAAACCCGCAACTGCTGGCAGCTCTGAAGACTGACACGACGTAGAAGCCTCTGGTATTGGATCTGAAGCCGCATCAGACTGAGCGCCTACTAATGTAGGTGGTGGGTTCGTTGACGCAGGCAGAACCTCGTCCACAATCCATGTTGATATTGGGGTCTTCTTACGGATCTTACGAGGGCGCCTACTTGCAGCCAGAGAACATGTTCTTCCTCGCTTTCGCATGAAGCCATCGGCGGGGTTTTCGTCATCTGACTCCATTCCCTCGAAATTAAAAGTATAGTCACTAATATATCATGATTCTCATTAAAAAATATCACGAAAATGGGTTGGTCAAGTGTGCACAATTGACTAGAATATTGTAAACCAAAATATTTAATTTCTAATTTAAATGCTTTGTATATTCCTTTATCAAGAGATTTATAGAGATTTTAACGTACGGAACATACAAAGCTCCGTTGGGCATAAATAGCAATGTTGATGAGCGTACATAGCTCTCATGACCTAACCAGAATGAGTACGATACAAATGGAACATACATAGCTCCGTTGGGCATACATAGCCTTCGTTGAGGAGCGTACATAGCTCTCATGACCTAACCAGAATGAGTATGATACGAATGGAACATACATAGCTCCGTTGGGCATAAATAGCCTCCGTTGAGGAGCGTACATAGCTCGCATGACCTAACCAGAATGAGTATGATACAAATGGAACATACATAGCTCCGTTGGCATACATAGCCTCTTTTGAGGAACGTACATAGCTCCTGCATGACCAAGCCAGCCTCGACACAGTGAATGAAACGTACATAGTTCCGATGGGCATACATAGCCTCTTTTGAGCAGCATACATAGCTACTTGTGACTAAGCTAGCGTTGGCATTATAGACGGAACGTACATAGTTCCAATAACCCTCCCAATTAACTGGTTTTGTAGAAAATTTAGCAATAGTAGTACGTGAGGGTCATAAGTAACTTGTGCTCATGAAAACAAAATGCATTTTAACAAGACACGAATAAAAATGTAAGTTTATAAAATTGTCTCCTTAAGTAGCTTCGTCCTTCTGCCATGCCTTAATACTCACAAAAATATCAATATCTTTCTGATTTAAATTGCTACATTTAAAGCTAGTTATGAAATTTGTGTGTTGTACCAGAACGGCGATCAAAGAGTCGCCTTGATGAGATACCGTACGTAACAATCCGAAAACTAACCAGCACATAGCACTAGAAGCATACCGCTGCATGAAAATATCTATCAGAGAGTAGCACTGGACAAATATTTTCAGCAACGCACCAGACTAACATTGTCATGGAGTACCTGACCAAATGCTAACCCAGTTTAGCTATCGAGTATCCAGTCACTGTTGCTATGTAAATAATTATCCACCATGAGTACGGACAACACTAGCAGAATACCGTCGCATGAAAATATCTACCAGAGGGTAGCCCCAGTCAAGAGATTTTCAGCAACGTACCAGGTTAACATTGCCATGGAGTACCTGACCAAATGTTAACCCAGTTTAACCACTAAGTATAATGTCACAGTAGCATTGTAAATAACTATCCATACCGAGAACGGATTAGACTAGCAGCATACCGTCGCATGAAAATATCTACCAGAGGGTAGCCCCAGTCAAGAGATTTTCAGCAACGTACCAGGTTAACATTGCCATGGAGTACCTGACCAAATGTTAACCCAGTTTAACCACTAAGTATAATGTCACAGTAGCATTGCAAATAACTATCCATACCGAGAACGGATTAGACTAGCAGCATACCGTCGCATGAAAATATCTACCAGAGGGTAGCCCCAGTCAAGAGATTTTCAGCAACGTACCAGGCTAACATTGTCATGGAGTACCTGACCAAATGTTAACTCAGTTTAACTGTCTAGTTTTATTTTATTGATGCAATGTGATAATTATAATAACTACAAGCAAATGGAGGTTCGAAATGGCATGGCAAATGGACTCTGAAACTTTTATAATATAATACTCTATACAATTGTTTTACATACCTTTTTAGACTGTAGATAACGTAGGTACTACGTTCCACTTCTGAGTTTTAATAATTTAAACAACTGCAGATATATTTGATCACTTTCTTTTATTTTATACTCAAGATAACAATAACTTTATCAATACACTGTATAACTCTGGACTATTAGTTGTCAGCTCGAAATCTTAAACAATAATGATCATCCGAGTCAACGGATGAAAAACTAAACTCTAAAGTCTTAAGCCGACCCCTGATTGGTCGACAATACTCAACCATGATTGGTAGCTTTGCGATAGCCAATCACGTGCAAGCATTAATGTTACCACATTAACAATACAAAATATTACACTGAATATTAATTAAATTAAAATCTTTTACAAATCAATTACAAATCATGACATGAATGATATTATTTTGAACATGGTAATAATGAGGAAACCAAAAAAGCGTAGCTCAGGTAGAAACTTTTGCTGCTTTCAACCGTAGGTACCACGTACTTTTAGGGGCCCGCGTATATTTTTTAGGTCCCAAAACCATTGACTTTTACAACAAGAGATGATTTAAAACGTGACATAGATGTCACGTTTTAAATCATAATAGATAGATATAGATATAGATAATAATAATAGATTATTATTATTTAATTCAATGTTAAATCATAGATTGTTACAGAAATATATAGCCTGAGACATTTCTCCACACTCCACACACTGTCGCCTCACAAACTGAGCAGAGCTTATGTGTTAAGGACACCAGATAATAAATACCAGGTACATGTACAGTTATTAACACTGACACAGAATATATGTGTTTATATATTGGAATTATTATTGAAATTAGAAACTTTGGTAATATTAGGCACCATAATTTTCAATAATTTTAAACGCAACATTTTAGTGTACGGAACCACCAAAGGCAATAGTTGTGTTCATTATTTATTTTTAATGCCCGTCTTGCAGCTGCCCTTAATGACAATGTGTGCCCAAAAGTGGTGGAGCGTGCGGACGCAGGCGCAGGCGCATCAACTGCCTAATCTTATACCTCCGAAATACTATCAGCTGCCCGGCTTATCAAAAAAAAGGACACGTGCTGCCTCTGAATGCTTCATCGATTCCAAAGGTACTTTAGTCTTTGATTTACATACAACATGAACTGTAGGGTACCTATTAGGTAAGTAAGGAAAAAAAGGCATACAAGATCTCCTTACTTACTAATATTATATATTTTTTAGTATTTTTATGTAAATAAATAAATATTCTGGGACATTCCTCACACACGACTAACTGATACCAAACTAAGCAGAGCTTGTACAATGGAAACCAAATAACTGACTACTATATGTTTGTATATACATACATACACATAATTACACCCAGACTGAGGACATACAGAATGTTCATGCAATTGAAACCACGGCCTGCAGCGCGATAGGTGGAACCTCCAACCGCGCCAACTGGCTAGTCATAACGTGGCCCGTTGTAGAATGTACTTATGTTTTTGTGAGACACGACGAGACCGAGGATGTTGTCCTGAAAATGCAAAATTAACGACATTTAGGTAAAAGGGTGTAATGAAACAGATGTAGGTAGTAGGTACGTAGCCATGGCTACATTATCGAAATGATTTCGATAAAAATATACAGAGGGGATGCTTGGACTTCGCAGATGGTTCTTTATCTTACTTTTTATCCCAGAGACGCGCAGGCTTAGGGGCCAACCACAAGTTCTTAAAACAATATTATAATAACCTTATTTGTCTCTCTTTGACATCCAACGTTAGAACAGGACAAAAGACAAATAAGGTTATTATAATATTGTTTTAAGAGCATGTGGTTGGCCCCCTGATCTATGGGGAGGGCAAACCAGGGCACCTGTCCCGGGCAGCAGTTTCAGGGGGCGCAAAAATCATAATGTTTGAAAAAAAGCTGGCTTCATAAAGCGCTTAGCATCCAGCGCCTCGTTAAATCGATTAAAATACTTTGATTAAGAATGCCCAGTGGGTTTTTGAATACTATCAATCATGTTTCTGCCCCGGTTCGAAAAAAATCGTAGATCCGGGGCTGGAGACGCGGGATGAAACCTCGTGGATATTCTATTCCATAAATGTCTGATTGCAGCCAATTATTGACTATTCAATTTGATATCAACCAATGAATTAATCAAGTACTACAAATGAAGTTAACGAGGTCTCAGTGAGGTTATTACCTTACGTTCTTTTCTACAGTTCAACAATAAAATATAAAAAGCAAGACAAGTTTTTATTTTCCTTTTAACTTGTTTGTTTATTTAATAGCATACAAAACGTATACCAAATCATAATACTAGAACTCAGTTACTCAAAGTAAGTGTCTAGGGGTCGTAGGGGGTATGTACGTGGATTACGTAACTTTATTGCAATGAAATTCAGATTGAAATAACCTCTGAATCGGTAGAAATATTCCAAAATCGGAAATGGTTCCATTTCTAATGAACCACTGTTTGTATTTGCAGTTATCAGAACGTAAAAAAGTTATCAGAAAACAGATATATTGAACCGATTTCAATTCGAAAATGATTGAAATTTAGTTACGTAATCGCCCCACTGTACACGTTATGTCGAGTGACCTAAACTGTAAACCAATGTTGCTCCTTCATTTACAGAATAACAAGACCTTTCATCACATGAATTAAATATACTTTTAACTAAACATTTATTATCATTAAAACTATAACTTGCCATTAGATTATTTTAAATTTATAGGATATTATTTTATATATATGTATAGGATACCGTACCTACTAAAAAGTACCGTACCATGGCACCTCACGCTTTCATCACGATGTTTTTCTTGACAAAAAGTACAAGATTCGAACCAACGACCTTAGCCACGACATTTAACATCACTACCACTGAGCTATCATCGCTTCATCATCATCAGCCCATTATGTCACATTGCTGAGCACGGGACTCCTTTCACAAATGAGTGTGAAAGAGAATAGGCCGATCCTCCACCACGCACTGCGGGTTGGTGGAGGTAGGCTACTGGGGCTCTACCGCGTAACTTTGGTGGTAATCGTAACGAACACCATAATTATTTCATCCAATGACGCGCACGCGGTATGACGCGACGATGACCATTCGTGGGCCCTGATTGGATGAAATTCATTAATGGTGTTCGTTACGATTACCACCAAAGTTACGCGGTAAAGCCCCTGGTCCACCTATTGTTGGAGTTGCTTAACGACTATCACAATTAGGTAATAGCCGGGACCAATGGCTTTACGCGTCTGAAGCACGGATCTTCTATTATACTGAACATAAATTATTCTGCCGTACTAAGCCGAGGATGAGTGAGTACCTTACCTAAAATATTGCTCTCTTCTAGATATTCATGCCCTACGTCTATAGACGCAAGACAAAGGCATATACGCTGATTAAAAAGGCAAAGCTTGCATCTGACGCTCCCTATTTCGCCCTGTAATATTACACACATGCTTTTAGAGGATGGCGAAGACTCGGGAAATTCAACCCCATTTTATATTTCAAACGGCATTTTCATGGATATTTATGGTATCCAGGTACTTCAGATGTTATTGAAAATACCGCGAATTTGTAAACTGCTCCGCCGTAAATAGTTTGTGCAGTGGAGGATGTTTGAAAGAAATTCTTTTTATTTCGAACTCGGACAAAAAGAAAGCATACAAATGGTTGCGTTCCCAGAAAAGCCATTCTGAGATTATACTATGTGTGGTTTTCAGTTGATGTCAAAATTAATGCTGCGTTCAATCGGGCAGTCGTAAGTAAAAAGTAAAAATAATAATTCAGGCTACTTTGTATTTGATTTTTTATATTTTTTTCTCTGAGAAGATCTGTAGGCCGCTGTTTTGTTTTAAACACTATTGCAAATGCTACTGCTGCTCCCCTTGGTTTCCATTAACTCTCAATCTTCTTTCACTTATAATGCAAAAAAGTGATTAGCTGTTTTGAATAAAAACAACATCTCCGTGCCGCCGTTCCGATAAAAAGTAAATTCGTAGTTGAATGCTATCATCTCATACTACTCTATTGCGACGGACGGCTTGGGGAGGGGAAGGGGGTGGTTTTTCCAGACTGGGAAGCAAGTCAGTTTATTTACAAAACTATTTTATATTCCATAGTACTCATTGATCAGATTTATTTAAATTACAAATCAATAAAATATTTCGCTGTATATGCGAATAGTAGGTATCATATTCTATTAGCCCACTCTGCGAAATGCCCACTTTCCCTGTGTGCTTAGCGGCAGATTTTCAACTTGAGGGTGGTAGCCTGCCAGGCCCTACCACCGTGCTATGGTTTCCTCACGATGTTTTCCTTCACTGAATGCTCAAGTTAACTGTAGGATTCGAACTCAGGATCTTCGTCACGGCCTTCGACGTCACTACCACTGAGCTATATCCCCTAGTAACTACGAAAACTAAATCAAAATCCATCAAAAGCATTATTTCCTGCTTATATCGAGTTATAAGTACACCAACAGACTTCAACAGTTTTTCTATAGACTTATCAGAGAAAAAGCTTAATTATATACGAGGTTTAATGTAGCGATTGAAAAGTCGGACTTTATACAGACAGATGGTTTGGTTTAGTTTTTTTGTAAGCCCCATATGGCTTTTTCACCCTTACGCGGTGACAGATGGATGTATCCTACTATAATCCAAGTTCTACCGTCCTACCAATATAATAAATGCGAAAATGAGTTTGTTTACACGTCTTGACGCCAGCAGATAAACTGGAATAGCATATAGTATACTTTTTATCCCGGTAAAACAAAATATCCCAGTGACCTGGATAAAACCGCCAGGGACAGCTACTTTGTCAATATTTAAATATCACAATAATTAAGTAACTCTATATATATGTCCCGGGAATTATGAGTCTGCAGTTCTGCACTAAAACGCTGGCGGAATCGGGAGACGATCAACTAGCACGGAACCTATAACAAAACAATCTCATGGCCATCGGATTGTGTTCCACCTCACACATCATCGATGGGTCTTTAGTTACGGTCTTACGGAATAATACCTGCCTGCATCTTATACACTTGGCAGAGCAGCCACCACCCCGTGGCCCTATCTCACCCTGTGTTTGACACCCATTGTCTTACAGCTCGAAGATCTGTAACTAAATAGGTCATTCCACAATAAACGTTGAAACAAAGACCTCATACGATACAATTTTATATTGTGAATGGAGGAGGTATATTTAATACTATCTGTCCCCCGCAGTTCCACCCGCGTTCCCGGGATAAAAAGTAGTATAGTATAATACTCGGGGATAATGTAGCATCCTATTAGTGAAAGAATCAGACTGGTAGTTCCAGAGATTAGCGCGTTTAACACACAATCAAACAAAAAACTCTTTAGCTTTATTAGTTTAGTTTTGTTGGCTTAATAGAGATACAAAAGGAACAACTTAGATATTAATAAATTTCAGGGTTTCGTATCCAAAAGGCAAAAAAAGTAATTTAAAAAAATTTTATCGACTTCAAAATACACTAAAAAGTATGAAATAACTCTAATCTCACACTGTCAATAAAAAAAAAACTTTTTTATTTCATCAGTTTTAGTTTTTCTTAAATGCACTAGAATTTGACCAAGGTTTTGAGATGTTTTTCCTTTGACACAACACCAGTAGCTCGTATCAATAAGCCAGGCCGTCACACATATTTGTCCATATCTTGAAAACGACTGAACCGATTTCAATGAAACTTGCACTGTTCCCACAGCTAAAGCCCTAATAGATCATATCATATGTGAATATATTGCAGTTTCAATAATATTACATACATACATGTCGAATTGATAATCTCAGGAGCCCTATGACAGTGACTGCTGTCTGTAACGGGTGTCTTGCTCATAAACGGAATGAGACACAGAGTATTGAATTAAAACCAAATATTGAATTAGAAATTTTATTATTATTCCCAAACAGGAAAAAAATGCAAGCCGCAATTGTTTTTAGGGTTCCGTACCGGGACCCTATTACTAAGACTCCGCTATCCGTCCGTCTGTCTGTCTGTCTTTCCATCCGTCTGTCACCAGACTGTATCTTATGAACGGTAATAGGTAGACAGCTGATATTTTCAGAGAATTTGTATTTCTATTGCTGCTATAACAACAAATAATAAAAATTAAATATAATTAAAATATAAAGGGAGAAACGACTGTTTTTGAGATATTTTTTTCATAGCAAAGTTGAGCTTGTTTATAGTGTACGGAACCCTCCGTGTGCGAGTCCGACTCGCACTTGGCCGATTTTTTTAATATGTCACCAGTGCTAATACAACCCTCTCCAAACACTATCGACTACATTATTGGAACGGACAGTGACAATATTCCGTCAGTGAAAGAACAAACAAACATACCTGAAGACAATAGAAATTGATTACGACATGAATACTAAAATAACAAGCAATATCGAAGGAATTGAAATAGAAGAAACTGGAACAAATGGGTCTGAGAAAAACTGCTTTCATTGGAAATTCTCTCTCGGATGGCTTGATCGCTTATTAAATTGTTGTAAGTTTATGATTAAATGTTATTCTTGTAGACAATTAATTGTAACACTTTCACGTAAAGTGTTACAATTAATTGTAAAAGTAAAACTGTGACGATAGTTATGTATTTATTAATTAAATGGAAAGAGAAAAAGAAATGTTGGTTTCGCTTTAAGCACATTTCGGTGTGTTCCTAACGCTGCACTTGAGATTCATTTTAAGTCACATCTACACTAACCATATTGAGATGTTGGTCAAACACATATCCATAGTAATCTGTTAAGATACCTATTAATAAATAATAAAAAACCGGCCAAGTGCGAGTCAGACTAGCGCACCGAGGGTTCCGTACAAACCTGTAGGTATATAAGTAAATTCAATTTATGACGTATTAAAAAAAAACTACTTACTAGATCTCGTTCAAACCAATTTGTGATGATACCCAATATATGATGTACAATACGGTGGAAGTTTCCACCGTAATGTACATCATATATTTTTTATAGATTTATCATTCTCTTATTTTAGAAGTTACAGGGGGGGGGACACACATTTTACCACTTTGGAAGTGTCTCTCGCGCAAACTATTCAGTTTAGAAAAAAATGATATTAGAAACCTCAATATCATTTTTGAAGACCTATCTATAGACACCCCACACTTAAGGGATTGATGAAAAAAAAAATTTGAGTTTCAGTTCTAAGTATGGGGACCCCCAAAATTTATTGTTTTTTTTCTATTTTTGTGTGAAAATCTTAATGCGGTTCACAGAATACATCTACTTACCAAGTTTCAACATTATAGTTCTTATAGTTTCGGAAATAAATGGCTGTGACATACGGACGGACAGACAGACAGACAGACAGACAGACAGACAGACAGACAGACAGACAGACAGACATGACGAATCTATAAGGGTTCCGTTTTTTGCCATTTGGCTACGGAACCCTAAAAACCGGCAAAAAGAGAGAGAGGGGAGAGGGGAGGGAATGTTTTGGATTGTTCAAGTGAACTTCTTTCATATGGTACTGAACTTGTAGTCGTACTTTGAAATTTCGGCCCCCATTCCGGCCTCTTTTGCCGAAAATAACAATATTTCTTTAAATTTTTCAATATGTTTGGGGTTATCAATATGTATAACCACATTTCAAATTTCAAATCAACCATCAGTTGTTGATAGCACTGTAACATACAGACAGACGGACGGAGTGGCAACATAAGGGTTCCTTATTATCTTTTTTGGTCCGGAACCCTAGGTCCTCCATCTTCCAATTATACAATTATAATATTCGCCTTCACTTAAACTCTGGAGAAAAAGCACAATAAACAATGTATGGCTTCTACTAATCAACAAGGTATTATTAAAGAAATAAAAAGATTTTATGTAACAGTAGAAATTTATAGCAATGAAAATTCTCAGAAACCGACAAGGTACGTATTTCAAAGGAAACCGAAGCATTGTTTTCCATTTTGTTTTAATTTAATTGTTGCTCTAAGATTTTATTCACCGCAATCCTTTGCAAGAGTATTGCGTCATATACCCTTCAGAAGATATAGTAGAGCATAAACATTTTCACGGATATAGGCTACTCAGTCTATCCTCCTGCCATGTAATTTCCAGTGTACCCGGCATCCGCCGGTATAGCTCTCAAATAGGGAATAAGCAAGGGAAATGGAAATTGTATTGATGCACCGTACATTTACACACAACGGTTTATATGATCCTTGAAAGGTAGGTACAAAGTGACGTTTGACGGTTTGACGCAAGGAAATCATGGTGAGGGTCCACAGCAAGGTGGCTGGTTACTTAGCAGGTTTCTTGTTTGGCTTTTATCAACTACTAGCTGTCCCCCGCGGTTTCACCCGCGTTCCCAGGATAAAAAGTAGCCTATGTATCCTTCTCCATACCACAGGCTATCTGCATGCCAAATTTCATGATGATCCGTTCAGTAGTTGAGGCGTGATGGCGTAACAAACAAACAAACAAACTCACTTTCGCATTTATAATATTTATCAACTATTTGTACGTCGCGATAAAAAGGTAGAACCAAATCAAAAAGTGAATAATATGAAGCTAGAAAAGAAACCCCGAATTAAAATACTAGTGAATTGTGGATACAACAGATAACAATCACAATTTCTCACCAAATAGACACATTTTAGTTTAGAGTTCAGATCGAAATCCAAACACTAAAAATATATTCATAAATTAATATACTCTAATGATAATAATATACAATTTTAGTATAGTTATATAAAGATGATCATTATCAGCATTATAAACATATATTTAAATACATTTATTGCTGAAAGTCCTGTAGAATTATCCCTAAACCTACATGTGGAGGGCGGGAATCGAACGAGAGAACGCGAAATACAGTCCACAAGTTGAACCCACGACGATCAACGGCTGTCCTCCACATATGGAGACCAATTTTAATAATATAGTCAATTAACAGCGTTGATTTGTCGGACGCACTCATACACGTATATGTACATGCACGTGGGCTATAGATGGAAAAGCCACTTTGATTTTGTGTTGATATTTATGTAAATAGGTTTATTAAGTAAATGCAACGAAACGTTCGTGGTAAAGGCATGGCATTGCATAAACCAACTGTACATTGCAGTAAATAGTGGATAAATTATGTTTGCTCTGAATCATACATGAGTACTTATCTATGGTAAAATAAATGTATTCTTTTAGTAAAACATCCATATTTTTCTCAACGTCGTGAGGTCTATTTGCTCTACGGTCCCTGTATTTATTTGATTAGCATGTCGCGCGATTTTAAACTATAATATTTCCTTTACACACTTATTTAGTCTCATATAACATCATTATACGTCTCACGATTTCATTTTAGTCTCAAAAGACTTACCAACTGTATTTTTTTTAGCTTTTACTAGATACCTATTTTCGTATGTTATCCTGCTAGGATACACTTTCGTCTTTATATCGATGCTTTCTTGTAAATATATAATTTGTATATTAAGATCTACAATAATATATATAATTTGGAAATCTAAAAAATAAAATATAAAAACATATAAAATTATACCACGTAGAGTACTCATAAATACGATCAACTTTGAAACCATGGGACCAACTTTGAAATCGCAACAAAAATACAGCTTTTCATAGATTTTAGCCGAGGAGTTTTGTATGAAAAGCGAAATTTTTCTATGCGATTTCGAAGTTAGATAGTAAAAGTTGATCGTATCTATGAGTACTTTACGTGGTTTTATTTATTATCGTAATTTCGTATCTACCCCGTATATAGATAACTCTTAAAGCCCATCACAGACGTAGCTATAATATATATTAATATGAATCATAGCAAAGCATATTACGATATATTTTCAATACTAATCTTTGAGTGACCGCACACGCAGCTATAATATATATTTCTGTTACTTCACCTACTTGTACTGGCATTTATATTATAGCTCGGCATATTAATATATATTATAGCTACGTGTGTGATGGGCTTTATTGTACAAAGATAACAAGAAAAGCTTAAAATTACTGCACAATGCACATTGGATGAAGAGTATTAAGACACGTTATTTAACGCGTATGTTATTTTACAATAATCATTTCATTCATAATAGATCGGTGAAGGAAAACGTCGTGAGGGAAGCATAGCACGTCGAGAGTACTTTGTTTGTAGTACCCACCTGGCTGGCTTCCACCCTCAAATTGATAAATCTATCACCAGACTCGGTGTGTTTCCGCAGATGTACTTGAGACTTCCACTCTAGGCTTTACGTGCTTTCCACATTCGTCTACATAATAACATAGTGAGATAACTTAACGTGGTGAGATCAAACATAAGACATCAATGTAACCTCTAGACGTAATCTTTCAAAATCAGTCGAGCACTAAATAATCGTTATTTTAGTTAGATTATTCTGGTTATGTCCAAAACGCTATATGGCTTAGATTTAAGCCTCCAAGAGAGCACTTACGTTTTGCTACAATATTCTATGCATTTCGATAGAAATTGTACGTAGTATTTATATACTCTGAGATAGAACTAAGCTACGCCTCTAGTGAAGTAGGTAGGTAGAGGATTAACTAGTACTGGGTAATTAGGAACGATATCATGTTCGGTAATAAACATCTTCATATGCTTATAGTAAGGGGCACGAATCTTGAGCACAGATTGAAACCTGCGCAGTAGTTAATTTTGCGGTCTGATTGGCGGAATGAAGCGGCTGCACACGATTGGTTCGTCAGTCAATGCTCGTCGTCTATTGGATTCTTGCGTGTCATTTGGCTACTGATTTGGCCAAAAGTATAGTAGCACGAGCTTGCCCCCACTACTGCCTATCTGTGCTCATCATTCGTGCCTCATAATGTACTCGTATATAAACTGCATCATGTAATTAATGCACAAATATTTTAGATACTATAATTTACAAAGATTCTGCTGGCTATGGTTTATGTGAATCATAAATTAGGTTTATTATTCCTTTTTGCTATTTTAAATCATAACTTTATATATCTTAAGACTATACATTGCCATTTTTTGTTCAATATTATTCACCAAAAGCTTTTATATGCACTGAACGCAACGAACTATTGGCCTAAATCTAATCCTATACAACCTGGCGCCTCGCACTTCTATCCGTTTTGTATTGTACGCGGCGTAAAATCCTTTGGGAATCCGTTGAGTGCAGCGTGAGGGTGTGTCAAGCGTGAATTGAGGGTTCAAGTTGAGGGTACAACTATGCAATTTTGTACTCAAACTCAACGTTCAACTCACGCAGGCATATGAGAGGTCTGCTATCCGCGTGATCACTCGTTTTTGACAATATGACATTATTCTGTAAGTAAGTAGACTACCAAAACTGTAAAAAGTTCATTGGAACACAATTGAAATAGCAGACTTGGCCCCCTGGTTTCCATAGTAGTACAAGCTTCTGCTTAGTAGGGATCAGATGACCGTGTGTGTGTCCCAGGATAGTTATTTAATTATTGTCTAAGTTTTAGTAACCAATTTTAAAGCTTTTCTTTATAAGCACAATTATTCAATTTATCAGTTCCAGTAATTGTATTAATTTTTCTTTTTAAGTTAATGTTTATAGGAAAATGAGTATATACAGTCTGTGCGTTTGAGAAAGCTTTCTCGTCCTTGTCTTTGTGTAAAGGATCAAAATTTAGAACCTTTAGAATGGAGTACAGCATGGGTTTCTTCAAAAAGCGTGTGAAGAGATTTCTTCAGGGTCGGCAACGCGCGAGTGATACCCCTGGTGTTGGAAGCGTCGATAGGCTACGGTGACTGCTTATACCATCAGGCGGGCCGTATGCTTGCTTGCCTAGTGGTAAAAAAAAGCATATAGACTTTGGAATTTACTGAGAATTTGTATTTCAAATATTTCTGGTAAGTCACTCACACTCACATTACAAAACTATAAACTGAATGAATAATCTAAATCTCTTATTCGATTTGCAGACGGTTCGGCGTATTTGAAACTTGAATTACAAAGGTTTCCAAGAACGAAAATAATTGCAACGAGCTGTTGATTAATAAATTCTAAAAGTTATATTGATATGGACATCGATAGATCAGAGTGAATTAAAGACATTTTATTGTCAATTGTTTTCAAGCCTTTCTTTTGATTTTTTCATTATATTATTTGGGTTATTAACTAATAATTACGTGCAGGTATATTTTATTTAGAAGGAAAACCTTTACAATTAAATATCAAGACTAATAATAATTGCTTTACAGTCAACTGCGAGGGATTGGTAAGTAGTCTTCAATTTAGAAGACTAAAGAGACATAGCGTCCCGAATCTGACCTCTAGATTCAACCAAGAGTGAGAGTTTAGTCGCTGTACATAATCACTCTTTAACCCAGACTATATCCAGAAAATTAAATCGGACAAAAGAGTGGCTTATTGTTGAAAAACAGATTGCCATGAAGCAGCAATAACAGAAAAAAAAGAAACTTTCAGCTAGACTATTATAATTAGAGAATGTACTAAATTATCTAAGCTATTATATTTCTAAAAATGTAGGTATAACTTGCATGAAACGCATATTCTTGGTAAAAGATAAGCTAAATATTTAGCTTATCTTAGTAAGTAAGTACTATAGTAGGGTAAAAAAAAAGAAAAGAAATATATAAAAAGAAAAATAATTAAAATTAAAATTAGCATTAGCTAGCAGAACATTCGCTATGTTAAGTACCTAATCAACCGACCGCTCTGTAAGGAACCTAGATTAAATCAAGCCCTAGCGGGACTACCTTAATACTTATAAAAAGCGGCCAAGTTCGAGTCAGACTCACACATGGAGGGTTCCGTACAATTTTAACTAATTCAACTTTGCTATATGTAACAAAAAAGACGTTTCACGCCCCTTTTAATTTTATTTAATTTTTATTATTTGTTGTTATAGCGGCTATAGAAATACATATTCTCTGAAATTTCAGCGGTCTACCTATTACCGATAATGAGATACAGCTCACTAACAGATAGACGGACGGACGGACAGCGGAATCTTAGTAATAGGGTCCTGTTTAGCACCCTTCGGGTACGAAACCCTAAAAAGGGATACCACCCTTTGTATAAGTAATAATCTAGTGTTTCATTATAATATCATATATCATTGTATGCAATTGGCAGATAAATAGTTATTTACGCTGCTAGGGAAATTATTTTTTCTTAAATGGATCTTTCCGAACAGATTTTTTTTCCTTACTATTCTTAATAGTGGAGGCGCATTTAATTATTTTTGCTATGGGAATGGCACATTTTCGAAACCTAACCCAACATTGGTTAGTGAACAACAACTTTTACTATGGGACAAACACTGAAATCTCAAAATATATTTTCTTTTTCGTACATACTAGTAAAAGTTGTTCAGCATGACTTTCCCAAAATAGGTTTCGAAAATATGCCATCTCGAAATCTCCACCTGTAAGTAGAAAACATTATAACAAACAGGCATATTTTCTGAAACCCGAGTGTGAAAATAACAACGAAAGTTCCAATTTCCAGTTCAGAAATGATTCGTTATGACAAAAACATTCGGCAAATCGCTTTTATCCCTAGTCAGACCCGAGTAACAAGAGATGTAACGTGAAATAATCCTTTGTTTTCAGATTCAACATGTTTGTATACGTGGAAACCATTAAAGAATTCAATAGAAGCAAATAAAATATAAATATACTATATGTGCTCGCAGTGTGCTCGTTCGTGGCTCGGCTCGTGCTCGGTTCACCAAGCATGGACGCACCATAATATTTTCCATATATTCGTTGCGTGAAAATAACCTTCCAAATTTGAAACATGAAAAAAATTTCAGTGCCTGCAAAATATTTGATATGAAGATAAGCTATTTATACGATACAGCCGTTTATTTCAGAAAATGCTTACAAAAGCCACTTCGTGGATTTTTCCGTCCATTATAATATTTTATTTTAATAATATTATTCTCGGACATTCGTCAGTGCCTGCTATCTGATCACAAACTAAGCTGAGCTTGTACAATGGAACCTAAGTAACTGATATACGACATATCTACTACTACTTTTTAAATAAACTACTTATATACATGTGTCCCACGAAGTATAGTCAATATGAAGCCCAGAGGTAGAGCACTCTAAGAGCTACCTGAATCACCCCATGTATTTTGATCCAAATCAGCCATTGACATTTTTGAAAATAGTGACGTGAGAGTTTTTTGGATCTCAGTTAAAAAGTGATGCTAGTGAATTCAAATACATTTGTTTCCATAGATGTAAACATTTCGATAAAAAAGGTATTATCTCATGTAATTCACCTCAAAGAATAAGGAAACATTCAGAAATGTTTCCTACAATTAGTAATTCGGCTTAGCAAAGTTACAGTTACTCTTTCAAGGGTTAATGTATACATTTCTATAACAAAGTATCCGTGAAATTCAAGAACTATCTCCGTATAGATTTAAAAAGTTAGTTAAATGAGAAAGGGTACGATCGAATTAATTGTTCGCTCCACAGACTATTTTTAAATCATAATCAGCCTATAATGGCCCACTGCTGAGCACAGGTCTCCTTTCACAAATCAGGGTGTACGGGAATGGGCAGATACTCCACCACGCGTGCCCACTGCGGATCGGTGGAGGTAGGCTAGTGGTCAACCTACTGTTGGAGTTTTCAAGCCACCTAGAAGGCCTCCAACTAGCTTAACGACTATCACAATTAAGTGATAACCGGGACCAACGGCTTTACGTGCCTTCCGAAGCACGGAAACGCTCGATTTGAAATACCACTAGGCGGTCACCCATCCAGGTACCGACCACGACGGTGGTAGGACAACTTGCCGATCGATTAAGAACGGCTTATCATGCTACACCAGGAGCGCTATTTTTAAATACATTATTATAATACAGTTTTATAAACGTACTAGCTGCCCGGCACGACTTCGTTCGCGTGGTCTCCTAACCTATACCCTAACCTACCACTACCCCTACCCCTACCCTACTACCCTACATTACCCTACCCTATCTAAACCATCCAGGGCGCCACCCAAACGCAACAAAAAAAATCATTCAAATCGGTCCAGCCGTTTAGTAGGAGTTCAGTGACATACACACGTACAGTAGAATTTTATATATAAAGAATACCTATATACGATACATTAAAGTAAAATGAATTAAAATACTCACATTGAACTGATGATTTACAAAAATGCGCTGCTGAATTTCTTGCCTATATCACGAACTGGGGTGGTAGAGTCAGTTGGAACGTTTATAAGTACCTTATCACGGCCTAAACCGAATAGAAAAGTTTTCAGTTAGAGCATAATAAATACAGTTTATTTTCATAAATAAATTACGTGCATATTGCTTCTACCGACCGAACGAAGTTACCAAGTTATTGGAATAATGGAAGCTAGAAAGCTTCCATCGAGAAATCTCTTCATTTATTTACTAGATTAATGAGTAAAAGTACTATGCAGTACAAAGAGCATCCTGTCCCTCTTTATTTTTACACAACAGCCCTGTAACTACATTAGTATTGGAAATATGATCCTCTGAGGCGCCGATCCCACAGCAAGCGGTCTAGAATTCTGCGGTCAGAGTGCTGCGTTCCGCGTCTATGCAGCGCTTTAGATACATAACGACCGCGGCGGTCAAGGAGAACGCACGTAAAGTTCTGACCGCAAAGCTGTAATACACCCAAAAAAACCGAGATCAAATCAGTTGCCTACAAAAATGAAGGCTGGCGGAGCCTATAGGATTATTCTCTTGCTTTTCGTTTAGGCGCCGATCCCTCAGAAAAGAGTTCTAGAGTTCCGCGTTCCGAGTTCCGAGTTCCGCGTTCACTACTGTACACACAGCGAGCGAGCAGTCTAGAGTTTTATAGGTAAATAGGCAAATTTGAATGGAGTTTTTCCCATTGGCGGCCAGCAATAATTTCTGTTTTCTATTAGGCAATAATATAGTGGTGTATTTAGAAAAAAAGTTATAGAGTATTGAAGATTTAAAAAATAATTGGAGATATTATGAAATTATAAATGTAATTAGTATCCGGTACCAAAAGGTATAATTACATATATACAGCCAAAAGTTTGTTTACATTCTTTATCTCGTCTCGTTGGACTTACTTTAGTTTCATTAGTGACCGCTCATGGGCCAGAATGCCCATTGTCTTTTCTGCCTTGTCATTCAGCAAATTAGAAAGTGATAGCTCAGACGTGTCACCTCAACTGCCAGCTTTAGAGAATGGAACTCCGATAGAACTCGCGTTCTCTTGAGTTATCTGTGTGCAATGATTTAGGCGCCGCATAGATTACATGCATGAACGCGGAACTCGGAACTCCAGAACTCCCTCTGTGGGATCGGCGCCTTAATATTAAAATCAGTAAATCAGAAAAATAACTCTGAAGCATTCATCTTGAAATAATGACCTTTAATAACAACGCGATTTTAATATAAAAATAAGTTGAAAAATATCAACAAGTGCGCAATTTGATATGAAGCCAGTGAAATTGGCTAAAAAACAGTTGGTCCTGCTGTCATGCTGACACTTGCTCACTGAGCTTACAAACTGAACATTTCTTACAACCAAGCAATTTAACTGCGCAATAAAAATCACCATAGAATTCAGTAGGTATAGAATACCTATATGAGAATTAATAAAGTTAGAAACGGATAAGTATGTTTTTTTGTTTGTTATGCCTTTGTATGACGCGCTGATTTTCATTGCTTTGATGATTATATTTTGCATATTACATCCTAAACATTTTATATAAATATTTTTTCGACATAATGTATGACGAGCGAAAAAATACTATATAAATATCCTGGGACATTCCTCACACACGGTCATCTGATCCCAAACTAAGCAGAGCTTGTACTATGGAAACCAGATAACTGATATAATACATATACTACTTTTTGTTTGTAAATACATACTTAATATACATAATTACACCCAGACTCAGGACATACAAACATGTTCATGCACACAAATGCATGTCCTGTGCGGGAATCGAACCCACGACCTGCGGCGCAATAGGTGGAATCTTTACCAGACTCTTAACCAACTGCGCCAACTGGCCCGTCGATATCTGAAGATGTAATATAAATTATATTATATCCCATAGTGAAAAGTCGGCTTAATAGGTATCTTCCACTGAGCTATCAATGCAAATAATATTATCATGATTGTATATAATTAAAAGTAAAAATAAACTTGTAGGATTAGAAGATTTTTAAGAGAGGTAGAGCGTAGCGTTTATTCGCTCAAAGAGCAGCTCGTACCTCCACCTTACAGAATACCGCAGCCAAATTACCACGCGAGTAAAGTCGATTGGGGGTGAGGAAGGCTCGGTGCCTCGTGAGTTGCAAGAGTCCATATGGCTACGGTAACCGCTTACCATCAGGCGGACCGTACGCTTATTTATCGACTCAAGTTAAATTAACCTTATTTTATTTATGACCAGGCACATACTTATAAACAAAATAAATAAACTCAAAAGATATAAATGTAGTAATCTAATCTTGTTATAAAATAAAATAAATTGTCTTTATTGCAGATAGGTATATAACCGAGCAAAATAATTTTATTACAAAACAAAATATTAAAGCTAACTACCAGTTACCGCTTATTGAATAGAATTAGGTACACTCCACACAAATACAAATTCACAAAGCAAATAAAATGTGTTTTAACACAGCCGAACACAAAGTACAATTTTAAAATGAAATGCCAACATTTCTTTTAGTATTTTGAACATATAAGCTTTTACTTCATGCTTTGTATAATAATATTCAACCCTGAGCTTTATCGTAGACTACAGCTTTTTAGGTGTGCTTATTTACTACCATTTCAAGCTTTTGAAAGACTTTTTTTTTACAATATTTATATGTCTTTTTTTAAGTTTATTTGAACTCGTCCAATGGTTGTCTGGTAGAGATAACTTTCAGTTATAAGGCCGCCCATTTTTTATAATTTTTTGGTGTAATAATAAAGTATTATATATATATCTATCTATACGTAGCTTATATTCAGTTTATTGTTTTGACGAGAATGTTTTTGGACATAGTTTAAATTGCGGTTAAAGTTGAAATTAGTTGGGGCTAGGTCTGCCGAGTGCTAAGCATGGCGAAACTCTTAGCATAAACTCTCTAAACAAATCCTTCGTACTTTAACCGCTAGTAATGAGATTATCAACAAAATGCAAAGCAGTTCGGCGAACCTCAGGGCTAAAGTTAATGGTGAACACAAATATTCTTTATGTCACATCACATTAAAGGAACATATACGAAAGATAACAATAATACAAATAAGTAGTGATTAAAGTATAAAATGGAATTATTTATTGTAATAAAAGTGTTAATAAATTACTAATAAACAACATTGTACTTAAAACAGGGCATGTTCTACCGATGGGTACACCCGACCTTATCACATATCCCGAATTAATTAATTACTTTTGGCAACTATCATCGTATAAAAGCTCCGAAAAGGCATTATCATTTATATCACTTTCGATTATGTTGCCTTTAATAATTTCAAAAACAATTTTATAAGCTCTAACGCTTAAAACCTCATAAAACTTGTAAGGCTTTAGGTACCAATATGAAAGCGTAGCAGGGTAAAGGCGCGCGTGGCGCCCCGTGGGACAACTGTTGAACGCATCTGCGCCAAACGCACCCCGCCAGCCCTATATTAGGGTTGAGAGCAACCCGCGCGACCATTCCTGTCCCAACAGTCGAGTGAGGCACACGCGCACCCGGCCCGCGTTTAGTCTCCCCATACTCTTACGATCGCCGTCGAAATGAAGTGCGTGAAAAGTGCCATGATGACTATTTTCTTAATTTTAACTGTGGACGCCGCCGAAATACATGTCAACGAAGAACTACAAGCATTGGCGGAGCAAATTGAAATATTGAAAACATCGCACATAACCGACTTTACCCGCCTCAAGAACGAGTTAGCTGAGCTCAAGTAAGTGGAAAATTTGCCTTTTATTTGATCACATCGTAAAGGTCCGATTGTTGCGAATTGGGTAATGAGATTTGCCGTTGTTGCCAGTGGGCCGAGTTTCTCCATTTTCGGGGAGCCGTGTTGAATATTTGATATATTTGTTCGTAAAAAGTTTTCGCTGAGGATATTTTTGATTTATTTTGCCATTTGTGTTTTAATATAATAATGTATTTTTTTATATCGATTGGGAAGTATATAAATATATTTTAAAGATACATGTGAATTTTAATTCGTATTTATGAATTTCTTTAAATATGTAAACTATTAAAATATATTTATTCTTCTTGTAATTAAATCAACTTTTATATTATATGCTTTGCATTTAAAAGTGGTTTCTGCAAGTTGCGATTTTAATTGATTTTATGCCAAAGCGAATTGCAATATCAAAATGTAAAAATTCATACTTTCATTTAGAACTCTATATTTAAAGATTTTGTATTCGATTTTTATAACCTTTATATATAGATTTCTTTCCTCGAGCCTGCCGCTGCTACCGATATTTTAATCATAATACATAGTTTATTTATAATGAAAATCTATTAACTTATTGTTCATATTATTTAAGACCATATTTTTGCTATATTATGCATTAAAAAAAATATGCAATAAATTTAATTAAATGAGTTTATTTTTTGTGACATAAACATATTCAGTTATGCAGTAAAAAAATGTGCTATAATTTGCTGACCATTGTATTTGGTCTGAAATGAATGAATGAATGTGCGGAAAACTCATAATTCAAAAAATACGCATCGATTTGACCAAATTATCTGTTTATGCGGTCGAGGCCTTGGGGGTCCGAAGCATCAATACTGTAAAGTATAATCCAAACTGATCGAGCCCTTCCGGAGAGCGGTGGGCGGGGAGCTTTTTCCGACAACGCATTAGCAAGTACTTACCATTATCAATTCTGTGGCTATCCAAAGAGGAAACACTGCCAGCCTGCTGGACTCTTGCTGTTGGTCGGCAGCTGCGGCAGACTCGAGAAAATATTCTATACCTATATCGATTGTATTTTGTATATTTATTGTAAAATATATAATTAATAAATAATTAAGTTAACAAAATGTGAAACTAAAATATAGGAATTGAAATAACTGTTATTATTAAATTAATATATTCTCCGGAGAGTTTCGTATCACATACTTTCCTTCCACTATATTTTTTTTAGTCATAAATCAATAATTTTTATTTTTGAAAAGCTTTATTCTGCACATAACAGATTTTACCCGCATTAAAATGCATTTATGAATGTATTATTATATTTAATTTACTCCATTTTAACAGCAAATATTAGTAATATTATTAATAAATGATACAGTTTGAAACGTTGTATTATCTAGCCATTCAATTTAATCTTATGATAAAGGCACATCCCTACTATTAATAGTGATGTCATGGATGTCGCAGCATCAGACTCTCATAGCAGTTTTGTAATCTTGGCCTAATAAAAGTGAATCGAAGAGGTTCGTGCGTGGTTTAAGCGTAGAGTGACCAGCGAGAAAATAAGTACTCAAGGGCAAATTCGTTCCACACAAGCAGAAAAACTCGCTCACATTTTTTGAGTCGCTTAAATATATTTTAGAGTAATATTGATTTTTTTTAATCTAATAATCTCGACGTTTTCACACATCTAAATGACTGATTTGTTTTCATTACGAAGCACTACCTATCTACAAAGATACAAGACTCAAGGGCAAATTCGTTCCACACAAGCAGAAAAACTCGCTAACATTTTTGAGTCGCTAAAATATTTTTTTGAGTAATAGAGATTTTTGTATTCTAATAAAATCGTCGTATTCACACATCTAAATGACTGATTTGTTTTAATTACGAAGCACTACCTATCTACAAAGATTATATTAAAAACGATGAAGCCTAGTAATGCAAAGTCGAAAGTTTCGAACTCAAAGACAGCCTTATTCATGATCTTAGGATAATACATCAAAGTTGGTATTGAATGATTTTGTGGATAATTGCGCAAGGAAAAATTATCCTTTTTACTTTTAAAATAAAGCCCGGAATCTGCGGTTAGTCCTAGCTATTCGTACTTGGGTATGTTACCCAAGCGTTCCTTTAATGTCGCACGCCCGGGGCTTTGAAGTACCCCCAAGACGTGTCATAATATAAAACTTGTAAAGTTAGAAGTGCTGTTTCGAGATCGGGATACAAGGGCCTCTTACAAACCAGGGCAACGCGATTATTCTGGCTCTCTCAAGTTCTCGAGATATATTTATAAAATACGCCAACAATTTGTGTTTATGCTTTTGTTATTTACAATTCAATTTTAACTGTGTTTATCTAATATAAAATAAAAATAATGCTTGATTATTTTTCTGGTAAAATAGTTTAATGATACTGTGATATAATAAACTGGACTATAGTTCACTAAAATTTTAATCAATCAAACTTTTTTGCTTCTTTTTAATCATCCTGGAAAATTCATTCTATTGGATTTCCAATTATTTTTGGTATTTACCTAGAATTTTTATGAAATTGAACACATAGGTACTTTATTTTACAAAGAAGTACTGATTTGTGTATTGTTTTGTTTTATATAAATTACGGGAGTTACCTAGAAATTGTCTGAAATATAATATTAGGAAATGCATTCATAAATAAACTAAGTAACGTGGTATATAAAAAAAAAACTGATTACAGAATTGTATTTACGAAAGTCTTTTGTTTCATCTAATTCGGAAAACATTTATACGCAAGACTGTTATTCTAATTAAATTTTACAGCAATAAATATTTAATCACTTTAAAGTTTTCCATATATAATTCAGTAGATTTTCAGGTCAAAATGTTTTCATAGACCGGGTTCATGTATTTGGAGCATATTTATTAGTCCAGCCAGAGCAATGAAGGCCCATTTGCAATTTGTGAATGATCTTCATTTTATGCGAATATCCTCCTTTTTTTTATACTACTAAGTCTAACAAGCATACGGCCCGCCTGATGGTAACCGGTTACCGTAGCCATATGGACGCTTGCAACACAATAAGCATCGCTAACGCGTTACCGACCTTTCCCCCCTCCCCTATGAGCTCTGGCGACCTTACTCACGCGCAGGAACACAACTTTACACAACATAAAGTTATTTGGCTGCGGTATTCTGTAAGGTGGAGGTACTTCCCCAGTCGAGCTGCTCTTTGAGCGAATAAACGCTACGCTCTACCTCTCTCAATCCTCCCGCAATGTATAAACAATATTTACTACCACCCCACTTTAATGAGTAAATTACAATTAGCATTGTAAGCGTAATTACGTGCAAGTGTAACCGTGCACTTTCGACTTCGCCCACACTTGCGGCTCAAACAATGTTGCTTCTGAGAAATACGGAACTTATGCATATTGCCTCAACACATCGCGGCTTAAATTATCCAACCGGTTCATTGAAAGATTGTATACACAATAATTACTTGACTCCGTAAATTGTAAATAACAGAACAGAGAAACACCTGCGCCTAGAACAGAAAAATTCTACCATCCAGGATTTAGCACGCGAATAACATTACCCCTTATGCTGCTGTATTGAGATTAGAAGTAATTTAGCAAGACATGAGTGAGCAGGATCACGTGTAAGATGGGTATATCAACATACTCGATATGCAACCAGCCAGCTGTTGGCTTGTATTCTTTCTTACTCATCGATTTTTATAAAATAGTGTTTATATGGAATGGAATGTTGACTTCAATCTTCGTCGCAAAATGTAACGATAATGTTTCTGCAGTTTTGCTGTCGTCACAGAAGTAGGTGCATAATAAAAGAGTTTTACATTATTTCAATGCTTTGAATTCAAGTGCGATGGTACGACGCAGCTGTGCAACTTTGTAGTGCCCAAACAAAGCGCAGTTCTTTGTGCAGCTTCAACTCTCAAGACTTTGAGTATCGGTCCATAATAAGTTTTTGGAAACTGATGCACTTAATAATTATATGCTTGATGTTTTTGAATAGCTGTGCAAACTGTATGAAATTCATTTTAAATTCTTAACAATATAATGCGGCTACAAATGGACCGAATACCAACTGGTATGTAATATTCTTTCAACACAAAAAAAATGAAAGTATTGTGGGTGGAGATTTCGAGATGGCATATTTTCGATTAGTCATGCTGAAAAACTTTTACTATAGGACCAACACTGAATTCTCAATTTTTTTTTTTAACTTTTCTTTCATTATGATCGAGGAAGGCTGACATTTTGTAAGATTTTTATTTTTTGAGAATTCGCTATTGGTCCCATAGTAAAAGTTGTTCAGCATGAATAACCCAACTTAGATTTCGAAAACAGACACAGAAACAGAACCTTTTTAAAGACACGTGGATGATTAGTTTTTTTTTCTATTTCAAATCAATTCCAAGTGGTGTGCGCGAGCTATGGGGGCGAGCATCTGGCTTTAATGGGTGTATTTATATCCGACCGGAAGTAATGTGCAACGAGCCCACATCCGGCATACGACGTTGCAACGTTACTACACTCGATTAATGCAGATCTGCGCACGCGCACCTAGCTAAAACAAAAACATATAGTGACGTTGAATATGTATTGCTTTCGCAGTTTTCTACGTTTAATCGTGATGCTTTTAAAAATTGCCGCAGGCACTTATGAAAAGTGTGAATCTAATACTCTAATACCGGTTCGGAAGGTTGCATTTGCTGAGAATAGCCAGCAATAAACTCAGCAATTACTCTTTTCAAAACAAGCTTAGATGCATTACATAATATTTACATTCTAATCGCACTAACAACAATTGCGTGCCCCGGCGCGGCGGTAAAATTACAAAGTAGACTGAATAAATATTTAATAAGTAAATAAATAGCAAACTTAAGCTACATACAATTGTTACAAGATAAGAAATATTAATATTTCACTTGCTCATAAATAAAACTACCGTCAATGACTACACATTCCACAAGAGTCTGAGTTTTCTACATTAAAATTCAACTAGAAAACTTATTCACCATAATATTTCATCAGTTTTACCGGCCTATATCACAATTAATGTCTTCTTATTCATTCTCTATAAAATAGGTAACCTCCATTTAAACATAAGGCAGGAGCCCAAATTAAAATTTATAACCGCCCGGGCCCATTTCGGCCTCTTTGCACGAGGGGTATGAATTTATTCAACCTCAAATATCCAACAAAGAGCAGGTGCTATTTCTAATGGTCATTCTAATTCGACAACATTTGGCATATTAAACACACGAAAGTAAACCTTCCACATATAAAATTATGGTTCATAATACTTTAACGTTTTTATTAGGTTGATGTTCGAATGTCTTTTTTTTTCTAATGCCGGCTGGCGTATGGCACTTGCATCTGCTATGCCGTAAGAATAGGTTTTTTTTTAGTTGCATGCGATACGACACAAGCTCGAGCACAAATTCTTTTGTTAACATACATGTTGCAAGCTCAAACCCATGCATTATCCTTACAAGCTGAGGAATTTTATTAGTGAGGAGGGGAGCACTCGTATTTACTATGTCATAGCGTTCCATTGTTAGCCACAAGTACCAGATTCTGTTGGGAGAACAGTTCTTGTTGAAATTTGAAGCGAAAAATGTAAATTCATTCTTTTAACTACCGCTTTGTTAGGTTTCTCTTCTGAGAAGCGGACTCTAGAAAAGCGGCAAGATATTTCTTTGCGTAGTTATTTTGTGCAGTGAAAGCCAAAGCGCGATTAAGTTTATATTTCTATGGTTGGTGGCCGGTGTTCAGTCCTTAAGTTATAAACTGAAGTTTGTACGGATTCGCTTTAATCTGAAATGCAGCGCAGCTTTCCTTATCAATCCATAACAAAAAAATATTAACAAAATGTTACCTTGCTGAGTTTCTTGCCTGTTCTTCTCAGTTGAAGGCCGACTTACGAACTGGTGGTAACTCCAGTAGGTTTGACCTTCATAAGTGCCCTACTAGGGCCTAAATTGACTAAATGGCTTTGACTTTCAATTCTTTCAGATTTTTTCTTGAATTCTGTATTCATACTTTAATCCATTGATAGGATTATAAAATGTGAACGCTTTAGTTGTTATCCTGTTTGAATGTTTAGAGAGGTAGAGCGTAGCGTTTATTCGCTCAAAGAGCAGCTCGACTGGGGAAGTACCTCCGCCTTACATATAAATAACCAGTTATGAAAACTACATGAAAAATATATATATATGTGCTTAAATAAATAAATGCGATAGTTTGTATGTAAATTGTTCACTCTATGACGCTGTATTGGTTCGATGGATCCCGTAAATAAAAGTAATAGATATCTCCGGAACGCACATACAAAGCACGTAAAAATAAGTTATAATTGTATTTATTTTGTTAATCATGTGAAATAATTGACATTGCATCTTCATTGCTTGAAAATTTCAATGATTTCGATAAATCCCCTTTACGTTTAATTTGACTGCAACATTCCCACCGCAGCGTTCGTCCAATACTAATTAATTTAATTATGAGTTATACGGAAAATTATTTCGAAACTCGCCATTAACTTCGTATTTCCTCTTAATTGATTTTAAAAAAAGGTTCCCTTTTTTCTTTCTTCATGATTGGTCGTGGAGAAAATATGTTCCGCCAATTTTTTAATTGGAAACATTTTATTTGCAAGTAAATAACGGAATGGCACTGAAACAACATTCAATACAAATTATTACATCGAGGGCCTGAATTTACAAGTGAAGGCAGGCGCAAAATGAATGAGTATAAATCAAAGTTTAAAGAATGAAACCAACTACACAGTCTTGTTGCATGCACACTTAGTAATCCTGGAGATGGAGAAATAAGGGAATTGGTCATTAATAAATCTTACATAAGTCCAGAGGCAACAAATGGTTCACACATGATGAGTGGAACATACCTTTATACAAATCCACCGCCTTATGGATATGGAAGCCCTGCACCATATGTTGCTGCTTCTGTAAATAGAGCGTATAGTTATAATAAACAACCAATTGAAAGTAGCCAGAAAGAAATAAATGGTCACAAAATAATTTATGCACAAATTCCCAAATTACAAGATTATCCTATTTCTGGGATTGTTGGTAATTTCAACCCGAACATTGTCTGGAGATTTGCACAATTGTATTTAATAAAGAATTTTGACATTATTGTTGGAGCATTTAAACACACTATGGAGTTTCTTAAAATAAGTAATTCAGATGTATTAAGCAAGGGTCGCCAGACGTGGGATCCTGAGACTTTCAAAAGTGCAACTTGTTCAATCTGATGAAAAATAATCTGGGCAAGACTCCTAGTACTTTGTTGGAATGCATCATCTATTGGTATGAGATGTATAATAAAGACACATTGATGGTTAGAGGCGTTAAAGTGATTAACATTTCAAAGAAAAAGTATATAAGGAAATTAAAGATGAGAGTGGGAGTGTCAACCAGAAAAACAATTTTGCATAGGAAGAAAATAACTGGGAGGGAAGCATGCAATAAATGGTTGGATGATTATGCTCGTTCATTTTGCTCATATATAAAACACGCAGAAAGGATGAAAGTAGATCGCAGCTTCAGGTTCCATCGAGATACGTCTTCACTTAAGAATTATTGAAGAGCTTCATCTATACATGGCAAAGGGGCTTCCAGGAAGTACTATAAGCATTGGGGGTGAAGAAAAGAAAAAGAAGATCATTAATGAATTGCAAATGTCTTCTCTAAAAGAGGGTTTCAAGACATCATATAGTCTACAAGGTACCGAAGACGCATCAAAATGGAATGAATGTATGAATCCATTAATGTTTACAATAGTTCATCAATGTTGGGTAGATGCTGAAGTCAGATCAAAGAACGGTTTGCCTCAATCCACCGATGAAGAAAATGTACTGGTAAAAATGTGTACTGTGGGTTTCTATTACTTATTAGTGAAATGGATAAATTTAGGAATGGGTTTCTTATTTGAAAATTATGACTTTTACAATAGAATGAAATGGTGCGAAATATCAAGAAACCAGCTTAACCAGAAAAATAGGGAGTGGTTTGATGAAGTAAAAGTGTACGGCGCGTAATGTTGTAAATAGTCATAAGTTATCATTATAAACTTTGTTACCTTATTTAGTTAGTAAGATATTAGTCCTTAAGTGTATCTATAATAAAAATAGAATAGTTGTGTTTTTTATTACCTATATATAATAAATAAATAATAGTAAATAGGGTTAATTAAGCTATAAAAAGCAATAATAGACATAGGAAAACAATGTAAATAGGCTTATGTAAAAATAAAAATAGAAAGTGGCTCTCGGCACGGTAACGCCTATTGTTCTGGCCAAAAATTCGTATCGACCAATAGGAGCGCAGCACGCTCTCCCGCACTCGTACCGTTAGGCACCGATAAAAAAATAGTATAAAAGAGACGGCATTAGGCCGGCAGGCATTCACTTCTTGTTCGAGCGCCATAGAAACAACAACACGTTACTGTACCGAGCTTCACCAAGTATTGATTTAATGAATGGCATTTTATTTCGACCTACAAAACCAGCATAGTAAATGTACCATCGTGTACATTAATGGTCCTTCGAGCGCCGGATTTATAGAAGAAAAACAGTCCAAATATAGAAGAAAAATAGAAAAATGCCGTCAACGAGATCAAGCAAGGCGAAAGGTGCAACTGAACAAGAAACGCAATCAGCAAATGAAGATTCAGCCAACAGTGCTCAAGAATCCGAAACAGCCACGACCACGACGCAGGAGACCGCTACTACAGAAGAAACAGCAACCACGCGGTCTACAGAAACCGTCGCGGATCGTGATGAAACGGCCACAGCAGCTGCGCCCAACCCAAAGGACGCGAAGTCAAGAAAAGGGGAAAAAGCGAAGAGAATGGCACTAGCCAGGGCGGAAATCCTCCGCCTACAATTAGAATATGCTGCCGCCAGAATGGCCGCCCTAGAGGCGGAAACAGATTCAGACATCGAAGAAGACGACGCTACCGTCGTCTCTGAAAGAACCACAGCACGACGGGTCGCCGAATGGGTACAGAAGAGCGACCGGCCAATCCTGGCTATTGAGAACCAACCTCATACCAAAACAGAACCTGCCGTCGCGCCACAACCTGCCGTTTTGCCGCAGCCCATCGTCGTGCCACAGCCTATCGTCGTGCCACAGCCTACCGTCGTGCCGCAGCCTACAGGTGTACCACAACCGACAACAGTGAACCTCAGCGAGCTCGCCTCAGCAATCACGTTAGCAGCAAAATCAGGCAGTCGACTACCGCATCGCCACACCGACCTGCCTGCCTACAGTGGTGCATACCAAGAATGGCTGTCTTACAAGGCGGCGTACACAGAAACATCAGAACTTTACACCGAGATAGAAAATGTCACACGCCTACGCCGCAGCCTACGGGGACACGCCAGGGAAGCGGTGGAGAGCCTGTTAATACATACTTCGAAGCCACAAGACATCATGAAAACTCTAGAAACACGTTTTGGCAAACCGGACACCATCGCACTCGCCGAGTTGGAGCGTCTCCGTTCGTTACCTCGCCTCTCCGATACAGCAAGAGACATCTGCGTGTTCTCCACAAAGGTGTCCAACATAATCGCCACGTTGCAAGCACTCAAGAAAATATACTACCTCTACAATCCTGAAGTCACAAGAGCAGTAATAGAAAAGTTTTCACCTCAAATGCGGTTCCGGTGGTTCGACTTCACTTCAACAGACAACATCGAAGAAGCTGACCTACTTAAGCTGTCAAGATTCCTAGAAAAAGAAGCCGAAAAATGCAGCCCGTACGCCCAGCCTGAACCTGTATCAAGACAAACAGACTTCGAACAGAAAACTCAACGTGCGCCTGCGCGAAAACAGAAAACATACACAGTGAACGAGCGAGACAGCGAATCAAAGTGTCCCGTATGCGAGAAACGTGGTCACATAGCAACAGAATGCAAGCAGTTTACAGAAACAGAAACTAACGCCAGGTGGGACCTGGCTAAATCAAAATACCTATGCTTCAGATGCCTAGGATACAGAGCCAGAACACATCAATGTCAAGCAAAAAAGTGTCAAGTCGATGGATGTCAACGTACGCATCACAAGTTACTTCACTTCCAACCGAAATCAACTTCTGCAGAACCCGAAACGAAGAGCGACGTGGTCACCAACATATGGTCAGCGGCCGTCGAGTCAAGATCATACCTAAAGATCCTGCCAGTACAGGTGTCGGGACCAAAAGGCAAAATAAACACCTTTGCCTTATTAGATGACGGATCAACAGTCACTCTGATCGACAACAGCGTCACTAAGAAGACCGGACTCAAGGGCACGCCAGAACCACTCCGAATCGAAGCAGTTGGAAACACTGAAGTTGAAGCATCGAAGTCTCGACGTGTCACCATAACCATTTGCGGCACGGCGGGAGAACACAGCATACAAGCCCACACAATCAACGGTTTGCACATAACGCCACAGAAGATATCAGACGTCGACATCACCGGCTGCAAACACCTCACAGACATCGCAGCACAACTTACCTACAGTGTGGGTACTCCTGGCATACTCATCGGGCAAGACAACTGGCACTTACTGATCGCCTCAGAAGTTCGTCAAGGCAGCAGACACCAGCCGGTGGCATCCCTAACGCCACTCGGATGGGTGCTCCACGGCTCACGCAAACGCATACTTGGTCAACAGTTACATCAAGTCAACCATATACAGCAACAAGATGACGACATGAACGAGCAGCTCAAACAGTACTTCGCAATAGAATCACTCACAATAGAACCCAAGAAACCCCAGAGTGACCCCGAGCAACGTGCACTTGTCATCCTTGAAGAACACACCAAGCAGCGTGAAGACGGCCGTTACGAAACAGCTTTGTTATGGAAGAGTCCAGACGTCGTCATGCCAAACAACAAAGAAAACGCCTTGAAGAGATTGTCCAGCACAGAAAAGAAGATAGATAAAAACCCACAGCTGAAACAGAAATACAACGAACAGATGGCTGCGCTCATACAAAAGGGGTACGCCGAACCTGCACCGAAAGAAGCTAAAGAAAATAGAACGTGGTACTTACCACATTTTCCAGTCATCAACGCCATGAAACCGGACAAAGTACGTGTGGTACACGACGCTGCAGCCAAAACCAAGAACGTTTCACTCAACGATCACCTGCTCACCGGTCCAGACCTCCTACAGTCACTCCCAGGAGTCATCATGAGGTTTCGCCAACATCCCATCGCTGTCACTGCCGACATCGCCGAGATGTTTATGCAGGTGAAAATAAGACCCGAAGATAGAGACGCACTTCGATACCTGTGGAGAGAAGATCACCGTGGAAACCATGAAGTCACAGAATACAGAATGACGTCACTCATATTTGGCGCCACGTCATCTCCATCGACCGCTATCTTCGTGAAAAATATCAACGCTAAACGTTATCAAGACAGTCACCCGGCAGCACACCGCGCAATAGAAAAAAACCACTACGTTGATGACTACCTACAGAGCTTCCCGACCGAAGAAGAAGCCATACAGACAGCAACCGACGTACGCAACATACACCGAGAAGCACACTACGAGTTGCGACAATGGGCATCGAACTCACCGGCGGTACTTACAACTCTGAGCACCGACGAAGATAAGAAAAAACAGCAAATAATAGACTTGAAAGATGGCAGTACAACAGAACGTGTGCTCGGCCTCATATGGGAGTGCCACGCAGACAAACTTACCTTCAATCTCAACTTGGCGAGATTACCACCAGATATAGTGAACAAAGACACGCCCACCAAGAGGGACATATTGAAAATAGTTATGTCATTGTTCGACCCGCTCGGCTTCGCATCACCGGTCACCACAAGAGCCAAACAAATACTACAAGAAGTCTGGCGCCGGGGCACCGACTGGGATCAATCGATAGAAAAAGACTTACAGCCACAGTGGACAGAGTGGATGTCACACCTACAACGCCTCGCCGCAGTGAAAATACCTAGATGTTACCTACAGTACAGCAGCGCCGACCGCATCGAGCTACACACATTCGTCGACGCCAGTGAAGTAGCATACGCTGCCAGCCTCTACTGGCGCGTGACAACACCGGACGGGCAGGTGACAACATCACTCATCATGGCGAAGGCACGCGTGGCACCCCTCAAGGTCACGTCGATCCCGCGCCTCGAACTACAAGCAGCAGTGATGGGCAGTCGCATGGCAACAACCATCATAGAAGAGCACGACAGAAAACCAGACTCCAAGACCTACTGGAGTGACAGCAAAACAGTGTTGGCGTGGCTGAGAAACGGGGCCCGCTCATACAAACCGTACGTCGCCCATAGAATAGCAGCAATCGAAGAAAACAGCAAAATCAACGAGTGGAGGTGGGTGCCTACCAAATTGAACGTCGCGGACGATGCCACACGTGACGTCCCCCCGGACTTCAACACCGATCACCGTTGGTTCACCGGACCGCCGTTCCTGCGAGACGACCCCTCGACGTGGCCAACGGAAACCGTCACCGACACGCCACACACCGGTGAAGAAAGAACATGTCACATACAAAACAAAAAATCACAAGAAAATATCAGTGAAGCCCTACCGCAAATAGACAGATTTTCCAAGTGGGAACGCCTCCTAAGAAGCACCGCTCGTGTACTGCAATTCATACAGTTGTGCAGAAAGAAAACAGACGTCGTACAATACAAACGAACAAAACACAACAAAGAAAAGGATGCGGCATGGACAAAACACAAGAAACAGAAAAAACACTCTGCACGCCCCCTACAGTCAAACAAGAAAACCGAAAAATGCTATATACCTATCGACGGTGACCTACTGCGACGTGCCGAGTCACTACTAGTTCGTGCGAGTCAACGAGACTCATTCAAAGAAGAAATGGACGCCATCAACAACGACAGACCGCTGTCGACACGGAGTCGACTGCGCCACCTATCGACAGAAATAGTAAACGGAGTGATAACACTAAAATCAAGAATACACGCCGTGAAAGAAGTCGAAGAAGCTGTCAAAAGGCCCGCCATCCTGGACGGAAACCACCCGGTTACCCGTCTCTACATAGACCACATACATAGACGTCTTCACCACTCCGGTATAGAAACAACCTTGAACGAGTGCAGACAACAATATTGGATCATCAAACAGAGACCTACAGTAAAAGCAGTCATACATAACTGCTTACCCTGCCGAATAAGAAAAGCGTCGCCGCCAACGCCCCCTACCGGTGATCACCCAACATGCAGATTGGCACACCACAGACGTCCCTTCACGTATACTGGTGTAGACTACTTCGGGCCACTGACCATCACCGTGGGACGGACAACACAGAAAAGATACGTCGCACTGTTTACGTGTCTCACAACACGCGCACTTCACTTAGAGGTCGCCGGGTCATTGACCTCTGACTCGGCGATCATGGCACTACGACGCTTCATAGCACGCCGAGGGTGCCCCACCGAGATATGGTCGGATAACGGTACCAACCTGCAGGGCGCCGACAAAGAACTACAGCGAGCACTCAACACAGCCACTCAAGAGGAGGCGAGCCGACGAGCAATCAACTGGCGGTTCATCCCCCCAAGCGCCCCCTTCATGGGCGGGGCGTGGGAGCGGCTGGTGAGAAGTGTGAAAACCGCTCTCAAGACAGTACTTCATGAGAAAAACCCCACAGAAGAATCCCTGACGACGCTGCTGGCAGAGGTAGAAAATACAGTGAACAGTCGGCCCCTAACACATGTCTCAGTCGACCCCGAGGACATGGAGGCCATCACCCCCAACCATTTCTTACTCAGCGGCCCGTCATCATCAATAGCACCCGGTACCTTCACGGACAACGACCTGATCGGACGCAACCACTGGCGAACCTCACAGAGACTGGCAGATATGTTCTGGGCAAGATGGGTGCGTGAATACCTACCGGAGCTCCAATACAGGCGGGAGCCCTACGGACGAGGTGAAACACTCAAAATCGGTCACCTTGTCCTTATCGCCGACGGAACCCTACCAAGAAACATGTGGCCCCGTGGAATCGTCATCGCAGTGTATCCGGGACCAGACAACGTGATAAGAACAGCTGACGTCAGAACAAAGGGCGGAGTACTACGCAGACCTACCAAGAAGCTGGTTATTCTACCTATCCAGGCACACACCGTACAACAAGAATAGTTGCGTCACCCAACTCAAGATAACGTCGGTAACGCACGGCGGGAGAAATGTACGGCGCGTAATGTTGTAAATAGTCATAAGTTATCATTATAAACTTTGTTACCTTATTTAGTTAGTAAGATATTAGTCCTTAAGTGTATCTATAATAAAAATAGAATAGTTGTGTTTTTTATTACCTATATATAATAAATAAATAATAGTAAATAGGGTTAATTAAGCTATAAAAAGCAATAATAGACATAGGAAAACAATGTAAATAGGCTTATGTAAAAATAAAAATAGAAAGTGGCTCTCGGCACGGTAACGCCTATTGTTCTGGCCAAAAATTCGTATCGACCAATAGGAGCGCAGCACGCTCTCCCGCACTCGTACCGTTAGGCACCGATAAAAAAATAGTATAAAAGAGACGGCATTAGGCCGGCAGGCATTCACTTCTTGTTCGAGCGCCATAGAAACAACAACACGTTACTGTACCGAGCTTCACCAAGTATTGATTTAATGAATGGCATTTTATTTCGACCTACAAAACCAGCATAGTAAATGTACCATCGTGTACAAAAAGATAAGATTGACAGTGAGGATTATGTACGAGCGTCTCCTGGTTTTCTTATGGGAATGTTGAATTCTTGTTCTACAACAATGGGCCTCGTAGCAATAGGCGGAATAGTCGTTCAAAACATATAGTTAGGAGTCTTAGATCAAGTGACGACTCAATGACTGATTTTGTCGCTGACTCAATTCAAAACCTAGCTAAGCTCATAAGCTTAATATACAGTGTTTATAGATTATTTGGTATAAATAAACCCAAGTAAGGAAAATACTATTTTATTCCCAGAGGGTTTTGGTGAATACAAGTCATGGTTCCAAGATGGAGATTTTGTTGGTCAATATGCTGTAGAAACTAGTTCCCTGAAATCAATAGGAGCAAATCCTCAAGATGATTTATGCTGTGGCCGCCAACACTTCAATTGCTGAGGACTCAAATTGTAAATGTATTTGGGGCCATATCTAGAATAGTGATACTGTGATAGGGTGTGATAATGTAAGAAAGTTGTGGAACATAAAGAAAATTGGATACAAGAATTTAAAGATCAGTGAGGAGGTAAGATTCTTGGCAGATGGGGGCAAAAATCCTTGGGTGATAGAAAACATTGCTGTGGATGAGGCAACTTTTCGATACAAAAAGATAGTTAATGAGGATGATAGAAAGTATTTCCTCCGTGTAATGAATCCGAATAATCCTTTTTCTGAACAACTACTTTATAGTAAGGACGTTGGAATATTGGTGGCTAGTGATGACAATACTCCAAGAAAAGTGTTTTGCTATGTCAAAAGGAACGATAGGACCAACAAAGATAAAAATTCAGTAAATGAGACGAATTTTTTTTTTTTTTTATCAAGAAGCATTTGAGATTGCTACTACAGTTGACCCGTCTTTTTTATTGTCAATTCTGTGTTCTAAAACTCCTTTAAACATCATCCACGATAATGTTAGTAAGAGAAAAATGTAGAGAAATATTGGATGAGCATGAAGAAGCCATTTTTTGTGACGCCATAAATAAATTGCTGAAGCTAGGACAAGAGTATGATGATTATAATTATATAGATGATGATGTTTATGATAATTTGATAATAACCAATAAATCGAATGTTGCAACAACGCTCGAAATGTTATCAACAGCATGCATATCGAGGAAATATTTCATTTTCAAACGATATATATTTTTTAAATTGACTTTCAGTATATTTATAAACAACTTATTATAAAAAAAAAACACTTATATGTGTCCAAATCTTATATAGTTGAGCTGAAAAAATATATAATAACGTTGATCGTTTTGGAAAAACTTTATGTAGGTCCCTACATAACACGTTTTCATATAAAGATCTAGTCACTACGTTCTAAACTGCAAAACATATTGGCAGTTAGTAAACATACTAAGGCCCCGGTTCTCGCGTCGACAAACATGGCGGATATCCTAAAAATTCTATACATTTTGAAAGATGATCACCGCCGTGATTTTCGCCAAAATGTCAAAATTCAAAAAGGCTGATTCATAGTATCTACATGTAAACTATAGTAGTAAAGATTTAAATTACCTACCAATTGCTCTATGCCAATAGTATATTTTATGTGCGTTGAATGAAACACTTACCCCCTTATTCATAATTAAGTTATCGAACGTTGATTAGCTAAAATTCTGAAGTCTTTATCTGACACGTGACATTTGGTGATCGAAAGAGTGAGACAGAGAACACTATTACACTGATTTAGTTAAAAAGCGATTATGAATAAGGGGGTTAATATTTTGGTTTCATGTCAGTGCGTATACTATTTAGCCGACTGTACAAGAATAATGATTATTTTTAGACTCAAATTAAAGAAAAGCCAGGTTTTTCACAAATAAAGCTCCAATTACCAATAAAGTAAGTATTTACGATCTTATTAAAATCGTCTCAATAGAAAAACACTTCAAGTTCAAGTCAAGATTTCATTATAAATACGCTTTCCAGTCTTCGGGAAAGATTAATTAAAAATTATACAATACTTTATACACAAATACTAGGCTAAAATAAAAACTTATTAAGATTTCTTACCAAATTTCTTACTTAAAAGCGTTCTGATAGCGGTGCATTTGTCAACTGTCTGCTTAGAAGACTAATTACTGTTTCAGCGCTAAAGAGAACTTTAGTTGACTCTAAAAAATGGGACATAACCTTTGCTTCTTTCTTTGGCGTCGTGTGACGGGTCGCTCACTTCCTTCCAATACGGCGAGGAGGGCGATGGCTGCCACACGCGTCATACTTGTGAACAGGTGCTGCTTGTGGGGGCTGGTCTGCTTAAGTTTGCTATTTATTTACTTATTAAATATTTTTTCAGTCTACTTTGTAATTTTGCCGCCGCGCCGGGGCACGCAATTGTTTTCAGTGCGATTAGAATGTAAATATTATGTAATTAATCTAAGCCTGTTTTGAAAAGAGTAATTGCTGAGTTTATTGCCGGCTCTTCTCAGCAAATGCAACCTTCCGAACCGGTATTAGAGTATTAGAGTCAGACTTTTCATAAGTGCCTGCGAAGGTCTATTTGAATAAATGATTTTTGAATTTTGAATTGAATTTTGCTTATGATAGCTTCTCTATACGTAGTAACAATAGCTGAATGACCACACACGAATGTATTTCTTGAATTTTTATTTTTTATTTCTTTTCCGTAACACCAATAACCTTACCACTATGGAAGACGTAGGATTCCATCCTTAAGAGGGCAACATAGGGGATCTCTCGTGTGAAAACGCGGGTCTAAAACCTAACTATCTTTTAAATAGATACAAATAAATAAAATAAATGATTTATTTATCATATCGAGAAGTTTCTAAGAATCAGTTAGATACATTTAACTCAAAAATCATTTAATCAGTTTAGGCTCTGATAAGGAAATTATGGACGTTACATTTGACTGTACCATTTCGGCACCTGACATACCCGATAAAGGTATATGTTTATCGGATGTGTCGGGCAAATGTAAATAATGAATATTTGATTTGTGGGAGAACTGTTGATAACATATGATTTTTATCTATTTTTTGTAACTTCAGTGAGGGACCGATTACTTGAAGTTACGACTAAATTTGTTTAAACCTGTTGAATTACTAATTATATAATTAAATTACATTAGATATTTATTTATTTATTTAATTCATATAATAAATTTAAGCGTCTTACATATAATAAGATTAATAATCTACTATATAAAAATAAGTCGGGTTTTCCTTCCTGACGCTATAACTCCAGAACGCACGAACCGATTTCCACGGTTTTACATTCGTTGGAAAGGTCTCGGGCTCCGTGAGGTTTAAAGCAAAGAAAGTAGGGTAGGGTAGAGTAGGGTAGCGTAGCGTAGCGTAGGGTAAAGTAGGGTAGGGTAGGGTAAGGTAGGGTGAGGTAGGGTGGGGTAGCGTAGGGTAGGGTAGTGTAGGGTAGCACCAGAGTAGGGTAGCACCACGCGAACGAAGTCGCGCCGGGCAGCTAGTATATAGTAAAACTGTGTAACTTTTGAAACATGATGGCACCATATATTGGATCCTAATACTTTATTTCTGGGTTATATAAAACAATTGCTATGTAAAATATTTGATTATTGAAATAATCAACAACTTTAGCTTACTGATATTAAATACTAACTCTGTTTCTTCTCGGCACAATAGGTCTGTTATGCTGTATACTATTTAAAATTAACTACTATTATGTAAGAACGACTGTTTGTTGCCAAAATAAAATAAAATAAATTACATTATTTACATATTAATACCAATAGCTCTTCAATGTGACTCAACTGAAAAGTGCTTATAAAAACGGGTTGACCAAGCGTTACTCGAAAACTCGGAAAAAATTTATTTCCCAGAGATGAGACCTAGCTAGCGATTATTCGCCCCCGAAAACCCGGACAGACCAAATTCCAAAATCATTAGTGTCGTCTTCGAGAACTCCAAAAATATATACCAAAAGATATGGATAGGATATAAAAATATTACTATTGTCTACATTCTTGTTACTTTGACTTACATCGCAAGTAATAACAATTGTAAGAGAATTAATTATTAATGGCCTTTATTAAAAAAAAGCAAACGAAGCTTGTCGTTTAAACAGACAACGTAACGAATAATTATTTATTGTAACAATATGGAACCGGAAGGGTGGCCATTGCAGGAGACACGCCGATGCCCGTGCGTTGTTGCATAACACCACGTCCTGCTATGCGACTGAGCATATGTACTATGCTACGCTTTTTAAAAAAAACAACGGGTTGCACTCCGGGAATGCCGGCAGAAGTGAATACTTGAATATTGACGTTACTTGTGCATTTTTGAAACTAAACATTTTTCTCATACTGTTTTTATACAAGGGGTTTTCCAAAATTCAACCCCTTGGGGGGAACAAACATGGTACCTACCTTCCGGCTAGCTAGAGAATATTATAAGAATTTGAACATAACCCCAGTATAAATAGTACAGTACAGTCTAATTTGCAACTACTCTCCCTCCGTCTTACGAATTTTCGATCAGGTCACGTGACACCTGACGCGAGTTTAACATTTTTTACCCATCCCAAAAAAAGTGCAGAACGCCTCTAAAGAAGTTTTCACTTCAAAAATCATAAACCAAATACCTACGTAGAGGGCGTATAAAAGGCAAAGATGAAGTGCTTCTTTTCTTACTCGCTTATACACCGTCTATACCACAATAATTAATGTTTAAATCTTACGCATGTGTGAACACAGGAGTACTAAAATTTTGATACCTTTGAGCGTACTTTTATGGTTTTATCTTCGCAATTCCATTTTCAATTTAAAAACGCTAAAACGTTATACAGGCTGATGGTAAAAGGCTTTCCGATCGCGGCCATATCGAATCCCAAATGAGTAATAGTTAATATTACGTATTTATTGAGTTCAGATTAAAAGTTGAAATATTTACTTCATAGATAGTACCTAAAATATGTATCTTTATGAATGTGTTTTTCATTCAACTTCTGTTTACCTTTTTTTTGTGTTATGAATTATGAATACGAGCTATATTTGTGAAAAATTAATTACTAAAAACGTTACTTTATTTATACATTCGAATAGTGTAATATTTTCGCTTTAAGCTCTCTTTTTTTCAATTTACAATTTCTGTATGTTTCTATTCCTATATATAGGCTGATTGGTAATTACTAAACGTAATTAGACACATGATTGTACTCATAATAAAAATAAACTTTCCCAAAAAATCTTTTTTTTTTTATTTACTTAGCACATGAGCTCATAATATTTAATACCTGATAAGAATAAGAATACAGCTTTTATTTAATTTGTTATTTATCCCTATTTGTTTCTTTGGGAAAGTTGTTTGTTATCATAGACCGGGAGATAATGGCACAAATTTCCTGGTCATTTGTACCAGTATGGCGAACCTTCAGGGGTCTAATTACGTAATGACGAAAAGGAAAATGATGGTCATGCGCTGGTACCGGCGGCCCAATCGCGTGGGCGTTAATCCTCCGTCTATCATGAGTACAATCATGTGTCTAAGTATCGTTTACTAATTACCAGTCACCCTGTATAACTGAGAAATTATTTAAAACGAAGCTGGAATATTTTCGAACTCGATGGTGCTGTTGTGGAAATTAATTAATTATTGAAACAAAGGATAAATACCTAAATCAAGTAATTTTCTACACAATTCTTTTCGTTTGACTTCGCAGTCCCAAAAATCTTCCTCAACATTGATCACTCCAACTTGGTATAGACAATGGGGCCTGGCAATAACACTAATAGAAAAATATAAAAACCATTAATATTTTATTGGCAGGATGGCGGCTTACCCCAATCAAAATACGCATGAGAAAAACGAACAGCTGACTCTGCAATGGGCCCAGATCTCCATGAACGAGCTTCGCGTCGAAATGAGGGAGATCAGTGACAATATGAACAACTCAGCTCTTTTGCGCCAACTCCACGTCATCCGCAACGAGGTAAGCACCTTTAGAGTACTTTATAATTCATTCCGTAACATTCATTTTTTTTTATACCACTTAGGTGGCAAACAGGCATACGGCCTGCCTGATGGTAAGTGGTTACCGTAGCCTATGAACGCTTGCAACACCAGGGGTATCACGAGTACGTTGCCTACCCTGCAGAAATCTCTTCACACCCCTTTTGAAGAACCCCATGCTGTACTCCATTGGGAAAACCACGGCCAACCAGGGAGCTCATTCCACAGTCTGAGCGTCCGCGGAAGGAAGCTCCTTTGAGCCCGTACAGTACGAAACAATTCAGGTTTCAATATGTGAGGATGGACTCGAGGCAAGAGTTGCGATGGTAGAAGGTAGCCGTGGGCATCATCTTAAAATTCTTCAGAACACCGTCCGTTGTACAAACATCGCCTCCATTGCCTTTTCATGTGTATGACACGTATTTTTGTAATACTATTTTTGACCATAATCTGAACATGGTAAGCACACTGAGATGAACTGGCTCTATATTAGCTTTATATTACAACTGAGTAAAAAAATTGGATATACTTAATTAATTTTATTAGTATTAATTGCGATAAAAAAATTACGTATATATTTTTTATTATACAGCTCAAGCAAGCGTTGATGGAGACGACCGACCTGGCTCAACTGGCCCGTACTCAAGAGGCTCGAGTTGACAAGCTGGATTCCGAGGTCGGACGTCTGAGGCACGAGGCCCAGCAAACGAGGAACATGTTCGCCGAACTGAGGTCCCAAGTTGGGAAGCTCGCTAAAGAGGTCAGTCTAAAGTAGAAATACCTATATGTAAAAATTATCATGTGATACTTTTGTGAAATTGTCACATATTTATCGACCACCTTGCTAACATTGTCAAATAATGTGAAGTTATTTACGTGACTACATAATCTGTATTAGTAAAATAGCGTATTTCGAAGGTAATTACAATCGATAACTCTTTATTGGTACATAACTGAGAGAATAAATATCACCAATATACAGACTAACATGAATCAATAAAAAAAAAACTGCGAGTGTAAAACTTCACCCTGGCTGTATAATAAACTCGTAGAAATGCGGAGGTGTATTTTTTCGAGCTATCAATTAAAGTCTTTGATATTGCACTTCGTTATTTTCTATTCTATTCATCTTTCCTGGAAATGTTCTGCCTCGGCCACAGATGATATTTTCATATTTTCCAATACATTATTATAACCAGTATTTTGTATAAACAAAATAAAGTGTTTCTACTCTGCGACAATTAAAAAGAAAGTGTTCGCCTCAGCAGTAAGTGAAGATAACATAGTTTCCTACAAATGATTGCGAACCTCGCTTGCTGTGCGATAAACGGAAATGAAAAATCTTCAATAGACGTGTGAAAGAGGAAATTACACGTCCAGGAACATATAGGATACCTGAATACTCATCAAGGCACTTGCTTAAATTGTCACGTCTATAAAAGGGAACATTTGGCAACAAACTGGACACTGAATGACGAGCTTGCAAATCTAAAACACTGACACCATTATTTGCATAATCTGTGAAATGAATAGGATGATGTCTTTATAAGCCATTTTCTTGAATTTTATTAATTACAAATAAATAACAGAAAATAAATTGATTAGATGCTAATTATCTTTATATATAAAATTCTACTGCACGTGTGTATGTCACTGAATTCCTTCTAAACGGCTGGACCGATTTGAATGTTTTTTTTTGTATGCGTTTGGATGGCGCCCTGGATGGTTTAGATTCACAAATCAGCCCGGCAGATGGCGCTGAAGTCGGTATCTAGGTTATATTATCGAATATAATAAATATGTATCGGTTATAATATATAAATCATTAAATAGATAAAATAATAAATTAAATGATTCGAAAATCACATGTAACCGTTTCCTCGTGGGCTTTGTGTGCCGCAACCTTCGAAGGCCGTAGCCAGGAACAATTTTCGAGGGGTGTCGAAATTGTAAATCAAAAGTCATACTATATCGAAATATTATTTGAAGATATCGCGGCGTAATTGAACACTCATATTACATCCCCCTGCCACCTTCGGCGACATCATCGTGTACCAATGGCGAGATATAAACCTATTGGTCAAACACTGAAAGATTCTAGTTTGCATGTCAACATGCGGAAAATGTCAACTATAGAATTGCATAACATTGACGTGAAGCGACGTGAATTACAAGCATATTCTATTGGTAAAATTTTCTAACCTCCACAACGCTCCACTCCAGTGGACAGGGAACCTTCCACTCGCTCCGCTGACTGCTGTGATGCTCGGCTGTCGATATTTTGATGAATACCTTCGTTACATGCCAGTAAGGTACTATGTTGACGGACGTCCAATTTACCATTATGTTTCTTATTTATACTTGTTTGATATCAAATATCGTTTAAATTGTTTGAAAAAAGATTATAGTACATCCATCATTTTCATTAAAAGAAACAATTTCTGTATGTTTAACAACCTAATAACCTACCAGTACTAGTCAGTCTACATCTTTACAACTACTGAGATCTATTGAGAAGGGATAAAATCATTTATGCAACTCAAGTACGCTGGCCCTGATCGACCGGGGGCCGGAATAAAGTTCCCAATACCATAGAGTAAATAATATACTACGTACAACCTATACGGAATAATTATTCTGGGTCACTGGACACCTGCATTACAAAGCATTTTATAATCATCTTGGACTATAATTGAAACTAAATTAAGCGCATTAAGCGCTTTTAAAATTTAGTATAAATTAAACGTCGCAAAGTCTCTGCAGCAAAATCATGCGTTATTTTCGGCAATATTATTCTACGCCAATTCAAATATCCGTATACCTTAAATACATGGGCATGTTGCATGGGCGGATGAGTGTTCTTAGCATAGTTTTTTTTATGGAGTAGGAGTACAGGTCGGTTAACTAAAGCTGGCACGTTTCAACACATTTACACCGTCTCTCTCGCGCAAAGTCAAGCTTATGAGTATGAAGGAGACAGTTATTGTTTTGCTTTTGCTACTGCTCATAAATATAGAGTGGTCTATTTTTGCATTCGTCCATTAGACTTGACTGATTGCAAATTTATGAGTACTGTGAACGTGCCAGCTTTCGTTAACCGACCTGTACAGAAAGCTATGTTTTTTCATACTTATAAATTCTACTATATTATCCAAAATCTCAAGAGCATCCAATCTGTGTCGAAAAGCTAAACATTGATATCAGATAAGTATTACATCGTTTATGCATAATACCTAAGTCTTACAATTACCTATTCTTGCTATGATTGAGGTAAGTTGTGAACGGACTCTCAGGCTGACCTTATTAGTTACTTAGGAGTAGACATTTTTGTATAATGGTATAGCTTAAAAGGAAAAGATTTCATACTGCTTAAGATCCTTCATATCTAATGAAGACTACCAAATTTATAATATCTAATCTATCTATCTATTCTAATATCTCATTTCTGTGGCCACCAGTTGGCGCCACAAACAAGTGGGTCCTATCACTGTCGTAGAAAAAGGATTTTTAGCGCGGCAGTGCTAATATAATTGATAATAACCAAATATCTTCTCAGCAAATGCAACCTTCCGAACCTGTATTAGAGTATTAGAGTCAGACTTTTCATAAGTGCCTGCGAAGGTCTATTTGACAAATCATATTGAATTTTGAATAAATAAAAAATTGCTTATGCCTAAGTGTTGCGCAGTCTCGTTTAGTTCCGAAAGATAAGGAGGAAATACGTTTCCGAGAGACAAAACTCGCTTAAAACTGGTTGGTAGCGATTCGATTCGCAGGTATGTCTGTCATAATTAATCAGGAATTGACAGATTTTATAACAATCATGAATAAATTTGTGAAAATCTGCGACGAATAGCTCATAAACAGTATACGAGTAACATTTGACAGGATATTTATTATTTATTTATTTCTAGAGACCCACCACGCTATTTTAGCTTCTCTCACGGATAATTCAAACGCGTTATTGAATTTGTATGTTGTTGGACAGAAGACAAAGAAATGGCTCCCAAAATATTGGTTTGACCTTGTTCATGTTATATAACTTTTTATATGATCTTTTACTAAACTGTTTTTCGTTTACTTTTTATGGGATGTATGTCCTCGTATGTTTTTGTTTTTTTAACCGACTTCAAAAAAAGGAGGAACTTCTCAATTCGGGTGTATTTTTTTTTATGTTTGTTACCTCATAACTCCGTCATTTATTAACCCATTTGGAAAATTCTTTTTTTGTCTGGAAGGGTACACTTCCCGTTTGGTCCCATTGTCAGAATTTGAATACTTTTTAGTGTACTTTGAAGTCGGTTTAAGTTTTTTGTAAAACAGTCCAATTATTCGTTTGGTCAGTCGGTCCCTATAACCGCTTCATTGAAATGTCATTTCTTCAGATGATTTGGACCCTTAGTATAATTGGGATCGGGCAGAGTGGAAGATTGGACTGAGGCGGTGTAAGGGGTGTGCTACCCCCCTCGGGGGAGCAACCCTTGGGAGCTTTGCTTCCGTTATATTTCTATCTAAACGAAATTGAACGTGAATTGCAATATTTTCGACAAATCTTTTTTGTGATTGTAATATTAAGTAGATGTGTATTCTATTTGGTTTTGATTTATTACTAAACGATAGAAGCTGAGTTTCAAATACTTACCTTAAACCTATATTGCTCTTTTTGAAAGCTCGAACAAAGTACCTACCTACATTTAATTGGGATGAAAATGTAATTATTAGTCTAGCTAGATTGATTTGTATTGTTAATATATTTTTATCATTTGTTAAAGAGTCAATAAATTTTATAAAAACACTTTTCAACAAATATGTACAAAATACAGTCTATTTATAGAAAATTTCCTCAAGCCTGCCGCTGCTTCCGATTAACGTCAAGAAATTAATTAAACTTAAATACACTTTTATGCTAGCTTTTATTGAAGATAAAAAAATATTATGTCTTATAGACACACCATAAAATAAATTAATATTAATATACTAAAAAATAGGCTTGAAATAAAAAATACATTGTTCTGAGACGTATTTTTTATCATCACAGGAACTTACATGAAAACTGTTTTAGTTAAATTACGCTATCCATTATAGTAGGAGATCCCAGTGGCGCAAGACTTTATTTTCTGACGGTCAAAATGTATAGAGTTGAGTAGGTAGTGTTAGTACGTAAATCAGACATCACAACATACAAGTACGTTAAAATTTAAATATCGAAGAGTTGATAAGGCGTGCGCTGATTGGGCGCGATTAGTTCCGGTCGCTATGACAGGTGGCGTGGCGGGACGGTCCGCGGTCACTTCACGCGCTGTGAACATAACCGCCACTCTAACCGTTACACCCACAACTTTTCACCCCAGTACCCACCAGTATAATAAAGGGTCTTGAATTAGTTTTAAACACAGGTTTGTCCAGGAATAACATTTATTCGATATTCTGTTTAAAAAAACCGGCCAAGTGCGAGTCAGACTCGCGCACCGAGGGTTCAGTACAAACCTTTAGGTCTTTAAGTAAATGGTAGTATAGACCTGAGTAATTGATACGAATTTCAATTTATGACGTATTAAAAAAAAAGCTACTTACTAGATCTCGTTCAAACCAATTTTCGGTGGAAGTTTGCATGGTAATGTACATCATATTTTTTTCTTAGTTTTATCATTCTCTTATTTTAGAATTTACACACATTTTACCACTTTGGAAGTGTCTCTCGCGCAAAATATTCAGTTTAGAAAAAAATGATATCAGAAACCTCAATATCATTTTTGATATCAATCCTTAGACGTATGGGTTTTATTAAAAAAAAATGAGTTTCATTTCTAAGTATGGGGAACCCCCAAAATTTATTGTTTTTTTTCTATTTTTGTGTGAAAATCTTAATGCGGTTAACAGAATAGATCTACTTACCAAGTTTCAACAGTATAGTTCTTATAGTTTCGGAAAAAAGTGGCTGTGACATACGGACGGACAGACAGACATGACGAATCTATAAGGGTTCCGTTTTTGCAATTTGGCTACGGAACCCTAAAAAGCCAAAGCTGGCAAATAAAAGCTTTGCTGGAAAATATTATAACAAACGAATATTAAAATATCCTGTCCTAACTAATATTATAAATGCGAAAGTGAGTTTGTTTGTTACGTCTTCACGCCTCAGCTACTCAACAGATCATCATGAAATTTGGCATGCAGATAGCCGATATGGAGAAGGACATAGGCTACTTTTTATCCCGGGAACGCGGGTGAAACCGCGGGGGCCAGCTAGTCAATAATAGGTCGCATTTGAATGAAAACTTCCACTGGATCTAGCAATAAGTAATTCCATTGAATCTAGTGATTTCTCAAAAAAAATCGAGTCAGCTTATGTTCATCTTAATTACATCAACTGAAATTGTATGGGATCTACAGTTTCATGTCACGAAGTAGTAACTAAGTTAACTAATACAGTCATTGTCAAAGCGACGATTATTATTGCGCAATCAAATCAAACTTCAAGTCTCAAACTACAATGTCATATGTATATTCTAACTAAATAAAAGGCCAATTTATTGCAAGACCATTGTATAATTCGAAACATAAATATTTTGGCAACATTTCTAACATATTTTTCGTTTTAACGAACTTTTACATCAGCGGCATTTCGCGCCATGTCTGCGTCAATTCACGTCAACTATTTTATGGCGGCGGTGTCTAAGTGCGCTGGTCGCGGTGAAAGCAACTAATTTGACTGGCAAAGTTCATGCACATGATTTAGTTAATTTATAATTTCATATAAAAAACTTACGGAAACTTATTTGTTATACTGGGTGGAGATTTCGAGATGGCATATTTTCGAAACCTATGTTGGATTAGTCATGCTGAACAACTTTTACTATGGGAGTAAATCTGAATTCTCAAAAAAAAAATTACTTTTCATAAATTATGATCGAGCAAGGTTGACATTTTGTAAGAAAAGTAAGAAAGAGGAAACGCTGCCAGCCTTCTGGGAACCTTGCCGTTAATCGGAAGCAGCGGCAGGCTTGAGGAAATTTTCTATATATAGATTATATTTTGTAAATATAGATTGTATTTTGTACATATTTGTTGTTAATAAAATTTTGTATTATGTAGAAAAGTTAAAAATATTTTTAGAGAATTCACTATTGGGCCCATAGTAAAAGTTGTTCAGCATCACTAACCAAACATAGGTTTCGAAAATATGCCATCTCGAAATCTTCACCTGTTATAAGGAGACATAACTATGAAAAACCTACCCTGAAATTTATAACAATGGGTTGAAAATCTCAATTTACAACTGTATTTAATTTCCAATAAATAAACACAATAGGTATTAAATTAAAGGTACGCTGCAAAATGCTTTTAGTTCACATTAATACGTTCACATACGGATTAATGGATATGGCAAACGTTCAAAGGAATAAGTGATATCGGACGATGTATTTTAAATTCATTTTAGTTCAATAATATACAGTGTCACGGGCGTGCACGTGACTTTTACGAAGTATTTTATCAAATTAGCTACTAGTTATCCATCCTGTAAAAGGCATTTTTGTTCACCATTTTTAAACGTATACTGTCACGTGACTGTTTTATATGTAATTAACGGCTAAATAAAAAAGTCGGAGAATAAAGCTTGTTATTATGAGACAAACTTTCAAAATATCAAAAACAATAATTATCACAATATGACATTTTGTAGTGACAATAAACTAAGATCGGGGATCGGGGGATTCGGGGAAGGCACGTAAAGCCGTTGGTCCCGGTTGTGATAGTCGTTAAGCTATCTGGATGCCTCCTAGGCGGCTTGAAAAATTCCAACAGTAGGTTGACCACTAGCCAACCTCCACCAATCCGCAGTGGGCACGCGTGGTGGAGTATCAGCCCATTCCCTTTCATCCTCATTAGTGAAAGGAGGCCTGTGCTCAGCCGTGGGACATTATAGGCTGATGATGATGATGATTATGATTATTAATTATTATTATAACTTCTAGGCTTTGTGTGCTCAACACCTTCGGCCACATCATCACTTACTATGGTGAGATTGCGGTCAAACACATGCCTATACCTAAACAATAAAATAATAAATAATTTTAAGTCTATGACTACATTATAGGCATGGCATAAATCACAAGTAGCAGGTGATAAAGAATATGATTCTGTTTTCATATGTCACATCTGTTACCGTCCATGACATAGCCTGTTACATGTTATAAAGAATATTTAAGAATATAAATAAAATGTATGCGACTGAAGGACTCTGTATCCATGGTCATGAACAAATTTAAAAAAAAAAAAAAAAAATATCATTGATTAGCTTTTAAGAGTATTCAAAAATAGACCTTAAATCAAGTGACATAAAGTGTTAACTTCTTTAACATGTTATGTAGCAGGATAGAAAAATAATTTTTTGCTACGAAAGTATATATAATTTGCATCAGTGATAATTTGACACTTGCGTGCGATACTCGCACATGATTTTGTGAAAAATACCGTCGATCAGCATCGATGACGTAGGTTACAAATCATTGCAAATCATATATCGCAAGTGAAATCATGCTATAAAAAATAATAATATCATCAAATGAGAATTCCTTTAAAGTAGCAATAATTTCCATGCCTACTACATTATGACAAACGAATGCCGATAAAGCAGTCCTCGTACACAATCCCAGTCTCATATTACACAGTAATTTTTTGCCTACATATATTTTAAGGGATCAATTGTATTGTATTCAGTTGGATGCCAGGTATGCATTCGAACGAATATTGTTTTACGTGTTTTTGAAAGTTCCTTTTGTATTGAATTTTATTTATAAACTGTATCTGAAATATTCAGTAAAAAAAACAAAAAACTAAATGAAAACGGTTTATATCAGTTTAAAAAGTTAGGTATGTACCTACTATTCGTATTTTCAGAAAACGCTTCGTATGTTTTCGTTTTATATAAATAAACAATTTTAATGATGCAGTCAAAGGACTTTAAATTAGTCCTCAACACTCATAGTAATATATTGAATGTTTCGAACATTAACTTAATTCAGGCTTTAATTAGTCTGGACATAATCCCGGAATACCCGGGATAAAAAGGACGTCCTCACTTACAGCATTTCTAAGCGTCATCAGAACATTGTGAAATAAGGAAGCCTTTTTAATTTATTAAACGGAATCAGTCACAAAAATTATCCGGGAAATATGTACAAGTAAACAGCTCAGCGTAAACAGGATGTTGGAAATTTATTTTACCTGATATTACGTAACAAACAATTCCGATTAAATTTTCATAGGAGATAAGATACAGCCGCTCAAGTGAACGTTTATGTACCCTACTTACGAATTACTTATTTGTTAAGTGCTGATGTGTCCTTTCATCGTGTACGTGCCTTTATTTCTCAGCTAAATATGTATTATTATATATACAGGTATAATTATTTTTTATTCTAATTTAAAGTAGGAATACAATAAGATAGTGTTTTATAAAAAAGTTTTTGAATAGAACAAAATAATTATGTTGGTAACTAACATTTTAATATGGTTTAGATTAGAGTACACACTTTGGATTAACTTTTCTAGAAATATAAATAAAGTGGTGTAAATATAAGAAACTATTTTAATGGTATAAATAAAATAAAAACAAAATTGTCGGAATAAAGTAAACACCCGTCAAATTGAGAAATGCCTTTTTATATCTTTCATATTCGCAGTTGGTTTTACTGAGAATAAATTCGAATTCATCAAAGAGCTCGCTTTTCAACAATGCAAGAATCCCTCTGCACAAATAAAACTGATAGACACTATGGAAATGCTTCACCTACAAACAGCACAATAGCTGCATTGTACGTCGTGCAAAACAAATCCCTTGTCATGGTTTGTTAGACGTAATTTTTTGATCGAACAATATGAAATAGGTACACTACTAAGCAATAGTATCCGATCTTCCAATCCATTTCACACAACCCGGGACTCGCAAAAGCTGTACTAGGTACGGGTAGCCTTCCTGTCATGAACTAAGGATATGGAACGTGGTGGACGCATGGCTTAGTCCTCTACAAATCCGCATCGAAGTTACCAGACAAAGAAGAAATGGTCAAAGCAGCAGATCACGTTACCGAAGGACGGAAGGTACTAAGAGCACGATTTCAAAAAGGTAGCCGGATACAGATGACATGGAGTCGAATGGATCCGATGATGATAAATTTACCTTCGTAAATAGAATATACCAAGATGGCGCATCTCACGATAAAATAAATTCGGCCAACATTAAATTAAATGATTCGTTCAACTGAATGCAAATAGCTCCGGAATGCACACAAAAAGTCACCGACAATGCTGTCACTTCATTGTATAGAACATTTCAACTCATGACGGCAATGCAACGACAAAGGACGGGCGAACTGTTCAATACAATACTAAACCAAACATAGTTATTCTGTGACTAAAGGTATCCAAATTACCTCAATTGGGTCCTTTCGTGAACCACACACGTAATGGTGCGTCCATGCTACGCGAAGCGAGCACGAGCCGAGCCTCGAACGAACAGGATTCGTTCGTTGCTCGCGATTTCAAGCGTGGACGTACTTAACGAGCCTTTAACGAGCCTACAACGAGCGTGATGTGAATCCCTGTGTTCGTGAAAAAACTGACAATCGGGCGGAGCACAGTAGAGCACGCTACGAATCCTCTTTCGAGGCTCGCAAGTCCGTCCACGCTACGCGAATCGTGCTCGCAGTGTGCTCGTTCGTGGCTCGGCTCGTGCTCGGTTTGCCAAGCATGGACGCACCATTATGTTATAATAAACAGTGAACTTTTGCCTTTATTTGGTATAGAATATAACAGAAAATGCTTATTCAGCTCAAAACATAAATCTATATCTAGGATAGGGATAACGATATTACCTTGTGCGAAACGTGAGTAGTTTGCATATACAGTCGAGGACATAAATATGTATACAATTAGTACAATTCAACAACGGTTTCCTCTTAAACTACTGATTGAAATTATGAGATATTATAAAGGCAGAATCTTCTAACATATACTATTATGATTTGTGTAATAGCTTAACACTTAAATGTTAAACATGCGAGAAAATCGCTTTTGAAATTCAAAAAGTGTATACATATTTATGTCCTCGACTGTACATGTATTCATCGATATATCGAAAGTGATTTGATGCCAGAGAAAAGTCGATGATGAGTTGCTTGTCATTTGTTGTCGGTAAAAGCACAGAAAAGATAATAGTACTGACGTAGTAAAAGTATCGGGATAAATGAGAAATTGGCATTAATTTCAGTTGCACATACCCGTGGTCATGGCACATATTCTAGTTCAGTCGCTCTATTTATGTTCTATCTCTATGGATAACATCCTATTGATTTAGTATTAAATCGTTTAGCAAACTCTTAAAGTTACTTTATCTATATATATAAAAATGAATCCCTATGTCCCTTGGTCACGCCATCACGCGTGAACGGCTGGACCGATTTCGCTAATTATTTTTTTGTTGTGTTTGTTATTGTCAGGAGAAGGTTCTTATGAAAGAAAAAAATAAGAAAGTTGCGAGGGTAGGGTAGTGTAGGTTAGGTAAGGTAGGGTAGGGTAGGGGTAGTGGTACGGTAGGGTAGGTAAGAGTATAGGTTAGTAGGACACCACGCGAACGAAGTCGTGCCGGGCAGCTAGAGTTCAATAAAAAAAAACTCGAATTTGCAACTTCACATAATTTTTTGACAAGTTACTCTACTTACCAGCAAGGTGAATTCTTAATTCAATTTGTTTACCTTGTCCAAGCCAGTGAGGCCGTGAGAACTTAAACCCGCGAATGCCTGTGGGAACCAGGCCACTTCAGCACGGCTGAATGGTGGCGAAAGGACCACACGCCGCACTTACTAATTGAAACCCAATCGCCGGCGAATTAAGCCAATGATCAACTTTTACCACCCAATGAACTTGAAAGAATAATAGAAATTATTATGAAAGCTGATTTCAGTCATGGGTCATAAAACGTGTGTTGCTTATACTACGGTATAAGTGTTGATCCCCAATTACTAAGTTTTGATATTTCAATAGGTTTTCTTATGAGTCTTCTTATGGGTACGTATTTTGAATTAAAAACTATTTTTTTAACTTCTTTATTATAACTTTATAAAACATCCGGAACATCCCACTGAGCCAAAGCTACTCCACGTTTAATGTATAAATTAAAAACCGGCGAAGTGGGAATCGGACTCGCACACGAAAGGCTCCGTAAAGCCGTTCTTGTATGGGGGCTCCCTTAAATTTTTAATTTAATTATTTTTTTATTATGATGCTGTCATAGCGACTAAAAATACATATTCTGTAAACATTTCAACTGTCTACTTATTACGGTTCATGAGAAACACTGACAGAAAGACGGACGGATGGATGGACGAAGGGACAGGGGAGGCTTAGTAATAGGGCCTCATTGGCTGGCACCCTTTGGATACGGAACTCTATCTCTTATTAAAATTAGCAAAAAGAAATCGTGGAAACATAAATCCTATTTAAATGGTAATCTAAAATAAATCTATGAGTAGGTATTTCTAAGCTTATATTTGTTTCAAAACATATATATTAAACAGTATACAGAACACAAGTGAAGAGTGTCTTTGTCTTTGTACTTAACTTAAGCTTCATTTATTATTAACCCGAAAGCCGAAAAAGAACTTTTACGCAAATATGCTCTAGAGAAAAGAAAAAACTAAGATCCCGCCGTACGATATTCTATAAATAGATAAAGAAATGATTAATGAAAGGAAAAATATCTTTGGAGACAAAACAAATGAAGTAGAAGCGATTGTAATTACTCAAGTAGCATGTGAACAAAATCGTGTCATAGACGACTTGCGGAAAATGCATAGTTGACCAAATAGACTTTGCAGTCTACCAAAAGGGACCTTGAAATTTTGCCAGACACAAAAGACAGAATGGAATTTTTACACGCATGTTAGTGGACTAGTGCAAAGGAAACTTTTTAGCCACAAATGAAGGTCCTGGGGCCCAAGTCTGCTATTTCAATTGTGTTCCAATGAACTTTCAGTGGTTTGGTAGTCTACTTACTAACAATAGTGTCATTACTTCACAATTTTGACACCACTGAAAGATCATTGGAACACAATTGAAATAGTAGACTTAGGCCCCTGTTATTGTTATGCATCCATGAGTGTATTTGAGTGAATTAAAAACCTTTTACGTCAAAAACTGGTCTGGCTTCCGTGGCATTGAAGTACGAGGGTTATTTGTTTTTATGTTTATTTTCGCGGCAATAATGGCAGCGGATGCAGGCAGCCTCTGAGAGTAGTGAGAGTCCAAATGCAGATACAGGACGCTTTGCCGGCAAACGATTTGGATATTTAGCCGTTTTTAGGTATTTATTCGGATTGAGCCACTGTTTTTTACTAACATAAATTTCTAAGTATTAAATTTCACTTTGAACTTTTTGACAATCCAATCTAGCAAAATGGTGAAATTATTTGACTTATGCTTTGTTACAAGCTCTGTTATGAGATAAAGCCTTCGTTTGTAATGAGTTTGATTCAATTGAACTTCTTTGGAGCTTCCAAATAATTGTTGAGACTGTTTAATTTTGCTTTAAGTAATTTGAGTATAAATAAGTTGCTAATAATCAAATTTCTCATAATTAATTTCTATTAATTCTTGATTCTTCAAATGAAGATATCATGGAACTAATACAGCTAAAAGTTGTACATCTGCAAGTACTACATCTGCACATAGCCCTAGCTATGTTACAGGATGAATATTTAGCTCTGTAACCACAGAATATTCAATAGTAGTACAATCTGTGGATAGAATACTTAAATGCTTGAGGGATAATGAGATTAATAAAGTTACAGAAGACAGGAAGTTAGTTTGAATATTGATTAGAATTGATTCGAGGTAAGAAGTCACGCTTTATGACTGACAAATGTATTTGCATCACTATATTTGGGATAGTTACATAGATTGTGTAGTAGAAGCAAACATGTAAACAATCTCGGCTCTGTGAAACACGCTCTACATTACGGGTTGAATAAATTACCCACGGATTTACGAGCGTATTTCTGAAAAAGGAAAACATATAGGTACTTGAGAAGCAAAATAAGAGTAAAATTAAGGCGGTTATCACACTGCCACGCATCACGCTGCATGTTGCGTGTCAACGCACCTACGCGCGTACTTGCGGGAGTGCAGATCTGCATCATCGTGCGGGTTTTTTGCGCACTCACGCGCGTAGTTGCGTTTTGTGGATTCACGGCGGCTCTGACTCATTTCATTCAAAGCCGTTACAAACACAGGTCAGGCCCATCCAAAATCACGCACGGCACTGCGACTCGGTGTGCATACGTTGCGTCTCGCCCCGCACCCACGCGCGTGTGCGCATTTTTCTCCGCTTGTAGGCGCGTGAACTGCATGGACGCGCGTGGATGCATTTTCTGTGTGTTGGACTGTGCGTGTTTTCTATACAAATGGAGATACTTACAAGCAACGTTAAAACACGCATTCACGCGCTACGCTGCGTGGTGCGTGGCAGTGTGATAACCGCCTTATACTTGAGAAGTAAAATAAGAGTAAAATTAAAAGGTCGGTGTCGGTGTAGGCTCTAGTGGTGACAAATTGGCTACAAGTTTGAACTGGCTCTCCATCCCGGGATTGAAAAACCCTTCATTAGTGGAACACTAATAGGCTATGACTACTTTTTAACGTCAATAGGTAATGGTTAGGTGGGATGAAATGTCTAATTGGGACTATTGCAATAACAGTACTAAAAAAGTCAGAAATGAGAGTAAAAGTCACACAGCGTCGAAAGCGCCCCATACAAATTGATACAAGAATATGAATGATGAAAACGTAATATGTGATATGAAACGGTCATTTCGTCGTGAAAAACTGCGTTTAAGTACAGTCGAGGACATAAATATGTATACACTTAGTAAAATTCAACAACGGTTTCCTCTTAAACTACTGATTGAAATTATAAGATATTATAAAGGCAGAATCTTCTAACATATACTATTATGATTTGTGTAATAGTTTAACACTTAAATGTTAAACATGCGAGAAAATTGCTTTTGAATTTCAGAAAGTGTATACATATTTATGTCCTCGACTGTACATAGTTGTTATACGTAATAATATTAATAGTATTAACGATACGTGTCACTTAAGTAGTATATTTTAGCACGGCCCTAATTCATGCACGCACTTTTTTTTATTGAATTGTAAGGATAGCTTCATTTTACTTTTGGATATTTACTTAACGAACTCTTTGAGGTCTCGTTTTTTCAAATAGTTTTGTTATTTCTTTCTACTTTGTCATAATAAGTTTTCCTATCCGTATAACCACAGTATTTTGTAAAATTTTACATAAGGTATTATCCCTATTTATAATTTTTCATAATCGCTTTATAACTAAAAAAACAGTGTTAAGTATAGACCGTGGTTATAGTGTCCTCCGTCATGCCTCCTTCTCACTCTTTCCATCACCATTTTAATAACGTTATTTAGACACTGCATATTGATATAAATGCTACAGTTTTTATAATAAACAAATATAAATTGAAAATTAAATTAGAAGCTTTCAAACACCAAAATTCTCGTTTAAAAAACGCACAGTCGCAGTTATAAACTTATTACCCAGAATCGTTTGACAATCGCATTGACTTTGCACTCAAATGGTATACCTACAAATCTTGTAATTTTTCATACACGATTGCATGTCGTGTTAAATCGATCTCTCATTATTCACTCACCAAAAATAGAGTAACAAAAGCATATCATTATTCAATTAAATAAACACGATACGTGTAACTAATAATTAATATTGGTACTAAATTTGGTTTTCATAGAATCATAGTCTACATTGAACTATACCTTAGCTTATAATTAATTCCTTATTCACATATTATAAGTACGTATATAGTAACAGTGTTTACACCTGCTATGCATAATGAATGCATTGATGTTGTTTCAACGTAGGAAAGCAGTTGATGTGGATATGTCCAGTCATCTGGCCCCGGGGAGCCGAGTCCTCCGCACACCTGGCATGATGGCCATCTTGTCCGACCGGTATCCAGTGTCCATTATCTCACATGTTTTATCACAATCAATTTAACTACACTTTTGATTGAATACAACGTGTAGAATAAACCAATTATATTTTTACGAGTACGCTGTCCTACGAAACTGCTGTTCGAGTGATCACCGAAAGCGACGGCCATTCACTAGCACATAGCGATAAAACTTAGGTAAACTCCAGGGAAATCAACGCTGTCTGGAAATTCTCAACGAAATTAGCCAGAGGAAAATATAGACGTAGTAAAAATAAACCATTTCCGAGTCGAATATAGTCGGTGAAGCGACACGTGACGCTAATGGACAAGCACACCAGGATTGAGCAGCCTCCTGCCTGGACGAAACCCGTTCCGGCGAGGTACGTTAATTACCGACGATTGCAAGCAGATGGCAGCGAGCCGGTCAATTTATATTGCATTACTTGCTTTAAATATAGACCATTTACTCTTTTCACTCGGAGGACCTTAATAGGACAATGGTTGGTGATGTATAATCGTTTTGTGGTTTTTCAATTTTGCACATCATTTTCGACATCTTTGTGCGAATATTTACTATCTGGAATATAAAGCATTTTGTTTTGAAATATGCTGGAATGTAATAAAATGCTTGCATCCACCACTCAAGCAGGGTAGAGCCACGTAGAGCCTACCAATATTCTCTTAGTTTCTAATCTTACTGTACCTAGTTGTTCATGTTGGCATTATTCCATTTAACACAGAACTTAGTGCTGCATCGTCATTTACTTACGCTCCTTATTACTTTTCAATAAAAAGACGTTCAGCATATTTCTAATGATTGCATTTGTTATATCTAAGTAAGTATCTATATGAATTACATAACGTATAGTAGGTAGGTACAATATGTAAGTCTCCCACTATCACAATCTTCATTAACATTCTGTGTCCCCTTTTCGACTCATTTCATCCCCTTTACGTTTTACCCGTTCTCTTTGAATGTTTCATGCATGTTGTTTTACGCAAAAAATTGGATTACACAATAAATACACAACCAAAAATTGTTAAAAATCTCATTGTAACCTTAACAAAGAACCTGTCTGAAACCTAATTAAGCTTTAATCTACTGAAATTTTGTACAACAGTTCTTTTAAGAATTGCTTACAAATAATGGTTGGTAGCAGTAACCTATTAGGTTTAATATTATAAATCTTAATTGAGTTATAAAATAAAGACGCTGTTCATATAAAGGCATTATATTTCATGAAATTACAGGTAATTAGACGGCAGCTGAAATTATAACAAAGTTTATCGTGAAATTCGGTTAATATCGTGGTTAAAAAATATACCTACGTTAATATTTTTAAAGGGGAAGAGAAGAAACGATCTGTAGCCTTATTAAAAATCGTAACGATGAAGAACATTAATGGCCGTGTGGTTCCATACAGTGGCAGTTTCGTTGAACACGGGCACAACAAGTAACCCTTGTACATCTGTACCATGGTTGTACATAAATTATTCAAGCTCAAACACCGCGCTCTCAGCCGTCTGCTCGACTCCGTACAATCCTTTGTAAGAAACCCACTCTTTATGATCTAAGGCCACGCAGATTTCCTGAAATTCAAATAGAATCGTTTTGAACTTCAAATATTGGAACACCTTTGAAGAAGCATATAAGAAATGACGTTTTTTAAGTCAGTCATCTTCATTTGCGTAAATCCCATAACTTAAGTTTGTCATTCAAGTATGTACACTTATTTCTCTGCTATAATAAATTAGCTTCACATTTGCGACTGATTTTATCGATAATACGATTCATTAAATATCCTTTAACATAATAAATAACTGATGAAATATTTTTGCTTATGCCGGTAATCCAATTAAAACAGGAGTATCATACCGAATTAAGGGTTAATATCCAGTTCATTATGAAAATGGTTTGGTTATTCAGTCACTGGGAGCGCTACAAATAACATTATGTGATTTGTTTTTGAACTGTTATTGTTATTATTCTCCAAATTACATAACTGCGGTTTAAATGTGTTCCCTGTTTCCCGGAATAATAAACATATTTTATGTAGTCCTGCATTTATATCTCAGTGGCAGTGATGTCGAATGCGAGACGAAGGTCCTGGCTTCGAATCCTTCAATGAGCTTGATCTTTCAGTGAAGGAAAACATCGTGAGGAAACCATAGCACGGTGGTAGGGCTAGCTACCACCCTCAAGATAAAAATCTGTCACCAAGGACTTATAGGTGTGTTCCGACAGCAGCTCTTGAGAGCTACTTGCTTCTAGGCATATACAGGGTGGGCCAGAAAGAATTGCGAATTTGAAAAAATGATTAAAAAAAAACTTAGTACAATTCACATATAAATTTTTATTTTTATAAAAATTTACATCTGGGAAATTCATTTCTTAAAAATAACGTCATCCAGGTGTGCACCATCCCGCTGCAAACATTCTTCGAATCTGAACCTCAAATTGGTAAAAACTCGCTGGCACATTGCACGGGGAATAGCTGCCATTTCTTCCTGGATATTGGTCTTCAACTGGTTAATCGTGGCTGGGTTATTGGAGTAGACTCTACTTTTTAGGTATCCCCACAAAAAAAAGTCCAGTGGCGTTAGATCCGGACTTCTAGGAGGCCATGCAATGTCACCTCGGCGCGATATCAGTTTCCCAGCAAACATCTCGTTTACGACCGCCAAAGAGGCATTAGCTGTATGGCATGTCGCGCCATCTTGTTGAAACCATGTCGCACGATTATAGGCTAGACTAAATTTCCGGGAACCGAGCTACTTAACCCCACCACCCGCGCAGTCCCCTCTCTAAAGCTTCAAACGCAAGAGTGTTTTTAAAATCGTACGCCTTTCTGGCCCACCCTGTATTTAAGGCGTTGATAGCTCAGTAGTAGCGTTGTCCTTCGAATGCCGTGAGGAAGGTCCCAGGTTGGAATATTACAATGAGCTTTCGGTGAAGGATAGCAAGTGGTAGGGTACTATGTAGTATCCACCTGGCCGGCTACCACCCGATATTGAAAATCTGTCGCCAAGCACTTATCGGTGTGTTCCGACAGCTGCTCTTGGGAGCCAGTTCCTTCTAGGCGTTGTGTGCTTACCACCTTCGGCCACATTATCACTTACCACGATGATTTCATGCATAATATGAGTAGAATTCGTTTATACAAGTCTCTGTCAAGCGGTTCCCCCCCCCCCCAAGGGATATATTATGTTCCTGAGATAATGTCTATTCGAGGCATCGAGGAAACATCCCTTTAGAGCAGCAATACCGAGCAATGCAATTCCTTAACTAGTAAGTGCGTTTGCACTGATTTATAATAGTACCGACCAATTGGCTACTTGACAGTTTTTGGAAACATATTTTAAAATTTACGTACGTGTATTTTATACCTCTTACAATTATCTTTTTATCAAAAAAATGTTATTTACAAGGAAAAAAAAATATTTTTTAATATTTCATTTGAAATTCGCGCAAAAACAGCCGGTCACGTGACATTTGTCAGGTGTGACGTCACATCACAATAAACAAAACTAGAGGTGTGTAACTCAACAAAAATATGCGAGCTGCATAACAGCTCACGGCTCAGGTGTGTGAGCCGGTTCAATGACTCAGCTCGCAGATCAGCTCAATTTGTATCTATAGTCCACGATAAGCGCGCACGCTCACTGCGTATCGGCTCGATTCGACGCGCGGTACGCGTTACATCGTGGACTATAGGTACAAATTGCGCTGATCTGCGAGCTGAGTCATTGAACCAGCTCACACACCTGAGCCGTGAGCTGTTATGCAGCTCGCGTATTTTTGATGAGTTACACACCTCTAGTTAAATTTGACGTCCCAAACAAACCATAGATGCTCAATCCCGGCCGCCCGCGTTTCGGTTATTGTAATCCACAGATAAAAAAACTCACTTTTTATTTCCTAAAATAAAATATTAAAAAATTATTATCATGCAAAAAACATATTGTGTAATTATTGTTAACCTATTAGCTATCATAACTACTTAACATATTTTATATTTTTTCATTATAACTGTCAAGTTATACTTGACTTAGCCAATCAGAGCGCATGTGTCCTTGACTTACCCAATCAGAGCGCATAGTCGATAATTACCGGAATAGATTTCAAACAAAATTAACGTTATTTCTTCGCTTCTTTGTGTTAATTTTCGACGATTCCAAGTAAAGATCAATCTATGTGCCATTACATCGTCAGACAGCCACTAATATCCACACAAATAGGTACCTATATATGCAATCTTTTGCATTTATAATATTACTTCACATTATGCTGGAGGATCTCTAAATAATGTGGAGCTGAGGTCACGTAATGCCTTGGGTCACGTATCCGATGATACCTGTAGGTATTTACTTGCATACAAACCTAATACTAAGAAAAACCTGTATGTTACATGTATTTTCTTTTTTCAAAATAGTCTGTCGGCTTCTCTAATAGACAGATACCCTTGAGATCGATCACTCAAAACTAAATATCTATTTTAACTGCTAAATTAAGAAAACAATATTAATTAAACATCCCAAATAAAACATCCCAAATAAAACTCGATACCTTGTAGGTATAATTATTAGTTAGGGATCCAACAGAAAGTGTAGAATATGATTTATGTATAGTATTTATACATTTATGTACTTAAGTGTTTAACCTACCATATTGTTTTCTGTTATACCTAAAGATTGTCTAGAAGTAATTACCCTCCTTTTGTATTATTATCAGGCGTTCGAACCTGTTTGACCACAATCTCACCATGTTAAGTGATGATGTGGCCGAAGGTGGTGCACACACAAAGCCTAGAAGGAACTGGCTCTCAAGTGCAGCTGTCGGAACACACCGATAAGTGCTTGGGGGGGGGGGAGCCAGCCAGATGGGTACTCCAAAGTACCCTACCACCGTACTATGGTTTCCTTCACCTAAAGCTAATGATCTATGATCGCCTATATAAAATTGTACTGCACGTGTCTGTGTATGTCACTGAATTCCTTCTAAACGGCTGGACCGATTTGAATGCATTTTTTTCTTTCGGTATCTAGGTTATATTATCGACTGCAGCGCCATCTGCCGGGCTGATTTGTGAATCTAAACCATACAGGGCGCCACCCAAACGCATACAAAAAAATTCATTCAAATCGGTCCAGAAGTAATTCTGTGACACACGTACAGTAGATTTAAGTCCCTGGATGGTTTAGATAGGGTAGAGTAGGAAGGGTAGGGCAGGGTAGAGTAGGGTAGGGTAGGGTAGGGTAGAGTAGCGTAGGGTAGGGTAGCACCACTCGAATGAATCTATAGTCCACGATAAGCGCGCACGCTCACTGCGTATCGGCTCGATTCGACGCGCGGTACGCGTTACATCGTGGACTATAGGTACAAATTGCGCTGATCTGCGAGCTGAGTCATTGAACCAGCTCACACACCTGAGCCGTGAGCTGTTATGCAGCTCGCGTATTTTTGATGAGTTACACACCTCTAGTTAAATTTGACGTCCCAAACAAACCATAGATGCTCAATCCCGGCCGCCCGCGTTTCGGTTATTGTAATCCACAGATAAAAAAACTCACTTTTTATTTCCTAAAATAAAATATTAAAAAATTATTATCATGCAAAAAACATATTGTGTAATTATTGTTAACCTATTAGCTATCATAACTACTTAACATATTTCATATTTTTTCATTATAACTGTCAAGTTATACTTGACTTAGCCAATCAGAGCGCATGTGTCCTTGACTTACCCAATCAGAGCGCATAGTCGATAATTACCGGAATAGATTTCAAACAAAATTAACGTTATTTCTTCGCTTCTTTGTGTTAATTTTCGACGATTCCAAGTAAAGATCAATCTATGTGCCATTACATCGTCAGACAGCCACTAATATCCACACAAATAGGTACCTATATATGCAATCTTTTGCATTTATAATATTACTTCACATTATGCTGGAGGATCTCTAAATAATGTGGAGCTGAGGTCACGTAATGCCTTGGGTCACGTATCCGATGATACCTGTAGGTATTTACTTGCATACAAACCTAATACTAAGAAAAACCTGTATGTTACATGTATTTTCTTTTTTCAAAATAGTCTGTCGGCTTCTCTAATAGACAGATACCCTTGAGATCGATCACTCAAAACTAAATATCTATTTTAACTGCTAAATTAAGAAAACAATATTAATTAAACATCCCAAATAAAACATCCCAAATAAAACTCGATACCTTGTAGGTATAATTATTAGTTAGGGATCCAACAGAAAGTGTAGAATATGATTTATGTATAGTATTTATACATTTATGTACTTAAGTGTTTAACCTACCATATTGTTTTCTGTTATACCTAAAGATTGTCTAGAAGTAATTACCCTCCTTTTGTATTATTATCAGGCGTTCGAACCTGTTTGACCACAATCTCACCATGTTAAGTGATGATGTGGCCGAAGGTGGTGCACACACAAAGCCTAGAAGGAACTGGCTCTCAAGTGCAGCTGTCGGAACACACCGATAAGTGCTTGGGGGGGGGGGAGCCAGCCAGATGGGTACTCCAAAGTACCCTACCACCGTACTATGGTTTCCTTCACCTAAAGCTAATGATCTATGATCGCCTATATAAAATTGTACTGCACGTGTGTGTGTATGTCACTGAATTCCTTCTAAACGGCTGGACCGATTTGAATGCATTTTTTTCTTTCGGTATCTAGGTTATATTATCGACTGCAGCGCCATCTGCCGGGCTGATTTGTGAATCTAAACCATACAGGGCGCCACCCAAACGCATACAAAAAAATTCATTCAAATCGGTCCAGAAGTAATTCTGTGACACACGTACAGTAGATTTAAGTCCCTGGATGGTTTAGATAGGGTAGAGTAGGAAGGGTAGGGCAGGGTAGAGTAGGGTAGGGTAGGGTAGGGTAGGGTAGAGTAGCGTAGGGTAGGGTAGCACCACTCGAATGAAGTCACGCCGGGCAGCTAGCATTAATTATATTTTTATCTATACTGCCTTCTAGTATAATAAGCAGGTGCTCTTAAATTATAAAAATAGCTTTATTTTAATATATTGTTGCAGGTTAAATCAAAACAGGAGGAAACCATGAACTTCGTTAGTTACAATGATGTCTTAGGAGCACAAGAAGTTCAAAAAACTGAGCATGGACACAAAATCCGTCATAATAAGATGGTGCACGCGCAAATTTCCCGCTTAGCTCGCTCCCAGGAACAACTGGACGAGTACCAGCAAAGTCTCCAGACGCAGATCCTCGATGTACAACGACGCCTCGATCGCTTCGAAGAACCTAATTGGAACCTACTGTCAGCTAAAGTAGACTTCCTCGACATTGAAACCAGCTCAATACGGAATGAACTAACTAACGTTTCTCAACAAATGTCAAATATAGATAGAGTGCACGCCTCCATCTTGGAACTCCGTGAGGACATCGAGAGCATTGAGAATAAAGCTGACAAAACCATTCCTGAATTCAGAAAGGAGATTTCCAAGTTAGATGTTTGTTATGCACAGGTAAATATCATTAGCGTTTGATTTTATATACAGGGTGGAATTTTTTAACCTCACCGAGGGAAAGTACTCTAAATACTGGAGATAGCAAATTTTACTCAAAGTAAACATTCCTTTATTTTCAAAAAGAAACAAAGCTGCATTTAATTACTATCGAAAATTCACTTGCCACACGGGAATCGAACCAGGCTAAAATTCGAAAAAATTACAACCTGTACTTTTATGGCATCAATCGAAACGGAAAACCATGAAATCTAGACATATTCAATGGAACAAGTTAAAGCAATTTTACTGAAAGGTCCATCAGATGACTTATGTTAGTGTTAGTACCTAAATAACAATTATCTTTGACGTCATTTATTTATTAAAATGTCGAAGAATTATTTAGTGAAGATTGCAATTTATACGTGTTTGTAATGCAGACTCTTTATTAGATGCGATATAACTGTGTGAGGCACGAGTCATTTAAATATTCTATTCGGATTGTAGCCGGTTCGAATCCCGAGTGTGGCAAGTGAATTTTCGAAAATATTTATATGCGTTTCAATTTCAAAATAAAGGAATGTTTACTTTGAGTAAAATTTGCTATCCCCAGTATTTAGATTACTTTCCCTCCAGGTGAGGTTAAAAAATTCCACTCTTTATTGCTTGCCAGTTTTATTTATACAATTGACTTATGGGAATTTATTTTTTAGCTGAATGCCCAGGTTTCGTATATGAAAGAAGATCAAGAGAATATTCGACAATCGATGAAGGCAATCGCTGTGAGCATCAGCAATGCTGTCGACCGAGCAGAAATGGATCGTCTTGATGTGAAGAAGATCAATGATTCAGTCTGCGAGCTTAATGCCAGATCTAAGGAGCATTACTACCGACTCAATGATCATATCTTGAAGGTAAGCAAATGTATTTTAATTATTGATAGAATATAAAAAAAAAACAACTCGTAAATACATCGATCGCTGCCTACTCAAGCTTTTACGAGCGGAATTCAAATCTATACACAGGCTGTCCCAAGAAGAAGTGTCAATCGGAAGATCACCAGAATACTCTTAGAGCTACTTGAATCACCCCCATGTACTCACCTATATGTATAGTGATTTTTGTAGTTTTCGAGTTAATGGCTATTTTTCATGCTTTTTATTCAAAATTGGATATTTTATATAATAGCCATGTTTATAATCGAGATATATGCGAGGTTTTATATTATCAATTAGCTGAATAGTGCTCCTAGCGAATATATAAACATTTATTCCCATAGATGTAACCATTTCGTTAAAAAAGTATTGAAAAATAATTGCGTTTATTTTTAAATCACCTCAAAGAATTAGGAAACCCTAACCTATGAGAGTGAATAGTTATGTAACTGCTAGATTCACTATTCACCTGATTTAGAAAAATAAATCACTCATGTCAATAGTGTCTTGATCATAGGATCAAGACACTATCAGAAAACTACAAAAAATCGCGGTACATCACCTCCGACGCGACAACTACTTCTTGGGACATATACATATTTCATGAAATGCCTAATAGTCCTATGAACAAATATGTAAGAAAAATGTATATCAAATATGCAGCTTTAAAAAGTTATAAGTAATAAATAAATAAATATCCTGGGACATTCCTCACACACGGTCATCTGATCCCAAACGCGGTGGGTTAAGACTCTGGTTAAGATTCCACCTATCGCGCCGCTAGTCGTGGGTTCGATTCCCACACAGGACATGCATTTGTGTGCATGAACATGTCTGTATGTCCTGAGTCCGGGTGTAATTATGTTTATTAAGTATGTATTTACAAACAAAAAGTAGTATATGTATTATATCAGTTATCTGATTTCCATAGTACAAGCTCTGCTTATTTTGGGATCAGATGACCGTGTGTGAGGGATGTCCCAGGATATGTAATATTTTTCTTATACGCAGATAAAATATTATCGTATCTGCATAGTCTGTAACTCGCTTAAATTACCAAATAAAGGTTTTAATTTTTTTATTCCACATGTATTTCTTAGGAAACTTGAACTACTTAGGCAAATCAACATTATGAAATATTTTATCAATAAATTTTGCATTTTTTATAGAGTGAGGCGAACAATGTAGACGTGAACGATACCCACATAATCCCTCTCCCGGAACTTATCGGAGAAGTAAAGGAATTGCAACCAGTCGAACGAGAATACGAGGATTTGGTGAATCAGCTCCCTAGAGATTGTTCCAGCATTTCAGGACCTCCAGGCTCCTACCTCATCCACCCGGGAGGCAGCCCTCTCGACGCCTGGTGCGTAAATGGTAGCACTGTCTTGCAACGACGTTATAATGGTTCCATTGAGTTTAACCGCAAGTTCATTGAGTACGTCCACGGATTTGGTAACCCTGCTTCTGAATACTGGCTCGGCTTGAAGGCCATGCACACACTGAGCTCGGACAACTGCTCCTCGATGCGGATCGACATGACCGATATTTACGGAGGCGTCTGGTATGCCCAATATGAACACTTCACCGTGGGAAATGCTGATTCCGGCTTCGTTCTCGATGTTAGTGGATTCAAGGGAAATGCGAGCGATGCTTTCGAGTACCAGAATCATATGGAGTTCTCTGCTATCGATCTTGACCGGGATATTTCTAACACTCATTGCGCTGGAAATTATGAAGGTGGATGGTGGTTCTCACATTGCCAACATGTGAACATTAACGGAAAGTATACCCTTGGTCTTACCTGGTTCGACGCCGCCAGGAATGAGTGGATTGCAGTAGCCACCACCGAAATGCGTATTTTCCGCCGACCTGGATGCTCTTAGATTCCCGTCGAGTCATTTCTAGGATAGTCAAAGGCATACATAGTGGTCATATCTAATAAATAATATTACATGGTGTTAGTGTTGTAATCATACCAAAGATGTTACTAGTAATCGACTTATGCTTATGTTGGATTAGACGGGGTTAATAATAATAATTTATTCAATGTTTTTGAATCTTACTATTTGAGCATTTTCATACTTTCAGTAAATTTTATGTACTTACATATCGAATAGTCGGAAGCAAACATGAGTATGGTTCGAGGATGCAAACCGTAGTTGTATTTATACCTATCAAATGTTGCTTTTCTTATTTCTAGTATTAGAATATAAGATTTTCAATTTTCTTCAAAATTTAATTATATTTTCTTGTACATAATATTTTTTTTCTATGTAATTTCAATTTGTGATTAAGTTATTTACCTATATTAAGTTTTTAGTATTTTTTGTAAAAATATTAAGTTGTATATATTTTTTGTCGTCTTATTTGCATACTTTCTTGTGTAAAAATAATGACTGTGATTAGGCACTAAGTATTGGAAAAGTAAGGTAAAATTATAATCACAGATGTTAAGGCATATAATGCTTCCGAGTATAGAATCATCTACATACCATGGAATATATTAACATATACCCCCTTACTCATAAAGCGCTATTTAACTAATACACTGATTAAATGGTCATGTAAATAATGTCACATTATTTGACAATGACTATACAGTGACGTTATTTACGTGACCCCTTAAACAGTATATTATTTAAATAACGTTTTATGAGTAAGGGGGATAGTATATTAATATACTTAGGTATATCTATTAACTAGTTGACGTGGTAACCTTGGACATATTAAAGAGATAAGGGGACAATTTGAGTGTTACAATCTCTTACTACAATCGAACCGTGCAGGGATGCAATTTTGGAAACTAATAAATAACTGTAATTTAGTGGTCAATTTAAATCATAGATCAAATATTGTAATTTTTCACTCGTGTGTAAGCTATGGTCAATGCTTGCAAGAAATTAGGCTTACTATTGAAATAATAATGAAATTAACTTAATATAAATTAGGAATTTAACAAGGAAGACTGGTTTGCGAAAATGGTAAGGATTAGGTGCCTATTTAAAAATATAATTTAAGAAAAATAAAACAAGAAAAAAACTGTTTCTTATCAGTTTCTTAGTTCGATATTTTTATGTTTTTGGAATTGTAATTCTGTTTTTTTAGTGTTTTGTTACAAATAATTTCGTCCGCTTTCCGTTTCTTTTCTTAGTTAAGTTAGATATTCAACCGTAAAAGTATTTATTGAATTTTAATGATAATTAATAATATAGCAGTTTTAAGCGTATAAAATATATGTATAACTCATATTATTGTCACGATTGTCTACTTATGACACGATTATAATCCTAAGTAATATTATAAATGCGAAAGTGAGTTTATTTGTTTGTTTGTTACGCCTCAACGGATCATCATGAAATTTGGCATGCAGATAGCCTATAGTATGGAGAAGGTCAAAGACTTTTTATCCCGGGAACCGCGGGGGACAGCTAGTAGAATATAATTATTTAATGCAATTAATGGAAATATTCAGAAATAATGTACCAATGGATTTAAACCAAATAAATTGAATAAGCATTATTTAAACATTTTATTTATATCCAAATTCCAACTACATCTACGAATATGAGGTTCGTTAGCTAAAACAGGTGCACTATTGAGATTCAGCATTCTTCGAATCAATTCACTTGATTTTTTAAATTTCAATATCTGTATCAATTATCGGCCATAACTCAAAATTGCTGCAATTGTGTTTACTGGCAGTTTGCGTAGCCATCCACTTGGTTATGGTCCAATTAATAAAATAGGCATGAAAACAAATGTTATTAAAAAAAAATTAGGACTCAAACGCATCGCTCTCTGTTATGTGATCTCCATTATAATGATCAGTAGTTAAAACATCATCAGCGTTTGTAGAAGCGAGCAATGGGTTAAAATCACCTGTTGTATTTTCTAAATCATTCTGCGCCAAAGTAACACTATCATTCTTTAAAAATAAAATGTGTTCATTGCCTTCCGCGATTGCGCTCAAAAAAACCTTTTTCACAACTTTTTCCCGTATAGGAACCTTTCCATGTTCCACAGCTTGTTCTTGCATAACTTTGTACATATCAAGCTTATCCTTATGAAACATTCCATCATTAATAAAGTCTCGGATATCATAAACAGAACCTTTCAAGGTAGCAAGTTTAAAATCAATTTTCAACATTGAAAGATCTTTCATCTCATATTGATAGAAATTACGTTTATTTACTCTTGTCTTCAGAAGCCACTGGCTCAGTACATGCGCTCGGGTGGTATCAAATATTTCAGTCAAATTTTCGAACTTTATTTTGCGAAGGATTGGAACATTGTGAAGTAACCATCTGCAACAAAATAATGATTAAAATTCTAAATAAATCAATTGTATTAATATCTTAAACTTAATGGATGTTTGTTACTCTTTCACGCAAAAACTACTGAACGGATTTGGATGAAATTTGGCACACAGATACATGTTACCTGAATGTTCTGGATTTACACATAGGATACTTTTTAACCCGCGAAAACATACGATCCCTCGGAAATTCGGGTGAAACCGCGCGGGACAGCTAGTCTTTATATATACAATTCTACTGTACGTGTGTATGTCACTGAACTCCTCCTAAACAGCTTTGAATGTTTTTTTTTGTATGCGTTTGGGTGGCGCCCTGGATGGTTTAGGTAGGGTAGGGGTAGTGGTAGGTTAGGGTATAGGTTAGGACACCACGCGAACGAAGTCGTGCCGGGCAGCTAGTATCTTATAATTGTATCGATTTAAAAAGATACCTAAATCATAGAGTAAGAATATTATAGTGATAGCGTTAACAACGGTACCTTGTGTGTCAAATAACGCGCTAATTAATGGCAAATACACGCAGGGGAAGCCCAAGCTAGCATGACAGATTACAGGACAAAAGGACAGCGCGCGGAATACAGGAGTGCGGCCAAAAAAGCAAATACAAATTGAAAAACACATACCTGGGGCCCAAGTCTGCTATTTCAATTGTGTTCCAATGAACTTTACAGTTTTGGTAATCTACTTACTAACAGAATAGTGTAATTATGGCACAATTTTGACACCACTGAAAGATCATTGGAACACGATTGAAATAGCAGACTTAGGCCCCTGGTATTCGCTTCTGAATTTGTATTTGCTTTGTTTAAACAAAGTTTATTAGAAAGAAAGTGTTTTTCGTTATACAAAGTTCCATCTGCCTTGTTCTGTAATCTGAGCTATTGATTCATAATGTCTTAAACTGAGTCAGTAACACTGTTTAGATTTGCCATTTCAAGCCGCTCGTATACTTACGCTTGTATAATGATCCCTAAGGTGATCCTCCAGGGGAAGCTTGTAACAAAATGAAACAAGAAATAGGACGAAAGGTAAGCAAACACTCATGCAAACTTAATAGCAACTCAAATAGTAATACTACACTATACAAATAAAAGTTACAAAACGGAACAAAGTTTGTCTTATTCCAGTCACTGACTAGAAAAGAAAAATAAAATTTTCTTTTACATTTAATTTCTAGGGTTTTATACTTATAGTTTTTAGGGTTCCGTATCCAAAAGGTGACAAACGGGACCCTATTACTAAGCCTCCGCCGTCCGTCCGTACGTCCGTCTGTCTGTCAGTGGACTGTACAGCTTGGTCTGTATTTTTTATTAATAACTAGCTTTCCACCCGCGGTTTCACCCGCGCCCCCTTCTTAACCCCCTTATCTACTCTACGCTACACTACCCTACCCTTCCCTATAAAAAGTATCCTATGTCCGTCTCCTGGTTCTAAGCTACCTCCCCACCAATTCTCAGCGAAATCGGTTCAGCCGTTCTTCAGTTATAAATAGTGTATACTAAACTAACACGAATTTCTTTTATATATATATAGATTTGTGTGTTTTCTATGATTGTAAAGTATTCGTTCTAGTAGCTTTAAAAAAATATGAAGAAATAATAATATTTATTGCTACAAAATACAATCCTGACTAATAATATTAATGCGAAAGTTTGTTTGTTTTTTTACGCCTTCATGCCTCAACCACACAACGGATCATCATGAAATTTGGCATGCAGATAGCCTATAGTATGTAGAAGTACATGTAAGTACAGATAATGGCACCAAACGGGATTTCTTTTCCTTCCAGACAAAAAAAGAATTTTCCAAATCGGTTCATAAATGACGGAGTTATGAGGTAACAAAAAACATACAACCGAATTGAGAACCTCCTCCTTTTTTTGAAGTCGGTTAAAAATAGGACTAATTAAGAACTAGGTTTACGCACAGGCACATTTAACAAAACAGAAAGAAAAAAGGAAAATATAAGAATATAAAATTATTAAAAGCTATTAAAAAGATGCCAGCTCAGCATGTGCTGGTGAAATCAACAGCGCTGATTGTCGATAACAATCTTATCTACTGGCCCTGCCCCCATATACAAGATGGTTGTCGACAATCTTCATCGTTAATAAACGATCAACCTTTGTATGGGATTGACATTTTAAATCGAAATATCACGTGATTTTTAACAATCTCTTATGTCAATCCCATACAAAGATTGATCGTTTGCTAAGGATAACGATTATCGACAACCATCTTGTCTAGGGGCCCTGAGCAGAATAAAATAAACTAATAGAGTAAGATAAATAAATACTAATACATAAATTAAGGTAGAGGTAGTGATACATAAATTAATGCGAATAATATAAAAAACATAACTAGTAATATAGTACATAGCAAGTGTTTATGATAAAAAGAAAGTTAATTACCGTATAAAAATAAAATTGTGATCACGGTTGTTAGAGGCTGCAATATAACTAACTACCTTGTGCTTCAGTGTTCTTTGGTTGCTTATATTACCTGTAGCTGGTCTCCAGAAGATTCACTTTCCGTTTTCCAATGTGACCAGGAAGGCTTAAGGAATTATTTATTCGACTACACAGCAGATCGTATGCATTCCATCAATTTCGAACTTTTTTATCATCTTACTGCCCTGTTCCCACTTGTTCCGGTTCCTTGTGTCCGGTCACTTGGGGTCGGCGCAATATGTCCGCTTCTTCCATTCTGCTCTTCTATCCGCCATGTCAGCATTCACTTCTTTCTTACCTATATCATCTTTCACACAATCCATCCATCACTTTTTCGGTCTTCTTCTTATATATTATATATCGTATATCCATCCACTTTCATATTCATAACTCTTATAGTCACATTATACATATAGGTATATAACACGATCAACATTTATTCTCACTTTTCAGTCACGGGCGCTACTATCAAGCTTCCCCTTATGTACTCATTCCTTTTCTTATTGATTCTTGTCACGCCACACATCCATCTCAGCTGCATGCAATCGTCTTTCATCCATCTTCTTCACTGCCCAATGTTCCGAACATACATAACATACATTAAGACAGACTTATTGTGGACTTATAGATTTTCCCCTTTAGCTTTATCCGCAGATCACACGTTGTTCCTGTGACTTGTCGCCATTTCATCCAACCTGAGCTGATTCTCTGCTTCATATCACGGTTAATCTTACAATCGCTTCACATTTGTGGGACATAGGACCAGACTGGTAATGATTCTCTATCAAGCAAAATAGGCTCGAAAGTGGAGATACCGCCGAAATCGCAGAACATGTATTCAGTTTTAGTTCTCCAGCTTTTGCTTCATTTTACAAGCCTGCCAAATTTTTACCGATGAGAATTATGTCATCGGCAAATAGCTTACATCGGGGTGTCTCCGCCTGCAGGTTCGACGTCAAAGCATCCATTACCAGCAGGTAGAGATAAGGACTCATAGTCGACCCTTGGTGTAAGCCGACAGCCACATTGAACTTATCGGTAGAGCCAACCGTAGACCGCTTTATGCATTTTTAGGGTTCCGTAGCCAAATGGCAAAAAAAGGAACCCTTATAGATTCGTTATGTCTGTCTGTCTGTCCGTCCATATGGTAAAATGTGTCCCCCCCCCTGTAACTTAAAATAAGAGAATGATAAAACTAAAAAAAATATATGATGTACATTACGATGCAAACTTCCACCGAAAATTGGTTTGAACGAGATCTAGTGAGTAGTTTTTTTTAATACGTCATAAATTGAAATTCATATGAAATACTCAGGTCTATACTACCATTTACTTATATACCTACAGGTTTGTACGAACCCTCGGTCCGCGAGTCTGACTCGCACTTGGCCGGTTTTTTTTAATACCACTAGTATAAATTATCCCGGGAAAAGAGTAAGTACTTATGAGGCACCAACGCTACTTAGTAAACAAAAATACTTTCTGCATTTAAAGCAAGTCTGTTGCAAGTTTCCACAACACTATTCATCAGTACATTTCTTAGAAGGGCGGTATAAAATCGTGAATAGGTACATAAAAGGATGGGTTGTTCCAAGAAACTTTGAAACGAGGAGAAATTTAAAAGTGTTTACCATTGCGATTTAAATGTAACGAATAACATCTAAAGTAATTCTACCAATAAATAATAACTTTTTTGCTTGCATTAGGTACTTACCTTATTACGTGTGATGGTTTAAACCGTATAAAACCGGGGTTTTACTAGCTTACTATTTTCCGTCTTGGCGATATAGTCGTCGTCTATGGCATATAGTTTTTTTTCCAAATGCAATGCAACCAATGTACACACGGCTACCGATCAAGCTATACATTTCTAGTATAAGCTGACCTCCCAAAGTACGGAAATCCTATACAATGCGAGATCAGCTTATACTGGAAATGTATAGCTTGATCTGTAGCCGTGTGTACTAAGTCCATTCATTTGACTTGCTCGCTGTGTTACAATCGCCGTTGGTAAAGGTAGTAGGTACCTACAATTCATACAAACCCCCATCCTCCATATATCTTTGCCCTACCTAGACCATCAGCTGGCGACGCCCTTGGAGTACTACAAAGTATATTCCTTCGCGGAAAAGTCAAGTTCGCTGGAAGATTCAAACTCATTCAAATTCAAAGTCATTTCCACTGGAATGTCAGAATATACAAACAAGTAATTCAACAATTAATAAATCCAGAAATATCACAACACTTGAAATTGGTCGATTACATCTAATTATATATAAACAACTTGAACATAATTATAGGCGTTTACATACAAAATACTTCATGGAAAATGAAAAATTCTATGAATTGTCAAATAAATAATTGGAGATTTGTCACTTGGAATAACACACTAACACACACGGCGGTCACCTAACTTTTTATTAAACTTTAACGTTTAGCAACATTAAATAAGATTAAATAGATATTTTAGCAGTTTTCTTCTTAGAAACAGGCTGTCTATTCTTGAAAATCACTTGTGTGATAATAATTTGCAACGTACGTGTACGTTTCTAAATTGGAAGAGAAAACAATACACTTATGAGGGTGGATGTGGTAAACTAAATTGAAAAGGAAAGATCGTCCCCATCTTCGAAATTACACAAAACACACATCGGTAAATTCGTGCTACTCATGCTTCGTGTGTCGCATCGCAAGCGTCCATATGGCTGCGGTAATCGTTTACCATCAGGCGGGCCGTACGCTTGTTTACCAACATAGCCGTATAAAAAAAAAGAATAATTAATTCCATTCTATCAGAATTTTAAGTCCTGCCATATGCAAGGTATTGTAGTCATTTACATGACTGGCTAGCAATGACATGGTTTTTAACGGGATACGACATTAAATGAAACCACGTAAATTACTCATAAATACGATCAACTTTTAGGATGGGACCAACTTCGAAATCGAAAAAAATATTACAGCTTCTCATACAAAAGGTACATGAATCGTCGGCAAAAATGTATGAAAATCTTTAAAAAAATATTGCGATTTCGAAGTTGGTCCCATAGTAAAAGTTATGAGTACTTTACGTAATTTCATTTAACGTCATATTGTCGTATCCACCCCGTATATAAAAGAAAGTCTGAACCGATTTGGCTGAAAATTGGTGGGGAGGTAGCTTAGAACCAGGAGACGGACATAGGATACTTTTTATAGGGTAGGGTAGGGCAGGGTAGGGTAGGGTTGGGTAGGTAAGGGGGTAAAGAAGGGGACGCGGGTGAAACCGCGGGCGGAAAATTAGTTGAATAATAGTAAACATTGCTTGAGGTCAAAAATTTATAGAACTCAAATTAATGGGATTTAGTTCATTGAGATTGTCTTGCGCGGTAGCCCCGCCAAAATGACACCAAAATGATGATGCAGTGGAGTAGTCATTGTAAATAGCATGATTCGAGTGCTAAGCAAAACGCGCGAACCACTACAAAAATTGTAAACTGTTCAAGTTTTTGTAATTCCGCCCATTCCTTCGACCGAGGTGATTATAGCGCGAAAACGTAACCATAGCGCGATTTGGCTACCATGACACGCCATCTAGGTCCTGAAGTAGTACTAGCTCCCGATACAGAGGAGGAAAATTCGACAACAACCCTGTGTTTTGAATACCATTATACATTTGTCAGATTTACTAACATCGAAGTGTGTCTGCAATTGTTGTGTGAGTTTTTAACTAGCTGACCCCAACGGATTCAACCGCGTATTGTTTTTTTGTGAAAGCCGTTATTTTTTTCTATAATAAAAATTGGCTAAGTTACTGCTTATAACTTCAGCTATCTTGCCAGTGAAAGTTTCGTCAAAATCGGTCCAGGCGTTTCGGAGATTAGTCGGTATAATACAGACGTTTCACCCACGTACGTAATTATTTTTCTAAAATAAAATTAGCCCAAGTTATTACTACTTGTACGTAGTATTTATATACTCTGAGTTACTACTATAAAAATCGGCAAATATTATTTTCGCAAGTGTAAGTGTGTAAAACTGGGTTAAACTTTCGAATTTTTGTAGCTCCTTTTTAAGGATTTTATTGTTCGACATTATCAAAGGGATTCCAGACAACGTTCTAAAAAAAATATTGTTTATCCTAATCCTAACCACAGAATAAATAATAGTACTAACGTATCCTAATATTATAAATGCGAAAGTGAGTTTGTTTCTTTGTTTGTTACGCCTCAACTACTCAACGGATCATCACGAAATTTGGCATGCCGATGATAGCCTATGGTATGGAGAAGGAGATAGGCTACTTTTTATTCCGGGAACGCGGGTGACAACGCGGGGCACAGCTAGTTAGGGTTCTATACCTAAAGAGGTAAAAAAGAAACCCTTATAAGATCACTCTCTTGTCCGTCTGTCTGTCCGTGTGACACCACCGATTTTCTCAGGAACGGGTGGAACTGTGTCTATAGTCCCTATAAGGTGTATAAGAATAAAGGTCCTCAGTCAACACAATAAAAAGATATGGGCAAATTTGGATTTTCGCGAAAACTTGTAAGTACGAAAATTTACCTTAATTTTCAACTTTTTTATTTTTCAGTATTTTCCGTTTACTTGTGCTGTTGTTAACCTAGAATTGCATTACAGAACATGTAAAGGTAAATTCCGAACAAAAAAGTTGAAAATTAAGGTAATTTTTGGTACTTTAACATTTTGCGCCTACTATTCATTTAACAGTCAATTTGTCATCATATCAGCCCATGGATGTCCACTGCTAAACATAGGCCACCCCCATTGACTTCCACTTCGAACGGTTCTGGGCCGCTTTAATCGCCTCAAGTAATTTATGGACGCCCCCTTAGTAATCCGTTTCATAATTTACCTACGAGCTTTAAATCATGTACTATGCTCAATAAGAACGTATGTGTATTCTGTACGGCCTACTTTTCACACGGCTTCAATACAAACTATACATACTCTACAAGAGCTAATTAATTAATTTGTATCAAATTCCATCCAAAACTGTAGTCGGTAATATTTAATATAGCGAATTATTTAGTTAATATTAATTAGGAATATGTTTAATAAGTTACTACGGGATTTAATCACTTGTATATTTATGTAAGTATTGGTTGCGCGTCCTATCCGCAAGCCAGCGGTTTAAAGGAGATGATTCAAAACGGAACGCGATTATGTAACTTTGTTACAATAAGATAATATAGATAGATAGATAACTCTTTATTGTACACCAGAAAAACAGTTAACAAAACAGAAAGAAAAGAACATAATATTAATAACTGTACAATGGGCGGTCTTATCGCTAAAGAGCGATCTCTTCCAGACAACATTACGTATAATATGTTTTTATATAGATTTTGTAATTTTTAATATTAGTGTAATTTTATTTTCTTAAATCTTTAATTGCTGTAATTAGTGTACTACTACTGTTACAATTAAAGTAAATAAATAAATAAATAAAAAGATTTTCTGATAACTGAAATTAAAAACATGCTTTGATGGAAATATAACTATTTTCGATTTTGTTATATTGTATCGTATACTGTAAAAAGACCTTTTTTATTGAAAATAAATTATTAGTGTAAAATTAAAATATACATAAAATACTCGCCAAACTATTTAGTTTGATGGCGAGACATGCTCGTTTACGTTCAACTGGCAACGTTCATACATTTTGACACATCTCCTTTCAATAAAAGCCTATTTTTAAATGTTTTTTGTACGATTGTGATTTCATCCTCGAGTGTCAAGTAAAAGTTTTCGCGGAAATGGGAATTAGAATCGATATCAGGATAAAATATTCGTTAGTCGTTGTGTTAACGATTTGGGCTGTTAGCCTGTTACATCGGCCATCTAATTGTAGCAAGAAAGTTAACGTTTAGCTCGTTTTAGAAGTAATGGACTTTGTCGATGGTTTATTTCTATATGCAGCTTTAATCAAATTTATTAAATGAGCAATGGTCCGAGCACAAATGAACCAATACGGTCGCAATTCACTGAAATATTTAGCCATATTTTTCAACCAAATAAAAAAAAGACAAAAAAAAAAAACAATTTACCACCACATGCTGAACATCCACCTTATGAGTTACGAGCCACCTAAGGGCCTTCCTACACAACGCCACGCAAGTGTCCGATACTCGACGACTTTAGTATTTAGGCGACTACTGCGACTACAAATACACAGTACGCGTCGCTTACTGTGAACGTATTTCCATATAATTTGTATTGCGGTAGTCGCCTCTAGCTAGATACTAAAGTCGTCGAGTATCGGAGACTTGCGTAGGGTTGTGTACAAAGGTCCTTAGACATTCTGAATTTTTTGACGATATCGAAACGTTAGTAAAGTTATATATTTATACATAAAGATTGATACAATTGAATTTGAATCCTTTATCTATGTTATAAGGTTTACTTTCAACGTATAGGTAGACTTATTGTAGGTATTCTTGAGTCTAGTAAATTTTGATTAATTATCGATATAAAATACGGGTCCAAGACTAGCTATGCGACTAGGCAAGCCATGCCAGTTTCTTCACCAATATTTTTCTCCATAAAAATCCAGTATCCCTTAACCAATATTCATAAAGATTCTATAAGTAGGACGATTATCGTTTTTTACCCGAATGACCCGGAAGGAGGGTTATGTTTTTCGAGTGTATATATATATGTGTGTGTTTATTTCTTTGGCACGCTCTGCAGCCTAAACGGCTTGATGGATTAAGCATATGAGGTGTCGTTAGATTCGTCTTAACCGTGTGAGTGTCAGAGGGTATATTATTTTTATATGGCGTCTACGTACCTATAAAAAAGAGGGGGGTATTAGAAACAAAAATTTCGTTATTATAACAATATGGGTATCAAATGCAGGCTTGTAAACTGCCCTTTCCATATGTGTATATATTAAAATACTTTTATGCTACAATTTTGACGTAAACTGCAAATAGCCACGTTGAATGCAAGGACAGGTAGAGCGGTTACCGTACGTAACTCACAAAGTTGCGATGGCTGTTAGCGTTACCACAGGCGTTACTTTACCGTACCGTTCCTTTAATTACTAATACATACAACTCATTCTGTATAAAACTAAAAAGTTTGAAATAAATTAAATTATTAAAAGAAACAAAAAACCTGACAGCGTAAAACAAAAATTAACTAAAAAAAGAGAAAAACAAGCTCTTTAACCTATAGAATTTTGAAAATAACTTGAATGCTATAAGATATTGCAGTTGGGGATAAACAAATATTACAAAAGAAAATACATACTATTACTAGCTGAAACAGTAAAATCCCCATTAACAAAATGATCCGCCATTTATTGAATTAAATTGTTACAAAAAATGTGATAAATTTAGAACCGCTCGACCGATTTTGTGCAAACTTCACATAAACCATCTACTAAATAGTCCGAACAAAGCCTAAACATTTGGTTTGGATAGGTGAGCCCGTTCTTGAGTTATAAAATTACAACGAAAAGTGGCATTGATTTTTATATATATATAGATTGTTGTTAAAATAATTATTATCTCACCTTTGATAGTGTTGTATACTTGTGTAAATCAGAGGCAGGTCGAAACTGTAACCGCAGCCGAATCCCCAAGACAGCATGCCGGCCAGTCGCGACTTGATCACGAGAGGGGCGCCGGGGACAGCCAAGCACGGGGCCACTGGGTTCTCCTCCCTCGCCGAACCCACACACATCATACCAGGCTTCAGGTCGATTTCTTGCTGGGAAGATAAAAATAAACCTTTTAGATCAAACAAATAGGTATAAAGTGTGTCTTGACATCTCATCGGGGCACAACCAATCGTGAAGGTAGAAAATAACCAGGAAAAACATATATTACATATAGGATTATTTTTCCTGGGAAGACATTACATTCGGGAACGCGGGTTTCATCATCATTATCATCAGCCTATAATGGCCCACTGATAAACACAGGCTTCCTTTCACAAATTAGGGTGAAAGGGGATGGGCAGATACTCCACCACGCTTGCCCGCTGCGGTTTGGTGGAGGTAGGTTAGTGGTAACCTACTGTTGGAGTTTTCAAGCCGCCTAGCAGGCCTCCAACTAGATTAACGACTATCACAAGTATAACCGGGACCAACGTGTTTACGTGCCTTCCGAAGCATGAAATATGCGATTAATTACAGCAATATTAAGTTATTATTTGTTTGTACCTATCGCAAGTTCAGAATCGCTCTCACGCATATACCCATTGCTAAATATAATTCATAGCTGCTAATGAGGATTAGTATGATTACCCAGAGGGCCCGAGGACGCGAACAGAATGTTTATAACACTGGCCGTGTATCCGTCTGTTTGACTGTCTCAGGCTTCTCCAAAACCACGTAAGTTGAATATACAAATGTCGTTTATAAATGTATAAAAGTGAGTTTTTTTTGTTTGTGACGCCTTCACGCCGTAACTACTCAAAAGATCACAATGAAATTTGGCAGATAGCCTATAGTATGGAGAAGGACATAGGCTACTTTTTATCCCGGGAACGCTGGTAAAACCTGATATCGGGGGACAACTAGACTATACATATTATAATAAAACTGTAGAACCATCTTGTCTGTACTTTGAATATGTTTACCCAAAACTGATTGGGGGTGATGTAGAATGACTAACAGAATACATAAATACCATTAAAAGAGCAAAAAATATTTCTATCTGTCTGTTTGTCTGTATGAACATGCAGAGATACTGAACTCCAAAGATACTGAACGGATTTGCATGGTGTTTGCATGGACATTGTTTCATCAAAATTCTCTATCTATCCAATTGAAATTGGATATGGAGAACCACGATTACCTAAATATTATGAAACCACGCGTCAAAATCGTGAAGATTTATTACAAAGTGAAAGAGAGAGATAGTAGATGGAATTCGGCAAGCGGAAACAGAAGAACAAAGTCATGCTCGCTTAAATGCTGATCAACTTCGACACTCGCTTGATAGAATTTCAATTTCATCTGAAGATTCAGAAGACTCTTAAGAAATTCTTACAAGACATGTCGATCTTCCCTGGGCTGATAAATAAAGAAAAAGGGTCATTTACGTATACTCATATGATTGACTATGAAAATGAGCCTCATTCTAAACAGACACACAGATAAAAAAAAAGTATTAGCCCAACAATTTTATGCTAGCCTACTGCAAATAAGGCGCAATCATTTTGTTTTCTTGCACAGATTTCTTGGGTTGTTTAGCCAGTTTATTGTCGATATGTACGCAAAAATGAGACTGAGCGCTTAGTTTACATTCGCACTAATCAGAGACGGTTAAGCGCTGAAGATTATGTGCATTTACGAGACGCTATGCAACAAGATACCAATACTGAAAACCTAGGCAGATTAGTGATCGTTCCATCCAGTATTACTGGCGACCCACAATATACGCAAGACGCTTTCTGCTATGTACGAAAATATGGCCAGCATGACCTTTTTATTACATTCACAACAAATCCGAAGTGGAACGAAATTACTCAAGAACTTTTAGCAGCACAAGCGTCTTATGATCGACATGATGTAATATGTAATATAAAAGGGCTATTTTGACACCGAGAAACGATCAAGCTGCAAAAAATAAATTCGGATATTTTAACTAATGTTGAGGGAGAAATTGTAGAGTATCTATCTATCCTCTACTAACTATCCTCTACTAACAGAGTTATGGAGCAAGGTGACGCTATCAACTACCAGACATAATTTTTAAATTCATTCAGCTCGCCTGGTCTTCCATCTCATAAAATTCACTTGAAAAATTTAGTCCCAATTATTCTGTTACGGAATTTAAGCCCACCGAAGTTGTGTAACGGAACAAGACTTAAAGTTAGTTCTCTACAAGCTAACAAGTTGAAATAATTAAATTCGCCTTAACCGATTACCAAGTGACATCACTATTTTGGTAGTACTGCACTAGCTATCTGTGATTGCTATATACTCTGTGGAATCTCTAAATAACACAAAGTGTTATAATTATCTTACTCTTTTAATTAAAATCCATCGGGTTACGGGCCCAGGCCACCTAATTTAGAATATCTAAAGTATTTAAATTAGTCAGCAAAAGTGTGTGATATCAGTAGTTCCGTATAAATATAACCTACAAGACACACGAGGTTATATGCACAATTTCTTTATCAGCAAAAATATCGTCAAATAATACATTGGCACTGATTGAGAAGCTGACCGGAAGAGAGAACTATCCAACGTGGAGATTTGCCTTCCAAACATATTTCGAACACGAAGATTTATGGCATTGTGTCACAGCAGAACAAAAAGTCGATGTCAAACAAGATAATAAAGCCAAGTCCATAATAATTTTATTAGTTCATCCCATCAACTATGCATCACTAAGCATTGAAGACTATTGTTTAATATAATATTAAATACCTAGCAACATTTTACAACTAAAATGTACAATAAAGATGTGACTGGCAACACTTGCTCTCTTACTAAAAGATGTCATCGCGTGTACCAGGTTTAGCTTTGTCTGCTAAACTAAAAATAAGAATTTGTGAGTTTTTTCATTATAACTATAAAATTATCATACAAATTGAAAGACTGCAGTTTCGTTCGAATATTCCACACAAAATATCAAACATAAAAGTGGTCCTTCGAGCCGGAAGAAAATCAGCGGTTGCCCTGCCGGCACGGTGTCGGTGTGCTCGACAATCGAAAAAACAAAATCCGTATACATCGTGGATATACATAACAATTAATCTAATATTACATTTCATATACATTGCAGCACATATTTACGCAAGAAACAACGTTTTCATTTACAAATACATCAACATAATTTTAGGAATCGCACGATAAGCAAGTTCGTGCTCGTTCAATGGCAAGTTCAGAGGAAGAAAAACGTCTTCAAAACGCTCGAGCTATTAATAAAGGCAAAATTACACGTATTATCAACTACGTCGCTTCGGTCCAGAAGGAAGGGGAAGTGGATATAGCAGAGTTGAAGGTGAGAGAGGAGGAGATAACTAAACTGTTCGACAAATTTGATGACATCCAAACACTTATAGATCTAAAACCATTATCTGAAAAAGAAGCAAGTGGCTACAAACTCAATCTAATTATGAAATTGGAGACATTGTATTAATTAAAAGCGAATGTACACCACATGCTTGTTGGCCGCTTGGAAGAATTGTAAAAGTAAATAAAAATGCTAAAGATAATTTGGTCAGATCTGTAATTGTAAGAACATCAAATGGAGAATATGTAAGGCCCATAAATAAGTTAATTTTGTTGCCAGATAATTAAACATTTTTTTTACTTTATATAAAATTTAGATTCACTAATGATAATAAGTTTTTGATAATTGTAAAACTGCATAACTTTGTACTTGCTGAGAGAGGCGAGAATGTTTAATATAATATTAAATAGCAACATTTTACAACTAAAATGTACGATAAAGATGTGACTAATAACACTTGCTCTCTTACTAAAAATGTCATCGCGTGTACCGGGTTTTGCTTTGTCGGCTAAACTAAAAATAAGAATTTGTGAGTATTTTCATTATAACTATAAAGTGATCATACAAATTGAAAGACTGCAGTTTCATTCGAATACTCCACACAAAATATCAAACAACTATGTAAACAAAATAATGTCAACTGTGCATAAGTTGAGATGAGAAATATTGATTTTGTTGTAAACGATGAATGGCTGAGAACCTTGTTACTGGCTGGTTTACCCGAAGTCTATCAACCAATGATTATGGCCCATGAAAGCTCCGGTGTGGATATAACAGCTGATTCTGTGAAAACTAAACTCCTTCAAGATGTGAGAAACTCTGATTCGAATGCATTATATAATGCATTCGAATCAAAGGAAATCAGTCGCAGGTCAAACAAGCTTCACACAGACTAAATAAGTCTAAAGGTCGCAGGTGTTTTGCGTGTAACAAATATGGGCATGTAAGTAAATACTGTCGAAATAAGAAACAAAAGTCAGATGATAGTACCAATTATGTTGCTGTATTTTCTACTACAAGCAACGATAACACATATACTCTCACGAAAATAGGTTTTATAGCAGTTTAATATAAAGTTCATTTTAAACTTTAAATTAAGTACTTCTTTTCATGAAAAGCTATTCGGAAATAAAATAAACGCACTGATTGCATTTGTCAGGGTTATCTTGGTTGATGCAAATAAAATGGCTGGAACAACCGACACTGGCTGTTTTGTAAGCCATAGTATACGCCTATTTGACATTTCATAGACGTTCTACCAACTCGCCGTAAGTATTTCGAACCCGAAACATAGTGTGTGTCTTTTAGTATATTATAATGGCATCCCATGACAGTCACATTACACAAAATGTTTGTTCATGGTGCTAAAATAATAGAATTGTCAACATTACCAGTCGGAATGATGTCAGAGCAAGCAGCTGAATCTCGAAACAAGTTTTGGCGATTTGATAGGAATACCATTCTCGAAAAATCAGTCGGTCAAGCTGCAATACCTACCTATTGCATAGAGCAATGGTTTCGTCCGACAATTTCTGATTTTAAATTGAAAGAAAGAAAAAAAAAACAAAAAGGTACCATTACCAGCAACAGCGATATACTTGCTGAAACCCGTAAAGGAACAAAATATGTTAATGGTTGATGATACATCACCAGATGAACATGATGACGACAATTTGCTCATTTCTAATGAAGAAGATGTTATTTAGATAATAAGTACATTTTAACAAAATATTTCAAAACCAGATAAAATATTATAGATATGGATATGCGTAACTGAAACCCTAAAGAAAATAAAAAAATAATGATATCTTCTGAATAACGCGGAATTAGATGGTGATTTTAATACTATCGATAAAGGTAGGTACATGCACGCAATCAGCTGGTATAGGAATCTTCATCTAATACGGCATTACATTTGAGAAATAAAATAAATAAAATATACGACAAAAATACCAATATTTCGTTACCTATTCACAGTGCAACAGCAAAAACTTGTCAGAAGGTATAATATTATGTTTATAATTATTATTCAAAACTCAAATAAGTAGACCAGACTGATTTTTAATATAATAATTATATTTTTTATGATTTCCGTTACCCGGATAAGATGTTTTTATCCAAAAACTAAAGTCGTATCGATGTGGGACTTTCACTGTAGGGCTTGAATTGATATAAACTCTCGGTTTCTGTCATCGAAATAGTATTACCCTAGAATAAGGGTGACAGCTGTAAAAACGGCCGAAGAAATAAGACCACGGTGACGCTACGTGTGAACGTAGAACATTCATTCATGAGTGACATAATTTTGTTTTATCGAATTTCCAAGCGGCCACTTTCACGATGTTGTCTTGTACGTAACCTTTAATCTAGACAGAAGATAATATACTATATATATCGATGGTTTTTGTAATAAAAAGGACATGTGACAAAATCGGGGTGTACACTGTGCTGCGTTAGTAGTTGGCGATTATTATGTTAAAAAAATGTTAGGTTTTTAGAATAGAAATAAAGACAAAAAAAACTTAAACATCCGTCATATTTAAGGTATATATGCCGCACTGATGTTAATGTTGAGCTATTCTCGGAATTGGTTAATCCTATTGCGTGTGATGGGAACTTCACAAGAGGGTTCAGTATTTTCTTAAATAGAGACATGAATACGACATGAATAATACCATTAGCAGATTAGCGCGCTAACATCCGGCCATATCTGCGTACTATATCTAATACCGTGCTAATTAATGGCATTACACGCAGCGAAGTCTAACATATTAAACATACTTACCTTAACCCTAGATTACGAACCTTCGTCGAAACGACGACGCGTATTTGGAAAAAGCGTGATAAATTATAGGTGTGTGGACTCACGCGTTTCAGCTCCCGGCTAATCTCATTCGACCCGTTGCTCGTGCGATTGAGGGTAGTAATTTCCGTATAGGGGGTTCAGAAGCGCAGTTCCAGCAACCATGACTCGTCGCACCGACGATGTTTAGTAATAACGAGACTATTTTACGTTATTTTGTATTTATAATTTTATTTATTTATTATTCATAATATGTTATAATGTGTTTTTATTATTTGTTATCTTAATTATTATTTATCAGTTCCTTTTAAAAGACTATGGACGATGTTGAAAACTTATCTAGAAGTGAAGGGAAGACTTCCCAAGTGCAAAAAATCCTTGTATGGTGAACATAAACTTGACATTTGTCACAAATGTCTTAGTTACTACATTAAGTCCAAAATATTTAGTTTATTTGGTCCTTTAATTTTCAAATGTTTTATTTATAGATTTTATAGGAGAGCACATAATAAACAATCATATTTTTTATTTTGAATGAAACTTATGATCTCATTTAAAAGGTATATGTAATTAATTTGTTGTGTTAATTGATATAAACATCATAAAAATATTTTCTGATTATTGTATTTTAAAATAAATACAAAAATATAAATATTTTCTTATATATTAATAATTGGGTCATTTTTTGCAACTACCCACTTATGTTTCATTTTATAAAAATAAAAAGTGTACCTATTTACTTAGTCCTAGTTAAGAAATCGAAATGTATGGATCAAATTGCTATTCAAATTCATATAATTTCTTTCAAATAGTCACTTAGTAATCTATTATATTGTTGTTGAGTGAGTGATTAAGTATTTTTTAATGTAATTAATATATTGTACGTATTGTTAGATGTTTTGTGAATGGTGTTTTTAGGTAAGTACTTTTCAACACTACGCTTACCGGCACTTTAAAATTACTTAATTTTATGTTTTACTCTATAAGTGAATTTTGTAAATTCTTTTGAGAAAAATAAATTCTTTGACCGTATTTAATGGGACCTTTGAAAGCCTTATTTTTAAAAAGCGTAGTCTAAGCGACGAAGGTTCGTGATATGCGTGAAAAATAAGGTTAGTGATCTAGGGTTAAATAAAAAATAATAAATAATGTGTGTCATAAATTAATAAATTGCCAGCCCTCGTGTATGTAGACCATCAGTAAGCAGCATTACTTCTTGAAAATGTCTATATTCCGGTCCATCCTTTATTTCGCGAATTTTTGTGGATTCATATTTGGAAGGAAGGTAATGACAAATAAATATCAATCTACAATCGCAAAATTATGGAATGATCAAATATAAAAACTAGCAGACATAACATCATAATTTTAACGGACCGAGCGAGTGAAGCTTCTCCGTTTGAGGCATGGACAAAAATGCTTTCGTATGTCTATCTAGATGTCCGGCTGTTCTCCTCTACAGGTCGGAATTCCCAACCAATTCTCGTGAAATTTTGTGAACAGATTCGGTAATAAGTTTTTTTTTTTTCGAGTCTGTTTTTGTAAATTTCTAAAAACTGTTTCGACGAAAAAAAATTATATAATTATCGAGACTCACGAGGTCTACAGCTCACTGAGCTACAAGTTAATATCTTTGATTAATTAATTCCTTTCACAGCCTGAAGTGTACTGGGATCAGTATAATTTTAGAAACACAAGTATTCTACGTTTTTCATTTGTCAATTATATAATTTTTCCCGTATGAGTTATAATGGAACATAGATTAGGAGTCGGCTGCCAAGTATTATTTATGAGATGCGAGAGGGGGAGTGACATTGTGAGAAATTGGATTCACAGTGGTTACAGGGCGCTACTTATTGTTTACGAAGTTTCCTTGAATAAATAAGTCATATCTCAACGTAAATATCAATATTTAAGTAAGAATAATGCGGGGGTTATTATAAAAACGGCCAAGTGCGAGTCTGAGTCTGATTCGGTCAACAAGGTTTTGAGGACGTATATTTTTTGGTTTAGGCCGTATTTGTTGTAAAAACCGGGCTGCATGAATTAGTTTATCAACTGTAATAAATTTAGATTTTTCTACTATTGGCGAAAAGCATGGCGGATATCTGTCAAGATATAAAAAAGTTTAAAATACTCACATGACTGTACCCTTTGCAGTAGTAGTTTGGAAGAACAATCTTGAATGTGATAGTCCTCAACATTGGATCCAATTTCTCATCAGGGTTGTATTCAGTTGACCGCCATAAGCACAGATCTTTGCTCTAGAAATAATGTAATAATTTAGTAATCACAAAAACGATAAGACAAAGGATAATAATCCACCAAAGCTAAGAGATGTCTCAAAACGATTATAATTGTATTATTGTTCTCCACTCTTCGCTTTAGTGAGTTGAGGCTCTAAGTAACTTAACGCCTGGGCCACAGCGAGCCTGAGTGAGCCATGGTACAGTCAGAGTAAATTAAGACGAGTAGTTTATCATCATACAGATACCGCACGCGGCTTGTAAGTGAGCGCGCCAGTACTTACGTACGCGCCGTCTCTCATGCAAACGAGGACAACATCTCAGAAAGAAAACACTGATTTAAACACCTCGTCTTTATTTACTCTGCAGCTCTGGTCACAGTTTTCGGTTATATAAGATAAAGTTAACCTACTGTGCGATCGCAACGACCCCAGCCAGTGACGAAAGCATTCTTATCATTCAGTTCTTCTTTAGGAGAAACCAAACCGATCGGTTTTACCGCTACTCTGAAATTATTAAATTATATTGATTATTAATTTTTAAGGCGATGATAGCTCAGTGGTAGTGACGTCGGATACCGAGACGAAGGTCCCGGGTTCGAATCCTACAATGAGCTTGAGCTTTCGGTGAAGGAAAACATCGTGAGGAAACCATAGCACGGTGGTAGGGTACTTTGTAGTACCCGTCTGGCTGGCTACCACCCTCAAGTTGAAAATCTGTCGCCAAGCACCTATCGGTGTGTTCCGTCAGCTGCACTTGAGAGCCAGTTCCTTCTAGGCTTTGTGTGCTTACCACCTTCGACCACATCATCACTTACCATAGTGAGATTGTGGCCAAACACAGGCCTATACATAATAAAAAAAAAAAAAAATATTAAATTATATAAAATATTAATATTTTTAAATTATATACAGAACCAAAGTGTATATAAAGTCGAGTAACGAGAAATTAAATATTTATCTTTGAAAGTCAATGGACATGCTACACTACACTCGTGTAAAATTTTCTTTCGATATTTTCCTATATCGATAGCTCAAACATTAACACAACTATCATCGCCTTTCTAAAATATTAGAAAGATAAGAAACTAACTTGAAAATTAGATCTTCATACAATCGTAACAAAGCAATATCAGAAGCTAAAGTACACAGGTCAAAGTCCTCGTGAATTATAAGGACAACAACAGTTGCTATTAGTGTCCCGCGATCGGAGTAGCTCTGTCCAGTCACCACTCCCAACTCAGATATGTTCACTCTGCAAGGAGAAAGTTAAAAGAATATGAATAGGTATAAGCCATAGAACAATTACACTGAAAAAAAGGTTCTACAAAACTAGTTAAGTATGTTTAAGTTTTGTTGTCTGGAAACTAACTTTAGTTACATTTAATCTTATATCTCTTAGATTTAATCAAACAATTTAGTAATGAACCAAAACTAGTTTTGTTACTGGTAATTTTTAGTTCGCAAGTCACTCTGTTTAGGTTATCGGTAGTAAAATTTTGTGTTACTGTTAAATAAATTTTTTTTTCAGTGTTACTCAAATTAGCGCAATGACGACGTCCATTTTAATTGTAATCTATTCATCCAATCCCTCAATGCGCTCTGATTGGCTAAGTCAAGGACACACTAAAAATTTAGATGCAGTGACCGGTCGGTGTGGTCAGCGCAAAAGGGATTTTTCTTCGATGTTACCTTCCCCTGCCTGCACTGAAAAAAAGGATCTACAAAACTAGTTATGTAAATTGTCATTTATGTTGTCGGGAAACAAACTTTAATTACATGTAATCAAATTATTTAGTTATTGATCCAAAACTAGTTATGTAGTTTTTTTTTCGATAAGCAGTAAACTAATTATCAGTTACTATTTACTGAGACAACGTAGACTAACTAGTGTGGTTGCAGCAACAAAACCAATTTCTCATTTATTAACAAAAAATAGTCTTACTTCTTAACCTATTTGTTTGGCATAAAAACTATACCAACCAAATTACTAAATTCAACTAAACTTTTGTTATATTTAACCTAAAGACTTTTCAACTAGTATACACATTTTTGTTGACAATTACAATAAAGATTGTGTATATGTAAACGAACCTTCAAGGTTTTCGGGGCGTGGGGGAAGACGTGACGCGACGCCTAACGCGTTCATTCCAGTCTTTCGCGCGTTGTTTTTTGGTTTGTTACTTGTGAAGTTGTGAGCTAAACGGCACTGAATGGTTTGTTTTCTTTATTTTATTAAATAAATGGTGTTTGTCAAGAAATTATTTGGTCAAGCAGGACATATTTGTCCTCCTAATATGAGCGAATTCGATCGGGTGGCGGCAGCAGAGCCAGCAAGTGACATGGAGAACTATCTTAAGTCCTGGGGACTGGCCGTATACGTTGATAAGTTTAAAGGTATGTAATTATTTTTGCATGATAATATTTCTAAGCGCTTATCGCAATGAATTTTAAAAGTTCACGCGGACCTTGGCAAACCATCGATGCGGAGTGGCATTGCCAAACCAGACTCTCCAGCATCAGTGTCGTAGCTAGGTAAACTTGTTAACTACCCATTTACAGCTAAATCATTGAACCGATTTTGATGAATAAACATGCAAAAATCCTTGACCCCAAAAGTGCACTCCAACCCTATCCACCTATTAATATCAATATTTTTTAAATTTCAGAACAAACTTGGACACTTTGCAAATGTCAGCTGAAGACTTAAAGGAATTGGTGCCTATAATTGATCACAGGGTCAAGTTAACAAAACAAATAGCTATGTTCAAAGATATTTTATCTGACTGACGCATTTTCTGATACAAATGCCTACAGTAAGTATATTACTCGCGCACCCATTTTGTTTTGTTATACTGCACAGTATGTTTTTGACCCGAAAAACGGCCATCATCGTTTTATTCTCTTATAATAATATTTTTCTATACTTTCCAAAAACTCATAGCAAATAAGCGAATAAAACGATGATAGCCGTTTTTCAGGTCAAAAAAACATACCTAATGTGTACTGTTGACTGTTTCATAGTGGTATAACGTTAATGCATTATTTTTTAGGCTGATGACAACAACCAATAATACAAATTGTATACTAAATTATACACTATTGGTGCTGGATTGTGCGCCCGTAGAAGAACAAACAACCAGGAGTCCATCAATTGAATCAGAAATAATACCTAATAAAAATTGTGTGAGTACTATTTTACTAGGATTCCACTTAAATTAAAAAAACAAACATAAAAAAAATTGCCCACCGTTCTAACCTCCGTGCCTCTAACCTCATTTTTTGTTTTTCAGGAGCTGTATCAAAATTAAGTCATGAAATGAAGGAGGAGGTCTTCAGTACCAAGAGCATGGTTATTGGACAATGCATGTAGGATGCGAATGTTTAATATCCTTATAAATATAATAATGAGATATCTATAGATTAAGTGTTTGTAACATAATATTCATTATGAGGTAGGTACAGAGTGTTAATTTATTTAGTAAATATTTTGATCACTTAACATTTTCAGTATGAACTATTCTGTGAATTTAGTGCTATAATGTTTGAGATAATCGAAATAAAGCTATATTGAATCAATATTTCATTTTGAATTTAATTGATAACACCCAACATATTTCAATACATATTAGTTAGTAAGTATTTTTTCTACCTATGCATTTTATAACCAGAATAATGTTTCTATTGGTATTATTTTTCTGTTGGGCTTATTTTAACTGCAAACTGCTGAATTATAATAATTTGGTTCAAATTGTACACTGCTTAGGTTGGTATACAGGATGTAACACAAGGCTGAATGAATAGTTGACGAAAATAGAAGGCAAATTAAACTGAACCACTTTCCAAAAGAAACTAAGTTAAAATAATGAAAAAAAAAGCTAAGGTTCAGTTTAATTTGCCTTCTATTTTCCTTAAATATTCATTCACCCACCATTTTGCTACACCAATCTAAGCAGTGTACTAATTGAACCAAATTATAATAATAAAGCAGTTTGCAGTTAAAATAAGCCCAACAGAAAAATAATACCAATAGAAACATTATTCTGGTTACCAATGACTAAAGTGAGATTGGCTCCTGATGACGAAACAGTTTTGTTACTAGTAACAATCGTTACTATTAACAAATAAACAAAGAGTTTGGTTACCCGTAGCTAAATTTAGTCCTAAAATCAATCAAACAGGACAAATACAGGTAACAAATTAGTTTTTTTAATTATTGCTAAACCTTTATTTTATTTTTCACTTATAGAAGTGTTGTTAATAAATAACAGTTAGATTCAAGATAAGCAAATAGTAATGTTACTTTTAACAAATGAGTTAAGCTGCAAGTATCTGAAAACAAGTAGACAAACCTGATTTTGTTACTGGTAAGTTTTAGTTCGCAAGTCACTCTGTTTAGGTTGTTGTTAGTCAAATTTTGTGTTACAGTTAAATAAATATTTTTTTCAGTGTGCCCAACAACTCATAAGTTTATACCTATCGATGTATGGGAAAAGAACTACTACGTTATACACAGATAAACCGACAAACCCTTATATTTATCTAAACGTGTAAATAAACGTGTTAATCAGATAGAAGTGATCAGAAAGTAATAAAGCGTAGACAAGAGAGAGTTTTAAGAGAGGTAGAGCATAGCGTTTATCGCTCAAAGAGCCTTAGCCGCCACCTTACAGAATACCACAGCCAAATAACTTTATGTTGTGTAAAGTTGTGTTCCTGCGCGTGAGTAAGGTCGCCAGAGCTCATAGGGGAGGGGGGAAAGGTCGGTAACGCGTGAGCGATGCGTCGTGTGTTGCAAGCGTCTATATGGCTACGGTAATCATCGCTTACCATCAGGCGGGCCGTATGCTTGTTTAACGACTAAGTTGTATAAAAAAAAACATCATTGTCGGGGCTTGACGATGGAATGCAACCTGAAATATATCGGTAAGAGTGAAATAGATTTTACAGTTCATAAAGTACATATACGGGGTAGATACGACAATACGACGTTAAATGAAACCACGCCAACTTCCAACTTCCAACCAACCAACTTCGAAATCAATAAAAAAAAAACTGCTTTTCATACAAAAGATACAAAAATGAATGAAAAGCTGTTATTTTTTTTTTCGATTTCGAAGTATTGGTAGCTAGCTACCTATCCGTTACACGCTGTATATATGAAAATAGTATATATATGTACTCTATGAACTGTAAAATCTATTTCACTCTTACCGATATATTTTAGGTTGCATTTCATCGTCAAATATCTCATATTAAAAATCAGAAAGACTTCATAAAACCTTGCAAGCTACGTATGCAATATAATTTGCCACGTTTCAATATAAGTAGGTAAATTGAGTTTGTTATGTAGAAGTTGTGCCTGCGCGTGCTGAGTGCAACTTATTTGGGATTGCGGATAACCTGAAGTTTCCATTTTGTAGTAAAAGCTAGTTAATGGAATAGAACTCACTCAACAAGAGGATGTGCGATGGAGATTACAAGGTTTTTAGTGATTAGTGTTCCCGTCAAGTAATGGGTGTATTTCCTCCGGATGCTCGCTATGTAGGGGTGCTCTCTCGTCGATACTCGTACGCCTCTGAAAATCTAAGATTAAGCGATACTTTGATCTAATAATGTTGCAGAATATTCCTATGTGCAGAAGAATATTCTCACATAGTTATATACACGGGGTATATACATAATCTCGCATTCTCTCGCATTGGCCGCTGACTCTTATAAATCGTGTAGCGCGGCGCAAGCCGTCGCTCGTAATATTTAATCGCGATGAGTCAACTTGTGGCGAACGAGTTACTGGCGTTCCTGCAGCAGAAGCTGGATGTGATGGACGAGGTTTCCGCAATCCAGATCTGCTCAACGAATTTCAGCGAAGAGGATATTACAGCTTCCAAGCTGTTCTTGTTCAAACTGCTGAACAAGACAGACAAGATGGTGTCCCGCCGGCGTGACGGGACGAAGAAAAGCATCCAAGACATCATCACGCTGCTAAAGGAGACCGATCCTGACGACGTGCCTACGTTTGTGGCGAAGGATCTGAGCAAGCTCCCTCCCGTCACTTTCGACCACGTCGACGTAACGTGCCTGCTGAAAGACATCGTTTTTCTAAAGGCAAGCCTCGTGGATGTGCAGAAGAGGTTAGATGCATCCCAAATTACCGTCGCTGTTTTGCGCAATGAAGTAATAGAGTTGCGAAAGACAGTAGCGGTAACTGGGTCACCATCCAATGCATCGAACATCAATACGCGTCGCGGAGCGGGCCTCGATTTATCGGGGGCAAGATTCGCGTCAGCAGTGTTGACTTCGCCGTCACCATTGATCGCTGAGTAGGCAGAGCGCGCACCGAGCGCGCCCCGCTCCCGCTCCTACGGCTCCTCGGCGCACCGCACCGCCCGTGACCGCGCCCGCGCCGCACCACTTATCCGATCCGCTGACCCGCCGGCGCCGACGCCGCCACCAACTACAGCAGGCGTTACCTTCTATGAAGGCCACGCATGAAAGGGCTGATGATGATGGTTTCGTGAAGGTGCAAAGAAAGCGCCGGGCAACCAAAAAGAACCGTTGCGGCACGCGACCGGTGGAGTCCAACTCAACCATACGTGCCGCAAAGCCGAACACTCCGGTGTACATCTCCCGCCTTCACTACACCACTACGGCGGAGGACATTGTGGAGTACGTCCGCCAAAAGATCAAGTACACGCCGAGGGTGCAGCTGCTTGAATCGAGCCGCAACGTCAACTTCAAGGCGTTCGTGGTGCGAGTTCCAACATTTTTTCTGCACCTCGTCATGGAAGAGGACTTTTGGCCGCTGGACGTGGTGTTCCGTCGCTTTCGCGGACAAGTGCCACACGATCGCACAAAGACATAGTGTTTTTAAGTGTTTATATTAACAAAAAATGTTTTACTTAATTATTCGCCTACTCAATGTCAGCTACTATGCATGCGTAGCTATAGGTATCTACTTGTTATGAAGACGTCCAAATGTATAGCGCTAAGTTAGTCACAATAAAGCAATCATTGAGTGAGTGATGAGTTTGCAAATGGATGTAATTGGAGTTAAATCAAGTAAATACGTAAGAATTAGTGAAAATAAGTGAATATTATCGAAGTTATAGTTATATAGTTATCGAAAAACAGTGAAATAACATTTCACGTCGGTTATTCTGTTAACAATATTGTGGTTTTAAGTTTATCTTCAAGATAACTATCGAACGTAAGTTAAACTATTATAGTGAATCTGAGGAATAATAGTAGCTGTTAACACGAGCTTTGGAAATGTTGATGGACATACCTCTAAAATGTGTCTAGAACATTGGTTCAATCTTCAATTGTTGTTTACGACTTCTTAACAATTTATTGGAAATATCAAGTATAAAAAATGGGGAATGTTGAGAAACGAATGTTCATTCAATCCGATACATTTGAAAAAGTACAAAAAGCCTATACTAATTAAAAAAAGTCGCCCAAAGGTAGGAAGGTATCCGTGGGTTATGTACAAACTAGAATAGATACTTTGGAAAAATATTGGAAAAATTTCAAGTGTCCAGGAGAAATTAGTTACAAGTGTTTCTAATGAAGAGAGTCATATATTATAGTATTTCACTGAAAACCTAATCGATGATTTTGAAGACTTGTATTTTTATTATAAAGGAGAAATTAAAAGTATGGTTAAAAACTTGATCGCTGACAAAAAACTATGGACCCTTAAGAAACTCGGTTATCAAATCCACTGCCAGGAGGGTGGACACATGGCTAGATTGGCTAGACAAGAGTCAGCGCCTATTTGCGATTTCGAATGAACCTCATTACCAGCCAGAGTACCGAGAGATGGAACCGAATAGAAATGCCGCTGAACAATATCCATCCACTGCTACGCATCCAGTCGTGCACCCAGGCCCCAGACACAGATGACTCAACAGCAGTCAACCTCGTTAGACATCAATGAGGGTAATTAAGGAATCCCTCACCTCTCTCTACATTGTAATAAAGGAATCCCTCTGAGTCAAGAAGCGCAGATGCCGATGGGAACAGTAGCTGCAATCAACCCGTATTCTCCGCAACAGAAGATAGATTTCAGCGAGCTAGCTGCAGCAATTAATATCGTCGTGAAAGCAGGTCAACGCCCAGTGCCGTCGCGTTACATTTGAACAACCTTCTTTCACTGGCGCACATCAAGATTGGCTCTCATTCCGAACCGCATATTTTGAGTTTGCAACTGACTTTTCGAATACAGAAAACATGACAACACTTCGCCGTGCACTCAAAAGACGAGCAAGGGAAGCCGTCGAAAGTCTACTCATAAACAGCACCAAGCCTAGGGTGCTTCTTATTTTTTGACTTTTGAAAAATAACTGCGTCAACCCGCCATTCGCTTCTATCACCTAAAAAACGAACCTATGATTTTTATTTATTTTTTATATTGGGTTTTAGGGGTCGCTACCTCAAGTCAAAGTTTGAAAAAATTACGATATGATAACTCGCAGCTCAATGTACATAAAAACCTATATTCATTATTAAAACATAGTAATTCAACTTATCGTCCATCCAAGGAAACTCCTACCCCTCCCCTCCCTACCTCCTGCACGCGCCTTTCACCTAGTAACAAACACGCTGTGATAGATAGTGCACGTACGATTGTGTTTTGCCTCTTACTGTTCATTGGGACGGCAAACTAATCGAAGACATAACAGGAGACGAAACGGTGGATCGCCTACCCATTTTAGTGTCAGGATCAACTTTTGGCAGTTCCCAAAGTCAGCCGTGGACCTGGGGAGGCGTGTGCTTCAGCCGTTTATGACTCTATTCTTTCTTGGACTTAAGTGACAAAACAAAATGCTCATGGTCAACACTGGTTTAAGAGCTGGTGCTTGCATCCTATTAGAGCAGAAGATGGAGAAAGATGTTCTTTGGTTGGCCTTTGGTCATCATATAATGGAAATAAGCGAGAAGCAGTCGTAGTTCAAGCACTTGATCCGTCGAGTGGACCAGAAATATTAATTTTCAAACGATTTAGAACTGCTTGGCCTAACATTGATCACAATAAGTTCAGTACAGTTTCTTCAGACCCTGACGCTCTAAGATGTGTAGAAAATGTAGCAAGCAGCATGATTTCATTTGCTGAGAAACAGCTAAGTGATTATCAGCCACGAGACGATTACAAAGAATTGTTGAAACTTGCAATAATATTTTGGGAGGTGTTCCTAATAAAGGGATTACATTCAGAACTCCAGCAGGTCTTCATCGCGCACGATGGATGGCAAAAGCAATTTATTGCCTTAAGCTTTTTATGTTTAAAGACCAGTTTAAACTGACAAAAAGGGAAGTTAAAGCGATCACTGAAATTTGCGTTTTCGTTGTCACAATTTATGTAAAGTGCTGGTTTCAAGCTCTTGTGGCAACTAATGCATCAAGGAATGACTTATATACAAGACATATATAAACAAAGCTCTGTCCAAGAAAGCTCTAACAAAGTTCCTGGGGCACTTATGGTATCTGTCCGAAGAACTTGTTGCATTAGCTTTTTTTGACGACGAGGTTGCTCTGTAAAGCAAACAAAAAATGGTGATCGCACTGAATGAGGAAGGTCCAGACTACAGCCCCAAGCCTTACCTTGGATTTAAGTCACATAAATGAGAAAAATATTGAGGATTTCATGTCCAGCAACACATTAAGATTCTTTAAAATCCTCGGAATTTCATCTGCATTTTTGGAAAAAGAACCTCGTCTTTGGTAGGAAGATGAAGAAATTGTACGTTCGATTAGGGTTGTGAACGACTTTGCGGAACGAGGCGTAGCATTAATTGAAGAATAAAATGAACTTATTACAAACGATGAAGAACAAAAGCAATTCCTTCTTTTGGCTGTAAAATATGTCAGGCTAAAGTACCCTAATACAAAGAAAACCACGTTATTAGCATAAGTAATCATTTTTTTTTGTGTTTATAGATATATAATCTGTGCATCCTTGTCCTTTTTGTAAATTAATAAAAAAACAATCAAAAACACTTTTTATATTTTTCATTTGCTGGTAGCGACCTCTAAATATTACTTAAAAAATGTGAAAAAAATATATACATTAGTTTTGTGTGCCTTAGAACCGAATAAAAGATTGACGCAGGTCAAATTAAAAAAAAACTTTTTTTGGCCCAAATAAGAATCACCCTAACCAAGCCTACAGAAGTACTGAAGACACTGGAGTCCCACTTAGTAAGACCGGACTCAATCGCTCTCGCTGAAATGGAACGCCTTCGGAACCTGCCACGGTTCACCGAATCAAAATAAGAAAGAAGACAATAAAACCCCAGCACTCAACATACATCAACGTTCATCCCTCTCTATGATATCCGTCTTCCCACTTTCCAATATTGGCTATAGGCTGGCCGTCCTCTCCCATCCCAGAGCGTGTTACTTCTATATACCACGCACTCCTTGGTTTATCCATGGTTATTACGATACAACTATTCAGGTACCAGTCAAAACTAAACTAAGTTAGTTGCATGGTGGTTGATGCTTGAATGGTTGTATAGGACATGGATCGGTCGTTGTACTGGCTGAGAGTAGTGCTAATCATCATCATCATCATCGTTAGGATATATTTAAAACCAATTTTCATAATACATCGTTATTTGTATCCTCTTCGTACAGTGAGAATTCCAAACAATAGGACTTTTTGTTTCATTTTGTTGAATTCTGTGGGAAAATATATAAACAGAAACACCCAAAAAATGAAAAAAACATTTGTTGGTGTGTGCTTAAGCTCCATATGTAGTAAAACAATTTAAAGATAACAGTAACGAGCAATCTTGTAGTCAAACTAGTGAGAGTAACAGTTTGTCCATCAAACGGAATAACAAGCTATCATTGACAAAACTGTTTGAAAAGGCATTGCTTATTTCTGGAGTACCGCTATCGATGGTAGAACATTCACTATGGAAACGATGGAACAGTTTTACGATAATCTGAATTTTAAATTACCCACCAGAAAGGATCTGGCTACAAAGTATTTAGAAAAGCTATGCGAAGAAATGTCCAAACAATTGTCTAACGATTTAGCAGAATCAACTTTCTTGCACTTGCAAAGCGATGGATGGAGCAATATCCGTAATGAAGGTATTATAATTTTGTTGATATATAAACTGGACATCGTATTCATCAAAAGCCTTAAAACTGAAGACCATCGTCACACTATTGAATATGTATGCAGTGAAATAGAAGCGGTTATGAAAACTTACGAAGAGAAAACATTACCGTTCTTATCGGAGAAAATGCAAGAAATCTGCGAAAGGCTTTTGATATGTTAAAAATAAATATAAATTACTATATGGAGATGCCATGAAAGTACCTTTTCTAAAAGCTTGCATTGATCTAGCATGTACGCTTATAAAAGAAAATCCCTTACTTGAATGATTAAAAAAAAAGAAACAATGTAAACACAAAGTAAATTAAATATGGAGCATATGGTTTTGCCTATCACCATATTACATAGTAATCCGGTCAATTTAGACATCCGAGGGTGTAGAAGAACAAGGAGAAGAGAAAGCAGAAGTATTGGAGAATTATGAATCACACTAATAATTTTCCCTATTTTTTTTTATTTACACCACTTACCATTTTCAACCCTTGCCAATATCTTTTATTATTCAATATTTTCGAATTTAATAGAATCTGAACGGAACCGTGGAATAGGCCTATCTCACAAAGAAGTAGAAAAGAGTGGATGACTAAGAGAAGGAAATTACTGACCGCATAAAATTTCGGTGAAGTTTGTAAAAGGGGAAAAGCTACTCGTTGTTCCCCTGTAGTTAAAAAAATTTTATACAGCAGTAATATTTCTTCTATTCCTGTTGTCAGAGATATAGTATTGAAAATGAGGAGCATGAACTGAAACAACTGCGTGTGCAAGATAATTAGCAGAAGACTTTATATTACTAGGATGTTTCAGCCAAATACCAGCTGGAGGCCCTTGACTCAATAAACCGTCGTACTATGAGACTAGTCCGCGATGTTTCGCTATGAGACGTCTTCGGATGTCTGGCGGCGTCCTTTTGGACTGCCGCGTGAGGCGATAGGTCTGCCGGTGTTCTTCTGCCAGACAAGCTTCGGCCACCAGTCAGTTTCAAATTTAACAGAATCTTAACGGAACCGTGGAATAGGCCTACCGGGGAAACCACGTTATAAAAAACGCGCTAATGTCGTGGAAACGTGTGCATTGTGATTATGACGATTACAACTCTGTCAACTTTTTGAATTGTTATATCTCAGAAACGGTGGCTCTTAGGAAAAAAGTATTGAGACGTTTTTTTATAGATAATTATCTGATCTACAAATTTTGTCTGAACAAATTTTATGATAAAACATACCGTTTTGCTGAAAATCGCGAAAAACCCGCTTATATGACCTTTGACCCTGAGTAATTTTTTCCTGGTATCGGAGCGATGAGTATTCTTTAGATTTCATTTATGATAGTGTTTTGAACAATCCTACCAATTTTGAGCTGGGTGTGATTTTTTGTACCTTCACCCCTATTGTTTGGTCTAATTTGACTGGACTATAGGTTAATATATCTCTGGAGCTACGCGATCTTATTGGACCAATTATTCCGCACTATCAGGAGCTGCGGCGATTGAAGAGTGGCAAATTTTTGTATTTAGGTGTAGAATAAATATTGCATGTTCTGCGCCCAAGCATCGAATAATAACGTAAGCCCGCCAGCACATACATGCTAGTACATAAACTACTCTTGGTAATCTAGATACAGGAATGGAATGTGCAATATTAGTTGTGTAAAATTAGGAGGCCTGACTTACAAAACCATTCTCGATACTCGTCCTTACACACAAATTATACTGTAGAGAAAATAGAATGCAAAAACCATCTACTAAGAAATTATTGCCATGCGTTGGTAAAATTCAAACAAGATACGCAATATCAGTGGGAGTTGCGTAAAATAATAAAGATCTGCGTTTAAGAATTGGTGTCATGAAAGCAATTGGCTACTGGGCAGGGTGAAGTTATGATTTCGACTAGAAAGTTAAAAATTTAAGTAGACATTCAGAATGGTCCCAGACATGAGTTATCATAGTGATAGATATACCTACGTTAAAGTCGCAAACCAGTTGAGCAATGGAGCTAGAACTGAAAAGGGCACGGCTCAAGGTTCAATTATCGGCCCAACTATATATCTACTATTTGTTAATGACATGTGCAATGTAATCAAAAATGGATCTGTGTATCAGTTTGCTGATGATACATGCTTAATTGTACACAATAAAGATTTACAAAAAGCTGAAAAAGAGATGCAAAATAACTTGGATTTGTTATGCAAATGGTCTCATGATGCTGGGTTAGTAATTAATGCACAAAAGACAAAAGCCATCCACATCCATTCAAGTCACAATAGAAATGAGTATGTACCCAGCATTGTGGCCCATGAGCATGACTGCTTGCATAATAAGATCAAACTTTGTAATTGTCAAACAATTGAATTTGTTCGCAATCACACTTATATTGGATTAATAATAGATAACAGATTAAATTGGGATTCCCATATAATGCATATTTGTAACAAACTAAGGGCATTCCTGGGCAAAATTTATATTCTTAGATTCAAAATTCCATATCAGGTTTTAAGACTCTTGTATCTAGCTATGGTTGATTCTGTAATTGATTATGGTATAAGCAGCTATGGCAGAACTTATAAGACACTTTTAGATAATATTTACAAATTACAAATACGAATCTTGAAAACTATTGTTCCAAGTCACATAAGATAAAAATATAAGGAAAACTACTCTGAATTATTTAAGTTCTGTCAAGTGTTACCAATTCATAATAAAATAAAATTAGCTATTCTTAAAGATGAACATCATAATATCAGCAATCTAAAATTGTATGAAAGAAAGCAAAACTTGAGACCTCTCAAGGATTCGGAAATGTATGTTTTGCCTAAATATAAAAATACTTATGGAATGAGAAATTTTAAGTACACACTGCCCAAGATAGTTAACAGTTTACCTAAGGAACTGCAAACCAAATATACACAAAATGTTAAAATGATTAAGCCTATCAAAAAGTATATGTTGGGAATGGAAGGGGATGAATTTAGTTATGTGTATCCGTAGCATAAGTACCGCAATGTAATCTATATTAAAAGTCAATATGTAAAATGAACTCTCACCGGGCACATAAGCCTTTCAGGCTTTCGTCAGGTGGTAATTTAAAACTATGTATAATAAAGTGTAATTTTGGTCAATAAATAAATAAATAAACATGTATTTGGCGATCATTCTACTTGTTCAAATTATTTTGGTTCAGGCAAAAAAGAAATATGTTTCTTATTGACTAATGCCAACGCTTGAACACCTGAGTAAAAGATTATATTATCATACAACGGTAGAAGTTTGATCCAAAATGCAACGAGTAATATGGTGGAAAGTTTAAATGCTTTACACACTATATGTTTTTCAATTCGGGAACTTTCACAGATAAAAAAGTTTTTGGCAAAGATTCTATTAAATTGATTTCGCGAGTGGAGAAGTTTCATCATAATAAAGAAAAAAAGAGAAGCAATTGAAGCTCCAAGTTCAAATGTGTTTATCATACAAAAGTACAAATGTATCATCACTAAAATGTAACCTTTAGTTATGGGATGTTAAAATTTTTGATGTTATCCTCCGACTAGCTTGGTGGGTTCTGGGGCAGCAGCAGGCTATAAATGGGCTCCACGCACTTTTGGCCTAAAGAGGCGAGCACGCTGCGAGAGACTGCCCTCGAGCCAGAGAAGAGCCGGCAACGTGTTGTAACTGCAACGGCGCCCACCCGGCTAACAGCTTAAAGTGCCCGGTGCTGAGACGTGAGACCCGTAACAAACGGGCGGGCACAGTCGCACGCACCACCGGACCTCCTAAAACCTCAACAAATGAGGTAACTGATGCTGCCCCCAACTCGTTGATGGCCCCAGCTAATGACGCCCGCCCCAGGCAAGAGGGGCAGGGTAAGAAGAAGAGAACAAGGCGCGGGAGAAAGAGGGCGAATGCTCCGGTGGCGGCAACCGAGCAAGAAACCGCTTGCCCCGTGCCGAGTACCTCCATAGCTGTCGTACCCACTCCTGTGCAACCAGCGACTGCCACCGCCCCCCCGCGTCAAAGGGGGCCGGAGAAGGCACCCCCGAAACCAACTCCCAGTACTGGGACGGTAATAGTTAAGGACAGTGCGTCAGACGTGGCGATCACTGTCCTTCTCGAGGTGCTTTTGGCACTAAAAACCGGCGCCGATTTGGAGCCGATTATTCACAAGGGACTCGCTACAATATATCAACTCAGAGCTCAGCCAAACTAAAATTTCAATTATGCACTGGAACGCTCGCTCGTTGAGAGGGAAAGAGCTAATTTTTAAAGCGTTCATAGCGGAAAAAATGCCAGACGTGGCGTTAATTTCTGAGACCATGTTGCTGCCCAGTACACTGTTGAAAGTACCAGGTTACACAGTGACAAGGAAAGATGAGCACTCCGGAAACCGGCCCTACCGAGGACTAGCTGTACTCATTCGCCGTCGCCATGTATATCAGCCTCTACCACCTGTGTGCCTGCAGTCCATGTACGGTTTGGGGGTGGAGCTCTGTTTCGGGGGGACGTCCCCCCCGATCAGAGTATTCGCCGCCTACCGACCCCCGGGTGGGCGCTTGCGCCATGGAGACATCCAATTGTTATTGGATGCACAGGTGCCGACGCTCATCGCGGGGGACATGAACTGCAAGCACACAAGTTGGAACGCGAGCCGTAACTGCCCTAACGGCAACATTCTATTCAACCTCTCAGAGCAGGCAGGCTTCGCCGTTGAGGGACCGGAGGTCCCTACCCACTACCCGGAAAACGACCAACATATTCCCGACGTTTTAGACATCATGGTCCACAGAGGCCTCAACTGTCAGGTCTCACAAGAAGTGGTATATGACGATCTAGGGTCCGACCACTTGCCAGTGTTTATACACTTGGCCGGGTTCCCTAGCAACCTAATAGCACTACAACCGCGCCGTTTTGTAAATTGGACTGTGTTTGAAAAAACTTTAAATGACGCTACATTTCCGCAGTTTCAACTTTCCAGTCCTGAAGACATTGATTGCCTCGCGTCTGCAATCACACTCAGGACCCAAGAAGCCCAAGAAGCTGCCTCTTCAACACTACCTACGCAAGCTCGTCATAGCAGACTCCCACAAAAAGTTGTCAACATGATTGAGAGGAAAAGGCGCTTGAGAAAGTTCTGGCAACACACTCGTTGCCGGCAAGCAAAAAACCAACTCAATGCATTAGCTGCTAAGATAAAAAGGGAAATCCAAAATGCCGCCACCGCCAGCTGGGAACGACATATCACAGAGGTAGAGGAAGAGGGATGGACGTCTATCCACCGTCTCTGTCGCTCCCTGGCCGGCACAAAGGAACCTATACGCCCTCTATTGCACAACGACGGAACCCCGCGCTACCGCGCCGCCGATAGAGCGAGCATTTTCGCCGACGCGCTTGAACGCCAGTTCAGCCCGAACCCCATCACCGACGAAGATAATGTGTTGGCAGTTGAACATCATCTTCGAGAGTACTTCCGTGCGCCGATAGCTCACGAGGAGGAACCGGTGGTTGTCTCGCCCGGACAGGTGCTGCGGACTCTGCGCGCCACCAAGCGGAGAAGCGCCCCAGGCGTGGATAGGATCACGAATATGGCGCTGCGTCACTTCCCACCGCGCGCTCTCGCGGCGGTGACGCGCCTATTCAATGGTATCCTTCGCCTGGGGCACTTCCCCACTTCTTGGAAAGCGGGCAGAGTTCGCATGCTACCCAAGCCCGGGAAGAGCTCCCTGAAACCGGAGAGCTATCGTCCAATCACGCTTCTACCTACACTCTCGAAGGTGTTTGAAAAACTCTTCTTGCAACATCTACTGCCACACATAGTGCCCCGGAGTGAGCAATTCGGTTTTCGGGCTGAACACTCCACAACACTTCAACTTACCAAGGTACTGCACCACTTCACCGGCGCCCTAAATAAGAAGGAAGTCGCCGTTGCAGTATTCTTGGATATGGAGAAGGCGTTTGACCGCGTCTGGCATGATGGGCTCATCTACAAAATGTCAAAATCATCCGCGCCTCGACGATTGGTGAAGACACTTGCCTCCTTTTTGAGTAATAGAAGCTTCCTCGTCGCAGTTGAAGACGAAGTATCGGACGCACGGCGTATCCGAGCGGGAGTACCGCAGGGGAGCTGTCTCTCCCCTGCGTGTTATGCACGATTCACCGATGACATCCCTGTCGCTGAAGGAACAAGCTTGGCCCTGTACGCTGATGACGCGGCGTACTACACCACTTCCATGAACTCAAATTACGCCGTTACAAAAATGCAAAGGGCCTTGGACGCCCTTCCTCAGTGGCTAGCGGCATGGCGGTTATCGATGAACGTGAACAAGACACAAGCTCTGTTCGTCGGACGCCGACACCTCCTCCCGCCAAAACTCAAGATGCTCGACAAAGAAATTCAGTGGTCCCCCACAGCTAAATATCTGGGGGTGACCCTGGACCGACGTATCAATCTACAAAAACACGTGGAGAACGTAGTAGCGGCGGTCCGCACATCCCGGGCGCTGCTCCGGCCCGTACTCACATCGCGACTCCTACCTATAAAAACCAAAATAGGCGTGTACAAGACCTATGTGCGGTCACGTCTGACGTACGCTGCCCCAGCTTGGTATGCTCTCGTAGCACCCCGGCTGAAAAAAAAGCTACAAGTACAGCAAAATCTCAGCCTGCGAACGATCGTAGCTGCCCAGCGATACGTCAGAAACGACGTGATCGCACGCGACTTAAAAATGGAAAGCGTAGCCGAATTTATCGGGCGCATTACTACTAACATGTTCCGGCGTGCCGATACATCAAACATGCCGCACATCAAGAACATTGCTCCGCTACACGCCCGCCCGCCGGACGGCAAAGCCTACGCGCGGGAGCTCATCGAGCCGCCGCAGTAATCGCAGTTTGTTCACTACACGACTACTACAACGAGCAAGATCGCACGCCCGGTTACTGAACACTGAGTAGAGTTTTACAACTCACTCAGCTTAGTTCGCGACCAGAGAGCGAACAAAACCCAAAACGTCACTTATGACGTATTATGACGTCATCACGGCCATTCGGCCGAACACAGCGCCCCGCGTGCCGTAGCACGCGGCGAACATATTGCCACTACGTTAAAGGGGCCAATCGTCCCCGGATAACGTCTCCCCACCGCCCTGACGGGCGGTGTGAGACGACTTTAGTATTGGCCTAAAGTGCGAAAAGGTTGTAATAAAAAAAATTATTAGAGATTTTGGAAAAATAGAATGTTTTTTTTTTGCTTTGTAATAATTTTTTTTATTTTGGCTGACACAACAAGATCATGACGTATTTTTTTTAAAATCTTTTTTTTTGTTTTGTTTTTAAATAATATTTTTTCTAGTTACCTAGGTATACATAATCACTAAGGATTTTTTTATTGCAGGAAGTTTTTATTTATTATGTTTAGTATTTGCCCTTTTAGTTTTTTTTTTGTGTTTGGGAAGATAGGTTATTGGTTTTGTCTTTTCTCTTTCAATGTATTGAAAGACTCCAACTATGGCGATAATTGCCAAAACCAGATTTAAACCACAAAGAAGTAGAAAAGAGTGGATGACTAAGAGAAGGAAATTACTGTCCGCATAAAATTTCGGTGAAGTTTGTAAAAGGGGAAAAGCTACTCGTTGTTCCCATGTAGTTAAGAAAATTGTATACAGCAGTAATATTTCTTCTATTCCTGTTGTCAGAGATATAGTATTGAAAATGAGGATCATGAACTGAAACAACCGCGTGTGCAAGATAATTAGCAGCTGACTTCATATTACTAGGATGGATCAGCCAAATACCAGCTGGAGGCCCTTGACTCAATAAACCGTCGTACTATGAGACTAGTCGGCGATGTTTCGCTGAGGCGAAATTAACTAGCCTTGAAATGAGACGTCTTCGGATGTCTGGCGGCGTCCTTTTGGACTGCCGCGTGAGGCGATAGGTCTGCCGGTGTTCTTGTGGCAGACAAGCTTCGGCCACCATCGGTTCAACCCGTAATCCTGAATTGACAGGACTGGAGGTTTTCGGAATCACGGGGAAGAAAACCCCTTAAAAAAATTACCCAAATCCTAAGCTCTGGCGCCTGGCGATACGATGTATGGCTGGGGGAAACCCAGTCCCAAGGGCGTCGTTCGAGGGACCTCACCCTCTAAAAAAGGAAAAAAATGGAAGAAGTGAACAGCAAAACAACTACCCAGGGGGGTCCTGACCGTAAAGAAGGGGTATTCCTCAATGCCCTGGTACTCAGCCCCAAGCGGTCCCGCTCTAGAGGTCTTTCTGCGGAGGAGCTCATAGCGGAAGAGGAGGTGTCATCTCTGACGCGGAGACTGCTCCACCACATCTATAAACAATGGTGTTGTGCCGACCTCGGGAGCTCCCATGACAGCACAAGATTTAAGTAAAAGGGTGTTGGATCCCGTGGCGGTCGCTAACAACGTCGCCACGAAATCAAAAAATATGAATAGTAGATCAGATTCGTGCGTGGCTTAAAGGTCGCGGCTGATACCATCGTGGTGACGGTGTGCTGGACTTCCGAATTTAAAACAAAATACAATCAATTTTCTATCGTTTAGGTATCTATAATATCTGTAAATTTAAACTATAACGTGTTATTATACAGGTGTTTTTTTTTCCAGCCAGTGAGGATAATTTCTGAACTGTTAAATTATGTATTATTATTATTTTGCTTAGTTTCTATTTTATTTTAATTTGGGTGTTCGTGGCTATACCTTTGGCAGCGACTGAACATTAGTGCTGTAGCCCGGTACCTGTACTGGGCTTACAACTGAGTCGTTGTCCATTTCTGATGTCACACAACACAATTATTTATATTTTTTATCTCTCTATTTTTTTTGTCTTACTTTCTATATGTATTTCAATAGTAGATCAGATTCGTGCGTGGCTTAAAGGTCGCGGCTGATACCATTGTGGAGACGGTGTGCTAGACTTCCGAATTAAAAACAAAATACAATCAATTTTCTATCGTTTAGGTATGTATACTATCTGTAAATTTAAACTATAACGTGTGATTATACAGGTGATTTATTTATTCCAGCCAGTGAGGGCAATTTCTGAACTGTTCAATTATGTATTATTATTGTTTTGCTTTGTTTCTATTTTATTTTAATTTGGGTGTTCGTGGCTACACCTTTGGCAGCGACTGAACTTCAGTGATGTAGCCCGGTACCTATGCTGGGCTCACAATTTACAATTGAGTCGCTGTCCATTTCTGATGTCACACAACACAATTATTTATATTGTTTATCTCTGTTTTTTTTTGTCATACTTTCTATGTCTATGTAATTGTGTTGTGTTACTTTAGAATAAATATCTTTTCTTTCTTTTTTTAACTCCAGGTCTTAGAGAAAAACACTAAAAGGAACCCCGAGCTGAATTTTGAAGTTCTGTTAAAGGAGAGTTTTTTTTCGCCTTTGGATTCTTTATGAAGAAGTTGAAACACGTGTATTAGTGGCAATCTTTTCACTTCGTTAAGGTTAAGTAAACACGGCGTAGGTACTCCTTCCACTCCCATTCCTCTGTGACCCTCCCCTTCCCTCCGCAGGTATTTTCCCGAAGCCAGTAGTTTGGCCGATAGCCGGTAGTCTGACCGGTAGCCGATAGTCTGGCCGGTAGCCGGTAGTCACTGAACGATAGCCGGTAGCCGCGGCCCGGCGCAACGCTACACTACCCTCGCTCGGCTCTAAATTAACATCTCGTGTCTTACCATTATATCGTTTTAGATGCTATGTAAAAATCGATCATTGTACAAATAATTTTCATAATTTTATTAACTCTGTTTTTATTTCCCGTGATTTTTATAATCACCATGTACAGCGTTAAAAGAAAGACATACCTGTATTATATAATCGACTTATTAATGAATTTATAAATGTATATCTTCTCACATCTTTTTAATGTAAACTGTACGCAAAATCCTCAGATTACAGAACAAAGGGCAGATACAGCGCGTGGAACACGGGAGTGAGGCCAAAAATGCAAATACAAATTGAAAAAACACATACCTGGTATTCGCTTTTGAATTTGTATTTGCTTTGTTTAAACAAAGTTTATTAAAAAGCAAATACTTAATATAATTTGTATTTGCTTTTTTTTTGCTTTTTTGGCCTCACTACCGTGTTCCGCGCGCTCCATCTGCCTTGTTATGTAGTGGGAAAATCAATTGAATTCAATCAAGCAATTTGCAATCGACTCTTCCGTGTAGTGGAAACAATTTAAATCATACAAGATTTTAATTATTTAGCATAGTTACTTCTTATAGTGGTGTTTTGATTATAATTATACATATTTCTATAAATTAAAACGAATCGTTAGTCGTACCAATGGTAGGTTTTTTATTGCCAAACTGGGCATATAGATCATTTCGTAAGCTAATTTTACCTGTGATAGCTACTTCCATATGGGAGGGTCTGCTATGCAAAGCTTTGAGGTATTTGCTTCATTATTAGTAAAGATATAAGAGTATTAATTTTAACCTATAACGGTCCTTAAATTATAGGAATCGGCCAGTAGTGAACGGTTCAACATGTTACCGAGTCTTCGGCGGCACCTCATGATACTAGTGAACGGTTCAACATGTTACCGAGTCTTCGGCGGCACCTCATGATACTTCAGTAGAATGCAGCTAGCAGTGAACGCACGTGAATCGTAATATCTAGACACAGCTGTTGCACGTGCAATAAGTGGTGTTGCATTGTTGAATAGATTGTGTCTATGGATGTATACATGTGGACTTGAGACAGGATTTATAAGGTATTGTTCACAGCTTTAACTAATTGAATGTTACTATAGCAAAATATAAATTCTAAAATATTACTTGAGGGACGGGGAGGCATACTCACGTTTCTACTTGGAACCGTCATTAAGTCATGTAACTGCTAGCATAGGTAACCGGTTATGTCAGAACAAGTAATCAGGAACATTTAACAATGCATCGCTGTCCTAAAGCGTGCACTTCATATTTGATGTATTAATAATTTATTATTTTTCTTACATGTTTAACTTCACATAAAACATCACAACCCCGTCCTTTTTTAAAGTTTAAATGAGGGTTTCGAGTTCACTAAACATAATTTGATAAAACCTGGTTATGATGTATGAGGGGTGGGAAGACACAGCCGGGGAGCCCCCCCCCCCCTTCTCAGTCGGTTCTGGATTCACGCCCTGTGCCGCCGGCCTCAGAATTAATGGCCGAATCCTGGTCTCTGGTAGCTACCAGTTTTTCCCACCCACCCCAAATTGCAGCCGCTAGGGAAGCTGCAGCAGCAGTCACAGAAGCCGCAGATACGCGTCTCTCAAACTTCGGCTGTCGTTATTAAACTTCAGCCGTTTGCTTTGGAGAGGGGCGTGTCCTATGACACTGCAATTAAAGAGGCGAAACAGAAGGTGGATCCCGTTAGCCTCGGCATCACCGGCCTCCGTATCGAGAACCGCTACGGGCGCCCGCATGTTGATCGTGCTGGGTGCTGATAGCGGCGAAAAGTCAAAATCTCTCGCAGCAGTGCTGAGGGGGGCTTTCAAGGAGGAGAACGTCCAACTGTCCATACTTACGACATGCGCAAACCTTCAGCATCATTCTTTGGGCTCTTTCTATCACAAGCATATATGTTTTACTTGAGCCACCCCATAAGGCCACGCTAATAAGGGATAGATAAACTGTTTTAATCAAGGTCCAATTTGTGATGTGTCTTATGTGTTTGAAATAAAAATGAATAATATAAATTAAATAATTATTGTCCCCCTTACTCATAAAGCGCTATTTAACAAATATACTGATTAAATGGTCACATAACTAATGTCACATTGTTTAACAATGACAATAGAGTGACGTTATTTACGTGACCTTTTAAACTGTATATTAGTTAAATAACGTTTTATGAGTAAGGGGGTGTTATGTCTAAATAACTAACCGGTACTAATATAATTATAAATAATTAATATAAAGTACTAATTTAACTAGCTTATCACCATTTAATGTTGCAATGCCCTTGCAGGGCTCATGTTGTGGACTAACCTAATTATAACACCTTAATATACTAGATGATGCAAATAAATAAATTGAAAATATAGGTCTACTTTCTAAGTTTCTCAGTTACATTTGTTAGGAATACTCTGATTTATTAACCTTTTTTTATAATTTTCTTATACTGGCAACAATGGTTTATACTTCTCTTGTACTGGCAACTCTTTGGCTTTTAAAATTATGTTAATCTAACTACTACTCCGACTATCAAACCAATAGCTATTTAAATCATTTTGCATAAAGAGCTTGGTCATTCTCTCGGAGTCAGTCGTACTGAGCGGACGTATTAAACAGCGCACAATATACCTAAGGTCAGAACAATTATCTAAATAATAAAGCATGATAGTGAACATAAAACGTAGTGATTGTGTTTCAAGTGACTATTGGATTGTATACATATAAAATAAAAGTGTGTTTGTGAAAAAATGGAGTTTTCCTTCACATTTCTAATACGTTCCTTTGTCTATTATGATACCTAAATATTTGGTTTGTTGAGTTTTAGTAATACAGGGACAGGAACATTTCGATTTGGACCATTGATCACAAGAGTGTGCTAATAATTTAAATGTGCTATTATGAGGTGAGTTACGGATTGAAAACGTTATGTATTTCGCTGTAAGTGTGCTTTATTTTGCTTGCTTTATCTTTCCGTTACACGTTGTTATTATAAAAGACCCTTACTTTGCCTTAGAAATCTTTATTTTAATCTCTGTATCACCAGTAGAATCGTCCCCCCTATGTAATACAACGTTAAATAATATCGTTGTCCGTGTAAAGTAATCTTTTTCATGTTAGTAATAAATTTTGGTCATTTGTAGATACTATAATTTACTGTCTTTAATATTCAGCTTGTTAATTTTGGGGTGCATCGGCTCACTGGTTTATTAAAGAATAACATTAAGTATATTATGAAGTGTAACTATTATGTATTATTTGCTATTGATTTTTGCAAAAACAACCTCCGAGAAGTGGAGACCAGCAGGGCTATTTTAAAACGTCGGATTCGATATCGGAAACGGATTCAAAAATTTCCGAGGCGAATTTCAGCAATTGCTATTTTAATTTCCGAAAACTTTTCGATGAATCGAATTGATATTTCCGTAAAGAAACATCAAAAATATTCGAATCCGGAAATTAAAATAGCAATTGCGAAAAATCGCCTCAGCAGTTTTTGAATCCGTTTCCGATATCGAATCCGAGCGTTTTAAAATAGCCCTGCTGGTGACCTGTAACACAGGTTATTATAACCTACCACAGGCACCAGTGATCCACATCCAAAAATATGTCCATAGCAATGTACATGATATCTTAATAACACTGTATTTTGGTTTGTGGTGAAAAATTAAGATTATTATTATTTATTTTCTGAAGCAAACAATATAATTTCATTATAACTAATTACAATACCTTATACCTCATGTCGTAAATTACTTGAATGGTGTAAAAAAAAGAAACAACGTAAAGAGAAAGTAAATAAATATGGAGCATATACTTAATGCATGTATGGCAAATCCACAAAATGTCACTTGTGTTTATAAATGCCGTTCGTCGTGCTCACAGTAATGAGATTACTCAACCTACACTATTACTACGTAGAATTGAAAGTTAAGTAAATTTGCCTCAAAGGTAGCTTTAATTGGACTGGCATGGACGGGACGTTGAAGGTAATGCATCAAAGGATGGGCATGCAAGTTCTTAAATCACTGATCGTTAGATCTATGGAAGGATTTAACGAAGTTATAAAAGGCCACCGTGACAGCTAACCGTTAAGTGGGCCGTATGCTTGTTTGTTATTTTAGTAGTATAAACAAGCGATGATAGCTCATAGTAACGTGTCATGGCGTGAAGAAGGTCATATCGGTTCGATTCGAATACGAAAATGAGGTTTCGGCGAAGGCAAACAATATTAATAAAAATATATGTAGCTATTTTGGCAGGCTACAAGTAGGTGATTTGCTCTTGATGCCCCCCCCAGGCCATCAAGAGCAAGTAGTAAGTAAAACATGTAACCTTGCCGAGTTTCTTGCCGGTTCTTCTCAGTTGAAGGCCGACTTCCGAACCGGCGGTAACTTCAGTAGCGTTGACCTCGATGAATACCCTACTAGAGCCTAAATGAATAAATGGCTTTAAATTTCAATCCAAAAGCTTTATTGTCCCCGAGTATACAAAATATCAGGGTTCTGGAATAAAATGGGGTACTTTTCATACCGAGAACGCGGGTAAAACCGTAGGGGTCAGCTAGCATTAGTATTACATATATAGATTCTATATTAATCAAAGCAGAATAAAAGATAAAAGATAAATAACCTTTCGGTTTAGCAGCGGTATATCACCAGGTTTTGGGTATCCACCATCCACGAATCTTTCCAATTGGCCATCTTGATCCATATTAAGTAAAATCTGATCAGTTTCACCAAGAACACAAAGTAACTGCGATACACAATACACTGAAATAATAAGCATTCGCAATTAATATTCATTCATTAAACATAACCTGTCACACACAACCCATTTCTATTCTGTACCTACTGCCTAATGTTGAATCATGGAGCCAGCTCCATTTTAACAAGATTAATTTCATTGAGAACAAAATATCACATCGAAATACTCGATAACACGATCGAAATTCATCGGACACCTTCCCCATAATAATAATAATTAATTTATTGACATTTTTTTTTTTTTTTTTTTTTATGTCAATAGGTTGACAAACAGGCAGACGGTCCACCTGATGGTAAGTGGTCACCGCCGCCTATGGACATTTTCAATACCAAGGGGATTGCCGATGTGTTGCCGACCTTGAAGAGCACCAGGTCGAAAAGTTCTTTAGAACACTCCCCATTATATAGGCGATAGAACACACAAAGGGAGCCTATATCCCTCCGAATGCTGAGAGGTTCCAAACCGCCAGTGAGTTCAGGATCGCCAACAATACGAGTGGCCCGCCTTTGCACCGAGGCAAGTGGATCCAGCTGATAAGCGGGTGCGCCTGCCCAGAGGTGTGAGCAGTACTCCATATGCGGCCTAACCTGCGCTTTATATAGCTGCAGCCGCTGGAGTGGTGTAAATACGGAGGTGGCATACAACATTACAGCTTATTTTTGAATCCATAGGCTCCCGTATTAGTAAAACTGTGTTTCAGGAGCCAGTGGCTTCTCCCATAACATAATGTAATCAATCATCGCTTCTAACACCTCGCACCGGCCTTTAAATGTCAATTCTTAAACTGTACTTAAAGCCATTCGGTCTTTTCCCAATGCTGGATGGAATTACCCCCCAGCACCTTAAAGATATGATCGATTCCTTTTTAGGAGAACCAAGAAATAATGTAGCCCAAGATCTTACAGAGCTAGTTAACCTTATCCTCTCGAGTTCCGACCCTCCCGTGACCGAGAACGGATCAGCACTGCATATGCTCCGCTGTTTAAATTCGAAAAAACTAGGATGTTCTGCACCGATCTGACTGCACGATACCTTAAAATTTGCGTCTCGGTGCACCCGAAAAGATAGTGAAATCAGCACTAGAATTGGATTGTAGTGTGAAACCCTAATTTTAAGTTAATTTGGTGATTTGTGAAAGTTTGAAAAGCATGCACCGTGGAAACGAGATCGACAACCTACTCGTTTTTTACCACCATTCGGCGAGGAACTTGGAGAAGCAGCCTGGAGGTAAATTCCAGATTTTTCCAGCTTGTCATTTCACTGGAAATTAAGAAAAGCCGGAAACCACGTGGACACCACATATGAACCAGAACCACCAAGAAGCAAAGATACGTAACAGGTGAAACGGCGTCTGTAACTTAACTGTTTTTTCCAGATGCGAAGTCGACCTACAGGATGTGGTGACTTGGGGTTACGGGCGTGACAAAACAAATTATGACCGGGCACGGTGGGTTCTCGGAATACTTGAATCGTTTCACTGGAGTGTCCCGTGTATCATAGGGAACGATACGAAATTGAGCAGGAGCTAGGTATTAAATTTGAATCCGAGATGGTTAAAGAAATTTGAGATCTCTGTAAAGGTACTTAAATATCCAAATAAAAACCTGTTTGTTTGCGTTATTTTAAGTGTTAAAAGTAAAGGTAGAAAATGAGAACAGATAGAATCGATCTAGCTAGATAGATGGGAATCCCACCCATTTATCAAAGCTGGCAATATATTTTTAGGTGACGGTACCTTCCAAAGGTACCCGAAACATTTCAAACAGTTATATCACGGTAAAGAATATCTATCTTTTATTTAGTGATCTAGGCAGTAGTAGAAAAACAATATTGTCCCCGTGGTTTATGCATTAATGCCCAACAAATTAAAAAAGTCGTATTATGTTTGAGATCATCAAGTCGCAAACTCCTGAATTAAATAAAACCAAGTAAATTTACAACGGATTTTGAACAAGCTATAATCACTGCAATGAAAACAACTTTTCCTCAGATTGCACACCACGGATGTTTTTTTCATTTTCAAGATAAGCTTAAACGAAAAGCGAAGCAATTAAAGCTTTTAAAAATAAATAATAACAATTTAAACAAAATTATCAGTTTGTGCCTGGTTTTGCCACTTCTCCCAGAAGATTTTTTTTAAGAAGGGTTGCATTATACATATTATGAAGGAGAGTGAAATTTTCGGAAGTAACAAAAACCTTAAAGTTCTCATCAAATTACTGGATGCCGAAAAAAGCAATGTGGTGTAGTTTCGGTGAGCGACACCGGACTAATAATGTCTGTGAGGGCTGGAACGGTGAGTTCAATAAACAATTTAAAATTAGACCTATCATTTTGCATCTTTTGAAAATTCTCAAGCAGGGTGCAGCATATAACGCAGTGAAAGCAGTAACATCAGAACTTTCTAAAACTCGATCAAAAAATGTAGATCGAGACCTTTCTTTATGTTCAAATGCAGCTAGTCAATGGAGAAATTGATGTACCTCAATTTTTGGAAAAAATACGATAATAGGAATCATTCTTCTTAGTTTTAGAAATAAAACGCAAAATTTAAGATTTTCATTAAAAAAAAAAGCTGCTGAGAGTTTTGATGGACCAGGGCAAATAATACAAAAAAGTATACAAGATGTACCGACCACGTCAGCACCGTATATGCCGTCAAAACCAGCAATGCGATCAATCATACAGAGAGAGAGAACTCGAAATGAGCCCCGTTTGCCTAAATGTCTCAAAGACTTTACCATGCCAGATCAATTCACTGAAATTGAAGGTGAACAATTTTTGATGGGATATTAAGGATGAACATGAGGGAGATGTTTTTGAGATTTTTGTATTCGGAACACAACAAAACATACGGCTTTTAGACTTATCAATTTTTTGGATAATGGACGGAACTTTTCAATGCTGCCCTAAATTATTTTATCAAATATATTCTATACATGGACTCGTGGGCCAAGATGATAACACAAAACAAATTCTACCACTTATTTATGGTTTATTGACTAATAAATCCGAGCGGACTTACGTAAAATTTTTAGAAATAGTTAAAATGTACGCACTAAGCAAACTAAAAATTAAACTGAATCCAGATTTTATCATAACCGATTTTGAGTTAGCGTCAATAAAAGCGTGTGAAAGTGTATTTCCAAATTCACGACATAAATGTTGTTATTTCCACGTAACACAAAATATTTGGAAGCACATTCAAAGCGAAGGGTTAGCAAAAATGTACACTAATGACAGTAAATTTGCAAATAAAATGCGACATTTAGCTGCATTAGCTTATTTAGATCCATCTGAAATACCGGAAGCTTTCGAATCTGTTCGAGACCAAATAATTCCTCAAGATCAGGAAAACTGTTGGACTGGTTTTATAAATTTTACATTGGTGGCACATATATTCACTATGTATGCTTCATTGTTTTTTTTTGATTTTATTTGTTAATTGTATACCGTCTGTACTGTGTCACTGTATGTTCGTGATGTCATGGACGTGGGCCTCGACTGAAAACCAGCGCGAGGGTTAGTTTTTCTTACTAACCTGAGCATATTGCTGAGTCGAGACCTATTCCTGGCATCACGCAACATTGCATTTTTGTGTAGTTTTTAATTGGTTTTGTTTGTTTTCTTTAATTCTTGTTTTTTGTAATTTCTACAGTCTAATGTAATGTTGTGTGTTGTCCTGAATAAATCTTTTTCTTTCTTTCTTTCTTTCATATAAACGTGTTCAAGATAAAAATACCGTTGATAAACAAAAATTCAAGCTGAAGAGGTCGCTACCTATATTCCCACCTAGTATTTGGTCAGTTTTGGATTGCCTGAGTGCCGATATCCCAACAACGCAAAATGCAATAGAAAATTGGCATAATCGTTGGAACAACCTATTGAATAGAAAAAAAATATATATAATACACTGAAAGAAATAATTAAAGAGCAAAATAATACAAATTTTGAAGTGGAAAGAATATTGGCTAATATAAAAAAATGCAAAAGAGGTGCTTCGAGCCTTACAAAAAAGTTAAAAGAACACATATTACAAACAGAGAACATGGATTTAATGGACTATTTAAGCGGTCTAGCATACATCATTTATATGAAAATTTAATTTTTCTTATTGTTTAATTTTTCTATTGTAATAAGGAGTATTATTCATTTAGTTAGCAAATAAACGTTTTGTTATTTTGAGTTTTGATTGCTTCAGATAAGTAATTTTATTAGGTTAAATTGACAATTAAGTAATGGAATCATCACTGTGAACTATAAAAGTACTTTTTGTTGAAATCTCTTGAGAAATTTTTAATCATCAAGTTCTCATATTCAAAGAAAATAACGATTATAATCTTCTTTAGTTTCATAATTTTTGAACATAAATGGATGGTGGTGATGAAAAATATTCGAACTAGAGTTTTTCGCAAAAGCATATTTTCGAACTCACGTACGTCGCGATGAAAAACATTCGAACCAGAGTGTTTCTAAATAGCATTCTTTCGAACTCACGTACTTCGCGATGAAAAACATTCGAACCAGAGTGTTTCTAAATAGCATACTTTCGAACTCACGTACGTCGCGATGAAAAACATTCGAACCAGAGTTTTTCGAAATGGCATACTTTCGTACTCACGTACTTCGCACTAAAATATATTCGAATCAGAGTTTTTCGAAATGGCATACTTTCGTACTCACGTACTTCGCACTAAAATATATTCGAATCAGAGTTTTTCGCAATAGCATATATTTGAACCAACGTTTTTCGAACTCACGAACATTCGTAGTACAGTCGATCGATGTTTCAAATTTCGAAGTGCTGAAATACAGTCGACAAACAAGCATACGGCCCGCCTGATGGTAAGCAGTTAGGATATTGTGGCGCCACGCAATCTATATTTCTGTGTGTGAACTATCTCAGTGGAACTGATATATGGTTGATGGATGTCGCTACACTACAATAAAAATAAAAACAATAAAAGTCAAAATACACGAATTTATGAAATTGAAACGAAAACGCAACGTCACTCTGCAAGTTCCCGCCAAAAAGTCAACTCTCCATGTTTTTGTTTAGTTATATAGGTTCTGCTCTGCTCCTAAACGCGCAGTTTGCCGTTTGATAGAAAGAGACAATTAACATTTTTTTATATGTTTTACATTGACATAAATTGTATAAACTTAACACATTTAAAAAAAATCGTTTGTGTCTTTTGTAGTAGAACTAGAGATACAAGTTTATCAGGGGTATAATTTGTACTACCAGCTGAACTACTCAGTAGAACTACTGACCCGGAGGAGTCACTAGTACTATTGGTAGTAATAGAGATACATAGTTGTGTCATTTGTACTACCAGTAGAACATGACCGACTGACCCGGCGGGGTTTTGTGGGGCCTGGTTGCTTATCACTCGGTGATTATTGTACAATCCACGAAAATATTGTTGGAACGACATTTGATTAGATACGACAGTTTTGGATTCGTATCCTATTATTAATAATTTCAGTAGCAGATTATGCTATTCTACGTCTGGCTAGCTACCTCGCCAATTTCAGTTAGTTATGTGTTGCTTACCACCTCCGGCCAAATTATCACTGACCTGGTGACATTTTGGTAAATCGCATAACTAACCATATTAAAAAAAAGTTGTTGTACTTACCGTAAACTACTATTAATATTCTCATATTGTACGAGAATTATTACTGAAATCTTATAATTCTTAGTAATGTCTATTATAAAGGAAATGTAATCTATTAGGTCTAGCTTTCTGACTTAATCAAAACTACACAGATTATTAAACACATATTTATTGTATGCCCAACAATAATTAATATCTATAATTATTATTAAATAATAAAACTAAATATCTAAAGAACAAGTTAATTGATATAAGTTTCAATAAATTACAATTAATATTAAACTACACACCAATTTATAATTCATATTAATTATATAAATATTATAGTGTTGTCCATCCAGATATTAAAATCTTTTATAGCAGATTGTTAGTATCATATATATTCCGCCCAGATTCATAACAAACATATCATTTTAATAAACAAAGTGTTATCTAGTTTGATATTTCATAGAACCTGACAACTACCTGTCCGGCACAGTGTGTAGTCCGGAATGCATAGCTAAAGTTGTTTTATTGTGATAACTTTTCAAATTGTCATGTAATTGGCACATGCATGCAGTTTTCTATCCTCTGCTACGAATTCTACACCTTCGTGCTTTGTAACTGAGTTCACGATTCTACGGTTTATGATAACCTGGTACTCCAGGTAACCATAAACCGTTACCAGGACTGGACTAGGTAAAGTCTAGTCCTTCTTACTCTGATCTCTATATATATTTGTCATTGAGCTAATGACGTCACACCTTTTCCATCTGTGCTTGGCGTGCCAAGGTTTACGTAGGCACTGGGCGGCCAGGCAGTAGGGCGTGCACGTTCCATCTTCCCAAGACACGAAGCTGCACTGCTCACGTCCCCGTTGAATGCTCGAGTCGTTGTCGTCGATAACGAATGCACTGATATCACCTGGAATAGTAACGTGAGTAATTTCCCTCTCGGTCACGAAATGGTATGACAATTAAGTAAATAATAAAAATAGAGATGCAATCATAAATGAAATCGCCTGTGTAATAATGCTACGATGTATAGTAGTGAATTATTCCTTCTTAGCTTCACCTAAACATGACGAGGAACGAGAAGTTTGGTTAGACGAAATAATCTTAGAACTTAGATCTAACATTGGAATAGAAATACAAGCAATAGTTTCAGAGCAGGGCTAAAATTTCGATAAATATGCAAAAGATCGAAAACAATTATAGCAGACAAACCATACTTTATGTTTCAAGAAAGAAAACATGGTTGGGACGTTCCGCACATGATAAATTTTTATATAAGATGACAAACAAGTTTCTTGGAAATAAATAGAGGATTTAGAAACACAAAGAGAAAGATTTGAAATTGAATCCAACTGTGACTGAGAAACAAAGACATAAAAAAGCGTGTGAAGTACGCGTTTCAAATTTACTGCCCATCTGTTTTTGCTGCTATCGAAGAAAAACATAGGTACTGCAGAATTGACTCAGGCCAGTTTGCGTAGTGGAACATGTAGTATATTTTGTATATGGTTTTCATAGTAGAAGCTCTCCTTAATTTGGAAGTAGTTCGCTGTGTGTAAATAATATTCATTATAATTTATAGAAGATGAATAAAATATTCGATGTCCTAAACAGATGATAAGTTTCATCCCTCAACTATAAATATCAAAAAACAAAAACAATATCAAATCGAAGTAATGGAAGAGGCACGCTTATTAACACGCATTTAGAGCTTACAATAATGATACATCGTTTTATGTTTAATCTTGAATGACCTAAAAATAAAGGTATGTAGCATAGAGTTAATGAGATAATTATATAATAATTAATATTACTCTAGAACGATGATGCAGCAAAGGGAGATTTTCTGCCGAGGAGCCGTCGCCTTCTATACTCCTCGTTTGATAACCCTGCGCCATTTGTAAGAAGATCAGCATGGCCACCGCTAGCATCGCTGCGTATACGAAGAATTCCATCGCCTGTTAGAAATTGGTACGTAGGTTACGTTGGTTTATTGATTTATTTCATAGTAACTCTTATTCATAGCATAGCCAATAAACCGGCCAAGTGCGAGTCGGACTCGCACAGAAAGGGTTCCGTGAAGACATTACTCGTACGGAGGCCCATTTAATTTTTAACCGACTTCAAATAAAGGAGGAAGTTCTCTCTTTTTTTTAATGTTTGTTACCTCATAACTCCGTCATTTATGAAACGATTTGGAAAATTCTTTTTTTGTCTGGAAGGGTACACTTCCCGTTTGGTCCCATTGTCATCAGATCAGGATTCGATTACTTCTTCGTGTACTTTGAAGTCGGTTTAAGTTTTTTGTAAAACAGTCCAATTATTAATTATTTGTTCTTGTGTCGCCAATAGACATACACATTCTGTGAAAATTTAAACTATCTGCCTATAACGATTCATGAGATATAGCCCAATGACAGACAGACGGACAGACGGACGGACTGACAGTATTATTAACATTTTATCTGATTGCAAATTTTTAAAGCCTGTTATGATGACACAGGTAATTTTACGAGAAAACTTTAGAGAAAGTTAAATCCGATTTTTAGTTTTCTAAAATGAGTAAAAATGTCAAGCTTGCATTCAATGTGCCCATGGTAAAGCACCTAGAAGTCTGGTTACCTTCCCAGACAGAATAATTTCTGATAGAGCCACTGCATTTATGTATATTTTGCTGCAAGTAACAAGTAACAAGAGCCACTGCATTTACTAGCTGGATTTTTAAATAATTCTTGTCAAGTGTGAAGCATATTTTGAATTCCGTTGCTACACCAAGGGCCAATGGCCAAGTAGAACCTTATAACCATATTGTTCTTGATGCGTTGACGGCCATGACATGTGGTAAAGATGCGTTTTCGAATGTGGTAAAGATGAAGAATGCGTTTTCGCCATATAGCAAATTTCATCGAAATCGTTAGACCAGTTTTAGAAATCTCAAAATATACACCATACACTATGTTACTGTAAAAGCCCGAATACCGGTAGGTCCTAGGTTTTACGAGTACCTCTTAGGATTTACCAAGATGAGGGTAAATGTAAAGGTAGATAGGAAATTAATAGATAAAAATTAAGTAATTAAAGATGAACAAGATGGGTTAAAAAAAAAACTGCGACCTGGCTACTTTGACACTAGTTCGAAACATTACCAAGAACATTGACAAAGGATGCAGTAGTTTTTTACACCAGAGCAAAGCCTTCAATTGTTTGAACCATATAAACTTCCACTAAATAAATGTTATTGACATGGCATAAGAGCCACTCCTCTTACCAGATTGGATAAAAAGCTATTTAACAGATCGACTACTAAATCTTAATATCACTCAAATTAATGAAGAATTGGAATCAATAACATATCAGTCACCTTACAGACACAATACGTACGGCGTGCCCCAGGGTAGTGTCTTGGGCCCATTATTGTTTCTGCTTTACATAAATGACTTGCCAAGGATCACTAAGCATCAATGTGTACTTTATGCCGATAATATATTAATTATTATTCAACAGAGTCAAAAAAATATGAGTCATGGAGCTAGAAATAAACAATACAGTCAACGCAGTTCTCTATTGGTTGAATCTGAACAACCTATGTGTGAACCTATCCAAAACTAAATATATAAAGTTCTCTACTTATAAGGAAAATAACAGCCTTTTCCTTTAGTTATAAAAGCTGGCGATGATGAAGAAACCGATGAAATAAAATTCTTGGGTACAACCTTGGATAGGTTCTGCAATTGGAAGTCCCACATAATTTTAGTTTGTACCAAACTCAACTGATTTATATATTCAATTAAGTACCAGCAACCACGGATATGTTGCATCAGTGCTACGATATGGTTTGCCACTGCGGGGAAATTAAAAAAATATAAACAAAGCCTTTCTTGTTAAAAAAAAGTATTAGAGCAATATGTGGAACACACCCAAATGATTCGTGCAGACCTCCGCAAATTAAATTCCTTGACATTAACATCAACTGATACCATAAGAAAACTTCTAATTGAATTATCAAACTATGATAGTGAAAACCGCATCAAAATCCGTTGCGTAGTTTAGAAGCTTTTTAGAAGGATCATTTTATACTATGTTAGTGAAGTTATATTATGAGTCAAGTTTTTCTTCTCTTTCTTTCTTTCTTATATTATTTTGTATATAAGTTTAAGTTACCCATAAAATTTGACAATATTTGTGAAATATTTACAAATATTGCTATTTTAATAGTACTCGTATGATGAGTTATTTTAAGAGGAACGGTTTCAAATTAATTCTTACCCTGGACTCAAAAATCTTGGTCTGCGCAACGAGTATCACAATTAAGTTTCCGAATGCCACCGATACGTACCACGCTGCAATTGTGATGGTCTTCATACTGTTCGGTGCCTAGAAAAATTAAGATCTATAGTTCTATTGGTGCAGATCTTTGCTTTGAACTAACGGTAAAGAACATTTAATCTATTTTAGATTAATATCGGGGGTCAACTAGATCCAAAAAAAAGGTTAAATTAGCAAATCGTGTAAAATATTTCTTTTTTGCTATTTATGTTAAGTTGTAATAAAGATACAGCTAAAAAAAAAAGGAAAAATTAAGTGCCCCCTCTTTTCCTAGGTTTATAATGCTACAATTTTGATCTTAATAGTGTAAGTAGATTTAGCCATATAGTACAAGAAAACTGCGGATTTTAAGAATGTAATAGGTAGGTTTTTTTTTTTTTTTAATAAATGTAGGTCTTGCGTTGGCCTTTTAACCTATATATTGATCAGTCCATATCAAATAACAAACTTTTACATGCACAGCATATAGTGGAGATTAAATTTGTCTTTCACATTATATCATTTATAATTTTAGAAGAATTGTTTAGGAGCTAGCAAAGGTGTATTAATGACGCCCGACACTCAAACAAAATTTTTATTTGACTTATCGACTATTGGTCAGAGAGTAGCCTTAGGGTCAGTTCACACCGCGACGCGACGAGAAGAAGGCTGCTATTTTTTAAATGTATGAACTAAAAAGACAACTAATACAATATGCGTGCAAGTTTTCACCGAATATCAACTTTATAGTTGAACTTCTGGAAACATTAGAGACGCTGATTTACCTGAGTAAAAGAAAACTCCAGTCCAGAAACGGCAAACATAATCTCTGCAACTGACACCAAAAGGTATTGGGGAACGATCCAAGCTAAGTGGAGTTCATTGGGTGGATTTGGAGCATGCAGAACGGCAGCATCAAGACGACCCATTCTTTCTCGTAAACAAAGGACGTATACTCCACCAGCTCTGAGGATACCCTCTCCTGACCCTGAAATTTCATCATCGACACTTTCTGCTCGCCATCTGAACCTGTTTCGAAAAATTAAAGTTCATTTTAATACTACTATTAACGTGTACAAATACGCGTCTAAATTACCTACCTACTAAAATTCCAACTTCTTCTTAGAAATTTCATGCTAAATTGATTGTATTGTGACTTGTATTGCTCATTTAATAAGAATAAAGGTATCTCTAGGTTAAGTTCTATGTGCTTTGGTGGAATACAATTTAACTTATCCCAATTAACAGACTTTTAAAGTAAAGATGAAGTATAAAATATGTATGTTGACTTGAACATTCCTGGTTTATAATGTAACTAGCTATCCCCCGCGGTTTCAGCCGCGTTCCCGGGATAAAAAGTAGCCTATAATACTTGCGCATAATATAGCTTCCTATTAGTGAAAGAATGTTTCAAATCCGACTGGTAATTCCAGAGATTAGTCCGTTACCGTAAGTCCCGCTCGTCACGCAAAAATCTTTTGTCAAAATGGGACATTTTAATTCTTTCCTACATTATTTTGTTCTATGATCAATGGTTTTCACATTGCACAGGATATTGGGAATATTATAGGCATTTTTTTTAAACCTAGGTTAAATTATTGAAGTTTTCGTAGGGATCCCTATTTTTGAAAATAAGACTATACCTACTATTCCTCATGAATCTAGCTATCATTTACAAGCTAGCTAGCTAGCTATCATTTAAAAAAATACGAATCTAACTGGTAGTTCGAGAGATTAGCCCGTTTAAACAAACAAACAAAAAAACTCTTCCGCTTTATTATATTATTATATATTATATTATTATTAGTATAGATGGACGTGCGTACCACAGCGAGCAAGAGTAAAAAATTACATTTTGAATATGGATGCCACCAACATTACAGATATTTTATATTTCTCGTATTTACTCCCTACTTTTTCATCGTTTTGTTGTTTTAGACACCTTTTCCCTTTTTGACAGTGTCCATTACCATTTAGGTTTTATAAAGGGACGAGTGGGTTATCAAAACAATGTTTCGAATAAAATTGTTAATTTTTTATTCCAAGAAAAGGTAGGCTTTTATAAAAAGTCTTTGAACATGCCTGTACGACGTGCCAATTAACACGATACTTAGAAAATAATTTATTGTTAGGATAGGTACTAGTACCTAAATTTTAATCTAGCTCTTGCATTTGCATGTGTTATAAGTATTAAATACTAATGTAGCGAGTTGAAGCATAGTATAGAGACTACCAATTATTTTACTCAAACATGTCAGTCCAGCGTGTACGGTCATTCCTAAGTTAGAAACGAAGGGCTGCAGAACTATCAAATGTAGGTACAGTAGTATAGTACCCAACTGAAAAGGCTTCTTCGTTCGCACAGAAAAGAAAGTATGGCCCCGAAGATTAACGAAAGTATGCTTAAACTTACAATGAACCTTAGATCACTACTATAAGGTTCATAATACACTGCAGCTGTTAGTTCCGTCTTACTCGCAAGTCACGCCCCTCCGCACGGCGCGCGCTAACATGGCGGCAGCTGCCGACTTTGAAAGTCGACACAGTTTTAAGATACATTTAAACATACTTACTTCCCAGGCTGAAGGCACATATAAGCAGATTCACCTATATGATCGATAGGCGCATCTGACACATAATATATGTCACTCATTCTTTTATCTGTCTCTATGACAATTGACACATTCTTATTAGGTCCAGTTTCTCCCACGTACACCACTCTTAAAATATAAACAGATAATTTTAAAGAGAAGTAAAAACGTATATCGATCTTTATTTAATCAGTTGTATTATTAACTAACTTTAGTTTTGGTTTTCCGGTTAATGACTTTAGAAATGGGTTAGGGTCCATAAAGTAGAAGGATATCTGATCATTTGAATTTTGTCCGATAACTATTGGCATAAACTGTGATAACAAAGGAATACATTAAGTTTAAATTGTATTAATTAAATTTATTTTCTCTCCTCTATTTTTCCTGTATAAATCCTGTTCTATGCCTTTAAGTGCAATATTATACGTAGACGTATATAGTACGTATTCAAGGATGTTACATGTTTCTCAATTGACGTCACAAGCGCATTGGAGACTTTGGCGCGTGGAGATATGGAGAATGATTTTTTGAAAACTTATATTAATATTTAATGAGAACCAATATATTCTTGTTAGAGGTGTGTAACTCAGCTCTGAACCAGCTCAATGAATCAGATCACTCGGGTTTGAGCCGCTGAGCTACAGCTCAACAACATAATGACTAACTCACGGCTCATTCCAACTCCTATTGTATCTGCGACTCCCTCCATAGATTATATTCTTGTAATTCTAATCTACGAATTATTATTTCGTTCTAAAACATTTAAATATCAATAATTAAATACCTATGTAACATAACTCTCAGATCAGATCATGTAAAAAAAAAAACAACTCTAAAGTATGAAAAGAGTCGCTCGGCGGAATCGAATGAATCGCGGCGGCTCAGTCGGCTCAATTCGACGCGCGGTACGCAGTGAGCGTGCGCGCGTATCGTGGACTATAGGTACATTGAGCTGATCTGCGAGCTGAGTTATTGAACCGGCTCACACACCTGAGCCGTGAGCTGTTCTGCAGCTCGCGTATTTTTGATGAGTTACACACCTCTAATTCTTGTACTACTAGGTAGCAAACAAGAATACAGTCCACCTGATGGTAAGCGATTACCGTAGCCTAGACGTTTGCTAAACCACGGGTAACACTCGGGCATTGTCCACCCTACAAAGTATCTCTTCAGGCTCATAAATAGCCCTAGGTATACAAACACGGACAATAATTAACCATTCCAGCAACTGTTTTCAAGTCCGCCTTGATGACGTGTCTTTTCATCACTCTGCCAGCACAGTTGTAGGGGCAGGTAGCAGTTATAGTGATCTTGCGATGTGGCAGCGGCGTCATCAAAGCTGTTCCATGCTGCTCCACCGGAGCTATACCCTCACCCTGCGCTGCGATGTCAACGGGACAGTCTAGCGTGTTCAATAATATCAGTCCAGTTTGATGATGCCCTGGTACTTGCAGTGTTGAACGCTGGAGGGTTTAATTGAATAGATAGTTTTTGGTAACATTTAATATTTTATATTTTTTTTCTGTTCCGTAGATAGTCGGAAATTTAGAATAATACTGACGACATGAAACAAAATGGCATATAATGTAAATTTAATACAACAGGTGGAGATTTCGAGATGGCATATTTTCGAAGCCTATGTTGGGTTAGTGATGTTGAACAACTTTTACTATGCGACCAATAGTGTATTCTCAAAATTTGTTTTTTACTCTGACTAATCCAACATAGGTTTCGAAAATATGCCATCTCGAAATCTCCACCCAGTATACGTAGAATTTAGATAACCGTAAGCTTTTACCATGCGCACATACCCTCGTTTTAGGGATTATATTATTTAACCGAGATAAAAAAATTTTTTTTTATTACAAACTATGGTTAGTCTATGAGTCATCTAAACCCACAGATTACAGAATAATTCCTTATTCTGTAATCTGTGTCTAAACCATTACGTCATGATTGAGGTTACACACATCCACACAAAGTTTCACATTTATACGTGTAATAATATTAAAATTGATATTTAATCAGGCTTTTGTCAAAAAAGTAAATATGCATAAAACAATGCCACCATGTAATTCCTACTACTTCTACAGTCAGTTTTACTATCCTCCAAAAATTAAAGTGTCTCCGTAGACCGTATGTCTTACCTCTATTCCAATCTGAAGTATACCAGCAGACACAAAAGCCATTACCGCCAGCATTCCTCCAACAAACATTTTCTGCAGAGGTGGAAGATCAGGAAGCAATGGCCAAACGCCACCAGGACATACGGGGATCATTAGTAGCACCATTGCTGGGTTCATCACTTGTAACTGATCCGGCATCAGAGTTACTCCGAAAACCTCGCTACGAAGCCTCGACGCTTGGAATGTCCAACGAGAGCCCTGAATATTAATTGTACTGCTCTCATATTACAGAACAAGGCAGATAGAGCGCGCGGAAAACGGGAATGAGGCCAAAAAAGCAAATAAAAATTCAAAAACACATACCTGCTATTCGCTTTTGAATTTGTAATTGCTTTGTTTAAACAAAGTTAATTAAAAAAAGATTTTTGTTTCTGTTTCATTTGTATTTGCTTTTTTGGTCTAACTCGCGTGATCCGCGCGCTCTATCTGTCTTTTGTTCTGTAACTGTGGTACTGTTATATAATATTAAAATGTATCTGGAAGTGACAAAACAAAAAAATACGACTTTTTTATTACTTTATGAATAATAATAATGATAAAGTCAATAAGATGAAGATGTATAATCTATACGTATCATGGTTGCTGATATTTCATGTAACACTGCTTATAAAATGTATAATCATGAAAAGGAGCGAAATTACACAGTTTCACGCTCAGTATACCGCCAAATTTCCCGAGACAGAACTTCCCTGGTTGTAACAATGGTTATTTGAAATACGGGGGTTCATTATTGTAATGTTTATTATTGAGATAATTGTATATCTATGAGCACTCGATACTGGTGATTCTAATGTTAACTATATAGTTGTTCTATATACATTGCCGCTCCGTGAACTCTTTTAAAATGATGAACAGATATCCATCACGTCTTCCTTCATAACGTTAGCGTAAATAAAACATCTCAGTGGCAGCAGTGCGCCAGCGTATCGGCAAATATAATTTTTTTGTTTAGTTTATGATCTCTTTGATTTAATATTATTTAGCCCTTGTATAACTTGTATTCATCTGGAGTTTTTTTTGTTGGACTGTTATTTTTTGTTTTTTAATAATTTTTGATAAATAGATTATAGTTAATTATGTCATATCCCACTATTATATTTTATGTACGTCCAGGCGTCACGTCATGTAGGGTACTGCTGAAAATCAGTGTTGTGACGTATCACGCCACAACTCATGCTGATGGTATCCTATTAAACAGCACTTTACTTTACTTTATTATAATTATTTTTTGGTTTTTAATTAAGTGCTTACTTATCTACTATTATTGTCTGTATTATTTTAATTCTTTGTATATGTATTTTAATGCTGTCAAATAAATGTAATTCTATTCTACATAAACAAATGGCACTGAATGTATTTCAATTATGTATTAGTGAATTTTTTTAAACATAGTATAGTAAAGTAATATAAGTACCTGTTGATCAAAAAGCGACCAGAATATAGGCACCGGTAGATATAGATATAATATAGAGAAAACCACTTTCATGTCATCAACTAGCTTTTCTCCGTAGGCCTCTCTGGAATAGTCCAGCCAATGTTCAGGCGCTGGGCCATCGGTTTTTGTATCGTGCTTCAAATGCTTCATTAGGGCATTCTGAAATTAATTCTTAATTTTAAATTGTACTTAAGTTTGCTATTTACTTATTAAATATAGAATCAGTCTACTTTTTAGTTTTGCCGCCGCGGGGCACGCAGTTGTAGTCAGTGCGATTAGAATGTAAAAAATACGTAATATTCTTAGCTTGTTTTGAAAAGAGTAATTGCTGAGTTTATTGCCGTCTCTTCTCAGCAAATGCAACCTTCCGAACCGGTATTACAGTCAGACTTTTCATAAGTGCCTGCGAATGCCTATTTGAATAAATCACTCCGGAACCGTGGTCCCACTGCGATGTCTCACTGGTGGGACAAAACGTTTTCGTGGTCCCACCAAACACACACTTGACCGTTTTATTACGCCGAATTGAAGAAACGCCATATGGTAAATATTACGCACATTATAAATAAGTTTTTCTTGTTGTTCTGTTGCGTTTATTATCCTACGTATCTAGCAAGTACCTAGGTAGGTAGCAATCTAAAGAGGACCCACTCGATTTTGAAGTAGACCTAATTTGATAAAACTCTTTATTAAATCTGACATGCACTTTAATTATAAACTATGACTTGAACTGACAGTAATATGATGAATATGATAACATATTTGGAGATTGATAGTAATTAACCATGAACATGATTGAATGAAACCAAATATCAGACGAGCAAAACTTAATTTTCGTTGCTTTTTGGTAACTGCCTGTTTTTTTTCGTCCGAAATTAGTAATAAGAGCCGGCAACACTGGTTTTGTTGCGGAAGTCACGCTTGTGGATTATTGGTTTATATCATCGTTTTGTTTTGATATTCTACAATATTCTATTACATTCATCCGATAGTGGCGTTGTTCGAGCATCTGCTCCTTCGTGACTATCGTCGAGATCACTGTTCTTGGTTGTGAGATATGACTCTACATGTAAAGTAAGTGAAAAAAAAAGCCTCTTGTGGTATTCCATACTATCGATCATGGCCAAGGATTATGGATCTTGGCCTCTAGCCAAGCTGAAAGCAGAACTTCGGAAACGTAATGCTAAAGTTACTGGTAAAAAAGCAATTCTTGTGAAGTTAGTGTACAATATAATCATTTATAAAGTTTCACTGTTTGATAGTCTCATACACTAAAATCATAGTCATGAAAATCATGAAAATGTATAGGTAGGGTAAAACTATGTTAGCAGTATCTGTTGACTAAATATGGTATAATTAATTATTAAGAAACGATATACAGAGAGTGCAGTCCAAGCAGCATCACAGAATTTAACTAGGATTTTCACACAGCTATTAATACTTTGGCTCACGGTAAAAAAAAATACGATTTCATCGATTGTTATTATAGGATGTGTCTCTCGCGAGAACGGGACGATTGAATGTGAAAAAATAGTTTCATTCATTAGTTGAATTTATAGCTGTAGCTCTATCTATTTGTAGCTCCTCGGTTTTACCGAACTACACTCCTATTTCTGTTGTTGCAGGTTATTGGACTATGATAACATGTTTGGAGATTTAATTAATGATCCCGATGCAGCATATCGCAATGTGAACGTGGTCATGAACATTTCTTTGATATAAATAGCAATACTATCCTCCCGAAACTAAATGACCTAGATATTAATGCCTACAGTATTCTGGGGGACCAAGAAATGGATCAAAATCATTTTACTATAATAACTGTAATGTTTTGTGAGGAAAATAAATTATATTATAAATTAATTATAACTACTTCTACTATTTTCTTTGCAGATATTTATACTTTATAAAGTTTTGAAAAACTTATTTGGTTTTAATGTATCAGTATTCTTTGTAGAAATAAAACTAATCTAGATCAAATTAAACATGCTTTTTATATTTTATGCATATTTAATATTTATATTTGATCTAAAATTTACAAACATTGCACAAATAAAAACACTATCACATGATATTTGTATGTTTCATGTGTCGTGTTAATATTCTGTAAGGTCATTTTAGCCCTAATAGAAATAATTTATTAATTAATATGCAAGCACATAAGTAGAGGTACCTAGTAGAAACGATAAGTTATTTTATTGTTTCACAAATAATAAGAAGTCGTATTCTACCTAATTGAAAATCGCTAGCCTTAAAATTAATAGGACATAAGCATTAGGCATGGAAATTATTGCTACTTTATAGGAATTCTCATTTGATGATATTATTATTTTTTATAGCATGATTTCACTAGCTATATATGATTTGCAATGATTTGTAACCTACGTCATCGATGCTGATCGACGGTATTTTTCACAAAATCATGTGCGAGTATCGCACGCAAGTGTCAAATTATCACTGATGCAAATTATATATACTTTCGTAGCAAAAAATTATTTTTCTATCCTGCTACATAACATGCTAAAGAAGTTAACACTTTATGTCACTTGATTTAAGGTTTATTTTTGAATACTCTTAAAAGCTAATCAATGATAAAGTTATTTTTTTTTTTAAATTTGTTCATGACCATGGATACAAAGTCCTTCAGTCGCATACATTTTATTTATATTCTTAAATATTCTTTATAACATGTAACTGGCTATGTCATGGACGGTAGCAGATGTGACATATGAAAACAGAATCATATTCTTTATCACCTGCTACTTGTGATTTATGCCATGCCTAATAAGCATGAATATTGTCTCTAATGCCATCCAATTTTGCGTTGGATAAAAAAATGAGTTTTTTTATCTGTGGATTACAAGAACCGAAACGCGGGCGGCCGGGATTGAGCATCTATGGTTTGTTTGTGACGTCACATTTCACAAAACAATTGTAACAAACAATACTTCGTGTTTTGTTGTTTGCGGTTTGCTGATAAAAATAACGGGAAAATATTTCGATTTGTGCTTGTAAGAAGTTTCACGAAATGGAGACAGGCTTTACAAAAGCTGATAGTGCAAATCTGCCTTAAATCGATTCATTTATGGTCGCAAATTTCTTTGCGTGTAATCCTGACTTTCTCTGCTGGGTTTCGGAATGCAAAAACAAATAAACATGTAAGTACCGAAATAAACAAAGTAAAAGTATTTAATTTATGTATAAGTCAATATGTATAGATTTAAGTAAAATAGTCGAAATTTTATGAAATGATTTTACGTTACTTAAAGGTTATATTTATAATTTCAGATCTTCACGAAAGTCGTATGGAGATGACGCCATAGGGTATGTCCAGCTAAAGAGGGTGTCTTTGTGTTTGGTAAAATGCAAAATTTGTCCTGAACATAAGGTTCATCAACAGCCATACTCGGTGTCCATGGTAATCGATGAAAAGGAAGGAGTAGTACAAATGTCCACGTGTACTGACTGCCCTGCCTCCAAAGGGTGCTGCTAACATGCAGTGGCTTGTTTAATGTGGACTCACAGAAGAAGTGAGGAGCCATCTTGCAGTTGCACTGCCACCAAATGTTACTGGAAGAAATCAAAACTGTCTAAACTGGGCAGCATTCTGAAGTACAATCTAAAATCAAAGAAATAGGTATTTGTTCTGTGTGGCATCATGGGAATTTGAAAAAACTAAGAAGGTTAATATTGTGCCTGTAGAATATGATTCTGAAATATATAAAAGACATACCCCCTTATTCTTAATCGCTTTTTAACTAAATCAGTGTAATAGTGTGCCCCGTCTCACTCTTTCGATCACCAAATGTCACCTGTCAGATAAAGACTTCGGAATTTTAGCTAATCAACGTTTCATTATGAATAAGGGGGTTACTCTGTAAATAATGTTTTTGGAAGAAAAATGCTTACCCATTAGTTTATAGTACCAAATATAATAATTCAACCTTACCAAGATATGTATTTTTATTTATACTATCGTATAGGTATCAATGCACATGAAATAATAACACATTCATCAAAAAAATTAAACAGTTTGTTATTCACTACAGAATGAGGTTTTAAGATAGAGAATTCTTCACACACGCCATATAACTCTCAACCTGAATTCTTAAACTCGCTATTTGTTTTGTTTTGACTTGAATTCATTTATTACTTGCTTCAGGGCATACTTGTATACCTATATAACCTTCTCAGTAGCAGACGAACCATATAACTGATAAGTTTTGTTCTGTCTGGTTGACATTCAAATTTCAATGGCATTTCAATGGCAAACAGTCTGGCTTCATTCTTATTTTGCTGACAGAACCCATCACACTGTATTGGATGTAATTTTCCATATCATCAGGCAACGGTAAACTAACACATTTTTTTTTTCATGTTTTGTGTATGTACTAATTGTTAGCTTAGGTTTAATCTATTTTTGGTAGATCAGAGGCTAAGTTCATTTCTTATAAATAGGTACATCAAAGTGCTCTTCACAAAAGAATATTGCAGATTATCAGATGTAAACTCCGGATCTCGGCGTGCTAACTGTAACCACTGCTTTCGACGTTTAGGACATTTAGGAACGTGTATAAACAATTTTTCAGGATATTTAATTGTAGTACTTGCACACATACGCACGTCACACGTCTTGTAGCTTGTCATTTTCACAATTCCAGTATACTTTTCATTCAAAATATGCTTATCTTAGAGTTTGGTTAGAGCGTCGTAGTTAGCTTTGTTTTGTTTATTGAAATGTGACGTTACCGGCAGTTTTTGCGCGTATTTCAAATGAAATGTAAAAAAATATTTTTTTTTCCTTATAAATAACATTTTTTTGATAAAAAGCTAATTGTAAGAGGTATAAAACTCACGTACGTAAATTTTAAAATATGTTTCCGAAAACTGTCAAGTAGCCAATTCTATGAGGTTCTACACGCTGTCTCACTGGGCTGGCACGGCAACGAAATGTTGCCGGTGGCGAAATGTCGTCGGCAGCAAGTCTCCCACTGGTGCGGTGCGGCATCTTTATGCATGTGTTGTATACACACGCAAGCTTCCATGTATGCGTGCGAGTGGACGCGCCTCTCATTATTACCGCGTCGTGTCGTGTCATTCCAATGAAGAACGTAGCTGCCTGAGTCGCCCGATGACATGTCGCCGCCGGCAACGACTTTTCGTGTCGTGTCGCCCTAATGAAGAAGCGCCCAATGACCAATGTTTTTTGAAAAAAGTATCTTAGAGCTTGATTTCAAAGGTCAGCTTAAAATGCCAATGATTGATTAATTAAAAGAAGGACACTCTCTATAAAGCACGACATTCTTTAGAGAATACATTGAGGAATTTTGACAGTACATAACAATAAGTGCAGAAAATATATAGGTACTTAACTGATTTAATAATAACAGACTTGTATCACAATCTACTGTCTGTTCAACAAACTATGAGTAAACGATTTATGATAATTATTACACATGGAAGCTTAAAAATATATGAACGTGGAACTATAATATGGCGAACCTAGGAAATGATGATCCCTTGACTACTTAGTCGAGGCGTGAAGGCGTAACAAACAAACAAACTCACTTTCACATTTATAATATTAGGAAGTTAGGATATAAAGCCCACGCTACGCCGGAGCGCCCGGAGCATCATCAAATTGAGCAATACGCTTTAAGACTTGTAAAATAATATAAGTATTCAATCAATGGGGTTGGCAACTGTCAAGTGGCGCTAGTAGAGCTAGATCCCATAACATTGCATTTTTGTATGGACTAATTTAAGATTGAATTTATTTAAATAAAATGATGCGCTGTATAGTTTCGAAATGCTCTGAAATAGGAATACATCATTTTCCTAAGGACCAGAAAATTCGAAAGCTTTGGCTGAAAGCAATCCGTCGGGAAAAATTGATTCCTACAAATAGTTCGAGGTTATGTCGGAAACACTTTAAAGAAAGTGACTATCAAAAAATCTGTAAATACACCGGTAAGCGGGATCTAAACAAAGATTTACATTCACGATTTTTCTTAATGGAGATATTTTCACCTTCCGCTTCAAATTACCATGTTCTTTATAGTTAGTTATTATGCTAATAACTTATTATTTTACAGGAGTTGAACACCAACATAAATATCTGAGGAAAGGTGCTGTACCATCAATTTTTTCATGGAACACACCACTAGTGTCTGACGAGGTTAAAGCAAGATAACAGTGGCTACAAGCATGCAACCTTAAGAAAAGCCTTGATTATAATTTGCCTTCAACTTCCCAATACTGTGACAAAATGGTACGTCTTGAACCAGATTTATTGCCCCTTGAATGCGACAGCCAAGAAATTGATATTGAGACTATTAAGTCCCAATCTCAACCTATTCTTGATAGAACAAAAACTTGTAGTACTCAAACATCTAACATGTTAAGATTATTTTCTTCTGAACTATTGCTTGCAGATGATGAGACAGTTCATTTTTATACTGGGTTGGAAACATCAGCAAAATTTTCATTAGTTTTTAGTACACTTTTACAAATGGCTAAAGATATCTAATATCGTTGGAGCCAAGTAGTGTGGCAGTAGATGATCAGTTTCTTATGTTGTTAATTAAGCTTAGGAGAAATGCCACTGACTTTGAACTTGGTAAAATATTGGTGTTAGTAAAATGAAGTTTCCAACATAATAGTGACTTGGATTAATTTTGTCGGGGATATCTGGAGTTTGATTGATATTTGGCCTAGTCGTGAATTAATAAACTTTTATATGCCAGACAGTTTTAGAAAGTACCATCCTACTACAAGGGTAATTGTAGATGGAACTGAAATAGCTATACAAAAGCCTAGCCAGCCAGATGACCAAAAAGCTTCATTCAGTACATATAAGCACAAAAATACTCTTAAAATTCTTAGTCGGTGCCTCACCAGGAGGATTGTTAACATATTATTCTAGTGCATATGCTGGATCTGTGAGTGACCGACAGATAGTAGAACGCAGTAAGTTATTGCAAATATGTGAAGGAGACAGCATCATGGCTGACAGAGGCTTTAATGTGCAAGATTTGTTTGCTTGTAAAGGGATAGGAATAAATATTCCTAGTTTGTTAAAAGGAAAGTCTCAGTTACCAGGTGTGCAGCTAAAATTATACCAAAAGTTGGCCAAAGAGTCCACATAGAGCGACTTATAGGACTAACTAAAACTTATTTAATATTAAAAAATGAATTTAACCATTTTTATGTTCCTTTAGCATCAAAATTTTTTTCCATATGTTTCATGCTTTGTAATTTTAGGGAAGGAATTGTAAATAAAAATAAATAATATGCTTATGTACTTACAAGTTTTATTTAATCATATTTTCATAACTATAATAAATATATTTCTGGAATAAGGCAACCTTAAAGAACTTATCATAGAAAAAAATCAATTCCTGAATCATTTCATTAATGAAAAAATTGTCTCTTTCAACACATACAACTTTCATGTCTTTAAATATGTAGATAATTAGATTACAATATGTTCTGCCTGAGCAATACAATGGCCCTTGCACCTGATAGTAATAAGGGCATGTTTTTTTAAGCACAAGTGTTTGGAGTTGCTCTTCTAAGAAGGGAATGGTTGTGGGGCTAATTTCTCGAAAGCGACTAGCATAGGGGCATTTAATTTCAATTATAGTTTCTGGTCCTAATAACCCATCAGGAGACGCAGCAAGATGTGGTTTTTCTTTAGATATAAAAATGCCACATGGCTCTATAACTAAGTCATATTCTAAAGAATACTTATTTAATACAATGCTTTCATTTAGTATGCCATGGCTGGTAGCTCTTGATGCAAAAGGCTTCCTGTTTAATATCTCCCTTGCATATCTTTGCATTGTAGCAGGCTTCAGATGGCAAATTGTGTGAAAATTGCTAGCCGTAAGCCTATGGCTTCTATAATAATGCCATTCAGAACACAAATTCTGGCCGATTGTATTATATTGAATGCGTTCAATCTCCTCATTACTAACATCAATCAGTATTAGTTCTCTTAATACTTTCATCTTTGGATCATCCATTGTATAATGATGGTCATTTGCTATTATTAAATTTCTTACTCTCACATTATAATTACCTTTATTAATATTTTTTATAGGGTAGGGCTCGAATATTAAATTACGTTTATTTTTTCTTTTGTTCATCTTTTCTGCCTTTACAGGAGTTCCCATGTAGGTTTTTCTCGGCACATGAAACTGCTGTAACTTTTGTGTGCATACTTCCATTAGTAATATTGCTTTTTCACGTACCATATGCTCTATTCCAAGTAAAAGAACTGCAATATGCTTACAAGTTGCATTATTGCCACTTCCTGCTGGACATTCACAGTGAGATTCTTCAGGATTTCCATTTTCACTTAGTTGTTTGTCAACTTCGTACTGCAGATTCTTCATAGTTTTCCGACAATAACCTTTCAAAAAGGTATTATCATCAACAACAGAAGATCTTGCCATCAGTAAATGACGTGTATCATACAACTGTGTTGCAATCTCCATCTTTTTCTGGGTGCTGGAAAATAATGAATTATATGCAGTAAAATACAAGTCTACTATGCAGCAACAATAACAAGATTTCTTGTGAATTTTGATCCTTACTAGCTCAAATAATGCCGTATCATTGTCTTGTCCAGGGGTGGAAGAATAGTGTTACTATTTATATCCCGATAAGTCTCTTTCATAGGTAACTGCATTACGGGATCTGAGTCGTCCACACGTTGGCATGTCCAAAATTTTTTTTTTTATCATAAAGCTCTAATCTGAAACAAAATACATAGTAATTAATAACCATAAAACATCGAAATCAAACCTTAAATTCTACGGCCCGAATTACATTCAAATCAGAGCATTCATGAAATAATTTTCTGTCATGATTCATTTTAGGATCTAAACTGCAAATTCTAAGGTTTACTGAGTAAAAAATAACAGAAAGAAATGCTAATTCTCTTTACCTTTCAACAAGGTCTGCTTTTTTTCCACTCAAGGAGGCACCTCGTTTTTTAAGTTCTTCTTTCAGTTCTATGATCCGCCAGTTGGAATACATGTTGTTTAGAATATGGTTCACTTGATAGCACTGAGAGAAAAGCGTCTTTGTGTCACAAAATGGCTACAAATCACGAATAAAAAAATAATGCTAAAGCAATAGGCATGGCATAAATCACAAGTAGCAGGTGATAAAGAATATGATTCTGTTTTCATATGTCACATCTGTTACCGTCCATGACATAGCCGGTTACATGTTATAAAGAATATTTAAGAATATAAATAAAATGTATGCGACTGAAGGACTTTGTATCCATGGTCATGAACAAATTTAAAAAAAAAAAAAACTTTATCATTGATTAGCTTTGAAGAGTATTCAAAAATAAACCTTAAATCAAGTGACATAAAGTGTTAACTTCTTTAACATGTTATGTAGCAGGATAGAAAAATAATTTTTTGCTACGAAAGTATATATAATTTGCATCAGTGATAATTTGACTCTTGCGTGCGATACTCGCACATGATTTTGTGAAAAATACCGTCGATCAGCATCGACGACGTAGGTTACAAATCATTGCAAATAATATATCGCAAGTGAAATCATGCTATAAAAAATAATAATAATATCATCAAATGAGAATTCCTTTAAAGTAGCAATAATTTCCATGCCTATAAAGCAAAGCGTCATCACAAAAAAATGACATGGGACCTAGCTATACTAGCGCCATCTGAGATTAGCTTTCACCGGCCAACCCCATTGAACAGTGTTTTAGTTAAATAGCGATGAGTATAGGTGTTAAACGCCATCTGTGTAAACTTGTACCCGGCATTTTAAAAGAAAGCATTCATTTGTACTTGTTTTTGCATTACGTGTTGTTAAGCAAAGTTCCAGGGTGGAATAACAGATGGCGTTTAAACCTTACTAACTTTCGTAACACGTCCGCAAAAACATACAAAAAATTTAAGCTATCACTTGCCTTTCTGCTTCAGTCAATTCCGTCAGGGCAAAATTATTAGATTTAACGCAAAGGGTCAACCTACTAACAACTGTTATCTATGCTTTTACATAATACCGTCTTTATAAAGCGCTGGAAGGTTACTTAGGCACATCAATCATAACTGATTCTCCCTTTTTATAGTTGCGAAAAAACCGGTGAATAGGATGTGTATGGCAAAATGATGATTGATACGACTTACCCTGAAGGCATTCTATGTGATGGATGGCAACTTGGGTGCCTCTTTAGAATTATTGAACGTTTTTTTTGTCATCAACGACCGCAAAATGAATTTAAATTACTGTGTATAATAGATATTTTATCTCATGAAGTGACTGGATGTTGTCACGCGTGCACAACCACATTGATTTAGTGTGTGTTCGGCACTGACTGACGCTCAATATCAGTGCCGTGAGGTAAGCAGTTAAAATAATCCGACTAAAATGAAAAGAAACTTTAAAATCACTTTATTTGAAAACTTTTATTGACATTTAATTTTCATAATATTTTTACATTTTAAAGTACTTTTAATCGACTTTGCAGGTTACATGCATAGATTTATAAAAAAACTATGGGTGCATGCTACAATAAAAATAGTCTTAATTATTATTAATGGTGAGAAAGGATTGGAAGAAACAGAGGCATTATACCGATTACTCGAAAATTCCCATTGCTGTGAATATAATAAGGTCCTAATAAATTAGTAAATTTGCTCTTGAGGGATGAATGTATAGGTGATCCGTGGGAAAAAGAGTTTAGATATATGGTTAAATTACCACATTGTACTGATATTAAGTTCAATTTAGGGATTTTGTTTTTTTATGCTATTTAACTAAAACATTGTTCAATTGAATTGAATAAAGAAATAATACTGATATTCTTCTACAAAAGTCTTAAAGCGTATTGTTCAATTTGATAGGATGCTCCGAGCTCCGGATTGGATTGAGAGCTACTTATCTGAGAGATGGCAATGTGTTGAAATTACAAGTCTGAATAATAATAATACATCTAAATCATAAGCGCTCGTGGCGTAGCATGATTAGCCGTTCTTAATCGATCGGCAAAGTTAAGCTACGTCTGTCGTGGTCGGTACCTGGATGGGTGACCACCTAGTGGTATTTCAAATCGAGCGTTTCCGTGCTTCGGAAGGCACGTAAAGCCGTTGGTCCCGGTTATCACGGTTATCACTTAATTGTGATAGTCGTTAAGCTAGTTGGATGCCTCTTAGGCGGCTTGAAAAATTCCAACAGTAGGTTGACCACTAGCCTACCTCCACCAATCCGCAGTGGGCACGCGTGGTGGAGTATCGCCCAGTCCCTTTCACCCTCATTTGTGAAAGGAGGCCTGTTCTCAGCAGTGGGACATTATAGGCTGATGATGATGATGATGATGATCTAAATCATATAAGTCAGATTATCAAAAAAATGGAAGGGGAGTACCTCAAGGGAGTGTAATCGGGCCACTTATATTAATTTTATATATTAATGACCTTCCAAGGGTGACAAAACATCCATGTATTTTATACGCTGATGACATATCTTTAGTAATTAGTTCCAATAAAAATGACATACATAAACATGAATTTGACATAAATGAATCAGTAAATAATATTATAGATTGGTTGGATAACAATTGTTAAGAAATTAATTTAACTAAAACTAGTTACATGAATTTTTGTATTAAAAATGGGAAAAGGCTAAATTTAAATGTACATTATAATGATCAAATAATTAATGAAGTAAATGAAGTGAAATTGCTAGGACTAAATCTTGATAAGTCCTTGAACATGATCATTCATAATGAGAAGTCCTTGAACATGATCATTCATAATGAGCATTTAAGATTGATGCATGCAGGTCCTAAATTATTACTATCAGCATTATTACTATTAGCCTTAGGTACAGTTATAGGTATAGTTACAGGTGAAGCAATCCAGGATAAAACGGTCTGTCATATCAAAAGGTTACATCTGTCTATTTGTTTGCTTTACAACGAAAGCGATTTATTTAGAATTCGCATCGGACTTGACTACCGCAACATTCATTTCCTGCTTAAAACGTTTTGTTTCACGAAGGGGTCTTCCAAAAGACATATATTGTGATAACGCTAGCAACTTCAAGGGTGCAAGGAACCAATTAACTGAATTATATAAATTAGTGGCTTCTCAGAGTCACCAAACACAGGTAAATAATTATGCTATGCAAAACAATGTATGCTTCCATTTCATTCCAAGCTACTCATCTGTATTCGGCGGACTCTGGGAAGCAGGTGTAAAAAGCACAAAACATCATTTAAAGCGCGTAATCCAAAATAATGTACTTACCTACGAAGAGATGTGTACTGTTCTCACACAAATAGAGGCAATACTTAATTCGAGGCCTCTATTACCTTTGTCATCAAATTGCGAAGATTTTTAAGTAAAATCTTCCCGGTGTAAGGTAAGCTTACACCGGGTCACTTCCTGACTGGTAGAGCGTTAATGTCATATCCAGAACATGATTTTACTGATATTCCAATTACTAGACTTAGGTTGTGGAATGTTACAACAAAAATTGTACAGTCATTCTGGAAAACCTGGCATAAATATTATTTAAATAATCTACAATCTAGACCAAAATGGAGAGATGAATGTTATAATGTAAAATTTGGTGATTTAGTTTTGCTCCGTGATGACAATACACCTCCCCTCACTTGGCCCATGGCTCGAATAACTAAAATATTTCCTGGAAATGATAAAATTGTTAGAGCTTTCGAAGTAATTACATCTAACAAACGGAAGCATGTAACGTAAATTACGAAAATTTGTTTATTTCCTATTAATAAGGAGTTTGTGTAAGTTCGTAGGCCATCTCTGTATGTGTAATCTTAGACATTATTTGCCTAAATTACGAAGCCAAGAACAAAAAGGTGTTCTTTTTCTTTTATTTATGTTTAAAATTTAACTTACATAAAATACTACGATGATAACGACATTGTTTACGTTATTTAAGTACTTATTAAGTAAATAATATTTAAGTATAAATGTTTAGATTGTCGTGGCCCCCAATATGTTGGCAACATTAAATTTTATGTGTAAACTATTATAACTAGGAAAACATTGCTTGGCAACACTGAAGCCAATAACCTAAAGAACTGTCGTGTTACTGTTATACTTTACGGAATAAAAATAGGGTTTTATTCTAAATATATCATTTTATTGCATCCTGACAAACCACCAAGCTGCAGAGGCAAACTTCTTTATGGTCCTTCGAGCCGGATTTTTCAGGACAAGTAACTGTAAATTGATCCTTATTAACATTATAAACAATGCCTAATGTTTTTAATGCATTGCAAGAAACATAGTTAGTAGCCATTTCAGATTATATTGTTAGGTAAATTATTTTTGACATATTATTATTATATCCAACATGCTATAGATTAATGAAATATTCCAGTATTATTATTGTTATTAAATTTGAAATTTTGCATGCCTATATTTTGATGGCTCATGTGACCAATCTTTATAATTTCTGAACATCCTCTGTACTCACAAATCTCTCCGGCGCCTCCGGCCTAGCGTGGGCTTTAAATATACTAATTTTCTAATATTATAAATGCGAAAGTGAGTTTGTTTGTTTGTTACGCCTTCACGCCTCGACTAAGTACTCAAGGGATCATCATTTCCTAGGTTCGCCATATTATAGTTCCACGTTCATATATTTTTAAACTTCCATGTTTAATAATTATTATAAATCGTTTACTCATAATTTGTTGAACAGACAGTAGATTGTGATACCTACAAGTCTGTTATTATTATAGTACGTTATGATACATGTGTGCAAATTTGATTTTTAACACTCGAGGCGGTATTAAGCGCGCCGAGAGTGTAATAATGTTTATCTGTTCTTTTAAAGGAGGCATTATATAGACGTGAGCACCCACGGGGTTGTCTAAAAGACGGCGCCCCTGTCCGATGAAAATGTTTTTTGTTCCAAGCTACGTTCTAAAATAACAACCCAACAGGTTTTTGTTTGTAGTTATATTGTAATCTGTAATATATAGCTGTCTTACACGATTTTACAATACCACATTAATGTTATTTGCCTGCGACCTTCTGGAAGGTACCTTCAGCACTTCCCTAGTCGGGCTTCCCCGACCGAATATTCAATGGGAAAACTCGTTATGCCATACCGCTGAAATTATTGACCATCTCCGTTTTAGTCTAACAGCGTTTTGTGAATTCCCAAGGATATAGGTTATCTTTTGAACTTTATTGATATTAGTTAATCATTATTGTCATTTCATGTTTAAATGTGAAATGGGCGTTCTCTCATCTATACTAATAAAATAAAGAAGACTTTCGGAACAACCAGTCTGATTCGAAAAATTCTTTCAGACAAATTATCCCAGAGTAATATAGGCTTTAGGTTACTTTTTACCCCGGGAACGCGGGTGAATCTGCGGGGGGCCATCAAGTTTAAATACATATATACTCCTCCAATATATGATAGATTGGAGAACTCCTAACTCACCCAAGCACAGGAGACGAATTTCAAAGTGACGTTATTACGAGGTTGCTTTATTCTGTACCAGGGTTTCCCTGCCATGAAGATAACTGGAAGAAAATAAATGATGAACTCCATTATTTTACGATCTTTTAACTTTTAACCTATAAAAATCGTATCAAGAACTAATATAAAGAATAAACAGACATGTGCACACAAATTCTGTTTCTGGGTGGGTATCAAACCCACGAACGGTGATACTACATGTTATTACTTAATATACGTCAAAAATATTTTTCTTATGATGCTAGCTATACTAACATCAGCAGTCATTAGACGAAATAGACTTAAATTACTTGAATAGCAAGCAGTTCCTGGCATTATTTTTTACTATATGTAGTTATAAGACGCGCGTTAATAAAACTTAAGAGGCATTTGGAAAAATCATTATTAAAACATCTAAAACTCACAAATAGAGACGAGCACGAGACATGCTGGAAACCCAAAACCGAGTGCATAACAAGCATCATCACCGAAGCACATGACACTACGGCGCAATGCCGGTGTGATCACCATCCCCATGAAACCGCCGAAGTTTACGGTACAGTAGAATGTAGAGAAGAAACGCTGCAGGAGATGGTTCTCTTCTGGTAGACGAAACTGGTAAACATTTATAAAAAAATATCAAATCAAATCAATTAATTTAAACGTTTTAGAAAAGAATATTTGGGTTATTTGATACAGCGTCGTAAAAATGTAACGGATATAAGAGTAGGAGATGTGGTATTAATAGAAAACACGGAGAAACGACAGTTGTGGCCATTGGGCTGATGCCCAATGGCAATTATTATTAAATAATTATTAAAGAATTAATTACTGGTGGCGACGGTCAAGTAAGAGTGGCGAAGAGTTAAAAACTCGACTTTATCAAGGCCTCTACCAACGTCTCTACCAGCTGGAGGTGGCAGACGTAGGACAGCAACTCTGCTAGACCGGGGAGGTTGTTGGAAACTCCTTAAAATGTTTTTTTTTATTATAGTTTTTAATTTTTTAAATGTGACGTGGAATGCTTTGTCTGAAAAAATATATGATACGAAACAGCAGCATTTTCTTTATTTTTATGAATTTTCCACAAAAGCAATTCCAATTGCTATTGCTAGATAACTGCTGTTACGTCCCTAACATTATAAATCACATTTCAACATGTGACGCAGACACAAAGAAGACAAGTCCCAATATAGATACTTTCTCAGAGACAAACACCGACGATATAATTAATGACATAGAAAGTCAGATGTATCTTTCACCATTCGGAGAAAAAGTTCTGGAATACATAGCTGGATTTGTTGTGTATTAATTATGTAAAAAGGTGAAATGCAGCACTTGCATCAAGGGTTTACTAGGATCACATAACTTACAAAGTCTCACCAACCAGAAAAGCAGGGGACGACATATTTATGGATCGAACATTGTCATTTAAAGAAAATAAAAGAGTGAAGGCTAAAGTGCCAACAATTAGGATGAATGGTTATGTAGAAGACTGATTTTCGAATCTCATGGCGTATACGGAGAACGAGGCAGCTTTGAAAATAAATTGTAGGAATATTTTTGTGATGGCAGCGCTCTCTTACACAACTGTCACTTATCATCGCCGAAGCTCGGCAGCGCGCAACTGTGATAAGAGGTTATTTTATTTTCAGTTTAATTCTAAAGGTTTTGAAATGAAAACCCAGTATTCATGGTAAATATTTGTTTATAAGCAAAGTTGAATCAACGTGTTACTGAGTTGTTGGCACAAGCTTGTTATGTGTACAGACCCTTAAATGAAGCCAATGTACACATAGCCTTAACATCATCGATGACGATATTTCGCACTGCTGAGCCCGACCAAGCGACGCGGAAGGGATCTTCACTTCGGTACCAACTTCGTCCGAAGACACTACATTTTAATTATAGTTAATCAATGTAATTTTTATACATTAAATTAATATTAAAAATTCAGTTTTGATTTTTTTTACATCCTTCGTCTGTGGACTCCATAATTAGCTCTCGCCCGACGAGCTGTTGACGTGAGTGGAAGTATTTACAACCTATTTATAAACATGGCAGTAGTGTAGAAACCAACACAGTATACTTGAACACAACAATTTTATCATTAGGTAACCAGTTGAACAATAGCCCCTCAGACGTATCACTGTTCATGATAATAAAAATGCAGAAAAAGAAACGGACCGTTGAACCATGGGTTAAGTCCGTGGTACAAGTTGTACATAAAAGTTGTAGGGGAGACCTGTACAAAACCGTATACCGGGGTAAAACAGTACAGCATGTCTATTCTTGTCAAATAATTCAAAGTTCCCGCGCGCCAACTGCTCAGCGGCGTCGACCAATCGGAGCTATTTGTCAACAAACACTTGTCGCTGCATGCACGCGCGTTATCAAAGTAATCGATTTTATTGTTTTTCGGTGTTATTGATCTTATTTTTGTGAAGATTCAATCAATAATAGTGAAATTTACACATATAACAGGTAAGTGTCCAATCAACTATGTTAAAGTGTGTGTATTAACTCGTAATTAACAAATATTTGAATAGGTATAATCGGTTTGCGTATGTAGTAGTGAGTGAGATATTTAAACATCGAGTCTTGGGTCAAAACCGTACGGGGCAAAACCGGCCACTATACGATTTTGACCCGCATGAATGAATATAAACTTACTTATTTTTTTTAATTTTAGGTGCAGTTTAAATGCCGCGTAATTATAAAAGGACTACTTCTAGACAAGAATGGGATCCGGATAACATGAAAAAAGCCGTTCAAGCCGTATATGATGGCACCATGGGTTACTTGAAAGCTGCCAAAACTTTTGAGGTACCGAAATCAACATTACAAGATCGAGTAAACCGATTTAGACAGAACAATGACCTGGAAGGTTCCACACGCAAAGGCTTGGGACGATTTAAACCGACTTTTTCGGTTTCTCAAGAACAAAGTCTAGTTGAGCATGTCTTGATCATGGAAAAACGATTATTTGGTCTCACGTATAAAGATCTTCGACGCTTAGCGTATCAGCTCGCTGAAGCAAACAATATTGACCATTGTTTCAATAACGTTTATAAACTAGCGGGAGAAGATTGGCTGGCTGGGTTCATGAAGCGACACCCACAATTATCACTGCGTGCTGCCGAGCCGACGTCGGTGGCAAGAGCGATGGGATTTAATATGGTCAGTGTCAACCGATTTTTTGATTTGTTAGAGGAAGTTATAGATCAATATAAATTTTTGCCTACGAAAATTTACAATGTGGATGAAACGGGCCTGACAACGGTACCAAAAAGACAAAGCAGAATAATTGCTTTAAAGGGAAGAAAACAGGTTGGTCTAGCTAGTTCAGCGGAAAGAGGCCAGCTGACTACCGCTGTCCTGTGTGTGTCTGCTTCTGGAAATTATATTCCTCCACTGCTAATATTTCCACGAGTTCGGATGAAGGCTGAACTTCTAGATGGTGCTCCACCAGGGACAGTTTCGGTTTGTCATCCAAGTGGGTGGATACAAAGTGATATTTTTGTTGAGTGGTTTAATCATTTCATATCATCAGTAAAACCCAAAAAAGATGATCCTGTCCTTCTTTTACTCGATGGACACTCGACCCATACAAAAAATCTGCCACTGATCGAAAAAGCTAGGGACAATGGAGTTGTAATTTTATGTTTCCCTCCTCATTGCACCCACAGACTTCAACCGCTTGACGTGAGTATCATGGGTCCATTAAGCACATATTACACCCAAGAAGTGAACGCGTGGCTACGGAATAATCCGGGTAGAGTAGTGACACAATTCCAACTGGCAAGACTTTTTGGAGCAGCGTACTGTAAAGCGGCAACTGTACAGAACGCCGTGTCTGGCTTTACTAAAACAGGCATATTCCCAACGAACAGGACAGTATTCGGTGAAACAGATTTTGCCGCGGCTGAGACAACGGAAATACCTTCTACAACTCCATCAATTTCCGCTGATGCAGATGTCAACCCGACACCATCAACTTCTTCAGCGCCACTCGTTCACTTAACACCATTAATTTCTGCGCTACCCATTGAGCCGACCCCATTAACTAACACAGCATCGCCAGTTATTACTACGTTGAACCAAAATCGTGTAACAGTGTCTCCAGCGGATATAATGCCAGTTCCTAAAATAAGCGTGGAGCGTAAAAGAGCAAACGATAACCGAAGAGGAAAAACTGCAGTTATCACTTCCTCCCCCTATAAAAACGAGTTAATATCCATCTCACAAAATAAAACTCCTAAGTTTAATTTGACTCAACCTTCTAAGGCCAAAAAACTAAACCAAAAAATAATAAATGACAACATTTGTTTGTACTGCCTGGAAGAATATGGTTCAAGCCGCATGGACGAAGGTTGGGTGCAATGTAGGGAGTGCAAAGGTTGGGCTCATGAAGGTTGCACAGGTTATGACTCCGACGATTTAGATGATTTTGTATGTATGGGATGCGTTGCTTCTAGATAATTTCGGGGGCAATATCGTATATAATATACGGTTTTGCCCATGTGTCGGGGTAAAACCGTAATTAGAAGATGTTTATTTTTTTTGGTTTTTATTGTTTAAGATTTTAATTATTCCAAATATTTTCAAGTGATTATGTTCCATATGAGACTGACTAATTATAATTGTTGAGAAGATAAATTAGTGTTTTGAGATGAAAGACCTACAACCCTAAACCCTTAGCTATACGATTTTGACCCGGTCTCCCCTACCATGTGGGTCCGGATCGGCGGATGCACACAAAGTAACCGCATTTACACTCGCGATCTCGAGGATTTAAACTTATTAATATGTTGGATGAGAAAGTAATGCAGTTGTTAATATTAAATGGTCGGTTTACCTGATCACCACCAAAAGCAGCCACACAAGGCTTTATACCACCTGTCCCAGTCGCTATCAAGGCCAATCCGATCATAGAAGTTGTACTGCAATACAAATACAATAATCATCTTACGTTTCAAATTGAGTACCAGTTCCCTTATATAATAATAATATAAGTAATAAGTAATAATATTACTGCTATGGTGATAGTATGGTCAAGCAAATATAAAGCTTTCACATATTCTTTTCTGTGATCAAGCCGTAGCCACCCGTAGCCAAGAAACTTCTGTAGAGATATTACCCGGTGCGTACGTACATAAGCTGTAGTTGAAAAAATCACTCACGTGGATGGTAACATAAGCGGTGGTATAGCAGAGCAACAAGTCAGTATGGTTCCCATGAAGTATATTATAGAGAAATATAATATAACTCTGAAATAAATATAAGTGATATTATAATAATATCCGTGTACAGTCGGCCATCCGATTTCAAACTTAACATGAACTGGATAGTTTTCACTCCAGGTGCAATGCCGGTGCACTTTTTGGCGGCTTGTTCGGGAGTGTCTCAACATCAGATACCAAGTATGGATAGGCCGTGGAAGTAATGTGGCTTTGCCTCTATGTTCTCCAGATTTAACTGCCTACGCCAACATGAAGGTGCCTCCGCGCCCCAGCGCTCGACGACACCGAACAGTAGATTATTAGAATTCATTAGCCTTAGAGACGCCGCGCAAGGCGCTTGTATAAAATACTTAATAACAGAAAGTGTGCATTTTCTAATATCCACCTTATCATCGTAGTACCCTTGTAGCCATAAGTGCCTACATAACGACTCTCGATTTTTTCATTAGGGACATGTGAAGTCAATTGTTTATGCAGAAGAATGCCAAAATGTCGTTTAGATACGACAAAGGATCTTGGCCGCTTTCGTGACTGTGACACCAGATATTTTAAAGAAAACTCAATTTCACGGCGTGCATATCTCTGCATAAATCAGGATGGACGGCATAATTATATCGAGCCCTATTTGTGAACCAATTGTAATGATATAAGTGGGTGAGGTGATAGGCTGTTATTTACATTGATAGTGACAAAAGTGATTACGTACAAAGTTGACAAACTATAAGTAATACTGATTTATAGAATGTTGCCATGTAAAGAGTTTCAATTAAATCTCAGGCTCAACTTTCGTGTGCCAGACTCCACTTAGTGACATTCACCAACGAAACCAGCTCAGAAACTCTATCGACCCAAGCAACATAAACGATATTGAGTTTATCAAGCAGTATCGCTTATCCAAGGTTTTCCTTCATTGTTGAAAAATTGCGCCTTAACACTAATTTGAAGACATCTACAAGAGTAAGCTTGGAGTTGAAGGTTAGTAGAATAGATACTAATTTTGATAGGTGATCGGGCCAAATAAAGGGACTTAGCACCCAGCTGACTATAAGTTCTAGAACTAAGCCCAGAAAGGGGATGAAACTTACTTATATCTTCCAATAAAATTATCAGCCAATATTGCACCCACAAGTGGCATAGTATAGCACATCATTATGAAAATATGGTACACCACAGTAGCAGCATTCTCATGAAGACATAACACATTCCTTAGATATAACGACAAAATTGCTGAAACCATGGAAATATTAAAAAAACATTAATAGTAGGTTGAGGATGACCTAATAATCTATATATATAAAAATCAATGCCACTTTTCGTTGTAATTTTATAACTCAAGAACGGGCTCACCTAACCAAACCAAATGTTTAGGCTTTGTTCGGACTATTTAGTAGATGGTTTATGTGAAGTTTGCACAAAATCGGTCGAGCGGTTCTTCATTTATCACATTTTTTGTAACAAATTAATTCAATAAATGGCGGATCATTTTGTTAATAGGGTAGGGTAAGGTAGGGTAGGGTAGGGTAGGGTAGGGTAGGGTAGGGTAGTGTAGCGTACGTTAGGGTGGGGTAGGGTAGCACCACAGGGTAGGGTAGCACCACACGAACGAAGTCGCGCCGGGTAGCTAGTAGAATTATAGTATTTTGGTTTTATTTAATACACTTTCTTGTGATTCCAAACTAAGCCGACTTTTCTATTAAAACCTAGATATATTATAATATTTTACACCAAGACGCGAAATAAATAGATAAAAAATATCCTGGGAAATACTTCACACACTATCTGAAACTAAGCAGAGCTTGTTCTATGGAAACCAGATAACTGATATATTAATTTAATTATGAATAAAAAAATATACGGATGTTTGATTTACCACTTTCGGTGTAATAACACTAATTCTAATATACCCATGTACATGGCCAGGAATCTCCATGCTTGTTTATTTAATAAATTACCTGACAAACATGGGTTAATTTTTTTTAGAAGTGCACTATAATTAGCTGACGGAGCGATCAGTGCAAAACATTAAAAGAGCACGGCCAGAGAAAACAATACAGGAGATGGATAATTACTTTCAGAACTTGGAACGTGCCAGCATCTAACATACTCAATAAAGATGAAACCAAATTATCCAACAACTCGGGTGTGATGAAATGCATTTTTAAGCGCCAAGTGACTTCACTTTGCCCAGAAAGAATTTTGTATAATGCTTCTCTTGGAATGTTCACTGCAACTGCACAGGGATCTTTACTGCCAGTGTTTATAAACCAAAAATCTTTCCCCAATTACGGATAACTACACTTGGGATCACGAATACCACGACATTGCAAGTTGCCAAATGATAACAGTAGTATGAATTTCCAATCGCTTCGATTATGGGATTACGATTAGATATGATAGATCATGTTAAGAAGTAAGCTTGTTCATGTATTTCATTATTTTGATTAGTATTTCGTAGTTGGTAAGTTAAGTACAGTATTATCATATAAAATTTTAAGACGATGGTGGTAGTGACATCGGCTGCTAAGACGAAGGTCCCGGGTTCGAATCCTACGATGAATTTGAGCTTCGGTGAAGGAAAACATCGTTATGAAATTCAAATTTAAAATCAATTATTCAAATAGACCTTCGCAGGCACTTATGAAAAGTCTGACTATTACTCTAATACCGGTTCGGAAGGTTGCTATCATAGCACGGTGGTCGGGTACTTTGTAGTACCCACCTGGCTGGCGGGTGCTATCAGCGTTCCGACAGCTATACCGAGAGCCAGTTAAGCACGGTGAGATTGAGGTAAATCAGAAAAAAACATTTATTTGAGGCCAAAAATTTACCTTAACTGGTCTAGTCTTGATAAAAGTGGCAACCAGGCGTCAAGTTAGACTGTCAACACATTAAGAGGGCAATCAGGCTATAAAATCTATCAACCTCCCAACAAAATAATCTCCTATCATATTGAACTAACATTTAGAGACCTAGATAACTTTAAATTGAACTTATATTGTATATAGAGCTGTAGCAAACCGTATGTATTCGTTACTAAGTAACGGGTACGCCATCTAGTACCGAGTAACGAAACGTTACTCACGAATACTTTTCGTTACTCGCATGTTTCGTATCATGGTTACATACGCTGTTTCAATGACCCAATGTTACGCTGCGTTGATGCGTGTATTGAAACGTTTATTACTGATCGTTTTGCGCATGCGTGCGTATTTTCCGCGAATTAAAAAGGTAATGTAAACTTAAGGACGTACAAAGAAAATAACGTTGTTTGATGATTTGTGAGATTCGTTATCCAGGTTTTTTAAATATTTAAATATCCATTAGAGGTATTGTGTTCGTGTGTGGAACAGAAACAAGGTAAGAAAGATATTTTACAAATTTGATATAAGTACTTACGCACTATAGAAGACACAAGACGCAAATTCTTCACTTAGTCGCTTTCTAGCTCTTTCGCGCCTTGTATTTCCGACAATTAAAAATTAATACATTGAAAAATGCCTTGGTGTGGGTTGAGATATTTCCTAATAATTTAAGGAACACGGAAAAGTGCAAAGAAATAACTTTTCATCTGTAAATAATCGAATTTTCATATTTTACAAATTCAATACGAAACACACGCCGTATTCTACTATTTGGCATAGACTAATAACAATCAGCATCCTTTATGTTTATTCAATTGGTTTGAAATGAAGCTAATTGATTAGGTTCAATTGTCAAAGTTGTCAAAAATTGTACAGAAATTTTGACAACTTTGACAGTTGAACTTAATTACTTCACTAATAAAGCACCAGAGAGCGCTAATTTCGGCAGTAGTGCTGCCTCTTTATTTCACGCACGATTCCTGAAAATTGCAGCGAACTAAAGATTCTTCCTGAAAATTGCAGCGAACTAAAGATTCAAATATCGAAAAATAGAACAATAATTAAATTATATAACGTAGCTTCTCTAGTACGTAAGTATTTATATCTCGATGCATATGTATGTTTTTGTTTTTAATAAAAACGTATTTTCACTTCATTTGGTTCTTATGTTAAAAATATATTATAATAAAGTTCAAGTGAGATTTAATTGTTTCTTGATTATTAAATGTTGTTAATTACTAATTGATAATTAATAATTACCAAATAATGGTTATTGTTTATATTCGATTTATTATTATTGTTTTTTTAATATTTTTTAATATTTGACAGTTTCATTTACCTACCTGCTACAATGGATAAGAAAAGAAGTAAGCTATGGGGTTTTTTTACGCAAGTTAAAGATGATAAGGCAAAATGTGATCTTTGTAAATCGTTGTATTCAGTGAAAGGCGGCTCTACTACAAATTTAAAAAAGCACCTTTTAAACAAACACAGATCAACCTATGAAACCATCAATCCATGCTCTGGGTCAGATGTTGCAGTTCTGGAAGCTTCTGAATCATCAACTTCAGCAAGTACAGAATCTACTGTACCTGAAATTAAAACAAATGACAAAAATTCGCAACAGACTAAGTTAAGTGCCTTTATTCAACGTCCTGTAGGTGTAGCAAAAGAAAAAAAAATTAATAATTTAATTCTTAAAATGATAGTTAAAGACCTGCAGCCTTTTTCTGTAGTTGAAGACGAGGGTTTTAAGGCTCTCATTAATTACTTAGAACCAGGCTACAAAATGCCTTCAAGGTACATACTAAGCAACACTTTATTGGATGCGCAATACTCAGAAGCCCAAAACAAATTAAAAGATGAATTAGAAAATGCAAAATATGTATCGATTACCACCGATGGCTGGACTTCAAGAGCAACAACTTCTTACCAAGCTGTAACAGCCCATTATTTATTAAATTGGGAGTTGAAGTCTGCTTTATTAGGATGTTTTGAATGTCATGAGAGACACACGGCCGAATATATTAAAAATGAGTTGCATAGCTTGCTCTGCCATTGGAACATACAAAATAAAATATTTGCCTGCGTTACAGATAACGCAGCGAACATGAAGGCGGCTATACGATTAACAAATTACGAACATTTGCCGTGTATAGCTCACACTCTTAATTTAGTTGTGCGTGCAGGACTCCAGGACTGTGATCTCGGGGAGCTAATAAAAAAAATAAAAGCCATTGTGGAACATTTTCATAAGAGTCCAATAGCTACGAAAAAACTAATTGCAATGCAGGAGCAGCTGAGGCCTAATCAAAAACCATTGAAGCTACAAATGGACGTAGTGACCAGATGGAACAGTACCCTGGACATGATTGAGAGGATTTGCTTACTTCAAGAACCTTTAGAGGCGTCTCTTGGAATTCTACATAATCCAGTAGAAAATCTTTTGGAAGCTGAATGGCAGACACTGCCAGAAATAATAAAAATTCTGAAGCCATTCAAGCAACTTACTGAAGAAATGTCTTCAGAAAAAAAAGTTACTGTTTCAATGATCCTAGCTTCGACAGAAAGTATGCTTAGTATTTTGTACAATTTAGAAACAAATATTATTACAGATACTGGGAAGAAACTGGCAAATAAAATTTTAACAGAATTTAAAAGTAGGTTTAAGAATTGTTACAGGCACCCAGTTTTATCTAAAGCAGCATTGTTAGACCCGCGTTTTAAGAAGCTGGCATTTAGGTTTGATGCGTCAAGTTATGAGTCTGCTAAAGATGCATTGAAAACTGAGCTGCAAAACGAATTTAACTTTAATAATCAGCCAATAGAAGCTAACGAGAACGAATTGATATTAGCTACATCTACTGGTGACACCGACGCTAATAACGACTCTATCTGGATAGATTTTGACACTTCGGTAACGTCGGCGTCTGCTTCGAACTCTAAAGTTAGCAGCAGCATTATTACCTTGAGGCAATATCTAGAAGAACGTTTTATACCTCGAAATGAGTGTCCTTTGAAATGGTGGCAGACGAGGGCACTTCTATACCCCGAACTCTCAAACCTGGCTGCGAAATATTTATCAGTGACGGCTACCTCGGTACCATCTGAGAGGACTTTTTCCAAATCGGGTCAAATATTAAGTGAGAGGCGCAGCTCAATTCAACCAAAGCGAATGGAAAAGATTTTATTTTTAAATATCAACCAAAGATTCCTGTCATAAAATGGCCCAACGAGCAAGTCTCAGATCTTAAATGTTAACGCTTGCCCAAGCAATTTCGGTGCTCAAGGTTTAAATTCATTCGAAGAAAGAATTATTTTTTGTTATTTTAGTTTTGTTTAAAATATGATTTTATTATTATGTTTAATTTCACTTCAACAACAAAAGAGATTTGTTGTCATTTTAATTGATTCAAACTTTTTTATTTAATTTTATGTTTCATTTCGTTCTAAGAAATAATTATTTTTTGTTATTTTAGTTTTGTTTAAAATATGATTTTATTATTATGTTTAATTTCATTCCAAGAATGAAAGAGTTTGCTGTCATTTTAATTTATATAAACTTTTTTACTTAATTTTATGTTTAATTTCAATCTAAGCAAAACTATTTTTATGTTGTTTTATGGTTGAAATGTTGTTTAAATTTTATTGACAATAAATAATTTTGGACGCCTATTTGTAGTTTTTTCATTATAACATAAACATAAGTCTGGTTTAAACTACGGCAAAGTGAAAAATGCAGTTTGGCATGTAATAAATATGTATTATTTCTACAAATTGAAATTATGAATACTGCATCTTATAATAAAATTATAGAAAGAACATGAAAAATGTGTTTGCAAACTATTCGTAACGTGATTGGTTAAAAAAATGAAAATATATGTAATTTGTGCGGATATACTTCAAAAATATTTGAACCGATGTGCGCGCATTATGGTGTCAAAATTTCAAATATTCAAAACAAAGTTTTCTTTAACAGAGTATGCAGTAAAAAAAAAAGTATATACTTGTGAAAAAGTGTTTTCATAAAATTTTGCCACTAAAATTTCATAAATTATACGATAGTAACGAGTACTGAATGTATAGTAACGAATACATACGGGTACGTGATTTTTTCGTTACTTTTACACCTCTAATTGTATAGCAGGCAGGTGGATACGGCTAAAGGATCGGATAACATGGCAAATATTTACTAAAAGGCTTTCAGTAAAGGCCTCTTGACGATGATGAGTATTCTTTTCATCTTTTTTAATGTGTAAGTCAAGTCAAAACCAATAATTCCTGTAGTAAATTATTCTTACTTACTTCTTAGTCCACAAAATGAAAATCTTTCACAAAACTCAGTCGCTATTATACAACATATTGATGTCGGATGACCATTCATCATGATAGAAAAATACTATTATCAGAAAGTAAAATTAATCTGGATTTAATTATTTTTGATTATACTTCTGCATGCACTGTCAGTTTTGACACTTTGGACACTATTTTCTTCTGCATTCCGTCTTTAATTTTGAAGCATGAAGGTTTGACATGCTATATAGCCATAGACTCACGGCCATTGTATACCGAGATCCCAGGGCCGCCAGATCTGCCTTATTTTCTGACGGACAAAATGTATTAACTTAGTACGTAAGTTCAAACGTATAATAATAATAAAAAATAAAATAATAATCATATCTACATAGGATCAGGTTTTATATTTCATAATATTTTTGATTTTGTATATTGATGTTATAAAAAAATTATTAAGAAACTAGATAAATAAAGGTAATAATAACAATAATAAAGCCGGGCAGTGCTCGTCGACATCACCAACCCCCATGACGAGAACCTGTTGAAGGCCGAGAAGGACAAGCTCAGCAAGTACCTTGACTTGGCTCACAAGGTGACCGCCATATGGGATGTTGATTCGACGATCATTGTCCCGATAGTTGTTTCGGCGAACGGTCTCTAGCATATCTGTTTAATAGTACGGGCAGAGATAGAATCCGCTTAGTGTACATATCCCAACACATTAAAGTATCTTAAAGGGGCTTCTACGTGATGGATCTGTATCCCCATGCACGCCTTCCAAAAGGACCGGTCCGTGAAATTCCAAAAGGAAAGATACAAATAATAATAATCATTATTCAAATTCAAATAGCCTTTATTACAGTTTTAACTTATTACATGCATTTATATTAATCAAATCAATTATTATTCTTAAAATTTCAATTCTAATTATAATTATTCTTTGTTGTATATTTTTGTGTGACATCAGCAGCATTTGTATCCTCAGCAACGTTTGTATCAGATTGCCCTTGAGCAAAGGCCTGCCCCAGAATTTCCCATTCTTTTCTGTTTTTGGCTGTTCTTCTCCATAGCAGTCCGGCTGTCTAATGTCTTCTTCCCATATTTTTTTCTGTCGCCCCTTTTCTCTCTTCTCTTCACGAGGGTACCACATGGTCTATCTAAAGGAGGACTCGCACTTGTCCAATTCTATTTTGGGTGTGTATGTACTTAAGTAATATTTATTTAATTTATTTTCAGTTTTCCCAAAGATCCAACACGAAGGCGACCATGGCTAAATAATATTCGCGTTAAACGAGACTGCAAAGATATGCAGCCTGCATTTTAAAGAAGAACATTATAATAATATAATAGGATAATGTATTATCATGTGTATGGACTCGCTTCTTATTGGAAATTATTTCACTAAATTAATTTTCAGAATCAGATCATTGGATCTGAAGATTACCTGATACTCCTACATGCAAACTTTACCTCTTTATAATATTATTAGTAAATAGTAATTATAAGTTTTAGTATACTTACTATTAATAAGTATTAGTGTACTTTGATCTATGTAATCTATATATATAAAAATGAATCCCTATTTCCCTTGGTCACGCCATCACGCGTGAACGGCTGGACCGATTTCGCTAATTATATACTTTTCTTAAATTCTGAGAGCTGATAATTATATACAGGTGATTTTTAATTAATTAGCTATTTTAAAGAAACTCACTCCGACCAGCAAATTGGGCTATACCTGGAGCATTAGCTTGAGAAAAAAAATCTTACTCTATCCCATATTGATGTAATACACTCTTGGTACCGTTCAGTCGAAGTAAATCATGGATTGTCTGTAGAAACTTTTAATGTCTTGCAATGTAAAAGTTAGGCACATCAGAAAGACGAAAAACTCATTTGCGCATTAATTATTGCCGAAACTAACTAAATAAAATAATTTTTGGGGTTTTATAACGTCGTCATCTCGGTACTATAATATTTACGATACATATGTCGTATATGATAATCCGGAAAAAGATTAACTATTTATTTACATATTAATGCATATAAACAATTTTATTAATTCGCCATGAAATAAGTACATCCACTAGTAACGTTCAAGGCAATTATATCGCTTTTTTTAACTACATCTTCTGGTTCGAATAGTGAAATTGTAAACATATGTATAGTAAAAAATAATATATCGCTTGGACAAAACTGAATCACCTTATCGTCTGCAAGACGAACTAGTTGCATTTTTACATCTGTTTTGGACGTTATCAGATTCTAACGTAAACGAGACATCGAAACAGTGTGCAGGATATACAACTATTAGCACAAGAGGCGTGGCGCAAGAAACTCTCGCATAGTGGAAAATACACGGAGTGGGAGTATGATTTTGGATTATAGATGCAGGTGTGAGTGTACTCGAATGCAATAGACTCACAATATTCCGTAAGCTGCTGTATAGTGCGCTTGATTTTAAGAATGAGTGCTGCTTACGCATTGCGCTTTAAAGCGGTTTTTCAAAAGGCCCAAAATAATCAATTACGGCAGCGGCAAAATACATACGTAAGTCATGGCAGTTCGTACAAAAATGGATACAGCGTTATATATAATCAAAAACCGGTTCCTGTGAAGATCCATGATTAGACATATAGACATTATTAACGACACTGGGTCGACAATGTCCTTGATTTCTGAATCAGTGACGAAACATTTCCAATGTACTCGGACGTCTTATTTCCGTGTTTTACGTGAAATAGGTAGTCAGGACATAGAAACTTCACACTTCACTACGTTGATGGTCGAGTTCCCTGAGAAAACGTTAGAAAACACCAGTTATCATTGGTACTGACGTTTTTAATATAGAAGGAGTTGCTTATATCAGAACTAAATATAGTGCAGCGGACTACACGAGCCGAGAAAGTTAATGCCGAGAAGATAAGGAAATCATTAGAGAATCGGAATCAGAGTTTTCTAGATCAATCTTGCTTGTAAAGAAAAAGGATGGTAGCGATAGGATATGTATTGATTGACATTCGGGCTTTGAACACGAAACACCGGTAAAGATCACTACCCACTTCCTTTAATAGACGATCAAATCGATCGCCTAGGCTAGGCTAAATATTTTACAAGTCTGGAGATGGCAACCGGCTTTCATCAAATTAGGCTAGACAGCGAATCAAGTCATCGCAATTCGTAACGAAACTTGTTACACCGGAGGGAGATTACGAGTACTTGTAACTTTCGTAATTAATAAAAACGTAATTTTCGCTCTTTTTTAGTTTTTTACTTGTAGCTCGAAAACTACGTCGGACGGAAAATATAATTCTATTCAACATTAAAGTTGATGATGATGTAAAATGATCATGTAAAACTTCAAATTCGGTTCAGTGGTACAGCCGAAATCAAAAGTTAGAAACCGGAAAAATTTACATGATTGAAAAAAATATGAAGATAAAAGAAATCAAAGCAGACAATAAGGCAGCCTTCATGCTAGCATTTTCTTACATGTCTATTCTCATATACCGTGCATATACCTAAGTAATTATTGTTTTCGATTAATGAAAATGTTTTTTATACTTCGATCTAAAATCCTCGAGATTTAATTTTTTTTTTTTTTTTATACGACTAAGTCGGTAAACATGCATATGGCCCGCCTGATGGTAAGCGGTTACCGTAGCCATATGGACGCTTGCAACACACGAAGCATCGCTCACGCGTTACCGACCTTTCCCCCCTCCCCAATGAGCTCTGGCGACCTTACTCACGCGCAGGTACACAACTTTACACAACATAAAGTTATTTGGCTGCGGTATTCTGTAAGGTGGAGGTACTTCCCCAGTCGAGCTGCTCTTTGAGCGAATAAACGCTATGCTCTACCTCTCTTAATAATACATTTATTTTTTTATTTTATTATACAATTATATATGTAGTCTGTCTCTCAATATACTAAATCTTTTGATAGTTTATGATGAAGAAGGTGATGCCATTTGTAATGTTTGGAGTGACATTAATGGAAAACGTGGCTCAAATGAAATAGGATCAATCAATTATTTTATATCACAAGTATTCCAGAAAATTACAAACTGCGAAAACTGCGATTGAAGGAGGCTTGTCCAAAAGAAAAACCACAAAACAATATAACATACTATTTACTACTTTGAGAGATCGACTAAACAGTTAAAACAGGAGCAACCAAAGACTAGGTCACAAGCCCGTTTTTACCCAACAGCAAGAAACTAAAATTGTTAGAAACTAAAGTTAAGTTGCTGGGTTCACTTTGGTATGGACTCAATGTCGCAGATTTGCTTATAAATAAATATGCTGAACTCAACAATATCAAAAACAATTTTTATCAAAGCAGCGAAACAACTGGATTGAATTGGGTACATGCCTTTATAAGACGCAATCCTTCAGTTTCTATACGTAAAGCAGAAGCGACAAGCTTAAATAGAATTTCTGCTTTAAACAAAGACGACATTTTTATCATAAACTGGCGATATAATGAAAAAACATAAGTTTATTCCCAACAACATTTACAATGCTGATGAAACTGGTATCACCACGGTGACAGACCCAGGAAAAGTGCTCGTCGAAAAAGGACCCAGAATAAAGCCGATAAGGCGGTTTAATCCATGGGAAATCTGTTTTATGTCAGAAATTTTATTTCGGATCGATTTTACGCCATATTCGGATTCCATACTTATACGTTCCATAGTAATATAGGTACTGAAAATCAATTACCATCCGCCTATTATGAACAATACCACAAACCCACCACAAGCCTTCCACTTCCCAAGATGAGGTGGAATTGGCGACAAATAAGCGCAGTGGTAAGTTGCTGAAAAAAAAAATGGCTTTGCGTATACCCTCAAGCGGACCAACAGGGATGGGAATGAACTGTGGAGATGTGGCTTAAGGGGCTCCAAGAAATGCCACGCCTCTTGCAGAAGAAATCCCATCTCTGGGGTGATAGTCACGCAAGGAGCACACAACCACCCGGCAACTAGTAAAGCAGATATAGAAATAGAACAGATGCATTTGTGTACTCGGGAGGTCATAAGTAATATCAATTAGCCAGTTACACAGATATTTGAGGAGAATATCTAAATTTTAACGGACAAGAGTTTAAATTTAGTCGAGAATTTATCACAATTTGACAGTGTGAAGAGGAAACTGTACACAAAACGGAATAAATCTGTAGGTGCAAAGAAGATCACGTTCGATAAAGCTGCAAATAGGTATGGTAGTACCGAAAAAAATTGCGAAATTATTGTTAGACGACTACACAATGAAAAATAAACGTCGCATAATCATTTTTGGGCAAAAATATATGCGACCACTTTTGGAAAACTGCACACATTTCTCTAAGGATAATAAGTTCAAAATTTGCCCAAAATACTTCTATCTGTTGTATACCATTACCAACCATGCAGATGTAGGCAGCAACGACGAATATGTCAATGTGGTTCCGGTACTATACGCGTTGCTGCCAGACAAAAACCGGTTACATTTAACGTTTTATTGAATATCGATCTTATAAAATATCGAGTGCCGGAGTGGTAACCTAAGCAGCTTTCAATGGATTTGGAGGTCTCAGCTATAATGGCTATTCGAAGAACATTTCCAGAAGTGAAAATAGTTGGTTGCTATTTTCACTTTTTTTTGTGGCGTAAAGCAAAAGAATTGGGAAAAGATAAATCAAGACTCGGTAAAATTGTTTTCAGCTTTGTCGCATTTACAGCCAAACTTACGTGATGATGGCTGGCTATATGAGTCCAAATAGTAGTGAGGTAAACAAATTTACCCCAATACGTGGTGCACATTCAATGAATACCACAAAACAAATAACATGGTTGAGTCATGGAACAACAAGATTAGAAAAACAATCCCAATGAAACCGAACATCGCCCAATGGGCATTGTCAATTTTTTTTTAACCTATTGGTTTTATATATTTTTTGGAAAATATAGAGTATTTCAAGAAACTAATTTACCTAGGGTTCCAACCTAACTTCCGTCACATCGAAGAAAATATTATTAAAACTCGACACTGGCAAAAAAAATTGCTAATTAGGACTGGTTGCCGTGTGGTTGCCAAACTTATAATAAGAATAAGAAGAAACGTAGTGTACCCATGGCAACAATACCTTGTTTGTATTATTGACATTTTGATTTTATGAAGGTGGAGGCCATGTGGAGGTGCAGTTATTAGTGAAATAAAATAAATAGATACTATTTTAGCGACGATTTAAGGGTGATAGAAGAAATTAATGAGGTTGACATTTTTCACCACATTGCATTCCCCAGTCGAACCATTATTAACTTTGGTATCAGGTAATACCAGCGATTCGATAAAGTTATAATTAGAGCAGACAAAACACACATTGGTCAACCCGAACGACAATACAGTGCACCGACTATTAATGAAGTAGCGATCGTTTAGAAGAATTCAACTCTCGTGATATTATTCTTCATCGCAGAAATTATGATGTTCAACGAATTTCAGAAACTCATTGCCCTTACGACGCAATGCAATATCCGCTTTTGTTTTGGAAACGAGAAGATAGATATCATTTCAACATGAAATTGAGAAATACTTCGTGAAACTATCGAAAGTCATATCTTGAAATTTCGACAATTGTTTCATCATTCAATCAAATTTATGACTGTGCTGGATCTATTTTAGCACCGCCAAACGAACACTACGCTTGTACAATGGGGAGTGTTCCAAGGAATTGTTCGACTTGATGCCCACGGACCTTCCACCTTCCACCATCGCAACTCTCGCCATCGACGGGGAGTCCATCCTCACACATTGAAACCAGAATTGTTTCGAACTGTGCGGGCTCAAAGGAGTTTTCTTCCGCGGACGCTCAAAACTGTGGAATGAGCTCTCCGCCGTGGTTTTCCTAATGGAGTGTGAAGAGGTTTTTTCAGGGTCGGCAACGCGCGAGTGATACCCCTGGTGTTGCAAGCGTCCATAGGCTACGGTACCTGCTTACCATCAGGCGGGCCGTATGCTTGTTTGCCACCTTAGTGGTATAAAAAAACGATTGTAGATATGATGCTAAAATCGAAACCGAACGACTCCTCTACAGTACTCCTCTCTGCGTTCCGAAGAGTACATTAATTTACGTGATGCAGTTGTTAACGATGGCAATGAATTGGGAAAAATGGCAATGAAAAGGGAGTCCACGGCACATGCATGAGTACAAGATGCAATAACATATGTACGCGTATGCGGCCGTCCGGATTTGTAACATTTACAGTAATCCTATGTTGAAAGAAATAACCGAACTTTTATTACCTGAACAATCATGACATTTGTGCGCGAATATTCAAACAAAAATTGAAATTTTTAATGGATTTAATTTTCAAGTTATTATGGTTTTGGAGAAACACGCTGTTTGAAGTTGAATAGCAAAAGAGAGGATTACCACTGCATGTGGTCCACATTTTGATTTGGTTGGTTGAAATAATAATATTAGTATCTTTCCATGCTACTGCAAAAGGAAACTGCGTATTTTCGTGCCCAGTGTAATGAGTGTGTGTAGTGTAAGCCCAGATGAATAGATTTATAAATGTGATAACATTAAAACTAGATATCTATGGAATGATAGAAGAGAGCCATTGCGAATGTGGTACTGGAAGTGGATTATAAGCACATTTTATAAGATTGTTAACAGTTCGTGACTTTGAAAATATTGTGCCAAACAGAACAATAATTATGTTTAAAGCATGCACAGAATAGTTTACGGTTATTAAACAAACAAAAAATGTTTAAATAGTAAATGTTTAAAGTAGAACAAAGTTGCAAGACTCGAGATAAGAAGTATCAAGCCCTCAACAAGAAGTCTCTTTTATTCTATTATTCATAGCAAAGCAGTTGGTATAACAATATATATATATATATGCAAATAACTAAGTGTTCATGTTAACTGTTTTAAGATATTATGCTCCATACAATTTATGGCTAATGAAGGGTACCAGAGGCTAGTTGGACAAGACCACAGTTTGTGCTACGGTCAAACCACTATCAGTAGTTTCCTTGGCTAGTTGCTGGACGCCATAAATACAACGTCCCATCGTCTTCTTTTTTAATTAAGTAATGAATGAGAATACCATTCCTCAACCTCAAGCTCCAATAAAACATCTCTTAGCTGAATAAGTTTATTTTCCTAGCTCAGAAACTGAACGCAGGACTGTGGCTTCACGTTTTGAAGAGAAAATTTAATGTGTCTGGTATTTTGGGGCTCATTGATTGCCCACATACAAAATTTCCCTTCGACAGGGCCTCAAGGAGCCCAGTAAAAAAGTAGAAAGAAGAATGCCCACACTATTAATGTCCAACTGGTATGGTAGTCTTTGATCATACTAATTATAAATAGATGACTAATTCACACCCGTTATGTCAAATCCCAAATAACAATTACTACATACATATAGACGGTGATTATAATTTAGTTAATTAATTGTCGCAGATTTCTTATTCTGACTGCAGGATATTAAGCGTCAATTCCAGATATCCTGGCAGGGTACATGATGCCTTCATTTGAAATCACAGCATTGTGAAGGGAGAAATGAAATTGCTGCATGGAGTTGGCAAATACTTCCTCCTTCGTATGTCAACTAGATAAATGTGCATTTAATACATCAAAATAGCGCAACTGCGCCAACTGGCCCGTCAAATATCGATGGGCGTTGAATGAACGAACTAGTTAATTCGACGGTTAACGTACAATAAACTAGTCGACGCACAGTGTGTAATGAGAGCCGAGTTGCGGACATGTCTGGTTTATATAGTTTCTGAAAGTACATAGGTATTAATAAAACTCGGGTGACTTTATCTTAACTAAAGTTAGACTAAAGTTTTCGAGATATTGACAAAATCGAGAAAAGTCTATAATAATAATAATAATATAATATAGCCATTTATTCCCAAAAATTATTGCATTTTCATTACATTTATATTTACTTCTATTATAATAATTCATTTTATTAGTACAATTACAATTGGGTTGCCCATTTCTGGGCATAGGCCTCCTCCATCCCATGCCACACCTTTCTATCGGCAGCCAATGCAGGCCAGGCGAAAAGTCTATACAAACCGAAAAATATTTTATCTTCTGTCCTTCTTTTCTTTTTATACTACTAAGTTACGGCCCGCCTGATGGTAAGCGGTTACCGTAGCCTATGGACGCTTCCAACACCAGGGGTATCAATCGCGCGTTGCCGTCCCTGAAGAAACCTTTTCACACCCATGCTGTACTCCATTGGGAAAAGCACGGCGGGGAGCTCATTCCACAGTCATCGCGCGCGTCCGCGGAAGAAAACATTTTTTTTTCTGGCAATCTTTTACATGGTCGCATTTTCTTTCACTGTAATGCTGTTATCCGATTTTTCATTAATACGAGGACTAAATAAAATAATTTTATAAATGAAACTAAAATAGCATAAGTATACAAAATGCCTTTGCATTTTAAATATTTTCTTCCATAAGCCAGTTTTATGCATTGGCAATAAAAGCAAATGTAAGGAGGCTTGGCTGGTAATACCGACGATATTCATGGGCCCATGTCAATTTACGCATTGAAAATTGATTCTGAAAAGTTTAGGTTTTTGCCATAACCTCGCTGCTAGATACGTGCAAAATTATAACTGGCACTATATGCCAGTCACTTTGCCAATCGGTATGCTTTCCGAACAAGCTGATGAGTCAAGGAACAAGATTCGACGTTACGACCGAGAGTTCCACCCGAAAATTAAACCGTAAAACTACAGTGACTTGAATAGGCTACTTGACAGTTTTCGGAAACATATTTTAAAATTTACATACGTGTATTTTATACCTCTTGCAATTATCTTTTTATCAAAAAAATATCATACTCTACGTAAAATTTAATTTCCCACGGCCTGTTAAAATAAAGTTTGACTTATGACTACAGTTCTGAATTGGCAACACAAGATGAAAGACTTTTGTTAGTTGTTAGTTGAAAGTTAGTTGTCATCAGAAGATACTTAACCATTGTCTGATGACTATGACTGAAAATCCGTTATCCCAGCAGTCATCAAGAGCTTACCCATTCTCACTATCCTGATCTGTACTATGCAGCAATTACTTTCGCAAAGGTGTACAAGATGATAGGAGAAAACTTCCAAATGTCTGCCTCTCATGTGTCGTCACACGTTGCTCTGATAGACAAGTACATAAGAAAGACTGCTGCTGCTGAGTTGGGTGAGCTCTCGGAGGATGCTAAAGCAAAACTGGCCCGCCTAGGCTATCCAGTAACAAGACGCAGAAAGCAGGGAGGCAGAGAGTCTGAAGAGGAGGACAGTGAAGATGAGGAACCCCGCGCAAGAAGATCTCGTAGACATTAAGGAAAACCATAACATAAGAACACCTAAGACTTTGTTGACTCGCAGGCATAAAGATTTACGTTATTTGGGAATTCGCCAACAGCTATTTAAATTATAATTTTGAAACAGTAGATTTTACGGACGAAAAAGTTTTTTTCTCCTTTGCTGATGGACAACCGTCCCTTTCGCTGACACCTAAAACCCGATACGAAGAATATTTTTTTTTTTTTTATTATGTATAGGCCTGTGTTTGACCACAATCTCACCATGGTAAGTGATGATGTGGCCGAAGGTGGTAAGCACACAAACTGACACAAAGCCTAGAAGGAACTGGCTCTCAAGTGCAGCTGTCGGAACACACCGATAGGTGCTTGGCGACAGATTTTCAACTTGAGGGTGGTAGCCAGCCAGATGGGTACTACAAAGTACCCTACCACCGTTCTATGGTTTCCTCACGATGTTTTCCTTCACCGAAAGCTCAAGCTCATTGTAGGATTCGAACCCGGGACCTTCGTCTCGGTATCCGACGTCACTACCACTGAGCTATCATCGCTTTTAAAATGACAGACAGTTAAACGTTTACTAAGCCCAGCTAATGGCTAAGTTAGCAGCAGTAGTTGTAACCTATAGTTTTGAGAGCTCGAATTTTATTCCAACAGGACCGTGATCCAGCACTGCTTAATAGCAATAGCTATTGATATAGCAAAGGCATTTAATCCAGAAGCGACATGTCTCCAAGAAAGACCTTTTATCGTGACATAAAGGTTAAACAGCTTTCCTGGCCTTTTTTTCGCAGACTGATCTTGAGTCCATATGCACTTGCAATGCAAGTTAGAGGGTCAGCGCTTCATTGTGAGTAATCTGATTAACCAAGCCACAAAGAAACTGAAGGATAGCCTACTGACCAGAAAAAAAGCATCGACAGCCATCGGTGTGCATTCTTCGGATATGGAAACAGAAGAGTCTATTTTTTTGCAGTCAATACAATAAGAAGGTATGTGAAGATAACCAAACCAGAACAGGACATATAAAAAGAATTAGTTTCTGTGAAAAGTAAACTTTTTAAGTACAAGAACAAGCTCTCATAGCAGGCCTGTACCAATAAAAATGGCAAGCAATTTACATCAAAACCAGCATCTAAAGTGTTGGAGAACATGTCCACATCTGCTAAAATAATTACAATGATGCAGTTCTGGGAACAAGGAATAAAGGCTAAAGGAAGGCATTTTCACAGTAAATGAAACAGGGATAATATTTATTTAAGAAAAAAATTAGCAACGCCACAAACTTTAACATAATTATTAGCTACGGATAACATCAAGCCTAGTATCAATCATAAAATATTTAACCAGTTAAAGTTAAAATCAGCAAGGATGAAAACTGACCAAATGCATTATAAGAAGTATTATAACCAGTTTGCTAGAAGCTGGTTTGAAGTAGAATGCCAGCCACCAAACATTTAATATAATGAGACACGAGGAGACTTTCTGAGGAAAGGATATACTCCAAAACATAATGTCTTCAAAATTGATGGAAAATAAATAGTGCCATTTACGATCCCCTCACCTTAAAAAGAGATAAGACAATCTTATAACGAAAACCCTCCAATATACTTGAACAAACAAGTAAAAGTAGCCAAGTGGAAACATTTGGAGCTGTTTAACAAAGAATACTCTGGCTACAAAGCCAGGCTTAGATTAATTTAGAATAATATAGAATGAGAAACTCAATTTAAGTCTTAAGTGTTGTTACTTAATATTATTAAGTCGTCTTAAATAATATTATTAAGTCTTCTTAAATAATATTATTAAAGGTTCCGTTCTTATGAACATTTATCCCCATAAGTTTAAGTAGCTCTTATGTACTTTAATTCCGTATGTTGGAGATGTTCACATCGTTTAATTGTAGTTCATGTCAGTTGACATTGATAGTTATATCGGTTAATTATATTTTTCATCTATTTATTTTTTTGGAAAGCAATGTATTTGTGATGGCAACACTGCAATTGAATCTCTCTATGGTTTCGCTCTTTAAAATGTGTAGTGATAAGTTTTTTTAAAAATATAACGGTATTACAGTCTTTCACCTATAAATCTGTTGTTATTCCACTGCAAAGTACATAAAGGTTATAGAAAGAACACGTATGTTGCGTGGTCGAGAGGGAAAGACAAAGCGTGGCGTGTGGCCGGCTTTCCAGTTTATTTTTACTGTCTGCCAACAAAAGAAAATCATGGAAGAATCTTATATTACTTTAAATTATACCATCCAACTGAACGGTGACGAGGATTTGCCAGTATGAAGTTTCCGACTGAAATAATAATTTAAGGCTAGGGGTTACTGGATCGCTGGATCTAATCTATAGAGTGAAGGGATAAAATACAGGTGACCGCAATTAAGGCAAAATTCCAGAGTGTGAAAGGGTTGCGATAAATTTGTCCGATCAATATGCGTCATATTCGACGCCAGAAAATCATTAGAGTATATGAAGCTAGGTGGAAGATATGAATTTCAGCATTATGACAAGACGAATCTACAGACATTTCTACAACAAAAGCGTCTTGTTCGATTTCTGGCCGTATTGAGAGCAAATACTGGAAACTACATGAAATTTTCGGCACTGATGATCCCAGTGCAGTAAACGAAGGAGAAAAACGACATTGTTGGTTTCGAACATGGCACTATCGGAAAGTCAGGCATTGATGTATTAATTTCTGACAATATTTCGATGCTGTCGGGGCAAGCAATACTCGAGTTGATCTTGGATCCGTATATGAAGCTATATTTTATCTTCACTATGAGCTGTCAGTTGAGATAGCCCTGCAGGAAATCTAGCAACTTTTTGTAAGATGTATAGCTACTGGCTGAAGCTAGCAATTAGCAACACTTGAACATTTTTGTAGTTGTAAAAAAACAAGTCAAATCAAATATATGCAGTATGGCAAAGTAAGATAGAGACCTGGCTAGGGCGTACCCCCCAGGCGACGCGCAAAGGCAGCATCCGGCTTTTGTGGGAAATGGACAAGGGTTTTCGCATTATACCGGGCGGGTGCAACATAAGATGCGAGCCCGGGAAGTGAACATCAGGTATGCGAGTTGGAATGTACGGACATTGACTGGACGAGGAAAAGAGTTAGCGAATGTTTTTAAAAAAAGACGTGTGATTGTGGCATGCTTGCGGCTGGCTCTACCGATAAGTTCAGTGCGGCTGTCGGCTTACACTAAGGATCGCCTATGAGCCCTTACGTCTTCCTACTGGTAATAGATGCTAGTCCTAAAAATGTTAATATCTTTTAATAGCCCAAATGTATACCAATAAATACTTATTATAACTGTAAATATTCCCACAGTACACGTGACGTTTCTTGTAAAAAGTGTTTAACGGTAGTGCCGCCTCTCAAAACATATGTCGAAAGCAATTTAAACGAACGTCCTTCTGCATTGTATATGTAACAAATGAAATATTTGTTCTTCCATTCATAATTTTACATGGAACGATGGAGAACATCAGATGTAGTTACTCAAAGAATAAGAAAAACATGAATGCTCCGTCTGGCTGGATGTTAATAAGTAAGCGTATGAATAATTCTCAAAAATAAATAATCAAATAAAGACAAAAGATTAAAATGTGGACGATTCAGACGTTGTTATGGCCGTATCATGTTACCAGATGTGAAAACAATGCGTACCAGAAACGAAAATTGAAAATTGGCGTACTAAATTTAATTGAACAAATTTTAAAAGAACCAATTACTAGTCCTATTTCATTTTCGAGGAGATCATTGAGAACTGAAACTCCATCACGGGAGTCAGAGTATGATTCACCTGCAAATATATCAGCAGACGCAGCCGCCACTACAGCAGAAGCAGACAACTACTGCTTACGCAGGTCGGACATTTCAGCAGATGCAGCCGACACGCAGACAACTGCTTCTTACGGAGGTCCGGCAATTCAGCAGATACAGCCGACACTGCAGCAGACGCAGGAAACTGCTGACAGAGGTCTGACTCAAGTGTATTTGCCGATTTTCTCCAGTTACTCATAATAATAATGTAAAGATTTCAATAACTTTAAAATGTGGTAGGAAGCATGCACGAGGTGCATGTCGAGGCATACTTTTTATGTTATCAGATATGTGTTACGGCGAAATGTCCGAAGTAGGCTACACCAAGGTTTAGTCGAAGATAAGCAGGCTAAACCTAAGTTATAAAAAGGCTCAATATTTTCTAGATTAAGATTTGATAAGCAGGAGATGTCGACACTTGATCTAGAACAACTCTTAATGAGTTGCAGCAAAGCAAGCGCTTCTTCGTCTTCTGAAAAGGAAGACATGCTATCGCAACAAAGTCAGCCTATAACAGGTGGAGATTTCGAGTTTTCGGTTTCGAAAATATGCCATCACGAATCTCCACCCAATATAATAACGCATCGTAACGTCTCTTGGCCTCTTCTATATAATTTTAATCGCGTCCGTGTCTAATCCTTTCCACGCCTGCGCTGCGCCTTCGCCACGCCTTGACCTATCGCCGTTCCTGTATAATTCAGGAATCGCAGTGGCTTCAAAAACCAACACTACTGAAATAAAGGCAGACATGAAAATAAACGGAAATAATATTTGAACAGGTGCATAGGTATTCTTGTTGAATCTGCTTTGCAAATTAAAAAATGTGATTTGTGTGCTATAAAAGCATGGTGCATCCGGTAATGGATTTGTTAAATAGTACAGTAGGCAGTGATACATACCGTCTTTGTAATCGTCTTTGTAATATTTACTGAGAATAATAACTGTTTTGTTTAAAGCCATTATAAAAAAAACGTTTGCTTGCTTCTATTTTTCATCGACGAATAAATTTATAATTCATTTGATTCATACCACCGATACTAGCTCTAAAAATGGATTTTGATTATTTGCTTAAAAATATGGACGATGATAATTCGACACAAACCTGACCCTGTATATGAAATTGAGAGTATTACAGGAGCATGGTCATCAATTTATTAAAACAGCCTCCACATCATTGTGTTCTGCGGGGCTACCGGTTAACTTTGGTGCGTACGTTTTGAACAAGATTAATGATAATCATCCGGTGGTTTCATTACCACCAAAATTCTATTGTCTAAAAAGTACACACTTAATGGTGATCGTGAGTGAATGACAATAGAGTTTCATTTATTCAACTTAGCCACGTGTTGATACTTTAAATTTACTTTAAATGCAATTGTTAATTTATATTAAATTAGGGTTTCAATTGTTAAGTTAAAACATATTTACCGTTTATTATTTGCTTTATTTGTGAATCATAAAAAGAAAAAACCAAACGTGCAAAGCAGTGTTACTACAACGTTATAAAGGTCCGATGATATTTTTTTAGTAGCTACCATATCTTATTAAATTACACATTTTTTTCATAACAGAAATGTATTATTTCAAGTATTTAAGTCTAAAAGTATGCATTAGATCTAAATTGGCATAAGTAGCTCAACTAAAAGTAAAAGAAATTATGTTGGAAATTAGTAAGATGAGTCCGGCAACACTCGTACCTAACCTAAAACGTTGAAGAGAATATTAACAAAACAATTATCAAAAACTACGTTTGTGATCAAAACAAGAAAGTAGACAACAAAAATATAATCACTCCTTAAAACTAGCTACTATACTTATAGTAGGTATACCTTCTTGCTGGACTAAAATCTTTCAGTGTATATTCAAAATTCAAAAATAATTTATTCAAATAGACCTTCGCAGGCACTTATGATAAGTCTGACTCTAATACTCTAATACCGGTTCGGAAGGTTGCATTTGCTGAGAAGAGCCGGCAATAAACTCAGCAATTACTCTTTTCAAAACAAGCTTAGATTCATCACATAATATTTACATTCTAATCGCACTGAAAACAATTGCGTGCCCCGGCGCGGCGGCAAAATTACAAAGAAGACTGAATAAATATTTAATAAGTAAATAAATAGCAAACTTAAGCAGACCAGCCCCCACAAGCAGCACCTGTTCACAAGTATGACGCGTGTGGCAGCCATCGCCCTCCTCGCCATATTGGAGGGAAGTGAGCGACCCGTCACACGACGCCGCCGCAAGCAAAGGCCTTAAAGTGAGCATGACTTACTTAAGTCTTGCCTTAGAAATAAAAAAATAACTAAAGGGAAACACTAAACACACAATTTGTTATCACTGTGACTATTGACAAGATTAGACTAAATATCACAAAATAGAAAATATAACAATTAGACAGACATAATATATATTGCACCCTAAGGCTAAATTATCTCTGTCCACCTAAAGTTGGAGACGTGACGATGCGTCCAATGATACAATTCTAGAATGCCGGCGAATAAAATTGTCTCACAGCACCAGTGCGAGATGCTGGTTGAACTAATGGAAGAGAAACGGGAGTTGGCCGTCTCTGGGCCACAAGCTACGGCGGGCCGCCTTCGGAACCTAGCTTAACGCTGTTGGGATTGCCGACAGCAAAACCCCGGATAAGTGGAGATGTAAGTAATTCATAAGGTATTTAAACCTGCTGGTTCTCGCGTGGCACCACTTGGTTCTCGCATGGGACGCGCGGCGCAAAGCGCCCTTGAGTTCGTTTATCACAGATTGCTTAGCGATCCTGCTCCCTTCTATAGATTTTTTGGTACCTATGGAAAGAGAGATAAAGACTGGAACGCGACGTGTTGACATTACGAATAAAAAAAAAAGCAAATTACTTCGACATTTTCCTAAATACGGGTGCGACATCGTTCGACGGAATTTAAGTGTTTTTAGTGAAAATAGTGGTTTTCAGTGATTGAAGGTTAGTAATTTCAAAATAATACTAAGCTTTCTATATAAATAAGTTACTATTTACGTCAATTTCGCAGTGTAAACATAAATTTTCTTGAAATCAAAACCGGTACGTAGCCGTTAGAAGATACTTACGAAGATGTTTTGAGTTAGTTTACCGTCATAATGTGAGTATTGTTGTGTGAAATGTTTGTTTTTGGATTATAAATTTCATTGTGACAATATTCCATCCATAATTATTGTAAAGTAATTCATTCCGATTTCATAATTTCGATATTTATTGAAGGCCTAGATTTTGACGTTTAGAAAAAATGGCGCCAATACGCCATGTTGTGCAGAAATTTGCAATTTGATGTGGGTGTAGTCGATAAAACGTTATCGATATTTATCGTAAATTTTCTGTATACAACTAAAATTGTTTTTTATAAAGATTATTATTTCCCCCGACGCTTCTTATACACAGCTTTCGTGTTTAAGCCTAACGCGCCCACGGCGTCTGATACACAGCGTTTGTGTTTAAGGAAAATCGCCACATTAATCATTATTTGTTTGTTAACTAATGAACCGATCGCGATAAAATTTGGTAAGCACATAGGCCATGGTATGGAGAAAAACATAGGCTCCTTTTTCCCGGAAACGCGGGTGAAACCGCGGAGGACAGCTAGTATATGAATAAATAAATAATAATTTTGTATTATATATTATTACTAGCTGTCCCGTGTGGTTTCACCCGCATTCCCGGGATAAAAAGGAGTGTGGTAAGTGTGGTAAGTATAAAAAGGATGTTTTTCCATACCATGGCCTATGTGCATACCAAATTTTATCGCGATCGGTATATTAGTTTTTGAGTGATGCTTGGACAAACAAACAGACATATATACAGACAACCAGACAAAAAGAATTTAAAGCAGCTGTTTCGGTGTTTGTATTACGTATATAATATATACCACTTACGTTTAAAAAAAAACATAATGTACAGTTTACTTATTATTAAGGTGTGTCCAAACATAAAGCGGCATTCGAGCGCGGCTGCCGCGCGCGGCTTGCCGCGCTATGATTGGACGATTGCCGCGCGCGGCAGCCGCGAGCTACCTGCCGCGCGCGACGATCGCCGCGAACGGTGTTAGTGTTGGTTCGCCAGTGGTTGTGTGTGGACGGACGTATTTTATCAAATAAAATGGATAATGAAACAGCAATTCGTCTTATTGAAATTTATGGCTCCCATAGTCCATTATGGGACACTAGACGTAAAGAATATCACAATAATAATGTGAGAGAAGATCTATGGGATGAAATAGCAAAAACATTCGTACAACCAAAAGCAGCTTTAAAATTGAAAATGAAAAGTCTTTTGAGTTCTTATAGAAGGGAGAGAAACAGAGAAAAAACAAGTAATGTCACCGGTTGTGGTAAGTTTAATCTTATTACATTTTATAACAGTAGGTACTTATTAATAAATCTCTGGCTGTTTACATTTTCACTATACTAATTCTTAATTATCTCTAAACGCGTGGACCGAGTTACATGATTCAAACTGATAAAATGGTTTTAGACCTAGACCTTTTATTTGACACCATAATCGTTAAGATATCTCAACAAACAAAAAATCTAATTTTCAAGTTACCCTCGCGATTATCCAACATGTATGAAATGCGTAATTCAATTCTTTAATAAGACACAAAATCAGCTTATGTTTTAGTTGTTATAATGTTCTTTTTTCTGTTGCAGGTAGAAACAAGGCCTATAAATCTAAATGGTTTGCTTATGAAGCATTTAGTTTTTTACATGACAGGAATAACCCTATTGATGCAGTGGTAAGTACCTATTTCTTTTATATTTTTATTAGACTATAGCTTTCCGCCAGCGGCTTCGCCCGCGTGGTCTGGTTGTTTTTTATAAATTATAACCTAATGTTACTCAGTGAAGATGTAGCTTTGTAATAGTAAAAAAAAAATCAAAATCGGTCCAGTAGTTTTTGAGTTAAATCGTAACAAACAAAAAAATCTTTCCTCTTTTTAATATTACTTTAGATGTAACGGCCATATTATACATACAGCCCGCATACTGCAAAATCTATGAGATCAAATAATGCTAAGGGGCTGTTTATTAATTTTGGCCATTTTTAACCTAAGGTTATGCAATTATTTAATATCTTTCTTGCCAATCAATTGATCCGTTTGTCATAAAATATCTTGACAAAAAAATACGAATATCAGAAGGAGTGGTAATAAATTGATTTGGAGTAAAGGTAGCTGTTTCAATCGTCGAATCATTTGTTTTTTTTAATAAAGAGTCTCTGCGAAGAAAGTTATGCAAGTGAACAGTAGCTAGAACTATGGTTTTGGCTGATTTTGGGCTTAAAATCATTGTACTTCTCAATACTCTAAATTTTGCCGACATGATTCCAAAAGCATTTTCTACTACTCGGCGTGCTCTTGATAGTCTATAGTTGAAAATCCTTTCTTTTGACCCTTTTGGATGAATTCCTGCAAATGGTGTCATCAAATGTGTGCTTAATGCAAAAGCTTGATCTCCTAATATTACATATGGTATTTTAGTTATGTAGGGTATTTGTAAAATTTCTGGCGCTGGTACATTAAGTTGATTATTTTCTACCTTTCGATACAATTCGGAATGTTTATAAACTCCTCCATCTGAAATTCGACCTTGGCTTCCTATGTTAACATACATAAAATTGTAGTTTGCGTCTACTAATGCTAATAGCACGATACTAAAGAACTTTTTATAATTAAAATATTCAGTGCCGCTACGAAAAGGAGCTTGAATAGTTATGTGTTTTCCATCTAACGCCCCAATAGTGTGCGGAAAATTCCATTTTTCCTCGAAGTCTTTAGATACTGCTTTCCAATCTTGCTCTGACACTGGTAGCTGAAAAAAAAATTAATAACGTTTTATTTATTTTGTTTCAGGATTGTGTCTCACCCTCAGAGCCGGGTAATACAGAACAAGCTATTCCGGTACAAGGCATTTCAGAACAAGGCACTTCAGAACCAGGAACTTCGGAACCAGGAACTTCGGAACAAGGCACTCGAGACCAAGATACAAATACCAAGAAGCCAAGAAAAGAAATGCCCGCTAACAAGAGGACATATCAAGAGTCAGAGTATGATGCTGAAAATCAAATGATAGAAGAAGCATTAGAAGTAATGCGAAAACAAAATGACAGTAGTAATGATCCTTACGTTGCTTTTGGCATGCACATAGCAGCCGAACTAAGAAAATATGATGCCACTATGTTTACGAGAGTCAAACATTCAATAAATACTATACTATACGAAGCTGATATGGAGCTCCTCAATCAATCATCAACACAAGAATATAACGCTGAAAACAGACGAGGATATTTCACTTCACAGTTTACCGATCTTGACTCATCATCTTCTAGTAACATGGGTACTGGCCTTACACAATTGATTCGCGATTTAGACACGGATGTAGATTAATATTGTGAATTAGTTGAGAACAACTGTGATTGACGTATGATGATTGTGTTGTATTTAATTACTACTTAATTATGAAAATAAATAAATAAAAAATATAAATTAAAAATCTGTAGTTTAAAATATTTCACCAAATAATAAAAATAATATAAGTAATAAAGTTCATAATAATTTACCTGTACCATGTCCTTAAGAGCTCTCACTATGGCATCGCACACTTCTGGAATTATTGTTGATATTGTTTGCTTTGATACGTGAAACGTGTATTGTAGGCTGGAATAGGAGTCTCCTGTAGCCAAATAACGTAACGTTATTGCAAGTCTCTCCTTCGACGTTATTGCCGTTCGCCAGTGAGTATCCATTTTTTTAATAAATGGTTCTACCAATGTATGTATGTGTTCGAATTCTTCCAAAGATAATCTTAAAAACTGTGGCATTCGGTAGTTGATTTCGTAATAGATCCCTTCCAGATTCTTTGTCCTTTGTTGAAAGAGTGGTCGCATCCAACACTGCCTTTTTTTAATACACTTTCTTTTATTCCTTCTTCTACGTAATTTACGAATAATAAGCACAGCAACAACACACGCGGCCGCTTTCATTGTAGTTTGAATACGAAATAAAGAGCGCGGCGTGTCTCGGACATGCCGCGCATCACTGCCGCGCAGAAGGTTTAAACTAGGCGCGCGGCAAATTTGTGTCCCGCGAATGCCGCGCGTAGCTGCCGCGCACCTTGCACGCCGTGTTTGGACACACCTTTATCGTTTTAGATGTGGAATCCTAATCGCTCGTCCGCCGCTCCCAGTGAGTTTTATGATGTCTTGGAAGACGATGCGGACTCTGGGAGCGAGCTGGGCAGCGATTATGACGAGCTTTCAATCCACTCTCTCAAGGAGGAAGAAGAAGCTTTTGAGGAGGTAGACGCTCACGAGGGGGTGGATGCTCAAGCTTACGAGGAGGTGGATGCTCAAGCTCACGAGGAGGTGGAAGTTCAGGATGGGGGTGGCAGCTCACGAGGAGGTGGAAGAGAGAATTTTTTTTTTGTCAGATTGTCCAAAAAACATTCAAAAAATGTAACCTTGCTGCTTACATAGACTTTCGACTTTCAACCGTCTACCTATTGCCATTATTAAAATCTAGTAAATACGCCAATAAAAGACGTTTCTTGTATGGGTTTTAATTTTATTTCAGTTTATTTATAGTTATAGCGGCAGAAGCATATTCTGTGAAAATTTCAACTGTCTACCTATTATGGTTCATGAGATACAGATACAGCCCACTGACAGACAGATGGACGGACAGGATGGAGGCTTAGTAATAGGGTCCCGTTGGCACCCTTTGAGTACGGAACCCTAAAAACCATAAATATTTTTGTAATTATCAATATTGTGGAATAAATCTATAAAATATATTATACGTAACTATACGACTTATTATTTTCTAAAACCCTACCAAATAAAATTAAATAACTAGGTGAATTCGCATTGACTTTGTTGCTTTACAAATCAACAAAGTCAATGAGAAACGCTTATACTGTTCGAAATAAGGAAAATAAATGTATCGATATTTTACCCAGTTATGTACTTCACTAGTGCTACACCTGATATGTATGGGAATTTCACCGAAAATTAAATTCCTATTTCTCGTTATATTTATATGTAAAGCGGCTAAATGAGGTAATAAATTGTATTATTGAGGATTTCTAGAAACTTATTGCATTTATAATTTTACACTGGAAACCTAAGATTCGACGTAATACGACCTCAAATTGAGGACTCAATTTTCGTCGTCGAGTCATACATATTTGTATTTTTCTAATTGGAAATTAATGAAACACTAGCTTCATTCTAATAAAAAGTAGAGAAGAATAATCAATTTATCTAATGACATATTAGTTTAATAGTAATTCTGATTTGATGTGGCAAATTTATACGAAATACGCCGATTTTTTTCAATCCACTGCAAGCTATTGACGCCGTAACTTCAGAACCAATTTATATATTATTTTTGTATGGGATAAAATAAAAACAACTATACATTTTCATTAATTCTTTATTCATTTTCTTGAAAACATTTGTTTCAGACCTAAATAGCAACAGATTTAGCAATACTTATTCGAAATACATAGGAAGGGTACCTTCTAAGGTCGTGACGATTTTTGAAGTAAGATTGTGGTCGATTCTTATAAGATTGTCACAAGTGATAATAAGATTCCAATAGGAAATTTATCTAAGATTCCACTGGTACTTTTGTTTTTTAGAATAGATGTCTAGTTTTCGAGATATAGGCGAAAATCTCAAGGTCGGCGCGCGTAACCCATTCCAAGGACCCGCACCCCGCGATTAAAGGACATTTTGACAGTTGGTTTTGGCGAGCCAACAGGTTAAGTATCATGTCATTTGTTTACTGAATGTATGTGTGCTTATAATACTCTTTAGATTTTCATTATTATCTGCCCTATACCTAATTTGCAAAATAACTTATTGTATCGCCAGCTTTTTGGGTACCCTGCCTGCAGGCGGCGATTTAAACGCAGTTTTTTATTTATAATTATTTCAATGTATATATTGCCGTTATAATTTTTATGTAGTTTTAGTTTAGTTTATATTGTAATTTGTACATATATATTTGTTGTACTTATTGTATTTATAGGGCAAGTCTCTAAGCTACCAACAAAAGTTGACAATAATATTGTTATGTATCTTGATTTTTGGAAGTGTATATCATCATTTTATAGGACTTGGATGATATTTCTTGTAATTAAATATTATCTGTCATATACACAATATTAATGAGGAGGAAGGCTTTGGTTAAAAGGTATATAATACTGCTTTCAGGTTACAACCGAGGACAATACAGCCACTGCAGATTGAGGAGCGCAGGGTGGCTGCAAAGGAGAGACTGTCAGATGCAGTGAAGAGTTTGGCAGCAGCCATGGCCACGATGCCTGCTGCCATGCCTGCCAATGCCTGCCATAGTCCAAAATGCAGACACAATGGTTCGAATTGAACTATTGTCGCAGTTGTTCAATTCAAATCATTATTCGTCATTTTGGAGTGCCTTCTTAGGGCTTAATTGTAATAAATGAATTTGATTGCCTTCATAGGGCTTAAACTGAATAAATGGAATTTGTTATTATCTCTGTATATAATTATATTGGACCAATTACTAAAAAATAATACAATTCGAATTTAAAATAGGTTTTTAATTAAATAAGTTATAGCAGGCATATTAATAAACTGTCCCACTGGTTCGGAAGGTTGTTTTTACTGAGAAGATTGTCGGCAAGAAACTAAGCAATTATTATTTTATAATTTTTCAAGTGTAACAAATAGTTTAATTGAATAAATTAATGTTTTTTTGTTTTTATTTTATTTACCGTAAAAGATGTGACTCGAATTACAACTGGATAAATTACAGGTATACAATAACAGGTGCTGCTTGTGGGGGCCGGTCTGCTTAAGTTTGCTATTTATTTACTTATTAAATATTTATTCTAATTTGTAATTTTGCCGCCGCGCCGGGGCACGCAATTGTTTTCAGTGCGATTAGAATGTAAATATTATGTAATAAATCTAAGCTTGTTTTGAAAATAGTAATTGCTGAGTTTATTGCCGGCTCTTCTCAGCAAATGCAACCTTCCGAGCCGATATTAGAGTCAGACTTTTCATAAGTGCCTGCGAAGGTAGAGCGTAGCCATAATTCGCTCAAAGAGCAGCTCGACTGGGGAAGTACCTCCACCTTACAGAAGACCGCAGCCAAATAACTTTATGTTGTGTAAAGTTGTTCCTGCGCGTGAGTAAGGTCGCCAGAGCTCATAGGGGAAGGGGGAAAGGTCGGTAACGCGTGAGCGATGCTTCTTGTGTTGCAAGCGTCCATATGGCTACGGTAACCCGACTACGGTTTGCTGACTTAGTCGTATAAAAAAAATAAGGTCTATTTGAATAAATTATTTTGAATTTTATACAGGAACCTTTCGTTTTTTTTCTGACTATTTTGTTTGCCAAAATTGTATTGTTACAACTCATGACGAAAGCCAAAACAAGAGTAAACAAGACCATGAGAAAGAAAATAAAAATCTTCAAACAAAAAACATACAGAAGCCGGAAATTAATATTATATCAGATATAAAACTTAAATTGCCATTACCTTTGATGAAAAAAAACAAATAGCAATAAAAGTAACTTGACACGGCCAAAGAGTGGATACTGAATTTTTCCAAAGACACGGAAGAAATTTGAAAAATTTAGAACAAGAATAATTTTATTTCTACAGAAATTAACTACTAAGAACTAAAACTATTTTTTTTTGTTGATTTGTAAGAAGTATATTTAAGATTTATTATTTTTTTGTTACCTCATTTTCTGATTATGATGAAACAAATCTAACAGATGACCCAATGTGATGAAGAGGCTGTCGACATCCTGAAAAAAATATTGACAATTCGAAATCCAGTAGGTACATCTGTTACGTTTAGTGATGCAGAAGATGGGCATGTTTTACCTCCTTATTGACTATTCGATGAATTCGACGAATTGAGTGATTGAAAGGTGCATTGAGTACAATAAATTCGCTTTGTTGTTGCCTCCAAACTGCACGGGAATATGCCAACCCTTAATCCCACGATCTTATCTGGTCTGGTGGCCAAAAGACTAACGACTAACGACGCCAGTTTGAAATGTAAATTTGCCTGCGATTCGCCGTTAGTTGTTTGCTCCACCAAATGTGATAACACGCGTGATAGAGCTTAAGATAAGTTTGTTGGACTGTAAATGGAATGACAAGTAACAAAATGTATCCATCATATGAATACATAAATAACAAGAAACTAGAATTATTTAGAAAGAATTGTATTTATATGGCATCAAAAATATATAATTCCATTCCTCCTCAACTCCTTGATTTACCATACTCAAGATTCTGTCACAGCTTTCAAGACTGGTTGGCAATAAAGTGTTTTTATTGTATTGATGATTTTTTTAACACCAGTAAGTCTAGATTTAATCGCATGTAATCGGTAAATACTAATTATTTTAATCTTAATAATAATATCTTATGGACATTATGTATACTTTCTTGATAAATATAATATTTTATGACTAATTATTTAAGAATGTAATTTTAATTTTATTTAAATGTATGTTATATTGTTGTACGCCCCCAGTGGCAGGATATGTTGGACATTATAATTACTATACTCATAACAACTGTTAAATGAGCATTTCTCTTTTTTTTTTTGCTATTACACATTTGTTGAATGTCCCATGATTTTGTAGATGAATAACTTTGGTCTAATCTATAAATTACTGATACCTTTTTTACTAAGACGCACTTCTGTTATTTAAATTCACAGACAATTTTTGCAAATAATACATGCATAGTCCCATTAATAAAAAATCAACTAAATATAAACTGTCGAAAATTGCAATGTATGAAAATTCGTATGTCCCAGTCTACCATTCGCAATTTCAAACTTAATTATTTTGATATAGTTCAAAGAAACTATACTGAGATTTTGATTATAAATCGTATTACATGGTAAAAGGGTTCACGTTGTATTTCTTTTTTGGTAATTAGGTTAAAATTTTACGGTTATTAATGAATTTTAAACATGTCAAGGGTCGGCAACGCGCGCGTGATACCCCTGGTGTTGCAAGCGTCCATAGGCTACGGTAACCGCTTACCATCAGGCGGGCCGTATGCTTGTTTGCCACCTAAGTGGTATAAAAAAAAAAAAAAAAAAAAAAAAAAAAAAAAAAAAAAAAAAAAAAGTCCCAGAGAAAGTTCCAAAAATGGATTTCCATTTTTGCTACCCATTTTAGACTGAAATATTAAAAAACACCAATTTAGTTATATTTTTTTGAACTAGCAACAACGTAGATGTCATTAAATGCCGCCATTTTAATGTATCGCGTCAGTTGTTGTGCCGACGTTTGGAGTGTGTGACACGTACTCGTTTTGGAGCGAATCTCATTCCGGCTTTTGTTATTGCTGTTTCAAGGTAAGTTGACAATATTTACCAACTCTTTTTATTATAGTGCAATAGTTATTAGCTTGGGATAAAATTTTGTGTATAACAAACTGCAATTTTAACTACCACAACAATATTTTGATAAAATCAAACACTTGTTTCGTTACTTCCTTTTTTGTTACTTTGGGGTAGTAACGTATAAGCGGAAAAAAATATTAACAAAAACGGAATTATAAAGCTTTGTTTACAATTTAACAGCACAAGAAAATGCCACTAACAATTTAGAAAGAATAAAATCAAAATATAAATATAAAAAAATATCGGAAATGACTGTAACAGAACAAAAAAATCAGAGAAAAAAGTGGAAAGAAGAAAAACAAAAACAAAAGAACAAAAAATCTCAAAACACAGCATGCAGCGGAAGCTCTTCAACCACAATCACAGATACTTTAACGGATACAACGGAAATATCAATGGGAACGTCCTCCTCGGAAATAACACTATCTGAGACGTCGACTGAAACACGATCAACAATATTAAGATTGACAAAAACTGTAGCAAGTCTACGAAGGACTAGAAATAAATTGAAAACCGAATATGACAAAGCAAAAAGTCGAATTGCTTATTTAGAACGAGCTAACGAAACTGCAAGAAAAAAAATATATCGACTGCAAAAACACGTAACGGAACAAAAAAAGAAATTTGAGACTGATCTACTAAAAGAGAAAGCCAGAAATGAAATCCTCGAAGCTTCTCTGAAGATAACCTAAAAAATTTGTGGAAATAATAAAGAAAGAGACCTAATAAAGAAAATTGCACAAAATAATTTGGTGATAAATAATAAAGCACAGGAGTCTGTTTCGAAAAAAAATTGGTATACGGTATAGAAAGAAAAAACCTGTTAAACGTGTAATATCGGACTTAAAAAAATCTATTATAGAATTTTACCTCCGAGACGATGTTAGTAGGGCCACTGCAGGCAAACGTGAGTGCAAAACATTAAAAAGAAATAGAGAACAAATAAGATATCTTAATGGGTCTTTACGAGCTTTACATGAGAAGTACAAGAAAGAAGGTGGTATTGCAGCATTTTCAACATTTTGTCGATTCAAACCTTTTTATATTTTAAGTCCAAGTATACACAACCGAAACACATGTCTTTGCATTAAACATTCAAACATGAATTTAAAAATAGAAGCACTGTATCGTCATAAAATAATCGATTTTCGTAATTCGCATACTCTCTTGGAAAAAGTAACTTGTGATGTAAACAATTTTGATTGTATGTATGGAATATGTAATAACTGTAATAACAATATTTTAATTAACTATAATTTAGAAAGTTCAAACTATCGAAATATTACGTGGCAAATGTGGGAAACGAAAAAACACTCATATAAAAAAATACCGAAGACGGAGAACAAGAAGTCAACACCAAAAAGACTGTTAAGTCGCTCAAGAACGCAACAGTTACACAATTAATAAAACTATTTGAAGCTGACATCGCCGGATTTAAAAAACACAGTTTTAATGCGTCGCATCAAGCAAAATCTTACAAAATCTGTAGTGACAGCTTGATGGAAGACGAAATAGCCATCCACTGTGGTTTTTCTCAAAATTACGAATGCAAAATGTCAGAAGAGGTACAGTCGATGCACTTTGGTGCATCAAAGACGCAAGTTACTCTGCACACTGGTGTAATATTTTTTAAAGGAAGTCAAAAGTCCTTTTGCACTGTATCACCGTCCAATGTGCACCAGCCACATGCTATATGGGCTCATCTAAAGCCAATTATAAATTTAGGTAAGACTTTCGTTTCGAATATTAAAAGAATTCACATATTCTCTGACGGACCTAGTTCTCAGTCAATACCGACAAAAAAATAACTTTTTTTTGATTAATTATTTTTCGACATTCTATAATGTTGATATCACTTGGTCGTTTTTCGAGAGCGGCCATGGGAAAGGGGTGGCCGATGCCATTGGAGGAGTTATAAAAAGGTGCCTCGACAGGCAAGTTTCTTACGGGCAGGATATTGTAAGCGCTGCAGATGTGTATTCGACATTGCAGTCTGCAGTTAAAGCTGTAAATGTGATGTACATAACTGAAACAGAAATTGATGCTATAAAAGAGTGTATACCTAATAATCTTAAAACTATAAAAGGAACAATGAACATCCATCAGGTTATTTGTAAGCGTGGCAACGATCATATTCAGCATCGTATATTGAGTTGTTTTTGTAGTTCAACTAAAATGTCTTGTACTTGCTATGACCCTATCGAACATAAATTTGAAAAAAATACTAATGTTTTGCCACAATTTGACCACGATGACTCAAATGAAACAGCGATTATACAGCATTTTGTAGTGGATACTCATGTTGAACACGAACTCCAAGAAACAAACTTCCAAGGCGACATAAATAACGAGACACAATCATTTATGCTACCTCAATCTACAAATTTTAGCAGTGATCACTGTTTCATAAACGATATTAACATGACTACTGACTTACCAATTATATGCGTTGAAGATGACGATCTACCTGAACAATCAAAAGAATAAAACAAAAACGAAAATAGCAGCTGTTTAGAATTTTGTAGCGAAAGTAAAAATGTAGAACATGACAAAGAAAACAGAAGAAATAATGATAACCTAACATCTACTCAAATAGAACCATATCCAACAAACTCAAAAAATCGTTTGGAGTCAGGCACTAAAATTGAAAAACCCATTCCCCCTTATTACAAAACATGGTTTAAAGTTAAGCCAGGTTTTACTGTCATTTGGTCACTTTCTAACGTCATATAATAAAAAGGGACGAGGCTATTTTAAAACCTGGTTTTCCTTTAAACCATGTTTTGTAATAAGGTGCATTTTGTCTAAATCGTTGACTTACGTTGTGACACGTAAAATAGCTTGCAGTAAATGTAAAAACCCCTCATCATTGCACAATTTAGTAAAGTGTATGAGCTGTAAAAAATACTTTTGTGTAACGTGTACAGAAGGTCAATCTTATTTTGACTACATATGCAATATTTGTTTTGGAGAAGATTAAACTCGTGTTTTAGAGTAGTATTAAAGTATGTATATGTATGTATATTCTTTTTTCAGGAACCTGAACCTATCCAAGTAATTTCAAAATGGTCGTTTACATTGATATTGACAAATGTATTGATAAGAATGATTTGAAAACATTTCTTAAGGAAAATTTTGTCTGGCCCTGGTCATCAACGCATTTTATATTGTCAGAGTTTTGTGTCAATTGTGGAAGTCGTACAGAAAATTGGTTGAGTGCAATGCCATCTCATTTTGTGCTGACCATGAATAGAGAAGATGTAAAATATTTAATGAAAAGCAATTGGTTTTGGTGCAAAGCCTGCTCATATGTCAGCGTATATGATCATTATCCTTATGATGAGTGCCAATGCTGCAATAAATAGATATAGATATTTTGTAGTATTTTTCTGATCACGTGTACTTAAGAGTGTATGCTGTTTTTTTTTCATTTTAGAATGTTTATATTATTGTTTGTTTGTCAAAAGTTTTAGCTTTTGCTCTCGTAAATGCGAATAAATACTGAACTTATATTAATTCTGTTACCTGTACTGAATCCATGATAACAGGTTGTGCATCGTCGATATCCCTGGCACCCAGTAGGAATAGTTAATATGAGATGCAATTATTTAAGCTTTGCACCTTACCGATATACACGTGTAAGCTACAATCATCATACGCAGGCAAAAACCATGAATTGTTAATACATCTCCAACTGTGGTCATGGGTCTATTTGATGGACTACTAAATATAGAGCATACTGTATCAGCTGATAACTGGTACACAAATCTTGAGCTTGCAAAATTAGTTACTTGACAATAATTTAATAGTCACCTTGTTGGCAAGAAAAATCAGAAGAGGATTACCAAAGCAAGGGATTGAAGCCAGGTTGATTGATCACAGGTTGCCGGGCAACTGTCAGTCGCGTTATTATATAAGTAGCAGGAAAACGGTAGATCCTATTTGAAAGATCCAGATTTTATTTGAAAGTACCTCGTACAAATTGAGGAGGTTAAAAGTGATAGTGCATTGCTAATGAAAGTAAGAAGGAACGTTATGAAACGTTCTAGACTTTGTTTAGAAAGGAATGGACTTCATTTCGAACAATTATTAAAGTACTATTAATTTTTTTTCGCACTGAAAGTGCGATTGTGTTTGAAGCATGCCGTAAAATAGTATACTGCCTGTTTATGCCTGTTACCTCGACCTGTCAAAGGCATTTGATCTGGTTTCTTATAACATCTTGTGGAAAAAGCTCAAAACACAGGCCTCCCCTCGGAGCCTATCAATATATTTAAATATTGGTATGGAAACCAGGTGAACAACGTGTGGTGGGCTGGTAAACTGTCGGACCCGTAAAGGTTGGAGTGCGGGGTGAGGCAGGGTGTAGCAGGGTGTTTGATTTCGCCGACGCTCTTCAACCTGTATAAACGAGCTAATCGCGAACCTCAGCGGACGCCATGTCGGATGTTACGTTGATGGAATATGCTTCAACAATATAAGTTACGCGGACGACATGGTGCTGTTGAATGCGTCAGTTGTAGGTATTAGGGAACTCAGGGCCGTTTGTGAGGAATACGCGCGTGAACATGGCTTAAAATATAACTTAAAGAAAAGCGAGTTCATGGTTTTTAAATCTGGTAACAAACGTCCAGCAGTTGTACCTCCTATTAAGCTCAGAAGTCGCTATTTACTGAATTGACGACGTATATCCAAGTAACATCCACCAGGTGAATAATTTGAGATGAAGTAATAAAGACAAGTAGGTACCTACTGATTAGGACTGATTTTACATACCTAGTAATGGGATTTTGTTTTTCAGGAATCATGGGGTTTCTCACCACTCCTTCAATTGTTGTTAACCTTAAGGTTTTGTGCATTGGGCACTATGCTAATTTCTGCAGCGGACTTTATTGCAGTCTCCACTTCGACAGCAGGCCGAATAGTAGGCGACATATCGTCAGCAATTACCAACTTGTATGATGAATATATTGCTGTTCGCAGATATTATATTGCAAAGCGCAGAATAATTCTATCAAATTCAGCAGGCCGAATAGTGGGCGACATATCGTCAGCAATTACCAACTTGTATGATGAATATATTGCTGTTCGCAGATATTATATTGCAAAGCGCAGAATAATTCTATCAAATTCAGCATGCCGAATAGTGGGCGACATATCGTCAGCAATTACCAACTTGTATGATGAATATATTGCTGTTCGCAGATATTATATTGCTGTGCGCAGATATTATATTGCAAAGCGCAGAATAAATCTATCAAATTGGAGGATTTCCTAAAGTTCTTGCTGCCATTGATTGCTATCATATCCATATCCAGTCACCATGTGATAATTCATATCTCATTCAGTACGATATTGGGTATTTTCTATGTAGGTACTTATTACATAAATTATAATTTCTTTTAATCTCTTAGTTCAATAATAAAATAAAAGCCTATATTTCTCTTATCCTTATCCCGGGACATTCCTCACACACGGTCATCTGATCCTAAACTAAGCAGAGCTTGTACTATGGAAATCAGATAACTGATATAATACATAATACTACTTTTTGTTTGTAAATACATACTTAATATACATAATTACACCCAGACTCAGGACATACAGACAAGTTCATGCACACAAATGCATGTCCTGTGTGGGAATCGAACTCACGACCTGCGGCGCTACAGGTTAAGACTCCACGTCTTAACCAACTGCGCCAACGGGCCCGTCTGTATTTTCTAAATTCTCCGAAATATCACTAAAAGTCACCAAATATTTTTTTGGTGTTTTTTTTTTAGAATATCTCTGTTCGTCGTGTTGTTCTGTCGTCTTTGACACTGTAAATAAACGCAATAGTATTGGTGCTTTTGATGCAATTGACAATAGAGGAAAACACGAGCCGGCTAACAAAACTAAACCTTACAAGATCTTAGCAGAGATTCGTCGCCACATAGAATCATTTCCATGTATAGAATCTTATTACACAAGAAAAGATACTAACAGAAAGAATAAGAAAAATGTACACATTGTACAAAGAGTTATGCCAAGAAAAAAGTCAAGAAGCAGCAAATGAGCTCACTTATCGAAGAATATTTGCTACGGAATACAATTTTAGTTTTTTTGTGCCGAAAAAAGATCAATGTACAATTTGCACAAATTATGAAAAGGCTGACGAAGATAAAAAAGGATTATTAGAAGAAAATTATAAAGAGCATATCCAGAGGAAGAATGTTTGTAACGCGGAAAAGGAAAAAGACAAGGAGAGAGCTAAAAAGATCCTAACTTTGTTTCGGTTTCATTTGATCTGCAGGCTGTACTCCAGATCCCTCACTGCAAAGTGAGCCTGTTGTATTATTCTCGAAAGCTTTGCGTGTTTAATCTTACTGTTTATGAAGCGGCTCTGCCCAATAATGCCTACTGTTTTCTATGGTACGAACTGAACAGTAAAAAAGGGATCTGCGAAATTGGATCGATTTTATTACATTATTTAACTAAATGTGTACCAGAAAATGTAACTGAAATTAGCCTATTTTCTGATACTTGCTCAGGTCAAAATAGAAATCAATATGTGGCAGCAATTCTTTTGTGGGCTGTTCAGAATATTCAAAATTTGCAGATTATAGAGCAAAAATTTTTACAATCCGGACATACATACATGGAGGCCGATTCTATGCACAGTGCTATAGAATCACAAAAGAAAGAAACATCAGTATATTCAATGCAAGACTGGATTTCAATATGCGAACGTGCAAGGCGTAGGAAGATACATACTGTTCAACAGAAGAAGATAGTCAAGGAGCCATACAAAACAAAAGAGTTTAAATACCATGATTTTATGATTTAAAAGATCTAGCTTCAAAGATTATTCATAATAAAGATAAGGACAAGGAAGGAAATAAAGTACAGTGGCTTAAAATCAAACGACTGAGGTTTGTAAAAGGGGAGAAAAGAATTTACTTCAATTATGACATGAGTGAGACTTTTAATTACATTGATGTTACCGGTAAAGAAGGAAAAACTAGAGCTACACGAACAAAAAGAAAGGAAAAGGATGAATTTCCAACAGAGTTAAAAAAAATCTATAAAGAATCATTGCCTATATCCGAAGCTAAAAAAAGGATTTACTTAATTTGGTTAAAAAATTATAATACCAGAAGAATTGGAGCCTTGGTATAAAAATCTGAAAACGGTAAATGTTCCTGAAGAGGGGGATGAGATGTCTTGCGAGGAAACCATTACGTAATTTTTTTTATCATTATTTTTTCTGAATAATATTTTTAAGTGCTATTTTATCTACGGGATTAATCTGTTTAAACTTAAGGAAGCTTACAATATTATATAAAATAAATATCGCATATTTGTTTTTTTTAATGCAGTAATTCCCAAAATAATTACAGGTAGAAACAGATAAGTGAGAAAAAAATAATTTTACCGCCTTAATGAGAATATTATTTTAATTAATTTTAACATCAACTTATTTAATACGGGACAGAGAACCGTTCCTAATATGGAAGGTAAAGATTAATGTGTGTTTAAGAGATTTACAGCTTTTTTACATATTTCAGGTAAAACAAAATAACTGCAATACCTTCACGCCAACTTTCCCCTTTTTTAAACTTGTAATGACAATTATTGCATAGATTAATGTATGAAAATAATCTTAAATAATGTATCTGAGTACAAGTAGTGAGAATTTTCTATAATTGTGCGTCGTCGGTGACCTATGATCATCCAAAACTTTAAATGCCTTTTTCTCATTCTATCAGTATCGCTACTTAACCGGTTCTCCCAGAATACCCTCGATATGTATTATATCAGTTATCTGGTTTCCATAGTACAAGCTTTGCTTAGTTTGGGATCAGATGACCGTGTGTGTGGAATGTCCAGGATATTTATTATTTATTTATTTATTTACATACTGGCAACACCCTATTTGCTTACGGTTAATTCCCCAGTTTATGTATAAATAGCACTATCTTTTTCTCACACAGCAAAAATGTAATTAGGTGACTTTATTTGGTTATGCTAAGGGATTTAATTAGGTGACTTTATTTGGTTATGCTAAGGGATTTAATTAGGTGACTTTATTTGGTTATGCTAAGGGATTTCCCGACTAATGATGAGAACCTAGCGCGTATGTAAAGTTTGAGTGTGTAATTAGTAGTTGCTAGACTTCGTTTGTGAATCGTATCGAATTATTGAAGCAAGTTTTTGTGGAGTGTTTATTAGTTATTTCGTATTACCATGGACGTGCCAGTTAAAAAAAATACTATTTATCAACAAAAATATCGAAAAGAATGGGAAACCCTTGAAGAATTCAAGATGTGGTTACGGCCTGTAGCAAACGATACTACAAAACCCTTTTGTACTTTTTGCCATTGTGAAATATTTGCAAGAATTGGTGACATTAAAAAACACAGAGAGACAAAAAAACACAAAGATAAGGCTGACTTAGTATCTAAAAACCGACAAATCCAATTTCTGCCCGCGTCTAAAAATAATACGGACACTTTAAAAATTTAAGTAACGTTGTCCCTGTTCATTGTAGAACACACATCTATACAGCAAATTGACCACTTGACTGAATCTTTAAAAAAAATTATTACTGATTCAAAGAGTGTTATGAATATACAAATGCACAGAACGAAATGCAGTGCAGTCATAAATAATGTGTTATGCTACTAAATGCCAGCTGGGTTTTAATATGGCAATAGAGCACGGGGAATCCCATGAACATTAAGTACGGTTTGTTTCATGTTTGGTTGATTGACTTTGCTTCTTTCATTTTCATTCTGTCTATGTGAACGCACTGAAGTTCAAGTTTAGAAATAACGTTTTAAGCACTGATTTTATTAGTTACTCTTGTGAGTGTTCCATAGTGTTGTGTTGGTTAACTCTTTTGAAATAATAATAATAATAAAATGTATTACAAAAAAAAAAAAATGCGGTACAAACAAATGACACAAATGTTTATATTAGGTAACAATACATGTATAGAAAATAATAATAAAAACACATTTGCATCAAGTGGGCAGTAACACCTAAACTAGGTAGAACCTGTATTATAGGTGTAATGCTCTTCCATCTGTTTGGCTCAAGGAAAGTAGTGTACATAACTTGGTATGATAATATTACTTAACTTATTAGCTATTTTAAACATTTTAAATTTAATGATTTAGTACAATTCCTATAATTTATATAATTAATAATAATAATTTATATTTAATGATTTACACAATTTATAATTTTATACAATTCCTATAATTTATATTTAATGATTTATACGTATATATATTTATATATATATGTATGATTCTTACATTTTTACATTTATAGTATTTCGTTATTTTTATTATTCATTGTATGTAAGTAAGTAAGCCGTCATATAGCTACGTGGTGTAGTCACTCGCTTCCAAACCTTTATCAGAATTGTTTTAAGAATTCATGGTTACAGCCCATGTTTAGTATGGGAGATTATTTAATCACACTGATCGTCTAAAAAGCGCTTCAACAAAAACAACATAAACGTGAAAACGAAGCAATTGCAAAACACTGGAGAAGGATATAAAAAATCCAAGCATGTGGTTTATTCTTGGATGAAAAAATCGGGTCCGTTGGTTACGCCCCCGGTGTGTTTTGCCCCCGTGGTGGAAGCTCCCGATTTTAAATTAAGTTATTATAGTTGATTTCGCCGAAATAAAAATATTTTTTACTAGATACAGACGATGAAAAAAGTGTTTCGGAACCAAATACGTAGACAAACTTACTAAATAAGTATTCTAACTAACACAATATTGGATACTATAAACATGCTACAAGGATATTCACTTTATTACTATATTACAATTATTTACTTTAGATGCATTACTTTGTACTTTGTCTAAACGAGGCGCCCGTGCCCGGCCAAACTGGTTTTACTAATTACCAGATCGAATTCTAAAAGAAAGAGATAGGTAGTCAAAGAAAGGGAAAGATAGGGTTGAAAACAATAGAGTCCAGGGTGACGGACAGTGAAAATAGCAAACATAGCGATGGGCACTATTTCTATCCCTTTCCCACATAGTTGCAATATGTTACTGATAAGAAAGTTTAGTCGGTCATGTTAACTCAAAATGGCAAGTCCAGGTCCTTCACGGGGTTTAGCACAAACCAATTACAAAATAATTTCAAATAAACTAGGTGGAAGAACGTTACTACATGTCGGATTTGCTTATAATCTTCATAGGAAAAATAATAAATCGAGTGTGTGGACATGCGTAAATAAAAGACATGGCAAGTGTAGTGGTTCTATAAAATTAAGTGAGGAAAGTGACAATGTACAAATCCAAAAGTGTCATAATGCTGAGTGTCAACCTAACTTAATGAAAAATGAAGTTAGAGTTGTTATGGAAAAATTAAAAAAGGAAGTGAAAACGAGTTTCTCGAGCTCTATACAACAAAAATTTGAAACAAAATTTGCCGAGTTAAAAAACACAGACACAGCCTTCGATGAATACATACCCAAATTCAATAATATCAAGCAACAGTTATACAACTCTCGAAAGAAAGCCTTAAATGTAGAAAAGACACAGTTTCGTAATCCAGCTGAAGTCATTATACCTGAGATTTTTCAAAAATATCTATTAGTTGATTACTGTGAGAACGACAACAGAATTATAGTATTCGTATCAGCACAGGCTTTAAAACACATCAAAAATATACAACACTACTTCGGGGATGGTACATTTGATTGTTGTCCAGGTCCATTTTACCAAATATTTACCATTCATGGAGATATGGGAAGTGATGCACAAGCAACCAATATTGTGCCTATATTTTATGTGCTACTAGTTAATAAAGAAAAAAGTACATATGAAGTCATGTTTAAAAAAATTAAAGAAGCTGTGCCGGACTTCAGCCCCATGAAATTCACTGTAGATTTTGAATTAGCTACAATGCTGGCAATAAAAGAGGTATTGCCAGCGGTCACAATACATGGCTGTAATGTTCACTTCCAAAGAGCCATTTACAGAAAAGCGAAGTCTTTAGGTTTATTGGCACACGAAGAAACAACATTGTATGTGAAACTGTGCACCTGTCTAGCATTTCTTCCTAAAGAAGATATAGAAGATGGTTGGCTTTCCGTAATGGAAAACAGGTAATTTTAATTTTCATTTTATTTTAAAGTTTTAACAGCTCATAGATTGTTTTTATAAGTACGCAAAAATAAAAATAATGCTTAGGTATATACGACATGTCATATATATCATAATTTTTGTTTTCAGTATTCCCGATGAAAAAGTCACCCAATTCAACGATTATTTCGTTGAACAATGGCTTGAGCCTCCGGGGATGATCTCAAAGTGGTGTTGCTATAAAGAACGACATAGAACCACAAATTTAGTGGAGGCCTGGAATCAACGGCTTCAGTGCTATCTGGGCCGAAAACCATCATTATTATCGTTTTTGGAAATTATAACAACTGATATTTCTACGTATAGCACAGGTCTAGTGAGGTAAAATGCTGATTACTTACATAACGCTTAATATATCAGTAATTCATTTTTTTTACTCTTAGTAAATAATCTTTATCTTATACTTTCAGATTACGAAGAAATGACAGTCCTATATGTAAAAGGAAAAAATCTTCAATAATCAATGACAAACTCATTGCTAAGCTGACAGACAAATATGAAAAGAAACAAATTACAATTATGGAGTTTTTGGAACAAATCCGTCCGTATGTGCAAGTCAAGCAAAAATAATCACCTACTTACTTAGCTTAAAAATAATGATTTTGCATGTTTATTGTTACATAATTACTACATTTTAATTTTATATCTATATCAATGTTGTAACCTCCATAGTCACTGCATATAAATGACTTAAATTACATAATTTAATTACAAAGTTCAAATCATCCTAATATTTTTACTATGTTTTTCTTCTTTTGTTACTTTTGTTATCTGTGATTTTAAATGTTAATTGTTTTTATTATATTTTAGTGTTTGAACATTCTGTTACCAATCTTCTAAATATTTAAGTAGATGCCTACCTATATACTTAGTACGTAAATAGTATATAAGTACTTAAAATAATCCTAATTTTAAACTGTGATTTTTAATTTCGTATCTGTGATTTTGCATGTTATTGTTGCTTTATTTTAATGTTTGGTTTTATTTGTTATCAAAGTTGTATTTACGTAGATACCTATTATTATTTATTAGACATTTAATTTAATTTTTATTACATATTAAGTACCTACGTATTACCTATTATTACCCATTAGTACCTATTATTAGATAAGCAAACGTTTGTTACACCGACATTGTTAATAAAGATTTATAATAATAAACTATGATTTTGATTTTAATAATGAACCATGACTTAGACATTTTTTATAATAGGTTACACTTTGCTATCTGACTGTACTTTTGATAAAAATATTTAACTAATAAATATTATAGTACTAAAACGAAATCGGGGGCTTCCACCACGGGGGCAAAACACACTGGGGGCGTAACCTACGGACCCAAAAAATCCCATTTCTGGGCGCTTCACCAGACGACATAATAGACTGAGTAACAATTTGTGAAATAATATGCCTCATTACTGTCTACAAAACTGGATTAGAGAAAGCCATGTCAGAAGAAAGTTACATTTTATAAAATAGGCAAAAACAACACGTGACCCTTTAACAGTATATTAGTTAAATAACGTTTTATGAGTAAGGGGGTATGACGATAAGTTTTGGAAAACAAAACTGGAACAGAAACTGTCATTATTTTGACCCACGGAAAATAATTTAAAGGGATCCAGATTATATAATCCAGGCTAAGGGAAAGAAAACACCACCCTAAGCTACCAACCCACATCACCAGCAACCAACTTCACTAACAACCAATCAATTAACAAACCAACCAATAAGTGAAGAAGAAAAAATAAACAGAGATTATGAGAAAGGACTTCAATAAATAGATGTAAATGTGTAACGTCAAGTAAAAAAAAAGCCAATAAAATGTCACAAACAAACGAAGTATTGTTGCCATGTACACGGAAAAAAATTGTTTAGCTATAGTTGCTAAACTCGGTTAGCTCTCGAATCCTTCGCTGCTGCTTCGAATAATTTAACTAACTGAGGGAACGTTATTAGTTACAGCTAAGAACACTTCGTAGTCTTTGATAACGAAATTTAGCTATAAGAATTTCATAATTGATTGCTCGCTCCTAGTTCGCAGGGTTGTGCAAAACAGTGTTGCTGGTGTAACATTTAAATTAAATAACTTCAGTGTAAAACCACATTTTGGGGTACTCTATTTACTTTTTTTTTTTTTTTTATACCACTTTGGTGGCAAACAAGCATACGGCCCGCCTGATGGTAAGCGGTTACCGTAGCCTATGGACGCTTGCAACACCAGAGGTATCACGCGCGCGTTGCCGACCCTGCAGAAATCTCTTCACACCCCTTTTGAAGAACCCCATGCTGTACTCCATTGGGAAAACCACCTTCGGGTCACCTCACCATCATCGTTGTTCCGGCTAAGGCAAGATCATCTGCCACCCGACCGTGACGTACCTGCACCCGCGTTGGATCCTGTCTACACCTTCGTGCCACTTATAAGACAATCAGGGGAGAGCCGGACTTCGCGAAGTAAAAATTAGACGGGCCATGGAACCACACCCCCCCTTTGTAATATTATACTGATATGTTTATTGTGTTGACAAGGAATTTTCATTCATTAATCCTAAATATCACACTGGCTTGTGATGTTTTATAAAGCGGCACATGATAAATATGTTTTAATTATTTTTAGGGTCGGCAACGCGCGCGTGATACCCCTGGTGTTGCAAGCGCCCATAGGCTACGGTAACCGCTTACCATCAGGCGGGCCGTATGCTTGTTTGCCACCTAAGTGGTATAAAAAAAAAAAAAAAAATGTAAGTTTCTTTTACCCACAGTTGGAAACAGATTTTAAAAATATGTATCCGGAATCTGTAATGCAACTATACGGACACTGGCCGACTCTAGCAACATTCATCGTAGGAAAACTTCCGGCCAAGGAACAAAACGCAATAAACGACTGCTTCACATCAGGTATTTAATTTATACACTGTCGACGTAAACTAAGCCATATTGTATTACAATTTAATTATTTTAGCTACAATCCATATTGTGGCCAAAATTGAATTACATAAATTGAAAGTTTGTAATAAATGTCATGGTCAATCAATCAAAGGAAATGCTTTTCAAGTGATCTTATTCTTTTTTTTTTTGCAGATGGAAAGGGTTAACTCTAGAGCACTCGCATTACTATTTCCAATAAAAAATATAGTGTTGAAAAATAAACTGCAATGGAGGCCATCGAAATTTTAGTTAAGGTTAGAATCAATAATGTATCAGCCACAAAATTTCCGAACGCACTTTAAAAGGCGACAAGTGCTGCCACCTATGTACAAAACTCTCTCTGATCAACCGGCGCGAACCGAAACGCTGCTTTTAGCTGGCGCTCCCGAATTAATTATAAAAACTCGATAAAACGACACAAACTACAAATACAAAGCCAACATGAGATACTACACATCCGAGAACGCAACTTGCGAGCTATCATCATCTGCCGGGGTACCCCAAGAAGAAGGAAGCGGATCACCAAGTGCAGATGAGTGGTTGATACATTTCATTCAGTTTCTTCTACATTCATAATTCCCACTTATAGTCCCACTTATTCTTTGAGTTATTTTGATTTTACACTGTATAACACTTTACATGACAAACCTAGATGTTAATGTAAAGAATTAAATACTTTTGACGTGTATTTCAATCACTATTATTAAACTTAAAAATGTACATATTTTTGTAAAAAAAAATGTTATTCTATTTGTTTTTAATGGGCTATTTTTAAATGCACAGCACAACTAACAAAAAAAACAAAAAAGAAGATAAGCTAAATGGCTGAGCTCGACGAAGAAAGTAAGTACAGTCGAGGACATAAATATGTATACACTTAGTAAAATTCCACAACGGTTTCCTCTAAAACTACTGATTGAAATTATGAGATATTATGCAGGCAGAATCTTCTAACATATACTATTATGATTTGTGTAATATTTTAACACTTGAATGTTAAAAATGCGAGAAAATCGCTTTTGAATTTCAAAAAGTGTATACATATTTATGTCCTCGACTGTACTAAGATTATTATCTAATGACAGACAGCTAAGCATCATTTGCAGTTTTGTCGAATCAGAGAAGAGCTTCAGCATGTAAATTATGAGAGTGGGGTCAATGACCACAACAAGGAAAAATTATACACTTTTGGTAGCTATTGATAAATTGGGAGATTTGAGGTTCTGTAGTTTTGATTTAATTTTGGATAGGGTAATTCCGGGAGTGATGGCCCACCGGAGGAGATGGACTTTCACGATTTCTACCAAACTAAGAATTATTTTTAAATACTGGGAGCACAGGCGTTTTCTTGTCAAATTAGTTGCTACGTGTACAACAATTAACAGTCGTCTTCATATTAGTTTTTTTTTAATCAGCTGGAATGTTTAACTTACTGTCAGTTTGATTTTACAAGTATATTAATGACAAAAGTACGTAGCGACAAAGGTATTTATTTTATTGAAATTGACTTCACTGTGCTTGAATGCTCTCAAAGCTATATTATAACCTCAAAAACATTGAGATTTTATTATGGCTTTAGTGTATGGGGATGGTCCATCTCTCCTTGCAATTTAGGAGTGATGGACCACTTTATTGCTGGTGAGTTGGACTACTTCTTATAAACCTGTTTTTGTGTTTTTCGGTACTTTAGGCTAAACAAGTCATTACGTATCAATTGTATAGCTTAAAATACAACTAGAAAATTAAAGCAGAAAACGAGAAAAGAAAGAAAATAAAGTGGAAAGTTCTGATGAAGATAGCAAAACATATGAAATATCTTTGCATGATAGCTCAATTTTAGAATGGGATGATAGCGAATGTGCTAGTTGTGGTGAAAATTATGACGAGACTGAAAGTAGAGATGATTGTCAAATTTGATTGGATTGGATAATTGTACAATTTGTATGCGATGGTATCATGCAGGATGCTCAAAATATTTTAATATGTGTGAACGATGTGGTACCTATGAAAATTTACTTATATATTGTGCATATTTTTTTAATAAGAAATAAAATTGTGACTTTTTTGTTAAGGCCATCTCCCCTTATTACGTGGTCCAACTCACCCATATAGTACGAGATAGATGGACCAAGGATACACTTTTATTTTTCTCAATTTTAGCTTTTAAGAACCTGTTCTATGACCAAAAATATTTATATGTAAGTTTTTTAATAATAGTAGACTGACCTAATGAAAAAAAATGTTATATTTAATGATAAGAAAAGAAATATGAGGCTCCAAAAAAAAGTGGTCCATCACTCCTGAAGTTACCCTAATTAGGGTCGTAAAAATTCTGAAATTATTTTTAAATTGTTTCTATCGAGGAATTAGACTTTATTGTAAGTGAACATTTGATATTTCGTGTTTGAATTTCGATTTTAGTGTTCATAAGTTGGTCAGTTTCTGAATGGAGTTTTGGAACTTTCGTTCAAGCAGGTGCTGGGAACACCGTTGGTTTCGACCCTTTTGTCAGCTGGATGCCGGAGATGTGGCAGTAATTTATTGATAATCAATATAAATTTAATTTCAAGTTCTTTTTATAACCATGTAAGGCTTTATTAAGTGTTTCATTACCAACATATTCAGGTGAGTGAGTGAGATGTTTTGATTTCATAGTCGAATGTCGTCAAATATATTTGATGGTTGTCATTCATATTTCTTTTCAGCATTGTAAAAATGTACTGAAATCGTTAAACAAGGAAGGCGTGGGATGCAGCGTTATTGGAAGTGCCCGAAGAAATAATCTGGTAAGATTCCCTACCATTGTATGACACCACCTGGTTAACCTATAAAATGTACTAACAGCATTTTATCTTTATTGTTTCAGCAATGGGTTCTTCTTGTTTTTCATTATTTTTCTTCTCCATTATCTTCATAATATCAACATAAAAAAATTATTAATTTCATATTAGTAGGTATACTCAGGGTATACTTTATATCCAGCATGAATTTGAATTGATGTTATTCATTTGTCTGCGGTACTGTTCGGAGTTATAATAGACAGCAACCTTAATTTCAAAAGGCACTTAAATCATGTTCCACCAGAATAAGAAAACTGATATATATTTTAAGCAACTAAGACATTCAGCAGATGCTATAATGAAATTCAGTCGTTTCCCATAGGGCATAGCGTAGGGGCATATTTCATTCGCCATATATATACCTACTGTTACGTCGAGTTTGTCACAGCACTAGCTCGACACTCGCATCAGCGTGTCACGTCACTAAAGGACTATAAAGAGTTTTGACAGATCGAAACAAGATGGTTTCCCGCGTGTGTGCAGAAGTTTTACCATGTATCTTTAATATTATTTTTAGGGCTTGTGTTATGTAAATAAGCTCTAACAGTTCAGAAGTGGCATTGAAACTACACGTGCAATATAAATTTCCAAGTATTTATGTCGAAATTATGTCGATTTGGACATATACATTAGATGGCGTCGTTTGAGTTTAAAACTTTTCTCAATGGATGAGATTTGCTAGAACAGCAATATACCTGAGCTATTTTGACTTGTAACAAGTACAAACAACATTATGGATGGTTATTGGACTTAAATTTGGTGAGCTTGTTCCATGTTGTCAAAACCTACTCATAAGACTAAAACTGATATTATTGTATGGTTCATGAATATATCTGAAAAGAAACTCTAAAGTTAATGGTATCAACTTTAGAAGTAGTCACTTATAAGAAAAAAAAAATAAGATAACCATCTTTGTTGAAAGTTTGCTAATAATATAATCATCACAAATATTAGGTATTCATAACTACTGTGGTCATAGTATAGTGTATGATATTATGGTGGTGTACACATATTATCTGTAAATGGCAATTTATTAACAAAAAGGAAAATCATAAGTATGGTATAGTAGAGGGAATGGAGTAGTTACTCAATCTGGTATTGAACAGGAAAGTAAGGGTAAACCAAAATTGAAACAGAAAGAGGACATCTATTACATCTATGCTGCATTATAATTATTATAAGAATGAATTATTAACTAAGGTTTTGTTACAAAACAGAATTATTACAGTGATTCATCGGTGGTATCTATGGTTGCTACATTCTCAAAACCGTTGACTGAGAGCAAAGTTAGACATAGTATTACAGGTTGTTCTGTGAATGAGTTATTGGAGTTACACACATGAAATAAAATAATAATAACCAAAATATTAATAACAATTTACTTTATTAGTTATTTGAATAATAATAATCTGTGGATATGATTTTCAATTATTGACTGATTATATCTGTCTTGTATATGCATAGCAGTATGTTTAAGGTCCACTGCTGAGAAAAGGCATCTCACAAAATAAGGATGAGAAGGAATAGGCAAAAACTCCATCACATATGCCCGCTGTGGATAAATAGAGGTGAACTGGTAGTCAGCCTACTGTGGATTTCTCAAGCTGCCTAAGAGGCCTTTAACTATCTTAACAAATATTACATTTGATAACTGGTGCAATGGTTTTAAGTGAATTTGTTGTAAATGTTAAATAATCTAATATGAAATAATTTATTTACAGCATCCATATAGTCTTGAATGGTATAAAAACAGTAAAGTAACAGCTGTCTGTTACATGGAAACCTACATGGCTTATGTTATATATTAAAAGTTATCACTGAGAAATAAACACATATTGGAACAAATTAACTTAAGAAGGCCATAACAAAACTACAACTTTAAAGGCTTTGTAAACAATATTTATGGTGCACTAATTTATTATTTTGATTGAAATGATTTCAGTATCTTACTCTTGAATTTGGGAAGTGAATCATGAGATATGTTGATACCACATTCATCATTACCATTAACAATGTTATGCTCCTTATATATCCTTACAATTGGGAAGTTTTATACAAGGCTAATTTGAATTGAGGCTCCTATAGTATGTGGAAACTTTGAATTTGTTATTATATGAAATGGATATCATAAAGGTTATCGACAATGACACCATACGGAACAACATATGGGAGAAAATAATCGGATCACGAAAAGTTAACAGTATTAATATTATTTGGCCGATTTGGATTTGCCAAGGAAAATTGCAAAGCCATAGTAATATTAATAAGCTTAGGTGCCAGAAAATGTATGGTGACTCAATTGGTAATAAAAACAAAAAAAAATATGACATTAAAACTATTGAACTAATAAAACATTTTACAATTTTGAAGACCTCGGGCAACCGATGCACTACAACCTGCGCACGGGCGCTTTGCTCGTTGAGTACACGTGGCGGCGCTGGTGGGCGCGCTATACCCTGCGGTGGCGAGCGCGGCGCTGGCACGGCTCGGCGCAGCGGCGCGTGACGGTGCGTTCGCGTGCGCGCTGGCGCTCACGAGCGTGCAGTGGCCGGTGCGATGCAGATGGCGCAACAGGCGCGATACAGTCTGCGCGACAGGCGCGATGCAGTCTGCGCGACAGACGCGATGCAGTCTGCGCGACAGGCGCGATGCAGTCTGCGCAACAGGCGCGATGCAGTCTGCGCGACAGACGCGATGCAGTCTGCGCGACAGGCGCGATGCAGTCTGCGCAACAGGCGCGATGCAGTCTGCGCGACAGACGCGATGCAGCCGGCAAAAAGGCTCAACACAGTCGGCGCAACAGGCGCGATGCCGTCGGCGCGACAGGCGCGATGCAGTCGGCGCGACAGGCGCGATGCAGTCGGCGCAACAGGCGCGATGCAGTTGGCGAGACACACAATACAGTCGGTGCGGCCGGCGCAATGCTGTCGGCGCGGCATGCGCAATGCAGTTGGCGCGATGCAGTCAGCACGATGAATATTAATCGCCTCTGGGGCTTTACCAATACTAATCGCCTGTGGGGCCTCGCCAATACCAATCGCCTCTGGGGCTTCACCAATATTAATCGCCTCTGGGGCTTTGCCAATACTAATCGCCTGTGGGGCCTCGCCAATACTAATCGCCTATAGGGCTTCACCAATATTAATCGCCTCTGGGGCTTTGCCAATACTAATCGCCTATGGGGCCTCGCCAATACTAATCGCCTATGGGGCCTCGCCAATACTAATCGCCTATAGGGCTTCACCAATATTAATCGCCTCTGGGGCTTTGCCAATACTAATCGCCTGTGGGGCCTCGCCAATACTAATCGCCTATAGGGCTTCACCAATATTAATCGCCTCTGGGGCTTTGCCAATACAAATCGCCTGTGGGGCCTCGCCAATACTAATCGCCTGTGCGGCTTCTCCAATACAAAATGGCCTCTGGGGCTTATCAACTACTAAACGCCTTCGTGGCTTCTCCAATACAAAATGGCCTCTAGGGCTTATCAACTACTAAACGCCTTCGTGGCTTCTCCAATACAAAATGGCCTCTAGGGCTTATCAACTAAACAAAAAAAAAGATACGCCTTCGCGGCTTCGCCTATACTAATAGCCTTCGGGTACTTAATTGACATTGTTTGCGTACAGGGCTCGAACTACATCAACTGCCTTTGGGGCGATTTCTACACGAATGCTTTTGGATCTATCCAGTACAATAGAAGTCACGCTCAAATCCAGAAGACTATGCACTGCAGCAAAGTCTTCACTGGTATTCCTTCGAGGGCGAAGGAATTGCAGGATGGCCGAACTGTTACGTCGAGTTTGTCACAGCACTAGCTCGACACTCGCATCAGCGTGTCACGTCACTAAAGGACTATAAAGAGTTTTGACAGATCGAAACAAGATGGTTTCCCGCGTGTGTGCAGAAGTTTTACCATGTATCTTTAATATTATTTTTAGGGCTTGTGTTATGTAAATAAGCTCTAACACTACTTATAATGTACATTTTCTAAAGTGTAAAATGTGTAATGTGAAATAAACAATTGATTTAAATATTGGTTTTAATCAATAGCCTTCTGAACAATAACATTACCGCCAAACTGGTGACCCCGAAGTGATAGATGCGCAAAATCAAGGAGTCCAACACAGATTACAAGGAATAGTTTTCCCTAGTGATGATAGCATTGAAGGACGCTATATGGTATCGTACACGGCGTGTAACAGAGTTTACACCATAATGTCTGAACTAAAAGACCGGTTTAAGATGTCTGTATAGACAGTTAAATAACAAGGAGGGCTTAAATGTATTAGAGAAAATACTGCCCAAAATTTCGAGTGCAAATTTCAACTTTCGTTGAGGCCGAAGGCCCCGTTATTCCGTTGGTTTGATAAAAATCTGAACATCAATTCCAATTCATCCCAAGGATCTGCGACTGCTAACCAATCCAACATCGAGACTATGCACCGACGTCGGATAATAGAAAAGGAGCACAGGCGGCACCAGGACCGTGTTACTGTACAGTAGCCGGAGCCACTCCAGGAGGGTGGGCTGTTACAGCCAACTCCAATTTTGATATAAATTGGAATAAGTTTTGAAATAATGTGAAATAAATATTCGCCCTAGTTATTCATTTTGACTACCCGGCTATCCGCTATATATACCGATGTATATATCCCGAGGTTCAGCAGGTATGCGTAGAAACGCAATTTCGAACTTTATTGAACGAAATTATTATAATCCAAAGTGGTGACCTGAGAACACGGAAACGGCTCATTTAGTTACTACGCTATGCCCAGAAATAATACTAATCGCGGTGAAATAATTCGCATAAACATTTAACAAAGTTACGATAAAGTGTACGGACGGAGTGAAATATGACGCAACTTCACCAGCAAGTCTCGTCTCCAGCTCTTAAGAAGGAAGAAAATATGGACATAGCCGCAATTTCCTTAACGTCTCGCATAGCAGATTTCTGGACCGACAAACCACGAGCATGGTTCTTCCAAATTGACGCTATATTGGCTCCACAGAAATTGTCTGATGAAAACAAATACAACATAGTTGTGTCACAGTTAGGCAAGAATGCCATTCAACAAGTCACTGATATCGACGCTTGAAAGGCAAAAATTACCAAACGACATTTTGGGCGATATTGAGTTATATATATCATTGAAATCAGAAAAAAAATCCGCGTCGATTGATCCTACTCTCGTACCGCTAGGAAGAGTTTTGTTGTCGCTTGGTAATCTAAAAAAACACACATTTTCACCGTTTTCGGCGACTAAACGACTAAAATTTTACCGATTTATGAATAACTTTCACTTGGTGGGTATTCGATTTTAACTTTTTACGCTTAGTAATTTTTGCCTTTACTCGAATAAACGCGTTTAAACATAAAGTATTTTTTTCCTTACGGTATCTAGGGTATGAGCATTGCTTAAGAAATTTTACCTGAGTATTATTTTATTTGTTTCTACATTTAAGACTTTTTAACACACCTTAATTATGGACTCATTTTCATTTAGTATTTTCTTCCTAAATACAATGTACTTTAAAACGTAATATAGTAGTATTTTTCCTGCCTAAAAAGAATATATTTTGTCGTTTGGTAATATTTTACCTGCCGTTTTTTTTCTATTTTTGTTACTTAGATATCTATTTCAGATATGAAATTTGTATAAAAATGAGCTTATCCCCGTTCCACCTATTTTGTGTCGTCGCATAGACGCGTTGTAAAGCAGAATTTGAATGGCTGATGGTAAAAAAAAATCGATTAGTCTTCACTGAATCGTCGCATAGACGACCCGCGTGCTCGCGCGCACCGCACTAAGTACGTCGCCTGCTCGAGATAGTACCTACTCGGTAAGTGTTTTTATTATAAAGATTGTATGAGTGTTATTAGCAACTTATTTAACACGCATTTTATAAATTGCTTTTATATTTATTGTTTTAGATAATGAATCGTAATAGGCGAATAGATAATATAATTAAGCAAGCAATGTCAAACGCGGGTGTCGATAGCAGGGATTTGACCTTGGTAATGTACCTACTTAGTTTACTGTTAAATCATTATTCTCTCAATTGTAACTATTAGAAGCAATTATCCTTAATTTAATTTCTAGGGGCCAAGATATCGAGAATTTGCTCGTACTTACAAAGACAAAAGTCTGCAACGATTGGAACAAGTTCGCAAAAAGCTTGTGTTTATTGAACCGGTATGTTTTTAATTTTTTAAACTTGTGACGCACACACATACACTCTTCATTAAGAGTGTATGTGTGTGCGTCCTACCTAGTTACCTACCTAGTAGTACCTAGTTTAGTTTAGTTTAAGTTTAAGTTTAGTGTGTGTAGGTTAAACACCTATTTATTATTTTACTTTTAACAACCCGAATGGCGCAGCGGTAGCGTGGCTGCCTTGCGTTCTTAGGGTCCCGGATTCGAATCCCGGTAGGAGCAAATGTTTGTGTGATGAGCATGGACGTTTGTTTCCGAGTCGTGGATGTTTATTTATGTATAATAAGTATGTACTTACAAATAAAAAGTACCTATGTAGTATATCAACTATCTGGTGTCCACGATACAAGCCTCGTTGCTTAGTGTGGCACTAGATGGGGCTGTGTGTAATGTCCAGCGATATTTATTTATTTTTTATTTTATTTTCAGGTTGAGACACTTTCAGATGAAGGCCCTGCAAGGACATCCTTTCAAAGTACTTCTGAGACTGTTACAGCTGGAAATAACATGGAGATGACTGGCCCACTAAATGACGATCAACAGCAGCAAAATTATAGTGAAGCATTGATGGATCAAATTTTCAGTGGCCCATCAGGCCCCACATTAGAACTCGTACCTGCACATCTAGCTGAAGAGAGTACAGTCCCAGTAGATTATTCTGTAGTTCAAATTGGCATACCAGAAAAAGAACCAGATAACGAACCTACAAACATTGAGATTGAATTACATATACCGGAAACATCCTCTGCAAGCAACGCTCTAGAACAAACAGTTAAAAACACTAAAGGTGGATTGACTACACCAGAAATGCCTACTTCAAGCAATTTCCAAGTAAGTGCAAATTCTACAAATTCAGCCATCGTGGGATGCTCTCAATCTGGCGGATCAAAAACTATAAACCCTCCAAAAGGTAGTAAACGTAAGTGCAAAACTGATAAAATGTACATTGATTATTTATCAGATGAAGATTACTCAACCTTTATCGATTGTGAAGAAGCTGTAATTTCAGATGAATGGTTAGGATCTACTTCTTCTAATGACGATGAGGTAGTTTCAAAAACAAAAAAAACAAAAAAATCTAAAACGTCTAATAAGAAAAAATCTAAAAAGAAAAATAATACTTTGGTTGACATTGATGAAGAAATAGTTGGAGAAAAAGGCTTGAGAAACAAAAAAATAAACTTGAGAAAGGAACGATCACAAAAAATAAAATCTGGACAAGAATATGTGCGAAGAGATGGCAAAGTCATAAAATCGAAATCAATTCAACCTAACCCGTGCATTGGAAAAAAATGTGGAAATAATTGTGAGAATATTGATACTGAAAAAAGACAGAAAGTATTTGATCATTTTTGGGGACTCTCGGGAGATCGTCGAAGAGACTGGTTAGTAAATATTACGCAGAGAGAAGAGATAAAGCGTAAGCGAGTTGATTCGGGAAAACGCTTAGCAAGCTATAAGTATCATATTAATGAAGGAGAGGGGAGGAGACCAGTGTGTTTGCAATTTCTATCGGCTACGCTAAATATATCGTCAAAAACGATATATCATACTATCAAAAACTCTAGTTGGGGCTGCGCTAAAGAGGATTTACGTGGCAAACACGTACCACCCAATAAAACTAAACCAGCTACAATAGAATCAGTATTAAATTTCTTAAAAAGTTTACCTGCTGTACCGTCGCATTATTGCCGACAGGATTCCACTAGAGTCTACTTGACACATGAATACAAAAATGTTGCTAATCTTTACAGCACTTACAAAAAACGATCTCAAGATAATGGCGTAGATTTTGTTAGCGAAAGAGTGTTTCGTAAAATATTTTCTGATGATTTTAATATAGGGTTCCACGTTCCCAAGAAAGATAAATGTTTGAAATGCTTAAAATTCGAACAAACAGATATGTCAGATCCAGCAAAGGCTAAAGAAAAGGATGAACATGAAACTGAGAAAAATGAAAGTTATAACAGGTTTATTACTCATAAGAATATTCACAAAAGTGACCCTAATACTCTATGTGTAAGTTTTGATTTAGAGAAGGTTTTAAACACCCCACATGGTGAGTCAATGCTTTTATATTATTCGCGCAAATTGGCGGTTTATAATTTGTGCTTTTATGAAAACGGGACGCGCAAAGTTTTTTGCTATTACTGGGATGAAAGTGATGGCAAAAGAGGTGCGAACGAAATATCTAGTATCCTGCATAGATATATACTGTCGGTTGACGAAAGGGGTAATGTTAAAAACTTACTTTTGTATTGTGACTGCTGCCCTGGGCAAAACCGGAATCGTACGGTATTGGCAATGATACACTCGACGTTACAGCAATGCAAAAATTTAGAAAACGTACAGATAAATTATTTACTTACTGGACATACATATATGCCAGTCGACAGTGTTCATGCTGTTATTGAAGCTAATCTCCGTAAGACAATTATTCATGCACCATCTCAATGGTATACAGTTTTCACCACAGCTAGAAAGGACCCCTTTCCCTACGAGGTAGAAAAACAGACTTTTGAAGATTTTTATAAGTGGGATTCTATTGCTGAAAAGTACTTCAAAGGTAACCTTACGGGAAAAATAAGTAAAATCAGAATTGCAACATTCAAGAAAAGTAATCTAGCAAATATTTCCGTCAAGTATTCCATGGACAAATCTGCTAAGTCTAGCGTGGTTGAAATCCAATCTAAAACCAGGGTACCTCTTATGTCGTGTTACCATTCACGTCTGCCGATAGCAAAGTCAAAATATAATGACCTTGTTAAACTTTGCAAGGACAAAGTTATTCCTGCTCAATTCCATAAAGAGTTCACCGAGATACCTTTTTCTGCATCCGCAAAAGATGCTTTACCAGAATCTGACATCGAAGACATGGCGCCTGATGATGTTTAAATATTTGGAAAAAGCTTGATTTCTGTTTATTACCTTTAATATTATTAAAGGTAATAAACAGAAATCAAGCTTTTTAATATTATTATTTTGTTATTATTATTTTATTTTAGTGGTGTTAATGTTTTTTTTGTAAACCTAATTTTGTGATTTTTAAAGTCGATGGATGGATCTCAATTCTATAATAATTCGTAACCTACATCTACCTCGCTCGTTAAAACTTCATTTTGAACTTGTTAAAACTTCTTGTTAAAATTGTATTGATAAGCTTACATAATAAGCCAAATGTACCTTTTAAGTAGTACTTAATCAAAGCTTTAAATTGTTGACTTGATCTCCAAAGTGTTGTTTGATTGATAGACTACCTAAATATTATGTTAAACACTCATGTTGTTTTGGTTGTGAAACGTTTAAAAAGATACATATTTGAGATACAATTCTCAAAAAATATTCTAAATGACAAGTTTAGAATTTTTTTTGAGAAATCTCAAATTTGTATCTTTTTATACGTGATTTATATTATGTTAGATAAGTGAATGAGTGATTTATATTATGTAGTTCTATTCTGAATTCCATAGTAATATAACAATATAAGACTGCTGAAAGAGACTAATCTTTCAACTTACAGCAATTTTGTTATTTTTTTTTAATAGCCTTGAATGTCCCACTGCTGGGCAAAAGTCTTTTTGAATTGTTTTATCTACCTGTACTGATTTTTTTGTTACTAGTATAGTATAACGTGTGTCCGCAATTACTCCACGTCAAAGCGCATATTTTGCGTATCTACGGGATTTTTTTTAATTTTTGTAATGACTAATAAATACCTTTTAAAATTAAAATGCCTTATTTATTTTAGTTTACCTTTACAAGGACAAGGGCTGTCATGATGATGATGAAAACCTTTGTCTGAAAGTTTTTGATTTTGTGTATTAAAACCTAAATTCATTGTTACTTAGTCAATAAAATCCTACACTCACCATATTTAATTTGTACTATAATTAAAATTGGCTGACAGAAAAGTGTTTAAGTTTTCTATTTAGATCATTTTACCTATTATGTCAAACATGCGCCACCATGGATGCGTCATTTTTCTTTAAACAAAATTATAAAATAATGGAGTTTAGTTAATTTTACTTGTTTTATAAAAAAAAAATGATGTCTGTAAGTAACTTTTACCTGTTTGTGATTTTGATGAAATTATTACTAACCGACACTATTTCATAACCTATTGAGAAAGTTCATAATCTTTAAATGCCAGTTTATTAAGCCTTTAAACTGCATTTAAAATTCGTTGAAATTAAGTAGTTATGACAAATAGGCGATTTTCTAAGATTTTTTTCTAAAAAAAAAAAACTTTAGAATGCTCTACTGTAAAGTTGCCAATATGTCGCTTGGTCATTTTTGCCTTTCAAGCGTCGATATATTGTCCAAGACTTAAAGCTTCCAACAAATATGACACTCTGAGGGAACGCTTACTGAAGATTTTTGAGGTAACTGAAACTCGACAGATCCAGAAGCTGATAGGAGAAACGGACTTGGGAGATCAACGTCCATCCCAATTACTAAGACGCATGAGAGACCTAGCCAGAGAAAAGATACCAGATGAAACACTGAGAATATTATGGCAAGGTCATCTGCCAGCATCAGCTAGAGGTGTTTTATCAGTCACTGATTCTAGGGATTTGGATGTTTTGGGAACCGTCGCTGATAAGGTCATGGAGACCATGGGCTCTGCACAAATTTCTGAGGTCAAGTCTTCAGTTCCGGTAGACAGCAGTCCTCAATGTTCTTCGGATACAACTTTATTAATGGCAGAAATCGCAAAACTAAATTAAAAAATTGAAAGTATATAGCGATTCCAGAGCAAACGACAATTTCGTGGTCGTAACCGAAGCAGGAGTAGTTCTTGGAATCAATGGTTCCACAGGCAGGCCTCCAACAACCGTAATAATAACCTGTGCTATTACCACGCGCAATACAAGGTAAGAGCACACAAATGTGTTCACCCCTGCAGCTGGGATGCGGCCAATCCGGGAAACTAGATAGTGTGCAGACGGAGACGGGTGTCTGCACAAGTTCAGTGAATAACCGTCTTTGTGTTACGGACAAGACAAGTGGACTACGTTTCTTAGTAGATACCGGCGCGAACGTTTCAGCGCTCCCCGCTCATAAAAAACGAGGTATTACAAGTTCTGATTACAAATTGTACGCAGCTAATGGTACCGACATAAGTACTTTTGGTATAAAAACTTAAACTTTAGATTTAAATTTACGTAGACGTTTTCGTTGGTCTTTCATATTAGCTGTTTTATGTACTACCATAAATTGTTAGTAGACTTAAGCAACCATAAGCTCACTGATAAGATAACCAGTTTCAACACTATAGCTTCTATAATTAACTAGTCCCATTCAACGATTAATACTGTTGATAATGCCCATCCTTATTATGACATATTATCTCGTTATCCAGATTTAACAAAACCTGTATCATTCAAGGAAACTCCTAAACATGCAGTCTTGCATCATATAGAGACAACAGGACCGCCGGTTCATGCGAAAGCGCGACCCCTGCCACCGGACAGATATAAAAAGGGAAGAGAAGAGTTTCGCTTAATGCAGGAGTTAGGTATATGTAGACCATCAAAAAGTCCATGGGCGAGTGCGTTGCATGTAGTTCCCAAAAGTAACGGAGATATTCGACCTTGTGGGGATTACAGACAACTCAATGATATAACTAAACCGGACCGATATCCGATTCCACGTATACATGATTTTACGTACATTCTTGCATTTATAGTATCCGGAGTTTGACTACTGTGAAGCTCCTCCGGTTCTATCGAAATTGTTTGGTCCGGGTCTTTTTTGAGGCCTGTAACTTTTTTCGGCTGAAGGATATAGGGGAGGTGACGCAGAGCTATGAACCGAAAACCCGGAGTCCGTCTGACTTCTGGTTGTGGAGTTATCGACTCTTAAAGTCAACCACTGACAGCTCAGCGGCCATCTTGTTTAAGTTCAAACCGCCTTAACTTTGGTACCGGAGGTCCTAGCGACCAACGGATTTCATATTCGGGTTAAGGGGCCATACATCTTGCCCCCTTGTCAAAGGAGGTTTGGAGCTGAGAAATTTTGGAGTCCTGGAAACGGTTTCAGTAGATAGAGTCGGCCGCACATTGTGTAAGAAGTCTAAACGCGGGTTTTCTGGGAGTGGAGATATGGTCTGTCAAAAACCAACTTTGACAGCTAAGCCGCCATCTTGGATTAAATTCAAACTCCGATATCTCCCAAACGGAAGGTCGCAGTAGCCTGGGGGTTTCCCTTAGGACATCGGCAGCTTCTTGTCTGGGCAGACAAGAAAACGCCTGAAGGTCAACCTATTGGGCAATAGGTTGACCTTCAGGCGTTTTCGGGGGTCAAATTAACAACTGATAGCTTTCAGCCTGCGAGTGATCGCAAACTGTAGGATTTGTCGAGCCCAACGGGAAAAGCCCACTTACGGACTTTTTGGACTGGTGTTTCCGGAGTTACAGCTATATACCGAATTCAGATAGTTATTCGGTAACCGAAACCGAAAATCTCGATCAGCTGTAGCTTCGTAACCCTTGGGGCTAACGAGTCGTGCCTGGTATCGTTGGAAGCGGCTTTGGGAGCTCTATCGATTGAACCGTTTCGGCTCTACATACATCAAAAAATTACAAACCTAATTTCTCATCCTTAACTTGTTGACTCCTGAAAGCGCTTGTCTCCTTTACAGGTTACAGAGTCCGAGACTCTATTTTAAATTTATTATTGTGTACAATTTTGTTTCTTGTTTTTTATATGTACGCAACTGTCTCACAGCGTAGCTCTACCTATTGACATTGCAATTTACACTTACTATTTTCACTTTATTATGTACAAATTACTCTCTACTATTTACATATAATATTTACAATTGTACAATCACGATCCCTTTACGATCGTATTTTAACAAATCCCGCGACCCCTCAGCGACTTGGCAACAGTTGTCCGCAGCCCCCTCGCCAAGACCAACCTGGATCTTCATCGGATAAGACCTTTGCTGTAAGGAAAAGTATTGGGGAATGGGAGCAAGGCAAAGGTGCCACCCAACCATAACCCACAACAAAGACCCAGGACCTTCCCAAGAGTAATAAGGATATGTTATTTAAAATTGCAGAAAATTGAACTTTCTGTAAGCCGTAAACGCGCCGATTTACGAATCATTCCAAAAAAGACACCATGAAGAAAAAATATTTACAAAACATCATAACAACAAATCAAAAAGATACGATTGACATTTATGAAATTCACCATGGACTGAATGGTAAATCACAGAGCTTTGATATATTATTCAAAATTGGAGTAAAACGATATTTCACAAACTCATGGATGGGAGCTATTGTTCCAGGTCTCGAAGAGTGATAATGCTGGACATTAATACAGCATTCAGACATAGAGAACGGAAACATTAAAAAAGAATACACCAATTAGTAAAACTTCAAAAGTGAATCTCCACAATCTACACCATTTGAAAAAAAAAAACTAATTCTTCACACTAACAGGCAGTTATTTTCAAAGATAATTAAGCATAAACGTTTGCGTTTGTTTGTTTGTTATGGATCGACAACTTATCGACCTATTTTTCCACCTATCAAACAAATATAATCAAACTTTAATCATTAAATAAATATTTGAAGATTAACAAAATGAAACGATGAAACAATAATGCGACGTCGACCAATAGCCGCCGAAATTAGGGATCGAACATGTGAACAGAGAAGATCAGAGTAGAGCAATTTGAGAAAATGCGGTGATTCAATATTTCAGCCATCTTCTCATCTCATCAGTAATTTCATAATCCGAGACTATTTCTGACCCTGTCAGGAACCATTGGATATATATAAACTTTTTGTCTGACTACAGCGCACATCAACACACCAAACTATGATTCAATGCAATCTGATGAAAATTTACTAAACTACGCTTTCCATCATTTATATTTTGTTAAATCTATTAAGGTTAAAAAATGTCCGGATCTAAGTCAATTTCATTCGGAAAATGGGCAGGCCCTTCCTGGTGAAATCAAAATTTTACCTCCTCCGCATCGCAACATCTACTGGCGTGTATACTGCGTCAATCTGGAACACACTTTATTACTGATTCACCTAAGTTGAGGAGATTCACATGTGCACTAATACAGTGAGTTTCAGCTTTCGGTGAAGAAAAACAACGTGTAAACCATAGTATTCATTAGTCTACATTTATTAATCAGTCACACTCACATTCACACCCTCTCGCTCTCACTCACATACATACACAATATCGTATATACACTTATGATCGTTTCGGAGGATTCAAAGTCCCTCTGGATGATTTTGTGGATTACATCCATAGGTTGGAAACAGAATTGATGTCGATATTTTCTTTTACTGGACATTGGGCTCAAATAATTTGAACATTTGAGTTTAGTAGAATAAAATACAAAACCATGTGAATGCTTCCCCGTACATTTTTAGTTAAAATTATTTATGGTAAGGCGCTTATGAACGTTACAAATACTTTCAAAGTGAATCAACGATAATAATTGACATTGATTTATGTTGGTTTGTTTATGGTTTGGCTGGCATTGTATGCAATGTTGTTATTGTTATTTATTTTTATTCTATTGTGATTTGAGACTTTCTTCACCAATATTCCAGTTTTGACTACCAAGTCTCTTAATTCTTGTCCCACCCTCGCTGTATCATTACTTAGGAAAAATGTAACAGAGTGTACTGTTGACTTTAAATTCTCAACTGTTACTTCTAGCGATATAATTAAAGCGTTCAAATCTCTAAATTTGAAAAACACTGTTGATCTATGGGGGCTTTCAGTTAAACTTATTAATTCTATAATTGATTGTATTGCACCTCATTTAGCTGTTATTTTTAATAAATGTATTGATTGTGGTGAGTTTCCTGATCTTATGAAACATAGTAAAGTAGTGCCTTTATGTAAAACCGGTAGTACATCTGACCCCACAAATTTTAGACCGATTTCCATATTACCGACATTCAGTAAAGTATTCGAGAAAATTATACTTAATCAATTGATGGTACATTTCAATAGTAATAGACTGCTTCACAGTAAACAATTTGGTTTCACTAGGGGTCGCTCAACAACCGATGCTGGTGTTGAGCTTATTCAACATATTTTTGACGCCTGGGAAAATTCACGAGACACCATTGGTGTTTTTTGTGACTTATCCAAGGCTTTTGATTGTGTCCATCATAAAATACTGATCATCAAATTACATCACTACGGCGTTAAAGACACTGCACTAGATCTTTTGATTTCTTACTTATGTGACAGAATTCAAAAGGTTGATGTTAATGGTAAAGTATCCCCTGGGTCATCAGTAACTATGGGTGTACCACAAGGTTCTATCCTTGGACCTTTTCTTTTTCTCATTTACATCAACGACTTACCATATCTTGTTGAAAAAAAACATGAGATAGTATTGTTTGCTGATTTTTTGCTGAATTTTGATTTTTGATTTTGCGAAGTGTATCTCTGTGAAATAAAGAAATTTTGTGGTGAAGATGCAAAATGTATCGATAAATTAGTCCTTTAGTCAGGATTCGTTTGTTCAAAATAGTAGGTAACTTGCTGTAGACCAACTCCAAAACATTCATGGATTCAAAACAAAGGTATCTTAGACATTTTAACATTATGTTAATTATACACATGGCTATCTGGGTTCTGTTATTCGAAACTATTATTCTGTTATTATGTATTTTGTTTGCTAATGAATACCAAATGTGTGTGGAATGATACGCTGACCTAAACAATTTCACGAATCTGGTCAAAAATCATGATCTATCTAAGAGGCATATTTAGGCGTGTATGGCCATGTTTTTTTTTTTCTTTGGCATTGGTTTTCGGACTAGGTAGGCACCTAGTCCGGAAACCAATGCACGCCACTGTATAAGGCATTACCAGCCATACATGGAATTTAAAATAAAAACGTGGATGACGAATCTAAATCTCACGTTGGAAACAACCCACATACCATCAGCCACATATGGCTGACAAAGCCTAATTTAATTGGAAAATGTCAGCCATGCAAGCCAAACGTCACAATGAATAAGTAAGCACAACAACAAATCAAAAATACTATTGATATTTATGAAATTCACCATGGACTGAATGGTAAATCACAGAACCTCGATATATTAAGTAAAAGGATATTTCACAAACTCATGGATGGGAGTTGATGTTCCAAGTTTCGAAGAGTGATAATGCTGGACATTAATACAGCATACAGACATAAAGAATGGCTACATTAAATAAGAATAGACCAATGAGTCTAAATTCAGCCACAAGGTTCAAAGTAAATCTCCACAATCTTCACCATTTGACAAAAATACGAGTTCTTCACATTAACAGGCAGATATTTTCAAGGAAAATTTATCATAAACGTTTGCGTTTGTTAGGGGTCGAAATCTTATCGACCTATTTCGAACAAGCGAACAGAGAAGAGCAGACAAGAGAACAGAGAAGAGCAGACAAGAGCAATTTGAGAAAATGCAGGGATTCAATATTTCAATCATCTTCAGTATTTTCTTAATCGTGACAATTTCTGACCCTGCCAGGTACCGTTGGAACATACATATAAACTTTTTGTCTGACTACAGCACACATCAACACAACAAACTAAGTTTCAATGCAATCTGATGAAAATTTACTGAACTACGCTTTCCATCATTTATGTTTTGTTAAATCTATTAAGGTTAAAAAAAAATGTCTGGATCTATGTCAATTTCAGTCGGAAATTGGGCAGGCTTCTCCTGGTGAAATCAAAATTTCGCCTCCTCCGCAACCCAACATCTACTGGCGTGTATACTGCGCCAATCTGGAACACAGATCACTTTATTACTGATTAGCTTAAGTTGATGAGGTTAACATGGGCACTAATACAATTCAGCTTTCGGTGAGGAAAACGTGAGCTAACTATAATATGGTGTTTTTTTTTATCACCTTGACCCACAAGCATACGGCCCGCCTGATGGTAAGCGGTTACCGTAGCTTATGGACGCTTGCAACACCAGGGGTATCACTTGTGTGTTACTGAACCTAAGTACTTGGTCGGTTAGTACTTGCCTTCAAGTTGAAAATCTGTCGCAAAGTACCTACCGCCTGTTCCAGCAGATGGACTTGGAAGTTGGCTTCTAGATAGATGGGTCTTTAAGCAGCAGTAGCCACATACCTCCATATCAGAAAAACCATTCAAGTAATTATTGACCACTAGTTTTTCGCCCCACTGTTTTAATTTAACCACACAATCCCATATTTTTCTCCAATCAATATATATAAAAATCAATGCCACTTTTCGTTGTAATTTTATAACTAAAGAACGGGCTCACCTATTCAAACCAAATGTTTAGGCTTTGTTCGGACTATTTAGTAGATGTTTTATGAGAAGTTTGCACAAAATCGGTCGAGTGGTTCTTCATTTATCACATTTTTATTATTTATATGTAGCGAAGCACGTACGGGGCGCTAGTAGTATATACATAGCAATTTGGGCTGTGTTGATAAGTCAGTCAGTCACTCAGGAAAAGCTTTTTACATAGATTGTTTACACTTACATTGGCAGGAGCTGGCGGAGCGGAGATGGGAATAATTGCGACATCGACGTCGGAAACCGCGCCAGGGACATACATAGCTGTTTTGGAGCTGGTGCTAACATTGTCACCTAAAATAATTATGAAAATTTTAATTATGATTCACCTTGAATCACCATCCCAATCCTCACAGTATACATAAGCAGAAAAGAATGATAAACTACTCCATTCCATAAAATTTACACAAAACAACAGACCAAACAAAATCCTGTACTATATTGGGTTTACAATAGCAACCCTTAGGCGTCGTCCTAATTGGCTACGATTTTACGAGCATAAGATGCGATTTCGTCGCACGACGAGATCAGATACACAAATCGCTTTAGAGTGTCCTAATTGAAGCTCGCAAGTCATCGCGCGAACACCGGATCATCATCATTTGACAGCAGATCATTTTGAAATAAAAATATTACATGACAATGTGAGATCAAAAAGATTTACCTTGCATCTTTGCGAGTAAGTGATTCATCTATTTCAGTATCATTTTAAAAGTGTAAGTACTCTACCTTTACTGACAAGGGTAATATTGCCAAAGGTTGTCTGGTGTTCAGCGTTGTCTACCAGATCTTGCTGGGCCAGTGCTTGCTGCACCCAGCATGACCTGATCGAGCATCACCACCATAAATTGTCTCATTCTCGCCCAGCACAATCCACAATAAATCTTAAAAAAAATATCAAATATAAATAAAAATAATAATAAGCCTAACTCCTTACTTTTGGGTTTACATGTATTTAGTAAGAGTTTAGGTTTAGGGTCTTCCATATCTCACAAAGCACATCTCTTTTTGACTTCATAGCATGCCACATACTCTACATCAACGCACAGCAATAGGATATCAATCTTTATCTAGGAAATTCCATCAGTATGTGGGAGAAATCTATTATGACATAATTTGTAACACAGTACTTCAGTAAATTTGTGCGAAAGCCCACGCCAATACATTCGCGACAATTATGCACAAAAAAAGCATCTATCACAATCATTGGCTGGAGCACACTCAATAAATGTTCTATAGTATCCTAACACATTGGTTATAAGCCAAAATAGATTCAGTTATCCTAAGGTTTTTCCCATTAATGCCCAAAGAAGCTATAAATATTTAAAGCAGGTGCTGGATGGGTCCTTTGTACTTGGAAACATGTTGCAGTCAAAGGGTAATGTCACAAGGGGAGTTATCAATTTGTGTGATTATGTAACTTTATTGCAATGAAATTCAGATTGAAATAACCTCTGAATCGGTAGAAATATTACAAAATCGCAAATGGTTCCACTTCTAATGAACCACTTTTTGTATTTGCAATTATCAGAATGTAAAAAATTATCAGAAAACCAATATATTGAACCGATTTCAATTCGAAAATGATTGAAATTTAGTTACGTAATCGCCCCACTGGGTCACTTAACGCAAAGCATGATCAGAACATTACACTGGACACGGAAAACGGAAGGAATGAAAATACATATAATTTGTTCAATTACCTAGTTTGATGATTGACATGTTTGTTTCTCTTATGATTTATTTCCATCTAGTCATAAATAGAATAATGCTAGAATATTCGAGCTAGATCATAAAGCAGCACTTTTAAAGAATATACATACAGTAGAGCCTTGATAAACTGAACTGCGGGTAATCCAAACAACCCCCAACTGCTTGCACAAGCCGCTGTCTCACAGAATATTGCACAACCATGCAGTGCTGTCTCATTCACATTTGAGTGCTTCTTGTATCAATCGACAAATTCTCAGTGGCTATGATCCAAAAGCTTCAATTATCCAAATAGGGGTACATTTTGGGTGATTGGATTATCGAGGCCCTACTGTATTTATATTAAATTCTGTTCCATACCATTTATCCAATTGCAATGAAACTATGGTGAATGGTGTGCTCAGCTGGTTTCTGAAATAGATAAAAATGTGTATCAAAACATGCTAGACTATAAGCCATTATTTTTGGGTACCTTATGAATACAGATACAATCTTAAATTAAATCAAGATAGGGAAAGTAACATGTGATGTTTTTCTTGAATGATTTAAATTACTTATGTGGGTAGGTATCTAATAAATGTAACCTATTTACGCTAGTCTATGTTACTTGGTGTTCATCATCATCATCATCATCAGCCTATAATGTCCCACTGCTGAGAACAGGCCTCCTTTCACAAATGAGGGTGAAAGGGACTGGGCGATACTCCACCACGCGTGCCCACTGCGGATTGGTGGAGGTAGGCTAGTGGTCACCTACTGTTGGAATTTTTCAAGCCGCCTAGGAGGCATCCAACTAGCTTAACGACTATCACAATTAAGTGATAACCGGGACCAACGGCTTTACGTGCCTTCCGAAGCACGGAAACGCTCGATTTGAAATACCACTAGGCGGTCACCCATCCAGGTACCGACCACGACAGACGTAGCTTAACTTTCCGATCGATTAAGAACGGCTAATCATGCTACGCCACGAGCGCTTACTTGGTGCTTACTCACACTTGGTGTTAGACAGTAATAAATAAATTTTACTGAGCGCGGATGCAGTATTTGGACAAACTTTACTACAATAACGTAAATTAAATAGGTACCTACTCTACTTATGGTAATTATATTGAATATTATGTACGATCGTAATAATTTCTCCAAAATTAAATTTTAACAAATTATGGTTTTACCTTTACGAAATAACCAGACCTCCAGAATATTTAATGGCATTCGATACTGGGTCAGTAACAAAATCGTCATTTTCCGCATTTAGTTTCAGTCGCTTTAACAGAACAATATTATAAAGTTTACTTAGTTTACTCCTAAGTTTATATACTTCTAGCCACAAATTATAAAGACATGTACCTACAACACAGCTTACAATGCATTAAGAAATTTAAGACAGTAGGTATACAATAGTATTCTTTGATTGAAGACAAAATAAAATGGCCGGCCAAGGCCGGCCCGGCCGAGCGGCGTGGCCAGTGCTGCCAACATGTATTATATTACTCTTTGGTTCAGTGTTGCCAACTCGAATTTACAAAAAGGCGTAGGCCAGATTAGAAAAGTACGTAGAATTTGTATAACTTGCATATGGAAAGTTCGTAGATCTACGTACTTTTTTTAATGAAATGAATATACCAGGGTAGGTAAAACATAATAAAAGGAATGTTTTATTACATAACTCGTTGCGCCCCGCGGTTTCACTCGCGTATCCGAGGGATCCTATCCTACCGTTAAGTTTTCTTACATTTTCTAATTTTCTATGCAACTTTCTTAATTTTTAGCCATGAAAACGTTCTACAGAATATTAGAAAACTTTAAAAAAAAGATAGATGAATTCGGTAAAGTCGTTCTCAAGTTACGGCGTGACCAAGGGAAATAGGGATTCATTTTTATATATACAGATACAGAGGCCGGCAAACAACTTGAGCCAAAGTCGACGTAGTGGGGGTAAGTTCGCGCATGTACACTCATGCTCGGCCAATAGCGTGGACGCGTGCCGACAGAATGCCCCCGCGCACCTCTCTTTCCACCAACGACACCTTAAAATCGTCTACTGCGCACTCAAGGTCATGGCTCAAGTTGTTTGCCGGCCACTGTAGTAGATATTTAAAATATTCATTATCATCAGGCAAATCAAATTTGTACATATTTTTATTACGTAGCTGAATGTGTTCCTGTATAGGCTCGCAGTTTATTTATGAGACACTTCTCGTCAAAAGTATGTTAGCGTGTTAGGTAAGTCTGGTTCTGATCTCAATTTTCATCAGATTGATCGCAGAAAACAGACGCTCAACATCACTATTATTGGCAATGTTAATCAATTTTGTGGAAATTGAGTTAATAAGGGAAACATTTGAGACGAATCTAATCAATTAAACTGAGCAGAAAGCTGAAAAATATCGCAATCTAATATTTATATTTTTATTTTTAAGTTCAGTTTCACTTGTTTATGTTTACCGCGCCGGCACCATGAGACGTTTCGTTCTACACACTCACATGAAATGAGATAAGTCAGAGTCACAGCTCTATGGAAAGAACATTTTGTCTTCTTCTTCTTCTTATTTTTAATTTTGGCAACCAATCCCAAATTAGGGCTCATTTCTGCCAGTGTCGAGTTATATTATAGTTTCCAGTCACAATAAATCACTTCACATTATAGTCCTCAGTCAGTCACCGTCCATAAAAGTCATGTTTTACTACAATGGTGGTCATTTTACTAAAACTGACTAAAACTCTTCACGGACATTTTGAGACAACTTGAAAAGTCACGATACACATAATTCATTTCATTTCACTTCACTGATGCACATCAAAAATACACAATAAAACTCAAATTACACAAATTTATGAAAATAAAAATGAAAATGCTACGTCACTCTGCAAGTTCCCGCCAAAAAGAAAAACATTTTGTCTTGTTGTGTCGCGAGGTGAGTGTTCCACAGACGTATAAATAGTACATGGAGTGTTCGACGTCTTCGTTAGTATGAACCGGAACGTTTACTTACTATTTTCGCGATGGTAGGTACTAGAAATTATGATCATTTAGCCTTATGAGTCACTTTATTTTGCAAATTTGTAAAATTTTATAAAAATACATAGATTCTGAGACTGAAGTTCGTAGGTTTGCAGGAAAGGCCTAAAATACGTAGATCTACGTAAAAAGACGTAGAGTTGGCAACGCTGCTTTGGCTGCCAAATAAGATTTTCAATCACAAATATTTAAAATTCAATCTATATAAAAATAGAATATAACGAGTTTACGAATACTACTTAAGAAAATCAAACATAACTTAATATTTATATTATTTTTTTGTAAAGTATCAATACAATTTATTCCTCTACTATATTTAGTGATACCACATCTAGTTTTTTTAAATTTGCCGCGCTTTTTCATGTTCTACTTTCGTATATCAGACTATAGTACCTACGTACAACCTACCTCAACATAAGGTTATGGGCGTTTATACTCAATATGGAGTAAGTTTTTACAAACAATCACATAAAAATAATGATGAATACGATGAATACCTATAAATGTATTTTTTTTACCAATATTGAAAAGCATAAATTATACAAACTGGAAAAGAGTGAAATTATTATTAGAAGCTCAACAGGTACTAACAATTTTAGATTATGATGATAAAGAAATTAATAAAGACGAAAAATTTATGGCTGATAATTCTAAGGCAAAAAGCTTTGGCAAAAAGGATATAATAATCACAAAAGGCAAAAGCCATGAACGTAGAAAAAAAACTGGACTCTCGGCTCCTAGTCACCGGTAATACAGGATAGTGTGCTATTAGCGAGGCTAGGGTACTCATCGGCAAGCTCAGCTGCTTCAGGGAGGGCAATACAGCAGTTGCCTTGTAGCTACACTTACGCACGTATGTACCTCGCTCTCGTGCAACTAACCTTCTCACTCACGTTAGTTGCCTACGCTCATTGTTGTTTATTATTTGTAATTATCTGTTTTGCTGTTTATGTGTACGTGTATGACCAGTATAATAGTATTGTACTGAACTTTATTGCATCATTTACCATCCGGAAGGATCCACACTGACTGGATCCACACTGACTGGATCCACACTGACTGGAGTGAATTTGGTAATATACCTATTACCAAAAGTGTGACAATTTATCACAACTATATGACAACTTGCAGAGTCACTTACATTACAAGCTTTTGAAACCTTAGGAGTAACAAAGGACAAGTATGCATCGATCCTATTCCCTATGATCGAATCCTCTCTTCCAGAAGAACTTTTACGAGGGTGGAATAGGATTCGCACACAACATTATGACGGTTTGAGACGACTTAGTTAAACTCGTCAAACTGATATTTTTTCTGAAAGAAAGAGTCATAAGATCGATTTCAGCTTGCCAGAGAAGGTTTTACGCAAATGTCAAACTCAGTTGCAAATCAGAAGCCACCTACAGCGTGTTTCATAAGTAATGCAACCAAATCGAACTGTTTCTAGAAGATAACAATAAGCTGCATATGGTGCAATAAAGAAACACGCAAGTTCAGAATGTCACAAAGCAGCAAAAATGACACCGTCAGAAAAACAAGATTTTGTGAAAGGAAAGTAACCGTCTCATTTGGTTCAGAACGAATCATGTGACAAGAAATTTTGAAGCTCAGCTAAATGTTTAGTTTGTAAACCTACGTTTACAAACTAAACATTTAGCTGAGCTTGAGTAATATCTACATATTTAACTATCATGTGTCCTAGTCCTGATATCGATGACAAGGTAGAACAGAAAACTGAGTCTGTAACAAAAAATAGTCCATCAAGTTTTAACATAAACAACATACTTTCAAACCCTCAAGAGTCCACAACATTCTTCAGGCACTTGTATGCAAAATAGTAGGAAATAAGTAACTAAGAAGTTTATGTCCGCGTTCAACTTTACAGTGGAGCACAGAGATCCTACATTATAACTGCAACCAATTTAGCGAAGAGACTTAACTTGACACAATAACATATTGTTTATTCAGAGGACAGGAGATGACATCTGAAGAATATGATGTAAAGTACTCATGTATACGAACAACTTTTACTATGGGACCAACTTCGATATCATAGATAGATATATAAAAAAAATACAGTATTTCATACATTTTTGCCGAGACATGTACCTTTTGTATGAAAAGCAGTATTTTCTTTTGCGATTTCGAAGTTGGTCCCATAGTAAAAGTTGATCGTATACATGAGTACTTTAAGTGGTTTCATTAAATGTCGTATCCACCCGGTATATAAACAATATTAATTTCCCAATTGTGAAGGTAATTTACCCATTTAATTTATGACAACACTGCTGTTTAATATCAAAATATAAATAATATTTTTATAATTTCGAAACCACTCAAAAACTCAAAACATAAATAATAAACGTCTTAATACTGTTTTACATATGAAAAGTGATTCCTTGAAATTTATTGCATGTTATAGTGTTTTTTTTGCAAGTTTTCACGACCCAGGATGGTATTTTGAAGAATTAAATCAGCAGGCGTTATGGTTGACGTCTCGACGCGGAATGACACCGATCAGCACCTACTATGATGAATATGTGTAGTGTACGTGAGGCCTTGTATTTACAAGAAGACCAGCTTACTTGGGGTGCTTCACTCGTTTATAAGGCTACACTCCGTCTAGATTATTTTCTACGTACCATTGCAAAAGCATTTATCCATAATAGGTAGGCCGAATGCAAAAGAAATGTTTGTAAAGTTAGATAGCGTATTTCAACGCAAAAGTGTTTTTACAAAAATTACACTAAACATAGAGAGGTTGTTGAGTTTGAAATTAAAAAGAAACGAAACGTTAGAAGAACATTTTCAAAAATTTGAAAAAATAGTTTTCGAATTTGAAAACGTTGATAAGTTTAAGACTCTGACAAGATCTTTCATTTATTATTTACTTTAAATGAAGATTATGAACATGTAACAGCTGGCATTAGCATTTCTGCTACAAAGAAAGATTCTCTATTGTAGGTACTAGCTGTGGTCGACCCTTTTTATAAATTTACAGCAAAATTTTCCAGAACTCCTCATTCTTAACTCAACGACTTTTATTCTTTACGACAGCTCTACCACCAAAGATTTTCATAGGGCATCGTGGTCGTTTTAAATTCTTTGTCTACCACCAAAGATTTTCTACCACTTACCCACGATGCGAAGACGTTTGCACTGCACTTACACCGTTGGAAATTTTGTTACTGTATGTTTATCTGTGTGTAGGCGGTGTTTGGAGATATATTTGTCATGAATTTAAATAAATTATTTTAAAAGGCGCGGGATAATTTTATATCGAGTCAGGCTCAAGAACAAAGCGAAAATAGAAAATAAAAACAAAAGAAAATCATCATAGAAGAAAAGTATGAATTATAAATTCGTACCAATTAAAAATAAAATTAATTAGCCAGCGCCATATATATTAAAAACTGCTTGGATGGCGCTAGCATAATAAAGCTAGTCGCTTTATTGTGAGTTCGTTTCTCCGTTTTAATGGTATTGATGGAGAGTTTTGACGATGATAAGCTACCTCGGCCACAATTGAGGGTTCCTAAATACCGTCGTGCCAGAGACACCAGGCAAACCCACAGCCGCAATCGCCTGGTTAGTTTCCGGAGACCCCGGCGTAGTCAGAGTGTCAGTGGAGGTAAACTTGACCATGTGCAGGAGAAAGAATGGAGCAAGAGAGTGAGGTTGAGGTACGCGGAGAGAGTACTCCACACCATCGACGTCGAAATAGGAGTTTTAGTAGTGAAAGCGGCCCTGGGGGCCTACCACAAGCTCTTAAAACAAGGTTAAAATAACCTTATTTGTCTTTTGTCCCTCATTGACATCCGGCGTCAAAACAAGACAAAACACAAATAAGGTTATTTTAACCTTGTTTTAAGAGCTTGTGGTAGGCCCCCTGATGTGCGTCGACGTCGACTGATACAACACAATGATATTCCTGTTTCCAAGGCTCGCAGTCGCAGGTCAGTGAGTTGAACCAACTTTCAAATTCAAAATTTTTATTTTAAATAGACCGTCACAGGCACTTTTATGATTAGTCTTGACTCTATACCGGTTCGGAAGGTTGCATTTGCTGAGAAGGGCCGTCCTTCTCCATAATTGAGGGTAGTCGAAGTTTATCAGTTTTTTTTTGTCAGAACAGTTGGGGGAAAGTGGCGAAGGGCGGCACACTACGTCTGCGCTAAGGGCCAACCTGTAGTCGAAGGGGTATGGGGAGAAAGTACCTCTACACTCACGGCAATACATTGGAATGGCAAGGGAGAAATAACACCCGGTCAAACTAATTGCAATGGGCAAGGGATTAGTAGAAGAGAAGGGTGGTTATCCCTGTTGCAATCCGCGCATGTTCAATTGCATTGATTTTTCATTCTCTTTAAATAGTTGTCTGCTCCGAGCTTGTCTGGTTGCCCGGGGCGCCCCGAGGGACCTGAGCTAGTTGCAATCAATCAATCTAGACTTTGTAATAGATTCGTTGTATTTGAGTCAGACTTTTCATAAGTGCCTGCGAAGGTCTATTTGAATAAATGATTTTGAATTTTGGACATAGGCTATTTTTTATAGCGGGGAACAGCTAGTTTCGTATAAAGCGACGATCAGTCCTATTTTTTTATTTCACAGAACGTATGGATTTAATAGAATACGCCCACTGACCCCGGTCGGTCGCGATAATTTTGGGCAGTCGTGAGTCCCTTTTACATAATCTATTATAATACATATATTGCTATTCCAATGTGTGTGTATCGTAGAAAGGTTTGTGGTGTGAATAGAAAAATTATACGAATATAGGGTTAGTACCCTTATTATTATATCATGACAAAGGGGTGTGAATGGAATATTACGGACGTGAATATCGTTTGAAAATTCCTCAGAGTGCGAAGATTACACTGTATAATACCTTAGAAAATAAAGTTAAAAACATTTCAATGAAAAAATACGCCATTTACCCGTGAAACGTATATACATACATAAGCACCCGAGATGATATGGGTTTATACTCGAAAAGTTTATTGACTTACGTCAAAATTGTGTACCTAAGTATACATATCTTTCTCTCTCGCTAAGTGTCGCTATGGACGTCTGCTTAGCGTAGCGAAGTCCATGAGCTATATAGTTTTTGGTAGCGGTGCTGTAATCCATGCGTCTAGATGCTACGATTGTATTATTAAACAATTGCGTTTGTTTATGAAAATCTCCTATTCCTTACGTAGCTCATAAAAGGACTTATGTTATAATTTCACTTCAGAGAGCCCTAGCTGTTGCCAGCGACCGGTACAGTCTTGAACACTTACTAAGCTGTAGATATCTATTCCTATTAATTTACGCAAAGAATTGTAAAGTTTTTTTACATTGAAAAACTAATTAAGTTCCATGTGTCGACGGCTATATCTTTATCGCCTGTCTTGTAAATAGATGCAACCATGGCCTGATGATCTTCGTGTACAAACCGAAAGACTCATTTCGAATGGAAATCTGGATTACAATAAGCCTTTTTATTTTGTTAATTACACAATCGGCTCGTCACCCGTCATCGTAGTAGAGTCTAGCATCGCTGTTCATGGTGCGTTTCTAATCGGTGTGTTCAAGAACAAACATAAAACACCTCATTACAAAACATGGTTTATAGCAAACCCAGGTTTTAAAATAGCGTCTCTTTTTGTTATTATGACGTTCGAAACTGGTTTTACTAAACTTGCTTTAAATCATCTTTTGTAATGAGGGGGGAAAAGGTTCAAACAAAAGGTTTAAAATCCGATCAACATAATGACTTCGTAACCCTTCGTTAGGCGTGGCCCTATGCACCTGCCAGTATTTTCAGATCAATACGCGTGGATCAAAATAGGAAGCCCAGATGCCCTAATTTTGAGCCCTGGGTGACCTGCGCAGTACGAATCTATCACAGCCTCCCTATTTGTTGATTGATGCATAAGTCATTGCAACAAGTGCATTTGCTCCGTACGGTCAATTGTATTTCCTTGTTTTAAAAACTCAAGTATATAAGTAGTTTATTGAATACTGGTATTTTTGGGATTTAATCATGGTAAGCATTTTAAATTATGGCTTTACCTAAATTTATTCATTTATCGGTACTGTATTTATCGACCATTTTCCTATCATTAAATAATATGTGACGTTATTTGCGCCACAATTCAAACAGTCGGTGTAGTAAAGATAATGTTATAATTTTTATTTTTAGGACAACCTGCCGCTGTTGATACTTACTATCGCACTTTGGTTTTTGAAGCTTGTGTTGATATGGTGCCTCTATTGTTTACCAAAGGGTTCGTATGTCATCAATAATAAAAAGTTAAATTATTATTTTGAATAAAACGTCGGGGGTCCTTACGTACACTTACACTTACACATACATACATCTTACGCACTGCCTTACTCACAGACACACACTGCCTTCACAAAAACACCCCGCCATACACACAAGCGCCTACTTATAATTAAAGAAACTACTTTAAGATAACATTTTTAACACTTTGATCTATGTACTATGCAGCATCAGAAACCTTTTTGTGAACATTGTGTATTGTAAATACATAGACCGAATCCTGATGTCCACCATAGTGTGCCCATAGTTTATAAATTAATAGATACCTACATTATCCTCTTGTGTATATTTCATTTAATACAATTATTACTTCGTACAGTAATATTATTGAAATAATCGGTTATTTCTAAACACGTGTAAGATGTGTGTATTCTCATGTATTTGTTTATTTATGTAATAAACCGAGCATAATATAATAATAAAATAAAGGTGCTTGCTTACACACAAAAAAAAAACAAAAATAAGTCAGTCATGCGTCATGCGAATGTTTGTGTATGCTATTGCGAAAAGTTCTAATTCGGATATTACGAAGCCCAAATCATGAATTTATGTATGTTAAACTAATTTTTTTCCCTAAAGAGTGGGAAGACCAATGGTGCGATATGTTAATGGGATCGATACCCTGGCACCGTCTCCACATGTGGCTACAGAATACATGGCCAGCGCCACCGCCCCGCAGGAGTATGTAAAGCGATGAAACACCTAGATATTATTTGTAAGTATGCACATGGCAATCTAAGATAGCTTTCCTATTTGTAATATCTATTTCTGGCTTTATTTGTAAATAGGTTTTTGGTACTTATTTTACACCTGTTTTATTTTAAGTAGGTTTTTATCTAATGAAAAATATCTTTCAATATTTTTACACTAGCTGTTATTAATCACAATTTGTTTACTTTGTTATAGAATTAAAATTATTTTAATTTCAGCAAAGCGTACTTGGAGTTAGATAAACGTGAAATCCTAGGAAACCCTATGCTCCTTAAAAGCCGCAGCCGCTATACAATTAATGACGTTGATTTAGCCGTACCTTTTAAAAGAAGATAGAAGTTTTCACCCGATATAAAGTCATACATTAAAAATCTAGAAATCACAATTTTATCTAACATCTATAATACCCATGGACAACCGGATTAACTAGTCTAACAACAAGAAAGAAAATAGATTGTTAATTCAATTACATTAAGTTATTTAGTACATACATGGGAAGTAAGTTTAGTAAGCAGCCGAACCATCGAACATGATTTGCTTCGGCTCGCACGGTGTGTGGTGCGGTGTAGACAACAGACGACCGGTATACCTATGGTTCGAGACCAAAACAACATCGATGGTTCGGGGCCGCACGCTGGTTCGTCTGTGGATGATTTTAGTAACTTTAAGTACCAAATATCGTAGTAGGAAGATATGTGTAGTTGTATAAAAGTGCTACTGAGTACCTGATACTTTCCACATCACATTCACACATCACACTACTGTGATGGCAAAAATATTGTTTAAAAATACAGCATAATTGTAATAAATAACAATTGTAAGGATTCTTGCTATAGGTGATGATAAAACCAAAAACTACATGTTGTTATCAATGTAGTATTTACGTGTAATATAATCATAGCTTTCTATGTGTATTATTATGTATGTAGATATTTTGGTATTATATCTGTGATATTGTGATTAGTGGTGTAAATTAAGATTTAAAAAACTAGGTGTAATGTTGTGATATTTTTGTTGTGATGATGATTTTTCCATATTTTTATGCGTAATTAAACTTAATTACGGATAAAAAAATGGAGGAAAAAATGTGACGGTTTGGTGTGTGTTGTGATTTGGTGTAATGTGATCTAACAGATATTATATGATAGTATCTGTAATTTCGTGGTTGATGTGGAGTAATGGGTAATAAAAATAAAGAAATAAATATGTGATGTTGTGTTCAGCGTTGTAATTGGATATGATGTTGTGAATTTATTATTAATATGTATATTATCGTATTCTCCTGTGATCGAATGGTTGTTGTGGTGTAATGGATGATGAAATAACAAAGAAATAAAAATCAGCCAAGAGTCTAATGTGACTATGCGTATAATTTCATGCTTTGGGCCCTAATTTTAGAAAAAAATCGAACCGTTTAACTAAATTTGTTTGTGAAGGAATTTTGATGATTTCGGAAAAACTGTGCTAGTTAGGAACATCGTTCTATTTTTCCTGTAATATTTACATGTCTATCTATTGTAATTATTTCAGATTTTTTGCTTTGCGAACTTCAGAGATAAGGGGGAATGTTCTTTTTTTCAAGTTTTTCATCGTAAGTCAAAAACTACGCAGCACTACTAAAATAAAAACCTGATTAGGAATGTACAAATGAATCTATTTCGTGATATCCCATTTAAACATGTTGCCCTTCTTTGAAATTTCGGTCCCCCATTCCAGCCCCTTTTGCAAAGAAACAAAAAAAAATTCATTTGCAATTTGTGTGGGCTAGCAATTTTTATAACTATTCCAAATTTCAAATCAAAAACATCAGTGGTTGCTGAAATATAACGCTGTAACAGACGGGCAGATAGACAGACGGACGGAGTGGCACCATAAGGGTTCCTTTTTACCATTTTGGTTCGGAACTCTAAAAATAAGTTTATGAATTTACATACATAAATAAATGGTGAAATAGCAATGTAACCAAAATATTAAATAAGTCTTGAAATTATGACTAACCTAACCTAACCTGAAAATAGAAACTATTAAAATTCCGTGATTTACAAGCATTAAATATATCATCACAATGAAGTTTATTTCAATGACAACATGGAAGTTTTTACAGGCAGGGGTTGTAATAATAATTGTGTGGCAGTGGCGTGAGTGTGTGATGTGTTTGTATTAGCTGTTTTGATGTTTTTGTGTAATGTGGTTGTGTCTACTGGCTGTTTTGATGTTTCGATGTAATGTGGTTGTGTCTACTGGCTGTTTTGATGTTTCGATGTAATGTGGTTGTATTTGACTCTACTGATGATGAGTTAGTGAGTCTACGGATTGGTGTGCTGTATTTGTAATTTTTTCGACCTAGTTTTGTGTTGTCATCAGATGCTGTTTTCAATAATTTCATGTAGGTATTTTATTTATATAAAGACATAAATAATTACATATTGTGCACGAATATGTATTGTGAGATGCTCTTAATATATTGTTAGATATAATGTAATCACAATAATATAAGTTTACAAAACATTTGTTGTTAGGTATGTAAGATAAATTAAGGTGATAATAATAATATCTATTAATAATTTAATCCCGGTGGATGCATGTCTAAATGTCCACTCTGAAAAGAGTAGTAAATTACTATCATTATTAAGCTTAAGATAACTCATATACCTTACTTACTTACAACTAAAGACAAAGTTTCATATTTACATACATGGTTATTGGTAAAATACCAACAACCTTGCAGAACTTTAATACTAACATCAAAACAACAACTTTTGTTTTAAGACTTTTTACAACTATTTTTTTATTAAAGTTTGATGAATTATTAAAAGTCATAGAACAAAAGTTGTTGTTTATAATGTTAATAATATAGTCCTGAGAGGTAATTAGTGTTTTACCAAAAGCCCTGTATAAATAAATAAATAAAAACATAGTAATGTCATTCAAAATTTGTAGATAGGTACTTATATGAAAAAATTATGAGGTTGCGGCAGTGGAAATAATTTTAATATACATACAAATAATTATATTTATTTTTTTGCAGGTAGAGGTACCCATAATGGTGCATACATAACATAAGTAATAGTTATGTGTGCCATTAAAATAAACACATACATTTTGATGGATATCTCATTGTAGGTACATAATCGCCTGAAAAACTGCATATAAACTTTTCCTGTAATAAAGTCAATGCTAAAAAAAAACCTAATTTAAAAATATCAGCGAAAAGTCGTCACTCAATTAAAAAACAACTTGGCGTAATAATTTTTTTTTTTTTCAAATGAGCAACTAGATTTTTTTTTCAATTACTTTTTTGATTTTCACTCTCACAAAATTATGTTTCAGCAAAAGGCTAAAGCTAACATCTGTGTTCTATTTAATGAAGCAAAAATGCTTGAGTTTGATTTTAGAAATTTGAATTTACGAGACAGCATAATTGTTACGATTAAATTACTTAAATTACGCAAATTGTAAATGCTTATATTCGATATCTCAATATTTTACTACATTTCGAGCGATGTCAATTAAATTGTAACTATGTATATTTTTCTGACGTTTATTTTAATGACAACATGGAAGTTTTTACAGTTGGGTTGTAATAATAATATTGTGGCAGTGTCGTGATAGTGTAGATGCATAGAGTAAAGAAATCATCGTTGATGTTTTTGTGTAATGTTGGTTGTATTGGTTGTTTAGATTAAATATAAACAAAGTTCTTAGTAAGTAAAATAATAATATCTCATATAGGTACATTATTTATGTTCACATTTTTTTTTGTCCAATTACCACAGGAATAATATCATCATACGCTATTAAAGTCATAAGTTTCGTACCTATAGGTACGCTATTTCAATAATAATAAAATAGTATGACAATTTTATATATTTTTTTACTTGTAAGTCTATTCTGTAAATATATTTGTGTTATCTTGAAAAAAATATTTTAACAATATTTATTTTGTATACCACTGTTAACCGACTTCAATAAAAGGAGGAGGTTCTCAATTCGGTTGTAATTTTTTTTTATTTTTTTTTTTATGTTTGCTTCCTCATATCTCCATCATTTATTCGATTTGGAAAATTCTTTTTTTGTCTGGAAGGGTATACTTCCCGTTTGGTCCCATTGTCATCAGATCAGGATTTGATCACTTCTTAGTGTACTTTGAAGTCGGTTTAAGTTTTTTGTAAAGCAGTCCAATTATAAAAAATATTTTTTTGAGATATTATTTATTATTTAGATAAGCTTTACTTACTTACGATTTTTTATAATAAGCAGGGATTCAAAAATATAAGGTTAAATTAAGCATTTGCAGGTGGTGCCGTCCACATTGACTCTGACTTGGTTTTCGTTTAAGGTATCCCTAGTCCTTCAGAGTCGCTCCATGGGTTGTTGCGATGAAGTACTTTACTCCCTATAGACACAGCTCGCAAGGAGCTTAGTTTTCAAAGGGTCACCTACAGACCGGTCAGGCAGACAGTAACTGTCTTTTACTGTCTGCCAGCTTCTGGGGGCCTACCACAAGCTCTTAAAACAATATTATTATAACCTTATTTGTCTTTTGTCCTGTTTTGACGCTGGATATCAAAGAGGGACAAAAGACAAATAAGGTTATTTTAACCTTGTTTTAAGAGCTTGTGGTAGGCCCCCAGGTCTAGAGAGCTATGCAGGCGATGCTATGCAGGAAATTTGGCTCCTTGTTGTTGTTGTTGAGGAGAAGGAACTAACTGTGGACCCTTCATAGAGAACCCCCAAGATATTTGTTTTAACGATAGATCTTGTGTTATTATATCATGTAGGAAAAGAAAGGAACAATTCCGATCTGTCATAAGTGCGTGTGGCTGTGTCGATTCACTTTTCTGTCAATTATTAGAAAGGGGATCTTATTTGTTATTTTTCTTTGGTCTATTACTTACTAAGTATTAACTATATAAAAGGTAAAAACGTAAAATATCGGGCACAGTATAATACAATTGATCAGAAATGGCATGTAATGTATAACATACGTTAAAGATACTGTCTTTCTACACTACTTTTTGTGTGACAAATGTAATGAGTAGGTAATATCGTGGTAATATCAAAATCATTAGATATCGTAAATGTAATATTTTCAGTGTTTTTACAAATTAAAGTGTTTCAAAATAATAATGTCAGAAATTATTTTCCTTAACCACTCCACGTAGATGTTCTTTTTTTTTTATACCATTAATGTGGCAAGCATGCGGCCCGCCTGATGGTAAGCAGTTACCGTAGCCTATGGACGCTTGCAACACCAGGGGAATCACTCGCGCGTTGCCGACCCTGAAGAAATCTCTTCACACCCTTTTTGAAGAACTCCATGCTGTACTCCATTGGGAAAACCACGGCGGAGAGCTCATTGCACAGTCCGAGCGTCCGCGGTGTATGTGTGAGGACGGACTCCCCGTCGATGGCGAGAGTTGCGAAGGTAGAAGGTAGCCGTGGGCATCACCTGAACAATTCCTTAGAACACTCCGTTGTACAAGCGGTAGAACACACATAAGCAGGCAAAGTCTCTCCTCAGATTGAGGGGCTCTAAACCGCTTGTGAACTCGAGATCGTCAATAATTCTGACGGCACGTCGCTGAACCGAGTCTAAAGGCCCAAGCTGGCCCTGTGCATCACCTGTGTTCATCAAAGGCCCCTATTGTTCCTCGCAATCGATGAGCGGTTTAGGCGTGAAAGCGTAATAAAGAAGCTTACATTAGCATTTATAATATTAGTTAGGGTTTTCCTGATATTCCATAATAAAGGCCGTCCCAAGTTCCAGGGTACCAGTTTAATTCCGTCGGGTCTCTTACCACCATCACGTAAAAGGCCATTGGGTTTTAAAATAGCTGTTACGTTCTCGCTGGTAAGGGCCCGGCGGATGATAGCTTGCCAGCGTTTTGTTGCATGACAGTCCGTGGTGACCGAGTTGGACGACAGCAGTGCCGCACTGACAACGATGTGATGCGTAAATGGGTAAGCCCAAAAAAGCAACCTGCAACCTTCCGAACCGGTTTTAGAGTATTAGAGTCAGACTTTTTATAAGTGCCTGCGAAGGTCTATTTGAATAAATGATTTTGAATTTTGAATTTTATGAAAAGCAAACGGCAGTTCTAAAAGTGTTTCCATATGTGACGATGGGTGGGCCTGCAACCAATGTCCAGATTCCCAAGCACTAACAGCAGTAAGACGGGCCCTATCTGCTTAGCTTGTTAACATATACCAGCTCACAGAGGGGCCATTAATTCTATGCGAATCGGTAGGCTAGCCTATTAGGTCGTCACGCGAATTAGGACCAGCACTGAATAACCCCGATTCTTCATTCATTAATCATACAAGGATCAGGCTAAAAAAAAGTACGTTCGTATCACAAACATCTTTAATATCCAGAAAAATAATGTAAGTACACGAAGGTGGTTATAGAGACAACATTCACAACATCGATACAAAACATTTAATACAACATCACTGTAGACAAGATACCTTTACCACAGAATAAATAATGCCTTTACGTCGTTCTAAATACAATAGAAAAAGTTTTGAAGAATTTGAATTCGCACTGGGCTTTAGATGTATGTCTGTGCACAGGGTTAACTTAGTCATTAGCTCATTAAATTCAGTTGAAAATATTGGTGGGTACATAATTTGTTCCTTTCCCGCGTATAAAACGATAGCTTAATCTTAATAAGAAAACTAATAATTCCCTTCTTTTATTTCTATTACGTGCGTAAAATAATTTCCCTCCAATTATATGTGGCAATTTAAAACTTACATAGAACAGAGAAGATCATCAAGCGGATAGATCGATATGAAATCACAAGAAAAATATTTCCTACTTTGAAGCTTATATCTAACAGAAATTCTATCTAATAAACACTCATATACTGTTATAGAAGATCAAAATTGTATATAAAAACAAATAATTGTATAAAAAACATAAGTGACATGATAAGACAAAATTTGAAAAACAACATAACCATATGAAACTAAAAGGTACTCAACATGTAAACTATATTTAAGTATGAAATCACAAACAGACTCGAATCTAACATATAAGTACATCGATAATCATCAAAATCCTTAAAATTACCAAACCAACCATCGGCAGCTCTGCGTGACATACAAGATATGACAAGAATAGAAGTGATTATGAATAATTAAAATAGTAAAAGTGAAGCCCTTTCCATACGCAAACATGTCCTTAAACTCCCATCAATCTGCTATAATTAATAGTCACTAAACCATGACATTAGAACTAGCGTATGTAGGACAGATCTAAACCATAAACAAAGTATAAATAAGAATACATAAGTGAATAATCGGGCCACGATCAATCCAAGTTCTGTTTGCTATAAGTGCCATTCCAGATTTTGCAATGTAACAGAGCAGTTATAATTGAAGAGTGTGAAAGAAGTATTAACAGTAATTAACTAAGCTTGAAATAAGTCAGAAAGTGAAAATAACGGTGCAGACGCCAGCATTGCTTGAAGTACCTAGGTTGGCGACAGCAGTAAGGTGTTAATAGTACACAGCTGGACGCTGCTGCCCGTCCACTGGAGTCCCTTAGTCGCCTCTTACGACACCCACGGGGAAGAAAGGGTTGACCCTATTCTAGATAGCCGGGAGTCACACGGCACATTGATTTCACGCAGAGATTCACGTACAGCTCAATATATGGAAACCAGATATAACTGATACACCTACGTAAGGCCAACGAGATGGGATAAAATACGTTTACTGAGTAACATTACGATAGCGAGGGATATTATCTCTCGCACGCAATAATGACGTCAGTTGGTCGACAAAGGCTGTCGTTGTGTGATTCGTGGTACAGCAAAGCGGTCGGTATAGCAGCTGTCAACATGTTGTAATGTTGTATGCACATTTTGTTAACAAGTTCATTCCGTTTGTATGAGATTGATAATTTAAAGGATAGTTTTCTGATCAATACGACTGATTCAGAGTCTTCTGATGAATCATCTCCGTCTAATACAACGATTAGAATGGGAAGTTTACATTTTTATATAATTAAGAGATAATTTATTTTAAATAAAAAAGTTATGAAAATTTGTAATTTTTTTTTCTCTCGTCTCGTTGGTCTCCCTTTACACTTATAACTTTGTTTTTAATACTAACTTATTATAGATAGACTCAGACTCAAACATCATGCACACAAATGTCAGTCATGGGTATGAATCTATCTATACTAATATAATAAAGCGGAAGAGTTTTATTGTTTGTTTAAACGGCTAATCTTTGGAACTACCAGTCGGATGCGAAACATTATTTCACAAATAGGAAGCAACATTATCCCTGAGTATTATAATTTTTTTTCTTTTTTTTTTATACCACTAAGGTGGCATACAAGCATACGGCCCACCTGATGGTAAGCAGTTACCGTAGCCTATGGACGCTTGCAACACCAGGGGTATCACTCGCGCGTTGCCGACCCTGAAGAAATCTCTTCACGCCCTTTTTGAAGAACCCCATGCTGTACTCCATTGGGAAAACCACGGCGGAGAGCTCATTCCACAACCTGAGCGTTCGCGGAAGAAAACAGCATCGCATCGAGAGCTTGAGTTGTATAACTTAGATAGCGGGTAATTTTTAAGGTTTAGAAACTGATAAGGCGATTATGAACGTTGCAGTTAACTTCACCGATAGTTGCATATAATGTGTTAGATAAAAATGTATACATCGTAAGCCAGATGGCGGATGGTTCAGCACATTTTTCAAGCAAGCCATTGCGACGACCGCCAACATCGTGAACTAAATTGAACCTGTAAGAGTACCACAGTATTAATATTATCAATAAAGAGCTTGCAATTAATTATTATTCTAGTAGTTTTTCAGTTTTTTTTATTTTTTTAGTTATTAATATGAAAGTAGATGGATATACGGGAAGAGGTAGACCGAAAAAGAGATGAATGGATTGTGTGAAAGATGATATGGGTAAGAGAGCAGTGGATGCTGGTATGACGGATAGAAGAGACGAATGGAAGAAGCGTACACACGGCTACAGATCAACCTATACATTTCCAGTATAAGCTGGTCTCGCATTGTATAGGATTTCTGTACAATGGGAGGTCAGCTTATACTGGAAACTTATAGCTTGATTTGTAACCATGTGTACAATGTACATATTGCGCCGACCCCAAATGATTGGGAACAGGGGGCCAACCACAAGCTCTTAAAACAATATTATAATAACCTTATTTGTCTTTTGTCCCTCTTTGACATCCAACGTCAAAACAGGACAAAAGACAAATAGGCAGATGATGATTTGTTTTATCATATTACACTAAGTTTGTTGGCTGGTTATCCAGTTAATTTACCCTACGACTATGTTTGGGTTCTACTACAATCTCCTATCCTGCTCACCTTTTATCAATTGGGATGTCTCTATGTTATTGCTTGGTGCTGCGACATCTGAGTTCTCGTCGCATAAAGGTTGGCTCGCGCCGCACTGCTGCCCACAATTTTGATCATGATAATTACATATAGCACTGCAACAAAAAAAATGGTTTTGTGTTCATGTCGGTAAGTTCCTCTAGAAATAAAGAAACTACCGAATTTACAGACATAATCCAAAATACATTTCCTTTCGTCATTAGTTTTTGTTTTAATTAAAACTGGAAGGTGTGTTCTATCTACCTGCACCGCAGTAACTGCGTAGAAGATAAGGCCACGCCCTCCCCCCTCCAATATATCCCCATATATCCAATCAAGTATCAAAATTATTAGAATAAAAGTCATATTAAAAACATTCCATAATTGATCAAGAAATATCTATATCCAGAAGAATTCAAATCACCAACGATAAAGAAAAAACTAAAATCAAGTCACACTGAAGTCAAAATGCTAGGAACCGTACTGTACTGATGCACGTCACAGACTGACGCTCACCGACAGAGCTATATCCGGACCTCATAGCTCGTATCGACATCCGGGTCATCCGGGCTAAAAGTGCATGACGCATGAGCAACCCACCCTCGCCCTCACCCTACCCGTGTTCGATGCAATTCTACCCACCCCACAGAACAGCCCAAGCCCGTTCCATCCCTTGCACTCATAAATCAATAAATCTTGGCAACTCCCAAGTTACTCATCACTAAATAGAGGCCGTCCACGGTTTCTAGGGTGGGGCCCTACTGACTGCCATAAACCTATTCTCAAATAACGACGTTAAGTCTGGCAGAATTTTCCCGAATAAAAATTGTTATTGTCCTAATATGTACCAACGTTGAGTTTATAGTTTAAATATGACAGTTTGACAGATTCTCAATATAAAATATGTCACAAATCTATATTTTTACCGTATTTAAGTGCTATCTGATCCTGGTAAAATTGGTAAGTGCTTACATAAGTATAAACTAAATAGGTACTTTCGCATACTCTAGCAAATTTTAACAAAAAAAGACCAATCAAGAAATAATAAAAAATAAAACTGTTTATTGAACAACACCATAACAACTATTTCGCAACAAGCAAAGTGCGCATAGTAAATATAACAATAACTTCATTTAAATCTTAAAATCAATTATAAAATCGTAAATGGCACATGGCTAGTATAGAGATACTAAAAAAACTAAACTCTTATCTACAGTACTCTAAAACAACTACAAGTTTCAAAAAAGGAACAACCTATCGGAACACCAAAACCTTAATCTAGAAAATCCTTTCAGAATGTTATAATATATGTGCTAATACGCAGTAATTTTATTATTTGCTACCACTAGGTACTTATTAAAGGCAAATAATGCGCATCATCATTATTAAAAGATTTGAAGCAGATAAAGGGTGGTTCTCCAGTTAATACCAAGCATCAGTCGGAGGGGAAGGGGCTGAAACCACCCCTGCACAGTGATCATTGCAGTGGGTGGAGGAGAAAGGGAAAAATCGTTCTTGCGCATGAGCGAGCAGTTGCATTGATCGCCCACTCCCTTAAAATATTAAATTATCATCCCGCCCCGCGTTCCCCTATTTTACTACGTAGAATTTCGGATAATCTTTTCTAAATACGCCAAGAGCTGTCCTCCCATATTACTTTTTATATTAGTTGTGATATATAGTAGATTGTCACACGAGGGTCGAAAGGAATTGATGTCTTTCACCCGTGTTAAGCACTCTACTTTTCATTTCGAATATAAGGATGCGCTTAGTTTTTTTTTTAATTCACTCTGGCTGTTTATACACTCATAAGACCGCAGCATTTTTTCCTTAATTATGTTAGATTTTTCACAGCCGACTGCTTAACCAAGTTTAGTTCTATTTTTAAAATTTATTCCCACCCTAGTGAGGAAAGCAATTACTATTAGTCTTTCCCGCCCAAAGGTGGGAAGTAGCATCTTCCACCCGCTACTCGGATCAAATAAACACTACTTTCCGAGTATGAGAAATGAAAATATATTTTCATATCGTAAAATTATACCATATATAATAAAAACACGCACAAGTTTGTATTACTTTTCAACGTATTAATAATTTTGTCATCGTTGTATGAAACCACAATGCCAAAACACTATCAACACGAAATGAACTTCACTGCAACGTTGCACTTGATGAACTGAATAATCCACACTGCGCCCCTGTAATGACTCTATAGGGCAAGTCGCAATCAATAAGTCTAGGCATGCGCTGAATCTAGAATTCGTTTTGCTCCTCTTTCTCTCGCAAGCTAGGCTGTGTGCTAGCTGCACGTTCACTGTCGTTGATTTAGAGTTCAGTACTAAAAGGAAAAACCTCAGTCCGTCTGGCTGTCCGTTCATCATAGCGGCATACCTATTTCATTAACTAGGTATCAAATGCCAACCATATACCAAAAGTAGTTAAAGTACTTGTATAAAAAGATATAGGCTATTTTATCAATAGCAAGATACATCTCAGGTTAGCTATTCCTCTGATAACTCTTACGAAAACTGTTCTTATATCAAATTAATAGCCAGACACTGCTTAACTGGACATTGAAAAATACAGACCTAAATAAAATTGTATGAGACGCCTGACAAACCTTTAACAGGGCTTTAACTAATAAAGTGTATGTCGTAAAATGTGTGTATAGACCTTCTGCGTCCAATTTTTCTGTTTTGTTCCATAATATAACAAATACTTAGTAAATTATCAAAGTGTAATAAGACACGTTATAGAAATTGAGCTTTGAAATTGAAAGTCACTCTCGGCTCCCTAATCGCTTAATACCGCCTGGTCTGTAATGACTCACTTTGCACACATGTATCATAATGTACTATTCCTCTGATAACTCATATAAATTCAACTGTATGTAAAGTTCATAAGTGCCTTACCAGGGCCTAAACTGAATAAATGACTTTTTGATTTTGATTTGATTGACTATTTTAACACACTTGCACATAAAGTGACTTTTATTGCATTCCATTTTAGTTTCATAATGGAGCTTATTACGTACTAGTGCTTTTTACTCGACATTAACGCACAGTTTTATGATATGTTAAAGCTATGGGGTAAAATAGGTTTCAGGAAAATAAAAATAATGATGTAGTACTCACTTCATAATATATTTTTGCCCAATCAAACAAACACTGCACTGCATAATTTAATAGAACACGACACACAAAACAAAACTTTCATTTGTAGTCTTTACAAGAAGTGTTACACGTTCGACGATAGAATAACGACTCTGGTTGTTGTTTTTTTTTTTTTTAATACCACTTAGGTGGCAAACAAGCATACGGCCCGCCTGATGGTAAGCGGTTACCGTAGCCTATGGACGCTTGCATCACCAGGGGTATCACGCGCGCGTTGCCGACCCTGCAGAAATCTCTTCACACCCCTTTTGAAGAACCCCATGCTGTTGTAATTGTATTTTATAACATGGATGCAAAGATGGCGCCTACCAACAAGTTTTACTTTATCACCGGAAGTATTGCGTAGTGAAACGATTAAGTATATTAAAGTGGCGCCATCTTTACTTAAAATACAAAAATATCTCAATGAAAGTGATCACAATAAATAATTCTTTGATTAGGATACATCCAGATAGTGTCGCAGCTGTGCCCGCGTCGATAAAAATGGCCCCTAACTGTTAGGGGCTAAATCAAATAAAAATAAATAAAATTGCAAAATAATGTCCTATATTTAAATTTCTCCCGATTTTAATTGGAATATTTCAACAACTACTATCATTATGAACGTCACTATGACAAGCAGAATGACGCAGAAGGAGCGTAAAACGTAGCTGTTACGCGCAGCAGCCTATAAAAGTTGGCCTGTTTTATATATTCGTGTAGTATGGCGACGTTCTTTCTAGGTATGCAGGCGTCCATAGGCTACGGTAACCGCTTACCATCAGGCGGGCCGTATGCTTGTTTGCCACATAAGTGGTATAAAAAAAAAATGTATATTTATTTCTATGAAATAATTATTGCTAGCAGTCGTCCATCGAAAACATTCATACGATCTCGTACGATGCAGTTAATGACAATCAGATAAGTACCTAATATAATATATAAAGTAAATCACAAAATACATTATTGAATAAGCACGCGGCGTGACGTCGCCCTGCAGCGCATCATGAAGTCTGTCCGTCGTTCTTAGCTTATGAGTATGTAGGCTACACATATTGTTTTGCTTTTGCTCCTGCTAATTACCATAGATTGGTCTTTTTTGCATTCGTCCGATAGAATTGACTGACTGATTAGAAGCAATAATGTAATAAAACATACTGTATCGTGAAATTGCATATCCTACTGTGAGCGTGCCAGCTCGAGTAAACTGACCTACGTCACTCTAATCATCTCTGTACGCTTAAATGTGAGTAATATTAAGATAACATCAATTCTTACATACAATGTGCCACAATATGACCCATAAAGTTGCTTATACCTACCTATTAAATTACAATCACCAGAAGACGCTTTGATATTTGAATAATATTATAGTTTCTAATAACCTAATACAGTTCCCAAAAAACTCATCAGTATAAAATTCTTTGGCACAAAAAGAGAATATATTTGGCATTTTAATAATCCGATAAAAAATACTAAGTATAAAATTCGATAATATGTATATACATATAGGTACAGTGGCCGGCAAACAACTTGAGCCATGACCTTGAGTGCGCAGTAGACGATTTTAAGGTGTCGTTGGTGGAAAGAGAGGTGCGCGGGGGCATTCTGTCGGCACGCGTCCACGCTATTGGCCGAGCATGAGTGTACATGCGCGAACTTCGTCGACTTTGGCTCAAGTTGTTTGCCGGCCTCTGTACCTAATTGATAAAACTTGAGCGGATTGCGGGGTCATAGACAAAATCGTCACATGATTCAATCGTAACAATCAAATAACCAATTGATCGGATTGTTACGTAGAAGTCTCAACTCTTATCTCCTTTTAAAAAATGTTCCATCAAATCTAAGGGTCGGCTCACACCGAGACGTGACGCGACGAGATGCGGCGGGCGCGCACTTTTTTTTAAATTAAAATAGATTATAAAAAAGTAACCATTTCAGGGAGAAGGAATCCGGATACGCCTCGCGGCGACGGCGCGAGCCACTTGTCTCGAATTTTAACTGAAATGTGCATCTTTTTTTGTAGTAAATAAAGTTCTATATTCTATTGCTATCTGAGCTTGCCGCGTCGCGTCTCGGTGTGAATTGACCCTAAGAAATACATTCTGACGTTTATAAATACAAAGAAAAGTACCTAGTACTCTTTATTTACTATAAAGTTCAACTAAATCCGAATGTTAGTTTGTTTGTTTGTTACGCTTTCACGTTTTAACTACTCATCCAATCTCATGAAATTCGGTATGAAGATAGCCTATGATATGGAGAAGGACATAGGCTACTTTTCATCATAGGAACGCGGGTGAAACCGCGAGGGATAGCTACTTAGTTATTATATAAATAACCGATACTATATATATTTAGACGTAATAAGATTATATACTTTTGCTTTGAAATTCTAAAACGTCAAAATGTTTTATTTTATTTGTTACAGTGTAATTTTATATTATAATGTAAAATGTAACTGTTTATAATAACGTCACAACTGCCGGCAGTGGCAGTTTAGACAATTTAATTCAATTATTATTTAAGTATGGCTTTTGCGGAATGAACAGGGGCCCAGTCTGCTATTTCAATTGTGTTCCAATATGGTTCCAATGAACTTTAAGTGGTATCTAATTTGCGACATTTTACAGTTTTGGTAGTCTATTAACACTATAGCGTCATAATGGAGTCATTATAGCGTCATTATGCGCCATTATGACACCTTGTCGTTTGTCGACCGATGAGTCATACTTACTTAATTATTACATTTTATCTCTGTATTTGTAAAGTATGTTTTTAATATACCACAAATATGTTGATGATAATTAAATATCACATAAACTCGTAAGTCCACGGAAATCACGCAAAAAAAAATGCATTGTGGAGATGCTTTCAAAAAATATTCTCAAAGCGCCGCACTGAAAATAGATAATTTTAGTATAAATAAATAAATAGAAAAAAGCTCGTATTACATAAAATGTTGGTTAGTGTTCCTCTATGTCCCGCCTTTTGGGCAAACAAATTATAAAAGCCATGATAGTAACAACATTATTTATAAAATACCAATCACAACATGACGCATATCAAAATGCATTTGTTATCAGTAACATAAAATTGAAGGCGGTTTTATTTTTGATTTTTTATGATAAAATTGAATGCAGGTCCAAGGAAGGTATGAAATAAGGGGCATTATTACCGTGTTTGGGGTGTGGTATTTTTTGTACTCATTTGCAGCTGAAATATAGGATTTCTCCTTATTAGGGTCCCCGTTAGTTGGTGGTAGACTCGCCCGCCCGGCACCCTGAAACTAGAATAAAATTACAAGCTTGTAAAATGTTTATTTAATTTTTGGGGGTTTTATGGGGTGTGTGGGTTAATGTGTAAAGACAATATTGGTACCAACCCTGAGCCTAAACCCCCATTCGGGATTTAACTAAAAATATTAGAAGCATTTGAGACTGATGAAAGGTGATACTCCATCCCTTACACGTAGTACCAAACAGCAGTCAAAGGGGACAAGACGCGGGGGCGTTCCGCACATACCGTGAATATTATGTGAATAAATATCAGGCCGCATGAAATTCAAAGAAACGTAGCGCTTCACAGACTGAATAAGAACGCTGCGTCACTACGTCTACGCAGTTCGTATTGAGCTAAATATTTCTGGGTTAAGACCTGAGTATTTGCAATCGAAAAAGGTAGACATTATAGTAAATTATTAAAATGTTACATTAATGCTAATTACTTATCTACTATATAAAAATAAGTCGGGTTTTCCTTCCTGACGCTATAACTCCAGAACGCACGAACCGATTTCCACGGTTTTGCATTCGTTGGAAAGGTCTCGGGCTCCGTGAGGTTTATAGCAAAGAAAATTCAGGTAGGGTAGGGTAGGGTAGGGTAGGGTAGGGTAGGATGGGGTAGGGTAGCACCATAGGGTAGAGTAGCACCACGCGAACGAAGTCGCGCCGGGCAGCTAGTTAGATATAAAATTAAAAAAAAAAACAGTAAAAGTTATTTTAAAATCACAAAAAAAGTATCTACAATCACACCTATGTTTTAACGTATGGTCATATAGAGGCTCATTATCAATTAGGTACCTAAATAATTGTACGTAGTATTTATATAGGTACCCTGAGCTAATACTAAAGACTATAATCTATGAATATATATATAATCTATGGCCATGATCGACATTCCGCGCCAAATTTTTTTAGAAGATACAAGAAGCGAACCCCATATTTCCAAAACATTCGATGCAGAGCTAGGAAGAGTCAGGAAAAATGACGGATTATTTTACTAATATTATTTTTTTATTACTAATGACCTACACAATCATCCCTCAAGAAGAAATTCACCAACTTATTAGGACCTTATATAATCAAACAATTATACGTATACTATTATAATATATACTGAAGATATACTGGGTAGGTTTGGTGAGAAATTGGCTAACGCTAATCTGAGGCGTGATTTCAGAAATTATTCTAAATTATCGAGTGAATGCAAATAAAGCCGCGAGCAACAGCTAGCGATATTAATATTTTTGACCCTTTTATTTTATACCTAACACGGCATTATAAAAGAACTCTATTTCCTAAATAGTAAGTAGGTACTTATAACCCCACGAATTAGACATAAAATTTAAAAAGTGAATAGTGATAGAATATACTTACATTTTATGTCCATATTACTCATTCCGTTTACGAGCTTTCTTGTACTTTCTGACCAAATCTTTCAAATGCATACATTGCATGAAGATACACACGAAACATAATATGTATATTGCTAACAATATAAGTACCTTGGCCCACTCTGTCGCACTGATATCTCCTTCGACCTTATCGTCATGCATCATGGTTGAACCAATGAATTTTAAACAAACTGGCAACAAGCTTCTTCAGTTATCCCAGTGTTGAATCAGTTGCATGTAAACTGACGCATGTGCTATTGCAACCTTGAATAAAATCAATAAGGTCGGGGTTTACAAACTTATTTTGTGTTGGAATCAGACTGGATTATTTATAAATGGGACCGTTAGGGACGGGCATTTAATTCATATAACTAAAATAATGTCACAAAATATAAATTCAAAATCTTTAATCCAAATAGACCTTCGCAGGCATTTATGAAAAGTCTGACTCTAATACTCGAGAAGAGCCGGTAATAAACTCAGCAATTACTCTTTTCAAAACAAGCTTAGATGCTTAGTAAAATAAGTGTGATGGGGTTTTATTGTGCGTTTTCTTGATTTTAAACAAATATAAAACAGCTAGGTCTTATGGAGGAATGATACGTATTATTGCATTTATTTGATCACTTATTTTATACATTTTTAAATATAGATATATATCAAAAATATAGGTACATTTAAAAATATAAAAGAAACAGTTCCCCACCGGCATCGGGAACAGGGTCTATATAAAATACAGTCAAAATATGTATTATTATTATTCTCTTTATTTATCTGAATTCTTAGTTTCTATCGTTTCGATTCGTATTCTGAATTCTTTATTATTTTTTTATAACATTAATGTATAACTTCAAAAATATTATAAAAAAACCTAATCCTATATATAAATATGTTTTTTTTTTTACAATATTTCTATAAAAACATCTAAAAATGTTATAAAAAACCTAATTCTAGTATGCCGCCGGCAGCGGGGTAGGGCCCATGCTACCGGTGGTTAGGGCTGCAGAGGAGGAATCTCCTGACGATGCGCGCCGTGTCCAGGAGCACCGCCTTCTGTATCTGACCCTTGATCCAGCCATACAGCGAGAGCCTCTCAAGATGTTGGTCGAGACTCTTCGCTATGAGACCGTTCGCCGAAACAACTATCGGGACAATGATCGTCGAATCAACATCCCACATGGCGGTCACCTCGTGAGCCAAGTCAAGGTACTTGCTGAGCTTGTCCTTCTCGGCCTTCACGAGGTTCTCGTCATGGGGGATGGTGATGTCAACGAGCACTGCCCGGCGCTTCAATCGATCTGTCAGCACGATATCAGGCTTATTGGCTACAATAGTCCTGTCCGTGATGACAGATCGATCCCAATAGAGCGTGGCACGACAATTTTCGAGAACTGGCGCAGGTGCGTACTTATAGTACGGTATTTCGGACTCTACAAGGCCGTATTGAAGAGCAAGTTCCTGGTGGATGATTCTGGCTACTAGGTTATGTCGGTGCAAGTACTCGCCGTTAGCAAGATGAGAACAACCGGAGATAATATGCCTGAGTGACTCTCCGGGACGGCGGCATGCTCGACAGATGTCGACCGTACCGTCCTTCAGGATATATTTCCGGTAGTTATTCGTCTTGATAACTTCGTCCGCAATTGCACAGACAAAACCTTCGGTTTCCCCAAAGAGGTCACCTAAGCGTAGCCAGTTCACCGACGCGAGCAGATCTACATCGGGCCCTGTTAGGGCCCTGTAGAACCGCCCGTGTAGCTCCTTACTCTTCCATACGTCCTTGCGGTCCTCGGTGCTTAGCACTTTGGTCTGCGCCAGTTCTCGTTTGCCAAGGATAACGGGGTGAGGCCCCTGTCTACTGCCACCACATCGCGATATTATTATTATATAGGTATTGTGGTTATTTAATAAGAATAGGCGTATGTGGACTATGAGAAAGCCATCGATTCAGTCGACATGGGCGGTGTTACAGAGTCCATGCAACGACTATCCGTCGTTTTCGTTCTCCTACGAATGTTCTCATTTCGGAGCTGATACTATAAATTATGTTTTTTGATAAAACATAATTTATATTATTATTGACTTATTTATTTGATATTTTTTTATTTAAATATATTTTATTGGTATTTTTATATATAAATAAAAACAATATAAGTACGGACATTTATTTATAAATGATTATATCTAGGTACCTTAGAACTACAACATCATATATATTTTTTGGTTTTTGAATACTGCCTAGTTCAGTAATATCATCAAACGTGACAAAATAATATACATAGACGCAAAAATAACTTATGCTACTTCTTTATTCTATACCTTACATGTGCTTACTCGCACTTTCTAATATGTAAAATAGAATAATATAAATAGAAACAATATGTGACAAAGAGACCGTCAGAAAATTCTAAAAGTTTTACACAAAATATATGAATAACAGTTTCGTTAAATGCTATATACGGGACTGGTTTCAAAGATTCATTTGGAAATAAGTTTCAATAACATCTGGCTATTTGCACTTTCTCAGGCGCTCTGATGAGGTCCGAACAGTTTCTGATGACGGAAACTATCAACTAATGAAATAGTTCCAATTTTATTCACAATAATTCTATCTAATTACTAATCCGTACTCAGCAACGCCTCTTTTTTTTTTTTATATGAGCAACCTTCCCCGGCCTTCGCACAATTCACCAAAGCAATCGATTAGATGTTACGAGATGAACGTAAAGAGCTAATATAACAGGTGACCCTCAAAAACCCGCAGACAGTGTTGGGACGAGGGGGCGCAATATACTAATAACCATTACCATTTGACCAAAAGGTGCGGCCGGAGCGCGGAACAGAGGGAGACAGCGCTATACGTTAAAACGAGAACGTGACGGCTAGCTTTCAAGTTGTATTTGGAACCGGTGTAGAGTCATTTGTTAACTTTCATAAGTGCCCTATAAGGGCCTAATTTGAATAAATGAATTTTGATTTTGATTTTGAGCTGTACTCCTTTCTCTTTTTGATGTATAGCACTATCTCCCTCTATTCCATGGTTCGACGCACCATATTCGGTCGTCTGATATTGGCATAAGATGATATTATTGACTGATCATCATAATTCCACCAAAAGTTAACCGGTGCCTATGCTTGTATGGTAAACACCAAGGGATATTCATCGCTGACTATAATATGGAGATTGTAATAAAAAATCGCAATAATGAAGCCTAATCTCTGAGTAATAAAATAGTTCTTAACCTTAATATTAAGTAGGTACTATAATGCTTCATAAGTAGGTACTGCAAATACTTTCTTAAACAATTAAAAATATAAATACACAAATATAACGATGACTAGTGATGTAGGTTTGTCAATATTGATCACAAATACCTACTCAAAAAATAATTACAATTGTGACATTGATTTAAAATATTGTAAAAATATAAATATAAATATATAAATATTTTGTTAAATCCGTGGGCGACGTAAAAATCGCAGTTTTTTACGTGTTATAAACATGAAAATATTTCATAAAGAATTGAGTTATAGTTTCATATTAAAAAAAAACCGGCCAAGTGCGAGTCAGACTCGCGCACCGAGGGTTCCGTACAAACCTGTAAATATATAAGTAAATGGTAGTATAGACCTGAGTATTTGATATTAATTTCAATTTATGACCTATTAAAAAAAAACTACTTACTAGATCTCGTTCAAACCAATTTTCGGTGGAAGTTTGCACCGTAATGTACATCATATATTTTTTATAGATTTATCATTCTCTTATTTTAGAAGTTACAGGGGGGGGGGACACACATTTTACCACTTCGGAAGTGTCTCTCGCGCAAACTATTCAGTTTAGAAAAAAATGATATTAGTAGGTCGTCCAAATTTCAAGCTTTTATTTAACTTGCAATGAATGTTTCTAACTATGTCTGTTCGAGTGGAATCTTGCAAGTCGAATTTCACCCACTAACAGTAGTCGGATTGACTCGATATTTGGTACACGTTAATATATAGGAAGACAATGCAAGTAAAGCCAACAAAAAGTACAGTCACTAAAAAAAGTTTGTAAATGAAATTTTTAACAAGAACTTATTTTTAATTAGTTACATTAATCGAACCCTGTTTGCGGGCAGCATTAGAACTTTCAATAGGTGCTTCATCGCGTGTACTACGTTGTATGTATGTATTTGGCTGGCTTTCCATCAGAGATGTGCAGCGTGGGGTGCAGATTAGAGTGCATCAGACTATTCTGAAAGCTTTGTTCCCAAACAGCACACCTCATCACTACCTCGCGCATGTCTGATGGATAGCCAATAGGCCTAACTTCTTAGGCCGACATTTTCAAATGTCTTTATTCCTAAATACAGAACACTTATAAATGCTAAACCTGGCCCTTTGGTAAGTAAACAGTGAAATTGTATGAAACTTGATTAAAATCTGTTCAAAGAAGTTCCTACCACATAATTTCTGTAGTACATTGAATTCTTCGTTGAATTGATAGAATAAGACGTTTTATATATATTGATTGTGCGTCACTAATATTGGACCGCCAGGATGGAACCAATTGCTTATAACTAATCGTTGCAATATAACCAACGCATAAAACATAAATATCTACAGGGTGAAATTGAAATCATTTGACAAAATAGGACTGTTTTACTAAAAACTTAAACCGACTTCAAAGTACACTTAAATGTATTCAAATCCTGATCTGGTGACAATGGGACCAAACGGGAAGTGTACCCTTCCAGATAAAAAAAGAATTTTCCAAATCGGTTAATATATGACGGAGTTATGAGGTAACAAACATAAAAAATAAAAATAAATAAAAATACAAACGAATTGAGAACCTCCTCATTTTTTTGAAGTCGGTTAAAAATTTAACAGGACGTTACCACAGTTTTACTATGTAGATAGTAATACTGTGACGTTACACTCATTATATAGATTAATAAAAAGTTCAATGTCATTATGTATAAAATAAACACTTCTTTTGAGGCTGGGTATAAACAAATAAATTGCGGCTTGACACTCGTTTAAAGAAAAGTGTTATGGGATTATTAATATGATGTTATTAGACCGGTGTATAAAACTTTATTTTATGCTTGTATATCAGTTCCAAGAACGGCTAAAGAGAAAATATTTTATTGAAAATTTTTCGGATTTTGTTTATATGTATCGGTAATAAAACCCTCCCTTAAAATTTGTCAAATGTTTTCGATTTCACCCTGTATATACTCTTATATCTAAAGATAACATAAAGTCATATTATTATTATGTAAGTACCTACATATATTTCGTGGTACTTCTGTGATGTATAATGGCTGAGTAATCTAATACAGGAACCTTTGACAGTTGATAAGCTCCGCGATATCATCCATGTTCAGGGTGTCGATCAGCCCATCGCTGTCGTCACTGCCATCTTCGTCAATGTCGTCGCTTAACTGAAATGATAATTAATATAGTTTCAAAATCACGATTCGAGATCGAGGCAGGGCGTTGTCTTTTCGTAGGGACCACGGTATCGGTAGGAATCATAGGTCGGGGGCGTCCATAAATTACGTGAGGCGTTTACGGGGGATGGGCTCGAGCCGAGTCTTACCCAATCTCACGGGGGGGAGGGGGGCTCTCAACATATATCACGTTATTTATTTCCACAAGAAACAGTGTAAAATTTTCAAATGTTTGTAGCTCCCTTTTTAGTATTGTATTGTTCGACTTTTTCACTATGATTTTAGACTACGTTCTAAAAAATACAAATGTTAAGTATAATATTGTTGTTTTTAAATAAATCAAACGCAAACAAACACTGATTAACGTATTCACGCAAAAAATACGCATAAGTATTGAAAAATCTCACGTGAGATTAGTGGGGAGGGGTAGGGGGGCTAGTCTCAAGACCTCTTACCAAGGGCGGGTCGTAAAATCGCCAAAATCGCCTCACGTCATTTATGGACGCCCCCTAGGAACCAAATAGCTAAACTGCAAATAAAAGAGCGACGCATTTTTCTACCCCATTACTCAAGTAGGTATTATAAGAACCACTTGCAATTTTTCATACCAAATTAAAGGGGTGCCTTGCCTGCCTGAAACTAGAATTCCGAATTTCATGAATAACCTCGCGTTATTAAAGATATTAAAGTGCATTTTAATCACTTACTCATCCAAAACCTAGAGCACCTCTAGGTAACTTAAAAACTTGAAGGGCATCAAAAGGGATACCTTTTGATGCCCTTTAAGCCGATAGGCTCAGAGTATATAAATACTACGTAAGTACAACCTAAGTATACGGATACATTCTACACATTCGAGTCATTTCGTTTAAATCAATATTTAATGTTAAGTATTTGCCATTATAATTAACATGTGACTATACTAATTACAAGCAGCTTAGTAGATGCCATCGAGTGCAAATTTTCAATTTTATAACGCTGCTGTATGAGCAGTGCGGTATAAAACTTACAATTTATGCTTTTATAAATCTATAGATTAATTTGTGAAGAAAAAATTGTGTAAGGGGTACACATGGGCGGTATGGTTTAAACCATATTGCGCGCACGGAGGAGATTCGGTACAGGTAAAGTTTATATGGAGAAGTGCAAAAGGCTAAAATTTATTTATTTGTTCTAACTAAAAAAAGCGGTCGAATTTCGACCAATCGGTGAACATAAGTATATAAATAAGTAGGTATATCAAAACGCTTTATTTTCTTTTCCACCATAGTATTTCACAATGAAAAGTATTGTAATCGCTAGAAAACTAAATTAATAGTCATGTATTTATTTAAATATTTAAATATAATGGGAACTAAAAACTAAAACTTTTCAAAAAATATCCCACCAAAAACATTAATGTGAAAAGGAGCAAAAGTCCGGAACACACGATGGTCGGGGTTGTCGGTGTCGCCGATAAAAGAGTGGACGTCTGAACGGGTGCCAAGCTCCTGAAAACATAGCTATTGGAATGTTTTCATTTTTTTTTGTATTAAATAGACTCCGAAGACATAAGCTCATTGGAACCACAGATTATCCTACTAATATAGATAATTAATACAAAATTTTATTTGCTACCTCTTGCCTATACGGCAAAAACAAACGTTATGTAATTTTCACGCAGACGTCATTTCTTCGAAACATACCGCGGTTCCGGTGGTTCTGGAGCATTAACGTTTAAGTCGTGCATCCTCTTTTCTATCTTCGGACCCTCGAGTTGTTTGGTCTGGTCGGAGACCTGAACATATTGGATAGGCTCAGTAAACCGAGGCTGCGGAGTAGGTGGACGGTCGCTTTCTTCTTTCTCAGTCTTCTTAGTCTGGAATCATATAAATAGTAGCTTTATTTTTTAACCGACGAAAAAACGGAGGAGGTTTACAAGTCGACGCGTATATTTTTTTTTTTTTTTTATTTATGATCACGCATAACTTTTGACAGAGTAGTCCGATTTTGATAATTCTTTTTTTATTGGATAGGGTATACTTCGAAGGTGGTCCCATATAATGTCCCATAGTAAAAGTTGATCGTATACATGAGTACTTTACGTGGTTTCATTTAATGTAGTATTGTCGTAATAGCTTATGTTATTGGTTTGTCCCCGACTGCAAAACCTTATAAAATTCAAGTTATATTCAAAATTATTTTTTGCTTTTCAGTTTTTTCGGTGGTTTATTTTTTAATTACTTTTTGCTTTTACCTTTTACTTAAAACATACTCCAATATTGTTACTTATCAAAAATTAATTTTCAATTTACATATATTTTCTAAACCTCTGTGCACATTAGTTCAATCATTTTGTTAAAACTTTCTCCATCATAATCTATATAAAGTAATATTTTTTTTGAGAATTCTGTGTTGGACACATAATATAGGTTTATTTTTTTAAATGTCCCCATATTAATAAGGCATTACCCAACGGGAGGTCCGGCGGGAATTGCTTTCTCTGGACATCCATAAGTCGAGTGGGCCAGACGGCATACCGGCAGTGGCGCTGAAGCGGTGTGCTCCTGAATTGTGTCCAGTATTGACGCGACTTTTCGCGCTTTCATACACCAAAAAGGAAGTCCCGTCTTCGTGGAAGACTGTCCACGTGCACCCAGTGCCCAAAAAGGGCGACAGATCAGACCCGACGAATTGCAGGCCTATCGCAATCATCTCCTTTCTCTCCAAAGTCATGGAGCGTGTGATCAACACGCAGCTTTTGAGATACCTGGATGATCACGAGTTGTTGAGCGACCGACAATATGGCTTCCGCCACAGTCACTCAGCTGGTGACCTCCTTGTATATCTCACGCACCGTTGGTCACATGCCATCGAGAGTCAAGGTGAGGCATTGGCAGTGAGTCTAGATGTGGCGAAGGCATTCGATCGGGTCTGCCACAGGGGTCTTCTCACGAAGTTACCAGCATAAGGGCATCTCGAGGGATTATGCAAATGGGTCGCCAGCTTTCTGTCCAGCAGATGCATAAGAGTCGTCGTCGACGGTAGCTGCTCCTATGTCCTTTTTTTACGTATTCTATTATTATATCAATCAATAAACTACCTTCTTTCCCCTTCCTTTATTCTTTCTTGGCGGCTGACTCAGGGTCTCGGTGAGCTCCCGGCACATTTCTTCAAAATTAGGCAGCTATCGATTAAGAATGAAATATAAAAATTAGATGAGTATTATATTCTTTTGAATTGCGAGATTTGCAGCAAAGTGCAAAGTGCAATAAAGCAATAAAGTGGCAAGGGTTCGAAGCACACACAGTCTAGTCTGACTTAGTTAATTTGGAGGACCGTATGCATGTTAACTACCTTTGTCGTATAAGAAAACATCGCAAATGATTTAATAATATGTTTTTCAGTAGATATTTACATCAAAATCGCTATGCGTAATCAAAGTGAACTGAATTACACGAAAGTGATTATAACTTATTATACCTATAATAAGTACTTCGCAATAAGAAAACATTAAAGATTAAATAAATTCGCCATAAACAAAACACATACAATCCACGAAACATCTCTGAAATGGTAAAAAAATGCAAAACGACTTTACCTATAGGTAGGTACTACATAGAAAATAAACGGGCAGTGAGCTTCTCCCGTCAACGCATTAGCTTGGCCATAAAATATAGGAAACGCTGCCGGCAGCCTCCAGAACCATGATGCTATAGGTATAGTGTATACTACAGAGAAACGCCGCCAGATAACAGCAATGTATACCTAGGTGTTGAGTTCCCGCGGAGTAAGTTCACAGAATAAATAATAGTACTAACGTAGTAAGGTCGCCTCATCTCCATGAGGAGGCTTTCTTCGGGCAGTGTGCGACGAAGTGCCAAAAACTTGTCCGTCTCGGTACAGTGAACCCTTTTCAAGAAGTAAGAAGAAGGGTTTGCAGAGGTCGGCAACGTGAGAGTGGTACTCCTGGTGTTACAAGAGTCTAAAGGTTAAGGTAAGCACTACCATAACGCGAGGCGTCTGCCATGCTAGTTTTCTAACTTGTATAATAAAAAATCCGGATATACATTACACCCAGGACTTATTATTGTTTGTATTTTTACCTTCTTTTGCTTCCTTTTTGCGGCATCCTTGTCTTTTGTTTCAGCTACTGGCAAGGCCATCGCTGCGTCACCTTCCTCCTATAGATTAAACACAGAAGAACAGAAGGTATTTAATATGTTTAATACTTACATAACATTTATCCACATAGCGATCGGTTCAAAGACTTAGTCGTGATCATCTAACAGACAGACATAGTTATTATTCATGTAAATAATGATAAAAATAAAATATTTGTTAAATAGAAATCGTTAACATTCGAAGATTTTGGAATACTTTTTGACCATGTTGCATTTTTGCAATGGCAGTGCACGTTAATGCCTATATACCTAGGTAAATCGATTGGAGATACGCACTCATTACAAAAAACATACAAGGGTGCATGTATTATATGTCCTAAAACGCCCCATTAAAGAGATTAATATTTTATAACTTCATTATAAGTAAAGAATGTATTTTTGCAAATAACTCTGTTTCGTGATGTTTTAGGACATAATAGTTTGATATCGTTTTTCGGAGTTGACCCTCAGTTCTCTTCTATAAGCGTTATGTGCTAAGGGTTTTTGACCAGGTCATCAGTTCTTGAGGTTTTTTTTTTTTTTTAAATATCTAAGTTGTCTATTTATATCATGCATAGTATAATCTAATTATTTCGCAAGATATTGTATAATACAGCTTTAGGGTAGACTGGGTACGGTTGAAACGATTTGGCTTACATCGTTCATAATATTGTTGTTTATAAACCTGGCTACGACGGTGATATGTCAAATTCAAGAGCGTGTTTCTAACTATGAAAGGGCTATACCATTTTAGTTCCTGGGGTGCTATTTTTGGAAGCATACAACATTAAAAAAAAGTTAATTTGTTTCAATCGTCCCCATGCCAGGGGCGGTTGAAACAGTGATAGAGGTCGATTGAAACGCATGATAATAATCCAAAATATAACTTTGTAACAAGTTTTATATAACATTATTTCTAATTCCAATAAATAAAAAATAAGTTTAACCCTAATAATGGCACCGTATGTAATAAAATCAAAATTAATGAGTGTACAAGGTTTTAATACTCGCAACGATATCTCTAATCAGCCTTTGATGAGTCATAAATAATTAACGCAATCAACGGCAATATTTAATATTAGAGGTGACTTTGTGAATTTTTTCCATCGATGAATTTTCATTCCATTATGTTTTTGCTCTGACTGAACCCTTGCGTATATTATGAAAATACCCATGTAAAAATATTTTTTCATTCAAAATATTATTTACTTGCGTAAATTTCAATTCTAAGATATGTTGATGTTATTTTGCCTTAGACACACTCGGCCTATTTCTGGTGCAAAGGTTAAATTTATGTATGTTTAGAATGCCGTATGAATATATTAAATATTCTTTTACGCCCTAGCATATTATTAATTACATTTACTATTTTATTTGTAAGGGACAATTTTATTTGTTATGAAAATACAATTCTTAAAGGACATCTAAGTATCTCAAAAATTATGATATTTAGGTTAAATTTGCTGGTCTGATTCGATTCAGGGCGAAAAATTAAATAGTATATATATTCTTCACGCCCACAGTTCACGCCCAAAGGATCGCTCTAAAAAGCGTTTGCATTTTTTTCTATAGAAAGTATTTTGTGCTCTCCTGTACCTAAAATTACGATTTGTCCATCAAGCCCTTTGTTATTTTAACTATCGATGTTAGTCAATGTACTTTCCGCGAATTGTAATAATAACATACTAAAAATGGTTACTGATTATTATTGGTTATTAATATTAGCTATATTACATACCATTTGATGCACGCTTGTGCCCAGAATGGATACGAGTACGTCCTCAGTGGAGCTTTCAACAGGGACGATATGGGCCCTTTGAGTAGGTCTGCTGCGCCTCGACATGGTTCTAAACAATTAAAAAAACTTTTACCCAAAGCATAACATTTGGTAAACATGCACCGAATTCTTTGAAAATCACCAGCAGCCATTTTGGATTTGCCGAGATTTATCAACATTTTAAAATAGAGGCAAATCCGTCTCGGTATCAAAATGTTGCAATCCAAGGTAAGAACGCTGAGAAATAATCTCTATTCTGTCTCCTGTTGTATACTAGGAAATGTAGGTGTGAATTATTATTATTGTGTAAGTATTACATAATAAAGGTCCCGGGATGTCATCAAAATACTTCAAAATGGATGCAAATATTCATCAATACAATTGCACATGCGTCGTAACTCGTATGCATTTACCCCGGCCGGTAGCTCTACCCGGACCCATAAAGGTACGTCTCGCCCGGGCCGCGCCGTTGTGCCCGGGCCGATGCAAGCTCGCTGTCAACGTGTGGGGGTGTGGGCGCTTTATCGATTACCGGCTAGACACTTGTTGGCATTAGGCTTGCAACAAGTTAGCTACAAGTTACAGCGAAAAGGCAACAGGTAGATTTATTATGCTACGTCTTTGGACGACCTACCTATTTATAAAAAAAATAATGCTACTTTTTAATAACTAACAAAGAGTTTTCTTTTTAAATAATGATTACTAGATTAGGGTGCCTAATACATAAAATCAAATTGAAACGCTTATAAGCTTAGTTTAAATTATAAAAAATCTAGTTCTAAAAATAACTTTATCGCATTTTTATACAAGTGCAATATTTTTATGTAAATTAATCTTAGGTATGTACTTGAAGCTAATAATATATCTGTAATTATAATAAATCGTGATACGTACCTAATGTATTCACGTTAACTCAGTACTGTTTCACAGATGGATGAATACGGACTCTTAGATGTGTCAGAGCAGACTGAGCCAGGTAAATTAAATATCAATAGGAGCATCCGGATTGCAGGGGATGTTGCATTTCCCCTCATATTTGCGCATGCTCCATCTTAATTAAACTCCGTTTTTACTGTTTTGCTTTTGGGTTCCGAATCAAAATGGTAAGAAGCAATCCTCATGTTGTCACTGTGCTCCGTCTGTCTGTGCGTCTGTCACAGCGCAAAATTTCAGCAATCACTGATGCTATTGATTTGAAATTAGGAATAGTTTAAATATAGCTGGACCACAGATATTGCAAATGAAACATTTAAATAAATATTATTATTTTCTTTTTAAAGGGGGCCGGAATGGGGAACGGAAGTTTCAAAGTAGTGCTGCAAGTTTAAATGGGGTATCATAATGAAAGAGCTTCAATTATACATTCAAAATCAGGTTTTCATTTTCTTTTATGTTGCGTAGGTTTTGACATGTGATAAAAATGACAAAATACCATTCTCCCCCTTATCTCCGAAGTTCGCAAAGCCAATAATCTGAAATAATTTCAGTAGATAGAAAATTTAGTAAATATTACGGGAAAAATAGAACGATGCAGCCTAACTAGCAATTACGACTCTTGGCCGGTTTTTATTGTAATGTACTAACGATAATAATCTTCACACATGACCACTAGACTAGAAGGATACATTTTATGTAGGTACAGTGATCAGCGGCTGAGACAATAATATGTATAGAAGTCATGAAAGTAGTCAAAACAAATGGTTCCCCTTGAGCAGTATGATTATAAACACCCGATCGATCAGCTCCAGGTGTACAAAACGTTTTGTTCTCAACAATGGACAGGGCGAGCTATGATTACTGCTTGCAAGCGAAAACGTTTCAAAACTCATCATACTTGAAAATTGTCGATGGTCCTATGTATTCGTACATACGAGTCAAACACTCTTCAACAGTGGCTACCTGCTACGATGTTGAATCCTGTACAGTGGCGTGCATTCCATATAGGCAAATAAGCAATGCCTACCTCATGAGATTCAATTCAATAATATTTTGATTCAATTAAACTACATAATCACTTTAAATAAAAATTCTAACCTAACATTCAATACGAAATTTCAAACTTTGCCGCGCAGGCACTCGCGAGTTCGCCTCTCAAATTCACGGCAATTCACGCACACTAAAACGATTTCGGCATATTCATACACACACACACACACTTCTTTAAGATAATACGACGAAAGAATAAATCACGCTTTTGCTATGCGTAGCATACTGACATTTGACATTCGCGATTTATGGACCAAAAGTAACCTTACCTACTCTGTTGTAAGTAAAGTAACCCATACAAATTAAAAAGACTACAGTTAAAACTACTTTACCAACATTAGAGCAACTCAAATATAACTTCGCAATTTATTTGTGTTTGTTTGTTTATGGTTTGGCTGGCATTGTATGCAATGTTGTTGTTATTTACTTATTGTGATTTTGCGAAGTGTATTGTGTGTGAAATGAAGAAATTTTGTGGTGAAGATACAAAATGTGTCGATAAATTATTCCTTTAGTCAGTTTTCGTTTGTTGAAAATAGTAGGTAACTTGCTGTAGACCAACTCCAAAACATTCATGGATTTAAAACAAAGGTAAAAATCTTAGACATTTTAACACAGAATATTATGTTTAATAAACACCTGGCTATCTGGGTGCTGTTATTCGAATCTATTATTCTGTTATTATGTATTTTGTTTGCTAATGAATCATACCAAATGTGTGTGGAATGATACGCTGACCTAAACAATTTTACGAATCGGGTCAAAAAACATAATCTATCTAAGAGGCATATTTAGGCGTGTATGGCCATGATTTCTTCTGCCTACCTAGTCCGAAAACCAATGCACGCCACTGATCCTGTACCAACGACTTATGTTTCTAATTGATTCTATTCGTGTGATCTCAGTAACTTTCACTAAATTGGACCGTAAATCTTTCGTATAAGGTATAAAATATTTTGCCTTTTAAATAGATAGTGAGTTTATACTTTGGTAACACAAAGAGATTGGAGGAAGGTAAACCCATATCCTGATACGAATATACATCTGAAGATTTATTCTCACATTATTATCTGATCCAAACTAAGCAAAACTTGTAGTATGGAAACCAGGTAACTGAAAAACAAACAACCAACATAAAGAGGCGCCATATCTAGAAAACGCAATCACTTGGCGTAAACAGACTGACATATTTGGCATCCATATATCCCATGAACCCAAGTTCAGCCATTTACCTTATCGTTACCATTTTTGTCATGACCTCTAGTAGATATATACAATATAGGGTATTTTATAGCCAGAGTGGTTTTTTCTGGCAAGCATACGTCATCTACGTCGGTCGTGGGCGGTCCGAGACCAAACGCACGCCTACCGGACCCGTCCTACGTGTGAACTGTGTTGATATGTACTTATATACTTTTCAATAAATAAAAACCGGCCAAGTGCGAGTCAGACTCACGCACCGAGGGTTCCGTACAAACCTGTAGGTATATTAGTAAATGGTAGTATAGACCTGAGTATTTGATATGAATTTCAATTTATGACGTATTAAAAATAACTACTTGCTAGATCTCGTTCAAACCAATTCTCGGTGGAAGTTTGCATGGTAATGTACATCATATATTTTTTTTTAGTTTTATCTTTCTCTTATTTTAGATGTTACAGGGGGTTACACACATTTTACCACTTTGGAAGAGTCTCTCGCGCAAACTATTCAGTTTAGAAAAAAATTATATTACAAACCTCAATATCATTTTTGAAGGGATAGGCCTACACACCCAACACTTATCGGTTTGATGAAAAAAAAAATTTGAGTTTCAGTTCTAAGTATGGGGAACCCCCAAAATTTATTGTTTTTTTTATATTTTTGTGTGAAAATCTTAATGCGAAGACATCAATAATTGGAGCAATTTGGGCTCTCGCCGAAGTATGTACACATTAATTGGCATTGTGCTTTGACCCAGTGTCGTTCGCGGCCCTTTTGTTATAACAAAGACGCCCGCGACGCCACAGCTTGTATGTCTTGCTCGTGTATGTGTTATTCTTCGCGTTTTTTTCAATCAGAAGTCATATTTTTGTTACTCCAACTACAAATTGGGTGATAGTTTACCCAATTTCTGAGTGTTGCTATTAAAAAATATGTATGTGTACTAAAAATGTGTAATCAAAGCGCAACATCGGTTTATATACATGAAATACTGAAGTCTACGATGAAAAGATTGTCAATCGTGGCGCTCATGCACGGTCAAAGACATTAAACACCATAATAACAATTGTTGTCACGCTCGCTTGAAATATTTCGTGGTTGACCATCCTAGGCCTACCGGGCTCGATCAATAGAGCCCTAAATGCGTAGATGCATCTCTGCAACGACGCCACCGCTTATTGGAAAGGGAGTCCCCCTGCATCGAGGCCACCGGTTTGTTGGGGTGAGACTCCCCCTGCAACGACTCTCTCTCCAATAAAACGGGTGGCGTTGTTGCCTTCGGCGCATGTGTAACCCCCCTATGCCCCCTGTAAGAAAGGATATGTTAAGTAAAAATATACAGATTCTAGTTTATACACCAAAATAATCAGCAAAAGAATTATGGCGATAATATTAGCCAACATCGTACAGTCGAGGACATAAATATGTATACAATTAGTAAAATTCAACAACGGTTTCCTCTTAAACTACTGATTGAAATTATGAGATATTATAAAGGCAGAATCTTCTAACATATACTATTATGATTTGTGTAATAGCTTAAAACTTAAATGTTAAACATGCGAGAAAATCGCTTTTGAATTTCAAAAAGTGTATACATATTTATGTCCTCGACTGTACCTAAATCAAAAGCGATGACGAACATCGAGCTTTTCAATCCGAAAATGAGCCTGAGAACTATCTACCTGCCTGACTACCAACTCTTAAGTTGCAATCATCTTGTCATTACTTGATCTTTTTTTTTTTTTCATTTAATATCATACATCGATTTGCTTTTATATAAAAAGCTTACATTGGCATATTTATTTAGTATACATATTTATGTCCTCGACTGTACCTAAATCAAAAGCGATGACGAACATCGAGCTTTTCAATCCGAAAATGAGCCTGAGAACTATCTACCTGCCTGACTACCAACTCTTAAGTTGCAATCATCTTGTCATTACTTGATCTTTTTTTTTTTTTCATTTAATATCATACATCGATTTGCTTTTATATAAAAAGCTTACATTGGCATATAAGTATTCGATTATTTGTCTACTTCCAACTAAAAACTCCTTTTATTTGAGCTTTTAAAGCAAACTGATTTCGATTAAGGTGAACGGTTTCAACTCGCTAGTCAAGTCAAGATATGAGATGACGCTGTTTTCACTACATTTAAAAGAAGATAATATAAAAAACAAGAAAAAAAAATGTCTGGATTCAAAACCAAAGCATTGCGTTCAGACCACTCCTCAATACGTTGCAGGTTCTCATTTAAGTGTGTTCTGTGTTTTTATAGGCTTGATCTATTATGTCCAGTAGAATTCGGCCAATAAAACTTCTTTGGTCGTTTCAGTCTGCCTGGACAAAAAAGTTCCATATAATTACTTAACCTGAGAAGGTTTCTGAGGAGTTGGTTTGTGAGAACAAAACACGAGAATTGGTTGGCAATGCTACACGTAGAGGAGAAAAGCCGGACATCTAGACATACGAATGCATTTTCGTCCAAGCTAAATGGAGACGCTATTGTCGCTCGGTCTAACGATTTTTGGCATATCGATAGTGATATGTGTGGATTTGATTTACCTTGAAAATTCGAAAATGGTGAAAATTTGGAAAACTTAGATATTTAATCATTCCTAAACAAAAAATATGGTAGGTATTAGTTAGGAGAGCACCATAGCACACCATAGCTTTAGAGAAACAGTTCTACCTTCTCAACAGACGGTTGGTTAATAACTATTTCAGTAGAAAGCCCCCCGAGAAGACTAAAATACAGTAGATTGATATATAGACAGTGGGCAGAAAGGCAGAAAGACTATATTAATATCCTGGGACATTCCTCACACACGGTTACCTGATCCCAAACTAAGCAGAACTTGTACTAAGTAGTACCTAGTAGTTGGTCACATACCACTTCAATATTATAACAAAGGTGAAAACTCTTTGATAACAATTCAGATTTCATACAACCCTTACTTGGATGATAGATCTAGAAATTCTTAATTTAAAAGGCTGTAATGGTTTTATGACAGAATTAATAAAGAAACAACCGTATAAGAATCATAAATTTCAACCATACCATTTATGCATCTATTCTTCAAGCAGTAAAAAAGGGCCCAGAAAACCAGAAAACAGCTGTCGTACCAATTGACCAATCTTTATATATAAAAGCCAACCAAATCGTGGCTGATCCTTCTAATCGCCAGATGTCTAATCTAATCTTCAAATCCCAGGAAGCTCTCTGTTCTCTGATATTTTCAGAAACCGATTTTTCTAATGATGAAATTGATTCAGTTACTCAAATTTCAATAGAAGAAGACATACAATTACCAAACGATGAGACTATTGAAGTAAAGAAATTCAATGAAAAATTTGAATCCTTAAAAAGTTATGGACCAAACGGCGCAACTTTGGCTGCAGTATTAGAGATAAGATCTTCATTTAAACATGTCGCCATATTTTTGCGCAAGCGGTCACTTTCACAACGCGAAATGCGCCCATTACTAATGCGTAGGTACATACGTTTCTCAATACAAGTTAAATGGCATTACATAGAACATTACTATAACAAAAAAAGTTTACGAAGAAGGGATTTTTCATGATCCAACGATCAGATCGTTTCTGGTCTAGATTGTGAAGTGACCTTACTATAGAAAGAAAAAAAAAGAAAAAAGAAAAAACATTTATTTTGACAGTAACACAACACAATTACATACACTGTTACATATAACATACACAAAAGACAGTAAAAAAGAAAATAAAAGTAATAATAAATTGTGTTGTGTGACATCAAAAATGGACAGCGACTCAGTTGTAGACTGCAAGCCCAGTATAGAACAAATTCGCACAAGAATGAAGTCGCACAAGGCAGGGGCATAATATATTTTTTTCTTTTATTTTCATTCCTGCCAATAGCTAATAAAGTTATTGAATCATTTGACAATATTTATGAAATCCAAGAAGCTGGTGGTCTTATTTATTCTAGACCATCTAGCTAAAGGCGAGACTCAATTGATACAATTTAACTGGCTTAGAGAACATCCACCATTTACGATAAGTGTTTTTTTAGTCTAAGCAAGCACTGGTGTTACAGGTGTCCCACAGAAGATAAACCGTCATAATTCGAAGATCGATGGACAAAATGAAGGAAAAAGAAAAACTTTTGATGAAATTAAATTTCAGAGAAAAGATAGAGCCTCTGTATACAACTCAATCAAAGTAAACGACGCGATGACGTAGAGATTCCTATTGAACCCTTCACATTATTTCAGAGAATTTCTTTCACTAAAAATGAAAAAAGTCATCATTATATGATACAGAAATGTGATATGTTCACCCCGATACAGAAATCTTAAGATAAAATAGTATTTTCCAACATCAATGAACTCAAGTTTGACAATACTATTTATGTGTTAGACAGTCGTTTGGCAAAAAGGAAAACTCATCTGTGATATTTGCAAACGTTATTTTGACTACTTAAAATAACATCATGGAAATGACCACATTGTTGTATTTGATGGCTATCTAGATGATGTTACCAACAACACCAAGACTGCTGAAAGGAATCGACGCCTAATACAAGAGGCCCTGGAGATACGTTTTGGTTCAACAATGCCAGCAACGACGACAAAGGAAATGTTTTTGCAGATTGCAGTGTTGTAAAAACAAAAATCGTTTAATAAGTTTCTTGAAAGGCTATACTTGCTCGAGGCGGAGATCCAGTGAGAACAGCCGGGCTATCGCGCATCTTTGGTGGTAATCTTAACGAACACCATTAATGATTTCATCCAGGCTACTGCAGATGCAGATGCAATTAAATTGCATCAACTGCCTTTCAAGAAGCTGATATTATAATAAATTACACGTTTGTTTGTCAGGGAGGATATTGATTTGGTTGTATTGTACGGGGATGCAACCCTATGAGCTTTTTCTAAATCCCAGCAAACAAAATCAGGACAGAAAATTATTTCATTGCTAATGTTTTGGTTACCCAGACATTGCAGAGAATTTGCTTTGTCTTTTTGCCACTAGTGGGTGTGATACTACCGCTTTATTTATGCAAGGGGAAAAGAAATATGCAAATATTTTGACACAACATTATATTTAAACAACAAGATTCGTCGATTGCTATTAGAGAAATTGAAAATACTGGTGAGAAATGTTTAGTTCGAAGGAGGCATCACCATTGGTGGCACAAAAATCACGAATCTACGGTATGTAGACCTATACAGTTATGGTGGTAGATCGACATAGCACACAAGTTATCACAGGTGCCTTGAATCTGGAAGTAGTCGACCGCTTCACATACCTCGGTTCAACAAAACAAATAACGGCTTATTTGAACCTAATATTAGAAGACGAATTGGAATGGGCAAAAATGCCATGACACAACTTCAAGGTGCATGGGCAGATGTCGTGTAGAACTAAAAGCAGACTAGTGGCATCCTTCGTGTTCTCCATATTCTTGTAGGCCTCCGACACATGGTTTGGTATTTATGCAGGACTTATCTGCAGGTTCAAAAATATTTCAGTAAAGACAGTCATATATACACTCCTTTACAATACGGTTGGAAAAATACGTTTGTAATTTTTGTTGCAGTACCAACAAAACATGAAGCGGCGGCACCTGAATTATAAAAATTGATTTCGCGCAACAATTTTAGAAGCTCATATAGGTATATTGGTAATGTCGGATTTTTATATCGCTAGGTAAACCTTTGATCTCTCTCTATACGAAAACTGTTTTAACTGTCTAATTTAAAATTAAGGGCTAGATATTTTTTGACCATTGAAATAAAAAGTCTAGCTTACAATTTCAAACTTCCTGTGAGTTTATATACCCAGTATATTTTGAGGTCCAATTAAAATAAGGACGCCTCATCGAAATCGGTTGATTCAGTAGCTAAGGTTTTCCGAGGTAACAGATTATATCATATACGTACATGAGATACATAACCATTAGATTAATGCATAACCCTCCAAAAAATCAAAATCAAAAAGAAATTTATTCCCTAGTTAGTTCTTAGTGCCCTAGTAAGGCACTTACTTCCTCTGCCGTAGTCGATTTAAAGGAAAACATCGCTGTAAACATTTTGCATAGTTCACAACTGCCTTACCTCACACCCACGGCTTTGAGGAGGTTGGGGACACGAGCCTCATATACGCAAATCGACCAGGGATTCTCTCGTCTTGGACATTAAAGTCGCATAGACATTTTCCAGAAAAAACATACCGGATATCTTAAAAAAACAATGTATTTTGACAGAAGACCGACATGATTTTCCCCAAATATCTATTTGACATCGATGTCAAAGCCCATGATCTATAGAAAGCGCTTGAATTGGGCCCCTAGACAAGATGGTTGTCGATCATCGTCATCGTTAGCAAACGATCAATCTTTGTATGTGAGTGACATAAGAGATTGTTAAAAATCACGTGATATTTCGATTTGAAATGTCAATCCCATAATTCCCATACAAAGGTTGATCGTTTACTAACGATGACGATTGTCGACAACCATCTTGTCTAGGGGGGCAGTTCAGCCTAGGGCATGCATTCCGGGATTCCGGAATCCCGTAACTCCGGAATCTCGGAACAAATATCCGATATTTCAGTTCCGGAATTGGGACTAGTTAATATCGTAATTCCGGTATTCATATATTTTACACAACGTGTGGTTATTTTTTTTTCTGTACCAATCTAACTTTAGCGGAACTTTACATCCGGGGCGACATATACTCCCGTCCCATCCCCCCCGCACGCCTCGCCTCACACTCAGCATCTTTATTATTATATTAGTGTATTCTTAAAGCTCTAAGAGAAAATTTTTCTGATTTTGTTTATTATGCTTTTATCTCACTTCTTTCTTTCATGATGAAAAAATTACCAATATTCTATTTTAAGTGAGAACGAATGTAAAACTTATTTAATTTTAGATGTCACATACTATAAATGAACTCCGCTATAAAACTCAAGTGATTAAAGGCCAAATGTGGCTTAAATTGATTAAAAGGCTACAATAAAACTTTTTTGATTCTAAACTATTCCCAGAAACGAAAAACCGTTAAATAGTTGCTAGTTCCGGAACCAGTTCCGGAATTCCGGAATTGAGTGCCCAATATCGGAACTTCGTTCCGGAACTGAAAACCCTCCGGTATTGCATGCCCTAAGTTCAGCCTATGTTACCTAAACGTGAAAAGATATCGAAAAATGGGATACTTGACAAATTAAAGTCTTCAAGACCAATTCAGTAATGGAGTATTAATCGAAACTTTGAAAAACTTAAAAATATTTTTACTCGAAAATAACTTCAGTAAATTATGTTATTTTTGGTAATACCAAAGCTCTCCTATGTACGATTTATTATTTTCAACGCATGTACAGAAATACTCCACGTATTTTCTATACACGCCCTTTTAGATGCATGAAGAACATGATAGGTACGCTTATTCGCAGGACGAAGTAACAATGGGGTTGGCCCCCATTGTTATATTGTCCTTGAATTGATGTTATTTGTCTATTTACGTCCCCTTTCTGCGCAGTAACCCCGCTACGGATGTCTATGTAGTAGTAACTTATAATTCCACGTTACGTGACACGTGTACCCTCACCACAACTTTGGGTGTGGTCACGTAGCTGCCCTACCCAAATAGCCTAATTCAGCCTTTACTGTAACAGAAAAGTGTCAAATTGTTTAGGAACTATTAGTTTTCAAGACCTTTTCAAAAAATGGGTCGTCTGAAAATTTAAGAAACTTTATGAAATATGTTTTTTTAATTGGGAAATCACTATATTGTATTTACTATGTATATACTAACTTGAAGTAACTAAGAACTCATAGTTTATGGAAGGACATGCTAAAATTCGATATCGTTACCTTTAAAACTGAGAGGGACGGAGAAAAACATCCAACCACTGCATCCAACAGTGTGAGCGAGCGCGAAAGTGACTTCCATATTCAAATTCATATTATTTAAATGAAGTAATTCCAAGATTTTTCATATTTAGAATTTTAATCGAAAAAAGAAAAACAAAATATAAATAATAGGATTTGCCTCTGTTACCCTCGCTTGGCACATTAACCGCTTTGTGCAGCCGGCGTCTCCAACAACTACTTATAATGAGTAGGTAAGTAATAATAAATAACGAGGGGTCTGCTGAGGGGGTACTCAGTTGTCCAGTACCAGCTGCTTTTTGCAATATGTGTGTCTATATGACTGTATTTTTTTCTTTATTTTTCTCAAATGTTTACGAATCGTCCTTTTTAACCGACTTAAAAAATTTAGGAGGCTCTGTGTTCGACGCATATGTTTTTTTTAATGCAGGGTCTCTGATTTTTAGGAAACAAATTCTCGAAGTGGCGACGGACATTAGTACATTTGAATCCTACTAATATTATAAACGCGAAAGTTTGTATATTTTTTACTCTTTCACGCAAAAACTACTGAACGGATTTGGATGAAATTTGGCACACAGATAGAATATGTTCCGGATTAACACATAGGATACTTTTTATCGTGGAAATGTGGGTGAAATCGCGCGGGACAGCTAGTCTTTTCATAATGTAGTTGCTTACGGTGTTTTGCTATGTAAAACAGCAAGTGTTCAGTGTGAATGCTCGTTGAACTTTTTCTGGCTCAATTAAATGAGTTTTGGTAGCGCCTCCCCCTCCCCAATAAGTGAATGACACAAAGCATAGTATACAATCTTGACGAATCGATGATCAGCTATATGTTTGAGATTCTTAAATCCTACTAATATTATAAATGCAAAAGTTTGGGAGTATGTATGGTGGGTGTTTTTTCTCTTTCACGAAATAGCATAGCGATTATTCGCTCAAAGAGCAGCTCGACTGGGGAAGTACCTTCACCTTACAGAATACCGCAGCCAAATAACTTTATGTTGTGTAAAGTTGTGTTCCTGCGCGTGAGTAAGGTTGCCAGAGATCTGGCGGTCGGTAACGCGTGAGCGATGCTTCGTGTGTTGCAAGCGTCCATATGACTACGGTAACCGCTTACCATCAGGTGGGCCGTATGCTTGTTTGCCGACTTAGCCGTATAAAAAAACACTACTGAACGGATTTGAATGAAATTTGGCACACAGATGGAATATGTTCTGGATTAACACATAGGATACTTTTTATCCCGGGAAAACATACGATCCCTCGGGAATGCGGGGAAAACCGCGAATATTACAGTTACGAATGTGAGTTTGTTTGTTTGTTACGCTTTCACGCCTTAAATACTCAACTGATCACGATGAAATTTGGCACGCAGTTAGTCTATGGTATGGAAAAGGTCATAGGCTACTTTTTATTCCGTGACCGCGGGTGAAACCTCGGGGGACAGCTCGTATGTATAAGCTTCCATAATTTAGTAACTAATTCATCAATGTGAGGTTTGAAGCCAAGGTTGACGCTCTCAGTCCTCTGCATGTGGACATTAACACTGATTATCTGATGGGCAAGTGTGAACGGTGATTGAGAGAGATTAGAGGTGGTAACAGGTCGGATCTTAGTGCAAACGTATATATGTATATTTGGTTTTAGTGACATTAAGTGTTCGTCGTTCGTTCGTTGTTCTGCAACCAAGCACTGTGGGCCTACCACAAGCTCTTAAAACAATATTATTACCTTATTTGTCTTTTGTCTTGTTTTGACGCCGGATGTCAAAGAGAGTTAAAAGACAAATAAGGTTATTTTAACCATGTTTTAAGAGCTTGTGGTAGGCCCCCAGAACCCATAATTCCTACTTGAGCAGTAGCAAAAGCCAACTCTTGCCATAAAAAAATAGAGTTCCTATTGTCAGCGTAGGTAAGAGTTTATAGTATAGTGAAAACAGAGTTTCAAATTATTTTAGCTTTTATTTCCTTCATTCTATCTTACCATTAGGTACATACATAAGGGTGTGCCCAGACACAGCGAATGCCACGCGCGGCAGCCGCGCGCATTATTCGCAGGACACAAATCTGCCGCGGGACTGTTTTGACATACCCAGAAAATGTTTGCGCGAGCTCGCGATATCGGTCGAGCCGTTCACGCGTGATGGCGTGACCAAGGGAAATAGGGATTCATTTATATTTATTATATAGATTAATTAATAAGTAGGTAATGAAGTCGTAATAAAAGTCAATTTATTTTAATCACATTTATTAATTGAAACATCTAGTAAGTGAATACATAATGTGAGTCGAACCCAATTAAAACACTAACGTGGATGTTTTACAGTTTCTGCATCTTGATCTATCAAGTGCTGGAATTATGCGATTTTAATTTTTAAGTAGGTACGCAGCCTATGGCGCACATGTTAGGTCTAACAATTATATTGTAATCTAACATTCATTTTAATAAAGTATCACAAAAGCATTTCAAGGGGGATTCACAGACCTTCTTTCAACTATCATAATTATTATCACTCATGAAATTTTATACAGTATAAAAAAAACAGCTACAGAATACGACACTTAGCATCAAAAGACCTAATACCCTGATCAGAGAATTTCAGTTCATTTTTTTTGTAAATACTTTAAAAACTAGTAGTTTACTAAACTTAAATGTGAAAAATATGGACCAACATTTCCATTTTGCTTTTTTTTATTGCACGACACGACATTTTAGTAAACATAAAAGTCTAAGAGCCTGTTTCACATACCCAGAGATTTCTGACCAAAAAGATTTATAGCTTTTTAGCCTTTTCTTTCTAAAAAAACCAAGATTAGAATAATATCTAATCGTGTCGTGCTATAAAACTGCGTTCCAATCATTCTTCTTAGACATAGAACACAGAGGAATACACATTGCACAGTAGGTATTATTATAGGTATTATAATGTATAAAGTTATATTCTAGGGTTTGTGATAGACAATAAGATGACCTTCGATCATGTTATAAACATTAGTATATTCATTTCGATTTTTCTTTTTCATCTGTTCTTCTCCTTATTTATTTCTATGAAATAACACTTTCCAAATCCAACTAAATTTCAACGATAGTTTATTTAATTTTCTTTTGAATATCAAAATTAATATAACGATAATATCGACCTTAGAAATATTAAAAAAGTATAACTTTTTCAAAGATTGGTGTTTTGTGATATCGATTTTTCTTTAAAGAACTTTTTTTAGTTATAATTTTGATGACCTAATTTTAAAAGGTACTTGGGTACCCATAGTGGTAGCCAATTTTTTTTCGTTTGCATTTCATAATTAGTTAAAAGATAATTTAATTTAATAAAAATATTTAAAAAAATCAATAAAAATTATAAAATTAATTATTATTATTAAATTCAAACTATCAATCTCAAACCTTCTCAATGATTTTTTTAAATAATGCATTACTAAATTTAACGAAAATTTTAAAATGAACTTTGATTATTATAATAAGGTCTACATTTTTTTTATTTCGATTGTCCTTTCAAATTTTTTTTCATTGCTAAATTTGTTAATTTTCAAAAGTTACCTTAATTGGTAACCAAAGTTTAAGTTTTTTTTTTCAATTTTAATTTGAAATACAAAATTAACTTAAAGATAATATTAAATTCACATCCATTATTATTATGGCACAATTGAATAATTAAATCTTTATCTGATATTCCCATAAATTTTAGACTGATGTTCTTGTCAGTAGTACCTAAAAAGTACTTTGATAGAAGGTACACCTTTTTATCATAATAAATACGAAGAGTACATCTATAATCGTACAGTGATTATATATTATAATGTTATTATTAACATTAATATCAATATAACTACAATAACGTTAAAAATAGTATTAATAATACTAAGTAGAAGGTGTACCTTAGTGGGTATAGTAATCCGAATGGTACCTCGACTCAACAAGCCGAACACCTTTCGAATTCCAAGAAATACCTCAAAGGAACGAGGCTCGGAATCTTCTGTTAGCTTTTTAGGCTGTTTGAAAATCCTGAATATCGTTCTGATCCTGGTAATGAAATTATCAATATAAAAATTTGATTACCAAATCATTATCTACGTAATTTTAATGTTATCGAAATATAAAAAAAATAACAGTGGTTTTAGTATTGGCTAACCACAAATAATTTAAAAAAACCGCATCATTAGGGGTCAAGCAGAATAATACTATTTGTAAGTCATTTCAAATAGGATACAGGTTTTTTTTTTATATTAAATGTTGCTTACCTAATCTATTACATATATAATTACGTATTTCTAAATATAAGCAGTGCAAATACAATTGAAGCGAATTAAAGATTATATAGTATCGACACATCCATTTTTTTCTTAATTATTGTTTATGTTTTATATATTATGCTTATGTATCTTTTTAATAATATGATACATAATTTTAATAATGTTAAAATTAATACTAAATATAAAAAAAATATCATAACATTGTTTGGTTCTTCTTATAGTATGATGCATCATATATCCCTTAGTCGCCTTTTACGACACCCACGGGAGGAAATGGGTTAACTCTATTCTAAACCGGGAGTCACACGGCTCGCATACCAAAAAAGAATAAACAGGTAATTAATAATATTAACCGTATTTTTATTAGTTGTTATTGACATAATCTGAAATGCCATCACGAGAAAAATATTATCAAGGTAGAATTGGTCATTGATGATGACTGTACAATGATCATCATGTATAATGCCTTCAGAACAGCTGTGTTGATCTTCTGCCCTTTAAATATCTTATACTTTCATCATTTATATATATTTTCATGTATTTAATTATTTTGTGTAGTTTGTATTCTTTGAATACAATTCTTGACTGAGAGAAAATTACAACAGTCTTAATTTGAGTCTTTATTTTAATACGTGAATCATAGAGATGTTAAAAAATATCAAATTCAAAACCTATATGCCAAATTAGTGACCTTACTCCCTTAGTCGCCTTTTACGACACCCGCAGGAGGAAATGGGTTGACCCTATTCTAAGCCGGGAGTCACACAGCTGGCATGAGAAAAAATATTCAAATCGGATTTTTTAAATGTCAGTCGGTTGATACGTAGTCGAGTTCCACCTGACGGTAAGTAGTCATCGCAGCATGTAGACATTAGCAACAGGAGAAATGCCAATGTCTTGCACACCCATACAAAGCCTAGCCTTTATACATTATGCTCTAACTCACTATAATTCTTGGATTGTATGTTGTATTTTCTTCGAATTAAATTAGGTAATTCTTTAAAAAACCAATTTTAGACCAAGAACTTTAGAAAAATTAGGACGGTTTGTACTACGAACATGTCGCTCTATTCATTATTATGATCAAGTCATAATGAGCAGCCCATTTTCTATATTATCTACTTCAAATATATCCTTATTTTAAATATAATATGACAAAGAATAACCACCTTTTTTTTTTTTTTTTTTTACTGTGTATAGGCCTGTGTTTTGACCACAATCTCACTATGGTAAGTGATGATGTGGTCTACCTTATAAAAAATAAATGAGATCTGGTTTAAAGATTTTTCTTTGGTGCATCCTCTGACAATAGTGACGCTAGTACAATGATATTCCACTTTTATTATAATATCATTGCTCTAGTTTGACATAAATCAATAATAATGCAGACGTTTCTTTATTTACAAATCTTCGTCTCAAGCTCAAGGCATGTCACGTTGGGAGTTACAATATCTTCGGTGAAATGTGGTAAATACTGTATTTCGATAGTTCCTTGAGTAGTATGATTTATTATTTTTTAAAGCCTACTGGTAATGGGTATTCCAGTGGATAAGTAAAAAAAAGGACTTATACCCATACCCGACTTATTTTGCTAAGGTGTTATACATTGGTATGTTTTTTAATAAAGATATTTTCAAATGAGATGACAAGGAAAACATGCAACTGTTTTCTTTTAAAAGTATTTGTTTAGCTAGACGTGTTGATGATTGTAATCAATAAAGTACCTTATTTGTACGAACCATATGCAAGCTTTTCGTATGCAATTAGTTTATCATTAGGGTCAACAAATACCGCATATTATTTCTAGATGTCTCGTAGAATATATCTGTTTTATGTTTCCAGAGATGTACCGTTGTACCCATATAAACAAACATACAAAATCCTTTCTCTCTGTCTCTTTATAAAAGTATAGATGTTGACTATAAAATATGCCATTCGTAATTTCATGTATTTTTGTGGACTTCATTATGCCTCTGATTTATTATTATTTAGCTTTTTCTTGGCGCTGGCTTAATTTCTGAGATTAGATTTGAGCTCCACTTAATTAGTTAAAAAGGTTTCTGGGCAAAAATGTTTTATATTTTTCGAAATAGGTACTTGTGGAGTTGACGAATTCATTTTATTTAATTATTATATGTTTTTTTTATTTAGCTCAATGAACCTTTCCTTTTTTGGGCTAATATAATAAGGTATTATATAGTTTTTGACAAAATCGGTCATACCTGTACATTAGAGTCGTCCAAGATTTGTGAAACAGACTTTTCAAACCTTTATTAAACTAGTCTCAACAATTACGAACATAACAAAAAAAATACAAACAACATAATAATACATACAACAAAATCGGTCGAGCCGTTCTCAAGTGATGCTCTTATATTATTTAAATAGATATATATATATTAAAATTATAAACAGGAAAGTAAAACACAATACACAAAGTAACATAATGAAAGTTAACATGAAAGTAAGAATACATGGTAGGTACGAGTACCTATGTAAGACTACTACTTAGATTAAAACCTAAAAAAACAACCCTGAGCTTAATAAAACGATTGATTGTAATAAGCACTTAATGTTATTATTATTGTACTTAATGTTTAGGAAAAAATAGCCAAAATAGTCAGATACTTAGTCAAAAAAAAATATTAAAAAAATGTATTCTTGCTGAGTTTCTTGCCTGTTCTTATCAGTTGAAGGCCGACTTACGAACTGGTGGTAACTGCAGTAGCTTTGACCTTCAAAAGTGACTTTGACTTTGATCAAATACAGAATAAATACATATGAATAATCAAAAGAAATTCTTACGATACCCACGCCTACGGGAAGATAATTCCTACTCTAATTAAACTGTAATAAAGTTAATATTTCTAACACAAGCAGATAAGATTATGAAGTTATATTGATTGATAAATTATAAATAAACCCTTCATAGTTTTTATAAAATAAAATTTATAATATATCACTCATTACTTGAGCTGGTTGAAACCACGTCTAGTAACTCATGTTTTAAAATATATCCGTCACTCTCATACAACGAAAAGAGATGGAATTAACTTAATACGTGGGTTTATAAAACATGCTTTTAACCATCTCATGTATTGAGGGGGCATCGGTTCATGCAAATTCGGTTTGTAAGTAGTATTGCTTTAATATAATATTTATTTAACATTTTAAGCCTATACTAATCCAGAAATACTAATATACAGGATGTTGTTTTGCATTTGTGCCATATTTAAGGAGGTATAAGGTATAAGGTCCTAATAAATTTGTGAATTTCCTCTTGAGGGATGAATGTATAGGTCATTAATAATCAAAAAATAATCCGTGGGAATAAAACAATACTCCGAAATTGAACTTAATAACAAAGTATTAATTTAAACATTTATCTAAAAAAAAAACGCACAGATTATTTTTCTAATATTATTTTTTGATTACCAATGACCTATACATTTATCGCTCTAGAGGAAATTCACTAATTTGTTAGGACCTTATATATATTCAGGAAGGCACCCTATCCTAATCTTACTCTTACGACTCTTATTACACTAATTTAATTATTTAATAACATACTAGGCATTGCTAATAAATAATAACAATATTAATGTTACATACAATTAATATTAAATTTTTTATAACTAATAGACATCCAATGACACGTATATCCCGAATAATCCTATTAATTATTATTGATAGATACCTATAGTACAGGGTGGGCCAGAAAGGCGTACGATTTTAAAAACACTCTTGCGTTTGAAGCTTTAGAGAGGGGACTGCGCGGGTGGTGGGGTTAAGTAGCTCGGTTCCCGGAAATTTAGTCTAGCCTATAATCGTGCGACATGGTTTCAACAAGATGGCGCGACATGCCATACAGCTAATGCCTCTTTGGCGGTCGTAAACGAGATGTTTGCTGGGAAACTGATATCGCGCCGAGGTGACATTGCATGGCCTCCTAGAAGTCCGGATCTAACGCCACTGGACTTTTTTTTGTGGGGATACCTAAAAAGTAGAGTCTACTCCAATAACCCAGCCACGATTAACCAGTTGAAGACCAATATCCAGGAAGAAATGGCAGCTATTCCCCGTGCAATGTGCCAGCGAGTTTTTACCAATTTGAGGTTCAGATTCGAAGAATGTTTGCAGCGGGATGGTGCACACCTGGATGACGTTATTTTTAAGAAATGAATTTCCCAGATGTAAATTTTTATAAAAATAAAAATTTATATGTGAATTGTACTAAGTTTTTTTTTAATCATTTTTTCAAATTCGCAATTCTTTCTGGCCCACCCTGTATATACGAATGAACCTACATATATCGAGGAATTATCGCAAGTCAGCCAGAAATACATAAAAAACCAAACCATCAAATGACCCAAAATATACATCATGATGTTTAAAAACTATTTTTAAATACTTAGGATGTCTAACGGCTAAACCCTAATCCAGAAAAATACTATTTAATACCTTATTGCTGTTAATCGTACCATAATCTAACCTTATATTACACTTACGGCATAACTTACAGCGTAGGCATAGACAATATTGTATTATATAAATAATAGCCTATATCAGGTAGTTATCGTGACACTGGCTAGAAATACATAAATTGCAAAAAAAAAACTCTCATGTGAACTCAAATTTAAATAAAGATTTTTTTTTAAATAATACGATGAAAAAGTATACCTTAATCCTAATAATGTGAATGTAACGAAAATCAATCATACCTACTACATATCTAACACCTATGAAAGTTATAATACCTACTACGTACCTACTATTAATAATATTAATTTTAATTAATCTAATATTATTTACGTACTAATCATTATCAGGTAATTATCACGACATTAGCCAGGTTATAAAAAAAAACATAATTTGCCCTCATGTGAACCAAAATATACGTAACATATTTTTGTATAAATATCAAATAAAATTATATTCTCAAACTCGGGAAATATTTCTTAATACGATCTTTATGATGTTAGAAATATAAGTACCTAGTATAAATAGTCGATCAGCAAACAAGCGTACGGCCAACCTAGTAATAGGCGGTTGCCGTAGTAATATAATAACTTGCAACGCCCGGGGCACCCCGGGGCTTATCCCCCATTCCCGATGAACAGGAACATAACATTAAGTTATTTGGCTGCGGTATTCTGTAAGTTGGAGGTACTTTCCCAGTCGAGCTGCGCTTTGAACGCAAAACACTATAAACCTATCTTAAAATGTAAATTAATTGAATTCGGAAATATCATGATTATTTTAACTTAATAGTGATATAATAAATATATGATAAACTGTAAGAAAATAATCGAAATATTATGACAAGGTTGTCAATAAGGATAACATAATAAATAAATTATAACCCTTAAGAACATAATAAATAAATGATAACCATTAAGAATATAATAAATAAATTATAACTTTTAAGAAAATAATAAATATATGATTACCTTTGAGAACATAATAAATATACAAAATATGATAAACTATAAGAACAAAATAAATGTATGATAACCTCAACAACATAATAAATATATGATAATCTTTAAGCAAATAATTAATATATGATATATGAAGCAGATAACCTTAAGAACATAATAAATATAATACTAATTATTGATTATTCCTTACACTTCTAGCTTATCTATAGATTAAAATACGAGCCTAAATTATTCTGCGAGATATAATTAAGGGTGCCTACGTAATGCATCAAGTGATTAAAATTAACTATGAAATATATTATTATTGAATATGATATGATACCTAAGGACATAGATTCTAAATACACTATCCAACCGTACTCCGCATATGCAACGATCTAACTCCAGATGCAAGATGATTCAAAAAATTCACTCTGCTCTCCGAAATAACTAAACAAATGAATTATTCTAAACTTATAAATGTATAGTGTATAGTATAATGTGAAGACAAGTTGATATCAAATAGGGAAAAAATGATAATTTTGACTGTATTAATTATTAATACTGTATGTATTAGTATTAATTACAACGACGAATCAAAAATCAATTTTGCATACCACTTGCTGGTGAAGAGTGAGAACGTTTATTATTTATTATTATGACCTTGTATGTACCAAAATTCGAGCGAAATAAATCATTCATTCATTCATTCAACGAGGTGCATACAATAATAATAACTTATAGGCTATTTTTGTCAAAGTTGCATAGTTTTGATTTCTTCAGGGTCGGCAACGCGCGAGGGATACCCCTGGTGTTGCAAGCGTCCATAGGCTACGGTAACTGCCTACCATCAGGCGGGCCGTATGCTTGTTTTCAACCTTAGTGGTTAAAAAAAAAAAAAGGTTAATCAATATTCGTTTTTGATTGAATCACTGCTTCAAGGATATCGCTCCAGTCGAAACCCTGCGGCAGTGGTTCAGAAAATTAAATGAGCAGCAATCTGGCCTGCTTACAATCATGCTCAGTATGCTGTTGGCGCTGGCCCACACCCTGTTCACCTGGGATGCGCATTTCTTACGCATTACAGCATAAAAGCAATCAACGCGGACTTCACAAACACACCCTGACGCGCCACAGAAATGAGGCTGCCCCATCAGCACCTTGAAAGCATTATTATACTGCACGCGAAGAGCACTGTAAGATTTTTGCGAAAAATGAAGAGTAGAGTAGCATGAATAATATAAGTAAATTACTCTATTATATTATTATCATACTTCAAATAAATGTATCCTATTTCAGTTTTGTTATTGATATAAAGTAAAAAAAAAGTTATCAGATACCTGAAGAGAAAAGAGAAGGAAAGAAAAGAAAGACAATCATCATCTATAGCCTTGGTACGCCCACTGCTCAATACAACCCTTCCGCACTATCTCTAAGCTTCAATTGGATGATGATCGCTGTTAGATGATGTTACTCTGAGAGATTCCACTAGCTATCCCCATAGGTGTATTCCCTAAGTCGCCTTTTACGACACCCACGAGTATGCACGGGTTGGCCCTATTCTATGCCGGGGGCCACACGGCCAAACGGTACATTAAATAATTTGTCTCAAATTCACAATACTGATAATGATATTATTTTTTCATCTTATTTGTTCAGACGGAATGGGGACCGCAACAGAGCTACTCTGAATACCTCCGGTTATCTATGATTTTATTATGCTTGTTTGAGGAAGTGTATTGAACTGTTCTTAAATAATCAGAAGTTCCAAAAAAAACAAACAACAAACTGATCTATTCTCGAAATCCTATATTATAAATTACAATACGTATTAAGACTAGTATTTCAAATAACGCTGATCTTGGATCGATCATTTCGGCTGCTTATTAAATCATGCTTAATTTTTATTATTATATTATATCGGTTAACTAAAGGTTATTGTAAGGAAAACGTGATAGTCAAATTCGCCAAGGAAATTAATATTTAATTAAGACTAAACTACTCTAATGCTTTTGAATTTACGATTACTTTAGTTAAAACTATTATAGCTATTTTAAATAAATAAGACTTACACTCGAGACACTATTATATATCAACTAAAATCTAAAAACTGTTTTTTTAATGATAATATTATTTTATAACTATTATATATAGCAGCAAGGAAGAGCAGAAAACATCCTACCGTGGAATATAATTGAACTAAACGATAATTGTATATAAAATACAAAACTTTACGTTAAACACATTATCGAACCACAAAATAATCTTGTACTTATAGGTTTATAGGCTTATAGGTTTTCTTTTCTTTGTTTTCATTAATGTTGAAACCGAATCTACTCCTTAGAAACAAAGACAGAAAGAAAATATAATTTATTGCCATAATAAAAAAATCTTAAAATGAAGTACAAAATATATAGGGTAAGCTTAGCGAATTTACTCATGTGCATATGCACACTACGCTGTTTTTCAGCCTATCCCTAAGTTCGAACTATGATATTCGCAAAGATATTATTGAAATAGTGAAAAAACGGATGCCTTCCGCTCAACCATTACGCTCGGCTTGGTTGATGATCGCAGATTTTACTGTGATGGACGCCGCTATTTTATCCCACTAGTCGCCTTTTATAACACACACGGGATTGTATGGGTTAACCCTATTCTATGCCGGGGGCCACACGGCCAACCGGTAGGTTATATAATGTGTCACAATACTGTCAAAATTTCGTGGTGTTTGTTCATTTGATTTTCTCTATTGATACAAAAAACATATATTGTGTCACTATTATATACGATACCAGATACTCAGATATTATCTACAATTTTATGTTTTGTATGATGAAGTGTTTTCAGGTGCCAAAAATGGGTAGATGGTCGTGAGACTGATAATTCAATCTTTTAAATAAAACCGAAAGTCAAATGATCGAAATCAAATAGAATTTTAGCATTAACCAAGTGAACTTACGGTTCCTACGGGAAGATAGTGCCTATTCTAATGTATATAATATTTCTATTTAATAAAGTTAATATTTCCGAAACGCGTTTAGTAATTATACTATTTATAAACCGCTTTTATATCACGCCACAATTTGTGATATTTATCTATAACAGACCAATTCATAGCTTTACTAACCTAAAAATCTTTCTTAAATTCTTAATCTGTTTAAATCAAATGAAAAGTGTGCTAATCCAGAATATCATTATTGAATACCTAAACGCAAACCCTAAAACCTAATTAGTGTTAAACGCATTTAAACCGTTACTCTTACTACTACATAATTTACCGTCGTTACACTAATTTGATTATTATTAATTATAATTTTCTAGGAATAGATTATTATATTATCAGGTAGTTATCGCGACACTCGCTAGAAGTAAAAAAACGTAATAAAATAATAAACCCACACCCATATTTTCCACAATATTGATTTAATGAAAATAAAATACGTAATTCCTCAAATAATGTGAATATTATGAAAATACACACAATTTTAAAATAATTTAGGTAGAAAATAATATCTATAAAGAAATCGAAATATAGGCATAGCGCAGAACTGAGCGCGGTGCGGGAGGGTGTTTTCAATCCGTTAAATGAGAAAAGAGAATTAAAATGAACTCGATTGTATAGCGAGACAGTTCTGATACGTCACATATCACCCCTCACGCACCGCACCACAACAGCAGGAAACTACTCTGTTATACGCTATGCCTATAAAAAGACCAAACAATTTGGATGGTATACAGAAAGGACAGAAGGAATGAAACCTGGATGGGAATATAAAATTTGGCAAATTTTACTGAATGGAAAGATTCCTTCATTTTTAATCAATCATTATAGAATATTCATCATTATATTGTAATCAAACCCGGATTTAAATAATATTAAATGATAATATAAAATAAAAATAAAGCCAATAAGAAAATTGGAAATAAAATATACATACTGAATATTAACTGCACTTCTAGCAATACAAAATAAAAGAGATACAAATCTTACACACACTGTAAGATATAAATAGCCTACGTAATATAGTGATTATAAGTAACTATCCAATTTATTATTATTTATGAGTTGCTAAATACGCCATCCAATCGTACTCCGGACCGTAATATGCAACTGCTGGATCAATGTTCCAGCTCCAGATGGATCAATAAATTGAGTTCCTCATTCATCTCTCATCCGAGTTTATGTCCTCAAAAACATCAACATCCGAATATGTTAAAGTTCTTCACTCCGAAATAACTGAATGAATAAACTAAAATAGTACCTGTAAACTTAAAAGTATATCAGGATTGAGAAATGAAAAAGAATACGCCAAAGATCAAAAGTCATTTCTTGGAAATAGTGTACGTTTTTATAACAAAATTCCACTTTCGGTAACTGAAATAACTAGATATTTAATTCAAATCTCATATAAAGAAAGTCTTGAAAGCAAGAGCTTATTACAAGGTAGCCCATTGATTGAATCATTATATTGAAGAAAAAGATCTGCACATTGTATAAAAGCCAGTAGATTACCTACATAATTATGAACTCGTTTAGGTTACTATTTTTTATTTATTTCGTTGGTTTTTTATTAATATTTTAAGGTTATGTATTTTACTTTGTAAAACAAAAATATATACTTTAGAAAAAAAATTGCCATTTTATCTTTCAAAGTAACCATTTCACTCGAATCGGAGTTGAAAAAAGTATTTTAGGAAAAATATGATATACGCTACTCGATAATGTTAGTAATATTGTTTGTTCATCTTTAGATTTTCTATGAAGATACATTCTTAACACATAAAAATAGTAAACGAAAGCAGAGTCTTCTAAAATTCTAAATTAAATGATATTATTATGAGTAATTAACATTACAAACTACAATGCGCATTAAGACTAGTATTTCAAGTGTCATTATCTTTTAACGATCATTACCTACTTATAATTATTTGATTAAAAAAACCATTTTATCTCAGAAAAACGTGTGATTGAGTTTGCCAAGTATATTCTATTAAGACTAATCTATATTATTTAATTAGTGCTTTCAAATTTACGAAGATTTTAGTAAAAAATGGAGATTCTAAATATAGATAAGTTGAGACAAGACAAAGACATGAAATAAGACTACACACATTTTACAACATTTGTGTCACAACATCAATTTTTTGGGCGTTAGTAGATATTTATTTTTATTTATAAAAATATATTTCTTTACTTTATAGGAAAATATATAGGTACGACGGCTCGGCAGATAAGACACCGGTCTACAATCTTTAACAGTTTATAATCGATAATCGTTGAAAGTTTATACATAATAAAGAAATATATGTTAATAATAATAATAAGTAATAATGAAAATAACCCTGAGCCTTAGGATGCCAACTGAACTTGCCTTCCGCACAATCACCAAGCTTGTCGTGGTGGATGGTTAATTATATGTTGTTATTGTGATGGATACCGCCATCTACTAGTTTATTCCCTTAGTCGCCTTTTACGACACCCACGGGATTGTATGGGTTGGCCCTATTCTATGCCGGGGGCCACACGGCCATGCGGTACATTCAATAAATTGTCACAATACTATCAACATTTCTTAGGGCTTGTTCATAATTTGATTTTTTTCTTAACAATTTCTCGTAATTTTAGTAGTAGACTAATTCATGGCGTTCCTCACCTTAAATAAAACAAGTATCGCAAAAGTGTAATGTGAAATTGTCGAGCCTTAGGTTTAACCCATACAGAAAATAATTAAAAATATTTTTGGAACGCAATATAACAAAAGTATTAATTTTTTATTTAAATTCCTAAATAGATATGGTTCTTTAAAAATAATATTTCAAAAATTATCAGATTAATACCTATAGATGACCAGACCAGACCAATAATATCTACTATTGATTACCTAACATTTAATTGCAGTTATACGGACATTACACTCACTTTATTATTAATAATAACAGCTAGACATCGATTAATTTGTAATATTATCTAATTATATTATATCAGGTAGATTCGATTGTTTTTTTTCATTTTAAACAAAATTATTATATTACTATCTAAAATTCGACTCAAGTACGTTTCATATTTCAGGTTTTTTTTTATAAAAGTATCGTTTTTATTAATATTATTATTATTTCAGACTATTATGTTGTCAAGGGGTTTTTATTTCATCATGTTTTAAGGCTACTCATATTATCTCACAAAGCAAACATTTCACGGAATTAGATAAAAAATAACTTCTAAACAGTCGGCTTTATTGTTTACAAAAAACCATAAATCCGAATTAAGTATACTTAATTAAGTATTCTAAATTAAAACCTACAATACGCATTAAGACTAGTATTTCAAGTAATGCTGATCTCCGATCGATCATGTGTTGTTTTTTTATTATAATTTATATTTTATCCTAGGAAACGTGTGAGAAGTTTGTAAAAAACCCTTATATTAAATTATGAGTCATCTAGGCCGGTACTAAAAGCACAACATAACAATATTTTACAACACCTATTTTTGGGCATTAATACTTATATAACACCAAATTAATTATTTTTTTATTAATTTTATACGTAAGAAAATAGACATAGCGGCTCAGCAGGGCAAACACCGGCCTACAAGCGTTAACAGCATACAATCGACAAATTTAGACAGCTTAGACAGTAGTAGAAATGTGAAGAGAAGACAAGTTGATATGAAGTAGTAAAACAGGATGAGTTTTTACCACAACATTACTTACTACTAGAAACGCATATGAATAAAAGTAGCGTGCAAGTAAGTGTAGGCCTGGTAGGCAATCACAATTGAATGTTAGTTGGGTACGTAATAGATATTTTAATAAGTAGTTATGACAATAGCTATATTAGACACTGCTGAGCGGCCTCCGTTCAAAAATGAAGCTGAAAGGGAATGGGAAAATACTCCACCACGCATTCCCACTGCAGATCGGTAGGCTAATGGTCAACCTACTGTTGGAGATTTCAAGCCGCCTAGGAGGCCTCCAACTAGCTCGATAACCGGGACCAACGGCTTTATGTCAAATAAATGAAATAGCACTAGGCGGCCACCCATCTGGGTACCGGCCTCACCGGTAGTAGCTCAACTTTGCAGATCGATTAAGAACGGCTAATGTAGTTTATTTTGATTCGTATGAGGTAGGCACTGCTTAATTGCATATATGCAATGCACGCTACGATTAATATTATTTGATAGCAATATATGAACAATTTCCTATTTAATCCCTTCTCCGTATCCGTTATTTTTATAGAAACTTTCTATACATATTCGTATATTGGTAATAACCAAAATTAGATTCTTCCATTTTATATGATGATGTGTGCTCTGTATGAGAAAGTGGCACTAGCGGTTTTAGCATTATGAGTCATGAACGAATAGAGTTTATATCAGAAGAAGCGAAAAACAATAAACCCGAATTTTAATTATGATCGTACTTACATCATAAACTACAATCCGCAATAAGACAAATATTTCAAGGTAACGCTGATCTGTGGTCGATCATTTATGCCCTTTTTTTTTGTTTAAATTTATAGCATATCGAGGGAAAATTTGTGATAGAGAAATTTTATTATTAGACACAGTAGACACAGTATATCAGTTATTTAACTAATATACTAATATAATAGTAGACACAGTATATTAGTTATTTAACTAATATACTGTGTCTACGTGACCATTTAAACAGTATAGCGCTTTATGAGTAAGGGGGTGCATGTACATCATTAATCATTAGTTTTTGCTTACAACTACATAAATAAATACTTACTACAAAAGTATATAATTGCTATTGCTAAACCCATTTTTATTTTATTTTTATTTAGGTATAACTATTATTTCAGATTATTTGTTGTCATTATCAAGGGTTTTTTTATAACTTCATGATTTTACGGTTATTGATTTCTTATTATCTCACGTAGGAATATTTCACGGAATCAGAGTTAAAAAAACCACCATAGGATTTAAAGAAGAACATGACGTACTCGTATATAACATAAATGGAGTAAATTAAATTGAGATACTAACTCAAAGACGAAGTTTAGAATAAGGATTTGTGGTCGTGGTTATCATAAAGGATCTGCATTTTTGTTATACGAGTAAACATGTATTTAGAAGATATAACATCTGAAATATAAAATAGAACCGAAAATGATCTTGAATATTTTCTTTTCCGTTTTGTCCATAATTATAAAAACCCCTTATTTTAACAAACCCCTTGGCCTTGGAATGCCCGCTGCTATACACTATAACGCTGAAGTTGGTTGATCATCGCAGTAACATGATTTTACTCTTATGCCGCTCTTATAACACTGTCATATTGATTGTATAGCTTTGTTTTTCTTTGTTGTAGCTACATTCTATCTCTATCTTCAGTCGGTCCCTCATTTCTGAGGATCGTGGTCGATTCGATCCGATTCCGGTCCGAAGTAGCCCTCACCACTTGGTAGAATTTAGAAGAGGAGGTGGCTTCTTTCACTTGGTCCGACCATCGTGTTGGCGAGCGGCCTCGTGTTCTCTTGCCTTCGGTATTGCCAACATACATTACATATTTACTATATATATATATTGATGATAAAAAGAGAGCCAATTCTTCTAGATAACTTATATGATGATGCTTGTAATATGACAGTGTCACTAGCGGTTCTAATACAATGAGTTATGAACGAATATATAAGAAGTTACGAAATGAATAACATCAAACCCGAATTATTGGAAATACCCTACATTAAAAACTACAATACGCATTAATTAAAAATTAAATTAAATTAAAATCGTCTCATCGAAAGATAAAATAATTTACCATATTTATTAATTTCTGATTTTCATACATTTTGAAAACATCATCCTAAACCTTAGGACGCCCGCTGCTCTGCTTAACATGCATTTTCGCACATTCACCACGCTTGGCTTGGTTGATGATCGCAGTGACATGATGTTACTGTTATGGCCGCTAGCCGTCTATTGGTGTTATAGTCTTTCTTAGTCGCATTTTACGACATACGGGATTGTATGGGTTGGCCCTATTCTATGCCGCGGGCCACACGGCCAAACGGTACATTCAATAAAGTGTACACAATACGTCAAAATTTCGTAGTGCTTGTTCATAATTTGATGTTCTCTTCTCTTAACTCTATTAAGTATAGTAATAGACCAATTAATAGCGTTCTTCATCTTAAAAAATCGATAAACGGTACCTAATGTGAAATTCGAGTTTAGACTTAATCTATTCAGAAAAAAACCTTTATACAATTTAACAAAAGCATATCATTTTAAACCCTATACAAATAGTTTATTTTAAAATAATACCTATAGATGGGTAAATAGTCCAGAATAATACTATTCAAAAACTAACATCTAATTGTTTAATTGTCATTTTATTATTAACAATAACAGTTAGACATCGATTAATTTATGATATATTATGTAAGTATCATCATTATATCGTCACATCATTATATTATTATTATTTAATTATTTTCGGAAAGCTAACAGCGATTTTAGATTATTTTTATTGATGGAATTAATTAGACTATAGGTACCCATTTCATCGGCTGGTTGGAAATAATTATGTATTATTGTGCTGAGGTATCAGTGTATTTACAACCGAGGCAACAGACGTAGTTAACACACAAATGAAAAATAAAGATAAATTTAAATGAGACCCTATTAAATCAAAGATGAATTTACGATAAGGATTTGTGGCCCTGGTATCGGTATCTAACGTATAAAGGATCTGCATTATTCAATAAAATTAAAACTCACATTATGTTCAATATTTGTAATTTTCCTAATTTATTCATTTTTTAATCTAAGGATGCATTACGCTGGCTATGGTCGATGATCGCGGTAACGGGACGATATTTCTAAATTATCATCATTATGATAATAATGATGGGTGCTATAAACATTCAGGTGACTCTTTTATAATTATAAATTTTCGAATATGAACGATTAATTTAGTTAAAATCATTAACAGATTAGACCAAACTAACAGAATTAATAGCTAACAAATACATTAAATCGATAAATGCATATCACTGACATAAATATCCTCATCGTTCGACCATTACCGAATCACAAAACTATCTTAATTTAAATTATTTTCACACTAAACGCACAAGCCTCCCTCAACGCCATCACGATTAAGTTGGTTGATGATGACTGTGATATATTGTTGCTGTGATGGTTGGCCATCCACAGGTTTATTCCCTTAGTCGCCTCTTACGACACCCCCGGGATTGTATGGGTTGGCCCTATTCTATGCCGGGGGCCACACGGCGAAACTAACATAAAGAGAAGATAAAGTGATTAAATATGCCATTATTTAACATTAATAATTTTTTTATATATTTTATTAGTATAAGGGTAAGGAGAAATTTAGTAATGTTAGGATAGACGATGCGAGGCGAAGTAAAAAAATTATATTTTTTGTGTTACATATTAACATAAGTTTAGTATTAGTCACCTTCATTTATAAGTCGAGATCCATATAAATAGTTATAATTTTAGTTGTTTTTATTAAGATTAACTAACATTTACTGACAATAGGACATTTGCAACGGAAGAACGACTCATAGATATTATTACTATTTTTCTTTTTGTCCCGTTAATTTTGATATATTTAAACGAATAAAACGATCTGTCTAAATTGATCCAATATTATAAGTTTATAATAAATCAACTTATATTATTATATACACATATTATTATATAACTTATTTCAGTAATCGTATTGTTTATAATATAAGCAAACCGATATTTAACGACATTTACTGATATTTACATCGATGGTTACACCAATATTCACGGCGGAAGAACGACTGATATTGTTATTGTGTTAATATTCAACGTTAATTTAATCACATAAAATATAACTAAGTATAATCTATCTGTTAATAGAAAGGCATTTTTTTGAAAAAAATATGCATAAATTGCTTGAGCTTTTCTAACGAATACGGCAAACATTGACAGGTAATTATCTACTTCAGATAGGAAAACAATTGATTTTGTTGTTATTAAATATTAAATTGACAATTTACAACACATACACTTATTATTAGACCAATTATAGCAGATATTTAATAATTATTAGAACAACAATTAAAAAAAAACACCAAAAAAAGGGCTTGCCGGTCTTCATTGCATTGATGATTTTTTGTATTTGTTTATATGTCCGTCAGTAGAAAACATTTACTTTTTGTACTGAAAAAGGCTAATAATTTGGTATGTTGAGTACCTTTACCGTGTTCGTCTTATTAATATAATATGTGTGAAAACATTGCAAAAATATGAGTATGGAGGACTGGAAATAAACAAAAATTATTACTCTGGGAATTATTGTTTTTATTAATTGGTGTACTTTGAATATAAACTGGAAAACATAACCCTCCTTCCGGGTCAGTCGGGTAATAACATCATCGATACCAAGGCAGCAAAGGTCTCTCTATCCATTTTTACTGATTTATTATTTATATTGACCAGTGTAATTAAATTATTTAGATATTGTTACTTATTTTATAATGTTAGTAGATAGCAGTTTTTAATAATAATTCGTTTTAGCTTCGAATGTGACACTTAATTTATTTATTATTAATTATTTTAATTGCATTATTTAGGACCAAAATTGTTTTTTTGTGTGTAGATACACTTTTTTATATTAAATCTAATTACCATGTACCTCTAAGTACTTTGGTGCAGCTATATACGCAATGCAAGAAATAATGGAAAAGAAATTGTACTTATTTTTGTTTTTTTATAATAAACCGAAACATATCCTAGATATAATATTAGTATAGACAATTAGAACCTAAATATTTTTTAAGTATTTTGTGTACTGTTAGGTACATTTTTTTCTAAAACAATCTAAGTACCTTACTACAAGTATTACCGAACATACTAAGTGCTTTGTTGTACCTAATGTAGGTACCTACTAAAGCAAGAAACAACAAAACATCTATCCAAAATTGGCAACAAAACTACATACAGATTATGAAAACATGGCTAAATAACAAGATAGTTTTTTGTTATTATTTTTCATTATTATTTAAAATCATTAAACTACATAATAAAATAATATAGATCCAATATAATATATTATATGTACAGTGAAACCCTCAGTTTTTTTACTTTACTGTGTGTACATTTTGGTACACTTTTTCATTATAAAATCCAAGAACCTACTAAACATCTCACCTACGCATATCTACAAAACTGAAATGGCAAATTAACAAGATAATGTGTTTTCGTATTTTTCATTTTTTTTTAAATATCCTAATGATTTTTTAATTATTCTAGCTCCAATATATGATTTTATATTATATATTATACTTACAAATAACATCGTCCAATTTTTTTATGTAAAAAGATTTTTTATTCTTTTTGTACATTTTATAATTTTTATACGTGCTTTTCTGTTTTTTTTTGTTTTTATAAAAATATATGACTAATATTTTCACACCTAAATTGGCAACAAAGATTAAATGTAAACCAGTGAGTTTATTTAGTATTAATATAAAATTCAAATACCTAAATCATAACTCAAATATCAGTTCTATTATCAAATAAAATATTCAAGTTGCAAAAAAAAAAGCTTAAACAAAAGTTACTTAGGTAGTTTCTATGGTATTTTTTTCATAAAAAATATTTAAATGGACGTGGAAAAAAGGCATTTTAATTTATTCTCATATTTTGTAATAACCTTAATTTAATGTATCGAAAAACTAGCAAATCTATAACATTTTGTTGTGTTTATCACACCTTTAACTAGGTATATATTTAAAAAAATATACCAATTCTTTACTTTTGACCTGGAACCTATTACATGTATTTCAATAAATTAAACATAATAGAACATTTAATTGGAAAGTGTAATGTCGGGAACTCGGGACCAATCTAAACAAAATTAAATAAGCAATACTAATGCTCAATAAGGTTATTTGTATGAGACACAATACTTATCCAAATGTACGAAATTATCAAAATCCAAGGCATGAAAGCTGTTCGGAGTTACACAACCGAACAGCTCATCAATAATTGTATGCACCTAATGCATCTTTTACACGCGTACATTTTGTACGCCTAATTTAAGGTAGTACGCGGTTCACCTCCATCGAACCAACACCAAACCATTTAATATCGCGTATTCGATAACCATTTAGTAACAGTAGTTTGTCATAGTTAATTACATACCATTTTATATAAAACCATTTAATTTACGTCTCTACCATTTCGTGTGTGTTAGTTTCTAATAAACCATTTTTAAACCAGACTATTTATAAATGATTCATTCCGTTTACGTCGCGCGTAGCTCTACTTCGCGTCCGTCTACGGTGATTCCGCCTACGTCGAGTCTTGCTACGGTGCGTCTGCTCGCTTATGACGTCATAGTGTACAGCAAGCCTACGAAACATATCGTTTTTTTTTCAGTTTTATTCAAGAAAATATGTTTTTTTAGGATTTCTTCACACACGGCCATTTCAATTAAATATTATTCTTATGAAAACAATAATTTGATTCTTAAAATTACCAACATTACCCTAACCAAGAAGGAGTCTAAGCGCCGAGACAAACTTCTACAAAAGCAAAACCGCGATATTATTTGTCATAAATCAACCTTATTTTTTAATAATAATAACTATGCCTTTGGGAAACAAGCGGGATAGATAAAAATGTTTACCCTATTGCTTACATTACTATCAACAGCAACATAGATGACGAAATGTTCGAAATCGACATGAACCGAATTCCATTTAATACAGTCTAGAATTAATTATATCCAATTGAGCTTCTTAGTCTATACCTATCATTCCAATTACTGTCCCCCCTCCTAATTAAACACTGTCAGAGTTTAAATATTATAATATGTAGTTCCTTCTGCTTCATAATACACTTCCCTTTTAATAATTATTTACGGAAACAAAACAAAATCATCAATTTATTTTAATATTCCATTATTTGCATCTTTAATTATCACAGATACCGACCCAGTACCGCCAAAAATCATATTTAACCGTAATAATAGTAGGTAGGTATTAATTTTGAAAATAAATAGACATAACAATCTGAATACGCCAGAAAAGTTCAGTAATTAAGTGTGTGATAAAATAAACTATTATGTACACAATAAAATCCCTTGTTGTAACCTCAATTAAATTTCAGCTAATCAAAAATCTCAAATTATTGCAACGACATTACAACGTTGTATTAATAAACTAACGTTGTATTAGTAAATGTTCACTTAACAATACTAAAAATTAATAAATAATAAAAAAAAAAATGTAGAGATATCATGAAAGCACCAGCCCCCCTAGACAAGATTGTTATCGACAATCGTCATCGTTAGTAAACAATCAACCTTTGTATGATTGACATTTCAAATCGAAATGTCACGTGATTTTTGACAATCCTTATGTCAATCCCATACAAAGGTTGATCGTTTACTAACGATGGCGATTGTCGATGACCATCTTGTCTACTGGCCCTGCAAACACAAGCACTCGCGATCTCTATCGCATTCGATATAATGTGGAGTCGAAAAACATACTGGACGTTCGCAAAAGTAATAATGCAGGCTTGGGCTCCAGGTCGAAGGCCCCAATGTCTAGAAGCCGCTCATAATTCAAAGTATATTCCTCGGTCGTGGCACAGTAGGTACTGAATGTTAAATAAATAATTGAACTGTTTTCCAAAAAACTTAAACCTAAGAAGTAATCAAAACCTGATCTGATGACAATGGGACCAAACAGGAAGTTTCCCCTTCCAGACAAAAATATAATTTTCCAAATCGGTTAATAAATGACGGAGTTTCAGGTAACAAACATAAAAAAAATACAACCTAATTGAGAAACTCCTCCTATTTTTGAAGTCGGTTAAAAAGTAAAAAAAAAATTGAGAATTCATTGTTCCATAGTAAAAGTTGTTCAGCATGACTAATCTAACATAGGTTTCGAAAATATGCCATCTCGAAATGTCCACTCAGTATAAATGTGGTGTGTATGTGTATAGGCATTACTCTATTGAAATATTATAATAATAAGCCACGGTAAACGTCTATATACGTTTACCGTGAATAAGCGGCCGAAGTACAGCGAACCAAACGACAGACTACAATAAACCTGAATTTAAGTTATTTACAGACAAAAGTAGACCTTTTAACTTGTACCACCTTTTATTATGTACCTGTATTGCAAATAAAGATTTTGAATTTGAATTTCTTTTTTAATTTTAGTCGAGTGTACCTTTTATTTTTGAAAACTGTAAAAAAGAAACGAGAAATTAAATGGTAGCTACTGAATATAAATGACGCATTCTTCAACACCTTTAATCTTCCATATAGTTATTATCTGGGCCGTATAGTTCTTCCAGAGACGCGTAGCATGTTTGTGCTGTAACTACTGAACGACTACATTGGAAATAATTTATTCATTTATAGAAAAAATGTATTTTAAGGGTTGACACTCAATGATCTTCACTCCAAGACTGCAAAAAAAATATGCCGCGGTATTTTCAACCCCCTGTAGACACTACATCACGCACATTATGACAATCCAAGTAGCCTGAGATAATACAGGTACCGGGCAACTTTCAAATGGCCCGCAAAAATAAAATCAACGTTTTTCACAAATTTCTGCTCATATGATTAAATACAACTTTCAGCAAAGAATCTCACGAGATCGCGTTATTACTATCTTAAGATTCTTTGTTGAAAGTTTTAAATATACCTATAATATAGCAATAATTATAGATATATAGAAATTAATTTGGCAGAGAGCACCTCTACAAACGCATGTGTTCTTTCTTTTGAGGTAATCCCAAAATTACCTCAAAAGAAAGTACACATGCGAGTTAATTCATGTATTACTATTTTACCATTTAAGACATGATTCTTAACTATGAAAAGTGTCATTTTTTATTATTTCCCAAAAAATGCAGGATTCTTAAGGAAATTATTTTTGTTTGTTGAATGAAATATTTTACTAGTAAATTTTAGCCAATGGTGTCACTTTTGCTGAGGTACCTCAATGTTTGGCTTTGGATGTGACCACAGCAACATAAGAACCTATGTCGCGTTACCATCTTCATCTCAGACACACAATTCTCACGTTTCCACTAACGCATTTAACTCCGAAAATCAAAGCAGATTCTATTTTTGAAAGAAATCCGCATTTTTTTTGTTTTGGTAAATCGAATGTAGCAACGCAAGAATTGGACTCCAGGTTACTTGCTTCCCTTTTATTGTCATAATTGTGTTTTCAATGGTTGCTACGCTACCTACAGAACAATGCACTCAACCTAGATGCGGCAGTGAATTAGGCTAGGCCGATCACCCAGGGGTGATGAAAGTTAAGCATTACAGATGTCTTCTTATCATCGAAACCATTTACAATCTTCCTTACTACTTAAAGGCACCTAGATAGTCATAGTACATTAAAAACATTAGACCAGAGCGATTTGAATACCTTCAATCGAAACTTTCATCAATTCAAGGTACAACACAGTAGATTACATCGTTTTCGTTCAACGCAGTACATAAAATATAGCTGAAGACCAGTGGCAGTAATTAGATTGTTATGAAAATGAACCTTATAAAAAAGGAATAAAGTACATTTTCATATCACCGGCTACTATTACAGCCACGTAACCTTTGGACCCTTGTAACTTCTGTATACCATACAGTGGCGTAGCTACCTACGGGCTAGATGGGGCAGTGCCCCGGGGCCCCCAAGCTCAGGGGGCCCCTCGGTCTCTTGACTTACAAAACTATATATAGTTATAGAAAAAAAAAAGAAATGCAGAACTCTGAACGCGGAACTCTAGAACTCTCTCTGTGGGATCGGCGCCTAATATTTCGCATAAAAACAAACAGTTGTTAACCTTTCATACCTACCGATTATCATGACGGACAAGATGGCGGAACATGCTACGATATGTCATGCTCCTGGTGTAAAAACGAGATGGCTTGATATGAAAATTTTAAATAGTTTATTTGGGGCCCTACATGGGCCCTAGTTTATTTTCTGCCCCAGGGCCTTTGGTAACCTAGCTATACCACTGATACCATACGAGAAATACGCAGAGCAGCCAGAAATCTGTAATACTTAGGTTGCTTAGATTGACATAAATTGTGGTTTCGATGTTGTCACGCTACCCACAAAACTACGCACTCCGCAGATACTATACCCTAGGCTGACTAGGCTGATGGCCAGCACTTTCGAATCTAGACTGATGCTTCAAAATCAGTATTGAATTCGAATCAGTGATATCCAATCGACCTGCAGTTATAACTATGCCGTCAATTCTCAATTAACTGATTTCAATTCCAAAAAGATTTTACTATAGGAACAGCCTTGTTTTTGACCATCATCCCATGATAAGTAAAGCCTTACCAAGCTGGAAAATAAAACATTGCATAGTACAAGTATCTGGGCAGGAGGCTGTTGCTTGTAGGCTACGTAGCAAACACGCTCTATAATCTTAAGGTTTCACACACCCCAATTGGTCTTTCCTCCACAACTGCAATAAAAATATGCCACGCTAGCTCTGAACCTTCTATCTTACGCAGATTATGTCAATCTAAGTACGTATCAGGCTATTCTCGAATAGCCCGTAAGTATTGGTAATTATTTCGGCAATAGCGGCATAGAAAGTACAAGGGATAAAGTTTGCGTGGCCGTAACAGTTGTCGGCGATAGAAAAATGAGCCCTTTTCGTTTATGCTTTTTTTTTATTTATATTTTGATACTTGCTTACCTGATGGTAAGCGGTTACCGTAGCCATATGGACGCTTGCAACACACGAAGCATCGCTCACGCGTTGCCGACCTTTCCCCCCTCCCCAATGAGCTCTGGTGACCTTACTCACGCGCGGGAACACAACTTTACACAACATAAAGTTATTTGGCTGCGGTATTCTGTAAGGTGGAGGTACTTCCCCAGTCGAGCTGCTCTTTGAGCGAATGATGCTTAAGTTCAATCTAATTACTGCCGTACTAGCTATAGTTTGTAAACTATAGCATTGGATAACGATATTATTATATTTTCCGGCCGTGAAATAGGCTATAGGTAGCCGGTTGCCGCCTAGTTGTCACACCAATATCTAACGATCACAAAATAGTTGATGACTTCACACATGTCTTCTTATCATCGAAATAACAGCCTTCTATCTCTTCTCTCTTTCAACGAATGTCAGAAATACGTAATTACTTGGTTAAAGCTGTTAAAGTACAAAAATGTAAAACGATACTAAAAAAGCCAAAAACAAATTAAATTACGAATGATGTTAATACCGGACCTGCCTTGTCATTATGAACGGTTACAGACATTCGAGATATCATGTTATAGTAAGCCGCACGAGTCGTGAGCTCACTTTTAAACATATGGTTTAAAAGTTATTAGTGTTCTAGCCTTTAAATACATTTATTGAAATGTATTTGAATAAGGTCACGTGACCTTATTTTATATCCATTTTAACAATTTTAACTTTAATAACTTAACTCTAAGAAGTTTTAAACTTTATGTTCAAAAGTGTGCTCCCGACTCATGCCGCTTACTCTATGCATGGCCGCATGGGTAGGTCATAGAATACAGAACAAGTGACAATCTGGCTACTGCAAGCTGTATTTTATGATATAAACATTTACCTAGAATGTATGTAGCCGCGCATCCTGCTGTTCATACCTCCTCCCTACATAAGAATTATAAATTAATACTAATCCATGTAGTACCTACTATTTTGTATTCTTATACGTCATACTTCTTTGGCAAGCCATGTTTTATCGCTCTAGTAGTTATAAGAATAAAATTCTCCTAGTTTCTTAAGTGTTGTACGATCTAACAGTCGTCTGCCATCGCGATCCTCAGCGTAACAAAATTGTACATCCATGTATTCACCAATTACTCAAATATGGACTCAACATTATCAAGTGCAGTTGCTATCTGATACAAAAATAGTGGATTTAGCACGACAAAAATATAAACAATAGGTTATCTGTTATAAAAAATATATTTACTATAGGCAAAACAAACACACTTGATATGTTGAGTTCACGTTAGCATTCGGCTAAATAACACGCAAGTTCAATTCTGTTCCACTGCCCACCCGCCCAACCCCCCCACTTGAACAGTGATCTAAACAGACATATCCTGCGACTGAATATTATACAACTAAGCAAACCATCAAAGCTACGTAGATTAGACATCATAAAAAATCTGAATAGACAGAAAACTTCTGAGATACTTAGATGTTTCTTCATGGGTATCGTATAACATTACAAATATTACAATGTGTTATTTTTTATTCACTGTTTTTAAGGGTGGTAGTATTAATTCATATGAAACTTTTAATATGAAATGGGGCCAACACTGACCTAGTGAAAAAAAAACTCTTCATACAGACGAGCAACCCTAGTTGATCACAAATCTATGAAAAGGTATAAATAAACACTTTTGCAGAGTTGGCCCCATAACAAAAGTACTTAATTAAAACTTAAGTGAGACAGATAATACAAAAATATTCTTTTTTTTTCAAAACAGGCTCGCCCCTATCTAGTGAGATCACAGAGGTTTTCACGTAAAGCGTATAAGGGAACTGAGCTCTCAAGAGCCGCTAAGAACTCCCCTATGCATTTAGCAGATTTACAACTTGAAGGTGGGCAGGCGGGTATTACAAAGTACCCTACCACCGGGCATAATTTAAAATAACTAAAAACAAGTAAATTTTTCAAAACGAGTATCAAAGCATTAATTCTCAGGAATAAAAGTCTCTAAAAACTGTGCTGACATAAAGTCCCATACAAAATCAATCAAAATGGTAAAAGAATGTCAATAATATTATAAATGCGATTCGGACGAAACATGGCACAGAAAGACCACGGAAAAAGATTTAGAGCTCTCCTAGGAGACGGGTGAAACCGCGAGCGGGAACTAATTACTAAGTTCATAAGTCATAAATATGGTTTAAGTTCTGGTAAGTTTAAGACAGAAAATAAAAACGCCTTCTCATTAAACTTTTCGCCTCTTGCCCCCGTTACAATTTAGTGTAAAAACCTTTTCCTTAACTAATTACGAGCACTTCCCAGTTTATTTTCCCCCACCCCACCCGGTGTACAGTCGAGGACATAAATATGTATACACTTAGTAAAATTCAACAACGGTTTCGTCTTAAAGTACTGATCGAAATTATGAGATATTATAAAGGCAGAATCTTCTAACATATACTATTATAATTTGTGTAATAGTTTAACACTTAAATGTTAAACATGCGAGAAAATTGCTTTTGAATTTCAAAAAGTGTATACATATTTATGTCCTCGACTGTACTGTCACAGTATGAGGCACGAGTTGTGAGCACAGATAGGCAGTAATGGGCGCAAGCTCACGCATCTACACTTTTGGCCAAATCCCAGTAGCAAAACGCGAGAATCCAATAGACGACTCACATCGACTAACGAACCAATCGTGTGCAGCTCGGCGCTCCCCCTTCTTCATTCCGCCAAACAGACCGAAAAATTAACTGCTGCGCAGGTGTCCATCTGTGCTCACTACTCGTGCCCCTTACTATAACTTACGTGGACCTGAATAATCGTAGCCTAGTCATTAACGATATACTTTTCATAACACAGTTAAGGTTTTTGCACTAACTGCTTTTCTCCTCTTTCATACCATGTTAAATTCTTTACCTATAGATGTTAATCGCATAAACAAATCTTTTTAATATCCCACCCCATATCCATCAATATAGCGAAATTGAATTTATGTTCGCGTATCAAGCGAGTACCATTCTTATTATATAAACCGTAGGCATAAACGTTAGACGAACGGGCGAGATCTTGTTACTATTTGAGTGCTTGAATTATTTTATAAGATTGTTGTCTCCAAATTACTCAGTTCTTATGTTCTTGCCTTATGTTATCATTCCAAATTTCATTTCCCCGATCATCGAATTCTGCCTGCCAGTTTATCATTACATGAACAGACTATAATATCTGCAGATATCGAGTCTTCTGTTGCTGTGTATTATGATAAAGCGGTTCTGATCTTTGATCCGTTTGGTCATACAGCAACAAAATCTTCGATAATATCTAGAGACATTGGTGTTACAAATTTATTAAAAACTCAATTTCGTTACATTGCCCCCTCCCCTTCCACCCCAAATCGAACACATTTAATGGGAAGGCCCTCTTAGATAAAACTCTTGATCGTTCAATACAGTAAGAGTCAAAATTAATCGTTAATTGTTTATCAAATAATTGGGCTGTATCAAGATTTTTAAATGACTAGAAATAAGAAACAAAAATCCATGGCATATTTTGATATCACGGAAATGGCTAATTCATTATTGTATGGTAATTATGAAAGTAATGGCATATTTTATAAAAGTATGGAAAGAGGGAGACATTTACATAATACAAAAAACAAAACATAAGAAAAATAACGGCTCAATACTTTGAAAAATAATTTATTAACTTTTTTTATTTAACAGAATTACCAACAATAAGAGTGAATCTCCACGATAGATGCGCAGGAGCCATCCCGCCAATACGATCGGTACGTCACACCTACATTGTTCTAAGCTATGATAATAAAGCGATCCTACTGACGGGCTAAAACACATCTCTCGCATCTCTGGTGGAAAGTCAACTTAAGTATTGTGCCATGTGACAGAAGGATGTGTTAATCAACATCTTTCCACCACCAAAAACATACAACCACATTTATTGACGCTAATTATATTCTAAGCTTTATGGCAAAGGAATAAAGGTTGTAATGAAGTACATAAGTGTGGTTGTACACTTATAGTTTACAAAAGAAAAAAAAGTACATAAATAATATAACAATAAAATAAAATTATACTTTAAATAGCCACAAAGAAACAATTTACACAAACAAAATAAAATACAATAAACTTATTATATACAGAGATATGTTTTAACTGTTAAAAATAAACGAATAAAAATAAATCTATGATTGAAAGAAACTATTTAAAAGTATCTGCAGTAATATATATTTTTAGTTTAAATTCAAGACTTATGTATTTTTTTTTAATCTTAGATATTGTAATATCAACGAGTGAGATTTCACGATCAAAAAGACCATCAAACATTTTTTGACTGTTTGCACAAGCGCAAACGAACCGCAGGCATACGGCCAAGATCAATGACCAAATTCTGTATTTACCTTGTCATCATTTAACCAAAACGAAAACATTATTCGTTTGATTTGTCACAAAAAAAACTTATAATTTTACTCGGCATTCGAAACACAAGTGTTTGTAGACCTACTCTACATAAAAATTAAACATTGTAAAAGCTAGCCTAGTTATACCCATAATCTTTATGGATTATTCAATTATATTTGCACTGTAAATCTAAATTTTCGTGTGCATTTAATACAAGGTTAAATTATTAAATTAAGATGAATTAATTATTATTTATTAAATTAATTAACATGTATTTTTGAAAAATTATTGAGATAATTCCTTATTAAAATAACCACAAAATAACATGGTTCAATCGTTTTTTTACATAAAAACAGATTATTCTTGGGACAAAGAACCTTGTATCAGTGCACAGTAAAGACAAAATTGACACAGTAAAAGGACATTAGTAATTTTTTATTTAAAAACAGATTCGCGTGCGTGCGTACAAAACGGTCCTATCCTTTTAATACTGTGTAACCTTTAGACAATTACTATACCTAATTAGGGCTGCCACCTGTAATATCAATAAACTAAGAAAATCCGGATATTAGTTTCTTTTTCTTACAATTACAATAAAAGATGCAACAGCATTACAAATTTCAAAACGACAACCAATATAAATTGATTTGTTACAAACTTTGGCGTTAGCGAGCAGTATAGTACTCAAGAACATAATTGTATAAAAATCGACGACCTATAGGATTACCCCAAATCTGGGGAGAACCTGAGGGATGGCAACCCTACGTTCAACATTGAGCAACGTGACAACATCTTAAGCACTAAACTTACTATTCTACGATGAAACTGCTTACTGGCCATTGTACAATCCAACCGGGCGAGGGTAGTTGTAACGATTGATGGTGCTGGAATGGTCTGTGCTCAACTCACGCAATACTCGATCGCTCGGATTTGTCACAGGCTGTTGGAAAAAATATAATAAGACATTATAATAAAAAAAATACTAAAAAGAAACTTCAAAGATTTTCTATTTAAAAATAAAATAAAATTATTGTTGTGGATCGGCCTATGATGCCATTTTTTAACAAACCGGCCAATTGCTTGTCGGATTTTTTTAATTAGGGCTTACTGTTTTTTTTATTAGGGCTTACATATAATAAATAAATAAATATCCTGGGACATTCCTCACACACGGTCATCTGATCCCAAACTAAGCAGAGCTTTTACTATGCTTACCAGATAACTGATATAATACATATACTATTTTTTGTTTGTACACATACTTAAAATACATAATTACACCCAGACTCAGGCCATACAGACAGACATGTTCATGCACACAAATACATGTCCTGTGTGGGAGTCGAACGCACGACCTGCGGCGCAAAAGGTGGAATCTTGAACAGAGTCCAACCAACCTGCTGGCCTGTCAAATTATTTTACGTATTTTTTTTTAATCTGCATTAACTAGGTAATACTTGAAAAAATTGGGTCTGTGCGTTGCGTGCTATTCAACAACGTGTCAGATTTGGTTAAGTTGTTTATATATTATTTTTTATACATTTGTACCACGTTTTGAACAACTAGTTAGATATAGGTATGAAATATGAATGTTCACTTACCCCGTCTAATACCAAGTTTGACATCGCACTTATAGCAGCCAAGTGTCGCTTCACTTCGATCGGCGTTCCTCGGAAGACCGACAACCGCAGCGCGATGTAGTAGTCCGCGCTTTGCTGTTAAATAAAACTAATTATAGTAAGCTATTTAATAAATACACTGATTAAGAGGGGTTCCTAGCTGCGAGGAATATGAAAAATAGGTATTTGAAGAAACTATTGTCGTCGCGCTATGCCGCTATGCTTTGCGCTATGTGCGATAGGGAAATCTGCAGCACAGACCGATTTATTCACAATTTTTTTTACGAAATCGACGTTTAGTTTTTCCCATTTTCCTCCTCGAAAACTGTGATGATTCAATTATTTTTTACATTACATTTTTTAGTAAGGGGTTATCAAGGCCCTATTACTTTCTTTTATGTTAAAATCTTATCGAATTTGTCTGGTAGTCCTTTTAATCACGTCGGAAAAATAGGGCATTTATTGTAATTTTTGGAGGGCCATAATATCTTTAAAAATTTGTTGCTGAAAAAAAAGAAGTAACAGGGACGTGTCCAAAGCAGAATTTGATTATTATGAAAAAAAAATGATGACTTGATGCATTATTCAGGAAGAAAACAGGGGAATACATTTGTATGGAATAATCGCAGCCCAACTCCCGTCTTAAATGGCCACGTAAATAAAGTCACATTGTTTGAAAATGACAGTAAGGTGACCATTGACTTAGAACCGATCCAGAAAGGACGAATTCACCGCGAATCTCTCACACGAATGCAGTACGCGCGTTGGCGAGGTACTGGTCACCAATAAATTGAGTCAACAAGGATCGCGTGAATTTAAAATGAAATCTTTATTAACTTAAAATAATACGCGCGTAAATCGTGTGCTCTTCGCCAGAGTCGCGACTCGTCATAGGCGCGAGAAATTCGCGGCGAATTCGTCCTTTCTGGAGGTATTAGGATTTCACTATACGCTAAGCAGACGTCCATAGCACAGAAAGAAATATGACAATCCTTATGACACTTTGCGAGAGAGAAAGAAACGCATACACAATTCTGACGCGGGTCAATTATTTTTCGAGTATCAATCCATATCAACTACCAACTCCGTCATTTATTAACCGATTTGGAAAATTCTTTTTTTGTCTGGAAGGGTACACTTCAAGTTTGGTCCCATTTTGTCATCAGATCAGGATTTGATTACTTCTTAGTGTGCTTTGAAGTCGGTTAAAGTTTTTTGTAAAACAGTCCAATGATTCCCATTCAAATCCCTAACATTAATTTTCGTCTTGTCTAATAACTGGCTATGTTCTTCTTGTACATAAAAATTATTTAAAGGTGACCAATAAATATGTGATAACTCAAAAAGTATTATAGTTCGTAGTTATGCCGAACTTTTACCGGCTAAAACCCCATGGTGGTCTCCGACGCGGGGTTTTAGGGTTTTTATACAAATAATCACCGAAGCACCCATGCCCGGTGAGTATCTGTGTAAGTCTGTAGGTAAGTCGTCCACCATGTCGCTGCATCCCCTCGAAGACCGGCAGGCTCCACCACCCTGGTGGACTATGTGGATCAGGTCATAAACCCTCGTATTCAAATCCGATGCCATGGTTCCCTACCTTAACCGTCGGGTCATTGGTGTACTCCTCCATAAGCGCCTTTATGTTTTTGTTCATCCAATCAGCGACACCAGGTTCGCGCCAACGAGCGCTTGACAGCTTCCCATAGAGTTTAAACAAAGGCTCCAGGTTATTGCCGGTCCTAAAAAAAGAAAACAGTTACTTCTGCCGGGGTGCCAAGAATACCATGCTTAGAATATATGCTTTTTTTCACTATAGTTTTTTTATGTTTAAATAAGTACCTTAAGGGTTGAAGCCACGCAAATAATGGTCTGAAGTGACTATCCTTTAATTAGGGTTCCGTAGCCAAATGGCAAAAAACGGAACCCTTATAGATTCGTCATGTCTGTCTGTCTGTCTGTCTGTCTGTCTGTCTGCCGTGTATGTCACAGCCATTTATTTCCGAAACTATAAGAACTATAATGTTGAAACTTGGTAAGTAGATGTATTCTGTGAACCGCATTAAGTTTTTACACAACAATAGAAAAAAACAATAAATTTTGGGGGTCCCCATACTTAGAACTGAAACTTTTTTTTTTTTAATAAAACCCATAAGTGTGGGGTGTCTATGGATAGGTCTTCAAAAATGATGAGGTTTCTAATATCATTTTTTTCTAAACTGAATAGTTTGCGCGAGAGAATCTTCCAAAGTGGTAAAATGTGTGTCCCCCCCCCCCTGTAACTTCTAAAATAAGAGAATGATAAATCTATAAAAAATATATGATGTGCATTACGATGCAAACTACCAACGAAAATTGGTTTGAACGAGATCTAGTAAGTAGTTTTTTTTAATACGTCATAAATTGAAATCCATATCAAATACTCAGGTCTATACTACCATTTACTTATATACCTACAAGTTTGTACGGAACCCTCGGTGCGCGTGTCTGACTCGCACGTGACCGGTTTTTTTTTTTATTTATTGTAATTGGCATTTTGGGGGCCAGACACAGGACATACATTTGTGTGCATGAACATATCTGTTTGTCCTGAGTCTGGCTGTAATTATGTATATTAAGTATGTATTAACAAACAAAAAGTAGTATATGTATTATATCAGTTATCTGGTTTCAGTGTGAGGAATGTCCCAAGATGTATATTTTTTTTTTATTTACACCTTTTTGGAAAATGTTACATTCAGCGAGAAACGCGCGATTTTTGAAAACTATTATTATTAGCTTATTCGATCCTGTCTCCAAGTCAAGACAAGACCAAGTCTCCGCCAAGGATCAGAAGGCTCTATGAGAACAATTTAGTAGTAGGAGGTTAGGATACTAGAAATGAAAGAAATTGAAGGTAGTTGCCCTTACGGACCCATCTCAAATTTCCTATATTGATAATAATTTACCCAGGCGAGGTGAAGAGCTGGTGTGTTTTCATACCACTGGGTGTATCTTTGTTTATTTCCTTGATGAGCAATGCTACTGTCGGAAACCGCAGAATTGCATTCTTAAGCAATTTATCAGCCGAGTCCAAGTTTTCTGTAAAAGTACATAAACTTGTTAATCTATGCATTTGTCGCAGTAAGATAGTTGAAGCCGTGATATAATTATATCCCTCAAAATTGTCAAATCGATTAACGTTTTAACAAAAATTAAACCGCCTTCAAAGTGGATTTTCACTAAAAAGTATAAAATAACGACGTATGATCTCTCATATGACTCATTTTGGTAGAATTGGCCCGTCATTTTCTATGGAACACGTCGTGTCAAAAAAGTATCATATGCGTTCTATAATTATTTCACTAGATTAGTTTCGTATTTTTTTTAATGTGTAACCTGTGTTTGACCACAATCTCACCACGGTAAGTGATGATGTGGCCGAAGGTGGTAAGCCTAGAAGTAACTGGCTCTCAAGTGTAGCTGTCATAACACACAACTTCAACTTGAGGGTGGTAGCCAGCCAGGTGGGTACCACAAAGCACCCTACCACCGTGCTATGGTTACCTCACGATGTTTTCCTTCACCTAGGTTTCGAACCTTCGTCTATCCGACTTCACTACCACTGAGCTATCATTGCCTTAAATTAATATGGTAAATTAATTATCTTACTACATCGTGTTTTCTCAAATACAAAATCATTTATTCAAATAGACCTTCGCAGGCACCTATGAAAAGTCTGATTCTAATACTCTAATACCGGTTCGGAAGGTTGCATTTGCTGAGAAGAGCCGGCAATAAACTCAGCAATTACTCTTTTCAAAACAAGCTTAGATTCATTACATAATATTTACATTCTAATCGCACTGAAAACAATTGCGTGCCCCGGCGCGGCGGCAAAATTACAAAGTAGACTGAATAAATATTTAATAAGTAAATAAATAGCAAACTTAAGCAGACCAGCCCCCACAAGCAACACCTTTTCGTATCATAGTTATACTCCTAGTAAGATAGTTATGACCTTTCATATAACTATCTTACTTATATCCCGAGGGATAAAATTATATCACGGCTTCAACTATCTGACTACGAAACATATATTTTAGAAAAAAAAATAGTATTTCAATGTAACAGTCACCTTTCTTCTTAATGGCCACGTGGTACGTGGCTAAAGCCTTCGAATAGTTGACATTGAAAAGGAATCCGGCTGCATGGCTTTTAGCCCAATAATCACTTGCGGTGATCAGCCATTCGTGCTCTCTAGCTCTCAAAGCCATTGAGTCGATCACAAATAATACAGCCAATGGGTCTGTCGGATCCAGCCTCATCATCAACTTTGCCAGCTCTAATGCGGTCCTGTGGCAAGCTTTATTTGATACCAAGTATATGTACTTGAGCAAAGACACATGGAAGGGGCGATTTTCAAGATATTTGTATTCCAAACGGATGTCGCTCTGAAAATTTACATATAATATTTATATCGCACTTTAATTTGGTTTAAATATACGTGTAAAAAAGTGAGTGGTATGGATTATTATTTGCTTGTTTATATTTTCCCCCTCTATATTTCAGCAGTTGATTAGCGTGTCTCTTAACTATCAGGTCCATGTTGTATTTGATAGATTGAATTGCCTGCCTTTTTTACTATCACACCACGTTTCCAATAAAGTTTTTGTTGACTATAAAATTTACCTAAAACGTCATCGCCTATATTAAAATGTACATTTCGATTGCCACGATATTTATCACTCTGCAAGAACTGTTTTGCTTTAACAATTTTGTCAAGTGCTGCATCGGATGGTGCTGAGATGGGAGCTTTTTAAAGATCTAATCTACATCTGAGTTTGCGTCCAAATAAAACTTCTGCGGGTGATCTGTTTGTAGTTGTATGCTTAGAATTTCTATAACAAAGCAAAAATTCTTGTAATTTTACATTTAAATCTCGCAAATTGGAACCCGTTAAAATTAATGACTAGATAGCTTTCTTAACTATCTTGACATAGCTCTCAGCTTGCCCATTGCTAGCTGGGTTATATGCCGGAGATGTCAAATGTGTCCTTGTTTTAGTGTGTTTTTAGAGTTCCGTAGCCAAATGGCAAAAAACGGAACCCTTATAGATTCGTCATGTCTGTCTGTCTGTCTGTCTGTCTGTCTGTCTGTGTATGTCACAGCCATTTATTTCCGAAACTATAAGAACTATAATGTTGAAACTTGGTAAGTAGATGTATTCTGTGAACCGCATTAAGATTTTTACACAAAAATAGAAAAAAAACAATAAATTTTGGGGGTTCCCCATACTTAGAACTGAAAATCAAAATTTTTTTTTTCATCAAACCCATAAATGTGGGGTGTCTATTAGGGTTCAGAACCGGGAAATCCCGGTCTCGAAAGTACCGGGAATTCCCGGTTCTTTTGTCAGTAAAATGGAACCGGGAAATCAAATTTGATTACCGGTTCTTTCGGTACTTTCGGGAATTTTATTTTTATTACGCGATTCACACTACTACTTACTTTTACTGTTCAAAACTAAAATAAATAATTCAGCGCTAAAAGAAAAAACGCGCGAACTGAATGAGCGCTCGCGGTAAAACCTACACTCGCTCGCAGTTGCTAGTTGCTAAGAAGGAAAGTTGTGGGTACATTCGCGACTGCGACATGATGAAAAAGAATAATTTCGATTTTCCAATGTCGGCAGCCAAGTATTTTTTCAAAGTCATTTTCATCATATCATTCATCATTTTTCATTTAGAGATACTACAAAAGAAATGGTTTTCACTATTCAGTCTTCCTAATTTCACCACTGACACCAGCATCAGCTGGTAAATACGCCGTCTTGTATATCAATACAAGACGGCGTATTAACACACCTCGGCTCCTTAACATCGACACCGCTCCACCTACACATGAAGAAGTGGGCAAAGCCATAATCTCGCTGAAGAGTAGAAAGGCACCGGGATTCGATCTAATATCCGTAGAAATGCATAAAGCTGACCACCGTTGTAGAGACCCTGAAGCCTTTGATTGTAACTTTGATTTGGTCTGAGAGGAGCTACCAGGAGACTGGAGTAAAGAGCTCCTGATAACTGTGTCCAAAAAAGGTGATCTAAGTCTTTGTAGTAACTGGAGAGGCATCACTTTGCTTTCGATTCTTTCTAAAGTCTTCTGCAAGATTATCTTGGCTACATCGAAGGCCTTAAAACCTCTTCTGCGCAATGAGCAGGCAGGCTTCCGCTCGAACCTCTCGTATACCGACCAAATAAACACTCTTCGTATCATACTGGAACAAGCATCAGAATGGCAGAGAGAGTTATACCTTACTTTTGTCGAGTTCGAAAAAAAAAATTATACGTTGTATTAGCTTATGGTCTAGCTTACATGAAATTGGTGTGCCGCCGAAAATAGTTCAACTACTCAAAGCTATCTACAAGAACTATTCTTGTAAAGTGACACATGATGGCCTTATTTAGGTCACATAGGACTGAAAATCAACATCAGGAAGACCCAAGAGATGCGTTCTGGATTGAGGAATATTGCACCGTTGCTGATAGGCACAGAGGTAGTGGAACGCGTCCACAAATTCACTTACCTTGGTAGTGTCGTGTCAGAATCAGGAGGAACTGAAGATGACATCTCTTCTCGGATTGCCAAGGCCCAAGCAACTTTCGCACAGCTGCGCCCCGTATATCAGTAAGAGTCTCTGAAGCTGACACGAAGAGTTAAGCTCAAGATACTCAGGTCCAACGTGAAGTATGTACTTCTGTACGGATGCGAAATGCGGAACGTAACCAAGGCCATCTCGCACCAGCTCCAGATTTTTGTCAACCGACGCCTTCGCCAAATTCTCGCCTGAGAAAATCTCGAACATAGATCTCCGAGAACGCTGCCACGAAACCCTGATTGACCAACAGATCAAGCGTCGCAAATGGAACGGGATTGGCCACAGTCTCCGACGGGATCTCGACCATATACCCAAGCAGGCAATGGACTAGAATCCCCAGGGGAAGCGAAAGTGTGGCCGTCCCAAATAAACCTAGTAACGCTCTGTGCTTGGCGAAGCGAAGAAAATCGGGAAGTCTTGGAGTAAGATTAAGCGCGAAGCACAAGACTGCCCCATCTAGGGGATGAAGGATCATAATTCATAAGTTACCACTACTTACTACATAAAGTTTTTTTTACTACCATCAATTACGTATCAAGATCTACATATTTATAAGAATCAAAAAGAATAAATTCAATTTTCCAAAGTCTTGTCTTACTTAGCTATGACAATAGGAAATAGAAGAAAAAATTCTATGAGAAGACTTGAGTGATTAAATTCTGTTTTATACTTAAGTTTTTTTTAATTACTTAAAAATTACTTGAATATTTAATTGTGGTATACTTTTGAAGCGTATCACTGCTTTATATAACAAAAACTACCAAGAACCGAAAATACCGAAAGAACCGGGAAATCCCGGTTCCTTTAAACAAAAATCCCGAAATTCCCGGTTCTCAAAAAAGAGACCGGTTCCGGAAACCCTAGTGTCTATGGATAGGTCTTCAAAAATGATTTTGAGGTTTCTAATATCATTTTTTTCTAAACTGAATAGTTTGCGCGAGAGACACTTCCAAAGTGGTAAAATGTGTGTCCCCCCCCCCCTGTAACTTCTAAAATAAGAGAATGATAAATCTATAAAAAATATATGATGTACATTACGGTGCAAACTTCCACTGAAAATTGGTTTGAACGAGATCTAGTAAGTAGTTTTTTTTTTAATAGGTCATAAATTGAAATTAATATCAAATACTCAGGTCTATACTACCATTTACTTATATACCTACAGGTTTGTACGGAACCCTCGGTGCGCGAGTCTGACTCGCACTTGGCCGGTTTTTATTATTATTTGGGTTTGACAATACATTTATTCTATTACATTACACATAAGACAGACTCCAAAATAGCAAAATCAATATCAACAAATCATTTATTCAGTTAAGGCCCTGGTAAGGCACTTATGAATGTTAAATTTGTACATACAATTGAATTTACCACCGGTTTGGAATACACTTAAACTGAGAAGACTCAGCAAGGGTTTTTTTTTTGCATGCTGATACTTTTGCACTTTACTTGCTGGGAACGCAGGTGAAACCGGGCGGGACAGCTAGTGTGTGTATAAAATAAAAGTTTTAAATATACTAACGTTTAAGTTGAATAAAGGGTGGAAGGCCATTTGGAACATTCCAATTACGTACTCTGTCATAGTGTATGCGTTTGAATACTCCTCTAATTCAAATAACACATCAGCAACCTAAAATATTGAATAAAGTTAATATACAATTGAGAACACGCAGTAAACTAAGGCTAACATAAGTTAAATATCCTGCGACATTCTACACGGTTATCTGATCCCAAGCTAAGCAGAGCTTGTACAGTAGTACCCAACTAATATGGCTTACCGATGTACCTGCGCAGAAGATACATTTTCAAAGCGCGAGAAATGCTATTGGTCGGCAGCTACCGCCATGTGTGCGCAGGGCGGCACTTGTTAGTGAGACGGAACTAACAGCTGCACGGTATTATGAACCTTATACTAGTGATCTAAGGTTGATTGTAAGTTTTAAGCATTCTTTCGTTAATCTTCGGCCCATACTTTCTTTTCTGTGCGAACGAATATTCACCACGCGCCTTATCAGTTGGGTACTACTGTACTATGGAAACCAGATAACTGATATACTCCAATTTTTTAAACTATTTTTTGTATGTAAATACATACTTAATATACAGGTGTAACGGAAAGTGTATATACATTACAGTAATCCACGTTTTTCGTACTAGGCACAGATCGCGGAAGATACATTTTATATTAATATCAGAAAGGGACGCAACTATGATGATGATCCTCATTGACCGATAACATGTTGGTTATGATAATAATGCAAAAAACTTGAATTCAAAAATTTGGTTTGAATTTTTCAGTAATTTATTTACTTTTTATAGAGAGTGTACCTAATGTAGTCTTAACCCCCTTCGGATGTTCCGTTACACCCTATATATACGAACATAATTACATCTATACTCAGGACAAACATGTTCATGCACACAAACGCATGTCCTGGTTGGGAATCGAACCCGCGACTTGCCACGCCAACTGACAGTTATATTTCACAGGTTGTAACTTATATTTGTCCATCTAAATTACCTCAAGACGTGACTCCACATGAGTATTTAGTACGTCATCTACAAAGGTATGTACATAATTCGCCGGTTGGCTTAGAAACTGCCGGTGTCTTCTCTGATACTCAGGACTGTGATCGAAAGCGAAGTGTATAGTGTTACCAGAGCGAGATACGATCGACATGGACAGACCTGTTGACGGGTAATTCATACTTTAATTATACATTTCATAATCGCTTTTTTTAACCGACTTCAATAAAAAAGGAGGTCCTCATTTAGTATGTATATACAACGTGTAACGGACGGGTACATCCATTACAGAAATCAATTTCTTTGGTAGAAGCACAGATATTGGCAAGTGACGCCAAATGATAATGGCCCCCATTGAAAGGTGACAAAAAAGAGGTAGGTAGATTTTAGTAATTTAAACCTTCTATAGAGTCTATACCTGATGCCTACACCCCTAAAGGATAGATATTCTCTTTCCGTTATAAGTTGCACAGTATTTGTTTTTTATCGGTGACGATATATTATTATAGGCTGTGTTTTGAAGTCAACGAAAAAAATCTGGAGTAGCAAATACATTTTGGTAGAAATGGATATTCTCTATGGGTGTTCCATGTTGTGCTCTTTCGCTGACATCAAGTATCAGATTATAGTTCCTACTACCTTATTGTTTCATAGTTTTTCAGTTAAATTAAAGGTTTTTTTGTAAAAGTTTTACTGTTTTACGGCGTCGCACCATTTCGTGTGATATATAGACTACCTATAGCTTTTTAAATTAATATTCGATATTTCATCAATATTCAACCAAGCTAAGAACAACAAGCAAGTAATATCTATGTAAAGCTCTGATCAATCTGACGCGTCCAGCTAGTCCTACAAATTCATTTCATAAACAACATCTGGACGCGTCGATGTGATCACGTTGCTACAAATTCGTACACAACAGATGATCACAACCTTGCACGCCAACGCGGACGCAAGCTGGACGCGTCGGTTTGATCAGAGCTTTAGTGCACTCTCACACCTGCACCGCATTAACATGGTACGTACCGATCCTGTCATGGTACTCGAATTGATCAGCCGCGACGAAATTAATCTTTTTACTGGCGTTCAGTGTACGTTGTGGTTTGCGCCTGCAAAATAATTTGGTGTTATTAATTTAGTTGTCTAATCATTAGTATAAAAAAAAACAAAAAAAAACTTTTTTTCCTTTTTAACGATAAAAGCTTTAAACATGATCTGAGTTTACAGCTTTTATCATTTAAAACTGATATTCAATAGAGATTTGGCGGATTAAAACGTAAGGTAGGTAATATAATCACTGCCGTATACAAGGGAGGAGCCTGGTGGGTACGACCCACCACAGAATGGTCTGGTGCCCACCCAACAGCCAATTTTTAGAAGCCCCTGGAAAATAACCCTAGATACGCCAATGAATATACCAATCTTGTACTTTTATTCTCTATCAAATGTTGCTTAATCACCTTGGGCGCGCTGCATTCTGCTCTGTACCAAAAAGCCTCCTCATTTCATTTTGTAAATTCAAATGTCGTGCTTCAATGCTTAATACTTCAAGGAATGGATTCTCCTCTTTAATATCTTCCAAGGTAGTCGGTACAGGGGGCGGAGCGCCGAGCAATTCGTTGATCTCCCGTACCGATTTCTCTATATCATCCTCCTATGAAAAGATTATGTTCATAACCCACTGTTTTTATTTAATAAGCAATTACTGTAGCTTCTAAGTATCCTTAATCTACTCCAATGAGCTCTAATGGTGCAGGAATACAACATAAAGTTATGTGGCTGCAATATTCTGTAAGCTGGAGGTACTTCCCCAGTCAAACAGCTCTTACAAGCTTACCTCTCTTAATAACGAAACTGATCTCTTTTTTAAACTATTCAATGCTCATTCAAATTATTTAAAATAAAACTTACCAAGTCATTGCATTTTTTTTTTGTTTTCTTGTTTTTTTTTTGGCATTTTTTGTCTTTTACAAGAACTGGTGATTCACTGTCACTTGTGCTCGACTCAGATTCGGCTTCTGAAGACTCCGAACTAGGCTCCAACTGTTAATTTAAATATTAACGAATTTAATATTATTACATGCCAAACAAATAGAGGGGACAAAAATATTGCAACCCACGCTCCTTAGAGGTCACTGAAATACAGTTGGCATTACTATATAACCCCATTTATTGAGTAGCCAAACAACATGCTAGGATGGGTCACTCCACAGGGCACAGCTTGTTTAATAAGTAGCCAGTTAATGATCAGAATATCACTGGTTGCCTGATTGAACCAAAGATATTTAAGAATTACTCAGCACCTAAAAAAAGGGTGTGCAAATGTCCATAACCTTTATAGCACACCATTCAAATAATAGAGAAATCAGCAATGCACAATACAGAAATGTCCGTAAGCAAGGGCAAAGGGGGTGGTGATTTAACAAATCTCCCCCTCTCACATTAAATACCTACTTCATAATTCGCAAAGGCATTACAAAGTAAGTTAAACAATTGACACACATTAAAACTTACATAATTATGCACATAGCAGATATACAATAATTAAAAAAACACTAATATACTTTCTTAATTCTGTATAACATTATAAATGTGAATAAAAGTAGATCTGTCTATCTTTTACGGACAGTTAGTGTATTAAAATTCCTACTCCCATACAAGTGAATACTGGAGTGTTTGTGTTAAGTTTTCACTGAATTATATGATTAAAATTGTGACTAATGCTTGACAAAAATAAAATCATCACCTACTGATGAAAACATAGAAGCGAGCAACATAAATAGATAAAAATATAATTCTTATAATACATACACCAGCATAAAGGGACTGCATTGTTAATGTAGTATTAAAGCTCGGTCCACAATCATCTTCTGAACCACTGTCCGGAGGGGGCAAGACATTGCATCCAGTGATCTTCCGAATTTGCCTCCGTGACATATTGATATCACTGTAACAAGAAGAAACAAATCTTTAGTAGTGTAAGATTAAGTTGCAAAGCAAAGTTTAGAATTACCTAGGAATACAGTATTAATAATGTTTGTACCATGTAGCACTACCATCTAGAGGCCCTAGATTGAAATGGATAGGAAATAATACCCAAGAGATAAAAACCCTATGACACTGGGTAGATGTAAGGTTTCTTTTTTATTTATTAAAATGAATGGGCTTGGGTTGGGCCAGTTCCATAGAGGATGGTGACGAAATCCAAGATTGACCTTACTAAGAACAATAACCTCAAGAGTCTTGCCTTGTAACAGCCAGTTGAACTTATATGAGAAAGCCTTTAGTTTACTGTACACGTAAAACAGGCACTAAAATAAAGCGTCTCCGGGACGCCTTGCGTTAGTGCGTTTTCACACGAGACGATAACGACACCGTAACCACACAGTAAAAAAACTGTGACGATTTAGCCGACCATACATTTCTATGTACCGTTTTCACACGCAACGATAACGACACAGCACTGCACGACACAGGAACGATAATTCGGCTATGTCGTTGGTTCGGCTAGATCGTGACGATTTTTTTACTGTGCGATTTAGCGGACCTTCGAAATGTATTGAAAAACGTCAGGACTTTCACACGGCGAACAGCACGATAACGATAACGACACTTCTTGTCACCTCGCTGTAACTGTCGTTACGGTGCGGTTATCGTTCCTCGTGTGAAAACGAACGACGACATTACCGTTTGCCAATTATCGTCGGTCGTTTATCGTCGCGACAAAAATGTGTCGTTATCGTCTCGTGTGAAAACGCACTTAGGGTCCTCGCTTTTGATACCACACAAGATATCAACAAATAATCGACTTTACACCTATATTATACGTCACGCTCACGCACGCACAACACAGTGGGCAATCGTAATGGCCTAAGAACTAGCAAAGTGAACAGCACGTAGATTGAGCAATAAAAATATATATTCATATGTCCAATACCTAAATAAATTAATAAATAAATATCTTCAGCAGCACAAAATTGAAGTGGATAAAAAAAAGATAAATAAGTTATGAATATGTAGGTATATTACATATATGTATGTCATAGATAATACCAAAGAGAATATAACGCTACGCTAAGAGATAATACACTATACATACATACTAGAGATGTATTTAGTTGTGTAGTTTATAATTTCTTCTTCTTATTTTTAAGTTTGGCAACCAAGCCCAAATTAGAGCTCATTTCTGCCAGTGTCGAGTTATATTAAAGTGTCCAGTCACGATAAATCACTTTCACATAGGTAGGTACCTAATAAAGTCCTCAGTCAGTCACCGCCCATAAAAGTCATGTTTTAGTACAATGGTGGTAAATTGTACAAAAACTTTTCACGGACTTCTTGAGACAACTTGAAAAGTCACGATACACATAATTAATTTCATTTCACTTCACTGGTGCACATGGATTGATCTTCATTGGATAAAATACCACCGATAATACGCAATAAAACTCATAATACACGAATTTATGAAAATAAAAATGAAAACGCTACGTCACTCTTAGAAGTTCCCACCAAAAAGTCCTGATTTATTTTAAACTTGGCAGCTACGCTTGGCAGCTGTGTTGGCAGGTGGTTGGTAGCAAACTTTCTCTATGGATGGATGGTAACTATGTAGCTCTACGTCTATGATTGTTTGTGGTCATGATTACACTATCCTATTTTTAGCATCCTAATTAGGATCACTAAGTAGGAAACCGCTTATTACTGTTGAAGAAGAATAAGAAAGTACGGTGAACCAACGTGATCTTGATTTCGTCGGTAGACAGAGCACAAACGGTCACAAACATCGATGTTAAAAGAATAGAATATCTTTTTATTTGAAATGTGCTTTCTTTTTAAGATAGGAAGCTAAGCTTTATTATTAGTTTTAAGTTTAGCAAACAAATCATTTTTATAAGGACTTATTTTTGCTATTAAATAAATAAATACCCTGGGACATTCCTCACACACGGTCATCTGACCCCAAACCTAAGCAGAGCTTGTACTATGGAAACCAGATAACTGATATAATACATATACTACTTTTTGTTTTTAAATACATACTTAATAAACATAATTACACCCAGACTCAGGACATACAGACATGTTCATGCTCACAAATGCATGTCCTCCTGTGTGGGAATTGAGAACGATGTTAAAGTTTTTAAAGTTTGAAGTTTAATAAAGTTTATTGCATTTTTTAAATAACACGGTTATACAGTTAGATTACTGGTGGACCCCACACTAGATCAAGCCTGTCTCGTGGGGGCCACAAAACCAGGATATAAAAAAGATTTACAACAGAGCACTTAATGCAATAAATTAACCACATTACACGTACATTACTAAAATACACAGAAAATATACAAATAGTGCCTAGAAATAGCCTCAGGAGTAATCACGTTATAATTTTAATGAACCGTTCAATACCATCATAGGACAGGGCAAGGAGCCAATTTCGGACCTTGCGCTTAGCTTGGTGGACGCTGCAAGTTTTAACGTCAAGAACTCTGACAATTTTGTTATAAATATAGGGGAGCAAGAAATTGGGTAGCCTCTGACTTAACTTAGTTCTAACAAAAGCACAATGAGTTTTGAAAGTACGCCGATTTAGCTGGGAAGGATAATCAGGTGAGTTCAGTACTAAGCAGTGTTGTTTAGAGAAAGCACGAAGAAGGAACAGTTGACGGACATTGAGTACATTAGCTTCGGCGTATAGCAGGTTTGTAAGATATCTGAAGGGCTTTTTGAGCATGGTTTTGAGGACTGAGCGTTGTGCACGTTCAAGACCAAGCATAGCAGTAACACCAGCACCTCCCCAAGCAATTGCACAGTATCCGAGAATGGGTTCACACAAAGAATTATACACCAATTGCAGGGCCCATGGATCTGCAGAATTGCGTAAGGATTTCATGACGTGCACAATTTTTCAAACTCGCTTTGCAGTCGAGGCTAAATGCGCTTTAAATGAGAGGTTTTGGTCGATCTCGACTCCAAGGTATTTTGTGCTTTCAACTCTTTCAATAGGATCACAGCTACAAGCTGAGCATATGCAAGAGTGGGAATGTATTTTAAGGTTCAGAGGTATTTTGGGCTCAGAGAGATGGTGTTACATCCCTAAACGTCCTAAATCGGAGCGATGCGATTACACTTTCCTATTTAAGGAAGTAGAGCCTGTGGTAGAGCGGTCGCGATATTCCTATCATAGGACACTCGTATTAATAAATAAGTTGTAAGTCAAGTATAGTAATACCTAGGTTTTAAATATATCCGTCACTTTCTAATGTCATAATATAACAAAAAGGGCTGGGGCTATCTTAATAATAACACCCAGGGTGTTACAAGACTGACTTAAACCTTATTTATTAATAAGGGGTAACTTTTCTAACTGCGATTACACCTTACTATTTCCTAGTTAGGAACCTAAAAATAGGATGGTGTAATAAGAGCTTTACCGAAATACCGAGTAATAGTATTCTAAAGTCTGGCAAACGAAACGGAAGATGAGTCTGAAAAACGCGGCAAATTTAAAATTACTAGATGTGGCTTCGCTAACTAAGTAGTACCTACTTAGCAATAAAAGGATTATTATCATAACTAGATAATCTATAGTCTGCGTAAGTGTGTAAAACGTGTTTAGAAGCTATGTCCAGCTAACAATTTCTAGTTAATTATGAAAGAACTGTCGGTCATATTCATCAGAACTGTCAATCCAAACATAAGGTACATTACACTGCACTAACCGACCTAAGTTACGCTGTCTTATTTCCGGATCATAACGGGGCAAGAATATATCTGCAAATATATTACCTATATTCTACACAGGCAAATAAAACCTTTAAAAGTCATTAAAATAATGAAAATGGAGATGAAAAAACGTACAAAATAATCTCGTTCAGATGCATTGTACAAACGCGACTCAACACGCGATGTGCGAACGGTAACTGCCACTTACTTAGGTGATGTAATTCTTCACCAACCCTCAACCTTACAACCGTTGACATAACGACTACTATCGCCTAGCAGATCGTATAATAATTATACAACACTGCACTTAACACCTAATTTAAAGTCACGTTGGACCTCATTTCTGGGTCATAATGGGGCATGATTATAACTATCGAAAATATTATTGCCTTGACAGGCAAACTAAAGCTTTGAAGAGTATTATTAAAATGAAAATTGAGATACAAATAATGGATATTATAATCTCGTTCAGATGCATTGTATCAAAAACGTCTCAAAACGCAATGTCCAAACGGAAACTGTCTCGATAACTAACTTAGGTACCTACTACCGGACGCCCGGACTGGGCGGCAGGTTGGTGGCTATCTAGTATCGGCGCATGCGGGGGAGTGCATCGCGTTCAAGTCCACTTGTATGAAAAGCGTCTCAACAGGCAATGTCCGAACGGTAACTAACTCAATACCGGGATACCGGTCTCACCGACGCCGACGCGACTCCCGGCTGGTGCGGTAGGTTGGCTACTGGCTATGTACTCTGACCGCGGATATGGAAGTGCAAGCAAAGCAATTTCCTCCCCTCCCTTGCTTTTGCTCCTCCCACAACTGAAAGATAAATCAAAACAGTAGTACCCCTTTCGGGTGCAAGTGCAAAGCGCATTTTCATTAGACAAAGGTAAGGTTTGGTATTACACCAAACGATCACCATCCAAGCTAGGCAACAAACAAACTCCGGGCACAGAAGGACTTCTATATCGAAGCGCGCGTGGCTATAACTTTGCGGCGCGCAAAATACACCCACCGCGGGACCCACACGTCTCGACACGACAATAAATCATTGCATTATTTATATATATTGCATTATATATCAACTAGGATGAGATTTATTTGGGTAATCGTTTGAAAGACAAGGTGCATGGACACGATCAAACATTGCCTAAATGAATGTTGAATTATTTTTGAAAGTAAATAAATAAAATAGCAATGGCCACAAGCTAATAAAGCAACATTCAGATTTATATGAACATGGGATACTAAGTATCATCTCTCTGCTGAGAAACCACAATGATTGTAAAGATTTTACGTTTAAAAAATATATAATACTATCAAACTCTTGTCCGTATAAGGGTGTAAAACCCATCTGTAGCTAATACCACAGTAGATATCTAATACTGTCTAGTCCTAGTATTTTATACTATCATATTCACCAATATAGTCAATCCAAACTATTATTGCACTACATTGCACTTTACAAAAAGTTACGCTGTCATTTACGGATTATATCAGGGCAAGAATATAACTATCGGAAATATTTTGGCCTAGACAACCAAACTAAAGCTTTGAAGATCATAATTAGAATTAAAAGTGACATCAAAATAAAAGGCAAAGTTAGCTCTTTCAGAGGCATTGGATGAGAAGTAACTCAGCCAGGACGCGACGTCTGGCCCATCGGTTTCCAGCGCAATAACTATCTGTCTCTTCTACGCGACTGCAGGTCCGGCCGGCAAGGTGGCTACATGAAATCAATAAAGCTAAGCTATATTTCCGTCTAGTTACCCGCGCATGTACATGTACAAGTGTATCGGGCTCGGTATTTCCTCGCGTCTCCCTCGCCCCGAAACCTTCCAACCCTCCCTCGCGTCTGCATCTCCCACACAATAGATAAAATCAATAGAGCGGTGCAGGGCGCATTTTGGGACAAATGGTAAGGTACCTACTTCCAATATATCACCGCTGCCCGGGACGGGCATCGCGTAGGTGAGACCGGTAGCACCGGTAGTGAGTTGTAGGGTTGTAGCAATTTCCATTCGGACTACTGACTGAGAAACGTTTTTATTAATTTAGATTAGTAATGTATAATAGTGTAATATTTTTCATAACTACAAACAAAATCCCTGTTTTCACCCTTTTTACCCCTTTATATGCTTAATTTCGAAAAACTCCTTATACACGCCTCGCCTACATTATAATAGGTAGGCTTGTTCAAAATTTAAGAAGAATACAATACACACTACATTGTTTTGTTTCAAAAGTGTCTCAACACGCTACTTAGGTATGTCCGAACGCAAAATGCAATCGCCGCAATCTAAAAAGTAACATATACTCATAACTCATTATCTCTAATGAGTAACAAAAATAATAGAAAAAAATGCTACCTAGTATCAAATACTTTTCATAAGTCATTACTCATTATATTAGGTATATTACACTGCACTTAGCACCAAAATAAAAAAAGTCTCGCTGTCCCATTTCCGGATCAACCCAATTATGGCCTAAACAGCCAAAATAAATATTTGAAAATTGTCATTAGAAATAAAAGTAAAATAAAAAGGAGGGACAAAATAAAGTCACTCGGAGACATATCAAAAGTAACTCAACCCGTGAGGTCCAAACAGTAACTGACGATTGCAATAATGATTGTTTATTGCGTCCCTTCCGGAGCGGATGGTGGCAACATAAAATCAATACAGCAGGTAGCAAGGTGCAAGTGCACCGCGCATGTTCATATGTCGCAGTTGCCCATATCCTCCTTACAGGGGAGGAGAATTCTTGTCGGTAGGTGGGTAAGGTAGCACACTTTCCGCTGTTAAAAACTTCATTTACACATTTAAATGAATAGCATGTTGACCCTGACTGCCGAAAATAATAACATCGAAAAATATATCCGACTTGGGCCTGTCTCTAGGAAGGGCAGTAGTTTGATAGATTACCTATCAATAGTTGTGATTGGGGAAGCACCCTTAGTCCTCTACCAGAAGGTATTTGGAAGAGGATCAAACCAAGGATAGGGAAAAGACTCTATGCACCCCTTATCTCTCTTTATTCCTTCCCACAATACCTTATCTTGATTCCTTCCCTCACCCCTCTTGATTCCTTCCCTGACCCCTCTTTATTCCCACCCTCATCCTCTCTATCGTTTCCTCTACGCCCCTTTCATCCCCCTGTCTAGTCCCACCTTCCTTCCTCACCCCTATCTCTCCCATATAACAAGAGCGTAATTAAGCAACGCGCAATACGCGCATGCAAGATATCTCTTTAATTATTTTTAAAGACATAATAGATCTAAAGGAAATAAAACAAAAAATACAATAGCCGCAAGCTATAGAAATGAAATAGCTCGGAATTAATCTTTTATCAGCCCTACAATCAACCTTCAGTGAAAAAAACACGTTCGTACAATCACACTCACCCACTTTATCAATCCATATAAAGCTTATTGAATTTATCATTTAAACAACACCACACTTTTTTAGCTAACATTTGCTCAGAATCCAAAACTGCAAAGGTGCGTCTATTCTACGCGAACCGAGCATGAGCCGATCTTCTTTCATCACTCGCGTGGTGTGCAAGAGCCTGCAGCACGAGCGCGATGCGAATGCCCGTTCGAGGCTACCAAACACGTAGTAAGTATGTATCTCTAAGTAATCTATGGCTCCCAAGTCCGTTCAGAATGTCCCATGATAGAACGAGAGAGAGATAAACAAACTACCCTTAAACTAATAACTAACTACCTTTAAAGTAATGTACAAACATTCCTTGTCACCCAAGATAATCTGATGAAAATGTATAACAATATTGGATGCAAGAAGCTCGCACAGAGGCATGATACACCTGACTTCCCAGTGGGAACTGACGCAATAATGTTGGCAGGAGGCAACCCGATATATCACTAGTGGGTGAGGGATATAAACCTAGGCACCCTAGATGCAAGTGCAGAGCGCATGTCCAAATCGTAGCTACATCGATTACCCACGCCGCGCCCGGCCCGGGAAGCAATAAATCGGGGCTAACGGAGTATCCTGTTTCCTTTGTTTAATTTTTTAACACAAATCTTTATTTGAACTTGATATTATGTAGAGTGTTTTTGTAAACAATCAGTAGAGAAGAAATTTTAATATTTTCCATGAGTAGCCCAACGATGTCTTGATCATATTTTGTTTATAATTTTCCATATAAAATTTATTGTCTAATTGTTAGCTACAATACATATATGTTATGTATATATAAATCAATTGCTGTTCGTTAGTCTTGCTAAAACAAATAAACAGCTTGACTGTTTTGTTTTGTTCGATATGTTACCCTCAAATATATTTTGATAATCTATATGACGGACTAAATATATCTTTTCAGGAAACTACGATGAATACGACGGTGGAAAATAAGTATATTTTTTAAAATTAAAACACTGTGATTATGGGGAGAAGGCTCGCCCTCTCCCCCCAATCGGATCGGGCGCGGGCGGCGATCAGTGGGTGGGAGAGTGCGAGATGGGGTAGGGAGTATGCATAGCAATGATATTATATGTAATATAAATATATGTATCATTGGGATATAATAACTAGGTAAAGTACCTACCCAGAACTGCAGTTGATGTAATAAAAATCCTTTCTTTACTAATTTCGGTAATAAAATATGGATTGCACCTACATATATCAAAGAAAAAAATTGAGTCGAATCTACGTCTAAATACTTATATACGTACTCACCCTTCAAAATTATCCAAGATGAGCTTATTTGGAGACTTTATATATATTTTTTTTTTATATTAAACTATTTATACTACACCACACATTGCAAATATTAATATGCCGTCCATTTTCGAATGGCAAAAATGTATTTACCGATAATATAGTTGCCTCATCATCCAAAATAAAGTTTTGAAAAATATGAATAGAACGAAAAACGAGAAAAACAGAAAGGTTAAAATTAACTCGTATATATCCATAATATCAAATTTGAATGGTCACGTGAGGCGTCCGAACTGTACGGGATGCAATAAATCACTACCGTATTTTGACGCCGGTCCAGATCCGGCAGGGTGGCTGCATCGAATCAATAAACTGGAGCTTATGATGTCTAGGCGTGAAAATGCAACACGCATATTCGGATGGCAAGCAAAGGTACTGTACTCTTCCCTCACCTCACTACCTCCAGTTCTCTCCCCTCTCCCTCACTATGTCCTCCACCCTCCCTCTACATCATCTCCCTCTAAACTCCCCCTTTATTAACGCTCTCCTTCCTCACCCTTACCCCTCCATTCGCCCTAATATGTTACGCGCATCACCATGCAACTCGTACAAGATATATCATGTACCAAAATTGTTAAATCCAAGTAAATCCAAACATCTCAGAGCAATATAACATTAAACGGAGAGAGCAATACAACTGTAATTGGCGCATGCTGGCAAAGTATGAAATAAGAAATTCTAGTAAAACGCACAGCATAATTCGCTTATCAGCAACACAATAAAGACACATGGAATGGACTCTTCAGAAAATTAATCATGGTACACACGGCTACCGATCAAGCTATACATTTCCAGTATAAGCTGAACTCGCATTGTATACGATTTCCGTACAATGGGAGGTCAGCTTATACTAGAAATGTATAGCTTGACCTGTAGCCGTGTGTACCTGTGCAGGGTACTAAAGTAATTAATAAAAAACTTACGGGTACCGGGTGACATTATTATATCCCATAGTGAAAAGCCGGCTCAGTTACGACAAGGCCCGGCCGGATATATCTATAAAAGTTGTACCTACGTAGTATTTATATACTCTGAGATACAGGGGTATCTAGGCACCCTCGATGACGCATAATGTGCAAGTGCAACGCGCATGTCTGGTGTGTATCGACTAACAAAGTATAATTATAGCCCCTATGTTTTATTTGTATATTTATCAATGATACTTGGAAAATTATATATAAGGATAAATAAATAACATACCTATTTACAACAAATATATACGAAAGACATTATAGGTACCATACATATGATCAACTACCAAATAAAACAATGATAATGATGATTATAATGCAAGATATAATCAAATGACCTGTACATTCTGTTAAGTATTTAAAATATAATACTTTGACTTTGTGATATGCATAAATATTTAAAAATATTCTATAGAAAACCTAATAATGTACCATTTAAACCTTGTGTAATACCACAGTCTATAAAACCATACAGTCGTTCCACGAATACGTCTAGACAGGGCAGGGCAATCGTGCGGGGTGTGAGACGCGGGAAAGCCGAGCCGACCTGCTAACAAAACGAGGTTAGTAGCTCGGGACACATCATACTTTATTGGCCGTCGCGATACTGTCTAGACGTTTTCGGCATTTTCCACGAGATCAAAGGCGTCGGACGACTGTATGATTTTGTAGACTGTGGTAATACCTATGCATAAAGTCGTCATGTAATGGTGCGTCCATGCTACGCGAATCGAGCACGAGCCGAGCCATGAACGAATCTACAACGAGCACAATGCGAATCCCTTTGTTCGTGAAAAAACTGACAATCGCGCAACTATACAAAACGTACCTGTATCTGCACTCTGCTGATAGTGTCTCGGTCAACGAGGACGCACATAAGTTCTTAAAGATTCTCAGACAGTCAATAAACATTTTTTATGTAATAATTATTCACAACGTAATATAACAAATCAAGGCATTGATTAATCAATCTGAATACTAAAAGCAGATTTGCAAAATGACATGTAATAACGAAAATGAACTTGATAATTTCAAAGAAATCCATATCAAATGCCGCGCGCGATTTGACTTCTTAATTTAAATGAAGGAACAGTTCTGCAACACGATCACATCAATCGCTCTCAACCGGGCGGTGGTGGTAGGGCGACTAACCACCAGGCTGAGGCTAATTTTTATCTAGGTACCCTACGCGCATGCTCGAAGCGCATCTGCAACATGAACCTATCCGTTGAATGCAACGCAATAATTTACTGCAGTGCCATCGATCGCTTCCGCGGGGCTACCGCCTTTATGAACTTCATTAAACTGGACTTCATTGACCTCCCATTATCTGGATTTCTATAACAACCTCAAGCGGGTCACCGGACGAATAATGGGTGGGTGTTTCATATTCTATCTGGTGGCTTAGTTAAATCGTGGTTAAATTAATCTAATCCCAAGACTTGTCTCGTAGGGCCAGGTAGCCGCGCTACAGATAAAATTTAACTACATTTTTGATTTATTTGTTAACGGGTCTAGTAAGCGTAGCGAAATCCTATGTCCATGGGTACAGTTCACAATTTATCGACAGTTTACAATCTCGCTAGGTAGATTATAAACTAACGGTTTTCACAAAAATACGGTGACATAAATATAACGTTGCGGTGTTTTGGCAAGCGGGTTCATGAGTGTGAAACTCTCCGCTGATGGGTGAGAAGCGGGGTTCAGCTTTGAGGATAAGTGAATAGATAAACTATAAGATGGTAAATACATTTATTTTAAAAAGGGAAATACAACAACCATTTTTATTATATATTAGATTAACATCAATCAAACAATTATTGTTAACATGAGCATTCATTTTTCATATCATATACAATATGTTCTTTTTTTTGGGTTTAATACTTTAATAAAAAAAATTACCTTTAGTATACGTAAAGTGTAAAAAACGTTGTATAATGAAATAATAAAATCATATGAAAAATGAGCATAAAACACGTCATGTGATACTGGAAATATAAGAAAAACTCTTGTTTTAAACTTAATATAAATGTATGTATTTCTATCTAATGGTGCGTCCATGCTTGGTGAACCGAGCACGAGCCGAGCCACGAACTAGCACACTGCGAGCACGATTCGCGTAGCGTAGACGGGCTCGCGAGCCTCGAACGAGCGCGATTGTCAGTTTTTTCACGAACAAAGGGATTCGCATCGTGCTCGTTGTAGGTTCGTTCGTGGCTCGGGTCGTGCTCGATTCGCGTAGCATGGACGCACCATAATATATATTCAAATTTTGCATTATATGTATAACATTGTTTATTTAGCAGGTGTATATTTTCGGTTTTAGTAAGTACTTCAAAATAATCTTGTATAAGTACCTAATTAACATTATCAAAATAAATATTTAAGGAATTGCATTCCAAATATTACCTCCTCTTACTTTTACATTATCGACAGTCGATATGGAAAAATTATGACATCAATACAGAATTAATAAATAAAACACATTCACGAAGACTGTTCTTGCCTCGGCTTAGAACGATGTTCAAGTTGTCCTGTCATAAATACCATTTAATTGACAACTACATTGTATATTGCAACAGAAATTAATTCTAATGCAAGATTCTTGGTTAATCATTTAACAATTTATTCATAAAATAACATTGATTAAAAACTCCTGGAAATTTTCTGGTTTATAAATAATCATGCATAAGTACCTAATTTTCATTATCATAATAGGTATTAAAGAAATTTCATTCCATTGCTGAAGATATAACTTTCCTTTATGAAACGAGGGGTAACAACATTGAGATTCACATTGATATAATATACCTGTTGTCTTACGAAGACTGGTCTTGAATCAGCATAGGAAGAAACAGTGGAATGCAAGATCCATATCAATCATTCAATTGCATAATTATTTGGGCCTTTTTTATCGTTTAATATTATCAATAATGCATCAAATAAATATGTTAAAATCATTAGTCAATCTGATGAGTTCCATTAAAATATTCTGTTTCGAAATTTAGTTTAATGAAATTGCATTCCCATTGTTCCTAATAACTTCTGATTTTAATAAACGTCCAAGGGTTTATGACATCGGTAATGGGTTTTGAGAATATCCTGAGATTATTGAATAACACATAGCACATCTATGAAGACTGGTCTTGCCTCAGCTTACGACGAAGTTTCTGAAACAAAATAAGGTGTTTATTCTTCGACTATATTATAGTTACTTACTTGATTACAAGTATATCCAACGTTGAAGAGATAAAATTCCAACTTTGCTATGCACGGTGAATATAAGGAGAAAAAATCGATTTTAGTTAAGATATAGTACCAACGGTAAATAATGACCCCGACAGTTTAAACGTAGCCTATAATACTCGGTAGGCATGGCATAAATCACAAGTAGCAGGTGATAAAGAATATGATTCTGTTTTCATATGTCACATCTGTTACCGTCCATGACATAGCCTGTTACATGTTATAAAGAATATTTAAGAATATAAATAAAATGTATGCGACTGAAGGACTTTGTATCCATGGTCATGAACAAATTTAAAAAAAAAAAAACTTTATCATTGATTAGCTTTTAAGAGTATTCAAAAATAAACCTTAAATCAAGTGACATAAAGTGTTAACTTCTTTAACATGTTATGTAGCAGGATAGAAAAATAATTTTTTGCTACGAAAGTATATATAATTTGCATCAGTGATAATTTGACACTTGCGTGCGATACTCGCACATGATTTTGTGAAAAATACCGTCGATCAGCATCGATGACGTAGGTTACAAATCATTGCAAATCATATATCGCAAGTGAAATCATGCTATAAAAAATAATAATATCATCAAATGAGAATTCCTTTAAAGTAGCAATAATTTCCATGCCTAGGATAATGTAGCTTCCTATTAGTGAAAGAATATTTCAAATACCTACGACTAATAATTCCAAAGATTTAAAAAAACTAAAAACAAACAGAAAACTCTTCCTCTATACGAGGAAGAGTTACTGCCAGTTAATGCCGTACTCAGAGACGTCAAATTAAAATTTAATTACATTATAGAGATACTTCTAATTCTAAATTCTAATTTGATTATTTGTTTAAATGCTCTCCTTTTCTATAGCTAGCTATATCGCTATATCTAAAGCTAGCTAGACATATCGAATCATTCTCTGAGTATAGATTTGTTTTCGTACCTCCAATGACAATCCATAATTTAGGGCCTTTCATCGATCCTATCCAGAAAACTTCAAAACATTTCTTTTCCTTCTGCCAATGTATCCCTTGTCCTTGAGGAACTGAGATGAAATGGCTGAAACGGTATTTTTTTATTAATTAGTATTTAATGACAGTAATAATGTACATTATTAAGAATTTAGCATTGATGATGGTATTGTCAATGTGGTAGAGTCAATATCAACGTAATAAGCTGTATCAGGGCCAGGAGTTTGGGTAAGTATACTAACACTACCCTACACTACACTAAAACTATCGATCTACATATTTAATCGATGCTATCTAGGCCTAGTATCGATTCAGAGTTATGAATTGATTTGCACTAGGTGATGGTATTGAGCATAATAGATTTTGAAAGGTAGCAGAGGCATAGCTGTCAGCCTGTACGAGAGAAGACGATTTCAAACGACAGTCAGATCATAAAATACGCATCGATTGGACCAAATTCTATTTTTACGCCTTTTGCGGTCGAGACCATGGGACTGTGGGCACAGATTATTATAACTCTGTGCTGTGGGGGTCCGAAGCTCGCCGTTTTGGAGACCAGCGGGCGGAGAGCTTTTGCCGCCAACGCATCAGCTTGGCTTATGGCTATCCAAAGAGGAAACCCTGACAGCCTTCTGGAGGAAGGAGCCTTCTTGAGGAAATTTTCTATACATAGATTGTCATTTGTTATGTACAAATTACAATCTATATATAGAAAATTTCCTGTTTCCTGTTTGTTGTATATAATTTATCACAGTCAGATTAAGATACCTAGATAGAAACAATTATTATTCTGTACTTTTCAGTGGGGACCTGACCATTTGTGCCGGGTTTTTTTTGTGTTTTAAGAAGATAAGAGATAGCTTATATACCAAAATAAAATAAATTAATATCGCCACCGACAATTAATTCTATATTATAAGTCCCATTATAAATCTGATCGTCTTTGATTTAATATACAACACTGCACATTATGAAAAAGTTCAGGAACCAGTTCAAATGAGTGCGAACGGGCTCTCTCCGCGGGAAGATGCGGCAGTTCAGCGCCACTTCCACGGTCACTGAAATATTTATGACCACCCCCATATGAGGAGGTGGCACCGGAGGTCGAGATAGATACAATTCCGTACTGACTCTTATATTCATTTTAACGCGCGCCTAACTGAACCATATGTTACACATAAGTCAGCCTAAATAGGCAGGATCCAACGTTTTTCTCTCTCTGATGTAGTGTAACACAGCACTGTAACTTTGCAACAATGAGCACTGACTGTAACAGCAATTAATCAAATATGTTCTAGATGTGGAGACCTTAAGACATGAAGCGTAAGGGTGCAATTACTTTACTGCCGCCAATCAGTGAGCTAGGCCCACCCATCACGCCGGGTTAACGGAAGCGGCGGCGGGAACCAGGTAACTTCAACACAAATGCAACACGCATGTGCAAGTGCAAGCTTCCCAGCGCATGAGCGAGCCCGGGAATTCTCGGTAGACGCCTGATACTGGGATCAATAGAACAGCGTACGACCTAAATCATAAAAAAGAAAAACGATAACTAGATTTGTTAACAAGACTATCTCGATAAACTGACTATTTGGTGGCATGTTGCAAATTGTTGCTGTTTGGCAATATTCAAATATTTATTTAAAAAAAAACATATTGTTTCTGTTGCATTATAATATTATTATGTACTTTTTGTATAAAATATACGTGTCCCCAATACACAATGCTACGCACCCACGCGACGACGAGACGCGAGGGGGTGCGAGTTGTGGCTGGACAAGGCGAGGTAGAAGGTGGGGTAGTCGCGGAAGGGTACATTTTTGAGGTAGGCTTAAAGGAGTTGGGGTAGACGGTTGAGGTAGGCTTGGTAAAGAAAGAGATGGGGATACTGGCCTACGTACAGGCGAGAGGGGTATAGGTAAAGGTCAGGTGCGAAAACAGGGCTACAGGGCTAAAAAGAATCGCAATTCGTTAGATGGGCAACAAAGAGAACCTTGAGGTACGGTATTTGACGCTTTTTGCTTGCAAGCAGTAAGTGTAGGCTTTCATAGCCTCAGTGATCAACCATAGATGAAGTAACTGGTGGAAAATCTGTGACCATACAGCGAGCAGGCGTTTGCGGCAATATCTAACCTATGAAATCGCGCCGTATCGATCGAATAGCTTTCGGCACCATACCCGTACTAGTGTCTACTACGAAAAACTATACACAATTGTACAATCATCGTTGTCAAATACTAACAAATAGAATTTCACAATATATACGTATAGACATATTTATCGTCATATTATGAAGCCTATGAGTATCATAAATTACTATCCCTAGAACAACGGAGGAAATCGCTAGATTTTTCATTGATGATGATTTCATCATTATATGAAAAATCTAGTTATTATTAATGGCAACATCGATAGCTCCACAATTGTTGGTCAAGTGGCACTTCAAGTAAGTACCAAATAAAAGGACATGCATATCCAACAAATCATTATTTCACGTGCCATTAGTTCATACAAACTATGCTCAGAATTCTGTGATCTTGAGAATGCTAAGGCTATATAATAAAGAGTTTTCTTCATTGCAATTATTTACACAATCTAAATAAAGTTGCATATAAAAGCACGTAACACAGATACTAATAGGCATGGAGTGAAGGGTCAATCAATGTTCAAATCTAATTTAGTTTTTTTGTTTTTATAATATAATATGCACTCATTAATCCAAACACACACCCACCTACACACAAACACCCACTCACCCTCACTCACACACAAACAATATTCCTTTTTCATTATTTTTACATAGAATTTTGTTTGCTTAAAATTGTAATTCTTTTGAATTTAAACTTTTTAGGTACTTTGTTATTTTTGTTCTGTAAACCGTAAATTTTAAGGATAATAATGGAACTCTGTAATTGGAAAATTATCAACACAAAATGTTATGCTAATATTATTTGAAATGCTGTAGATCGTTCCTTTTGATTAAATAAATAAATAATAGATTGTATCGTTTTCTTATGATTATCGCTCTATGGTGTATCGTTTTCTTATGAGTATCGCACTATCGTTTATTGTTTTCTTATGATTATCGCAATATCGTGTATTGTTTTATTATGATTATCGCATTATCGTGTATCGTTATCTTATGATTATCGTAGTATCATGTATCGTTTTCTTATGATTATCACACTATCGTGTAACGTTTTCTTACGATTATCGCAATATCGTGTATCATTTTCTTACGATTATTGCAGTATCGTGTATCGTTTTCTTACGATTATTGCAGTATCGTGTATCGTTTTCTTACTATTATCGCATTATCATGTATCGTTTTCACTCGGAAAACATAACCCTCCTTCCGGGTCAGTCGGGTTATCAAATATTTTAAGAACAATAATAAACATTTAAAAAACACAATCACATGAAACCATAGATACACAATAGATGCACTGCATAACGTCTGGTAGCATATAGCTTAATCTCGCGTTCGCGCAATCAGCTTTTTCGCTAATAGATGATTGTGAAACAGAATACTTACATTAAACAACTTCAACTGTACAGGAACACTTCGCCATACAGCTTTCAAGCACGTATATTATCAAATTTATATAGTAGTAAGTGAACACGATGATCATCATTATGTCTTGGGAAATCATCCACCACGGCATTTCTTCCCACAAAAGCATTTTCTTTACACTATGAGAAAACTGTCTATTGTTCTGAACACTTGCGCCAAACTGTCTCAAAGTCAATGACGTAATGCGAATATTTAGAACCTGCGTTGGTTACGCATGTAGCCAGGCTGAGCGCGGTATTGGTAGTACCGGATGAAATGGTGAATTGAATTATAGAAAATCATTGTTGAAAAGTATAGAAATGAAGCCCCGAACACAATAATCAAAACTAAGAGCATCATCTTGAAGTCGCGTTGCCAACTACATATATATACAATTACAATTTATTATTATACAATGTATTACCTCCTAGCAACTCTTAGACTTCGGCTGAACTAATAATAATGAAGGTGGATTGGAACTGCATCGCGCATGTTAAGTGCAAGGCGCATGTGCAAGTGTACTCGCTTCTGTTATCGACCGATTGTTAGGCCTTGGGAGGCTTATATATATACAATGATAGGTAACGAGAATGCGAATCTACGATACATGAAATATAGATCTCTGCCCGGGACAGTAGTCGGAGTCATATGAAAATGATACAAAAAGCTTTGCAATAGGTAACTTGCATGCATCATCACCTAAGGAAGCCGATTGTCTCCTTAAAGATAATTTTCTAAACTACTAGCTGCCCGGCGCGACTTCGTTCGCGTGGTGCTACCCTACCCTACCCCACCCTACCCTACCCTACATCACCCTACCCTACATCACCCTACCCTACCCTACCCTACCATACACTACCATACCATACCATACCATACCATAATACCCTACCCTTTTGACAGCACAATCCCCATCTGAAAAAAGTTTAAATTTGACAGCAAAATCCCCATTAACAAAATGATCCGCCATTTAATGAATTCATTTTTTACAAAAAATGTGATAAATGAAGAACCGCTCGACCGATTTTGTGCAAACTTCACATAAACCATCTACTAAATAGTCCGAACAAAGCCTAAACATTTGGTTCGGATAGGTGAGCCCGTTCTTGAGTTATAAAATTACAACGAAAAGTGGCTTTGATTTTTATATATATATAGATATAGATATTCCACATTTATATTTATATTTAAGGTTATTAATACTAGTGACATCCTAATAGCTTTCAATTCTCTGAATATTAAAAATACAGAAGACATAACTATGGGGCTTATCAGTTAAAGTTATCCATTCAATTATCACTACTATTGGACCTATTTTAGCAGCTATTTTTAATCAATATATCGTTAAAGGTTCTTTCCCCGACTTGATGAAATATTGTAAAATAGTTCCAATATTTAAATCTGGGTGCAAAAATAATCCTTCTGATTATAGTCCTATCCCTGTTCAGTGGATTTTGCTTGATCACCAGTTTGGATTTACAAAAGGCCTGTCTACAACATACGTTGGTACTTATCTTACGTCTTTAATCTGTGACTTTTAAAGCATACTTGTGAGGTCTGAGAGTACTCACAGGATGCGGTTGGAATATTTTGTGATCTTTCCAAGGCATTCAATTGCGTAGATCATCACACACTAGTTTTAAAACTTCAATACTATGGAGCTCGTGGAGTGGCATTTGATCTTATATCATCTTATGTACCAACACGCCAAAAAAAGTAGAATAAGGTACGACCCTCGTCGTACCTTATTAACATCTACTCAAAAAATTGCAAAGGGGCGTACCGCAAGGGTCAAATTTGGGCCCAGTGTTGTTTTTTGCATACGTTAACGATCTGCTCTATATGGTAAATGAATTGTCCGATATAGTTTTATTTGCTGATGATAGCTCCTTAATGTTTAAAATCAATATAAAAGATACAGACCTCACGCAACTCAATTCCACCTTAGCTGTATTGAAATGGTTTGCCGCCAATAATCTTATGCTTAATTCCTGCAAAACTAAATTTATGAGGTTTTCTCTCTCCAATATTGTTAAGAGTGACACTTATATTTTAGTCGATGGTAAAATAGATTTGAACTAGTGGTTTTTCTCGGCGTAACATTAGACACTAAAATACCTATAGAAAAAATATCTAGTTTCCCTCCACTTGAGTTTATAAACTTACCTAAATAAATAATAAAGATTCTCATTAACACTACCCATAATAGGGGGTTTAGGGATTTTTGGAAATACCATTACGAAGAGGTAAAGAAGTGGGTGCAGGTGAAACCATCCGACGGAAAACTAGTAAATACGTAATAATATATTAAATCCTTCAACTAATGGCGCTGATTAATTCATGCGCACAGAGAAAGTTGTTGTAAAAGGTCATGAGTTTGAATTTCTCCCCATACGCTCAGAATTGGCCCAAGGATGAAATCTGGGCCCATTGTTATTTGTTTGGTTTATTTATGATGTGAAAGACTACATTAAATTATGTGACTAGGTTAGGTACTTGCGTCAGAAGCACAAAATATTCACGAATTTATTTAATCATAAGCTGTGATGGTATTGGGTGAATAAATTTACTGACGCACGACACCATTTCATTCGTTACAAATACAAATGATTATTTTTCAGAAACTTAATCATGCAGTCATAAACGATCGATCAGATATACATCTATCTCACCTATACTAATATAATAAAGCTGAAGAGATTTTTTGTTAGATTGTTTGTTTATTTTAAACGCGCTAATCTCTGGAACTACCAGTCGGATACGAATATTTTTTTACTAAGGTAAAACTATATTTTCCCCAAGTGTTATTATATAGGTTTTTTATCCCAGGAACGTGGGTGAAACCGCGGGGGGCCGTTAGTTTAAAATAAATCAGTTTTGAGTTACTCATAAATCAAATCGAGTTATTTATTACTTACCTTTCCGTCCCTATCTGCATCGTCATAAAGGTAAAATCCGCGCACAGCATTTTGGTCACACTCACTTAACTAAATACACTTTATTTTAATAATTCACATGTTTGAGCTTGTCTGATATTCAAAGGAAGAGCATTTTTATTTTATTAATTACACTTTATTTTTTCAGATTTAAAATACTGTTTATGTTTTTGATTCTTTTAATACATTCTAAATTTTCACCTTAAAATATCGCGTATTTTTTTTGGCTGGAACAACGCCTATTTGAATCAATATAAAATAATGTTGCTTTTAAAATATTTTTTTGGAATCTAAAAATTTTACTGAATATTATAATTTATAACCACCTTGCATGCCTTTTTGTAACTACTGCGAGTTATTCAATGGTAACTCTAACTACACAAATCGGGCACAAATTAAAGAAGTTATAGTTATCTGATATATGTTGAGCGTAAGATATAGTTGAGCGAGCGAAGCGTCTTCGTTTCAGCTTGGAAAAAAATAATTACTGAACAAACTTGAGCGACTTCAAAATTTATGTATAAGGTTTATATTTGGTTTGCGCAAATATGACCATATTTCACAATATCGTCATCAGCTCAAGTGGTTTCCTATTCGCCTTCGCCGGAATACACATATTCTTTCGTTTTCCCAATTACACCGTCTTCGCAGTTTTCTTCTCTCTCTTCATAGGGGTGTAAAAAGTAAGAAGTAAAGTTTAATAATAATAATAAAATTAATTTTAAGGATAAAAATAAATAAAGAGAAATAATAATAATTATTATTTATTATCAGGCTACTTTGGCCCATAGATAAATACCTTACAAACTAACATACATATCAAAATGTAACATTTTTTGTTAGTATAAAAACTTAAAACTATGTTAGTAAAAAAGCACTACGTCACAGTACGATCGTGTGGCACTTGTCCGCGGAAGCGACGAAATACCACGCCTTGCGACCAAAAGTTTTCCTCCATGACGAGGTGCAAAAAACACGTTGGAACTCGCACCACGAACGCCATGTAAAGGGAGTATTTAAAGGGAGAGAAAGTTATTGAAAACAAGTGTCTTAAAATAATTCACTGTTTGAGCTTGTCTGATATTAAAAGGAAGAGCATTCCACTGTCGGACAGCTTCCACAGAAAAATACTGAGCTGAGAAGCTGAATAGAGTAGATTTTTTCTAGATGTTATTCGAGATCTAGGTTTACTAAGTTTTTTTTTTTTTTTTGACAGAAATAGGTGATTTATATTATATATATTTTTTAAATTGAATATACAAGAAAATTCTGCTGAAAGGACTAAAGCTGATCGTTTCCTCATTTAAATTATAAATTAAGGTAAAATATTATAAATAATATAATATTTGTACGTAGTATTTATATACTCTGAGATAATATTAAAATATACTATAAATATACACAAAGAAATTATGAAAAAATGTTTTTTTACACAGGTGTTTTATCATTATTTAGTCTTTTTTTTACAAGCATTAGCAAAGACTGTAAAAAATAAATTAAATAATCTTTCGCCAAAAATCATCATAACTTTTTTCGATAAGTCGCTTGCTCTTCGTCTAATGTTAAGCGGAGTTTTTAAATGAAACAATATATTTTTGTTACTGCAGTTATGATTTTAATAATATTTTTTTAACTTTTCCAATTTTTTATAAAACTTTACATACGTGTGTGGAATAGTTTTTCATAAAAAAATAATATAATATATGATATTTTAATATTAGCTCTGTATTACTGAGGTATCATTTATTATATTGGAAATATTTACTCAAAATTACAAACCAGTTTTATATCAAATTAAATTAGTGATAATAAAAATAATATCATGAAATAAATATATCACGCCAAAAAAAGGAACAAAATTGTGTAACGTTCGCAAAAGCATTTTACATTTACATTAAATGTTAGAATTCGCATTTTTCGCATGCAGACCATATTTACTTAGGTTTAAATAAAAGAATAGTAAAATATTAGAAACACTTAAATACAAAAATATATGTAATTCCGATATGTCTCTATCGTCGTGTAGAATAGCTAAGCTCTCCTAATTTTTTTAGCTAATTGAGTCTGACAGAGGTCAAAGTTTCGAAGCCAATCCTCATAACTTATCGGTTATTTTGCATAATAATTTTATAAAATTATTATTACGCCGATTTTTCCATATTTTCGTGTTTTTAAGGTAAACAGCCTAAATTCTATTTTATTTAAGTAGGTATGTAATTTACCACTTAAGGATGTTCTTTCAGTTAGAATTCTTTAGAATGCATAAATACCAAAACAATAAATAATAATTGTTGCCATTCGTCATGATTAATTTTTGCTGTATTTTTTTTCCTTTCACGTATTTTATGCCCAAAAATAACTAATTACCTAATTGTTCGCGACGTTTCATCTTCAATAAAGTAAAAAATGCAAAAATAGCGCTGCAGCCTTCGTTCAGCCAAACGTTATTACAGTAGTACCCAACTAATATGGCTTACCGATGTACCTGCGCAGAAGATACATTTTCAAAGCGGGGGAAATGCTATTGGTCGACAGCTTACGCCATGTGTGCGGAGGGGCGTGACTTGCGAGTGAGACGGAACTAACAGCTGCAGTGTATTAAGAACCTTATAGTAGTGATCTAAGGTTGATTGTAAGTTTTAAGCATTCTTTCGTTAATCTTCGGGCCATACTTTCTTTTCTATGCGAACGAAGATTCACGACGCGCCTTATCAGTTGGGTACTGTACTATAGAGTCAAAATATTGCTTTGAGAAAATTTCACGCAAAAAATTACGTACTAATCGAGCACGACGTCTACGGTCTATCCCAAATCGTGTACGCCACGAGAACGTGGTGGCGCACTTTCCCGTATTAGCCACCACCACATCGATCACCGCCAACCCGCTATCCCCCGATAGCGGGTTGGCTAGATGGGAATGGGGTTATTGCGTCGCAGTGCCTGGATTCTAGAATCTAGATCCATTTTAGTTATGGGAGTGATAACAAAGGAACTTGCAAAGCGCATGTACCATTTTATTGACATAGGGGTTGTTATGCAGTATGCAAGCCTTGCAATATGCTATCAAAGTTTATAGAACAATTTACGGGTATGCAGCACGCACCTATTTGAAATGATGTATTAGGTGCTTATGGTACGCACAAAGAGGGCATCGTGCCTCTACCCAGATGGATAATCCCCCTTACTAAAGCATGACATTTAATTTCACTCCGCTTGAGGGGCTCCCTGAGCAAATCGCTCTCAGTTCGTACTGCGCACGGCTGTCAAATACTGTCAATTCTGGCTTGTTTATTTCATGTTGCCATAGAGGCGACTATCCTTCTGGACGTTTTAAATTCTTTGGTTACGCATTACAAATTCAATCTTTGACACTAATTTATCTTTACCCTATTCCTTATTTTTAATTCAATAGAATCTATAGGTACCTTCAATAATAGTTCCCTAATTATAATTATTTACTTATTAAATTTATTTAAGTGAGTGGGTGGTCATACCAGAACAGCAGATCAGTAACCAATCAACACTCTTATTATATAAAGTACTTCCACCATTTCAATGTTATTGCACAAGACACTAGCACTGAACGACATACAGGACAAAGAACTCCCACAAAAGGTATACTTATCCCACGAAAACAGAGTTTCTATTTTAAAATTCTTTGTCCAAAATGTAGTGCGCACGCAGATGCCACTCAAAATCAATACTGAACTAAGTGCGCGGTTGGTGGTTGGAAAAGAGAGGGGATGAAGCCCTCACCAGTGCCGGACTAAGGTAACTTGGGCCCTGTAGAAAATGTAAACAAGAGTTCTTGGTTCAAGATGCAGCTCTAGCTTTTGCGCATTGATGGATGCTTTTAAAACCCTAGATTAGAAACCTAAATAAAAACCTTTGATTTGCCGATGATATCGTCATTATAGTATAGGTATAGATTGCTGAAATACTGCATGACCTAAACGAAGGCTCGCAACGCGTTTGTTCTTGGCATGAACTTAGACAAGACAAAATCTATTTTCGACGCGCAGTTTGCACCGAGACTGACATGTACGTTTTTCATACGACTAATGCCTGGTTTCTATACAAAAAGGAATCGTTTTGCTTACCAATGATAGGTTTTTTATAGCCAAACTGGGCATATAGATCATAGAGGGTCTGCTATGCAAAGCTTTGAGGTATTTGCTTCATTATTAGTAAAGATATAAGAGTCTTAATTTTAACCTATAATGGTCCGTAAATTATAGGAATCGGCCATAAGTCGCGTAAACAAGCGTACGGCCCGCCTGATGGTAAGCGGTTACTACCTTCCTAACTCACAGGAGCACAACAAAGTTATTTGCTGCGGTATTCTGTAAGGTAGAGGTACGTCCCCGAGTCGAGCGAAACATCGCTACGCTCTACCTCTCTTTTAAGTTGTTCAGGAATATATAGTTTGGGTGATAAATGAAACCACGTAAAAAACTCATAAATACGATCAACTTTTACTATGGGGCCAACTTCGAAATCACATAAAAAATAGCTTTTCATACAAAAGGTACATGACTCCTCGGTTAAAATGTATGAAAAGCTTCCTTTTTACGGGGCCTTGCGCGGCAATGGGCCGGTCACGTCTATCGATGGACGGACGGTTGATGGAGCAGCCCCGTTAGACAAGATTGTTGTCGACAATCGTCATCGTTAGTAAACGATCAATCTTTGTATGGGATTAACATTTCAAATCGAAATGTCACGTGATTTTTAACAATCTCTTATGTCAATCCCATACAATGGTTGATAGTTTACTAACGATGACGATTGTCGATAAGCATCTCACCTACTGGCCCAGACGAGTGTTAGAGTAATATTTGAAATATCGACCCCACATTTTGGCGCCTTTTCAGAGAAGAAAGTTTCTACTACCGGTTTATTAATGGCTCCTCAATTCATATTTCGTTGTTTCAATATAAATCAGGGGTCTTCCTTTAAGCGGTCCTGCCACATCCTGCCCACGTGTTGTTACTATTTATTTTTATTTATACGTGACGCGCCACGTGACCAGCCCATTCCCATTTCAGTTTCTTGCAATGCTCTAACTAAAGCGTCTATAAGTTTGTTACTTTGCCTTTAAATAAATGTGACATTTCATGCTTTGAAAGGTTTATCTTTTGTTTTTTGTATACGTTTAACTGCCGCCATGATGCCCTGGGGGGTTGATGAAAGTAAAGCAATATTGCTAATGGAATTGATTTTTCGAATTCACAGCAGATCTTGCAATTCATTAATTCAGAATATTTTAATGAATCTAATAGTATTAATGAGTGACTATTTTAGCAAAAATATTGGAACAATCTTCTTAAGTTTTACAAGGACGTTTGATTTCAGTACTTCTTGTAGGTACTGCAGCTGCTGTAAAAGCGGATGGGATATTTTTAACCGACTTCAAAAAAAGGAGGAGGTTCTCAATTCGTTTGGATGTTTTTTTTTTTTTTTTTTTATGTTTGTTACCTCGTAACTCCGTCATTTATGAAGCGATTTGGAAAATTATTATTATTATTAAATTATTTTTGTCTGGAAGGGTACACTTCCCATATGGTCCCATTGTCATCGGATCAGGATTTCATTACTTCTTCGTGTACTTTGAAGGCGGTTTAAGTTTTTTGTAAAACAGTCCAATTATTTATTGTATGTAGGGTCTCGGTCGGGCCCGAGTAGTACTACTGGGAGTTGTAAGCGTCTATAGGCTATGGGAACCGCTTACAATTAGGCTAGCTACATTATGTGGTAATAAATAAAAACTTTACGCATCGACTTCCTGGTTTACTGTTGCGTTCGCCACATTTTTCGTTTTGGTCACCCCCATATCGAACGCCATTCGATAGGTATCGACTGAAGGAAATGAAACAACTGCGTCCAGTGATGATTCTACTTTTGCCATATCATGCTTTTTGTATGGTACTTATTCTAATATAATATTTAGTAATTAACTACAATAGTTTAATTTTTTTATTAACTTTAGTATTGTTAAAATTGTTTTTTATTTACTCAAAGAACATTAAACATAAATTCAACATTAACATACTATATACATTAATCTAACTAAATAAATCTAAAACTAAAACTAGTAAAAAAAAATGCTATCTAAAACTAATTCAAAATCAAAAAGTTATTTATTCAATTTAGGCCCCGCTAGGCCCCGCAATTCACAGTAAAAATAGTGAATTATTTATTAGGCTCAAGCACCTACCATTATGTTTCGGTAGTCAAATAACACAGTTGTTCAATATAATTAGTATTAATTACAATTCATAAAAATATAATTAGGTAAAGTCTCACGGACAACCGCAGTCTGTGCGGACAACGATATTGGGTTACCACCTCACGGAGAGAATGCCTGGTGTTCTGTTTCACATAATCAGACATCAGTCTCTATGTAAGCTGCAGTGAGATGAGTAAATCTTAAGTACCCTACCTACCTATTATTTATAATTATTTATATAGGTATCCAGCGAGGTAACATAGTCAGTCTTTTCGGCACCCTAAATAAACATAGACAGCGACCTAAATTTCGTGTTTCATTTATAATTTACTGTGAAATATTTTTCTTTTTTTTTTATATACAACTTAGTCGGTAAACAAGCATACGGCCCACCTGATGGTAAGCGGTTACCGTAGCCATATGGACGCTTGCAACACACGAAGCATCGCTCACGCGTTACCGACCTTTCCCCCCTCTACCTTTTACCTGGCTAGGATGAAATGTAAATGAATGGAATTGAAAAACATCAAAACCGGGTTCCAATGTTTTATATCTATATCTATATATATGGTTTATGTGAAGTTTGCACAAAATCGGTCGAGCGGTTCTTCATTTATCACATTTTTTTGTAACAAATGAATTCAATAAATGGCGGATCATTTTGTTAATGGGGATTTTGTTGTCAGGTTAGGGTAGGGTAGGGTATGGTATGGTAGGGTAGGGTAGCACCACGCGAACGAAGTCGCGCCGGGCAGCTAGTCGAATATAAATGTCGATTTATATATTTTATGGAAACCCCTGACGTTAGTATGTGTAATTTTTTTCTTATAAACTTGACTATACCATATATCATACTCCTCTGTGTGCGCAATAGGCTAATAAAGGAGCGAAAGTTTTTACTTCACGTATTTAATAATACATAATAAATAAAACGAGAACGCAAGGTCACTTTGCAAAGCTTTGCCAGTTTCCGCAAAAAACTATCTTGTCTTTGGTCTACTATAGTTTAATAAAGTTTCAGAACGACAAAATAACCGTCACTGTCAGCGTAATGTCACGTTCTGTCTGACTGACAAATACAGATTCATTTCCAGTTTCTATAGAATAACTGTACATACGGAAGAAAAATTTGAAAGCTGTCAGACGTGCCGAGAAAAATTTCGAGAAGGAAAAATATTATTGTATGATTTGAAGCTACTTATTTTCAGCGGATTTCCAAAAAAAACATTCATTCATTGTAAATATTTTGTTTGTAGCTAGATAATTTTCATTAAAGATATTTTCTATCATCTGTATTTAGATTTCATTTCATTTTAGTTATCATGGATCATTCTATTCCTCCTGATCCTGCTCCACCTGACCCCCGAGGCATTCCTCCGGGGTCAGGGGCGGCTATCATTGCAGGAGGTAAGCGTCGTTTTGATGAGTCTACCGAATGCAGCGGCAGTTGCCCCAAAAAATCGATTCCAAACAATGGTCTCGCCGTTGCCTCGTTGCAAAATGTATATATTCACCCGAAAATTATTATCGGTATCAAGGAGTATACTCCTATTGACAATGGTCCATTCCTGGTCCATGTTTCCTCTGTAGAACCTGATGTCGGTCAATCTATCCGCCCAATAAAATTTGGGCAATTCCTATCTAAAAATAACATTCAAAATATTTGTACACATGGGGTTAGGAAAGTTGGTCGAAATAAAATTTCTGTGGAGTTTAAATCCGCCAAGGACGCAAACAATTTTCTTGTTAATCCTATTTTAGAGTCTGCAAAATATACGGCATCAATTCCATCTTACAATATTACCAAGATGGGCATTGTCCGCAATGTTCCAGTCGACTTTTCTATGGACGAGTTCGTTCAATCTTTGGTTCTTCCCAATGGGTGCGGAGAGGTTCTTAAGGCTCGCCGTTTAAATCGAAAATCATATGTGGGTGGTGTTTCAACCTGGGTTCCAACTCAGACTGTTGTTGTGACTTTTCAAGGCCAATCCTTGCCGTCAAGAGTTTACTCTTTCCATACTTCCCTTCCAGTAGAGACCTATCAATTTCCTACGATTCAATGTATAAACTGTTGCCGGTTTGGACATGTTAAGGCCCAGTGTCGTTCAAAACCCAGATGCTACCGATGCGCTCAAGCCCACATTGGAGAAGAATGTAATGTAGATGAGAGCAAATCAACTTGTCTCCATTGCTCTGGCCAGCATTTCGCTGTGAGTAAGGGCTGTCTGGAACATGGGCGACAGAGATCTATAAAGTTGTTGATGTCACAAGAAAACATATCCTACGAGGAAGCCTCATCTCAAACTCCAAAGGTTAGGAGGCCTTTTGCTGAAGTTGCTCAAGAATCGAATAATAACTTTTCTCAGTCTACGGTTTTTGCGTCTCAATCGAGTCAAAGCAGCTTTCATCCTTCCAATACATCTTATAGAAAGACTGTTTTCTCTTCTCCCCGCCCCAGATCTCCATTGGGTAAGTCATTTGATAGGTCAGCTCATTTGGCAATCATTGGTAATGAACCTTCGGTTTTGCTTAATGGCTTTGCTCTACAATCTCAACCAACCGTCTCTGCTAAGCTACCTCAGGAGAATAACCTTCTGGAGGTTCTTCTCTCATTGATCATCTCTATTATGTCTAGTAACAATTCATCTATACCGTCCCACGTTGCCCAAAAACTTACCGAGATCATATCCCTTTCCAGTAATAATGGACCCAGTAGTAATTCTTCAATGGAATTTAAAAAGTATCCGCAGGAAAAAGTCTGAACTTCTGTTTCTTATAAATAAATTCCACCCGTCAGTCTTGGCCCTTTCGGAGACCTGGCTTGTTCCGGGTTCTCGTTTTCGGGTTCCTGGGTACTCCTGTCTTCGGGATGACAGGGCTGACGGGTATGCGGGTTGTGCATTGCTTGTCAGACGTTCCCTTCCCTTTTCTCAAGTTTCCCTTCCTTCTATCTCTCCTAACATTAATATTGTAGCTGCAAAAGTTTTTGATATTACTTTTATATCTGTATACATCCCTCATCCTCATTCTAGTTTAATCCCAGACCTTTTACTTATAATATCTTCTGTACCTCAACCTATTATTCTTTTAGGGGATTTTAACGCTCATCACACGTCATGGGGTTCAACTCATATTGACCTTTTTGCCCTTTCTCTTTTAGAAATTTTCGATGACTCCAATCTTTGTGTTATAAATGATGGCTCTCCTACTCGGCTAGTCTACCCTACACAAAATCCCAATAGTGCAGTTGACCTTTCTGTTTGTTCCGCGTCTTTGGCTTCTTTACTTTCTTGGTCTATTTTACCGCTATCTTATGGCAGTGACCATTTTCCTATTGCTATATTTATGCCAAATAAAGTTTCTCCTTCCCGTAATTTTTGTCCGTCCCTTAAATATAGACTTATTGATTCTAAATGGCCCTCTTATTCGACTTCCTTTGAAAACAAACTTGTTTCTTTGTCCCCTCCTGTTATCAGTAATATTTTTGATTGTTATTCCAAATTTACGCAAGCTATATTATCTAGTGCTGATGAAAATTTCCCCCTTAAGAAGCCCCATAACTTTTTTGTTTCTACTCCTTGGTGGGACGCTGAATGTACAGCTGCGATAAATGAGAGGAAAAATGCGGAAAAAACTTATAATGTTGCTATGACTAGAGAACATTTTCTCTCATACCAAAAGTCGGCAGCTAAGGCTTCAAGACTTCTATCAAAGAAAAAAAAACTAGGTTGGGTTCGCTACTGTGAAAACTTGTCTCCAAGGATGCCTCCATCTTTTGTGTGGAATCAAATTAAACGATTTAGAGGATCATATAATTCTATTAATATTTCAGCCAACGACCCTTCTTCGTGGCTTGAAGGCTTTTCGAATAAAATGTCCCCTCCTTTTGTCCCTCATTCTGACTATTTTCCTTCTCCTCCAGGCCCCCTTATGTCTCATAACAATTTTGATTTCCCTTTTTCACTCGAAGAACTTCAGTCCGCTCTTGATGGTCTTGTAGATTCTTCTCCGGGGATGGATGGTATTCCTTACTCATTCTTAAAAAATGCTCCTGAAAAAGTTTTTTTTTTTTTTTTTTTTTTTGTCAATTTCGCGACTTGGCAATCTGTGATTGTTTTCACAATGAGCCATTACGTTGTCCATATTGAAAATTTCACAATACAGAGAGCTGGCTCCAGTGAGCTCTCTCATATGTTGTCTTCAAATCTGTGAGCCAAACAAGGGACACTGTGTCTTTTAAGTCGAGAGTGTTTAACGCTTCCTGTGCCTTCCAGCTTTAGAGCCAATTCATTGGCATGGCTCGAGAGTCGAGCTTGGTAGTTCTTGCTGAATTTAGCAATCTCCTGTTTAACAGTGTTAATATTCAAATCCATGTGTATGTATTTGTTACTTATAAAATACGGTATGTTTAACATTGTTCTTAGTGTTTTACTTTGGAACCTCTCGAGTATTTCCAGGTTGCTGTTGCTGGCTGTGACCCCCTGAAAAAAAAAAAGTAGTAAAGAATATTTTTTAAAGCTCATTAACATATTTTATGAAAATGGTATAGTTCCTCAGGAGTGGAAAGCTCAAGTGATCATTCCCATTCTCAAGCCAGGTAAAAGCCCTAATGATCCAAATAGTTACAGGCCAATAGCTTTATCTTCGGTTTTGTCAAAGGTAGTTGAGCATATGATAAAACACCGCCTTGAGTGGTTAGTTGAAAATGGTAAAATTCTAGCTAAATCTCAATTTGGGTTTAGAAAAGGTATGAGCACAATGGATAGTCTTAGCATTTTAACTTCTGACATTCGTGTGGCCCTTCTTAAAAAACAGTATCTTGTGGGTGTTTTCTTGGACATCGCAGCGGCATATGATAACGTCCTTTTGCCTGTTCTTAAGAATAAGTTGTTGTTCCTAAATATTCCAGTAAAAATGGTTAGATTCATTTCTAACATGTTGATGGAGCGAACTATTTCTATCAAAAACTGCGATAAACTCTTGCCTCCTAGAATAGTCTGGAAGGGTTTGCCACGCGTTACCGACCTTTCCCCCCTCTACCTTTTACCTGGCTAGGATGAAATGTAAATGAATGGAATTGAAAAACATCAAAACCGGGTTCCAATGTTTTATATCTATATCTATATATATGGTTTATGGGAAGTTTGCACAAAATCGGTCGAGCGGTTCTTCATTTATCACATTTTTTTGTAACAAATGAATTCAATAAATGGCGGATCATTTTGTTAATGGGGATTTTGTTGTCAGGTTAGGGTAGGGTAGGGTATGGTATGGTAGGGTAGGGTAGCACCACGCGAACGAAGTCGCGCCGGGCAGCTAGTCGAATATAAATGTCGATTTATATATTTTATGGAAACCCCTGACGTTAGTATGTGTAATTTTTTTCTTATAAACTTGACTATACCATATATCATACTCCTCTGTGTGCGCAATAGGCTAATAAAGGAGCGAAAGTTTTTACTTCACGTATTTAATAATACATAATAAATAAAACGAGAACGCAAGGTCACTTTGCAAAGCTTTGCCAGTTTCCGCAAAAAACTATCTTGTCTTTGGTCTACTATAGTTTAATAAAGTTTCAGAACGACAAAATAACCGTCACTGTCAGCGTAATGTCACGTTCTGTCTGACTGACAAATACAGATTCATTTCCAGTTTCTATAGAATAACTGTACATACGGAAGAAAAATTTGAAAGCTGTCAGACGTGCCGAGAAAAATTTCGAGAAGGAAAAATATTATTGTATGATTTGAAGCTACTTATTTTCAGCGGATTTCCAAAAAAAACATTCATTCATTGTAAATATTTTGTTTGTAGCTAGATAATTTTCATTAAAGATATTTTCTATCATCTGTATTTAGATTTCATTTCATTTTAGTTATCATGGATCATTCTATTCCTCCTGATCCTGCTCCACCTGACCCCCGAGGCATTCCTCCGGGGTCAGGGGCGGCTATCATTGCAGGAGGTAAGCGTCGTTTTGATGAGTCTACCGAATGCAGCGGCAGTTGCCCCAAAAAATCGATTCCAAACAATGGTCTCGCCGTTGCCTCGTTGCAAAATGTATATATTCACCCGAAAATTATTATCGGTATCAAGGAGTATACTCCTATTGACAATGGTCCATTCCTGGTCCATGTTTCCTCTGTAGAACCTGATGTCGGTCAATCTATCCGCCCAATAAAATTTGGGCAATTCCTATCTAAAAATAACATTCAAAATATTTGTACACATGGGGTTAGGAAAGTTGGTCGAAATAAAATTTCTGTGGAGTTTAAATCCGCCAAGGACGCAAACAATTTTCTTGTTAATCCTATTTTAGAGTCTGCAAAATATACGGCATCAATTCCATCTTACAATATTACCAAGATGGGCATTGTCCGCAATGTTCCAGTCGACTTTTCTATGGACGAGTTCGTTCAATCTTTGGTTCTTCCCAATGGGTGCGGAGAGGTTCTTAAGGCTCGCCGTTTAAATCGAAAATCATATGTGGGTGGTGTTTCAACCTGGGTTCCAACTCAGACTGTTGTTGTGACTTTTCAAGGCCAATCCTTGCCGTCAAGAGTTTACTCTTTCCATACTTCCCTTCCAGTAGAGACCTATCAATTTCCTACGATTCAATGTATAAACTGTTGCCGGTTTGGACATGTTAAGGCCCAGTGTCGTTCAAAACCCAGATGCTACCGATGCGCTCAAGCCCACATTGGAGAAGAATGTAATGTAGATGAGAGCAAATCAACTTGTCTCCATTGCTCTGGCCAGCATTTCGCTGTGAGTAAGGGCTGTCTGGAACATGGGCGACAGAGATCTATAAAGTTGTTGATGTCACAAGAAAACATATCCTACGAGGAAGCCTCATCTCAAACTCCAAAGGTTAGGAGGCCTTTTGCTGAAGTTGCTCAAGAATCGAATAATAACTTTTCTCAGTCTACGGTTTTTGCGTCTCAATCGAGTCAAAGCAGCTTTCATCCTTCCAATACATCTTATAGAAAGACTGTTTTCTCTTCTCCCCGCCCCAGATCTCCATTGGGTAAGTCATTTGATAGGTCAGCTCATTTGGCAATCATTGGTAATGAACCTTCGGTTTTGCTTAATGGCTTTGCTCTACAATCTCAACCAACCGTCTCTGCTAAGCTACCTCAGGAGAATAACCTTCTGGAGGTTCTTCTCTCATTGATCATCTCTATTATGTCTAGTAACAATTCATCTATACCGTCCCACGTTGCCCAAAAACTTACCGAGATCATATCCCTTTCCAGTAATAATGGACCCAGTAGTAATTCTTCAATGGAATTTAAAAAGTATCCGCAGGAAAAAGTCTGAACTTCTGTTTCTTATAAATAAATTCCACCCGTCAGTCTTGGCCCTTTCGGAGACCTGGCTTGTTCCGGGTTCTCGTTTTCGGGTTCCTGGGTACTCCTGTCTTCGGGATGACAGGGCTGACGGGTATGCGGGTTGTGCATTGCTTGTCAGACGTTCCCTTCCCTTTTCTCAAGTTTCCCTTCCTTCTATCTCTCCTAACATTAATATTGTAGCTGCAAAAGTTTTTGATATTACTTTTATATCTGTATACATCCCTCATCCTCATTCTAGTTTAATCCCAGACCTTTTACTTATAATATCTTCTGTACCTCAACCTATTATTCTTTTAGGGGATTTTAACGCTCATCACACGTCATGGGGTTCAACTCATATTGACCTTTTTGCCCTTTCTCTTTTAGAAATTTTCGATGACTCCAATCTTTGTGTTATAAATGATGGCTCTCCTACTCGGCTAGTCTACCCTACACAAAATCCCAATAGTGCAGTTGACCTTTCTGTTTGTTCCGCGTCTTTGGCTTCTTTACTTTCTTGGTCTATTTTACCGCTATCTTATGGCAGTGACCATTTTCCTATTGCTATATTTATGCCAAATAAAGTTTCTCCTTCCCGTAATTTTTGTCCGTCCCTTAAATATAGACTTATTGATTCTAAATGGCCCTCTTATTCGACTTCCTTTGAAAACAAACTTGTTTCTTTGTCCCCTCCTGTTATCAGTAATATTTTTGATTGTTATTCCAAATTTACGCAAGCTATATTATCTAGTGCTGATGAAAATTTCCCCCTTAAGAAGCCCCATAACTTTTTTGTTTCTACTCCTTGGTGGGACGCTGAATGTACAGCTGCGATAAATGAGAGGAAAAATGCGGAAAAAACTTATAATGTTGCTATGACTAGAGAACATTTTCTCTCATACCAAAAGTCGGCAGCTAAGGCTTCAAGACTTCTATCAAAGAAAAAAAAACTAGGTTGGGTTCGCTACTGTGAAAACTTGTCTCCAAGGATGCCTCCATCTTTTGTGTGGAATCAAATTAAACGATTTAGAGGATCATATAATTCTATTAATATTTCAGCCAACGACCCTTCTTCGTGGCTTGAAGGCTTTTCGAATAAAATGTCCCCTCCTTTTGTCCCTCATTCTGACTATTTTCCTTCTCCTCCAGGCCCCCTTATGTCTCATAACAATTTTGATTTCCCTTTTTCACTCGAAGAACTTCAGTCCGCTCTTGATGGTCTTGTAGATTCTTCTCCGGGGATGGATGGTATTCCTTACTCATTCTTAAAAAATGCTCCTGAAAAAGTTTTTTTTTTTTTTTTTTTTTTTGTCAATTTCGCGACTTGGCAATCTGTGATTGTTTTCACAATGAGCCATTACGTTGTCCATATTGAAAATTTCACAATACAGAGAGCTGGCTCCAGTGAGCTCTCTCATATGTTGTCTTCAAATCTGTGAGCCAAACAAGGGACACTGTGTCTTTTAAGTCGAGAGTGTTTAACGCTTCCTGTGCCTTCCAGCTTTAGAGCCAATTCATTGGCATGGCTCGAGAGTCGAGCTTGGTAGTTCTTGCTGAATTTAGCAATCTCCTGTTTAACAGTGTTAATATTCAAATCCATGTGTATGTATTTGTTACTTATAAAATACGGTATGTTTAACATTGTTCTTAGTGTTTTACTTTGGAACCTCTCGAGTATTTCCAGGTTGCTGTTGCTGGCTGTGACCCCCTGAAAAAAAAAAAGTAGTAAAGAATATTTTTTAAAGCTCATTAACATATTTTATGAAAATGGTATAGTTCCTCAGGAGTGGAAAGCTCAAGTGATCATTCCCATTCTCAAGCCAGGTAAAAGCCCTAATGATCCAAATAGTTACAGGCCAATAGCTTTATCTTCGGTTTTGTCAAAGGTAGTTGAGCATATGATAAAACACCGCCTTGAGTGGTTAGTTGAAAATGGTAAAATTCTAGCTAAATCTCAATTTGGGTTTAGAAAAGGTATGAGCACAATGGATAGTCTTAGCATTTTAACTTCTGACATTCGTGTGGCCCTTCTTAAAAAACAGTATCTTGTGGGTGTTTTCTTGGACATCGCAGCGGCATATGATAACGTCCTTTTGCCTGTTCTTAAGAATAAGTTGTTGTTCCTAAATATTCCAGTAAAAATGGTTAGATTCATTTCTAACATGTTGATGGAGCGAACTATTTCTATCAAAAACTGCGATAAACTCTTGCCTCCTAGAATAGTCTGGAAGGGTTTGCCACGCGTTACCGACCTTTCCCCCCTCTACCTTTTACCTGGCTAGGATGAAATGTAAATGAATGGAATTGAAAAACATCAAAACCGGGTTCCAATGTTTTATATCTATATCTATATATATGGTTTATGGGAAGTTTGCACAAAATCGGTCGAGCGGTTCTTCATTTATCACATTTTTTTGTAACAAATGAATTCAATAAATGGCGGATCATTTTGTTAATGGGGATTTTGTTGTCAGGTTAGGGTAGGGTAGGGTATGGTATGGTAGGGTAGGGTAGCACCACGCGAACGAAGTCGCGCCGGGCAGCTAGTCGAATATAAATGTCGATTTATATATTTTATGGAAACCCCTGACGTTAGTATGTGTAATTTTTTTCTTATAAACTTGACTATACCATATATCATACTCCTCTGTGTGCGCAATAGGCTAATAAAGGAGCGAAAGTTTTTACTTCACGTATTTAATAATACATAATAAATAAAACGAGAACGCAAGGTCACTTTGCAAAGCTTTGCCAGTTTCCGCAAAAAACTATCTTGTCTTTGGTCTACTATAGTTTAATAAAGTTTCAGAACGACAAAATAACCGTCACTGTCAGCGTAATGTCACGTTCTGTCTGACTGACAAATACAGATTCATTTCCAGTTTCTATAGAATAACTGTACATACAAGTTGAGAAATGGATGAGAATAATTCTGAAATGACGTATTCAGATAAATGAAAGAGCCTGTTATTTCTCGTTACAACACTTTCTGAAGTTAGTTGGAACTCCCCAGTGCCGCCGACAGACGTGTCGGTGTCGTGCGCGCGTATTCGCTGTGAGCTTGCCACATCCGTTTGCGTCAGAAACTTCGCTCAAACTCAACATGGACTTTTGGAATTCTTTCTGTTTAGTTGTAGTTGTTTTAATTGCGCTAGTTAACGGCGCCGTCATCCCGGACGATGGCGATGTCGACGAACAAGGCCTATACAGCAAGTCTGATCACGTTACTATCCTTACGCAAGGCAATTTTGACAGGAAAGTGTACGGACAAAATCATGCAACCGTCGTGCAATTCTACAATAGCTACTGCGGGCATTGCAGAGCTTTTGCACCGAAATTTAAATCGATGGCCAAAGAAATAGTAAATTGGCAAAATATTATAAAACTCGCAGTTCTCGACTGTTCTGCAGAGGAAAATAATGAAATTTGCAGGCAATTTGAAGTAATGGCGTATCCTTCGTTGCGATATATGCACGAATCGTATGTTAAAAGCAACACTAATGTTGGCGACAGATTACAAGTAACAGAGACGTCTGACAAACTAAAATCCCAGCTAATTGCCAAAATACAATCTGAACAGTCCTCGGGAAGGCTGAGGTTTGCACCTTCATTGAAAATAGGATACTATCCTTCTTTTGCTGGTGTCATTAGCGATGAGCCAGCAGATATTTTATATACATTTGTTGTGTTTGAAAATGAAAATTCTACTCTTGGCTCCGAGCGTGCTCTGGATATGAATGACTATCAACATATTAAAATTAAACGAGTTTACGATACAAATGAATTTGCTACAGCTGCAGGAATCAGACATTTCCCAGCCATTGCTGCAGTGCAGCGTAATTTAAAGTATACATTACTTACACCAAAAGATAATACAAAACAGGGATTCCAACAGGCTATCAATTCATACTTGAAAACTAAAAACTATGCATTCCCTACTCGTAACATAATCCATGAAAACAATGTAAATGAGGTATCCGAAGATAAACCAGCAATATTGAATTCAGATGTAGTTTATTACAGTGATTTAGAAAAAACTCTTAAGACAAGCCTCCACACAGAAATAACCCGATATAAAACTCTAACAGGGGAACCATTACAAGCCCTGTTAGATTACTTAGATGTTATCATTACTTCATTCCCATTTAGAGGAAATCTCAAAGAATACATTATGGAACTAAGGACAACACTTGCAACGAAAAGTAGCTGGGGTGGTAATGAAGTGTATGACCTTGTCAAAAGATTAGAGAACACACACGCTCCCGTTTATGTGACTAACCTAGAATATGTTTCATGTAGAGGTAGTCAAGCCCAATACCGTGGATACTCGTGTGGACTGTGGAGCCTGTTTCATACCCTCACTGTCAATGCTGCCGGAAAACCAGGTGCTGAAGGTTCCAAAGTGTTAAAAGCAATGCATGGTTACATTAAAAATTTCTTCGGTTGCACAGACTGTGCGCAGCATTTCCAAGCAATGGCTGCCAGGAACAGAATATTTGATGTCAAGGAAAATGATAAAGCCGTCCTTTGGCTATGGATATCACATAATGAAGTGAACTTAAGACTAGCTGGAGACCAGACGGAAGATCCTGACTATCCAAAGATTCAATTTCCAAGTGTTGCCCGGTGTCCAGAATGTAGGCAGGCAAGGGGTGCATGGAACCTGCCTGCTGTGTATCAGTATCTGCAGAGAGTGTATGGGGCGTCCAACATTCGGGACGTAAGGCGCCCGCGCTCTGCCGCCTCCACCAGCCCCTTCTCCAACCTGGACATCGGAATGCTAAGTCTCCTGTACATATTATCTTTCATAATACTTATACTAGTCATCAAATTTTTCCTAACAAAACGTTTTTACAGAAAACGACCTTACAAACATGGACGGGGTAAAGTATAACATCAGGTTCTTGTGCTAAAACAGCCCAGATGACTGACTGTTTGCTGTTTCACTTCTGTCACCTATTTTGTGTGTAGTTTTGGGTAATTTGTTCATACTTACTATAATTTGTGAAAGGTTCATTGTTATTTGGCAGTTTTTTTATGTGGAATCAATTATATTTGTGACATGCCGTTCTAATTGATTGATTGTGTGTTTGCATGCTTTAAAACTGGTGATTGCATGTACAGGAACCTTTGACAACTGAATGGATAACAGCTTGTTTCCTACATTATCCAATTTACCAGTTCTACAAGTGATGTGTTGTGCACCTATACCGCTGGGTTCGGATTCATTTGTACTTATATTCTTCTATGGACTGTAAAGCACATTTTTTTCCGAAATTGAGTATTTCTAAAAAAATGCTATTTTATCCAAACTGTACCATTTCCAGAAACATGCATAATATTATCAATAATGTAATAATTGGTTCAATAGTTACATTCCAAGTTCCAATATTTTCATTAATATTTTTATAAAAATCTATAATTAAAGAATATTTTTTGTAGTCAATAGGTATATCTAATCCTGGGGCATTAACCCAGGGTCAACACTATCAATAATATATTCAGAATTTATTTATTAATGTAATTTAATTATATCTTTGACATATACATTAGTTTCCAGCGCATTAGCAATTTGCGGGGATAATACTTTTTTATACTTTTAAAGACTATGAACTGGTAAAAGTAGATCATAATAAAAAAAACCGGCCAAGTGCGAGTCAGACTCGCGCACCGAGGGTTCCGTACAAACCTGTAAGTATATAAGTAAATGGTAGTATAGACCTGAGTATTTGATATTAATTTCAATTTATGACCTATTAAAAAAAAACTACTTACTAGATCTCGTTCAAACCAATTTTCAGTGGAAGTTTGCACCGTAATGTACATCATATATTTTTTATAGATTTATCATTCTCTTATTTTAGAAGTTACAGGGGGGGGGGACACACATTTTACCACTTTGGAAGTGTCTCTCGCGCAAACTATTCAGTTTAGAAAAAAATGATATTAGAAACCTCAATATCATTTTTGAAGACCTATCCATAGACACCCCACACTTATGGGTTTGATGAAAAAAAAAAAAATGAGTTTCAGTTCTAAGTATGGGGAACCCCCAAAATTTATTGTTTTTTTTCTATTTTTGTGTAAAAATCTTAATGCGGTTCACAGAATACATCTACTTACCAAGTTTCAACATTATAGTTCTTATAGTTTCGGAAATAAATGGCTGTGACATACACGGACAGACAGACAGACAGACAGACAGACAGACAGACATGACGAATCTATAAGGGTTCCGTTTTTTGCCAATTGGCTACGGAACCCTAAAAATGGCCATTATACTTCACGCTGACGGTATTCCAATGACTCTTGTTTAACAAAACTATATTTTGCGTCATCAACAAACTTTAGAAATAAATTTAAGTCAACGTTTACTTCAATTTGTATAATAAAAACTAGCGACTCGCCCCGGCTTCACTCGGGCATTATAAACATAAACCTTGCGTAAGGAATTCTCTAAATGAAGTTTGATGGTACAAACTGCATCAAAATCTATTGCGTAGTTTACTAAAACTAAGCGCACAGACACAAATAGGAACTTGTTTTATATTATTTAGATATTGCTAACCCTACCTACGGATACGGATCTCTACCTACCTAAGGTAGAGATCCGTTTTACAAAAAATCTAGCAGACACAAGCTAGTTAGAGTTTTATTACATCCAAACAAAGGACGTCGATTATGGATCTTTCAGCGGCGATCGTTATGTGTTATTATTACATCAATTGCTAGCTAGCTAGCTGTGCGCTGCGGTTTCACCCGCATTAGCGTGATATTACCTATACTGGACCGATAATTCCTGAGCTGAGCGCATCCGAACATACTAACTATTCAGCATTCCGCTCCAGAGATTCACTAGCGATCTTCTATTTTACTTTATTTGTGCTCAATTACGCTATATGGAGTACTAATGTGCAAAATTTCATGCATTTAGTTTAGACTTTAGACCCAGTTTAGGCTCTGCGTTGTTTAGTCTTCCTAGAAGTAAAGATCTGTGTTGTCAACGTCGCACACTGGGGGGATTTATGCGACACATGAGCGAAAATTATTTTTTAAATGAATGTTATTTGAAATAACTATTTAATATTATTTTATTAGAGGATATTTTTCAGTCATTTATAAACATCAAACTACAAAAAATATTATTGGTTAGACATTTTGCATAATCTGAGGATCGTTGCATTTTAATCGCACGCAATATCAGATTTGCTTATTTAATTGTAGTGATTTCAATGAAACTACTTGTTTAAGTAAATTATGTCTACCATGATTTGTTCTTTGGCAAACATATAGTTTTGTACGATTTAGGTTTCTTTTCTTTTACATATCTGTATATTGAAGAATACACAATTTGACTAACGACAGAAATTTTAATATTTAGAATTCTGGCAACAGGCTTTCACTTTGCACTTCAGTTTCGACTCGACTCGTGCGCTGGGTTGGTATTTTCTACCATTTTATACGTAAACTTTAATTAATGTGTTTTTTTTTATTATACAAATGATAAAGAAAAATGTTTATTAACGATTAGTACCTTTTCATTGGGTGGGTACCTACATTAAATGGGCTGCGTTTCTAAGATGAATAAAAAGTCGCGGTGTAATAACTTTTTTTTAATTTAAACTTTCAGATTCTACGTCACAGTACAAACAAAATTATGTACGACAATCTTGGTCACAAGTTTCTTGAAGTTATATAAAATCTATCATCCTGCGTAAGTTTGACGTGTTGGAGCGGGTCTCGTGGGGAACTCTTTATGGTTACATTCGTATGGGAAAGTATTGTTACTGTAGTTAAATAACATCTTTTCTTTATCATTTTTTTCCAATTTGATTGCGATGTTTTAATTACACTCAGTATAAACTAAAAATTACGTAATTTCTAAATTATTCACAAAATTATACACCCGCGTTAGGTGTTTTTGATTGAACCTATTTTTAGGGTTCCGTATTTGTTATTTTTACAGTAGTTATAAAGAATTCGGCTCTAGCATTCTGACAAGCAATTAAAGGTCACTTGATAACTTCTACCAACTTGAGATCAAAATTCAGCTCGTGGTTCCTTTCAGCATTTTGCTCTAAGACATAACAGAAAAAAACCGGCCAAGTGCGAGTCAGACTCGCGCACCGAGGGTTCCGTACAAACCTGTAGGTATATAAGTAAATGGTAGTATAGACCTGAGTATTTGATATTAATTTCAATTTATGACCTATTAAAAAAAAACTACTTACTAGATCTCGTTCAAACCAATTTTCAGTGGAAGTTTGCACCGTAATGTACATCATATATTTTTTATAGATTTATCATTCTCTTATTTTAGAAGTTACAGGGGGGGGGACACACATTTTACCACTTTGAAAGTGTCTCTCGCGCAAACTATTCAGTTTAGAAAAAAATGATATTAGAAACCTCAATATCATTTTTGAAGACCTATCCATAGACACCCCACACTTATGGGTTTGATGAAAAAAAAAAATTTGAGTTTCAGTTCTAAGTATGGGGAACCCCCAAAATTTATTGTTTTTTTTCTATTTTTGTGTAAAAATCTTAATGCGGTTCACAGAATACATCTACTTACCAAGTTTCAACATTATAGTTCTTATAGTTTCGGAAATAAATGGCTGTGACATACACGGACAGACAGACAGACAGACAGACAGACAGACAGACAGACAGACAGACAGACATGACGAATCTATAAGGGTTCCGTTTTTTGCCATTTGGCTACGGAACTCTAAAAAGAACAGTAGTATAAACATTCCTTGTTCAAAATTTCATATTTCTAGACCCAGGTTTGAGCTGCGCGTGCATCTGTCAATAAGTAAATTGCTCCGTTGTATTTAGATACTACCCGCGCTTCCCCTGTACTTCCCCGATGGCGCCCGTTTTGTACTACCAGTACAACGCGACTGTGACGTCACCGTGCTCAGGGAGACAATTCTCACCCACTCGAAATCGATGGCTCGATCGAAAAAAGTACGAGTGTAAATCTTTTAACGTTATTCTGGCAATTTCGAGGCTGGCATATTAAGGAGGAAAACAGTCTACAAGCTTTGATTCGTGGGGACCGTTCGAATTGACTTCGCCCTTCGAAATTTTACTGTCGAATAGGACTCGAACCGTAAGTTCGATTCAAAGGTTATTTCGACGGATGCGAGGATTAGATCCCAGATCTCAACTTATCGCGCACGGGTAGTAGGTACATATAGATCTTGAGCTTTTACACCTAAGTAGTAAACTTTGATAATGGCATCGTTTAAACGTTAAATGTTTGGATGTAATAACACCCTTATGGATACTGTTCATAGGTTTCATTAAGGAAATTTTGCAAAATCCATTATTTTTATATAATTACTATATATTTTTAAATAAGTAAGTAGTAAGTGTGAGTGTATGTTTTGGCTAAAATCAAATGCGGATAAAACTTGAAGAACCTATGGTAGGGTATAAAGTAGATAACATAATATAGGTGATGAATTTAGTTATTTTTTATGAAAATGTCTATTTCTATACATTGCAGTTTAAGCTATGCGTTCATCTGTCAATCCCCTTTTATACATTTAGTAAAGTAACCTTTTGTTCTATTCACAATAACTGTTTGTGCGATAAGTATAATTAGGTAGTTGTAGATTGTTCATAATAGTAAATTATAATCCTATAACATATAGACTGCATAATAATGTACGAATATAATGTTATATTTATTACGGGCAAAGTCCGCAGAGTGTACAGAGTTAAGACTGCCCGGGCAGAGTTCGCAATCGATTATTAGCAGGATTATTACATACCTGATGAGATGTACCTGGTGTACAATGGGCGCTGTTTAAACAGCTATGGCCCTTGCATGGCGAATTGTTTTATTTGTTTACGAACATTGCCCAAGTGCTGTTGGCTAATGCAATGAAAAATTTTCACTTCCATACAAGATATAAACAAGTTTTTTCTGGGTGATTACCTTGGTGAATTCATGTAGGTTATAATATTTGATAAACACGTCAGCTTCTCTACAAACTTAGGTACATAAGAAGATTGATTTGTATGAGCGAGTCTACTTGACTTATTTAGCATAATTTGACGATATGTGATACATAATTAATATGTATGGCTAGTCAGATGAATGCGCCCTGTTAGGAAAATATCAAAACTACTTTTTTGATAATTGTGAAAAAAACTGCGAAAATATAGGTAGGGGGTTAATACGTATTCTTTATCAAACAAACAGCGAGAAATAGTGCCAATATAATTATAAAGCGTAATTCCACACACCTCTAAACTCCAACAAGATTTTAAGATTAACATCCGTTCATCAGAAGCGGGAAATTTGAATTTTTTCCAGTTTTTTTTTTTACCTTCGTAGAATATGGATTGATATTTCAGTGATTCGCGACCATAGTAGTTCATTTAGCATATTGTAGAATTGATACTTTTTGTTTACGATTAACTATTTTTGTACATTTCACAAAATAGTAAGTTTTACCGTTTTTAGAGAAACCGTGAGAAATGTTCAAATGTGGCTCATATTATACAAAACACATACCACAATGTGCCAAATGAACTACTACTGTCGCTAATCACTGAAACATCTATCCATATTGTTCTACGAAGGTAAAAAAAAAAATCCAAAAAATTCATATTTCCCGCCTCGTAACTGATGTTTACCCTTAAGGTGAAAATAATGTATAATTTTAAGCAAAGTTACTTATTATTACGAAGATTTAAATTAGTTTCAGATACAAAAGTGCACTTAATACTATTTTTGATGTTTTGGCTCATCAGTAGATAGCTTGTTATCTATCAGGGGTCGATTATACGGACACTGAAAAACAATATACATTGGATTTTGTATAAATATAAAGGGACATAAAATCAAATATTATTGTACTTTAGTCCATATTTTATTCAGGTGGATACTTTATAAAGGTATTTTTTCGAAATCGTAAGTTGTGTTCGTCATACTTATCATGGGACCAACCAAGTCTGAAATCGTGTACAAATTTTTTATTTTGATCTAGCAAGTGTTTTAGATTTTTTATGATTGCGAACTTGTTTCGAAACTAAAAGTTGTTCAGTATAACCAACCAAACATATATTTCGAAAATATGCCCTCTCAATGTATGTACACCGTATAAAGCCGTATGTGCTTTCACATAGTATATTTTTGTATAAATACCAGTAATTAAATAATAATGGATGTCAGGTCTGAATGGAAACTTCAAGGACTATTGTACTTTTATTATCAGTGTTTAGGATAATTATTTGGCAAAATATTATTGCTATTCCACGTAACGCCTTGAGTGCGTGCGATAAATTCGGAAGTTACCATTTTTTGATAATATCTCATAGTTATAACTATACCTAGTACTAACAGTTATTTTAATTATTTCCAAAGTTTCATCCCATCTTATTGTTGTCTTCGACGTAACAGTTGTATGACGATAAGTATTATGTATTGATCATATGGAGAAATCTATTGTAAAATGTAGGTTTGTAATTTTAGACGATAAAATATTGATTCTTGAGTCTAATTGGACATAACTGTTGTTTGAAAAAGTAGAAAACTGGTACGAATCTAGATCGTACCTACTAAAATCAAACTTGAGATTTCCATCACAACTGTTAACTTAGTTTGTATGGGGTATGGTTTACGGAGGATTCTTAATCGATCTTGTCAATATAAATTGAACAGACGATTATCGCGATAGACATTGGTAACGGTATTATGGACGAGATCTTTAACACTTACAAGTTGGACAAGTACATACTGTAATATTATCTCATTGGTCACAACTAATCTGAAAATAAGCTTCTTGTTAGGGTTCCAAACCAAAAAGGGAAAAAATAAAATTCAAATTCTTAAATAGTTTATTCAATATAGGTCCTAATTATCACGTACGGAACGTTATAATTGATTGCGCCATCGGTTCGTAATACACTTAAACTGAGAAGACTTCCGGCAAGAAACTCAGCAAGGGTTTTTTTTACGGTGGATCGTCGCCATTTTGAATTTTTTACGGACATTTCTTGCTATTTAATTTATTACATCAATTTTTAGCGCGTATGATACCTATTTTGTGATTCGCGCATGATGCTTTTATGGCAATTGATTATTCTATGTATGTATTGATTCTTTTGTAACATACAAATACCCTAGGATGCTCCCAAAATTCAATATCAATAACATTATTAGTCAGTTATAAATTTGGTAGAAATCACTTTTGATAAGGCCGCCCATTGTTGCACTTTCGACTTTATTTTGTTTTTGTATATAGTAAATCATATGTGGTGTAACAATAAAGTGTTATCTACCTGTCTATCTAAATTTTGCACATTACTTTGCCAAATCATCTATTACATTAAAAAAAGCCGGCCTAGTGCGAATCCAAGTCCGCACCGAGGGTTATATTTGATGGTTTTTGCCAACACTTGTTAAAAACCGGACCGTTTAACTGATTGTTTGTGGAAACCTTATAATGATTTTGAAAAAATCGTGCCAGTTATAAACATCGTTCTATTTTTCCTGTAATGTTGGCACGCTAGATCGCGTGGTTTATTGTTTGTTATACAATCATCCATTTTTAATTTCACTAATCAGATAGCTCCTTATTATCACGACCTATGCTCTATTGTTATAAAACTTACAATACCCCGAGAAGATTCCACACTGACTAAAGAACCTCCATTGTTTAATATCAAAGTGTCTGTCTATAATAAGTAGTATTCAATTTGATGTTTTCTTTGTTCCTGAATGCATAGTACCTAACTACCATATCAAATATCTGCTATCAAATTATCATGCCTTCTAACTTCCCGAAATAAGATCATACATAATTACATATCCTAAGGTCTAATACATGAGCGATTAAATCGTTATTTGTTACCAACCAGTTTACAATTATTTAGCTTTAAATTAATAATTAATGTTTTGTAAATTTTCATACAGGAAAGAAACTATAAATACGTACTTATATTTAATACTATATAATCTCAGTGTCGACATGAGAAAATATAAAATAAGTTTATTGCAAAAACGACTTGTTTTAATCTAAGTATTTTGTATATAATCCCAAAATGTTTTATAATTGTATTTTTCTTAACCAGTTTGTTACACTGCGTCTGGGTGAAAAGAGATCACTAACCGGCCTAAGGTTGGTTGGCCTGGAATCTAAATGTTTGCTTCTATAACGTGGTGGCGGGATCACTAAATATGATTAACTACATATTTATCTGTAACTTTAACGTTAAAAATAAGATAGGTAAGTACCTAACATTAAAAATAAGATTGGGTTAATATGATGAAAACGTTCCGTTCATTATGTTGATTGGAACATAATGTGCATTCATTTCATTTACATTACCTCTGGTCTACAATCATTTCAAAATTAATTATATATCTATTATAGTCGGTTAGTTTATCGCAAATTGGTTTCAGCAATGATCGGCCATCCATATTTTTCTCGGTGATCAATGTGGCCGGCCACAACAACAGTCGTGTGGCCAGAAGCTTTAGTTTATTAAGTGTTTTCTTATAAGATATCAGTAATATGTTATCAGGCAGGCACGTCACGCTCATTTAAACAGAACGGCAGTTTTGATAGTGCTACTGTGCTTGGAAAACTATAGCTGTACATTAACCAGCCTGATATCTAACATACCTACTGTTATGTTTTTATGGCACAACAATTTGGGCATTTACTGGTCCATTATGCTATTGGTGGAAAGTTGAGATTTTTGAAGATATTGAAAAAAAAATATTTTGCGAATTTGTTCTTTTACCGTCTTCTCTTAATTAAAATATTAATATATTGATTATCAATATCTTCAAAATTCCTCTTAAGCTTGTGCCAGCTGTGGGTATATCGTATTTTTACTATTTGTCCCAGAAATGCTTTTTAAACCATGTAGATATAATTTATGTAGTTCTTTACTACTAGCAGTTGAAATCATACGTATCTTACCTGAATAACTGAGATTTTATATGCATTAGTATTTAGTCCTAAGTAAAGAGGCGCATTTACTAATATGTAGCATAGTTTACTAAAGGTACAAAGTTGCTAAGGGACTGTATCCTAATCATGGGGTGGGTGTAATTAACTATTTGTCAATGAACTATTACCCCCTTTCTCATACAGCGCTATTTAACTAATATACTGTTTAAAGGGTCACTTAAATAATGTCACATTATTTGACAATGTCACTAGAGTGACGTTATTTGCTTGACCCTTTAAATAGTATATTAGTTAAAAAACGTTTTATGAGTAAGGGCGTTAGTCTTCAATAATTATTATAAATTCTTATTAAATAACTATGACAGAATTTAGACAACAAATTTAAATTATAAAACGTTACAATGTATTCTTGCTGCCTAAAGCCAGAAATGAGCGATGCCACGATCGTAACGAGAAAACTTGTTTTGTATTAGCACCTAACCATATTAACTGTTTGTTAATCTAAGGGCTGATTTTTCAATGGTCAGATGAGCGGAATCTGGTTGTAAATTTTAAATAAGAAAAGTTTTTTTAGATGTATCAGAGGAAGAGATTAACCGAGATTTTGAGAGATTGAAAAATCGGCTCTTTATGAAATTATATGTATCTACTCATGTGATGATATGAATATTTTTCTGTTACTTACGTGCGGTGTCCATTTCACTTCTATTTTGCTGAATAAATTATTCGACAGCGCCATCTAGGATTTTCAGTAAAGACAAGAAAACGAGGAAAGCGCTTATTCCTGTTTTCTCTGGAGTATATTACGGTTAACCACAGTTTTGAACAGTTTCCTCATTCAGTGGGTAGAGTATGCTCACGTACACACAAGAAGTTTCATTACTTACAACTCGTAATTCCCATAACGTTAGTTAATTGTTGTTATTTGTTATGCACCACATGGGGTTTTTGATTTGTACTATTTTTTTTCCTTCTTGGGAGTAATGAATTAATCAGCTTTATTCTTCAATACTTTTAAGGGATTGCTTTCCTCTCCGTTTCATCTCATTTACATTCATTCTATTTATAAGCAGGGGTTCAAATATTTTCCAATATACTTATACCTACTGTTTGGTTATGATTAAATATAAACTTTCATTTTAGCTGATGCTTAATATTATGGAACTCGCTATTAATACATGGTACTACGTAGCTTCGGAGCGTAAGGGGGTGGTGATGGGTAATTTAAAATAATGTAACATTGTGTTATTAAAAAACCAAGATTTATATGGAAGTGGATTTCATTGACGTTTGCCGGTGATTTAGTACCGTGTGTTAATAAAGTGAGTGATGTGACGAATATGATTTATTTTAATTGAATTTTACGTAATACTGTTTTTCAATCGTATTCGTGAATTATAATTGTTAATTTTCTTGCAGGTACATGTCTTAGTAGAAGGCAGAAGAAGAGCTCAGGTTACCGGCGTACAACACGCTCCACGAATTCAACGAATAGTGTTACATACTATCAAATTTTCTTTTTTGAAATACTAATGTAACCCGATCTCAACTTAGATATCGAAGACAAAACCAAATATTAAACTTTTATTTTAGATATATTTACCGAAGTCATTCCATTTATAGGACATTGTCTCGAAGTCGAAAATAAATATTTAATTTATATATAATATTTATTTTATTTATTGTTGACTTGATAGCTAATCTGTACCTAAGTAGAACTTGTGCTACGGAAACCAAATAACTAATAGGTACCTACTACGTATACAATACCCAGACTCGGGACATACAGATGTATGTCCTCGATAGGAATCGAACCCACGACCCGTCAAGCTGATTCTATGGAACACCATTTGAAGGAGGTCCAAGGGTATTAAACCGAAACATGGTCTTACAAATACCTACATAAGTGATTGTATAATGCACTCTGAATCGAAGCCATTATATAGGTGGGTACTACACAATGTCTTGAATAGCTCATTAAATAATTGGACTGTTTTACAAAAAACTTAAACCGACTTCAAAGTACACTAAGAGGTAATCAAATCCTGATCAGATGACAATGGGACCAAACGGGAAGTGTTCCTTCCAGGCAAAAAAAGAATTTTCCAAATCGGTTAATAAATGACGGAGTTATGAGGTAACAAACATAAAAAAAAAAAAAAAAACGAATTTTCGGTTAAAAACAACAAAAAAGGTTTAATTTAATGTTGAAAAAACTCGACAACAGTTTTTTTTTTATTTCAAGGATGAAAATAAATGGATATTTAAGGACTTTACATGCGAGGGATCTACAATACTGTAATTTCAATAATTATAAATCTTCATTTTAAGTTAAACAAGACATAAATATTGTAAAACTATCGCCGTCTTGAACCGCGCCGCGGTTCCATCGTGCGTGACTGATTGAGATAGCGTCAATAATAAATATCCTGGCGGCATATTATCTTAATATATTGATGGCTGGGCGTTTGCCTTATCTCCACTCGCAGCGTAGAGAGCATTCTTAGCACTGCCATGACCGTCATATTACAATAACATTAGGCTGCTTTTCCACCAAAGATGTGCTATGCTACGTTGCTATGGAGCAACGTAGCATCAAACGCATCCATATGCGTATGATATCCATCAATCATATTAATTGGTGCACATAGCTTAGCACTGGTGAAAACGGATTCAACTAAGATGTTTTTTATATGAAAGGATGCGTGCTATGGGTGGTCGCGAGTGGTGTAGCTATGTGCAGAGTACCTATAGTAGGCCCGCGTTTGTCGCTGAAAGTAGACATGCCATCGTGGAAGCAAAAAGTTATACATCGCATAGCTCGAGCTGTGCATCTTCGTCGCGCAGCTACTTTGCGGCGGCGCATCTTACTCGCACAGCTACATTGCTTAGTGTCAGTGGAAACGGTCACATGGTTTCACAGCTTAGCTATTACATCCTCGCAGCATAGCTGCATAGCACATCTGGTGGAAAAGCAGCCTTACACTTACTATATGAATCGTATGACGTCTCGCTCTACGCTCTATTTGGTTTAAACTAGGAATAAAAATAAAAAGACAACAATTTATTCTGCAATTTTATTGAATATACATTAATTAAAACCACGTCAATACACAAACATACACTGTTGCGAATCACACAAAAGAGGTGTTAATTGTGCCACCCGTGCATTAATTTCTTATCATTACTATCGTTTTAGTATAACGATCCAGTTTATCAGTATCCCCAACAGTTAATATTGTATTCCACCACACTTCTCCGTCATTTCAATACCAACAATATTTAAGTTTATATGCAAATAGGTAAACCAGTGAAACACCATAGATAACATCGAATTGAGGTAAGAAATTACACTGTTAATCCTATGGGTAACATACATTAGTACAGACAAACACACATAGCTAAGGGACACTTATTTGAACATCTAGGTTTATAAAATTGTATAACTTGTCTTTAGGTAACAATATCAGTGCGGTGGAAACTGATTAGTTAACAATATTGGAAAAATAAAAATGGTATATATTAAATTAATAAAAACATTTGTGCTATAGTTGTTACTTTGCTCATTTCGCGTTAAATGTAGGGCTTATCTGGCTGGTACAACGGTAAAACACGATTTTCATGGTACATGGACTCTATTAGTAGTATTTTTTTAAGAATAAAATCAAAACTGGTGTTATTTGTATATTAGTATTACTATGGACAACAACTTACATCATTTTTCCGCCTATTAATCTTTTGACATAATACCAGCCATACCCAGATAAAAAAACTGAATAAAATAAGATAACACAATAAAAATATTTTATTGCATTCATAAAACTTGTGGCAGTATGTTGTTTCTTTTTTAGAATATTACAATAGTCGATCAAATAAAAAATGCGACGCCTCTATCACATTTATTAAACTATCTATTTACCATTAAAAACAAAAAAGAAACATTGTAAATACCTATATGGCACGACAGCCGAAAAATTGTTGAGGTAAATACTTTTTTAAGTAAGTAAATCTTAAAATTAAATTACAATAACATAAGTTGGAGGTTCATTGATCTTACTCATCATGGCTTATCATTATTTTAAATATGGTTACGTAAATTTTAATAGATATTTAGCGATACACTAAGCGAAGGCGAACGGTTTATTCGACCCAAGTACATTTTATTTGAAAAAACTCATAAGCAGCAATTTTGTCACTACTTCCAAACGACGGTTTCTATACATAAGAAAATAGAGATTCTAATTTGCTTTAATCTCTTCACGTCGAGGAGGTTCGCTAACAAACAACCTCGCCGACTACCACTGAAATTCTACGTATGTACAGTCGAGGACATAAATATGTATACACTTAGTAAAATTCAACAACGGTTTCCTCTTAAACTACTGATTGAAATTATGAGATATTATAAAGGCAGAATCTTCTAACATATACTATTATGATTTGTGTAATAGTTTAACACTTAAATGTTAAACATGCGAGAAAATTGCTTTTGAATTTCAGAAAGTGTATACATATTTATGTCCTCGACTGTACTTATACAATATAAAATAAATATTTCGCAAAAATATGATAATTTCAATATTCTATTTTTAAACGAAATGAATCTATAATTAGATTACAGCTCCATTTGTTACATACTAAATAAAAAAAAATAAAAAAATGGAATAGTATTATATACAATTATTGCTCAACAAAAAATATCTAGGAAATGCCGAAACATAAACACTATAATTATATCATATTTTCACTAATTACCAAAACTCACACGAATCTTATTTGTTATTTTATAAATAATAATAAACTTTTTGTTATTAAAAGACATCAATATGACTACAAAATTTATTAAATTACAATTTTATATTAGAATTTCGACACTTTTTGAACACCAAATATTTATTTTTATATAACCTAACGACAGTTTAGCTATATAAAAAAATATAGGTTTTCTCATATCACTTTTTGTACAAAAAAAATTCTACTCCGAAATAAATGTAAGCTATATTAATATCATAAATGCTATGCACCATCGTACAATGGTATGTCGGTACGTTGCGCTACACGATACAGAACTATCAGTCAGCCAAAGTCAGATAAATTCTTGTTTATAATATATTAATCGTAATTATTTAAATGTATTATGCAATGCATATCTATAGTCTTGTTTGTAACAGATAGGTAAATCGTAATTGCTAAATATTGTTGTCCTAAACATTTTTTGTACCTGTATATGCATATACCTTAATACACACGTTTTACACAAAATCAATCTTTTAAATTGTAAGTTCCTGACGTAGGCGAGATGTCTCAAAAAGGGACAAACATAGGGCGACAAGAAGACCCTCTTTTCAAAACGGACATGATGACAACTTGAGTTTAGTAGTAATATTAATAAATGACATGTTTTTTTCATAGTTCACGCAAGTTAATATATTTTTATAATGGCCAGGGACATACCATCACTTTTATTGCGATATTGTCTGATCTGATGTACTGAATCGATTTTGCGTCAATCCAAAAGTTTAAAAAAAACGTTTGGCATAAAACAGTTCAGTTTGGGTAAAGTAGTATAGTATAGCTTATATACGTCGATGATACCCTTGTGAGCTAGTTATCTGAATACAGTAAAGGAGATAGGGCGGTTTGAATACCCTCCAAAAAGGAAGAGCCATGAACTAATGGAAAGGTCTCATTATCCTTAATTATGGACTACGAAAAACCTGCAAAGTTTATTTTACCTTTTGGAGGGCTCACGCTCCATACGTTTTCGCCCATCTTCCTTTATAAGGCTTTTCTACGAGATATTCCAAAAGTGGCACTTAGGTCGAAAAAAATAATCACTATACTTATTAATAATAGGGCTGCCAGAATTAGGTAAATTTTATTCCGAAAAAGAAATCTTTGGCGTAGAGAAAATCACTAGATTTGCGTTTAAATGCTTGTAGATAAATAACTGACATTTTATTCTAGACTAGTTCTTCAATCTGGGCCCTGTATGTTCATATGGCCATATTCATAATTGCGTTATTTAATGTTTTAAAGCTACAAACACAAACAAATAATCCTAAATAATATTACGTATTACCTATATGTTAGAAGCAGCTGTGAGTCACCTTTAATACCCATTTTGTGCAAAGTGTGACATTAATTTTGTTCCAAAACTTATTTCCGACTTAACATTATTAAACATATAATTAGGCAGTTTTCAACTATCTGGCAACCCAAAAATACAAACATATTAAAAGTATATAATGAAAAATGCTTAAAACGTGGTATTTCCCAGCTGTACCCAGCTTACAATGCGCGAATCTGTAAACAAAAACATATTTAAATAAAGTGTTAAAGATTATAGAAAACGTCCCAACGGTTGGGGAAAATTACCTGGTCACAGTTTGTCTATGAAATGATTATAATATTTGTGCGAGGCAACACTGCCTCTCTCTCTTCTTCTCGCACGTCGTCACACTGATGACAAAGAGGAAGAGAGAGGCAGTGTCGCCTCATACAAAATTATAGTCATGTCATAGACAAAGTTGATACCTACTTATTACTCAATATCAATCAAAATGTGTAACTGAATTACTATTCAAAACATATTGTAATAATGTCAAAAATCACTTTCCGTAAGGATATAAAAAATAAATACATAAATATCCTAGGACATTTTTAACAAACGGTAATCTGATCCCAAACTAAGCAGATTTTGTTCAATGGGGACAAGATACCTGACATACTACTTTTTGTTTGTAAATACATACCTACTATACTATTAATTGCACCTAGATTCAGAACATGCAGACTTGATTATGCACACAAATGCAAGTCCAAGGGCCCAAGTCTGCTATTTCAATTGTGTTCCAATGAACTTTCAGTGGTGTCAAAATTGTGACATTTTACAGTTTTGGTAGTCTACTTACTAACAGAATAGTGTCATTATGGCACAATTTTGACACCACTAAAAGATCATTGGAACACAATTGAAATAGCAGACTTGGACCACTAGTTGGGTGTCGAACCCACGACTTGCGGCGTGTAATGTGGAATCTTAACAGACCACGCCAACTGGCCCCTAGGTGGCCATATATAGAACAAATGCTTTTTTTTAATTATCGAAACTTTGTTTTGTGTAGAAAAGCCAGCAAATTGGTCCATTTCGTCAAGCATTAGCAGCTAATCAACCACAAAGTGCTAACTACAGTTCGTTAATTAAGATAAGAATGAATTTAAGAATTTTCCACAATAGTTGATTAATTATACTCGAAAAACACAGGACTAACTTTGCTATGCAAAGAGATAATATTTCCAGCCGTCTGCACAAATTACCCTCTGGAAGTGCCTTAATTCAATATGTGTTGATTTAAAGTAAATATACAGGTGCTTTTTTTTTCTAGCCAGTAGCCAGTGGGTTACTTCTGAACTACCTAACTAGACCTGTGTCTAACGAGAAAACGCTGAAAGAAAACCCCAGCTGACGTTAGAAGAAAAAAAATCCATTAAAATTTATTAAAAAAAATAGTTTTTCGGAGATTTGGAATTTGTAATTTTTTTTTCTGCTTCTACTTCACAATATGAACAGAATTATGTACGACAATCTGGCTCACAAATTGCTAGAAGTTATCCGAAATATTATTTTATATTTTCCTTGACCATGGTTTTATCCTGCGTAAAGTTTGACGAGGTGGAGCAGATCTCGCAGGGATCTCACTATGTTGTGTTTAGCCATAAAGAATTAGCTCTTAGCACTTCTAGCAACTTGTGACCAAGATTATCATACATAATTTTGTTCGTATTGTGACGTAGAAGCAAAACAAAACAAAAAAACACTTTTTTTTTCACTTGTTATGGCATTTTTTATTTTCTTCAAAATTTATCTCGGGGTTCCTTTCAGCGTTTTTCTCTAAGACCTGTAGTTCAGAAGTTGCCCTCACTGGCTGGAAAAAAAAATCTGCCTGTATATGCATAATATGTATATACCCTAAAATGTAGGTACATTTTTTTTTTAATCTGTTTATCTGTTAAAGTTAATTGAAACTTAAGTGGAAACTATCCTTCTATCTATATAATATGCCGTCAGTGTGACCTGCAATCCATTCTATTATTTACTATTTCTAGCCCCTCTTTATATGACACCACGTTACAAATACCTACGAAGTAAGTAAAGTTCAAAATAATTAGTAAATAATTTAGAATATTATAAAGTGACCAAAATGTGCTTCCGATAACCTCATTGAGCTCTTAAACTATATGCACAACGCGAAGCGTTAGGTAGGGACGGCAATACACACATGCAAAACATACACACAGATATCAAATTATTAGTAGTCAATAATTATGTTTGTACTCCGTTGGTGACGAGTATGTGTTTCGAAGTCTATAGAAAATGCAAAGATATGATAAAAATTACCTAATTAGTATTTTCTATTTAATTAGGAATGGTCACCTCTCTTCAAAATTATTACTTAAACCGTCGTACAGTAGTACCAACTGATATGGCTTACCGATGTACTTGCGCAGAAGATACATTTTCAAAGCGCGGGAAATGCTATTGGTCGGCAGCTGCCGCCATGTGTGCGGAGGGGCGGCACTTGCGAGTGAGACGGAACTAACAGCTGCAGTGTATTATGAACCTTATAGTAGTGATCTATGGTTGAAGGTAAGTTTTAAGCATTATTTCGTCAATCTTCGGGCCATACTTTCTTCTCTGTGCGAACGAAGATTCACGACGCGCCTTATCACTTGGGTATTACTGTACAATACCTTCCAATTAATGTTATTAAATTTACATACATACATTATGTCTTGCTTATAAATGCAATTGTATGGATGAAACAAGATTATCCAGAGATAGCGTTACATTCCTCAGGGACACGTGTAAAGCATTCCGTCTAAAATGTTTCGTGTTTTAAAGATACATCTTTTTATTACCTTTATGCGTTCTATGTACAAATGGTTGGAATCGCTACCTGGAAATTAACAACATAAGCCGTTTTTCTCATTCACCGTAGAATTTTTATTGGTAGGCCTGAGTAGGTACTTTAAAAAACTATGATCAATACTGATGACCTCGTCAGCTGCTGCTAGCAAAATCGATTACGTCTTTTGAAAGAACTGTACCTTAGCTCCATATTATACAGAATAATGAGCCCAAACTCGACGGCTGTTTTATCCGTTAAGGAGTTCTCAGATTTACTTAAGTTAAATGTCTGATAATTTATGGCCGCACTCCGTTTTTTTGTTTGTTTAAACGGGTTGATTCGAAAAATTCTGATTGTTGACCTGTCCCTTTCTATAGCCATTCATTAAACAAAGATGGAAATACTTCGAAGAATCACTAAATACTAATTTGTCTTCAGAGTATGGCAATTAGGCATCTTGAAGGTGTATTTCGAGTTGTAAGATTTGTATGAAGTGTGATTCTGCTGTCTAAAAAGCCAGCCTGACCACCCATTTTCGTTTATGTATCGAGAAATTTCGCGTTAGTTGAAATAAGCACTATTACATGTTTACAAAACAGTAGTTCATATCGAATTGTTAAATATTTGTGCGTAATTGAGAGCAGAACGTGTGCTGCCAATCGCGATCATGACATGCGGATTATTATATAATCACCCGCACTCACGCCTTGTCTTCATTATATCTTGGAATAAAATTCCAGAATATAATCAACATTTGTGCAATGTTTCATCTAAATCCTTCACCAATTACAATTTAGGCTTTTCCTATAGATTTTCTAGAACTTGTACTTATGTTATGAATTTGACTGTACACGAACATGCATGATAGTCAGGGATAGAAATATTTTGCTAATTTTACAGCTAATTAGACTATTACCGGTAAAATTCCTGGCCATAATAGACTTTCAAAACAATATCAAAAGCTGCATACTTCAATCCCCGAACGATGGACGCACTTACCTTGACGATTTAGTTGTCTAGCGTAGTTGTGCAGTTATCGTTGCTTTCTCGCGGATTCCCCGCGGGCGGTCGGCGTCGGCAGTGTCGGCGTTTCCAGAATCGCCTGTCCCCATCACCACACGCCACAGGTGTTAGTTAAGCAACGCGAAAGTTATCAACCGAAGTTAAGGAAACTATATGTAAATGGTGTTAAGTAATTGATTAAATACACGACCAATATCAGGCTCTTTAAAAGGCGATAGTTTAGTAAACATCCATAAGCGAAATTCTCAAACGGCGACTCTAGCACCAGTTTCGAAGGTAAATTTTGCTATGTGCGTGCAGACCCTGTGTTATTACTCATACGATTGCACCGCAAAACTTTACGATTAGATAGTGAGTCCACCTTACCTATCTTCCAGCAGTAACTAGCCCACTGTCACAAACTAACCGAATCTATTGAAATATATCTAAAATAATACATTACTCATATTTTTTTTTTTTATTCATAAATGAGTAACTGTTAAAGCATTCGATACGCGAATTATTTTAGTTTAGACCGGTACTGCATTGTCTTAATAGAACTGTAGTCGTTTGTGAATTTGCGACAGGTGTTAGCTAGACAGACCACATTATGTTTAGGCTCTTGCAGGTCAGTTATGAAGGTCAAAGCTGCTGAAATACCAGTTCTGAAGTCAGCAGGGAATAAGCAAGAATCTACTGAAAAGAGATTTGAATTTTCGTAAAAAAAAAACAAATCTCTATTCAGAATAGACACATACCCCCTTATTAATAAATAAGGTGTAAGTCAAGTATTAATAACTAGGTTTTAAATATATCCGTCACTTTCTAATGTCATATAAACAAAAAGGCTGGGGCTATCTTAATACCTGATAATACAAATTATTACCTAATTGAACAAATATCTATTCACCATCAGCGTTCACGACTCGAGGTTGTGCAGATTCTGCCGTGAGGCAGATGAAACACCATTACATCTCTTGTGTGAGTGCTGTCCACTTATGCCTAAACGAAATACTCATCTGGGGAAACACATGTTACACCCAGATGAAGTAAAATCCATTCCTGCCAAGAATATTGTGCAGTTTATTATAGCTGCAGGTCTTGGCAGTGAAATGTAATTAACGTGGCGATCACAATAGATCTAATCTCGTTGCAGTGATACAAGCTCTGGACAGACTTGAAATAGCCACTTAACCCCAAATAATAATAAAATCTTAATACCTGGGTTTTACAAGACTGACTTACACCTTATTTATTAATAAGGGGGATAGAGTTCATAATTATGCGGGTTTTATTAGCATTTAATAATGTATAAAAAATCTAGATTTCCTGCTATAAAGGTGGACTGACAACCTAGTAAAACCAAAAAGGAAGACTTACATTCATTATATGACTGGCTCTAATCCACCATTTACAAATATTTTCTTCATGTTCGGTGTATATGATCAAACGGTATGTTGAGGTACAAGTGCTTACAATTTACGGATTAACTAAATAATAAGTTTAATAGTACCAAAATATCTCAAATTTTGTTTGAAAACTATGCATGTTGTTTGGTTTTAAGCACTTAGTTACAGTTACTGTCCACAGATATAGCCTTGGGTTTGAAGGCTGTAAGCTAGTCGGGTATCAGAAGTTTTGAATTGTATCATTTCTCTATTGTACAGTCGCGGACTGAAAAGGTTCGTCACCTTAGAGTTGGTTTTCGCTTGCACCAGATTTCTAGAATCAATTTTATTATATGTATGTACCAACCACAGATTTCAACTGTGGTACCAACATATTACCAGTGAGGTTCCTAAGAGGAAGAAACAGTGCTGCTAACATTTACATAAAAGTGACGTTTGGTATCGAATAAGGTTTTGCTTGTTTTTACATCACGTCAAACACAATTTATGGAATAAAATATAATTTTTTACAATGATGATATTGCCCCATTTTCTATTTTAATTTGACATAAATAACAATAGCAGGTTAAACCAACAAGAAGGTTTTAGTTTATCAAAACATAAAATAAAAACAATCTCGTCGACAAGATAAACAGGCGAACAACTTTGATCTAAATAATTTTTGAAACAGTTAAATCATTATTTTCTCTAATTCAATGTATTCTGTCTATTCAGTTTCAAAAGGTAATATGTACTCGTAATACGTTGAATGAATCAAGCTGAAAACTGACGAACCTTTTCATTCCGCCACAGTACATAATGACTAGTGATAATGTATAACGTACGGTACAGGGATATCCTAACAACATACATAGAATCAATGATAACCCACTTCATTACTGCCTTTGTGTGATAAATTGCACTTCCATATCGTTTGTTCAATGACAGATAAGCACACTTACATTGCATGTAAATATATGTATTTATTTCCCACAACATTATCGTATGTTATCCATATTCAATAACCAATACTTGAGCGAGTTTCCGCATGTCAAATTGACAGAAGGTTGCGTCTTTCTCGTCAGAAGACGTCAACGCTACGTCAATATTACGTCACTAATGTGAAAAGTGGTGTATTTAAATGCCATTATCAATGAATTTCACACATTTTTTTATAACTCCTAGATTAAATATTGGTTAATGAAATATGTTTTGTTAAGAGGTGTATTGAGACGAGAAATAATAAAAACAAAATGCTTAGACTTTGGCCAAACTAAGAAGCCAAGTTTGAAATGTGCCATACTGTGTTTGTCTCTTTTTAGCACATAGATCAGCTATCAAAACTGACCTATTAAGGTGGCCGTAGTTTATTAATGAGTGAGAGTGCTGTAATTCTAAAGTGGTATCGGGACGACCACCGATACCACTTTAGAAGTACAGCACTCTTGGGTACCTTTCAGATATAGTTATTTACAGTGCATAACCAACATTCATTACAAATTGTTATTATTTATTCGTGTGCAAGTGTATTAATTATAGAAGTAAACCAAGCGAAACCCTTAGTTCATATATTGACATCAACATAACTTTGTGCATAAAATGGAAACAGAAAATAAAAATTGATAAAAAAAAATATCAAAGCGGAGCGACCCTTATTATTATTATCATTAGAACATTGCGTTCCATGATACCTCTATTGATAGTGATATTAAATAATACATGCCCGCCCAAAGTGTTTAACATATCTTCCAGACGAAATTCGATTTTTAAGAGGATGTCCTTTCGTTATATAAAAACACCCAAGCTGCAAAATTTCAAACCCAGCATTTTGGGCTGAGCATTGATAGATCAATCTTAGCGTAGATAGGTCTGGACAATTCTTATTATGTATTGTTGATATTTCTATTGTATATTGTGATATATGAAATAAATAGAGCCGAGACAATCGGATGTTCCGCACGAGTATTGCTTGTATGTGTATTGATTGTCAAGGCTCACAGTTTGTTTGTACATATGTTCAAATAAAAACGAATCATTGAGACGGTACAATTTGTTCAGTGTTTTTCTGTCTAGCTAAATCAATGCGCAAAGTAATTATTTACTTGAGATCTGTATAATTAAAAAACAAATCGATCAAGTCTTCCTGGAAACCGGGTTTCTCAGATTCCCTGGGTCATAATATAGAAATGTTATCAACGAAATTCATAAATGTCTTAAATTTAATTACTTTAGATTTGGAATGTCCCAAAGCATAAATCAAGTTTCGAGTCGAGATTTAAACAATTTTGTATCTTCGGTCTGCATATTAAAGATTTAGGTACTTACAAAGTTACACGAATATTCTTCGCAATTTACACAGCGCTAAATATTATTTGCAAACAGGTCAGGGGTTGCAAGATAATATATAATTTGAAGCGTATCCAAACAGATATCTCTTTAAACAGTTACTTTACCAATTACCGCTTTATTTGATTACGATATGACGTGTTTTATCTTAAATGATATTATATTGAGGTTAGAATTAATTACCCTGCTTATTTGCACGAGTTGCTAGCACAATAGCTGTTTGTATCTATGTATAGTCAGATTGAGAACCTATTTTTTTATGTCGGTTAATAAAATGATAAACTGAGCAGAAATTTGAAAATGTTTCACTTTTTGCTTATATAATAACCTTATCGTATAATAAGCGATTTCAAAATACAGTCCCCTATAGATCACGAATGAACCACGGAGCAGAAAGATAGTAGTAATACAACTGTAAGAATAAATATTTCATTCCTGATGACGGTTTATTTTATTAGTCTATGATTTTTATGGTTGAGTCGCCAATAATGATAGTAACTATAAATATATTTCTATACTATCTAACGTTACTATTTAAACGTATCGGTTCTAATATCTATCTACCGATCGACAGCTAATACTAAACTTTATGTTACATATAAAATTGAATTACTACATAATGATTAATCACGAAATCACATAAACTATATAGCCTACAAACTTGTTTGGCAAGTAAGTTTCTTATAGCCTAGCCTCGAAAGAACTAGCTCTCAAGTGCAGCTGTCGGTACACATCGATATGGCGACAGATTGTCAACTTGAGGGTGGTAGCTAGCCAGGCGAGTACTACAAAGTACCCTAACACCGTGCTATGGTTAAATTATCGGATCGCTGCGCTGATGAATTTAGTATACATACTCACGAAGCGCCGGCGGAATATAAGCTTCAACATTAGGCTGAGTCGGCCGCCTTGTCTTTCCGAACACACAGATTCGATATTTATTTATACTTTACTAGCTGCCCGGCGCGACTTCGTTCGCGTAGTGCTACCCTACCCTACCCTACCCTGACAGCAAAATCCCCATTAACAAAATGATCCGCCATTTATTGAATTCATTTGTTACAAAAAATGTGATAAATTAATAACCGCTCGACCGATTTTGTGCAAACTTCACCATAAACCATCTACTAAATAGTCCGAACAAAGCCTAAACATTTGGTTTGGATGGGTGAGCCCGTTCTTGAGTTATAAAATTACAACGAAAAGTGGCATTGATTTTTATATATATAGATTTTACTGTTCTATTTTTATATTTACTTTTCATTTGTGTGTTTTTAGAAAAATAAAATAATTTTCTTTGTTTCTTTACATACAAGCAAGAATGCATACACGTGACGTCGATTACTCGATGATTACCGATGACGTAAAATAGCGTTGATAACTCAAAACCTGTGATTCTAAAGTATACCTAATCGTACATTGTGTTAATACCGTGTCCATTAGGATTATTCAATAAATACTGTTACGGTTTTTAACTGCGTTAACGCTCGTTAATGACCACAATCCCACCGTGGTGGATGATGTGGTCGAAGGTGGTAAACACACAAAACCTAGAAATAATTGGTTGTCACGTGACCACAGGTTTTTAACTTGATGGTGCATGGAGCTAGCAGCTATTTAGGGTTCCGTAGCCAAATGGCAAAAAACGGAACCCTTATAGATTCGTCATGTCTGTCTGTCTGTCAGTCCGTCTGTCACAGCCATTTCTTTCCGAAACTATAAGAACTATAATGTTGAAACTTGGTAAGTAGATATATTCTGTGAACCGCATTAAGATTTTCACACAAAAATAGAAAAAAAACAATAAATTTTGGGGGTTCCCCATACATAGAACTGAAACTCATTTTTTTTTTAACAAAACCCGTAAGTTAGTGGTGTCTATGGATATGTCTTCAAAAATGATATTGAGGTTTCTAATATCATTTTTTTCTAAACTGAATAGTTTGCGCGAGACACACTTCCTAAGTGGTAATGTGTGGGGACACACCTGTAACTTCTAAAATAAGAGAATGATAAATCTATAAAAAATATATGATGTACATTACGATGCAAACTACCAACGAAAATTGGTTTGAACTAGATCTAGTAAGTAGTTTTTTTTAATACGTCATAAATTGAAATCCATATCAAATACTCAGGTCTATACTACCATTTACTTATATACCTATAGGTTTGTACGGAACCCTCGGTGCGCGTGTCTGACTCGCACTTGGCCGGTTTTTTATATTCAAATTTTGCTAAAAGTCTTGCTATACGTCAAAATCTTTTATTAAATTTCTTTATACGATTAACCTTTTGAAACGAAGATACATTGAGATTTCAGTATTTGTTTTAAAGCAACAGCAAAGGAGTGGAACTCTCTCCCGGGGTCTGTGTTTCCAGACACCTATAACGTGGATGTATTCAAGGGAGTGAATAGGCTTTTTCTGGGTAAGCGTGCTACATCCTCGGCCTCGTCATAACTCCTCATGGGTTCAGTCGAAGGTCTAACGCAAGCCCATCTAACATTAAATAAACCCTACACTAAAACTTTATTTTCTAGCTAGAAATTACATAACGATTATTAAATCAAAAATAGTTTAATATTGTCAAAGAATTTAATAAAATACGATTATAATATATTGATTGCGTACGTCATTGCGTCTTATGAGAGTTAGTACTTACGTCACTGGTTATTCCGAGTACTTATTAAACCAATAAGTTGTTAGTCAAGGTGACTGGTAAATGGTTACGTTAATACCTATCCAATTATTCTTTATACTGAGTGTAGACGAAGGCGTATACACAGCCGAAGGGGGTGAAGACTTAAATCGGGTACATACTCTATAGATTCAACTCAAAATAAATTACTCAAAAATTCAAACTATCCATTTTGCATCCAAGTTTATTGAATTAAAATCATAACTATGTCACCGATCAATAAGGGTAATTATCATTTTGCGTCACTTGCTAATCTATAACTATATATAAAAATTAACCCCTGTTTCCCCTGGTCACGCCATCACGCGTGAGCGGCTGGACCGATTTCGCTAATTCTTTTTTTGTTGTTTGTTCTTCTTCTTATTTTTAATTTTGGCAACCAAGCCCAAATTAGGGGTCATTTCTGCCAGTGTCGAGTTATATTATAGTTTCCAGTCACAATAAATCAATTCACATTATAGACCTCAGTCAGTCACCGTCCATAAAAGTCATGTTTTACTACAATGGTGGTCATTGTACTAAAACTCTTTACGGACTTTATGAGACAACTTGAAAAGTCACGATACACATAATTCATTTCATTTCACTTCACTGGTGCACATGGATGATCTTTATTGGGTAAAATACCACCAAAAATACACAATAAAACTCAAAATACACAAATTTATGAAAATAAAAATGAAAACGCTACGTCACTCTGCAAGTTCCCGCCAAAAAGTCCTTGTTGTTTGTTATTGTCAGGCGAAGATTCTTACGAAAGAAAACAGTAGGGTAGGGTAGGTTAGGGTATAGGTTAGTAGGACACCACGCGAACGAAGTCGTGCCAGGCAGCTAGTATTAATAAAAAATTTTATCACCCGCGTACTATGCTCGTACCAAAAAAAGTCCTAAGAATTATTCGCTAATAGGTTTTCTAAATAATAATAACAAAGTTTATTGAGTTTCTAGTTGGACAAACACTTAAGTACAAAGTTAGTTATCTTATAGTACAGTAATATGATATCTTATATTAAGTGCCGTTCTAGTGGCGCCACCTACTTATTTTGCGGGTTAACTACAATTCTTCTTCTTATTTTTAATTTTGGCAACCAAGCCCAAATTAGGGCTCATGTCTGCCAGTGTCGAGTTATATTATAGTTTCCAGTCACAATAAATCACTTCACATTATAGTCCTCAGTCAGTCACCGTCTATAAAAGTCATGTTTTACTACAATGGTGGTCATTGTAGTAAAACTCTACACGGACATTTTGAGACAACTTGAAAAGTAACGATACACATAATTCATTTCATTTCACTTCACTGGTGCACATGGATGATTTTTATTGGGTAAAATACCACCAATAATACACAATAAAACTCAAAATACACAAATTATTGAAAATAAATATGAAAATGCTACGTCACTCTGCAAGTTCCCGCCAAAAAGTCTTAACTGCAATTATTTCCAGGCATAGTTAGAATATCATAGAGCTACAGCATTAATAACGTTACCTTGCGCGAAGCGTGAGCAGTTTCAATATAGATGCAATCACAGATATATCGTACACTGGTTGAATTAGTCAGACATAATGTCGATATGGATTCCTGATTATTTGATTTCGGTAAAAGTATTGTAAAAATAAGAGATCATGGTGCTGCTTCTGTTGTTTACAACTAAACTAATTTAGTCTCTTAACAATGAACATAAGAAAAGGTTGCAAGAAATTAAGTCATGTCTAATTAGTACAATGCTTGCTTTCAATATAAATTTATTCGCCATCTATCGCGGTTACGTCTAAATACCCGCATATGTAGATGGAAAAGACTGATTTCAGAACTTTTAAATATTCTATCTAAGAGATATGATGTGACTTAAATTAGTTTAGTGCGATTTACAACAGAATCGGCACTATTGGCATACATTATATGTATTTTAGTCGTTCAAACTACGTACGCGCACTTCGTTTCGAGGCATATTGCACGAACCCGTGCTCACGGACCGTACACTAGTACAGTCACTCTATAAATATTCTAACTCTATGGTACCAGCCATTTATTCAGTTTAAGTCCTGGGGCTTATGAAAGAACTAACTGAAATAACTTCTTACCTTCGAGATATCGACTCCGGTGACTCCCTTCACCAATTCAGGGATGCACTGGACTATAGTGAGAACCTCTCCCGTCAGTTTAGCTGCACCTACTTCTCCACCACCGCAGGAGACCATGGTCACCTTACGAGCTTGAGATAGGGGTGCTGCCACTTCAGCTGCCACCTGGATTAAGGTAAAATAGGTATATGGGTAAGTTAGGTATATGGGTAAGATAGGTATATGGGTAAGATAGGTATATGGGTAAGATAGGTATATGGGTAAGATAAGTATATGGGTAAGATAGGTGCAAAGGTAAGATAGGTAAAAACTGGCCTTACGCAAAATATTTATCACAGTAATTAAAATGCGAAATTTATTCTTTATGTAACCAGAAAATCGTATCATCTCAATACGAGACTGTATTTGCTGCAGTGAAACACCTTTTGTTCATAAATCAAACAGCTCGATTCTCAATTCTATGACATCAATCTCAAGAATACTTATTTAATATTGATAGATATTGAAAGTTTCAATCATAAGCAGTGTTGCCATATATACGGATTTTGGACATCTAATACGAATGAACCATGATTATGATTTTATGCGGTTTTACGTACTGACAGATTCAGCTTCATACAGAATAGAATCTTATCTATAATCTATCAATCAAATGAAGGAAAGTTACGAGACGATATATTTTTCATCCTATTAAATATTAACCATATTTTTTTTAGTCTTGTCAGTCGGAAATGTTACTACATTTCATGGCAATACCATATGGGAAGATTGGGGAATGCCCTGCCTACCATAGTTCACGTTCGAAACAGTGAAACAAAGACAAAAATACCATACCAGTCATATCATATTGGTTCAAATTTAGTAAAGCATGGGCTTTGTTTAGACAGATTAAATGCTCAAAATACCTTTCAAACCGTAATCCAACTCCATATGGCAACACAGATCATAAGGATTTCTTTCTTTCTAAATAACATAATCATAAATTCAAGGAAGATCGTGTTTAAAATGAAAATTATAACATTTCCGTAACTTTTCACAATATTCTCAAGAAAAACAATATACAACATACCTTTGGTAGTGTGTCAAGCATCATGTCAACCATCGCAGCAGATCCATATTCCTTCCAAGCCTCGGCTTTCTTGGACATCTGTTCCGCATCGGCAACCGCCTTCGCTTTGATAGCATATGCCTCCGCCTGCACGGAATAGAATAGAGTAACTTTTAAATTGATTATAACAACATTAAGACGAAAGGATGGCTGCAAGATATTTGATAAATAGGTTTTTAACATATCTATTGCTGTCGCGCTGTGCCCGACCTATCCCGCCCGAGGGCGATAGAGACAACTTGCAGCTTGGACCGATTATATCTATTTAAATTAGACGACAAAATTTAAGAATCATAATAAGAAGGACTTTGGCTATGTCTGTCGGTTTTCCTTTGTTGTTTTATATTCGTCAAGTTTGTTCGCTGGACTGATAAGGGCGTTAAAAATGGTAAGTTTTTGTGATTTTAGAAGGCTCCTAATTATTATAATAATTAATTTATGGAGAAAATTACAACCGAGGGACATACAGTGGTACCTACAGATTGCATGGTAGAGTAATCATTGCTCTAGTGTCATTATCCATTGAGGAAACTGAGAATTAAATGTGTATGGAACAAACACCACCAGCATTTCCTCTTAATACTATTACTTATACTGTATATAAATACTAGTCTTCTAAAAATTGGTCGTAGTGCATAAAATGTCTGTTATTTTTTAGCTTCATGCATTTATTGTCCATATACATTATAACTATGCTAAATATCACACTCCTCCCCACGCGCAATTCGCTAAAAAGGGCGTAAAAAGATTTTCTCTTTAAGTATTTATAAATTACTGCCAAAGAAAAACTACTCAGCAATATAGTTTCAGTATTAAACCAAAACGATGTACGTTTGACTTACATATTTTGCGGAAAAAGCGGTGGAGGGGGGTCGAAGTAGGTACTATTACAATTTTAAATAAAGAAACATCCTGGGACTTTCCTCACACACGGCTATGTACTAAGCAGAGTTTGTACTATGTAAACCAGATAACTGATATACTACTTTTTGTTTGTAAATACATACTTAATATACATTATTACACCCAGACTCAGGACATACAGACATGTTCATGCACACAAATGCATGTCCTGTGTGGGAATCGAACCCACGACCTGTGGCGAGATAGTTGGAATCCCGTCTGTATTTTAGTCTGCTTGTCAAATTTTATATAATTTGAATCTCACCTCTCCCCGCACTTTCACGGCCTCAGCTTCAGCCTCAGCTTCCAGGACAGTCTTCAACCTGCGAGCTTCTGCTAGCTTCTCCAATCTGAACTTCTCAGCTTCCGCAGGCCTGTAGAGCGCACATATTAAGTATATAAATGACCTGAGACATATCTGACACACGGGCTGATCTTAAACTTGTAGAATTCCTAATAATAAATGGAAGACACCATATTCCTCTTCTCTTTGTTTTTTTCTTTTTTACGTTGTTTACAATATTTCTTTTATTTGAATAAACTGAATCACATTTCTATTGCCATAGCTACCTTCAACACCATAGACAATTGTTCCTCAAAGACAAACTAAAACTTCTACATCCCTCTACAAATTATATTTTCCTTAAAATTAAGATTGTATAAAATAGAAACAAACATAAACAGTTATTATTAATAATATAAATAAAATATTATTTACCCAATTTAAAAATAATATATTTACTTTATGACAGTACACAAAATCAACAAAATAAACTGTAAAATATTCCATTAAATTGGTGTTTTATCTCAGAATAAATATGAGCATTACTATGTAAAGATAAGGGTGAATTTGCTATATTATTTTTTTCCACTTTCTCCGTGGTATCCTTATGAATATCAAAAACAGAACATTTTCATGCTTGCGCGTTACACTATCACAGCGCCGTTATAAAAAAAAACTTAGAGGTTATTCGAATTCATGTCGTATGCCGCCATTTTGGTTCGATATTAGAATTGCAGAAATTTATTACTTTGTTGTTTACAAAAAATATCATGGGTGTAGATAAAGGCTTGTATGCAACTGTACATAATTAGGAATTAAAACCCTCATGTGATACTATTATCACACTCGCTTCGCTTTTGCGATAAACCCACATTCGTGTTTTAATACCTCTTATTATACGACAGTTGCATAAATAACTATTAGATCCCCGACCTATCTATTAAAAATGCGACATTCTATGCCATGCCGGCGAATCGTGACCAAAACCATGATGTTGTTATGTTTTTCTGGGTTTATAAAATATTTCAAGTATATTAATATGTTGCTGGTAATGTATCTCAACATTGGAAGTGATTCAAAACTCCCTAAAATGTTTTATTTTTTGGTACAAATCAATTTATGGATCTCGCCACGATTCTTTGTATGGGAGAAATTAATGCCATGAGTATTCCGCTAGAGGCGCTGTACCAATTCCTATAGAGAAGTGTCGTAAACGCAAACGCAATAGTATTAATATCAATATCAATAGTAATAGCTTTTACTAACATCAATTCTTTACACTCGGGGTCTGAAGTGAACGTGGTCGAACTAATCTTTTGAATGGTAACCTAGTTACCTTTTATAAAGCCGGCTTTTCACCATGGGATATAATATATATGATGCCAAAAAAATATTTATAGTTTGGGATGTAATATACAAAAATGTATGACGAGCGATAAAATATTATATCTCAAGATGTAATTTCTATTATATTATATCTCATAGTGAAAAGCCGGCCTTAATGCGTTACTGTTAAAGTTTTAACTTTGTTATGCTAACAAAACAATGCAAGGGTGTCTGTCTATGTCCTAAAACGTTATTTACAGTTATTTGCAAAAAAGATCGATGTTTAACAACTAAATAATCTAACCATGAATAATCAACATTAAATGATTCTACCCATTCTATGGTGTTAGAATAGCAAGACTGATTAATTGGTGGTAGCTTCTGTAGCTTAGACCTTCATAAGTCCCTACTAGGACCTAAATAAAAATGGTTTTGACTTTGTGTATTATACACAGATATAGATATACCTAGATAATGCAAGTGTCACGATCTATATGTAATCAAAGCGTGCCATTCTTTGACTACCTACTATTTCTTCACAATCACTATATTTAGTGACGGAAAACTAACTCAATAAGCGTGCCATTTTACGACTACCAACTATGACGTCACAAGCACTATTTAGTGACGGGAAAAACCAAATCAATTCAAGTGCACCGATGCAATGTGAGCGCGATAGTGGCCACGTTAAGCATTTTATGGTTAAGCCGGGCACTAAATTGGGCACGTGAAGTGGGCGCTCTTGCGTTATCTAGGTATATCAATATCTGTGGTATTATATACCTGCGAATAGTAGCCTCAAGTTCCCTCTCCCGCCGCTGTACCTCCCACTTCTGCACAGCTATTTCCTGTGTTCGTTCCACGACAGCAATCTGCATTTCTTCCTCCTTAATACGCTGCTTCGTTTTAGCCGCTTGCAATTCGTAAGCCATCTCCGCTTCGGCCTGAATTATATATATGTAATGAGAAAACCTGAAACTACTGTTTTTTTTTATACAACCAAGTCGGCAAGCAAGCATAAGGCCCGCCTGATGGTAAGCGGTTACCGTAGCATATGGACACTTGCAACCATCGAGGAACAATCCCTTAGAGTAGTAATACCGAACAATCCAATTCCGAAACTAGTCAGTGATTTGTCACTGATTTTGAACAGTAAGGACCAATCAGTGCATCGTGTATTCTTGACTTGGCCAATCAGAGCGCATTTGTCCTTGTCTTAGCCAATCAGAGCGCATTATCGATGGTGGGAAATTGGCGGAATATATTGCAAGCAAAATTAACGTCATTGCGCTTCTTTGGGTTAGTTGTTCGACGCTTGCAACACACGAAGCATCGCTCACGCGTTCCCGACCTTTCCCCCCTCCCCTATGAGCTCTGGCGACCTTACTCACGCGCAGGAACACAACTTTACACAACATAAAGTTATTTGGCTGCGGTATTCTGTGGAGGTGGAAGTATTTCTCCAGTCGAGCGAATAAACGCTATGCTCTACCTCTCTGACTCAAGAGATAGAATAGAGTGGCTGCACTTACAGCTCACCATAGTTTCTTCGCAATCAGACGCACAACAAACAAACATACTTCCGCATTATTATGGAGGATATTCTACCAATATTATAAACGCGGTTGGACGAAACTTGTCTCAAAAATAGACCATACCCCAGAATAGGGTTGCAAAATTACGTAATTTTAACAAAAAGGCGCGTAAAATACCGTTAGTTTACGGTCGGGGCGCAGTGAATGAAAGCATACTCCGTGACTTTTTCTTCGTCTTAGTAACGCAGACCACATAATGTAACCAATTAATAGGTACTAAACATAAAAAAAAATTACATTTGTATAATAAAAAAAAATATAAAATTAATAATATAAGACGAATAAAAAGTCTATAATTATCAAACAGTGGAATCCTCAACAAGTGAGATAGGACCTTTTGGAAGTTCACAGCTTATATTTTAAATAAATATAATAAATAATAAATAAATATCCTGGGACATTCCTCACACACGGTCATCTGATCCCAAACTAAGCAGAGCTTGTACTATGGAAACCAGATAACTGATATAATACATATACTACTTTTTGTTTGTAAATACATACTTAATATACATAATTACACCCAGACTCAGGACATACAGACATGTTCATGCACACAAATGCATGTCCTGTGTGGGGATCGAACCCACGACCTGCGGCGCAATAGGTGGAATCTTTACCAGAGTCTTAACCAACTGCGCCAACTGGCCCGTCCTGTATATTTTGCTGAAATATAGGTAAAATATTTTTAATTTTAAACCAGGGTTTTACCGGTTTACATCCCCTACCCTAGTATGACATATACGGAGCCAAAACTGTGGGGCAAGAACTATACTACTATTAGCACCGCGCCCCCTGCTGGATGGACGGATGGAATTTCTAAAATCCTTTCTTAGGCTACAAAAGGGACCAATGTATTCCAACTTTTGAGTTAAATGAGACACGTAGTAAAGTCCTCCCATTAAAACATTAGCACCCCTTTTTGCCCCGTCAGGGGTCGAATTTTGAGAAACCCAAAAACAAGTGTTTCTTTATTTTCTATCGGACCGCGCGGTAGATTTTTTCCATACAAACTTTAACACCCCCTAAACCCCTTTTTAGCGATACATTTCAAACACTTATTCTGAGAAATTGTATTATTCAGGGAAGTAAACATGCTAAGTTTCAAATTTATAAATTCAATAAATATTTTTCCCTTCCCCATAAAAGGTTGAATTTCCAAAAAACTTCTTAGTGGATGCCTATGTTATAAAAGGAACCTGTACTTTCATCTCGTCTCGTTGACCTTACATTAAATGATTCCAGAGTGCTAGGCTACATCTTACTTCTTCTACTCTCGGTAAAACCCCTGCGCGACGGAAGCTAGTCTTCAATGACACAACACTTACCTTCTTCGTCTGCACTTCAACATCATAAGCAGCCTTCTTCAACTCGAAGTCCCTCTGAGCTTTAGCAATATCAGTATCGTTGAGGATCCTGGCGGCCATTCGCTGTTCCTCAGCCATGGCCTCCTTAATCTTGGCCTCAGCTTGGGCCTCGGCCTCTCCTATACGAGCGTCGCGCTTAACCTCAGCCGTACGAGCCATGCCGAGAGCTTTTAAGTACCCCTGATTTAATTATAAAGTTTTAGTAGCATTTATTAGTTAGACAATGTGTAACGGAAATAGCTATCAGAAGATTACATCAGGGGCCTGTTTGATGTAACTACTCTGAAAGTCTGTTCTCCCTATTTTGAACTCTTCAGCTGGAATTATGTTGTATGTACAAATCTTCGCAGACTGAAGGCTCAGATTCGGAAGAGCGAACGTACACAATACATGAGCAAAGAAATGAAAGACGAAGCGCAGTGACAAATGTAAACGTTCGTTCATTTCAGTTCCATTCACTATTTATTTCACATCTGACATTCTTGTGCTTAAAAGGTGTAAACATAGACAGGATGAAATTATGTACACAAGGATGATTGTTCTGGATGATTTCACTCTGCGTGATTCACTTTGTACGTACATCAAAAGTGATACACTTTAAATACAACAAAAAAGAAGTGTGCACAAATATTTGTATAAAATAATGATGATACATAAATAATACATAAACATAATAATTATGATAAATAACGTCTTATAAATGCACTGTTTTCCATACAAATAGGAATGTTCTTTTTAAGAAATATAATGCAACATGCATTCACGCTCCAATTATTATATTTATTCAAATATATGTGCAATGCAAATAAAAAACTCAGCAATGCATAATTAACATAATTGTGCAACTGCCTTCATTCAATATTTGTCCAACACCGTACATTTATTGCAAATAAGTCTTTATATACATGTTAACATATCTATTGAAATAAATTGGTAGTATTTCAGTGTATGTTAGTACGAGATAAACATAAGTGGATCCGTACAGGGACGCTTATGTATCGCCTTTATGTGGCGTTTGTTGTTATTTGAATAGAAATCAAATCAAAGAAGAAATATAAAATTTTATCCATAACTATTGCTTGTTCAGGTCCAAAAAAATTAAGTCACTCAAGAGGATGTGGAAAGAGTTATTCTCGGGGATTAGTTGAAGGATAAAATCCACAATGAGATCATCCAACGAAGAAACCAAGCAGCCCAACCCGATGGAGACCTCAAAAAGGTGGCCGGACTGAGCTGGATATGGGTGGTAAGGAACCAGAACTTTATGAGAGATGCTTATGTCTGGTAGTGGACTGGAAAATGCTGATGACTATGTAAGTGATAAGTTTTTTCATTACTTGGTTTTCTTTTCAAGTAATACAATATCAACACCTGTTTTACCCTAAGAGTCAGTTCACATCAAAGCGCTTTTTTTAAAATTGCCATATAATATAGAACCTTATTTACTGCAAAAACAGGTACACATTTCAGTGAGTGAATTCGTGATAAAGTGAATCAAGATAGCGAGGCGTATTCGAATTCTCTCACTGAAATTTGTACCTATTTCTGAAGTAAATAAAGTTCTATATTCTATCGCTATCTTAAAAAGTTCGCATCACGTCTCGGTGTGAACTGACCCTACAACCGCCTATACATATACATGTTGGACGAGTGAGGGCGAATGGCAATATGTACAGTCCATTTGGCTTTCCTTGCCATGGTTCGTCGTCACTCGTCCAGTTTAGAAGCTATTATAAGGTTGTCTCGCTATCAACTTATAATTTTAGCAAAGATTAAGTATTCTTATACAAAAAATATATATACGTATTACGGAATGGTGCAATCACCTACCTTAAGCATTTTTTTTGGGCGAAAAGCGATATTTCTGAGCTACGATTGTATACAACAATGTCCCTTAACGGTTTTATCGCGAACACTAATTTAATGCCGCAAACCACCACACTGAACCTAAATTCTTATACAATGATAACAAAATCAAATGCGAAACCATAACCACGTAAATGTCCAATGTCGACGTACCTTTGCCTCCTGTAGCCATGTTAAAAGAAAAAGAAATATTCTACTAAATGTGTAAAGACATTTTCACACAAAGTCATCGAATACATAAGTGAAAAAAAAATGTGTTTAAATATAAAATTTACTGTATTCCACATGGTGAAAGCAAAGCAGAATGAGTGGAAATGGGCACAAAACAGAAAAACGTGTAAACAGGAACACTCGTGGAAACAGTAACATTTAGTTAATTGTAAGTGTACTGATGACAATGTTCAAAAAGGATAATTAAATTAGGGATTGATACCGATACCTTAAAAACGGTATTATAAATCGGTATCGATGTTCAATTTGACATCATTACGCTGCCAGCGTGATCGCTATTCGAATTACTTTAATTGTTTTATATTAACTTTTATACCAGCAATTCAATCCCCGACTTAACATATTAATTTCAATAAATTATCTACATAAGGCGTATATGACACCTCATTCCTTATACACGTATATTGAGAATTGTGATTAAGTCGTAATAAATGTTTTTTTTTAACTGAATGGTGTTAGTTTACCTCTTCGTCCCTGATGTCCTTGAGCGTGTAAGACACCACAGTAATGCCCATGTTGATGAGGTCGCTAGAAGCCACTTCGAAAACCTACATTAAAACAAAAAGTATTTTAGCTCGTCGCAGTGTATACAACGCACACTTATCCGAGCCAAACGCGCCGAACGCAACGAACGAAACAAATTTTAGAATTCTGTATATGAAATCTTATGAAAGCTCGCACACTTGCCCGCGTCGAATCGTCCAAATCTGAAAGAACCCCAGAAATCCTAGACGAATTCAGATGACGTCATCAGATTCGGCGCGGCTTGTGCGCTCGACTCGACCGATGCGCTCGCATCGCATCGCATTCTATCAGTTGCGTAGCAACACGCGAGTTGTTTATAAATATTGTGCGACAGGCGTAAAGGAAATAGAAATGATGTCTTCGGCGCGGTCGATTCTTTCGGTGCGGATATGTGTGCGAGCCCTCCTTGACTTCGATTCGTTCGCCGCATTCGGCTCTGATAAGTGTGCGTCTACCTTAACTGGGCGAATGCATTTTTTTTCTATCTATTTCTATTATATTTTCTATTTCTGTTATCCGTTATATGTATGATAGTACTAGTTGCGCCCCTCGGTTTCACCCGCTTGCTCGAGGGATATATTGCGATCCCAGTATAAAAAGTACCTTATGTGTTAATCCAGAACATATTCTATCAGCGTGATTGAGTAACAAACATCCATCCAAACTTTCGCATCCTAATCCTAACAAATATTATAAATGCGAAAGTGAGTTTGTTTGTTACGCCTTCATGTCTCAACTACCCATCGGATGATCATGAAATTTGGCATGCAGATAGCCTATGGTATGGAGAAGGACATAGGCTTTTTATCCCGAGAACGCGGATGACACCGCGGGGGACAGCTAGTTTATAATATTAGTAAGATATACTGAAATTTACCGCAATAAGCAGATAGCCCGTATCTTTTTATTGCATGTAACTAGAAACTACATTCTTACACAAACTTTTTACTTAGTGCAGACATTAAATTCGATATTATTTTAACTTGAAACCTCAAGTCGTTCTTATAAGAAGGGAATTAGAGGAATCCATGGGTATTTCGCTAGAGAGAATTATAGATTTAGGGTATAAGGTATAAGGGATAAGGTCCCGGGTTCAACTCCTACGATGAGCTTGAGCCCTCGGTGAAGGAAAATATCGTGAAGAAACCATAGAACGGTGGTAGGGTATTTTGTTGTTCCCACTTGTTGGCGCGCCACCTATCGACGGGTTTGGACAACTATCCGAACCAACCATAGAGAAGAGGGCGCCACGGACACGTACTTTTGCGCGCCAATACAAAACGTCAATACGAAAATTTTATTTGCTGAAATCGTACAATATTTTTATAATTGTTAAATTGTAAACGAATAAACGTTATTTATGTAAACGAATAATAAATACGTCATTTCAACACTCGACAAAGAAGAACAGCAATCGACTGACACCTTGGCGCATCACATCACAGCGTAAACACCACTAGGCTGGCTACCACTCTCAAGTAGTAAATATGTGTATCGGTGTGTTCCGACTGCTGCACTTGAGAGCTAGTTCCTTGTAGGCTTTGTGTACTTACCACCTTGGGCCACAAAAACATAATAATAAATAAATAATGACCTTTTTGGAGAATATCTTCCTATCCTTGTATATCTCCTCGACAGTCATGGAGCCCATGATAGCACGCTGGTGACCTTCCAGGGTCACGAGGGCGATGTGCTGGATCTCCTGCTCGGACTTGCCCAGGAACTGCTCGCACGCGGAAAGCAGCATCTCGGCATTTTGACCTTGGATCTTCACCTGCAATTGTGATGAAATGCATACATCAGTTTCTAATTTCATGTATTTTCACCATCATCGTATATAGGGTTCCTTGCCCACCCCAGAATGGTCTGGTGTGGATGCAGGATGCAGGCTAAACACCTACAGCCTTACTAATAAAAAGTTACACGCGGTGTACACATCTGTTATAGGATAATTGCTACTAATAAAAACATTTTTGACACAAAGCCTGTATACACGTGTTTTAGTTACCTAGGAAATTTACACAGGGCTTACACGGGCCAGGACCCTTGTTTAGTGATTGTATAAGAACGTTATGGCGGATTTCAATAGATCAGCTGTGTCTGACAATCAAGTGTTGTGTCCATTTACTACGGACCAGGCCAACCGCGCAACAAAATGACACCAACGCGCTGGCCCTAAAAAGTCATTTTAGGGCCAACGCGACTCAGTCGACTGCGGTCATACTGCGGTCCACGGAACAGTTCATTCGTTCATTGTTTGCTTATAATTGCCATAAAAATGCCTAGTTGCGTAGTGAAAGGCTTGTGTTTTATACTGGAGTTATGGATAAAATAAAACAAAAATTGACAATTTATTTGATTTTGATAACTTTATGCACAATGTTCCGGTAGGTGTATCCTTAGTTTTGAAGTCATTGGCACAGCCATTTGCTTCGTTTGTTGACGTAACATTTGTAATTTGACAATGACGTTCTTCTTTCTTCTTCTTCTTTGGTTAAATGGCTACTGTAGCCATAAGCACAAGACAGTTTCGTTCAAAACCACCATTAGCTATTTGAATCTTTTTAAAAGTAATTTTATTGTTTAATTATTAAAATTAAAATAGTCTTAAGAAAAAGAAACCTGATTTTTATGTTATGATTAATATTTTATATAATTATTTTTCAGTATCTTTTGGTATTTTCACATTTTTCCCCATTATTTCTCCCGTATTTTGAAGTTAGATAGTTTTAGTTTCAAAACGTTCCTAAAAAGTTGCCAGTCGTTTTTGTTTTAAAAAATAGATAACTATACAACGCTTACACACTGATTATTAGTAAAGGGAGTGTATAGCAACTGTGTAAGGCTTACACACTGCATAACTATACAGCTGTTAAACAACCGTGTTCCATATTTTTATTAGTAAGACGGCTAATATTTAAGTAACTTTCGCGTAAATTGCATCGGTTTTTAGGGACTAAGCCCCCTTGGAAAATAATCCTAGATACGCCAATGATTATGGCTCTGCTGGCATGATGTTTGCGACCGCATGACATTACGATTCAACTTCACAACTAGTCATTATAAAAGGTACGCAGTTTAATCAGGATAAAATATAGGATCATTTTTATCCGGCAAACATTATGTTCTCTAGGGAAAGAGATAGAACTGACATTGAAGAGTCGAGAACTAAGATGAGATGCAAGTTTCAATGGGGTACTTTCAATACCCTTCTCACTGGCAATCAGTCGGCAAGCAATCGGCCGAGCCAAGCTATATTTGGCTTTTACTTTCGGTGACATCATCTTGCCATGGTGAGAAGGTCGTTAAAACAAGGCTAAAAAAAGCGGTGATCTAATTAGCCTAATAATGGGCGTAAATACACCACTAAAGAATGTCCATCGAAGTATTGATCCGTCTGGGAATGTTTACTGTGGTGCCTTTACCGATTGCTTAGGGACTCAAGTTATTTCATGTTTTATAGTGATTGTTTATTTATTGTTTCGCAGTTCTGTAATTTATATCAGTTTATTTGAGAGTTTCTTTTTGATTGTATGCAACAGGGACAGTATGCGAGTTCGGAATAAAATTTTGCTAAATGTTAATTAGTGCTATTAGGAGGGTGGGAGCTTTTAGCCAATCTATCTGTGATATACAGATAGTAGTATAAAGCGCTGCAGCGTGGATAAGACAATGCGACATTAAATGAAAACACGTGGTACGTAAAGTAATCATAAATACGAACAACTTCTACAGAATCTAAAAGTACTGAAAATAAAAGGTCAGTCCTGTCTCCTCATGAATTTTTCTTCAAAATTCAGCTCGTGGTTCCTTTCGGGGTTGCATCTAAGAGGATACATAATTTTGTAACATTAAATGGATATATCCCATTGTAATCGACTGTACCAAATGTTGTCTGTCCCTTCCTCTACTAATGCCAGCACACAGACTCCTCTCAAACCCCTTGGCAGACCAAGGGGTTTGGGATATCAGAATATTTTCTAATTTACTATCTCATTAGTGTTAAAAAAATATTTAATACATACATTTTGTTGTCTGTACTCCAATGTACTAATGCATACCAAATTTCAGCCCAATCGAACAATGGGAAGTGGATCTTTAACTTGCAAGATTCGATTAGATACCGGACTGGTGAAACTAAATACAAGCTTGTAAAAAGGCACTAGGCTCTATATATTACCTGTGCAATTCCAGTGACGGATATAGGTACGCCCTGGCTGGTGTAGACAGTGGGTGACTCCACTTGCAGCGTCATAGTGTTGAGGGATATCCGCTGCACGCTCTGGATGGCAGGCCACACGAACGCGCGACCTCCCGGCACCAGGAGCGGCTTTGTGTAACAGCATCCTGTCATGTTAAATTACAAAAATATATTTTTAAGAGGCTCATAAGGTACATCTATTACGTAGTAAGTGCATTTCGTACTGAACTACTGCTTTTATCGCTCTCATTGTAAATATGATAATTTTGTTTTTTATACACAAAAATAAGCGAAAATAATAAAAATACTTATACTGGGTGGATAATGTTTTATTTATATTAGTAATTTATTATCATAATAATGCAGTATATGTATGGTATCTTTGTGGTTTATTTTGTTATGTCTTATAAATGTATATTTATTTCTTTCTTTCATTTACCATGGTTAGATTGTGGCCAAATAACAACGAAAAATAAAAGTTAATTTTGATGCAGTGAGCACCTAAAACAAATCATATGTTCTTTGAAGATTACACAATGGGGCTTTTAAAAAATCAGAGAAACAGAACACGTACAAATTCCAGACTATTCATTATGATATAATCATAATAAAGATTGGTAGGCAAGGCTGAATAATTTTACTACAACTGTGTGTGATGAACAAAATGGTATGCCGTGGTAAATCTATATATATAAAAATGAATCCCTATTTCCCTTGGTCACGCCATCACGCGTGAACGGCTGGACCGATTTAGCTAATTCTTTTTTTGGTTGAGTTTGTTATTGTCGAATTGTTAAAAACTGTTGAAACTTATGAAAGAAAAAAATTAAGAAAGTTGCGAGGGTAGGGTAGGGATCGGTCGAGTAGGGTAGGGGTAGTAGTAGGTTAGGGTATAGGTTAGTAGGACACCACGCGAACGAAGTCGTGCCGGGCAGCTAGTAATATATAATACTAGGTTTAACCTGCGACTTCGTCCGCATGGCACTAGTGAAAGGGCCACTCAATACTGAAACCCTTTTTGATATGAATGTACGTGAAATGGGAGCTCAACTTATATTGTGACAAAATGTGTTTTTATTCGTAGTAAGATAGGACCAGATGATTGTAATCATAAGATAATCGGTCCAGTCGTTTTTGCAGGGTCGGGCCCGTCTAGGGCAAGCTCAGTTTTTACTTGATTCTCAAACATACAGACAAATAAAATTCGCTACACTGTGTCTGGGACACCTATACACCATATCGTTAACTTTTGTATCTTAAATCCACACACTTTTTTCCAGTTTTATAACAGTATAAGTATGAATTAATTCGTACCTACATAGATTTATGAATAAAAATAAACACATTTTATTAATTAAATTCTACCACCACCAGGAATAATTCGCCGCTCTCCGACAATACGATGAGTTGGGGTAACCTTGATACTATTTACGTACGATCGCGATGCTCGATCCGACTGTACTTTTTTTTCAATAACATACAATTTATACTCGTGAATACAATACAGCTGTCTGATTGACAGTGTTATTTGGTCACTATATTATAAAAGCTATATAGATAATAATATTGATAATAAAACAACAAATAACTTTGGGTATCAATGCAACAGGCATGACCTCGAAAGCCGAGGCGATAGTCGCGGGTTCGAAACCTAGAATGAACTTCGAGCCATTGGTGAAACTTTCCGTCCGCAGTAGAACCTCGGGACGAAATGAAAATAGATACAAAGTTCAACGTAAATTAGACACTCAATCGCCAAAACGTATTACGCTATGGAACAATTGAAGCCAATTAAGAAAGATTAGTTGAAATACTTATTAGCTATCTGAATGTCTAGTCTGTTACAAGAAGCCTTAGATAAACGTTAAAAATAAATAAGTATTATTTTCTTATCTTTAGAAATAGTTCTTGAATTCCTTTTGATAAATATTAAGATAAAGCGGGCATGAAAACAACGCTAATAATATATTTTTCAACAAACTCGCTCGTAAAGTTACATTTATTGCACCGCTTTTAGTATCTTAATGCAGCTTATTACGCACTAGTGCTTTTTACTTTTACATTACAGCACAGTTTTGTGATAGGTATAATCCCGATTATGATTAGTTTGTACCTCAATGCACGTGATATGTGTGTAGACCAAGCATTCTTAATTTGAACGGGTAAAATAGTTTGACAGATAACGCTGTCAAAAAAAAAATTGCCGCCATATTTGTTAACGTTCTCATTGTGTGGTTGATTAGGTATAATCAAAAAATCTACTTAAAAAAATACAGTCTGTTTTTTTTCCTCGCAAGTGTGTTGAAAAACGTCGTATGACGCGTGTGCTTAATACCGCCTCGAGTGTTAATAACCAACTTTGCACACATGTATCATAATGTACTATTATTTCTAAGCGCTTAGTATTGTAGGGAACCTCCGACACGTGAAACAAATATACACAAATTAATTTTGGAAATTTTCTATATATAGATTATATTTTGTAAATATAGATTGTATTTTGTACAATTAATTTTAATGTTAATCAACCTTATGTAAGTTTTAGTATAAGTAGTATAAGTACCGTATATACTTTGATACGAATTTAGTAAAAAGCTGTTACATATTTTTAAAATTACAAAAATGCACTAGATTATTATCTAGCATATATATAGTATATATAATATGAAAAAGTATATATATATATAATATTATCTAGTATAATAAAAATGGGGTGCATTTTTCTCCTGGTCACGCTATAACTTGAGAACGGTTTTACAAATTTCATTCATATTACTTATAAATAATAATAGTACTTTCTAATACTTCGTAGAAAACTTACATAAAAAATAGAAAATTGCGCTGAAACTTAGAAAATTTAAGAAAACTTAACGACTATATAAACTTCTAATGTAACTTTAGCGCGTTAGGGTAGAGTATACTAGGGTAGGTAAGGAGGTAAAGAAGGGGGATTAATTATTATATAGATGGGAGGGATTATGATGGACAAGAAGACATAATCATCCACATTCAAAATAACATTATGTTGTGTTCCTGCGCGTCAGTAAGGTCGCCAGAGCTAATAGGGGAGGAGGGAAAGGTCGGTAACGCGAGAGCGATGCTTCCTGTGTTGCAAGCGTCCATATGGCTACGGTAACCGCTTACCATCAGGCGGGCCGTATGCTTGTTTACCGACATAGTCGTATAAAAAAAATGCAGAACAAATTAAATATGGAATAATTTACGGAGAGCTAGATTTGATAGGAATATTTGATTGGATAGGAATAGTAGGGCTGGAAAAACCCGCCGTCTGGTGAATCAGACAGAGTGTCGGCGCAAAGTCGCGCCATTATATCAGTAGTATGAAGATCAATATAACTTGGCAAGGTTCGGGTCAGCCTCTAATTGTAATATTCGGTTATTGCTAGGCTTAAACACAGAACATGCAAAAATACAAAAATTTGAAAAATCAACTTTCATAAAGAAATCACATTGTAAGAAAAAAAATATCTTACCATTTTAAGTTTACAACCAGCTTATATTAGCAAGTACAATATTTAGTATAGATGTGAAATTGAATATTTAGCCCAATAATAACAACATACACAGACATTCGCAAAGCCAGCATTGCAATGAAATTGTACAAATTGCAATAAATCTTATCTGACACGTTTTGAAGTCACCGAAAGAGCATGACGTTTTCTATGGACAATATTTCGCTGACTTCAAAACCGTGTCATATAAAAGTTATTTCATACTTTATTTTACTATTTTTTTAAAGTAAATTATTTTTTCAATTATAAGTTTCATTTGCGTTTTCAATACATTTAAAATAAAATTTATCAATCGCGATGTTTCAGATGTTGTGGTCAGATCATGATAAACTTTATCTCGTGATCTACAGTGATATCATACATTAAACCATCTAAATCGCATAAGTCGTTCAGAGTAATCGGTTAACATACATTAAAAAAAAACGAAAATAGAACCTCCTCCTTTTTAACCGACTTCAAAAAAGGAGGAGGTTCTCAATTCGGTTGTATGTTTTTTTTTTTTTTTTTTTTTTTTTATGTTTGTTACCTCATAACTCCGTCATTTATTAACCGATTTGGAAAATTCTTTTTTTGTCTGGAATGGTATACTTTCCGTTTGGTCCCATTGTCATCAGATCAGGATTTGATTACTTCTTAGTGTACTTTGAAGTCGGTTTAAGTTTTTTGTAAAACAGTCCAATTATTTAAGGTGCATTTGCTTGAACGCTATAAAGCGGTAGCTCCACAATCATTTGCGACCATGCAAAGCGCAAGCGAGCGACACGAGCAACAAAGGGTGCCGCGCCGGAGGGAACGAGTCTCAAACTAAACGTGCCATCAACCAATAATAATACATAAGCCGTAAATTTCAATACGTTTCTTACAATAGCAACTATACATTATGATACTTCTAGTAGAATTCGCCGGTGCACTGCATGATACATTATTAGGTGTCATTATTTTATTAAACAACAGTTATTTGATTCAGTACAGTCTAACTAAAGCCTCACAAAAGTTCCATTGCAACGGATGCAGGTTAGAGGACCGAATATATACAAACAGACAATGATTATAATATACATAGATACAATAAAATCACACTTAATAACTATATGCGATAATGAAAACAATTATGTATATTATTATATGGTCTGATATGCTATCAATTATCATCCTACTGATACAATTTTAAGGCAATTAAATTCAGCCTCTGATCCGAACCGGGGCAGAATCTGTATAATGGCGCACACTTTCTAGCGTTTGCGATAATTATGTATTTCAAAAAAAAGAAACTTCAAAAAGCATTTTAAAAATATTATTGGTCTTTTCTTTTGTAATACGGTACATAGAATCAGGACTTCTAACTCGTTTTTTGTGTTCTACTCCGAGCAGTAAAAAAAATAAGTGCTTAAATTATTTGTATTATTATTTTTTGTATGGGCTGCAAGCATCTGTTGCGCAGCAGATTTTATGGCGCCAAATTATTGGGATTTAAATATTTTATAAATTTTGTAAATAAAATAACGATAATTATTTATTTATTTCTTATTCGCTGGATGCTAGGCACTTTGTTAAACAAGTTTTTTCTTATCAAACTTGATTTTGGCGCCCGCTGAAACTTCCGCCCGGGGCATGTGCCCTTGTTTGTGCCCCCCCCTTCCCCCACTAGATTCGGGATTGGTACTTATTACCTTTGGCTAAGCAATAAGTTTATACTCCAATCTATTTGATGAATAAAATACATAAAGGATGATAATTGATAAAGTAATACAAATATGTCATATGACATCCAGTATGTGAATCATCCAAAGAAAATATATTGTGAAATTTATTCCTACTTCAAAAAATGCTTCAAAAAATGTTAAGCATATATCAACACATATTTTATGCCCTTTTAGCATATGGACGCTTGCAACACTAGGGGAATCACGCCCGCTTTGCCGACCCTGCAGAAATCTCTTCACACCCTTTCTGAAGAACCCCATGCTCTACTTCATTGGGGAAACCACAGTGGGGAGCTCATTCCACAGTCAGAGCGTATACAGAAGGAAGCCCGCACTAAACTTTAGGAATATGGCTTTAACATACCCTTATTATATTACCACTATTACACATCCTTTGAAGAGTGGCATATTTTGCTTTAAGAGCAGCTCGACTGGGGATGTACCTCCACCTTACCGAATACTGCAGCCAAATAAAAATCTGAGTGAGGTTGTGTGATGTGTGATAGATACCCCACTTTTAGATGAATTCATTAATATTATGATGAACAGCTTGTAGACTTGAAGTACATAAATATTTAAAAAAATATATAATGACACCACCATCTTATAATGTACTAGCGGCCTGATACGTGCTTCGCTACTTATAAAGTGAAATAATAAAAATGTGATAAATGAAGAACCGCTCGACCGATTTTGTGCAAACTTCACATAAACCATCTACTAAATAGTCCGAACAAAGCCTAAAGATTTGGTTTGGATAGGTGAGCCTGTTCTTGAGTTATAAAATTATAATATAAGAGTTGAGTTATAAAATTATAAATTAAATAAAATTATAATGAAAAGTGGCATTGATTTTTATATATATTGATATTAATTCCTCTCCATCCAAAAGCTGTCTGGAAGAGATCACTCTTTAGCGATAAAACCGCCCATTGTACAGTTATTAATGTTCTTTTTTTGTTTTGTTAATTGTTTTTTCTGGTGTACAATAGTTATCTATCTATTTAAACAGCAGAGCTACTGCAAATCTGGCCATATTAATTAGTGTTATCCAATGATATCCCACCAATAGTCTTCGTTTCTAACGCTTCATTGGATATGCAGAAATTAATGATGAATAATACTACACCCATTAACTTAACAATTTCATGATCAATAAATATATTATTCTTCAGTAGGTAGTTTTTACTTCTTTATTTTGCGCTCTAGTTTCCTTGCATGACAATGAGGAAAAAACTTGTTAACAGACTAGATTGTTTCCTAAATCTAGAAGTTTTATTCAAATGGAAAAATAAAACACGTGCATTATATTATGCCTTATCTATAATACATCAAGCCGAATGCATTGCTGTGTACCCCAAGACCCAACCTTAAATTACAGTACAATTAAAGGTCGGCGGTGACCTAATGCACGAAAATATACCTATAAAATAAAAACGCATAGCGACACCAAATTGTAGGATCACATGAATAAGAGCTACTGCTATTATAGCCAGCCCATTAGACTAATGAAAAACCAATAAGATAAAGACTAGACGATAGAAACAAAAAAATTATGAATATTTACCTGAAACAACGAGAGCCTCGTTCGGACCGCAAGTGACGAACCCCCAAGTCATATTAGTTGTTATTGTACCCGAACACTATTTACGAAAACTGTTAAAATAATGAAACAAAACAATAAAATTACGAATAATAATATGTCAAAACAGAATTCGGCTTCATACGAAAATGGATGAGCTACCACCGCGCCGCCGCTCGAATGAAATGAATGAATGAATGAGCGACCGAACCGAGTGAGTGAGACTGAGTAATGAAATTAGCGTTTTTTTCCTTGTGTCAAATAAAAGAATCTTATAAACTGGATACTGCTCGTCAAATATTTATTTGAAGGAAAATATTCAAATCAGATAGATAAATATTTCAGTGATTAGCGAGCGAAAATAAATCGATTTATATTCTGGGGCCAATTAGAAAACGAAAGTTACAGAAATATTTTGATGTTATCATTATTATGTATGTATATTTTGATATATTAAATTATTGAGGTATGCCAATTTCGAAATTAACGGCATTGAATATTGGCATATACGGCATCCATAATTTATAGAAAAAAGATAATGAATAGAACTTTTTTTAATCTTCTTCTGGTTCTCTTTTGTTTGTAGCTGGCCATTGCAGTATTTCGTCATAGAATTCTGTTAAATCTGTCCGTATAGTATAATAATATATTATTTCAACTCTGCAATATCTGTAATTTCAGATGATTAAACGGTACTTTGCCATTATAAGTTCGATGATTTTGACTTGGTAATTTGTTACTCTAGAAAGAACGAACCTTATTATATATTTTTTCAACACCCTTGCTCGTAAAGTGACATTTATTGCACCGTTATTAGTATCTTAATATTCTTAATGCAGCTTATTACGCACTAGTGCTTGGCACTGTATCTCTTTCTAAAAGGGCGACCATAATTTATTTAATTTTATTTGGAGTAAAAATAATTCTATTTAATTTGAATTATTTGAATACTGTCAGCAATTTACTTAAGCGATAGGTACCTACCGAGAAAAATAATCACTGTTCGTCTTTCGAACTGTAATACATAATGTATTAAGTGGTGAACCAGAGATAATATTGTTTTATTTAGCAGAAAGAACTTTCTCTTGGTTTTTAGTCGCATTCAAGGATAGGGGGTCAAATCATTTTATTTTAATCAAAAACAGTTTGATTAAATAAAATATATTGCTCATTTTTCTCAACCAATGGTAGATTATAATTTTCAAGCTAAGATTCTTAATTCACTGTAATAGGGCTGATTCTTGAGTAAAAAAAATATTCTTATTAATCCGTCAGTAAGATTATTAAACGTATTTGATACATATTTTTTGCTTTGCCAAATCATAAAAAAATTACAAAGATGCGTCAAAGTTATGTCACGAGTCCCCATGACATCAATTTTGAGTAAAAAGTGTACCACAACGTGACGTCACTCACGCAGAACTTCAACACACCATATTTTCCAAATTTTTTATTTAATGAGGAGTTTTCTTATGATATCTTTATGCTCAAAATACCTGTTAAACTGTTGATAATTCGAACCAATTTGATCCTTAAGTTCACGATTTGACATGTATTTTGGCCATGATTAACTTCAACTTGAATTATCGTTACCGTAATGCCAAGTTCATATTGAAAATTTACAAATATAATACATCCTTTTATAATCCTATTGTAAGAATGTGTAGATCATATAATGAATTGGCCAGTGTCAATTTTGAGCTGGACTTTTTCAGCCTCGGCAACCATAGTGTCCTTAAGTAACATTACTGTATGCTTAATTTAATTTGTTTTTAATTTGTATCTAATCTTTTTTTATTATTTCATTTTAATTTGGTTTTGTTTTACCTGTTTTACTTTTTTGTTGTCTTAACCTAAATACCAACAATAGGCGTATTTTTAATTTGTGCATGCTGTGTTAACGTGTTTAGGGTTCTTTCCTCTATGGTTTAGGGTTATAGTCTAGTTTAAAATCGATGTCATATTATTAATCCTAATGCTTGTTAATCGACTGTAACCTGTTTCGTTTAACTAATAAATAAATAGAATTATCATAAGAAAACTCTTTATTGACACAAGAACAAATACGTGTAAAATATTTTTTCATAATGAAATTGACGGACTATATAGTTTTTTTAAGGATACTAGCATATTATTCTTGGTATAAGTACTTCTCTTACTTGTAATTACTTAAAACTGTAATGATTTCACAATAAATAATAAATTTGTTTAGTGAAATTACGAATTTCCCAATATTCCTGTTGTTTCTACCATGTCAATTTAATTGAATGCTGGCAACTGTGTGAAAGGGACACGGTGCCTAAAAAGTAAGTCGCTGTTGAGACCGTTTTTCGTTATACCTGAATTGAATAAAAAATGGACGTTATACTTTTGTGATAAGGTTCAAAATCCTTTGTACATTAAAAGTATAGTTTGCTATCCAGTTACGTAGTATATAATATCCTTGGTAGCAGCTATAGATAAAGTATGAATTGAATGAATTAATCTTGGTTGACGAAGTGAAGAGCGTACAGAGTGTACAGAGTAAGCTGCCAGATAAAGCAGATTGTTTTCGTTTTGTTTATTTCGCAATTTTGGGGAAATCAAAAGAATGGGGAAATTTCTGGGGAAAGCTTAGACTGTGGAGAAAATGTTTTTTTTTTGCTAGTTTGTGGTAAAAATTGCCCTATTTCTGATCATAACAAGAAGAGAATTTTTTTGCTAAAACATCTCTTTTACATTAAAGTTCGTCCTTTTCTATCATAGACAAATGAACTTCTATCATAGACAAATTAACATGCCGGTGAGTGATGTTTAGTCTAATATAATTTGTATTAAAATTAAGTTTAAGGATATCTATCTGTGGAAAAGTTACAGATATGTATTTTTTTTCATTTAAGATTTCCTGTTTTTTTCAATTCGCGATCCCTGTTCGAGACCCTGTTCATTTATCCATTCATTCATTCGTTCATTCGCTCGTGTTTGTTTTTTCGCTGTTCGGCCGCTTCAGGCTTCAGGGCTTGGGATGGGAGTTAATTTCAACTTTTAACGATTTTCATAATTATTGTTTTTCTTTTGTCAGCTACAAACTTTATTGACTCGATGAGGTAATTATGTTACTCATTATATATTTATTTTCCATTTGGCTTTAAATCGAGAAAGTTAGAAATAAGGCATGCGGCATCATCTTTCTTACCCATTATGGTGTGATGCCTATATATTACTCACCTCTATGTTGATGCACAAACCACTAAAGGGGAAACAATACGTATGTGTGATGTGAATGGCCCTATGGATTTTTGGCGCGAGTTCCGCGTATAGTTTCTTGTAATTGTTTTGAGAACATGCCATGTGTTATTTCTATGATGCCACTCCTTATTGTTCTTAGCAGACAGTATTTTATGTACAAAGTAATTTGAAAGTGGATGTTTGCATGAAAAACTCCACTGACATTTTATTGGGAAGAGTACATAAGCCGCTCCCGAATTTTAAGTTTCAGTTGTCGGTTATTTGGATTGCAGTAAGAGATTTTGCGATTCAGTATAGATATTTGTCATTAAATTTCATAAATATAGTGTCAACATAATTTGGTGAATGACACATTTCCGGGCCGTGCTATCCGCATTTTGGTAATTAGCAATGGCACGCGTCATCGTTCTCGACTTATCTTGAAGTCATTGTAAATTAGCCACAGACTCCATGAAATACTATATTCAACAAGAAATATAAACATCGCGCCCAGCACATTTGCATCAACTATAACAAATTAATCGCAAAATCATGTCGAATAAAGAAAGCGATCGTGATCTCACATACTCCTCCTGAGATGACTACATTTCTAATATATAGATGATTAATCTAAAGTCTTATTTGATTCCAGGACTTTCCACAGAAAACAGGACCGTGATGCTGATTATGGGTGTGTAATATTTTTATAATTTTTATGTTATTACTTTACATTTATATGGTCCATATCTGCTGTGTTAATTACAATTTAAATCCAATTATGATCCCGGAATTTTGTTCTGTTGACAGTATTTCTGACTGTATCTTCCTATGTTAATTTTATTTAACTGTACACTATGAATAACAACAACATTGTTTTGAAAATTTTAATGTTCAATGTAACTTACCTTCAATAACAGAATGGGTTGACTTTATGACAATAATTTGAAGATTCTCCCAGGATATTATTATTATCATTCCATTTGGAATTTCACGGACTGAAGACATGTCCTTTTGGAAGGTGTGCACTGGGTTAGAAATCCAACACACAAAGAGGCCCCTTTAAGATAATGTGTTAGGATACGTAAACTAGGTGGACACTATCTCTGACTGCCCGATTGAAGAGACCAGTGCAAGAACTATAAAAGAAAAGAAGGAAACTGTCCGCCCTGTTGAGCATACAGGCATATAGGTGAAGTAGGCAAGCAGAGGTGGGGGCATCATGGTTACTGCCCCCAGGAGGTCTCGGGCCTGTGGTGTTCCTATTGTTGAACAGCTCTCCACTAGCTGCCATGAAGCTTTATTATTAAAAATAAAATAAAATATAACTCACCCTGTTTTATACCACCAAATTGGGATACTGTTCTCATTTGGATCTAGCTTGAAATTTGATAATGCTGTAAAATAAAATGCCTGGCATCGTTCTCTAGGACATTCTTGGCCCTATTTTGTTACTTACACTACTCAAAAGCAACTTTATCCTTGAAATCTGGACTGATAGGTTGATATTTTAGTCTAAAAGCCTTGGCTTTTTGCTGCACTGCACATTTATCTTTTATTTTTGTGTCAAAGGAACTAGGCAAGTCCACCTATGGATGTTATTAATGCCAGTATAACTTGATCTCATGCTCAAGTGCCAGAACACAGGTGCTTGTGTGTGTTAGTGAGGCTGGCGAGTTCTACATAGTACCATTCACCATTATTGTATGATTGTTATTTATTAACCAACAGAACTTAAGTACTACCTTCTATTATATAGCATACCTAACTTCCAATTGGGTTGTAGTTCATATTATAGGCATTAACAAGTATCAAGTACAGGTAACTACTTATTCATCTTACAAAGGTCTTATGATAATTATAAATTGATGCACATACATATTCATTAGTATCTAGATTGATAATTTCGAAATTAGCTCAAAATTCATTGAAGTGGCAATGGAAAGCTTAATAGAGGCGATATCAACACCAGTCAATGAATCAAAACATGTATGAAATTGTTACGAATATATTGAACCTAGCAGAGAAACCCCACTACTCCACCTAGGGCGCCTTATCTTCCAGACGACACGTTTAAAACTATCTATTGTCCTAGTGTTTCTAATAACGAGGTGTGTATCGTTCACGACTTGTTATTAGGTTAACCTAAGTGACTTGCTTTTAATTTCAGTACTTATCTTGTTTTAGCCGACTCAAAAAAATCGTTTCCGTCCATTAGCAAGTAGATATCTGTTGTTACTTCGATGATTTGCGGGACTAAAGGGTAGGGCAGTTGAATCGATCAAGGCCGGGTCAAAAGAACGCCGAATTTTTTAATTTTAAAACGTTTTCGACAAGGTGCAATGTCGAGTGACGCGCTCCATGCAAAACACAATTTCCATTTGGTAAGATCATACAGACTATATTTTTTAAAGGACCGGCATACTTAACTGACAAAAGAACACAGAAACGATAAACAAAAATTGAAAAATCGTAAATTTTGTGTGCAATTCAATTCTTTTGGTTAGTTGTGTAATTTTTTAGACTAGACTCTGGTTTCTGGTATAGTTACATCAATTAATGAAATGCCGAAATTGAACGAACTGTTATGGTGCATCCATGCTACGCGAATCGAGCACGAGCCGAGCCACGAACGAACCTACAACGAGCACGATGCGAATCCTTTTGTTCGTGAAAAAACTGACGATCGCGCTCGTTCGAGGCTCGCAAGCCCGTCCACGACACGTTCGTGGCTCGGCTCATGCTCGGTGCGCCAAGCATGGACGCACCATTACGAATGTGCGAGAGATTATTATTTTTGACAAGTTGCAAGACTTGCAAGTAATCATATCGATAAGTTGTTTATATACGGACCTTATAAACTTTTAACATCATTATTTTACTATGTGGTGATAGTGATAAACGTGGCCAGAAATCGACCTTCGATCGGACACTATTAATTGGCCGGTTGGGTAGGTTAGACACACTGCCGTACTACGCCGTAGCTAGGGGCTTTGATTTCTAACTAAAAATGTATGTGCCTATACTTCAGTTTCCAGTTACAAGCTTTGCTTAGTTTGGGATCAAAATCAATAAAACCGGCCAAGTGCGAGTCAGACTCGCGCACCGAGGGTTCCGTAAAAACCTGTAGGTATATAAGTAAATGGTAGTATAGACCTGAGTATTTGATATTAATTTCAATTTATGACGTATTAAATAAAACTACTTACTAGATCTCGTTCAAACCAATTTTCGGTGGAATTTTGCACCGTAATGTACATCATATATTTTTTATAGATTTATCATTCTCTTATTTTAGAAGTTACAGGGGGCGGGGGACACACATTTTACCACTTTAGAAGTGACTCTCGCGCAAACTATTCAGTTTAGAAAAAAAATATATTAGAAACCTCAATATCATTTTTAAAAACCTATCCATAGACACCCCATACTTATGGGTTTGATGAAAAAAAATATTTGAGTTTCAGTTCTAAGTATGGGGAACCCCCAAAATTTATTGTTTATTTTTATTTTTGTGTGAAAATCTTAATGCGGTTCACAGAATACATCTACTTACCAAGTTTCAACATTATAGTTCTTATAGTTTCGGAAATAAATGGCTGTGACATACGGACGGACAGACAGACAGACAGACAGACATGACGAATCTATAAGGGTTCCGTTTTTTGCCATTTGGCTACGGAACCCTAAAAAGTCATTTATTCAGTTTAGGCCCTGGTAAGGCACTTATGAACGTTACATACAGTTGATCAGATGGCCGTATGTGAAGAATGTGCCAGGATATATCGTGTGCTTTATCCGTTCGGCCGCATCGCTTAAAACGTTAATATTATAGTCAAAACTCAAACCCTTGTAGCATAACCACCCTTTAAAGTGAAACATGCATTTGATGGACTTTAGCGCAATTCTTCTGTCCCAGCAACCAGTTAATCATTTGCACAAATATCCGGTGGTGCTGCAGTGAATATTTTGATTAGCGGTAGCCGTCTGATGTTATCATCTCGCCTCCTCTAATTTGTCGGGGAGCGAGGGGTCGAGGTTCTTAGACTTTCGCTCAGACGCTAGACGAGATGAATTCGATTACTGTTACCTTCACCGAACGATCGACTTTGGGCCCTTAACACGATTTAAAGAAAATTTTATTATGCTAAAGAAAACCGTAAAGGACTTGGCTTTGTTTATTCTATGCAATTTGATAGATGCGTTTGTAGATTTATCTATGAGTTCCTGGTAAAAAAAGTTTATCAAAATCAAAAAGTAATTTATTCAGAGTGTAGATGTAGCGATTAATATGTATAGTGTAGGCATCCACTATGGAAGGATTTTTGGATATTCCACCCCTAAGGGGGTAAAATAGGCCGACGATAGAAAATTAATATATTTGTGTCTAAGCGTTAAGGGGTGAAAACGGGGTGAAGTTGTGAATGTAGTCTTTTATTTTCAAAGTAAACCAACCAGCAATTTAGCCTATATTAGCAATAACGTTGAGCGATATGTCGTTAGAAAGGTTTTTTTTATATTGTACTACTTTTACGATGGCAGTAAGTCTCGAATCACTGTGGGAAAAAAGTTATGGCCTTATGAAGTGGAGTTCGTATTCATGTTTTTATTGCTTTTTAATGGTTATTATCAGATATTACAATGGATTTATGTTAACAATATGTCAAGCAACCCGACGCGTGACGTTCCACCTGATGGTAAGTGGTCACCGCCGCCTAGGGACATCTGTAATATATATTTCCAATATGCTACCGACCTTGAAGAACACTTTTTACGCCTCTTGAAGAATCCCATATCGTACCGCTGAGGCAAAACGGAAATGCGGAGCTCATTCCACATCCTAATGGACCACGTAGAAACGTCCGATAGAATCGTTGTGTGGACGATCGAGGCGGTTTGAGGATGTGAAGGACAACTCCACATCGCAGGCTAGCAGTGCGAAGGTAGAAAGGTGATGATGGAACCAGGTCAAAAAGTTACTTTTTGGGAACGCGGGTAATACCGCGGGGGACAGCTAGTAAATGATAAAGCAATGAACTGAATTGAACTCCTCAGTTATGTTAACAGTTTAGTCAATTGGCTCCATTTTTACAGACCAAAGCAGTATGAATTATGGTATTTTTGGTTAGGTTTACAGTGTTTTTTTTGAGTATCAGAACTTTTGGTTCACCACAGACGACCTAATGCAGAGGATATGCGAATCTTGATGGATTTGTGGAGTGACTGGTAATAATAGGTATATAATGAAAGTTATAGAGTTCAGGTGATCAAGGTTTGGACATGTTATGCGGAGCAGTGAGTAATATTATAGATACAGATCAGAATTATATAGGTGGCTGGCCGAGATCGATGGTCTTAGAAGGGCGTGAATGTGGTTGATTGGAAGGTTAAGAGCTAAACAAGACAATGTCGTTTCATTGGATGGAGGCAAGATGACAGGAATACGGCTAGGGCAATACTCTTGACATTTAAATGCCTTTTTGTATGAATAGACTTGTTAGACAGAGGTTAGAAAGCTCCATGATCTGATTGTAGTCAAATGCATTGCAATGCATGCATATTCTAATTAAAATAAAACCCAAGTACGAGATTGAGTCTCAGTCGCTCACCGAGGGCCATAACTAGAAGAAAACCGGACAGCATAACTAAATTTGTTTGTGAAGGAATTTTGATGATATCGAAAAAACTTTGCTAGTTAGAAAAATCGTTAGCTCTTGAAAGAGTTGCATCGCCATAAGATCCCTATAAACTATGGTCACATATAATTTTACTAAATACAATAGTTGTGGTGTGGTGAATGACCACAATGTATAATTTTATAGTGTAATTTCAACATTTGTCTAATTAAGCCGCCATCCTTGTTTGTACAACATTGTGTATAATTAGTGCAATTGACTAATTGTTGTCCATTATTATAATGTCTCGTTCGTTGTATAACAGTTAGTCGAGTTATTTGTGTGGTCTTCTATTGTATTGATAATAGGTTTGTGGTATTTCGTATACATACAGCCGCTACAACAATGTTACTGTTGACATTTTTTTTTTCATTTTTAATAATACAATATGTCTTCTAAAGTGTACATCAGTTTGTTTGAAGATACACTTAGTACTTTAATAACTTGGTACTGCAACGCTTTGACAAAAATTCAAATACGGTAATTCATATTGACAACATGTAGTAACTACTATCTACTGCACTACATACCTAATGGTGCGTCCATGCTACGCGAATCGAGCACGAGCCGAGCCTAACGAACGAACGAGCCTACAACGAGCACGATGCGAATCCCTTTGTTCGTGAAAAAACTGACAATCGCTCGTTCGAGGCTCGGCTCGTGCTCTGTTCGCCAAACTTACATATTTACCATAAAATTAATCGAGTTAAGGTAATTTTTTGTTTCTGTGCAATTATTTATTTCATTATTTACTAGGTAGGTACTTGGGCATATAAATAAATGGAATTTCGCCTTGCGTTCCCCTATTTTACCTGAAAAATTTGAAATACCGCATTATGAAAAACCCGTAAAGGACGCCTACGTTTTATATGGAACCTGTCCCCACCCGAGTGTACAGAATTCACGATAGTAAACGCTTACTAATGCGTTTGCGTTTACGACACTTCTCTATAGGAATTGGCACAGCGCCTCTTGCGGAATACTCATGGTACTAATTTCACCCATACCGATTTATAGTCAACGCAACGCATCAACGCATTGGTAAGCGTTTATTAACGCCAAAACACTCTGGGTACTTTACACAAAATTTCATATTTCAAGACCGCATGTGCACCAATCAAACAGTTACTCTTATATAAAACGACTAGTGACCTACCCCCAGGAAGCGCGCGACGCGGACGGGATAAGCAGACCGCTGCAATCAGTTGATTCTACGTAGCTATACTATGTTAGTCTTTGATTCTACGGAAACATCTCCACGTGACGCTCTTTACCCGGTTTTTGTTTCAATACTTTCAATTGTGCGTTGATTGACAGTCAATCGCTGCGTGTTCGCTGCACAGTTTACACAAGTAACTAATCCAGAACATAATTCAGTTCAGAAACCTGTTGATTCTATTTACGTAATGAGAGAAGCATGTAAAAAGTTTAACGGTGTTATAGTCTTATAGTTATCTATTTTTACCACTCCAGAATTTACCGCAGCGTAATGAAAATCCTGAAAACTGGCTTCATTGTTCCGATAATAAACGATAAAGTTCAATTTTCGTAATCTCGAAAGGCATTATGAGCTCGTGAACAACCATGGGGGTAAATATTGTATTTTTCATTATCGAAGAATGAAATGAAAATTCCTCGCTAACGTATCGTAGCGAAATGTCCATTAAAGACGGTAGACAAAGAATGTATTATTGGTTGCCGAGTTCAGCCACGAGTACACACAGGCCACGTGGTAATATTATATTTTCTTAATACTTATTTAGTCTGTCAGATTTAATGAAACAAAGCTACTGGAGTTGCAGCAAACCCAATTATTTTATGCTACGTTTTCGGAATTTTATTTCCTATTTGCTTACGGAAAACATTCCCGCGAATTGTTAACAAATTCTGTGATGACGTATCCGTATTTGCTTATCCGCGTTGCTCCCGAATTCCCGACACCGCGCAGGTGAAAACCGTTTGTAGAAAACTATTCCTCGAATATCATTTCACATTATTTATGATAGAATTTTATACAAATCAATACTATTTAACAGTTTCGTAAATATGCCATCTCGAAATCCCCACCTGTTATAAATTAAAAATGAACGCCATTTCTCCTGGTCTATAACTTGAGAACGGCTTTACTGATGTAATTCATGTTTTTTTTTAATGTTAAAAATAAAATGCGCTGAAATTTAGAAAATTTAAGAAATCCTAACGACTATTTAAACTTTTCTAATGTAACCTTAGTGCGGTAGGGTAGGGTAGGGTAAAGGAGGCGCGGGTGAAACCGCGGGAGGAAAGCTAGTACCTATATTATAAAGTTTCATCTGAAAAAAGGATTCGCATTTGTCTAGATAGATTTTTTTTATACGACTAAGTCGGTAAAAAAGCGTACGGCCCGCCTGATGGTAAGCGGTTACCGTAGCCATATACGACCGACCTTTCCCCTCTCCCCAATGAGCTCTTAATGAGGTTATTAATTAGCATAACTTTTCACCGAAATTAGATTTCATGGATATCGGGTAATATTTAACGAAACATGATTCACATAATTTTCAATACACATCTCATACACATCTATTGTATTATGTTATTATTATTTATTCAAGTTGGTCGCAGTTATATTAGGTACAAAATGTACCTATCGCTCGGCGGCCGCCCTTTTCGCGCGCGGTTGTTCACAGTTCTAAACAATTATTCCGATTTCTGTCTTTCTAACCTTACCTACCGAATAAATCATTCTGCGAATAGTGTTATGGAAAACAATACTTATCTATGTTTTTTTACCCGACTGATTTTTTTAAATATTGGTAACAGGTGCATCTAACCTCGACGTCAACCTGTCGGTAAAATAATATCAAGGTCCACTCAAGGTCAAATCAATTAAAAATTTAACTGCATTATTATTGTCTTCAGTAGAATTTTAGGCAATATAAACCTCTATTTGGTCACAAAAATCTTTAACATTATATTTATCCTCCACAGATTATCCTCATTAAAAATAGTTAGTTATAACGGATAGTTGGAAGTCCTAATTCCTAATCTATCTATATATATATATATAAATGAAATAAAAAAATAAGAAAGTTGCGAGGGTAGGGTAGGGTAGTTTAGCGTATAGGCTAGTGGGACACCACGCGAACGCAGCTAGTGGTAAATAAATAACCTGTTATTTGGTTCAAATCTCGACGGAAGAAGGTACAATACAATATCCAAGGAAGGTAGGTATTCCCCAGCGCTTTAAAAATCGTTCTCATCCAAGCGGACGCTGCTTTCAGCTTTCTTTTTTATTTGTACCTACCTGAGTTTTAACTTTCAATAAATAAGGGAAACTGCCGCGATATACAAGCCGCTGCCTATCTGAATATCGCGTATGAGTCAAGATATTAAGTACTGCGTGTCAATTCAACAGAAGGCTACCCGTAAAAGTTATGGTTCATAAATCAAAAATTCCTTATAAAATAATGCCGCTAGTGGCTTGGCTTCGTTTAACAGGCGTAAGATGATAAATTTTTGCAACAAGCTCTTAATAATTATCAAGCGCGCGAATCGATGTGAATCGTCGCGGAGGGGATTCGAAGACGTGAGGGGGCCGCTCAGCGGTGCGGGGTGCCGAGGGGAGCCGCAGCACCGCGCAAGTCGCCGCCCGTATCGACCGCCCCGGATGTGCATTGCAATGCTGCCAGAGAGATCAGGCGACCCACCTACTCGCGGAACACCTCGATACCGTTCCGATTCAATGTTCCGAGCCAATAATACTAATTCTGCAACGCGTCACTGCCGATGTCATGTCTAGCAGCATCTCCTCGCATCACGCTAACCGCCTCTAGTTTGCGCCGCCATATCGTCTGTCGGACTCACATCACTAACCTTTTTCTTTGAGCTTGGATTGTAGAATGTATCTACTATTGGATTTGAGTTCTGTTGACGCCTAAGAGCCCGTCATTATAATCAGTATCAGAATTCTGCCGCACCTTAAGTGTACTATTCCAGTTAGCTATAATAAATAGTTAAAAACTCTAGACTAGAGTTCTAGACTCTTGGATGGTTGTATCTGACGTATGTGTCAGATTAAACAATTTGAAACTACTAACTACTGCAAACAATATTCGCGTATATTATGCAACTAGTTAACCCGTCATCCCCAAATTCCCACCTTTTGGGGATGGAATTACCAAAAATCTGTTAGCCTACCCTGTACGCTAAATTTGATACTCCCCCAGAGCGGTTTGGGCTGTGCGTTGATAGGTCATCCGGTCAGTCAGTCAGGACAAGTCTTTTTGAGAGATAAATAAACACCGGCCAAGTGCGAGTCCGAGTCAATCACCGAGGGTTCCGATCCGACCTTTCTTGCAAGTATATTTCTTGGTTCGGGCCATAACTGTTGTGAAATGTAATAGTGAAAATAAGTTTGTTTGTGAACGAGCTTTTATAATTTCGAAAAAACCGTGTTCGAAACTGCGTTCTATTTTTACTGTAATATCTATTTACAGTCTGTTGTTTATTAAAGCAATATCTATCAACTGCTGTTACTGAAATATACCACTGTAACATACGGACGGAGTGGCACCATAAGGGTTGCTTATTATAACCTTTTTGGTTCGGAGGCCAAAAAATATTTAGCATAAAACAGTGTGCATGCGTAATGAGTAAACATTCGTGTTTCATTCAGATTCAGACCATGAATGTAAATCTAGCTGAATCACAGATAACAATACATAGGTACTAATTAATGGATTGACTGTTATAATTTACTGGTTGCTATAACACAGGTTCATGCCTAGCTTAGCTGCCAGATGCTACACATTATAAAAAATCCACCTATATGCTGTAATGTTTAACTTAAACTTTGTTATGATACCTTATGTATCTTAAATAATGTGTGATATGTGTATGTTTTTCTTCTTGAATAAATTATTATTATTCAGTATATTTATACTATTAAGTATATATGATTATTATTTTATTATTTATTTATTATTATTATTAGTTTTTTTTTCAGATTCTCTCTAAATTTTTACAATTTTGGTATTTCTGCGAAAATTCACGGGTCTAGGACCAAGTGAACTTCCGGGATAATTTAAGTAATGGTTATTCTTGCAAAAACTTTCGGACTATACGGCATGTGTTTAAGATAGCAGCTTTTTGTATGGTGATAAAAGAATTAATCGGGAGATCTAATGTATGAAGCGACTGTTTCAATTGTTTCGATATTACACCAGTAGTTTATTATTATTATTATAATTTAAACGTATATAATTCTTATAATTATATATATTATAATTCTTCCTCACGTACTACAATGTGCTAGTTTCCTGAAAAAATCTATTTAGTCCGTCATCTACATTATCAAAAAATATTAGACACGTATTTTTTCTTTTGTAACTTAACCAAAAAAATACGAGGATATGGTTTGTTGAAGTTCCGCGTGACGTCACGGTGTGGTACACTTTTTAGTAACTAGTGACGTCACGAGCTCCCGAGATCCCGAACTTAGTCGCGCTTTATCCTCGTCAATGGTTAATGATTCGGTAAAAGAAAAAAAAGGTGTCAAATATGTTTTGATAATCTAACTGACGGACTAATTAGAATTAATGTGGTTTGCGCACAATAACTTACTGTTGAGACTGGCACATGATAACCGGCAAATGTAATGTTGCAGAGAAATGGATATTGCATGGTATTATGACCAATTTAAATTGACTCCGTATCAGATGCAGCCTGGAGCAGCTGTCAAGTTGGAATCGTTATAGCGTGCTTTAAAAGTAAATAATCAGAAGAGGCCACGCTTATTTGAACTGAGTGGGCTGTCCCCCGAGTTTCAAGGATTAAAAGCCTCCGGCACAATGTAAACTCCTATTTGTGAAAGAAAAATCAGAATTGGATCAGTAGATTCCGTGATTAATTTCTACATTCAAATTAAACAAACTTTATTAGTAAGTCATGTTTTATTTAGTACAATGGTGGTCATTTTACTAAAACTTTTCAAGGACTTCTTCAGACAACTTGAAAAGTCACCATACACATAATTCATTTCATTTCACTTCACTTCACTGGTGCATATGTATTGATCGTTATTGGATAAAATACCGATATGCAATAAAACTCAAAATACACGAATTTCTGAAAATAAAAATGGAAACGTAACGTCTCTGCAAGTTCCCGCCAAAAAGTCCTGCCGTATAGTTTGCTATCATCCTAAGAAGTCGTGAACTTTATATGGATATAACCTTACCGTTACTTATTTTATAGACTGCACAATCTTGTATCTATCAATCCAATTATTTCTTCACTTTTTCATATAAGTTACTGGAAAAATGTTCCAAGAGATTTTATAGTAGGTACTTATCTTTAAATTGAATCAGTCTTCTTTCATTAAAATTTCGAATCTACAATATTGATAGTGCTTTCCCTCTGTGTGGTGTGGTCATGCCGTAGATAGTACGACCTGTATGTAGGTACTATTAATTATGGGAAGTCATAAATAAAAATAAGTGGGTATGTATTACTTCTTACCTGCAGCGTGTAAAGTGCAATTCTTAGTTTACCAGAAATTTATGTGTTTTCCACAGAACAGTGTTTTCATTCGGAGCCGATTCTTGTAGTTGGTATAGAAAATTAATGCCAGTGATCTTTGTCGGATTAGATACCCTGACTGCCACATCTTGGGTAAGCACACAGGACAAACATTTGTGTCCAATTCAGTTTGTTCTATGTCCCATTTCTTTTTTGTAGAAGTATATTTCAATATCTTATTAGATAACTACTTCTTTAACCAAGCAATCATTGTATACAGTGTTTTTTTTTGTCGCCAGTATGGGCAACTTCTGAACTACAGGTCTTAGAGAAAAACGCTGAAAGGAAAACCGAGCTCAATTTGGAAACAGCTCCAACGATTTTCATGAAATTTAGTAGGTATTCAAAGGGTTTCAGTGCCGATAAATCGATCTAGCTAGGTTTCATTTTTAGAAAACGTTGTTTTATCCGTGTTTTCAGGAAATTTAAAACCAGAAGATCGAGTCCAGATGATTATTTTTTCCCTTTTTCTTTCAAGTTCCTTCTTTTGTGAGAACTATTTTGATTTCCCAAAAAAAAAAAACGAGCAAAGCTCTGTCACCCAGCTATTAGTTACAATAAGGTAGGTAGATTTAGTTTTGATAACCCTACTCATCATATTTATTAATGCAATACAATATTGTTGCGTTTGATCCGATCGTGAAATTCTGCAGTCACCCTAGAATGCCCTAACCGCTCTGCGCTTAACCAAGCACCAATCAAACTGTCAATTAGGGCTTACAGTCAGTAACCTGAACGCTTCATAAAGGATTATCCCGCCCATTTGAGTCCTTTGACGTGCTATTTGATCAAGGTTGCCACGCTTGCTTGTTAAATAGATTTATAGTCACTATATTGAATTATTGGTCCTCGGAGGCTAGAAAAATCTTTGCAAACTTCATTTTTCCGTTATTATAGCAATAATGTTGGAGCTTTTTATATTCAATGACGATAAACCAAAATCTGCTGAATCAACTTCCTAGCGTTTTCCATTTTCAGGTAAAATAGATTGCAAAAATTCTAAAATGACGAGTAATGATATTAAAAAGTTAGAACTTATCTGATTGTTGAATTAACCCATCAATTGGAGTTTCCGCGTTCGGTTTTAGTTCATGTTTTTGGCTGCGGCATTTTGAATTAGACGGGCAGGTTGGCGTGGTTAGCTACACTAACTGCGTTTTTTGTGGTACGATATTTTTACTCAATCATCATACCTTACTTTACCTTTACGCCAATTTCTCTAGTGTTAATTTTGAACATGTTGGAATTAATAAACAGCTTGTAACTTTGAGAACTTACCGAAATTTCTTACCGTAGAAATCAAGGTCAGAGCCTCTTGACTAATGGTATCCATACCTCCTCTACACATGCGTGTAATTCTATTATTTAATATTCAAATATACCTTCGCAGACACATAAGAATAGTCTGATCCTAATATCGGTTCGGGAAGTTGCATTTGCTGGGGCGAGCCGGCAATAAACTCAGCATTTACTCTTGTCAGAACAAGCTTACATTCATTAAATGACATATACATTCTGATCTCACTGATTACAATTGCATTTATCAAAAATATCTATTTCTAAATAAAATCAACCTTCAACACAATGTCAGAGAGCTTTTTCAGCACTACTAGCATAAAAGCCGAACGGTCTATCTATAGGAAGTATAGAAAGGTAGTGCTACTTCATTTATGATATTAGTCAAATTTATGCACGGTGTATTCCCCGCCGGAACAGTCGGAGGGAGTATCTATTTCCGACGGTGGTCGGTCAATGACACCGATCCGGAACCATAGTTGAGCGATTAGGAGGGGTGCAGCCTATAACAATTGGCACTCATCTTCGAAACGTGTCTCTTCATAAGCCCACATACACTCGCACACGTTCCTGCTTCATTAAGCTGTGCGTTTCTACAAATAGGAGAGATAGTGCCAGTTTTAACAAGCTCTAGTTTATTGCAACATCTTGGAAACGGCAAATTGGTTTCCCCTCCGCTAAGCTCGCTTAGTCGTTTCCTGTAGTTTATCTTGTTCCTTATCTTCATGATTAATTTGCTATCATATTTCATTTAAATAATAATCAGCAGCATTTAAACTGATATTGAAACTGAAGTACATCCACACAAATTGCATTACATTTCAATTTGAATGCATAATTGTGTTAAATCCAAACCACATTACATACACCAACAATCATATTGTTGACGCTTACATTTTGAACAACCAATCCTCCTGCGATGATTAGTTGTTTTTGGTAAATCTACCAATTAGTCTAGATTCGAACCGATTTCTTCATAAACGTCTAGTACCCCTTGTAATTGGGAATTCTATTTCACTTCGCTATGATTTTTATATTATATGGACTTTCGCTTGGCCACTGACTGGCCCATAAAGAACGATGACGAAAACCACGATGTAAAACGCTTGCCCTGAAGAAACATCACTCTGGCCTTGAAATTCCCTAGATTGTAAGAGTCAGGAGTCATTCTTCGAATGTAAATTATGTTAATGTAAGTCTGACCTTTTTTTATTAAATACATGAGAATAATTTTCATAAATAATGACGTTCTGCTTCCTTAGAGTTCAACGCCACCTTAGCGGGTTTTGAGCGTTCCAGATTGTACAAGACGCGCCTATCGAAGGGCTCACTCGCGTTCTCGGAATGGGCATGCATCCACTCTGCATTGTAATAAGAATTTGGCGCGCTAAGACCGCCCTCTCTTCTGAGAAAACTGCCTACAAGAAAGGACTTCCCAGAAGTGGCGATCGGCGGCGCCACGCAGATATCTTTTTCTCTTTACGTCACATAATTTATTTTAGATCCAACACATTTGATTTTAATCTATACATATACTAGCTTTCCGCCCGCGGTTTCACCCGCGCCCCCCTTCTTTACCCACTTAGGAATCGAATTTTCATAAATTCTTTCTTGTAGGCTGTTAAGGAACTTTATACAAACTTTTGAGTTAATCGAGACCCAGTTAAATCCTTCCCAGAACCAAAAACCGATTCATAGCAGATGTAGTTATAAAAGGAACCTGTGTGCAAAAAGGCCTCTGTTATTTCACTATTCATGTTCATATAAAGATTGGGAACAAATTAACTACACATTTTATAAATAGTTAGGTGGACGAAATTGATAATTAAGATGTAAAACTAGAGCTACAGTTACTTATAAATATGTAAATCCTTTGCTTCAAACATTGGGCCCAAGTGGTACAAATCTAAAGAGTACACTTGCACGTGTGAAATTCAGCACAGTTAGCCGTCATCGATTGTTATTTACCTACTTAAGATCTTTACGATGTGGATTGCATCCATGTTCTAGCACAAGTAAAGCGTTAATATTATTCGTAAAGAAACTTGGTTGTGCGGTTCGTTTTATTACAACAGATATGACCCGAACCAAAAAATATACGTCCAATGAATGTCAGATCCCTTATTCACATCTTGGTGAGAGATTCAGACTCGTACTTGGCCTATTTTTATGTATATTTAATGTTTTCAATCTGTCATCGCAATTTTTTGGCGCACTATCAAAACCTAAACAAAACAACTTTGTAATCGTTTTAATGTGTGTGCTGTTGACGTACCTTTTTGAAATAAATAATTAAGTCATGAGTAAGTGTTTGTACAGCAACAGAGAAAGAAATACGCCTATTAAACGACCAACAAATACTATCATCGTATTCACTCGGACATATTGTATTTTATACGCTTTGCTAGTGGCTGAATGCCGTTGTTTAGTAGTCGAGAAGCGCGCGCGGCAGGCGGCGCAGGGGCATTTCTTTTTTGTCCCCCGCGGATTCCAATGCCCCATGTCCAACCTGTAAGTCCGGCAGTTTGCCGAGCGTTGACCGCGCGCCACCAAGTTGCCACGAAGCGCAAAGCCGTTGGACAACTACGGTGGAAGCTTTCGATGGCTCCCGTAAATAAACATTTTAAGGATACAAAAGTATTGAATCGTCTATTTTCTTCGTTTCATTGTTCCTGCAACAAGTTTAATTTACGTTTCGGATTCTAAAGGACATAATTAAGATTTGAACTTGAATATGTTTGAAGTTAAATCTTGATTTCTACATAACGGTCGACAAAGTTGCACAAATTACTCTTAAATACTGGGACTAAAAGTTTTATAGGTCGCTTTCACTCTGTTGTAGTTACCGTTTTCATAATAATATTGGTGGACTTTACAAAAATTTTGTTAGCGCAGGTTTTCATCATAGATTGTTGGAAGTTTCAAACTTTTAGCCAAGATGAAGAAGTTGATCAGGTTATTTGTTGGGCTTAAGTTTATATCTTTTCCACAAGGAACTTCCATTTTTAGAAGATCAAGTCCTCTTTGTTGTTGATTCGAAATCAGTAATTGTGGGAACTTAATTTTTGCGTCTAACATTGTTTTAAATAACAGAAAATGAGACATTTAAAAGAATTTCCTTTACACAAGTTTATAACGTAACGTACCTATAAATACATATAAATGTATTGTGGGTAAACTTGTGTGCAGTGCTGCAATTAGCGCATGTAGGCTCATAATTGCGTAAGATTTGCTCTTATTTCACTCCTAAACTACGGTACTTATTACTTAGCTTTCATTAGTTACCTAAAAGTACGTTACGAGGACTTGAGTCCGGTTACGAGGCAGGATATTTCCAATTCAATTGAAAATTTCTTGTTTCATTACTACGTCTTGCATTATGGGATATGGGGTCTTATGGGATATTAAAATAAAACTTATCTTTTCGTTTTAATATCCACTCCAACAAACAAAGAATTCATTCTCAGTTTGGAGAGGAATGAGGAGTTGCAAAGCAAAATCAAGGTCAAAAAGAGAGAAAGAACCTAAAGATTATGGAGATAAAGTTATAATACTTAGATACTTAGGTTACTGAGACCTGAGAAGAAACGTTTCGTGTCAACGAGTATAGGTGAAAATGAATTTCTGTCAACCCTGTGTCCATTTGACATCAGAGCTACCCGAGGGATCAAGAGATAAGATAAAGGAGGAATAGGAAGGGGATAAAGTTCCCGTGGCGGGAATGAGACAAGGCTAGTGGACGCGGCAGTTGCGCGCGAGCCGTTCATTGATGCGCAGGCGCCGCGGCGGGGCGGGGGGTGGGGAGAGGAATGCGGTCGCGGCGAGCAATGACCGCGCCAGGGTCGCTTCCTTTACGAGAAGCGCGGGCCGTCGTACTACAGCCGATCCCCCCACCTGCCTTCTTCGGCCCGTACTACATGGTCCTCTTGGCTGCGACGCGCGCTTTTCGACCCGTGAGTCCGTTACAAAAATTAAGTGCGCCGCATTCCGCAACTGCATCGCTGTCTCTATCACGCTCGAGTACTTACACTACTTCTGTTACTTTCTTGGGTAGCTCGCGTTGTAGCGTTGTTTGGCGTTCGAAGTCGGTCGCAGGGCGCGAAACTTACGCTTGACCGAGCGCTTTCTGTCTCGTTATTAGGTTGCTTATGATGACGTGTGCGCGTGAGTGCATGCGCATTAAGTGACGCTTTGTTGTTTTCATCTTCAAATGTAGAAGCTTCATTAAAGGCTCGGATATAAATGAGCATCAGTAGTTAAACTCACAATATTATAAGCGTCTCGTTTGCTGTACGTGATCACGTTTATTAAAACCCCAGGCTGGTGTTCAATGGCCATCAATATTTAATTGTTGTTTTAAATGTATGACAATGAATAAGGAGTTCGCAGTTGTTTAACAATGGATTCTAATGCTGATGAATACCGGCAGTTACAGAGTAGGTAAATTTAGTGGTAATGCACAGTAGACAGTAGCAGACGTAATTGAAGAATATCGCCGCTTTGTATGATATTTGGTTTTGCAAGTGCAAGAAAAATAAAATGTGTATGGATCATCCATCATCTCTCTCCAAAGTTTGTCATTACCGGACATACCAGGGTATGTCCGGTATGCAAACCCAGCTCAGGAGCTGGGTTTGCGTACCTAATATATGAGTAAAGAATTCCAATTTGGTTAAAATCAACTATATTGATGACTTTATAATGTTTTCATCTAATATTGTTGTACCCACTTGTAACGATGCTAAATGAAGTTAAAATCAACTATATTGATGACTTTATAATGTTTTCATCTGATATTGTGCACCCAATTGTAACGATCAGATTAACTTGCTTTTGCTATATTATGTAGCACTTTAGTATTTATGTATAACATATTTGCGAAACTACATTATAAACAAAACTAATTGGACATCGAACAAACCTAATTGACCTATTATTAGGATAACCTATCACGTAAATTAGTAAATTTCTTTAGAAATTTACTAATTAGTAAATTTCTTTACTTTTGATCCGGATGGACTTTCAAACCCCTGACAATCACTTAAAATTTATATTGCCGTCAATTTATACTTGCAAATATATTTAAGTATTGATATTTTTTTTGCATTACTTTTATCTTATCGCTTTTCCGTATTTGTAATACACCAAATTAGCATAAGATATAATTATATGGACAGTTAAAAACTGGTATTTTGATTTAGGAGTTCTACTTATAAGCTTTGTTTTATGACGCGTGGCTTACGATAGTGCCTCTCGTAGGTGTGTACTCACCTTAGGTGCAGCGCAGACGAAGGACTGTATTCTCGGCACACAAAAAGTATGCGTCAAAACAAAGGGTTGTGCGCCGGACTTAATGCTCGTCCTTACTGCGTTACTGCTCAGAATTGTATAGGTTATATTTTCACAGACTCAAAAGTTCGGCGCGGTGCGCTCTGTCGTCTGCGCTGCACCTAATGATGACAAAGGCGGGTAAGCAACATTACACCATTGTACTGATGTAGTGCAGAGGTGGATGTTATCAATTATAAAACTGCTCAGCAACTTTATTATGAGGTACGCTTACAGATATATATTAAATAAGGCATATCCATAAACAGTTTTTAAATATCTAATTTAGAAGTACTATGGATCAAGGACTAAGGTTTAACAAATGTTAAAAAATTCCTGTGAAAATAACAGTTTAAGAGTATAACTCTAGTCTCGACTAGACACCGTTACATCTCCGCGTTCTTTACATGAGTATGTCTATCGTACGTACCGTTGCAAATTTTTGCATATATAAATGTCCTGACACTGTCCCAATAATTTGCAATCTACCACGATAAATGCATCTCACTAAGTAGGTCTAATATTCTACGATGAGTTGGCTAAAAATGTGGCTTTTCTACCTGCCTCGAACCAGTACAATATTTAAACCTTTGAATGAGTGTGATTTATTTAAATTGTTGATCGTCAACACGTGCCCATAAAATGCTATTAACAAACTATTGCCATTTTTTACGAAAACTCCAGTCGTCAATTAAGTTGTTGAAAATGGTGTGAAATTATTTGTAGCATGATTACACTTTTCATTTTAAAACAATATTTTTATCGTCTGTAATGTATTCCTGCAAAGTACAGATAAATGTAAAGGTTAACTATATTTCATTTAAGATCGGTGTCATTTCTCGGTACGGTCGGAATTCATGCTATGAGGGAGAACAGCTAATTAAGTAAATTACTATTAATATTCCAAGTAAACATACTTGCCAACACTGCATTTTTATAACAGTTTGTACTAATGTTAGTTTTATTTTCCTGATAGTTCATCAGAAAAATTAAATTCGCTTCACTGTGATCAAATATAATTTCATCAATATATACAGAGCCATGTATGGTCAATCAATACACACTCGATCCCGCCCGGTAAAGTTATATATAAATTTGGAAATGATATTTGAAAATTTGTTTTATCAACCGGTATGCAATTCATGCAGATTTGATTACTAAATAAAATCAAATATCAAAAATAAAATCAGTCAATCAAATATCAGTTTTATTAGGATTTAGCACATTTAGCTTTTCATAAGCATGCAAAATACACATTAGGTAGTAGTAGTTTAACAATAGCAGTTACACAAAGCCGTGTTTTGAGAGGAGATGAAAGTTGTCTATTCGAGTGATGAATTTGATGGTTGCGACGTAAGTGAAGAGGAAAACCGAAGTTAGAATGAAGAACGAACCGTGAAGTTAGAATGCAGCGAATATCAAGATGGATGTATAGAAGGGATGAATGGAAGGAGTATCTACTTATTGCGCCGAGGTCAAATAAATGAATATCCGTGCTTCGGAAAGCACGTAAAGCCGTTTGGTCCCGGCTATCTCTTTATTGTAATTGTCGTTAAGCTAGTTGCAACCCTCTTAGACGGCTTGAAAATTCCAACAGTAGGTTGACCACTAGCCTACCTCCACCAATCCGCAGTGGTCATGCATGGTGGAGTATCTGCCCATTCCCTCTCACCCTCATTTGTGAAAAGAGGTCCGTGCTCAGCAGTAGGTCATTATGGGCTGGTGATGATGATGATGAATTATAATATTGCTTTGTAACGTAAAACCAAAGCACGTAGGCTACCAAATAATATATGAAATATTTAGTATAATATATAAATAGCTAGTTTAGCTTACATGTATTTCACGTAGTATGTCGTTGAATAGAGTGGTTGATTTAGTCGGTACATGGAATTTGTCTTTTCAGTTGACTGGAGCATTCGATTAAAAAGCTGCCGGCGCTTCTACAACAACTTTTATTACGATCATAAATAATTACGGCGCATACTTTCAAGCCGCAAGCAAAATTAAAGTGAACGAGGATAACTTGCGTAGGTTAATGAAAATATTCCTGACAAGAAACTACGGAGATTGCATCCATTTAATTTACTTCGTAGTTTCCTGGTATACGAAAAGCAATTTAACTCCAAGTAGTCGTGAAGACCTTTAAACTATTGTTATGATAGAAATATAAATTAACTTTGATTTCAAATGAAATGTCTTCATTTTCATCTTCGGGATAGTTAAGTACCTTCTGATGTGTAAGAGTAAAGCGGAGTTAAACGAGCGTTTAGGGTCGACAATGGGTGTGCTTAGAGTTCAGTGCCATCCATGGATCGGAACGCAACGCGCCTAACCGGACACGGTCGAGTGGCGTCCTGCATACTCGAACCACTGTAGATAGAACAGAACCACGCTACCATCCATCTGTATAGTGTAGCTATGTATGTATGTAGGTTGTTTGTGTCCCAAGCCCAACGCGCGGTGCAACGAGCGGCCCTGACGCGCCCGCGACCGATGCGCGCCAATGTAAACACCAACCAAGGTCAACCGCCTTGCAATCATCCCATCCTAGAATTCTGTGAGCATTTTTTAAATATATTTCAACTTGCAACAGCCTTTTAAAGGCCGTCGCCATTTCGTCCTTGATTATTTTTATAGTGAAATGAAGCCTTCGTTTAAACAAACTCTTGCGCGCTTTAAAATCCAGCAGGGTAGTTGGGATCCTTGGAACATTCGAAACGAAAAGAGACATTATTATTTAGGTAAAATGGATTAATAAGCTTGTTTTATTAAAAACAAAAGATAACATGCAGAAATGTATGGCCCTGGTCCCACCATCAATAGCGGTCTGCTATACATAGATATAGCTGATAAAAAGTACAAAAGTACTCATAATATTTTATTCACAACGTTTTGAGATTAGCTGCCATAGGTACTACATGAAATGAACTTTCCAATGAAATATAGCTGATCGCTATTGGAGGATGGGACCATATTGACTGGTTCTCCTTTAATAGCAAATAAAATGTCATTCTATTCTATTCAAAAGAAATAGTATCACAAATTCACCTTTTGACAAAAGTGGTTTTAGAATACAAAATAAGATCAGCTTCAGGTTTAGCTGCTTGGCAACGATTTCGAAGTGACCTTATCAGCTTTTGAGATAATTTGAGGAATGTTCAACCATTCCTCTTAGATGTGGTATGTTCAATGATGGAACTCATTCAGCGACTCAGGCCTGGGATCACTTACTCAAACAACCCTTTTTTGTTGGTGCCAGAGATTGTCTGTCGGGTTAGTACCGGCTGTTAGCTGAACAATCGTCTAACCTTGTGTCCCCGAGCATTACTTATCATGGAACATAATGTTACGGTTAATTCTGTGAACAAAAGAAAGAAAATGGGATTCCAGAATATCATTGATGTATCTTCAATTTCTGTAAATGTAGCGGTGCGTCTCATTGTGTTATATTATACTAGCTGCCCGGCGCGACTTCGTTCGCGTGGTGCTACCCTACCCTATGGTGCTACCCTACCCTACCCTACACTACCCTGACAGCAAAATCCCCATTAACAAAATGATCCGCCATTTATTGAATTCATTTGTTACAAAAAATGTGATAAATGAAGAACCGCTCTACCGATTTTGTGCAAACTTCACATAAACCATCTACTTACAACGAAAAGTGGCATTGATTTTTATATATATAGATTGTATTATTGTATTGCAATGCCCTAGATGAGGCCACATGTGTGTACCTACCTACCTTAAACTGTGTTTGTGTACCGATATAGTGTGATGCAATAAATGTTTGAATTTGAATCTCTGAGCATTTACGGCTGCAGCAGTTACCGCCGCAAGTTTGTTGCTCACCTCGAAAGATTTTCCTCCCTACACAAAGCCCCTATTAAAACTTAGTTATTCGCTATTTGTGCATTCATAGAGTTCTCCTGGTCTTCGTTTAACGCGATTACTTATATTTTGTATTACTATTATTATAATATAATATAAGAGTTTAGGGAGTATTTAGTGTGTATCCTTTTTTTCTTTATAATTATGTTTTTTAATGTCTGCGTCGAATGGCGCGCAGGAATAAAATGTTATCCTTTCTTTCTTTCTTTCTTGTTTCATTCTTTCAGAATGTCTCTTCGGTATCCAAGACTTTCCTCCATTGACGTTAAGATCAATTGATGTGCTTAGCCATGATACTAAGTGTCTTTTATTATGTTTGGCTCCACTATGCGGGGTAATTTGACCGCCAATGGTTTAAGGGCAACAGAGACAGAACAGAGCTTACGTGTTTTAACAAATCTTCGAGGTTGCTACAACCTCCGAAGTATTTTTGGCTTCTTCCCAAGTTCCCACGGGTACAGTGGAATTGATAAATGCAAGTATTTTAAAATATCGATGAAAACAGGTTGCAAAATGGATTGAAACTAAAAAGCATAAAAAAGCGATGGAGAGACTAATCTTTCTGTGTAATCGGGACCTATTATGAAGCCAGCAAAAGAATAGAAGCACATGTATGCTTGAAAATCGTTTGTCTTGAAAATAAATCTGTAAAATCGGTACGTATTTGCCGGAGCATTGACCCAACCCCATAAAAAATATACAGACCAAACATTATTGGGAACGTCCTCTTTTGTATAGTCATTTAAAAATACAGCATTTTATGCCCCTGAAAAAATGGCTTCTCAATTTTCGTTGCTCGATTTTTTTATGATAGCAAGATTGCCATGGAATCAAAAGAATAAATTGGTTTGCTGTTATACCAAATCAATACATGCAGCCTCTGATGTGAATGGCCCTTCGTGTTGTTTTCAAGACTAGTTTATAAACGATAGTGTGGTCTTGTTTTTTTATGGACGCATCGTCGCTCGCACACCCGTGAAGTCCACTGCTAAGATTGTTTTTATTGCTTTCCAATGATTACATTGAACCCTCACTACCACCCGTTTCAATACTTGGATGTCACATTGCAAATATCACCATTAAAATTGTATTGCATGCAATGCTATAAAAAATACCATTTGGTTGACTTCTATTAATTTTATCCTATAAAAGCGACTTGAAATAATAGCGGATCAGTAATGTATAATTGTAACCCAGAAAAAACAGAGGTTCTCGATTCGTCTGTATATTCACTCTGAAACGGATTATCCGATTTGTATCACAGTAGATCCCATAGTGGTTCCATATAAATTGTATCACGATTTGACCACTTTAGAGAAAGAAGATAAATCATCACCGAAAAAGTGCACAAACAACGCGATTGTAGTGTAACATCTTTTCATTCATTGTAACATCATTATCGTCACCAATGTATCAATGAAATGCATATCCTCGGTCGGTCACTGACAAATCTTGTGAGATATTGAAAACGCACGTGAAACTTGAAATTTAATAACAAAAATCTTTTCGTAAAACTATTAAACCTTTACATACTTTTTAGTAAACTTTGAAGGTGGTAATTTTATTTTGTATAAGTACTTCCTCATAGTGTTTCGTTAAATTTGCAAGCCTTTAGAGAGCCATGACGATGTACCCCATCGGTCAACATTTTCCCGACAACTTGTTGCCTGACTGAATTGCCTCAGGCTCAATGTAGTCAAGTCACTTCATATTGGTATATTGAGGAGTGTTCCCACGCTCGACTTGCCTGTCCCTTTCTCGCACGCTGCCTCTTTCACGCATATCTCATTTATGTCGATGTATATGTGTACCCATACACAACTCGGTGTTTTTAAAAGCAACGACAGATACCTACATTTTATTATTTGTATCACACAAATAAAATCCAAAGTTTAAGATAATGTCGATACTCGATATCACCTTACACTCCACGATAAATTGAGAAAATAATCCAATAATATTTTTGTTTTCACAAATCTCAAATGTTGACGTATAGAAGTGATTAAAAAGTCCTCAACTGGTGAACTGAAATTACAATGATGGTTCCGACGAGTAAAACTACTAGACAGGTATCATTTAAACTTTGCAACTAAAAACCACATTGAAAACTACTGAAATTGCTCTATCCGTAACTACGATGCCACAAACAGACGAAGGCTTTATAGTCGCCGCCAGAGTTTTAAATTCAACGTTCCACATAGAACCGTAATTATTATAGATCGATATATTGTGTGTTCAATACGATTGCGAAACTCGAACTCGAAATGTGTACTTACAAATGGCAGTAAATATGGCTTGCGAGTTAAATTAACCGCACGCATTACGCATTCTTTACAGTTTTGTTTTATTTCTACAAAGCCAATTTAAAAGTTTACTAGAACGGAGTTTTATGAAAAGGGAATAACATGTTGTTGGCTATATGTTGAAAAGGGAATTTTCTTCCCGTTTTCTAACAAATGCGTTTAAATGTGTCGTGTGATACCCAGGTGTAAAAGCATTTACAAACTCGTGACTCTTATAAACCTTCGCATACATCTCGGGACTTACAAACTCTACTCGTTTGTAATAACCTACTTAGCACCCTGATCCATTACAATATACTATTGTCAGTGTACCTTAATATTACTGTACAATATTCTTGTAAACTAAACTGCACCTTATATAACAAATTTGTTATGGCTCTGGGGCTTCATACTGTGCAAAGTGCATATATAAAAAAAAAACCTTGCTGAGTTCTTGCCGGAGTCTTCTCAGTTTAAGTGTATTTCGAACCGGTGGTAAATTCCACTGTATGTAACGTTCATAAGTGCCTAAACCAGGGCCTAAACTGAATAAATGACTTTTTGATTTTGATTTTACCAAGAATATATAACTATACAATTGTAAAAATGTATTTTTTTATACTTAACTCAGCTTTTATAACTGCAGAAGTAACTAGACCCTTATTAAGAAATCCAGAAATATTGACAAACATTACAAATTCAAGGCAGTATTCTAAATTATCCGAAACTTCTAATTATACTAGGTCAACTCAGCTGCTTTGAAGCGCTAAAAATGCTTAAGCAGGCCATACAAATAATAAATTGAACTTCAGGCAATTCATCCAACCCATATTATAAATTCAAAGTTTGTATTGTTGTTTTGATTGAATTTGGATGCACCTTGGCACATAAAGCAAATCCGGGATTACAGAAAATAGTTTTATCCCAAAAAAAGCATCTAAACTTTAATTAATTCTTGCATTTATTTAAAACTCTTCCAATATTTAAAGTGCCTATGTTTTTTGATGGAGTATGGATAAACCATGGATAAGCATTGAAAAGTTCACTTCTCTCAGTTTCTTCAGGTATGCTTTATTTTAAAAGAAATGTTACATTATTTGTATAGGGTGTTGAATGACTTGCCTACAAATACGAATATAGGCAGTCTTCGTATCATGCATACTACACTAACCTACATGTATGTATGTCAATATGTATGATAAGTGTTCGGGTGCAAGGTTGCGGTGGTATTAACAATGTTATTTGTTCAGTAAAAGTTTATTCGAAGTTTTAGCTATACAATGTTTAATGTTCTTAAAGTATTGTTAATGTTAAAAGTAATTAAAAACTGGCCAAGTGCGAGTCAGACTCGCGCACCGAGGGTTCCGTACAAACCTGTAGGTATATAAGTAAATGGTAGTATAGACCTGAGTATTTGATATGAATTTCAATTTATGACGTATTAACAAAAAACGACTAACTAGATCTCGTCCAAACAAATTTTCGGTGGAAGTTTACATGGTAATGTACATCATATATTTTTATAGTTTTATCATTCTCATTAATTAGAAGTTACAGGGGGGGGGGGGGCAAACATTTTACCACTTTGGAAGTGTCCCTCGCGCAAACTATTCAGTTTAGAAAAAAATGATATTAGAAACCTCAATATCATTTTTGAAGACCTATCGATAGACAAAAGTATGGGTTTTATAAAAAAAAAATGTTTAAACTGTTCTAACAAATAACAGATCAATGACAGCCATGTCCTGGGGCCCAAGTCTGCTATTTCAATCTTTCAGTGGTGTCAAATTTGTGCCATAATGACACTATTCTGTTAGTAAGTAGACTACCAAAACTGTAATATGTCACAATTTTGACACCACTGAAAGTTCATTGGAACCCAATTGAATAGCAGACTTGGGCCCCTGTTCTGAATTGGACTTCACAGAACTTAAATATTTATGTCTGCCATCCAATGACTTATTAAATATAGGGCCATCAGATTGTTGTATACATTGATTATTTATAGGTATGTCTACATGGAATGTCACCTTACTACAGGACTATATCAAACAAGTCAACTTTGTTATGCCTGAGTGCGTAACAGCTATGTTTTACGTTCGCACTGCGTCATTCGGCTTGGCCTAGGAAGCTACATTATCCCCGAGTAAAATAAATATTAATCCAACACTATTAAACTAATCTATATATACAGGGTGGGCCAGAAAGAATTGCGAATTTGAAAAAATGATTAAAAAAAAACTTAGTACAATTCACATATAAATTTTTATTTTTATAAAAATTTACATCTGGGAAATTCATTTCTTAAAAATAACGTCATCCAGGTGTGCACCATCCCGCTGCAAACATTCTTCGAATCTGAACCTCAAATTGGTAAAAACTCGCTGGCACATTGCACGGGGAATAGCTGCCATTTCTTCCTGGATATTGGTCTTCAACTGGTTAATCGTGGCTGGGTTATTGGAGTAGACTCTACTTTTTAGGTATCCCCACAAAAAAAAGTCCAGTGGCGTTAGATCCGGACTTCTAGGAGGCCATGCAATGTCACCTCGGCGCGATATCAGTTTCCCAGCAAACATCTCGTTTACGACCGCCAAAGAGGCATTAGCTGTATGGCATGTCGCGCCATCTTGTTGAAACCATGTCGCACGATTATAGGCTAGACTAAATTTCCGGGAACCGAGCTACTTAACCCCACCACCCGCGCAGTCCCCTCTCTAAAGCTTCAAACGCAAGAGTGTTTTTAAAATCGTACGCCTTTCTGGCCCACCCTGTATAAAAATCAATGCCACTTTTCGTTGTAATTTTATAACTCAGGAACGGGCTCACCTATCCAAACCAAATGTTTAGGCTTTGTTCGTACTATTTAGTAGATGGTTTATGTGAAGTTTGCACAAAATCGGTCGAGCGGTTCTTCATTTATCACATTTTTAGGGTTCCGTAGCCAAATGGCAAAAAACGGAACCCTTATAGATTCGTCATGTCTGTCTGTCTGTCTGTCTGTCTGTCTGTCTGTCTGTCCGTGTATGTCACAGCCATTTATTTCCGAAACTATAAGAACTATAATGTTGAAACTTGGTAAGTAGATGTATTCTGTGAACCGCATTAAGATTTTTACACAAAAATAGAAAAAAAAAACAATAAATTTTGGGGGTTCCCCATACTTAGAACTGAAACTCAATTTTTTTTTTTCATCAAACCCATAAGTGTGGGGTGTCTATGGATAGGTCTTCAAAAATGATATTGAGGTTTCTAATATCATTTTTTTCTAAACTGAATAGTTTGCGCGAGAGACACTGCCAAAGTGGTAAAATGTGTGTCCCCCCCCCTGTAACTTCTAAAATAAGAGAATGATAAATCTATAAAAAATATATGATGTACATTACGGTGCAAACTTCCACTGAAAATTGGTTTGAACGAGATCTAGTAAGTAGTTTTTTTTTAATAGGTCATAAATTGAAATTAATATCAAATACTCAGGTCTATACTACCATTTACTTATATACCTACAGGTTTGTACGGAACCCTCGGTGCGCGAGTCTGACTCGCACTTGGCCGGTTTTTATTATTTCACTTTATACGTAGCGAAGCATGTACCGGGCCGCTAGTATGTAATAAAATAAAGGATCATGACATGAATCAACAGCACTGGAAAAGAAAGAAAGACAGGACATGAGGAAGTTTCTATTCTAGGGGAGGCCTTTGCGGATACGCAAGACAATCTCAATTCCAGTGTCAAATAATTAATATATTTACCTCAACTATTTAAGTACTTTTTTATATTTAATTACCGAATAGTTTACTTTGATATTATGTTATATAAGATTGTAAAATAAACGCTATTATTATTATATAAAGTTTATTTATTATCTTTACATATTTAATACATTGTTAATATTTTTATAAACATAAAACAAATAAAAACATAATAAAACTTTAAAATATAAAAAATAGGTAGTTTTCCGCCGGTGTCGGGAGCAAGGTCCAAGCTGCCGCGCCGGTGGTTAGGGCTGCAGAGACACGAACCTTCTCACAATTCGAGCCGTGTCGAGGAGTACTGCCTTCTGAATCAGGCTATTGATCCAACCGCCTAACGAGAGCCTCGAGAGATGTTGGTCGAGGCTTTCGGCCATCATGCCATTGGCCGTTACGACAATCGGCACAATGATAGCAGAGCTCACATTCCACATGTCGACAAACTCGAATCGAGATACTTTATTTGTTTCTCTTTATCAGCTTTCACAAGGTTCTCGTCATGTGGTGTTTTCAGCTCGACTGGGGAAGTACCTCCACCTTACAGAATACCGCAGCCAAATAACTTTATGTTGTGTAAAGTTGTGTACCTGCGCGTGAGTAAGGTCGCCAGAGCTCATAGGGGAGGGGGGAAAGGTCGGTAACGCGTGAGCGATGCTTCTTGTGTTGCAAGCGTCTATATGGCTACGGTAACCACTTACCATCAGGCGGGCCGTATGCTTGTTTACCGACTAAGTTGTATAAAAAAAAAAAAAAAGTGGAATGGTAACATCGACTGTCATTCCGCGGCGCACTAATCGGTCTATCACACTATGTCAGGCTTATTGGCAACAATAGTCCTGTCAGTAATGATAGACCCATCCCAGTACAACGTGATGGTCATTTTCGAGAACTGGGTCGGGCACATACTTGTAATACGGTATCTCAGTATCCACAAGTTTATATTATTATTATTACGTGGAATCTTGAAGTAAACCAATGGTGCCTACTAGCCATACGCGTTAAATACTTGTGATAAAACTTGGTCCGCGTACTGTGGTAGCGGTTGAGAATGCAGCTAGACGAGTATGTCCGATGCTCAAAGCAAAAATATACCCGGCTCGTTCCAGTTGGCATTCATTACGTTTATCCTACGAAAAACCAAAATAAAATACTGTTGTTACAAATGAAACTGTACACCATAATAAATACATGTTTATAGCAGCTCAACTAAAGCTAACTAAAGCTACAAATAAGTTAACAACACCTTTTTCTTTAGAGGACCTCAAAACAGCAAAAGAAAAATGAAGTCAGTTTGTTGGTCCTTCTTTTTCACTAGAAACAGTTCTATATACCTCTACGTGCAAATAGCTATCTTGGCTCGCGTGACGCTCTTGCTAGCTCGCAATGTTTTTCTGATAGTCTCTAATTGCGCATACGTCGGCCAACGTCATTCAAATGTTATTTATTATAGAAATAATTATAGCGTTATCCAGTTAAGTCAAATTGATTATTTGGATATGAAAATCTTTTTTTCTAAATATTGGGGTCTCAATTTTTTTTCCTGTGAAATTGCAACGTGCACCGTTGCAATGGCTCAAAGAAATGGAGCTCACACCACAAAGCGATGCAAAACTTCGCCATGGGGCATGCAGGCCCGCTACACTGGTTTCTTTTTGTTCAATACCTAGACCGTTACCGATTGGTGGCCTTTGTGGCACGGCCGCCGAGCTAAAGTGCCGTACTGAAATTAATATGTGTCCGGCGTAATGATTAGCATCGCATTAGTATGTGGCACTAGACGTGTTTGCCAAGCACTCGACTCGAGAAATATTTGAGTAACCGCACTTTGGTGAGCTGAAATGGCTGCTCGATACGCCATCTTGAAATGGACCGGAGATAATTCGGGACGACGCTTTTCAGGAACACTTGTGTCCAGATATAAAACTGATCTAATGAATGCGAATTGTATTTCTTTCGCTGCACTAGTTTATAGCACACCGAGAACGCAGTATGATTTTCCCAAATATTTTTTCGGCATCTCATAAGTCTGGACGAGGACTGGTTTTAGATGCTCCACTAGAGTTATTAAACTTTGGTCACCACAAGTCGGCTCGTCTCAAAATTTCCATATAAATGTGTTGTGACTTCAGTAGGACCGGTCTTTGTTTATTGAATCTTCATTCCAACGTTTCTGTGACTACGCAGAAGAATGTGAATCTTGAACTTACCTGCTTCGTCAAAATCAAGGACACGCTAACAATATGCTTTGGCTTAAGATAAATTAACCTATGTACATTATTAAATTAATATTATCCTTTTCCTTATTGTTTATGTGTTTGGAAATCTTACAATGTATTCCTTATTTAATTACATTTGTAAAGGTAAAAGGTATTTATGTAGTAGGTAAGTATCTAATTCGATTGTTGACAATGTTACAATATCTAACAAGCAATATTTATTATTACAAAGCTGAAGAGTTTGTATGATTGAACATCCTTCAGGAAGTACCACTCCGACATGAACAAATATTTTTGTTTTACATAGCCAGTTTATTCAGTATATTTTATGGTTATGGGCTATCTAATATCGCGCATATTTATTCCAAATTCGAAACACGGGCTACGTTAGAAAGTTAGTAGTATAGATTTGATTTCTAACAATTTACGAAGTTACGATCAAAAGATTTGTCGAACTGGCCACATTGAACCCAAATATCTAGATTTACTGTGTGCCTGTGTATTTGTGCTTCGAATTTAGTGATTCATTTGTTTTCTCGCCATTTGATTTTTCTTTGACATCGTTCTGTTCACAATATGGAAAACTTAAAATATCGCGTTATTTACGAAGTCGAGTTTCACAGGGGCACCAGCTTTCAGAAACAGCTCGAAGGACTAATGATGTGTATGGGGAATATTGGGGAAGCTACTGTTAAATAAAACACGATACGTTTTTGGTTCCAACGTTTGCGTTCAGGAATTTTTTACCTACACAACAAACCCCGTGGACGACCTGATGGATCCCTTGTGGAGTTGATCAATCGCAAACCACGTCGGAGTTAGCGACAGGCTTCGCGTGAGTAATAAAACAATTTTAATTCACTTGAAACAAATTGGTAACGTGAAAAGGACACTAACAAACACGTCGAGCGTGACACACAATAACTTGGGGATTTTGAATCGTATCGTTACTTGTGATGAAAAATGGATCCTGTACGATAATAGGAAATGCTCATCACTATGGTTGAAACCATGAGTACCGGCCAAATCCTGCCCCCGAAAGATGACTCACGGCGATGATTATGGCAGATCTACATTATCAACAATTGTAAATCATGATGGAAAATCTTGCCGTAAAACAACCGAGACTGGTCTATTGCTCTATTTGCTCTAGCCCACTGCTGCTTCAGGACAACGCTGGACCACACACTCCACAACAGACGGTCGCCAAATTAGAGGACTTCGATTTGGAATATCTTCGACACCCATCATACACCTTGCTCGAACAGATTACCAAATTTTCGGGAATTAAAAAAAATGAGGTTAAATCATTTAAGACAAAACCATAGTACAATATACTTTGATTGATTAATAATAATAGTTTTTATAAAAAGAAATCTTTTGCCTTTTCCATATAGAACGCCAATTTCATATGTAAGGAAGGACCTAATTATAAGTCATGTCAGTTTATTTTGATATTATTTTGAATTATAATTTAGTAAATTAGTACTCGTACATGCACATTCACGAAAATTAACTGTTTGTCATTTGAAGGTAAATTTCAGGCATCACATTAAATAACTGGTCACGAACGCCAACGATCCCGTATTTGTCCTCTTAGGCGCTGCACAAACGTGTGTCTTGTGTCGGACACAAGCTACCAATGAATATTTGATTTCTATAGAACCAGTATGAAATCAGCCATTCCCTGCGCAGATTTGTGTCCAGTTGCTTCCACTTTACATATACTCGTCGATCAAAAAGTGTTCGGTGTCGGTAACTGGAAACTTAAAGTCACTTGATGACACAAAAAATCCGAATGCTGTGTCCGATCGCCGCCACCGTACGCAGCAACTACGGTTATCAGTGACCAGAAGTAACAACCGGCGTCAGTGTCCGATGTCCAACACAAGACATACGTTTACGCAGCGCCTTAGATATTTAATTTCGAAAAATCTTTTTTTTGCGGTCGTAATAAATTCAGAAATTTCGGGATTATATATCAGTCTTGTCCTGAGTCAACCTGCGGAACCTGGTATTGTAATGCTCGCCTTAAAGGCTGGTCTTGCTTGAGGTGGGTCACCCACTTTCCTATAAAATGCGAAGCGGGAGATGGTTGCCACATGCATCTGATGTAAACAAGAGCTGCTTGTGGGGGCTGGTCTGCTATTTACTTGGAATACTTATTCAACCTTCCGTAGTCGTGTCATTCATATGTGCCCGCAATGCAAAGTATTTCAATAAAATATTTTAGATCTGGAGGACAGTTCGAAATGTGATAAAACTGCTGTTGACCTACTGGTAATTAAGCACTATTAAAGAAGATGTCTACCATGAGTAAGAATTAGGTAAGTATAGTGCGATCACTTATCATGCTGTTGTTGCTATTCGAGGTGTTTCACTTATAATTATGTTCCAGTTAGCATATCCGAGACTATAGACTCATGTCTACAATATTTGTCGTCGAGGGTAACAAAGCTTGCTATAAGCCATATTAAAAATAACAAACGGCTTTCATAATTGTTAATCGTGTAGAAACAATCATTATGCTCTCTTATTCATTATTAGAAAGACCAAATACATGGTTGTTGGTAAATCACAGGTACCCCTGGTGTCAAAAGCACCAGGGGTACCCAATTATAGAGAATTTCTATGTTAATTCTTTATACCATGATTTCGTGTAATGCTAATGAATAGCAATAATTCAAGACGGAAATCAAATGTTGCGTTGCACAGGTCCGGTACAGGACATATACCACCAGTTCAAGCATTTTTTTTTTCTTTTTATACCACTGTGGTGGCAAACAAGCATACGGCCCGCCTGATGGTAAGCAGTTACCGTAGCCTATGGACGCTTGCAACACCAGGGGTATCACTCGCGCGTTGCCGACCCTGAAGAAACCTTTTCACACCCTTTTTGAAGAACCCCATGCTGTACTCCATTGGGAAAACCACGGCGGGGAGCTCATTCCACAGCCCGAGCGTCCGCGGAAGAAAACTCCTTTTAGCCCGCACAGTTCGAAACAGTCCTGGTTTCAATGTGTGTGGATGGATTCCCCGTCGATGGCGAGAGTTGCGATGGTGGAAGGTAGCCGTGGGCATCAAATCAAACAATTCCTTAGAACACTCTCCGTTGTACAAGCGGTAGAACACACATAAGGAGGCAAAGTCTCTCCTCAGACTCTCTAGCAAACTATAAAAGCTGGAGAATTCTGACTCCATTCTTCCGTACCGTATAAAAACTAGGTTAGCTATAACCACGTACCTACAACATATTACAAGCCTGCCGGAAAATGGAAAGATTCTGACGATGATGACGGACATGTTATGAAAGCAAAGAAAGATTTAAAAAAGTGATTTAAGATGAGTAGCACCATACCGTTATTAAGCTTACCCATGATGGATGAAAGCGCTGAAATCACAAGCCGTTCTAAATCCATGTGATTTTCCATGGGAGTAACACTATCTGAAGCGATCGTATTCTCACAATAATTAATATGATTTCCAAAAGTAGGTCATTCTCAGATTAGAATCTAACTTACTACGATGAAGGGATTTACATGTGTTACTTCGGCTCGTATACGATAAAGGCAACTTACAACACTCGTTAAAAGTTTGTTGCTTGTCTACTTGAAACTTTTATCAATAAATAGCAGATAGGGCACTCATATCTATTTACTATGCACTCAGCAAAACAATAAGATTTTCTTTTCGATAGCCTGAAACCAAGACGAACAACGCGCCTTTAGATACAAGTTGCGAAATAGTGCCGTGCCAAGCGAATAGTGACGTGTTTGTTATTGGCGAAAGCTGTCGCAGGCGGGGACACCAGGTCCATTGTCTGTGCTGACTCAGAGGCGGCGCGCGCGCGGCTATTTCTGTGTGTTCTGCGTAGGCGGCCCGTTCCGTCCCTATCTCTTGCTCAGACTATTGAGAGACACACGGAAATGCTATTTGAATTAATAATTAACCATTACAACTGATCAAAAATCTGCTATGAGGACGTTTCGTTTTGTCGTGGAGACTAGTTAGTGGTTACGTTTCAAGACGATCCTGGAGGAAAGTGTTTAAGTTCTACTGTCGGCTTGGAAAGAGGTTTGAGGATTTTGGCATACTTTTCGGCCGCCATTTTAGGGACACTCATGCAAACAAAAAATTACTCGACGGTCAATGACACCCTAGTAATTTTTTATTTGTATGAGTGTCCACAATCTATGTATTCGTGTGAAACAAAAAAAAAACAAAATGGCGTCTGCTGAGTATGCCAGGCTCCGAACAAAAATCTTCGAAATATTTTAAAAGTACCCCGTAAACAAGGATTTTGGATACTCATACATAACTCACGAAAGGAAAGCTTTCATTTACAAACGTGCACGGCATTTAAAAAACAAGAAAACGAGTTTTCTTCTTATCGTTCGCGAAACTTAATTTGACGCGATTCAAAAATCAGTAAATAACTATCCGGCTACACTAGGCTAATGTATTAGCTGGTAAGACTAAAAAATATCAACGCTCAAATTATTCACATCTTACAACGGATGTACCAGAACAAATTACCTGTGCACTTTTGATTTCTTACGAATCTCTCTGCTCCGGCAATCTGTTCCAAATGACTACCCGTTAGAGATGCTACAATGGCGCGCTTTAGTTCCTATTCGGCGACTGGCGTACTTACTCAAGCGTGTGTCGTGTAAAAAAACTAGTCCATTGAATGCCACAGAAAAGGCTAAGGCGGTTTTAGACTGTAGATTCTTTACTTTTGACTCATGAATCGAGTGAGTATATTTGCCTATATTATGATAACAATTTGCTCATCATTTTCAGACTGCAGTGAATTGAAAATTGTCGCTATTCAGAGTGTACTCAATCCGGCTAGGAGATAATACGATGATGCTTCATCTCTAGTGTTAATTAATGTGATAATTTACTGGCGGGTTCATGTCATAAAGCCGTATACCTACCTACGTATGCGTGATTGTTGACACGTTCGCTCAGCCCGTTATCCACCATTACTGGTCGCGGGCCTCGCCGCTCTTGCCTCGACACAAATTTTTTTTTGACTTCCCGTGAATCATAAAGTGCTATCGATAGCGGCCGAGTCGCTTCGCCGACAGTCTGTGGACGGTGGACCTGTGCTGCTGTTAGCCACTAAAGGCATTCATTATCCTCTAGCTACTGATATTTTATTTGATTGTTTAATTTAGGTACTTGATATAGATAATAATAAAATTAATGGAATTCCATACTGATTTATACTACTTCAACAAACATCATGCTTTCCTACGTCGCATTCATAAGTAGGCTTGCTTGGAAGACATGTCAGCTTTCGTTACTTTCTTTGAAATGTCATGAATTAATATCCGTAAATGAATCCTAACGGTCATAAACGAATCCTGTAGGGGGAGGGCATAAACTAAGAGCGGTAATGTGTTTTCCATCCATCCAACGATGAGGATTGTACTGTCGGTCGAGTACGCAGCGTGTTGCGGTACAGTGAGAGTGGCATGGCATGGCAGCCACACCGTGCCGCGCGAGGCGCGAGGGCGAGCGCGGTCGATGAGCCCGACGCAGAGGGCAGCACGGAGCCAACGCGGGGGGCGCTTCCTCGGTCCCCGCGCCCTTTTCTTCGCCCCGACTGCTTGCGCACTATGTGGAGCCGCGCCGCGCGCTCACTAATGCGTCATATCGCCATCGAAGCTGACGCGCTTTCTACCGCTCTGTCACGACACTTCGCGCGCGCCATGTGAACTTCTGTGTTGACTTATATACATTCCAATCACGTCGGAATACTTTCAAGTACTTATACAAAATTCGAAATTTGACTATTATGGACAGTGACTTGGGTGCCTGTGAGCAGAGCGTTACTAGTGATGCACGAGGATGGCGCACGTGCTTCGGTTTGCTTCCCGAAACTGAGTAAGTATGAGTTAGTTTATTTTAAAGTGTGACTGGATCACTGACGTCTACTCGTTCGGAGAGTTAGTACTGTGCGCGTTATTTTCGCAGCGCACGACGGACCCGGCGCGGCGCCGGGCGCCCGGAATGCGGCCTCCGCCCCGCGGCGCGTTGCCGGCGCCGAGCGCGCCGCGCGTAGCGTAATAAATAAAGGCGGGGCGCGGCTGCGTGCGCACGCACCCTCCCGCGCCTTGCCCTCGGGTCATTGACTCGCGCCCGTCCGTCGCAGCCGCCGACGCTGCCGAAGACATCAATTCATGGAATCACGGAAGCGGTACCCGTGATCTTGGCCGTACAACGGTTTGACTTTGACGGGCCGAGGCAACGCCAATGTCAATGCCGAAGATGCGACGGTACCAGCAGCGCGTGGTTTAAATTTCCATACATGGGACGTCTCGGTGCCATCGACAAAGAATAGGTCCCCTCGATTACTTGTCGCACTGCCGAGGCTATTGACCCCAGTACCTATACCTGGCTTCGACCTAACCCTTCCCCAGTAGTATCTATAGACGAATCTTTAATAATTGCAAGACCAGTTTTAAAAATAGCGGCCAGAAACTTATTATTTCCTGTGAACGAGGCGCGATTTGTTTGTTCGTCTCACGGTACCGGGCAATTTCAAATGTTCTGTATAGTTTCTCCTGTTTTTATGCGCCCACGCAGCTGGGATTGATTTAGGAATTTAATACCTTATCTCTGAGTCTTGCTCAGATAGTAAATTTCGTAATGTTTTTGTATTATTATTACCTAAAATGATAATAATGCGGTCGTGGTCTCCACGGCCACAACAAAGTTATCACGTTTGGCGTCAACTAAACTATGCGGACACCCTATTGGTGCTTTACTAACCACGGACGATTTTGAATTGTAACCGCCGCCGCGTCAGTTACGTTTGTTGTTTACAAGACAACAGCACGCCGCTAACCAGTGATGAATGTTTATGTGATATGTATTTAGAAAGTCGGCCTCGATATATTATCAGCATTGGTTGTTTCATGGAATGCTAAAAATAAATCGTGAACTTCCCGGTTGAATGGCGTCGTTCGGTGCGGCAGTGCGCGGGGTGTGGCAGGCAGCCATTGCCCTCACCCGGTTTGTTTACAACGCAGGCCTGGAGAGCGGGCCGATGCTATCTGCACCCTATGTTTTATCCATTAGGGTGCATAATTGTGACAACGGCAACAGAGCGTGAGACCCCTGCGCCCGCGCCATCTGCGCGCGCACGATTAAAATAAACTGCCACCGACAGATAGCTAACACAAAAACGAGCGTCGGCTATGTCGCCAGGTGCAATGCGACCCTTGTCTGCAACGAAGGTGTGCGTAGAGCTAGGTCAGTTACTACATCCGAGAGATGGACGCGCAACCTTGCATCCTCGTGCTTATTTTTCAGGCCTCAGCACAGTGCTTCACCTGTTATTATGTCCAGACTACAAAAGTTTCCTCTGTAATAAATTAACAATATTGAATAGGTGATGCGCTTTAAGGAGTCCGAGATAGTTCCAATTATCCCCTGTGTTAATTATTCACTTTATTAAAAAATTGTGATTAACATAACAATTGGCAATTTTTGAATTCTGATCGTATAGCGATTCAAATGAAATGTGTTTTTTTTTACATTTACTGACGATATTTACATGGTTACATAACCTATGACTGCTAAAACTGCTTGCAGACTGTGTTGTTTTGATCATAAAAAAGAACAAAAAAAAAACAAGACCCAATAGGAGTCTGTTACAAATAAAATAAAATAAATCTTTTAATTGTTCTTTTGCAATATGTTTAGGTCGGCAATATTTAAAATCTTCCAAATTTCAAATAATTGGCATACGTTTTTGCTGAAATATAGCGCTGTGACAGACGGATAGACGAACGAACGGACGCAGTGGCACCATGAGGGTTCCTTTTTAACAGTTTGGTTTTGGAACCCTTAGATAAGGTAGATGAAATTTATCATCTTCATCTGCTTACTTTCCGACTATTAGCATACTGACCAAAAATATTTGTAGCCTCCGACTGCTTGCTATGTTTATTTATTATGAGTTCCTTTTTAATGTGTTTTAGGTCCTTTTAATACTGTAGCTTTCGAATTTTCGTTTTATTTTCAATCCGTATATTTGCTATACCCAGTTTCTCGTATATACTTACTGAAGCAAGAATCTTGTCTTCAACTATGTTATAGTCTTTATAGATAATTGTGACAATTAATGTCAACTATTATGAGTTGTTATAGTGAGTTGATTTCCCTCCAAACTGACCTGAACTCTATATGCGGGGTTCCGCGTACGAACCACCAATGGTCTTCGTCTAAACACATCATTGGATGAAACTATTGATTATGTTGCCTTAATGAACTGAGAATCTAAAACAACGAAACATTAGGATCTATGTATCGGAAATACAAACCAGGAATAAGAAGGATTTACAATAAAGAATTCGTTTGTGTGCGGGACTCATTACATGTGAAGACGCAAGCCGCGTGAGAAGTGGAGTGCGACGGAGCAACTGCTTGCGCCGGCGCATCGCACACGCAACGCTCGGTATGCGAAGAAAGCTCGTCTCTCTCGCATTGCCTCTTGGAATCGGATATTCATGTATTCAATATCAATCCTTTTTTATTAACTAAATAAATGACCCATTTTGAAGGCATTTGTTTGTATCCGCACTAAGCAATCTCAGTCAGTCAATGACTGTAGAACTTCCAGGTCCTCATTTTGGTAGGAGACCCAATTGGGGGAAATAAAAGTTGATTAAATGAGTTGAAACAATGTTTCCTACAGTAAAGTAGTGGATCACCTTGCTACCATGGACGAAGTTCAGTTCAGTTCGTCCGACGAACTGAACCAGGATATCGGAACATGACCGTGACCTTAGGTAGGATCGCACGGCTTTCAAGAAATTGGCAATTCAATTTTTTTTAGTAATTGGTTTGTTTACAATATTGCATGCGAAGCATGATAAATGTGGATACAACTAAAAATTATTGTTTACCATTCCAGTCCAGTGTTTACATACATATTCTCAATATTGTTAGCATCACAAGTATCACACACAACACTTAAGCAAGCTGTTTCCAAATTGAATCATTAAAGCGTGCTTGTTAGTTTATTTATACAAATTGTTAACCGTCTCATCGAGGCAAGCGGACATTTCTCTCATCTCATTATGTAGGGTAAACGGATGTGCCCAGGATAACATAAAACACACCCACTTCATTGCACTCGCACCTGCAACGAGGTTGCACTAGCATTCTAACACTGAAAAGATAGCTGTAAGACCAGAGTCACTTATGTGTGGTATTTGAATTCTCGACTTTCATCTGATGAATGTGTTCAATTTGTGCAACCGTTTGGGATTTCGTGCCTAAATCAAATCCTGGTTCATCGCCTAGACAAAGAAATGGCGTAATACAAGTTATACAAGCAAGAATGACTTCGAAAAGTAAATGACAAAGTTCAAAATATTCAGATCAAACTACTAGAAAACCGAATGTCGATGTTACTGCGAAGAGACAAGAAAGTTGAGAGAAAAGTAAAGATGACTTACTTTTGTATTGTGCTCTAAGTAATATGTATGAGTGAGTAGCACGCCGTTCGATCTGCGCATAGCGTTTGGAAAGCTACTTTTCGTGTCCACGCTCGATCGAATAGAGGATAGTAGTTCCCCCTCCGATTTTCTTACCGATCTAGTGTGGTGTGTTGTTACTGGTTCTGTTGTATTAACCAAAATTTACTGTACAATGCTTGTTGCAGTCTCTAACTTGTGCATCCCGTGGTATCGTTAGAAATGAACTTGTCATGGGCTAATTTAAGAAGTGATAATCTGCCAGTGAACTCTGAATACTAATGACGTGATAATTATATTATCAGCGCCCAGTGCCATTCTCGCGACACATTTCACATAGCCTGAAAGTATGCAATTACATTATTTTCATATAAAAGCATTGTGTGCTTTTCACTTTCAGAACGACTACAGCTTATTTCTCGTTATTTCAAAGTCACAATCGGACTTAATAGTCGGAACGACAATAACATGGTGGGTGACTGAGCACACCAGTGCAAGTTAGTAGTTTAAAACGGTCACAATTATCGAAGCATCGACCATAAAGTTGACGGGCCAGCGGGCACGGGAGGATATGACGTCACTGATTCAAATATTACATAACCCGCAAGAGCTGCATGTTTCGTTTGGCTCTCAAGACGGAATATCAGTCACAAATCAATGTTGCTATTCAACGCTTCTTTACCAGACACTGACGATGGGAACTTGAAATGCAAAGTTACGTGACTTGGAATCTTATGATCGAATTTGAATGGGTGACTTTGCATGCGTAACCGGCCGTCCGGTGGCTTCTAATTTGCGTCCTATTTGTCATGTGATTTACTAATATTACAGGACATAGTCAAGTGAGCGCAGGGGCAAAGTTTTTAACGCTGCTAAAATACACATCTCATTTCCAACATCACAAAAGAACAATATTTATACCCGTTGCATGTTCTATTGAGAACTTATTGGATTCAGTAGAAATACAGCCATGAAATGTTCCGTTTGGAAGCAAGGTCTCAAAAAGTAAGCTATGGAAGCGACCACGCGACGTTCCGTTACACGAAGTAGAGCGTTGCTGTATTTAACATGGCTTTGCTAACATGACCGTGGCTATGCCTCACTATTCAATTTCAATGTGCACTTTTTATTTACCGTACATTATTTCTGTGGTATAATCACATTTATACAGAGGAAGATAAGTTTCTACTATTAGAAGATTTTACCTCTTCTGAGGGAGGGAGCTAAGCGTTAGGATTAAAGCTGCATTATGAACGCGGAGTATTTAGTTAGTAATAAGATTACAATATTCCTATTTTGGAGATAGTAAATACTATAAAGATATAAAGGCCCATTATATAATTCGGGTGAAGTCCCAAAGGTTAATACAAACGTGAGACACTGACTATTTAATGACGTCAAAGCGTTGCATTGCACAGCATCTCGCTGGACCTACTATACAGGACGTACTCATAGGATCGTAATAGGTATCTTGCTAAATGGAAGAAAGATCATGTTTGTAGCAGGTTGTAGCTTAACGGCACACGACAAAATTACCTAATCTTGAAAACGAAACTCGAATCTTTAAATTTTAGACATTCATGTAACCGTAGGGTGAGCGCATCTGTTTTTTCTTTCTCCCCAACAAAGGGCAGGTAGTCGAAGTCAGTCGAACCGAACCCGAACAAAAAATTCACCCTTAGTCGATGAATGTAAAAAGCGGGTTAAAAATTGCGCAACGCATTCCTCGTCTTGTGTGTGCTCGCTCGGAATGTCGTAGCGTGGCAAATGATTTAAATACTATTGATGGTTGAATTCTTTTACTTCCTTAACAATTAGTTTTTGAGTTTTCTTTCTGTTATCTTAGATGTGGCAATTTTGTTAGCTAGACAAGTTTGAGATCCATATTTTTAGCGCCAAGCGGACTACACTTTCTTTCTGAATTCCACTATGTATCGCTTTTATTAAAGTACCCAGAATCATAGGGCATTTGTAATCATAGCTACGAGATTTAGAGAATTTAAATGATTTCTAATGTTGAGATTGAGATTAGTAAGCAATATGCTAACATTTATAAAATTTGTTTTTTAAAATTTTCTTTCTATACGGAATATTTAATTATTATTCAGTTTTACCATCCACCGTATATTATCTCTCTCTCTTTATAATGGAAATAATCGATAGTTGTAGGGAGAGGAGCTGCAAACTGCTTGACCACTGCATAATGGCGTCCTATCACAGAATTACATCTTACTCTGAGGTTACATTAGTGTCACATAGGTTGACGTACGATGGATATAGAAATAAGATTAAGGTTGCTTTAGTTATATCAGCACTGCACATGGTGATAATGTTACCAGCAACAGAATATGCGTCTATTAGTTTAATATTGCATTGCCAGTGAAAACGTCTGCTACGAACCTCAGCCCCTACCGTGCATACTGTTATATTACCGACATCGTTATATTATCCAAAAACTATGTTCAGATAACACGCTTTGACCATAATCTTACCATGGTAAGTGATTATGCGGTCGAAGGAGAGCACACAAAGTCTAGGACGAAACTATATCTCAAAGTATATGTCTAAACACTCCGGTTGGTGCTTGGCGACAGATTTCCAAGTTCAGCAAATCGGGTATAGCCATTGAGCTATTGTTACTACGTATAGAGAAGCTATCATAAGCAAAGTTTATGTCCCATTTTTTTTGAGTCAACTAAAGTTCTCTAATTACTCGTATATGCAGACAGTAGAAACACGTAGCACTACTGAACCCTTTAAGCGAGATTTTTCTCGCAAACACTGTGATTTTCACGGCGCTTATGCGTTTCGATCATCGTTCTACAACAAGTGTGTCCGGATGGCCTCACTTGAACGGAACATAGTTGTGATGTGTGGCGTCTTCTCTATGCGTAGTAATAATAGCACAGGAAATTAACTAGAAACCTCTGATAGAAAAGAAACGCATTGTTTCACAAACAGAGTATACGTAATTTCATATTTATAAGTTTACAGGTGTTTACTTGAAATATGATCAAGAAATAAATATCTTTTTCATTGTTCACAGAAATCCGGCCGAAAATGAAATCAAGGGTTTATTCAAGATAGAAAATATGGTGTGGATAATCTTCTGATCTATGAAAAAAGAAATGTTGTATAACTGAGCTGACTTTCAGGTAAGGAGAAGGTTAATCCTTTTGTATTTACGCTTTTGAATTTCCGAACAATGAATTAATTTAAAAATATTTATAATTAAATACTGTAGAGGTCGAAATGTGTTATTTTTAACAGTATTTTTGTTTTGCTAGACTAGGATCGACGCAATTTGGTTATAAAGTTACACAGGCTGGTAAACAGTATAAAATAATCTATTATGTTTTTTATTGTTGATGCATTCTTTTTGACCTTTACATTAAAAACAAGAGACGTATTTAAATACCGATTTAAATGTAGCGATGTTGATCACAAGTATGACTGGACTGGACGGGCGGGACTGTATTATGGACACGGTCGCTCCATACATACATGTTTGGTTGGATACTTGCCAACCTCGTTACTACAGCCACAACGTAGTATTATACCTAGACGGTTTATTAGTCGAGTTTTGTTTCGCTTAACGTTAACCGTTTAATTAAACCGACATATTCCGCTCGGTTGCTTCTCCGCGGCGCAATGTAAAGCTTGCGCAGATAATGTACGTATCCGATACTAAGGTGGGTCCTGCAGCAACGATTAATTTAATATTGTTTATAGCACATACACTGAAGAAAAGGGAAACAGTATATTCTACTTTGTCGTGGAATCTTTTGTTCTTATTTAAATGTAGGGTATTTATTGTTGTGATAATCGCTCTAAGAGTTAAGTGACCGTCGTGTTGCAATCAGTTTCTTTTAGAAACTCGTTCAATATTCCCATGTTGTTAATATTTATTTACGTCCATAATTCTATAGATAAATTGATTAATAGCAATAATGTTACTTAATAAATCCACCCGTAAAGAAGACTCGGTGCATTGTTTCAACGCGATAGTGACGTTTCAGAAGTCGCGCGTCGGGTGAACGTTTGATAGTTATCGTATTATATCGGTCTCATAACTAAACTTGCCGGTTATCGTGGTTGTGACGCAAATCACTTGTTTGTATATAATGTTATTATAGCCTACGCGTGCACGCTCGGTAGCTTATAATAACACCACATTACAACAACCTATTTATTAATTTTAAATATAACGTTCGTCTATGGCTTGTATTCAAGTACCTACCTATCATTAGCAAAATACCGGTATCGTAAATATATCAAAATACGTTAAAAAGTTAGCGTGGACACGATTGGAAGAGCGCACGCGAATGCCTTGTGGACAAAAAACGGGCACCTGTCTAGTGTGCATTCGCAGTTTGGATTACCGCGGATCTAGTAGAAAAACGCAATAGAAAATAACTACTACAATTGTGCATCTATTTGACGCAGCGGGTCGAAATCACCCTCTCACAAATTCCCTCAGGATTTATAGCTGACATTGCTTCCGTATCTGCACACACTTTACCCACTTAAATGGATGTATTCCTTACAATACACGCGTCTCGCTTGCGCACAAAAAGCAGCGCAGGCGCAAGTCTCGTCGACATGCGTCGGTCTTCCGCATTTTTCCTAATTTATGCATGTGTTATATTTTAGGACCGTAATATCCGTTGGCGTCAACGCTCCGCCTGTTTGTGTGTATACCGTACCGTAGTGTATTCAGAACCGGTGGTAAATTCAACTGTATGTACCAATTTAACGTTCAAAAGAGCCTTACCAGGGCCTATACTGGATAAATGACTTTTTGATTTTGATTCTGTATTTACCTTTATGAGGCTACCATGTGTGAAGACTATGAAATAGTAGAAATCGATCGTCAGATAAATAACTCTGAAAATATCGTAGTTGATGACGGAACACGCCTGCCGTTAGTAATTGACTATACTATAAAATTAAAAGCGAGAGTACACAAACTAGCTGAATGAACGCTGCTCCCTCCCGCCCCGCTGACTGATAAGGGTCAGAGGCAATGTCAAAGTCACAATTAAACTGAAATAAATTCACCTAAAGTTTGTTATCTGGATTATTTGCGGCCATGGATGGTGGCGAGGAATGTCACTTACCGTCTCGGGTGAATTATCAAAATTCGTGAAGCAGACTTTCTAGTAGGCCCTTGAAAAAATTACTTGGTCTCTTGTATCAAAAATATCCATTTCTAGAGAGGACATAAGTGTGGTAGTGTTTGTAACTTGCATAAGTATAAGACCACATACGTGAACTAACCCGGCCAAACTTCATGTCTCTAAGGATTGACTCGTAGTCTCGTACATACGTTACAAAATGGTTTGTATTCTCTGCAAATGTGCATAGCTGCAAGTTTTATCCGAGTCTTTTCAATATGTCAACAATAAATATTTAAGAAAAAAACTTTATAGTAACAATAAAACCGCCCTCCAAGTTAATTAAAATGTGAAATACGCTAACCGTTCCTGTCGGTACCGAGTATAAACGATATTACGATAAAACATGACAGATTTCGAAAAGCAAACGCGAACGCCAAGTTTATCCAATGTAAGCCGATAGTGCAGAATGCGCGGTCGTGATATAATGGCGTCAGTTGTAAAAGTTGGCAAAAAAACCCGTAGCGATGGCGATGAACCCGCAACGGCGAATGCACCGCAGCCGCCGTTAGCTTTAACCGAGGTCAGGTAGGCGCGAGCGTCGCGTCCGCTTTTGTACTGTATCGTGCGGCTTGTGCTTATGCGCACGCGAAAATATTATTTTACCTTTCAGCTGACTTACAGTTAGCGGACACAACTCATTACCTAACACCTGAGTTACGGTTTACTACGTTTCATTTCAGCTACTTTGTTTTAATGAACCGTGCGTTTTTGATAGATCACAGAATGCTGTTTGAGCTAGACTTTCACGTTCTATTGAAAGTGTTAAAATCACAACCATGATATTTTTAACTACCTACAATCTACATATTATAATTAGTATCTCTACTTTGGAATTTCTCGGTCCAAGGACCAGTTCTTTTAGTAGGCGTGCGTGGGATACGTACTTCAAGAGGCCCCTTTGAGATACGTTAATGTACCTAATGGGATGTGTACGTCTAGAGGATTCTGTCTCTGCCTGCACTATTGAAGCCAATGACAGCACCCGCTTAGAGCAAAGACTATTGTAGAAACTATTCCTTCAGTAGTCATGCTGGGTATAAAGCCATTTGCTGGACTTTGCATTATATTTATTGAGGCAGACGAAACGCCTGCCCAATCAAATGTGAAATCTTGATAATCCTGTCAACAGCTAAGGGTGTAGGGAGGTGTGCATTTACACTTACGCCACTCCCGCCCAGCTCCAAATACAATTTAATATTGCTATCTCATTCGAAGAGGTACACAATTGAGCACATTCACTCACACACCATAGCTCTACTTCCTTCACAAGTGATCATTCTACTGTCGTATTATATTCCGCACATTTGTAGAAAGGTTGATATTACGTACCGTCGCCTATCGACATTAGCAACACTGGGAATGGCCAATGTTTTACCGATTACAAATCCTATGAAGGAAACTTGTGAACTACTTTTTTAAGTTCTATTCAAGTATTGATATCACAACAGAATACAGGTGGTCCAAAGAGTGGTCATAAAAAATCTTAAAATTTTTATGCAACGGATTTAATTTTATGACGTCACTAACTGATTGTATGTACTCGTATGTGGGAGGCGTCCCATTTGACCCTATGGAAGCGACACATTGAGTTCGCGGTGTCTAACAGACCGTACCGATGCAAACACATGGCCGTCTCATTGATAAATCGCATCTAGCGCCTACTAATTGATCTGTCATCAATCAGCATTACAACCTTGATTACAACTGACTATTACGCTGTCAGTTACATTCTCTTTGCGTTATATTACACAGTAGCAACGTGCTATTCCGACATATTGTTCTAATGACCGGAATTTTAAAATGATAAATGGAACTCGCATGTTGCCGGTGACGTAATGCTAGGGAATTTTGCAGCCGTGTTGTCCCGTGCTTCTCCCCTTTTGGTGTCGCATTTCAGCTAAGTTGCCTAATGAACCTCCGCGTCGGTGAATATTTTGTACTGCAGTTTAATTTTAAAATCTCCAAACAAAACTTATGAGTTTTTATTTATCTATCAATTTAAGTTAAGCGGTGACACGTTGGTTATGATTTAAATTCTATGAACTTGGAAGCAAAAATTTGGTATAAATTTTTGAGTAATTTTATTTTTCGCTGTAACATAATTAAGTAGTAGCTTCTTCTTCTCAGTCGTACACTCCTGGCTTTTGCGAGACTTCTCCATCTTTCTCTATTCGCGGCACTGCGTGTACATTCACTGAGGGAACACTTATTGTTGATGATTTTATGAGGTACATCTTGTGGGTGATCGGCTGCGGGAACGTTGACCTTCTACTCCTCCTTGCAGCAATAATCGTTCCAATGAGCTTTCGTTGCGGATGATATGTCCAAACGTCTTAAGAATTCGCACTTGCAAAATCGACGAAAGTCTATTAAGCTCTTTGGGAAGCTCTTTCAGGAGCAAAACGTTAGTGTGGTGATCAGTCCATTTTATCCTCAGCAAGCACCTCCAGCACCACATTTCAAAGCCGTCAATCGTTTTCCGACATCTTTGATGGATCGTCCATATCTCAGCTCCTTACAGGAAAATAGGAAATATTTAGCATCTCATTAGGCGAACCTTGTTGTTTTTAGTTATGCGGCGATCTTTCCATACCTTCGTAAGCTTTTCCACGGCAGATCGTGTCACGGCACGCCGTCTTCTAATTTCTTCTTCGCAACTTCCGGTATTTGTGATTATGGATCCCAGGTTGATGACTCTGGACGATTTCGCGATTAGCTATTTCACGTAGGTCAGTACGATTGTTAGTTTTACGATCCACCACCATCATTTTGGTTTTATCGCGGTTTATGGTGAGGCTAAAGTCGGAACTAGTTGTTTCCAGAAGCGAAAGAAACCCTTCTATATTTGGTTGTGACATCGTAAAGAGAGTAGTATCGTCCGCTTATCTCAGGTTTGATATCAACCGACCTCTAATTTATACACATTTGCCCCCGTTTTCCAAAACTATCCGCATAATGTATTCGGTATAGATATTAAACAAGAGAGGGGAGAGAATATATCCCTGTGGAACACCAGCCTGAATTTCGAAATTCTAGGAATCGATTCCGTCCACGCGAACAGCAGCTGTACCGTCTTCGTAAAGTCTATAAATGAGATAAACTAGATGTCGTGGTACACCCATTGTCAATAGTACTACCCACAGCTTCCACCACTTACGTAGTAGCTAAATAGCTACAAATCTAGATCTGAATTATGCCCTGAGTGTGTATGAATGTCATTCCAGTTCCCTTGCAAATGCGATATCGTTTGTATAGGTATCTGGTGCACTTTAACGAATGTCCCTTCCACGTCATACAGCACTCAGCTGGATGGAAGTTCACGTCTATTTTGTTGTTATAACTAGTTTATTGATGGAAATAGAAAATCTAAGGGATAATGGAAAATCAAAATAGACTTGAATATATTTACAATATGGTTTCGTCTTTGGGGGACATGAAACCTGTAGTGTGGTGATATCGAACCTTAACTACTCCTTTTAGCCCGTCAATATTTAAATATAATTGCAGATTTGGATCTTGATTGTTTATCCCTTTTCAAATGTCATGTTTTATTTTGCTGGTTGCACATACGCAATAAAACCTGGAAGACATTTTCTAAGTTATGCTAAAAACCGCATTAAAATAGCAGAAGTTAAAAAGAAATAGCTACATTTATACTATTTAGAGAAGGCATGAACTCATTAAAATAACATTCGTTTATCGAACATAATGTAATTATGGTATCTAATATTGTTTGTTTTGCCGTAAGTACACTCCCTTTCAGTATCATTATTAGACCATAGTCCTTTGTATCGTAATTGAGCCAATATGCAATTTCATCCCACATCCTAATCGGTTAATTAATCTTTAGGCTGGGATCACACGGTGGCTGTTGACCCACATTGAACGGTTCACCTGAAGCTGCGACTATAATAGTATTATCGTATGTCTGCATGCACTGTACGTGGTCCTGGAGTAGGGGATTGTTTGCGCATGACCTAGCATTCCCCCGGCGTGATACCTGTTGAATGCACGTGTAAATTTGTAAAGCATCCTACAATATATCATCTGCAGTTTAACGCACACTGCTATGTTTATATGTGTGAGCACGTCGTGTTAACTATTCAGACTGAGCGGTAACAAAACTGCTATTTTCGTTTTTTAGCCTGGTATTGTTGCACTTTTTTTTTGTAAAGAAGAAGGAGGATTAGGTTTTATTCTAAAGTCAGCGAAAATATCTTACGGTATCATACAACTTGGTAATTTAAGACTTACTGCACTAACATTAAGTGTTCCTGCGTCATTATATTCTATGCTATGTTTAGTGTCTGTTTCACTTCTCGTTAAATGTTCACTAGTATGTCAGCTAGGGTAGTTAAATGTACTTTCATGCTAGTGCTCAATTGTGGATCGGATAATGTGTTACGAATGCGCAAAAAACCTTTACGATCAATGTATGAAGACCCTTATTCGCTTATTCAGAAATTTAAACTTTGAGAGGAAACTGATAAATAGAGAGCCCCACCGGATGGTAGGCGTGGTAACCACGCATGCGCTACATGATCGATTCCATACTACCACACGATAATACTCTAAGCTTTTTCAACATTCGCCATTCGCAAACATTATCGTTTAAATTTGGCGCTGCGCAAACGTGAAAACTCATTGCGTTAACGTTGACACAGTTTTTGCTTCCGACACGGGACTAAATAGCAGTGAATATTTTATATGAAATCATCCTTATCCCGGCCATACACAGAGGACAAACACTGTAGTTTCTTTTTAGTTGCATTCTCTGCACACGTGTTCGTTGTTGGCTACTATAGACACTTGTAGAAGACACTAGCAACTTTCTCAAACACAATAATCAACGTACTAATTGTATGGGTGAGAGAGTTGCGCCGCACACGCGTCTACAGTAGCTTGTGTCATACATTGGACATTGGAGACTGAAGACAGCTTATCAGTAAGTACGACATGCAAGACCAACAAGCGATAGAATCTCTTCGTCTAATCTATATGTATAGATCAGTGGGCAACTGAAATATGTGTCAGGTGTAGGAAATAATGGTGCCGATTCTGTTGTAAATCGCACTAAACTAATTTTAGTCACATCACATCTCTTTCTTACAAACATTATTGAAAAAGGATAGAACATTTGAAGCTGTCAAATTAGTTTTTGCCGTTTTAATGTGCGGGTATTTAGACGAAACCGCGATAGATAGCGACTAAATTTACGTTGAAAACAAGCATTGGACTAATTGGACGGGACTTTTCTTACATCCTTATCTTATGTTCTTTGTTAGAAAGAGATGAGAAGATGTGAGTTGTAAACAACAGAATCAGCACCATTTAGTGTCTACGTGAGTGCAACGTCTTACCTGAAATGATGATCTCAAAACATAACTGTAATAATAACATGTTGGAATATTTATAAATTTACAAACTGGTGCTAATTTGTGCTAGTGTGTTTGTGTCCAGCGTACAGTCACAAACTAAACGGTTTTTGTAGTTTTGGAAAAATTAGATATATCCTCTAAATGTCCCATTTAGTTATATCTCTAGAATCCGCAGTTAATAAATAAAACTGTTTGTGTCGTTGGAAATAAAAGTTGTAGAAATAATTACTTCCGAGAACTTTCTTAGTTGATGTGATGTAAAACACGTAAGCCGTAGGTATTCAGTTTAGACATTATTTTACAACTTTGTTAGGTCACGGGAAAAGTTCAATTTTGCTTTTGCTATTTGTGTCACGGTCGAAATACTCTTGACTTTGAATCAGTAGGAATTAAGATGATTTTCTCACAGCCAAGAGATTTATTATTATCAAAGTAAATGACTGTAAGTGACTATTATTATTACTATTATTTGTAATTATTTTATGGCACTATTAGACAGGCTGTGAAACGTGGTTTCTTTTTCAAATTAGAATGCTTCTTCTAACAAATATGCAAATGATTTGTTATTTTGGTTAATTTCTGGCTGAAGCGGTCAGCCAGCGTACGCAGCCTAGATGAAAAATGGCTGTCAAGTGCAGCTGCCGGAAAAGTTTTAATTCTTTAGTCTGGTTCTAGTATCATTTAGATTTTTCCATATTATTTCTGTACTAACTTTTCGCTTCCGCAGACTTCATAAAATGCAGCCTCAAGGCAAGCTAAATTTACTGTTTTCAAGTAAAATCGTACCTACAAAAAATTACTATAAGATATACAAACTTTGCAAACTACGTTTAGAAATGTATTTTCATAATAATGAAACACGTGTATTTACAAACGTGAAATATTTTTGTTCTAACAAACTTTATTGTAATGTTTGTTGTTTGTTTTATATACCTCTTTTCACCCCCTTCATAAAATTCTTCCTTAGTTCAACCCGAGGGTGTAATATTTCTCGCACTTTAGGTCCATCCGTTTAAGGCATACGTCGTCAGTAGGCAGTCAGTCACGGTACCTACTATACTATCGGTAGATACCAGCGCAGCGTTGTCAACGTTTCGACTGTCGACGTTTGGACCCGAGGTCTCTTGATGTAGTGTAGCACTATTTTTTGTTGATGTTTGCAAGTCGACTTGACTCAAAACAAACAGGGAAAAGCGTGCACACAAATTTTTGTCCTGTGCGGGAATCGAAAAGTTTATATTACCACGGCGATGATAACATTGCATATTTTTGTTTCTCTATCAACGAATCGATGTCTAACTCACCTGTAGTAGGGAGCCGTAGGGTACGTGACTAACGATGCACCCGAGGGTGGAAAATGGTAATACTCATTCAGTCGCGCACACACACACGCAAGGGCGTCGCCAAGGGGGGGCAGGGAGGGGCAGCTGCCCCCCCTAGAGATTCAAAAAAAATTGCCAAATATAATGCAACCAAAGTCCTAAGTCTTTTAGTTGATTTGCTTGAAGTTCAAGCCTTGAACAATCATTCCCGTACGTCGAAACTCGAATGAATTCACCAATTCCACTCTTAATATTCCGTACGCTCAACTACGCTCTGCTCTACTCTATCGTTGAAGCTGTCACATTTCTAGACTTTACCTACAATTCATACCTACTTTTCTCAAAAGTATGAATTGTAGTAGGTAAAGTCAACTTGCCCCCCCCTGCGCCATCGGCTGGCGACGCCCTTGCACACACGTATACATTCAGCGTTTGTCATCTAGATTAAACGGGGGTGAATGACTAATTAGCTACGCATCGAATTGTATCGCCCAAACAAAATGCCTTTCATTCGTAGTAAACTGTTTGTTCGTTTACCTACGTAAAACGCTATGCAATTAATTATGTGGAAAATTTACTAGATTTTGATGTATTCCCTCGGATCAGAATTAAAATGTATATGGCACAAAGTGAAATTTATTTAATTGCGCAATTTTTCATGATTTGGTGATTCTTATTATATCTGGAAAATGAAATGCTGTCAGTAAATAATTTCAGCATGCATTATCAGATCACACAACTTTTGCCTGTCTCTTTTATTAGACGCATAAAGGTGCTCAGGAAATATTGAGCTTTAGTTGCAGGGAAAGTTTGTGAGGAGACTTAGTAGTTTAAGTACCCTGGTTCTTTGATAGACTTGAGGAGCTTTATGATTAAAAATAAACTCTTACCCTTACACATACTTAGTAGCGAATGAGACATTTTGTGTGCCGATGTGTTCCTGGTAGCATATTTTGTATTAAAATTGGCGCAAATTTACGTATTTATCAACTTTGGCTACATTGTCCATTACCATTAAATGTTTCAAAACTTCATGCTAGTAATATAAGTTTGTTTGGTTGTTTGACAGACACGAGGTAGCGGATGCAACATGAAGTGATATAGAAGCACTCAGCGACAACACAAACATCTGCCAGACCCCGGTAAGTTTATAATTTTATTGTTTCTAACTTAGTTATTATGTTCTTTACCTAATTAATTACTTTATGCTCACTGCGAATTTTGTATGTTATGTTTTATATGTATTTTAATGTGTTATATGCTCTGGTGCTGTGCAAATAAAACTTTATTTTGTATGAATGTATAGTTTATAGTTTGCTTGAAGAATTGCGATCATACAACATTATTCTCAATTGTTACAGATCTGAAATTGATCGTGATCGAATGATGAATCGACGAAAAAGTTTCACAATCAATATATGTGCCATCGATATAATATCAACGAATATAGACAGGTAAATTTCAATTCATTACATTTATTATATTTAAGTTAGTTAGTGATAATTAGTGCTAAGATTACTTTTAAGTGGATAACTGCCCTGCGATCGTGCCAAGCGATTGTAAAGCTAATGCGATTTTTTCTAAACTCCTTTGCGATTTTTTATTTGTATATCCCGGAAAATTGCTGGTATTTTTACTAAATTATACAGCATAATTCCAGATGACATGTTCTTAACATTACGCTCGCGTATAGAGGGCGTAAAATAAATAATTTGAATGAGTTTTGTAATGGTGTTGACAGCAATTCGCGGGCGGACTTCACGCGGCTGAGCTGACTTCTCCCCGCTGGCACTCACAGGTTGGTACAATTTATAGTAATGAGAGTACCTATCTATATATACCATACATCATTGTCCTATCGCTTCTTTGGTCATCATCGGTATAAATTAAAGGTTATAATACTCCAAGTTACAGTCAAGTACACTTTCCTCCTTTCGATACTATAACACACTGTTTCCGATGTTGGCCGGTTGTGAGCCTGTCCACTTACCTTTTTTGGATGTCTCATTCCATCTCGCTCATTCATTTTTATAATTTATATTCTGTTTCGTTTGCTTTGAATACATGCTATTGCGACTTATTTTATATTTTTTTATGTCACCACCAGTTTTAAATGTTTTTGTTTTAAATTGTTTTTGTCTTTAATTTACTCTCATGCATCGTTTTAGGTTTCGATGTAGGAATGCTTGATAGTTTTTTTTTCATTCATCATGCAGAAATTAACGTCAAAACATTTTCAGACACGATATTTTCGTTAATTTATAAATCGTTTTAATTTTCCTTAGACTTTTGATATTACCAACCATTTCTGAAAACCAAAATAATATGGGTAAGTTACAGTAACAGTAGTGTTAAAAAAACCAACGCCCATTATTTTTGCGGAACCTGTGGTTTTTGATACATTTTTATACACACCGCGTCATATGAATAGGACCAGCATATTTTCCTTTGCTACTTAAGATAAGAAATAAAATAAATATATAATAATGGTACGTATAAACATCTTTAGGCACGAGAAGTTCAACTATAAACAATCGAACTTATTAAACACTGAGCGCGACCACGAGCGACGCTTACGTATGTAATGTGACGCGTCATTTGAATAAGACCAATGAATTGTCTCCCCCCGCGCGGCCTCAGTTGTAAACCAAACGCAGCACAGTGCATACGTATTGCATAATATTTAAAGTGAACAACATCACGTTGTGACTTTTTTTTTTTTTATTAAATATGGGTCGTAAAAAATGTTTAAATATAGAAGAGATAGCAAAAATAAAAATTCTTCGTGAAGAGGGCTATTCTTTAAGAAAAATCGCAAAAAGGATAGGGCGTTCACACCAGGTGATAAGTAATATTCTAAACGATCCTGAAAATTATGGTAAGAAATTCAAAGGTCGTACCAAATTCGCTACAACTGAAAGAGAGCGCCGGGCAATATTACGCGAAGCGTCGAATTCTACGCTTACAGCCGGACAAATAGCACACAATGTTGGAGTTAAAGCTTCTGTAAGGACCGTTCAAAGGATTTTACGAAATTGTCCACATTTAAAACGTTTAAAAATTAAGAGGAAGCCATGTTTGAAAGAACATCACTGTACGGAACGACTTAAGTTTGCTCGAAACAAAATGCATTGGACCAAAGAATGGCATAAAGTTATATTTAGTGATGAAAAAAAATTTAATTTGGATGGCCCCGACGGTTATTCTTACTATTTTCATGATTTACGAAAAAATGAAATAATTTTGTCACGTCGGCGAAATGATGCAGGCTCAGTAATGGTCTGGGGCGCGATATCATACAACGGACCGATTGATTTAGTGGTGATACAAGGTAGACAAAATTCTAAAAGCTACATAAATCTACTAAAAAATAAAATATGTCAGTTTAGCAGTATCACAGGTGACAAAAAGTTCATTTTTCAACATGATAACGCTAGCATTCATAGAGCACATGATGTCCGTGACTGGTTTCAACTAAGTAATATCAATGTTCTCGAGTGGCCATCACTCTCCCCCGACCTAAACATATTAGAAAATGTGTGGGGATGGTTGTCACGTGAAATTTATAAGAACGGCAAACAATATAACAACAAGCAAGAACTCGAGGAAGGTATAAAAAAGTGTTGGAGAAAACTGCCGATTAAATACATAAGAAGTCTTTATGATTCAATGCCAACGCGGATTTTTAATTTAATTCAAAACAAGGGAAAAAGCCTTAACTATTAAAAATTTTTTTTTAAATATAATATTATTTAATAACATAATTAGTTGTGTTTTATTTAATGGTCGTATTCAAGTGGCGCGTCGAAATTGCATACCACCATTGTCACAAGAACTCGTTGAGTGTTTAATAAGTTCGATTGTTTATAGTTGAACTTCTCGTGCCTAAAGATGTTTATACGTACCATTATTATATATTTATTTTGTTTCGTATCTTAAGTAGCAAAGGAAAATATGCTGGTCCTATTCATATGACGCGGTGTGTATAAATAATTCGCTTTATAAAATAGCTTGATTCATATGCATTGTTGTAAACGATGTTTATGTTTATTTATTGAATATGAATAATATTTCATTTGACATGAATTCAAATTCAATTAATACTAATTTAGTCACTGATATTCCTACGTCTAGATACGCATTATGATTAACGACAAAATCAAATCATAAATCTAAGTTTGTTGTCTAGAGTGATGTGTAAATTTCATGCCCAGTGTAAAACGACCTCATTTCGGTGACGATGTGAAACCTGCCCTAAGAAAAACTAAAAGTGTTGTGTAAATTTCATGTCCAGTGTAAAACGACCCCATTTCGGTGACGATGTGAAACTTGCCCTAAGAAAAACTAAACTAAAGAAAATAGATGAAGTTGATTAACGAAAAGTACTAATACTAAAAAATTCCTTTAACAATAATATTGTTACTTGAGGAATGCAAATTGTAATGGTAGCCATGATTTTGAATTAAAAATATGGGATTAATTAAATAAAACTAATCATAACTTGAGTTTTCATTATTTACTCATATTATAACATTTAGCTTGAAAAGAACTCATTTTGTAACTAAAATTAACCATGACCATTTATTGAATTACCTATTGAAAGTTGTAGTAGATTTTTTATTGTCTTATCTTGAGCGCATATTTAAAAAAAAACGTTTTTATTAAAACTATGATGGTATTATACTAGGTGGTGGCATAAAGTGTAGCTATTGTAATTGGTATAGGTACCGTTATTGATAAGTACTTACCTATGTTTTTAGTGTATTTTGATTCCCTATGTATCTTCTATGTATTGTATTTTTTGGCAGCAGTGTAACTATGCATTATTGCGATTGATTCTGACGAAAATAATTGATAAATAAAATTACCTTGCATTCATCACGAGCTCAGGCGTTTACTCCCTATATCGTGTTTTAAGTCGAGTTTTTGAGTCGAGATTGTAATTGGAATTTGAAACCAGTACCTATGACAAAAGGTTCTTTTTCGATTAACACAATCTGTTCTTCAAACTTGTGTTTTGATTCTCGTTTAATAAGTGCCTTATTCTTGCGTAGGTACATCTCAATTTTTGCAATAATATCAGTGTAGTAATATGTAATCCTTTGCTATTTAATCAACTGTTACTAAGTAGGTACTAAACTTTAGTTACCTCTTGGCTAGGGTTGCCATCCGTCCTGGTTTCCCCGTATTTGGGTTAGTTTGGAGGGGAATATGTGTTACTCGTGTGTTTTTGTGTTTTGTAAACAGCTCAGTTACTTAGTTTGTGTCAGTTTGAGGTACAAATTATTACAATTTAAATAGATTATCAGGTTTAAAGGTAAAAACATGATATCAAAAGTGATTTACTCTCGAAAACGTAGTGCTATCGAGCATTTTATCCTGATTTAGATTTCACAGATCGCAACCCTACCCTCATCCAAAAAAAATCGAATTGGAGAATTCTTATTACATGATATGGTTTTAGCCGAGACTAGTAAAACCCAGGTTTTAGGATAGTCCCGGCTCTTTTTGTCATAAGAAGTTAGAAAGTGACGGATATATTAAAAAATTGGGTTTTGCTAGACTTGCTTTAAACCACCTCACGTAATAAGGGGGACATATCAGACTGCTATAATAAAAAATGTCGATAATCATAGATAGCGCTAGTGAGATTTGCGGACATCTAATTTCTACCTATTTAAAAAAGTTATTAGAATAATTAATTTGTACCACGTATTGTATTATTTTTCCTTTCTTTTTAAACTGATATAAAAAAGATATTATTTTGTCTAAGCAGATTGTTGACCGCGCCAACCTAGGTCAAAACGTACCCATTTAACCCGAACTTATATCACCCGTTGTTACGTCATTTTGACACAGCTGGGCTACGTAACTTCGTAATATTTAACTTAGTAAAATTTTAGAGAAAATAGTCGAAGAATTGCTTTTGATTTCGGCTACTTAGAACTCCCGTTCATTAAAATTATAACAACATAAATAAACTTCAGTAATTTCCTGAAAAAGATTTAAAAAAAAACAATAGTTTGGCAATAAAAAATCTTTTAAAATAACCTAAAGCTTGCATTCAATAAAATAATAAAAATAAAGAGGTAGCCTCATTCATTAGATCATTATTAAAATAATATTTGAGATTGTGAATTAAAACTTGTATAAATACAGTATTTTAACTGTAAAATCACGATTGTTAAATCACGTAAATCACCAAAATTTTGCATACGGCCTCTTAATATAATTTAGTCAAACAAAGACTCTCGTTCTACAATTCCTGATTAGGTATTTTTTTTTAAATATTACAATTAGTAAAAACAGTAAATTTGCTAAGCTGCGATTCAAAAAGGGACCTCATATAAAACGCACGAGTGACTTTCAATCGAGAATGCACAGTTACACTTGCCGCGGTACCGTGTAGATTAGCTCCGACGTGTACGTCATCGGTTTGCTCCCTGCCTCGTGAAAGACTTGGGTAGTGAGATGTCCAGTACATCGCAAATTCTCACTACCTTGTCTTTCATGCGGATCGAGCGACATTCTCCTTACGCCGAGACTTCCAGAAGACCCCTCCAGAAACACCTCCGAAGCCATTACCTACATTGAACATTGATATGCATGATATTCCATTTCGCGAGCATTTTTCAATAGCTGGATGCACCATCATATAACTATTTCCAAAACCTTTCCTAATTTAAAATTAAAAGTCTGTTTGAGTAATTTATTTGCCGTTTCGAATATTAAATCAAATATAAACACGTCATATCAATGTCCAAGGCATATTGTATTGTGTTCGATATGTACTGATTTACGCCTTTACTGCGAAAGCTTTGAAATCTCATCTGCTTATGAGCCGTCGTCAAAGGATTACAAAATGTTATCTTGGTGATAAATATGAAGACTCATTTCACCAACCTAGATTAAACCTACGAACATTGAAAGCAAATATGCAACATTTCTTTACTAATGAAAAGCTGTGCGGGATGTTAATTAAGGATACGAGTAAAGTAAAAAGTACATTTAAAAAAATGCTAAGGCTACTACGCACACATATATAATTCTTTATCCAAGTGTAGGTTCCGCATGTTATTTAAGACCGTGTCGGTAGGCAATAGATAAGTGATTTTAGGACAGTTAAAGAAAGAAAGAAGGAAAATTATTTTATTTCCACCAACGCACAAAATACAAATAGGTACATAAAAAGGAATAAAATAATAAAAAAAAAGAAATAAAACTGCAGCAAGGTACAAAAAATATCAAAATTTTAAAAATCTAAAGTCTAAAAGTAGAATGTAAATAAGAGGGTAGTAGTTGCTAAATTGTACGTACGGAATTTCGATATTTGTAGTACGACAGTAATAATTAAAATAAATAAAGCAGTGAACAATTTAGGTATGTTATGTATGTTCTTTTTATATTTTACGTACGATCTTGGTTTGTTCGAGAAATAAACAATTTATATAGATATTTTTTTAAAAACAAAAAAACTAAAAATTAAATAAATTTACAATAGGCGGTCTTATCGAAAAGTTGTCTTCCACTCAACATGACAGTGAACAAGAATTTGGAAACCGTTAATATATACCATGCCATTTATATACATCAGAACATAATCCATACATAGGGAGGTCTTTGAGCATAAATATATATAACAAATCTAAATAGTAATTTATAATTAATTGAGCGGGGCCATCGAGAGCCCATCGATTGCTACAGAAATATTTTATTAAAACTCAATTCTGTTCGCTATGAAGCTTGTTAGTGTCGCTCGACACCGACAAAGAGATATTTAACTTCAACCTTTTAAAATCCTTCAAATAATAATTAAGCTTTCATCGAAACGAAATATCACATGGTTCGATAACTTGACAAGGCCACAAGGCCAGTTCTTTATTCCGACTATCACCAATCAATTAATCAACGGGTGCAAGCGCGAAGACACATGACAGCGTTGCACTTTTCGTATTAAGGCTTTACTTCAAAAATATAAAGGAGCTATCCTTCTTCATCATCATCAGCCTTTTTTTAAGTCCACTGCTGGACATAGGCCTCTCCCAGAGCGCGCCACTCCTTCCGGTATCTTGCCACCCGCATCCAGCCCAGTCCGGCCACTTTTTTGAGGTCGTCAGTCCATCGGGCTGGCGGGCGCCCCACACTACGTTTGCCAAGACGCGGTCTCCACTCTAAGACTCGTCTGCTCCATCGACCGTCGGTTCTGCGGCAGATGTGACCGGCCCATTGCCACTTCAGCTTGCTAATTCGTTGAGCTATATCGTTTACTTTGGTTTTTTGCCGGATGACTTCGTTGCGGATTCTTCGTTGCTATCCTTTGCTTCCAATAATAAATAAATAATTTAAAAAAAACGTGATGTTTGTTTGTATTATATTATGTTGTTATATGCGTTCCTGTACTAGTCATCCGAATATGGTGTAACTTTGGAAGGTTTAAGGTATATAAAAAAGAGAAGTTGCAGAGCACGCTGGTCATAAGCTAGTTAGTATACAATATTATTTGTTTGCATTGCATACGCTCAAACGAATGTATTCATAGCAGCAAACCGCAAAATTTACATGAGCGGCTTACTTCTATCGACCGCGAAATACCATCAATAAAATATTTAGTAATTAAATCTGTTCGTTGTATCGGCAGGTTAATAAACCTCATAGTGTGGTGGCAATTCAATGGTATAGATACTCAATGAATGGGCTATCATGAATCCATGTAAATAATTTTAAACCTGTGGCGTGTGGTCAAAGGGTGGCCGAATCAGAGGTATTTGCTTTAAATCCACCGCAATCCAATATTTTTTAATGAGGGGTGGTATGTGCTGAAATGGAATGCGATGTGATTAACTCCATTGTACCTAGCTACGGGATCGCAGCACCAGTAATTAAAATTTGTTCTGTTAAATTTTGAGTGATATCTCTATTCAAATAAAGCTACTATTATGCATTATGCCCTCGTACTTTTGGTTCGTTAGTCAGATCGTCTGTTGATCTTTTTATTGATACAAATTTTTTGAAGCCTATAACTTTTTATAATTTTTTTTAGACATTAAAGAACTCGTCATTGGTATTTACTAATTTAGGAACATCTTAATATGTCATTCCTGATATTCCGTATACATAGGCAAAGAGAGACACCGACTAGTCTGTCTAATGTGGCTTCTTAGTTGGGCCTTACTTTAAATTGGCGTCGGAGTGCTATACTTAGATTCTTCAATTCATTCGTAGTACATTTCTCTCTCTTATGTATTTCCCCATGAGATACGATACAAAAGTGAAAATCTAATTTTAGCGACGCAATCATAGGTGATGGAAAAACAGACTGAGTCTGTCAGCGCCTTAAAAGGTATCCCAAAGTTGAGTACTCGTACCCCTATTTCAGTTAGTCTTCGGCAAAAGGTTTACGTTATGGCGGCAAATCTGAAATTCCCAAATTGGTCCTAAAAGTTACACTGTTTATAAATATAAAAACCGGCCAAGTGCGAGTCAGACTCGCGCACCGAGGGTTCCGTACAAACCTGTAGGTATACAACATGTAACAGATTAAGATTATTAAAAGTTAGTGAATCGGTTTTGTAACTTTAAATAAAAAAGTATTAAAAGTTAATTAAATCGATTCAGAAAACGATTCTGAACAACCAGTTTAACGGTTTAGCATCTTAATCTGTAACACGTTGTTTAAGTAAAAGGTATTATAGACCTGAGTATTTGATATGAATTTTAATTTAATACCTCTACGCGTTCATGAGTAAATTTAAAATTATTAAAAATATTTTTATTATATGATGTAACAAAAAAATTATGCTTTTCTCAATTTTTACTTTATCTGTGGTATAAGACGTTGCTTCGTACCAAACTTCAAGATTCTGAGTTCACGGGAAGTACCCTGTAGGTTTTGATTCCCTTGCCAGTGTCGAAAATTTGCAGCATAAACGGCTGTATCTTTTTATTGCGTTGGCTTAGAAGTTTTCACAGCGCCAAGGGACAGTAGATTTGAGTATTTGATATGAATTTCAGCTTGATACCTCCACGCGTTCTTGAGAAAAGGGTCTTGACAGACAGACAAAAGTGATCCTATAAGGGTTCCGTTTTTTCCTTTTGAGGTACGGAACCCTAAAAAGTAATTAAAACAAATTAAATCTTCTTCAAAATACACTAAAAAGTATGAAATAACTCTAATCTGACACTGATTTGAAGTCTTTAACAAGTTATGTAAGAAAGAGTAATTTCTGATTTTGTTAATGACAAGAATGCATTTGAATGAATTGTTCGCTTCGCAGGCTATTATATCTTTAATAAATTATACATCGAAAAAAGGACTTGCTGAGTTTCTTGCCGGATTCTTCTTAGCTCAAGTTGTATTTGGAACAGGTGTACTCATTTTTGTTAGCGGTGATAAAAGTGCCTTATCAGGGTCTAAATAGAATAAATACTTTTCGATTATTTAATACCTGAATAAAGATTCCTAGGCCTTCTAGGCGTTGTTTGCTTACCACCTTCGGCCACATAATCACTTACCATGGTGATAGTGCGGTCAAACACAGGCCTATTCAAGTAAAAAAAAAATATTTACAAAAATATTACAATTTCCGCCCTGTTCATTCCCTACGCAACAATACTTTCGCAGCGTATAAATAAACATCTCGCTTCTTTTTGTCACATCCTTATTCACTTATAGGAATTACCTACAATTTCTTGTCTTTTTTGGATTCCGAATCTTAAAGGTTAATAAAAACGGGACAAGAGTCTTGAAAGTACTGTCTGCGTCAAAAGTAGGTACAATTTTCAAAATAGATAAATATAAAATTAAGTTCCTATATTATTAGGAAGTGCCGGAAAGCGTAGTATAGAATATACCTAGTATCCTTTGATAATACTTGTGGGTGGTGTCACTGTTATCCCCAACTGTCTCTATTATCAGAAGGTTAGATTGAGACAAATGAAATTCGCTTGGAAATCGAACTGCGTTTATTCGTCCATTTAATTGAACTACAACGCGGAAACTGCCTGCGCAGTTGCGATACAAGTTTTATGATATGTCCCAACAATACTAATCTCATTCTCTTCACAGTTTGTATGATAACTGTGAATTACTTATGTGACACAGTACTAAAGATCAACTACTTTTGACCCTGACTGTACCAACTGTAGTGCAGTACTAACTGTAGTAGTAACGGTGTAGTAACTGTACGTGATTATTTGAGGTTGACAGCGAGCGAAAATACCTTAAATTGAAAATGTCAAATATTTAGCGAAGCTCTTTTGTTTTATAAAATATTTTGGTCAACAATTTTTTTCCTCGTGTTACCTTTAATAGTCGTCAATAAATTAAACATCTACAACCTCTGTTGACTTGTGTATTTTATCGAGTTTTAAATTGGAAAGCATTGTCGTATTTGTGTTTTCAATTTTGTTTTAAACAGCTTAGCTTTTTGCCGCGTCTTATTTAATTACGGCATGTCACATATAAATTATAATAAAAGCTTTGTATATAAAAGAAAATCCACCTTTGCATAACGGCATCGGTTTCCATTTTCAGCGAACAGGCTAGAAAATGGAAACGCGTTTCACAGTAAAAAACCGAAATATAGCCTCCGGCTAAACAATAATTGGACTGTTTTACAAAAAAACTTAAACCGACTTCAAAGTACACTAAGAAGTAATCAATTCCTGATCTGTTGACAATGGGACCAAACGGGAAGTGTAACCTTCCTGTAAAAAAAAGAATTTTCCAAATCGGCTAATAAATGACGGAGTTATGAGGTAACAAACACAAAAAAAAAACATACAACCGAATTGAGAACCTCCTCCTTTTTTTGAAGTCGGTTAAAAAGGGGAAGATTCTGTGCTCAGTCACAGAGCGCGGGAGAATAAACCGAACACTAATACTATTGCAAAGAAGTTTCAAGAGTAACTTTGACTTTAATGATTTGGTAAAGAATGACTAACTGACGGATTATTTCGAATTATTATTTTTTTACCTAGGAATCATCCCTATTGGCAAAAAAAACGGAACCCTTATAATTCCGTTCTTTTCGAATGACTTGAAATCCTTATGTAGGTCTTCGAATGTGATATACCTAGTTAAATAGTCATAGTTAGTGAAATAAGCGCTTCTGAAGTCGTAAATTAAAACAAAATATCCTTGAGTAGGGGTAGAAGATGCAAGGAAACGTGTATTAAATTCATTAAGGTTTTCTGATAGTTATGCTTAGTCTACTATAACATTTCTATTCATATGGCGTTGCCTGATGTGTCATTGATCATGGTGTAATGTGTTTCTGTGGCCACCAGTAACTCCTATCGCTATCTTTGAAAAAGATTATTTTTAGCGCGACAGGGCAATATATTACGCAGACCCGTTTTGTGCATACGTTTCCGAAAGACAAAACTCGTCTAAATAGTGGTTGGTAGTGATTCGCATGTATTTCTGAGATTGGCTCAATTTTTATAACAATAATTTGTGAGAATCCGCGATGAAAAGCTCGCATATAGTAAACGTTCAGTACATTTGACGTATCTAGAAACCTGACTAATAATATAATCATATAATTTATTTTCCTCACAAAACATAACAAATACGTACTATAAACACAAGATACAAAAACTGAATTGTGAAGGACTGGTACTGGACTACCGGCAGATGGCGCTGCAGTCGGTATCTAGGTTACATTATCGTATGCAGCGCCATCTGCCGGGCTGATTTGTAAATCTAAACTATACAGGTCGCCCCCCAAACGCATAAAAAAAAATATTTAAATTGGTCCAGCCGTTTAGGAGGAGTTCAGTGACGCTCTGGATGGTTTAGATAGGGAAGGGTAGCACCACGCGAACGAAGTCGCGCCGGGCAGCTAGTGTAATGTAAGTTACAAAGCCTACAATAGTGCCCACAGAGAAAAGAAATATAATAGAGACGCTATGCTAGCAGAGCCCGCGCGCCACACATGACATCAAATGGGCATATATCAACCAAAACACGCGTCAACGTTTCGTAGTATCCGCCATACTTAGCAGAGGTGCGTAGCTCCGCGAAAAATATTAATTATGTCGTGATGCGCTATTATTTCCTGTAGGAAACGAAGTGAGGAGTCGGAGTGTAACTCAAGGAGGGATTTCCTTTCATCGATGAGTCTACAAACCTTTATTTAATTGTGATATTTATAAAAATGTATTCGAGATTATGATAATTTTAGGTGTAAACGATAAACTCTGACACTACTGCAAAATTATACATTGAAGGCAATGTACTCACTTTATTTGTACGCAAGGTAGCGAGCGCAACTCCGCACGTAATGTATTGCGTTCTTTCACATTTGTCGTGAGTCGTGACCTGTCGTGACCCCAAAACACGTGCATCGATAGTTTTGTTCGATCAATATCGATAAAATACATCTTTTTATCACTGATTTGATTAACGCAATAGTTGAAAGTTATATCAATAACCGCATTCATCTGTTAAAATTAAGCTTTCAAAACGAGAATACCGAAACAAATAAATTTTATTTCAAGGGCAATAAACCATGTAAAAATAACTTTTTTTTAATTTACTTCATCATGTTACACGTTTTTTTTACAATTCAGTATTCTTAGCACAATTATTCTTATCGAACGTGAATTTTCTTCCGGAATTTCTAAAAATATATCGACGAAATTAAAATATCGATAATTTTATTGATATTTTATCGATAACTTTCGCTGCATTAAGCGAATAGCAATAAGTGTTGCTACTCGACGCCAGTCGACGCAGCTATTACGCAATTATCAACATTATGTCTAATGCGTTTGAGTTCAAAATTGCGTTCCATGAAAATAAGGCCATCTAGTGCCGAGTGGCAGAACTTTTTCGTCGATTGAATCTAGTTAGTTTGTAGATTACAAAACGACGTAAATACATTGTACGCTATTGAAAAATAAATTTTATATTAACGTAAAGAGGTATATTTTCATATGTATGACCTGTGTGATTAAAGCTATTTTTGAGTAAAATAGAAACGACCAATCAAAAGGATTGTTTATTTGTAGTACAATATATGATTTAACATTTATTTGTGTGAGTTTGGCGACGCTGGTTCCGATACAAATTCTAACGCATCGCCCTTCCAGTGTATTCTCTTTTCCGTGATAGTGCCTCTCGCGGCGAATACAAGCGCGGTAGCCCCCGTTGGGTTGCGTCCTGGCCAATTAAGAAAATGCATTGATATAGAGATGACCCAGCTCTGTCCCATTGCGCAAATAAATCGATGGTTCCGTTTCCAATTTTTATCCATTAATGGGTTTCGTCCATTAATGGAATACCATTGATATTTGGCATGCCGCATGCCGTAGGCACTGTGGCTTAGCAATCTATTATTTTTACTATTTAGTCATCCCGCGCAGCGTTGAAAGAGCACGCGCATGGCGTTGTGGTGCAAATACCCCATCTATCACAATGAAACTGAATATGATTTAATTAACGATGAATTGGGCTCTTGTGTAAATCAATGAAAATGTCATTTCAGTCACTATACCGTATTTTTTGTTAGCGTATCCTATCTCTGTTAACATGCCTTAAAAGCACACTTTCGCGGGGTTTTAATTTAACCATAATGTGCTTCCTGTGTTTGTTTTAATATCTGCGATGTCTATAAAATAACTCAATCACCCATTAAAAATATAAACACACCCGCAAGAAATAGTCTACGGGTTAACATAATTGATGACCAATTATTTATTATTTATTTATAACCTTGAAAAAATTGCACTCAAACTTTGACACACTTACACTTAACAAAAGATAATATATGAATTGCTATACCTACATCCTTCTAAATCTAAATCTTAGATCTAGGTCCATATTTCAAAAGGTTAATCAAAGTCAAATTTAGAGTCGAGAATTAAACGATTGAAATTGGAACCATGAAACATTTAAATAATGTTCATTTTCGATAGACACAATCTATTCTTGACACTTCTCTTAAGTTTTGGGTCTCGTTCTATATTGTAATGAATATCTACCTACCCTTACATATTTGTCTCTATATTATATGATATTGGTGCTGATTCTGTTGTTCACAACTAAACTAATTTAGGCTCACTATATCTTTTTCTAACTAAGAATATAAGAAGAGAATGTAAGAAATTAGTCGTTAGTCGTGTCAAATTAGTCCAATGCTTGTTTTCAAAGTCGCCATCAGAGTTGGGTACTTTTATTTACCCGCAAATGTAAAAGGCAAAGACTAATTTGACAGCTTTTATATTCTATCCTTTCACATAATGTTTGTAAGAAAGAGATGCGATTAGTTTAAAATTAGTTTGGTGCGATTTACAACAGAAGCGGCACCAATGTCAAACAAAATCTACTTATTTTCATCATGCGATGGCGTTAAAAGCCTTACCAACGATGTCTGAAGATGCAATCTACATTATTGGGTATTGTATAGCAAGTGTATTTGTCAAAGGCTCTCAGAAAAATAAAAACCCTTATGCCAGTTCCGTCTTAAGCCCGTGCCTGGGGCCCCACACTCATCGGGGCTCCGAAATGCCAATATATTCGCTTACACTACACAAGTTTTTACTTTTTTACGTAGATAGTAAGAATAAACACCAACATTCTAAATTAAAATTTTAATCAGACAATAGATCAGTTTTTAATTTTAACCATTATCTATACTAATACTAATAATATAATAAAGCCGAAGAGTTTTTTTGTTTGTTTGTTTGTTTAAACGGGCTAATCACGGAAACTACCAGTCGGATTCGAAAAATTCTTTCACTAATAGGAATACATTATCCCAGAGTATTATAGGCTACTTTTTATCACGGGAACGCGGGTGAAACCGCGCGATACTGCTAGTAAAAATATAAAATCATAGTAGCAAAATGTTTTTAGGTTGTTAACTCTTTTTACTTTCCAAAGAGGCCACTTCTTGTCTGCCCAAGGGCCCCGGCATGGCTTAAGACGGTCCTGCTTTATGCAATCAAAAATACGTATAGATATTGTATACTTAGACTTAAAAAAAAATGACAGCGTCGTTCGAGTAATCGACGAAAACTAATAGGAAAAATTTAACGGATTTAGTTGAAAATAAATCACGTTCTCATAAATAAATTCAAAGTACTTATAAAGTAAATAAGCTATTTTTATTTACAGGTTGTAGATTATCAGCATTTTACAGCTTAAATAGGATTAATTCAGTTTTATACAAGAAAATCGCTTTATTATTTCTCCTTATCGGTAATTCTGTTTCTAAGATACCAATACAAGCTAAAATATAAAATAGTAAAATTGCGCCTATAAACATATCATTTCATAGCAAAGTAACAGAGCCGCAAAATTAAGGTGGTATTATTATAATTGTACGGAACCCTCAGTGTTTGAACGGACAATAGATTGTATTGCATATTTGAAAATATAATGTTTAATTAGTCATCGTTAAATAGCTTTTCTAGTCTGCAATTAGGCGGTCAAAAGTCTTGAGTACTTATTACCTGCGCACCATAACATGTGGGTGGGTGGTATCATCCCCACGGCTAGCGCTCGACCACCCCTCCCAGGGTGGTAGTATGACATTTAAACCAAAGTACCTACACGCAGTGGGTGGTTGGAGCATAGAGGACAACATCCACCGATACCATCTCTCATAGTTGGCCTGACCGCCCCGGCGACGACAGGACGTGTTACGCGTTCTCACTCCAATTTTAAATAAGTACTAAAAATAGATGGGAATATTTTTATTATTTCATAAATTAATTCAAAATAAAAATGCCAAATGAAATATTTTAAAATTAAAATATTAGATTTCCAAAGTTTAAATTTTAAAAATATAATAATTTTTTGCTGTTAAAAAGCGGCGGGCATCGCCAGGGGTAAGTTGGACTAGACCGTTTAACTTTGCTATTTTGGCTTTTAAATTTTATAATTGGTCATTTTAAATTGAAAAAAATATTATTTTTATTAGGAAATTAATTAGTTTTTTTTACCATAAAATTTTATGATATATTTTGAGTAAATAAATAGCCTTTTTAAAGTTTCTAAAATATATATTGATTATGTTAATATATTAATTAAATACTTTTTATCATTCATTCAAGATTTTTTTGAACATACGAGATTTGTCAGTCTCGTCCTTACGGCGGAAGTTCAGCGGTTTTCTCCCATCCAATTGTTTTTTTAATTTTCTTTCGTGCTTTTGTGTTTCCAGTTAGAGTTCCAAAACGTCTTGTTTTAACGTTTTTTAATCCAAATTCACGAATGATATGGTTCTTTTATATTTTATTTATAAAAAAATAAAAACTTTCTGAAAGCTGCTGTCGCGTTTACTGTTTGGCTGGCCAAGCTAATGCGGAAAAAGGTCACCGCCCACCGGTCACCCGAAGGCGTCAAGGACTTCTGAAACAATTTAATTTGAAGATTTCTTTATTGGGCAAATTCTATCGTATTTGAGGCATAATGCTATAAGTAGTTTGACAAGCGTGGTCGACATCACACATTCTGTCCTCTTTTATAACGTGATACGCAGTCAGCCCTTTTTGATGGTGACTCCTTATCGATTTCTTCTTGGTTTTTTTTAATTTCCATTCCCTTCCGTTGGTTCGCGGATTGTATGCGCGACCTATGAAAAAAACAGAATTCTGGGAACTGCGAGTCAACTGATTACTTTACATAAAAACGTGTGGCGTTTACTTAGTAAAAGCACAGATTACTAAATAGTAGTTACTACGGAAGTAAAAGGGCCTATGCACCTTTTTCGTACGAATCCTTATAAATATGGTATTCTTTTCACAAACTCGCTATTGGTTTTAATGTGGTATCATTACGATATGATGACATTTTTGCCGTCAGTTTACTGAATCTAAATAAATTTCATTCTTATTTTAAATTTGGCAACCCACATGGCAACCAAGCCCAAATCATCAACAAATAGGGCTCATTTCTGCCAGTGTCAAAAGTCATAAATTTAATTCATAGGATGTTGCTAGCGTAAAAAATCTTTATTTTGAAATTCTTGATTACTCAAAATAATTTATAACGTTAAAAATCGTTTTTTTTATATCCGATTTCTTATTTTACTTACTGAGACATTTCGCTTTTCGTTTTACTATTTATTGATAATAATGTATAAATTGTTCATTGTATTTATTTGAAATTTAAGTGTAAATATTTAAAATATAAGCCAGTATCGTTTACCGACGATGGGTAATCATTGCAATGGTAAATATCAAATATTAAATAATAAGGTTATATAAGCCAGTATCGTTTACCGACGATGGGTAATCATTGCAATGGTAAATATCAAATATTAAATAATAAGGTTATATAAGCCAGTATCGTTTACCGACTATGGGTAATCATTGCAATGGTAAATATCAAATATTAAATAATAAGGTTATATTATATAAGCCATTATCGTTTACCGACGATGGGTAATCATTACAATCATTACAAATAATAAGGTTATATACGTAACTACTCTTTAATAATGAAATTGCATTTATTTATTTTCATACTGACAGCGATTTTCATATTCAAAAATAACTATATCATTTGTGGCTTGTTACCTGTTGATATACAAAATTAATATTGTTTTCAATAACGATGTGGTTTACAGCCAGTGGGCACGCATATAATTGGCGGGATGGTTTCAGTTCATATTCAATATCATGTTTAGCATAACATAATATATTTGATAGCACATTGCATGCATGATGTGACACAGCGCGGTCAAAGTAAACGTTACAAATTGACAATTTACGTGGTATCGCATCGACGTGCATCAAACTCATTGCGGTTCTACAAATTGAAGACACGAGTGCTCATTATACATAATATGCATCAATTTGATGCTAATTAATGATAGTGTTGTGGTTTTAAGTCGTCGTTAAAAAACTATGAATATATTTTCTAATATTTTTGTGGTAACTCTAGATTACCTACTACCCACATTATGTTCAATTCGAAATTCAAAAAAAAATTCAAAATTCAAATATTGTTTATTCAATATAGGCCCTAATAAGGCACTTACGAACGTTACAATTGATTTTACCACCGGTTCGTAATACACTTAAACTGAGAAGACTCCCGGCAAGAAACACAGCAAGGATTTTTTTTTTTAAATTATCTTATAATAATTTTGACAATATTAGATAATTAAATTAAAATAGCCTGTAAAGCGAACACTTCATTCAAATTCGTTCTTGTCTTCTACAAAGTCGGAAACTTTATAGTACCCTTTATTACACAATTTTTGTTTAAGTAACTTTTTAAATCTATACACAGATAGTTCTTGAATTGATTTGGGTACTTTGTTATAGAAGCGTATACATTGTCCCTTAAAAGAATCCCTAACTTTGCTGAGCCGTGTTACAGGTACAGCAAGTTTGTCCTTATTTCTAGTGTTTAAACTATGAGTGTCGCTATTTTTAGGAAAGTTGAGTATGTTTTTTCGAACATAAATTAAGTTTTCATATATGTACTGTGACGACACTGTCATTACATTTATGGTTTTAAACTTATCCCTAAGGGAATCTCTTGGCTTTAAGTTATATATTGCGCGAATAGCCTTCTTCTGCAGGATAAAAATTCTATTGATGTCTGCACCGCCGCCCCAAAGGAGGATGCCGTAAGACATAAAACGATCAATAAATATAATAATAATAATAATATATATTAATGATCAATAAATACCATGGTAGTTAGGTAATCTAACTATCATCATATTGAATTCCCTGGAGTAGTTCAATCTGGAGCTGCTGAAGCACATTTCCTAACACGATAATATATTTAGCGGAATGCCGCCATGTTGGGATGCCTAAGAGATACAGCTGTCTATCTAAACTAGCTCCCGTCCGCGGTTTCTCACGCGGTCCCGACGGATCTTATGTTTTATGGGATAAATTGTGTATCATACGTTATTACCAACTGACTGTGACTTGTTTTATTTAAATCTGCTTAACCGTTAAAGAATTGGGTGATAACAAACATATAGGTACACCGTGACTTCTTATTCGTCTTTAGAAACGCAGCCCACTTAATGTACCCAATGAAAAGGTACTAACTAATCATTCATAGAAAATTTATTTTTGAAAAAAATAATTAAATTTCACTAGAATTATGAAAAATCGAGTTAATAGTAAGTTTACGAACAAAATGGTAGAAAATACCAACCTCATCATGAATAATTAATTGGTTGTTTTTTTTTTATAAACTGATATCATGAAACTGGCGCTATTTCCAGGCATTTTATACCATATTCATCTACACTGGCGTGCATAAAAGTTAGGCCACCCTTAAAATTTGATCGTAAGGACTGTTTATTTAATTTTTTTGGTTTTTACTAATGACAAGTTAAAAAAAACAAGGTTGCCGTGTTTGTCTATGGCAAAGGGTAAAAAAAAAACTTGGATTTCATTTGAAAAGGGTTCTTTACGATATTTTTTTGTTTTCTCATTATTAGCCCATTATCTTCAAAGTAACGTAACGTAGTGGAAAACAAAAACATCCACTGTTTTTTGACTGGTGTTAGTGCTGTAGTGTCTACGTTAAAATTTTAGCTAATCAAAATGGATCTTCGAGAAGCAGAAGTTGTTCCAATCATCACGCTACTGGAAACCGGAATGAGCCAGCGAAATGTGACTCGCACATATGAAGTTAGTCGTTCCACAGTGCAGTATGTGTATTAAAGATACCTAGAGACAGGCTGCTACATCAGACGATCGGGATCTGGCCGTAGAAGAAAGACAACAGAGAGAGATGATCGGTTTATTGTTTCAGCGAGCTTAAGAAGTCGTCACCGTTCTGCTGTTGAAGTTCAGCAAATGCTGAGAAATGTTCGAAAAGTTAATGTTAGTGAATGGACAGTAAGAAGAAGGCTTAAAGAACGTGATTTGAAACCCAACAGACCTGCAACCGGCCCTAAACTTACCCCAGCTCACAGAATAGCAAGGTTACAATTTACGCGTGAGCACCGATACTGGACATTGGAACAATGGAGTCAGGTACTCTTTTCTGATGAGTCACGAATGTGCATTTATGGAGCTGATGGTCGTAAAAGAGTATACCGCCGCCCAGGGGATCAGTATGCACAATGTGCCATATCTGAAAGGGTAAGCTTTGGAGGTGGGTCAGTTTTGTTCTGGAGAGGAATAAGTTTTGAAGCCCGTACTGAGCTGGTGATTCTGCAAGGTTCTGTCACTGCTTCGTCGTATATCTTGGACATTCTCGATGAACATGTAATGCCATATGCAGGATTTATTGGCGATGGTTTCACTTTAATACACGATAATGCTCGCCCCCATACTGCGTTGTGCGTCAGAGAGTACGTAAATGAGGTTGGATTACAGTTTCTGGACTGGCCAGCACGTAGCCCAGACCTTAACCCAATAGAACATCTATAGGATGAGCTCAAGCGGCGGGTAAGACGACTGGAACCAGCACCGGTAAATTTGGCGCAGCTGAAAACCGCTCTTGTCGAAGAGTGGGAAAATATTCCACAGACAACAATAAGAACGCTGATACAGTCAATGAGCAATAGAATGGTGTGTGATCAAAGCCAGAGGAGGCAATACCTCCTACTAGTGCAGTGAAATTTGTCCAAAAGTTAACAAAAAAAACAAACACTTGTTTACGATTTTCATCATTTTTCCATTTATTGCGCCTAAAAGTCAAAATAAAGACTCGATTAACATGTAATGCATTTTATTTTATGTAAAACTTAGGAAACAATTCAAAAAATGCCCTTTTAAAAAATTCGCTCATGACACAAAAAAAATAAGGGCATCCTGCAAGGTGGCCTAACTTTTATGCACGCCAGTGTATTTTACGCAAAACTACTGTTTCCATGGAAATACAGCTTAAGTTTCAGATTCATAAACAAAACACTGTTCACTTTATTCGTGAATGAAATACCACTCATTCATATGATGGAAGTTTCATTTTACTACGTACTACTATAACAGCGTGTGAAATGTAGGCACATGGTTTATTGTAGACGCACGTAAACACTGATATGCGCTTTGTGATTGTGCTTGGTGTACAAACATGTACGTAATGGTGCGTCCATGCTACGCGAATCGAGCACGAGCTGAGCCACGAACGAACCTACAACGAGCACGATGCGAATCCCTTTGTTCGTGAAAAAACTGACAATCGCGCTCGTTCGAGTCTCGCAAGCCCGTCCACGCTACGTGAATCGTGCTCGCAGTGTGCTCGTTCGTGGCTCGGCTCGTGCTCGGTTCGCCAAGCATGGACGCACCATAAGCTTGCTCCGCGCCGTGTGGGGCGGAATATCGTAGCAACATTCGTAGCATTACAGGCCTCGTAGCCATTGATCAAACGAAACTTAAATACATGCGTTGGTTACGCTAAATTCCCTTCATTTACACATTTACAAAGAACTCTAAGCTTTACTTGCTTTAGAGTCTAAAGCTTGTAAATTCTTATCTAAAGCATTCAGCATCAATGTAAAGCTAAACTATAAAAGGGAATTCTGAAAAATAGCTTCAATAAAATATGCACGAATTTAATTTCAGAATTGCCATTAAATAATGTGTCCAGAATCCGGATTAAGTTATTGAGAGGTTCTCGAAATGTAATGGCGGCTTAAACCGAGGTTAATGGTGTCTGCGATTGCGCCTAACTGAATCAGAGCGCCTCGTCTGAGCTCTAGAGTAAACGTACAAGTATTTATAGTATGTTTTACCTACAGCTAATAGCTTTATTAACTCGTTCAAACTTATTGAAACTTAAAAGAAATTATGCTTGTAGATTTATAACTCAAATCAGTACAGTATAATAAAATAAGTATCTAATTGAACGAGCTTTACTCGTTTTTTTTTTTCTTTTGGTGAATACCTATCATAGTTTTTCTCACAAAAGAAGGAACTTCACAAAAAAAGGGATAAAAAATAATCATCAGTACTCGAACCAGGGTCTTCTGGTTTCGGGACCGCCCGATTTCCCACCTGAGCTAGTATAACCTTTTAGATGCTGGCGAAATTTACCTTCGTATTCTAATGATATTATAGCAGTTTTTCATTGCCTGAAAACACGGATAAAACGACGTTTTCTAAAAAATTTACCTAGCTAGATCGATTTATCGCCCGAAACCCCCTAAATCAAATACGAAACATACTAAATTTTATGAAAATCTTTGGAGCCGTTTCTGAGATTCATATTATACATATACACAAGAATTGCTCGTTTAAAGGTATTAGATGTATAACAGTGGCCCTGATTCTGTTGTTTACAACTAAACTAATTTTAATCTCACTATGTCTCTTTCTAACAAAGAACATAAGAAAAGCATGTAAGAAATTTAGTCCTGTCAAATTAGTCCAATGCTTGTTTTCAATATTTTAGTCGCCATCTATCGCGGTTACGCCTAAATACACGCAAAATAAGACGGCAAAGATTAATTTGACAGCTTTAAATATATTATATCCTTTTTAATAATGTTCGTAAGAAAGAGATGTGATGTGACTAAAATTAGTTTAGTGCGATTTACAACAGAATCGGCACCAATATATCCAGTTATGAGTGAACTTTGTCGGATAATTGAGTTTAACTGCAGTGTTTTGAAAGAAAAACTAGTTACGTTAAAAATCATAGTAGGTACCTACCTACGACGTGGCGTTTGACAAAGTTCGACAAGTTTTAAATTAAAAAATGTTGTCGTCGTCATGTTGCGTTGGCCAAAAACAAGCTCTGAAGTTTGCTAAACCGTCCGTGGAGTGCAACTGAAATGCAGAAAATCATTCCGTAGGAAAAAGCTATTAAGTAAATTTTTTTTTCTCCTAGCGTCGACAAGTAAATTAAAGTGTATTTGGCATGGCGACGCAACACGGCTTCTCGAGAAGGTAGTCGCTAGCTAGGCTTGTTGTCAAAGGTTTTGGATGAAGTTTAGGTTAAATTTATTGCCTTTCATTATTTTAGGCTCTGGAAAGCCGCATATGAATTTCAATATGCCAATACATAATATATACCTACGTATTACTATTAAAACTATTAAAACTTATTTTATTATTTTCTAATTAATTCGTTTAAATACATACACCTTCAAAATACAAAATAGGTAATAAATTTAAAAATATATTAGTTACTATTTATTGTAATTGAAACCCTTATTAGCGATTATCTATATTAATATAATACAGCGAAAGAGTTTTTTTTGTTTAAACGGGCTAATCTCTGGCTGGAACTACCAGTCGGATTCGAACTACAAGTCGGATTCAAACAATTCTTTCACTAATAGGAAGCTACATTATCCCTGAGTATTATAGGCTACTTTTTATCACGGGAACGCGGGTGAAACCGCGCGAGGCAGCTAGTTAAAAATAAAAGCTTGGATATGCTATAGATTATTCCAATGTTTTCAGATAAAATTGACACAAGGTATTCCCAAAAAATGACTACATATTCCACGAACGAATGTCAGCTCAATTAAAAAAAAACGGAACTTGCGAATGAAGCGAATGCTCAAAGTTCACAAAAAAAAACGATCAATCTCGATTTTATTAAGCTTGCCAACATTATACCGAAATGTAATCTATATCACGAGACAAAGTGTTATTGGCCAGTTTTTTGCGAATTTATTCCGGTATTTGCATCATGGGAAAATATAAAAATACTTATACCTATCATTTTTCCCAACATGATTTTAAATCGGACGTACAAAATACAATCTATATATAGAAAATTTCCTCAAGCCTGCCGCTGCTTCCGATTAACGGCAAGGTTCCCAGAAGGCTGGCATTTCCGTTTCCTCTTTGGATAGCCAAGCTGACGCGTTGGCGGAAAAAGCTGGTCTCCGGAGGTCTCGATCAATTTTGAAGACAAGGTGCGAGCAAAACAGCGAGCTTCTGACCCCCATGGTCCCGAGGTCTCGACCGCATTCGACCAGCACTTGGGGAGCACGAAAGCCCATTGTGGCCGAGCTCATTGACGAATAAAAATTATAAAAAAATATTTACATACAACTGTATTTCTTTTACTTTAGATATAAAGTCCAACGTAATATTTTAGCACGCGGTCGAGTAATATTACATGTCCTATTTGTATTAGAGCTCGTCATGGCTTGCTGCCGATGTTCCTCATTGCAGAAATGTGTATTATAGATGAGTACCGTCAACCGCGAGCCCGCCCGCCCACTACGACGGAATATTTGATTTGTACAATTTAAGACTACCTGTGTTCACAGACCTTGCCTCTGATTTATATGTTAACTATAATTTGGTAAATAGTTTTACCACTAAATACGATCGATTAATAAATTAAATATCAATTGTGCTTTTCTTTGTGTGGTAACATTTGCAGGAACAAATGCAAGAACATTGTATTATTATGAGATTATAGGAAAAGCTTAATGAGCTTACAAGTTCTTCAGATTGTTTATTTATTCTTCTTGATTTCATGTGGATGTCACATGTCCTTTTTTTTTATTTTATCATTTTCTTGGCTGAAATCTTTTGTAGAAAAATTCAAGTCGCTTTTGTCATCAACGTATTTTTTTACAATGTTTTTCTCATATCTTTGTAACGTAAAATTTTGTGGGGAATATAATGTATAGTCAGTATGTTAATGTATAGGTATTACAGATATGTAAAATGTTATAAAAATACACATCGCATCGGCTAGAGAAACGTATCTCTCACTATATGTATCGTAAGTATCCTCCTGTAATTGTAGAAATAGTAAATGTCGGTGCAATATGGTGCACTTCTCACGGATTCATCTATATACCTTGTCTATATAGATTTAATCAAAATCGATATAAATATGAGGTGCTGCGACTTCCACCCCCCATTCGTAGCGAAGAAAGCCTAGCAAATAGTCGTGGTAAAGTGATTGTTAGTGATATTAAGGAAATATTTTTGAAATACCCCGGATTTGGCCTGTATTCGCTGCAATGGTTTGTATCGACAATGGTTTCTTAACGACAAATGAGCTCGAAGGCACAGACGATAATTCACAAAGCGATTTTACAATTTTCCTTCTTTTAGGAATTTAAAATGTGGTTTTGCTATCCATTGACAAAACGTTTTTGGCGGTTGCTAATCAAACAAGCTAACTAAGCAGTTATGTGTATATATTTACAAAATTCTTCCTACATCACAAACTAAATTTCAATAATTAATTTTGCGCACCTAGAACAATCAACTGCAGAACAATACCTTAGTTCCACGTTGATTATATTTGTGTCGGTGGTATTCCTAAAGGATAATTTGCCCTGTATTGTACAGCTTAAATTGATTATAATAGGTGTCTGATTGGGAATACAGACAGTATCAGATTGTTCCATTAATATAATTTGTCAATGCAGCCCTGTTCTGGTGACTGATCATAGATAATACGATTCATCCGTTATGCAAACAGAGATACAGTAAAATCATTGGTTCTCACTAAACTAATCTGTCTAATTGCGAGATTATTAAATGGCATCCTATCGAACATGCAGTCTTGAAGTAGAAAATGCTACTTAATGGGGCCGATTCTGTAGTAAATCGCACTTAACTAATTTTAGTCATCACAATTCTTTCTTTCGAACATTATTGAAAAAGGATAACATATTTAAAGCTGTCAAATTAGTCTTTGCCGTCTTAATTTGCGAGTATTTAGACGTAACCGCGATAGATGGCGACAAAATTTATATTGAAATCAAGCAGACTAATTTGATAGTACTAAATTTCTCACATCTTTTTTTTATGTTCTTTGTTAGAAAGAGACATAGTGAGACTAAAATTAGTTTAGTTGTAATCAACAGTATCTATTTATCTTATTGACCTATGTAAGTTTTCAGTTTCGACAAATGAAAACTATTTTACTTTTATAATTAAGTAGTTTGCGGCCAGTGGTTATTAAAGCTACAAAACAAATATGATTTCCGACCACGATTAATTCTGATTTAACAATAAATACTTCCTATTTAATTATTGCTTGATTAATATTATGCGATTTGTAAATTTACATTTCATTCGGGTAATAAATTATTTAAATTAACCTTAATAGATCCAATTAATCCTCTGGAATGTTGGACACGTATTTAATATTTATTATAATATTTATTTGGATCAATTCACTGATGAGTTTTCAAGGCTTTTGCGAATTTATCAAATGTTTGTTTTAATTTTTTTGCGATATAATTTATTGATATTGAATTGAATTGATATTGAATGTTTGTGCCCGTGTTGTATTCCAGATATAACTCAGCGGATCCAATGTGGCTTTGCCATCAAAGTCGGTATGTCATAGGTCATTATGAAACTATCACAGCCAGCTTTGATGAGCATGGACGCTTGGAGTAACTGCCTCAATACTGAAGACCAAATATGCCAGATTAACGCTTGCTTCTCGGGCCTAGCCTGTCAAAGCGGCAGTGACATGTCTACACGTGTTCATATCACAGCCACTTTGATGTGGTCGGTTTACGGGGCCACCGCAGTGCTACACTGGCTCAAACAGATGCGAGACGAGTCCATGGCCTATTCGTAAAAATGGCTGTGTCTTGTAGTCGGCACATATCACAGCCATTTTTGACGAGTTGGGCTGTGCGACGTGTCCTCGGGGAGAGTCCAACCGCAGGAATGTGTGGGTGCGCGTCGCTCACGAAGAGGTTGTTATATGAGTTGTCGAGTCCATATCACAGCCAGCTTTGATGAGCGATGAACGTCCGCAATACCCTCTCAAGATTTGCTCCGCATTCTACGTTTTAAGCAGCGACTGTAGGCGCCGACAAAGTGACTGTGGAATGCTTTGACAGACATATCACAGCCAGCTTTGTTGACTTCTATGTCGCTAATACACGTCGAGGGAAATGTAATCATTTGTCACTTATTACATTTATGTAATGGCTTGTTAATTATTGTCTATGAATATAACTTTTGCTACTTTTGTAGGTATATAAATAATAATATGTTACTATTTTGGATTTTCTTCTTTTTCATTGGATACATGTACCTAATCCTAATTTTGTATTAATTATATATTCAATTTATGACAGAGTAGGTTTAATGCCTATAATATATAAAAATATTGTGTTTATGAGTTGAGTTTATTTACTCTTGTGCTTTTATTGTTGCATTCTCGGCTCTAACAATTATGTGTGTATTCTTATAACTGTTAATGATTATCATATTCGTGTAACTGTAACGGTTTACATCATAATGAGATAATAACATATTTTTTTCTCAATTTTCAGGTCTCAATGCGATAAAATGCTATCTCACTCTTCATGAACTGATAAAATAGTATTTTGATACAATAATTAAATGATTAAAACTACAACACTTTGTGTTTTATTTCTTCTGGAAAAATAAACTCGTGGCTTAGAGCGAGTTGTTTAATTGACACTTACTATGGTAAATCTATAAGTAGGTAGTTAGTAAAAAAAATATAGTTAAACATAATAGATAGTTCATTTACAATAGTCAGTCCTTTATTGTTAGTTTAAACGATTAGTCTCGGTTGAGAATAACTAAATGAAGAAAGACTAAGGGTATTTATTATCGGGAAAGCAGGAAAGGCGATTTTAGGAGTATCAAGAAACAAGGCAGAAAAATGTATAATAAAATATTTCTGAAACGTCGCAAGATAGCTTTTAAAAACACCAAATTGAAACAAATCAAAATGTTATAGTGTTAAAGAAGGAAAAAATAGGGCAATTTGGACAAACATACAGTTTATTATAGTGCGTATACGAAATTGATAAAAAAAACATTATTTGGAATTTCCTCCATGTGCATCAAAACATCTTTACATTATTTTTTACTTTTTCCAATCCATGACTTCGAACAGGTCATTATGAACATAAATGCAAAATAATACATAATATATATACATATAGAAGCTAACTTGTGGTATATGAGATATTAAGATTTCTTCAGGCACTATTCTAGTGGCTTTTTTATATTGTTTGTCAGTGTACTAGAGAATACCTAAAATAGTAATACTATGATATGAGTATGATGCACCAATTAAGTACCATACATTTCGAAGATGGTAAAAGCACTTATCAATCCCAGAAATATATAAAAATACATAATAACGTAAGTTATCCAGTCTCAGAGACTAGATATCTTACACCATGGTAGGAGTACAACAATGTATGTTATACTAGCTGCCCGGCGCGACTTCGTTCGCATGGTGCTACCCTACCCTGTGGTGCTACCCTACCCTACCCTGACAACAAAATCCCCATTAACAAAATGATCCGCCATTTATTGAATTCATTTGTTACAAAATAATGTGATTAATGAAGAACCGCTCGACCGATTTTGTGCAAACTTCACATAAACCATCTACTAAATAGTCCGAACAAAGCCTAAAAATTTGGTTTGGATAGGTGAGCCCGTTCTTGAGTTATAAAATTACAACGAAAAGTGGCATTGATTTTTATATATATACATGCAGACAAGGATTCAGATGACATCGTGCTCTTTGATAAGTGCACAACAACTGCAAATTACCATGGACTCCGTATCAGCAGAAACAAGACCGAACATCTGGAATGTAACTTTAGCGGCGATACCACCATCTCAAACACGATTTCTATCAAAAGAGTTTCACTTCCAAATGTATCTCAGGTCAAATATCTCGGAGCGATGCTGAAGGTTGATGGTAACATTGAAATCGATGTCACCCACAGAGTCAACGGTGACGAATGCTGGGCAGCCCAGCATGTGTGTCATCAGCAAACAATATTATCTCAATTCAATGATTATCTCATGATTTTTCTATAAGGTACTGGCTCAGATTACAGAACAAGGCAGATGGAGCGCGCGGAACACGGGAGTGAGGCCAAAAGAGCAAATACAAATTGAAAAACCCATAGCTGGTATTCGCTTTTGAATTTGTATTTGCTTTGTTTAACAAACTTTATTTAACGAAAAACACTAGCTTTTTACTAAACTTTTTTTAAACAAAGCAAGTATAAATTCAAAAGCGAATACCAGCTATGTGTTTTTCAATTTGTTTTTTTGCTTTTTGGCCTCACTCCCGTGTTCCGCGCACTCTATCTGCCTTTTGTTCTATAATCTGTGGGTACTGGTATCTTTATACAAAATGTTCTTCGTAGTTGCTGTCGAGTATCGATTGAACATTGTGCAATAATAAATAAATATTATAATGTTTAGTTAATAAGTTTAACCGTCTTACTAATAAAAATATGGAACACGGTTGTTTAACAGCTGTATAGTTATGCAGTGTGTAAGCCTTACACAGTTGCTATACACTCCCTTTACTAATAATCAGTGTGTAAGCGTTGTAAAGTTATCTATTTGTTAAAACAAAAACGACTGGCAACTTTTTAGGAACGTTTTGAAACTAAAACTATCTAACTTCAAAATACGGGAGAAAATATGGGGAAAAATGTGTAAACACCAAAAGATACTGAAAAATAATTATATAAAATATAAATCATATCATAAAAATCAGGTTTCTTTTTCTTAGGACTATTTTTATTTTAATAATTAAACAATAAAATTACTTGGCCCTAAAATGACTTTTTAGGGCCAGCGCGTTGGTGTCATTTTGTTGCGCGGTTGGCCTGGTCCGTAGTAAATGGACACAACACTTGATTGTCAGACACAGCTGATCTATTGAAATCCGCCATAATGTTCTTATACAAACACTAAACAAGGGTCCTGGCCCGTGTAAGCCCTGTGTAAATTTCCTTGGTAACTAAAACACGTGTATACAGGCTTTGTGTCAAAAATGTTTTTATTAGTAGCAATTATCCTATAACAGATGTGTACACCGCGTGTAACTTTTTATTAGTAAGGCTGTAAATATATTAATGTAATAATTATTATAATTATATATATTATGTTTTCAGCAAACTTTAATGTGTGATAATAATTATATAATATTTAGGTAATAAGAAAATATATATATTAATAAAATGTATAATCATTACCTAATTATTATAAGATTTTGCAACACCCTAACAGGGTCTATGTATACATAATATACTGTATTGTGTTATGATGTGTAAATTGTGCAATAAATAATAAATAAATAAATGAATTACAGCAAAATTCATGGTACAGTCGAGGACATAAATATGTATACACTTTCTGAAATTCAAAAGCAATTTTCTCGCATGTTTAACATTTAACTGTTAAATTATTACACAAATCATAATAGTATATGTTAGAAGATTCTGCCTTTATAATATCTCATAATTTCAATCAGTAGATTAAGAGGAAACCGTTGTTGAATTTTACTAAGTGTATACATATTTATGTCCTCGACTGTACATGCCGGGTTCTCTGTGTATCCGTTGCACTAAAGTTGGCAAAACGACGAATTATGAGTGACCGGCGCTGTTCGGCTGTCGACGAGACGTCAACATGCGGGCGTTCAATTACCGGCGCGGGCAGCGGGCGCCCCAGCCAGACGTAAAGCTTTTCCGACCCGCCTAACTAAGCCAATTCCGCCTGACAAGTAAAGGGAGACCCGTATACGAAAATGATGAATGCCGTTTTGATTATTTTTCCAAATGAAATGGTCCATTTGAGACCTTGTGTATGCTAGTCTGGTCTGAAATCCAGATGGATTTAAGATTTCCTGATAGACGTCTCCATTAGATTATACTCGTTAACCAATGCTCTGACCTATTGGTAGATACAGACAATAGGCATTTGCGGAGCTCATCAGGGATCAGTTTTCTTCGCAACGTTTATCCTGCTAAATACTTCATTCATAATACATAATATATATACATATAGAAGCTAACTTTGTGGTATATGAGATATCAATGATTTCTTAAGGCCGGTATCCGGGTGTGCAGACGACAGAACTTTTGCGGAAAGATAGTTTCCAGCGCAGGAGCCACCGTGCATTGCAGTGCAGCAAATGTCTCAGGCCCGGATATCTGGGGACAGCGACTACGTCTGGGCGAGCGAAAAGCCTAATTTTTAATGCAAACAAACCATCCTCACCCCGCACCCCGAGCCCCGTGCGTGTAATAACGACTTGGCCATTGAAAGTTGCCAACTGCTAACGCTTTCTACTTTATGTTAAAATAATATTGTAAATCCTGAAGGGAATAAAGTAGTAATCAATAAAATCAAGTTAGGTACTTTATTTGCAGTGACAGGAAGTAACAGTGATTTTAAGAAATATATGCATACCTATTACTTGCTTCCCTACTAACTGTAGTGGTAAACTTTTGTCGACTAAATAAATTAACCCTCCTGCCCCTCTTGGCGACGCCCTTCCTTATAGACAGACAGATAAATTATACATTTATATTATATCTACGGACCAAAAATTAAAGGACTAGTAATAAATAAGTCCCAAGCAATAACGGGAGAGCGCGTGGTTTAATTCGTTGCTTATTATTTTTCAATTTCAGTTTGAATCTTTATCAAGAAATTTTTGTACAAGTGTTGTTTTGAAATATTGCGACATATCGCGAATGTCATCCTTCCTGTTAATATTTGTCGTAGATATTTGTACATATATATAGTAACTCCCAAGAATTTGCCGCCGTTTCCGAGCGTACCTAATTTGTTTATGGTAAGTGCACTTCTATAAACAATCTTCCTACTTTGAAACAGACGGGTGTGTGAGTAGGACGGTAGCGAGAAATATACCTACTCAATATACGGAGCCCCCGGGCTACAGGGGTCTGCGTATTGTATTTCTAAGTGGTCTTAGTAGGAATATCTAAGTATTACAAAGTATTTGAGCTAAGTAAAACCCAGTAATTGTGGGTAGGTAGGATTTGAGCTAAGTTTCGTGAATAGCAGGTATGAAGACTTGTTGATTTAAAATTGTATTCCTATCGTTGCGCCTGCCAATATTCTTTGTAAGTATACAATGAGCCATCAAGTGTGTTATTAACAAGCCATATAGGTAATATGATCTGATCTATGTACTGTATAGCTTATGGGTAGGCGCCGCGACAGGCGGTTTAGCGCAACACAGTAGTGCCAGACGTGGACTATATCGTCTCTCAGTTGTGTTGCGAAATTTTTTACAGGCGGCATGAAGACGCCTCGCCGGCCGCTAGTATTTGACCACTGATAGAAAAAATCAAGCATCAATACTTCTTTATCCTTTTTTTAACTATAATTTAGTAGGCCTAATCACACCGTGGTCAGTGATGATGTGGCAAGGTGGTAAACACGAAAGGCACACACACAAATGGAACTCAAGTGTAGCTGTCGAAACACCCGTAGTTGCTTGGGAAGGTTAGGTTGGTAGCCAGCCAGGTGGGCTTCCTCAGAATGTTTATCTATTAATTCTTTACCTTTATCTTCTAGGTAAGTATTTATAAATTTACACTTACGTTCGTATAAAATTTTATTTATAAGATAATCTGCCGTTTTGCGCCAAATATTGAATGCAAAATAACCCCGAAAATACGGTAATCAGACCAGGTAGTCCGTATTGCCTCGCTTACATGCAAGCCTCGTGCATACTTATTACTATTGGCAGAGGTCTGCCAATTGATTTACCTTTGATAAATTTCGTCATGGTCCATGGAAGTTCAAAATTTTAATTTCTTATTGGAATTGGTTTTATGGGAAAATAGGTGGAACTTTGGTGTAGTGAGTATGGTAACCCCACAACTGTCAAATATCATTACATTATGGCTTAAAGATGCTCTACGCAACCAAGACGAGGATAGAATAACATGAGGATTAGGAAGGCCGACCCCAAGTAAATGGGACCTGGGGCCCCTTTTATGTAGCTACTCCGTGAGTCTGCACTCTGCCAGTCTTGCAATCTGCGAGTCTGCACTCTGCTGTCTTCATTTTACTTTTAAAGTAGTGAAGAGTAAAACTGTTTTATGATTAATTTATGACATTTCGCAAACATGTGAATTGGTAACACTCACTCTTCACTATTCCGAATTTGACACTTGACTCTGCGAAGTGTTTGTACATAAACCATAAATTCCGCTGAAGAGTTCAGAATAGTGCAGGATTGCAGACTAGCTACATAAAACGGGCTCCAGGTCAAGGAAGGAGAAATATAGGGCCACAATTAATTAGAATTCATAGTCTTGCTAATTTCAATATTGTTATTAAGATTTGCTAAATCAAAATGCCATTTCGGTGGCTGTGGAACCCAAAAAATAAAACAATAAAATTTTAATATCTTTAGTATTTATTGTGACACTAAATTGTAACAATAACGTGTAAAAAATGACAAAATATATGACTGAGAGTTTCATATGAACTATTGAGATGCATCTATATTATTTAGTTACTATAAACAAATATTACTTAACAGAAGAGATTGTTGTTCACATATTAATATAGTATATATAATTTATCTATATTAGTTTTATATAACAAAGTTGTACTTTTTTCCAAAGAACAACGACATTTAAATATAAACATACAATATTATAATAGCAAGTTCTTAACTTTACTCTTCCTTTACATGCAGTATATTTTTATTTCTTGTTATAGGTAGTTGGTACAGAATATTTAAAACCACACGCGCTGTCAACAAGCATTTAAAGCTAATACAGAAATACACATTGTACTCCTTGAGGTATCAAGTGCTTAGACAAATACATTTTGTAGTTTTAGTTCGTAAGAAAATAGACCTTTTATAAATGTCAATAATATATGCAATAATTACTATATTTTACAATAACGAGCATAGATATTAACAACTTAGCTACCACTAGACCGACACTAGAACACTTTCATTATTTTTAAGCGACTTCTTTTAATCTCAATATCACAAGCTACAAACATAACAGAATTATAGCATACCGCCGTAATAGGCATTCGATCCAGTGACTAGGAAAATACTTATACAAGGGATGATTCCTGGGTAAGAAAAAATAATAATTCTTATTAGTTCGTCAGTAAAATTATCAAAAAATATTGGAAACGTTTTTTTGCTTTACAAAATCATAAAAAAGACGCGTCAAAATTCAGGCGTGGGGTCGTGAAAACTGAATCATAACGTGACGTCACGCCGGAACTTCTAACACGATATCTTCGTATTTTTGTGTTTTAATAGACAAAAGAAGACATACGTGTCTAATATTTTTAGATAATGTAAATGAAGGACGAGATGGAATTTTTCAGTCATCTAGCCCACTACAATGTACCTACTCCTAGGAATAAAGGTAATCTTAGCGAACAGCGCGCCGAGCGGATGTACATGGCAACTTACTGATATTACAATATCTGAGAATAATATTATTTTAATTACAGGTCGGTTAACTTAAGCTGGCACGTTCACAGTACTCACACATATGCAATTGCACGATACAGATTGTTTTATTACATTATTGCTCCTAATCAGTCAGTTAATTCTAACTGACGAATGCAAAAAAATACCACTATATTTAAGAGCAAAAGCAAGACAATAATTGTCTCCTTCATACTTATAAGCATGACTGCGCGCGCGAGAGAGACGGAGATACTTTTCGTGATGCGAATGCATCGCAGACACTACACACACAAGCACAACGTGTAAAAGTGTTGAAGGTGCCAGCTTTAGTTAAATTACCCTGGGGGGCTAAAAAGGAAGCTAAAGCAATATTGCTAAGCAATTCAATTTTTCGAATTCTCGGCAGATCCTAAGTGATTCCAAGTGATTCTAAGTGATTTTGGTAAAATAGTTACTCATATATACAATTCAATTCATTAAAAGATTTGGAATTGATGAATTGCATAAGATCTGGTTTAAATTCGAAAAAATGAATTGCGTTAGCAATATTGCTTAGCTTCCTTTTTAGGGGGCCTGTATTCAGATGCGACAATATTTTAGGTTACTTGTTTTGTTTTTATTGGCCGAAATGCATAGAAAACAAAATTTACAAAAAGTACTTTGATCGGATGGATTTGAGATTGTATTGGACGTACATCAAATTGCCAAATGTATCTTGCCTATGAATTTTCTGACGTTGAGTATACATTATTGAGGCAAAGAGCGTTTATAATGGAATATAATGGTTAATTAGCTTTATGAACTATACTTTTATAAGTTAATCATATTATACCATAGTTAAATAATGAAGATATATATATATATATATATATAATTTTATTTATTATTAAACGTTTTTAACCAATCATATATTATTTTCATGATGGATGGACTATATATAACTAAATGGACTATAGCGTAGAAATATTCTCGTACAAATTAAGGTCGATTTCCACGGAGTCAGTTGCTCTAACAGTCCTTAATCGCCAGGTAATAACCATAAGAAAGGCAGGCTTCACTGGCTCCTAGTTATTTTCACGAGGTTAAATATTAATAACTGTTATTACATATATTTGTCACACTGAAAAAATTAACAAAAAGTTTTGTGCGTTTTTTTTTTCAAGATGGATGGACTCTAGCGTACAAATGTTCTCGTACAAATTGAGGTCGATTTCCACGGAGTCAGTTGCTCTAACAGTCCTTAATCGCCAGGTAATAACCATAAGAAAGGCAGGCTTCACTGGCTCCTAGTTATTTTCACGAGGTTAATTATTAATAACTGTTATTACATATATTTGTCACACTGAAAAATTAACAAAAAGTTTTGTGCGTATATTTTTATATAAGGCTATAAATTGTTATACAATCGCAATATATGGCTATATAGAAGTAAAGTATACTGTACAATATCTATGTTAAAATATGTTACAAACTATATATTAAATATCTGAAAAAATCATTTTATTCGCTGAAAAACAACAGTTGAAATAAGAAAAGTTGTTTTTTATTATGATGACATGAATGACATAACATTTTTTCAAATCAGCTTATCAATCAACCATATTTTTTGTAAATAATTTTTGTAAGTGCAGTGTTTTTGTTTTTATAAGTTATTTATATTATATTGGCTGGCATGGACCATCTTTCGTAATGAAGACTTAGAAAAGTATTCCCACAAAGGATTGATGTATCAGAAATCTCATCTCACTAACGAAGAGTAAATTTTTTTGGTTGATTTGTAAAACTATTTCAAGTATCATTAAAGAGCGTTTCCCTACATTTGCGACTTAATTCTGCAGCTTATACAGTGAGGAAAATGCGTTCTCTCATTGACGAATCTACCGCAAGATTATTGTAACTTAGTTATTTTCACAGATGTCTTACGGCATCCTCTTTGTAGCAGTGGAGTCGACATCAATAAAATTCTTGTTTTGCAGAAGAAGGCTATTCGCGCAATTTACAAATTAAGTCCTAGCGGTTAATTTATGAAAATTTTATTAATGTTAGAATAAACATACAAAACTTTCCATAGAATAGTCACTCATAGTTTGAACACTAGAAATAAGCACAAACTTGCTGTACCAGTAACACGGCTCAGCATAATAATTACTCTTTCAAAGTATACGTATTCGATTAAGAAGTACCCAAAGATATTCAAGAACTATCTGTGTATAGATTTAAAAACTTATTAAACAAAAGTTATGTAAGAAAGGGTACTATAAAGTTTCCGATTTTGTAGACGCATTTGAATGAATTGTTCGCTTTACATGCAATTTAAATCGACTTAAAAAAAAAAGGAGATTATCAATTCGACACCTATGTGTGTGTCCCGTGTATTGTGGCTTTTAGCGATCATATTGCGTATCAATTTCAAAGCTTTTTTGTGACATATACGAGGATAGATTTTTTGTTGTTTACTTAAATTGATTTTTCCAAAACAATTTACTTAAAATTTAGAATTACGACTTAATCCTGATAAAGTAGATTAATTTCTATTACTACTTCGATTCTCTTTCTCTAATGTAATTAATCTCGTTGTCTTACGTTGGTCTATATATATATATACATATGTACCTTATATAATATTGTAAATGCAAAGCGAGTATATTAACGTCATATCGGAGTATTCAACACCAGTTTGAGGGTCCGCAAAGAGAGAAATGAAAGTTAGTTAAAAATGTGAGGTAAGTTGACTGAATCTACATGGGCGATAAAATACACAATACAATTAATAAAATCAGTGACTAGAATGGCTTCTGTTTTTGAACTAGCGATGGGCGATTGTTACTAAAAACAATCGAATTATTCGATTGTCCAATTTATTCGAATCATTGGAATAACAATCGACATGTTCGATTGCGCATACTATTGCGACCTGCGTTGCGTGCGTCAATTTTCATTCGAAAGATCGATTGTTTATTCGTTAGAACGAATGAATCGACAATCGAATGTACAGTTTTACAATTGTCGATTCTTTCGATTACTTTTTTTGGAACAATCGGACATCGCTATTTCGAACACAATCACACATAAATCTTGATGTGGTCCAAGGTGGTAAGTACAGTCTATTAAAATGAGATCTATCCATTTAATGTTACAAAATTATGTATACCACCATATTTCCATTGAAATTCCATTGTTAAGCTTATATTAATAGTTAACCATTGCATCCAAGAGGATAATTTTGTAACATTAAATTGATATATCTCATTGTAACCGACTGTACACGAAGCCAAATAGAACTGAGTCTCAAGTGCAAATGCAGGAACACTGGTACAGTGGTACATGTAACAAATTTCAACTCCAGGTTGCCAGTTTTACGTTCAGTGGTTTCTGATAATCCGTTGTCATACTTTGACAATTAAATATAGATTTTTGATAATTAATCAATTTATTTATAATAAGCTGCTGGACTTTAAAATAAATTAGCAACATGTTTACATATAAGCATTTCAAACACATATTTTTTCAACTGCATACTTTTTTTGCGCGAAAACTTCCTCTATAGCCATATTTCTATTCTATATTCTTTATAGCCAGCATTTTCGTCGTAGTCATATCGTTGGCACTTGAATTTTGTGCAGTAATTTCGAAATATCGTGTCATATTCGATCGAGATTCGTTTGAGATAACGTAAACGCTCATATATTAAGGCAACCAGAAGATACTCAAAACACTAACTCTATAATTGGACTGTTTTACAAAAAACTTAAACCGACTTCAAAGTACACTAAGAAGTAATCAAATCCTGATCTGATGACAATGGGACCAAACGGGAAGTGTACCCTTCCAGACAAAAAAGAATTTTCCAAATCGGTTCATAAATGAGGGAGTTATAACGTAACAAACATGAAAAAAAAAAAAACACAACCGAATTGAGAACCTCCTCCTTTTTTTGAAGTCGGTTAAAAATAGATAAATTTACCTATCAACCTTTGGTACCTCTACTCTGGAAATTTTACAACTTCTAACTTACTAACCTAAACCTGTTTGTTTGTTACGCCTTCAGCCTCAACTACTCAACAGATCATCATGAAATTTGGCATGCAGATAGCCTATGGTATGGAGAAGGACATAGGCTACTGTTTATCCCGGAAACGCGGGTGAAACCGCGGACAGCTAGTTTCTTAATAAAGGTGGCAAGACCTTCTCAATACACGTAAAGATAATTTATTTACAAAGTATTAACGTATGTTGCGAAACTATCCAGAAACATTATCTAAACGGCTCCATATAAATGTCAACTCACATTTTCAGTCGCGCCATAGTACAATAGTCTAACTATACAATTAATACTAGACATTTTATAACCAAGTCACACTCCCCCTTATTACAAAACATGGTTTAAAGTAAAGCCAGGTTTTACTGTCATTTGGTCACTTTCTAACGTCATATAATAAAAAGGGACGAGGCTATTTTAAAACCTGGTTTTCCTTTAAACCATGTCTTGAAATAAGGTGCACTATGTTTAGGTCCTATTCAATTAAGTTACGTTTAGGGCTAAATCTAAAGGTGAAGACTCTTTACAAGTTTCAGCTTAGAATAAATCACAAAAAAGTCGTTCCAAATTTTTGCATCAAGTTTATTGAACTAAAATCATAACCAACGTGGCACCACTCAGAGGGTTATTATCTTATCACGTCACTTGATAATTATATTGTAAAATTCTCTCTTTCGCGATCTTTGCTACTAGTACCGTAAGAAGTTAAGTACTTCTATGGATCTTCTATTAAACTGTTCAACTTCAAAAAGCACTGTACTTAATTCAATAAGACCTTATATAATAAAATTTATATGTATTTAGTTACAATAATTAGGCCGAAAAGCGTTTCATTGGTATAATTACAGTTAAATATTAAATGATGATGAGTATTTTATTCATTTATTTATTTGTTATAGTCTCTAAAATAGGGTTGCCAACACAGATATACGTCTAAATAGATGACGCGAGTGTATGCACTTAACGTGTCAAAATCTGTGCTAAAATGGGGCACAATGTCGTTCTTTTGAAAATGTTTCGCGCGGACAGGGAACTCGCATAAAGCTGCATGTCCACCAGCGATGTGTAGCGAGGGATATGTTTAGCTGACAAATATGATAGCATCATTTTCACGTTAAAAAATCTAATGCCAGAAACTTAATCATTCTTGTGACATTATGGTAGGTACAAAAAAAATTAGTTACACGAATGGAGGGATTTGCGTTATCTATTTAGATTTATGTCTACTGTTGCCAATGTATTAATTTCTACTCGATCCAGTAGAACCGCGCGGTTGTTGAATAGGATGGAATGACATTTATAAATTCAGCTAATAAAACACTTACACAAAAAAAAGATAATCAAGTACTTAATTATAGGCAGCCCTTAACTGAGTACGTTCCTGCGGTAGTGAAGCGGTGCAGAACTGCGGAAGGGGTCGATATGTGACGTATCAGAACTTTCTTGCTATACAATTGACAATAGACATAGCTTTATTTGACATTACAAAAATAAAATGAAAATTACAAAGTATGCAAAAAACAAAAACAAAAGCTTAAAAAAAACAAAAAAAAAAACAAAAAAAAAAAAACACAAAGCTTTTATAATTATGATATACAAAGAAAGAAAAAAAAAGAAATAGCATATATATTTGTGGTGTGATACCAAAAAGGACCCCAACTCAGCATATTGTTGTGAACCCATTGTGATCATTCATTACTCATTGTGAGATCATTTTAGTTCTCATTTGTCATTTGACATAATGAAAAAACACCGTCCTGCACCGCTCCACTACCGCAGGAACCTACTCAGTTCTGTGCTATGCCTATAATTAAAAATAAATTGCTGTCAAATAGGATACGACTCTGTATTAGTTATGGCATATCGCTGATTTTCAGCGGTACCCTACGCCTGGATACACATTAAATAGTATGACTACTTAAGTTTCAAAATTCATTCAAAAGAAAAGAAAAGACTTAATTTTGCGAATAAATATAAGTTATACAATGGCGCTGATTCTGTTGTTTAAAACTAAGCTAATTATAATCTCACTGTGTCTCTTTCTAACAAAGAACATAAGAAAAGGATGTAAGAAATTTAGTCCTGTCAAATTAGTCCAAAGCTTGTTATCCACATAAATTTAGTCGCCATCTATCGCGGTTACGCCTAAATACACGCAAAATAAGACGGCAAAGATTAATTTGACAGCTTTAAATATATTCTATCCTTTTTCAATAATGTTCGTAAGAAAGAGATGTGATGTGACTAAAATTAGTTTAGTGCGATTTACAACAGAATCGGCACCAATGGCGCTGATTCTGTTGTTTAAAACTAAACTAATTGTAATCTCACTGTGTCTCTTTCTAACAAAGAACATAAGAAAAGGATGTAAAAAATTTAGTCCTGTCAAATTAGTCCAAAGCTTGTTATCCACATAAATTTAGTCGCCATCTATCGCGGTTACGCCTAAATACACGCAAAATAAGGCAAAGATTAATTTGACAGATTTAAATATGTTCTATCCTTATTCAATAATTTTCGTAAGAAAGAGATAAGATGTGACTGAAATTAGTTTAGTGCGATTTACAACAGAATCGGCACCAATGACTAATAATATTAAATTTAATTCCAAATACATTCATTCATACAGAAGATCATGAAACAAATAAATAAACAATACATTACGCAGAAAATTGAGCAGAACTGACCGTGAGTAGTGCGCACTCACTATGGGCTTGGTAAACGAGTACTAATTACATACCAACGCTCACTTTGATTTGAATATGCTGCACCCATACCGTCTCCTTATGAGGGCATGAGGAAGCATCAGCAGAAGCATCTACAGGGAGATTATGCGCATTGGAATTTAGATCGCTGATAACTTTTGAGACGGACCTTTCTTTGACGGTTCCAAGAGTAAACGTAGGGGCGGAAGCGGGCCAATTCAAAATATAACTTCTTTCATTAATTTCATTGGAACGCAAGTATCGCCGGGAATGTTAAGAAAATATTAATAAGTTCTGGATCATTACGATTCTGAGGCTATTCTGTCATTGTTGTGATCAATAATTGCTCCCGTAAGAGCGCTCATAAAGCCAGAAAAGATAGCGACTGGCAGATGAGACAAACTTATGTCTAATATTTGCGTGGCATGAGACGGCGTTAGCGTGTTTCGCGAAACGAAAATGAACTAAGCCCTTCTAATCTAAATAACTCGTAAAGTATAAAAATCGTTAGTGTCAGCCCTAGATCATACGTTAGTGATATTATTTATCGATTTTTTGTCTGAATTAGATACACCAAGAACGAATAAAACGAAAATTAATTAATATTAGAGGTAACTTTGTGATTTGTTTCTATCGAGGAATTATCATTCCATTACGTTTTTGCTCTGACTGAACCCTTGCGTATATAATAAAAATACCCATTTAAAATTATTTTTTCATTTAAATATTATTTACTTGGGTAAATTTCAATTCTAAGATATGTTATTTTACTTTATACGCACTCTTAATTTTTTTCCATAAGGTTCCGGAGTCCTTTACACAAGCATTCACTTAAAATTTTAGAAAACGGACGCCAAACATCTAACTGTTGACCCCTAACTTCGCAGCCAGAATTATGACAGTGTGCATGATATTATCTCCTTTCTCTTCCGGAATTTGTTCAATATTTATATCAGATACTAGCTGCCCGGCGCGACTTCAATCGTCGTTCTCGAGTTTTAGCGAGACTAACGAACAGCAATTCATTTTTATATATATAGATTAGCGCTTCTTATACTGGATCGAGTATCATTCAAATAGCAACTAAACACTAAAGTACTTTCATTTAAACATTAATATTGTCCTGCCACTTAGGCTACATTCCGAATTGACGCTGTAATCGATTTGAGCGTGCTTAAATCCGTTCCATATTAGTTTGAGCGCGATCACGATGTCCCGTGAAACGTCATAGATGACGTCATGACATGCGCCATCTTGCGCTCACACCGACCATGCCCTAAAATGATATCACCGTGAGCGCTGCCAAAAAGTGACGGTTAATTAATGTGTTTTCCATATGGCAAAGATACTTTTTATGATTTAATGAGAGAAATATAATAAAAAATGCGGATATTCCTTCTTGCGAGTCAACTAATAAAAGATACAAGGAGTCCTAGCGCATTGTTAATTCTGATTTTAATTAAATTCTCAAATGTTCTGTTTTGAATACTGTGAGCGCGTTCACGAGCGTTCCGAATTGTTGACAGTTGTTAGCTGTCATTAAAGTGATACCTAACTCGGTACGAAAATTATTGCTGTGAGCACTGTGAGCGATATTATTCAATTCGGAATGTAGCCTTAATGTAATAACCGTATATGTTGGTGTAATTGTGGTTATTACATACATTTCTGGCTTTTATAGATACCTTCGACATCGAGATCGTAACGTAAATTAGTTTAAACTTCTATTAAATCAGATAACACAATAAGCTTACGTATTCAGTCAAATACCACGTAGCTTATGTCCATTCCCTTAATTAAACTAACATTTTACAAGAGTATTATCATTTGTGTCCATTTAATCATTAAACAGTACTTAAACAGTAAATTATACTAAAATTTCGTAGTGAAACTTAGATTAAAGTAAACTAAATAACCGAAATTACGTAGATATTCCAACCTCGAGTAATATGAGTTTAACATTTATTTTTAAGCATTTATCCCCCTTATTAAATCAAGTCTAGCAAAACCTAGGTTTTTAAAATCCGTCTCTGTCTAACGTCATATAAAAAAAGAGACAGGACTCGAAACCTGTTTTACTAGACTCGTCTTAATCTCATGTAATAAGACACTTAGGTATTGGTTCGAACATCAACGTCGGGAGCGATGTAGATTGTCGAACGGGGTTGTGGGGTATTTGGGGGGTACTAGAGGCGAGTTCACATTGGAGTGAGGAAGAAGTTCCAGGGCCGCAGCTGGCCTCATGTCATGTTTCCTCAGGGCGCACGTTTAATATCTTAGCGCGGCACATCGGACATTCCTTCAGCTGGGCTGTGCATACTGAGCAGAAGCCCCTGAAAATTGTACTTACGAGTTGTATTGTATTATAGTACAGTTTTACAATAAGTTAGTTTATTCCATTCATCCCAGGTTTAACATAATTTAAGTATATTTTTTTGTTAATATACAGGGTTGAAATGCCTGACCACACTCCATCATCGGGCCACGAAGCCGTTCGCTACCTTCCGAAGCATTACAAAACCGCTTGCCCGCTCGCTTTACGTATAATTTAGTTTCATCTGTCATTCCCCTTACATTATAAATAATTAAGAGAGGTAGGTAGGTAACGCGTAGCGTTTATTCGCTCAAAGAGCAGCTCGACTGGGGAAGTACCTCCACCTCCACAGAATACCGCAGCCAAATAACTTTATGTTGTGTAAAGTTGTGTTCCTGCGCATGAGTAAGGTCACCAGAGCTCATTGGGGAGGGGGGAAGGGTCGGTGACGCGTGAGCGATGCTTGTGTGTTGCAAGCATCCATATGGCTACTGTAACCGCTTACCATCAGGCGGGCCGTATGCTTGTTTATCGACTTAGTCGTATAAAAAAAAAACCTGGCTCGTTCCTTACACACGGCTATCTGATCTCAAACTAAACAGACCTTGTACTATGGAAACCAGATAACTGATATACCTACTACTTTTTGTTTAAAATGCATACTTAATATACATAATTACACCCTCAGGAAATGCAGACATGTTCATTCACACAAATGCATGTCCTGAGTAAGAATAGAACCCACGACCTGCGGAATCTTAACCAACCATAAGAACTAGTTCAATATAATACAATTATAGTGAATGTGCAGGTGTATCACTTGCTATGCGCCAATTAACTAGAAAAACTTATCACTTCCACCCTGTATACTGTATATGCTACTTTTCATCCCTCAATTTAATATAAACACGTTTTTTTATTCAAAAGATAATAAAACTATAAAAATTAGAGGCACACTTTAGAAAATGTACCCTAATCAAAGAATATTATGGTACTTTTTCCTAATCATCATACACAATAAATGCACAATATATCAAAAGTGCTTCTAACCGAATATTCTGCTTATGGTGTTTATTACATGTTGTATAAACGCCTGGACACAACACACATGCATGCAGTCCCTTGTGGGAAACACCAACTTCCAACCTTAATGTAAACAAATAAACCACTGACCTATGACAGCAAGGTTCCAGAACGCAGCAAGCGACTTCGTCGAAGCAAAGCGTACAAGCGTTGTCTTTCACGCTCGAGTTCCGTAGTTGCTCCAAATATAGCCTCCTCGGCATCACCTACACATAATACACGTTAACAATAAAAGTACAACAAAACAACACAACATTAATGAAAAAAAAAAAACTCAGAAATTAAGAAACCGATCCGAAAAATCAAACTTCGAAAATAAAATACATTTATTCAAACACGGCTGATGTTTAACTAGTTTTTGTTAAATATAAGGTCGTTTTAGGGTCGGCAACGCGTGCGTGATGCCCCTGGTGTTGCAAACGTCCATAGGCTACCGTAACCGCTTTCCACCAGGCGGGCCGTATGCTTGTTTGCCACCTAAGTGGTATAAAAATAGGATTGATTTTAACCCCCAGTAGTAAGAATTCATTGATAATAAATAAATATATAAATAGCTAGCAGAGCTTGTACTATGGAAACCAGATAACTGATATAATACATATACTACTTTTTTGTTTGTAAATACATACTTAATATACATAATTACACCCAGACTCAGGACATACAGACATGTTCATGCACGCAAATGCATGTCCTGTGTGGGAATCGAACCCACGACCAGCGGCGCGATAGGTGAAATCTTGACCTGTCTTAACTAACCGCGCCAGCTGGCCCGACATTAGCCCGTTGATAGCCTATTGACAAGCAATTCAAATTCTACCTAAACTTCTTGCCTATCAGTATTTACTATAAAAGATGTATAGTGTGATTTTTGTTTTGTCTTAACATCTTTCTCTCTGTGAAATTGAGCAGAAGATATGGACATTCCCATGAAGAATATGCCCTACCATTTTCTGGTCCTCAGTGAGTTGCCCGTGGTCATTGAAGCATGTGTAGGTGCGGTCAGTAGGCGGATACCTAAAAGCTTCGTGGCCAAAATTGAACCGACATTGCTGAAACGCCATAAAGCTCGCTGCGGCAAAGAAACCAAATCTGAAAAATACATATTAATTTTATTAAAAGTTGTTGTTGTGTTGTAGTTGAATACAAACTGAAATAATTTAGTCTAAGTATATCTCTTTCTCCCAAAAAATATTGAAAAAGGATAGAGAATATACCGCGTGAAACGGAAGAGCGAAACATTTTCAGAACATATAGGGTAGCTTCATAGAAATAGACATACCTAGAAAGAGCGTCACCATACTACACGAATATATAAAACTAGACAACTTTTTTTCCGCTGGTGTACGTGATATAGATATCACGTACACCAGCGGAAAAAAAGTTAAATTAATTAATTAGTTTTATTTTTGAAATGAAAATATATGAAAACCTTAAATTATTTAAAATGAGAAATTGACTGACAGATAGACGCACGCACAGTCGCACAGCTCAAATCTCAGTCTTAAAATATCATACAAATCAACATAAACTCGAAATGTAAGCCCGTATTGGTAAAACACTAAACAACCTTGCAAAACTGTATAACTAACATCAAACAACAACTTATTTTCTATGACTTACAAAACAGTTACCAAAAACATATGTTCAAGAATTCGTTGTTCTATATAACATATTGCAATTCTGTATTGTGTTGTACACGCCTCCCGTGCCCTTCAATCTTTTGCTACAAGTATAGTTCGTAACATTTAGAGCGTGTGAATATTAAATATTTTAATGTTTGTATGAATCTGATGAAATATTATAAGTCATAGAACAAAAGTTGTTGTTTATGATGTTAGTAAGGTTATTGTTTTACCAATAACTCTGTATAACGTAAGGATCTACCAAGGAATCGACGATCCCTACTTACAAATGGACATATTCCATACATATTGTATGGGAGAATATTTCAAGAATGAGCTAGTATCTCATAGATGGATAGATAGTAGATCATATTTAGATTTATACCCGGTTTCTCTTACCAATGCTAGGTTTTTTAATCGCCAAACTGGGTATATAGATCATTTCGTAAGATAATTTTACCTGTTATAGCTACTTCCATATGGGAGGGTCTTTGCTTCGTTATTAGTTAAGATATAAGAGTCTTAATTTTAACCGATAACGGCCCGTAAATTATAGGAATCGCCCATTAGACGATAAGAATTATTTCATTTTTAAAAGTTGCATCAAAAGTTACATCAACAGCACACACGTAAAAACAATTACAAAGTCACTTGATCAAGAATTGAAAGTCCGATGTGTGTGCCAATAATAGATATAGGTACTCGTACACAACATTGTCAAAATTCGTAAAATAAAATAAGTTAATTAAATGTCCCAAATAAAGGTTTATAAAAGAAATACCCGGCTTTAGCTGGCTACAAATAAAGTGCGAGTTTAATTAACAGAGACAATGCGTGTGCCTTCCACGAGAAGTCGTTCAGTTGACAGTACATCCAAATGAATGAACCTACACAATGCAATAGACACATACGAAACGTTAGATGACTTACTTAGCAGTGCTACAATTTTTTGCAGTGCAGCTTTAATTAGAAAAAGTCCTTATTAAATTACATAACTTTCTAAAATTTAAACATGTCATTTGCCAACAACAGAAGTACAAGTTACTTATAATTCAAGCTAACCACGTAATGCAAACGTCAATACGCTTGCGGTCTGCTTATTAAATTACATAAACAATAACTTATACTTACATAAACAATAACGGTCGAATTGTGAAAATTCGACCGTTTTCTAAACCATTTTTTACCACAATCTCATCGCAACTATGTGGTACCTGGATGATAGGCATACAAATCCTAGGAGGGATCTGTTCGAAACATGACTTCAGGAGATGTTTGGCTACATATTTCCAACTTGAGGGTGGAAAACCTAAAGGAGGTCGTCATAGGATTCAAATAAAAGACCTTCGTCACTCATTCGACTGTACTACCACTGAGTATTGTTATGAAAAATATTTCTTAGATTATAGTAGATTGAACCCAGTACCCTTCAGGTTACTAACGCTCTATATTTAAGTACAGGTCGGTTAACTAAAGCTGGCATTTTCAACACATTTACACGTAACGCTTGTGTAGTGTCTGTGAATAAGCGCGCGGCTTGCATCGCAATTCATTCGCATCATGAAAACTCTGTCTGTCTCTCTCGCGCGCGGTCAATCTTATGAGTATGAAAGAATCAGCTATTGTTTTGCTTTTGCTACTGCTCAAAATATCGGTTGGTCTTTTTGTGAATTCGTCTGTTAGCATTGAATCAATGATTAGAAGCAATAATGTAATAAAACAAAGTGTGAGTACTGTGAACGTGCCAGCTTTAGTTAAAAGACCTGAACATAGTACAGTATTAACATTTTACTCATAGAGAGGTTGCCCAAAACGACTTCTTTCAGCGATTTAGTGGTAATACAGTTACAAAAAGAACGCAATGCACCCACTCAACCACGATTCTGTATCGCGATATAGCTGTCCCCCTGCGTTTCCGGTATAAAAAGTAGCCATGTCCTTCTCCATACCATAGGCTATCTGCATGGCCAACATGATAATCGGTCTAGTAGTTAAGGCGTGAAAGCGTAGCAAACAAACTGACATACGCATTCATAATATTAAACTTAGGCTCTCACCACGACGTGACGCGACGCACACTTTTTAAAATAACAATAGAATGTCACTTATTACAAATTCTCTCACTGAAATGTGCACCTTTTTGTGTTGTAAATAAATGTCTATATTCTATTGCTATCTAAGCTTGCCGTATCGCGTCGCGTCTCGATGTGAATTGACCCTTAGGATTAACAAACGTCAACTTACCGATTAGTCTCGAATATTTCCCAGCACGACGGGAGTCGATGTCCATTGAGCGAGAATATCACCTCCCTAGCTTCAATATCGATGAGGCATCCGAGAATGTCGCCCGGTTTCCACGCGGTCGCCCGGATTGGAGTAGGTCGCGCCTTGAACCACACCAGCTTGCGACAACCGTCGTATGAGATCGAGAATAGGTCGTCGCCTATACCGTAGCCTTCCTGTATCATCATATTTTTTGTGAATTGCATAATATTGCAGAACAAAGAAGTTTCTAGAAGTTTAAGAGACGTACAGAATAACGTTTATTCCACAGATATATATCTAGATAAAGCAAGAGCGCCTACATCGCGTACCCGACTTAAGCATAAGCTCACGTTTCCTCGGTGCACTTGAATTGATTTGATTTTTCCTTGTGACGACATAGTTCAAAAAGGCCAAACGCAAACCCACACAACATAAAAAAAATGAAAATAGTAGATATTCCAAAAATTCCACGCTTGGTTTTCATACACATCGTGATACTTGCGTTATCTAAGTATATCTTTATCTGTGGTTTATACGGAATGACGCAGCCAAATAACTTTATGTTGTTGCGCGTCAGTAAGGTCACCAGAGCTCATTGGGGAAGTGTCGGAACCGCGTGAGTGATGCCCTGAGTATTGCAACGTAATGTATTGCAATATGGCTACGGAATGAATGAATGGTGGTGAATTTAGGCCTAGCTCCCCCCCCATCCTAAGTATGTTCTCTCCGGACCATGATGTGTGTGATGTTAACGAACGAAGTGAGCCAACCGAGTTGCGGAACGATAAAGCCAGCTTTTCACTATAGGATATAATATAATATACTGTGCTGTGTACTGTACACACTGTGCTATAATATACATATATTACATCGCAAACTATAAATATTTTTTCGACAAAATGTTTGACGAGCGATAAAATATTATATCTCAAGATGTAATATATATTATACTAGCAGACCCCCCGCGGTTTCACCCGCGTACGGTTTGAATTTTCTCCTTCGAAAACCAATGCACGCCACTGATTATTAGACACAACAAATCAAACTATTTTTACAATTAAAACTAAAAACCTATATCGAACTCAAAGAATCTTATTTAATTATTATAACATCAAATGAGAAAGAAATTAAATTAACTACAATCAAAATATTCTAATGAAATAGAGAAAACGAACATATTTTTTTCATGGGCGTCACAAGGGTTGTGATATTTGCCAATTTTCAGTTATATTATATAAGTTCTAGTCACAATAAATCACTTTCACATAGTCCTCATGCAGTCAGTCACCGTCCAAAACTCAAAATACACGAATTTATGAAAATAAAAATGAAAACCAACGTCACTCTGCAAGTTCCCGCCAAAAAGTCCGAGAAAATGAACATCCAAACAAATTTCGAATCCTAATCCGATTTAAATATTCTTTAATATATGACATTCCAATTTTAAAGAGTATTTCAGTTTCCAGAACAAAAGGCAGATAGAGCGCGCGAAACACGGGAGTGAGGCCAAAAAAAGAAATTAGGTACAAATTGAAAAACATATTCAAAAACAAAGCAAATACAAATTCAAAAGCGAATACCAGTACGTGGATTACGTAACTTTATTGCAATGAAATTCCGATTGAAATAACCTCTGAATCGGTAGAAATATTACAAAATCGGAAATGGTTCCATTTCTAATGAACCACTGTTTGTATTTGCTGTTATCAGAATGTAAAAAAGATATCAGAAAACCGCTATATTGAACCGATTTCAATTCGAAAATGATTGAAATTTAATTACGTAATCGCCCCCTGGTATGTGTTTTTTAATTTGTATTTGTTTTTTTGGCCTAACTCCCGTGTTCCTTTCGCTCCATCTGCCTTATTCTGTAATCTGTGAAAATCGAATTGAGATTTCAAACATGTGTCAAAATAAAAAATGTTATTTAAATCAAAAGTACTAAGGAGTAATGATATCAACTTCGATGCAAATCACCCCTAAAATAACTTTCTACCCCTTTTTGACCCCGTTAGGCGATGAGTTTCAATAGAATACGAAACACCTCTTCCATCAATTCTGTTAAGGAATGTTTATGCAAAATTTGAAGTAAATCGGACCAAGGAATCACGTTGTCCCATACTAACTTTGCCCCCGTTTTTCACCCCCTTAGGGGTAGAATTTCGGAAAATCCTTTCTTATCGGATGCCTACGTCATACAGAGAACACACCCTCCAAGTTTCAGGTCTCTACGATCAGCGGTTTAGGCTGTGCGTTGATTCTCAGTCATTCAGGACAAAGCATTTTATATATATAGATCATATCCCCCAGTGAAAAGGCGGCTTTAGTGTTTTATCTTTTTAGCCTACGCAAGCAGCACATATATTAACTATGTTCACTATTACCCGCACAACATTTATGACGAAAACAAATCGAAGAATAACAAGATCTCATGTTTCATGGTAGTTTCGAACTTACAGATATATCATAAGATTTATTTTCAATTGACTTTAATGAAACTTGACATAAGTTTTGAATCACTCAATCAGGGTTCTTTCATGTGCTCAAGCCGCGGGTGGTTCTTACTTGTGGTATCATTATTTTAAATGGACTGACATTCATTTTGTATTCCAGTAAATTATGGGTTACTGCAATTTTAGCGTAACAGCACGTTATAGAATAACGGCTAAAACGGTTTAAAAAAAAAACTATTGGTGCCGATTTTGTTGTTATCTCAGTATTAATTCTGTAAATAGGACCTATCAGCCGGGCTATTGCGTATCTTTGGTGGTAATCGTAACGAACACCATTAATTATTTCATCCAATGCCACGCACGCGGTATGACGCTACGAAGACCATTCTTGAGCCCTGATTGGATGAAATTCATTAATGGTGTTCGTTACGATTACCACCAAAGTTACGCGGTAGAGCCCCAGGACGATTTTAATGACACACTATTCTATGAGTACTAGTAGAAGTGGGTGAACATAACTTTTGAATACCTCGCCTGAGGAAAAACAAGGAAATATGTTAGCCACTGATATTGTATATACATTTTTCTTTGTTACAATTTTTATGACAAAAAACTGAGATAGGTATATTTCATGTCAGGCCTGGGTCACAGATGACCATTCTTCTTTAGTTTAGTTTTAAGCAACAGAAATAGCAACAATATCTATTGCAGCATTTTATTTAACGTTTTTTTATATTTAAGGCGCGGACTGACTACGATTTTGACAGCACTTCACTGGAATAGGGTTGAATGGTAAATCATAAATGTGTCGATTAAATGGACATTTATTAACGGGTTTTCTTTCGATTATACAGAATATACACATTAAATTGAATACGTGTCCGGTTAACATTCTAATATAATTCTGTATCTAGAATATTCTTAAAAACTTAAACCGACTTCAAAGTACACGAAGAAGTAATCAAATCCTGATCTGATGACCCTTCCAGACAAAAAAAAGAATTTTCCAAATCGGTTACTAATTGGGATACTGAAAAAAAAAAAAAACTTTATTAGAACAATTTTGAAAGTCAATTCAAAAAAACCAAAATATATTTATTATCAATTTATTATAAATTATTTAAAACGGACCAAATTTGAAAAATAGTCACGTGACTCAAAACGGGTCGGCTGGCCGGGCGCCCTGCTTGAAACGTCACAATGTTAAAGTAACTCTACGTGAGTACACGGTCGACTAATTATCTTATACTTAATTATCTTAGACTTATAATAAGATTATCTACTATACAGTTGGTTAAGATTCCATCTATCGCACCGCAGCTCGCAGGTCGTGGGTTCGATTCCCACACAGGACGTACATTTGTGTGCATGAACATGTCTGTATGTCCCAAGTCTGGGTGTAATTATGTATGTTAAGTATGTAAACAAACAAAAAGTTGTAGGTATTTGTATTATATCAGTTAATCGTTTCCACATTACAAGCTCTGCTTAATTTGGGATTGACATGACAAATGACATGATTTTGGTGATGATGTGGCCGTTGGTAAGCACACAAAGCCTACAAGGAACTGGCTCTCAAGTGCAGCTGTCGGAACACACCGACAGGTTCTTGGTGGTAGCCAGCCAGATGGGTATTGGGTATTACAAATTACTCTACCACCGCGCTATGATTTCCTCACGTTGTTTTCCTTCACCGAAAGCTCAAGCTCATTGTAGAATTCGAACTCGGGACCTTCGTCTCGGTGTCCGACGTCATTACCACTGAGCTATCATCGACTTAAGATCATAAAAGTTTCCCATAAATTGGGATAATTGATGCGGTTAGCAATTTTTATTATTGATCACATACAATATTAAAAGTGAAATGTTATGAGTCACTATTTTTTTTTTTATACGACTAAGTCGGTAAACAAGCGTACGGCCCGCCTGATAGTAAGCGGTTACCGCAGCCATATGGTCGCATAGCTCACGCGTTACCGACTTTTCCCCCTGATGCCCCATGAGCTCTGATGAGGTCACCAGAGCTCATGGGGCATGAGCTCTGGTGACCTTACTCACACGCAGGAACGCAACTTTACACAACATAAAGTTATTTGGCTGCAGTGTTCTGTAAGGTGGAGGTACTTCCCCAGTCGATCTGCTCTTTGAGCGAATAAACGCAACGCTCTACCCCGTGGCTCTCTCTCCTCTCTTAAACAAGAATCAAAAATTGCGCCATTTTGAACTATTCAGTTATTGGTCCGAGTACTCTCAAAATTTATATTAGAGAGGTCCTTGGACCTCATAACATGAATCTTTGCTCAAAATTAAAAATAATGTCCGCCATTTTGAATTATTTAGTTATTGGTCCGATTGCTCTCAGAATGGATATTTGAGAGAACCTTGGACCACATAACATGGATCAAAGCTCAAAATTAAATTAAATGACAGCCATATTAAACTTCTTACTTGAATGATATCTCTCAAAATCGATATCCGGGTTCCGCGTCGTGACTGAATACGAATATTTTGTTAGAATTAATAAAAAGTTGTCGCCGTTTTGAAGTTTTTAATTGACCCAAATATCAGTTTTGAGAGCAATCGGACCAATACCTACATAAATCAATATGGCGGCCACTTTTTTTAATGTTGAGGAAAGTATCGTTTTATGTTGCCCAAGGGTCTCTCGAATATCCATTTTGAGAGCAATCGGACCAGTAACTAAATAATTCAAAATGGCGACCACTTTTTTTTAATTTTGAGCATAGTTTCATGTTATGTGGCCTAAGGGTCTCTCAAATATCTATTTTGAGAGCAATCGGACCAGTAACTAAATAATTCAAAATGGCGGACACTTTTTTAAATTTTGAGCACTTATTCATGTTATGTCGCCCAAGGGTCTCTCAAATATCCATTTTGAGAGCAATCGGAACAATAACTAGATAGTTCAATATGGCGGCTACTTTTTGAATTTTGTGAAGAGATAAATGTTATGAGGTTCCAAGGGCCTCTCAAATATCCATTTTGAGAGAAATTGGAAAAACAACTAAATAGATGAAAATGGTGGCAATAAAAAAAATTATGAAGGGAAATTAAATTTTAATAAAACATGGCGTCTTCCCGGCCAGCAAAGATTACGTGATTATTTGCTCAGTAGTCCCTAAAGTGGTGGCATTAAAATTTCATGCTTTGGTGAATTGGACTATCCTACTATCCATCTGAAGCGCTCGTGGCGTAGCATGATTAGCCGTTCTTAATCGATCGGCAAAGTTAAGCTACGTTTGTCGTGGTCGGTACCTGGATGGGTGACCGCCTAGTGGTATTTCAAATCGAGCGTTTCCGTGCTTCGGAAGGCACGTAAAGTCGTTGGTCCCGGTTATCACTTAATTGTGATAGTCGTTAAGCTAGTTGGATGCCTCCTAGGCGGCTTGAAAAATTCCAACAGTAGGTTGACCACTAGCCTACCTCCACCAATCCGCAGTGGGCATGCGTGGTGGAGTATCGCCCAGTCCCTTTCACCCTTATTTGTGAAAGGAGGCCTGTTCTCAGCAGTGGGACATTATATATGATGATGATGATGACTATCCATCTGATTAGAGGCACGTTGCCCTATGTTTCTATGGTTTCAACTTTTAGACATTTTGTAGCAAATTTAAAAACATTTTTTTGGGAGTTATTTGTGAATTATTTGTACACGATGGTACGAAATAAAGACGGTTATCTTTAAAATTTACTTTCTGTGATAAATTTATAAATATATTGACGATAATAACAAGATTTAATTGATGAAAACGTAAAAAACTGTATCAATTGTATGTAATGGTGAGTAACAATTAACATTGTGACGTCACGCGCCCTCATCGGGGTAGTTCGGTATATGTCGGTACTTTTTGGGTACACAGTTCAAAAAAAAATTTTCAATTGGTTATAACTTTTTAATAACAACGAAAAAAATAAAACTAAAAATAGTTTTATTTTTTTCTTAACTTATATATGATCTTTCGATTTATGACAAAAAAAAAATCACTTCAAATTCCCAATTACGGAGTTATGAGGTCACAAACATAAAAAAATACAACCGAATTGAGAACCTCCTCCTATTTCTGAAGTCGGTTAAAAATACGGAGAATTTCGACGCGAAAGATATTTTTGTGACGTAACTTGCGATTTTTTTATTGGGAATATCAAAGCACTTCATAATATATATGCGTTTATTCGCTCAAGGAGCAGCTCGACTGGGGAAGTACCTCCCACCTTACAGAATAACCGCAGCCAAATAACTTTATGTTGTGTAAAGCTGTGTTCCTGCGCGTCAGTAAGGTCGCCAGAGCTCATAGGGGAGGGGGGAAGGGTCGGAAACGCGTGAGCGATGCTTCGTGTGTTGCAAGCGTTCATATGGCTACGGTAACCGCTTACCATCAGGCGGGCTGTAAGCTTGTTTATCGACTAAGTGGTATAAAAAAAAAAAAAAAAAACTATTCGGTTCACATTTTTCTCAAAACCCTCTTCTGTCTACAGTATTTTCAAACTTGACTCTCAAAGAAACCCATTTTTGTGAAATTGAGGTAAGACATCGTCTTAATTAGTAAGTAACTTACATGATTCAAAAAGTGGCTGTTCTTCGTCGCCCATCCAATTTGCATCACTCCCGGTGTTATAATGACACATTCATAATACCAGCATCCACGGTCCACCTGCCGCAAACCATCAAATTTATGTACTATGGGCAATAAACTAAAACTAACCAACTAAGGAAAAATTAGCGCCGTAATTAGATTAAAAAATTTGAATTAGGACCCTGAACCAATGATAATAGGGTTTCTTTTCAATTAATACGATTTACGAGCCAGCTGACGCGGTTGGTTAAGACTGGTCGAGATTCCACTTATCGCGCCGCTGGTCGTGGGTTCGATTCCCACATGCATTTGTGTTTATGAACATGTATGTCCTGAGTCTGGGTGTAACTGTATGTATTTACAAGCAAAAAGTAGTATATGTATTATATCAGTCATCTGGTTTCCATAGTACAAGCTCTGCTTAGTTTGGGATCAGATGACTGTGTGTGAGGAATGTCCCAGGATATTTATTATTTACTAGCTGCCCGGTGCGACTTTGTTCGTGTGGTGCTACGCTACCCTGTGGTGATACCCCACCCTAACCTACCCTATATGAATAATTTTCCCCGTTTTTGCTACATTTTTCACTGATGCTTCGCTCCTATTAGTCGCAGCGTGTTGTTATATAGCCTAAAGCCTTCCTCGATAAATGGACTATCCAACACAAAAATAATTTTTCAATTCGAAGCAGTAGTTCCTGAGATTAGCTCGTTCAAACAAACAAACACTCCAGCTTTATAATATTAGTATAGATTCTTGAGGCCTTTCAAGATTTTTTATAATAAATGTCATGTATAATTGACGCCGATTCTTTGGTACAAGTTAATTATAAATCATACCTGAAAGGTGCACCGTACGCTTTCAAACGAATAGGAATCACAGCGAGCCTCTAGACCGTCGGACGATATCTTCAAGTACTCGCTCACGTCGCGCGTGTTCAGTATAACGTTTATATCTGTCATGTCCACCGTCTCGTACGATAACTTCCTTCCTTGAACTACAACTGTATGGGATGGAGGAAAATACTTGTAGTTCATTGGACCCAAAAGTGCCAATTGAGGAGCAGGCGAACAAAGCGGACTTGTCCCATTATAACTTTTTTACAGGAGATAAAAAGCTAATTAAAACCTGATAAAAACATGGGACATGTCCGTTTCTGTTTGAAATAGCACTTTTTGATAATTATTTTATATAGCCAGTTTTTAACCGACTTCAAAAAAAGGAGGAGGTTCTCAATTCAGTAGCTTTTTTTATGTTTGTTACCTCATAACTCCGCCATATATTAACCGACTTGGAAAATTCTTGTTTTGTCTGGAAGCTTACACTTCCCTTTTGGTCCTTGAAAAGTATTTATTTTATTAAATACTTATTCTACAAGAATTTTGAATTTTTCAATTTTTTAACCTTAAATTTTACCATAATACAAAATTTCTTCATTTTTCAATGATTTGCGGGCGCAGTAATTCATTTGGCACATTGTGGAATTAATAATGTTAGTTTAATATGAACAATTATCGTACATTCCTCAAAAAATACAGTTTTCGAGGAACGTTCAAATTTGGCTCATATTATGCAAAGAAACAGTCATAACACAATGTGCCAAATGACCTACTACGTCCGCAAATCACTGAAATATTAAGATATTGTTCCTATTTTCCGATATATGCATGACGATTCCCCTTAAATGAAAGCACAAAGACTATGCTATCAAATGAATTATAGGCTATCAAAATAAGGTTTATTTTTGATTAAAAAAACCTATTCTTGTTACTTGACACGGCTACTTACATATATTATCGAGCACCCATGCAGCACAGAAGCCGACCTGCCTCCACATATAGTCCTCACGGTTAACGGATTGTTCCAGCATTAACAGCGGGTTAGTTTCCTCCTTCTCTAATCGGCTGATAATGGTTAGTTTGTTTTCTGTCGTATGGGCGAATTTTTCTAAAGCGATCAGTGCAAACAGTACTATGCGTGCGTCGCGACCAGATACCTAGAAATAAAAAACATTTTCGAGTTCGAGTTCGTTGATTTTTATGTCTTTATACTAACTAGCTATCCGCCCGCGCCCCTTATTTTACCCACTTAGGGGCAGTATTACCAAAATCCATTCTTAGTAGGTAAAATATCCTAAATACCAAATTTTGAGATTTAAGGTAATTGGACCATGCATTAACATACTTCCATAAGTACAAACTTTAACATCCCTTAAACCCCCTTTGAGGGCTAGTTTTGAAAAAATAATAATTTCCTTTATTAATTACTAAGGTTAGTATTATTACTTTATACTTGTGAACAGGTGCTGCTTGTGGGGGCTGGTCTGCTTAAGTTTGCTATTTATTTACTTATTTAATATTTATTCAGTCTACTTTGTAATTTTGCGCCGGGGCACGCAATTGTTTTCAGTGCGATTAGAATGTAAATATTATGTAATGAATCTAAGCCTGTTTTATAAAGAGTAATTGCTGAGTTTATTGCCGGCTCTTCTCAGCAAATGCAACCTTCCGAACCGGTATTAGAGTCAGACTTTTCATAAGTGCCTGCGAAGGTCTATTTGAATAAATGATTTTGAATTGAATTGAATATTCGTGCTGTTTCAATTTTATCAACCCAACGAATAAGATTTTTCATACAAACAAAATTCCCCGTTAAAATATGAATGTTCAAAATCCCCTTCTTAGTGGATACCTTCGTTATAAAAGGTTAAGCTCTGTTTTGATGAATCAGTCAGACTCAGGACAAGTAATATTAAGGTCTTACTAAAAGTGTTTTTGATGGATGAAAGTAAGATTCATAACTATTCTTCAACAAAATTAAGAATATTTATTTCTTTAGATTAATTTTCTTCTTACCAGAAATGAGAACATATAATCGAGAGTGTCCTCAGTGAGGACTGCCACACTGTTGGGCCCGGCCAGCTTCTCAGCAATGCACCCTAGCACCACACAAATGTTCCGTTCCACTCTCACGTCTAGAACACCGACATTAGCACGGTAGCTAGACAGACGGAACATTTCTGCAACCTGAAACATCGAGTATAAACAGAATTCATGCCACGAAGTGAACCTATGAACGTGAATTTGCCATTAAAATGTAACATCTATTTAAAAATAAATTATATTTTCTATCCTTTTCCAATGATGTTTGTAAGAAAGAGATGTATAATAAAATAAGTTTAGAGCGATTTGATGAATCTCAATAAATAAATATTCTGGTACACATTCCTCACAGACGGCAATCTGATCCCAAATGAAGCAGAGCTTGTACTATGGAAACCAGACATCTGATATACTACTACTTATTATTTGTAAATACATGCAGACATATTCATACACACAAATAAATGTCCTGGGCGGGAATCGAACCCACGACCTGCGGCGTGATAGGTGAAATCTTAACGAACCACGCCCTCTGACCGGTCAATAAGTTCCTAGTTACCTTTAAAAATGTTCTAAATTAAACATAGAAAAAAAATCGCACCCTTATAACCGACTCCTTAGAGGGTAATGGGCAGTCATCAAATAGAATAGTGATCGCCGAAGGGCCAAAGGGATCATCCAGAGGGATCACATTCACCATAGACGATACAACCTGAATCCAGCCCTCCTCTTTATCAGCAATCGCATGCAGTTTTGCCAGAGACACTGGGGACTCTTCGTCGCTGTAACAAACCATATTATTTCAAAAGCTGCTTTATGATTGTATCAGTAAATGTGATAATTGTTTGACATTTCATATGTTTTGTGAGAAAAAAGGCCAGCATAATAATGACGCTTTATCTTAGGCATACCAAAGTAAAATAAACTTCGCGTTTAGCATAAGAGTATAGTCCCAGAAACTGAACTGGCCCGGTGGTCAAAAGGGGAACTAACGACGCCAATTTGAAATGTCAATCTTCCTGCCATTCGCCATTGGTTGTTTGCTCAGCCAAATGCGATAACAGAGCCTCTCTTACCGAGCCAGACAAGTTTGTGGAACCATAGTTATATTGCCGACTATGAAATTTCAAATGTCTCAAGAGAATGTTATTTACCTTTCACGTGAAGAATCGAGGTGGAAATTCTTACGTATTCCGTTAGAAACCTTATTCTATCCTATTTCTTGCTTACTTGTTATTTGTTCAAAATAAGATTAAGCCGTCTGTTCTCGCGAGGGACGCGCGTCCTATTATAACAATTGATGTCATTGTTATATTATTAACCGCGAGCATTGATTCATTTTACTTGTCAACTCAGGGAAAATACTGGCCTTCATGCATCAGATATAATAGTACATTGTGATACATGTGTGCAAAGATCAACAGAGTGTGATGATCAATGCACACGCGTGTCATACGACGTTTTTCAACACACTTGCGAGGAAAAAAACAGACATATATTTTTCTTAAGTAGATTTTTTGATAATCCTCAACCACACAATGAGAACGTTAACAAATATGACGCGAAGGTTTTTTTTTGGACAGCGTTGCGCTGTCAATCTATTTTATCCGGTTAAATTAAGAATGTTTCGTCTACACACATATAACTTACAGTGAGATACAAACATATAATAATCGGAATAATATCATAAAACACTAGTGCGGTAATTTAAAGTAAAGAGCACCAGTTCGTAATAAGCAGTCTTATGATACTAAAATCGGTGCAATAAGAGCCACATTACGATCGAGTGTGTTGAAATAAATATGTTAATTTCAATGGGCATTTTGGTTGAATTACCAAAATGTTTATTAGGAACACAATGTTCAGTTAACAAACTGTGGGACTTTTGCTTACTGAGCTGATTTTTAATAGAAGCACAGGGCAATGTGTATTTTTTTACAAAAACATTCGCAATGCCAATAAACATAATTTTATATTACTTTACCGCAAATATTAGCAAGCATGAAACAAAACAAATGGCTTAAAATTGTATCGAGAACGCATAGCATAGACATGTTAAAAAAGAAACATAAATATATCTTTATCAGATAATTCGCGTGTATTACAAACACTGCATTGCATTACTATTTTCTTACATTCTAAGTACATGTGACATTTCCTAGGTACTAGGTTTTGTGAATTGGGTTTTGAGAATTTCGTCAAACACAAGATTATATAGCACCTATACTAAGAAACAATATTAGAAACCAAACATTTTTATCATCTTATGTATAAAAATATTATAACAGATTTTGCGCAGACAAAAATAAACAAGAAAAATTTTGCCTCCACCATAAAATCCATTTTTTTATGTTGAGTTGAATATTTAACATGTAAAAAAACTGACGGTTATTATACAATGTATTGCTTAAGTAATTATGAAGGCAATGAGAGACGAAGTGATTGATGCCGAAGGTCCCGGGTTCAAATCCGAGGAAACCATAGCATGTTTTTACTTTTTAGTACCCACCTGGCTGGCTGCCACAAGTTGAAAATCTTTCGCCAAGCACCTACCACCTTCGGCCACATCATTGCTTACCGTGGTGAGATTGTAGTTAAGCCACAGAAACTTAATGAGTTTCTTGCTTGTTCTTCTCAGTTGAAGGCCGATTTACGAACTGGTGGTGACTTCAGTAGCTTGGACCTTCATAAGTGCCCTACTAGGGGGTAAATTGATTAAATGGCTTTGTCTATGGGTAACTAATAGTACTAAGTTAAGCACAGGTTTATTAATGAGAACAGAAAACAATAACATTATTTTTCAATGCCACGGCATATAATTTGATATACAAAATCAATCAATATACATATTGTGAGTTGCAGTTGCAGAACCTACCCTTTCTGGATAGAAAAAAAAACATTCTGGTGTGTGTATGTAACTGTTTGGAGTTGTTGAGTATGTAGCAGGTGTTTGTGTGTAAGGGTGTTGATCAGTATGTGTGTGGCAGCAACATCCCCGCTTGTCACATACTGCACTATATTAAATAACTAGCTGCCTCGCGCGGTTTCACCCGCGTTCCCGTGATAAAAAGTAGCCTATAATACTCGGGGATAATGTAGCTTCCTATTAATGAAATAATTTTTTGAATCCGACTGGTAGATCCAGAGATTAGCCCCTTTAAACAAACAAACAACAAATCAACTCTTCCGCTTTATTATATTAGTATACATGTTCTTACTTGTCAATAAAAGATGCGATAAGTTTCAACATCTCCAGCACAAGTTGATCCACCACATATGAGTTCACTCGCATATGCGTATGCGTCTGCACAAACGGCTCGACCGCAGTAGAGTTGGGTGGCGCTCGGAGTAAAGGCGGTGCATACACAACCCTGTCATCCGGCGCCTTGTCTTTACAGAGGCAAAGACCCATAGCCTGTTTATAAAAAGAATAACAAAAAAAATTGTACATACAACGAGGATTATTACTTTACCACTGAGCACCTTCCATCCTTTCTTATAGGCTATAAAAGGTACCAATGTATCAACCTTTGAGTTAATCGAGACATGCAACAAAATCTTATCCTTAAAACGTATTACCCATTTTTGCCCTATTAGGGGTAGAATTCGAGAAATGCAAAAACACGTGTTTCTTTATTTTTATCCAAAGTATTAATACCGAGTTTCAAGTTAATTGGACCGCGCATTAGGTTTCTTCTATACAATGTTTAACCCCCCCCCCCCCTAAACCTTATTTTAGGGGTAGTTTCGAAAAACTAATAGTGGTATTTATTTAGATAAGTAATTGTGCTAAGTTTCAATTTTATAAATCCATGGAATAAGATTTTTCATACAAAGGAAATTCCCCCTTTTCCTTAATAATATGATTTCCTAAACTACTTTGATATATCTTGGGCAACCTATGCAACTGCTGATAACGCAACATGATAATGATGATGAAAGGAGGCAGCTCCCAGGAGTTACGAATAAAAACCACTGACACATTAAATATTTTACATATTTTTATTTTTTTTGTTACCTCATAACTCCGTCATTTATTAACCGATTTGGAAAATTCTTATTTTGTCTGGAAGGGTATACTTCTTGTTTGGTCCCATTGTCATCAGATCAGGATTTGATTACTTCTAAGTGTACTTTGAAGTTGGTTTAAGTTTTTTTTGTAAAACAGTCCAATTATGTTTGGTATAATTGTACCACTATTACAAAATTGCGACCACATAAGCAATTAATGAGAATTAAATAGTGGAAAAAGCTCTTCGCCATGGTTTTCCCAATGGAGTACAGCATGGGGTTCTTCAAAAAGGGTGTGTGGAGATTTCTTCAGGGTCGGACACATGTGAGTTTGGTTGGTGAGGGAGTTTGGTTGGTGAGGAAGTTTGGTTGGTGAGGGAGTTTGGTTTGGTTAGGTTCAGACCATCAATGACACAACATGTTTGTCAGTGTTCCATTTATGAAGTTCAAATCTTGTGTAGGTAACCTATCTACCTCTTTACTTATAATATTACCATATGTTTTGTACCTTAGATTTCAAATATGCAAAAAACATGAAATTATTGTTGGTACATGAGTCATGTAATACTGAGTCAGTCTCTGGGAAATTAATAAAAATAAATTAATAAATTATTGTAATACTAAAAATAGTATTTTTAAGGTTAATTACCTTCTGGTGCTATGTTAATAATTATTAACTTGCAGGTATTATGAAAAAAATATTTGGACCTATTGACATTTAATGTGGTCATCATAAAAAGTTCCGAGTAAATACCTAGATCATGGGTGTATGAACTAACACTATCTTTCAAACTTTACAATTGCAAGCAGCAGAAACTTAATTCGCCCAATAAATTTGTCAAACACTTAAAATACATGATTCATGTTTTCATAAAAGGACCATGACCGACTTCATAAACAAATCTAAGCGAGAAAAACAGGGGAAACTGTGGCAACGATAAATATCTCACCATCTGTTTTGTCTACAATTAAAAGAAATACTTACCACAAATTAACTTTTAAAACCCCATTATAACGAACACAAAAATCAATTTTAGATGATATAAAATTCAAGTAAATATTTGAACAGTTTTTACGAAATTGGCAAAAAAACTTTAATTTTGTAAACAATTTCCAAGCAAGCAAAGCACTCGCTTACATGTCAATCCACTGGAATGAAACCACAGATAATGACAGATGTCAGTGCTGCCAACGGACAGGGCTCGATGCAAAGAAATTGGACTAAAGCAGTAGAAATAGTGTCAAAACGCAAACTTTATAATTATATCTGTCACGATAATTTTCATACGATTACTCCATAAGATAAAACAGGAATGAGATATAGTTGTGTGTTTCTGTTCATACCGCCTGTAACCCATTTTGAGTTGTCAGTGGTTACGTTTGGTCTAATTGTACTACCAAATTGAATAGGTCTAAAAGTGAACTATGGTGTTGGCCCTATGATGTTGTTTTTATTTTAGTCGTAGTTTGTTGACATATAGCAGACGGACGACGACTACGCGAAAATTTAAAATTAATATTGTTTATTTAGATTCAAGCAAAACTAAATGGATTAAATTGTGATCTGTGATAAACACAAAAATGGTGTGTGTTGTAATCGAGTGCAAATATCATTCCTACCGAAAGGAAAATGAATCTGAAATTATTAGCTTTCATCGGTAAGACGGCATTTTGAACATATTTCGGATTTTATTCGTAAGATTGCTTTGATAATTTGTAGAATTGTAGACTAACATTTATGTATTATAGTATTATGCGTATTATATGTTTAAAACAAATTAAATTACCAAAATATTGCTATATTTTAAATATTTTGGTATAGTCTGAATAGTGCCGTACATTTCTTATCGACAAATCAATGAGGATAAACTTTCCTTCACGAGACGCTGGTCGGGGATTTCATATTTTTTTGACAGAAAGAAGATCTAAGAAGTCTTTCAGTGAAGTCCTTTTTTTAAGAAACAATATTTTTTTCATAATTTTCGATAGTTAAATAATAGAAGATTGTTAATAAAATCACTATTTTGCGTCGTTTCGTTATGAAATGGCTGGCGACAGCTAAGCTGCGGTTATTCCTGCAGAGCCATAGTGGGCGCATAAATGAGTTTATATCAAAAAAACTCATACTTAACCTCAACATCAACCATTAATATCTCGGAAACCATGAGTTTGCTTAAAGTTTTGGGGGAACCAGGTTGAAGGCCTTCCCCCCGCATCCCTTACGTTGCGACCCGTCAATGAAAGTACCATAAATGATGAAAGTGTCTAAATTATAAGATTAAATTGTTTATTTTAGATTCCCCGATGACGGTGGGTTAGCGATGCTTTGAAAATAGCTTGGGAAGAGATTCCAGCAGAAAACGTGAGGCATTATGATCGAGAGCATGCATTCCAGTCTTCAGAAGTGCATAGCTTAAAGAAGAGGACATACGAATTATACAAAAACAGAAACAGAAATAAAAAGTGAAGATTATTTAGTTTTTAGGCATTTTTCGTTGTTTGTTTTTTCGGCATTTTTATTTAAATATAAATTTATAGTTTTATTGATAATTTATTTAAACAATTACTTGCCTAAACGGTACACAAAAATATTGTTTTATGATTAATTTAATAATAAACGCGTAAATGATTTTTATTTTATTTTAAAACCTTATCTGTAAACTGTCTTTAGTATAAGTACCTACTTGAAGAAAGTATGTACCTATTTATTTTTGTATAGGAGCTGGCATAGCCACCCACCGCCATTTAGATTTTAACAATTATTATAAACTAGCTGTCCCCCTCGGTTTAACCCGCGTTCCCGGGATAAAAAGTAGCATGTGTCCTCCGTACCATAGGCTATCTGCATGCCAATTTTCATGATGACCCGTTGAGAAGTTGAGGCGTGAAGGCGTAACAAACAAACTCACTTTCGCATTTTTAATATTTGAGGATTAATTTATTACGTGGTTGGTTTAAATATTTATTAGAGTAGAGTAAAACCAAGAAGCTCGAAAAAACAATAGGATAAACTTTCTGGGACGGGACGCTGATCTTGGTGCTCATTTTTTTTTACAGATGGTAGTTGATCTAAGGAGTCTTTCAACGAAGTCTTTTCAAGAAGCAACTAGTTTTTGAGATTTTAATTATTGAAGTGTGTTAATCAAAGTAAAACAAAGAATATCGTGCAAAAACGAAACGCATGATGACGCCATTTTGATTTGGCGCCACATTTCACCTATGGTTAGATAAAGTGTGTCATCTGTTAAAACCGATTTCTGTACTGGTAGGTTCAAACCCCTACTACTCCTAGAGTGTATATAAAAATCCGGTGGCGCGGAGGGAGAGCAGCCCCCGCCTGCTTTTTGTTACGCAAGGGCGAAAGGGCTGCACTTCCTGCAGCGCCAGAGCCGATGCAGAAGTGAATTTATGCAAAAAACCTCATACATAATCTCAAACTTCAACCATGAATATCTCGGAATCCATGAGCTTGCTTCAAGTTTGGGGGGTATCGAGGGGAAGGGCTTCCCCCCCTTCCCCGCGTCTCGTCCAGGAAAGTTTTACCATTTCTATTTTTTATTTAAACCAAATTTTGTCGATATCGATATTATTGTATTCAGAACCCTATTGTAAATTTACTTGATCAATAAAGTCTTGCAACAGTGTACAACCTTACTATTTTAGGATATAATAAATATATAACTGTCTCTTTTTGGCACAAAGAATCCCAGTAAGAGTAATGAGTACAGCTATTCAGAAGTCGCTTCATTTTTTAGAGCTCGTTCTTTGCTATTCTTTATTCTATGGCTCGATGTCGCCATCAGTCGCCATTTTTCACAGCTTAAGCAGCCGAATTTCAGAGTAGGTAGCCTAAAGTAGCCCAAAAGCCACAATAATGCTGATATTGCTATGAATATAAAATAAAAATGTTGTTCTTCTTCTTCTTCTTCTTATTTTTAATTTTGGCAACCAAGCCCAAATTAGGGCTCATTTCTGCCAGTGTCGAGTTATATTATAGTTTCCAGTCACAATAAATCACTTCACATTATAGTCCTCAGTCAGTCACCGTCCATAAAACTAAAAGTCATGTTTTACTACAATGGTGGTCATTGTAGTAAAACTCTACACGGACATTTTGAGACAACTTGAAAAGTCACGATACACATAATTCATTTCATTTCACTTCACTGGTGCACATGGATGATCTTTATTGGGTAAAATACCACCAAAAATACACAATAAAACTCAAAATACACAAATTTATGAAAATAAAAATGAAAATGCTACGTCACTCTGCAAGTTCCCGCCAAAAAGTCCCTTCTTCTTCTTATTTTTAATTTTGGCAACCAAGCCCAAATTAAGGCTCATTTCTGCCAGTGTCGAGTTATATTATAGTTTCCAGTCACAATATTGGAAAATCTATTATGTGGAAAACCCTGAAGTTGGACTTTAAGACTGACACCAAATCACTTCACATTATAGTCCTCAGTCAGTCACCGTCCATAAAAGTCATGTTTTACTACAATGGTGGTCATTGTATGTACTAAAACTCTTCACGGACTTTGAGACAACTTGAAAAATCACGATACACATAATTCATTTCATTTCACTTCACTGGTGCACATGGATGATCTTTATTGGGTAAAATACCACCAAAAATACGCAATAAAACTAAAATACACAAATTTATGAAAATAAAAATGAAAATGCTACGTCACTCTGCAAGTTCCCGCCAAAAAGTCCAAAAAATGTTGTTAACCTACTTTAGGTGCCTTCGAATTGGAGTGATGTCGTTTTTAACAGTTTCAAAATGGGCATTTTTGTTTGTGCGTTCGAATTGGAAAATTTCAACAATTTTGCAACTTTTGCCACAAACGATATTTCCCAAATCGAACGATTAGATACAAAAATGACATTTACATGCTCATCGCCTGCTTGTCACTTATCTCAACCTACCTTTTTCCTTCAGTTAATCTTTAAACAAAGTTAATCTGACAAATTATTCTCTTGCCTGTTAGTATTTCTATCAAATACAATAAAAATTAGAATTTTCGCTTCCCGTTTGATATTTCCAAAACTTATCTGTCAGATTCAAAGATGTCAAAATATGATCACAAACGACCCTGCCTCGGAGGAGGGTCAACATTTGCAGTTCACGATGTCGTTTTTAACTGTTTCCAAGTAAAACGATGAACGAAAACAGTTCAAAACGTCAATGTTTCCAAATCGAACGCCAGATGTGATCGTTTTTGGCATTTTGGACTGTTATTTTTGCTACTACCATACGCATACCCCAATTCGAACGCACCTTCTGTATTCTGTAATCTGTGTCTATGCCTAACACTTCAATTTGTTCTTACAACTTTAGTTCAGTTGGTAGTTTGTGGTTCTTACGAACATAAAATAATAATCCTTTTTCCACATTCGCTCGCTATTTATATCAACTTAAAGGATATTACAGTCCATGAACATATGTGTACAAATCGCATCAATATCGAACTATCACCGTAGCGGTTCGACGGTAAACGGTAACTTATTCGGTAAAAAAAAACCTTCTGTTATAACAGTAACTGTAAAAATAAATTGTGTAAACAATTCCTGCAAATGATGTGCGCGTCGTACTTATAAACGGTTGTTTTGAACAATTTCATAACTTCACAATAACTCTTAGTAACCGGGCCCGTGGTTCGGCTGGGTATTTTACAATGGGTAAGTTGAATAACTCGTTCCTGTGGGGAATCATATTCGCATCGGCTACTTGGACCGTTTCCCTGTATCTGTATTGGCTTCTGAATATGAGTGGTAAGTAACAAATCTTGTTATACACCTTTATAGCTTTTCACATTCTCTTTTTACAATGAAAAATTAGGGTATCATATCATCTTCTTGCCCTCATACTTATGGATGCGGTCCATGTGATTTATATTCCACATATCAGGTGGTGTATCGTAGTACTTATTCCACATAAGAGGTATTTTAAATGGTTGCTATCATCGCATCGCATCGTTGCAATTACCTAGTTTCTAACCATATGTCATTTTTGAAACTTTCCATTTCTTCCTATGAAAGCAGATAAAGGTGATCAATGCACTATGAGAGTACTATGAGACTATTGCCCAAAGTTTTTATTCAATCAAGGATTCATTGAATATTAATTTTGCAAAGTCATAAGTGCATACAAGACTTTCAAATTTGAGTGGAATACACAAATATGGCATACATTAGAGAAAGCTTTAAGTTCATTTTATTTTAAGAACATTATTATCAGTATAGATGGTGACTCATAATCTTTCAGCTGTTTATAAATGCAAAATTCAATATCATTTATTCAAATAGACCTTCGCAGGCACTTATGAAAAGTCTGACTCTAATACCGGTTTGGAAGGTTGCATTTGCTGAGAAGATAGTTACAATAGAATTCTTATCTGTTCACAAATATTCCATTGTTATCCATCTTAATAGTGTGTGTGCAAGTTTTCAATTTTGTAAACCCTTGGTTAGTGTTAATCTGTCAGTCAGTCAGTATCTCCGCGGAAGATAAATGTAGATAGACATTCTCATTCTTCAGACTTTATTTGTTTTATTTTATTTAATGGTTTATTGGAAGGCAGATACCAAAGTTTGAGTAAAATTAAAAAGTATTATAGTTTAAATAAAATATACATTTTTATTAGTTCATAATTTACATTCCAGTCATTCAGGTCAGGCTTTCTTTTCACCTCTGTAACCATCATTATACATCTGTTTATTGCCAGCTTTCACAAATAAAAAAACATTTTTGGTAGCTCATCATCATTTTCATGCATACCACTGGTTCTAGGTGAAAATGGTATAACTAACCCTGACAGCAAGATACATTACCGTCTCGCAAATACTGATGAGAAGAACCGTATTAAGAACAATGACAAATCTATTGCAGCGTTAGAAGGCAAGAACTTACTGTATGACAACCCTAGAGCCGATGGTAAATTCTCAGGGAATGTATGGAAGTATGGAAAGAATAAAGCTGAGTATCAACGGAAGATGATGCTTAAGGATAAGTTTATTAAACAACTGGGTATGAAAGTGACCGCTCAGCCTGATAAAAGTTTAGGTGAGTAAAGGTTTCTCAGAACTGGTATCATGTTGTGATTATGACCTTGTTCTTTTATTTGATCAGTCATTAACATCATGGCAGTTCTGCAGAACAGTAGGTGCATGTTTTCTTAGTAAAAATTCATTGATAGCTCATGTTCAATCTAGGATTTCACACTATCTGCTGTCACTATCAACATGAGCCATAATTATTACATTTTTTGACGACACAAACTAGTAAACTGTAGTTGTATATGATAACTGAAAACCGGATTATTTACATTTGCATATTTAAGCCAATCCCTTTCCACTTATAAAAATATTTTGAATGCTTCAAGTCAACCATACCACTGAACATTTGGAACAATACTTGATTGTTTACCTTTACCACAATATTAAATATTTTTAATTTTACTGTACCTATTTTATTGTCTATTAATGGATAATTTACTAATAGTATGCTGATTATGAAATAAAGAACAAATTAATTTACTTTTCGTTTTTTTGGGTTCCTAAAACTTATCATTTAATTTTGTATATTCTGCAAATTTTCGTGCATATTTCAAGCATTTGTCACACATATTTCCATGCATATAACAAGCTTTTTATGTTGCATATTATCCGGTCTTTAGTGATAACATACACATACTTGTTATGGGGAAACCATTACTATCTTTATGATGCAGCATACATTTTCTGATTAAGTACAAATTTTCTAACTGCAGACAATCAGTTCGGTTTGATTCGCAATGCGGAAGACGTGAGAATCCGCGATAAGGGCTACAATATTCATGCATTCAACACACTTATATCACAGAGAATTGGAAACCACAGAGGACTACCTGATACTAGAAATAAATTGTAAGTTTAATATCACTATCTAGTTTTTAAGTAAACTCATTGGCATATAACAAAAGTTGGCGGTCAACACAGTTAAACGTTGCACTTGTGGTAGTGTCTTGAATATGCGCGCGGCGTGACGTCGCACTGCATGCGTATCAGAAAAGTCTGTCCATCTCTCTCGCGCACAGTCAAGCTTATGAGTATGAAGGAGGCAGTTATTGTTTTGCTTAACTGCTCATAAATATAGTGTGGTCTTTTTTTTCATTCATCCTTTAGAATTGACTGACTAATTAGAAGCAGTAATGTAGTAAAACATACTGTATCGTAGAATTGCATAAGTGTGAGTACTGTGAACGTGCCAGCTTACGTTAACCGACCTGTACCTATTCTACCCAATAATATAAACATTTTTCAGATGCCGTACACAAAAGTACAATGAAAAATTACCAAAAGCATCAATAATCATTTGCTTCTACAATGAGCATTTTGAAACACTCATGCGTTCAGTGTATTCAATATTAGATCGGACAGACCAAAGGCACCTCAAAGAAATCATTCTTGTAAATGACTATAGTGACCTGGAAGGTCTTCACGATCAACTTCAGAAAGCGGTTAATGAATTGAACAATAAGATGCGCAAAGAAGAAGAAATGCTTGAAACAAATAATATAGACGTTGATAATGTTGAAGATTACATAAATGATGATAATATTATTGATAAGAAGTCGACAGAGCAGACCGGGAAATTGTCTAAGAATGGACTGAATATTAGACTTTTGAAGACTAGTAAGAGGGAAGGACTTATCAGGGCGAGGTTGTATGGTGCTGATAATAGTGTTGGAGAGGTGAGAGTCTAATATCTAACTATAACTTACTATAATTTAAAAATAATTGTCTGTTATACAGGTTGGGGCGAAAGTAATGTCATAAAGTTAAATGAGTGTCATTTTCTTATTGATGAAAATAATTGGGCTCTGTTTTCATGGAAAGCTTAACTGAAGGTGTCAAATAGATGACATTAACTTGAAGTAATGATATTGGTCACTTGACCACCTCCTTTGTTGATGCACATTTGTGCTTCTTTTGCAGCATTTATAGTAGTTGCTTGCAAATCATATGGCGCCATTTGGTGATCTCTTCTTCAATGTTGGTCCTCGAAACTTGCGAGGTTTGTGCTTTGCTATAGTATACGCGAGGTTTCAAAGTGACCCAAAAGACCGATGATCTGGCCGGCCAGTTCAAATTGCCAAAATAGGGATCACAAGACCCGGATATTATGGCACAATTATGACATCACTTTTGCCCTGCCATGTATAACTGTGATAGGTTTTAAACCCTGTAATACAAGGCACCAGTGCCTCGTTTTGACATCGTTAGATACTAGCCTTTTAAAATACTCAGTATTAAAAAGAAATCGAATAATAATGAATGTATTACTCATGTTTAAAATCATGTTGTTCATCAGGTGCTAGTGTTCCTAGACTCTCACATAGAGGTGAACGCAGAGTGGCTGCCACCGCTCCTTGACCGTTTATCGGACGGTGTGGACGGGGTCAACGTCCGGTACTCCCCCAGGGCTGCCACCCCGGTCATTGACGTCATCAATGCAGATACCTTCGAGTACACAGCCAGTCCACTAGTCAGAGGTGGATTTAACTGGGGACTACACTTTAAGTGGGATAATTTACCTAAAGGAACGCTTAAAAGTGAGTATTCACCGTATTTTCGCTATGCTAAGCCAACGAACCCCAATCAGAGCGCATTGTCAGAGGTAGGAAATTGAGCGGAATAGATTTCAAGCAAAATTAGGAGGATATGCTGGTGGCGTTTCTTCCATACAAACGTAATCCTCAGTTTCTTCTCTGGATAATGACACTAGAGCAATGATTATTTTACCATGCAATCTGTAGGTACTACTGTATGTGCCTCGGTTGTGATTTTCTCCATAAATTAATTATTATAACAATGAGGAGCCTTTTAAAATCACAAAAACTTACCATTTTTACCGCTCTTATCAGACGTCCAACGAACAAATTTGACGAATATAAAAAAAAAAGGAAAACCTACAGACATAGCCAAAGCCCTTCATATTATGATTCTTGTGGTTTTTTTTAAAGCTTTCCAGCTTTGGAGGGGAAAATCGGGGAATACGAAATAGCGATTTCATCTAATTCATATAGATATAATCGGTCCAAGCTGTAGTTGTCTCTATCGCCCTCGGGTGGAATAGCTCGGGCACAGCGCGACAGCAATAGATATGTTAAAAACCTATTTTTCAAATTTCTTGCAGCCATCCTATCCTATCCTCTTAACGTCATTACGCGTCTTCGGGTTAATAGGCTAGATGACAAATAAAAAACTCTTTAGTCCGTCTTTTACATTATCAAAAAATATTAGACACGTATTCTTTCTTTGGTCAATAAAACAAAAAAAAAATGATATCGTGTGTTGTAGTTCCGCGTGACGTCACGTTATTGTACACTGAGACTACCTTTAGAGTAAAAAGTGTATATGTGTGTAATAAATAAGGTGTAAGTCAAGTATAGTAATACCTAGGTTTTAAATATATCCGTCACTTTCTAATGTCATAGGATAAACAAAAAGGGCTGGGGCTATCTTAATACAAGACTGACTTACACTTATTTATTAATAAGGCAGTAAGAGTCTACAGTCAGTTCGCGAGGCTTCACTCCCGAACTTTGATGCGCTTTATCTTTGTCAATATTCTTAATGATTTGGTTAAAGCTAAAAATATGTGTCCAATAATTTTTGATAATCTAACTGTAGTTCGATGGCTTAATTAAATTGATAATTTATTGTTATCACTCAGCGGATGAAGACTTTGTGAAGCCAATAAACTCTCCAACAATGGCCGGGGGTCTGTTCGCCATATACCGGGAGTATTTCAACTACATCGGCAAGTATGACTCCGGGATGAATGTGTGGGGAGGAGAGAACTTGGAAATATCATTTAGGGTAAGATTATTGTGGCAAATTTTTATACGTCATAGGAAGGAACTAGCTTCTAAGATACAGGTTCGGCCTAGTTTAGATGCTAGTAGATAAATTCGATTAAAATAAAAAACTTTTTCGAACTTATTTTTGCCAGTGTCAAGTTATATTATTAGTTCATTTGTGTGTGATAAAAAGTTATAGTCGATTTTCGACTCATGGGCGACCTCTAGCATAAATAATAATACCGAGACATGCAAACATGTTGTTAGATGGGACTCGAACCCAGGACGTGTGATGTAACAGCATTGTTATCAATTTTGTTTCAATAGTACAAGCTCAGCTTAGTTTGATTAGTTAGATCAGATGACCGTGTGTGAGGAATTTCCCAGGATATTATTGTTTTTCTTTTTACTGTAATATTTCCAGATATGGATGTGTGGTGGTACTCTGGAGTTGATACCATGCAGCCGCGTGGGCCACGTGTTCCGCAAACGTCGACCTTATGGTCTTGGGGAAAAGGATGACTATATGTTGCACAATTCAATGAGAATGGCGCGAGTGTGGATGGACGATTATGTTGTAAGTTTTTCTGATTTTTCTGTAGCATTGAAAACTCTTTCTAAAAAAGTTACAAGTATATTTCAGGCGACTATAGCTCATTGGGCGTGACGAAGGTCGTGGGATCTAATCCTACAATTAACTTGAGTGGGTACTTTGTAGTACCCACCTGGCCGGCTACTATCTGTCTCCAAAACCTCTAATGGTGTGTTCAAAAGTAGTAGTCGATAATCGTAGTTCCAATATGACATCACTTATCCACCATTTGTTTCTTTACTCGTCTCTCTAAGCTCATTTGAGTCACTATTATATATTTGCTAGGCGATGATAGCTCAGTGGTAGTGACGTCGGATACCGAGACGAAGGTCCCGGGTTCGAATCCTACAATGAGTTTGAGCTTTCGGTGAAGGAACCATTTTCGTAGTAAATGTCAACCTTGCTCGATCATAATGTATGAAAAGTAAACATTTTTTTTTGAGAATTCGTTGTTGGTCCCATAGTAAAAGTTGTTCAGCATTACTAACCCAAAATAGGTTCCGAAAATAAGCCATCTCGAAATCTACACATGTAAAACATTATTTAAAATATCCTAAGTAATATTTATAAAATTAACAGAAAAAAGTAATAGAGCAGAACCCCACAGCGGCTCATATATCAATAGGCGACATTTCCGAACGAGAAGCGTTAAGGAAGCGTTTACATTGTAAATCCTTCAAATGGTATCTTGACAACGTGTATCCGGAACTTGAGAGCGGCACCGGCACAGCTGATAGGAAAAGATTGGCTATGCTCAATGATCCTGATAAAAATAAGTTCCAACCTTGGCATTCTAGGTAAGATTTTTGATACTGGTTTCTGTTGTATAATAATTTTAATTTCTTCTTCGTCTTCTTATTTTTGTTTGGCAACCAAGCCCAAATTAGGGTCCTTTCTGCCAGTGTCAAGTTACATTATAGTTTCCAGTCACAATAAATCACTTCACATTGTAGTATATATTTTCAGGAAACGCAACTACACCGACTCATATCAAATACGTTTGAAGAATACCACGTTATGCATACAGAGTGCAAAGGACATAAAGAGCAAAGGCAGTGGATTAGTGCTGGCTAGCTGCATCAGGACACTGAACCAGGTAAAATCATGAAGCTCTGTGACCCTAAGGTTATTCGTGCTCTTTGAGGAATTCCATGATAAATTCATATTACATGGTAAAATCTCATCTAATCTAATATAATAGAATAGTCAAATCGGTTAAACCGCTTCCGAGAACTCGGTGATAATGCACGCGTGGAACCCCATCTCTTTGATGTCGCTTACAAAGAGCTTTTTTGGGGTCCCCGGACCCTATTACCACAGTCTATAAAACCATACAGTCCTCCGACGCCTTTGATCTCGTGGAAAATGCCCACAACGTCTAGACAGTATCGCGACGGCCATATAAAGTATGCTGTGTCCCGAGCTACTAACATCGTTTTGTTCGCAGGTCGGGCCACTTCTCGCCCCTCACACCTCGCACGATTGCCCTGTCTAGACGGCTTCTTCGAACGACTGTATGGTTTTATAGAATGTGCTATTACTGAGCGTCCGCTGTCAGTCCGTCTGTCTGTCTGTGGGCTGTATCTCATGAACCGTATTAGGTAGATGTTGAAATTTACATAGAATGTGCATTTCTTTTCATTTTTAATTTCTATTTCGCTCCTACCTGCTAATCTATTTTTTAGGCCACTTTCCTCACTATTCTCGTTTCTAACAAAAGCAACCTTCCGTACCGGTGTTAGAGATTGTATTCGAATAGAAATTTCTGTTTTTATTGTAGATTTGGTTCGAGACAGATCGGCACGAGTTGGTGTTAGGGCGTACATTGTGTTTGGACGCTTCTAACAACGTGTCGCCATCTCTCGGCAAATGTCACGAGTTGGGCGGTACCCAAGAGTGGAAACATAAGAGTTCGGTAGGTTGGAACATTTATTTTATTACTGAAGTTTGGATGTCAAGATGTCTGTTTCTCTTTGACGCAAAAACTACTGAACGGATTTGGTTCACTCAATGTATCCGACATAAAAATACATCTAGGCCCATTTTTTTTTTTTTACTATTCTTCTTCTTCTTATTTTTAAGTTTGGCTACCAAGCCCAAATTAAGGCTCATTTCTGCCATTGTCGAGTTATATTATAGTTTCCAGTCACAATAAATCACTTCAAATTATAGTCCTCAGTCAGTCACTGTCCATAAGTCATGTTTTACTACAATGGTTGGCACTGTACTAAAAGTCTTCACGGACTTTTTGAGACCACTTGACAAGTTAATATTACACACTTGTTTTTTTTTTTAGTAATTATGTTTTCTAGTTTGTGTAAGGTTGTTTATGTCCTGAACGAATAAAATAAAAAAAACGTATTTACGGAACACTTCGTGTGAAAGTCTGACACGGACTTGACTGGTTTTTAGCATAGGCCTTGCAATGTAGTATATTTAGTATTTTTATTTGCATAATCGGTCACCTGGGTTTCATCATTCACGCATTACAGATCCTTCCCCCCCTCCACAATGAGTTGTGGTGACCATACTCACGCGCAGGAACATAACATAAAGTTATTTGGCTGCGGTATTCTGTTGTCGAGCTGTTATTTGAGGGAATAAACGCTATGCACTTCATCTCTAAGATTACAAATAAAAATCATTAAGTACTAGCTGTCCCGCGCGGTTTTACCCGCATTCCCGAGGGATCGTAAGTTTTCACGGGATAAAAGGCCTCTATGTGTTCAAATCAAATCAAATCAAATAATCAAATAATTTATTTTAAAAAATAAAAAATTACACAGATAATTAAACAATGGTCCCCGCACTAGGATAATCCTGTATCGCGGGCAACCTGTATAATTTACAAAATATGATTTCCAAAACAGGGGGAAGTTATAAATTCAAAAAAAAAGTTTATGTTAATAAAGTCCAGAACATATTCTATCTGTGTGCCAAATTTCATCCAAATACGTTCGGTAGTTTTTACGTGAAAGAGTCACAAACATCTATACATACAAACTTTCGCGTTAATAAAATGTAAAATGTTTTCAGGCTGGCAGTCCGGTGTATAACACGGCAGCCGGCATGTGCCTAGGAGTCGAACGTGTGTACCGAGCGGAGCCTCTGCTGATGGTGATATGCAACAACCAGCCGAGCAACCAGTGGGACTTTGTGAGATCTTAAAACATCGAAGTTTAAACGACGTAACATCACTTTCATGATTCGGGTACACAATGGGTTAGATGTCTGAAAAAATCTATTTAGTCCGTGATATACATTATCGAAAAATATTAGACACGTATTTTTTTTTTTTTTTTTTCTATATCTGCCTATAATAACTTTATTTTAACGTACTATAATTTATCTAACTTAACTAATATAATTAATCTAACTAACTAAATTATCGAAAAATATTAGACACGTAATTTTTTTTTTTTTTTTCTATGTCTGTCTATAATAACTTTATTTTAACATACTATAATTAATCTAACTTATCTAATATAATTAATCTAACTAAATAAATCTAACTTAAACTTATTTTTTCTTTTGTCAATTACACAATTACATATCGTGTGTTACAGTTCCGCGTCTCGTCACGTTATGGTACAGTTTTTACTCTAAAGTGACGTCACGAACTTTGACGCGCTTTATGTTTGTCAATTCTTAATGATTTGGTAAAGCAAAAAATACGTGTCTAATATTATTTGATAGTCTGACGGTTTTTTTTTTTTTTTTTTTTTTACCAATTAATCATTCCTGTTCTTTATCAATAGTCGTTAACCAACAATTGTGAGCCCGACACATTAATCGGTGATTAAACTAGAGCCACCTTAGGTCAGTTTTGGCAGGTCATAAACATACATCCTCTTGTCAAATATGACCTTTTGCTTTGCCTTCGTTTAGCTATCCATGTGTACCCGAGTACGGTCTACTTGTCGTTTGAAAGAAATATTTGTTGGTGCTCGTGCTATATTTAAGTGTTTTTAACCGACTTCGAAAAAGGAGGAGGTTCTCAATGCGGTTGTATATTTTTTTATGCTTGTTACCTCATAACTCCGTCCTTTATTAACCGATTTGGAAAATTCTATTTTGTTTGGAAGGGTACACTTACCGTTTGGTCCCATTGTCATCAGATCGGGATTTGATTACTTTATAGGGTATTTTGAATTGGGCTTAAGTTTTTTGTAAAATAGTTTTCAATTGCTTAACATGCCGATGCGAATTTTACAATTATGATGAACACTAAGCTTTATTTTGTAAAATAATTAATGTTACTGTTAGTTAAGCTAACGTGACTATCAGCGCGAACTACCGCCAATACATCACAATATTTTTATATAAGTATAAGTGTGTATATTACCAATATATTGTGTGAATGTCGTATATGGACTATGATATGAAAGAATACAATTCAATTTATCATTCTGGCAATCTATCGGCTGACTTCGCCTTGAATGGTGTAAAGATGGACAGTCGCAGCTTTAGAACGAAAACGCCACATCTGAAAAATATATGACTTATAACAACTTAATTTAAAATACCATAATTTCGGTGGATTTTGCCGAATATGTCTGTTTTTTACATTCGGAAAGATGAATAAAGTTCTTTTAATTCATTTTATGTTCATAACTTGTCGGGCCAGCTGGCGTGGTTGGTTAAGACCGTGTCGTGGGTTCGATTCTCACACAGGAAATGCATTTGAGTCTGGGTGTAATTATGTATATTAAGTATGTATTTACAAACAAAAAGTAGTATATGTATTATAGTTATCTGGTTTCCATAGTACAAGCTCTGCTTAGTTTGAGATCAGATGACCGTGCGTGAGGAATGTCCCAGGATATTTATTTATTTATTTATAACTTATTTTTAGAAATTTTGAGATGTGTCGTTTTCGTTTTAAACGTTCGCTATGTGTGATCACATTTGACTATCTAAAGATCAAATACTTAAACGCTACTTAAAATTAAGGAGCGCTTGAATTACTTGAGAAGCGATTATCCCATACTCTCACGACTTAAGTGTGAGTGGCTTTACAGTATTTAGCTATAAGACTTTTTCCGATTAACAACGCAGATTGGTCTATTGTTGAGTATTGACTTGTTTTTATTTAATATGGGCCTTATATTTCTCCTTCCAGTGATACTATCGTTTTACCTGAGTAGTTTATTAATTTTACGTATTTTAGTTACTAACTATGTATGTAGATGCGTACAATGTATTTGTATACACACATTTTTAATTCGGTAGACTAAAATGACAGTGGCACTAAAATAAATAGAAACTAAAACTAAAATAATACCATAGTCTTGTAGTATGGCTCATTCATTAGTGATTCATCGAGCCTTTGGGACATATGAGTCACTCATTTGTGTTCATATAAATGTAATACATGAAATATAACATTATACATAAACTGTTCCGCAATGATAAGATATCAATAATAATATAAATGCGATTAATAGGATGTAGTCTGACGTAGATGAGTAGAAATGATGTATGGATACAAAACCATTTTTACGTTACGAAAGGGGTGGCAACCCAGAAAATGTAATTTTAGTCTGCGACTTTTTGGCGGGAACTTGCAGGGTGACGTTGCGTTTTCGTTTTTATTTTCATAAATTCGTGTATTTTGAGTTTTATTGCATATTATCAGCGGTATTTTATCCAATAAAGATCAATCCATGTGCACCAGAGAAGTGAAATGAAATGAATTATGTGTATCGCACAGACTTATAAGATATACGCCTGTGGTGAATCGTGACTTTAAAAGTTGTCTCAAAAAGTCCTTGAAATGTTTTAGTACAATTACCACCATTTTACTAAAACATGACTGGACGGTGACTAATAATGTGGACTATGTGAAAGTTAATGTGCGGACTACATGAAAGTGATATTATAAATAAAATGTATCCGACTGAAGGACTTTGTATCCATGGTCATGAACAAACTAAAAAAAAAAGGATTTTAGTCTACCAAATTAAGAATCAGAGTGTAGATGCTTAGTCTGCCCACATATGTATTACCTAATATATACATTTCTCTGTACCACGCTCTTATAAATATGACAAAGCATGTGTTACTGAAGATCTGATTAATTATTTGTAGAATATACTAATAATGTATATGTGGGTAAGGCAAATCTGAACCGTCCCTTTTCATTATAATATTAGTTGTTCCTTCCTTAGACTTATTGATACATATTATACATTATTTTTATTACTTTTAACAATATTCAATGAAGGCAACAAAAGTTACAATGTAATGTTATATTTGACTCTTTTATTTTACGTATAAAGAAAGCACAAACTTTAGCGTATGTGTGCTATAAAGACTATAACATAAATATATGTTACCTACTATAAAAATTAATTAAGAATAAGGCGCAAGCCAGGCAGATATGATATTCCATTCAAATTTCAAATTTAACCTTACTGTACAAATTGTATGAGTATATGTATAGAGAGTAATATTTTTGTAGCAACAGATTAATATATAGCTTGTGATTATCGAGTGGACAACTCACTTATTGTGTCGGACCACATTTCTTAATTTTCTCGCTCTAGCAAACGATATGTTGGAGTGATAGAAAGAGATGGAGACAAAGAAATATCCGATGCTGGGTCAGATATGGTCCGAACTTGAAAACATCTTGAAATCGCATGCATGAGGTCATTTGATCATAGCACAAAGTAAATAATATACTATGTGCAAATCATAATATGGATTCAAAGTGGATTTCAGATATACTTTGACATATAAACTGCTGTGAAAGTGATCGAAATCGGTGTTAGAGCCGCCATACACGGACTGCTCGAGCAGTAAGCTATTTACTCCAGTAGAATTAGCTCAAAATTAAGCAACATTTTACATTAATTGTGGTACTATTGATTTTTGGCATATCGATAGAGTTATGTATGGATATGATTACCTTAAATTCGCAACCGATTTGGAAGTACGGAAAATGGTAAAAATTGAGTACGCTAATTTTGCTACAAGTTGATGCCAATGAGTTCGCAACTAGTACCACACATTTTGCCTAGGAGATAAAGGCGAAAAATCACTATTTTAAGTTTAGGTATGTTCCGTATGTCGCAACCGGTCTAAATTGATTGAGAAGGTAGGTAATGGTTCTCTAAAGACATGGTATTGTCGCAACGCTGCAGTTGGTTTAACTGCTGGAGCAGTAGGCAATTTCAATTTTAATTCAAATCAGTAGCATCTTGGATTTTGAGGAAGAAGCACTACTGCTACGTTTGCTCATACGACGACGACGGCGGCGTAGAAATAGAAAATTGTGTGTTCATTCAATATAAGAAACACGAAATTATAATGTAGAATTTAATCGGAGAGCAGTCGAAAAGTCGAATGCCTAGCGACTGCTTGACCGCGCGATGAAATTTCACCGTGCTGCCAACCGCCCGAAGCAGTTGCAACTGGTCGATCGGTTCGTGCATATACGTACGTAGAAGTCTGTAGTTCACTATGCAGTCGCAGCTTGAAGCAGTCGATCCTGACTGCTTCAGGCTGTCCGTGTATGGCCAGCCTTAGAGTTAGACAATAAGGTGGGGGAACGTATTTGAATATATTTTTTATACCGCAGCTAGAAATATGTAATAAAAAACAGTATATCTTCATGAACGTATAAATAAATTAGGACAGAACGTCGCCTTATACGAAATGAAGGACCCCAAGTTGCCAGGCCGTCTTTTAACCACCAGCCAAAGTACGCCGATCGGTTGACGTTCCGCATTGAGACTTTGACAGTGAAAATAAGGCTCAGAATCACTTGTGCCTGCTTGGGCCAGTACCATAGACATAGAATATAAATAGAGCGACTGTACTAAAGTACGTGCCGTGAGCATAAGGCGATGCTCTGTCCTTATGTTTCTATAAGTACATAATATCTCTGTGATCATTTGAGTTGACAAACAAGTTGATTTTCATAACTAAGACATCACATAACATTCCAAAAAATCGAAACTATCATTCAGAAATGATCTAAAAGTTCGATCAATCCTAGGCTTTAATTTGATGCTAAAATTATCACAGATTTATTAAATAGTATTGCTTCTGACGTAACTTTGAATCTCTTATAGAACTAGTAGTTTTAGTGCAGCCGAGCCGTGTCAAATTACTATTATAACAATTATATTTTAATTCCTCACTCTCAATTTTCGCTAACAGTAAGTAGCGAAATAAATTATTCAAATAAGCTTAAATATTTCAAGATGGCGTCAGTACATTTTAGTGCGGAATCTTTGTCGATATTGCAGAAAAGACTATAATATAATTTGCTTATATTAAAAAGTATGATCTTAGAAGTGAACTCGCACGAATGTTCTATATCTCAGAAACTACTATTTATTGCTATTTTTGTGTTGTGCTGTAATTATTAAGCGGTGAATATAATAGATTATATTTTTGTAAGTGTAGAATGCTACTTTGAACAAATTAGATATAATGCTTATAAATATAAGCACTGTGTAATTTAATACGCTTTCTTCAAATCTGTATTATAAGTACCTTCAGTCCAAACGTGGATTAAATCGAATAGTTGTACAAAAACTGTTTACAGAATTTTTCGGGCAATTCGCTTTTTGTAAAATCTTGTGAAAAAAGAATTGATTCATATTTCTTGGGACAACTTGTATATTCATCATGTACCTGTCTTTATCTAACTCTTCATTATTTTCTTGTACCATAACTCTTGCCATCACAGTATTCATTTCTTTCTAACGCATGTTCTCTTTCACACTTTGTCCTATTCTTGTAACTTTTTACGTTCTTATGTAGTCATTTTCCGTCTACATGACATGTTCAAACAGGGTAGTTGTCAGGTAGTTGTCAAAATCAGCATTAGATGCTGAACCTCAGCATCATTTTCAACATCAGCATCAGAAATTGTACTACAACTAACAACCTTAACTACTAGTACATAATTGATCCTTATGATTGACTCTTTCGAGCGCTGTCGTTGAAGTATATAATGTTTTTTTTTATATTCTTTTGGTTCGATTCCAGTTTCAGGTAATTAAAAATATCTATAAATGTAGTTATATTTTTTTTAAAAGCTGTTCATGTCTGGCGTCGCCCGGGCGAAATTTCGGACAGATCCGGTGGATTAAAAAAAAAAAAAAACAATTATGAAAACAAAATGAAAAACTGCCAAATCTGTCGAGTCCTTCTCAAGTGATGTTCCGTCTAACATGTAGCATTTTTTTATATAAGTAGATGAATCATCGAAATAGTATTGCCCGATAATATATCGATGAGATGAATTGAAAACTTTCGGTAAAATTTCCATGACTCAACTTATCCGTCTTTTTTAATTCTTTTTCTTTTCATAATAACTCCAGAAATACATCTAAACATTCGCATTCTCGCTTCATGCACTCTTCTGTCCGTCCCCATATTATAAAGACCATACTCTTTATTAATACATGGCTTACTTCTGAATACATTTCTTTAAGATATTAATTTAGAATATAATGACGCAAAAGTCATGACCATGCAAGAATTGTCTCTGGTACAAATGGCGTCTGTCGTCGTTATGCTACTTATGCTGCTTTTCCACCAGAGATATCCACCAATCATATTCATTGGTGCACATAGCATAGCACTGGTGGAAACGGATTCAACTAAGATATGTTTTTATGTGGAAGGATGTGTGCTATGGATGCGTGCTACGGATGTGTGCTATGAATGTGTGCTATGAATGTGTGCTATTGATGTGTGCTATGGATGTGTGCTATGGATGTGTGCTATGGATGCGTGCTATGGATGCGTGCTACGGATGTGTGCTATGGATGTGTGCTATGGATGCGTGCTATGGATGCGTGCTACGGATGTGTGCTATGGATGTGTGCTATGGATGCGTGCTATGGATGCGTGCTATGGATGCGTGCTATGGATGCGTGCTATGGATGTGTGCTATGGATACGTACTATGGATGCGTGAGCGCCTCTCCCCACACCGCGCCGCCCTCGCCGCCTCGCATAGCACGAGCTGTGCTGTGCATCTTCCTCGCGCAGCTACTTTGAGGCGGCGCATCTTCATAGCACATCTTACTCGCACAGCTACATAGCTTAGTATCACTTACCATGGATATTGGTGAAAACTCTTATATTGCTATTGAAGGTCATTTCACAAAAGCTGGCACGTTCACAGTACTCACACAAATGCAATTTCACGATACAGTATGTTATATTACATTATTGGCTTCCAATCAGTTGGTCAATTCTTATGGAGGAATGCAACAAAAGACGACTCTATATTTATGAGTAGCAAAAGCAAAACTATAACTGTCTCCTTCATACTCATGAGCTTGAGCGAGACAGAGGTGACTTCATGTTGCGCATGCAGTGCGACGTGACGCCGCGCGCTTATTCACAGACACTACACAAGCGCAACGTGTAAATGTGTCGAACGTACCAGCATTAGTTAACCGACCTGTTGTATTATTAACTATTCTGCATGAAGAATAGGTACAATAACTACCTAATACACGACTAAAAAGACACATTCCATTCCATATTAGCTGTGATCCTTTTTATACCTTTAATACATCTGTGTTTTAACACGATTTACCTACTTAACAAGGTCCAAATCAATTAAGAACTTTGAGGGATAAAATAAAACGTTGTATGGGTAATAACTACCTACAATTCTGATATATAGTTATAGTATCGCCATACGATTAGGGTTACCAGATCTAAAACTAAGATTTCTTGACAAAATCCGATAATATTTCACGCGCGTTCGAGTCTCTTATGCGATCGATGCGTGGCAAACAATTTTTTGGTGTCAGAGTACTGTAACTTAATAATAAGTAAATTTATCCTTCTGATAAAAAAAATCTTGACAATTTCAGATTTTTCCTGTTTCCCTGTCCTTAAGCTTAGTCCCTGAGGGCCTTAATTCTTGACATGTCAGGAAAAATCCTGTTGTCTGGTAACCCTACATAATATGTAGTTATTTAATTAATACTTATCACCTAAATTTCCCTAATTAATTTAGAAGGACCTCATTGAAAACAGTAATTCCTAGATTTAATTATAATATTATTCGACAATAGTTTTAAATATTTAGGTAATTAGTTATCTAGTGTAAAAGTTTTGGAAAAAATACATTGTAAAAAACTATCCATTGTCAGGGACAGTGTATTTTTTGTAAGTAGTTTGCTATTCGCCTGGCAACTTAATGTGGTGTGTGATGTATAATAATCAGTCCACATTACTTAAGTAAGCTTTCTAGATTTGATTCCATGGTAGTTTATATAGGTAGATTTTAGGTGAACGCACACTTATCCGAGCCGAATTTTGAATTCTGTATCGGAAATCTTATCCAGATTCGGACGATTCGACGCGGGTAATTGTGCGAGTTTTCATAAGATTTCATATACAGAATTCTAAAATTCGTTTCGTTCGATGCGTTCCACGCGTTTGGCTCGGATAAGTGTGCGTTCACCTTAAGTAGAAATTTAAGAGATTATTTTCAATAAGTCATAATTTAAGTGTGTAATGAAATATACAAGATTTACAAGAAATTATTGTAAAAAAAATGTCAATGTACATTTTGACATAACAAATATTTTGTTCTATATATTTTATAAAAGATTTTATGTAAATGTTTTCAGAGAAATAGTAATAAATGAATGATTAATATATATTTTTTTAATTTGATATTTTAACTACGATCAACAACTATTATTGATAATCAATCTCAACTAAACTGTCATCAGACAACTAAGTTCTTGAAATTTTTTTGAAGTGTGAAATGTTGTACAAGGCTACTCTTATCAGATTCTATATCTATAATGAATGAACAGGGGATTTTACACCTTATACCAAAGATGTATGCTCCATTTCGGCTCAAGCTACATGATGTGTAATAAATAAATTATTCACTGGTCATTCAAAGCGAACGCGATTGGTGTCGCAGTTAGACAGAGAGGCAGATTTTTTTAAATAAAACTCTATTATGATATGTTATTCAACATTTATTTTAACATTTAAAATTACATAAAAAGGAGGCCATTCGCCTTAAAAGTCTTTAATTATTCATTATGTACCTACAGAATTGATTTCATTTATAGAGTGGTAAAGTACATATAAAGTGAACACATGCCATCCATACCTTATCAAATTAGACATAAATATAAAATGCTATTGTAAACTAGTCTTTATTTTTTGAGCCGTACGTACTTATTTGAATGTAAATAATAATGTTCCAATTGATTATCTTTTATAATTCTGGGAGATACACTTAGTGGTGGTTGATTGGTATTGTATGGATAGCATGTAAACACTATGAATTATTACAGTTTTACATTAGGTATCTCAAGATCGATATGTTCAAAGAATGATATTTCAAATTTTAAAAAGTTCCATTCGATCAGGTAGACTGAAATATTAAATTATCAGTTAACTATAAATAAGTGAAGTCGAAATTTCGGCCTTAAAATTTATTATTATTTAACCTAAAATGTACTAAATTAGGTGTTTTTTAAAAATCACCTGAAACAAACACATAAAAAAAACATTTTTGTGAAGAGGCCGAGACAAACGTTAACAATTTTAGAAAATATTGTCAACACGAACTTACCTATCTACTCTGACCGCTTAGAAATTTAAAGTTAGAGAGAAGGCTGCACTTGTGCAGATATAGGCTTTATTACCAACACAATGGGATAAAAAATACAACGACAGTACCTCAGACAGTCGACGATTGGCCAATACAGGCGATATCCGTGTCAAATATTGGTCCCAACACTTTAAAAGGGGGCATGTGAGCTCGATAGCCAACACTGACTTATTCATTCTTATGTTTTGAGTTATAGTATAAAAACATATCTCACTAATAATACCCCTTTCGTCCTAGTTACATGCCAATAGCTTTGAAGTTAGTAGAAATACGGAAGTTAATTAATTATACTCTTAAAATATTAAATATATGACAAAAGTTTGACTTGAGATGAAATAGCATGATATGATATAATGATAAGGATCGACTTCTAACATTTACTCGATTAGAAGAATCGATAATTGCAAAAAGCTTTAGGTTCTCGTTATAAAAAACAATGGGTGGATGTATTGAACGAACATAATAAGTAAAAACACAGTTTACATTACACTTAAAAGATGACAACATCCGGAGAGAGTACAGTAAATTACAATACTATTTGTATTGTGGTTACACAAACACCAAGAGTTAAAGTAACACAACATTGAATACAACACCTGATTATTCTGAGTCTATACTGCATCGATTCTAAAATTAACACTTAGTTATGCTTAACACCAGTAACATGATGTTACCTTATTTTACGTTACAGCGGCGTATGGCTCGACTACTCGCGCAATTAACGTGTTCTGTGGGCTTAGTGCGAGTTTTTTAACGCGCTCGATTAGGTTAACGTAAACTCTAATTTGTATGGCGCAGGACCAGACGCCGCCAATTGCCGCTAGGTTGCGCTAGTCCAATGCCATACAAATTAGAGTTAACGATAAACTTATCGAGCGCGTTAAGAACTCGCACTAAGCCCTCAGTATTGAAACGTTCGACGGATGAATGTTAACTATTATTAGGTATTATAAAAATTATAATCTTTCGTTGTACTGAACCCACTGATAAAACTAATTGTTTCGATCAAAATATTGTAACAAAATGCAATACGTTTTAACTCTATGAAATGAAATACATTCTAGCAGGAATTCACTTAACCTAGGGATAACCTTAGCTTACCTGTTTTCTTTTATTATTAATGTTTACGTGACGAGTGGATATACATTGTAAGTATATGTGTATGAGCTAGAGGCGACGGGAGGTGCATCGCGTGGCATGTGTATGTGGTCATGCCAAGAATCCGTCTTACTTAACTATTGTTGGTATTAGCACAGTCTATAAAACCATACAGTCGTCCGACGCCTTTGATCTCGTTAAAATGCTGACAACGTCTAGACAGTATCGCGACAGTCGTATAAAGTATGCTGTCTCCCGAGCTAGTAACATCATTTTGTTCGCAGGTCGGGCCACGTCTCGCCCCTCACACGCCGCACGATTGCCCTGTCTAGATGGCTTCGTCGAACGACTGTATGGTTTTATAGACATATATATATTTATTTATTTTTTTATAGTGGTATTAGTGTCTGAACGGTGCGCGCGCGCACTCGAAACGTCAACGATACAGAGCCTACAAATTAAACACCAATATTATGCAGTAAATTATTATATACAGCATAATAACATTATGACAGGTAATATCAATCTAACTTTATATGGAATAGAATAATAATAATGACATACAGTATGTTATTAAAATCGTCTTTAAACGAGTATTTATAATAATATTTTAAACAATCATATCTGTTGAGTTAACTAGTAGTAAATAAATAAATATCCTGGGACATTCCTCACACACGGTCATCTGATCCCAAACTAAGCAGAGCTTGTACTATGGAAACCAGATAACTGATATAATACATATACTACTTTTTGTTTGTAAATACATACTTAGTATACATAATTACACCCAGACTCAGGACATACAGACATGTCCTGTGCGGGAATCGAACCCACGACCTGCGGCGCAATAGGTGGAATCTTTACCAGACTCTTAACCAACTGCGACAACTGGCCCTTCGTATCCATGATACGTAATCTATGATAACGTATCTATGATACGTAAATCAAATAAGCAATGAAATTTTGAAGATTAACGTAACGTAGTATGTGATAAATTGATACTACCATATGATAATATGTAACTAAGGAAACATAGCAAAAAATACAGTAATATACATAATTTTGATATCACCGGAATATTTTCTCAGTCGCGACCTTATGTACAATTTGTCCAATAGTGGTACTTAGTAATTTGAAATTGTTTAGATACAGTTTATCGTTACAACCAAAATCAAAGAAAAATATAAAAAAAACTCTGATATATTTGTAAACAATATAAAATTTTAAAATACTTCTTAGGGCCGCCATACACGGACTGCTCGAGCAGTTAGCCATTGATCAACATACACGGACCGCTCTTGCAGTCATAGTCAACAGCTAGAAGCTGACATTGATAACTCTCGTTGCAGTCGGCTTAACTGCTCGAGCAGTTGGCAATTTCAATTTTAATTCAAATCAGTAGCATCATGGATTTTGAGGAAGATGCACTACTGCTACTTTTTCTCATATCACGAAGACGGCGGCGTAGAAAAAGAAAATTGTGGGTTCATCCAATATTAGAAACACGAAATTATAATGGAGAATTTAATCACTTGTTCTTGGAAAAGTTTTATAATTATTTTAGAATGTCAATCTCATCTTTTGACGAATTAAACGTGAAGATACTATTATGAGGAAAAGTGCGCGAGAGCAGGCGACAGCTCGAGCAGTCATTGTATGCCTGGCGACTGCTTGACCGCACGATGAAATTTCACCGTGCTGCCAACCGCGCCCGAAGCAGTTGCAACTGCTCGATCGGTTCGTGTATATACGTACGTAGAAGTCTGTAGTTCACTATGCAGTCGCAGCTTGAAGCAGTCGATCTGACTGCTTCAGGCTGTCCGTGTATGGCCAGCCTTAGATATTCAGATTGAGGTGAATCATTTTTTTATCAAAGATATTTTTTTTACGTTGTATAGGCTTGTGTTTGACCACAATCTCACCATGGTAAGTGATGATGTGGCCGAAGGTGGTAAGCACACAAAGCCTAGAAGGTACTACCGTCCTTATGATGTTTTCCAGACCATTCGATGTTGTATCTAGATTCGAGACCAGTAAACAATATCAAATAATTATCTAAGTACGGGTTTATATTACTGCATTCGTCATTATGTCTCAGAACAATCAATATACTATGTATTTACAATCTATTAAGTTATTGCTTTATTGAGTTACGCGCGACTTATAATTATAAACTTAAATGTAACATTTATAAAATTAAAACTGTCTTTAGTGTATGTCCGTCTGTCGTCACTGATTGCTGTCTAAACTATATCTAGTAAATTGCTAAAAGCTGGAATTTAGCCAATAAAAAAAAATACTTTCTAATGTTATCAGCTTTTTGATAAAGGGTATTTACACTGTACGTTATGTAGCTTGTTCTATATTTGTTATAATTATAGAAAACTGAATTTAAGTAAGTACCTAACAAATAAAACATAACGGCACAAATGTAAAGTTATTTTACAAGTTTACTCTATAATTTCACGAAAGCTAAAAGAACGTCACATGTCAAAAAAGCAACATAATTACCGCAGGCTTTATACTAATGCAATGTTTTTTTTTGTTATTTTAACACATAGATTTCTATTTTACAATATTTTCGATTTAATTATTGCTTTAATGAGAATAGCACGTTTAGTTTTCATAAAATTTCAAAATAATAATATAAAAATGAAACTTATAGAATAAGCGTTGTGTGGCATATAATTGACGCAATGGGGGTTAAGTCCATGTTGTCATTTCAGATGCCACAACTGGTGTCTGCTCCGTCTCATAAATACATCGTTATAGTGTTATTTATAATGTTAAACAATTTATCTTATAATGTAATGGCCGCTCACACGGGCCCGGCCGCATATATGCGCACGCCTCTAAAGCTATATGGACAACACATTTGATACCCTATGGCATTTTATTAGAATACATTTTCAAACGTCCAGGGCAGTAGATTCTTAATTATAAAGTGTGAATCTGGATTGATCTACCTGTAATACTTGTATAGGAAGTCCATAACACTCGAGTCAATGACGCTGTAGTTTACGCAAACATGATTAGAATTTACGTTACAACTTACAAGCGAACGGACAATTTATATACAGCCCTAACAGATAAATGACAAAGAATATATTATATTATACAGTATAGAATTGTAAAAAAATGAATATCGAAATTTCATCGAATGAGCAAATTAAAAAATGTAATGTGTGCAAACGGCGTGGTGATTGATATTTTTATTTTACAAATTATACAGTTTTATTGGACTCTTATTTAGTACGCACATGGACACCTCATCTGCAATGCCGCTAGCTCAATTACACATAATGCTACACAATATATACCTACCTGTTAATTAAAGGAATGCATTGACCCCGTTTCATCGAAATGTGTGAAAAACTAGAAAGATTGAAGTGTCACTTTAGAAAATTTTAATGGGCCTTACACACAGACGAAGCGAGCGAGAACTATAATGACCCATTGTTATTAGTCTGAATATTTGCATATTTATTTCAGATGTTGTAATTGAATTATTATAAGTTGTTATAAATTGTGCATTCTGTGTGTCAGAGCATAGTGATAGTTAGCTTTATCTAGGAAGTGTAGAGTGCTGAAGGCAAAATGGATAAATGGTTGGCCAAAGCGCGCGTTACTGCTCGCGAACTTATGTATCAGATGTTATTTGGAAGATGTTACTTGGCTCATAAAAAGTTAAATCCGATAAGTGCTGGTCGATGAACGCAGGGTTATATGACAAGGGTACGGTGGACCTTACATTACTGTGACATCAATATAATGGAATACTGTATATATCCATAGTATAATGTACTCTTATAACTATTAAAATCACAAGGCTAGTTCAAAGTCACGCTTATAATTCGGCTTGAGTCAACCTTGTGACTTAAGATCACACGCCGCATCCGAAAATATCGACACAAAAGCAAATGGATAAAAACCTTTCGATAAAATTGGCCCTTTCTTACAATCGTAGTGATCGTTAGCACATTACTAAAATATCTCTCTCTTCAAAATTCGCTTCATTTAATCTATATTTGCGGAGGCAGTGTGACCAACATTGTGTGCCTGATCGAAGAAAACAAGAAGCACAGGGGGCAAATAATGCCCAGGAGGTCTTTCTTACCTCCCGAAGTATACATCCTTAACATTTTAAAACAGGTTAAAAAAATAGGAGTTAGATTTTGGATATACTAAAGACCGGACTTGGCCGTACACAGAAACACCGAGGTGTAGATGACCAATAATTTTGTCGCCTTAAGTATCTTATACCGTTGCATCCCAAACCCAAAAACGTATTTACTTATATCTTACATTTCTCTCCATATGTTTGTCTTGTTTTCTAATAGCCTTCGTTATTTTAGTGTACGGTCAGTCACGGAGCTAAGAGGTCACTACTTCAATATACAATTAGAAACAGCTTAGTCGGAGCCTATTTAAAGTAGGCAGGATGTTTCTATCGCGTATCGAAGTAGTGTCCATAAGTTAAGGGTTGCCTTTATGGCGTTGATAGTGGAAGATCATGGGAGCGCTAGGCGAAGGGCGCTAGGGATGGGCATGAAATGTTACATAGGAACCGATGTTATTACCAACATTGGCAGTCACATCAATCCCGTTGTAGAAAATAGATTTCTGAATCGCGATCACAAACCTTACATTCAAATTATTTACCTAAACTTCTTTTTACAACCGTTCGAAGCTATCTACTGTAACAGGCCAGTCAGAAACCTATTCCGTAAATAGATTGATATCCACTTTTGAATATCGTATAGTATATAGACATTTTCAAACTGTATTCATATTGTTGTGTCCCTGATGGGGCGTAGCTGTTCGCGTACATTCGCTGACGAAAATCTGCGAAACGTCCATTATATACAGAAGTACGTCAGCGAATGAATGATATAGAGCGAAGCGGCACGTCATCTAAAGACGCGGGTGGTTATCTTAATCTAATACAAAGTGCCTTAATCCATAATACTGATTTTTAATACTGCCCGATTTTAATCGTATTTTTCTATGCCTTTTAGTAAAGTTCGTGATAGGCGGACATGCCTCGTGCATGTCGACAGGCTATCATGAATATCGTCTTAAACTATTATACAATTAAAGTGCAATCAGAGAAGCTCGTTCGTAGTCGCAATTAGGTTCGGTGGATTCGCACTCATGCGCCGCCGACAGTTTTCATAAATACACCGGTACACTCAATGGTGTCGTTGCTTCTCATTATCTTAATGTTGACACAGTATATTGATTACAAATCAGAACACTGAATTTGCGTCGCGCTATCAATGTTTGTTGGTATAACTCGTGATTAATATCATTGAATTTATCCAAAACTACTGAAGTTGGAGATGTCAATTCCTAAAATCATGTTAGTATTTCAATTTAACGTGGTATGGGTGGTTTGTATCCGTGCGTCATGCGTTCGAGGAAGCGGTGTAGGTCGTGGAAGCGCGGGCGCTGGGCGGGGTCTCTGCGCCAGCACTCGTGCATCAGGTCGTAGAGCTCGCGGCGGCAGCGCGGCGGCGGCGCGGCCGGCACGCGCGCGCCGTGCCCGCCGCCACGCCACTCGGTAGCGTTTGCTACCACCTGCCATTGTTATTTACACCTATAGCATTTACCAATCCGCAGTGGGCATGGGTGATAGAGTATTTTTCCATCCTCGTTTGACTATGGAAGACTATTATAGCGACATCTATCAGTGACACTGATATAGTTCACACACGGAAAGATATATGGCGTGGTGCCACATTATCCTGCATCGCGCCTACATCCTGCATCGCGCTTGCGAAGTTAACTCAAAAATCTGCATAAATACAAGTGTCCGACATGTACAGTTGGACCGCGGTCCCCAGGCACGATGATCCAGCCTGGCGGAAGATCTTCCCTTTAAAATGGAGGTGTCATCCACCTTGCACTTACATACTATGCTGAGCAGTGGCATGTAAAAAGGGCTATAATGATACTTATAGTTTTACAATGGACTGAACAAAGAAAGTGAACAAAACAAAGAAACGAAAAAGTGTTATAAAAATCGGTTTAGTAGTTTAGTCGTGAAACATACCTAGGAAATTCTATACAGCTTTTATAAAATGAGTAAGATCATTAGCAATCAAATATCGAGTGACTTCGGACTAATAATATAAATTCTCCACGGGTATGTCCTCGCCGTCTTCCTGCAGCATCATTTTAAACATAACCTAATCATAAACTGAAGCGTCTTACCTGGTCATCATTCATTTCTTCAAAAGGTTTCGCTACGCAGTATGTGAGGACTTCCCACACGGTCACTCCGAAAGACCACACATCACTCGCGGGTGAAAACATGCCCTGGATAAAACGACACACGTGAATATGATGTTAAATAAATATTGTTCTTTTTAGTTGACCTCCTCCCTTACCATACATGGCCGAAAGGTCTACGTCACCTTCGAAAATAAAATGATCAAGTAGGAATGTAAATACCATAAGAAGGCTCTCCCAAGCCATCCAGCGCAGCGGCAGTCGGGATCCGTCTGTCATTACGTGGTAGTCTCCCACAAACTCCTCACAGAACATCGCGTAGTCTGATATCTTCACGTTGAGGTCTTCACTCACGGTTACGTTGCTGAAATAAATGTTTGTATTGTAGTTCTGTTTCATCTGAAAATCGGAGCCAGGGTCAGAACCAGAGTCCGAGACCGAGTCACTCAGAGCCAGAGTCACAGTCAGGTTCTAAGTCTAAGTCCAAGGAGCGCTGAATGCCAGCAGACCGTTCATCGTGGATAGTGGTTTCTAAAAAAAAAGCCCTTTGGATGTGAGAAGTAATATGATGTAATCAATAATGTTCTTATTCTTACCGGGCAGCCAGATCGCGGTGTACTAACTCGAATGATTCCAGATACTTCATGCCGGCTGCTATCTGACAGCATATGTGTATCAAACTCGAATAGCTGGAAATATCATAGTTTACATTAATGCTCATCATTATTTGTGACAGAAGTATCAACCGTGTAGAAAGTATACAAGGCACAACCAACTTTCCGTTTAGCCGTTAAATGTAGACAGACAGACCACGGTCTCTAGTCTCTGGGAATAATTCCACGAGGTCAGTAGGTGCTGAGCATAGTATTACAGCGGAGAAGCATCGCCAACATTAGGTGCATGTCGTGACCACAGAATAAACTATTGCCCAAATCTCAAGTGGAGGATAGTAACCTGTAATGTATATGAGAGCAGGGGTTACCTCGAATGTTTCTCCTGACGCAGAATCGTATGCAGAGGAGAAGCATCGCCGCGGTCGAGCGCCGCGCAGGGGGGCTCGAGGAGACTCAGGCCTAAAACTCGTGCGAGTTGAGGGTGCTTCAAACCGGCACCCCAAGTCGCTTCGCGGGCAAAAGCCGCTCTGGAAATTAACATGTTATGAAGAAACTACAGTCTGCTCCACAATTTTATCCGCGATTCCTAATTTCGTCATATTTTGAAAACCTCTTTCTTGAGTGCCTATCATAGATTTAGAATTTTGTGCCTATATACCTACAGTGTATAACCTGTGTGGATCAAGATTTTAATCCCAGGGCTTAAGGCTGAGTGTTGATAGATCAGTCAGTCAGTTAAGATTTCTTTATATAAGTATAGATTATGTTCGACATGCCATGGTGTGCAACAAATCTTGTGATGCCCTTGATGTGCCCCGCATTGTTTGTCTTTAGTGTTTCAAGAGCTTTTGTAAAATGCATCGGACTTACTTGATATCGTTATGGCACCCGCGCCATAGAGTTTTGACAACGACCAGGCGTCTCCGGCCACCACTTGGTGATTCCTCGTCGCTCAGTTCTTCGATCCCATCTGTCTCGCATATCTGAAGCTGAGGGATGGGGGACCATTACACATAGTTTAAAAGAATAAATAATTCATGGTGACGGAATTTGAAAGTTGTAGGCAAAGTCTGATGAAGTGAACATTCAGCTGAGATGAACAGACATCGGCTTCCCTAACCGGCTGTTTAGTGTTAGATATTCAAAGCAAAAAGTATTTTTTATAAGGCGATGATAACTCTGTGGTAGTCACGTCGGATGCCGAGACGAAGGTCCCGGTTTCGAATCCTACAGTGAGCTAGAGTTTTTGATGAAGGAAAACCTCTGGGGCCTAAATTGAATAAATGGATTTGACTTTGACTTTGACATGACACCGCGATTGTTTTGCTATATTAAATTGTAACTGATAAAATGTGTTTTGAAGGAACTGGCCTACCGTATAAACTTTCCTTCAATTTTTTTAAAGATAACAAAGGATTTTGCTTATTTACATTTTTATTCCGCGGCACGTGAGAACTTTCCGAGGGAAGTTCTTAAGCACGTAATATAGTGGGGGGGTGGTAGTGAATTTTGCGTATATTTCGCAAAAGCCTACTTTGGCCTAGTTTCTAAGTTTACGGAGCGTGGAAAATGGCTTCGCGCCCACTGGATTTACAGGCCTTTGGAAAGCCTACCTATTCTTGTTTAGAACGAAGCTATCGGAGCGCTACCTACTAGAATGTGTAGTTCCTGAGATATCGTTATTAGTGAGTGGTATTTCTTTTTTTATACTACTAAATAGATAGCCACATGGAATTTGCAACACTCAGGGCTACCCGGGGTATCACTCACACGTGGCTATTTTTTTTTCATCACCTCAGTGAGCTCTGGCGACCTTATAGTCATGCGGAGATACATAACATTTAGTTATTCGGCTGCGGTATTCAGAGGTGGAGATACCTACATCCCCAGTTGAGCTGCTCTTTGAGTTAAAAATCGCTATGCTCTACCTCTCTTAAATCTATATATTTATAAAAATGAATCCCTATTTCCCTTGGTCACGCTAATTCTTTTTTTGTTGTGTTTGTTATTGTTAGGAGGTTCTTATGAAATAAAAAAATAAGAAAGTTGCGAGGGGAGGGTAGGGTAGGGTAGGTTTGGGTAGGGTAGGGGTAGTGGTGGGGTAGGGTATAGGTGAGTAGGAGACCACGCGAACGAAGTCGTGCCGGGCAGCTAGTAATTATAAATATAACTTTTTTTTAATTCATTCACGGGCGAGCGAGAGCTTATAATAGGTCCTCCACCGCCCGCCGCACTGTCCACAAGAATATTTAAAATCAGTCTATGCGAGCGAAGCCGTGGGCGAAAAGCTAGTTGCAGTATAAAGTACAGCACACGGTACGTGCTTGTCAACAGATCTTCAACCTAGGTAGACATACATAAAGTTTACAGTTTCAATGCATTGCCGGTGCTTCCTTATAAGAGACTGCACAAAAAGATCCAAAAAACAAAAATATTATTCTTTAATTCCTACTAATATTATAAAAGCTCAATGTTTGTTAGTTTTTTTTTCGTCGTGTTTTTTTTACAGAGAAGTACGGGACGTAGGCTACTTGTCCCTAAGGGGGACGGATAGGTAGGAGACTAATTCTTAAGTTCATGGAATCTAGCTAGATTTAAAAAAAATACTGATTCATATTTTTTTATATGATGGAGTCTTTATACAAGCATACGGCCCTGTTATGATTGTTTTTGCAGTTTATTTATGTTCACGAGTTGCGATGTTTGTTTTCCTTTGCGGAAACAAGAGCAATCGAGAGGAGAAGAATAAATAAACTCAATTTTAGTGATTTTTATTGATGTGGGTTATAGACGAACGATATCTTCGCTGCGCGTGCAATAACGCGGAAGAGCACTTTGTAAAAACCGCGTAGGTATAATATATAAAGGATATAGATATATAGTATAAAGGAAGAAGAAATTACTTAATTAAATTATACTTATTATTATTATTCTCCATAAAGTTAGCCCCAAACTAGTAGCTATAGAGTTCAGTCAGCAAAATGTAGTTAAATTACTGGGATATTAAGTTTTTTCTTCATCCTGTAAAATCGCGAAAACGCAGATACGCGGTTTTATAAAAAGTACTCTTCCGCGTTTTTGCACGCGCAGTGACGATATCTAGAACTAGGTATTTATTGGAAATAAGTAGGTATTGTTTGAAGGGGCAGGTTTCGGTAAAGTATGAACAAATGTTGGTTGGAACAAGCAATTACGCCAACGAAATGCGGCGACTTCTAAAAAAGAAACAACTGTTTCTCTTCCATCAACTTAAGATAACTTTACTGCTCTTTTTTAATTTCTTTTCATTGACGCATCAGTCTGTTTGTGATATTTTTTAATTAAGCACCGCATTTTAGACGGAACTCTATGGAGGCAATTTCATTTGGTATCCAATACGCGTATATTTTTTCATAATATTGTGCAAGCCGGTTACCGAAAAGTGGAAAGCGAATGAAAACAGTTTGGGCTTTATTATTTTAACAATGAGGAGTTTACATTATTCATACATATTCGACATTTTGTTTGTGTGTTGAATTAATTTGGAAGTATCACTGTTTGATTAGGCAGGTCGGTATTTACAACATAAAATAATATTACTAGCTCTCCCCCATGGTTCTCCCGTGGTGCGGGATAAACATAGCCTATACCCCTCTCCATACCATTGTCATACAGCCATAGGCTATCTGCATTCCAATTTTATTCGTAATCGATTCAAAGGTTTTCGGGACCACAACACAGGGATTCGCATCGCGCTCGTTTTGTAGGCTCGTTGTACGTCCACACTTGACATCCCGAGCGACGAACGAATAGAGGCTCGGCTGGTGCTCGGTTCGCGTAGTGTAGACGCACCAGACTTGACATACTAGGGCGTATCATAACCACGTGAACGACAATGCGAATTACTATGTAAAACCATTAGATTCGGGTGTTCACTTGTATGTCCAAATTGGTTTTAATTTTAATATCAGTACCAGTACTACCAGTTTACTACCAAAAAAACTAGTTTCTTAGTGTTTAGTTACCAGTTTCTCTAAAAATGGCTTCAGGTATTTATAATCACAAGCTATACTTATCAAGTACTTATCTACTGATTTTTGACATCTATTAAGTAAACTCAAAACGAAATCTTAACTGTGTATGTTGAAATTACCGTCGCTTTTTTCGAACCAGCCATAAATTATGTCTGTTTTATGAGGAACATTAGCTTTCCAACTCTAATGAGTCGGTTTTGTCTGTGTTGAATCGATATTGTGGCTATATCGAGTCACATTGTGGTTCCTATGAGACCTTATTAAAAACAGTATGTACCTAATGAAAGCTAAAATGAAACAACTATGTGTTTGCTTTCACTACGTTAGTGCTTACAGCGGCATAAAACTAGCTGTGGTGCAAGTTTATGAAGTAATAGTGACACAATTAGAACATTTTTGTTGTCATCTATGTCACCTGGATACCAGCTTGGGCCTTTAGACTCGGTTCAGCGACGTGCCATCAGAATTGTTGACGATCCCGAGCTCCAAGCGGTTTAGAGCCCCTCAGTGTGAGGAGAGACTTTGCTTCCTTATGTGTGTTCTACTGCTTGTATAACGGAGAGTGTTCTAAGGAATTGTTCGACTTGTTGCTCACGGCTACCTTCCACCATCACAACTCACGCCATCGACGGGGAATCCATCCTCACACATTGAAACCAGAATTGTTTCGAACTGTGCGGGCTCAAAGGAGCTTTCTTCCGCGGACGCTCAGGTTGTGGAATGAGCCGTGGTTTTCCCAATGGAGTACAGCATGGGGTTCTTCAAAAAGGGCGTGAAGAGATTTCTTCAGGGTCGGCAGCGCGCGAGTGATGATACCCCTGGTGTTGCAAGCGTCCATAGGCTACGGTAACTGCTTACCATCAGGCGGGCCGTATGCTTGTATGCCAGATTAGTGGTATAAAAAAAAAAATATGCAAAACGGTTGGAACATCCTTTTTTTATTTATTTACTTTCCGATTATACATATATTACAGATTCAGGATTTCAGTGTCAAAACGTGTGCTGTATTGAAACCACAGGAATTTAAAGAATAGATTGAAACTAACATTCAAATTAAATTTTAGTAAGTGTCTGGTATCTAGTACGGCATTTACGTTCACATCGTTAAATATAATAAAAATATGAAAAATAAACGCTGCTGGCTATTAAGGCGCGTTGGTTGCGGGGCGATTGTGGGCGGTATTTGGGGGTGAGTGGGGGCCAGATTGTATTTTCTTGCTACGGCCAGTAATCAATTTTTATGGGCATTTTTGTAGACCAACGTAGTCTCGCGAGCGCAGAGTGACAACACAGACTAAAGTTTGTCATCTTAATAATGGCGCTGGCGTGTTCAATCAGTATTCGCATCGATGATTTCGAGCTCTTCTTTGAGACAATCCTTTTTTGTCTAGACTATAACTGCCTACCTGTCCAAGGGCTGATTCTGATGTTTACAAACTAATAAACGTAAATAGTCTTACTCTTTTGAACAGTCGCGGTCAATGATATGTAATACATTTGAAGTTACAAAAATATGTATCAATTTAAATAACTAACCTTATTCATAGCATTATCGTCATCATCAGCCTATAATGTCCCACTGCTGAGCAAAGGCCTCCTTTCACTAATCAGGCTGAAAGGAATGGGCAGATACTCCACCACGCGTGCCCACTGCGGATCGGTGGAGGTAGGCTAGTGGTCAACCAACTGTTGGAGTTTTCAAGCCGTGTTGAAGGCCTCCAACTAGCTTAACGATTATCACAATTAAGTGATAACCGGGACCAACGGCTTTACGTGCCTTCCGAAGCACGGAAACGCTCGATTTGAAATACCACTAGGTGGTCACCTATCCAGGTACCGACCACGACGGTAGTAGCTTAACTTGCCGATCGATTAAGAACGGCTTATCATGCTACACCACGAGCACTTGATAGCATTATATGGTTAGTTATTTAAATGGATACATATTTTTGTAACTTCAAATGTAAACTTATCATTGATCTCGACATAACCAAGAACGTAAGAAAAGTATATAAGAAATTATATCTTCTCAAAATGTCAATTCCTTGTTTTCAACGTGACTTTGTATAGCAAGTATTGAAAATTTGCATAGTATTTTATTCTATTCAAATCTGTGAAATTTGTCACAGCTTTAAATCTTTTTTAGGGTTCCGCAGCCAAATGGCAAAAAACGGAACCCTTATAGATTCGTCATGTCTGTCTGTCTGTCTGTCTGTCTGTCCGTGTATGTCACAGCCATTTATTTCCGAAACTATAAGAACTATAATGTTGAAACTTGGTAAGTAGATGTATTCTGTGAACCGCATTAAGATTTTTACACAAAAATAGAAAAAAAACAATAAATTTTGGGGGTTCCCCATACTTAGAACTGAAACTCAAATTTTTTTTTTCATCAATCCCAATAGTGTGGGGTGTCTATGGATAGGTCTTCAAAAATGATATTGAGGTTTCTAATATAATTTTATTCTAAACTGAATAGTTTGCGCGAGAGACACTTCCAAAGTGGTAAAATGTGTGTCCCCCCCCCTGTAACTTCTAAAATAAGAGAATGATAAATCTATAAAAAATATATGAAGTACATTACGGTGCAAACTTCCACTGAAAATTGGTTTGAACGAGATCTAGTAAGTAGTTTTTTTTTAATAGGTCATAAATTGAAATTAATATCAAATACTCAGGTCTATACTACCATTTACTTATATACCTACAGGTTTGTACGGAACCCTCGGTACGCGAGTCTGACTCGCACTTGGCCGGTTTTTTATTATATAGTATTTGTAATGGTGCGTCCATGTTTGGCGAACCGAGCACGAGCCGAGCCACGAACGACCACACTGCGAGCACGATTCGTAGCGTGGACGGGCTTGCGATCCTCGAACGAGCGCGATTGTCAGTTTTTTCACGTACAAAGGGATTCGCATCGTGCTCGTTGTAGGCTCGTTCGTGGCGCGGCTCGTGCTTGATTCGCGTAGCATGGACGCACCATAAGAATAATAAGTAATGTGATTGAAATTAGTTTAGTATGAGGTAGAGTTTATATTAATTTAAATACTCGAGAAGGCACTAGAACGTGAAAGTGTCGTTTAACTAAACATGCCGATTCGATTAAATGCTCGTCTCTCGATTAACGATTACCTACTCAATCAGCTTATGTAAGCATGCATGGTCGGATAAATTAAATTAGGTATCCGCACCATCGTTGGATGTCTGTTGGCCGTCGGAGTGATTATGGCCAGCTCCGGCTAATCATGTCAGGCAATTAACTGTGTTATGCATAGAGTTAGTATATACTGTACAAGGTACGGGCCGAATGCCTTAAAATGAAGTGCGCGTACATAGTTTGAACGACTAAAATACATATAATTAATGCCATTTTCTCGATTTTTTATCGATACTTTACCGAGAACGCTTTGCTGAGTTTCTTGCCTGTTCTTCTCAGTTGAAGGCCGACGAACTGGCGGTAACTTCAGTAGCTTTGACCTTCATAGGTGCCCTTCTAGGGCCTAAATTGAATAAATGGCTTTGACTTTGACTGACTTTGAGAACAAATGATATGGAATCCATATCGTCATTTTGTCTGACTGTAAATCAACCAGTGTACGATATATCTGTGATTGCATCTATATGGAAACTGTTCACGCTTCGCACAAGGTAACGTTGTTAAGGCTATCACTCTATAATATTCTAACTCTATGGTGTTAAGTTAAGAGGAAAGGATGGCTGCAAGAAATTTGAGAAATAGGTTTTTAACACATCTATTGCTGTCGCGCTGTGCTCGAGCTATCCCGCCCGAGGGCGAAAAAGACAACTATAGCTTGGACCGATCATGGACATCTATTTAAATTAGACGAAATCGCTATTTTATAATCCCCGGTTTTCTCCTCTAAAACTGGATCGATTTAAAATAAAATATTTCATTCGGTATTTCCTCTTAATAAACGTGGCCGGTTAGGGCCTCAAGTTCAGGTTAGTTTGATGTATAACGTTATTGTTAAATGTTATGATACTTCAAATCCTTCTTCCTAACCTATCCGTTCTACTAATGTTATATGTGAAATTTTGTATGGAAGTGAAGATTTTTTTACTCTTTCACGGAAAAACTACTGAATTAATTTGGATGAAATTTGGCTCACAGATAATTATGTTCTGGATAATAAAAAGGGGACTCGAGTGAAACCGCGGGATGGAAGCTGTCATTTATATGGATGTTTCTTCTCTTAGATTTAATAATATAGCAAATGTCTAAGGAATTTATGCTTCATTTGATACAATTTACAACAAGTGATATTTTATTTTATTCTTTAGTAGGATTATTTAAGAAGCATATATAGATCAGTTTTCGTTACGCCCTCGTGAAAAAATACTATTTTTCGAATCCTACATACTCCTTCTCAGACCAAGAAAAAATGAAAGACGAAACGGTCTGTGTTCTTAAGTGACGCAAGTAATAGGAAAACAGCGTTCTTGTAAATACATTGCCTCACACATACATATAGACCATTGGAAGCCGATTGGTTGTCATTCCGTATTGAGACGTTAACAGTGACAATAAGGCTCAGTACCATTTGTGCCTGCTTGGGCCAGTACTGATTTTACTCACGCACACGTAGGAAATTTTCGGCTTCTTATAAGGTGACACTCCGTCTTGATTTTTTTAAGTGTCTATGACTCTTAATTGAAAATCAATAAATCGAAAGAAAACATCGTGATAAAATCATAGCACGTTGGTAGGTATATTGTAGAGTTTTGACCCTTAAGCAAAGCTGACTAAAGCGGTCATCTACTTTTGACCCAGACTCAACTGTCTACAGCTGTGGCCGCTTGGGGCAGCTGGCACTCTCACCCGGGTCCTACACAGGTACCCACATGTACCGCACCACCTCACCGAAAGTATTAGATTACATATTTTATAGCCGCCTTGTAATTTAAGTCACGTATCACCACAGTAATACGTGTTTACAAATTGTTTTCCCAACGTGTAATAAAAATGACGAAAATGTGTTCTGTTTCAAAAGGACAAGGACAGAAACATTACAAATGATAGCTTTTATGTGTGTTATACATAAGAGACATATGGTGGAGTATATGCCCATTCCCTTTCACCCTGATTTGTGAAAGGCCTGTGCTCAGAAAACTAGAATTATCATAGTTGCAATGAGAACGATGAACGTTGCAGTAGTTAAAAATATCTATGTCGCAACCCTTAACGCCTTGGTATCACACAATACAAAAGCATTAAATTTATTTAACTGGTGATTATATAATGGAATTCAAAATAGTTATAAAATTATATAAAAAAAGACATTATTTAAAAAAATACAAGGAGATATGATAAGTAAAAATTTTAAACTAAGATGCAATGAGTCTTATTGAGGTGGTGAAAGTATGTGAGTGAATGTATGTGTTTATAAGAGTGCATGTGTGTATTTGTGATGCATGTATTGTGTTTACTTCTCTATCTCAATTAGGTTCTCGGTCTCATCATAGGAGAGGGCTAATAGCCATTTATGGTTTGCAGTCATGCAGGGTAAAGGGAAAGATATTTAATTTATTTATTTTTTATTTTATTATAAAGGAAGGGACTTAAACGATGGAAATGTTCTCCCCATGGTAAGAATAATAGAAAAACCAATAGTTGTACGTAGTATTTATATACTCTGAGCCAATAGTTAAAACAATCTTCTATGTGTATCTATCTGGTGTGGTACTTGTGAGCCACGCGGCCGTGTGGCGTCGCTTGCGGCCGGATCACTGAGCAAACAGAACGTGTGCGTGCCCTTGTTGTATTTTCATTAAGAATGTACAAACACGCTGAGTTAGCGGGCGTGGTGGCCACCTGTACAACAAACCCGCTGTTTGTCGCTCCCTTTCATGTCCCCTTCATATTTGCGTAAATGTACGTTACATTTACAATGTCCGTCTACGAAATTAATTAATTAAATTTGGGAGCAACTTCAAAGGGCCTTTATTGTCAAGCTAAATGTGCAGTGTTATGTGGGGATGCTAAAAATCGAAATTATTTATTGAGTCAACGGTATTTTTCGTTCGTTTACAGTCAACTTCATGTTAAACGGCCTATAAACCTTCCTACAGAGAGTTTTTGCGTGAATCGTTAGTTTCATCAACAGATTGCGGACCGCAGGTGGCTCCCAGATTAGGCTAATGCCATGCGGCTATTTATAGGTCCAATCGGGATCGCCCCGCGGCGTCACCACCCGTCCTGCGCCGCCTAGGCAAGGTTGCCATTATTGTAATCATTTATCCCACCAAAAACATTTTCATGTAAAATGTTGCCAAGACGAGACCGTATGGCTCGCACTGTGAAAAAGTTATCACACTGAAAAAAAGGTTCTACAAAACTAGTTATGTATGTTGAAGTTTTGTTATCGGGAAACTAACTTTAGTTCTTTACTTTTAATCTTATATCTCTTAGATTTAATCAGATAATTTAGTAATGAACCAAAATTAGTTTTGTTACTGGTAATTTTCAGTTCGCAAGTCACTCTGTTTAGGTTATTGGTAGTAAAATTTTGTGTTACTGTAATTTTTTTTTTTTTTCAGTGCAGATCTCATGTAGAGCCAAGCTTATAACTCTACACGCCCTTACCCTACAAGCCCTAATATCACAAACTCCACACCTTAGTCAAAATATGTGACTTGGCCGTTTCGCTACCGTCACATTAGCGTAAGGGGAAAAATGTATTCACTGTTCTAATTACTTTTCTGTAGTACAGTAGTTCTTGTAGTAGTAAAAATGCCACTTTCACTAATAAAGAAAATGATGGATTGCTGCATTATGCTATACAATATACTTGGACATATTCAAAATAAAGGGAGGGTATATCAATTAACAATAGAAAGATTTACGCTGAAGCTTAGAAGATTGCAAAAAGTATGAAATAGCTTAATTACAGAAAAGACAAAAGATTTTCAGCTACAAACCTACAGCAAAACTGACATGGAAAAAGGCGGATTATCTAGCAGATGGAAGGTGGACCGGGAGGGCTACGGTTTGGATTGACTGATGATCGAAAGAAATCGCTCGTGGTGTAGCATGTTAAGCCGTTCTTAATCGATCGGCAAGTTAAGCTACCACCGTCGTGGTCGGCACCTGAATGCTTCGAAAGGCACGTAAAGCCGTTGGTCCCGGTTATCATTTAATTGTGATAGAGTTGGAGGCCTTCTATATTCTCCACCGATCCGCAGTGGGAACGCGTGGTGGAGTATCTGCCCATTCCCTTTCACCTTGATTTGTGAAAAGAGGCCTGTTCAGCAGTGGGACATTATAGGACGATGATGATGAAAAGAATGCGTGGTAAAACAATGAAAAGATGGATGGGTAGATGCCATCGAGGAGGCTGTAGGTAGGAGACAGCTGCTTGAGAACAGCTAATCTAATTTATGATAGTTGAACTTGAGTTGAACAAATGATCTCATGTCACTAATATTATAATTGACGTGCAGTGAAAATATTCGAATTGACGTGTTTTGAGCAGTCTACTCTCTCTTATTTCAAAATCCTAATGGTGCATCCACGCTACGCGTATCGAGCACGCGCCGAGCAACGAACGAGCCTACAACGAACACGATGCGAATCCCTTTGTTCGTGAAAAAACTGACAATCGCGCTTGTTCGAGGCTCGCAAGCCCGTCCACGCTACGCGAATCGTGCTCGCAGTGTGCTCGTTCGTGGCTCGGCTCGTGCTCGTTTCGCCAAGCATGGACGCACCATTAGAGGTGCGTCTACGCTAGACGAGCCGAGTACAATCGAGCGACGACGTGCAGGACGGTTTGGCTCTTGCTAGGCTCGTGTAGCGTAGACCCACCTTAATAATTATATTTATCGAGTAATAAAAAAAAGATTGATGAGAACATCGTAATCCTCATAACAATCTGCGCGAGAGAAAGATCCGTATAGGTACTCAATTTGACGTGAATTTTTTTTTCGAGTAAGAGATCGAAGAGAGCTCTTTGCTCCTACTTGCGAGTACTTGTGTGAAAATGTGATATCACATTTTAAATAAAATAATTACGATCGTGCAAATAAAGTGTCCGTTATGTTGGGACTCGTTCAGTGAGCCATAGAAAGAAATAACCCACAAATATTATCCGTTTCACAGGTAAATACGTATTTTTTCAATGGATTATTTTCAACTATATTTTATCATTAATGGGCTCCAAAATCAGTTTTACATTTATCTATATATAAAAATAATAAGTGTGTAACATAAACAGCAATAGCTTTTATTTTTCTCATACAAATCCCTAAATTTCATTTTCATCGCGTTCGATGTGCCTCTGTTTATCTCGGATCTTTGGAGGAGAAAGCATCGTTTATCAATAACCAAGAAGTTCGTAAAAGAAAGAATAAGATTAATTTTATCTATGATTTAAAAATCTACCATACAAAAATGTACCTTGTGCATACTTAACATAAAGTATAGTTACTATTGACAGGCATACATTCAAATTTTGGAACTGGCATACGAAAAATAAATTCGGCCTATTGTCAGATGAAAAAATATTAAATTCGACAGAAACAGCATACATTTTGTATCAGAAAACAATTTTAGAAAAAATAAAAATACGTAAAATTTATAGTAGGTCATAAACCCAAAAAAATGGATGACTTCATACAAGACTTGAAAAAAAATCTTTCCGTTGATAATATTGTGGTGTTGATGAAAGATGGTAAATAGTCCTGTTTTATTTCATGAAGTAGTCATCATCATCATCAGCCTATAATGTCCCACTGCTGAGCACAGGCCTCCTTTCACAAATCAGAGTGAAAGGGAATGGGCAGATACTCCACCACGCGTGCCCACTGCGGATCGGTGGAGGTAGGCTAGTGGTCAACCTACTGTTGGAATTTTTCAAGCCGCCTAGGAGGCATCCAACTAGCTTAACGACTATGACAATTAAGTGATAACCGGGACCAACGGCTTTACGTGCCTTCCGAAGCACGGAAACGCTCGATTTGAAATACCACTAGGCGGTCACCCATCCAGGTACCGACCAAGACAGACGTAGCTTAACTTTGCCGATCGATTAAGAACGGCTAATCATGCTACACCACGAGCGCTTCCGCATGAAGTATTAACTAATAGCTAGTCTCAAAAGAGTTATAAATAAATCCATTTGTTCAACAAAATAATAATATCCTGGGAAATTCTTCACACATATCTGGACTATGGAAACCAGACGACTGACATAACAAAAAGACATTCCGTGTGCAAGAGTACATCTGAATGGGATCAAACATCTGAATCAAACCCACGTCCTGTGGCGTGGCAATCAGGGTATAAAACCGCCACACCGAATGGCCTTTCGTAAATTTTAACATTTTTGTTTTCCAGCTAATGTGATGGATGATATGAATATAACCGAAGAAGAGGTCCGAAACACTCTGGGAGAAATAGACACAGAAAAGAATGTAGATGAAATAGCGTCTAGACTCAAGGAGCTAAGTGATATAGCAAATAAAAGAACAAAAGAAGCCGAAAGACTTGTAAGTACATCTGCTGAAAACAAGCTAAGTAGAACTAATATTGGACAGAAGATAAGTGCAACTCGCAAAGAAGATGCAGCCGGGCACAGCGTGTTCCAAAAACCTTCAGAATCTAATGAGGCAGCCGAGGAACCAAAGTCGAAGAAAGCTGCAGAAAATATTTATAAATACTTATAAATTGACGACAATTTCTGACACGCTATAAAAATATTTTCTCATCAAATGTTCGTTTATTTGCCTTAGTACATAAAGAGCAAACTTATTGCTGTTAAATTCCGTAACTTGGCCCATACTACATGTTCAGTTCAGCAGGGCTATTTTAAAACGTCGGATTAGAAATCGGAAACGGATTCAAAAAAATCCGAGGCGAATATCATCAATTGCTATTTTAATTTCGAATCGATATCGAATCCGAGCGTTTTAAAATAGCCCTGCTGGTTGCTGACACGCAAGCAACTAGAATCTTCGTATCTCAGGTAGGCCTATTTTCTGATTTGATTATAATATTAATGGTGATGATTATTCTGTAGTAGAGTGACGTCTAAAATATCCGAGTTTAAAACTATACCGTCTACATAACAGTAACTAGTTAAGACTACATCATCTAGAAACATAAGAAACTAAAGCTCGATAGTATAGATTCTTTAACGTAGTATACCTAACGTAGATACGTAACCATCTTCCTGCGTATTCAGGCAGCTGCACTTGTTTGCTTTAAGCAACATAGTATATGCATAGGAAAATATATATATCCGGCTTAAGATGTGGGATACACTTCCATGTGGTTTGTCTTTTTGGGATGGTGCTCTCCTCTGCCCTTCTAAAAGTGTAGGCTGTCATAAAGATAAGTACTTACAGTTCCATGAGGGCCTTCTCCCAGGAAAGTAACAGGTCTCATGCGCCCCCGCGGGAAATCCAGCAGGGGCGCCACCCCGTTTGGGGGCTCGGCTTCAGGTAGTTTGATGGATGTGAATAATCCAGGCGCCGGGCGCTCACGGCGGCAAGATCGCTCATTCGGGTACGTCTGTATCAAAGAGAAAAAACTGTTGTAGGAATCTTTAAGACAGACAGACAGACAGTTGCAGACCGCATTTCCAGAAGCATAAGATTCTCACATTAACAATCACCTACATTTTAGAAATATGTAAATTCGTTAGATAAAATACAGATATTTATAAAAAAAGAGAAGACGTACATTCCAAACAACTGAGATATAAAAGTAGATTAATGGTCGCATCCTCCCGATTAAAAATTCACCAATTGAGTCCTTTTGTAATGTCCATAAAAATATACAATGAACTACCAGAATTATTAAAACAAGAAACAAATAATAAAGTATTTATAAATAAATTAAAACAACTATTAACAACAAAATCTTACTATACTATAAATGAATACCTAAGCGATAAGTTAAGTTAATGATTAAATGTTATATAATTTCTCCTCCTCTCTCCTACATTGCTTAGTGCCCAACAGGGTCCCTAGTATATAGTGTTATTTATTTACTTTAAGGTGCCTATGTAACATTATATAATGTAAGGAAAGCAAAATAAATAAAGTATAAAGTAAAGTATAAGACGCTCTTCAAAATATCGAATTGAAATTTTACCTGTGATTCCGATGAATTGAATCGAAAGATGTATTGGAGCGTGGACTTATAAAAACAATAGGAGGTAACTATTGCAAACGTAGAAATCTTTACTTATGATACTCATTCACTAGGAAGCTTCGCTGCCAATAACAAAGATGGCGTTACATCCCTGCTCTAAATATGGTGCAGTAGTAATCTGTATTTTTTTGTATTTATCGTAACAAGGTATTAGCGACCTTGGGTAGTGAGTAATAGGTTGAATTCTCTATTCATGGAATGCTAAGATGGTCAGTCTAATGTCTATAGCCAGTACATTTCATGTGCGGCAGTAAATAGCGTGGACTCGGCTTAATTGCTATTGCCCCCAAGATTGTGTTGGTGTAATTTATACCCTGCTATGAATTATCGCGGGCACGTATACGCGTGCTGATATGTAATAGCAGATTGTTTGACTTACTGCTATATTAAGTTAGGACCTCTTAGATACATAATTATGAAGTGCAACGTCTCTCAGTATGTTTGATTGTCAGTTAGTGTGGTAAAGGTTGAAGGTTCGACTCTTACTTACTCACAGAGCTTTCTAAGCGGTTTTTGGTTTTAGGGTATTTATAGAACCTGCCTGGCTACAGGCATAGCTCGTAACTGAGGAGGTTCCTGCGGTAGTAGTGCGGTACCGGTGCATTTTAGTTCCCTTTTGTCGTTTGACGTAATGAAAACACCCTTCCGCACCGCTTCACTACCGCACGAACCTACTCAGTTCTGCGCTATGCCTATAGCTACCACATTTATGGTTAAAATCAGTTGTAAAACACCTATCTGTATGTTTCAGTTATTGTAATTGAGATCTCTTAGGTAGTAATATGTAGAGGCAGGCTCAAAATAGAAGATTGTATTCTAAGCTCATTTTAAAATGTATATGCGTGATATATAGGCAGGAGAAAGCACGGGTGCCTGCTCTTCGTTACGCAAGGGCGAAGGGGCTGCACTGCCCGTAGCGCCAGAGCCGATGCAGAAGTGAATTTATGCCAAAAAAAACCTCATCCTCATACCTCAACGATGAATATCACGGAAACCATGAACTTGCTTCAAGTTTGGGGATACCGGGGGGAAGGGTATCCCCCTCCACACGCCCCTTACCCCGCGTCCCACCTGAGTCGATGCAGAAATGAATTTATGTCAAAAAACCTCATATATAACCTCAAACTTCAACCATGAATATCTCGAAAACCATGAGCTTGCTTCAAGTTTGGGGGGTACCGGGGGGAAGGGAATACCCTCCAGCACCCCCTCGCACACCTCTCTTCCCCCTGCCCTGTGTGCCGTCTCCGAAAGTTTTACCCAAAATATATCAATATACCCACATTCCTAATTTATAAGTAAAACCCAATATTTAAATGTATTCATATATTATGATAGTATTAATTACAATATCACTAGCAATTTGATAAAGCAGTAATCTCAATAAGCCATTGAAAAACATTAACGAAATGTCGTGAGAGTCGCAATTCTCACAATACCCCCCTATAACCATTTATCATTTCGCAAACGGCCGCATAATACCTCTAATGAGTAAAATCCAAGCATACCATGGGCAATACCATTAATATTACAAGCCCGGCTCTCTCAGTTACCTACCTACTGTTTAGATATAGGTTTACATTTATAAAATGTGTTTATCAAAGTGGTTGTTTGCAGGATTTAATTTGTTTATTTGTTGATGTTCTATTGCACGATTTTATTTGAAAAGTATACATTGTTTTACTACCAAATTAGAACCCATGGTTAGGGTTATAAGATCGTTAGGAATATGATACCAATCGAATCCTGAATTGAATTCTTTAGTTTAAATACCTACGAAATAAGATATATCTACTAAACTATCGACAACATTTTCTAAATTAACATCCCAGAAGATCCCATACTAATACCACAACTAACACTTTAATAGTTAACAAACAAAATGGAACTCCCAACAGTTTCAATAAATTTTATTTATGACTAAATAGAATAAGCCAACGGGTATGCAAAGCAATCCATTATTTAATACAGCTCGAGTGTCACCCCTACTTGTGGCAGGGTGTACCGGTAACCGGTACACGTGGGGGGGAGCGGGGTGTACCGGGACATGTGACATATTCTCGCCACTCGGGGGTACTTACGCCTAGTGTTGTGGGTACACGGTACAATGTTATACCTCGTAATGGACTGCCGCAGAATGTAGAGGCAAAAATGTTGACGCACGATGCACGAAATATTCGAGTTTTATTACCTATGAAGTTTATAAGCGAGCGTTTTTTCAGCGGGGAAACAGCTATTTCAGATTCGTCTTTTATTGTTTGCTAGATGAAAATTTATTTGATTTTATGCTATTTTCGGTCATAGATTACAACACTGATGTTATTATTGGTTTCAAAGGGTCTCGTCTGTGGCAATTCATTGATCCGCCCTGCCATATAGGTAATATGAGACGCGAAACTGAACAACCATTTTGGTGAGTTAGATACCATAACATCTTGTAATACTTCTCGTACTTTAAAAAGAATACGTATTTTAATATAAGAGATAAAGCTGCAAAGAAATGCAGAGTTATAAGCGCGGTAATAAGCGGAGAAGCGGCGAGAGAACTTCCTTGAAAATAGTTTATAACAATAAGTCTAGCTGAGCATTCCACTGAATATTTTACACGCCGGCAAGTGAAAGAGATGGCTGTAAGTTATTACCACCTTACCTACGCGTAACTTATTGTTGCAATCTTGCTCAGGAAAAATGAAATAACTTGTGAGTCGTCCGTTTTCCACCAAAATAAATATGTAACTTAGATACTCGAATCGACATTTAGTAACTTCGCAACATAAACATTCGTGACTTTTGTTTGTCTTTTAAAACTATTTTTTAACCGACTTCAAAAAAAGGAGGAGGTTCTCAATTCGGTTGTATGTTTTTTTTTTTTTATGTTTGTTACCTCATAACTCCGTCATTTATTAACCGATTTGGAAAATTCTTTTTTTGTCTGGAAGGGTACACTTCCCGTTTGGTCCCGTTGTCATCAGATCAGGATTTGATTACTTCTTAGTGTACTTTGAAGTCGGTTTAAGTTTTTTTTGTAAAACAGTCCAATTATTGTTTGTATTATTAGCTGTCCGTGGTTCAAGTAGCCTATGTCCTTATTCATACCATAAGCCTCAGATTACAGAACAAGGCAGATTGAGGGCGCGGAACATGGGAGTGAGGCGAAAAAAGCAAATACAAATTGAAAAACACATAGCTGGTATTCGCTTTTGAATTTGGATTTGAATACTATCGCTACTGCTGGTGCTGCTTGTGGGGGATGGTCTGCTTAAGTTTGCTATTTATTTACTTATTAAATATTTATTCAGTCTACTTTGTAATTTTGCCGCCGCGCCGGGGCACGCAATTGTTTTCAGTGCGATTAGAATGTAAATATTATGTAATGAATCTAAGCCTGTTTTGAAAAGAGTAATTGCTGAGTTTATTGCCGGCTCTTCTCAGCAAATGCAACCTTCCGAACCGGTATTAGAGTATTAGAGTCAGACTTTTCATAAGTTCCTGCGAAGGCCTATTTGAATAAATGATTTTGAATATGAATTTGAATTTGACTGCGCTCTATCTGCCTTTTATTCTGTAATCTGTGCCATAAGCTATCTGCATGCCAAATAATGTCGTTATCGGTTGAGTCTTCGTCGACATTCCGTCTTGCCGTACAAAGCGTTTCTCTTTCCTTATACGCACGGCCAAGTTGTGGAATGCTCTCCCAGACAACATGCTTCCAGACACTTATAACATGGGTCTATTCAAGGCCAGAGTGAACAGGCAACCTATGGGTACGCGCAGTCCACCCTAGACTATAACTTCGCTTACCATCAGGCGTGATTGAGGTCAAGCGCAAACCCAAAACAAAAAAAAAGTTAAGGCGTAAGAGCGTAACAAACAAATAAACTCTCGTTAGTAAGGATGAATTTTTCATGTCATACGTTCACTCACATGAGTGGCAAAGGGTACTGCCTCAGAGTAGATAAATACGTACTGCTTAGTAAACCTAGGGATGTAATTAAAACTAAGCATCCGTCTCAGGTGCTCTCCATGAGAATGCAATAATTAATATTGTCGGTAAAAACCTTAAACAACGCATGTAGCTACACTAATTAGCTTAGTTACCCCCCATTGTCCTCGTCGCAGCTCCTCTTCAACACAGACGCTTGTATTCACAGGTTTTAAGTATTACTTGTGCATATGTCGACATCTGAATATCACTACTGGTTACTATTGTCTAGAATTCGTTGGACAAATTTGTGCGTATATTTTTGGTTGACAAAAAGATTTGGCACAAAGGCACAACCCTACGGTAATCCTTGAGTGGGCAGCGAGCATACGTCGCTTGGTAAACTCCCGTGTCATTATAAAATACGGGCCGCAGCGCGGATTCACTTTGAGAAATGGAGGGTGGGCTTTGGAACACCTGGGTCCGCACTTGGAGCTCCCCACTATGTATATACAGAAATATACTTATTTTCCTTTTTGTAGGTACGTCGCAAAGTCACTCGAGTTGTATTTATGGTGTGCAATGTGAATTGGAAGCGAGTTTGTACCATCGCAATTTTGATATTAGAATAATGTAACTGTTTTTAGGGTTTACGGTTTTGTAGGTTTCGGTGCATCAAAAGAAAAAAAAGGATCTCTTATACTCTCTCTTACTTTGTTGTCCGTCTGTCTGGCGGTCAAGACCCTTTTTCTCAGGAACGCGTGGAGGTATCAAGCTGAAAATAATATCAAGTACTGGTCCGCAATCCCTTGGAACGGGTAAAAAATCAACCTCTAAGTCATCGCAAAAAAAAGGTACGGTCGTTTATACCGCATATTTTGAGGATCGCAAGGGAATGAAAACTATAGGGTATTTGCCATTGACCTAGAATTATGAAATTTGTCAAGAGGCAAGGTCAGGTAGCACAAGTAAAGGAATAAATCCGAAAATCGTAAATTTGTAGTTACATCAACAAAAATCTTCGAGACTCGATTCCCGTGATGAACGAACTATTTACATACCTACAAGTACAACTCTGTACCCTCGGTCCGCGAGTCCGACTCGCACTTGGCGAGATAAGAGTAGGTAAATGTGGTAAAGCTGTTTTTGATTCGAATTCTATCAAATATGCGATAGTGAGTAATGAGTGATATGCGACCATAATCATGAATATCAATGTAATTTTATTTTATACATAATTATTAGTCTAGTTTTAAATAATAATGTTAATTTTACTATTTACTATATTAGTATTAGCGTAAGGAGCGAAAACAAATTAAATTATATGGAAAATTGATTCTATTATTTATTTCTATAAGACAAAATACTATTTGTTACGAACGATGAAACATGGTGATTAATCGACTGGATTTTTATAGTTTTGCAGTTCTATATAGCTTATATATACTTATACCTATTTCTGAAACTGTAACAAAATATTAATACATTTAGCTGTTATCAATATACGAAACTTTATTACTCAACACCTCAACACTTTCTAAAAAAGTAGAAAGCCAAAATGGGGCAGCAAATAAATGTAAGTACCGAACAAACATGCACGGCTCGGAACTTTTTTATATGTCGTGTTTCATTGGTGCCTTGTTCGTCACAGCGCAACATCGAGTCGACGGGTGTAAACAACGTTCTCTAATTTGCTTGCCAACCCCCGCGAGCATTGCATTCGTTTCCCCAATGTACTGTAAAAGTTCTGTCCGTAAAGTTGCTTTTGCTTACTACAATATTGTGTGTGTTGAACCGTGTTTATAATACGTGATCATAGCAAATGTTTAATGACACTATTTTTAATACTGACTAGCTGCCAGGCGCGACTTCGTTCGCGTAATACCCTACCCTACCCTTCATTTAAACCTTCCCCGGACTTCCACGAATAGTTCAAACCCAAAATTAGCCAAATCGGTCCAGCCATTCTCGAGTTTTAGCGAGACTAACGAACAGCAATTCATTTTTATATATATAGATAGAAGATTAATAAGCTTTTCCAGGAAACTCCAATTAAACTAAGGACTTATTATTTACTGAATCAAGGACAAACTAAATATGTTATGAAGACACATCGCCCGTATACATTCCCCCTTTCTTAGAAATTGGACAACTCAAGGCATTTTTGTTTTATTTATACTGTAAGGCAAATACTTTCAAAATCAATCTGATCTTCGAGCAAAAACAAAATGCTATGCTAGAGCATACATAGCATTTTGTTTGTAGCGTCCATAAATTATGTGAGGTGTTTTTTTAATTTTCTGAAACCTTCCCTCCCCCCCTGGTGAGATGTCGTGAGATTTTATTCAACCACCTCCCCCAACCCCCAATCTGACGTGAGATTGGGCGTTGGATTGTTATTGTAAAAAGAAAAAAAAAATTGCTTCGTGCTTTTATTTACGACTAGTTAGGACAAGTAATCAATATTGCTGAGAGTTTAATTATAAGTGTAATAAAAATTTAACAACCGTAAATTCAGATTAAATTGATCTATTTGATATAAAACAAATATGGTGGTTTGACAGTCAGTAGATGTATAACGTCGAAGTATGAATGAAATTATTTTCTTTCGAACGAATTAGTGAATGATCTTAATCGTATTAAGTAAGATTAAATCTTAAGCATGTACAATCTGGATTAAATGGACCAAAATAGTTATTTTTGTTTCAATCTGAAAAAAAATTGCGTGATATTTGCCCCCCCCCTCTCTCCAACGTAAGATTAGATGAGATTTGACTCGACCCCCTCCCCCCCTTAAACATCTCACGTAATTTATGGACGCCCCCTTATCACTTAAAATCCACTTATCACTTAGAATCCATCATACTTTTACAGTAAAGTAACACGACCCTGATTTCGACATTCTTCTTACATTACAATTATGGCGGCTGGAGCTCTCGAGCTCGTGCAAAGAAAAGGGTTGACAAAAAGAAACAAGTGTAGGTACCTATACAAACGTAAGGAAAGTCGTACTCGACAGCTGTGTGGATCAAGCATGTTTTACTTTGTGTCTCCGAGCATTCCACAGGCTCCTGAGCACATCACTAACTATGGCCGACTTTGAAGTTCTCTGCCCAACTGTATAGTAATTTTTATTGGATATGTATTTATTATTCAAATTACGAAAGCACACCGTTGATAATAAATATCCTGGGACATTTCTCACACACGGTCATCTGATCCCTAACTAAGCAAAGCTTGTACTATGGAAACCAGATAACTGATGTATAATACATATACTACTTTTTGTTTGTAAATACATACTTAATATAATTGAAGCGCTCGTGGTGTAGCATGATTAGCCGTTCTTAATCGATCGGCAAAGTTAAGCTACGTCTGTCTTGGTCGGTACCTGGATGGGTGACCGCCTAGTGGTATTTCAAATCGAGCGTTTCCGTGCTTCGGAAGGCACGTAAAGCCGTTGGTCCCGGTTATCACTTAATTGTGATAGTCGTTAAGCTAGTTGGATGCCTCCTAGGCGGCTTGAAAAATTCCAACAGTAGGTTGACCAGCCTACCTCCACCGATCCGCAGTGGGCGCGCGGTGGAGTATTTGCCCATTCCCTTTCACCCTGATTTGTGAAAGGAGGCCTGTGCTCAGCAGTGGGACATTATAGGCTGATGATGATGATGACTTAATGTACATAATTACACCCAGACTCAGGATATACAGACATGTTCATGCACACAAATGCATGTCCTGTGTGGGAATCGAACCCACGACCTGCGGCGCTATAGGTTAAGACCCCACGTCTTAACCAACTGCGCCAACTGGCCGGTCAAAACGATAAAACTATTAATCCATTGATTTGCAACAAATAAAACGATAACAGTGCAGTGTAGATGGAAAACAAAGAAAATAAGTTGTGAAAAATGGTTGAAAAAATATCCTACGTATTTTGCCATATTAGAGAAGAAAGAAGACAACATACACCAACGCTCATCCCTCTCTATGATACCCGTCTTCCCACTTTCCAATATTGGCTATAGGCTGAACAGTCGGTCGATTGTGGTCAGCTGGTTGCGGTTGGCTGGCCGTCCTCTCCCATCCCAGAGCGTGTCACTCCTATATACCACGCACTCCTCGGTTTATCCATGGTAACTCCGATACAACTATTCAGGTACCAGTCATTATAAACTAAGTTAGTTACATGGTGGTTGATGCTTGAATGGTTGTATAGGACATGGGTCGGTCGTTGTACTGGCTGAGACAGTGCTAATCATCATCATCATCATTATGGCGATGCTAACTCAGTTGTAGTCAAATGCCGTCTCGGGTTCGAATCCTACCATGAGCTGAATGAAGGAAGACATCGTTGGGAATCCATAGCACGGTGGGGTACTTTGTCGTAGGTATCTGCCTGTGTGGCTACTACTTATAAAAATATCATCAACGTTTCTGTTGTGTAAAAAGGGACATTAAGATACTTTTGTCATAAAAGCCAACCGAAAAAACTTTCTATTGTAGGTAGGTACTTACTCTTTTCATAAATAATCAAGTAGACAACTTAAAATGTACAATTGATGGTCAAATCGGTCATAGTATTTATATACTCTGAGCTACTACCGTTAAGTTGAAAATCTGTCACCAAGCACTTATTCTGCTCTGGGAGCTGCACTTGAGAGCCAGTTTCTTCTAGGGTATGTTAACGGCCACAAGACTACACATAAAATAAGGCCAAGTAATTCTCAAAATGGCGGTAAACAAAAATGTTTACAGTTGACACCTTTCTTAATCAAGGCTAGTAAAATATTTACCGTGTCTGCGATTTGTCACAGACTAAAAAAACATTGGCAAAAAGGTACAAATCTAAAACTGTCGCCAAAGAATCACTAAGTTTACTTAGAGATAAGAAAGTTAACCTTGCGAAAAATAGAAAAGTTTATCCTGAATTGTACAGTTGTTCGAATTAGCGATGGGAAGACTTCAATCGGTTGAGTGGGAAACTTCTCTGAGAGGAGAGAGACAACGAAAGTTTCTATTGTTCTTAGATTAAAGGGAGAAAGAATGAGCTTGTGTTTTGGTAGAGTGTAGCTTTGATAGCTTCTGCATTCTGCACTTTATGATTCCATGCTCTTTACTTGAAATCCTAGATTTTTCAGATCGCTGATCGTTATCGATCAAATAAGCAACTTTCATGTTTTTTTTTCCAAAAATATGTATTGAACTATTCATGCATGATTTATCTATATCACCTCACGCATTTAGGTATCAATTTATACTTTTACTTGTTGTAAAACTATTTAGAGCCGATATTTACAATCCTATAAATATATTTACAACAATAAATTTTAAGTTAGAAACTAATGTAAAAATACTAAATAATATCATACTTTTAGTCTGTTTTAGATACCTACAACAAAAAACAGTTTTTTTCGCTTTGTGTTGGATAAATAAATAATTATTTTATTGTGTTAATATTTGAAATAATACTTAAGTTTCAAATCTCAAAATCATCGGAAAGTTAATTAAAATCGATTGCAAAAATTGTATCGAACAGACAAGGAATCGAGTAAATATAAAAGTCTAGGTAAAAACATTGAGCTATTATTACTAGGTACGTATAGAGAAGCTATCATAAGCAAAGGTTATGACCCATTTTTTTAAAGTCAACTAATGTCCTCTTTAGAGCTGAAACAATAATTAGTCGTCTAAGCAGACAGTAGATCCACGTAACGCTTTTAGGAGTATGTTTAACCGACTTCAAAAAAAGGAGGAGGTTCTCAATTCGGTTGTATGTTTTTTTTTTTTTTTTTTTAATGTTTGTTACCTCATAACTCCGTCATTTATGAACCGATTTGGAAAATTCTTTTTTTGTCTGGAAGGGTACACTTCCCGTTTGGTCCCATTGTCATCAGACCAGGATTTGATTACTTCTTCGTGTACTTTGAAGTCGGTTTAAGTTTTTTGTAAAACAGTCAAATTATGTTATTCTCGCAAACATCGTGATTCGTTTATCGATCTACAATAACACGTGTGTCAAACACTCAACAGTGGTGACAAAAGTGACACCACTGTTTTACAGTTTTGTTAGTCTACTAACACAATAGCGTCCTAATGCCGCCATAATAGCTTTCCGATGATTTTCCACTGAAACTACAATCGTGCCACAATTATCCTTTAGTTGGCAGTTTTTACAGTATTTGTACTAAAGTGCGGCTCAATGATAACGGAATTGCAATATTATAGTGTCCGTCCATATCGTGTCAGTATGATATTTGAGCAGATTTGGCCCACAGGTAGTGAAATGGCAGTTTAATTTACGTTTGCATCAAAAAGCTCGGTTCAAGACACAGCTGAACTTTAAGATGCCTCAGGTGCTCAGAATGTACTAATATAATATTAAGTAACGTTTGTATCTCAACGTGTGTGGCCTACACGTTGCATGCATCATTCACGCGTTACTGACTCTTCAAAAACTTCACATACCTAATGGTGCGTCCATGCTTGGCGAACCGAGCACGAGCCGAGCCACGAACGAGCACACTGTTAGCACGATTCGCGTAGCGTGGACGGGCTTGCGAGCCTCGAACGAGCGCGATTGTCAGTTTTTTCACGAACAAAGGGATTCGCATTGTGCTCGTTGGAGGCTCGTTGTTGGTCCGTTCGTGGATCGGCTCGTGCTCGATTCATTCTCCAAAAAAGAACCGCGGGAATGACGACTTTGAAATAAACGAAAGTTTCATTTACCGGAGTATCATTCGAGATCAGTAGGTACCTCAAGTGTAAAGAATTGACGTTAGTAGACGCCTACTAATAAACTAACTACACGACACTTCTCTATTGGAATTGGCACAGCGCCTCTAGCGGAATACTAATGGTACTAATTTCTCCCATACAAATTTGTAGTTAACGCAAACCTAATGCGTTTATTAACGTCAATTCTTTACACTCGGGGTACTTCTGACAAAGTAAAGAAAGAGTAAAAGTAAAGGAGTCTTTGATAACATCAACCTGTCTACCTATTTATGTAGGTGCCTACCTATTTAGGTAGGTAGGTGCCTACCTACAGGTATATGGTGACTAAATAGCTGGGGTGTCCTGTAAATGAATGGAGCCGGGCGAGCTCTGCAGTTATAAATTGTGCTCGGGCCAAGAGGCGCATTCAACAAAACGACATTAAAACGATATCGTTCAAACGTTGCGACGAAAATATATTTACTTATTGCAATAACCTTCATACTTGTTTCCTAAAAATCACGAATAATGTAAGTAATCGAGTGTTAGAAAATAGTTTAGCTTCTAGAAATTATAATGTAAATTTTTATGAAAACTGTGAATTGCTTAAAGTGGCACTAAAGGGATCAGCTACTTTTAGCTAGCCAGGGATCGGTGAGATATATACGTAAATATTGTAAAAAGATGGATTAAAGCAACAACGTCCATTATTATACCAATACTAAAGCAATATCGGTTTAATATCGCCTCAACATTACCCTCAATGACCCTACTGCGGGCTACGACACATGTTGGTTGTTTTTAAATCTTTTTGGACTGCAAGAGCAAGGAACGTAGCGTAATATGTTCCGATTACCGTTGATCTGCTTTTGTTTCAATTGAATAATGCACTTGTGCTTCACTGCTTCACCGGTCGTTCTTTTTCATTCAGACTTCATACGGTTTTGTATCGATTGGACATAAATATCGGCTTTTGTAATATGCCCAAAAAATAATTGGGAGTTCAAAATTGTAGACATACCTGATCGCTTATTTAAATATATAGAACAATTAGATGTAGGGGTCCAGAGGCGCGCAGTTTACTTAGGGAGTTGTCCAGACGCCTAATGATACCACAGGGTACCAAAAAGCTGGCGCTTACCTCGGGCAACGCATTTGCCTTGCAATTCAACGAGGTAACGTCGCCATCTTTCGGGAACCCTGCCTGCGGCGATTCAAGGTAAATGCACACTTATCCGAGCCGAACGCATCGAACGAAATGAATTTTAGAATTCTGTATCATCATATGAGCTTAAGGATGTCCACTTCTGAACATAGGCCTCTCCCATTAACTTCCACTTGGAACGGTTTTGGGCCGCTTGCATCCAACGGAATCCAGCGACTCTGACCAGGTCGTCGATCCACCTGGTGGGAGGTCGTCTCACACGGCGCTTTCCAGTACGTGCTCGCCACTCGTGAACCTTCCTTCCCCATCGGTTATCGGTTCTTCAAGCGATGTGGCCTGCCCATTGCCACTTCAGCTTACTAACTCTACGAGCTATATCGGTAATTTTGTTCTCCTATAAATGTCCTCGTTTCGGACCCTGTCTCGTAGAGAAATTCCGAGCATATCACGTTCCATAGCTCGCTGAGTGTCTCTGAGCTTATTTATGCGGCCAGCAGTGAAATACCACTTCTCTGTTCCGTATGTCATCACTGGCAACACGCACTGATTGGAGACCTTTGTCTTCAGACTCTGAGATATTCTGGACGTGAAGATATGCCGTAGCTTCCGAAACGCTGCCCAGCCGAGTTGGATTCTTCGGTTGACCTCTTTGTCGAAGTTGGACATGGACTACAATTTGTCCTAGGTAAACATAATCGTCTACAACTTAGAGAGCAGTGTTCCCAACAATCACCGGCATTTTTGGGAACTTTGTATTGGGAATTATGTATATGAAATCTTATCCAGGTGCGGACAATTCGAAGCGGGCAAGTGTGCGAGCTTTCATAAGATCTCATATAAGTACAGAATTCTAAAATTCGTTTCGTTCGATGCGTTCGGCTCGAATAAGTGTGCGTTCACCTTATAACGCAGTTTTTATTTATAATTACAACGTTCTTCGATCATAATGAATGAAAAGTAAAAAAAAAAATGAGAATTCAGTGTTGGTCCCATAGTTAAAGTTGTTCAGCATGACTAATCCAACAGGTTTCGAAAATATACCGTCTCGAAGTCTCCACCAGTTGTATATAGATATACAAGAATAGAGATATGATAAAAATATTAGAAACAAGTGAAGATCTTGAAGAGAAGTCTTGGAACAGATGGTTTTCTTGGTTGCAGCTTTGGTTGCAGCGCTCGCTCTTGTAGGACACTGCATTTCTAATAAACTAGCTGTCCACCGCGGTTTCACCCGCGTTCCCGGGATAAAAAGTAGCCTTAGTCTGTCTCCATACCATAGGCTATCTGCAAGCCAAATTTCATGATGATGTGTTGAGTAGTTGAGGCGTGAAGGCGTAACAAACAAACTCACTTTCGCATTTATAATATTAGTAAGGATTTAAAATTTATGATTTTTCAGAGTCTCTTGCCGGCTCTTCTCAGTTGAAGGCCGACTTCCGAACCGATGGTAACATAACCTAATCACTAATGCCTTAAATGTATGGCTTTGACGTAAATAAGCTTTTGTTTGACTGTAATCTCATTGAGGTAAAGGGATTCTAATCAACCGATGCACTCTACTGGGGTAACTGAGATGAATTGATTATGTGGTTAATTAGATTAATGGTATGCCATTAATTTGCTTTGAGGTATTTAGTCGCCATCAACGTTGATCACGAAATAGTCGTGATCAACGTTGATGGCGACTCACCTTACTCCTGTATAACGATGGCATACTTTATACTAATTTCACAGATTTATATATTTTCTATCCTTTTTCAATCATGTAAGTAAGACAGAGATGTAATGAGATTAAAACTTGTTTAGTGCGGTAGAGAGACGTAGAGCATCATTTCTTGCTCAAAGAGCAATTAGTCTGGGACAGTACCTCCAACTTACAGAATACCACAGCCAAATAACTTAATGTTGTGTTCCTGAGTGTGGGTAAGGTTGCCAGAGCTGGAGGGGGAAGGATCGGTAACGCGTGAGTGATGCCCCGGGTATTGCGTCCCTTATGATGTAACACTCGTGACATCAAAAGCATCCATGGGACTACGGAAGCCGCATGTTGGCAGTATGGTTGTTCGCCGACTTGTCGTATAAATCAGTATCAGCACAATTGACTAGTCATCTTTTGACTGGCCAGCTGGCGCGGTTGACGATAGGTGATTAATGCCCGGTTTCAATAAACAAAAACGAATCGTTTTGCCTACTCATGGTAGGTTTTTTAATGCCAAACTGGGCATATAGATCATTTCGTAAGCTAATTTTACCTGTGATAGCCACTTCCATATGAGAGGGTCTGGTATGCAAAGCTTTGAGGTATTTGCTTCATTATTAGTAAAGATATAAGAGTCTTAATTTTAATTTAGGTCCATAAATTATAGGAATCGGCCATTAGTAGATTCCACCTATCGCGCCGCAGGTCGTGGGTTCGATTCACACAGGACATGCATTTGTGTGCATGAACATGTCTGTAAGTTCTGAGTCTGGGTGTAATTATGTATATTAAGTATTTGTATTTACAAAAACAAGTAGTATATCAGTTTTCTTTTTTCCATAGTAAAAGCTCTGCTTAGTTTCGGATCAGATGACCGTGTGTGAGGAATGTCGCAGGATATTTATTTATTTTATCTTATAAACATCATGTCATTCAACGTTACCAAATTGTATGTTTCTTTCAAACCGTTTGCGAATATCTTTCGGGACTTTCAATATACATAAATACCCTACGTGTGTTCAAACTCTTTGTGTTTCTTTGTGCATTTAGAACACCAATTCAATAAATAAATTGAATGAAAGTGTTCTTTGGAATTTATTTTCACGATAGCGTATGGCAAAACGATAGTACTTATTATTCTTTAATGGCCGGTTCCTATAATTTACGGACCGTTATCGGTTAAAATTAAGACTTATATATTTACTAATAATGAAGCAAAGACCTCAAAGCTTTGCATAGCAGACCCTCCCATATGGAAGTAGCTATCACAGGTAAAGTAAGCTTACGATATGATCTATATGCCCAGTTTTGCAATAAAAAAAACCTACCATTGGTAAACAAAACGATTCGTTTTTGTTACAAGAGCATTTCAGTGATATTTTTTTAGTTAATTTTTTGTTGGTACATAGTTGTTATAATGAATACGAGTAACTAACTGTAACTCAAGTGCGAAATCAAAAAATTTTGCACTTCAAACATTATTTTAACAAAACGGTTTTTATATTAGGTTCCAAATACCTAAATAACAAAATATTTTTACTTTCGCAATATGTCCGCCTAGTCGTGTACTTTTTTAGATATACCTCGTTATATGTTTATTATCCTACTAATATTATAAATGCGAAAGTGAGTTTGTTTGTTTGTTTGTTACACCTCCACGCCTCAACTACTCAACGGATCATCATGAAATTGGGCATGCAGATAGCCTATAGTATGGAGAAGGACATAGGCTTTTTATCCCGAGAACGCGGGTGAAACCCCGGGGGACAGCTAGTATTCTCATAAAGTAAATGATTCCTTCTTCATACACCAAAATTTGTAAAACAAATTGAAATGCACTTACAGTGCTTTTACTGTTCATATGTAAATCTGCTTGGGGTGTTTGGGTTTAGAAAATAAACAAAATTTACCTATCCGATAACCTTAGGGATCGTCACAAGTGAATGATGACCAGTCAATTGATTAATTGGTTGTCGATATACAAGCCCCTTCACTGATTCTTCAGATCACTGATTATCAATATGATTGTCGACAGACAGCTTCCCGACAATTTATTCTACAAATGTTAATAGCGAATCTTCGTAATCTCCTTTGTTCCATACATACATATTAATGAGTGTACATTAATATATATTAATATATTGACCAGGAATCAATTGTTGATGGTTAGGTGAACCGTGGCAGTCAATTATAGGTTGATAACTGCCTCATCAGGGTCTAAATTGTATAAATAAATCTGATAAAAAAATTATGGTTTCAAAATCATTTTTAATTTATGATTTTGAGTGGCTAATACATTTCAAATTCTGTTTTATGTTTCAAATTAATCTCATTGTCAATAACTATTTCTTTCTATTATTTATTCATCATCATCATCATCAGGCTATAATGTCCAACTGCTGAGCACAGGGCTCCTTTCACAAATCAGGGTGAAAGGGAATGGGTAGATACTCCACCACGCGTGCCCACTGCGGATCGGTGGAGGTAGGCTAGTGGTCAACCTATTGTTGGAGTTTTCAAGCCACCTAGGAGGCATCCAACTAGCTTAACGACTATCACTATTAAGTGATAACTTAACGGGAACCAACGGCTTTACGTGCCTTCCGAAGCACGGAAACGCTCGATTTGAAATACCACTAGGCGGTCACCCATCCAGGTACCGACCACGACGGTCGTAGCTTAACTTGCCGATCGATTAAGAACGGCTTATAATGCTACACCACGAGCGCTTCATATTTATTATTATATTTTATTTTACAGGTATCATAAATTATGCAATAACTTCATATATAGCTTTTCATTGATATTATCTTTGCATCTAGATAAGGCTTTCTAATTATACCGACTCTTTCATCCAAAATCATATCTAGATAACGTCAATCAATGTGATTGTACGCTATATCAACACGAAAGCCAGTAGACAAGCTGAAGCCAATCAGGGCCATTATCAAAGCCCATTGTTGCCGAAGCTGAAGCCGAAGCCGAATATTCAATATTCAGTCACAATAGCCGATTGTATGCAATTAGCATTATCATCTAATCTAAGCTATTAGATAAATAGAATTAATTAACCAGATAATGTTAACTATTGGTAAGGAACTTGCAGCAATACTGAACAGTTGCTGGATGTCGGATTTATATTTATGACTGACTAGTTGTCTCGCGCGGTTTCACCCGCGTTCTCGCGATAAAAAGTAACTTAATAAAAGGGGATAATGTAGCTTCCTATTCGTGAAAGAATTTTTCGAAACCGAATGGTAGTTCTAAAAATCTTCCGCTTTATTATGGTGCGTCCATGCTACGCGAACCGAGCACGAACGAACAGAATTCGTTTGTTGTCTCGCGCTTGACTGCGCCCCGCCCGATTGACAGTTTTTTGACGAACACACGGATTCGCATCGCGCTCGTTGAAGGAGCACGCTACGAATGCTCATTCAAGGCTCGCAAGCCCGTCCACGCTACGTGAATCATGCTCGCAGTGTGCTCGTTCGTGGCTCGGCTCGTGCTCGGTTCGCTATAACCATACCACACCATAACGTCCACACTTGACATCCAGAGCGCGATCCCAACATCACTTAAAATAGGAAAAGGCACAAAAACACGACTCTTTCTATGAAACCCCATGTAAAAGAAGGTAATAAAAAATTCAATTACAGTAGAAATACACCTCATTACAAATTAACGTGCAATCGGCTTAACTTGGTTTTATAAAACAGTTTTCCCGTAGCCGGGTCACATTCTCCCGGGAAATCACCACGGTCTCTGGGAGTCAGCGCGGGCTACCAGCCCTGCCCCACACTACATCGGCTGGCAATACTTTACGTGTTTGTTAACTTGAACCCACTTAATAAAGAATTATTGACCTATTTAACGTAAATAGTAAATTTAGGGTAGACGTAATATTTATTTCGAACAGCCATTGAATTTACATACACTAAATTCAAATATGTATGAAGAGATAATTATGTATGTCCTTATTTTACACCTCACATTTATTGATTTACGTCAGGATCACCCCGCGAGCGCATCTCGACTTTTCCAAGGGGCTCCACTGAAATCAGTGCTGATGGTAGGTACTTACCACAGCATATGCTGAGTTGGAGTCCTTTTTGGCATCACACCACAAATATAAATTGCATATATAATTTTCATCTATGGCATATTATAGTAGCATTGTGTTATTGTTTTTAATTCTGTTCTTTTGTTATTTATTAAGTTTCTGTTTTTGTTGTTTTTTTATTTTATTTTGCATTATGTTTCAATGTGATGTGTGTCTATTGTATAAGAGTAAAAACTCTTTTCATCGAAAATACTAAAATAAATAACTAGTGATAGTTCAAGTGTTTTATTTACTAAAAACATATTATACCTACACATTTTTTTCAAACACGCTTTTCACTTTTCAAAACAAATATACTTTATCCAAATCTCGCAGGCGGGGTCTGTCTCATACAGGCGCATTTATAATATTCGCGAGGATTAAAAAAGTATCGCTCGTCAATTTCACAGATAATTGAAAACGCCTAAAGCCGTGAACCCAATCTCCCAAGCATTCCATTATCCCCAATACGCCAAATGAGAGCGGCCAAACGTCGAGCAACAGGGCTGTAATTGATTCTCTAATCCCACCCTTACACTAACACCTATAAAGGTCTCCATCGCAGGCCGCTCGGTGGCCGCCGGTGGGTGCCGGTGGCCGTCACCTACACGCTGTGGCCTTTGAGAACGTGTTGCTTCGTAATGACGCTGCTTTGCCTGGCCTTTGTCGCTTGGCGATAGCATGCGCAAACTCATTCCGACGGTCTATTGTGATGCTTTCCAACAACGCAATTGTGTTGCTTTACACACAATATTTGTGTGCAGCTTTTGTCTGTCAATATCCTAATCCTAACTAATATTATAAATGCGAAAGTGAGTTTTTTTGTTTGTTTGTTACGCCTCAACTACAAAACGGATCATCATGAAATTTGGCATGCAGATAGCCTATGGTATGGAGAAGGACATAGGCTACTTTTTATCCCGGGAACCCGCGTAAAACCGCGGGGGACAGCTAGTATTAACTATTGCTACAAACTCGGAATGTATAGCTAAAAAGGCATGTTTTTCAGCAAAATATTGAATAATTACGTTTATGAGACGAATAGCCACGACACCGCTAATTGTGAATGAGGTACAGACAGACAACATAACTACATCTGTAAACTGTGTCTACAGACAAAACATCTACATAATAAAAAAAATGACCTAAGAGGTCAACTTTTTTTTTATGTCGTTGTTGTTCCCAAAATTAATTTATTTAAACAAGCCAATCAGCTTATCCTTTCCAATTGCACATTCAGTGAGTTTAAATTGAAAATAGTTAATACACAGTGCTAATGCCAATCCATTAACAGTTTGTGAATTAGAAGGATGGGAGCTGCCCTGATTAATTCCCAAATTGGATATCAGATTTGATGTTTGAATAATTATTTAACGTTGAGCTTTTGCTATTAACTCTACATTGGGGTTATTTGGGGCTCGGGATTTAACACGAGATATCGGAACAAAATGTAAGACTAAATAAATAAATGTTTGTAAAAGAAAAGTGAAATTAAGGTGGTCTAAAAATTAGTAGACTGTTTCACGTCAAACAGAGCATTAAAAATATGGGAATATGATAAACTGTCTGACTGCCACGTTCATGAGATACAGCCCACTGACAGCCCACTGACAGACAGACGGACTGCGAAGGCTTTAGTGATAGGGTCCCGTAAGCACTCAAAAGCTAAACATAGATTGTTCAAAAAATATTTAAAAATGTAACCTTTCTGAGTTTCTGACCGGATTCTTCTCAGTTGAAGGCTGAGTTCCGAACCGGTGGTAATTTCAGTAAATGTGACCTTCATAAGTGCCCTTCTGGGGCCTAAATTGAAGAAATGTGAAATAAATAAATGGCTTTGACTTTGAATTTATAAAAAAAAAAAAAAACTGTTGACATGCACTTAATGGCATACATTTTTTTCATGTAGTTATAAGAAGCTCGTAAAATATATACACATTTAACATTGAATTTTATTTCTATGTACTTACGTGTTGTATTATATCGGTAGCAGCATAAAAACTCTCGTGTGGATCAGGCCGTTTCATCATGTAAGGACGAGGGAATTCAGGGTCTTCGCATATTTCTGTTGACAATAACATACATTAATTATTGTGTTTGAATACCAATTGTTTAATTTAAAAAACATATAAGTATAGTGTAGATGCACGTAATTTCTGAGAGAAAAAAAGAAGAAACATACGATTCAAAAATTTGAATTTGAATTAGTAATCTGCAACCCCATTTATGTGTATCTTTTCATTGATTTGCATATTTTTGCATTCAGACCTTTTTTTAAAATTAATACGGATCTACCAACATTGCATTCATAGATAGATCTGTCACTCTAACAATCTTGACGATACTTTTGAAAATTATAATAGAATAGCCGTTCCCCGCGGTTTCACCCGCGTTCCCGGGATAAACAGTACCCTATAATATTTGGGGATAATATAGCTTCCTATTAGTGGAAGAATTTTTCGAATCCCTCTTTTAGTTTCAGAGATTAGCCCATTTAAACAAAAAAGCTCTTCCGCTTTATTATTGTTATTATTATTTTTTTATACGACTAAGTCAGCAAAGAAGCATACGGCCCACCTGATGGTAAGCGGTTACCGTAGCCATATGGACGCTTGCAACACACGAAGCATCGCTCACGCGTTACCGATCTTTCCCCCTTCCCCAATGAGCTCTGGCGACCTTATTCACGCGCAGGAACACAACTTTACACAACATAAAGTTATTTGGCTGCGGTATTCTGTAAGGTGGAGGTACTTCCCCAGTCGAGCTGCTCTTTGAGCGAATAAACGCTACGCTCTACCTCTCTTATTACTATTATATTAGTAAAGAGGCAATGGCTCGCAGTTTGAAATCTGGGAACAGAAAATCCACCGCATTTTCAAGGTGAGAGGCGGCTATTGTACAACCACATCTGGTTTCCGTAATATCTCAAGAATTCAACTAAAGTGTAGCGAGTGTCAAGTTTGCTACGAAGAAACTACGAGTACCAGGAACTCTCGCTCCTCCGAGTTAGAGGCCGAGGTTGAGAGGAGACTGGAGTCAGAGACAGCATCTAATTCATCTTGCAGGAGAAGATGTAAGTATATCGTAGTTTTAAGATCAGCAAGGTCATTGAGATCTACAGAGCTTAGAAGCATCAGTAGTAGTGTAGATAAAAGAAATCCTATCCTTATTAAGCAACAATAAGGTACACAATGCAATGCAGCTGTATAATTAGGCTAAGGAAACTGAAACGCGAGTTGACTACAATGTATTATCTAACGTCTCAAACATCGGCACGAAGGCTTCGAGCCATTATCCTGAGCTGAGGGGCATCATCTTTTCAATATGGTATCCGGACAATGGCCGCCTTTCTAACCGGACGTCCGGCCGGCGTGGCCGTAACGATCCCGGCTCACAGTTTTCTTTTTAAGGTATCCGCCGCCCTATTGAGATATGGTATTTTATGGTAGATTATGATATTTTTAATTTTACTTTAGATTCTTCAGGTTTGTGATGCTTTTTTAGGGCCGTCGTACTTACGTCGCCGCGTCGCGTAAATTAAGACGAGGTGTTACCTCAAATTCTCAAAAATGGTTTTCTTTGAGAGTCGAGTATGACGTAACGCAATGAAAATAAGTAAACCAAAAAAGTACTGTGAACAAAACAGGGTTTTGAGAAAAATGTTAACCGAATAGAATATTAAAAAGTGCTTTGATATTCCCAATAAAAAATTCGTAAGTTACGTCTCAAAAAATCTTTCGCGTCGAATTTCTCCGTATTTTCAGCGATGACATCAAATTTATTTTAAAGAATATATAAGATACAGAATTATATTAGAATGTTCACCGGACACTTATTCAATTTAATGTGTATATTCTAAAGAAAACCCGTAAATAAATATCCATTTCATAGAGTCGACACATTTATGATTTATCATTTTCAACCCTATTACACTGAAGAACGAGTGCTGTCAAAATCGTAGTCAGTCCGCGCCTTAAATTTGATAGGTTTTCAATAGCTATTGGTTAATATGTTGATAGTTTTCAACGTGTCTGCATTGATTTTTAGTGTCTTCGTACAAAAAGGTTATTTTGAGGGGGTGGGAAATTGATCAACGCCTAAATTGCGAAGAAAACCGTTACTACAGTTGTTGTTATTGTAACATTTTTTTACTGTGTATAGACCTGTGTTTGACCACAATCTCACCATGGTAAGTGATGATGTGGCCGAAGGTGGTAAGCACACAAAGCCTAGAAGGAACTGGCTCTCAAGTGCAACTGTCAGACAGCTGCACTTGAAAAATTAACTGAAAGGAGAAAAACAAGCTCTTTAATCTATAGAATTTTGAATATAACTTGAATTTTATAAAGTATTGCAGTCGGGGATAAACAAATAATAAAAAAAAATACATATATTTAGGTTATTGGTTTGTCCCCGACTGCAATACCTTATAAAATTCAAGTTATATTCAAAAGTCTATAGATTAAATAGCTTGTTTTTCTCCTTTTAGTTAATTTTTGTTTTACGCAGTCGGGTTTTTTGTTTCTTTTAATAATTTAATTTTTGTTATATGGGTGAGAGAGATAGATATAATTACTATGTACAGTAGCGGAATGAAAAGGTTCGTCACCTTAGAGTTAGTTTTCGCTTGCACCAGATTACAAGAATCAATTTTATTATATGTACCAACATATTACCAGTGAGGTTCCAAACAGGAAGAAAAAGTGCTGTTAACATATTCATAAATGTGACGTTTGCTATCGAATAAGGTTTTGCTTGTTTTTACATCACGTCTAACATAATTTATGGCTTTTTCGGAATAAAATATAAGTATTTTTTTTTTCAATGATGCCCTATTTATATTGACATAAATAACAATAGAATGTTAAACCCACAAGAAGGTTTTAGTTTATCAAAACATACAACAAAACAATCTTGTTCACAAGATAAACAGTCGAACAACTTTGATCTGAATAATTTTGAACTTTGATAACGAACAGTTAAATCATTATTTTCTGTAATTCAGTGTATTCTGTCTATTCAGTTTCAAAAGGTAATATGTGCTCGTGATACGTTGAATGAATCAAGTTGAAAACTGACGAACCTTTTCAATCCGCCACTGTACCTACTTACGAGATTAAGTGCACTGAACATCAAGTAGAAAAAAAAAAAAACAAATTACCTTAAACTATTTTCAAACTATCATGTCTTTTTTATAAAATAATTAATTAGGTTGTTTCACTCTCAAGTCTTCCTAGAAAAGTGTAACCGGTAAGCAACGAGAGCCAGGGAAGTAACAATCTAAAGGCAAGTGCACTTGAAAAGCTAACGAGTACAGTCGAGAAGCGAGTCGAGTGTCGCGGGCGCGCCGGCTAGCTAACTAGCGCCCGCGCCAGTAGGAAAAAACACGAGTTGAGAAATTTGTGACCACGACGTTGCCAGTTTGTAACGAAATAGCGAATTTAACTAACTAAATGGCTTAAAACAAGAATCAGTCGGGATACCTGCTTTTTATGTTCTTTTTGTTGTTGAGTTCATGTGAGACTGAATGAAGAACTTCTGGAGGGTGCTAGTCATATATAGGTCATCATCATCATCGTCAGCCCATAATGTCCCACTGCTGAGCGCAGGCCTCCTTTCACAAATGAGGGTGAAAGGGACTGGGCACATACTCCACCACGCGTGCCTACTGCGGATTGGTGGAGGTAGGCTAGTGGTCAACCTACTGTTGGAATTTTTCAAGCCGCCTAAGAGGCATCCAACTAGCTTAACGACTATCACAATTAAGTGATAACCGGGACCAACGGCTTTACGTGCCTTCCGAAGCACGGAAACGCTCGATTTGAAATACCACTAGGCGGTCACCCATCCAGGTACCGACCACGACAGACGTAGCTTAACTTTGCCGATCGATTAAGAACGGCTAATCATGCTACACCACGAGCGCTATATATAGGTAATATTATACAAATAACTAAAGATCTTTTACATTGTCCTCATAATGAATGAACATATAATATGCAAAGATTTTTTCTTAAGTTATGAAACGGACACCATTCAGATGTAAATGAAAACATTCTAAAAAGTGATGTAGTACTTCAAAAGACTTATGTAAACATTGTTTTATTATTATAAGATACTAGCTTTCCGCCCGCGATTTCACCTGTGCCCCTTTCTTTACCCCCTTACCTACCCAACCCCACCTTACCCAACCCTACCCTACCCTACCCTGCTAAGGTTACATTAGAAAAGTTTATATTGTAGTTAAGTTTTCTTTTTTCTAAGTTTCTGAGCAATTTTCAATGTAAGATAAGAACCTTCTCCTGACAATAACAAACACAACAAAAAAAGAATTAGCGAAATCGGTCCAGCCGTTCACGCGTAATGGCGTGACCAAGAGAAATAGAAATTCATTTTTATATAGTTTGCAAACAGTCTGTCTAGCTTTAGAGCTAATATTTTTATAGAGTTTTGATATTGCGAGTAGAATAAATGTTTGCTGACTAAAAATGCTGTAGTAATGTACTAGTTTTCATTTGTAAGAGTATAGGTATTGTTTACACTGAGGGTCCGGACCGGACCCCATTTATTGTGGATCTCTATCCATATTAAACTTCCTAACTTTGTTTTTTTTTATCTGTTTTACCGTTTTATTTGCAATTGCGGATTAATTATGTTTACTCTGACTTTTTTATAGTACATTATGATACATGTGTGCAAAGTTCGTTATTAACACTCGAGGCGATAAGCGGTAAGTGAGCCGAGAGTGTAATAATCAATGCACACGCGTGTCATACGACGTTTTTCAACACACTTGCGAGGAAAGAAACAGACTTGTATTTTATTAAGTCGTTTTTTTTTATAATAACAGTATTTATAGATAACTCTGAGATAATAATCAACCACACAATGAGAACGTAAACAAATATGGCGCAAGTTCTTATTTTTTTGACAGCGGTGCAACTATTTTACACGTTTAAATTAAGAATGAATTACAGTGAGGTACAAACTTATCATAATCGGGATTATACCAATCATAAATGTGCGGTAAGGTAAAGTAAAAAGCACTTGTTCGTAATAAGCTGCATTAAGATACCCAAAGCAATAAATGTCACTTTACGAGAGAGTGTATTTGAAAAATATGTTTTTTAAGCTTCTTCAATGGTATTCGCATCGGACGTTTGGAAGCGTATTTACACTTTGCGAATAGTACTAAGAATATTTAATTAAAACTGCAATTTAATAAACAGAAGTGGAAGTGCCACAAGATTACTATATAATCTAAATATTTATTGAAACAGAATAACGGACAGGCCTTGGGCGTGGTTTGTAAGACCTATTACGCTGCAGTGGGTTCGATTCCCAACCAGGACATATATTTTGTATGTCTGCATATTCTGAGTCTGGGTGTAATGATGTATTTACTAAAAAAGTTGTAAGTATATGTTATATCAGTTATCTGGTTTCCATACAAGCTTTTATTAGTTTGGGATCAGTTAGCCGTGTTTGAGGAATGTCCCAGGATAATTGAAATGTTCCTAGCAAGTCTATCGATTGTTCCACTCAAATATAAGAAATGGTTATCCAACTAACCGTTGTATTCGTTTTGGTCATGGGTTTCTCTCTTGTCACGGCGACCAAGCGTCTCTCTCCAGATGTTGTACGGCTCCCTGTAATCTTCGTCAACGACGGCTGGCCTGCAAGTTCAAAATCGTTAGTAGCTATTCTTATAACAGGTGGAGATTTTGAGATGGCATATATTCGACAACTATGTTGGGTTAGTCATGCTGAATAACTTTTACTATGGGGCCAATAGTGAAATCTCTTTTTTTTTTCTTTCCATTGTAAATGTCAACGTTGCTCGATCATAATGTATGAAAAGTAAAAATATTTTTTTGAGTATTCCGTGTTGGTCCCATTGTAAAAGTTGTTCAGCATGACTAACCCAACATAGGTTTCGAAAAAGTGCCATCTCGAAATCTCCACCCAGTATATGTAAGTACTGGATGCAGGTTGGTATCACTAATTTACCCCAACGGAAGATCACGGTTGTTTCTACATACTTAAGTATAACCAACTTCATGCAGCCGATGTAATTTTTTCTTAAAAAACTATAACATTGTTCAGTTTTATTTTGCTATTACAATAATATACCTACACTCCAAAATGTTGAACACCACCGTTGTCTTTGGACATTAAAATTAAAATATGACACTTATTTGGCAGTTAAAAACCAATATTATATTATCTAACTTGAGCGCCATCATTTCGCAAAGAATCAGTACCTATTTATGAGAATTAAATTGACCTCAAACATATTAGACATTCAGAACATTATCACCTGCGTAAAACTTAAAAAAAATGTATAATCAAACACTCAATATTATACTTTAATTACCGCTAAAAAAGATTTATATTAAGTTCATCAAAAACTCACCTCAACATGTGAATAGGTGGACAGTTAGCAAGAGCCAGAGCCAATCTTGGTGCTCGTCGATTGTTCCTAGCGTTAGAATTACCATGGCGAAGGGATGGACAGAACGGCTTCTTCAGCATATTGGGTATCCTCCTGCGCGTGCGCTTGGTAAGAAGTAACGCAGTGGCCGCGATGAAGGCCCCTCCTCCCACGATTGCCCCGCAGGCAAGGCCCACAGAAACCTTCAGCGATGAGTTGCGCTTCTTCCTTGATGATGGAGGCGTGTCAGTCCTGTAGTACTCGTCGAGGAACTCGATGGAGCTGTTCACGATGGTCGGTTCTGTGGATGGATGCCGAATTTTAGTTTTTGGTTTAGGTTCTTTGGAGAAACAAAAAAGCTGATTGAATGTAGGCTGGTTGCAGATGAGGAGAGAGGAAAGATAGGAATGCTTGGCTGGCTTATGTCGAGAGCAATTTGCAAGAGGCTGGCGATTTGAATTTTAGGTAAGTTTAAAAGTTTCTATGAAATTGTCTTGTTTACATTCAGACTGAGGTAATTGTGGGTGATACCCAAAATAAAGAAACAAAGTAACTAATAATAAAGAATTATCTTATTGTCTCTAGTGCATAAATTTTTATAGTTTCGACAATTTAAAATACAATTCATACAAAGGTTTTACCGAGCTGCGGTATCAGCGGAATTAACTTCCTAGGTACGAGAACCGTAAACACACCCCCACACACACACCCCCACATACGTAACCATGACGTCACACTACAGCTAGAGTTATTGTTCTCAAAGACCATAAAAGTTGTTCCCTTTTCGACATCAACAATGATTTTCCATTTGCCCGTTTTGGGTTCACGTTAAGAAAATGTCATTCCCGCCCCAAACAATGGTGTAAAGATCTTTGTATACAAAAAAATATGGTAATACACCTTCATACGATGATAAGTCAACGTTATTAGATCAAAAGTACTTTGACAAGCCGAAGCGACGTGGATGTGAGAAAACAACGCCTTTATGTTAAGACAATGGTGGTAAATGAATAGATGTCGGCCGCAGAACTAATTGTTGGTCTTGGGGCACAATGGGAAGGAAGGATACCGAGCGAGACGGATCTATATTGTATCTGCGGAATAAAGGTAGTTTAATGACATGAAAAGTTAATTGCTCATATAAATAAGAGTTGAGAAACGAACGATATGTAGAGATAGATTCGATGTAAAGAGTATATTGTACTAGCTGCCCGGCGCGACTTCGTTCGCGTGGTGCTACCCTACCCTATGGTGCTGCCCTACCCTACCCTACCGTACCCTACCCTGACAGCAAAATCCCCATTAACAAAATGATCCGCCATTTATTGAATTCATTTGTTACAAAAAATGTGATAATTAAATAATAATAATAAAAAAAAAAAAAAAAAAAAAAAAAAAAACCAAACTTTACACAAACCATGCTAAACTACTAAATAGTCCGAACAAAGCCTAAACATTTGGTTTGGATAGGTGGCTCTTGAGTTATAAAATTACAACGAAAAGTGGCATTATTTTTTATATATATAGATTTGAAACGATACGAGAGCGATACAGAATTAGACCCTAATCGAAAATGAATTGCATCGCGTGCTTAGCCATCATAGAGATGGGCAAATATATCTGCGCCAGTCCCGTTCTATAGCTGCACAGTAATTAGGAAATGAGAAATCGATTTCTTGATTTGTCGATATTACCGCAAATGTTCATTCTAGTATTAGGGTATATTTTTAGTGGTCTATCAGGTTTTATGTAAATTTTTGAAGCGCTCGTGGTGTAGCATGTTTAGCCGTTCTTAATCGATTGGCAAAGTTAAGCTACGTCTATCGTGGTCGGTACCTGGATGGGTGAACATTTAGATGATGGAAGGAAGGAGATGGAAGGCACGTAAAGCCGTTGGTCCCGGTTATCACTTAATTGTGGCTAGTTGGATGCTAGGCGGCTTGAAAAATTCCAACAGTAGGTTGACCACTAGCCTACCTCCACCAATCCTTAGTGGGCACGCGTGGTGGATTATCTGCCCATTCCCTTTCACCCTTATTTGTGAAAGGAGGCCTGTGTTCAGCAGTGGGACATTATAGGCTGATGATTATGAAGATGTTGTAAATTTTTTATGCTTTTTAAACGCTTACACATCCTGACGCATGTCCCAATTGCAGTTTTGAATTCAAAATCAATTTGACATGGTGTAAGGCTTTCATAATTGAGACTATTAGTGAAATTAGGAATTACTGCCTATTGCACAAGTATAAGCTTTTGATAATTCCATCAACGTCAATCGTATTTAAATCCCAGACCGTGCGGATATATATAGTGCCCTCTGAAACCCAATATCGAAGCGCATGCATTCCCAATCAGGCTACAACAGTTGAATACTAAATTTAGGTTCGTCATATTTTCAATCCGCTTACGAAATCCCACCAGTCAATGGATCAAAATAAAGTGTTTGATTTATACAACGAGGTCGTGTATTATATAGGTATTCTAAGCAGTCTGAGTCTATTTTCCTAAAACTAGGTCTAAAGTTGAACAGGGGTAAGTGCGAATGGCTGCTTGCCAGTATGATTATGCCAAGAGCTAATTCAGCGTTAATTCCTAATTGTTCTGTTAATGAACACTGTATCTGAGGGCAGCAGTCGAACTGCGGGATTAAACGGGATTTGTACGAACTAAGATCCCGGGGATCGTATACAACACTAGTCAAGTTTGTATTGGCTAACTGTTATTATGTTGCATTGTGGAGGATTATTGCTAGGAATCTCATGGAGGATTTGTTTGCCATTATTACATTTATGTTGTAACGGTGGTAAAGTTTGTGATATAAAAGCAAGACTTCTCGCCATCTCCCTCCTTATTAGACATAGCTTTATTTGACATCACAAAGATAAAAAAAAAACACGGAATAATAGCATAACACGGAATGCGAACAACAAAAAAAGCATAAAAATTAAAAGTAATAACAAAAAACGGACAAAACATTAAAAATAATAAAAAATACTTCTAGATGTGAAGATGTTTTTGCAGGATCTTCAAAGCGATGTTACCTTGCATGATACATTGCAGCAATGTGTACGGAAAATTCTTTCATTGCATGATACATTTCATGTTACGTTTCACCAGTCTGTGCGCACCATTACGGTTTACGAGATACAGACTACTGAAAGACAGACGGACGGACAGCGGAGGCTTAGTAATAGGGTCCCGTTGGCACCCTTTGGGTACTGTATCCTAAAAACTAGTAAATGTTTTTTTTTTACCCAAAATACAAATCTCTCCCACGGAACCCACTAAAATTCGTACCAAAATGGTAAAACGTGTGAGTGTAATAAGGCGCATCCAGTTCTAATCCGCGTCATGCATGTGTGATCATACTCCACAGCTGACACCTAGCTTAGAGACCTGCATGATCGGTTAAGCTCTTCGCTGCCGGGGTCAGGTCGTCGACCCGTCAGAGGTTAACTTAGCATAGCCGAGCTGTGTCGCTCGCTTGCGGTGGGATTTCCCTTTAAGTACCGTTTTAGTTTTTTTCCTCAATATGGAATATGAGGTTAAGCGGTTAAGCCTAGCTTTATGTTACACATTTATTGACTGTTTTATTTCTCTATTGGAAGACTTAGGAAGTCCTGTATCTAACATGGTCTTTACGATCCATGGTGTTATAAGTTAACCCGGCAGCGATACGCTTAAGCTACAACTAAACTATATGGCGTAGGAGTGGAAGCTACTCTTATAATGCAATACCCCCCTACGGGCCCCTACGGGCCCCTACGGGCCCCTACGATGCCCTATATGTTTATACATAGTATAAATAGAATATAATATAGGTGCTACCCAAGCGCTCGTGTTGCAGTATGATTAGCCGTTCTTAGTCGATCGGCAACCTGGTGACCGCCTAGTGCTATTTGAAATCGAGCGTTTCCGTGCTTCGGAGCTAGTTGGAGGCCCATTAGACGGCTTGAAAACTTCAACAGTAGGTTGACCACTAAGCGTACCTCCAGCGATGCGCAGTGGGCACGCGTGGTGGAGTATCTCCCCATTCCTTTCACCCTAATTTGTGAAAGGAGGCTTGTGCTGAACAGTGAGACATTATAGGCTGTTGATGATATATATACGTCTAGCTTCCGCGTCAAATGCTACAACTGGCTTATCTCAAAGCAATCTATGGGCTAGTTTAGGTCTTCATTACTTGTGGTTTATTACTTTTATTTTTATTATAAATTTATTTCAATATTATGGTATAATTTAATGCCGACTCATCATAATGTCAGGCTAGTGCAGAATATCAGCGGTTGTGCGAAATGCCCACGAAACAGAAAAAAACAAGGATATGCCTATCCACAGTCATGGCTGAGCACTACACCTATTTGTCTCTGCTTTTATTTATTACTTTTTTCTTTTGTTTTATTATGTTATTTTTAAGTTAGAGACAAATAAACGTTCTTTTATTAATATTTTGAAAATAATTTTCATAAACTACATAACTTTAGAATTTTATTTTGTGTGTTTTACCTACAAATTAATATCCCGTAACAAGACACCAGTAAACAATAGGTGCTTTTGTATGGTTTCCTTTACTTTCTTCCTAATTGGAGTAGATTAGAAATAATAAGGCTGGGTGTACATTATTATTATTAGTAGCAATTTTGGCTTTATAATTCGTGCGACTGAATAGAATATCAATAATTATATATCTAATTCGTATAAAATCTCGGCAGCGGATTCGAGAATTCCGCTAAATATAATTGGGAAATGAATTAATCCAGATCAAAGATTTTGTTTAATTACAAGTTCTTCATTTAGCGGATAGCGATTTATCACTTAGGAGGCGATTTCTTCAAAAGAGCTGCGGATTAATTAGAGGCAGATAAAATTTGTTAAATAGCCGCGGGGTAGCGAGTGCTCTGCGCAGATAGCGGGGCCCGATGAGGAGTAATGGTTCTATTAAAGTGCCCCAGCGTCCTGTGCCCTCCGGCCCGGGGCTCGGCCCATCCCGTCGGCCTCCCTTTTTGTTCGCGCGAAAAATCACCCAATCGTGCTCATACATCTTTTCACACTTTCATGCCCTCCAGTAAACACAGATAATTTGTTGATATAAAACGTTACGATTCGATAAACTGTTTAAGATTCCCATCTGTGAATTCTTGGAATGTTTATTCTGATAATTGAGCGTTGATTCGTACGACGTCACATTCTACAAATGAATTCCAAGAATCTTACATCAGTTGTTTTATTCGAAAATATACTGAATCATAAAGTAGAGTAGAGAAAGACATCAGAATAAGGTGGCACTGTTGCCTTCTAAGACAAAACTATTGCACAGTAGTATATTCTGCATGGCCGTCAACTTATTAATATTAACGAGTTCAAAACAAAACTCCACAATTTTCTAATTGAAAGGACATACTATGCAATAGAAGAATTTTTAAAACCTACCTACATTATACCCGATTTGTTCAGCAGGATATCTAATGTCTTGCCTTTTTTGATTTCTGGCATAAAAAAATGATATTTTATTTTTTATTGTTGCATTTAAATGTAATGTAATAGTCGTTTTCATTGTGTTTATTTAATTATATCTATGTTTTAATTTGTATGCCATTTTGGTGTGGATAGTGGTCCTCATTTAGAATAACACCATTGTATGTACCTATATTATACAAATAAATATTATTGATTGATTGAGAGTAGTCAGTAGAATTGTATCCGTATAAATAGATGAGCCTCTGTGGTTCATGGTTGGGAAAGCACGTTACACCAGCCTCTGCTATAATTACTGTGGACGCACGTCGATTGTGACAATGGAGACGGCACACGGAAGGGGTCGGGACAGATATTAGTCCGACAATAGGTAATCAAGAATCTCTGAATCCGTAATCACACATATTGAAACTAGAACAGATACAAAAGACACTTACCTGACTTGAATGTAACTTCGCTGATTAAGATCCATTCGTGCTGAAATTTGAGCTTCAGCATGATATGTTTGGCTGAGCGGTTCTGCAGGTCCACATGCACGATTCTGGCATGCTCTGATACCCTATCTTGTTTGGGCTCGTAGGGGATGTAGTCTTCTTGCCAACGCTCCCCTTCGAGGGAAAAGTATACCTCAACTTCTTTGAAGAGCTGATAAAGGAAGTAAATAGGTGAAAAATATAAATTATTATATTTGACAGGCCAGTTGGCGCAGTTGGTTAAGACTCTGGTAAAGATTCCACCTATTGCGCCGCAGGTCGCTGGTTCGATTCCCGTACAGGACATGCATTTGTGTGCATGAACATGTCTGTATGTCCTGAGTCTGGGTGTAATTATGTATATTAAGTATGTATTTACAAACAAAAATAGTAGTATATGTATTATATCAGTTATCTGGTTTCCTAGTACAAGCTCTGCTTAGTTTGGGATCAGATAACTGTGCGTGAGGACTGTCCCTGGATATTTATTTCATTTATTTATTTATTTGTCGTGGCATTAAATACCTATAGTCAATATTTTTTGTGTTACCTGAACGTCCTTGGTAAACATATTGTTAGTGTGAATGTCCACGTTGTGGAAGAGTCTAGTGTCAGTGAAGTTGAAAGATATCTGCACTTCGTCGTCTGTAGTCATGGATTTATTCCAGCCAACCCAACGGGATCCTAAAACCATTCACAACATTTACAAATGTACTATGTTTTTGTGCAACCAATTTTCGCGGAGATGACATATAAGTTCACATAACGAGGTATGTAAGAATGATTGTTACCTCTGGTATCTAAGGGATCTGGCAGCTCAAAATCATTAGGTCCTGTCAAGGAATCTGTAATTTGACCGACTCCATCAAACAATTTGCCTAGTGTTTGATTTCCGTCGTAGGAGAGGTCCTCGAAACGAGCTCCTCCTGTCATCGCCTGCATGTCGCCACCTTTCGGGGCGGAATACGCTACTATAGCCTCTGCGAAAGTAAAACATTGGTAAATACATCGCCTTGCGGCCGCAATCGCATTGCTTATTACTGAACATTCATTCGCAAAAGCATTGAAAATCTCGCAGTGCAGGTCCCGGGATGGAGTCGCTAGCAATAAAATAAACTATGCCTCTGTTGTACCTACGTTTCCAGCGGCATCCATACAGCTCCACCCGCATACAGGCAGTTCTGGGGTGAGCTGCATATGGAAAAAAACGAACTCTCGATGCCACGAAGGGGGCTTCTAATGTTGTCTTCCTTGGCGTGTATGTGTTCACATTTCCGGGGATGAGCTGGGATGAAGATATGGTTATAAACACTGTTACAATGTTACTGACGGGCCAACCACATTATAACCTTATTTGTCTTTTGTCCTTTTTTGTCATCCGGCGTCAAAACAAGACTAATAAGGTTATTTTAACATTGTTTTAAGAGCTTATGGTAGGCTATAGTAGTTATAGTGTACTTTTAAGATATAATAGGTGGAGCATAAGTAAGAGAAAATCCAGTACAACTTGATTATCTTCACTGGTTTCCTTTCTTGTCCATGTCTGTTTAGTGAGCTGAATTCTTCCATTGACCACTACATATAATTCGAAATTAGTTTCATAAAATCTTAAATATAACTATACAAATACAGTAGGTATCGTATATGGGGTATAATTTGTATCATTTGTCAGTATGATGTTACCCGACGCTAGGGGACTAATTCCAAGGAAAACACGATGCTCCTTGGAAACAGGGTCTTCAAACTTGTCCGTGACCGTATGTATAACTTTGTTTCTTTATATTACAAACTACGTTAGGATGTTTAGAAATTAATTAATTGATAAGAATTCTTTCTACTTTAAAATCCCTTTTTTTTAAATAAATAAAACTCTGACATCATAATATAATGTGTAATACGTTTGTGTTGAACTGTAGAGTAAAAAATTGTGATGTAGACTATGTATACCATAGCTACTCGTGTATGTTACAGTAGTACCCAACTGATATGGCTTACCCATGTACCTGCGAAGAAGATACATTTTCAAATCGCGGGAAATGCTATTATTGGTCGGCAGCTGCCGCCATGTGTGCGGAGGGGCGTGACTTGCGAGTGAGATGGAACTAACAGCTGCACTGTATTATGAACCTTACAATAGTGATCTAAGGTTGATTGTAAGTTTTAAGCATACTTTCTTTTCTGTGCGAACGAAGATTCACGACGTGCCATATCAGTAGGGTGCTACCATGGTGCTACTGTACGCGTGGCGTCACTTTGTTTAGATAAAATATATGTTGTCTAACTCACACTCGTAATACCAGTTCATGTCGTTTATGTTATGTTAAAATTAGGTACTGTTTCAATGCCATACAAATTTGAGTTAAAGTTAAAGCGATCAAGGTTTTAAAAATGTCGCACTATGCACATTTATCGCTGCAAAAAGTCATCGTTGCTGACCTACCTATGGATTATTTGATGAAGCATAATAATAAGGAGTTATTGAAAACTCCCATTAGGATCCGTATAGTGCCAACCAAACCAGAGATAATTTCAATACATATTACCTATGTACCAAAACCAAAGAAACTTTCTTACCGTGGTGCCATTAAAATCTTTGTATTTAATCCACCCTTTGAGTGCAGGGCGCCAGTACTCGAGCGAGTAACTCTCCACAAATTCAACGCCGACAGAGTTAGCGAATCGCCCCTGAGACTCTGTGCCTGTTATTAGGTATTCGTCGTGTAAGTCTATTTCGAGGTATTCACGGCTTTTGGGCGAAAGTAGTCCATTGGGACACCATGCGCCGCCGCGTATTTCGGTCCGTATCCTGTTAAAGAAAAATAACTCTTTTAATGAGCTGTGTAAAGTGTCATATTCCTTGCCTATTTCGATTAAACATAATTAAACCACTAGTTCTTTATTCCACAATGACAAATATCCCTCGGCCCAAAAATAAAAGGGACTATAATATTTATAAGTGACTAGCTTTTTTTTTTTTTTTTTTTTTTTTTTTTTTTATACCACTTAGGTGGCAAACAAGCATACGGCCCGCCTGATGGTAAGCGGTTACCGTAGCCTATGGACGCTTGCAACACCAGGGGTATCACGCGCGCGTTGCCGACCCTAAAGCCCGGCAGGACTTCGTTCGCGTGGTATCCTACTAACCTAAACCTTAACCTACCCTACCCTACCCTACCACTACCCCTACCCTACCCTACCTTACCCTACACTACTACCCTACCCTACCCTACCCTACCCTACCCTACCCTCGCAACTTTCTTAATTTTTTCTTTCATAAGAACCTTCTCCTGACAATAACAAACACAACAAAAAAAATGAGCTAAATCGGTCCAGCCGTTCACGCGACCAAGGGAAATAGAGATTCATTTTTATATTTATAGATTGATCCGAATATCGAAAATATTGATAAAAGAAATAAAGAATTCCCGCTCGGTTGCTTCCTTGTACCAATAAAAATTAATAAGTCCGTATTCCCGCGCAAATAATATGGAATAATTACTGCAATAACGCTCGAGCCAGAGGTGTGTAATTGTACTGCCTCGGATTCTCTCTGAGCTTAATTGGAATATAATTTACCAGCATTCGTAGATATCAGTTACTCGTGAAGTCTATTTCAATAATTCAGCCAACGTTTCATTTATCTATGCATTCTTCCGTCTCTTAATTCTCTACTTTTTGCTTTCAATTTACGAAGATTGCTTTTATTAAATTATTGCCTGCAACATTACCTCTAGTTCAATTCATAAATAAGATTGCGCATAATCAAATAAAATTAGCGTAATAGTCTCAGCAAATAGACTAAAACGTTTCTGTTTCGTTTGTCAACAGAGGTGGGCCTGCGTCTGGCCGTTTAATTAGAATATCTCAAGTGCGATCTCATCAGTGAGTGCGACGGGAACAAAGCGCGCTAAACGCTGAATTAACGTGGCATTTGCTAAATAGCCTCTGACCCTATGTAAAGTGACTCGGATGATAAGGCTTCGGCACATCCGGCCGTACTTACATCTTGTTATCTTTGGGGATTTCTAGCCCCGAAAGGCTTTTGTAGGATCACGTTCGCTCGGAATTCATATGAAAATTTAATTTTCTGTTAGTGAATTTCTCAAACAAGAGGAGAGTTTTCACGCTATTGTCTCGCGCCAGCTTATGCGGGCTTACGGCTGAATGTGGGACCCTCCGTTAATTGTTTAAGCTTAGTATAAGCGTGCTGCGGCCGCGGGATCCACAATTATTGTAACAACTTGGCCGTATCATTGCGTTTTAATGTTGTTTGACAATGGCCTCCTGGTAAGTTTATATTGATTCCGATATTTGTTTCCGAATCATGTCTCGTGTTACAATACCTTTATTTGTTTAGTGTTAATTCATTTATTTGATTAAATGCTAATGGTGCGTCCATGCTTGGCGAAACGAGCACGAGCCGAGCCTCGAACGAGTACACTGCGAGCACGATTCGCGAAGCGTGGACGGGCTTGCGAGCCTCGAACGAGCGCGATTGTCAGTTTTTTCACGTACAGGATTCGCATCGTGCTCGTTGTAGGTTCGTTCGTGGCTCGGCTCGTGCTCGATTCGCGTAGCATGGACTCACCATTAGTTTGTGCAGTTTCTACTTGATGTTATATACCTAGAGATGGTTTCCATGGTAACTGAATCTGAGGAATCTTACCGTGAGCTAAGCGATGAGACGCTCAGGTCGTAACTGGAGCTGGTGGAAAGTGACTCGTTGGAAATTCTGCCACTTTCCATGCCCAGTGGAACTTCGCAGGTGCCAATATCAGCTGCAACAATGAAAAGTTACATTTGAGCATACATACTAGGGACAAACTTCGCTATTGTAAAACTACAAAAATAAAAAAGGAAATAGCGCTAACATCATTTTATTTTATGACTATGAAAAAAAAAAGCTATATATAGACAATTTCCTCAAGTTTGTCGCTGCTGCCGATTAACGGCAAGGTTCCCAGCAGGCTGGCAGCGTTTCCTCTTTGCGATAGCCAAGCTGATGCGTTGGCGGAAAAAGCCCGCCCGCTGGTCCCTGTAGGTCTCGATCAATTTTGGTGACAAACTGCGAGCAAATCGGCGAGCTTCAGACCCCCACGGTCCCATATACTCGACCGCATAAGGGATAAAAAGATAATTTGGTCCAATCGATGCGTATATTTAGAATTTTCCGCACCGGCCGCAGCTGCCCTGCAAGTGAGGTGGCGTGAGTGTATCAACACATGTGGCATCCCAGCGGCCTGCCGATAACTTCACGGGATCTAAGACATACCATCCGGCCTCCAGTCCATAATAATACAAAATCATCTCAAGATACTCAAATTATACGTTCGTCTTTATATGAAATGAAACTTATAATGTAATTCAGCTTAATTCGGCCCTAGGAGGTATTTTCAAAGGAAGAGCTATAGAAGTTTACAAAGGCTAACATACTTAGTTCCATCATATTTAAGTCAAGATTGAAACAATTGAATTTGTAACCTGGCCCTACGATATAAAGTATAATTTCAATTAACACAATGTATTCTTGATCGTTTTATTCTCGCTCTTCGGATTATCTTCTTGACTTATAATTGTTGTTATACTTAGTTTAATTGTTTATGAACGTGGTGAAATGAACATTTAAGTTGCGTCCACGCCAATTATCATTGGTTGTACAAATATAGTGAACAAAAATATTCAATTTTGTACCACGTTAATTTTTGCACCTTATTAACGCTCGAGCAGTCCTTTACGCTCTGGCTTACTGAACCGCCATGTTTGAATAGTGTTGAAAATCTCATATTTAATCGCAAAAAAATCATCAGCTAATGGGTGAGGCGAAAAACTTATATCTTCGTCCGAAATCTACATTTTCACATCATTAAAATCGCGCTCCTAAATAGCTGTGGTTATCTGTTCTTTGTTCTTTGCTGTATTCACAGAATTTGAGAAACTTAGAATTTAGGAAAATGGGATCTTTTCAATTGACAAAATAGCTGTCTCGTTTGGATTCATCACCAAGGTAATTACTATGCTGTGCTAATCGAGTGGGTCTCGTTGAAATTATGCACATGTTTCAAAGTCAGCCTACAAACATATGGCCAGGGGCCCAATTCTGCTATTACAATTGTGTTCCAATGAACTTTCAGTGGTGTAAACATTATGACATTTAACAATTTTGGTTTTTACATAATGGAGTCATTATGGCGTCATATTGGAGTAATTATTGCGTCATTATGGCGCCAAGGAGACGCCTCCTGAAAATTCCGTGGATGGCCTTTCGTACCAATAACTCGATCCTCAAGGAGCTTCGAATAACATAGGCTTTCGTCGACTGTGCAGCTACGAATTCTCAAGTTCTTTGGTCACATCTCCAGAAACGAACAATCGATGAAGAGACTTGTTGTCCAGGGTCAAGTTGAAGGCAAACGATCTCGTGGACGATCACACACTCGTTGGACGGATCTTATCAAGACTGTAACCCAATCTACCATGGTACAGTGTACTCGCAGCGCTACGAACCGCCAAAAGTGGAGAAGCATTGCAAAAGCAGTAACCCTAGTCAAGGAGAACATTGGCGTTGAAGACCCTCCATATACACCCTCTTTTGCAACCACGACCACTCTGACAAGAGTGCCCGACTGAGAAGATGGCGCCATTATGATGCCATTGTCTAAGAGTGGTAGAGTAAAGCGTTTATTCGCTCAAAGAGCATGGACCTTACAGATTACCGCAGAAAAATAGCTTTATGTTGTATAAAGATATGTTCCTGCGCGTGAGTAAGGTCGCCAGAGCTCATAGGGAAGGGTCGGTAACGCGTGAGCGATGCTTCTTGTGTTGCAAGCCACCATATGGCTACAGTAAACGCTTACCATCAGGCGGGCGGTACGCTTGTCTACCGACTTAGATGTATAAAAAAAGTAGACAAAATTAAAATGTCACAATTTTGACACCACTGAAAGTTCATTGAAACACAATTGTAATAGCAGACTTGGGCCTCTGGTATGAAATGGTAACTAGGCTTGGAACACCCGAGGCTCACTCAAAGACTCTTCCCCCTTACCAAAGAGCTCCAGTGACGTTACTCACGTCACGCACAAGAACACAACATTAAGAATAATCGAGTTTAAATGGTTAATACAATTATGGATAGCAATGTACCGGATATCAGTTCCTGTAGCATCACTGACAGAAGCGCAAATATTAAATCTTGAAATGGAAACAATGGTTAACTATTAACCTTTACAACAGCGCTATAATCTCAAACAATTCTCGCCCTTACTGCTCTAGCAATAACACTACATTAGATTGATGACAATACTATTTGCTTACTCAAATTCATGCGTCAACATTTGCTGTGGAGTTCCTGTTTTACTTCCTAATAAAACAGACTAGACGGTACTGTTTACATGGGGTGGTACAGTCGGACATTGCACGTGATTATTCACGCTAATATCAATCGTAAGCTAAGATATTAAAGCTGAAAGTCATAATGTACAGTGAAGAATGTTGGTAGAATTCCCGCTGAATAGGCTGAGACGACGGTAAATAGTAGCAAAAGAGCTTTTTTTGGTTTTGTGAAACCGATGTTGATGAAAGTAATTAATTATGTACGTTGCTATGGAGATTTTTTCATGAAGATCCGTTGAGTAGTTGAGGCGTGAAGGCGTAACAAACAAACAAACTCACTTTCGCATTTATAATATTAGTTAGGAAGTTAGTTTATTAATTCCAAAATCGAGCGTTTGCACCCCGCAACGTCATTGTGACAGAGCCGCGATCGCCGCGCGCTAGAACATAGATTTCTTAGAGCTGCCATTTTTTTTCGTTTTTTCTTTGTTGTTGTACTAATGTTTTTATACTCTAAGTAAAAATGAATGAGTTAATTAATCAATACTACGAATAATTTGACCTGAAATCTGAATCGTTTATGAATTAAATTAATACAAAAAACAAACGTGCTTTTAGTTTTTCGCATTTCTGTATTACACATTAACTACAAAAGTAATGAAATATCGTTCTTAAGTGAGACACAAATGTCACATTATAAAAAAATGTTCACCACATTATAGGTAGTGTTAAAATTGCGAACAAAACTGTTTAACGTTAATTACCACTACAATGAGACGTTTTGAGTTTTACCGCTCCAAGCTGCGCGGACTTTTCCCTTTAATTAGTAAATGTGACGTGTTTCCCAAGTCCCCCGGGGCGGTCTGTGGGAACTATGTTATTGGTAGCGCTAACCCGGCGTGTGCCGGGGGCATCCCCGATACACCCGGGGTTGCAACATGTTGTACAAGTTTCTATTCTCAAACACAAAATACCAAGGATGTCGGCCTAATCAACCTTGTTACTGGAAATGTTTCATTTGTTTAACTAGCATTGTTATTTATTTTTAGACCGTTAGAATTAAATTAATAAATATGTATATGTCCTTCTCCATACTATGCGCTATTTGAGTCCCAAATTTCATCGCGATCAGAAGTTTCGTCGTGGAGAACTAACAAACAGACCGAGCTAAATTCACATTTACAATAGGGGTGTATGTTAATATTAAAACTACTTACTCTTCTGAAAGCCTACGTTTAAGAATGTATATTTTCGAGCCAAATATACTGTTTATTTTCGTTTCAAACCAACACATTCCGACAGTCGACTTCCTCGAATTTCTCCAAAGCTTTAGCGATAAAATTCGCTTAAGTTTCGTCCCGCTCTCTCATATTTCACTTGAGTGGTATCACGAGTGATAATCCTGACATTTATTTGAGAGCAAAACTAACCTAAACAATTCTGTGAGCCATGAGGGTGTGTACCGGATACACTGGCATCTAATCACTTAAGAGGACGTTATATAGAGAGCGAGATCCTTAAATGTATTCTTAATTTGGTTATCAACGTAAATACTGTCCAATAAATAGTGTCTAGACAGGTGGAAAGTCGGATTCTCGTTTAGCTATAAAGTTTTAAAATTACAACGGCTCAAAAACTCGCAAATTTTGATTTAAACTGTCTTTTTTTGGGTTATAATTTATACTGAAGTTTATTAAGGATCATGACTTATGTTTAAAAGTTATATCATTGTTATCATAGTTATTAAATTAAACATTAACTACGAATTATTAAAAAAATATGTCTTAAAACTATTGCCGTCACACCTAGCCGCCTGCAATCCGTAAGCGACTGATTGAGATAGCATGATAATAATAAATACCAAACGCTCACAGCCGGGGCCTGTAATATCTTCCTAACTGAGTACATAGGTATAACTCAAAATGGTAATAAAGTAATTCTACATACAGTTGAATTCGGTTCGGAATACACTTAAACTGAGAATACTCCGGCAAGTATCTCAGCAGGGCTTTTTTTTGTGGAAGATCTTTACATATTACAGCTTTTGTTACAAATATGTATAACCATTATTACCTAACACTCTAGCTATTCTTCTGTCTACGTGCTAATATAGTTTTAAAAACGCTTTTTAAGGTGACCTCCCAACACTATGTTATATTAATTCCAAAATACAGTAGAATTAGGCCTGGCACATACCTATTATATGAATTTTTCTGTTAGAAATGTCTGCGAAAATTTAACGCACACCTAGAAACTTTGTGATAGGTGTGTGGGTCTAGTATTATATGTATACAGAGCACACCCTCCGACGCGACGTTCTGATTCTGACACAGAGGTTTTATAGTAAACTGTGGTTCTGATCAGAAAAAAAACTGACGGCCGATCGTTTGCATGCGGGACTCATCAGAAACGGACGTCAGACATGGCAGCATTCAGATAGTATGCGGGGCATTGCGGGGTCTCAAGAACAAAATGAGCAAAGTGCCTTCCGGCGGGTGACAGACATTTCTAACAGAAAACATGGCTTGGCGAGAAGAATTTCTACTCTGTTAAGACTCCGTACCCAAAATTTTGCCGATTTCGTGATTTTACAGATGTGATTTTACGGTTCAAATACTGTATTTCTATAATTTTTAATACACAACATGAAAGATAATTTCAATTATGATCTAATACACCAGCAACTTTCTTATTTTTATTATTTAATTTTGATTAATCGACGTTTAAACGGATGGCTGTTTCTGAATTTTTGCTGTAAGAGGTGTAGAATATCACATATTTAAGAATCGTCTTGACGTCTAAACGGTACGAAAAAATTACAATATATTATTATGAAAGTCTTCTATAAAATACACCAATAACTTTTTAACACTTTCATATAAAAATGCTGAGTAAAAAAATATTCAACTTAGTCAAATTGTAGAGAATTTGGGTTAAGTATTGCTTTTGATTTTGGCTACTTCGAACTCTCGTTTTTTCAAACTAAAATAACATAAATAAAGTTCAGCTCAAAATCAAACCAATTCCTGAAAAAAAAGTTCAAAAATCTAAAAAAATCTATTTTTAAAAAATCTTTGAAAACTACCTAAATCGGGCAATATAATACTCGACGCAAGCCTCGAGTCAGCAGACCGCGCCGAGCGCTTCCAGAGGGTGGACGTATCGCTCTGCGTCCAAGGGTCTCTCAAATATCCATTTTGAGAACAATCGGACCAGTAACTAAATAATTAAAAATGGCGGCCACTTTTTTTCATTTTGAGAAAAGATTCATGTTATGTGGTCCAAGGGTCTCTCAAATATCCATTTTGAGAACAATCGGACCAATAACTAAATAGTTCAATATGGCGGCCACTTTTTTTAAATTTTGTGAAAAGATTCATGTTATGTGGTCCAAGGTCTCTCAAATATCAATATATATATTTTGAGAGCAATCGGACCAATAACTAAGTAGTTCAATATGGCGGCCACTTTTTTTAATGTTCAATAAAGATTCATGTTATGTGTTCCAAGGGCCTCTCAAATATATATTTTTAGAGCAATCGGATCATAACTAAATAATTTAAAATGGCGACAATTTTAAAATAAAATTGCACAGATTATTATTTTGTAAACCCAGTTTCTTATTTTTTGACCCAATAACATCTAACATATTTTTCACATACCTACAAACTTCACATGATGGGAAATTAAGATTGTGACGTCACCGCACTCGTCGGGGTATTTCGGGAACTGTCGACAAGTTTCCGGTACCGAGTTCAAAAAAAAAATTCAATTGATTATAAATATTTGATAACAACGAAAAAAATAAAACAAAAAATAGTTTTGTAGCAAAACTTATGTATCATCTTTCGATTTATGACAAAAAAAATCTCTTCAAATTCCCAATTGTTGTCAGTGCGATTAAAATGTAAGTATTATGTCATAAATCTAAGTTTGTTTTGAAAAGAGTCATGCTCAGTTTATTACTGGCATTTCTCAGCAAATGCAACCTTCCAAATCGGGATTAGAGTCAGACTATTCATAAGTACCTGCGAAGGTCTATTTGAAATAAATGAATTTGATTTGATTTACTACCATGACTTTTTATTTCAAAAGAAAAAACCACGAGAGTAAGACACGTAAAATATATCAATGGATCAAAACCATTTAATAGCCGTACTGACCATCACTGACTCCGCCCTCACGCACACACGCCGACCGAGCGCTCCCGCGTGTGCGTGAACGAGTCAAATACCTAATTCGGCCCGTTTCGATATTGAGTGCGGCCTCTTAAAGAGCTTCTAACAAAATAGGCACAATTTAGACATTTTGTTTAATTTTATGAGTTAGTACATTTGTATGAATATAATTGAGATTAAATTTTTATTGTATTTTTTTTTAAGCAAGAACGCCTGCTATCTGCAAATTTTGCATGCCAAAACTGGCAGAATATATGATACTATATATTAATAATACCATACCATTTGTTACCATATTCTGGCAAATAAATAACTTTATCTTTATAAAAATTCTTACGATATGCGGACGGCATAGAACGCCATTATTTTAGGCACATTTCTGATGTACTAACATTCTTTATTTCCAGATGATACTTTTAGTTTATACGAATCAGATGGAGCGGTGAAGGAGGCATGAGATGGCGGAAATATTTGTTTATTTTCCTTTTAATAAGATGAAAAAATACACGACGTTGCTCTGGTGAGGCACAAAGGGAAATATTCAAATTCGTTTTTGCGGACGGCATTATTTTAACATACGTAGGTACATGTGTTTATTCTTTGTTATCATTCGTCCTTTGTGCTTCTAATCGTGTTGCCAGATTCTTGGTAGATGTTATTTATTTGCATTATTTGTTCGACGAAATCGTCCGGTATCTTTTTTTATTGTTATAATTCCTTTGAAGCGTGTTTTCCCTTTACGAATCCCAGCTGAAAGTAACTTAATGGCCGTACCTTGGGTATAAAAGAGATTTATCGATTCAGAATGAAATAAATTTCAACAATTGAAAACAAACTAGAGATACGTTATAGTGGGTGGAGATTTCGAGGTGGCATATTTTCGAAACTTATGTTGGATTAGTCATGCTGAACAACTTTTACTATGGGACCAAAAGAGAATTCTCAATTTTGACATACTGTAAGAAAAGTAAAAAAAAAAATTTGAGAATTCACTATTGAAAGTTCCGATAGTGAAAGTTGTTTAGCATGACCTCTAACTTTAACAATCTCTGATGTCAATCCCATACAAAGGTTGATCGTTTACTATAGATGACGATTGTCGACAACCATCTTGTCTACTGGCCCAGGTATCATTGAGCTATCCAGGTATAGTAGGATTATAGTACCTAATTAGTTGTGTTAAAGTAATCTTTGGTTTAAACATAAAAATATATTCACTGCATTGCAGAATGAAGCAGTTCATTTGTATTCTAAAACAGTTACTCGACTCGTTTCTGGGGAGCTATTTGTTATTGTTATTATAATATTTTAAAGCTCTTTCAAATTCAAATTTTCCACGCGTTTTAGTAATAATTGTATTTATGTTTTGATGTGATAAAAGTTGTCTTTTTATTATTTATATGCTTGTATTTGACCTGAATTTTAGCTTGGTAAACGGTGATGTGGCCTAAGATAAGCATTCGAGAAGGAATCGTATGGATATAATATACCTACTACCGTTAGGATACGGGAAGAGAAAAAAGAAGTAATTACAATTTCAATAGAGTACCTAAATCATATTGGCTTAGCAACACAAAAAGGTGACAAAGCTACATTTGTTTAAATAAATAAATAATGTAAAAAAATAGAATAATCTCTGTTTAACCATTTGGTCTTTTAAACAAATAATTATATTTAATTTTGACAATAAGTTTGCGCGTGTTTAGAACTCATTATGAGGATGTTTTTACAAATTGTGTCAACGACATTGATGTACTATTCCATGAGGCTAAACACTCCGAAAAGCGATATTAAAATAGTATACGTATATCCATATTTTAAACAGTATTAGTGTCAGAGTTTGTCCGATCATGGCGGCGCTGTACGACATACACCTAATCTTACTCAGCCGTGTGAGCGATGTGCGTCTAATCCACAGTATACTCAGGGACATGTGATAAATTACACGCGAACAAATTACGCGAAACCAAGAGAAAAACAAACAATTTGTTATGAAGACAAATGAGTCACGAGACCAAACTGTCGCCGGATCATTTTAATTATAGCATTATAGGGTTGTATGTCAAAATTGCTGTCGCATTACATGAATCGCGCCGGTTAATGAAGCGTAGTTTTATTATAATGTTAAGTTATAAAGTTGTGCTCACAATAATACTTAACATTTAAATAGTATAATGAAGACATCCTGTACAGAATTAACTCCCGTTAGCGGCTTCTCGCCGGGAAGCCTAAACTTGCTACCTCATTACATTAATTGCCAGTCGCAAAGGAGAATAACTATTAAAAATTCATTGTTTCCAGCCTCCCACCAAGTTCGGTTGGATAACATTATTAATATTTAATTCTACTGAGACGCCGCGCCTAATGCTCTAATTTAAAATTCTTATCAAACTCAATATTTAAGCGGGGTAGGCCCCCTAGGGAATCTATGCCTACTCAAATTATGTCGAACGATATGTTTATTCGCAGTCGATTTCTTTACACCGCTGGGTGGGTGCGAGATGTGGCCGAGCGTGGGGTAGCTACCTACGTAGTGGAGCGCGCATTTTGCCGAAATGCCGCGTGGGTAATGTTTCACTTGGGGTGACCGGGTGAGGGGAGTAGATGTGCACGGTCGGTGGTACATAAATTTCCCGTAGGTACCGCATCGGAACCGCAGTAGCATGGACGTGTTGTATTGCCAAATAAAATGTGGACGATACCTTAATATAATATTAAATATATATGTAATAATAACATTAGGTACATACTACAATGGGTACACGCCACACGCATATCTGTCGCCATACTGCCGTAATACTTTCAATTTCCTTTCATGGAAATTTATGTATGGCCGGGAAATGTTATTTCGTAGATTCTCGTTATTTGTTTCTGGTTTATGTAATACCTCGCCTTTTAGGGGTGTATGAAATGTTGTTATATTCGAATAAAGCTAACATCATAGTAATACTGGGTTGGGTTAACCCAAAACGATACAGAAAGTTTTATTCTACCAATCGTTTTCAGGATTTTGTGATGAATATCATAATATGAACTTTATTAAAATGATAGCATTTCTACAAATTTGTTTTTTCCTATATTTCTTTTTTTTTATATGTACCACTAAGGTGGCAAACAAGTATACGGCCCGCCTGATGGTAAGCCGTTATCGTTGCCTATGGACACTTGCAACACCAGGGGTTTCACACACGCGTTGCCGACCCTAAAATATGCTACCCTATATGCTAGTTTTCTGCGTTTTCTATTCACTTCGGAACTCTAAAACCAAGCCACAAAGCATATTTGAAGGATTCCGCCCTTTAATTGGACCGTGTGTGGAGCTTGTGCTTTATATCGGAATCCGCCGCCCAAGAATCTGAGTGCGAGCTTGATTACAGAAGCCTATGGATTTGCTTCGCTCTGTGACCTATTGGCCTTTGGGCCTTTGTCCACCCACAGCTAAAACCTCTTCCTGTGACTCAAACCTAGCTATAAAATAAAGCCAATTCTAATTCTAAAGCTAATGATATTATGATTGCGAAAGTGTTTGTTATGCAAATAAATCGTTAATTAAATGGATGGAGGTTATACATCTAGCCAACCTAGGTAAGCATGCTAATTTTTAGAGTAATTTTAATTTTAGAAAACATTATTTTTTTAGCGCGATTATTCTGGTGAATTTTACTATTTATTTTATATTGAATATATAATTTTAGGAAAGAACTTAATTACCACATGCGGCGCAATAATAGTATTATATATACCAGCTACATATTTGTGCCGTTTGGGGTTGAAACTGAGTCCGTGGGGTCCAAGCAGTCACCATCTTTTTCGCGAAATATAAACGGCTGGTAGAAGCATCTACCTCGGTCAGAAAATCAGCATTGCCATCCAACGTGGCAATGCCGCCAGCATTCTGGGAACGTTGCCCTCTGACAACGATGTTTGATTTAGGTTATATCTTTTTATTTATATAGTTTTAAGAAATTTAGGTTTTTAAAGTAGTTATAGTAAAATGTCTCATTTTAGGAAATTGGATTTTAAGGCCATGATGGTACACTGGCGCTTGAAGGCGGCTTCCAATCCTAAAATAATAATAAATAAATATCCTGGGACATTCCTCACAAACGGTTATCTGTACTGTGATTATGTAACTTTTAAGAAATCCCATTTATATCAACCACCCAAGCGAACTGAAATTAACTTCCTTCTATAATTTTCGACCACTGATCCCAAACTAAGCAGAGCTTGTACTATGGAAACCAGATAACTGATATAATACATATACTACTTTATGTTTGTAAATACATATTTACACCCAGACTCAGGACTAACAGACATGTTCATGTACACAAATGCATGTCCTGTGTGGGAATCGAAACCACGACCTGCGGCGCCAACCGCGCCAGCTGGCCCGGAAAATGAGTTTTAGCTTTCGGTGAAGGCACTGGAAGCGGGTACTTCGAAGTACCCGCCTGTCGTCAAGTTTTCAAATAGCTACAATTGAGTTCCAGTTTCCTTAAGGCACTAATGAACTAACAAATTAACCCCACAACCGGTTCCACTGAGAACACTCCGACACAGTTCGAGATAGTTTTTAATATGAAACAGTAGGTAACTAATAATATTCACGCCGGAATGCTTAAACGTCGGATCTTGATAAATAATTCTGTTGAAAGAAAGGAAAGACATTTATTCTAAAGTAACACAACATAATTACGTACACATAGAAAGTAACACAAAAAAAAGAGATATAAAAAAAATGTGTTGTGTGACATCAGGAATGGACAGCGACTCAGTTATAAACTATAAGCCCAGTACAGGTACCGGGCTACAGTACTGATTTTCAGTCGCTGCCAAAGGTGACGCCACGAACACCGTAATTAAAATAAAATAGAAATAAATAGAAAATTTTGCGGTGTTACACCACAGAGTGGAACTATATTGTATGCAACACGGGTATGCAATGAGGCTATCATTTTATCTGAATTTATTATTAGTTAACCATTCTTAAATACAAATATAATTTATGAGTTAGTGAAACATCTGCGTGTTGCAGAAAAAACTATAGGTTGTTTTCGTCTTACGTTCCCGGAATAAAAAGTAGCTCACGCCAATGGCCTTAAACATCAATGAGCCAACCGCAGAGTAAGACACCACTCCTGCGCAAGCAAGCTACCGGCCCATCAAAACTACTTCTTATAAAAGTTCAGAAAGAACTGTTCAAGTAATTTTTTTTTTTGGCGAAACAATAGCACTGCCTTTATTATGTTTTTCAATGTAAGAATCATGTCAATAAAATATTTATGAAGAAGGCAAATATTTGTAAAAAAAAAAAATGTTTTCATCGGCCTATAGCTAAAATCTGTCTTGAAATGGATACGTATTATACGTATACGAGTATTCGAATCCTAGCTTTGATATTCGAAAAGCAGTAGGATCTCAAAGATCCCGAAAATGTCAGGTCTCTCTAGACCATATCTAGGATAATGTGTGCCAAAATTCATCGCGATCGGTTAAAAGATTTCTCATAAATAGGTAACAATTATGTTAAACAATGTTTTCCGAGGGACCAACCCTGAAATCCCCTGTTTTAGTGATGATCACGAACAATACAAATGCATCGATACAAATGCAGTTTGAACAAGTATGTCTAATATTTGCTCGCATTTATTACTAATATTTATTGAGTGATGCATAGGTATGTATGTAGGTCAATTATTTATCCGTACAGTGATATAAAAAGGACCAACATAGATGTCAGATTGAAACACATTTTGAAATGCAAAGGTGTAGTAATGTTGTTTTGCAATAGTAAAACATTTGAAAAATGTGCAATGGTCACCCTTTGATATTTCTTGTCGATAGGCGCCCGTAGCCACTTACTGCAGGACTATTTGCCTTCTGATAAATGAAAATATCGAGCGGGACGCCGTCCCGCCAGGTGGACCGACGACCTGGTCCGAGTCGCTGGGCACCGCTGGATTCAAGCGACTCAAATCCGTCGAAGTGGAAATCAATGGGGGAGGCCTATGCTCAGCAGCCGACATACATAGGCTGATATGATGATGATGATGAAATGGAAATATACAAAGAGTTCTTACTTATTGTTGATTTTCTAGCTATTTCTTCTCAGTTGACGGATAACTTCAGGATCTTTGACTTTCATAAGTATATAAACTGAATACTTGACTTTTGCTTTTCCAAATAATCACGTCAGATATAAATGCTATGCGGCTGGTCACACGTTGAGCACATGGTTTTACTTTTAATTTTATTGTGTTACTTGTGGGCTTGCCACCCAGTGGCAACCTTCAAACGCGAAAGGAAAAGTCGTCGCGTGCCACTTGCCGGTGGCAAGCTATACATACAAACGGGCGGTGCGTGACACTGTACAGCACCCTCTTATATCAATGGATATCCTTTGTTATATTTATATGTGCGGTCAAGAAAATTTTCTATCATTTACCTGATAAATCAGTATTGCCTGATTCTTACAATCAAGGAACTTTCAAGGTTAGATTAAAAGGGTTTCCTCTGGCAAGTCAGCATGCTCCATCTTAGGCATTGTCATCGGTTTTTGACCACGATCTCACCATGTTAAGCGGTGATGCGACCGAGGGCCGGTTACATAAGCCTATTAGGCGTGTGGTCTAATGTTTTATGCATGTAAACCTAGATGATAGAGTTGTGACAAACGATGCAATTTGCACCCGTCCTAGTTTCGTGGGACTATGTATGACAGTTAATTATTACTCTGCAATCTAAACGCCTATTCAGAACTAAAACTAAACTAGTACAGCACCAGATATAGATGATGAAAGTTAGACCAATTCAATCCTTAATACCACAGATATCGTAAGGGTCAGCTCACACCGAGACGCAAGGCAGCACGTACTTTTTAGGGTATCCGTAGGGTGCCAAACGGGACCCTATTACTAAGACTCTGCTGTCCGTTCGTTCGGCCGTCCGTCTGTCTGTCAGTGGGATGTATCTCATGAACGGTGATAGGATAATAAATTTTCAGAGAATGTCTATTTCTATTGCCGCTTTAACAACAAATAAAAATGAATTACAATTAAAAGTTAAAGGGGGCGCATTCAAGAAACGTCTTTTTGTGGCGTTTTTTTTCATAGCAAAGTTTAGTTAGCTAATATTGTACGAAACCCTCCGTGTGCGAGTCTGACTCGCACTTGGCCGGTTTTCTAAGATAGCTAACTTCCAGTGATAATTCGTGACACGGGACTCGTGACTTCTTGAGGCGAAGCGACGCCCGCCATGTGTATTCGAATTCTGTCACAGAAATGTTTACCTTTTTATGTAGTAAATAAAGTTCTATCTTATATCGCTATCATAAAATTGCGCGACGCATCGCCTCGCGTTTTGGTGTGATCTGACCCAAAAGTTTCACAGAGTCTATAAAGTTATATCTCCGTCAAATCGGCAATGGTCGGCAAATGATAACAAAGATTATACGCTGCTAGCGTTAACTAAACTTTTAAAGGAGTTTTAAATATAATGTATTTAGATAGCGTCAGTAAAAAAAGTCGTAAAATAACCATTTGTCGCGATGAACATAAGATGAACACAGAGAAAGACTGAAGAAGAGATAGATTGTGTGAATATTATGAACAAGAAAGGATCAAGAACGCGAATGGAAAGTTTAGAACCAAGACGTGTACAAATTGCGGCGATCATAAATAAGATGGAGAACAATTACTTATGAAACTATCATAAATAATTAAGAATAAATACAGATTGTCAGTACAATAACAGACAGTGCTAAGAACGTCGAGTCGCGGTTAAGTATTTAACATGTGGAACAAACAGACCTTCTGTTTGTTGACAGTAATATAGCTGAGCTGGAAACGTCTCGGGTTTTTGAAGACACGATTCTATTTTATTCTTTTTTTTATTTAGACGACTAAGTCGGTAAACAAGCATACGGCCCGCCTGATGGTAAGCGGTTACCGTAGCCATATGGATGCTTGCAACACACGAAGCATCGCTCACGCGTTACCGATCCTTCCCCCCCTATGAGCTCTGGCTGATTGGTCGAAAGAATACTCATACTTAGCATAGAGCAGTAACTTTTTTTTTTTTCTAATAATAATAATAAGCTTTATTTATCTCCACAAATACATAAAGGTGAAAAGAAAAAATACATGTCATAAAACACTATAGCACTTATAATGTATTGTGGAGACTGGAGCCCGTACTAAGGTTTGACAACCTGTTTTACAGGGCTCCAGGTCCCCACATCTTGGACCTGGTGTACACTCTGTTTTAGACAATACCCAAAACCATAAGTCAGCAGAGACACGAAGTTAGCCAGCAAACAACCTATTAAGTAATCTGTGGCTTACTGCCAGTTTCTGAATACAATACCTATCTATTCTTAAAAGTACACCCTATCATTACTAATACCGTCTAAAATGACAAAGACAAAAGTTTTGATTAAACATTAACTTCGATTTGGTTTTCAGAATCTGCCAGTCATTCAAAACCCTAATGGTGCATCCATGCTTGGCGAATCGAGCACGAGCCGAGCCACGAACGAGCTCACTGCGAGCACGATTCGCGTAGCGTGGACAGGCTTGTGAGCCTCGAACGAGCATTCGTAGCGTGCTCAACTGCGCTCCGCCCGATTGTCAGTTTTTTCACGAACACAGGGTTTCGCATCGCGCTCGTTGTAGGCTCGTTGAAGGCTCGGTACGCCCTAGCTTGAAATCGCGAGCAACGAACGAATCCTGTTCATTCGAGGCTCGGCTCGTTCTCGCTTCGCGTAGCATGGACGCACCATAAGATTGTAAACTCAAGTTCACAATATATTGGTGCCCAATTCCGCGGTTAACACGTCACATATACGTGTGTGGAACCCATTAGGTAAACCCTGTAGGCGCTTAAATTTAATATCACGGTGACCACATGTTATGCTACATCCAGCGAGACTTTACGACCGTGTATGTGAACACAAAATGTGGTGGATGACGTCGCCGTTTCAGACATTAGGCAGAAATTAATGATGTGGCACCGTGCGCGACTCAAACAGACGTATCTTGTAGGTACGAGTGGGTACTACACCCTTGCCGAAGTGATGTCATAGGCGTGTGGTGTGTTTGTTGAGCGGAGCGATAAGCGAGTAACTATATATTTGGGAATATATCTGGGTTTTGTATGCAGCATATGACTAAGTCTTATTTTTTTTCCATACAAAATAAACTTTCCGAAAATTTTCAATTTTACAGAATTTTCTCTTGTCTAGGGGGACTGGCGACATTGAGAAGATAAGGTAGTTACCACCTTATATAAAGTCTGGAAAGAAAAAGGCTTTCAGATCCAGGACGCAGTTGGTAGTTTGGATAGATTTTGAAGCGCTCGTGTGTATGATACCCATTCATAAACGATCGGTAAGCTACCACCTAATGGTATTTCAACTTGAGCATTTTCCGTGCTTCGAAAAACACGTAAAGCCATTGGTTCCGTTTATAACTTAATTGTTATAGCCGTTAAGCTAGCTGGAAGTTATTAGGCGGCTTGAAAACTAAAACAGTATAGGTTGACCTACCTCCACCCATCTGCAGTGGGAATGCGTGGTGGAGTATTTGCTCATTCCCTTTCACCCTCATTTGTGGAAGAAGGCCTGTGATCTGCATTGGAACATTATAGGCTGATGATGATGATAGATTTTCAATGGCCAGGTAGAGCGATTATCGACATAAAACAGGCAGTATGATGGGGGCAGAAATTACCAAGCTTGCAGAGACTCTGCATATTTTGATAGGCACATTAGACTCTAAATTACATAATAATAAGTAATCTAAATCATATACTGGCCCTGATTATGTTGTTTACAACTAAACTAGTTTTAATCTCACTATGTCTCTTTCTAACAAAGAACATAAGAAAAGGTAAGAAATTTAGTCCTGTCAAATTAGTCCAATGCTTGTTTTCAATATAAATTTAGCCGCAATCTATCGCGGTTACGCCTAAATACACGCAAAATTAGACGGTAATGATTAATTTGACAGCTTTAAATATATTCTATGCTTTTTCAATAATGTTCGTAAGAAAGAGATGTGATGTGACTAAAATTAGTTTAGTGCGATTTACAACAGAATCGGCACCATTATCTAGTTTGTGTTCATTTCAATCATAGAAGGTTAAAGTTTCATATTCCTTACGTATATTGAATCTTAGAAAATTAATTAAATATTTGATGTATTCCCCTCACTAAGGCGGTGGCTTGACTCGTACGAACTTCAAGTAATTTATTGTTAAAGAGTCACTCTCGCATTACTTAAGGACAGCTTGGAAGTTTTGAGTAGAATAACAACTACCCTCCCTAGCTAAGGGATTGTAACTGTTTTGTTCACGGCGCAGGCACCGTCCGCATTGTTTGACTTGATGCCGTGAAATTAAACTTAATTGCATCATTTCTAATGCTAATTCTTGAACAGTAAATTGAAATGGAGCGTAAACTCTCTGAAATATTATTTGTAAGATTTATGATAATTGTAGATTAAAGTGAACGCTTTTTTTAATGCATAGTTAAAGATGTGATAAATTGACACTAAATACCGTGACTGAGGCTTTATGTACTTACCACCATCAGCTGCATCATCTCTTGCCATGAGGACACAAGGGATCATTCATTATTTACGTGAGGATGATTTTGGCCATATATGCCCCTACCCCCATGAAAGGACATATACTTACTACGTACGTTGATTAATTAAGCTTTAAATAAATAAAAAAAAAAATTAAAATAAAGCAATGAAAAAAAAATAGGTTGCATAGTTTTCTCTGAAATGTCCATCAATCATTATTGGAAGACACATTCCGACTTGTAAAATATTGCGTAAGAATAGCTTTTAATCCCTCCCCCCCTCCAAAATAAAGTCATGTAGAGTTTTAAAGCTCTCAGGGACTCACATAAATAATAAATGCCCCCCAAATCTATACACAGTAAATGAAATACAAAGACACCGTAACATTATACAATATATTCAAAATACCCACAAAATGTACGTCTTATGTGCTGATGCAAAATGTAAAGTTAAAAGTTTACTTAAAATGCAAAAGTTTTCGGGATATACCCGCCGCAAGTTGCATTCTCATTTTGCATTAACTGCGGGGAAACAAAAACCATTCACGGGTGAATTACAGAAACTGGAGAGAAACTTCCACATCCTGCCTTCGTTACGCTCTCTCGCGGAAGCAAAAAAGATTTCACCACACATCTTGTATCACACACGGTCAATGATCCCAAATTATACAGACTTGATAACCTTAATATTTGTATCCCATGTTCATATACGGAACAGAGACGTGGATTTATCTACGTGATAGTGTCCGAAACGAGGATATTCTTAGGAGAACAAAACCCACATCGCTCGAAGAATCGATAACCGATGGGAGAGGAAGGTTTTCGAGTGCCGACCACGTACTGGAAAGCGCTATGCGGGACGACCTCTCCCACCAGGTGGACCGACGACCTGTTCGGAGTTGCTGGGCCCCGCTGGATGCAAGCGGCCCAAAACGGTTCGAAGTGGAAGTTAATAGGGAGGATCCTTAGGCTGATATGATGATGATGTTCATAATACAAAGTTTGTACAGCCGGGCTATTGCGTATCTTTGGTGGTAATCGTTACGAACACTATTAATTATTTCGTCCAATGACGCGCACGCGGTATGACGCGACGATGACCATTCATGGGCCCTGATTGGATGAAATTCATTAATGGTGTTCGTTACGATTACCACCAAAGTTACGCGGTAAAGCCCCTGGTTGGGGATCGAATCTACATCTGGCGTTATATATGTGTCTACAAGTATTTTTCAGCCTGAGGTAAATTGTGATTTCAATTCTAAATTCTTTTTTATGGCGCTATAAATTGGGGTGACTGAGCCAATGATTTAGTTGGAAAAAACAAAATGACCTTCTTATCTAGCTTTAAATAATAAAAAAAAGAGCAAATTGTAAAGGAGACAAGGCTATTTATCTAAATTAATTAGAAGTGTGTTAGTTATGTGTTCAATTAAGTTAATTAAAGTTTTCTCTTGAATATAATAGCAAGAGTTATTCTTTGAAGATACTGTTTGTTCTGACATGAAAGTTTTTAAGTAAATAACAATGTAATGATTAATTAAAAAGCTTTAAAACGTAGGGAGCAGAGCGGGACGAGCTCGCACCAGGTCACGATCACTATAATAGTGTAGTTACGTTGCTTTTTAGGGTTCCGTAGCCAAATGGCAAAAAACGGAACCCTTATAGATTCGTCATGTCTGTCTGTCTGTATGTCTGTCTGTCCGTCCGTATGTCACAGCCACTTTTTTCCGAAACTATAAGAGCTATAATGTTGAAACTTGGTAAGTAGATGTATTCTGTGAACCGCATTAAGATTTTCACACAAAAATAGAATAAAAAACAATAAATTTTGGGGGTTCCCCATAATTAGAACTGAAACTCAATATTTTGTTTTCATCAAACCCATACGTGTGTGGTGTCTATGGATAGGTCTTCAAAAACGTAGTGAGGTTTTCAATATATTTTTTTTCTAAACTGAAATGTTTGTGCGAGAGACACTTCCAAATTGGTAAAATGTGTGATGATGATGAAATTACAGGGGGGCCCTGTAATTTCTAAAATAAGGGAATGATAAAACTAAAAAAAAAATATGATGTACATTACCATGCAAACTTCCACCGAAAATTGGTTTGAACGACATCTAGTTTGTTTTTTTTTTATACTCATAAATTGAAATTCATATCAAATACTAAGTTCTGTACTACCATTTACTTATATACATACAGGTTTGTACGGAACCTTCGGTGCGCAAGTCTGACTCGCACTTGGCCGGTTTTTTTTCTCTATATTGGTGAAATTAAAACAATAATCGCCCGTTCACTTAGTCACACCAAACAGTGTCGAAGCTATACGTCTATTTGATTTTTTTTCGGAAAAATGCATTCCTGTGCTTTTAGACAATGAGCTAGAGAAAGTAACGTGTATTATGCGTATATGCGTATTAAGTATTATGCGTAAGTACAGTCGAGGACATAAATATGTATACACTTTTTGAAATTCAAAAGTGATTTTCTCGCAAGTTTAACATTTAAGTGTTAAGCTATGACACAAATCATAATAGTATATGTTAGAAGATTCTGCCTTTATAATATCTCATAATTTCAATCAGCAGTATAAGAGGAAACCGTTGTTGAATTTTACTAATTGTATACATATTTATGTCCACGACTGTACATTATGTCTATAGTAGAATTTGCACGGTTTTATAGTCCAATAATGTTGGTCGATGACTGGTCTACGTTGTAGACGCATCATATGCCATTTGATACTTGAATGTCAATGTATAGCAGTGTATGTTGTTATGAAAGTTTTGTAAAATAATTGGATTGTTTTACAAAAAACTTAAACCGACTTCAAAGTACACTAAGAAGTAATCAAATCCTGATCTGATGACAATGGGACCAAACGGGAAGTGTACCCTTCCAGTCAAAAAAAGAATAGTCCAAATCGGTTAATAAATGACGGAGTTATGAGGTAACAAACATATAAAAAAAAACATACAACCGAATTGAGAACCTCCTCCTTTTTAACCGACTTCAAAAAAAGGAGGAGGTTCTCAATTCGGTTGTATGTTTTTTTTTTTTTTTTTTTTTTATGTTTGTACCTGTTAACTCTATCATTAATTAACCGATTTGGAAAATTCTTTTTTTGTCTGGAAGGGTATACTTCCCGTTTGGTCCCATTGTCATCAGATCAGGATTTGATTACTTCTTAGTGTACTTTGAAGTCGGTTTAAGTTTTTTGTAAAACAGGCCAATTATTTTGAAGTCGGTTAATAACTAAAAATGCAATATTATTTAAACACTTCGCGGCAAAATGTAGTTAACTCGAAAGCTATACAAGTTGGAAAACAATTAGTTGCACGATGGTTGCACGTCCATGCTTTAGAAACGCTCTTAGTGTGTTATTTTGTTTGTAAAGGTAGGTACACTATAGGTCGGAGTGGAAAAGGCGAGATGAGAATAGAAATCTGAGCTGAATTTTCGCAGAACCTCGATACGGAATACAAAGGAAAAATGTAATTTAAAATTAAAATGAATCCGTACACAATTTTATTTATTTTGATAGACTGTCCGTTCTTTGCTGTTTTGCTGTCGGGGCTCGCAGTGTTTTCAGTGAGACAAGAATGTTAACTAATTAACGATTGTTTTGAAGAGTAATTACTGAGTTATTTGGCGGATCTTCTCCTAATATAGATAAGTGCCCGCGAATGCTATCGTTAATAAAATAGTTATAATTTATTCAAATTACGTAGTGAACATAAAAAATGCGGTTTATCAAAGATTGCGTATTACATTCTTCCATATTAGCAATAGTAATACGCATTGATATGATAAAATATGTTGAACATAATTGGACTGTTTTACAAAAAACTTAAACCGACTTCAAAGTTCACTAAGAAGTAATCAAATTCTGATCTGATGACAATGGGACCAAACGGGAAGTGTACCCTTCTAGAAAAAAAAGAATTTTCCAAATCGGTTAATAAATGACGGAGTTATGAGGTAACAAACATAAAAAAAAAACAAAACATACAACCGAATTGAGAACCTCCTCCTTTTTTTGAAGTCGGTTAAAAACGACAAGATACGATAAGATACGATACAATACGATACGGCGGTATAACAATAGTGTGAACCAACCTCAACGTTACAATCTCTTCTTCGACATCAATAATACAACTTTCAATGGACCAATTAAATTGGATTCAATTAATTTGTTCGCGCTACATCGTTTGCTCCGATATTGCAATAAGATGTGCTTCAGTCAATTAACGGATAAATTTAAATATAAATTTTCAATGTTTTTACGCACAGATTTTTATATTTTTTGTTGAAAACGTGTAATGATTTTTAAGTGAGGTAGAGCATAGCGATTTTTAGCTCAAAGAGCAGGTCGACTGGGGAAGTAGCAATGTGCAATGCTCGATTTGAAATACCACTAGGCGGTCACCCATCCAGGTACCGACCACGGCGGTGATAGCTTAACTTGCGAACGATTAAGAACGGCTTATCATGCTACACCACGAGCGCTTCAGAATGCTTGATAATCTTTATATATGAAATTCTACTGTACGTGTGTATGTCCTAAAATTCGTTCAAATCGGTCCAGCGGTTTAGGAGTAGTTCAGTGACAAACACACGTACAGTTGAATATTTTTATATGCGTTTGGGTGACGCCCTGAATGGTTTAGATAGGGTAGGGCAGGCTAGGGTAGCAACACAGGGTAGGGTAGCACTAGCACCAAGCGAACGAAGTCGCGCCGGGCAGCTAGTCTGTATAAATAAAAATTGATTGCTTCATGTACGACCGAGCATTACTTGCGAGCGGCTCGATTGATTTGGATGTTTGTTGTTGTATTCGTAATTCTCAACAGGATAAGGATTTTTTTTTAATATCTGGTACGAACAGCTACATAATAAATTCAAGTAGCATTTAACTGTCAACTACATATATAAAAACATCTATGTTTTTTCTGTAGTTAGTAAACATACAATATCTTCCAAAAGAAAAATTTACATTTGCTATAATTTTATCACGATGATAGTGAAAGCCAATAATGAAAACAGAACCTTAATATTGTAATATTCAACGGTTTTAATTTTTGCTTCAGCTTTCCTGTTTATTTACACGAGAAAAAACAACTGCACGACAATTATTCGAGTACTTACACTGTTACGATTTCACGTAGGTACCTCAGGGTGAAAGAGGGACAAACAATACGCATGTACGTGTGCGAGAGTGAGAGGTGTGTATAGTCCTCTTGCGGGAACAATTTGTCACTGTCTCCGCCAATTTCCTCTTGTAACTAGTTTTTTCTTTGCGCCACGTAAATTTAATTTCAGCTCTTTGTTGAACCGGTTTGGAGCGGTTGTAACCGCCTAGTTCTAACTTTTTCTGTAATGTTTTCTCTCGAGTGCGATTTCTTTGTGGCAGGATTCAGATTGCTCATCACTGTCTAGTTTTTTTTTTGTTAGAATCGACATAGTTTTTATTGGTAAAGGCTTCTAGGCACTATCGTTTTATGGTCTTACCCCTTTGATTAAGGATACATCCAGATTGAGGGTCGCTTTGCACGCGTCGAAAAAATGTAGCCCCTAACAGTTAGGGGCTAATTCAAACAAAAATAAATAAAATTATCTTATGGTGCGTCCATGCTACGCGAAGCGAGCACGAGCCGAGCCTCGAACGAATAGGATTCGTTCGTTGCTCGTGATTTCAAGCATGGACTTACTTCAACGAGCGCGCTGCGAATACACAGTTCGTGAAAAAACTGACAATCGGGCAGAGCGCAGTCGAGCACGCTACGAATGCTCGTTCTAGGCTCGCAAGCCCGTCCACGCTACGCGAATCGTGTTCGCAGTGTGCTCGTTCGAGGCTCGGCTCGTTGGCCAAACATGGACGCACCATAACATTACCAGAACCATAACATAACCAGAATTGTTTCAAACTGTGCGCTCAAAGGAGCTTTCTTACGCGGACGCTCAGGTTGTGGAATGAGCTCCCCGCCGTGGTGCACCCAATGGAGTACAGCATGGGGTTCTTCAAAAAGGGCGTGAAGAGATTCTTCTGGGTCGGCAACGTGCGAGTGATACACCTGGTGTTGCAAGCGTCCATAGGCTACGGTAACTGCTTACCATCAGGCGGGCCGACTGCTTATTTGCCACCTTACTGGTATTAAAAACATTCCTATTTTTGTTTCAACTAAGGAATATAAAAATATACAGTGGCGTGCATTCCATATAGGCAAATAAGCAATGCCTACCTCATAAGATTCAATTCAATAATATTTTGATTCAATTAAACTACATAATCACTTTAAATAAAAATTCTAACCTAACATTCAATACGAAATTTCAAACTTTGCCGCGCAGGCACTCGCGAGTTCGCCTCTCAAATTCACGGCAATTCACGCACACTAAAACGATTTCGGCATATTCATACACACACACACACTTCTTTAAGATAATACGACGAAAGCATAAATCACGCTTTTGCTATGCGTAGCATACTGACATTTGACATTCGCGATTTATGGACCAAAAGTAACCTTACCTTCTCTGTTGTAAGTAATGTAACCCATCCAAATTAAAAAGACTACAGTTACAACTACTTTACCAACATTAGAGCAACTCAAATATAACTTCGCAATTTATTTGTGTTGGTTTGTTTATGGTTTGGCTGGCATTGTATGCAATGTTGTTGTTAGTTAATTTACTTATTGTGATTCTGCGAAGTGTATCTATGAAGTGTATTGTGTGTGAAATGAAGAAATTTTGTGGTGAAGATGCAAAATGTGTCAATAAATTATTCCTTTAGTCAGTTTTCGTTTGTTGAAAATAGTAGGTAACTTGCTGTAGACCAACTGCAAAACATTCATGGATTTAAAACAAAGGTAAAAATCTTAGACATTTTAACACAGAATATTATGTTTATTAAACACCTGGCTATCTGGGTGCTGTTATTCGAATCTATTATTCTGTTATTATGTATTTTGTTTGCTAATGAATCATACCAAATGTGTGTGGAATGATACGCTGACCTAAACAATTTTACGAATCGGGTCAAAAAACATAATCTATCTAGGAGGCATATTTAGGCGTGTATGGCCATGATTTCTTCTGCCTACCTAGTCCGAAAACCAATGCACGCCACTGAAAATATATATATATCTCCTTGTAAGCACGAAACTAGCTGAAGCATATAAACTTGTGATATAATGTAAGTCTCCCTTACCAAGCGTGAAACACGCCAGACCCTTATTTCACGCCGGGTGCCCGCACACAACCGCCTGCTATGCTTTCCAAATTTTGCAAAAATCATTTGGTGAAGATTTATCATAATACAATCTCTTTCTACTCTCAAGAATGTGTATGTATCTATATAATGTTAGGTGATGTGGCTGGGTCAAGGTGCCAAGTGTTTTTACTGTATAGGCCTGTGTTTGACCGCAATCTCAACATAGTAAGTGATGAAGGAACTGGCTCTCAAGTGCAGCTGTCGGAACACATAGGTAACGCTTTACGTGCCTTCCGAAGCACGGAAACGCTCGTTTTGAAATACCACTAGGGGGTCACCCATCCAGGTACCGACCACGACAGACGTAGCTTAACTTTGCTGATCGATTAAGAACGGCTAATCATGCTACACCACGAGAACTCGTAGAGGGTCTACGAAGATCCGTAGAGGGTCTACGAAAAACTAGAGTATGTACTAAAATCGAGACTTCATTATATGGGACACAAACAGTCATAAATGTACTAGAATTACGAACATGATTATACAACGACCTGCAGAGCCACAAAAAGATCTGAAGACAAACATCAAAGCGGAAGAACAAAGAAAGTTTGGTATGACTGAGTAAAAGATATGAGAGAGTGAGGAGTGAATGACAATTTGACAGGCGATCAGAGAAAGTGGCGTGACATTGTAAAGCTAAAGTATCATATGATTTTGTTTTATAATGCACATTTTGAACTGTAAGTGTTACACAAAGTGTAAAAACAAAAAACTAATATAGATAAAGCAAAACATTTTAAAGTAATTATTACTCATAGAATTACTAAAAGTGTCGAGCTTTTGTAATTATACTATTAGCATAAGTTCTCTATCTAAAATAATGTCAATGTTAATGTATTCAGAATAACTAATGAATTGAATTAACTATCTTTGATACAGATATCTCGAGACAGAATAATCATTAATGGAATTAATTATGTAACCCTTCATTTGAAACTATTTTAGTAATTAAAACTGTAATATTATCATAAGCAAATGTGGTTGTAATGTGGATGGGAATACCACAGTCTATAAAACCATCTCGTGGAAAATGCCGACAATGTATACTTGCTGTGTCCCGAATTACTAACATCGTTTTGTTCGCAGTTCGGGCTCGGCATTCCCGCGTCTCGCCCCTCACACCCCGCACGATTGCCTTGCCTAGACGTCTTCGTCGGACGACTGTATGGTTTTATAGACTGTGGTAATACTCCTACCTAACACGTGACATTACATGAACATGTATAAATAATAAATAATAGTTATTTATGCAACTGTTTTATAATAAGGGGTATTAAAACACGAATGTGGGTTTTTGTTTAGCGTCGGTTTCCATAGTGCCGGAAACCATTTTGAATTAAGAAGACAGCGACAGCTAGGAGCGCATTAAGAGGATATGCTGGTGGCGTTTGTTCCATACAAACGTAATCCTCAGTCAGTCCTCTTTGGATTATGACATTAGAGCAATGATTATTTTACCTTGCAATCTGTAGGTACCACTGTATGTCCCTCGGTTGTGTTTTTCTCCATAAATTAGTTATTACTTACCATTTTTAACGCTCTTATCAGACGTCCAGCGAACAAATTTGACGAATATGAAAAAACAAAGGAAAACCGACAGACATAGCGAAAGCCCAACTTATTAAGATTCTTGAAAAAAAAGAAAACGTTCCAGTTTTGGATGAGAAAACTGGGGATTACGAAATAGCAATTTCGTCTTATTTAAATAGGTATAATCGGTCTAAGCTGTAGTTGTCTCTATCGCCCCCGGGCGGGATAGCTCGGGCACAGCGCGACATCAATAGATATGTTAAAAACCAATTTTTCAAATTTCTTGCAGCCATCCTATCCTCTTAACAAATGAGTTTAAAGTTAGGTTTTTTTTTTTTTATTTTTTTAATATTAAATGGGCTTGCGTTTGACCTTCGACTGACCCCATGAGGAGTTAAGACGAGGCCGAGGATGTAGCACGCTTACCCAGAAAAAGCCTATTCACTCTGGCCTTGAATACATCTAGGTTGTAGGTGTCCGGGAACACAGATCCCGGAAGAGAGTTCCACTCCTTTGCTGTTCGTATAAGAAACGATGAAGCGAAGCGTTGAGTCCGGGTTGAGTTATACCACCTTTATAACCCTTAAAATATAATGGTGCGTCCATGCTTGGCGAACCGAGCACGAGCCGAAACCCGAACGAGCTCACTGCGAGTACGATTCGTGTAGCGTGGACGGGCTTGCGAGCCTCGAACGAGCATTCGTCGCGCGCTCGACTGCGCTCCGCCCGATTGCCAGTTTTTTCTCGAACACAGGGAATCGCATCTTGCTCGTTGTAGGCTCGTTGAAGCCTCGTTAAGTATGTTCACGCTTGAAATCGCGAGCAACGAACGAATCCTGTTCGTTCGAGGCTCGACTCGTGCTCGCTTCGCGTAGCATGGACGCACCATACGCTAGGTACGTACAAACAGATTCAACCCACAATTACACCCATAAAGATTGTCCAAACATAATAATATCTTTGTACAGGCAAGTTAACCACTGCGAAATACGTTTGTATGCATTAATATCAAGTGAATATTTTAAGTACACTCGGTGCAGACGCGTTAATGGCCGCGATAAGGTCCAGCCTTGTGGACTGGGGGCCCTAATGTGGAATTTACATCACTCTGGGTATTTATTTAATTATTGTTTTATGACGGTTGTTGGTATTTCATGAGCTATTAGGCTTCATGACTGTCATATGCAGAGAGAACCCTCGTGATAATGAACCGGCATTAAATTTTTAACTAACTTATACACACGTGTATAATGTATAGTTACAGGACAACCGATTGACTGACTGATTCATTAACGCAGAGCCCAACCCGCTGGGGTTAGAAACTTGAACTCTTGCACACAGCTTCCTTTTAAACCTAGACGTTTTTTTTTTTTTTTTTTTATACCACTGTGGTGGCAAACAAGCATACGGCCCGCCTGATGGTAAGCACGTCCACTAATAATGGGTTTTAGGAAATTCACCTTTAAGAGGGTGGTTTTGTTTGTATGAAAAATATTCCTTGGGTTTATAAATTTTAAACATAGCACGATTACTAACCTAAATCCTAATCCTAACTAATATTATAAATGCGAAAGTGAGTTTGTTTGTTTGTTTGATTGGTTTGTTTGTTACGCCTACACGCCTCAACTACTCAACGGATCATCATGAAATTTGGCGTGCAGATAGCCTATGGTATGGAGAAGACTTAGGCTACTATTTATCCTGGGAAAGCGGGTGAAACCGCGGGGGCTACTGGTAAATAATAAAATTTATCATAATTCGTTTTTGAAAACTACCCCAAAAGAGGGTTTCCGGGGTGTTAAAGTTTGTATGGAAGAATCCTACCGCGCGGTCCGATTATCTTGCAACTCGGTATAATACTTTGTATAGAAAATAATAATAAAGCGCTCGTGGTGTAGCATGATTAGCCGTTCTTAATCGATTGGCAAAGTAAAGCTACGTCTGTCGTGGTCAGTACCTGGATGGGTGACCGCCTAGTGGTATTTTAAATCGAGCGTTTCCGTGCTTCGGAAGGCACGTAAAGCCGTTAGTCCCGGTTATCACTTAATTGTGATAGTCGTTAATCTAGTCGGATGCCTCCTAGGCGGCTTGAAAAATTCCAACAGTAGGTTGATCACTAGCCTACCTCCACCAATCCGCAGCGGGCACGCGTGGTGGGGTATCGCCCAGTCCCTTTCACCCTCATTTGTGAAAGGAGGCCTGTGCTCAGCAGTGGGACATTATAGGCTGATGATGATGATGATTAAAATAAATAATGTGTTTTTGGGTTTAAACCTACCGGTATCACCGTGGTCAGTGATGATGTGGCCGAGGGTGGTAAGCACACAATGCCTAGAGAAGGGAACTAGCTCTCAAGTGCAGCTGTTGGTACACACCGGAATGTGCTTGGCGACAGATTTTCAATATGAGGGTGATAGCCAGCCAGGGTAATACAAAGCTACCACCATGCGATGGTTTCATACGATGTTTTCCTTCACCGAAATCTCATTGCAGGATTCGTACCCGCGACCTGCATCTCGGCATTCGACGGCGTCTCAGCTATCATCGCCCTGAAACGATTATTGAATTCCACCGGTTTACCGCGAACCTTAATTTGAGAAGTAGCGGAAAGAACTTATAATTTATTTAATAATAATATTAAAATTATTTGTCAATCAAAATGAAAATGTAATTTATTCAGTTTAGGCCCTGGTAAGGCACTTATGAACGTTAAGTTGTTACATATATTTGAATTTACAATACACTTAAACTGAGAAGACTCCGGCAAGAAACTCAGATCAATAAATTAATTTTAGACCAAATATCAATGAAAAACACAAGTAGATACATCGCGTAGGTCGCTTGTATAATTTCACTTTGACGCATTACAATAACTGGCAATGAAAAAAATACGCAAGTAGATACATCGCGTAGGTCGCTTGTATAATTTCACTTTGACGCATTACACTAACTGGCGATGAAAAAGAAACGCAAGTAGATACATCGCGTAGGTCGCTTGTATAATTTCACTTTGACGCATTACAATAACTGGCGATGAAAAAAATACGCAAGTAGATACATCGCGTAGGTCGCTTGTATAATTTCACTTTGACGCATTACACTAACTGGCGATGAAAAAGAAACGCAAGTAGATACATCGCGTAGGTCGCTTGTATAATTTCACTTTGACGCATCACACTAACTGGCAATGAAAACTTTTTCACATTCAACTAAGTCAAAGCCGATAAAAGTTAAGAGGGTGAAATGAGAAATCGCTTCTGCCGATGGCCCATCATTGTAATAAAGCTAATATTGGTTCGATACGCGCCCAAGCAGCGTGAAATAACGCCCCGACACTCAGCGGGGACTACCCGACATTACTTGACCTCAGCTTCTTTATTTATCCACAGGAAATGTGCGATGATGACCTCATCACAGGGATTTTGTTTCGTTGGTCGTTGGACAGTATCCTATCATATGGTTCGTAATTAAGAACTGGTAAAGTCTGATTTTCTATTTAGAATGTTGTAATGACCGATTGACACGTTTTTGTGTCAATTGAGATTGTAGCTTTTCATAAAAAATACTTTTTAAACTTGCATCTTGACAGTCAAGTTGCGTGATTAGATAACTTGTCTAATTATCAGCAGACTGACTGTCAGTTTCTGAATGCCAAATCAATGATTAATCTCTTGTTGAAAGTATACCTGTCATTGTCAATGGCGTCTGAAATAAGTTTCGTCGTCGGCAACAGTTTTGATATTTTTGATTTGGCTTTCAACAACTGGCTAAAAAGGCTTGGATTTCCACACAGGAGAAACATTTTTCTATTTCTTCGGCATGTGATCGATATCCCCTTTTTTCTTGTTATTATTCACCCACGATCTCCTATTTACGGAAAATCTTTTCTTTACAATTGCGTACTACATCCTATAAAACACATACCTGCCAAATTTTAACTCAAGTGTTTGTACCTTATCTTGTTGAAAACTGATAGAGACGTCTTTCGACATCTCGGATAAACGCATAGAACAAACTTTGGCAGAGGAAGCTTGGCGTTTTGCCAGTAAATGTTATACGATATCAATGACAACAGATTAATCTACTGATCTACTTTACTAATCTACTTTACAAATCTGAACAATAATAAACAAAGTTACCTTAGTTTTTGTAAGAAAATGATGTGGAACCTGAAATCAACACAAAGGCGGAAATAGTGAGGTGACGAGTTTTTATGGCCAATTATGAAGTTCAAATTTCTCCAATAAACATGGTGAATTTAATTAAAAGAATACTAAATAATCGTGACCAAATACTTAATTAATCTTTACAGCACTTTATTATCAGTTTAGTTTTTTTTTTACTCCCCTAAAGGTGGCAAACAAGCATACGGCCCGCCAGATGGTAAACAGTTACCAATAAGGTAGCATAAAACGCATGGGATCGATTCTATTGAAGTATTATTTAGGACATCCCTCACTATATCAGCATTGCTTAACCGCTGCTGCGTTGCACCGCAACAACGGCCCAGAACCGCCTCAAATCACTCAAATCCAACCACTAGCTGCCAGCGCGCCGCCTGCAAAGTGTCAGCTCGCGGACGAAGCGGCGCCGGTGAAATTGGTGGCGTGGCTTTGGCAAGATACCGCTTGCTGGCTTCAAGCAGCAAGGGAGCGGGCCGCTCGCTGGAAGCGTGTGGTCAGCAGGACTTGTAGCGGAAAGCGCACTTTCCGCGAGACGTCAACTATTTTATCCAGGCATTGTAAAATTTACTTTAACATTTACGATTTAAAGGCCTCACTTGTACGGCAAGGTATTTGCCGAGGCGTAGCCGTGCTGATATACTGAGTGACCCTTATGCAACCGTAGGGTAACCGCCTGATGGTAAGCGATTACCATACCAAAGTCAACGCGTTACCGACCTTTCCCCCCTCCCCAATGCGCTCTGGCAACGTTACTCATGCGCAGGAACACAACAGTTATTTGGCTGCGGTATTTTGTAAGGTGGAGGTACTTCCCCTGTAGAGCTGCTCTTTGAGCGAATAAACGCTACGCTCTTTCACTCTTGGTAATATAATATCTGTTATATGGTATACATTGAATAATCCTATTTAAATAGTGTTCTAATGCTCTCATTGTTTCCACAAACTGAGGCCACTTGCGGCAGTCGGTTCCAAGCCACGATACAGTGGCTTGGAAGCCACATTAATCCATTGTGATTAACACAAGTAATCAGATTATGGTAAATTTCATTTTATTCGTATTTTAAAAGTTTATAATAACTAGTAATTTTTATTATAATACTCCTTTTTGGACAGATACCCCTGTCCAGCCAAAGTTTCATCGCGATATATTAAAATGAATGAATTACTGAATTAACAATATAAATTTTATTATCATAGCTTTTCTGCACCAATTTGTTTTAAATAACCACCCGCCCTTTTGTTATTTTCTTTACATTCCATTTATTAAGTCTTTACGGATCGCATTCCGTCTTTAAGGGGTCCTCGCCTCCTCAAATAACGTGCGTCCGTTGCTTGGAGACAAACAATTTAGATGGCCTCACGTTGCTGAGTGGCATTCCTCGGGCCCCAAAACCATGCCCCTTAACGGATATAGCCGGGCAATGTGACACCCGCCGCCTGAGTTCACATCCGTCCCGGTTGTACACTCACGTTACATTCCTTTTGAAGCGGGATGTAAGATTTATTATCTTATGTAAATAAATGATAATTCTTTGATGGTTGATAATTAAACCATTTATCTATATCTATCTGTATACTGGGTGTAACGAAAGGGGTATATCCGATAGGGGTGAAAACTACATCAGGTATAGAATCTCTAAAAAGATCAAAATAAATTACTCAAAAATTCATAACCAACATAATGACACCGGTCGATGAGGATCATTTTCATTTTGCGTCCCTTCATTATCAGCAGCCTATATGTCCCACTGCTGAGCACAGGCCTCCTTTCACAAATGCCTCCACCACGCGTGCCCACTGCGGATTGGTGGAGGTAGGCAAGTGGTCAAACTACTGTTGGAATTTTTCAAGTCGCTTAGGAGGCATCGAACTAGCTTAACGACTATCATAATTAACTGATAACCGGGACCAACGGCTTTACGTGCCTTCCGAAGCATGGAAACGCTCGATGTGAAATACCAGTAGGCGGTCACCCATCAAGGTACCGACCATGACAGACGTAGCTTAACTTTGCTGATCGATTAAGAACGGCTAATCATGGTACACCACGAGCGCTCCTTATAAAATTTTCTCTTCCGCGATCTTTGCGCGTGTACCAAAAAAGTGGATTACTGTAATAATACACATTAAAAAAAAATAACACTTGCTGAGTTTCTTGCCGGAGTCTTCTCAGTTCAAGTTGTATTTGGAACCGGTGTAGAGTCATTTGTTAACTTTCACAAGTGCCCTATAAGGGCCTAATATGAATAAATTAATTTTGATTTTGATTTTGAATACAGGATGTTTTTTCTTTCCAGCCAGTGAGGGCAACTTCTGGTCTTAGAGAAAAACGCTGAAAGGCACCTCGAGCGGAAATTTGGAGGAAATAAAAATGTATATAATATCTACTAATAATATAATAATACACTTTTCGTTACACTCAGGATGTACGGGGTTTCGACAATACGACAATAAATGAAATCACGAAGTACCTACTCATAAATACGAAAATCTTTTATATGAAAGACGAACTTCGAAATGGCAATGAAACAGCTGTTTTTTGACTTATTGACAGCTCACACGTCAAGGTCTTGAAATTTGAAAGGTGAACCGCGGGCCGGATTTCTATTCTTATAAGAACATTGATATTCGAACTTGAACTTATGTACTTTCTCTGTGTGAGTAAAATGCAGACGAAATAAAAATGTATATCGCTTCCACTGTACGTGTACATTTAAATACGATTCTTAATAGCAACATAGCATAAGTTTTTATAGAAAAAGCAATAAAATATTGCGTAGTTGTTGACATTTTGGGTCGGTGATACCTCTGGTGTTGCAAGCGTCTATAGACTACGGTAACCGCTTACCATCAGGTGGGCTGTATGCTTGTTTGCTAACTTAGTAGTAAAAAAATCATTAAAATACTGAACTTTGTTCATTTGAAATTGGGCGTTTTTAATTAATATTTTCTCAATATTTTAATTTCAGTTTCGAGTATTCCTTTAATCCTTCAGACGAGTGTTTTATATATTGAATGAGATTGTTTAATTAAATAATGTCTATATGCTTTTACTAGTGGTCCCGTATTGGTCGAAATTTGTGGTTCAAACATTTTTAAGTATTAATAAATTCTCTTCACGTATTTCTTCTTCCGAACCGGTATTAGAGTCAGACTTTTCATAAGTGTCTGCGAAGGTCTATTTGAATAAATGATTTTGAATTTGAATTGAATTTGAAATTTGACTAGGTATTTATTTTTTCGAGAGGTCGCCCATTAGGCGTAATTAGACTATACAATATTTGAGTAAGATTAAATAAATTTTAGTTATGCGAAATCTCACATTCCTCCGTGAAGACTAAAAAATTTATCGAAAGTTCTGACTTCACGCAATCTTCACGTATTCACGGAGTCTTTCACGCAAACCACCAATTCAAAGGCTTATATATAAGTCTTTACATAAAACTCCAAAAGAAAACAAAAATCGCCAAATAGGTCTACATACGAAAAAGGTAGAAAACAATTACTGTAATTCACGATAGGAAGCCATGAGACTAATCTGTTAACGAGCCGGTCACGTAACGCTAAATGAGCGCTTAATTATCCCTTGATTAATGTCTTCCGGCGTGCTGCGACCTGCACGAGACCAGGTGCTGATGTCGTATCTGAGCTGAGCACGTTAACACGATGTCTTACCTCAAATCCACAAAAATGGTTTCTTTGAGAGTCGAGTATGACGTAACACTATGAAAATACCTAACACAAACAATAGTGTTGACTGTGGGTTTTGAGAAAAATGTTAACCGAATGGAATATTAAAAAGTGCTTTGATATTCCCAATAAATATTTCAATAAAAGTTACATCACAAAAAATCTTTCGTGTCAAAATTCTCCGTATTTTCAGTGATGTAGCCGGTAGTAGTTATGTAGTGTTCTAGCCGGTATTTCTTTTTGTTGAAGGTTGTCTTCATAGTGGTAGCACGTGGTAGTAATAAATGACTTTGGACTTGAATTTGATTTTGAAATAACATTATTTACTTACCTTTGTCAACCATCTTAGTATTTATACGCACGCAAATCTATAGACTTCCAAACGAAGCGGGGTTTCGTATTAAACTTCTACCAGTGGAGGCCCTAATCTTACCTAGTTATGGATGTACTTACTATGATCGAACGTCCGTGGATCGACTGTAGTTGTAACCGGTGTGGTTATATCCATGTCGTCATCTTCATCGGGCTCTGGTGTCGTGGTGGTGGTAGTGGTAGTAGTGGTGCGGCGGCGGTTCTTCTGGCGTCGCTCCGACCGGCGCGGCGGTGCCGTGGGCCTGACCGGCGCGGTGGCGCGGGTCGGCGCTGCGGCGCGGGTCGGCTGCGCCAGTACGACACTAGTGCCGCTGCCAGTGCCGTATTCGGCAAAGACGAGCGCCACTAGTGACACGGCAGCTAGCCGCATCACCAGTGGCGCTACGCATCTCATTTTGCCTGTGAACAAAAATGTATAGGTCAGGTAATGTTATCTACTATATAAAAATAAGTCGGGTTTTCCTTCCTGACGCTATAACTCCAGAACGCACGAACCGATTTCCACGGTTTTGCATTCGTTGGAAAGGTCTCGGGCTCCGTGAGGTTTAAAGCAAAGAAAGTAGGGTAGGGTAGGGTAGGGTAGGGTAGGGTAGGGTAGCGTAGGGTAGGGTAGGGTAGGGTAGGGTAGGGTGGGGTAGGGAAGGGTAGAGTAGGGTAAGGTGGGGTAGGGTAGGGTAGGGTAGCACCACGCGAACGAAGTCGCTTAAAAAAGAGAGCTATGCCTACAAACTGCGTTAGTAGTATGGCGATACATGAAACAAAAATATAATTATTAAGAGTGCGTATAAAGCAAAATAACATATCGTAGAATTGAAATTTACCCAAGTAAATAATATTTAAATGAAGAAATATTTTTACATGGGTATTTTCATTATATACGCGAGGGTTCTATCAGAGCAAAAACATAATGTAATAAAAATTCCTTGATAGAAAAAAATCACAAAGCTACCTCTAATAATAATGAATTTTCGTTGTCATTCGTTCATGGTGTATCTAATTAAGACAAAAAATCGATAAATAATATCACTAACGTATGACCTAGGGCTGATACTAACGATTTTTTAAAATATTCTATAATTTACGAGTTATTTAGAATAGAAGCGCTTAGTTCATTTTTGTTCCGCGAAACACGCTATCTCCTTCTCATGCCACGCGAATATTAAACATAGGTTTGTTTCATCTGACATTGCCATAATTTTCTGGCTTTAAACACCAGTTGTAGTTGTAGTAAATAAATACTTATAAATTAAATTATTAAAATTAAATAAATATCTCTTTTCTAAATTATTATGTAAATTATTTTGTCATATGAGGGGTCCGATTCTCATTATTGTGAAAAAAAGATCTGACTCTAAATTATTTCAAAGGTAAAAATGACCATGCGTGAGTAGCGCCTCGCTTTATTAGGGTTTCCAATATTTATATTAAAAAAAAAATTGTTTACAATCTAAATGGTGAATACCTGTATAATATATCATACATAGAAATGACAATTCTTATATCGATATCAAAAATAATACTGCCCCTTTCTTTAAAAAGAAACAAAAAATGTAGTCCTAGTCAATGACAATCGTACATTAAAAAGTTAAAAAAAAATACTAACATAATCATCATCATCATCATCAGCCTATAATGTCCCACTGCTGAGCACAGGCCTCCTTTCACAAATCAGGGTGAAAGGGAATGGGCAGATAATCCACCACGCGTGCCCACTGCGGATCGGTGGAGGTAGGCTAGTGGTCAACCTACTGTTGGAATTTTTCAAGCCGCCTAGGAGGCATCCAACTAGCTTAACGACTATCACAATTAAGTGACAACGGGGACCAACGGCTTTACGTGCCTTCCGAAGCACGGAAACGCTCGATTTGAAATACCACTAGGCGGTCACCCATCCAGGTACCGACCAAGACAGACGTAGCTTAACTTTGCCGATCGATTAAGAACGGCTAATCATGCTACACCACGAGCGCTTCATAATAACGCACTAACATAATAGTGACAGCAAAAGGGGTCTTGTTCTTAGGACGAAACCATAAAAAACCCAGTCTACTGAAAAGTTTACCAACCTACCTATTTGCATCAGTATGTTTGCAAAAAATCCCCCCGTGCCTCACCCGTGGCGCTTACACTGCATCTGAATTGTAACACCTTTACCCCGTTGTAATTTTTATGTTTCGCGGCGGAAATGTAATGTGAAACGTTCGTCTCGATTCACTTGAGATTGACCAAAAAAAACAAGTTTATTTATTTATTTACCTATACATTAAACCAACCCTCTTCAATAATGTAACACAGTTTTCCATTTACAGTTATAAAATAATGAATAGAGGTTATATAGTTCGAGTGGTCAAAAACTCAAAGCAATTCCCCTTTGGAGAAGTACTTAGGTCGGCCAACATCTGTCAGGGCAGTAATACGCTCGTTTCGTGGCGGTTAATGTTCAACGGGTCAAAGGGCACTGTAAATTCTTTATAGCATTCAATTCACCTAGCTCGCCAAATGGAATTTTTCTGTAAGTGGCATCATCTCTCAAATTGGGGTAACACTATAATATTTTATTGATAATTTTGAAAGGTTTATTGTGTTTTATTGACGTGTTGCGTAGGTTTATTATTGAATGTGCTGTTGAAGTAGGTTTTATTATAAATGTTTCAGTTATTTTCGATACACTTTAATCCGATCATTGTTGTCAAATATAACCAATAGAATGCAGTAAACCTGTCGAAATATAATTCTATTGGTTGATATTTGAAAACGATGATCGTACTATCGCTTATAGCTTTTCGTATCTCCCTCTGGATTGAGAGAAATATTTGATGTAAGGTATTTGCCCCGTAATGGGGCAATTAGAGTTAAATATATCAAAGGAATTTATTTAAATAATAACCTAATTTAATGGAACTTGAGTTACTAACATCTTATATAAATATGTATTTATTAAAATGTGTCTAACTTATAGAAAATAAATTAGGGGTCTGTAAGAAAAGATCAGAGTTTAATTGTGTGGGTTGAGATACCCCCAGAGCCATGAACAAGTGACGCAACCGACCATAGACGGACGAAAAACTAGATAGTGTAATTTGCTACCAACTTAAAGTTTAAATGAATAATGAGCGTATCACTTCAAATATTTCGAAGAAAAATTCCTCGATTAGGTATAAGAAAAACCTCAAAAAAAAAAAAAAAACCTCTAAGGCAATCGCAGAAGGCGAAGCGCTCGTGGCGTAGCATGATTAGCCGTTCTTAATCGATCGGCAAAGTTAAGCTACGTCTGTCGTGGTCGGTACCTGACCGCCTAGTGGTATTTCAAATCGAGCGTTTCTGTGCTTCGGAAGGCACGTAAAGTCGTTATCACTTAATTGTGATAGTCGTTAAGCTAGTTGGATGCCTCCTAGGCGGCTTGAAAAATTCCAACAGTAGGTTGACCACTAGCCTACCTCCACCAATCCGCAGTGGGCACGCGTGGTGGAGTATCGCCCAGTCCCTTTCACCCTCATTTGTGAAAGGAGGCCTGTTCTCAGCAGTGGGACATTATAGGCTGATGATGATGATGAAGATGAAGGCAATCGCAAGTAAAACCACACGTAAGAAAAAGGCTTAAAATTAAATCGACCTCTACAATTCCTAATTGAATGTATAAACAACGGCTTGTACTACTTATTAGCAATAAGTTTATCCTAAAAAAACAAATTGTCTTTGATATAATTGTTACGAAAGACTGTAATTACAAGATTTATTTAACAAATTTAATATACAATTATAAACATTCATTATCACACATTATTAAACTTGTATTGGCCAATACTTCAGAAGCAGTCTATATTTTTGTACATCTGTGGCCTGACATAGCCAACGGAGTCGCAGGATGAAATACATTCAGCCAAATCCTCGGGGACCACGTCTGAAAGCCTGCCCAGTTCCGAACCACTCGATAATGTATCCATGACCCTCTTCGCTTTATTTCTCGCTTTCAGATTTACAGCCGAATTACTGAGGCATAGACGCATTGGGAATATTCGCGGAGATATGGTTGATCATCTCTTTTTAATTAAAATAAATGTTAGTATTTTGTGTAACATTCTGCACTCTTTTTTAGGGTACCGAAACTCAAATGAAAAAAAGAACAGAACCCTTATACGATCACATTTTTATTCGTCGGTCTGTGCGTCTGTCCGTCTGTCAAGATCTTTTTCTCAGGAACGCGTGGAGGTATCAAGCTGAAATTAATATCAAACACTCAAGTCTGCAATCCTTGGCGCAGTTAAAAATTCGAACTTCAAAGTCAACGCAATCAAAAGATACGACCGTTTATCCCGCATATTTTGAGTATCGCAAGGGAATCGAAACCTACCGGGTAGTTCCCATTGACCTGAAATCATAGCATTCAGCAAGAAGCAACGTGTATGTAACACAAGTAATGGAAAAAATCTGAAAACCGTAAATATTTAGTTACATCGCAAATAAAATAACATAATCGGGAAAAACGAGAAATATCTTCGAGAATCGATTCCCGTGAAGAACAAACTACTAACATCGTTTGTACGGAACCCTCGGTGCGCAAGTACGACTCGCACTTGGCCGGTTTATTTTAATTCTACTTAGTAAGCGAATAGGACCCTTTTTATGGTAGCCGATAGACGCTGGCAACACCAGAGCCACTGGCACGTTGCACACATTTTTATTTAGAATGTAGAATGTAATTCTTACTATCTACTAAAATAGAAAAAAACATTGTGTAGCGTAAGCGAATACGTCGGCCTTTCGGGGCCCCCGGGCATGGGCCCCGTATGCCTTTATGGTAAAGACGGAACTGGTGACCGTGACTATAACAACGTGCGTTTGTTTCCAATGTCTCCATTCTAAAAATCAATGTTGCCAAACTTCAATTAAACAATTGAATAATAACTCTTGCCGCAGACGCGTCAGTGTTGGACTGTTATATACCGCCGGGCTATACCGCCGGGTTACAACTTTGACAGTTATAACCTCTCCTACTTTTGTTTGCCATCGTGAGGAAACTTTGACACTTACAGTCCACTCGCGATACATTGCCTGTCGACTGTAAGCTATTTGGAAATTGTTTGCGAATTTCGGGAAATGAAGAGATTTGCAATAAAGCATTCAAATGGCAGTGGTTAGCTGCTATTCTTAGGATCGCTTTTGTTATTGTGAGATGCAGTGTTTTAAGTTATTTTACGTAGAGTTCTGAGCTATGTAAGCATACTGGATATAATTACGGAGTGATGTTTCATGAGATGTAATAAAACTACACTCTTTTAGGTACGTTTTTCAAACTCAAAAGAATATTTTGTTAAAAAAATATACTGCAGATTTTCTTGATGCTTTGAGATAAAATGGCAGACGAAACGGACGGATTAATTAAAAACTTTTTTTTTTTCTGGGACTGACGTCAAAGAAAAAGCATTTCAAGAAAATATGAGATAAACAAGATTTATTTCCACTCGAATAGGCAGATATACGTATCGCATCACGGTAGGTAATCTTTGACGAGCAGTTTTTAAAGCGCTTTCTTAAGATTAGACCGAGGTGCCCATTGTGTAGGGCTCCGGTTGATCGAGCACCAGCGGCGCAGGTGGTCGATCAATGAATTCTCCCGACTGTAGGAAATTGATTTTCATTCACGACGAGAAAATCGGTAGCTTTTCCTTCTATTATGCTGGTTGAACAGAATTTGTGTCAAAACCGGCATTATAGATGATTGCTGATTAAAAATAGGACGCAGAGTTCTCTAACTTAAACTACAACAATAACGAGAGAAACTTAGATTTAAGTTCTTTTAAAAAAAACTGAAATCTTCTTTGCTCTTTGCATTAAAATATAACTCTTAGCGTGATTATTTTCAATGGGATTATTTAAATATACAATGCGGTAATAAAGTATTTATTTTTAAGTATCTCTCAGCTTTAATACGAATAAAAGTATTTCTATCTGGTTCATAAGGCATTTTAAATAAATAATTATACAGAAAATATTTCTGATATAATTTTGCTCATTTCTTTTTGCTAAAGAGTGGAATGTAAGTATTTGCTTATGTTCAAAAGATTGCATTTGCTCACAAGTTCTTATAATATTTTATATTTGCTTCTGCGCCCTTTGCAGCGCGCTCATAGGCACTCAAGGTGATGAACTAATTAAATTATCCATCGTGTAACTTTTAATTAAAAGCCTTCAGTCTGCTTCACTAAGCAACTTATGTCTTCAAGTTTATTTAATGTTGATTTTTAAGGAATAGCTATCATCAACATTAATTGATATAATGCGCATTATCGATGATAGTTTTAAAATTAATAGCCTCTTTGTTGACCATTGAAATATGTCTGAATAATTGTATATTTTGTTTATAAATAAAATAATTTATGAACGATACTGAGTGAGATTGACCTTATTAAATATGGCTATGTGACATTATTTATACAGATAATCTGTCACACTGTCATATTTAATAAGGTCAATCTGTCACAGAGAGGAAACTGTGAGATAAAATTCTACAAATGTTACATTTTCTTTATTAAGAAAGACAAACAATTATACTCAAAAAAATCTTACGCAATGTCCTTAAATTATGATCAGCCCCGTACTTACAAAAGGGCTTGGTGATGGGAAGCATAATCTGGTCAAAAGTTGCATGCAACCTACGACAAGATTATGTACAGTCACGAGCACAAACACGGACACACTCCAAACGAATGCACACTTTTCCAAAAACAAAAACACTACTACAGTATTAGAGAGTTTTTGTCTAAAAGAAGAGAGCATGTGAAGAAAGTAGAGAGCTCTGCTACTTTTTCGTCTACCAATAAATTATTATTAGGTACTGTATTTTGTTGAAAAACGATTAAAGGTTTTCATGTTTACATACGTCGTTCTTAGTAGTTTTATTAATATTTAAATTTTTTTTTTTTTTTTATACCACTAAGCTGGCAAACTAGCATACGGCCCGCCTGATGGTAAGCGGTTACCGTAGCCTATGGACGCTTGCAACACCGGGGGTATCACTCGCGCGTTGCCGACCCTGAAGAAATCTCTTCACGCCCTTTTTGAAGAACCCCATGCTGTACTCCATTGGGAAAACCACGGCGGGGAGCTCATTCCACAGTCCGAACGTCCGCGGAAGAAAACTCCTTTTAGCTTTTAATACACCTTAAAACGCTGTATCCTCTAATTTACTTATTATTAGGAATATATTTAGTATTTATTGAAACTTGTCACTTTTAGGCGTTCTTTAATAAAAGGGGCAGACAGACGCCGCGGTTATACAAATTTCTCTTTTTTATTATTTAGTCCCCGTAGAGGGTTTAACCAAACCGCATCGATATTCAATTTGCGACGTATTGTTTTACCTCGTGTAATGGTTTGGTTGAACAACTTGTTTTTAATTAAAAAGTTTCACTGATTAATTATTTTATGACTTGAAAGATTCCGTTGGTTACCTTCGCTCGAATTCGTGTTTCTGACAAACTTCCAAATAGTTTTTTGTCTAGGATTGAATTTCTAATTAGAAATCAATTTTTTGATTAAAAAATAATCAGCGTTCAAAATTTTATAACAAGCTAGCTTTCCGCCCGCGGTTTCTCCCCCTTCTTTACCCGCTTACCGACCCTAGCCTACCTTACGCTACCCTACCCTACCCTACCCTACACTACCCTCTAAAAAGTATCCTATGTCCGTCTCGTGGTTCTAATCTACCTCCCCAACAATTTTCAGCCGAATCGGTTCAGCCGTTCTTGAATTATAAATAGTGTAACTAACATGACTTTCTTTTATATATATAGATAGATATGATAAATTTAATCCGATGGTTATGTACGACGACTCAATAAAAAATACCGAACTTTCGTTTTTAATTTTATTAATTTGTTGTTATTATGTTATATCGGTATTAGAAATAACCGTTCAGTGAAAATTTGGAATTATTACGGTTCATGAGATACAACCCACTGACAGACAGACGGATGGACGAACGCACAGCGGAAGCTTAGTAATAGCATGACTAACCCAACATAGGTTTCGAAAATATGCCAACTCGAAATCTCCACCTGTTATAAATTATAATTATTTGATAATGACCTGGTAATCTAGTACAATAGCTGACCCACGGACGGATGAACAAGATACATTTTAAGAGTAGGAGTAACATATTTACAAAATTCCATATGACTCCGGAACCAAATAAAATTCGTCCGTTGAGATGTATACTTCCAATGCTCGTTCGGTATTCGGAAACTTTCCCAGTGCCTGCCGTGCATGGTACCCCTTTCCAAATTTATGACGTCACATGCATTTGAATAAGTTTACCATAAAAATGGGCGTTCTGCGGCCAGAAACTTTGGCAATAAAATGCAAATGGTGACATTGGTGGAGCTACTAGATTAAGGGGCCTGCTGGGTTTGTGTATCTAGCTTCTAGCCTAGGAATGTGAGGTGGAATAATTTGTTGCCGGGACCCCGGTTGCGCCGAAAAGCTGGGGCTCTACCGCGTAACTTTGGTGGTAATCGTAACGAACACCATTAATGAATTTCATCCAATCAGGGCCCACGAATGGTCATCGTGGCGTCGTACCGCGTGCTCGTCATTGGATGAAATAATTAATGGTGTTCGTTACGATTACCACCAAAGATACGCAATAGCCCGGCTGGTGACTTCTTGCTTGACGGAGTTTTAAATAAAATATACTAAAGCCAACGGTAGGAGATAAAATATGTAAACCACCGACCTCTACCGAGTTACATTACGATAGCGAGCGATCATTATCTCTCTCATAAAATAATGACGTTAATTGGTCGCCGATAGCTGTCGTTGTGTCATTCGTGATAAAGGAAAACGGTCGGTACAGCAGCTGTCAACATAATTTCTTTAAATAAAAATTGTAAGTTTGTTTACATTCTTTATCTCGTCTCGTTGGCTTACCTTTGGTGACAATATGGTGTTTGTAACGTACTTTTGCGTACAAAAGCTTTATTAGCGATGGTGGGTGGATTTTAATCACTGATTGTAGATTGAAATCCTGCAATGGCATTGGATTTTCTGAACGAAATCATCATGCTAAAGCCCTAGTACGGTGATGAGGTACTTTTCATCACTGAAAATATTACAAACTTAAATAATCTAAATGAAAAAAAAAGGCTTTTATCAATTAACTACTTGATTTTTTTTTGCCTTGCTTACCAGATGCTTGCTGGTATAGACTAGTATTTCGCCCAGTACTCATTTGACGTTGAGTATTGGACCACCTGTATACTCAGACCAAGAAAAAAATGAAAGACGGTGTTCTTAAGTGACGCAAGTAATAGGAAGCCGGCGTTCTTGTAAATACATGGCGTCACACACTTATATACACCATAGGAAGCCGATCGGTTGTCATTCCATATTGAGACGTTGACAGTGACAATAAGGCTCAGCACCATTTGTGCCTGCTTGGGCCAGTACTGATTTTACTCACGCACACTTGGACATTTTTTGATTCACTTTCTTATAAGGTGACACTCCGTCTTGATTTTTTTGAAACTGTCTCAGATTAAAAAACATGTTTATTTATATTAAAATAGGGTTTAAAATACAATGTCTTACGTTAGATTATGTATAGAAACGAACAATATAACCATGAAGTAGGCACTAAAACAATACTTATTATGCCTCTAACGACACATCGTAATGTCTTTAATGTTGCCGACACAACGCTATTTTATTGCTGCATCATTCTCTCTCCCTTTTTTATGTCTGTCTCTGTTACATGTATAGGTACACAATATTGATTATTTTATTTAAAAATTAGAATTAAAAATTCTGCATTGCATCATTGTAAAGGACTACCTAATATCCACCAGGTTAATCACTATTTGACGTTTAAGATTTTCAAACCAAAATTAACCTTATTGCGTCACTAATAAGGTTTATGTGTAAAATCTATGGTTAGTTATAAAATAATATACATACACATTATTGTAAAGACATAAGGTTAATTTTGCTTTGATATTCTTAAACGTCAAATAACATACATAAGTCATAACAGTAAAAATTGGTCTAGTTAAATTGATTTCGTTAAATAAAAACTTTGTTTAACGAAAAACAATTTATTTTTAATAAACTTTGTTTAAACATAACAAATACAAATTAAAAAGCGAATACCGGCTATGTGTTTTTCAATTTGTATTCGTTTTTTTGGGCTCACTCCCTTGTTTCGCGCGCTCTATCTGCCTTTTGTTCTGTAATCTGAGGACTTGACCTTAGTGTTAATGATTGATATTAAAACTGTACTATTAATTTCGCGATGAACTTTTTTATTTTGATAGCGTTTCCACTGCAATCAACGCAGTGTTCATTTCCATACAAATTGCACAAGATCAAAATTATTATTTGTATCGATCTGTCGCCGTATTGCATGTAAATACAATTTTGGAGATAAAAGAAGTACCTAAGTGTTGGGAATAAGGTAAGGTAAGGTAAGGAAATAATAAGGTGTTGGGGTTAGCTGTTAAAGAAAAAATTTAAAATCTATGACCAATCTTATCAGTGCTGTCGAGGAGCATTGATTACAAATTTTTCTGACAAAAAACTATTACTTAAACTAGCATAATGGGTCTTTTTCATAGAAACCTCGCCAAGGGGCGCTAAAGGGCGCCAAGTTAGTTGATGTTACATATCAAGTAAAGAAGGCTCCGTAATCCAGCCCCAAATGTGTTCGTTGTCATCAACCCAACTACTTAATTGGGTTACTCTAAAATTGATACTGAAATTAACAAATCTGGTTAACTGTGGATTAATTCAGTTAACAAGCATCCGAAGTAATAAACCTACCAATAAGTGGGCTAATTTGAAGGGTATTTCTGATTTAATGGAACGTGCTGTTTTCCCTAAAAAATGACATGAAACCATTTGATAGTGATGATTCTGTTGTTTACCACTATACTAATTTTAGTCTCACTATGTCTCTTTCTAACAATGAACACAAGAAAAGGATGTAAGAAATATAGTCTAATGCTTGTATTCAATAAAAAAATTGTCGCCATCTATCGCGGTTACGTCTAAATACCCGCAAATGAAGACGGTAAATACTAAATTGACAGCTTTATTTAACCTGACAGAGACCTTTGACTATTTTTCGCTATACTTTAATTTGGACATCTATTCCCACTTGAAACATTCACCTGTATATTTCTTCCTGAACGAACGACATCAATATATACATATATATATACTTAATAGAATTTTGACACGGGTCGGTAAGATGAAGCGAATCGATCATTTACGCCAATATGGGACCAGATACAAATAATTTCTCTCACAGTTTTACTGATATCAAATAAGAAACAGGGGGAAACAATAATGTAGCGACTCGCCCGTATTTCAGCTGATGAGCCGTCGAATATGATTGATGCCTACTATATCTCTGATGTATGTAAGACCACGATTATTGAGAGGTTTTTGTGACCAGATAAAAAAGCTTCTTAGTTAGTTTTGGTAATTAGTAAAACACTTCTTGATTAGATTGTTTGTCTGATTTTATTATTCTGTTATTATTATTCCCGGGATAAAAAGTAGTATGTCCTTCTCCATACCATAGGCTATCTGCATGCCAAGTTTCATGATGATCCGCTGAGTAGTTGATGCGTGAAGGCGTAACAAACAAACTCACTTTCGCATTTATAATAGTTGGGATTAGTGAGTGTAGTGATATTTTTAAACGGCTTCAAAAAAAGGAGGAGATTCTCAATTCGGTTGTATTTTTATTTTATTTCATTTAATATATTTTAATGCACGTAATAATTAGATTGGAAATAAATGGGCAATCAATTTTCTAGATTCTTGAGGTTCCTAACAGGAAGAAACAGTGCTGCTTAAATTTACATAAATGTGACGTTTGCTATCAACCTAGTAGCTAGTGATGGCATTGCCCAATTTTCAATTTTTATTTGACATACATAATAATAGCAGGTGAAACCAAAAAGGTTTTAGTTTATCAAAACATAAAAAAGCAATCTTGTTGACATAATAAACAGTCGATCAACTTTGATCTGAATAATTTTGATAACGAACAGTTAAATCATTATTTTCTCTAATTCAGTGTATTCAGTATCAAAAGGTAATATGTGCTCGTGATACGTTGAATGAATCAAGTTGAAAACTGACGAACCTTTTCATTCCGCCACAGTACAACCACACAATCTATAGGGTACCTATTATTAATCTCGTTATTACTCAGCACAGGAAAACAAACAATCATAAAAGCCGCACTCAAGACGAGGCGTGCCGTGCTCCCTCCGTAGTATGCTAATTAGGTACCTAGGCGATGTAATGGTATGTAGGTATGTTAATAATTGCAACGGTATGTAGTCGTAAACATGAATGTTGTTTATGTACATAACTGTACTTGCATGACTTATAAATGCACGTTAAATAATACCTGATTCTAATTAGTCTGTTAGTTTCAAATAGTTTAAACAGATTTAAAACTTAGTGTTAGACTAGAAAATTATTATATCACAGTGTGTTCACTCAAATACATTGGTGTCGCTGATCTATAGGGTAGGTAAAGGAAATCTGAACCCGATGTTAAAATTATGTTATTATCATGTATGTCGCTCGTAGGTTCTAATCAGCGCTCAAATCTAGAAGTGAAGGTATGAAAGAGGGCTCCACTTGAAAGGTAAGAAAGTAATTTGAGTTCAGTAATAAAAATATGCGAAAGAAAAAAAAAAAGAAAATCTTCAAATTAATATGTACTTAAACTTTTGCTAGCTCCTTTATAGAATCAAGTTTTATTGACATAAAAACCATTTGTTGAACGTGTGAAAAAACGTCCTAGTAATTTCAATCATCAAAATACGAGCATTAACTATAGTAATTACGCTTGGGTTCAAGGAATTAAAACTAAAACCAGAGCTTTTGTCCAATGGCGGGTGCAATTAACAATTTACCATAGAAGTGAGCTCTGTGGTGTCGGTGCAATATTACAGATATACTTTTCATTGCAGACTGTTCGGAAACTCTTTAGTGTTTTAAATTAATTATAAAATAATTAATCAAAAATAGCAATTTTAGGGTTGGCAACGCGCGAGTGAGTGGTGTTGCAAGCGTCTATAGGCTACGGTAACTGCTTACCATCAGGCGGGCCGTATGCTCGTTTGCCATCAAAATAATAAGAGGATAGATGACTGAAAAATTCTATTTAGTTCGTCATTTACATTAAGGACAATGCGGGAAAGACCGTCCGGTAGGGTAAGACCGTACAATAAGAAATTAGACTAATTCTGAATAGCTACAAAGATCGCAGACCATTAGAACTTCAGTTTAATAGCTAAGCTTATCGAATATCGGGCTGCTATCTTTGTAGCTATTTTGAATTCATCGGACTTACCCATATGGACGGTCTTTCCCGCGTTGTCCTTAATGTAAATGACAGACTAAATAGAATTTTTCAGCCATATATCCTCTTATTATTTTGATGAAAGATAAACTATTACAAAAAAAAAAATAAGCTAAAGAAATATTCTCTATAAAAACAATGTTGTCGTACATCAGACGAAATTCAACGGTAAGTAAAATTTTTCTTGAGTTTGAATTTAAATATGCTGCACTCCTTTTTGCAAAATATGCCTAAACAGGGGTAGATTCAAAGTTTGTTCTTACGTAGCAAACATTTTTATTCCTTTCTACCCTATGTTCTATTAGGCCTTTACACAGGTTTTTTTTTATATTTCACTGTCACAAGGTCTAGAAAACGTCCGTGAGGAAACTATAGCAACATCAGGCTAATTGGTACTGTTTTAAAACCCTTAGACTAGGGCATATTTCTTTTATATATACAATAAGTATTAGTATTCATACAAATTGTTTAGCGTATTTGAAGCTGTGACGTGGTGTGTACTCTAACTTAAGTATAATAAAGTTAAATGTAGGAACTTAAGTGGAATATCATGTCGACGTTCCCGCTGTGTTTATAAACACTATTCATATTTAATTTTAGTTAGAATACCTTGTTAGAGTGCGCTCCTGTATAAAATTGAATTATTTAATAGTTTGACACTTTGTACCTGATGGAATTTACGTTGTTTATTTCTAAACTCGCTTACCGCCCTTAGTGGATGATGGTGCGTCCATGCTACGCGAATCGAGCACGAGCCGTGCCACGAACGAGCCTACAACGAACACGATGCGAATCCCTTTGTTCGTAAAAAACTGACAATAGCGCTCGTTCGAGGGTCGCAAGCCCGTCCAAGCTACGCGAATCGTGCTCGCAGTGTGCTCGTTCGAGGCTCGGCTCGTGCTCGGTTCGCCAAGCATGGACGCACCATTATATTGAACATTATATTGATTTTTTTCTCCTCGCAAAAGGTCTCCTTTTGTTATCTCGCGATAAAAGGTAGATGCTAGATTTACTGCGCGTACAACATCATAATTGGTTGAGCTGTTGAAGCGCAAACAAACAGACTCACTTTCACGTTTTTAATACAGGTTGTTTTTTGAACTACTGTTCACCTATTGCGCCGCAGGTCGTGGGTTCGATTCCCACACAGGACATGCATTTGTGGACAAGAACATGTCTGCATGTCTTGAGTTTGGGTGTCATAAAACAAAAAGTAGTATATATGTATTATATCAGTTATCTGGTTTCCATAGTACAAGCTCTGCTTAGTTTGGGATCAGATGACCGTTTGTAAGGAATGTTCCGGATATGTTTTTTTTTTTTTTTATACCACTTAGGTGGCAAACCAGCATACGGCCCGCCTGATGGTAAGCGGTTACCGTAGCCTATGGACGCTTGCAACACCAGGGGTATCACGCGCGCGTTGCCGACCCTAAAATATATTATTAATTTATTATTATAACTACAATTACCGCAACGTATGGTCACTAGCCACGTGCACAGACTAGAGTTATGCGCAAGCGCCGTCCCCTCGCACTCGCGTTGAGTATTACGACTACACTTTAACTTATTACATGTTTTTCCAATTATTATTATTATTATTATTAAAAAATTAAGTATTTTTTAATATTCAAAAATTCAGAATCATTTATTCAAATAGACCTTCGCAGGCACTTATGAAAAGTGTGTCTCTAATACCGGTTCGGAAGGTTGCATTTGCTGAGAAGATCCGGCAATAAACTCAGCAATTACTCTTTTCAAAACAAGCTTAGATTCATTACATAATATTTACATTCTAATCGCACTGACAACAATTGCGTGCCCAAAAATATTTTATTTAGCACCAGTATCATTTGTATTATCAACCCTGAGTCGCTCGTCGCTGTCCAAAACAACAACCTGTATAAGTTGGATACAGGGCGTTGCCAGAATTTCACTCCCTTGATTTCCAGGTGAATGTGTTTGTTCTAATCAATAAATCTCCCGCGGGGAACGAAAAATGTTTCAGTTTGTGCCAAGCTTCCTCTCCGCAGGGAAGGTAATTAGCTGAAAGGGAACATGAAAAGAACCTTCGTAGGACATTATAAGCGAGATGAAAAAAGAAATAGGAGAATCTAAGTGTTAATTAACTATTAATTTTTACAGCAAAAATATTTTTGTGTTTACATACTTTTTGCTCACGATTTTTTTTATAAAGGTACCTATTTATTATATGGAGTCTATATTTCTTTAGACATTGTTATATTAAAATATTAAAGAATATTAACGTTTTAATTGATTTCTGATATCATTACTATAATATTTATTATTATATACAGGGTGATGGGAAGATGGGTGCAAAGCTGTAAGGCGATGCTAGTATAGATCATTTAGACCCTTTTTAGCCATGGTTGTCTAAGACGAAGTGTGACAATTTTTTTTTACCAACCGTTTTTTTATGACAGTTACACATTATTTTAAATAAATAATATGAAAAAGAATTCACACATCACTCAAACTGGCTATAATTATTAATTAACGGGTAAGTTTCGGGGTTTTGCGCGAAAAACCAGAAAATATTTGTAGAAAAAAATATGTCACACTTCGTCTTAGACAACCATGGCTAAAAAGGGTCTAAATGATCTACACTAGCATCGCCTTATAGCTTTGCACCCATCTTCCCATCACCCTATATTATTATATTCTGGTAAATTACTGTAATAGACGCATTTGAAATATTTTTTGAAGGCCGAAATAAAAATTATATATTTATTATTACGTGAAGAAAAATCTTTGGATCCTTTTAAAAAGGGTCCAAAGAGTGCCAACATTGGGCCCTATTTCTAAGACTCCGCTGTCCGTCCGTCTGTCAGAGGGCTGTCTCATGAATCGTATTAGGTAGACAGTTGACATTTTCTCAGAATGTGTATTTCTATTGCCTCTATAACATAAAATAATTAAATTAACTACTATTCATTTCATAGCAAAGTCAAGCTAGTACCATTATTGTACTGAACCCTCCTTGTACGAGTTAAATTCGCTCTTGGTAGGGTTTTTAGAGCTTGAAAAAATAGTGGGTTGGCATTTTGACATGTAATTTTTTTTCAACCAATGCTCTCCATTCGTAAGAAGATTAACTAAGTCCTGCTGATACGAACAACATTCAATTGTTCCACAAAAGATGAAAAAACACGTATCATGATAATATAAATATTGAATAACTTTATAATTATGATTATTTTTCTCTTCATTGTCACATAACTTTGATAAATAAATACCAATGGAAATTATAATCGAAATTTTTAAAAATTACTTTTCACCTCTACACTGTACCTTATTTACTCAGCTTGCTCTCGCTGCAGGGTTGTGAAACATGCAATTAAGATTGGAGCGCAAACTCTACCGGTAGAAAATTTCTTGAATTTTTCGCTGAATATTTCACGCCATGGCTAATTATTGGCATATTTTAGTGTAATTAATAAATAGTAATTCTTGTGCTTAGCTGCTGAATCTGGCTTACAGCGCTTACCCTGCATAATACGAAACTACGTTCTCACTATTCTTGTCTCTTTTACATATATGATCTTGGAGTATTTTTATAAGTTCATGTGTAAAAAATCAATGAAATCGTAAAAAAAATGTATATACCAAAAAGCTGATACTCCGCAACAAGGTTTTAAAAACTTTTTACAAACTGTATCTAAATCCTGCCCTGACAGATTGACTGATCTATCAACCCACAACTAAACAGCTGGGATTCTAGAAATTTTGTACATGGCTTCCTTATAACATGCATTTTAAAATCCCTTCCTTTTGCTTCTTTCCATAAATACAGTGAATAACCCTGTATTTTTTTGGATAACTATAAGTTTTGCCGCCGAAGCACGCAATTTTTGTTGGTGATGAATCTAAGCTTGAAAATAGTATTTGCTGAGTTTATTGCCGGCTCTTTTCAGCAAATGCAACCTTCCGACCCGGCATGCGAAAGTATATTAGAAAAAAAAAACTACAGTTGGCTGTAGTTTTTTTTGAGTTTATAAACTCGTAAATTTCACCGACCAATACAAAATAATTGCCCTCTCAAATTATAATGCATCGACGTGATATGACGTCAAACTCATCCCACAAAGCCACAGTTTTATGCAAGGATGTGAAGGAGCAATCTCCGTAAGAACAAAAGGCGTGCGCAGCACAACGCCACACAGTTTTCTATTTTTGTGTCCCACACGGTCTATCTGACACCACTGTACAATAGCATCGTATTTAACCCTCACGCTTGAGATTTGCGAAATGATTAAAAAGGAGTCGTATTATTACAAGCTGAAAGAATCATGGCGAGCTCCATACATTGATTTGTACAAAAAAATAAAACATTTTAGAGGGTTTTTAATCACTTCCAATGTTGAGATTACATTACCAGCAACATGTTAATATACATGAAATATTTTATAAACCCCGCAAAACATAACAACAACATAATGGTTTTGGTCGCAAATAGTCGCGATTCGCTGGCTTGCCATAGAAATTCTCATTTTTATATATTTTAAATGGCTCATGTTCCTTAGGAACCACGGATCAATTATAACCTCAACGTCTCTAAAAATCTTTATTTTTTTGTACAAATCTCGCCATGATCCTTTGTTATTACATTAGTATATTGGGTGACAATGCAAGTGGAGATGACAAAAAATAGTCACCATACAAAGATGGTATAATTTTTCATTTTTTTTATTTTTTTTTTTATAAACGTTTCTTTTTTACACTTTTTTATTAGCTTCACACGTATTTAATTAATTATGTAAGATAATCTAAGAATACGATATTTTTATTAATTATATTGATGTTGTACTTATTGTGTATTTGTAGGTATACACACAAGACAGTTGCGATGGTTTCGGTAGAAACAGAAAAGTAAGGGAAATGTCCGTAAAATGTATGTTTACAATTAAGAAAAAAAATGCTATAATATGTTCTATCCTTTTCTAACACCATATCATTGTGTATATGAAAAGTTTCCAACCTTTGTCAGGTAAGTAGGCAAATACTTGTTGTTACTCCCAAACGTTGATCCTGGGCGAGGGAGACCCTTTCTTGTAATTAAGGCCTCAATGCGTCAACTTTGCAGTGATATGGGTTTAAAAGCTACACTTTGTACCCTTATATTGATCGCGTATGCTTTAAACAAATTAGTATATTGTGGAGTTCTTTGATGCTGTGGTTGAGTTTCAAATGTGAGAAGTCGAGTAATGCGTCCCCTACCTTGGAAAATGCGGTTGACTAATTATACGATATGGTTTGGGTATCGTTATAAGGCGCTGGGGCTGGCCAAAAGGCGGATAAAGGGGGAGGGGAAAAAGTATCCCATGACTATTCATGAGCTTATGAGACTTAAGTTTTTTTTTAAACCACTATGTTGCCATACAAGCATACGGCCCGCCTGATGGTAAGCAGTTACCGTAGCCTATGGACGCTTGCAACACCAGGGGTATCACTTGCTTGTTGCAGAAATTTCTTCACACAAGATTGGGCATAAAGCTAGAAAAACAAGGAATTTTCTGGGTAGCGGGCGACGAGTGGCGTGGCGAGCTATATGATAAATGCTAAAGGTCGTAAGTTATTGATATTTTTTATAATTTATCGACACCGCGATCAAAATAAAAGAAAAAAACAATAAGTAATTTATACCGTTCAGGCCTTGGTAAGGCACTTATGAACGTTAAATTGGTACATAAAGTTGAATTTACCACCTGTTTGTAATACACTTAAACTGAGAAGACTCCGACAAGAAACTCGAATTATAATTAAAATCAATTTTTCTATTTGCATACCACTATGTATTTGCTCAGTGTGAACCCTTGCGTATACCTTTAATAATAATGCCATATTATAATATTATTTTGTAGTATATATTAGTACATATTATTGTGTAGGATAGTATAGTATGGTATTCAATTACAATACAAAAATTCAACGGCTAGTCTATTCTTTAACTCTACACTTTAATTTCAAAATGTATCTTATACTAACACTCGTTGACTGATTGTTGATAAATCACAAAACGTATTCTTTTAATGAAACGTATCCAGATAGATCGCACCCTGAACGCCGCCCGCGCCGCGCCGCCCGGGGCAATTATGCAAATGGCGATACTCATCTGCATTTAATTCATGAACGCTGTTAAAGCCCATTTAAATTAAAAACATATTCATTTCATATTCATTTTAAAGGATTTAATTGATAATATAGCAGATATCTCGTAAATTTACTAGGAACAAGTTTTTTTATAAAGTAACCAAGAAAAAATGAAAAACGGAATGGTCTGTGTTCTTAAGTGACGCAAGTAATAGGAAGCCGGCGTTCTTGTAAATACATGGCCTCACAAACATATAGATCATAGGAAGCCGATCGGTTGTCATTCCGTATTGAGACGTTGACAGTGACAATAAGGCTAAGTACCATTTGTGCCTGCTTGGACCAGTACTGATTTTACTCACGCACACGTAGGAAATTGTTGGCTTCACTTTATTATAAGGTCTTGATTTTTTTATATGTCTATGAAAATATGATAATATCTTATGGTGCGTCCATGCTTGGCGAACCGCGCACGAGCCGAGCCACGAACGAGCACACTGCGAGCACGATTCGCGTAGCGTGGACGGGCTTGCGAGCCTCGAACGAGCGCAATTGTTCGTTTTTTCACGTACAAAGGGACTCGTATCGTGCTCGTTGTAGGCTCGTTCGTGGCTAGGCTCGTGCTCGATTCGCGTAGCATGGACGCACCATTGACTTAGAAAGTGTCAATCTTTGATACCAAAAAGTTTAAACGCTCCATAAGGTGCAGCACAGACGACAGACCGCACCGCGCCGAACTTTTGAGTTTGTGAAAATAGAACCTATACAATTATAAGCAGTAATGCACACGACGCGTTAAAAGTCCGGTGCACAACCCTTTGTTTCACAAAGACTATTTGTGTGCTCTGGACTTAAGTCCGACGTCTGTACTGCACCTAAGTTTCTCAAATAGCTGACTGTCAGTTGAACGTCGAATTTACAGAAAAATTTTTAGAAATGGAAATTTTTGAACGAACCTAGCTAGTGCTGTCGATCGTAACCTAATTTCGTGGTATGCGCCGTAGGGGCGCGACATGCTGGGACTCGTCGGGACATGTCGTGATGCACGAACCGATTAGATTCGGTGAAATAGAAAATTTGGTGTTCCGATAACCAACAATCTGTGCGAGGCGATCAACCATTAAATACGCTCCCTACGCTTATAGAATATCGGATGGGAGTTAAGCAGACACGTACTCCTATATATTCTTTTTTATGCACGAACTTCAGAACAGTTAAAAAAGAAGCCAATAGAAAATGCTGCGGCGGGACTTGAAAATCCACGACAGTAACATTATACACATTTGACTGAACGTGAAAGATTGAACATTGAATTCTGCCCCTATTTTTGACGCTTTGAAGCGATGTAGCGGGAATGCTCTGCAGGCTTCCAAAATAAGTTTTTAGTATAAAAATGGTGGACTCGAGAGGTGCGATCGAGATAGTACGCTCGGTGAGTATGCAGTGAATGCATTCGAGTTACACAAAAGCGGACGACTTTCCTTATTTCTCCAGTGTCTCCCCATTTCACCGGGACGGGCGGGCGTCCACATGGGACTACGGTACATGATTTTTTACTTAGAGCTTAAGGTACAGGTGGCACTGGGATACTGGGATACTGGGATTTTTGGAAATGGTTATTACAGGAAAAAACAAGTCATCGCATTTTATTTTTCTTCACTATTATTTGCAAAAACTTTGGACAAAATCTGCAGATAATTTCCATACTAAATTTTTAAATGTGAATGTAACTCTGTATGTATGTCTGTTACCTTGTCATGCAGATAGCCTATAGTTTTCAGTTAGTTTGCTGATGATCATAGCCTACTGTTATTCTGGGAAAGAGTATGAAACCGCAGAAAACAGCACACCTCACCAACATCATGTTTTACGGAATAGTATGCAATTATTTTAGTAAAAAAAAATACAGAGCCTAGTATTGATCTTTTGGTTTGAAACCAATTGAATAACTGACATTTTGCTTATGATAGCTCAGTATTAACACGAAACTCGTTTTTAACACGGCAATAACTCACACAGCAAATTAACAGAACGCTGAAGTAAATATCTTTCGCTTAGTAAGAGTTTCGAGTGCTTTTTATCTGTCTAAATGCAGTGCTGAGTTTATCCGGAAAACAAACAAAAGTTCTGCTAAACTGTTGTGCAATTAACATTGGATGTAGCTTGAAACACTATTTCCAGCTATTCGATGTGTTTGCAATTGTATATCGCGGTTGTTTCGAACACACTGCTTTTTTGGAGAGTTATAAACGAATCGTCTGCTTTGGTGTTTGTTTTTCATTCTGGTAATTATATTTATCTGTCTGCACGTGTGTATGTTGTTTTAAACTGCGTTATATCTTTGTGTACTATGGAAATATGTTTGTTCTCAAATTCACAATGTTAACTGATAAAGTGACCAAGAATATAGCTGCCGTGGTTTTCCCAATGGAGTACAGCATCTTCAAAAAGGGCGTGAAGAGATTTCTTCAGGGTCGGCAACGCGCGAGTGATACCCCTGGTGTTGCTAGCGTCCATATGGTACGGTAACTGCTAACCATCAGGCCGGCCGTATGCTTGTTTGCCAACTTAGTGGTATGTAGTAAACGATACTTAGACGCATGATTGTACTTATATGATAAGTAAATTAAACAAAAAGTTTCCTTGGTAAAGTTGTTTGTTATCATGAGTACAATCATGTGTCTAAGTATCGTTTACTAATTACCAGTCACCCTATATATTGACTAGGTATTGACTTAAATCAGTGATGTTAAACAACTTGAAAAGAAAAAAACTAATTTTAATTTAATAAGGTAACAAATTTTCATTACTCATATTTTTAGGACCAGTTATAAATAATATCTGTAGCGTATATAATATCAAACAATATTATATACGCTACAGAGCTACGGAGCTACGAACTACGGAGCTACGAAGCTACGGAGCTACGGAGCTACGGAGCTACGGAGCTACGGAGCTACAGAGCTATGCAGCTCTCACTAAATAAATAATAAATACATAACCTGGGACATTCCTCACACACGGCTAACTGATCCCAAACTAAGCAGAGCTTGTACTATGGAAACAAGATAACTGATATAATACATATACTACTTTTTGTTTGTAAACACATACTAAATATACATAATTACACCCAGACTCACTACATACAGACATATTCATGCGCACAAATGTCCTGTGTGAGAATTGAACCCACGACCTGCGGCGCCATAGGTGGAATCTGGCCCGTGCTCCTTACTCACGCACAGGAAAATAACTTATGTTGTGTAAAGTTGTGTTCCTGCGCGTGAGTAAGGTCGCCAGAGCTCATTGGGGCGGGGGGAAAGGTCGGTGACGCGAGAGTGCTCCTTGTGTTGCAAGCGTCCATATGGCTACGGTAACAGCTTACCATCAGGCGGGCCGTATGCTTGTTTACCGACTTAATTGTATAAAAAAATATATTTAAATACATGCCCCAGCAAAAATGATACATTTATTGTCCTCCAGTTAACACCGATATGCCTTTTGCCACTTTCAGCTTTAAATGCCGATGAATGGGTGTTCACAAACTTTTGGTTGCTTTTTTGAGCACGCAGAATGGCGAGCGTTGAATGTGTTTTTGTTTTGTTTTTCGGGTAGTTTAAGGATAAATCTAAGGGTGTGTCTCAATTGGAGAGGAGGTTGTACTATTATGATACTCAAACGTAAAAAAATAACTTATTATAATCATCATCATCATCATCAGCCTATAATGTCCCACTGCTGAGCACAGGCCTCCTTTCACAAATCAGGGTGAAAGGGAATGTGCAGATACTCCACCACGCGTTTTCACTGCGGGTCGGTGGAGGTAGGCTAGTGGTCAACCTACTGTTGGAGTTTTCAAGCCGCCTTGGAGGCCTCAAACTAGCTTAACGACTATCACAATTAAGTGATAACCGGGACCAACGGCTTTGCGTGCCTTCCGAATCACGGAAACGCTCGATTTGAAATACCACTAGGCGGTCACCACTCCAGGTACCGACCACGACGGTGGTAGCTTAACTTACCGATCGATTAAGATTATCATGTTACACCACGAGCGCTTCCCTCACTCATTATAATAAAGTTATTCAAATTATTAATCTTCATTCAATTTATCCCGAATGAAGTTTCCTAGGTTACTGAAATTGGGTATTAGTTTAGCAACAGGTTGGTTATCCATAAACTAAGAATGTATAAACTAGTAATACGTAACTTTCCACCCCTTGTTTATCTAGCGTATGATCTATTTATATAATCTAAATACATGAAAATACGTTTTAACTAAAATCTCCAATATACACACATACACACACACACAAACGTTTTAGTAGGATTAATTTATTTTGGGAATACTAATAACACCTATTTCAAAATAACATGTCATATTACGCGCCATAGAGCAGAATTAAAATATTCCTGGGCGTTAACATGATGAGTGTAATCAGGGGAGCGAGCCAAAACCCTTTCGAATTCATTAATTTATTAAATGAGCTAAACGTATAATGGTGCTTTGTTTTAGCTGCTTAGCTGCGTGCGCGGGACACCATTGTGCAGCTTTAGGTGGCATTGCACGCTCGATTTCACTAAGCCTTTGGTCTTTACACGGTATAATACACTGAAAATTATACCTCGGCTTAAATACTTGGTTTTTCTTAACAAATGTTTACTTTATAACAAACAGTCTGGTGGTATGTGGTCTGGGACGGATTGCGAGCTCTTTTAACGCCTTTTAAAGAACCGATGTCGTAGCGATGAGGGACAACCGTAATGGGCAGCTGAATTCCCACCCTAATGGTCCTATTAAATGTAAGATTTAAGTGAACTTTGGCACCATCTTTAGTATGTACAAAAGAAAAATGTGAAATGCTATTTGTCTGGCTGTTTATATCCAACTAACTTACACCCTCAGTTTTATCCCGCGTTCCCGAAGGAACCAAAGCTATTCTATATTTTATTCCACGGTTTGATCAAACTTTGTCCATTCCATCTTATTCCATACGTATTCACATACACTTTCGCATATTTATTAAATGTGTTGTTTTTTTTAAAGTTCTTTATTAATTATTAAAAAAAATACAAAAAGTCCAGTATACATTTATCCTAGGCAAATTGAAACACTTAATCCTTATCCCTATCTATACCTATTTTTATGTTTCGTGAAAAGATATAATTACAATTACTTATTATGGAAGCTCACATTAATTGTGTAAGTCTGGTGACCGCATTGTTATTGCATACTTATTTGACATGTATTTAGTATAGTTAAATTACCCAACCAAATTTTAAATGCAGTGTATTCCGAATACTATTGTATGCAATCTCTATGTTCTAGTGGTTTGGATCGCATCTTTTTAAATTATGGCTCGTTGTACGTGACTTGGTGCCGCGTGATCGAGCCACCGCCCGCCGGGCCGAGCCACCGAACTCGGTGTTTGCTCGGTGGTACGTGCCCCTGTGTGGCGGCCCTTAATCGATTCTTAAATGATTCGCCTCGCGTGTGTCCTATCCACCGCCGTGGTCGTGCATGCCGTGTCAATTATACCTCACAACTAGAATAAGTTTCTATCTAATTATATGGGTGACTAATTGCGCTTCAGTGTATTCTCTAACAACGTTATTCTAAAACTAGCAGTGATTTCCAGAATTCATTCTACATCCAAACTTACAAACTTTACCTCTCTATATTGTTAAGTATAGGTTGTTGTAAAAAATATGTCATCTGATACATCCTTAATTTGGTATAATGGTGATTAAAGGAGCAGCTACATCTCATAAAACTTGTACCCCTACAGGCTTACTTCGAACACCTGTCTCACGGAAAAATTCCCAAGAAAATAAAGGTGGAGGCGAAAATTAATAATCAAAAGAAATTTAATTTCACGATGGCTCTCCTTTTCAAGAATGAGACACAATAAGCGAAAGGGTACCTTTTCAGGCAGGTCGGTTCTAAAAAATTGAGGTAATGGAATGTGAATAACAATTCAGGCTCGAGGAGGGAACGGAAGGTGGGTAGGGGGATAGATTGATGGTGCGCGTTTGTAGCATCTGTCGTTTAAGTGAACATCGATTATAGTACACACCTCGATGTTTCTTTGTTTGGGAAGTAGCATTTGACTCCGGCCATCAGTCACTTGCGCTTGAGGATTAATATCCCAATATAAACAAATGACACGCTGTTACACCCTCCCCGAGTTGGGTACTTTGGGTCGGTGAAAAAATACCCGACAATCGGAAGATCGTCTCGTCCTTTATCATTTTCAAGATGTTTTGTGAATATTTGATGAATGGTTGACTATGACTTTTGCGATTCAGGGGAAAGGTAGGTAAAAGTAATGGAGTTTCAATGGCGGGATGTTATTTTTTTATGTTGAAAGTTTTTATTATCGAATGTTTTTTTTGTATTGCTTTTAATTTAGAATAACTCTACATTAATTTTGCTATTTCCAAGATAAAAGGTAGGCTATTTTTTCTAGTCATTTTCTACTCTATTTTCTAATAGATACAAGATATAAAAAATAACATATTATTTTCGTTGAAAATTTGAACTATCAAAGAAAAGATCAGAAGCTTTTATAACCCCTTTTTAAAACTTAAAGAAATTGTGTCAGGTAAAGAATAGCGTATGAAATGTTGTGTGGTTGCTCGCGTATAGAAATAAGCCCTCAGCCCTTCAGGGCTTTGATAGTAAATAAGGATCATAGGATTATAGGAAATGGCGCATTCACTCCGCAGAGGCAGCAGCTTGGTGCCCTCTACCTACGAGGTAGACGTCGTGTTTATATCTTTTTGAAGTGATTTCTTTTACAGATAAAATATATTTTATCAGTTTGTTTTAATAAAAATATTATTTTGCAAAAGCAAATACAATATAGATAAATTCAGACAAACTTATAGGCTTGCAGGAAAATTAGAATATTTTTCATAAGAACATAATCCTAACTAGAGCTTGGTATGCCTTTTTTTTTTTAATTAAATATTATAATTATTATGATGAACTCTCCCTGTGACTAAAGAAAACCATTATGTGAGCCTATAACCTTCAATCCACCATAGTAGTTAAACAATACAATTATATCTTCGGAACAAAATTCCATGCATATGTAAATCCTTTTCGTAGCATTTTATAATTATTTAAACATGACTTGCGTTGTTTTTGCCAAGAAAGTTGTGTAAAATGCATACATATTGCGTGTCTTTTAGCAGTTTTGCTCGAATACGTTCAATAAACGTGCTACGTAATATTTTCCAGGCAAGTTGCCACTTTTTTATAAACAGTAAGAGCTGTTCGAATATAATCCTCAGATTAATTAACAGAAAGTATGATTTCATAATACAAATAAATGTATACTCATTATTTTTCACAAGCATACGTACGTATTAATTTGTAGGGAAGCTTACGAAAATCAATATGCAAGATTTACCTCGTAAACCCGCTCATGTCTATATAGAGGTGCTATAACCGTTATACCTCTACAAGCCGAAATTTCAATGTAACATATTTTACATGTACGTTGAAATCCCTGATACACTATCCCGCTGCGAAACATAAGAAGATTATTCTGCGGTATTGTATATACAGAAAGGGAAATTCTCTAGCATATAGATACACAGGGGAAGCACAGGGGGCGTAAATTATTATCATTACTTGCAGTAAGGGAGAAGTTTAGACGCTTGTTCTAAAATGTTACCTGATATTTTGTGGGGACGACAAACTTTGCAGGATTTATTAGTATAAATTGACAACTACTTTATGTACATTAGTGTTAGTTAAATACTAACATTATTAGTTAAAAGTATAAGTATTAAATACAGAATAATTGTGTTGAATAACTATTAGATATCCCATGTGTGAAGTCGCAGGATATTTTATTAAGTGTATTCTGAACCGGAATTCAACTGTATCTACTTAACGTTCATAAGTGCCTTACCAAGGCCTTAATAAATTACTTTTGTTAAATTGATTTATTTATATCACAAACAGCATAGTAAATCACTACTGCAGGTCGTATAATTATATAATATAGAAGTGACGATTACAGCCTAGCCCCCTTACTCATAAAATGTTATTACTGTTTAAAGGGTCACGTAAATAACGTCACTCTATTGTCATTGTCAAATAATGTGTCATTATTTACGTGACCCTTTAAACAGTATATTAGTTAAATAGCACTTTATGAGTAAGGGGGTAAGTCTATATCGCAAGTCTAATACAGATTAAAAGACGTCTGTATCACGTTTATAACACAAAAACACCATCATCTCACTAATATCGTAAATGTAAATGTTTGGATGTACCTCAATCGCGTATCAACGGTCGATTGAATTCAGATGAAAGACGCACAGATATTAATATGTTCTGAATTAATACATAGGGTACTTTTTATCCCGGAAAATCAAGATCCTCGGAAACGCGGGAGGAAAATTGATAAAAAATAATCATCGAAATAAAAGTATTCAAATTATGTTTTTTTTTTCATAAGTATTCAAAATGCTTACACTACTAAAATCTGGCATCGACACAGCATTAAAAAGTAGTAGTTAAAAAGTCCGACAAATACGACTGAGAATACCCTGTCGCACGTTCGGACACACTTTGAAAGCACGACTAAGGGTCAACGCTCACTGTAACAGCACGGCTACGCCTCGGCATATACCTTGCCATACAAGTGAGGCCTTTATATCGTATGCGTTAAAGTAAAATTTACAATGACTAGATAAAATAGTCGACGCCTCGCGGCAAGCGCGCTTGCCGCTACAAGCCACTAGTCCTGCTGACCACACGCTTCCAGCGAACGGTCCACTCCCTTGCTGTGTGACGCCAGCCAGTATCTTGTCACCAATTTTACTGGCAGTGCGCCGCCCGCGAGCTGCCACCTTGCAGGCGACGATGGCAGCTAGTGGTTGGATTGAGTTGAGGCGGTGCCGGGCCGTAGCTGCGATGGAGCGGTGCTGATATAGTGGGCGATGACCCTAACTCTGGCAGTCATCCTCTTATATCCGTTCGTAACGCTACTGTATCCGTGTAACATAATTAACATTAATTCAATTATTCTCATTAATAATACAACCTTCTGATAACTAAGTAACAATAAAATAAAATACTAGTAATACAATGAATATTTTAAAACCTTTAAGCGTCCTGCCAACATGTGTAGTATGCAACTAGTCATATATCGGTAGTAGCGTCCCCGAGGTAGGCAGCATAAGCTTTATAAGATTAAACGGGACACAATACCGCGCATGTTACATACCTGGGATTAGACCGTGGTGTCCGTAAACATTTGCAGCCCTACTTGCTTGGAGCATTTTATAACCAGTGGGTCGTGCTCGCGGTATTTACAAACAATGTTATGTGACGGATTTTAATTTTCATTATGAATTTTTTTAATCCTCGCGTCGGGTTTACTCTGTTGATCAAAGGCAAATGGATATACATTGGAACAATACTGCTTTTGTTTGTTGATGAGCTGTGTTATAAAGGAAAATATGTTATTAAGAATGGGTTACCGTCCCCTTAATTACACTTATAGCATTATATGTATGCTACTATGGGACTGTTGGTTACTTAACTTAATTAATCCTATGAAAGCATGTCTGAAGCTGAACCCGTTTGAATATAAAAAAATGCTTTCAATGTAATTAATATTAGATATAGCTGTCCCCCGCGGCATTGCCTGCATTTTTGAGATAAGAAGTATCCGAGTGAAAACAAAATATATAGTCAGACGGACTACCATTGCTTTTATGATAAGGATTGAGTACCTATGGAAGGTTGAATTTGAACCCTAGTGGTAAAAGTAACATTAAATTTTATAGTTCATGGTTGATATAGTTCTATAGGTCCATAAGGATTTGAATAGCAATCCTTCATACGGTCAATAGTCATCATTGTAGCACACAGAGATAAAAGAGTTATAATAAAGCTTTTTAAATTACTGTATATAACCTTTGTAATTCAACATACATCCTAATAAAATATAAAAACAAAAGCCAAAAAAAATAAATAAAAAAATATAAATTACTTAAATGTGTAAGGTAACTTGAATACAAGATTGCTTGTGCAGACCTCAAGGTGAAACGTCGCGTCGTTAAAGCTGCCGTGCCTGCATTTACCTAACTTTCCTGTAGTGTCACTGTTTCAGCGCTATCTGTACACCCGAGAATGAAACGATACGATATTGCATTTTTTTTTTTTTCTTATTGTATAGTAAATTTGTACGGTGCCACATCGCTCGAAGAGCCGATAACCACTGGGGAAGAAAGGTTCTCGAGTGGCAAAATATTGGACACGTATTTATTGCTTTACCAAATCATTAACAATTGACGAAAATAAAGCGCGACTAAGTTTGGGAGTGGTGGCTCGTGACGTCACTTGTTACTAAAAAGTGTACCACACCGTGACGTCACGCGGAACTTCAACAAACCATATTTTCGTATTTTTTTGTTTATTCGAAAAAATAAAAAATACGTGTAAAGATAGCGCTGGACCAGTGACATTTTTTCAGGAAAGTAGCCTATTGTCATTTAAAATATCATATAATTAATGCCGAGCTTTATTTACACACAACATCAGTTAATACAGACAAACGTTGACTTTCATTATTATATGTTTCTGTATCGAATGTCCGAATATAACTGGTTTTAAATTAATTAAAGTTAGGCGCGTCGCCTGCTTCGTATCTATCGGAGTTAGTCATTACTTTAAGTTACTTAGGGATTGACTTGAGTAATAAGTACTTTGAGGCCGAACCTATTGTTGAACGACTAGAGGTATATGTAATTTTCCGGGATTAGGAGTTGCCTGGGGCCTGGTTTTTTTTTTTTTGTTGTATACAACTTATTCGGTAAACAAGCATACAGCCCACCTGATGGTAAGCGGTTACCGTAGCCATATGGGCGCTTGCAACACACGAAGCCTCGCTCACGCGTTACCGATCTTTCCCCCTACCCTATGAGCTCTGGCGACGTTACTCACGCGCAGGAACACAACTTTACACAACATAAAGTTATTTGGCTGCGGTATTCTGTAAGGTTGAGGTACTTCCCCAGTCGAGCTGCTCTTTGAGCGAATAAACGCTACGCTCTACCTCTCTTACACACGATACACACTCTGGATACAAGAAAACTGAATTTAAGTCGTGTTACTTTTCCCTTTAAAACTTAAGTGTAACTGCTATTCAAGCCATATTTGCAGGTAAAACTTACAATTAATAAAAAACAACAGGACAAGAGCGAGTCGGACTCGGACTTTAAAGTTTCTTTTTGGTACAAGTTCGTAGCCGACTGCAGCAGGCAAGACGTGTCACAGCGACAACGTGAAGCCTGTCTGTTCACGGTTAAAACCCATAATGTAGAATTACATATTTACGCAATTATATTTTGCTTAGCGAGAATAAGTTTGTCGGTTCAGTTTTTTCACAAAGAGGTTCTCAAAATAGCGTACATTGAAAATTTTTCATATCACGAAAAATACAAAAGATAAAACGTTAAAGTGTTTTTTGAGTTCTAATACCTTAAATTTATACAGAATTTTCCACCGCTAAAAAATGATAGACCGCTCATAAATACCCTGGGACATTCCTCACACACGGTCATCTGATCCCAAACTAAGCAGAGCTTGTACTATGGAAACCAGACAACTGATATAATACATATACTACTTTTTGTTTGTAAATACATAATTACACCCAGACTCAGGACATGCTGATGTCGACAGGGAATCGAACCCACGACCTGCGGCGCGGTAGGTGGAATCTTAACCAGAGTCTTAACCAACCGCGCCAGCTGGCCCGTCATAGATTTTCTATACATATATTCTGAAACCAATTCTTCGTACACTGTGGTAGGTAAACTGAGGACCTTACAAAGTAACGACCAAATGAAATAACTGAACACCTGCAGGGTTTATTGCCCATTTAGAAATTATGCCACCTACACTGTACTAGTAAAAGCTATTATGCAGTAAAACTAGGTTAATACTGCTTATTCTGGTTGGTTCCTACCAAATAACGTTTATAGCAGTAACACATAATTTATTTACCAACGTTTATTGGTTAAAATATTAATGTAATTATTGTGTACCTTGGTGACCGCTTCGCTCGCTGAATCAACGAATTTTCGGCTCGAAACTACATGCTTCGTTTTAATAAAAGTTGACTTTAATAAGCCGCCGAAATGGGACGTGATTTTTCGATGAACCGATTTTTGGTATTGCGTCTTTTAATTTACGGTTGCATTTTTTTTTTTCATAATAATGTCTCTGGCTTTTACACTTTTATGCAGTCACTTTGGTGGTGTTTGCTGCTATGCTGGTATAGTTATAGTGCGTATCGTACCTTCGATCTTTATGCTGAGTTTTAAGGAACATATATGTCCGTGAAATCAAAAAGTGATCGACTGCCATTTTACATTGTATGCCATTGTAGAGTCGCGATCATTAATATGGGACCCATTTCCTAGACATGTGTCCTACGAAAGGCAATAAGATTGAAATCTCTATACACGAGTTGGCATATCTGAGAGCAGTTGCCCCTAGTGACGTCAGTGCAGAACGCGATGTCAAATGCGCCGATCTAGCGAGTGGTCTATAGTTCTTCGTTTCTTGTTCACTGTCATCTATGTGGTGCTTTTGATTATTGCAATATAGCGTCAAAGGGAACGCTCGTAAAACTCTGATCGCAGAACTCTAGACCGCTCGCTGAGGGATCGGCTTATTAAGTTCGATTTCTGTGATTTATGGCACAAACTAAGACATATACGTGTGCTATACCATATTCAACCTTAGATGGGTCCTTAATTGAAGTTCGCGACTTTACCTTTTTTTTTTTTTTTTTTTTTTACTGTGTATAGGCCTGTGTTTGACCACAATCTCATTATGGTAAGTGATGATGTGGTCGAAGGTGGTAAGCACACAAAGCCTAGAAGGAACTGGCTCTCAAGTGCAGCTGACGGAACACACCGATAGGTGCTTGGCGACAGATTTTAAACTTGAGGGTGGTAGCCAGCCAGACGGGTACTACAAAGTACCCTACCACCGTGCTATGGTTTCCTCACGATGTTTTCCTTCACCGAAAGCTTAAGCTCATTGTAGGATTCGAACCCGGGACCTTCGTCTCGGTATCCGACGTCACTACCACTGAGCTATCATCGCCTTAAAACCTTTACCTGTTTGGTGTATAGTATATTTTATAGTAAGTTTGTATCGATAAAGATTTGTGTGGGGGTGCTAATTATCGAGCCACACATTTTTCATAATAGGTATGTTTAAAAATATACATCGAAAAAAACCTATATTGCTTGCTGGAACAATAATATAATAAATATTTACTAAACAAACATTTTCACCGATATAATTAGCTTCCTTTGCCAAAAAACCTCCCCTACGCCATACCCATTGGCACATTCTTGGTAGACGTATATATACTAATAAAGGTAGAAAATAGCGCACATTCCCTTTTAAGTTAGGGAGGGAATTCCTTAGAACTCATTTTATATATCGGGTTGTAAAACACCTAACTCACGCGTGAAAAAGCTAATATTACCAGTAGGAAAGCTTTGGAAACGTTCATTACATTCAATTTAGAAAGAGGAGCCGAATTAAGAATAAGGCAAGGATATTTAGATTTAGTTCTAATAAGAGAAAAAAATCTTTTTAGAATTGGTTCTTCGGGCTGCTTTGATTCGATATAATCTGATAACTAATAGGTTGCTTGGTAGAGATCACTTCTAGTGATAAGGCCGCCCATTGTATAGGTGGGTCTACGCTACGCGAACCGAGCACGAGCCGAGCACAAGCGGAGCACGAATTCGCGCAGCGTAGACGGACTTGGAAGTCTTGATCTAGCGGGCGGCTCGCGGTCGACTGCGCTCCGCCGTTGACAGTATTTTTTAAGAACACAGTAATTCGCATCGCGCTAGTGTTGTAGTATCATTGTACGTCCACACGCAGCGACGAGCGAAGAGCGGCTCGGCTCATGCTCGTTTTGCGTAGCATAGACCCACGTTAATACTTTTGTTATTATTTAAAGTTTTTCTATTATTAAATCATAAAATATGTGATGTAACAATAAAGTTTTATCTATCTATCACTACCTACTATCTATAAATGCGAATGTCAGTTTGTTTGTTTGTCACGCTTTCTCCTAAACTGCAGATACCCTTTGGTATGGAAAAAGACAATGCTGCTTTTAATCCCGGTAAAGTGAGTGAATTCGCGGGAGACAGCTAGTATAATATATATTATGAATGCGAAACTAAATATCTGTTTATTATCATGTCACGACTAAACATTTGATCGGATCGTGAACAATTTGGCACTCATATAGCCCATAGAGCGGAGAATAAGGTTACTTTTACCCCGGGACCACGGGTGTTATTACGGTAGCTCTTATCTATTTTCAACTTAAATCCCTAGGTATTTAAATCGAATTTACATCCCACATTTTGAGTTATATACGATCTACTTGTAGGGCATTAGTGCTAAAGGTTATTGAATCCAAAAATGTTGGCTAATACCCAATTAGAGCTCAGGATCTAAGTTTGAAGGATACGCCCAAGGCTTACATAGTCTTGCATTATACTTACAACTTATCTTATTAGGTTTAATATGGCAACACTAACAAGCTTGCCATTGTGACCAAGCCTTTTAGATAATCATAAATATAATCTTTATTATTTTTCTTTTACATAAACACGTCTTCTTTTAACTAAATTATAAAAGGAGAAACCAAGAAACAGACTTGACAGAATTGATAGATTCATGGACAGCTCTAACCGTCTTGTCTGGTCTTGAACAAAGAGCTTTAAAAATAAACGCCCTCGTCCTATAGAAGTGTTACTCAACAAGATTCCCTAATATTCAAGCTTCAGAGTCACCGTTTTACTAACAGTTGACATATATTATGTATTGTCTTATCGTGCCGTCCTGTGGTATAGAGTAGGTAGACTGACAGCCACTCGCACTCGATTATGCGTCAATATTTTGCACACAGGTTCCGTATATAACGTAAGCATCAACTAATGAAGGGTTTTACAAAATTCTACTCCTAAGTACAACATGTAAGCTAAACGCCCTCGATAAACAGGTGTCGCCGTTTTAAAGAATCATTAATGAAAACAACAAGAATATAGTATTAAAAAAAATGTAAACTCAAGCCATTAATAAACGACAATTGAGTTCAATAAATACGAAGACATGAAATAACAGCACTAGAAAAAGAAAGAAAGACACGGACAAGTTTTTAATTGTGATAGTGTAAAATAAGAGATTGAAAAGAGTAACGTCTAAGCCCATCTAATACTAAAGTTGATAATATGAGTGTATCTGAATATAATCAAAAGGACAGTCTTATGCAATCAATTTTATTGACTTACAGCCGGATTATATTATTTTCCTTAAGTGCCGGCAAATTGAGTGTCCTCCCCCTATCCGAGGAATGTAGGCATTTTTTCCCATAATAATACAATTATTCTTTCAGTATATGAGATAAGTGTTTGGGACACTTCGATTATTTAGTACCATTGTGTTTTATTGCATAAACTCACTTATATTTGGTGAATATGTATGCAACATACTGTTGCCTAAAATCACAGGTAAAGTTAAAACGAGCGATCTAAAGCTATATAAAATTACATCCTCATCAGATACTCATTTTTACCCCACGGGCGTAATTACCCCCGGTTGAAGTACTGTCATGGAACGTGTAGCTCCACATTTTGTCTTTTTACTTTAGAACTTTTAATCAACTTTTATAACCCGATTTAACAGCTAGAACAAATTAGGAAATTCAATAATTTGAAGCGGTTTCTGAAATTAATTTTGAATCCCGTCGCGTTTCTGTGGGCGCCAAGCCGACGTCAGCCCTTCCCGGCCAAAGTAATAACTTTATGAATTCCCCTACACACTTTTTAGGGTTCCGTAGCCAAATGGCAAAAAACGGAACCCTTATAGATTCGTCATGTCTGTCTGTCTGTCTGTCCGTCCGTATGTCACAGCCACTTTTTTCCGAAACTATAAGAGCTATAATGTTGAAACTTGGTATGTAGATGTATTCTGTGAACCGCATTAAGATTTACACACAAAAATAGAAATTTAAAAGTTAAGTGTGGGGTGTCTATGGCTAGGTCTTCAAGTTTCTAATATTTCTAATATTTATTTTTCTAAACTGAATAGTTTGCGCGAGAGACACTTCCAAAGTGGTAAAATGTGTGTCCCCCCCCTGTAACTTCTAAAATAAGAGAATGATAAAACTAAAAACAATATATGATGTATATTACGATGCAAACTTCCACCGAAAATTGGTTTGAACGAGATCCAGTAAGTAGTTTTTTTGAATACGTCATAAATTGAAATTCATATCAAATACTCAGGTCTCTACTACCATTTACTTATATACCTACAGGTTTGTACGGAACCCTCGGTGCGCGAGTCTGACTCGCACATGGCCGGTTTTTATTTCGAATTATTCCTTCGAAATTAAATAAGGCATGTTGTATACGTGCGGATAATAATCCTGCGTTGTAGAAACTTACATCGTTTAATTTCTATTCGAATAAAATGATTTGTATTACAAACAAAACCGCAGCCCATAACATTTTGCTGACAGTATAAAAATATTAACATTAACAGAGGTGGGTCGTAGACGGAATTAAACGTCGCCAACAGATATTACAGCGGCGGAATTTAAACGGGACGTGAAGCCTAACCAGTGGTTAGTTTGTATTTTTATAGATTATACATTTTCCTGATATTTGGCGCTGAGTTAGAAGCCGCAAATGTAAGCAATAGCCTAACCTGTGATCTGTGGAAAACCATACATTCCTCGGAAGCTCTTTGGCTGTGAACCGTGGGATGTCAGTCGATCCGTAAAAAGCAATTCTAGTTGCGCCGTTTGGCTTTTCCACCGTACGTATAATGTGAACCGATATAATAGTTTATTTTGCTTTGATGTCAGCCGCATTTGAATGTTATTTAGGAACGGAATCGGTATGAGATCATGTCTACTGGTGCTGTGACTGGCACCAACATCTCGGTTTACTGATTTAGTTACGAGGTATGACAACTGTCTCGGTTCATAGGACTCGTTATATTATCCGGACACGCAATCTTGATAAACAAAAGGTATCTTTAAATCTCATATTTCCACCGAATGGAATCTCAATTAGATTTTTTGTTATACGATTAAGTCGGTAAACAAGCATACGGCCCACCTGATGGTAAGCAGTTACCGTAGCCATATGGATGCTTGCAACACACGAAGCATCGCTAACGCGTTACCAACATTACACCCCTCCCCAATGAGCTCTGGCGACCTTACTCACGCGCAGAAACACAACTTTACACAACATAAAGTTATTTGGCTGCGGTATTCTGTAAGGTGGAAGTACCTACTACCCCAGTCGAGCTGCTCTTTGAGCGAAAAAAGCTTCCTCTACCTCTCTCGAAAATAGATGATAGGAGAGTACATACCCCTATATTCTACTGAGATTTTCTATAGTGGCCACCTCTACCAACCTCGCGGTCATAAAATACGGCACTGATAGGATACTAATACTGATAGGAGAGTACAAAGAAAAACTCACAAAGCCGAGAACTATAAGGCAAGCGTAAAATGAGACAGCCCCAAGCCCGATGGACTGACGGCCTTAGATGGCCGGACTAAGCTGCAAGCTGGTGACAGGATAACGGTTGGACTAGTGTACTCTGGGAGAGGTCTATGTCCAACAGTGGCCTGAAAAAGGCTGATGATAATATCTCCTATAGGTATCCATAGCAATAAAGGCACAGATACGTCAACATAATCATTTTTAACAAAAATACATATAGGTATAGATGAAGAAGAAAAGGTTTAACATCATTATGCAAACGACAATTTTACAAATTTTAAAAACTGTTCTTAGATTTTTTTTTTGCAGTGAGCATCTTTCTTCAGAAAACAGTGTAAAGAGTATTTCTGGGAATAAAGGGAGCAAAACTTTTAATATTTACCAAAATGTTCCACGTTTAAAGGTAAGATATTTTTTAAGCTGATTAACGAAAGAGTAATTTTTGGAAATGGAATTTCATTTTTTATTTGTTTGAAAGGAATTATAAGAAGCTGTACAGACCCTATTATATCTATATACTGTATTATAGTTCCTAAGATATCTGTGGAGTTGAGCAAATGGGTTTCTATTGACGCCATTATGAAACTGTCAAACATTACATTTATGTTTCTATATTATTAAAATAAAATCCCGCTATTCTAATGGTGCGTCCACGCTATGTGTCCCGAGCACGAGCCTAGCACACGTGGAGCACGGATTCGCGTAGCGTGGACGGACCAACGAGCCTCGAACCGCGCCGCGTTTATAGGCTCTTTGTAAGCTCGTTGGACGTCCACACCACACTAGACATCGCGAGCAACGAACGAATAAAGGCTTTGCTCGTGCTCGATTCGCGTCGCACCATAATATTGAGAATTGATTAGCGTAGTTTACCCGGTCAATCACACTCTGTGGAGTAGCAAGCATACATACGAAGGTGAGTGTTTTATGTTTTAAGCAAACATAATTTACGAGATATTAAACAACGAAACTCAATAAAAAGTAAAGACAAAAATAAGACCAACTCCAGAAGAATTTATATTGTAAGTTTTGTAACCCTGCGATATCGTAGCTTGGTATTAATGCAACCACGGGAGTGCAAAAACACCTGAGACATTCCATTAGCTTGGCGTTGTACTAATGTGCCATAACACTACAGGAGAGCGTAAATACAACGTGATGTATTTATACATAGGTATTAGACACGCTATGGTCGCCTTGGTATGGGGTTAAGAAGCTATTTAATGTAGCTATTAGAGCTATCTATACTATTATACATTAACTAGTTTCGCTCCGAGGTTTATGTCGTGGTCTCGATAATAAATAGGATGATATAAATTTTTTTATTGTACGTTTTCCAAAGATTCGCAGTTTAAAAACTGAAAACTGGGCCTCTTATAAAGCTTGCACAGAAAGTGCTTATTCTAGTCTATGCCTTGAAGATCTACAGATATTTTCATTCATGTAAGTCTAGAGTTTAAAGCGTTAAGTAGAAAAACTGTTGATATACCTGCGTAATTATACGATGTTTAGCAGAATCTAATAAAAATATGTTTTGCGATTTTCCTAAGGGAATGCAAGGTCACGCGCTTCGAGTTCCTTCCCTCCGTTAACGGCTCCCTGTAGGCTATTTGTATATACTATGTTGTTATGTACCTATTATAGTCTGTGGTATATCTATAAAAATATTATAAAGAGATTGTTTGTGATCGTACGTCCATGCTACGCGAACCGAGCACGAGCCGAGCCACTAACGAGCGCGATGCGAATCCCTGTATTCGTCAAAGAACTGGGGGGCTAAAAAGGAAGCTAAAGCAATATTGCTACACAATTCATATTTTCGAATTCTTGGCAGATTCTAAGTGATTCTGAAATTGCATAAGATCTGATTTAAATTCGAAAAAATGAATTGCGTTAGCAATATTGCTTAGCTTCCTTTTTAGGAAGCTTTACAATCGAGCGGAGCGCACTCGAGCGCGAGACGAATGCTCGTTCGAGGCTCGCAAGTCCGTCCACGCTACGCGAACAACGAACGAATCCTGTTCGTTTGTGGCTCGGCTCACGTTCGCTTCGCGTAGTCTGGAACTACTGATATAATGATGAAAATTCTTTAGCTAATAGGACTGCTACATTATCCCCTCTGCATCGCCCTCACGTTGCAAATCAGACAGTTTGAGGAAGTTAAACTCGCTCTTATTAGGTTTTAATACAATAATAATAAAAACAACTCGATTTTGTGGCACTGTATCTTTCTTCTGGAATCATTATACTTGCTAGCTTCGAGTAGTATTTTTGCAGCAAGTTTACAGATAACATAGAAAAGCTATTCCGTGATTTATTATAATAAATCGTATTTGACGTTGTCACAGTCACAAATAGCGTGGCGAAGTCACGTGGTGGTACCGGGTCGAGACAATAAAGCTCTGGCAAAGGCTGTAGCTACTCAAAATAATAGCGATAGTCTGTCAAATTAACCAATAGGTATGAGAATATAGGTGTTGAGTTTATTTTTTACTACTAGCTAAGGCCTTGCGTGCTTTAAACGCCCCTTTTTTGTTTTTTAACTGTAAACCTTCCCCGTCCTATTATATCACAATCGCATGAATGTTACAAACAGATATACAGTTTTTTATGTATGTTAAATTTATCTCCATCGTAATCGCGCTATGATAAGGCCATGTCTCTTGGTTGTAACATGTCTCTTGCAGTTTCCCGAACACACAGGCAGTTGATTTTCAGTTCAACTATTATACTTGATTGTAACCTAATTCTAATCAGTTCAAGTATTTCAAAATGAAAGAAAAGAAACCTTTCTACGTAAAGTAGGAAAACTCCTCATTTATTTCTCTCCCGCGATAAGAACCTTACAGACGGTACGCATTGTGAGACTCCTGTCAACTGTCAGATTTCACAATGTCTAGTGCCTACCTAAACCGTGAATTGATTTAATTCTTTTCCACCCCCGAATAATACAAGAACCGACACGGAAACACACGAGCGGAATTATTTATTTGTCTATCCCATTTCCCAATGCAATACTTGTGACCAACATTTGTTACGGGGATTGGATAGTTGGCGAATGTCACAATGTGTTTGTTTCTTGATATCTCCACATTTCACTGGTCGGAGACAAATTTCAAAGTTGATTGTGAATGCTGGTGTTTGCCCAATCGAAAATTGCCCGAATCGGGGATCTTATTTTGCCTTTTATTTTCGTGGATTCGAATGTTGCACTTTGAACTGACAAATCAATATTGTTTGTAACGCGCTACGTCCGTCTACGCTACGCGAGCCGAGCACGAGCCGAGTACAAGCGGAGCACGAATTCGCGTAGGGTAGACGGAGTTGGGAGTCTCGAACGACCGTTTGGCTCGCGCTCGACTGCGTTCCGCTAATTATCGCTTTTTTTACGAACACAGGGATTCGCATCACGCTCGTGTTAAGGTGGATACTGAACGGTGTTACGGGGCGTAATGTACCATTCGCAGTGAGCATAAAATCTGTATAACACGCTCGTTGCGAGCGCATTGTATCCCCGTACTAACTGCACGAACGCTCGCTGTGTAACACGTCACATTACGCCGCGTGACACCGATCTGTAACCATCTTATAGGCTCGTTATAAGTGAAGAGCGAAAAACGGCTCGGCTCGCGTAGCGTAGACCTATCTTAATATGACTTGTATAATAGATGTGATTTTTGTAGAGATGCGAGAATTATACCACCTTCTGGTGTTGCAAGCTGCTATAAATACGGTAAACTATACACAAACATATCGCAAGATGACCGGAGCAATCAATAATAGACCGAGATCCCAGGCTCGCCAGACATTACTTATTATGTATTGAGTATCTTCTAACCCCTTTATAATATGGACTAAAAATGCCAATTATCTTCTTATTTGCATTCTAATAAGTAATGCCGTCGCGCAAATACTCCAGCGACATTTTATTTGTGTTTAGGGAATGTTTGGCTGCTACGATTGGTCTGGCTGCTTGCAAAAAGTATTGAAATAGTTCCATGAGTAACATATAGGTCTCAGAATTTAAGAAAAGTATGCAAACAATGTAATGTACATAACATACCTTTCATGCTTGGTATGCACCTACCTGTAAATTGGCCGATGAGACAAGTTAGCAGGTATTCATACGTTTGAAGTACGTACTAACACTAATCTATTCTATACATTTTGTCAGTCAGAAAATAAGGAAGGTCTGGCGGCACTGGGATCTCTTACTATAAATAGTCGGTTACATCCTCGCGTATCGTACTCATAGTCTCGTTGAACTAAGGACGCGTAGTTACGATACGTGCGTATCGCGTGACGCGGCGGCGTATCCCTCGGATACGGTAAGAGGTAAAATATTTTATTACCCACGTCAGGGCCACGTCTGATGGTTAATAGTAACCGTTATGCGTTCATTGTCCTCAAAGATAACCTTTTAATATTAAACGTTAGAATTTAATTAAAATCTGTAGCGTTCTATTTTTTATTCATACCTAGGTAGGTATGAAGTTTATTTCGTCTGACTACAAAGAGTGCATGTTTGGTAGAAATCTGCGTGACACCTTTGGAATATCAGTGTATTGCGATTTTCTTTGTTTTATGAGAGATACGGGATTTTATTTGTCGGAGTATTGCAATGCAAATATATTGAGGTGAAAATGCATACGGTTTTAAATTGTCAAATAGAAATACATAAATATTTTTCGGACATATTGATAATTGAGTGAACATTTGTTATTCTTAATTGAACCATTTTACAGTTGGAATAAATTTTAAAATTAAAATAATGTTGATAAACCAGTAGCTAAGTTAATAATAAGAGACCAAATTACTAATAAAACACTTGTCTATACTCGTTTATTAAATGGCTGTCCTGTGTGGGAATAGATTCCACGACCTGTGGCATGACAGTTAGGTCTAACCACTATACAGTGACGTTTCGCAAGGGGGCGGCAGGGGCGGCAAATCCTTTTTATACCTCGCAATAGAAGATGTGTAACCACACCACACATTACATCGGTCTAATTTTAAAGCAATACATTCGGCATTACGTAAGTATAAATCCACAGGTATCGTCGTGACAAAAAAAAAGCCATCGAGGGCTTTATCCGTGGCAAATCGACAGTAATAGCCGACCCGAATGTTGGATTTGCATATTCATGGCACAAAACCCCTTGATATTTTATAACGACAACCGCATGATCGTTAAAACAGGCAAAAAGTGTCACGTCATTTTTTATTTTTTATTTTCGCCTGACACGAAAATATTTTTAGAGTAAAGCCGGCTTTTCACTATGGGATATAATATGATATATCTCTTACATCTTGAGATATTATTTTAGCGCTCGTCATACATTTTGTCGAAACAATATTTATAGTTTGGGAAAAATTTATAGTTTTTACAAAAACGTGTGACAAGCGATAAAACATAAAAATATATTTTTATTTACAACAAATATGTACAAAATACAATCAATATTTACAAAATATAATCTATATATAGAAAATTTCCTCAAGCCTGCCGCTGCTTCCGATTAACGGCAAGGTTCCCAGAAGGCTGGCAGCGTTTCCTCTTTGGATAGCCAAGCTGACGCGTTGGCGGAAAAAGCTCCCCGCCCGCTGGTCTCCGGAGGTCTCGATCAATTTTGAAGACAAGGTGCGAGCAAAACGGCGAGCTTCTGACCCCCATGGTCCCAAGGTCTCGACCGCAAAAGGCATAAAAATATAATTGGGTCCAATCGATGCATATTTTTTGAATTTTGAATTTTCCGCACTGGCCGCCGCTGCCCCTGCAGCTTTACAAGTAGCCGGTAAGTGAGATGGCGCGAGTGTATCGACACATGTGGCATCCCACACCAGCGACTTGCCGACACTCCAAGGGATCAAAGACATACCATTCGGTCTCTTGCCATCGCCCCGCGCAATACCGACTGGTTCCAGTACGGAAGGCACGTTAGCGACAACAAGAGCCCTGCGGATAATGTCATTAATAGCCGAGTGCCGTGATATTCGACCAGCACTTAGGGAGCACGAAAGTCCATGGTGGGTAAAAGCGAAGTGTAATTAAAAAAATCCTACATTTTGAAAGTGTCACGCAAACCGTGTCGAACGAAATCGTCCTATATCGAAAGCGATAAAATATAATATATATCAAGATGTAATTCATATTATATCCCATAGTTAAAAGCCGGCTTAACGCACTTGAGTAACGCACGGTGTATCGGGTGTTCGTGTTTTATTCAACACGATCGATATTTCGATTTGGAGGTCGGTGCTTAAATTATTCATTATAGGACGATTTCGTTCGACACGGTTTGCGTGACACTTTCAAAATGTAGGATTTTTTTAATTACACTTCCATATTTGTTACTTATTATGTATGAACCTATTTTTTTAATACAGGCTCGGGAATTATATACTATTATAGGATTGTGGGTACTTATATTTAAGGCCAAATGGAGCCCTATTGCTGTCACTCTGCTGTCTGTCTGTCTTGTTGATTGCCCGCCCATCCGTCCACTTTCCACTACGTCCGGGGCGGGAGTTCGTAAACGAAACCAGTCAAAAATTTTATATTAGAAATACAACAGAGACTTTGAGAGGGAGAGACTTTGCCTCCTTATGTGTGTTCTACCGCTTGTAAAACGGAGAGTGTTCTAAAGAATTGTTCGACTTGTTGCCCACGGCTACCTTCCACCATCGCAACTCACGTCATCGACGGGGAATCCATCCTCCCACATTGAAATCAGAATTTCAATGTGTTGTCATGAAACAGTTTCGAACTGTGCGGGCTCAAAGGAGCTTCCTTCCGCGGACGCTCAGATTGTGGAATGAGCTCCCCGCCGTGGTTTTCCCAATGGAGTACAGCATGGGGTTCCTAAAAAAGGGCGTGAAGAGATTTCTTCAAGGTTGGCAACGCGCTAGTGATAACCCTGGTGTTGCAAGCGTCCATAGGCTACGGTAACTACTAACCATCAGGCGGGCCGTATGCTTGTTTGCCATATTAGTGGTATAAAAAAAAAAAAAAAAACTCTTATAAAACGTATGGCTCATATGATACAGCAGCCATATAGGTATAACACATTTGACAGAAGGTACGACGTATGTCCAAAGAGGTCTGCATGAGATAGCGTGACCTGAACATGATTAATGAGGGGTCTTGTCTTAAAACATCGCGTCATATACCGCTGGCCTAATATAATTAGGGGTGTAAACTGTTGTTTAAATACACCAAATAGGTCTGGATTTGATGTTTTGTTTGCAGAACGCTTTTGTTTGATTCAATAAGAAGGGTATTGTTAAAAATATATTCATGTAAGCTAGGTCTGCTGTAATAATACCTTTAGGTACATTGTATATTGCCTAAAAACACATTTTTATCTTGCTTTTTTTGCCTTTTCATGTTGATTGGATTACTCTTCCATACGAATCCTTATTCTACCAATTTTTTGCCATGATATAGGTAGTTGATATCGGACTCAATAATCTATTTAGTATACACTCTTCAAAAGAAACAATGAATCATGGCGAGATCCATACATTGATTTGTACAAAAAAATAAAACATTTTAGACGGTTTTGAATCACTTCCAATGTTGAGATTACATTACCAGCAACATGTTATTATAAATGAAATATTTTATATACCCCGCAAAACATAGCAACAACATAACGGTTTTGGTCGCGAATAGTCAAATTCGCCGGAATGCTATATGCGTCCATGCTACGCGAATCGAGCACGAGCCGAGCCAGGAACGAGCCTACAACGAGTACGATGCGAATTCTTTTGTACGTGAAAAAACTGACAATCGCGCTCGTTCGAGGAACGCAAGCCCGTCCACGCTACGCGAATCATGCTCGCAGTGTGCTCGTTCGAGGCTCAGCTCGCGCTCGGTTCTCCAAGCATGGACGCACCAATAGAAATTCGCATTTTTATCCCGGGTTCTAAAAATATTTTGAATGGCTCAAGTTATTCCATAGGCACCAAGGACCAATTATAACGTCATTCTAACGTCTCTTAAAATCTTTATTTTTTTGTACAAATCTCGCCATGAGTCTTTACACCTATCCAAAAACAGAGATGTATTTAGAACGGCTTCTGTCTGGGCTTATGCCCCTTAAGTTTCCAATCCATGCCCAAATTAACGTATAACCATATCACTGATAACTTCGTAGCTTGTCAACTAACCAACTAGTCTCTGTAAACACTTCCTAGTCGATAGGGTCGACACGTGATCAGCATGCCAACCACCCGGAGAACATATAGGGTTGCCGCACAAACACCCAATCAGTATGTTGACTTAATTTTGTATTTACAAATCTAGCGAACAATGCTAACAGGTTTGTCGAGACAGTCCCGTGTGGAACGTCATGTTAATTATCGATACAATCTTAATAAGCTTGGAGTGTTTCGAGTGAATTTAGTAAGTCTGTTTGGATCGTGACTTAATGGTGGAGCTGCTTACAGTTACACGGAGATTTTCAGTACTTATAAACCAAAACATCCTAACTAATATTAGAAATGCGAAAGTGAGTTTGTTTATTTGTTTGTTACGCCATCACGCCTCAACTACTCAACGGATCATCATGAAATTTGGCATGCAGATAGCCAATGGTATGGAGAAGAACATAGGCTTTTTATCCCGGTAACGCGGGTGAAACCGCGGGGGATGGTCGGCGTAACTGGCTGAAAATTTTAAATTACTTATATCACTTTTTGTTTACACTTATCGGAAGAGTAGGTTTATATAGCGATTGAAAAATTTTAATTTACAAACTACTATCAGTTTGTAGTAATAAATATAGTGTGATAATTTGGTGTAAGTACAGCCCTAGATATTTTTTAACACAAACTTCATCAACTTCTAGACTGAGGATTGAGTTGTACTTTCTTGTGGTAGACACATAATCAAACGCGTTCTTACTCTAAAGGTGAACGCACAATTATCCGAGCCGAACGCATCGAACGAAAAGAATTTTAGAATTCTGTATATGAAATCTTATGTAAGCTCACTTGCCCGCGTCGAATCGTCCGACCTTTAGAGTAAGAAACCAATAGACATGACAGTGACAACGTGGGTTGTAATTTTATCTAGAATTCATAGTACGAGTCGGACTCGCAAACATAGGGTTCCGTTAACTAACTAATTCTGCTATGAAAACAAAATACCAAAAAAAGATGTTTGTGGTATGGGCGCCCCCTTTATTTTTTTATATTATTTCATTTTTATAATTTGTTATTATAGCGGTAATAGAAATACATATTCTCTGAAAATTTCAGCTGTCTACCTATTACCGGTAATGAGATACAGCCTACTGACAGACAGACTGACGGACGGACGGAAAGTGGAGTGTTCGTAATAGGGTCCCGTTTGGCACACGTCGGGCACGGAACCCTAAAAACCAAAAACAGAGTACACATTTAGAAAAACATACGAGAATCGCGGTAAATAATATAGTGACATACAAGGATTTTTCGCACAGAAAAACTTTATTATTCCTTTGTGGATTGTAGCCGTACAACGCGTAAACTGGCAAATATTTAATGTGTCTATGTGTAGCAATTTCCCTCAGTAATTGAGCAGCACGCCTACACGATGTTTGTCTCTGAGGCAAATTGTGTTATCGAGATGAAACTGGCGGGCCAGTTGTAAACTAACTTTACTGTTATTGCGTTGGATTCTACGACAATGCTTGTTTAGTTCAAGTATTTAACTCCTAACTTTAACGTATTAAAATGTATAGTGTGATGGTTCAAGATATTTAAACAATGTATTATGATAAAAAGTTTTGCATGTTAAAAAATCTTCCAGATTCAAGATTTATTCGCCAGAAATGGTGTAAAAAAATAATCCGAGAGAATAGATTTAGAGAAAATACCACAATAGTTTCTTTCCATTGTAACAAAAATACATTTAGATATATAACACAACTTTCTATTATGCAATTGTAAGAATTACATGTCATTGAATTTATGAAACAAAATGTTATATATTTTATATAGGTACCTACCGCGCATTTAATTTTATTTTTACGAAGTTTCATTTTTTACTCATACAATTGTACAGCATTGCGACACAAAATACTTTTTAATTTATTGTGATGTTTGTAACAAATGACAGTACACTACAGAATTATTGGGAAACGTGAAAAAACTATACATTACACTATTTGTACCATTGGATTGGATAAAGCTGATTTCTCACTACCGTGTCCGTATAAAATAAATGAAGGTTTTTTGTTGAGAACAGCAGAGTATTTGAGCTACTATGATAGTGCATAGCAAGCCGGGTACAAAATCAAAAAGTAATTTATTCAGTTTAGGCTCTGGTAAGGCACTTATATATGAACGTTACACACAGTTGAATTTACCACCGGTTCGAAATACACTTAAACTGAGAAGACTCCGGCAAGCAACTCAGCAAGTCTTTTTTTTAGATAACTTTTTTTTTACAAATCCTTCAACAGCTTTTTTTTATTGTGTAAGTGATGATGTGGTCGAAGTTAAGCACACAAAGCCTAGAAGGAACTGGCTCTCAAGTGCAGCTGTCGGAAAACATCGATAGGTGCTTGGCGACAGATTTTCAACTTGAGGGTGGTAGCCAGCCAGGTAGCTTAGGTCTCTATCACGTAATGTAAAACAGTGCACGGTATAAGGCACTTCGAAGTACCTAAATAAATATCCTGGCCTGTTTGGTAAGATACCATAACCGCCGCGCTACGGTCGGGGGTTCGGTTCCCAAACCAAACATCATTTGGTCTGTTTGGCTTGAGTATGGTATTACTATCTAAATAAGAAAATATATAATATATAAATTCCGCTTTTCAAAGTACAAGCTTTGTTCACTTTGATGGCCGCGCGTAAAGAATGGTTCAGGATATTATCAGTAAAGTTTCAATCACAACGTTGATAGACAGACAGACAGGAATACCAATACAAATAGGAGTATTGAGTACAAAGGGTATCATTTAGGGATTAGTCGTGTTGCACGGCCTTGTTTGTGCCAGCCATGGCTGTTGAGGGAAGATCCGTTCCATACACGATATTGTGTTGTTTACATTCAATTCAAATTGTTCACGTCGTCTGTTTATCACGGGCTTTATGAGTATGGGAAATACGTTGGTATGTCTATAATGTATAGAGCCATAAGTGTAGCTCAGAAATGTGGCAATATACAAGATGTCTCAAAAGAAAGTTTATATTTAGTGGATTGAACAAAAATAAACTAAGCCGTGTATCTAAAAAATGTTTATTAATTATTAAAGTACACAATTTGGGAATGTATTTTTTGAAGATAAAATCGTTCAAGTGTAGACCCTCGCATTCACGGCAAACAACAGCAAAATATGTAGTTATATTATCTTAAAATTAATTATAAATTAAAATAATAAAGCTACTAGGCATGACCCTTTAATCTTTTTTGAAAATAATTGTTAAACGTGTTCTATTAAGCAAAACAAAAGGTAACCGGAGGCGCTTTTGCCTCAACGAAGTGAACGAAAGATCCCCATTAAATGCCCTCCGTATTTGTGCCCAAAGGGTCCGCACTTCAGCCATGCCTAATAATTAAAATATACAGAGCACAATGATACGTTTCGCTTTGCCCAATGTTTATTGACGGGCCGACTATAGGGTTACCACACTGATTTATTTATGTTCGTGAAGAAATCTTCAGGTTAAATTAGTTTCCATTTCATCCATGACTTCTAAAGAATTAATTTTTGCCTCGCGACTGTCCTCGAGATGCGCTAGCACGTTGTAAGGGAATAAAATGAACTATTTGGACTTCTAGTAAGATAAATCAAAAGAAGACATAATAAAATAAAAGGCACCTACAGTATACATAAGAAAAAAAAATTACTTATCAGATGTTGGCAACCCTAATTGTGAACCCTTTGCGATTTCAATTTGCAACGGCTTGAGTACCCTGGTGCTCACGTGTAAAAGAGACAGCTGTAGCAGAGTAACAGGTGCAGCAAGAATATAAAAGAAAGGCATGCCGTGATGTATGCGGTCTAGTTTAGTGGGGTAATTTTTAATAATTCTGAAGTGTACGGCACGATTGTAGTTTTAGTGGAAAATCATCGGAAAGCTACTACCAAAACTGTAAAACGTGTCAATTTTGACACCACTGACTTAGGCCCCTGGTTGCAAATATGCTAAACTCATAGACGTAGCCCCGATTAGTCACAGTTCAATACAAAATAGCTTATACCTTCATTAAGGAACTCCCCTAGGTACCTCTGAAAACCGCATCAAAGAGGTGCTGTGGTCCTCCAGATATAAGAAACTAACGGGCAAAGGAAGACAGAGACTTAGCCTTCTTTGTGGATGCCTTCGTTTTAAAAGGACCTATCTGCAAAAAAGGTTCTATATGCCTTGTGGTTTAATTTGTGCGTTAGTCTGACAGTGCCTTATATATAAATAGATAATGATAATATCACATAAAAAATGGTTTGCTGGTTTCTTGACGGAGTCTTCTCAATTTAAGTTGTATCCCGAATTGGAATATTTATTTGATTTTGATTTTATCTACAAAGATTTCTTATTTAAATTATTAATTAAAAACACTAATATAAAAACACTATCCTTTGACTGTTTGGATATGCGCGCGGGCGAGGATAAAAATAGAAATCTATTGTTATTTTTTAACCGCAAGTCAAGGGATTAAGGGAGATGCTGACATCTAATATTAAAAAAAGACAAACTAACTGACATACAAACGCACAAGTCACATGTCTAGACTAGGCACTTGAAATGTTTACACGTGTTCCTCATATATCTAGATATAAATAGGTTAACGGGTTTACAAAATTCGACCCCTTGGGGGGTAAAATATAAGATGTTGAACTTATTTCTAAAATCTCTAATGCACAATATCTGATTGCCAACTGCTAAAGTACTACCGTTCGCAAAAAGGCGAGCAATATCTTGTAGAATTTGTATTTATTATTAATATTATAACTATATTTACGAAAGAAAACCAGCATTCAGATAAAAATATCAAGCTCCGATATTGGAAACCTAATTCCGCTCAAGTACTTTCTATGTCTCCATATCTTTTGTATAAAAATATTAGGACTTTTGTATCATTCCGCACAAACTGACTAGTAAATGTGATTTATCTCGTACCTATTTATTATGTATAGGTAGTTAATAATGTAGATATGTCTCTGTCTTTTTACCGTCTTGTATTTTTAACAAACATATTTCATGTTTAATAATATAGCATGAGTTTGTTTTACTATTAGATATTGCTGTGATATTTTTGTGGAACGAAATTCTGTTTTCATCACATCCATGAATGTTTAAAGAATGTTTTTAGCTATGAAATATCTACAAATCCTGCTAAAAGTTAAATAGTATATATCTCCCTAAGGAACGTTAATCTTCAGCATTTAGCCGGATCTTGCATTTAATAATAATCGCTAAGTCGGGACGTTGCCGGGGGTTGTCCAAATTTCACATTTCCCGAGCGAAGAGAAACGGCACTTACGTTGAAAGTTTTCACAATTTGTGTAACTATTGTGAAGCGTATGCCAGGTACGGCGCGGGTGATTTTAAATAATAAAAATTAATGGATATAAAAGTATACAGTTACCAACGATCGCTTCAATAAACAGCTATTTGAAAACCATAAAATATTCGTACACTTCAAATAATACACAATAGGTTTTGGCAGAGTATCAAAATGCACGCTGAAGGAATGAATTTTAAAGTCGCCCGAGGAATAAAGTATTATACGCCGATACCAAGGTTATGCCATGAATCCCTCGAGCTCCTTGCCGCCGCAAATTGAGCCAACTGGGTCGGCGTGTATAAAATTCTTCGGATCATAGTGGCACCACACCTGAGTCGACTGCCTTTATCTAACTCGAGAGCAGTGTAATACAATTTTATCAAAAATTACTGCCGGTCCCGCGCACGTGCAATTCTCATAAAGGTGTCTGGCTCCCTCCCCTCAAACCACCCCTCGCCCACCCCCCAGGAACCCTGTGAGTGACCTCACTCGCCCCTCGCCCCGAGACTTGTAGAATATTTAACAGATTTTAATAACAAACTTGTTTACTTGGCGACCCAAATGCCATAAATCAACATTATGAACTTCTATTACCTGTTATTATAGCTCCTAGGTACGTCACGTCGCGTTGTTTGTAAGTTACGAGGTTGTACCATATCGGTTATACCGGTTTAGCTTTGATTTGCGAGTAGGTAATGCTCTTATGCTCGTTTTATAATAAGCCAGTTGGAATTAAAACAATGAACCAACTTTGTCGAAGTCTATTCTTTGTAAGAATTCATTTTCCTGTGTGTTTTGCTTTATTAACTTTACTTCATTGTTTGTTCAGCTCGCTCGGAAGGAAATTTTTTTTAAGTGATCAGGTTTTTTTGTTTTATTCCATTTTAAATTGTTCGGGTATTTTGGGAATATTAATTTTGATTCAGTGTCTTTTTGATGTTTCTTTAGCTACATAATATCAATCAAGTAATTAAATAGTTTTTTCAGATCGGGAGAAACCATCAAAATAACCAACGAATACAATCAAATGAACACTTAACCAATTGGTAATTCCGTAAAGCGTACATAAAACTCTTGAGGTAACTCTATACTTAAAACGGTGTTATATAAACAACAATATCGTCGTAAAATCACCTTATACCTTTACTGCGGGCGCGTGTTCCATTAGTAATGATCCCAAACTTGCCCTCTTTTATTTCGATGAGTTCCAAACTAATCTACTTTGAGAGAATAGATCGAACAACGTAAAAACCTTAATGAACTTAGCCTTACACTTATTTCATCATCATCAGCCTATAATGTCCCACTGCTGAGCACAGGCCTCCTTTCACAAATCAGGGTGAAAGGGAATGGGCAGATAGGTAGGCTAGTGGCCAACCTACGGTTGGAATTTTTTTCAAGCCGCCTAGGAGGCATCCAACTAGATTAACGACTATCACAATTAAGTGATAACCGGGACCAACGGCTTTACGTGCCTTCCGAAGCACGGAAACGCTCGATATGAAATACCACTAGACGGTGACCCATCTTGGTACCGACCACGACAGACGTAGCTTAACTTTGCACGGCTAATCATGCTACACCACGAGCGCTTCTACATACACTTATACACTGATACACTTATTTGCCTTGATATTATTCCTGCGATTCAAAGGATATTGAATGGAGAGGGGAAAAAATGATTTAACATTCGATAATTATCACGAATCCAGTGAACTAAGGGTCCATTGTCACGGCAAAAAGGAATGAAATAAAGCCCGCGGTCAGCGGCATTGTTCAGGAGGAAATATGGTGGAGCTGGCACTGGAACTTCACGGACAATATTGCAATACAAACGAGCCTGCGGAATACGCGGAGTTGCTCGTAAATCACACAAGTTAGCATTGCGATTCGTGTTCGGGAAAATAAATAATGCACAGAGCGGCTCGCTCGAAGGACTGCTACTCTTGCTAGGCCTCATTTGAATTTCATAAAGGTGTGTTGAACAACCGTGATGCAAAATCCGAAAAAAGAATATCTAAGCGTTGATTTTATAACATCGAGTCTCGATTATAAAATTGTATCTTATTTTCTTTTATGTCCACAGATTGACTAAGAGAGAATTTGCAATACCAGAGGGATTGCCCTAGACTTTTTTTTTCTATTTATGAAAATAGCGCTAATTCGACATGAATCATTGTTAGAGATATAGGCGGCTCGAGCATGTGAAGATGAACTCCACATCGCCGGCGAGCAGTGTGGTGATAGAAAGCTAATGATGTCACCAGGTCAAATCCTAATTAATATTATAAATGCGAAAGTGAGTTTGTTTGTTTGTTTGTTACGCCTCAGCTACTCAATGGATCATCATGTTTAGCATGCAGATAGCTATGGTATGGAGAAGGACATAGGCTACTTTTTATCCCGGGAACGCGGGTGAAACCGCGGGGGACAGCTAGTATAAAATATGCCTGTGTCGCTGAATGACAGCGGATGTGACGTACCATAATACGTTTTTTAATATAAGCGTGACTCACTAAAGGCGTAAAAAAACGACGACAAAAAATCTGCGCTGAAAATCAGCGTTGCAGTACAGGACAGTAGTCAGTAGCACTATGCTGAGCTGCGCCTTTTTGACGGCACAGAGCTACTTGTTTATTTTTAAATGAAATATTGTAAAGTCAAGTTTAATGTGTTCGTCAAATAAATGTATTTTCTTTCTTTCTTCAATTAAAACACTCCCCATTAAATAGACTAGGTATGTTGTTCTCGATATGATCAGATACATACCAGCTTGGGCCGTTAGACTTGGTTCAGAGACGTGCCATCAGAATTTAGTTTAGTTTAGTTTTTAGTTTAGAGCCCCTCAGTCTCTGAGGAGAGACTTTGCCTCCTTATGTGTGTTCTACCGCTTGTACAACGGAGAGTGTTCTAAGGAATTGTTCGACTTGAAGCCCACGGCTAACTTCCACCATCGCAACTCTCGCCATCGACGGGGAGTTATCCACACATATTGAAGCCAGAATTGTTTCGAACTGTACGGGCTAAAAGGAGTTTTCTTCCGCGGACGCTCGTACTGTGGAATGAGCTCCCCGCCGTGGTTTTCCCAATGGAGTACAGCATGGGTTTCTTCATAAAGGGTCTGAAGAGATATCTTCAAGGTCGGCAACGCGCGAGTGATACCCCTGGTGTTGCTAGCGTCCATAGGCTACGGTAAATGCTTACCATCAGGCGGGCCGTATGCTTGTTTGACATCTTAGTTGTATAAAAAAAAAGTTAAGAACACTCCCCATTAAATAGACTAGGTATGTTGTTCTCGATATGATCAGATACATGCTATCGTGATCGCGTAATGAAATTGGAAGCAGGAAAGTGCTCGGAAAAAGCAGGATATTAACCAATAAAGTGGCGAGCATTAGTCGATGGTTGTGCAACTATCGCCGAAGTTATACAATGTTCGCTTACTGTTCACACACGTTGGAAGTTGAATCATAAAACTTTATTTACACAGCTATAGTTTTAATTAAAATTAACGCTGCAGTTTAAACTTAGACGCTATGATAATAAAATACATTTTGATTTGTTTATGAGGTTTTCTGATAACTTTTTTACGCTCTTATAACTGAAAATACAAACAGTGATTCATTAGAAATGGAACCATTTCCGATTTTGTTATATTTGTACCGATTCAGAGGTTATTTCAATATGAATTTCATTGCAATAAAGTTACGTAATCCACGTACTGAGGCCCAAGTCTGCTATTACAATTGTGTCAATGAACTATCAGTGGTGTCAAAATTGACACATTTTGTTGTAGTCTACTACCACAATAGCGTCATAATGGCGTTATAATGACGCCATAATAGCTTTCCGATGATTTTACACTGAAACTAGAATCGTGCCAATGATCTTTTGGTTGTCAGTTTGGAAAGTTTTTGTACTAAAATTCTTTTCGTTAATTATGAGACCATTATGAATTAGTAGAGTGCGCACATCGGCTCAATGATAATGGTATTGCAATAGCATCGTGTCAGTATGACATTTTAGCAGACTTGGCCCCCAGAGTGAAGCATGTCTTATGGTGCGTCCATGCTTGGCGAACCGAGCACGAGCCGAGTCTCGAACTAGCACACTGCGAGCACGATTCGCGTATCGTGGACGGGCATGCGAGCCTCAAACGAGCGCGATTGTCAGATTTTTGACGAACAAAAGGACTCGCATCGTGCTCGTTGTAGGTTCGTTCGTGGCTCGGCTCGTGCTCGATTCGAGTAGCATGGACGCATAAGGATCTTTATTGAAATAATGTTTAATGGCAAACAATGAGGGTATTTAAACATTCTACCTGCAATTTCAAATTGAAAAGCAAATGACGGGTGATTCTATAAGCCACTAGCTTAACGGGCAATGTGAAAGCACTTGGCGTCAAATCCGCGTCAAGTGGTTCAAATTGCCCCTTCTCCCCTCCCCCCTCGTAGCACCCTTATGATGAATGTCGGGGAAATTGAAATCACGTTTCGTTTTCCGTAGGGCAGACTGAGGTATGCATGAATGGGTATTTTCTGAAGAGAAAATATCAATAGAATAACGTTGAAAATATATCCAAGTAAGGTAAACGGCCCATTACTCGTCAGTTTTTGAACTTTGCTGTGTTTACAGCTCTGCCACGTTGTAGTTAGTAAACTTAGTAAAGTATTGTTTTTTATGTCAGGTTCATCATTTATTACTCCTTTCAATAAATATATTATTATAATGATTGAAAAACAATAAAGTAATCAAATATTTGATCTAATAAAAAGAAGCCATTTGTACCAGTATCCGACAGATTTGTACTAGTTATCGTCAAGATGTCCTAGAACTCGTCAATTTTGAGTACCAATTTGAACTCTATTTGCTTAAGGGTAAAGTTCATATTATTTTCATTTTAAAATTGATTTTTTCTCAATACTAAGCAGTTTTCGAGATTCATAAATAACGAATCGTCTCGATGTTTTCTAGTGCACGAATATACCACATTCAAAGGCCCGCCACATTATACAGAAAACTGAGGAGAATGATCGGCCATTATGTTTGACGTGTGCGGTCTATGAGGAAGCCTTCGATTCAATCGAAATGGGCGGTGTCACAGAGTCTATAGCGATGCAAAATTGACCGTCACTATATCGAAGTGCAGGACAAGAGTTCGAGACCAATCCCATAGCAGAAGTCTGTGAGATAGGATGACGTAATTTCCCCGAAATTCTTCACCAATGCGATGGAGGATGAGTCTTATCAAACCAAATCTTTACTAAAGATATATGTACCTAGTTATAATGGCGGAATCTCTGGAAGCTTTATTCCATGACCGTGCTCAATTTTCAATGATACCTCTATGCTCAAAATACCTGTCAAACTGTTGATAATTCAAACTAGTTTGAACCTTAAGTGCACGATTTGACAGGTGTTTTGACCATAGAGGTATCATAAGAAAACTCCTCATTCCATGATCAACACTCTTCGTATCATATTGGAATAAGCATCAGAAAAATAGAGGGAGCCTTACTTTCGTCGACTTCGAAAAAGATTTTGATACGTTGAATTGGTCTAGCTTATGGTCTAGTAGGCTACATGACATTGGTCTCCCGCTGAAATTAATACAACTACTCAAACCTTCTATAAGAACTATTCTTGTAAAGTGACACACGATGGCCTCATTTCTGAGGATATCGCCGTGTATGCTGGTATGAACGAAAAGAAAGAAAAGACATTTATTCAAAACTCGACAAGGCTGCCTCCTATCACTCCTCCTCCTTTTGATGGCATTGGATGGGATTAGGCTTCGTATGTATTTCGCATCAAAGATGGGTCCTGATTAGTTCGGGCCGTGGTCCAAGCCTCATACAAGGTCTGCCTATTTTGTCTAGCATCTTTGCAGGGCCGATTAAACCACGGTCGTTTCTTCACCCTTGCAGCCACTAGCGGGTTTGGGATATAACATTCCATTCCCGCCAGTATCGCATCAGTAACGTTAGCGGCACAGGTGTTAGGGTCATCTGATGCGAAGCAGAGCTGTCTCCACGGGTAGGATGCGTAGAGATCTCGCAATCCATCCCAATCTACCGACACGTCGCCATCCGGGAGGCCGGGGTGATCAGATCGAGCGCATAGCACTTGCGTCCGGACGAGACAGTGGTCCGTGCGCCAAGTGACGTTGAGCTAAGTGGCGCGTCCACTGTCACTGCATAGTTGTCCTGTCGCGTAGTCAGCAGAAGGTTCAGTATGTAGCTAGTATAGCTCAATATGGGATTCTCGTAGGAGAAAGAACTAGTTGTGCCATAGGCCAGGGCAAAGTTGTGCTCCAGCGTTTACCCGGGGTAGTGTAAATACGATGTATCATCAGGGCAGGATATTTGCGTCTCCGTTAGAAATAGCAAGGTTGGCTGTGCAGCCTCAAGATTTTGGTGGACTGCATTGATATTAACGTGAAGCTGATTTTGCAAAGGTCCACCAAAAGTGTGGACGGGGAGGCCGCTGCCATTTCTTTTATTTTTCTTTGGCATCATTTTAAAAAGGATGAAACGAGATTAAGAGGTATCGCTGTGCCAGTAGCGAAAGGGAAAAGTGTTATTGCCTGAGATGGCTAAACAGGTGATGCGGTTTATCTGTACGGCAGTCGGCGGGGTCCCCGGTCCCCCCATGATACAGTCGGCCGGGTCCATTCTGGTCTCCTCTTCCAGCACGAACAACGATACCATAGATTATGCGCTAGGCGGTGGGTCAGCCACACAGGTCGGAGTTTTTTTAATAAATAAAAATGTGGCAAAGCGTACGGCTCGCCTGATGGTAAGCAGTTACCGTAGCCTATGGACGCTTGCAACACCAGGGGTATCACTCGCGCGTTGCCGACCCTGAAGAAATCTCTTCACACCCTTTTTGAAGAACCCCATGCTGCAAGAACTCCATTGGAAAAACCACGGCGGGGAGCTCATTCCACAGTCCGAGCGTCCGCGGAAGAAAACTCCTTTTAGCCCGTACAGTTCGAAACAAATCTGGTTTCAATGTGTGAGGATGGACTCACCGTCGATGGCGAGAGGCGCGATGGTAGAAGGTAGCCGTGGGCATCAATTCGAACAATTCCTTAGAACACTCTTCGTTGTACAGGCGGTAGAACACACATAAGGAGGCAAAGTCTCTCCTCAGACTGAGGGGCTCTAAGCCGCTTGTAAGCTCGAGATCGTCAACAATTCTGACAGCACGTCGCAAAACCGAGTCTAAAGGCCCAAGCTGGCATCCAGGTGCTCCCGCCCATAAATGACAGCAGTACTCAATATGAGGCCGGACCTGCGACTTATAAAGTTGCAGCCTTGCCCCGCTGTGAAGTACTGTCTCGCTCTGTTGAGCACTCCAAGCTTTTTGGATGCCAGCTTAACCTTGTCTTCTAAGTGACTTCGGAACAGAACGTCGCTAGAAATGTCGACCCCAAGGATCCCGATGCTTTGGTTGATGTTCAAGGAGGTATTCTAGAATTGTGGAGACACAAACCATGGGGTTTTCTTAGCGGTGAACGCGCAGGCTTGAGTTTTGGTGGGGTTGAAATGGACTAAGATTAGTCGACCCCAATCGGAGATACTAGTTAGTGTACTCTCGATTTCAGACACCAGCCGTTCGCGGCTTTCCTCCACCTTGGAACGAGGGATATTTGCACGGCCCGTATAATGAGCGTCCCCAGTACTGTCGTCCGCATAGCAATGAATGCCGTCAATAGACAGCATATCATTGATATGCAGAAGGAACAGTGTTGGGGACAGCACAGAGCCTTGCGGGACGCCGGCATTTCTGTCCATGCTATCGGAGCAGCTACCGTCGACGACGGCTCTTATGCATCTGCTGGACAGAAAGCTGGCGACCAATTTGCATAACCCCTCGGGAAACCCGTACGCTTGTAACTTTGTGAGAAGAACCCTATGCCAGACCCGATCGAACGCCTTCGCCACATCTAGGCTCACTGCCAATGCCTCACCTTGACTCTCGATGGCGAGTGACCAACGGTGCGTGAGATACAAAAGGAGGTCACCAGCTGAGCGACTGTGGCGGAAGCCATATTGACGGTCGCTCAACAACTCGTGATCCTCCAGGTATCTCAAAAGCTGCGTGTTGATCACACGCTCCATGACTTTGGAGAGAAGGGAGGTGATGGCGATAGGCCTGTAATTCGTCGGGTCTGATCTGTCGCCCTATTTGGGAACTGGGTGCACGTGGGCAGTCTTCCACGAAGACGGGACTTCCTTTTTGGTGTAGAAAAGTGCGTAAAGACGCGTCAATACTGGACACAATTCAGGAGCACACCGCTTCAGCACCACTGCCGATATGCCGTCTGGCCCACTTGATTTATGGATGTCCAGAGAAAGCAAACAAGTCCCGCCGGACCTCCCCGGCGGGACTTGTTTTTGGCGGGAAAGTGATTAAGTGATCCCTGGGCTTGGGACCCCTACAACCTGTTGGCAGCCAGCGGGCAGCTGTTTCACCGGGTCTCCCTGACCACCGCAACAACACGCCGCGTTGCACAACACACCAGTGGTACGACACCACTGGCCCCCACACACTGCGCTTCCTCATGGAGCTCTGGCGACCATACTCACCGCAGGAATACAACACCACATTAAAGTAGCGTTATTTAGGTACACTCGTCAATCTCACATTATAATAGTATATTTCGTCGAACATCTTTACATCGTATATCCTTTTATATATCTCTTTGCCTCCTCAACTACCATATAACATCATTTCAATTTACCAAATTATTTTACTTTAACGATTATTATTCATGAGAAAAATCTAATAAAAAAAATATTCTATTCTGATAAATAAAATAAATAAAAAAAAAAAAAAAAAAAGCCTTTATTGCCATATCTAATAAATTATACAAAGTTATAATAGTTACATGCTTAAAAAAAAATTAATCTAATTTCTCAGATAGGGCCCCTCTTTGGGTAAAGGCCTCCTCCATTCCTTTCCACTCGGTCCTATCCTGATTCTATTCTGATACAATACTTTAATATATTGATCATAATCAAAGATTACTTTGGTTGTTTGCTGGCTAACTTCGTGTCTCTGCTGACTTATAGTTTTGGGTATTGTCTAAAACAGAGTGTACACCAGGTCCAAGATGTGGGGACCTGGAGACCTGTAAAACAGGTTGTCAAACCTTAGTACGGGCTCCAGTCTCCACAATACATTGTAAGTGCTATAGTGTTTTATGACATGTATTTTTTCTTTTCACCTTTATGTATTTGTGGAGATAAATAAAGCTTATTAAAGCTTATTATATTTGGCTGCGATCTTCTATAAGGTGGAGGTACTTCCCTAGTCTGCCTACTCCGAATTTCGAACGGGACAACCCGTTATGCCCTTCCTCTCTTACTGCTGCATAAATGCTGCTGCTGTCTTTTTCATTAATAAAAAAAAGTTCTGACGAATTCTAGGTCATTCTATTGTACGTCTCACAAACGAATAGACCTAAACTCAACAACCTCGTAATTAATACCAAAAAGTATGTATATAAAAACCCCATATATAGAAAAATAAATAAAGATCTAATAATTAGTCATCAAGAAATATGATTTGACAACAATTCGATTCAAACTCCGTATAACATTTAAAATAAAACACAATGTCGATATTACATGCAATTTTTCAAACGTGTCCCAGTAATCGTCAAAAAAGTATTAATTTTGACGAGTTCTAGTACAAACAGGGATTAATAGGTACCAGTACCTGTCATACGCGAAAAAAAATACCAAATGATAAAAATAACACAATATTATGGGTTACATCGTTGGATAGTTTACTTGACTACTTCACAAAATAATCATACTTATGAAAATGTCGACCGATACAGCAAGACATGAACCCTAATATGGTAAGCCGGGATTCAGTTTCAGTAGCTAAACTCACAAAAAAATGCAAAATTTGGAGGGGCTTACCTTTGATCGCTCTGTATTCCGAAGCCAATACATTTTTGACTAAATGTTGTCATTCTAATTATAGAATATATTACTGTTAATATTTTGGCATAAAATGCTTTTAGTAAGATATTGGTAGAATTCAATTATTGCCATTTTTTTACAATCTGACGAGTATTGGGACACTGTCGACATTACCAGCGTTTACCTTACCTATTATGGGCCTGTCGCTTACTATAATGGTGTAAATTGTGTCATATTACTGAGGGCTTTGAGTTTATTTTAGTTTGGATCGTTCTGTATCTTTTGATATGGTTTAACTTTTTATTTTATTCCATGTTTCAATTATGTATGTTATACACACAATAAACACAAATGTTGTAAGGACACAGCGTTGTGCATCCTCATTTATAATACGTACAGCAAGGGAGTGTAGTTCTTCCGGGGCATCCACGGAAAAGAGAATATTCTTTTCTCTGTGGGGGCATCTGTGTTTCCCGACTCTTACTCCCACTTTCAAGGCTAGAGTGAATAGACTTTTTCTGGGTAAGCGTGTTCCATCTTAGGCTACCGATTCGTCCCTTATGGGCGGGCCAAATTAAGCAAACCCATTTAATAAAAAAAAAAACTGTAGTACTGCATGTACTTTGTAACATAATATAATGAGACCATTCTTGTGTTATTTTTTTAATAATCTAATAACTCGATCGTCAAGGAGCTTCGAATAACAGATAGGCTTTCGTCGACTGTGCAGCTACGAATTCTCAAGTTCTTTGGTCTCCAGAAACGAACACTCGATGGAGAGACTTGTTGCCAGGGTCAAGTTGAAGGCAAACGATCTCGTGGCCGATCACCCACTCGTTGGACGGATCTTATCAAGACTGTAACCCAATCTACCATGGTACAGTGTACTCGCAGCGCTACGAACCGCAAAAAGTGGAGAAGCATTGCAAAAGCAGTAACCCTAGTCAAGGAGAACATTGGCGTTGAAGACCCTCCATGTACACCATCTTTTGCAACCACGACCACTCACACAAGAGTGCCCGACTAAGAAGAAGATTTAATTTAAAAAAAAAACTGTAGTACTGCATGTACTTTGTAACAGAATGTGTGAGTGTACCTACAACCTAGATGTATTCAAGGCCAGAGTGAATAGGCTTTTTCTGGGTAAGCGTGCTACATCCTCGGCCTCGTCTTAACTCCTCATGGGGTCAGTCGAAGGTCAAACGCAAGCCCATTTAACATAAAAAAAAAAACAGAATATAATGAGACCATTCTTGTGTTATTTTTTTCTGTCTGCCTGAACCCGCTAATATCCGAAACAACTCAATTAAGTCTATGAGGTAAGTATTTGAAAGAAAATTCAGCGTTGCTTAGGGTATCATTCAAGCAATATTTAATGGAAAATGATTGAAAGAAAAATAGCTGTAGATAATATAAAAAGTTGAACTCCATAAGGAAATTCGTGATGTAAGAAAGTAGGTATTGTCAACAGAATATACATTATCAAAGTTATAAATTAAGTAAAATAAATGCTAACAAGATTACATTACAGTCGGAATTCGTCTGCGTCTTCGATTCGTATATCGAATGCCTGTCGAACCTTTGTCATTATAATCATACTTCCGATCTTTCGAAATAATGTTATTGAAATATGTTCAATTTCCTATATGTGTGGGATTTCGTAATTTCAGTCACATATACGTGTATATTATACAATGTATATATAGGGAGTATATATATTATAACGTCATTAAAAAAACGTAGAACCGACACAAGATTTTAAGGTGATTTAAGGTTAACAATGTTTTTCTACTAAAGAAACTACAGTGCGGCCGCGGAGAGAATGCGTTTCTGACACTTGGAAACGGCTAATCTACTTTTCGGAACTTTCACTAAACTATACTAAAGAAAATACTAAATCATCCCGTAAAAGTCCAATCGCAATTTACACCTTTCTTGATGAACCCCATTCCTGTATCTATATGTATGATTAACTAGAAACAATTAATATCATATCTTATATCCGATAAATTGGTACTATGGTTTTACCATTTACACATGAGAGGTTTTTATAAAGCCTTAACGTTGCTAGGCAACCGTCGGCAAACATTATCCGATCGATGTACTCGTAAGTACGGGACGACCACGCTTTGAGGTGCTGGGTTTCAGGCAAAAATCCAAAATGATTCATAATAGACCTTCGCAAGCACTTAACGATAGTCTGACTGAAGGTTGCATTTGCTGAGAAGAGCCCGCAATAAACCCAATTACTCTTTTCAAAACAAGCTTAGATTTATTAACACAACTATTAGATAACAATTGCTTGCCTCGGGCGGTATGAACTACAAAGTAGCTTAATCAATATTTGATAAGTAAATAGCAGACTTAAGCAAACCAGCATCTACAAGCAGCAGAGGTTCTCAAGTATGACGCATGTGACAGCCAGTGGTACAGTACGTTGCAGTGCACCCACATGGTGGTTACCACCACACTCTGTGGTAGTGATATCGATTGCTGTGATGATATCGTGGGTCAAAATTTAATAAGGAGCTTGAGGTTTTTAAGGGAGCGTATATACCTCCACCTTACAGAATACCGCAGGCAAATAATTTTATGTTGTGCTCCTGATGCTTACCATCTTCAACCACATTATCACTTGGCATGGTGAAATTGTGGTTGAAATAGCCTATAAATATAAAAAAAGTCAGTAGCAGCTACAAATGGCTATAATACAGTGCAACCTCTAACGGTTGGCATTCTGTACATAATGCACTATAGAATTAACGATTATTATGACTGTTTTTTTTACATTTAACTTTGTTATTTTTTAACTTTTGTTTAGAATGATTATTCATTTGTAACTTTTAGCTCTTCTGTTTATTTACAACAAATATGTACAAAATACAATCTATATATAGAAAATTTCCTCAAGTCTGCCGCTGCTTCGATTAACGGCAAGGTTCCCAGAAGGCTGGCAGCGTTACCTCTTTGGATAGCCAAGCTGACGCGTTGGCGGAAAAAGCTCCCCGCCCGCTGGTCTCCGGAGGTCTCGATCAATTTATATAATAATTTATAACAACTTTTATAATAGATACGAAAATACTATAAAGTACACACGGCCATCTGATCCCTAACTAAGGAGAGCTCTAACTCAGAAAACGTGTTAAATATTTTATTTTAAAACAGATGAACATTCCTGATGAAATACACAAATATATACTTTTAAATATAAATATTTTATTTACACCAAGACCACAGAGTTAATAATATACTACGTCCGAGACTAAAATAATTGAAAACTCTTTTACAAAAAAACTTAAACCGACTTCAAAGTACACTAAGAAGTAATCCCCGGTCTGATGACAATGGGACCCTTCCAAACAAAAAAAAAATCTAAATTGGTTAATAAATGACGGAGTTTTATGAGGTAACGAACATAAAATACCGAATTGCGAACCTCCTCCTTTTTTGAAGTTGGTTAAAAAAGAAATGCTAACACATTTATTAATTCCAAATATTCCGACGAAAATGAAAATCCGACCTAAAAACTTTCCCAACAAAAACATACTCATGATATTGCTTCCGCCAGCACACCGTCCATAGCAGGGCAATAAAAATTCCTCACGTCAAATCTGAGTCGCAATTATTCATTTGAAATGCCATTCGCCCGGGATACAGCTAACCACCCTACGACAATAAGCTTCCCCATGCAAATTAAATGTACGTACCCGAATATCTAGGTAACCGAGGTAGGTAGGTAGGTAAGCGGCACGAGTGAATTTTTCAAGCCTATCACTATCGCCTAGCTTATAGAGTATCACTATTAAGTGATAACCGGGACCAACGGCTTTACGTGCCTTCCGAAGCACGGAAACGCTCGATTTGAAATACCACTAGGCGGTCACCCATCCAGGTACCGACCACGACAGACGTAGCTTAACTTTGCCGATCGATAAAGAACGGCTAATCATGCTACACCACGAGCGCTTCAGTGAAAACCTGTAATTAGCTTTAAATTTCTATTGTTTTTGTTAATTTGTTAATCCAAAGCTGTTGGTTTTCCGTAAATATGCTAAGAATTCGTCAAAATGATACTCAATAATCAAAAGATACTTTGAAATTATAGTCAAAGGATTTGTGCTAATCCCACAGTGGGAATAGAGTCGCGAATCATTTAAATTAAAACTAGAATTGTTTAATTGAATTATTTAAATGGAGTCATAACGATATCTTTGTGAAATATTAATCAAAATTTTATTAAGGATCACGGAATTTATAGGATGCGGACCCTATTATAAATTAAATTAAATTAGCATCGCGATTCCAGATACATATTAAATTTGTAGATATGATTAATGACAAATTACTGTCATGGCAGCGCCTGTGCAGAATATGAAATGATTTATAATGAGATAAAAATTTTGATATTGAATAATTCCTAAACAAAAATTTTATGGTGGTACTTGTTGCAACAATACCATGTCTTTAGAGAACCATTACCTTCTCAAGCAATTTGGACCGGTTGCGACATACGGAACATAAATAAAATAAATAAATAAAAATAAAAAAGCCTTATATTTCTTGTTGATAATTACAAAAATTTAACAAAAGTGTTTACTTACTTATTAAAAATCTAAATTGGTTAATAAATGACGGAGTTTTATGAGGTAACGAACATAAAATACCGAATTGCGAACCTCCTCCTTTTTTGAAGTTGGTTAAAAAAGAAATGCTAACACATTTATTAATTCCAAATATTCCGACGAAAATGAAAATCCGACCTAAAAACTTTCCCAACAAAAACATACTCATGATATTGCTTCCGCCAGCACACCGTCCATAGCAGGGCAATAAAAATTCCTCACGTCAAATCTGAGTCGCAATTATTCATTTGAAATGCCATTCGCCCGGGATACAGCTAACCACCCTACGACAATAAGCTTCCCCATGCAAATTAAATGTACGTACCCGAATATCTAGGTAACCGAGGTAGGTAGGTAGGTAAGCGGCACGAGTGAATTTTTCAAGCCTATCACTATCGCCTAGCTTATAGAGTATCACTATTAAGTGATAACCGGGACCAACGGCTTTACGTGCCTTCCGAAGCACGGAAACGCTCGATTTGAAATACCACTAGGCGGTCACCCATCCAGGTACCGACCACGACAGACGTAGCTTAACTTTGCCGATCGATAAAGAACGGCTAATCATGCTACACCACGAGCGCTTCAGTGAAAACCTGTAATTAGCTTTAAATTTCTATTGTTTTTGTTAATTTGTTAATCCAAAGCTGTTGGTTTTCCGTAAATATGCTAAGAATTCGTCAAAATGATACTCAATAATCAAAAGATACTTTGAAATTATAGTCAAAGGATTTGTGCTAATCCCACAGTGGGAATAGAGTCGCGAATCATTTAAATATATAAAAATAATTTACTTATTTATTTAATTTTTTTACTAAAAAAAATTACTAGGCTAACAAGAACCTCTCGTTAGTCGAAGTTGAAGGCCTCCTCTAGAGATTTCCAGTTGTCCCGATTGTTTGCAGTGTTCATCCACTGTTCACCAGCCACTTGGATTATGTCGTCTGTCCACCGGGCGATCGGTCTGCCTCTCTTTCTTGTACCCGATGGGCCATTCCAGGTTGTCAATCTGTGTGTCCATCGATTATCTGTCCCCCGAGCAATATGACCAGCCCAGCGCCACTTTAGTCTCTTGCAGTGACGTACAGCATCAGTAACATTTGTCTTTGCTCTTATAGTTTTATGAGATACGGAACATACCTTAACTTAAAAGAGTGATTTTTCGCTTTTATCTCCTAGGCAAAACGTGTGGTACTAGTTGCGAACTCATTGGTAACTTGTATTAGCCTTTTGTCTGCAGCCGGTTGCGATCTACGGAACCCTAAGAAAATACTTTTTGCTAAATTCTACTTCGAGCAAAATTAGCGTATTATATATTATTGCTTATATCATATTTGTAGGTCGACTTCTACCTACTTTGTGATCGCAACCGAAGAGAACATTACGGAACACAGTTTTTGTTACAAGTAAAATGTGCGCGTATTCGCGTGTTACGAAGTGTAAACTTATACCCAAACATACAAACTTACCTTATTAATATTAGTAGAGATTATATGAGCGTCCCAGCAAACAAAAAACTCTTCAATTTATAATAATAGTAAAGATATAAAAAATAAAGTAGGAAAAGATAAATTGACGTCAAATACGTTTCGTACCGGGAATCGACCGGGACCGAATCGGATTGCGTGTAATTCGAACATTGACTCCGATTTTCGCCCCATCTCATAAACGTCATGTCATATCAAAATGTCAGTCATATCCAACGCATGATTGTGGTTGATTCCGACTTCCTACTCTCTACATATAAATGTAAAAACAGATATACGATTCTTTTTTATCAAGCTAAAATATTACCTGAAATGGGGTTCATCACTTTTCCTTTTTACATAAAATAATTGGACTGTTTTACAAAAAACTTAAACCGACTTCAAAGTACACTAAGAAGTAATCAAATCCTGATCTGATGACAATGGGACCAAACGGGAAGTTACCCTTCCAGTAAAAAAAAGATTTTTCCAATTCGGTTAATAAATGACGGAGATATGAGGTAACAAACATAAAAAAAAAAAACTTATTACCGAATTGATACCTCCTCCTTTTTTGAAGTCGGTTAACTAATATTGCAAAGTACGAATCAAAATCGACATTTAAAATGTCAAAAACTTTATTGAAAATCGCATGTCTTTAAGTAGAAAATTTGCACAGGCTTAGCTACTATAAAAATCCAGCTGCACTATTTCATGACGTTGTGTTGGGGTTTAAATCCGCGGCATTCCGGCTCAAATATCCGAGCATGCTCATATAACCGCACCGGGTGATTAATGCACGCTACTACGTCAAGCCGTTTACAAACGTATGACGTAATGACGTCATTATTTTGTTAGTGTCCCTCCAGTTATTTAACTGTGAATGGTGTTATGTAAAAAAGTGTTCTTTTACTACAGTGTATAGATTGTTTTTAAGTACAAAATAGTGGCGTTTTGATACAAGCAAGGCATAGAATTCAGAATATGAAATACTGGTATTACTCTTATGGTATGGTTCATCATCATCATCATCAGCCTATAATGTTCCACTGCTGAGCATGTGCTCACCCTGATTCTGCTGTCCCTGTAAAAGGGGGCGATACTCCACCACGCGTGCCCACTGCGGATTGGTGGAGGTAGGCTAGTGGTCAACCTACTGTTGGAATTTTTCAAGCCGCCTAGGAGGCATCCAACTAGCTTAACGAATATCACAATTAAGTGATAACCGGGACAACGGCTTTACGTGCCTTCCGAAGCACGGAAACGCTCGATTTGAAATACCACTAGGCGGTCACCCATCCTATCATATAGCGGTACCACGACAGACGTAGCTTAACTATGCCGATCGATTAAGACCGGCTAATCATGCTACACCACGAGCGCTTCTATGGTTACTGGTATGTATTTGCTGATATATCTTCGCTTGAGGATGGTAGCCTATCGGGTCTCCAATTCTCGCGCTTTATTCATTGATGCATTAGAGATGTACCTACTAGCTTCCTTCGGACGCTCAGACTGTGGAATGAGCTCCCGTGGTTTTCCCAATGGAGTACAGAATGGGGTTCTTCAAAAAAGGGGTGGAGTTATTTCTGCAGGGTCGGCAACGCGCGCGTGATACCCCTGGTGTTGCAAGCGTCCATAGGCTACGGTAACTGCTTACAACCAGGCGGGCCGTGTGTTTGTTTGCCACCTTAGTGGTATAAAAAAAGATGTTGTGAAAAACATGGCAAACTTCTGTCAAAGTATATAGAGTTTTTAAGATATCGGCAAATGTTGAATTAGACATTGATTCTGAAGATGCGAGAATTGGGCCCCAGGCTAACGGTAAACAAAGTACTCTCCTATTTATTTCATCATTTTTATTTTAAATTGAAAAAGCATTTAATTTATCAAATAAGCCCTCTGAAGTAAAAGTCCTCTGGAGTCCAATATCCCGTTGCGTCGTCGTTCAAGATTTAATCTAGCACAGAGCTGTTCAACACGAGCTAGCTAATTTTCCGACCTAATAAATACACGATTCAGTTTACACGAACTAACTAGATTCTTCGTTATTTAAAATAAATGCTTTTCCGTTCAAGGGCCTGTACACACCGGAGGGTCGCGTCTAGCGATGAATGTATGGAGGTGCAAGGTGGATGACACCTCCATTTAAAAGGGAAGATCTTCCGCCAGGTTGGGTCATCGTGCCTGGGGACCGCGGTCCGACAGTTGTATATATGCAGATTCTCGAGAAAACTTCGCAAACGCGATGCAGGATGTAGGCGCGATGCAGGTAATGTGGCGCCACGCCATCTATCTTTCCGCGTGTGAACTATCTCAGTGTTACTGATAGATGGCTGATAGATGTCGCTACAAATGTATTGTTGTTTATATTAAAACCGTAGAGTTTTTATAGTCACCTGTATTTAGTGCGGTGTAGGGCAGTGTGTTTGAGCGCTTAGTATCGATGCGATCTTCATTATTGCATTATACAAAATTCGCAACCACACACACGCGCGACGACCGGAGCTCCTACCCCACTCGAACTTTTGGGTTGGACGTCATAATTTTTGTAACCTATACTATTTTCTAAGCACGATGACGATTGTCGATAACCATCTTGTCTAGTGGGGCTGGGCCAGTAGACAAGACGGTTTATCGAAAATCGTCATCGACAGTAAACGATCAACCTCAACTTTTGAGACAGGTAGAGCATAGCGCTTATTCGCAGCTCGTCCGGGGAAGTACCTTCACCTTACAGAATACCGCAGCCAAATAACTTTATGTTGTGTAAAGTTGTGTTCTTGCGCGTGAGTAAAGTCGGCAGAGCTCATAGGGGAGGGGGGAAAGGTCGGTAACGCGTGAGCGATGCTTCTCGTGTTGCAAGCGTCCATATGGCTACGTTATCCGCTTACCATCAGGCGGGCCGTATGCTTGTTTACCGACTTAGTTGTATAAATAAAACGAAAAACCTTTGTATGGGTTTGACATTTAAAATCGAAATATCACGTGATTTTTAACAATCTCTTATGTCAATCCCATACAAAGGTTCATCGTTTACTAACGATGACGATTGTCGACAGCCATCTTGTCTAGGGGGGCTGATTTGTTTACGCATTTTTGTTACCGTGCTGTAAGCATATAGTTAGAATATTATAAAGTGATAGCGTTAATAAATACCTTGTACGAAGCGTGAGCAGTTTCCATATAGATGCATTCACAGATATATCGTACACTATTTGATTTACAGTCAGACCAAATGTCGATATGGATTCCTTGTCATTTGTCGGTAAAAGTATCCATAAAAAGCGAGTAATTGGCATTAAGAGTGTAGTCCTTGTACACGCACTGTATAAATAATTATTCCATTGCGCCGTAAATCATAGTTGTCCGTCTCAAAGCAATGTGTAATATAACTGAGAGTCGCATCTGTGTAGGCAGAATGTGTCGATGTGTGAGCTCGATGAGAAATTCCCACGTTCGAGTACTAGGCCCTTAATTATGTATTTTAGTCAATGTATTTTGCTCCATAAATATTCTAACTCTACAAGTGTAAGCAATAAAGTATATTCTATTGTATATCAAAAACGTACAATTGTAAAATTCACAATCATTTATTCAAATAGACCTTCGCAGGCACTTCAAAGTTCCAACTCCAAGTAGCAAGCTTTTAACTTTCTCTGAGGGACTTTTGTTGTGACCGCACGGATCTTTCAATATGCGAGGTTTAGCAACGCTAGTGTCTTGGTGACTACTTTTACTAGATTTCAAGGTTTCCCGGGACAATAGTATAATATAACGTAATTCCAGGCTATAATCCACCTGGTGATTCAAATTCAAATTCAAAATCATTTATTCAAATAGACCTTCACAGGCACTTATGAATAGTCTGACTCTAATACTCTAATACCGGTTCGGAAGGTTGCATTTCCTGAGAAGAGCCGGCAATAAACTCAGCAATTACTCTTTTCAAAACAAGCTTAGATTCATTACATAATATTTACATTCTAATCGCACTGAAAACAATTGCGTGTCCCGGCGCGGCGGCAAAATTACAAAGTAGACTGAATAAATATTTAATAAGTAAATAAATAGCAAACTTAAGCAGACCAGCCCCAAGCAGCAACTGTTCACAAGTATGAAGCGTGTGGCAGCCATCGCCCTCCTCGCCATATTGCGAAGTGAGCGACCCGTCACACGACGCCGCCGCAAGCAAAGGCCTCAAAGTGAGCATGACTTAATTAAGTCTGCCTAAGAAATAAAAAAAAATTACTAAAGGGAAACTATTAGACAGACAATTTGTTAGACTATTGTACACGAGACATCCTCATTTAATCATCATCACCGACTTCCACTCTGCTACATGAACCGGCTCTAAGGACCAAATGTTATAGCTTTTGCTTAGAAGTTATTAAGACACAATTCTAAATACAAAGAGGCCGAAGAAAATTTGTGAAAAGCAATTGCCATACATAAGAGACGTAATTTTAATTTGGAAGTAATATTTCTATGTAACATTTATTTAATAACAATTAACCTTTGTTCATTATGATAAGGTATTAGATATTACTGGAGTGATGTTGCTTCTGTTTTATTTATAAATGAAGGGCATTATTTATTTATTTTATTAGGATAACCAACAAGACATTAACTTAAATTATCATTAATCAATACACAAATTCCAAGTGTTATAGGCTACCACAGCATGCAATTAATAATAAATTTTACAATATCACAAAGTTTTTAGAATATCACAAGATTAAAAATATTATCAAAAAGTTAAAAAGAATGGAATATGTCAATGTAATTGAATTAACAATAATACTTAATAATTCAAATTTATAAAGAACAAATGATTAAATAATTATTATGTCATTCAAAATTATACCAAGATTACTAAAAATTTAAAATTATATAAAAAAATACTAAATTTATTTATTTATTTATATAATTAAGGGAAACTAACAGCTTTATTAAATATAGTTATTCTTTTACGAAATTAAAAATATGTTTAAAGCTACTAATAAGTTTCCGCAACTGGAAACTAAACTAACTAAAACTTACACATAACATTTATTGACAGAATATGACGGCCCAAGATTAGCGTTTAACCCTTACGCGGTCAAATCGGCGAGCAAGCTCTCAACCGGGTTTATGATTAGGTAACTGTAATCAGGGGCATTTAACATTCAACCATTCTTAGCATCAGCACCAAAGTGGCTCAGCTCTTGATTCAAGTGGTACCGGAAATTGCCTCGCGAATGCGACATTGTCTCTGTCGGATTATTGTCAATTTGGTACGTCATTTCCGTTTCGCGAAAACATCCGATAATTGTTCGGAAATTGTCAAACGTTACAGCAGGAGTTGTTTAGATCAGCTGCGAATGCGTGCCCATTTTTAATTATTTCCCGTTTGACATGGATAATTTGAGTATGTGTTTATGCTTGCATTGGCTGTCCAACGTTCCTGGGATAAAAAGTAGTCTATAGAATTCGAAGATGGAATGAAGCTGGCTATCAAATAAAAAAAAATGAATAAAAAAAAACTTACAAACTTTAAATATTAGTGTAATAGATTAATATTAGTATAGAGATATTCAAGAATACGTATTATTGGTATGTGGCAACATGTATATGCCACGTACATTGGTATAAAAAACTTGTCCCTTTCGAATAAAAAGTATTTTGATGTCACGTTCCACATCCCCAAAAAACTTTGCACGGAACACAGATGTTGTAATTAGTACGGAAGTGTCACAAACCGCAGAACGAAATTGGGTGAGGTCACTCGATGTCAGCGTATAACGAATCGTTCCCCTAAACTATCAATTATCCTATAGCGGTATTCGTTCAAAATACCGGCAATTTGTGGAATTAATCCAACACTGGTAATCGAGGTTTCTGCAATCAATGTCGAGTATTGGCTGATTTGCTGGTCAACGACAAAAGCCGTTGATTGAGTGATTGACATCGCAGATATTGCACTTCCACTTTTCAGTGATCAATTTTACACGTAGATTGAAGTGACGTCATAGGTATGATGACACGTGAGAGGATATTCCTATCTTCCTCATCAGTTCCCAATCAAGGTATATTTTTGATAAGGTAGGCTAAATTTTAGTTTCTTTTCCCCTGTAGGCATCGATATATTATCTTCTGTCTAGATTAATGGTTACGTACAAGACAACATCGTGACAGTGGCCGCTTGGAGACTGAATAAAACAAAATTATGTCACTCATGTATGAATGTTCTACGTTCAAACGTGGACCTACTGAAACTGAAACAGCGCCACCGTGGTCTTATATCTTCGGCCGTTTTTACAGCTGTCACCCTTATTCTAGGGTAATACTATTTCGATGCCTGTAGGAAACTATGCTATATTTTGATACGAGTGCATACATTATTCTACATTGTTTCTCCAGGTCCTTTTTCAAATTATGAACCCTAATATTTTTAACCATGCATTAATTAGGTTATTTTATATAAGTTTGAGAACCGTAGCTGTATCATGCTGCATTACCGGGTGGATTATAGCCTGGAATTACGTTATATTATACTATTGTCCCGGGAAACCTTGAAATCTAGTAAAAGTAGTCACCAAGACACTAGCGTTGCTAAACCTCGCATATTGAAAGATCCGTGCGGTCACAACAAAAGTCCCTCAGAGAAAGTTAAAAGCTTGCTACTTTGAGTTAGAACTTTGAAAGCCTTTTAGTGGTCAACGATGTAGTAGGACAAACACGCCAGATTACAGGGCGACCACACTGTAAGGTCTCATTGATAAATGAGACCAACCCTCAAATAGTTCAGACGAGTTCAGATTCATATTCGGTTATACTCGATTGATAAAGTTAGCCGATGTAACCTCATAATTTGATCAACTTTGACCTTTATCGACTTATGGCATTATTCATTGAGTTAGAATATTATAGAGTGATGGCGTTAACAACGTTACCTTGCGCGAAGCGTGAGCAGTTTCCATATAAATGCATTCACAGATATATCGTATGTACACTACGTTGTTTTGTTTTTTTGTTGTGTGTGAGATTTGAGTAGGTGTAGTTTATATATCATCATAATATTGTCATGCTAATTTTGACATTGTATATTGTATTTTTTTTGTTAATTGGTTTGAATACATAGTAATGTTTCGCATTGTAATTTTAGATTTAATTTATTAGAATAAGAAATGAGTATGTGCATTATTGTGCATATTATTTGTATGTCCGTGTGGTAGGATGTAGAGGTTTTTTTTTTTTCTATTATGCAACCTGCAGTCCACGAATAAAGAATATTATTATTATTACTAGTTGATTTACAGTCAGACAAAATGTCGATATAAATAAATAATAAATATCCTGGGACATTCCTCACATACGGTCATCTGATCTCAAACTAAGCAGAGCTTGTACTATGGAAACCAGATAACTGATATAATACATATACTACTTTTTGTTTGTAAATGCATACTTAATATACATAATTACACCCAGACTCAGGACATACAGACATGTTCATGCACACAAATGCATGTGCTGTGCGGGAATCGAACCCCCGACCTGGGGCGCAATAGGTGGAATCTTTACCAGGGTCAACTGCACCAACTAGCCCGTCTATATATGGATTCCTTGTCAATTGTTCTCGGTAAAAATATCGATAAAAAACGAGAAATTTGCATTCATTATGTATTTAGTCGTTCAAACTATGTACGCGCACTTCGTTTCAAGGCATTTGGACCGTACCGGTGCTAACGGACCGTACTCTAGTTCAGTCGCTCTACAAATGTTCTAACTCTATGCCATTATTCATTAATTCATCCAAGAAATGCACTCCAATGAAATGAAATTACTTGAGAGAACTATACAGCCCAAGAATAAAGGTATGAGATTCAAGTCCATCTACTGAAATAAAATACGATAGTGAGTTTGTTTGGTACCTCTTGACGCCTCAATGGAACTGCAAATTGTGTTAAAATTTGGGGACCTGAGGAATAGCATATGGGATACTTTTCTATCGAAAAAAAAAATACATGCCTCGGGAACGCGGGCGAAACCACACGGGGTAAACACTCCAAAGCCTTCTACTACTTTCATTGTGTTTCCTAATTTATTTATTTTGATGTATAGGCCTGCGTTTGGCCACAATCTCACCATGTTAAGTGATGATGTGGCCGAAGGTGGTAAGCACACAAAGCCTAGAAGGAACTTGCTTTCAAGTGTAGCTGTCGGAACACACCGATAGGTGCTTGGCGACAGAATTTCAACTTGAGGGTGGTAGGCGGCCAGATGGCGACAAAGTACCCTACCGTGCTATGATTTCCTCACGATGTTTTCCTTCAAGCTCATTGTAGGATTCGAACCCGGGACCTGCGTCTCAGTATCCGACGTCGCTGCCACTGAGCTATCATCGCCCAGAAAAGCATTTATTTCATAAGAATGACTTTTTTTTGTACAAATCAATGAATGGATCTAGCGACGATTGTTTGAAATAAAAACATTTATTTATTCACAGGAGAGATAAAATTGTACGCATTACGAAAATGAATTATGTATATGGAAGCCTAAAAATTGGTAACGAAGTATTGTTTCAAACTTACGGGGACGTGCGCAATGATTTCCTTTTTGTTGCCGAGTTTACGCAGCCTGATTGGGACTATTTATGTATGGAAATTTTACGATATGACCATAACATTACCTAAGTCTTGTCACATTACAAATATAGCCTTCTTATTCGAGACAAAATTTGTCGGAACTCTGATTAAAATAGTCTGTTTTGTGCGCTCGTGGTTTAGCATTTAGAACAATAACTAAAGTATGATGAGCCGTTCTTTATCGACCGGAAAAATTAAGCTACCCATCGGTGAGGCCTGGATGACCACCTTGTGGTATTTCAACTCTAGCGGTTTTCGTGCCTCGGAAAGCACATAAAGCCGTTGGTCCCGGTTATCACTGAAACTGTGATAGTCGTTAAGCTAGCTGGAGGCCTCACAGGCGGCTTCGAAACTCCAACAGTAGGTTGACCACTAGCCTACCTCCACCGATCCATACACAGTTGGTATTGGGCCCATTCCCTTTCAACCTCCTTGTGAAAGAAGGTATGTGCTCAGCAGTGGGTCGATTATAGGCTGATGATTATCTATATTTTAAGGCGATGCTAGAACAGTGATAGCGACGTTGCCACCGACTTCAAGTTGAATATCTGTCTCCAAACAAATTTTCGGCGGCTGGACTGGAGAACCAGATTCTTTCGAGGCATTGTTAGCTTACCACCTTCGCCACATCATAACTTGCCAAGCTAAGGTGTAATACAAGCCTTAAAAGAATTATGTATCACACTGCTCTGCAGTTGTAAAGCCCCAAATAGATATAATAAAAATGAGAAAGCATACAAATAAAATTAAACAACTGGGTCGCAAAATATCCTGGCGCAGAATTTGCTTACTCATAATTACCAGAGTTTTAAATAAGAAAAAATAAAAACACGGCTGTATAAAGTAGCGCGGAGGACTTAAGACCTCTGAAAAACGGGGCAACATTATTTATACTCGGGCCCTCTTTCGGTTTTAATTCGGATTTATGAATGTACATTAAAGGAAGAAGCTTACATCCGGTCTGTGACACGGTCGGTCCTATGTGACTGTACCTTTATTTTTTATACTTACACACGTTTCAAAAGCATACGTTGCGTTCTCAAAATTGAACTGTTTTATTTCAAAATCTATGATATGTGGTAAGTTGTTGTGCGCAGGCCGGTGCTCCTGGTGCCCCTTAAGGTGGCCCACCTTAAAAAGAACAACTTTAAGGGGAAAAAAACCTAAGAGCTAATAATATTAAATTTTGAACCATCCAATATCAAGATTGAACGTCTTCCGTTGACGTATTGAATATTTATTTAACTATTTTTAAATGAAGTTACGATATTTATGTTTCGTCTAAGTTTCGTATTGAATCACTAAATATACTTATTTCCAGTTTTCTCCGTTGTCCCAACACATACATATATTGTTATTGTTGTAATAGAACAAGTCTTAGTATGGACTTTTAGAAATATAAGTTGGCAACACTGTACGGGGTTCTCATCCTCTTTATCGCTGGCTGCTCGAGCCCACTATACGTGTCGAAAATAACTTATTAATATTAATCTTAGAAATACATGTAATTATAATACGTGTCTATAATAAACCATTCTCTCAAGTGCCACAAAGCGTTTAATTCAAAACCACAATCTTCTACAGTAGTTTTCATTGATTCATCATAATTTTAGAGTTCCGTACCCAAAGGCCAAAATCGAGTCCTATTGTTGTTACTCACGTGTTTGTGGTTCCGTATGGGTCGGGTCTCTAGCCCGTTCTCGTAAACGGAATCAATTACAGACCTGGAATTTATATACCTACATATACACACGTATATACATTTGTTCAATAGAATTATTATTGAGATTGGTACCGTTTTTTCTTTAATGTCTGTAAGGTAAAAGAAATCTCCTCAAAAATAAGACAATGGTCATCATCATGAGCCTATAATGTCCCAATGCTGAGCACAGGCACAGGCGGTCACCCATCGAGGTACTGGCCTCACCGGTGACAGCTTAACTTTGCCGATCGATTAAGAACGGCTAATCATGCTAACACCACGAGAGCTTCCATTCAAACAAAATTTTCAGTTTTTTACGTGGTCTATCTCAAATACTCTGTAATGAATCTGTTTTATCCAATGATTATTTGAAAACTATGTCCAGGCTTTTGTTTCACATTGTTCACGTTAAGTGAAGATATACCTAAAGCTAGTAAGCACACACATTCATGAACCACATAGAAATAACATTCGCACTTTCCCAATATTAAAACACTTTCATATTCCGAATAACACGTCCTTTGAAACCGCTTGAATAAACTCCATACAGAAAAATAATGTGCATCCAATATGTAGGGTTGAACTCAAAGCGATTGACGCATTCATACGGTTGTGTGGAGTGAATAGACGTGAAATTTTTAATGTACCAGATCCTACTCGGTCTTGAGCGAGCAATATCCATCGATCGAGTTCCGTATGAAAAGCGAAGCGATGCACCTCCTTTGTATGACGTAGTTATTGGCGCGATACAATGTCGACGCGATCTGTTCCTAGTTTGTATGACGTAGCTGTTCGTTCGAAACGTGATAAAATTTCGCGTGTCGTTTTCTGCCTCTCCTTTGTCACAGGCGTTTTATAATGATATCCTAGTTTCCGTTTGTCTGTTGATGTTGAACAACGTTTGTTTGTTTGAACGTTGTTTTAATACAGGGTGGGCCAGAAAGAATTGCGAATTTGAAAAAATGATTAAAAAAAAACTTAGTACAATTCACATATAAATTTTTATTTTTATAAAAATTTACATCTGGGAAATTCATTTCTTAAAAATAACGTCATCCAGGTGTGCACCATCCCGCTGCAAACATTCTTCGAATCTGAACCTCAAATTGGTAAAAACTCGCTGGCACATTGCACGGGGAATAGCTGCCATTTCTTCCTGGATATTGGTCTTCAACTGGTTAATCGTGGCTGGGTTATTGGAGTAGACTCTACTTTTTAGGTATCCCCACAAAAAAAAGTCCAGTGGCGTTAGATCCGGACTTCTAGGAGGCCATGCAATGTCACCTCGGCGCGATATCAGTTTCCCAGCAAACATCTCGTTTACGACCGCCAAAGAGGCATTAGCTGTATGGCATGTCGCGCCATCTTGTTGAAACCATGTCGCACGATTATAGGCTAGACTAAATTTCCGGGAACCGAGCTACTTAACCCCACCACCCGCGCAGTCCCCTCTCTAAAGCTTCAAACGCAAGAGTGTTTTTAAAATCGTACGCCTTTCTGGCCCACCCTGTATAATATGTTACGATTTTTTTGACTCTGAGTAACATGGCGGGTACTTTCAAAGTGACGTTGCGATATTGTTTCATTGTAATAAATTCGTGTATTTTGAGTGTTATTGCATATTATCGGTGGTGTTATGTACATTAAAGATCAATCCATGTGCACCAGTGAAATCAAAAATGAATTACGTGTATCGTGACTTTTTGAGTTGTCTCTAAGGGTTCTCGAATAGTTTGGCCACCACTGTACTGAAACTCCCAAATCATTATTCATATTCATTTACAATTAAACGGAAAAGTAAACGTATGAAAAGATTGTGTGGTTGAATGACCATTGCCTATCCTTTTATGAATCAAAACTACTACTACTACTTGAATGAAATATTTTTTATTAACATAACGTCTAGTGAATGAATTAATCACTTTTCACTCACTCAAAGAGCAGGTCGACTGGGGAAGTACCTCCACCTTACAGAATACCGCAGCCAAATAACTTTATGTTGTGTAAAGTTGTGTTCCTGCGCGTGAGTAAGGTCGCCAGAGCTCATAGGCATAGGGGAGGGGGGAAAGGTCGGTAACGCGTGAGCGATTCTTCGTGTGTTGCAAGCGCCCATATGGCAACGGTAACCGCTTACCATCAGGCGGGCCGTATGCTTGTTTACCGACTTAGTTGTATAAAAAAAAAAAAACTTATCATTATTCAACACTGACATGGTAAAATGTTTGTCATGATTTACTGTAGTTTTATTCAATAAACACCTAAAACAATATTTTTACCTTTATATCTCGAACAATAATAAACATTTACTATTTGCATCAAATCATAATACTTTCAAATACAAAAGCTTTGCGATACAAAACATTATTCAATCAATTTACCCTGAAAGGGTATCGGGTCGGAATCACGCAGATAAGCGAAATCAAGGGGTCCGCAGCATCCCAAGCACCCCGGCTACTTAAAATCGCATGTATAATTTAAAAGGAGAAATGTACCGCATATACTATGAGCTCGTATGATCTCACGTTTGATAAAGCGATGGATAATGGGAGGGTTTGTGATTTTATCGCTATTTTAAACATGTATTCGTCAGGTAAAGAGGCGAAGGTTTGCTAGTTTCTAACTTGTTTCTAACAGGACGTGTATTGACAGTATTGAGATTTTTGTCAATGCGTTCTTTTTGTTTTTTTCAGGTTTAGGTTTTTTAGTTTAGAGCTAGTAATTGAAGGTTTTGAAGATACCGCTAGGTTGGAAGTCTGACTTGAAACTCAGCATTGTTATTTTACTATTAATTTAATAAAAAAAAATATGGTAAAAATACAATATAGGTAACCACAATGTTTTTAATGTAAAACCTTACCACCATAATGTGTGATCATATGAGATTAGTAGAACTTGATCAGTATGCTAAAACATATAAGTACAGTGTTTTTTAATGAAATGGCGCTTCCTTAGCCAGGGCTTCACATGTGTGTAATGGCATTAATTTGCACGTTATTTGACATAGTACGCAGATATGGCCGGGGGCCCAAGTCTGCTATTTCAATTGTGTTCCAATGATCTTTCAGTGGTGTCAAAATTGTGCCATAATGACACTTCTGTTAGTAAGTAGACTACCAAAACTGTAGAACAATTTTGACACCACTGAAAGTTCATTGGAACACAATTGAAATAGCAGACTTGGCCCCCTGATCTTAGCGCGCTGCATTATTAATGTCGTTAGACGTTAGGCGATAGCTCAAATGATAGTGTGGCCACCCATTTGGAGCATAGTTCATGACACGTTAATTGTTCCGATAATTGGACGCAGGTGAAGCCCAATTATGGTGAAAAGAAGCCTCTAGTCTGTAGTACGAGTACAATATAGAAAAAAAATATGCAAAACAGGTTTATCATAATTATCGAAATTGAAATATGTAGTAGCTGACTCCAGTCCCTAAATAGGGAAGCAACGAAAGATCAAAGAGAAAATTATCTTAATACTTCACGAAGGACGAACGGTATAACTAAGAGCGATATCTGATGAATTCCTTCTTTATCTATTTCTGTTTGAACTTTGTTTTTGTCATATTTAATGGACATCTTTGTTCCCTATTTACTTTTAATAAGACTATATTGTCGTGGGGCATATTGTCTGACGATGACATTCTAATCTTTGTATAATCTATGGTACTTTTTACAAATGTTTATATATAGCTTTAAATATTGTAAACATGGTTATGTAGTTGATTCGCTTTTTGTTGTAACAGTTTGATTGGAATAAAACAGCTAATACTCGCTTCTTGCCTATAATAGTGGTAGGTAGCGATTTGTAGGTATGTCTGCCACAATTGCCATAAACAGAAGGCTTGACCCCTGTCCGGTAGCATGCTTGTTTGCAACCTTTGTCAAAAAAAAACTGCATTAACAGATGATAAAATAGTGTATCTTAAAAATTATTTTAACAGATTTCATCAGTCAGATGAATTTTCGCAAATCTATGCGCATTTTCACGAAACGGATAACGCAATCGTATAGCTCAGAGTATATAAATACTACGCTTATAGTGACATTACCTAAATATATCCCCCGGCACGATATCATTGGAATAATCGTCCGTTTCCCGCTGCCGGTAGGTATTTCAATGTATTAACATAGTGCAACGACGGCGCTTTGTGCGACCCGTATGAGAGCAAACCCAACGACTATGAATGTATACACTATTTTATAGGTTATATTTCGTCCTGCGGTTTCATCCTAGGATCCAACACATATCGTATCGGTGTGCCAAATTTCATCTAAATCCGTTAAGCCATTTGTGCGTGAAAGAGTAGCAAACATCCACACATCCTAACAAATGTTCAAATTTTTTAAATGGTTAATTTTGAGACTTTAAATCGGCTATATTTCGAGCAACTAAATTGCAACAAGATCGACATTATATCCTTGTATTAGGCTAGTATATTCAAAAATATATTTAACAGAATTTCACTTGGACGATAATCACAACATCATTTTGAGAAGTATTTAGTATGCATGAACATTTCTGTTTTTTGTGAGGCTCATAGTCTTATTTATCATGAAGAAACGCAATATTACAACATAGATGTATAATAGGTAGATATATAAATATCTAAGAAGAAAACAAACTCAAAACTGTTTCTCTTTTATGCGTGCCATTGTAAAAGTTACCTTGTTCAGAATCCGTTCTACTTCATAAAAGAATCCCAAGTTTTTGTTTGAAATATTCTGAGTACGTTTTCGGTTAGAGATCTGCAATAAGGTAGATAAGCCAGCTTTGACTTTGGCGCGTGTGCCTGCATAATGTTTCCTATTGATTCCATATTTAAATAGGGAGATGGTTATCTAAATGTTCTCTTTGTTAAGTCTATGTGAATTGGTAATGAAAAAATATTAATGTAATTTTTAAATTCATTTTAGAATTTTGGAAGATACTTACCTGTAAAAAAATATAAATTTTTCAAGTCTATTACTAAAACGTAGCAAGCTTTTATTTATAAACAAATACAATTAATAAAGTGTTTAATAATAAAAGAGTTAACACTCTATTTAATAAATTCAATATTTTTATAAAAAGTTGGTGTTATAAACATATAAATAATACCAACTATTAGACATACAGCAAAAGTCTTACTAATCCGACATCGTAATACGTTAAGTGCAAAAACGAAACACAGGGGCGTCCCCTAAAAGGAACTTGTTTAAACCCCCAAAGCCTTTAATGGACGTTCGAAAATGTTGCCTGAAAGGTGAAACACGCTGTATACGGCTTAGCCGATGGACTATCGTTAATAATTTAACAGTTAGTGTAACGATCAATGGTTAAGATTGGCTTAATCATAGATTTATTGTAGAAGTAATTTAACAATAAATCATACTCCATTGAAGTGGTCATAGCTAAGGCCGTATACACGGGGCTGGGGTGATATAGGTGTTAAATCACTACCCCCTAATTTTTATATCGCCTCAACTACCCAACGGATCATCATGAAATGTGGCATGCAGATAGCCTATGGTATGGAGAAGGACTTAGGCTATTTTTTATTCCATGAGCCGAGCCACGAACGAGCCTACAACGAGCACGATGCGAATCCCTTTGTACTTGAAAAAACTAACAATCGCGCTCGTTCGAGGCTCGCGAGCCCGTCCACGCTACGCGAATCGTGCTCGCAATGTGCTCGTTCGAGGCTCCGCTCGTGCTCGGTTCGACAAGCATGGACCCACCATAATATAGCTATGAACAATAAAGCTATGTACGAAATAAATTCAGCCCGTGTGTGTAGCATGATTAGCCGTTGTTAATCGATCGGCATAGTTATGCTACGTCTGTCGTGGTCGGTACCTGGATGGGTGACCGCCTAGTGGTATTTCAAATCGAGCGTTTCCGTGCTTCGGAAGGCACGTTGGTCCCGGTTATCACTTAGTTGTGATAGTCGTTAAGCTAGTTGGATGCCTCCTAGGCGGCTTGAAAAATTCCAACAGTAGGTTGACCACTAGCCTACCTCCACCAATCCGCAGTGGGCACGCGTGGTGGAGTATCACCCAGTCCCTTTCACCCTAATTTGTGAAAGGATGCCTGTGCTAAGCAGTGGGACATTATATGCTGATGATGTTAAAAAAAAATCTTTTTTTACCTTCCTATATTTAAATAGGAAATTCATTAGAATTATGAAATATCGAGTTCATCAATTAAAGTTTACATATAAAATGGTAGAAAATACCAACCTAGAGCACGAGTCGGGTAGAATGCGCTCCTAAGAGTCATGCGTCATAATTTATAATATTTTTATTTTTTTAATTATACAAATGTTCAAAAAAAAATATTAATTATTATTAATAATTGATTACTACCTATTCATTGGGTACATTATGCGTTAATAAGACGAATAAAATGTAACGGAGTATAGACGAGTGTTGAATTATAAGAGATTAGAAATAATTTGGTATAGGGAAAGTTACATAAACCGCTTAGCGTGGAGTTCAGCAACCCAGCCCACTACATAAGATGGATGTCGAAAATTGGCATCGTTATCGTTACTAAACGATCAACCATTGTTCATCACCCGTGTAAAAGTTTTACCACAGCCATAGAACTAAATAGATAACGCAAGTCCCCCGATCCTGTGATTGTGTACCCCTTTGACACGCGAAGTACATACACTGCGTCCTCTATTATTTTAAAAATACAAGCCACCACTTTCAAAATTTTTGTTTAATGGGATTGTCATAAGATTAAAAAAAACACGTAATAATTCGCTTTGAAATGTCAATCTCAAAGATTGATCGCTTAATGTCGATTGTCGATATCCAGGTTGTCTTGACCCCTTGTTCTCTGGTGCGTTAAAGGACGTGATATCAAGTTCCATACAGAACAAAATAGTTTGCATGAACATATCTGTTTGTTCTAAATCTGGGGGTAGGTAGGATTTACAAGCTTGCTTACACTTACGGCAAAAACGACGTATACACGGCTACAGATCAAGCTATACATTTCTAGTATAAGATGACCTCCCATTGTACGGAAATCGTATACAATGCGAGATCAGCTTATACTGGAAATGTATAGCTTGATCGGTAGCCGTGTGTACCTACTACGTATTTATATACTCTGAGCTACTACATACTCGTAATATTCGTAGATACTAAAGATACACTTTTTTACTACTTGTTTACTATAACACATCTCAGAGCGCAACCAATCGTTCGATAAACTTTTATGCATTGGAATCGAACTTGATCCTGGTTGCAATCGGCCGTGATCTGTTTCCAAGAAACGCCTACAAAAGAAAAGGTATATTCTGGTAGAGACGGTAAATAAGAATACATTTTAATCTCGTGCATTAAAATTGGCCTTGTTGCAGTCAATTATTATTTAACTAAAAGACAATTGGCTCTACACTACATTCATCTAGAATAGGCTTGGGGCAATTAATGTGGTAAATAGTTAATTATATTTTTTGTATTTATATACGAGTACATTTTGTTAATATGTACATGAAACTTTTGTACTTTTATTTCCTGAAATGTGTTGTAGTTGAGGTTCAAACTCTGTTGGCGATCAAATATAAAGAACAGTTGCAGAAAGAATTATAGCAACAAAATTACACAATACAGCTTCTAGTCTCGTCGATATTTTTTCCATTTCCTTGAATCGTGTAATGCGATACTAGCAATGATTTCAAAAGTCAGGATAGGCCCACCGCAACATTTTGCTAAAAACTTCTTCATACAAGTAAACAGTACCGCCATTTGTTTAAAATCGATCTAACTACGAAGTGCCGCTTTGCATAGGTGTACGATGTAACCTTGTATGTGCGTACAATGCACACATGCGGGAGAGAGATAAGCAATGGACGAGCGAGCTGTTCCGCGGACCGCAGACGACTGAGTCGCGTTGGCCCTAAACTGAACATTTTAGGGCCAGCGCGTTGGTGTCATTTTGTCGCGCGGTTGGCCCGGTCCTTGCGCTAGTAATATATATGTCAATGGATACTTTGACTACAGACAAGCTTGAACTTGTGTGCAATATACCATTTGAACTTGACCTGGACCTTATTGACTGTGAAGTTCTTGGAAAAGTTGGAGACTTTCGTAGTAGGTAATAGGAGTTTGAAGGATGCAATTTGTAGAGCTGTACTTTAAAGATAACTAATCTTAGAACTAAGGTTAGTTACTTAGTTGTATATAAAAAAAAGGTCATAAGTTAATAGCATAGGGGCCATATATAGTTTTTCCTTCCATTCAGTTAGGATCAGAGGGTTGTATTTTTTTCATTCACCAGCTCGTAAGTGATCCTGAGAAGAACTGGTAAGAAATTCTTATGATCGGACTATTTTAGTTTTTAAATATTTTCAAACACATTAAAAATAATAACCATGAAGTCATTCTTCATGTCACTTTCTCTTCCTGGTAATCATGCCCATATGTTTTTTCAGTTTCCTTACCCGTAAAGATATCCTCCTGATCATTATTACCCGACTGACCTGGAAGGAGGGTTACGTATTTTTTAGTCCTAGCTTTAGTAGAAGATATCTCTCTTAAAATATAACCAATAATCTCATTTTGTGTATTCACATTTTGGAGGAAAGGATGGCTGCAAGAAATTTGGAAAATAGGTTTTTTATTTTGCTGTCGCGCTGTGCTCGAGCTGTCCCGCCCGAGGGCGATAGAGACCACTACAGCTTGGACCGATTATACCTATTTAAATTAGACGAAATCGCTATTTCGAATCTCCGGCTTTGGCTATGTCTGTTGGTTTCTTTGTTGTTTTATATTCGTCAAAATTCGCAGGACGTCTGATAATGGCTTTAAAAATGGTAAGTTTTTGTGATTTTAGAAGGCTCCTATTTCTTATAATAATTAATTTATGGAGAAAAACACAACTGAGAGACATACAGTGGTACCTATAGATTGCATGGTAGAATAATCATTGCTCTAGTGTCATTATCCAGAGAGGAAACTGAGGATTACGTTTGTATGGAACAAACGCCACCAGCATTTCCTCTTAAGGTGCGTACTCAAGCTCTATTTAGTTGGTGATCAGGAAACTGGCAGCCTACAGCCTAGTATCGTGCATGAAGATGCGTAAAAAACTGTGTATCAAAAGTACAAAGAATAAGCAGTATAGAGCCGTCTGTGTGAACTGAAATTGGTCGGTGCGCTAACATATTCTACCTCACGTCCCGACGTTATCGGCCGTCCGCAGCCCCTGTTGGTCATTCGACCCCACTTGCCGTGTCAAACACTTACTGCTAAGGGATAATCTTAATAATGTTTTTTTCGTCAAATACTAAGAATTAAATGTAAACAGATGTCGCAAATTGTTTTTTAAGACGAATATATGATGAGTTGATGTTGAATTAAATATTTTTGAATATGAAGGTCTCAAAGGGAGTCAGGGCTGAGCTGAAAAAAAATATGAACCAAAAACAGTAGCACATTTTTGAGCGCTGTTCAACATTGGACTGAAAAATGATGAAGATGATGAAAATTAGCTCAAAATATACAAGGACGAGAAATTTTACAAACATATTTTGTATTATACTTTTTGAAAAGTCTGTGCTACCAGACATTGAAGCTAACTACACAATGATATCACATTTAGGTGAAACGCAATCGTCTTGCCTAAAAACTCAGAAGACATCTAATTTATTTCATAAACCTGAGTACCTAGTTGTTTGTTAGGAGAGCACGACATAAATTTTCTCTTAGCGTTGGGAATACCAACAAGATATATAGGTACTCTTTTGATCCTAAGCTTGTAATAGCTTGAATTAAATATTTATCTCAAATAAAGAGACGTTACGTTACGACAAAACAAAGAGAAGTTATGTACCTTCAATTTTGTGAATCCGAGGGGATGTTTTCATTAAAAAACTCATCCAATTAGCTTTGCAATGTTTAATTAACAAGGTAAAAATCGAGGCAAAGGTACTAATATTATTTAAATGCAGCGAATTTTTATTATATAACTATATACCTATTGTTAACTCAAAATAAAGTTTGGGTACTGTTTAGTTTATGATTGATTAGTTGCGCTCGCGGTTTGTATGTTTGTTAAAGTGGGATAGACATTTCAAATCGAAACATCACGTGATTTTTAACAATCTCTTATGTCAATCCCTTACAAAGGTTGATCGTTTACTAACGATGATGATTTTCGATACCCATCTAGACAAGATGGGTATCGAAAATCATCCAGGGGGGCTGGTATCCAGCCAAGATTTACCAACAAGTCCATAACTTAATAATTGAAAGTAACACAGTATTTCCGTCGCTTTTGAAAAAGCTGTCAGGTAAGAACTCTCAAAGTTTATATTGAACCTCTTCAAAACTTGCGAGATTCCGCTGCTTATTTGCACAAATTCTTTAAAAAAGGTAAACTTTTAGTTCTTCAGTAGATTATTTTAAGAGATTAAATACTTAACTTATTGGAGTAGTAATGTCTGCGGAAGTAAATTGTGACTTGAAACTTATTTACTGTTTTATTATTAATTTATAAAAAACTAACCACAGCTCATATAACGCTTTTTAACTCACATACTGATTAAAAGGTCACGTTCATAATGTCACATTCTTTGACAATGCGACAAGGTGACGTTATTTACGTGATCGTTTAATATAATCAGTTACTTATATGTTTATTAGTTAAAGATATTAGCTAACCTAAGCTTTATTAGTTATGAGTAAGGTAGATAATTTATTAAAAATAATGTCAGTAGGTACTTGTTAGATGCTTTATTTTTTTGGCATAAAATTCACTTCAAAATTAATGCTTTCGGTAATAAAAAAGAATTGGTAGGCGCTGCTTTTAAAAATAGAATTATTTTTTATCTACGAATAGAATTTTAAAAAGGGGGTCATATTCAAGCTCACGTATAACGATCCCGTCATTTTCCCCGGACACAGAATACATAATAGTACTTGCGTACCCAATATTTTTAAAACGCATCGCGCAACGACATAAACTGATCCATTAAAAAGCGACACGGCCATAAATTAACGGAGAAAAAAATGGCTTCTCCGCATAACGTGAGATATGGCCGATATAAATGGCATGATGTACGCCGTACGGGAATGCGCGGTCAATATTGATACGCCTTTATGAGCCCATTTTACCTTTTCGGCTGGCGCGTAACGCTCTCTGCCAGCGGAATTCCGCCAGAGCCGTTTAAAATTCACGTAGCTTTGAATAGCACTAACTTGTTTACTCCGCTGGTACGAGCGGACTTTTTTTCATTAATTTTGTTATACACTCACACTTGTTACTCAACACGCTTGTGCAATATTGTGCATTCCATTCTTTCATTTCGAATGTGGCTGATAAATATTTAAAGATTTTACAGTTTGCTATACTTGCAACCCGAAGGTTGCTGTTGCTTTTCCATGTGTGGTCTGATGAATACTATAGGCAGTACTGCAGCATGTAGAAATAATTCAAGGTTCTCAAAAATATATGTTATCATCTCAGACCAAGAAAAAATGAAAGACGGAACGGTCTGTGTTCTTAAGTGACGCAAGTAATAGGAAGCCGGCGTTCTTGTAAATACATGGTCTCACACACATATTTAGACCATAGGAAGTTGATCGGTTGTTATTCCGTATTGAGACGTTGACAATGACAATAAGGCTCAGTACTATTTGTGACTTCTTGGCCAGTACTGATTTTAATCACGCACACGTAGCAATTTTTTTGCTTCAATTTCTTATAATTTGACACCCCGTCTTAATTTTTTTATATGTCTATGGTCATCATAGACTAAGTTATCGAGCAGGTAAGCGAGATGCAATCGTGTTGCAACAACATTAAGTATAGTTTACAAAGTGAGGGTTCGAAACCATCCATCTCCCGACGCCCCGCAAACTATTCCATAAGCATTCAGTACTTAGAATCTGGGACTTCGGTTCAAACTTGGGAACGATACAACTTGCAAAGGGATGTTAAATAGTTGGGGAAATGGAAACTCTGGGCTATTGAGAAATATTAATATCTTGCAAGAATGGATTCGGAGAATATCAAACAGTTTCGGTGCCTCTTAGTTTCAAACTATCTTCAATACTTTATAAGTAGGTTGTACCAACTTGATAATAGGTATCCATTGTGATAATTGTGGCTATTTACATAAAGTAACTAGGAATACTCCTCACAAAATCATATTTATATTGAATAATTAACCGTAATGTAATAAATAAAAAAAACTCTTTGTTTTTCTTAATTTTTTAGTTTTTATATTCTACTCGTATTTTTAATTTGTGTGTTTCAAAAATAACTCCTTTTTTTTTATACCACTTAGCTGGCAAACAAGCACACGGCCCGCCTGATGGTAAGCGGTTACCATAGCCTATGGACGACCGCAACACCAGGGGTATCACACGCGCGTTGCCGACTCTGCAGAAATCTCTTCACACCCTCTTTGAAGAACCCCATGCTGTATTCCACTAGGAAAACCACGGCGGTGAGCTCATTTCACAGTCTGAGCGTCCGCAGAAGGAAGCTAAAACAAGCTTTCTTTCTAAAAACAACCGCCCATGCGTTCCCAAAATTGAAAGCATTTCCATTGAAAATGAGCGTGATGTTATTGGAGTGTGTTAGGCAAAGAACAAGCCAGAAGATGAAGGTGTCGACTCATAAAATAAATTGAAATGGCCCGTCGATCAAGATTCGCGGCAGCACGCGGTCGCCGGCAGCCCCTACGATAAATCAACTCGACGCTTTTATGTATAAAAAAAGGAAAAGCGACCGGGAAAAGTCGTTTATTTGTTTCCAAACTATACTCGAACGGTTCCCAAGCTTCGATACTTTAATAAAAATCTTGCCGTGGAATTGAAATTTCACATTTCGTCGCACTGGGCCCCGCCGCGCCGGGGAAAACGGGGGGTAACGATGCTCGGTAAAAAGTATAGGTATCTAATAACCGAGGAACTTTCGAGTTACTAACTTTAATTAGGTAGGAAATGCAGTTATGCGAGTTGTGGAACTAAAAATGAAAAGTGTGATATTTTTAGAGAGGCTGTAAAGGGATTTTAATCTGTGTATACGACTTTCCAGAAGGTTTTTGAGTAAAAACCAATATTCACGTTTTTTTTCATGGTTAGGCTTATGATTGACCACAATCTTAGCATGGAAAGTGATAATGTAGGCGGTAAATACACTGAGGACTAATAAGGAACAAGTGAATAAGTAGAAATAATCAGACAATTTCATTTTAGTCTTTATGTAAAACTATTGTTTTTTTTTCTACATAGAGTCAATTCAACTAACCTAACCTCACGCTTATCTACGTATAGGACAGAGTTGAAATGTATGTCAATCAATCTAATTCTTATATCACTTGTAACTTAAATACTTAAAATATTCCTTAAATCTGAATATTAGATTCCATTTTACAATAATATATATTTTTCACCAATTAAGTATTACGCACTACCGTATTTGTTTTAACTCACTCAACGCCAGGAAGTCAGGCGCTTTGATGAAAATGAATAAAGTTTATGTCCCCAATTATCCGAGACCGCTTCGACATTATATTAATTTCTTACCTTTCTGGTCTCCTGTTCCCCCAGTCTGTCAGGCAAGGGCAAGCGGCCCTTCGTTCTCTCACAAATAATTTATCGAGATTAAAATTCGTGAAAATTTAATTTTCACTTTGCGTTATTTTCTTGTCGCATGTGAAATTGGAGAAAATCGAGGATTTTGAATTATTGGGATTATTCTTGTCAAAATTAGAATTATAGGCTTATATAAAAGTGATTTTTACTAATATGTAGTAAAAATTTATGTTTTTATTCTACAAAAAGTATATAGTAACTGCCCTTGTTTATTATTCGCTGACAAAAATATGCTGTTTGAATATGTGCTAAATAAGGTTTTTTTTTAAACATAATACGTTAAATAGTATTAGGAAGAAGATTACTTTTGAAAACGAAGTAAGTCATAGTGGCAAAAGTAGTGAGCGGAAAGTTTGAAATTTTAAATTATAAGTTGAAAGCTTAAAAATTTAAGATGAAATTTGAAAGTTGAAATATGAAAGTTGATTTTTTATTATTATTTAGGACCAAATACCAATACATATGCAGTATAATATAATTATTACACTTGTTATCGGTATGGGTTTGACTACACAATAGTCATCAATGACGCTATATCTATTTAAAGCTATCATTGTGGTTTAATCAACTCAATTAGCGTTGAATGGTAACTGATGTTTACCTAATTGCGATTGTCTGACAGGCATATAATACCATTAACCAGTTAAAATATGACGTGACTGACTACCATCTATCGTTTAGCTACCAACAACTAAGATTATGTTTGTTTTATTTGTATTATAACAGCGTACGTATATACTAGCAGTAGCAGTATTTGTGTAAAAAAACTGGAAAACTTTAGGCTATTTCCCAAGTTATTAATCATGAAGAGCAAAAATCCATAAGTAGTTAAATACATATATTATGCACATATGTACACTTGCACTCTTTCTCCCTTGCACACCTGCACACTTGCACACACCACCACACTTGCACACTAGTCCACTTGCCCACTTGCGCTCTTGGTCCCTTGCACACCTACACACTTGCGCACCTGCTCACTTGCACACTTGATCAATTGCACACTCGCTCACTTGCTCACTAGCTCACTTGCTCACTTGTTCACTTGCTCACGTGCTCACTTGCCCGCTTACATGTCTTTTGCACACTTGCTAATTTGTACATTAGCTCGTTTGCATACTTACTCATTTGCATACTTTCTCACTTGCACATTTTCTAACTTACTTACTTACACACTTGATCACTTGCGCACTTGCTCATTAACAAAGATACTCACTTGCAAAATTGACCACTTGCTCACTTCCACATTTACTCACTGGCACGTAATAATGTCTAATTTAATCATTTCTCTTTAAGTCCAAGCACACAAATAGAACACTAAAATCGCCATGTTGCGGAAAAATTTGGAACTAGACGTAATATTGCCATAATAACTAAGCGCTGTTGTAAAAATCTACAAGTGTCTCCTTCATTTGGTGTAATTTTTTTTGTTTGGGCTATAAAAAAAAAAATGCTATTTGACGAGTCTTATTTAATTAACATAATAAACTCCGAGAAGGAATACTATAATCTGGATGTAATAACTAAACTTGGAAACACTAGTTGGTACGATTCAACAATCTTGCACTAATTGTAACTTATGAAAACAGAGTTATGGAAATTCTGCGTATAGTTCTGTTACATTATGTTAAAATGAGAGCACAGGCTATGATATATACGAAACTTGGGAAGTCTCGGTGTTCGTTTGTGCTGGGGCCATAGGTTTGCATCCCAGAACTTAGTCCTGCAAAGTTATGAGTAGCTGCTACTGGTACCAAAGACAAAGTCTTTTGTAAGTAGGTACGGCTACGTGATGAAGAAATAGATTTAAGCTTCATTAACTGTGATTGCTATGTTTAATGTTTTTTATTAACTTTTTTATTGATATAAATGTAAATAAATTAAAATTATCAATAAATCTTATAGTTAATTATTAATTTTGGAAAAGTATTTGTAAATTGCGTTAATAATAAAAACTTTTTAACAAAAAAATAAACCTCCGCAAATACTGAAAAGCAAAAAAAAAATAAACCATTTCAATATATAGAATCTTGAATATATCTTGAATTTTATAAGGTTTTTCAGTCACGGACATACCAATACCTGACTGCATTAATCTACTAATTACGACATGCTTAATGTTTGATTACTTTTATAATGTAATACACAACTCGGCATTAAAATCGGTGAGTGAACAATAAATCACCGATTTTAATATAATCTAAATCACCTATCCAATAAAAAAAAAAGTTTTTTTTTTTATTTATGTTGACTTGTAAACCTCCTCCGTTTTTTCGTCGGTAAAAAAAACCCTATAACCATATTTTATTAGAAAAATAATAAAAACCGTAGATAAAAGTATTTTTTTTAAGATGTTGATAGGTATTGATTTTATCACCCCGCAGAAACTTCTTCATCAGTAAACAAGTAGTGCTGTACCTAGTTTAATAAAAAAAACACGTCGGCGTTCTTACGGTAGCCGGTTGCCCGAATGGTTCAAATACACTTAAAGTTTAACTCTTGGTCAACCCTATATTGTCATGGAGGTGGGAAATGTCCATTATCTACTAACGAAATTAGGTTCACCATTTCCTCTTCCAACAGTCCTGATTCACTTGCATCAGCTAGTTATCTATGTAACCTTTTAATAAGTTAGGTATACAGAGTCAAAACTGAATGGTCTAAAACTTTTTGATGTTTGATTTTTTCCATGTTTTGCTGAAATTAAGATATATTTTTTTTTACCTACTTTAAATATTTCAATGTTTATTATATTTGTATATCTTTTAAATTCAGAACAAAAACTATAGTCGATATGAATTTAACAAGCAGAGTTAGTTAATTTTTATCAGATTTAAAACCAACAAAAAAATGTTTATGTTAACCTTATGTTTTTTTGTTTAATTTTTACATTGTCTAGCCCGTGTTGTGTTTATATGTCACAAAGCGTCTCGCGTTTTTTTTAATTATTAAATAATTTGTTTTCCGCTAACGCATCGGCCTTTTTTGTAAATAAATGAAAATATTTAGATGAACTTGTCGAAAAATTATGATTTCCTTTCTGTAATTTACTGTATGTCGCAAAATGCGGTGTTGTAAAATGTTGTAATTCGGCAATGGGCAATCCACCCACGTACAATAATGCACGACTTGGGAACAGGTGCCGCTACGTCGCACCTCGTTGAGGCTTGAGCTCAATGCGATACTTACGCCTAATTACAACTAAAGAAACGTGTTATTATTTTGTGTTTTTATTGTTGTGATAACACGGTTTTAATAATAATAATAATATATTTATTCATGACAAAAGAAGTGTACAAAAGTGCAGCTAATATGACATGTAGATATTGAATTACAATAGAAAAAATTCCAGCTAGTTAATAATGGTTGCTCGGTTGAACTCCTAGCACCTTATTACAAAACATGGTTTAAAGATAAACCAGGTTTTAAAATAGCCTCGTCCCTTTTTATTATATGACGTTAGAAAGTGACCAAATGACAGTAAAACCTGGCTTTACTTTAAACCATGTTTTGTAATAAGGGGGCTAATGCCTATACTAGGTAAGCCTGTGACATAGGCATTAGGCCTCTCCCCTCCACCAGGTGAGTACAAAATGTGCTGTTTTAATAATGTAACATTTAGTAAGTAAGTGTTGTTTACAATATAGTTACACTGTGATAGATAATTTGAATAAACATTAACATTTTTGGTAAAAACATAATAACACATTTTAGATAAATGAGTATATGCGTGGGTGTGTTTGAGAGGGTGTATATGTGTGGGGGTTTGTGTATGTGTGGTGATAAGAATAAGGTAGTACTAGGAGATATAATAAGGCTTTGAAGAGAGAATTTTGATTTGGGGACTGAATTTTGTTATTTTTTTATTTTTAAAATTATTATTCTAATATTGAGGGTTTTACGTTATCATTTTGGATCATTAAATATATTTTAGCTGTATCGAAAATAAAGTAATATTTTACAAATAAATATTCACTTTCATGGAAAAATTCAGACACTTGATTTTAATTTAAATACTAACCCCCTTTAACGTTGATTAGCTAAAATTCTGAAATCTTTATCTGACACGTGACATTTGGTGATCGAAAGAGTGAGACGGAGGACACTATTACACTGATTTAGTTAAAAAGCGATTATGAATAAGGGGGTAAAAGTTTAATTTCCATTAAATTGGAAACTAATTTTAAATTAGTTTACTAAAATTAAACTGTTGGTAGAATATTTTAATTTATGTGAACAAAGGGTGAATGCCGTTTTGATAAATTGCAACAGTTTGCTCTTTAACATAACGCAATTCAAATACTTTTTTGGACGGATTATATAATATTTTTGTTTTATTACAAATGTAGTTACGAAAATATTATTTTATGTCGTATATTGTATGAAAATATTAGACTAGGTAAAATATATTGTTTTCCTCAATTTTAATTTCAATATTTTTTAATTTAAAGTATGTTTTTAAATATTTGCTAAGAAACAGAAGACATACAAAGATAAGCAAAAATTATACAATTTTAAATATAATAAAAAACAATTATACGTCAAAAAAAAATCTTGACATCTCAAAAAATGCAGTAATATTCTTATTTGTTTTTTCAGATAATTGTTATTGTATTCACAAAAAAAAAAACAAATTAAACAAAAGAAATCTACATAAAAATATTTAATGTACAATTTTGCAAAGTCATAAAGATTCGATCCGAAAATTCTCAAAAATTTTACAAATCCAGAAACAAATACCACGAATCTCATACATAAATTAAGACAATCCACCGAAGCGCGCCCTTCGAATTCGCGGCTACCGTAATACCGCCCTCGCGAATATACTCGTAAACTTACCTTTTAGTTTTTCACTGAGCACTACACAGCATTTTCACAGACAATTAAAGTTCCCATCACAAAAAAACTAGTACCGCACAAAAGTTTGAAGTGATGAATTAGTTATTTGAAAAAGACATAGCCTCGTCGCTTCGGTAGCGAGGGATCCCGGTATCTTTATACTGCTTCTCAGATGGTTTCCGGCGCTGCTGTGCGGTCCCGCGAGGACCCGCCGGCCTATTTATTTGCAACTAGGGTGGTAATGCGCAGGCGTTGAACACCCTGTTGCTTCTTAGTGAGGAGTGCGAAATATTATCGACATCGATACAAATTTATTTAATTAGATGTTCTTTTGACGGATTTCGGTAGTTTTGTCCAAGTATGTTTTTGCTTATTAATATTAGGTGCATGTTAATAATTAATTTTGACATTAGTAAGACATTGATCGAATTGTCACAGGTTTGTGCTTTGGATTGTATTAAAAAGTTTCAAATGGGGTAAAAAAATATTTCTCAGTAGAATTATTTTACAGTTACCTAAGCAATGTATAGAAAAAAAATAGAATTTAATCTAACGAAAAAATTTAATCGAAACCAATCGCGGTTACTCGACTACTAGAACGAATATTTATTATTTTGGACTTCTTTAATTTACGCTATAGTTTTAAAATGTATGCCAAATTATTATATTTAAATTATTCTGCCTGCTATCTATTCTTCGTATACATTTTGAGTATTAGGATTATTAAGTAGTTAGTGTTTTATTAGCAATATCAATAAAAAAAATAACCAAAAAACGATATTCTGTAGAGAGCTCAGTAGAGTTGTTAAATGTAGAGTCAAATTAAACACCTATTAATATTTTATTGCTTTGGTAATCTATCCAGTATTATAAGTAGTGGTAGCTTATCAAACTATATATTTTATTAATATTTTACTCTATCAAACTTGACTATAAATTAAAAACAACAACTATATATTCAGTCGATTAAATCTATCGTGACATGTTGTGTCTCGTCACTACGGAACCTCCCCTCATACCCATCTACCTGTAAAACTCCCACCACCCAATCGTTTAAACACTGACTTATCAAAAAACTTATGTTTAAGTTAGATGCCTTACCGTTACAAGTTTTCCTGCTATGTCGAGGGCGGGCGGGAATAACCTTAATGTTCTCATAGACTTCGACAATTCATATATTTTGATACAAGTACCTCATAAACCTATTTATTTAATGCATATTTTCATCAGAAAATGCATGTTAGGCGAAAAATTGTCACGCTTTTTTTTCATTACGGCAATTCTCAACCCTTTTCAATCCTTTTTTAATGAGCGTGAAAGAATACAAAGACTTTTCATTAATGCAGTTGCAAGAGAGTATCTCCCGTTCTATTGATTTTCGTTCCAAAAACCTGTGAATCAGCATAGGTTTTTATAGTACGAGTACAGTTTATTAAATATTAAACATTATTTTTCATTTTAAAATGCAGTGTAAGTGTTATGGTAAATGGTTATTGTCGTGTATGTATACCTCAAATATAAGAATCTATATTGAAGATATAGTCGCATATTAGTCAAAATAATTTATGATTAGCTTTTTTGGGTAAAATCCAATTATTAACTGCTAAATTGTAAAAATAAACACTAATAATTGCCGGTAAATTGTAATTAATAACTTTGATAATTATCATTTATTTTAAAAACAAATAATTCAGTCGTCGTCGTTAATGGGGCGTCCATGCTTGGCGAACCGAGCTCGAGCCGAGCCACAAACGAGCACGATTCGCGTAGCGTGGACGGACTTGCGAGCCCCGAACGAGCGCGATTGACAGTTTTTTCACGAACAAAGGGATTCGCATCGTGCTCGTTGTACCTCGTTGTAGGTCAGTTCGTTGCTCGGCTCGTGCTCGATTCGCGTAGCATGGACACACCATTATATTTTTAATCTTTTATAACTTTTAACGCATATTTTGATATCACGTTTTCAATGTTGACAGTTTGTGTTAATTTGCTCCTTGAAATTATTGCCAATGCCTAATGATACGAATTACGTCATTAATTGAGACATTTGAACACAGTTCCAGCGGCTAGGATAACGACATGGCATCGGATAACTTAACATAATTATGTAATTATAATAAACATATGCAACATAATATATCATCATCAGCTTAATAATGTCCCACTGCTCAGCAGAGGCCTTCTTTCACAAATTAGGGTGAAAGGGAATGTGCAGAGGCAGATACTCCACCACGCGTGCCTACTTCGGATCGGTGGAGGTAGGCTAGTGGTCAACCTACTGTTGGAATTTTTCAAGCCGCCCAGGAAGCATCCTACTAGCTTAACGACTATCACAATTAAGTGATAACCGGGTCCAACGGCTTTACGTGCCTTCCGAAGCACGGAAACGCTCGATTTGAAATATCACTAAGCGGTCACCCGTCCAGGTACCGACCACGAAAAAGGTAGCTTAACTTTGCCGATCGATTAAGAACGGCTAATCATGCTACACCACGAGCGAGATAATATATATAGCTATAGTAAAATAGCCGTTTCGGAAACATACAATTTTCATTACCAGTTTGAAGGAATTGTAATGATTTTCGTGCTGATAAATTCCTTTTTCGGTCGGGTTTAGCGTAGCGAGAGTAACCTAAGTCCAACCTGTGCTAATAAACTAAATTTTCCTTTTCATTTTCATATAGTATATGAAGTCAAAAAATCAAAAATCAAAATCAAAAAGTAATTTATTCAGTTAAGGCCCTGGTAAGGCACTTATGAACGTTAGATTGGTACATACAGTTGAATTTACCAACGGTTCGGCAAGAAACTCAGGAAGGCCTTTTTTTTGTGGAAGATCTTTTCATATTACAGCTTTTTTAACATAAAATTTTCACTTAGACAGGGGGGGTGCAGGTGCAGGAAGCTACTACAGGCATATATTCTTGTCTTCCACGTAATGAGCCACCTTATAGTAGGCTTTGTCAGTTATAGAGTCTATAGACCCTTGTGTACCATTACGTAGTAAAGTAATGATGCAGCCAAAGGCGAGCACACAAAGCCTATAAGGTTCTCAATTTCACAATAGTACCCATAGATCTAGAATTGTCTACTACCGTTCATTGGTACCTCTGTTTGAAGACAGATTGTGAGGTAGATATTCGGTCAGTGTACATACTACACCGTCCAATGGTTTCGGCACGTTGTTTGACTTTGACACCAAGTTTAGTATCGAGTTTCCAATATCTTCACCTGATTCCTTGCAGCCAGGAACTCAAAGGCTTTTAATGAAGAGGATGTTACTGCTAGGCATGTCCATACAAAACATAGTATATGCGTATTTTGGATTTTAGGAATGAAATTCAATGAAAATTTGTGAAATACCATCCAATTATTTATATCTAAAGCCGTGGATTTAAGGCCAATAGCATTTTTTAAGAATCAAAAGGCATCAAAATCACGCAATCTTTGATCAAAATCGACTCTACTTTTGCCGATAAATTAAGTATTTCTGTGGATCTTCTTACAGGACTTGAAGAAAGGCAATGAATTTATTTCCAAAAATAAAGTATAAATACATCTTAGGTACTTATATTTATATACGTGCCTGCTGGCGCGGTTGTTAAGACTCTGGTTAAGATTCCACCTATCGCGCCGCAGGTCGTGGGTTCGATTCCCAAACAGGACATGCATTTGTGTGCATGAACATGTCTGTATGTCCTGAGTCTGGGTGTAATTAAGTATATTAGTATGTATTTACAAACAAAATGTAGTATATGTATTATATCAGCTATCTGGTTACCATAGTACAAGCTCTGCTTAGTTTGGGATCAGATGACCGTGTGTGAGGAATGTCCCAGGATATTTATTTATTTATTTGTACGTAGTATATTATATACTCTATGCTTATATCTTTTCAGTTATCATTATCAAACATATTCTATGCAATTAGGAACCCGAGCTTTCCTCGCGTCTGGTTGATACAGCAATACAATTAATACGCAAAGAGAAAACGTTGTACCCCTTTTAAAAAAAAATCTTTTTAGGGTTCCGTAGCCAAATGGCAAAAAACGGAACCCTTATAGATTCGTCATGTCTGTCTGTCTGTCTGTCCGTCCGTATGTCACAGCCACTTTTTTCCGAATCTATAATAACTATAATGTTGAAACTTGGTAAGTTGATGTATTCTGTGAACCGCATTAAGATTTTCACACAAAAATAGAAAAAAAAACAATAAATTTTGGGGGTCCCCATACTTAGAACTGAAAATCTTTTTTTTTTTTTTAATAAAACCCATAAGTGTGTGGTGTCTATGGATAGGTCTTCAAAAATGATATTGAGGTTTCTAATATCATTTTTTTCTAAACTGAATAGTTTGCGCGAGAGAATCTTCCAAAGTGGTAAAAAGTGTGTCCCCCCCCTGTAACTTCTAAAATAAGAGAATGATAAATCTATAAAAAATATATAATATACATTACGATGCAAACTTCCACCGAAAATTGGTTTGAACGAGATCTAGTAAGTAGTTTTTTTTATACGTCATAAATTGAAATTCATATCAAATACTCAGGTCTATACTACCATTCACTTATATACCTACAGGTTTGTACGGAACCCTCGGTGCGCGAGTCTGACTCGCACTTGGCCGGTTTTTTTTCAAACTTGAAAACAGAATGGAACATAGTGGACAGCATATTCAAAATGTTTCAATCAATTCTAAGTTCGTCGGCAAGCAAGTTCGCATCGCATCTCGTATTTGGGAACACATCGAGTGATCTTGATATATCACGGAAAGAATCTCTCTGTACGCCGCGTGCCGGCAGCAACCTATACGTTAGACGTTTGAAGAAAGATGTTAATCTATTAAAACATGTTCTGTGAGCGATGTTGTATGTGTATCGCGAATAACCGTGCAATCATGTAATGGAGCCATATATACAAACAGAATGATCACTCTACGTTATTTTTTACATAGCTCACGTTTACATACTCGTAATGCGAAACAGTGGACGTTATTCACTATACCGTAGGTACTGTGGCCGAATGAAAAGGTTCGTCAGTTTTCAACTTGATTCATTCAACGTATCACGAGCACATATTACCTTTTGAAACTGAATAGACAGAATACACTGAATTAGAGAAAATAATGATTTAACTGTTCGTTATCTAAGTTCAAAATTATTCAGATCAAAGTTGTTCGACTGTTTATCTTGTCAAGTTTTTTTTTATGTTGAAAAAAATAATACTTAAATTTTATTCCGCAAAAGCCATAAATTGTGTTAGACGTGATGTAAAAACAAGCAAAACCTTATTCGATAGCAAACGTCACATTTATGTAAATGTTAGCAGCACTGTTTCTTCCTGTTAGGAACCTCACTGGTAATATATTGGTACATATAATAAAATTGATTCTTGCAATCTGGTGCAAGCGAAAACCAACTCTAAGCTGACGAACCTTTTCATTCCGCGACTGTACATAATGTTGCAAATACTTTGACTGGTAAGTTGTAAATATACCCATCCAGTCATTAGTCGACTAGTGAACAAATTGCAAGCAATATTTCTGCAACCTAGCTACTTTTTGAAAGTAATGAAATTTGTTCTTCGACTATCCTATCACCCTGGTAACTACCATAGTCTAGAGGAACTGAATCTCATGTGCAGCTGGTTGACATCAATAGGTGCTTGGAGGCAGATTCTTAGCTTAAGGGTGGTAGCCAGCCAGGTTTGGTACTAATAACTATACTTCTTGATTGGTTAAGATCCACCTATCACGCCGCAGGTATTGGCGGTGATCCCCACCCTCGACATGCATTTGTGTGCATGATCATGTCTGCAAGTTGTAATTAATTAATGTACAGGATATATTTTGGAGAGTGTGCGCAGGAATTGTTCAACCTAATTCCACCATCCCCATTTTTACACCGAACCACAAGACGCCGGGAAAATTTTCACCCGTACGTTGTTGACATACCGAAAATACGGCCACAGCGTTTTGCATCCTCATTTATAATGCGGACAGCAAGGGAGTGGAACTTGCTTCCGGCGTCTGTGTTTCCTGACGCTTACAATCTAGGAACTTTCAAGGCCAGAGTGAATAGGTTTCTTCTGGGTAAGCGTGTTTCATCTTAGGCTTCGTCATCGCCCCTTATGGGCGGGTCAGTGGCCAAACGCAAGCCCATTTAATTAAAAAAAAAATAGTATAGGTATCAAGTATGTATTTACAAACAAAAAGTAGTATAATATGTAGTATATCAGTTATCTGGTATCCATAGTACAAGCTCTGCTTAGTTTGCGATCGTTTGTGAAGAATGACCCAGGATATTTCGTTTTCTTTTAAAAATTGTGAGGATCACGCACATTATTTGCTTTGAACCAAAGTCAAACCCGAAGGCAGATTCAGTTAAGGTCCTAGGAAGGCACTTATGAAGGTCAAAGGTACTGAAGATACTACCAGTTTGGAAGTGAACGATCTACAGAGAACCGGTAAGAAACTCAGCAAGGAGATATAAGTCATCATAGACTATAATTTCCCACTGCTGAGCACAGGCCTCCTATCACAAATCAGGGTGAAGGGGAATGTGCAGATACTCCACCACGCGTGCCCACTGCGGATCGGTGGAGGTAGAGTAGTGGTCAACCTACTGTTGGAGTTTTCAAGCCGCCTAGAAGGGCTCCAACTAGCTTAACGACTATCACAATTAAGTGATAACCGGGACCAACCGCTTTACGTGCAGTCTATATGTATTTTATGGAAAAATCTGTATATATTGGCTTTCATAATTTCAAACCATTTCATAACAAGAAACCCTCATCATAAGCACAAAAATAAACAAGAAAATAAATAAAAGAATATACTTAAGTTAATAATTATAGAAGCCGGTCAATATAGAGTACACTTAGTTTCATACTTGCATGAACAAGGTGTTCTTGTACAAATGCAGCTACACTCAGACATCTTTATCTTCAATCTACCTAATGAGTTACGCTGTACGTAATATGCTCTTGCTTTCAAGACATTCTTTATTTGTGATTTGAGTATTAATCCGGATATGAAATGCTTATATAGACACGGTTTAGTGTAGTTCTAGCAACCTGAAAACCTGTAGTGTAAAAAACTAAACTGGATTGTAAATACTGAGGCACTGAGCGGCCATTGTGGGGATGACATAGCAAATTCATCACATTTTTAGTAACAATGGAAAACGTGTGTTGTGATAAAAAATAATTAGGACCAAGAGCAAGGTGGCCCCCAGTTTGAGCCCGTCTCATCCCATCCTAATGTACTCAATAAATTACATCTGCTAATGAACCACCAAAATTATCCTAACGATTGTTCTTAGCCAACTTTTAAAGCCGCAACTGTTTATTTTACCGCATTAAAACCTCTCCTAATCCTATTAAAATAAAAATAAAACAGGGTATAGAGCAACAAATTTTAAAGTTTGTGCGTCGAGCTCGGCAGTGCCTCGTCCCGACGGAAAACTTTTCTAATATATTAAAAATTTCCCGTACAAACATGCTGCATTAAAGTCAGAAAGCATCTGGAAAAGTTGTTTAAATACCTATACACTAGGGAATTTATTGAGTTCCTCGTGGTGTCACGTCAAAATCGATATATTAGTGCGGTGTACCTTTTCTTATATGAAGTCCTACTGTACGACAAAACTTTGGTCCATTTTTTTTTATACCCTAACCCCCTTACTCCTAAAACGTTATTTAACTAATATACTGTTTAAAGGGTCACGTAAATAACGTCACTCTATTGTCATTGTCAAATAATGTGACATTATGGTGTTCGTTACGATTACCACCAAAGTTACGCGGTTGAGCCCCTAGTATGTGAGATCCTGGGGATCAAATAATGTACCTTTAATCCTTTGACTGTTTCGGTTCCGCGCGGGCGAGGAAAACAATAGAAATCAATTGTTATTATTTAACCGCAGGTTTTTTTTTTTTTTTTTATTTCAACAGTTTGACAAGCAGCAGACGTGCCACCTGATGGTAAGTGGTCACCGCCGCCTATGAACATTTGCAATACCAGGGGGATTGCCAATGTGTTGTCGACCTTGTAGAGCTCTTTTTACGCCTTTTTTGAAGAACCCCACATCGTAGCGCTGAGGGAAAACCGTAATGGGGAGCTCATTCCACATCCTAATGGTCCGCAGTAGGAACGTCCGACTAAAACGTTGTGCGGACGATCGAGGCGGCTCGAGGATGTGAGGATGAACTCCACATCTCCGCTTAAGTTAAGGGATTAAGAGGGCGTTAGCATTATTTCGTTCAAAGAGCAACTCAACTGGGGAAGGTCCTCCACCTTACAGAATACCGCAGCCAAATAACATATTGTTGTATTTCTGGGCGAGAGTAAGGTCGCCAGAGCTCACTGGGGAGGGGGAAGGGTCGGTAACGCAAGAGAGGTAATGGACAGCAAGCTCTGCTCAGATTGGTATCATATTGGCGGTGTATGAAAAATAGGACATATTATTTTTATCCTGATAAAATTTATTGCTGATAAATTGCAACGTCTCTCTCATTCTGCCTATTAGTGTTATTGTAACTCGAGCACCATAGATTTTTACATTTACCTTGGACATTTCTTGTGGAATATTTATGGCTTTATATCATTGCACTGTTACTATTTCAGAGTGACAAATCAGAGACAAGAATAACTATGTGTACAGTAGTACCCAACTGATATGGCTTACCGATGTACCTGCGCAGAAGATACATTTTCAAAGCGCGGATAATGCTATTGGTCGGCAGCTGCCGCCATGTGTGCGGAGGGGCGTGACTTGCGAGTGAGACGGAACTAACAGCTGCAGTGTATTATGAACCTTATATTTGTGATCTAAGGTTCATTGAAAATTTTAAGCATTCTTTCGTTAATCTTCGGGCCATACTTTCTTTTCTGTGCGAACGAAGATTCACGACGCGCCTTATCAGTAGGGTACTACTGTAACCTAGATTATGTAAGTTATATCATATAACATTCCAAGTTAATCGCTGTAAATAGAATGTAAAATGAGATGTATATTTTTCCAACCCCTCAGCAAGCAAGGTAACATGATAGCCGCGTTGAGAAATTCGATTTCCCGTCGAGACAAGATAACATTATTATCATGATGAAATGATCTAGAGATGTTTCCTTTAAAGATTATGAAGTGTCGGTATATAAATAATTTTAGGGTCCCGTATCCAACGGGACCTTATAACTAAGCCTCCGCTGTCTGTCCATACCTCTGTCTGTAATATAGTCAGTTGAAATTTTCAGACTGTATTGCCATTATAACAGCAAATAATAAAAAAATAATTAAAAGCTTAGCGAACCCTTCGTGTGCAAGTCCGACTCGCACTTGGCAGGTTTTTTGTCAACATGTTCATCAAGGCGATGATAGTCAGTGATAGTGACGTCGAAAGCCTTGACTAAGGTCCCAGGTTCGAATCGATGAGCTTGAGCTTTCGGTCATACTGTTATTTTATTAATTTTTATTGAGGTGAGTATTTTTTATACACATTTCTTATGGGTATTTAAAAAGCTTGCAATTGTTTAGATAAAATAACTGACCGAATAGTTATGCAATGTAAATCCAACAATATAAATAAGTTTAAAGAATTTTATTTTCTACAAATAATTTACAAAATTCACTTTACTACACATATCTTTCCTTTTGGAATTTCACGGTCCGAGGACCGGTCCTTTTGGAAGGCGTGCACGGGTATACAGATCCAACATGTAGAGGCCCTTTATTAGTATCCATATTTCTAAAAGACCAACAAGTGTAAGTGTTTTCCCAAAATAAGAATTTGCATGAACAAACAACACAATAATTACAAATAAGATAACTTTAAATGGCATACAAAAGGCAAAGGGAAATAATAAAATGTTCACTGTTCGACAAGCTGGACAAACATGCAATCCACGTACCTAATAGTAAGTGATCGCCTACATTATGCATTTCCAGGCGGTTTGTCAACGTTAAAGGCATATTTATGTAAAGATTGTCTGTCACCTTACTACCGGATTACCTATATTAAACAAGACAAAGTTATTGTAGCTTGCGCGGTAGTTGTTTGCGTCTTGCTCGCCTTGCGCGTCATTCTGCTTGGCCTAGTCTGCGGTGTGCATACTGATTTATAACTTATCTCTATATAGTATAAAACAAAATCGCTTACCGCGTCTGTCTTTCCAATATTACAATGATTTTAAGCTCTTGATGAAGATGATAATGACTTATGGTACCATTTGAAGTAGCCTAACTGGATAGGGGTGAATATGAGTTGTGAACATCACGGTGTATTTTGGCAGATTCATTTGAGAGTCTGTTCCTTCTAGGCTCCATGTGGTTACCACATTGGACCTATCCATGTTAACGTTATGGCAAAAAAAATATACAACCTGTAATTTTCCTTGCGTCTGAAAAATCTCGTTCCGTGGAAAAATCTAATAAACATCTGAGGTAAAAGATATCCAACACTCTAATCCATTAGACTTTGTTACTTAAAATCCTTTTCCCTTCACTCATTAAGGAGTGAGTGAGTAAAAAAACACGCTCACAATGACAATTCCATTAACTATTTATTATCTCTAGTGCTACTGAGATTTTAACGTGGACTTGTAGCAGGGTGTGGGCCTATATCTGCTATTACAATTGTGTTCCTATGAACTATCAGTGGTGTCATAATTGACACATTTTATATATCTCATATATATATTATATATTTTATATATCTTATATATATTACTTTATATATCTCAAAGTATTATAGTATTTGTGTATAAATAGTATTAGTTTATTTCATATATATTGTATTATTTGTAGGTAGATGCTCAACCTGCCGCCTTTTGAAGTTTTTCCTGTACCCAAAGGTTGCCTGGAATAAGGCCGCCTATATTGTATAACTTCCTCTAATTTGTGTTGTTGTAATCATGTGCTCTATGTAAGCGTATATACAATAAAGAATATTTCATTCATTCATTCATATTTTACAGTTTTGGTAGTCTACTAACACAATAGCCGGGACGGGCCAGTTGGCGCAGTTGGTTAAGACGTGGAGTCTTAACCTATAGCGCCGCAGGTCGTGGGTTCGATTCCCACACAGGACATACATTTGTGTGCATGAACATGTCTGTATGTCCTGAGTCTGGGTGTAATTATGTATATTAAGTATGTATTTACAAACAAAAAGTAGTATATGTATTATATCATTTATCTGGTTTCCATAGTACAAGCTCTGTTTAGTTTGGGATCAGGGGGCCTACCACAAGCTCTTAAAACAAGGTTAAAATAACCTTATTTGTCTTTTGTCCCTCTTTGACATCCGGCGTCAAAACAAGACAAAACACAAATAAGGTTATTTTAACCTTGTTTTAAGAGCTTGTGGTAGGCCACCAGATGACCGTGTGTGAGGAATGTCCCACGATATTTATTTATTTATTATTTATTTAATAGCGTCATAATGGCGCCAATAGCTTTCCGATGATTTTCCACTGAAACGACAATCCTAAAACAATGATCTTTTGGTTGTCATTTTTGATAGTTTTTGTACTAAAATTATATTCATTAATTGTGAATTAGTAGAGTGCGCACATCGGCTCAATGATAATGGAGTTGCAATAGTATCGTGTCAGTCGGTGTCAGTATGACATTTTAGCAGACTTGGCCCCCTGACAGTATCAGATATTAAACCGCACAATAATATATGTTACAAAACTTTCACGGCCAGAGTGAATAGACTTCATCTGGGTAAGCGTGTTCCATCTTAGCTGTTTCTAGGGTTCCGTAGCCAAATGGCAAAAAACGGAACCCTTATAGATTCGTCATGTCTGTCTGTCTGTCTGTCCGTCCGTATGTCACAGCCACTTTTTTCCGAAACTATAAGAACTATGATGTTGAAACTTGGTAAGTAGATGTATTCTGTGAACCGCATTAAGATTTAAACACAAAAATAGAAAAAAAACAATAAATTTTGGGGGTTCCCCATACTTAGAACTGAAACTCATTTTTTTTAATAGTACCTACCCATAAGTGTGGGGTGTCTCTTGATAGGTCTTCAAAAATGATATTGAGGTTTCTAATATAATTTTTTTCTAAACTGAATAGTTTGCGCGAGAGACACTTCCAAAGTGGTAAAATGTGTGTCCCCCCCCTGTAACTTCTAAAATAAGAGAATGATAAAACTAAAAAAAAAATATCATGTACATTACGATGCAAACTTCCACCGAAAATTGGTTTGAACGAGATCTAGAAAGTAGTTTTCCAAAAATTACGTTCATCATATCAGCCCATGGATGTCCACTGCTGAACATAGGCCTCCCCCATTGATTTCCACTTCGAACGGTTCTGGGCCGCTTGCATCCAGCGGCGCCCAGCGACTCTGACCAGGTCGTCGGTCCACCTGGTGGGAGGTCGTCCCGCTCGGCGCTTTCCAGTACGTGGTCGCCACTCGAGAACCTTCCTTCCCCATCGGTTATCGGCTCTTCGAGCGATGTGGCCTGCCCATTGCCACTTCAGCTTACTAACTCTACGAGCTATGTCCGTCGTTTTTGTTCTCCTACGAATGTCCTCATTTCGGACCCTGTCACGTAGAGAAATTCCGAGCATAGCTCGTTCCATAGCTCGCTGAGTGACTCTGAGCTTATTTATGCGGCCAGCAGTGAAAGACCACGTCTCTGTCCCGTATGTCATCACTGGTAACACGCACTGATTGAAGACCTTTGTCTTCAGACTCTGAGGTATTTTGGACGTGAAGATATGCCGTAGCTTCCCGAACGCTGCCCAGCCGAGTTGGATTCTTCGATTAACCTCTTTGTCGAAGTTGGACCTACCTAATTGGACAATTTGTCCGAGGTAAACATACTCGTCTACAACTTCGAGAACAGTGCTCCCAACAATCACCGGCATTGGCGGAATATGAACATTTGACATAATTTTTGTCTTGTCCATATTCATTTTTAGGCCTACCTGTTGGGAAACTCTGTTGAGGTCATTGAGCATGATGTTCAAAGCTTCCAGCGATTCCGCCATTATAACTATATCATCGGCAAATCGAAGGTGAGTGATATGTTCGCCATTGATGTTGATGCCATATCCCTTCCAGTCCAAGAGCTTGAATACATCCTCCATTACAGTGGTGAAGAGTTTCGGGGAAATTACGTCACCCTGTCTTACACCCTTCTGCAACTGGATTGGTACCGTACTCTCGTCCTGGACTCGGATTGACATGGTGGCTTTGCTGTACAAACACTTCAACACTTCGATATAGCGATAGTCAATTTGGCATCGCTGTAGACTCTGTAACACCGCCCATGTCTCGACTGAATCAAAGGCTTTCTCATAGTCCACATACGCCAGGCATAATGGCCGATTATACTCCTCAGTCTTCTGTATAATCTGGCGGAGTGTATGTATGTGGTCTATGGTACTAAAGCCTTTACGGAAACCGGCTTGTTCGGGAGGCTGGAAGTCGTCAAACCTACGTGCGAGACGATTCGTAATGACTCTCGAAAACAGCTTATAAACGTGGCTTAGGAGGGAGATCGGGCGGTAATTCTTCAATAGGGCCTTATCGCCTTTCTTGAAGAAGAGCACCACCACGCTTCCACTCCATACTTCTGGCGTTGTACAGTCGAGGACATAAATATGTATACACTTAGTGAAATTCAACAACGGTTTCCTCTTAAACTACTGATTGAAATTATGAGATACTATAAAGGCAGAATCTTCTAACATATACTATTATGATTTGTGTAATAGTTTAACAATTAAATGTTAAACATGCGAGAAAATCGCTATTGAATTTCAAAAAGTGTATACATATTTATGTCCTCGACTGTACCTTCGTGTATGACGGAATTAAATAGCTTCTGAAGGACTACAAGTACCGGTTTACCACCCGCTTTCAGAAGCTCTGTTGTAATTCCGTCTTCACCCGCCGCCTTGTTGTTTTTAAGCTGTTTCAGAGCCATTCTAATCTCGTACAGGCTGACATCCGGGATATCTTCGGTGTAATGTCGGGTCAACTTGTCTCTTGCGTCACTTACCGGTAATGCATCTGGTTTCTGTGACGAGGTGTACAGCTGTCCATAGAACTTCTCGATTTCTCTCAAGATCTCAGGCTTTGACGTAATGATGTTGCCGGTATCGGTCTTCAGCTTGGTCAGTTGGCTTTGACCAATAGACAAATCTCTTGCGAACACTTTAGAACCTTTGTTCTGTTTTATTGCCTCTTCAATACATGAAGTATTAAAGAGGCGTATATCGTGTCGCATTGCGTTTGAGATCTGCCTATTTAGCTGCCGATATTCGGCTGTATCAGCTGAAGACTGCAACTTCATTTCACGTCGTCGCTTCATGAGTTTGAGAGTCTTATCCGAGAGTTTTTGGGTTCTATTCGTGCGGTGGGTCTTAAAGAACTTTGATCCTACCGCATGGACAGTTTCCACGAGCCTGTTGTTAGTATCGTCCACCGTCGCGCAATCATCTAGGCATTGGAAGCGATTATGAAGCTCGAGCTGAAAGCTTTCAGGATCTTGGATATATGCAGATTGGGGTCGGAGCGTAGACTTTACCAGACGACATCTCTCCACCTGGATGTTCAGGTTCAGTGTGCCTCTTACTAACCGGTGATCGCTGCCGGTCTTAACCCTGTTGATCACAGAGACATCACTGAAGATTTGCCGCTTTGTCGTCAAGATAAAGTCTATCTCGTTTTTGGTGGATCCATCGGGGCTACTCCAGGTCCATTTCCTGTGTGGCCGCTTTTTGCAGAAGGAGTTCATCATAAAGAGTCCCTCCAACTCCATGAAGTCGGCCAACCGTTGCCCCCTAGGGTTCCTCTGCCCAATTCCAAACTGCCCCACTCTCAGCTCATCGCTATTCCTAATGCCTAGCTTCGCGTTAAAGTCCCCCATCAATACCATATAGTGTGTTTTAGAGGCATGTATGGCTCGTGAGATATCCTCATACAATGTGTCTATCTCATCATCTGGGTGTGATGAGGTCGGAGCGTATACCTGGATGACCTTCAGCGAATACCGTTTGGTAATTCTGAGTATCAGGTATGCGACTCTCGGTGAGACACTCTCCATCCTCACTATATTCTTGATGAGGGGCCTGCGGACAATAAACCCGACACCACCCTGTGACAGGTGATCACCCTCTCGGTAGTAGAACAGGTTACCGGATTTAAGGATTATCGTGTCCTCCCCCTCTCTTCGGACCTCTGATAAACCCATAATATCCCAGCGCAACCTGTCCACTTCTTCCTCCAGCTCAATGAGCTTCTCGTCGGTTCTCAGAGTCCGTGCATTATATGTTACCAGGTCCAGTCGTCGTTGTTGGTAGCCGGATCTCTGCCGGAGACTCTTAGCACCCCCTGCCCCGCCGTTACCGTGACCGCTACCGTAGCCCGGGATAGCGGGGCCGCCGGGGACTGGGGGCCGTGGCTGTGTTTTTGTACAAATCATTTGAGGGGTATTGCCGTAATCACCACGCTTGGCAGGCGGGTTGGTGATCGCAGTAGTGATGACGTATCACAGATGGACGCTGCTGCCCGTCCCCTGGTGTATTCCCTTAGTCGCCTTTTACGACACCCACAGGATTAGAAGGGTTGGCCCTATTCTATGCCGGGAGCCACACAGCCAAAATTACGTTACCATAGAGTAAATAATATACTAGCTATTACTGAAATTAATTTGTTTCCCGAATTCACAAAAAAGCTATGCCGTACCAATGTTTTGTTAATTCAATTAACAAATTCCAAGAAATATATTCCATTAAACAATATACACTGAATGTTATTTTTAGAAAAACTCACTTTTAGTAAAAATATATTTAAGACTAAGCTGTGCATCGACTATGGCTTTTATATTGTATGATATAAGTATCAATTTTACATAAAATATTTATACATTAATGGGGAGCGTAAGTTGCGTAACGAAGTCTCGACTGTGCGATTCTCGTTCACTTTGATGCAGCATAATACCGTACTTGATTTTAAATTCTGTTTGTCTACATTGTAGATATATTTTCAAACGTCCATTAATATTTGTCTCAGTGATGTGAGTTCCGTACCTAAAGGTGTTCAACGAGTTGAAATGTTCACAGAAAATCGCCATTATTATGCCAATAATAAAAAACCGGCCAAGTGCGAGTCAGACACGCGCACCGAGGGTTCCGTACCTACAAACCTGTAGGTATATAAGTAAATGGTAGTATAGACCTGATAGTGTATGAATTTCAATTTATGACGTATTAAAAAAAAACTACGTACTAGATCTCGTTCAAACCAATTTTCGGTGGAATTTTGCATCGTAATGTACATCATATATTTTTTTTAGTTTTATCATTCTCTTATTTTAGAAGTTACAGGGGGGGATGACACATTTTACCACTTTGGAAGTGTCTCTCGCGCAAACTATTCAGTTTGGAAAAAAATGATATTAGAAACCTCAATATCATTTTTGAAGACCTATCCATAGACATATCCATGTGGGTTTTATTGAAAAAAAGACAATTGAGTTTCAGTTCTAAGTATGGGGAACCCCCAAAATTTTATTTTTTCTATTTTTATGAAAAATTTTTAGGGTTCCGTTTTTTTCCATTTGACTACGGAACCCTAAAAACTACACTAAAAACCCAAAACACATATAAGAAACCTCGTAGGTGTAATTCTTTTTTAATTTTTACACCTGGATGCTCCCCATCATATGAATAACCCTGTGGATGGAATTCTCAGGAATGACATTAGCACACATATTTCTATATTCACAGAACATTATGACGACCAAGTGCATACTTCATAGCTAAAAATACATCCAAGCATACAATATAAAATATTTTATTGTTCACCATTTTGATGGTAAATCCACCGATGTAACCATGTTGAAAACCCAGGAAACAATGTTATGGAAATAATAATAATAATAATAATAATAATGTTTATTGGCACCTTAATACAAAAAATACAAATAAAAACATTTTTGTATACACACAGATAGCTTAAAGGTAGAATAAGTACAGTTTTAGTGTAACTACTGGTACCTAAACTAGGATAGTTGCTATCCTGTATGATAGGCACCAGTGCCCACCCTCGGTTTATATATTAATAGTAAGCTAATTTAACAGTTTTTATATAATTATACAATACAAGGAAAAATTGTGTTGGGGTGTGTGTGTGTTTGTGGGGAGATGTGTGTGTGTGGGGTGTGTGGGGGTGCGTGTGTGTGTGTGGGGTGTGTGTGGGTGTGTGGGGTGTGGGGGTGTGTTTGTGTATGTGTTGTGTAAGAATAGATAATATGGGAGTCGAGTAGAGAATATTCGCATTATGTTACCACTATTATAAGGTTTTCAGTTTCAGTATATGACAGGGTGAGAAGCCATGATATAACGGTTTGCTTGCAAGACCGTTTACTCATCTGTGAAATGTCTAAGAGTTTGTTTGCAATATTATATAGCCTAGGGCCCTGAAAGGGACAAAATCTTTGTGCGAAAGATGTTCGAAAACGTGTGGTGGTAAAAATTGAGTATCTTCTCCTTCTATCACTCCGTAAAGCATCTGGCAATATTAAGGCGTGTTGTTTGAGAATTGCATTAAATATAAACAGCTGTCGAACATTCAAAACCTTGCATTCATTGTAAAGTGTATCTGTCGAAAAATATTTTGGCTTGAAGTTACTAATTTTTAATATCGCACGTTGGGCTCTTTCAGCAGTAAGCAAATTGTTTTTCGCAGCTCCACCCCAGCACGTAATACAATAGGAAAGAATTGACTGACATAATGAAGTATACAGCATTTTCATAATACGAGCATCAGCGGAGTGCCTAAGTTGTTTGAATATGAAAATCAGTTTCCTTACTCTATTTGACATGTAATTGATGTGAGCTCGAAAGTTTAGATTGTTGTCAATAACGACACCTAAATATTTGATGGATTGAACAGCCGATAGCAGAGGACAATCACAGGTCAGAGAAGAAAAGTTATCACAGTTATGGGCCTTTAAAATGCAAGATTGAGATGGTGGATATGGAGGATTACGAATTGAGAAGGGGATATATTTTGTTTTATCTGTGTTCATTGAGAGATAATTCAGGGATAGCCAGCTGGAAACTACGTTAAAACCCTGTTGAGCTGCTCGATAGACCTCGTTCCATGTGTTTCCATAAAATGTCAACGTGGTGTCATCTGCATAAGACAGGACCTTACAGTTGTGTATGTTAAGAAGAGGAAGCTCATTAATATAAACTAAAAACAGGGTAGGGCCTATAATACTGCCCTGAGGAACTCCATGCGTAATGGGCAGGCTATCACTAGTATGCGATTCAATTTTAACTTTCTGTGTTCTGCCAGTTAGATAGTCAGAAAGCAACTTGAGCTGTGTTCCTCTAATACCCAGGCTTTCGAGCTTATTTATGAGGATGGGGATAGAAACCGTGTCAAACGCCTTAGCAAGGTCTAAAAATATTGTAAGGCATTTATTTTTACTGTCTATATTATTTACTATATACTCCGTAAATTCTTTGAGTACATCTTCAGTTGATTTATTAGAGCGGAAGCCAAATTGTCCTTTAGAGAATAGGTTATTTTTTTCCAAGTACGAAACGAGTCTAGAGTTAATTATTCTTTCTAAAATTTTTGAGAGAGATGTTAGGATTGAGATCGGGCGATAGTTGGTGACACGGTTTCTATCTCCACCTTTAAAGATCGGACGGACTATCGATCCTTTAAGAGAGTTAGGGAATACACCAAGGGCTATACAAAGATTAAATATATAAGTAAGGGGAGAGATTATTTCATTTTCAATAGATTTAAGTATTTCAGAAGAAATACCGTCGTCACCTGCAGCACAATTACTTTTCAGACCTCGTATCAGTTTTTGAACTTCTTCTTCGTCAGTATTTAAAAGTACAAATGAGTTAATAGGAGGTTGCGTATTATTAGGTGGGACATAATAGGTAGTGGGTATAATTTTTCTAGATAGCTTTTCCCCAATAGTGGCAAAGAATTCGTTAGTCACGTTAACAGCCAAATTGGGAGTTGGAGCAATTGATAGCAGTTCACATGGATTCTCCTGTTTACCATTTCTATTTGTTATATTATTAATAGCTTTCCACAGTTTCTTATTATTTTGACCTGCCTCTAATAACAACTTTCTTTCATATTGTCGCTTTAATTTTTTAATAAGGTTATTGCAGAAGTTGCGGTACCTTTTATATGTTACTTCGAGAATAATGTCATAAGGTATTTTTTTTAGTTTTAAATGCATTCGATCCCTGTTCCTTATACATCTTATTAGGCCTAGAGACATCCATGGTTTTAGTAGTCTGTTTCTGGATGATATGGTTAAAGTTCTGGTGTTCAGGTGTATGATGCTTTGTAGATTACTAATGAATTTATCAATAGCAATACTGGGGTCTTCAAAATTGTAAATATAGGTAAAATCTGTTTTTTTACACATGTGTACAATGCCGTCTATGTCTATTTTCGTTATTTGTTTATTGCTTTCATATTTTAGGGGGTTGGTTTGGACACAGCATAAGATCGTTTCATGATCTGTAATAGAAGTTTCAAGAATAAAACATTTTACAGCAAATGTTGTTTTTAAAATAACATGATCTAAACAGCTGTTGGCGCGAGTGGTGACATTGAATGCTGGAATGAGTCCGTTATTAGAGATAAAATCCAAATAATCCATTTGAAGTCTATCTGAACTATCTGAGGCTATGTTGACGTTAATATCCCCGATTAATATTATATTACTAAAAGAAGCCAAAGTTGACAAAATTGATTGAAGAGAATTTAAAAATGAATCAAGAGTTTTGAAACAAAACGGTCTATAAATCGCTAGAATAGCTATGTCTTTTTTTATTTTAATTAGAATACAATTTGCCTCTAAAATCAACGGTTCTTCTATAATAGCATCAATTTTGTTTTTAATGAATATAGCGACACCATCGTTTTGATTGTGATGTAAAGTAGTTGAGACACCACGGTAACCATCCAATGTAGGTAATTTTTGAACACAGGACATCCAGCATTCAGACAATATTATAATATCGCATTTTACTTTCAAACGGTTCAACAATATAGTAAAGTTATCGAAATTCGCATTAATACTACGTATGTTTTGAGCAATTATTTTTAAATAAAGATTTGGGTGCATCAACACAGATGAACAATGTTCAGGTTCACATTTAACTACTTCAGAGATCGAGTAATTATCAATGTCTTTTAATAATTCATTTATGTCACCAAATGTTAATAAATAATGGTACATTAGGGCTAATCATTAGCATATAAAAGCTACTTTTCAGTGAAGGCAAAGCGAACTTCAGTTGTATCACAACATATAGTGTCTGTTTTTTGTAAGAAAGCTGTCTATTTCGACTGTTAGTATTAACGTGTGCTACGAATATGAAAGTGTGAGTGTTAGTGTGTTTGTGTTGGATATGAGTGTGTGTAAAGTTAGTGTAAATCTTATAAGAACGAGTGTAAATACAAAAAAAGCAAAAAAGCACAAGTAAAAGCATGCTCTTATATAAAATATGATTTGAAAAAAATAAGGGAATAATAATAATGCAGACCAGGTAGATCCATCTTCTCAATCCGTTTGTGGTGCCGCCGATTAGCTGTCATACAGATGCACTGGATATATTATTTAGCTGATCCTCCGTTTTAATTTGGATGGCCTGTGAGGTTTCAGATTTTTTTACAAAAATCTTTCCATTTGATATCCAGCAGAACTGAAGTTGCTTGGATTTGATAAGGGTTCTGGCAACGAAATGAAGTCTCCTAGCATTGGGCGTCAAGTGCTCCGACACATATACTGGAGCTGGCGACCCCGAGGCTCCAAGATGTGAGCTATTTATTTTTGTCTGATGTGACTGGTTAAATAATTTTACCGCTCTTAAGACCTGAGTCTTTATTGAGTTGTTAGATAACTCTGTGAGTATAGTAGGGTTACTGGTTTTCTTTCCATTGATGCGAAAGGAGTCCCTAATACCCGAAGCCGGCATACTCACATTAATGGATCTGCACATATTACTGATGTAATTATCAATATCAGCTTTCGTTTCTCCCTCCTTCTTTGGCACGTTCTTAATTTCTATGTAATTTATCTTTGCAATTCTCTGCATTTCCTCAAGTTTTTCCTCCAATTGAAGCATCTGGACGCGCTGTTCTTTGCACTCCTTTTCGATATGGGAAACCTTTTTCTGAATATCATCATACTGTGCAGATGTAAATTCCAGGGTAAATGGATGTAAATACGATGTTCAGTTAATTAGATTTAAAACGTATAGGCCTTTCTTCTTCTTATTTTTAATGTTGGCAACCAAGCCCAAATTAGGGCTCATTTCTGCCAGTATCGAGTTATATTATAGTTTTCAGTCACAATAAATCACTTCACATTATAGTCCTCAGTCAGTCACCGTCCATAAAAGTCATGTTTTACTACAATGGTGGTCATTGTACTAAAACTCTACACAGACATTTTGAGACAACTTGAAAAGTCACGATACACATAATTCATTTCATTTCACTTCACTGGTGCACATGGATGATCTTTATTGGGTAAAATACCACCAAAAATACACAATAAAACTCAAAATACACAAATTTATGAAAATAAAAATGAAAATGCTACGTCACTCTGCAAGTTCCCGCCAAAAAAAAAACGTATAGGCTTAAGCGTATTGTAGTCCACCATTTTCAGTTGTTTTTTGTAAATATGCTGCAAAAAACAAATGATGGAATGAACAATGCTTCGACCGCTCTTTGTGAATAACGTGAACGGACTACAATGAAATACTGATAATATTCTGATTTTAAAATTTTTATTCGCACTTTCTTTTACTCTTTTCGTCTATGGTTTTTTTCTCTGTTTAATACCATTTTTCCACTCAAGGATCCCTTAATTGATTTCCTTAGGGATCGAATTTCCTCCAAATTTCAAAAATCTAGGTACACTCATGGACGTATAAAAAAATCAGGACGTAGTGTCGCCCTATAAACGAGTGAAGCAACAAAAGGAAGCCGGCGTTCTTGTAAATATATAGCCTCACACTTATATATACACCATAGGAAGCCAATCGGTTGTAATTCTATATTGAGACGTTGACAGTGACAATAAGGCTCAGTATCATTTGTGCCTGCTTGGGCCAGTACTTATTTTAGTCACGCATACTCCGTCTTGATTTTTTTATACGTCCACAATATAGTTTAAGTTTGTGGGTTTACAGTTTCATAAATATAATAAAGACTAGCTATCTCCTTCAGTTTCACCCGCGTTCTCAAGTTAAAGTTGTAGTATTGAACTTAACAAACAGACGGACTAACTTTAGTTTTTATGAAATTCGTGGTCTGGTGACCTTCAATCTGACCAAATCATGAAGCTATGTATAACGATGGGTTTTTCGCTTCACTTAAGTATCTACCCAAAGTATAGCTCATTTGTATGTCATGGGATCCCGTGCCAAAAGGTCTCGGATTCAAATCCTGTGTAAGTTTGATCTTTCTTCATGAAGATATCGAGGCATGGATTTTTACTCGCCCGGCTAGCTACCACCTCAAGTGATGAAACAGTCGACCAGCATATACACACCGGTGTTCAGGGAACCGCATTTGTGAGCTATTTCTCACTTAATCACCATATTCGATGTGGTCAAACACAAATCCGATCATAGTGAGTACATAAGCTAATATTATCCTTATTTTAGCAATCCATCCAAAAATTAAGAATTAATTGAATGACTGTCCAGTTTTTATAAATAAAATACTTGAGTATTCTGAAACCCTTCTATAAACATCACCAATAAAGCGTACAAGGGTTCGATCGAAATTGTAACGCACACGGGCTGAAATTCTTGCCCGAATTCCACTCGAGACAAGTTCGACTTGCTTCTGCACGATTTGTCACTGATTACCCCCTGCCAAATGAATTCCGGAGAGGAGAAAAAAAAGGAAAAAGTCAGTTTATTTTAAGAGCTTCTATTACTATCAAGAGAATCTTTTAAACCGTTACTTTATGGAGCTTGACTTTATATGTCGTTTGTCAGTCTTGAAAACATAAGTATCGGTCGCAAGGTAACTTTATTGCTAAGTATGTGATCAATTATATAGAATGGTAAGTAATAAATAAATAATAAATGTATTTATTTTTCTCTCACAAAAGGTTTCTTATGAACTATGTTGGTACTACATTAGTAAAATAAAGTTAACCTGATTTGTGAGAGACTGGTGCCTGAGCTAGGTTTATAAAAACCTGTATTACAAGTCACCAGTGCCCCACTCCACGGATTGACAATATTTCAATGTACTGAAATGAAGTAACAAAAAAAAACAAAAAGAAAAACAAAATCTTATCACAATATTTAAATTACAGGCAGTAAAGTAAAATAACTTACAATTAAAACAACTTTAAAAATAAAATAAAATAAAATAACAATACTACAACTAATAACTGATTACAATATGAGTTTATAATGCGTTTGTGTGTGTAAGGAGAGGTTAGACGAGCATGTAAATTAAGTGTAGCAGTGTAAATATGTGGATTGTTTGTGTGAATGGTGACTGATTGCGTGAATGGAGAGAAATGTGATAAATATAAGTAAGTAATTTTATAGTAAATATATTATGATAGAACACGAAACCACAGCGATATGTACTTTTAGTGATAGATTTTAAACTGTGTGTGATAGCCACTGATCACAGAACAAGGCAGATGGAGCGCGTGGAACAAGGGAGTGAGGCCTAAAAGCAAATACAAATTAAAAATCACATAGCTGGTATTCGCTTTGTTTAACAAACTTTATTTAACGAAAAACACTTTCATTTTAATAAACTTTGTTTAAACAAATACAAATTGAAAAGCGAATATCAGCTATATGTTTTTCAATCTGAGGTGATAGCCATACATGCATGCGGTCTAAAGTTCTGCGTTCCGCGTTCATTGTAATCTATGCAGAGCTTTTGATCATTGCACTAAGCGACTGCGGCGGTCAAGGAGAACGCACGTAGAACTCTAATCGCAGAACTCTAGACTGCTCACTGTGGGATCGGCGCCTAAAGCTAAAACCAATATAATCAATTTCAATAGCGCTTTCTGTACCTCTATTATTGTACTTTCAGAAGTTCGGATAAATGAACTCAAATATCAAGTTCAAATTCTTATGCCTATAGTTATAAGGTGCATAATGTTGATTTCTTGTATTCCTTTTGCGATAGCCATCTCTACAATATTCAAAACGATGCTTTAAAACTTGTAATGACAAATATAAAATTTTGAAAATCGTTTGGACATCGGCATCCAAAGATAAAAATGGTCTCCCTACAATTAAAGAAGTTGCATGCAACCTGCTCTCAAAATAGAGCAACCATAAGCGTTAACAACGTAACATTTTTGTATATAGATGCATTCACATATATGTCGTACACTAATGATTTACTGACATAAGAAATGATACTATGGTGTTTCTTGTTGTTTGTTCCCTGTAAAAGGTCTCAAAAAATAAAGTAGAATTATTCAATTAAACTATCAACGCGTAGTTCGTTTCGAGGCAGCGTTGATCAATACCCGTGTCGTGGGACATCAACATTTTAGAAAGCAACTTGTGAGAGATCATCATCATCATCAGCCTATAATGTCCCACTGCTGAGCACAGGCCTCCTTTCACAAATCAAGGTGAAAGGGAATGGGCAGATACTCCACCACGCGTGCCCACTGCGGATCGGTGGAGGTAGGCTAGTGGTCAACCTACTGTTGGAGTTTTCAAGCCGCCTAGAAGGCCTCCAACTAGCTTAACGACTATCACAATTAAGTGATAACCGGGACCAACGGCTTTACGTGCCTTCCGAAGCACGGAAACGCTCGATTCGAAATACCACTAGACGGTCACCCATCCAGGTACCGACCACGACAGACGTAGCTTAACTTTGCCGATTGATTAAGAACGGCTAATCAAGCTACACCACGAGCGCTTGTGAGAGATAGTTAAATTATATTTTTAATTTTCGTAATTTTGTAACGTTGTATGACTTTCACTAATTACTTTTTCTTCTTTCTACTAGCCAGTTTTTTTAGGTGGATGGTTCCCATTTTTCTATTTCTTTTTGTGTAAAATTTTAATACATATTTTTTGTGTTTAAGGGAAGTAAATTTGTGAGTAAGATAAAAAAATATTGTACGCAAGCTCTAATGTGCTCAAGCCCTAAATCAGTAAAAAAATAATATAACAGAATACTTACATTATAATGTTATTCTAGTCAAGGTCTGTCTGTATCAATAAAACTATTCGCTTGATATATTTTCTCGTGTATTTTTTGAGATTTTCTGTAGAATACGTATTTTATTCTGTATTCGCTGAGACGTATTGAGATCCTCCTCGTTTTTTGTGTTTGACAGAAGTATAAAAAGGAATAAGATTGATGTAACTGTATTATAACCGGTATGTACGGTTTTATAACCGTAGGATAAATGAAATAAAGAAAAACAACACATTCGTTTGAGCTTGTATATTTACATAAAGCAGTTGCTTGTAATTAAATTTGTTAAATTAGTACCCGCGTTCTGGGATAAAAAAATAGCCTATATCCTTCTCCATAACATAGGTTATCTGTGATAAGGTAACAGACACAATAAAATTGAAAATTTAAATTATATAAAAAAACACACAAAAATATATATATATGGAAGGTGTCTACGAACAGCTTAACAAGCACCAAAGAACAAAAAAAACAATATTAAAACTATCAAAATATTTATTATCATAGAATACAAAGTTCAACCAAACAATTGAACCGCATTACATATCGAAGCCATTTAGGGTAAACGCGCCAAAAGTTGTCCCATTACCAGTTCCAAATTACCCGGGCTGGTCAAATGTCTCTCAGTTATATTTTGTGCAGAATCTGTCTGCTATTTTTATGTAACGCACTTTTGACTAAGTATTCTCAAATTTTCTTACTTCTCCTTGTTCTATTCGAAATTCTCCTACGCGTGAGTAAGGTCGCCAGAGCTCATACGGGAGGGGGGAAAAGTTGGTAACGCGTGAGCGATGGTTCTTGTGTTGCAGGCGTCCTATGTCTACGGTAAGCGCTTACCATCAGGCGGGCCGTATGCTTGTTTACCGACTTAGTTGTTTAAAAAAAAATGAAAAGTGAAGGGAAATGGGAAGATACTCCATCCCACGTGCCCACTGCGAACCTACTCTTGGAGTTTTCAAGCCGCCTGGGAGGCCTCCAACTAGCTTAACGACTATCACTATTAAGAACCAACGGCTTTAGTCCCTTCCGAAGCCAGCCAAAGTTAGCTGATTCTTTTGAAGTAAATACTTCAGTTCTTATTTGTTTAGAAGTTTGAAATTTCTGAACCAGTATCCTGTATCAGCGCCGTACCGTACAGTACCTACTACCAATGTGTCGTGAATTCCCCTGGTAGAATGCAATGGTGCACTGTCACACTTACCCCTATCGTATTTAAAACACACCACTTATTATGCAAGGGGTGCTCCTTAATTTCCGTCGAGGAAACAAATCGTATGGAAAAACGAATAACTTATCGTTGCGTTTAATCGTTAAATTTCATGTATTTTTTCGTACCTATATACAAGTCGTTTTTTCCCGCGGCTTCTCTCGATCAGATTGCATTTTTAGGGCTATAGATAAGCTGTTTTTGCATAGTTATTCGAGGGATATCAAACGATTGAAAAAGCTGCCCTTAATCAATTAAGAATCAGTCCATGCTAAACATATTCATGCACACAAAACATATATACTGGGTCATTAGATATATTCTTTATTCGATATTGATAAAATAAAACTGATATATTGCCCAAAGCTAAGCTTAATTAAAATTGAAAACCCCATGAAAATTCATTAAGTGTTTTCAGTTTTCATTTTCATAGGTAATGGTGCATTCATGCTACGCGAACCGAGCACGAGCCGAGCCACGAAGGAACAGGATTCGTCGGTTGCTCGCGATGTCAAATGTGGTCGTACAACGAGCTTACAACGAGCATACAACGAGCCTACAATGAGCCTACAACGAGCCTTCAACGAGAGCGATGCAAATCCCTGCTGTTCGTGAAAAACCTGACAATCGCGCAGAGCAAGCAATCCTGTTCGTTCGAGACTCGGCTCGTGCTCGCTTCGCGAAGCATGGACCCACCATAAGATTTTTTAAATACAGTCTGTATTTAAAAAATCTTATGGTGGGTCCTACATATTTTTTTTTTGCAATAAATGAAAATTCACCTTTCAATATTTATTGCGAGATACCTAAATATATATTCCCACAGGAATGCAGATAAATGCGGGGTGAAAACTTGTTACAAATGTGATTAAATATGAGGGTTGAAATAATCATAATAAACAACTCGGAATGGTGGGGTGAAAACCATAGTAATGGTTTTATTTCCAACTAGCTGGCCGGTGCGACTTCGTTTGCGTGGTGTCCTAACCTATACCCAAACCGTCTTACTAATAAAAATATGGAACACGGTTGTTTAACAGCTGTATAGTTATGCAGTGTGTAAGCCTTACACAGTTGCTATACACTCCCTTTACTAATAATCAGCGTGTAAGCGTTGCATAGTTATCTATTTGTTAAAACAAAAACGACTGGCAACTTTTTAGGAACGTTTTGAAACTAAAACTATCTAACTTCAAAATACGGGAGAAAATATGGGGAAAAATGTGTAAACACCAAAAGATACTGAAAAATAATTATATAAAATATTAATCATATCATAAAAATCAGGTTTCTTTTTCTTAAGACTATTTTTATTTTAATAATTAAACAATAAAATTACTTTTAAAAAGCTTCAAATTGCTAATGGTGGTTTTGAACGAAACTGTCTTGTGCTTATGGCTACAGTAGCCATTTAACCAAAGAAGAAGAAGAAAGAAGAACGTCATTGTCAAATTACAAATGTTACGTCAACAAACGAAGCAAATGGCTGTGCCAATGACTTCAAAACTAAGGATACACCTACCGGAACATTTTGCATAAAGTTATCAAAATCAAATAAATTGTAAATTTTTGTTTTATTTTATCCATAACTCCAGTATAAAACACAAGCCTTTCACTACGCAACTAGGCATTTATAAGCAAACAATGAACGAATGAATTGTTCCGTGGACCGCAGTATGACCGCAGTCGACTGAGTCGCGTTGGCCCTAAAATGACTTTTTAGGGCCAGCGCGTTGGTGTCATTTTGTTGCGCGGTTGGCCTGGTCCGTAGTAAATGGACACAACACTTGATCGTCAGACACAGCTGATCTATTGAAATCCGCCATAATGTTCTTATACAAACACTAAACAAGGGTCCTGGCCCGTGTAAGCCCTGTGTAAATTTTCTAGGTAACTTAAACACGTGTATACAGGCTTTGTGTCAAAAATGTTTTTATTAGTAGCAATTATCCTATAACAGATGTGTACACCGCGTGTAACTTTTTATTAGTAAGGCTGTAAGAATTTAAAACGTCCAGAAGGATAGTCGCCTCTATGGGAACATGAAATAAACAAGCCAGAATTGACAGTATTTGACAGCCGTGCGCAGTACGAACTGAGAGCGATTTGCTCAGGGAGCCCCTCAAGCGGAGTGAAATTAAATGTCATGCTTTAGTAAGGCGGATTATCCATCTGGGTAGAGGCACGATGCCCTATGAAAATCTTTGCCTATACCCTACCCTTATGGTGTATCCATGCTACGCGAAGCGAGCAGGAGCCGAGCCTCGAACGAACAAGATTCGTTCGTTGCTCGCGATTTCAGGCGTTGACTTACTTAACGAGCCTACAATAAGCGCGATGCGAATCCCTGTGTTCGTGAAAAAAACTGACAATTGGGCGGAGCGCAGTCGAGCACGCTACGAAAGCTCGTTCGAGGCTCGCATGCCCGTCCACGCTACGCGAATCGTGCTCGCAGTGTGCTCGTTCGTGGCTCGGCTCGTGCTCGGTTCGCCAAGCATAGACGCACCATTTGAAAACTTCACAAAATAAGATGAATGAAATCGGTAGAGTCGTTCTCAAGTTACGGCGTGACCAAGGGAAATAGTGATTCATTTTTATATAGATAATAACTAGTTGCGCCCCGCGGTTTCACCTGCGTACTCGAGGGATACCCTACCCTACTCTACCGTAAAGTTTTCTTTAATTTTCTACGCAAATTACCTCAAAAATAACCTTAGAACTTTCTCCAATAATATCATGTTGTTAATGACTAATATACCGTAAAAAATAACCTTATCAAAATCTATAAGTAAATTGGTACTTCATTTGATTGAGGACCTCTAAATTAGCTAAAAGCTATTACTGGGTATTATTACTGGGTGGAGATTTCGAGATGGCATATTTTTGAAACCTATGTTGGGTTAGTCATGTTGAACCACTTTTACTACGGGACCAATTTTGAGTAGGTATTCAGTGTTGGTCCCATACTAAAAGTTGTTCAGTATGACCTAGTATTTATCTACTCTGAGGTATGACTAACCAAACATAGGTTTCGAAAATATGCCATCTCGAAATCTCCACATTTATAAATTAGAAAATCATAATACATGTCCTCGTGAAATCAATAAATAATAATAATATAAATAATCATACATCGTTGTTTATTTGAAATTCAATTAAAATTACATGCGGCCAAAATGTTTATTGCACTCAGCTGCAGGCAATATGTTTCACAGATGAGATTATCCGACGGATTAGAGAGAGCCACGCCAATCAATAGCATTTATTATGCGTGACGCAATTTTACATTTGTACCCATTGTTATGAACCCTCGCTATAGAGGGGAGCTTTTTTTTTAATAAGCTATAGGTACAAGTGCTAACAGCGCAGGTTGATTTGCATAAATGGCTAATAATTTATTATAATAATGATTATTCAAGATAAGTTAGCAATTTATCTATAGTTACTATAATAATAATATTAAGATGAGGTCTTACCTCAAATTCACAAAAATGGGTTTCTTTGAGAGTCTAGTATGACGTAACGCAATGAAAATACCAAACACAAAAAATACTGTGGACAGAAGAGGGTTTTGAGAAAAATGTTAACAGAATAGAATATTAAAAAGTGCTTTGATATTCCCTATAAAAAATTCGTAAGTTTCGTCTCAAAAAAATCTTTCGCGTCGAAATTCTCCGTATTTTCAGCGATGACAACAATTTTATTTTTAAGAATATATTAGATACAGAATTATATAGAGATATTAGATAGATAGATTAAATAGAGATATAATATAATAAAGCGGAAGACTTTTTTTGTTTGTTTAATCGGGCTAATCTCTGGAACAAACAGTCGAATTCGAAAAATTCTTTCACTAACAGGAAGCTATATTATCCTTGCTATATTATGATTATCCCGGGAACGCGGGAAAAGCCGCGGGTATCAACTAGTTGTCCAATATCAATCCTCAATCTGAAAATCAAGGATAGATCGAATATTAATTTCTCGCTTTTCTGTTTGTTAGGTACACATTTTGCAATCTATTTTAAACTTAGGACTTACACATAACTCAAACAATGCAATAATACACCAAACAATGAAAATAGAAACTCTTACTTAAAATTAAATAAGAAATCTCATGGGAGGGGAATATATATTCGAAAGAGACGATCAAATGACTGAGCAACAGGTCTCTTTGTTTTCAGGATTTTGCTTTCAAAGATGAATACTTTCTCTATTTGAAATTGAGACGTATAATTTGTGAGCTTAGATTTATTTTTGTGTTTATATATATTAAAATATCTCAATAAAAAATTGCCTTAGGCCGACTTGCGTCAACCAGAGTTATATTAATAACTCAGTGTTAGCAACTTACCTGGGTTTAAATTAGCATTCAATGTCAAGAATCTAACAATGACCCCAAAGGAGCTAAATTACTGTTTGTTTGAAATCTATTCCGCTAATTGCACACCATAGCCAGTGTGATCTGATTGGCTAAGTAAAGGACACACTAAACATTTAGGTGCAGTAATCAGTCGGTCCTGTTGCGTTTGAAAACAGTTAATAGTTGCGGAATTTGATTGCTTTGTTATTTTATATTGTTTTTTAGGTTTCCGTAGCCAAATGGCAAAAAACGGAACCCTTATAGATTCGTCATGTCTTTTTTTTTTTTTTTTACTGTGTATAGGCCTGTGTTTGACCACAATCTCACTATGGTAAGTGATGATGTGGTCGAAGGTGGTAAGCACACAAAGCCTAGAAGGAACTGGCTCTCAAGTGCAGCTGTCGGAACACACCGATAGGTGCTTGGCGACAGATTTTCAACTTGAGGGTGGTAGCCAGCCAGACGGGTACTACAAAGTACCCTACCACCGTGCAATGGTTTCCTCACGATGTTTTCCTTCACCGAAAGCTCAAGCACATTGTAGGATTCGAACCCGGGACCTTCGTCTCGGTATCCGTCTCGGTGTCTGTCTGTCTGTCTGTCCGTCCGTATGTCACAGCCATTTATTTCCGAAACTATAAGAACTATAATGTTTAAACTTGGTAAGTAGATGTATTCTGTGAACCGTATTAAGATTTTCACACAAAAATATAAAAAAACAATAAATTTTGGGGGTTCCCCATACTTAGAACTGAAACTCAAAATTATTTTTTTCATCAAACCCATATGTGTGGGTTGTCTATGGATAGGTCTTCAAAAATGATATTGAGGTTTCTAATATCATTTTTTTCTAAACTGAATAGTTTGCGCGAGAGACACTTCCAAAGTGGTAAAATGTGTGTGGGGGCCCCTGTAACTTCTAAAATAAGAGAATGATAAATCTATACAAAATATATGATGTACATTACGGTGCAATCTTCCACCGAAAATTGGTTTGAACGAGATCTAGTAAGTAGTTTTTTTTTAATAAGTCATGAATTGAAATTAATATCAAATACTCAGGTCTATACTACCATTCACTTATATACCTACAGGTTTGTACGGAACCCTCGGTGCACGAGTCTGACTCGTACTTGGCCGGTTTTTTTAAAATCTAAAGCCATTTTGATGAGAAGTCAACCCCAGTTAAGCAGCTAACTCTGAGTTATTAATATAACCCAGATTGACACTAGTGATGTTAGTTTATGATTAGATTGCCATGTATGAAGAATGTCTTAGTATTGCTTTAAAGGCGATGATAGGTCAGTGGTAGTGACGTCGGATACCGAGACGTAGGTCCCGGGTTCGAATCCTACAATGAGCTTGAGCTTTCGGTGAAGGAAAGGCACGGTGGTAGGGTACTTTGTAGTACCCATCTGGCTGGCTACCACTCTTAAGTTGAAAATCTATCGCCAATCACCTATTGGTGTGTCCCGACAGTTACACTTGAGAGCCAGTTCCTTCTAGGCTTTGTGTGCTTACCACCTTCGGCCACATTATCACATATCATGGTGAAATTGTGGTCAAACAAGTGAAGGAAATTTCTGGCGGAAATACATAGAATTTACAGTTTATAGTGCCCGCCAGCCTACCACCTTCAATCGTTGATTTCTTGAACATGCACTTGAGAGCCGGCTCCACAAAAGCGTCTTAATGTTTCATCATAAGATCATTTTGCTACTTAAGTTGGGAGTAAACACACGAAACCATACAAATGCGGTTTAATATACAACGAAATGTTTCAACACAAACTGTTTGAAAATTAGAAATTTCTTATTAGGTACTAAGAAATAAATGTCAATAAATTCCACTTAAGAAATATTTCTTCATGGTTTTAGAAAGTTTCACAACAATTTCTAAAGCTAAAAACATATAATTTTAACTGGGAAACCTGCACGAAAATAAACTTGCCAGTACAAATGTTTTCTTTGACAAACTTCTGTTTCCACACTCATTTTTCCTAGCGTTCTAGGTATTTGACAAACCGTACAAAAATTCACTTTTATACTATCAGTAGATTGTACCAAAAACTAACGGCATTTATACTTACAATCACCCAAATGTGCCACCCCTACGTTATTACAAGTTTTATTCCGCAATAAAAAATGGCGAATGCAGCTGCGGTGCATTAGTAATGCTAGTTTTAGGTTTGTTTGTTTTTATGATCCGGCAAACCCCTTGTATTTATTGAAATTATATTGCGAACACATTTCTTATTGAATTAGTAGCAATTTTAATGCATACAGAGTACATCATGTGTGGTCTATAATTTGCTACATAAATTGTTATTCATATACCAAACTATAATATTAGTCAAATGAACAAAATTCTCTCGATGAATTCGATATTAATGCCAATAATCTATTCTATGAAGCGCTCGTGGTGTAGCATGATAAGCCGCTCTTAATAGATCAGCAAGTTAAGCTACGTCTGTCGTGGTCGGTACCTGGATGGGTGACCGCCTAGAGGTATTTCAAATCGAGCATTTCCGTGCTTCGGAAGGCACGTAAAGCCGTTGGTCCCGGTTATCACTTAATTGTGATAGTCGTTAAGCTAGTTGGAGGCCTTCTAGGCGGCTTGAAAACTCCAACAGTAAGTTGTACTAACCTCCACCGATCCGCAGTGGGCACGCGTGGTCGAGTATCTGCCCATTCCCTTTCACCCTGATCTGTGAAAGGAGGCTTGTGCTCAGCAGTGGGACATTATCGGCTGATGATGATGAATCTATTATACAATATATCTTATTCCTACTATAATAAGTGCTATGTTCATTGCTCCTTTACGCGTCAACGGCACATCCGATCGAGATGCAGATAGCCTATGGTATGGATTGACATATAGATAGGCTATGGCTATGATGTTTACCAATGGTACAGCTTGTAATGTAATGCGTAAGTGTCTGTTGGTATGTCCTTCTTCCACGCACCGACGGATCGTTATTTTTTGCATAGGTAAGAGATGGTTTACAGACCAGAAAGTGACAAGACTATTTATTCCTAGAGCATTGTAGGTGCAACCACAAGGAAGTGCAAGTTTCGAATGAAAATAACATTAAATAATTGTGTTTTTTTAACAGGAAGTAGGTGTGGTGATTATATTTTCTTTGCTAAAAATACCGTCTCAAATTTTTTGTGACAAATAGAAAGCAAAATAATATTTCAAACTGTCATTTATCCATTTCTGGCCGATATAAAAGAGAAACTGACTAACGGCAGTGTCTAGCAATTTGACAGTTTGATGTTTCCTTATAAAGTATGCATGAACTTAGGAAAAGATTTTACAAAATCCAAAATAAAAAAAAAAACCGGCCAAGTGCGAGTCAGACTCGTGCACCGAGGGTTCCGTACAAACCTGTAGGTATATAAGTAAATGGTAGTATAGACCTGAGTATTTGATATTAATTTCAATTTATGACCTATTAAAAAAAACTACTTACTAGATCTCGTTCAAACCAATTTTCAGTGGAAGTTTGCACCGTAATGTACATCATATATTTTTTATAGATTTATCATTCTCTTATTTTAGAAGTTACAGGGGGGGGGACACACATTTTACCACTTTGGAAGTGTCTCTCGCGCAAACTATTCAGTTTAGAGAAAAAAATGATATTAGAAACCTCAATATCATTTTTGAAGACCTATCCATAGACACCCCACACTTATGGGTTTGATGAAAAAAAAAAATTTGAGTTTCAGTTCTAAGTATGGGGAACCCCCAAAAATTATTGTTTTTTTTCTATTTTTGTGTAAAAATCTTAATGCGGTTCACAGAATACATCTACTTACCAAGTTTCAACATTATAGTTCTTATAGTTTCGGAAATAAATGGCTGTGACATACACGGACAGACAGACATGACGAATCTATAAGGGTTCCGTTTTTTGCCATTTGGCTACGGAACCCTAAAAAGAGGGGTTCGCCGGTACAATCACGGAGCGGAAAGATAGTTCTATCATAATTTTAATATCAATTCTTAAATGTAATTTTATTATACCGTATTCCAAGTCTTTTTGAAAAGGTAATGGCGTATAGAGCATTATAATGTTTGTCAATAGGTGGGTACTATCGATCCGTCGTCCCAGAGGCGGGACGGGCGGCTCTTTTTCACTAAGTGTTATTATTTGATGCGGTAATGTAGAGCTTTGTTGGGCCCCTGGGCCCCTCACCGATAAGAAGGGGACGAGGGGATACAAGGTAAGGGATACTGTGGAAAGGGAAGCGGTTCTCCTGTGTTTTGATCACGGCATTTGGTCGAGTGATACTTGATGCAATGTTGTTATTATTGAAGTGTTTTATGTTTACTTCTATTTGATGGATTGTTATACAGGTTGGATATTTTCGACGGGTCAGTAAGGACAAACTACCTTATGGGTTGAAGTCACGCGAATATGGTCTTAGAGACTTACCTTTTGAGTTATCGCTATCGACATTTAGAGACTTTGAAAAATAAATCTTTTTATGTTCCTTTTCCTAACAAAATGTATATGAACAGTTTTTCTCGATGTGTGACGTTTCTAACACCCTAACCTAACTTTTGATCCTTGTTGGAGACAGGATTGATTGTGCAATTTTTTTTTAATCGCTGTTGTCGCACTTCCTTTCATTTTATAGTACAAGCAATAACTCAAAAAGTAAGACATAGTCTCCTAAGACCATATCGTGGCTTCAACCCGTGTAAAATGTCCACCCTGTATATGTGATTATTGTGACTTATATGTCATTACTTATACGTAATTAATTACAATAATTTATTATGTTAATGTTAATAATGTCTTCGGTACAATAGCATTGCCAAAAGTTGACGCATATACTGCTGTAGTTTTAAGTAAAATTATGTCTGACTGAATTAAGTATATGGACAGGAGCTAGTGCGAAAAGCAATATACCTACGAATTCGGTCCGAGTTTTCTAGATCCGTATTTTGACGGATTAGAAACGTAGTGCGAAACCGCTCTAAAAGTTATATTTTTTACCTCATTTTATCATTTACTTGGTACTACAATCTATATTGTTGTTTTACCAATAAAATCATAATTTACGCTTGAATTTGTAATCGCTAGTAGATATCGATGTGTCCTTAGTATTATGAACCGCCGTACACCTTTTACAGGAAAGTAACACCTGATCTACGCCAGTCTCTAACTTATGACACTCTTAGAGTAACTATTTCCGTAGATTGAACAGGGGAGAAAAATAACGTGCTATTGGCGTTACCCTGTTATTTTGTAGAAGCCTTATATTATATTATATTATATTGTTTTTTACTTTTTATACGAAGAGTTTTCTTGCGAATAAGTCTCTAATTATGTCGGTTAAATACATATTTCGATTCCCACACAGGACATGCATTTGTGTGCATGAACATGTCTGTATGTCCTGAGTCTGGGTGTAGTTATGTATATTAAGTATGTATTTACAAACCAAAAAGTAGCATATGTATTATATCAGTCATCTGGTTCCCAGGATATTTATTTATTTAGGTATATTAGTAAAATAAATAAAACTGTCAATTAATCAAATTAATTATTTTTTCTTTTGAGGGAAATACCACATTCATCACATACTTGTACCTCGATCAGATATTCATACAATATCTTTGGTCCAATGAAGATAAAGATGAATAAAATTCTACGAGTCGAACAAAGAACTACTTACGACTCTTCTTTTTGAAGTCGTTTAAAAATAACAATATTTCAATTGCACTGACCGTTACGAACGTTTTGTCTTTTTTATTTAAATAGTGAGTTTTTTTATTGCTACACTCGAGAGATATGAATCCGGGTCACTTAAATATAAAACTCGGAAACTAAGAATGTTAGCTTAATGAAATAAATTGTGTTTAATAGACAATTAAATACTCCTTAAATTAAGGTATCAAAACTTATTAGTTTATGTAAAGTTAAGCCATAAAAAAATCTAATTTGAAAACGGGAGACTTTCGAAGATGGAACTACGAAAGTACTGCATTTGATTTTGCTTTTGTTTCTAATCAGTCATTTAAGTTGCATTTAAGTGAAAGTTTTATAAAAAAAAACGATAGTTTTTTTTTATATACTTAATACTAATAATAATACTATTCACTCCATGGGTATTTTTTAAAAACAGAAATCCGGATTTTACTTCACAGTTTGAGTAACGCCTGTTTTGCCTGAGGCATGACAGTGAGTACAGCTCAAACACGTCAAAGGTGTGTAAATAGCATCAAAAATGTTATTTTATAGTTGGAACAGCCTATCATGGTGGTTCCGGAAGAGCGCTCTGTGAAATAGAGCGTGCAGCGTTTATTGAAAACACAGCCAGTGTTTGTGAAGTATTTTTTTTTATACATCCAATGTAACATACCCTTCTTGTCTACTGAAACTTTCTATAGTGGTCACCTTTACCGACCATTAAGTTATAAAGAAATACTTTACCTGGCAATCCCTTACGAAGCGACTGAGACCATCTGCGGTAGGTCACACCGCCAGAGTCACGCGTCATACTTGTGAACAGGTGCTGGTTGTGGGGGCTGGTCTGCTTAAGTTTGCTATTTATTTACTTATTAAATATTTATTCAGTCTACTTTGTAATTTTGCCGCCGCGCCGGGGCACACAATCTAAGCTTGTTTTGAAAAGAGTGATTGCTGAGTTTATTGCCGGCTCTTCTCAGCAAATGCAACCTTCCGAACCGGTATTAGAGTATTAGAGTCAGACTTTTCATAAGTGCCTGCGAAGGTCTATTTGAATAAATGATTTTGAATTTTGAAAAGAGTATCCCTTGGTACTCATCAGATGTGAGAGCTGCACCGAGATCACTCACTACCATTTCTCCAGAACGGTACCGGAGCTTTTAAAGTCGCTCACCACGCACACCCCACTACGCAAGCGCATGCGCAAACGCTACTTGTTGGTGCGGATTCAATCTCGCTTGGGACGCCAGAGAAGCTGGCTCCTATTTCTCCAGACTGGTCCAGAAGCTGTAATGCGTGCTCACCTCCCAATGCGTATCCACGCATCTACTCAATGCCTACAGCTGGTTTGAAGAAAAACTAATCTAGCGGGTAGTCTTTTACTTCCTATCCAGGAATGTTTCGGAGATGCAGTTCGCTCGCAGAAGCTCACATGCTTGAGGGTTACTCACTTTCCCCACGTCTGAACATCAAGCAGCCCTTTGCCTTAGTCCGGTAGCTTCAGACACTTGTTGCGCGCGGGGAATGACGCTCGGCTACAAGCTTACCTAGCAGATAACATGCCACTCCCCTGCAAATGTCGGGTAATTCAACTGTATGTACCAACTTAACGTTCATAAGTGTCTTACCAGGGCCTATCTATACTAATAATAATATATAATAATAATAATATTATAAAGAGGAAAGATTTGATTGTTTGTTTGCATTGAATAGGCTCCGAAAGTACTGAACCGATTTGAAAAATTCTTTCACTGTTGGGAAGCTACACTATCCCCGGGTGACATAGGCTACTTTTTCACGGGAACGCGTGTGAAACCGCGCGAGACAGCTAGTACTGAATAAATTACTTTTTGATTTTGATTTAAGTTGCAACCAAATCAGTGTTTCACCATAAACATTTCACCATATTACGTGAGATCTAAATGGTGAAACGGCAGAACTATAATGGTGCATAAATGCTACGCGAACCGAGCACGAGCCGAGCCACGAACGGACAGGATTCGTTTGTTGTTCGCGTATGCTATGGACTTGCGAGCATCGAACGAGCGTTCGGCTCGCGCTGTGGCTCAACTGCGTTCCGCCCGATTGTCAGTTTTTTTCAAAAACACGTGGATTCGCATCGCGTAAAGATGGCGTAACGTATCCACACTTGTACTTTTTAAGCTTTCGCGAAATAAATTCATTGTAATATTAATTTATCGGGTCTATTCAACTTGCAACAATGCAACTTGGTCGAAACGTCGAGGTTAGTCAAAATTTAATTTTGATAATAATGTATCCACACTTGACATCACGGGCAACGAAAGATCACATTTTCACATCTAATGTCAACTTTTGAGGCAGGTCAAACCATTGACTTATTTATTACTAAGGACCGAGAAAGACAGACTTCACCCGCGTCGCTAGCTCCCTCGGACCGGGTTTTGATCGGAAGTGCACATTCCAGTTACGTAAGTATATAATTTCCTCAGAAAAAATAAGTTGGAAAACTATATATTGGCGAATCGGACAGAAGGGTAAGAAAATTGGTGCACGCCCACAGCGTGCGGTCACCCAGGTAGCGTTCATCCTGGTATTATTTTATATTATAAGTATAGGGTTTATTTTCTATTAACACCATCTATGTTTATGACTTGATCTGAGTTCTGATCTCGATCACTTTAATTAATCAAGAAGTCGAAATTGAAAGGAAATTTTAAAACAACTTACGATTTTTTACAAGCAAATAATTTGATGGGGATATTTGACCTTGAAACTAAAATATAGAGTACAGTCACCCGTTGATTATGGTCCTGTGTGTCCACAAGTCAAACAATATCCAAGTGAGTACGAAATTGAGGCAGAATCATTTATAAATGGGGTTTCGGGTGTTCGGAATAGGTGGAGAAAGGTGTTACTGCATTTTCCATGAGTTCAGTGTTGGCAGCTCGATCTGGGTACTTTTTCACCTTATGTACTTACTAGCTGTCCCCCGCGGTTTCACCCGCGTTCCCAGGATATAAAGCCTATGTCATTCTCCATACCACAGGCTATCTGCATGCCAAATTTCATGATGATCCGTTCAGTAGTTGAGGCGTGATGGCGTAACAAACAAACTCACTTTCGCATTTATAATATTAAGTTAGGATAACACAAAAACTATCTACCTACGTGACTGTAACCTCTGTGACTGGGTCCATAGTATCGATAGATTTTATTTAGTAAATATGTAAGTAAATCCTAATCTATATATTATTATTTTAGATCTGTTTTTCCTCCGATGCTATTTTTATCCCCTTTAGGTCTCAATAAAAAAACTACTCTCAAGAAACAATAAAATTAATAATGTTTTGTTGGGTGTTATGTCGGCGAGTCATTTGTTGATTAGATAAACGCGTACCTAGCTTTATTTTATCAAATTCTATGGCCTGAAAGCTAAGTCCTATCCTTTGATATCAACTTTTTAATTGACCAAAGTTGTGTACGTTTCGCAGAATTTCACTCTCGATTTGATTGTATGGAGTCTGGTTTTACAGATGCACCAGAACAATAGGAACAATCCGCAATCTACGCGTCGCAGTCATAATAACAAACGTTTATCATTGTAAAGCCAAGCTTTTGTTTTTATTTTGGACTTCATCAATAGTATATGTCGCTTTGTAGTCATCATCATCATCTGCCTGCCCTGTTCCCAATCAATTGGGGTCGGTGCAATATGTACGCTTCTTCCATTCGTCTCTTTGTAGTATTAGCAGAGATAGTTGCCTTTTTGTTTTAACATGGCTCTTGTTACATATCGTTCCTTTATACTTTGTTTTATATTATGATTTTTTGGGACCAAAATAAATTATTTTTCTATAAACATCGTGTTCAGCGTCACGGAAATCCCCGAAACCGTGATCGGCTTGGCTGACTAGTCGGACCAGAGAGTCGGCCTCTTTACAACCGACGCGGCGACGTCTCGGCTAGTCGGCCAAAGTCATAATCAGCACATCTTTAGAAATTAGTAATCTTCTCAAATCAACATCAGTACAAAATTATATTTTAATGAACAAAAAAGAGAGCCTTTTGCGGTCAAGACCTTGGGACCGTGGGGGTCCGAAGCTCGACGTTTTGCTCGCAACTTGTCATCAAAATTGATCGAGACCAGCGGGCGGGGAGCTTTTTCCGCCAACGCGTCAGCTTGGCTATCCAAAGAGGAAACAGACTCAATAGACCGCCGAGCCAGGAGACTCATTGGAGATGAGTCTTTAATTAAGGCGAAACTCACGAGCCTCGACCATCGAAGAAAGGTTGCTTGCTTATCGGTTTTCTACAGGATATATTTTGGAGAGTGTGCGCAGGAATTGTTCAACCTAATTCCACCATCCCCATTTTTACACCGAACCACAAGACGCCGGGAAAATTTTCACCCGTACGTTGTTGACATACCGAAAATACGGACACAGCGTTTTGCATCCTCATTTATAATGCGGACAGCAAGGGAGTGGAACTTGCTTCCGGCGTCTGTGTTTCCTGACGCCTACAATCTAGGAACTTTCAAGGCCAGAGTGAAAAGGTTTCTTCTGGGTAAGCGTGTTTCATCTTAGGCTTCGTCATCGCCCCTTCTGGGCGGGTCAGTGGCCAAACGCAAGCCCATTTAATTAAAAAAAAAAAAAAAAAAAAAAAAAACACTGACAGCCTTCTGGGAACCTTGCCGTTAATCCGAAGCAGCGGCAAGCTTGAGGAAATTTTCTATATATAGATTTTATTTTATAGAGAGTCGATTAAATTATCTCAATTATAAGGAGCAAAAGTGGCAATACCGCAATAGTGTGACCTGAAGGTATCACACTTCGGAATTTGGGTGATTTTTTTATAAGGGCGCAGGTAGATGGCGTGGGGTGAGGTGGGGTGAAACGAGGTGTTCCTCAGTCGCCGGAGCGGTCTGCATATTGCATTAGATTTAAATTGTTTACGTCGTTAAGAAAGAAAGTTTTCCCGAACTGGGCGAGCGGCAAGAAACTTCTCCGTTTATGTCGGTATATTTAATTTTGAAGCATAATCGTGTGAGAATTTTAGTGACCTATTTTAGTTGCCTATTCTTTTAAACTAAACATCATGTATGGATACTGAATACTTGGATTTTCAAAAAATTATATTTCTCGATGTAAGTATGGGAATTAGTTGAAGTAAAAAACCGACCAAGTGCGAGTGGGTCTCGCACATGGAGGGTTCCATACAATAATAACTTACCCCCTAGGCCCCTACCCCCTTTAATTTTGTATTATTTGTTATTTATAGCGGCAATGAAATACATATTCTGTGAAAATTTCAGCTGTCTTCCTATAACGGTTCATAAGATACAGCCCACTGACAGACAGACGGACGAACAGCGGAGGCTTAGTAATAGGGTCCCGTTGGATACCCTTTGGGTATTGAACCTAAACATGGCAAACGGCTCCCGGCTTGGAATATTAATTTTATGTTTTAGTTATAGTTCAAAAAAGGCCTCGAAACTCCATTGAGCATGTTTTCGCTATTACCTATACCTTACCTACTTTATTTTTTTTATTTTTTATTTTATTTATTAGGCTTATCAACGATTGATACATTAATATGGAACTATGAAGAACTTAAACTTAAATTAATACTAAATGTACAATCACTTATAGGTAAGCACAGCATGCAAAACAATTATATCATCGAGAAAATATTAACAACTTAAAACTAGCATGAATAAAATAAGGAAAAACTCTAAAAAATAATAAATCCAAAAAAAAATATAACCACCAAATAAAAGAAAAAATAAAAAGAAAACAAAAACAAAATAATTTTAGACATAATTAACAAAAGAAAGTAAGTTTTTTAGTGACTCATGATTTAAATCCGCATGTGTACCCAGGCTGTTATAAATTTTTTTATGATTTAATCATCCATATCCACTTAAAAAATACTCTGTATATTATATTATTGCAATACCATTTAATAATTATCTATTATTTATTTTTTGGGGAGATTATAAAATCAAAGATTTCAATTAAAAGTCCCCTCAATGCTTTATGGTTCCGGGGTCATTGTATCTGTTTGAGTGTACCTTTCCAGCAAATAACGTTTTTTGATTTGAGATATGCAACGAACTCTTCTGCTCCTATAAAAGGATAATTTGTTAACCCTAGATAGCGCACACAGCATACCTATGCTTGTGAATAGGCAATCCAATCCCGCGTCAAAAACTCGATCCCGCAGGCCTGCGGGCTTGAGGTCATCAATCAGCAATACGGGTCTGCAGAAAAATCAAATATTCTTTGTAACTTCATGAATTTATGAAGTTACAAAGAATATCACAGTTATCACTACATATAATAAAGTCCCCCATGCGTCCGCCTGTCTGCCTAACTAATTGATAGACTAAATTTATTAGGGAGGTTTGTGTATATTATTTATAACGCGTGCGATGCCGCGGGCGTAAAGCTACCTAGTATGAAATAAAAGACAAACAAACGGAAAACAATAGAAATCAATTGTTATTTTTTACCCGCAAGTCAAGGTTTGAGATGTTATAGCACAGTATACATCATCATCATCATCATCATCAGCCTATAATGTCCCACTGCTGAGCACAGGCCTCCTTTCACAAATGAGGGTGAAAGGGAATGGGCATATACTCCACCACGCATGCCCACTGCGGATTGGTGGAGGTAGGCTAGTGGTCAACCTACTGTTGGAATTTTTCAAGCCGCCTAGGAGGCATCCAACTAGCTTAACGACTATCACAATTAAGTGATAACCGGGACCAACGGCTTTACGTGTCTTCCGAAGCACGGAAACGCTCGATTTGAAATACCACTAGGCGGTCACCCATCCAGGTACCGACCACGACAGACGTAGCTTAACTTCGCCGATCGATTAAGAACGGCTAATCATGCTGCACCACGAGCGCTTCCACACACTTGAAATTGTGAAGTGGGAACAACTGCCGAAAAACTGTTTTACAGTTTGGCAGAAATTTAATGTAAAAAGGTGTTTTTTTTTTTGCTGTAATTATTTACGTGATACCCCGCGACCCACCCACGTACCAATTATCTATTCTGTGCCCTCATAGGGTTCGTAGTACTGGGAATCCCCTGTTATTCTAGCATTACTTGACATTGATCACGTTCATATTCAGGCACGCACATAAATGAGCCGGGAAGAATAGGTTTTTCTTAGAATTCATTCTTCATCAGTCCTGCAAATCCCGCGGATCCCGCATGTGTAGTCCCGCATTACTGGTCCCGCAAATGCGGGATTGGATTCCCTGCTTGTGAAGGTGAGTGAAAGTATCTGCGATGTTTCATCTTTGAAGGATTTTGTTCTATATGTTATTATATTACATTACAGTGTTTTTATTTGATCTAAGTATAAGTATACACACCTCATCTAACTAATTTGTGAACTGTGATAGTTTATTTGATGAATACCAAACGCAATCATTATATTATAAACACATGCCTTTGTTTGTAGCTCTCTTCTATTATTTAACGATTATTATGTAGACCAATTGTAAATGATCTAGACAATGTAACCACAACTTATAATAGTGACATAGTGAATCATTAGTGTTATAAACATCAGATACAAATTTGTCATTGTCTTTCTTTGATAATGCAGTCGTAGTGTAGATCAATCGGAGAATGTTACGAGACGGGTGCCAGTTGAGTTTACACGCCGCCCACCGACGCAACAATATGAGGTCTCTCATTATTATCCTAGCTACATTAATGTACCAAAATGAAAGTATCAGTGGTTCGTTCATTGATTTCTTATCTGTGCATTTCAAACAGTTAAAACGCACCATCACTGATTCTCTGAGGGATATCAAAGAAGCAATATCGAAATTTTTATCCAATAAAAATTCTGACACGAAAATTGCGATGACGCAACCCATGGTACAGCATAAAACGAAAAAGTCGTTCAATGATTTCGTTGAAAAAACTGCAGCAGAAATCGAAAAGGAGGATCCTGAATATTTGAGTTACAAATTGGAGCCGACTGCACTGATGTCGACCCCACAGCTCGCCATGGTCCATGGGAAGCGAGTGGAGTCACACATCGTGCAGACTGAGGACGGATATCTATTGACCTTGCATCGGATTCATTCGTCGCAGTCAAATAATCGAACTGTAATTTTGCACCACGGGCTCCTCGGCAGCTCAGCCGACTGGATATTCCTCGGACCGGAGAAGTCCCTCCCTTATTTGCTCTCCAACGCCGGCTACGACGTGTGGATGGTTAATGCGAGAGGCAACTACTATTCTAGAAGCCACATTACTCTCAATGTAGACTCGCAGATGTTTTGGAATTTCTCGTGGCAAGAAATGGGTGAATTCGATTTACCGGCAGTGATTGATTATATCAGAGACAAAGCAAACAAAACTGAACCTATTTATTTTATTGGACATTCGATGGGGGCTACGGCTTTTTTAGTTTTGCTTTCGACGAGACCAATGTACAATAAACACATTAAGATGGGCATTTTACTAGCACCGTTGGCTTTTATGTCGAAAATTAAAGGTCCGTTCAAATTACTGTCGACAATGTCAACAGGTCCTCCTGAGCAGTTTCTGAAATTACTAGGTTCTGGTGAGTTTTTGCCTTCGAGAAAGATACCAACATGGTTGATGACCAGGTACTGTCAAGGCTCTATGATATATTGCAAAAATCCGTTGTACTTCTTTACTGGCGGATTACCACAGGCGAATGCGACGGGAAACTCAAGTTTTATCGCGACGCTTCTCTACCATGTCCCAGCTGGTGGTTCCACCAATACATTTTTACATTACGCACAGGTAATTCAAAATGGAGTATTTCACAGATTTAGCGACAAAAACGGCAAGTTTCCCCTGAAAAAGGTCACTGTGCCTGTAGCTTTATTCAGTTCCAGCGACGATTGGTTAGCCAGCATTTCAGATATTTTCAAACTTTACCTTAGTGTTGGAAGCCCTATTGATCACTACGTGATTCGTGATAAAAATTTGAGTCACACTGACTTTGTATGGGGTGCCGAAGCGCACAATTTAGTATTCGTCAAAGTTCTTGAATATTTGGAGAATGGTGTTAATCGGGATTTCATAAGCAATGAAGTAGCGTAGGATGCAATTATTATAATAGAGTAAAGATTACTTAAAATATTTTGGCTTTCTATTATTACTTGCATCAAATGTTCAGACAGACGCGGCTTGCGGTGACGGCCAATGGTAGCGCATTGTTGGATAGAGCTATTCAAATACGGGTATCGCATTTGTGTGGGTTTTCGAACGATTTCCCACCACCGCTGACCTCGGTGACGTTGCAGTGTTGTTGTAATTTTCAACGTGTGGACGTAATTGCGATGACCAACATTTTTACTGTGTCCGGCCGCCACTACCACCTGTGCATGAATATCTGGTCTCTGCGGTAGCGGTGGCGGTTCTAGCCACCGCAGGCCCTGTCTATCTGAACGACTCTTTAAAGGTAAAGTTTATGATATATAAGGTCCTAATAAATTAGTGAATTTCCTCTTGAGGGATGAATGTATAGGACTAGTAAAAAATTATCCGTGGGAAATTATATATAACGATATTCCGAAATTGAACTTACAAATATCAGTACAAAGAATTAATTTATACATTTATCACATTTTTTTCCCACGGATTATCTTTTCAATATTATTTTTTGATTACTAATGACCTATACATTCATCCCTCAAGAGGAAATTCACAAATTTATTAGGATCTTAATCAACACACTTAATCGTAGGGTGACATTACATTTATTGTATCGTTTTTAGTATCTTAATGCAGCTTATTACGCGCTAGTGCTTTTTACTTTACATTACCGCACAGTTTTATCATAGGTATAATCGCGATTATGTTAAGTTTTTACCTCACTGCAAGTGATATGTGTGTAGACGAAGCATTCTTAATTTAAACGGGTAAAATAGTTTGACAGTTCACCGCTGTCAAAAAAAAACTTGCGCGCCATATTTGTACGTATTGTAACGTTCACATTGTGTGGCTGTGTATTATCAAAAAATCTACTTAAAAAAATACAAGTCTGTTTTTTTCCTCGCATGTGTGTTGAAAAACGTCGTATGACACGCGTGTGCATTGATTATTCACTCTCGGCTCACTTATCGCTAATACCGCCTCGTCTGTAATTACCAACATTGCACACATGTATTACAATGTACAAATAATTACTTTTTATATATATCATATCATATTAAAATTATAGAAAATATTGTTATGTTTTTTATATCTAACTTATTGAAATGCTATCCATTATTATGCTTAGCTTGTGAAAGCGCCTAACATCTCGAGTATAAATTTTATCAAATTAATTTGATAACTTGACAAGGAGCATGTTTCACAGTCATTGGGTAATACATACATACACTCGGTAGGTACCCTAGCTCCATACGAAAGAAACAACAGGAAGTGTCACATAGCACTAGACACTAGTCAAACGCTTACTAAAACTTTTGTCAAACATTTATGCACGGCGATTGCATTAGTAGTTTGTAGTGTAATTTGGTAATGGTTAAAATACCCATTAGCTAAAAAATAACATAAGCCTTGAGAGATCTAGGTGGGCGAGGAGCTTTTCCGCTAAACACCGTTGAACAGCAGTAGCATTAGACATTGGTAAATAAATACAATTTTCAACACACTTGATCGTAAAGTGACATTTATTGCACATTTATTTACATTACCGCACAGTTTTATGATAGGTATAATCTCGATTATGTTAAGATTGTGCCTCAATGTAATTGATATGTGTGTAGATGAAGCATTTATTATTAAAACGGGTAATCCAGCTTGCCAGCATCACTGTAAAAAAAACGCGCCACATATTTGTTTTTTTTAACGTTCTCACTGTGTGGTTTATTATTATCAAAAAATATACTTTAAAAATACATGTCTGTTTTGTGCTCGCAAGTGTGTTGAAAAACGTCGTATGACACGCGTGTGCATTGATCATTACACTCTCGGCTCTCTTATCGCTTAATACCGCCTCGTCTGTAATGACCAACTTTGCGCACATGTGTCATAGCCCAAGTAGCATAACAAGCTGTTTAAAGGCTGTATTAAAGTTCGTTCTTATACTAAAAGCTGAATATTCAGGCTGTAAAAAGGCTGTATAAGCGCTTATACAGGCCTTATAAGTGTAAAAAGGGCCCACATTACACAGCTTATTTCGTTATTGGAGCTGTATAGAGGCTGTATAAACAAAAGACAAGTATAAAAGCTGTATTAGGGCTGTTATTAGGTGTATAGAGCAACCTATACTCTACGGATATCCTCTTATAAGTATCTTGTAAGAATAATAGTTCTAAATAGGTTGTCGAAGAGAATTATGTGAGAATAAAATAAATAAAACTATTTACGATGCCATATTGAATGGCGACATAATATTGTTATTAAAATGGAAAGGATAAAATCTTGGACATGGATATCTAATGCTGTTTATTGATGAATTCAATATGCAAATTTTAATTTATTGTGAACCTGTGTATGTTTTCCGTCAAAATATTCACGCGCCAACAAAATAATCAAGCCAAAATAAAGAAATTATACTAAATACAGTAAATATTTGTTTTTTAAGGTTAGGAAGTTAAAAATATATTTATAAATAATAGATATGAGTATACAAGATCATTATTCAAGATGATAACCATGATACGGCTATAGTTATTATGAAATATTCCTTTAATTGTAATTTAAATGTTGTTATTGTAAATGTGAAATGTCGACAGCCTAAACGATACTTGGAGTGTGTTATAAGTCTTAGTAGCTGTACTAAGTAAGTTATGAACGTTTATTGCTGTATTAAGTAAGTGAACACATGCTTAATACAGCCTGTATACAGCTTGAACGATAAAACCAGCTTGAAGTGTCAGAAAACACTTAACGCTGTATTATAGAGTTATAATATCTGTTTCAGAACCCTAAGCTGACGCGGATCCCTTTATACAGCCTGTATACAGCTTTAACGATAAAACCAGTTTGAAGTATCAGAAAAAGCTTAACGCTGTATTATAGAGTTATAATATCTGTTTCAGAACCCTAAGCTGACGCGGATCTCTTTATACAGCCTATATACAGATTTAAAGATAAAACCAGCTTGGAGTGTTATTAAATTCTTAACGCTGTATAGTAGAGTTTTGATATTCTGTTTAAGAACCCTAAGCTGACGCGGATCCCTTACTAAGAATGTTATACAGCTAGAGCTGTATAATATCTCATAAATCACTCTTATAAGTATTAAAACTGTTCTTTACACTCTTGTAAGTCTCTAAAAGAACTCTAAGTTCTAAATGGGCTGGTTTATTGATGTAGAATATGCTTGCGTGCTGCTTGGGAATGTACTATTAAAACGATGTTACAACTGAAATGAAATACCTGATTTATGTTATAGGTCTACTGAATTGTCTTATTTAGCAATATCGATCTGCCTCTGATTCGCCATAAAATTATGTTAATAACCGCATCAAAATCCCTAGTATAAGAACTAAGGTAAGATATAGGTACAGAATTATTTTATACTATTTTGGGAAATGCTAAACTTTACCACAGATTAAGAAACAAGCTTTGCTGCGTTATAGCGTTATTCCGACGCTGCGCTAGAACTTCAAGCTATTTTCTACTACGATGGATTTTATGCTACGAGGAATATATGATAGAGTTTTTATACTCTAGAACCTTTCGGTTATATTAGTTTAGGTTAAATACATTTGCTTTGACAAAACTTAGCTTAAATATAATTTTGGAGTGAGTCCCTAAACGAACGCAAGAGGAATTTCAAACAAATAAAAATAAAGATAAACAAAAATTTTTGATATAATAATGGCTCCTTTGTTTCCCATCAAAACAAAAGGGGAATAATACAACCATTGAAACGAAGTGGACGATGTTAGGAGAGACAAAATAATAAAAAAAAACACAGGAATAATTTGCAAACAGATTTGCATTTATTCCAGTCGAGGTACATTAGTCAGCCCACATTGTACTGGAAATCCTTTATTTTAATTTGCCGCTCGAAAGAATTATTCTAATGCAAATATAAACCCAAAAATATTCCGGGAAATTGTTTGGAATAAGTTTTTACTTTGTTAATTATATTTCACCAAGTGGATTAAGATTAACATTAATGAAATCATTCTTTGTTGAGGTGTCTGTTCTTTTAGGAATCGCATAAGCCTATCAAATTGTGTTATTTTTATAAACTTACTAGCTTCCCGCCCGCGGTTTCACCTGCGCCCCCTTCTTTACCCCTTACCTACCCTACCATACCCTACCCTACCACGCTAAGGTTACATAAGAAAAGTTAATATTGTCGTTAAGTTTTCTTAAATTTTAAAATTTTCAGCGCAATTTTCTTATTTTTTTTTATTGTATGAACCATACGGAGTATTAAAAAACATTCAAAGAAAAGATAAATTAAATCGGTAAAGCCTTTCTCAAGTTATAGCGTGACCAGGAGAAATAGGGGTTCATTATCTAAGTATTTATATTGTAAGAAATAATCCTTTGACAGCACTCTAATATGAATAATAAATATAGTATTTTTGTAAAGTGGGAATAAAAGTTTAATGTGGTAGATGGGTGATAAAGGATGAAAAGGAAAGGGCAAATTATGTTTGTATCGAACAATTTATATGATCAAAATTATTTAGAGGCCTTTTAGGCCTCACTTACTTTGGACGCAAAACGGTACCTTGTAGAAATCAATGGGAGAGGCCTATGCTCAACAATGGACTACTCAGGCTGAATATGATTATAATTAAAATGCTTAAAGCATTAAAGAGTCAGCTCCTTTCCTACATACCTGTTGACTTTAAATGTTATATAAGTTAGGTATACTTAAGGGGGCCCTTCATGGCCAACGCAACTTCAACGCAAGCGTAGCCTAAAAGCTTGTACTTTCATCCAACGTAATGTTTGACTGCGAAAAAAGAGAGAGCCATCGGTTATCAGTTGGTAAATTCCGCTGATCACTCGCGGCCGCTTCGCTAGGTCGTCATTCACGATTTCGCATATCATAAAACTTCTTCCAGGCCCATACTTCCCGTGATGTAATCTTACAAGTTTGTGAAAAAAAAGTTAGTTATTTAGAATCTCCAATAAATTTGCAAGCATTGTTTAGAGCTGTTTTCTTTACTTTTACAATTTATAGGTACATTAGATATGGCCAAAGTTCAGGTAAAATTTGTGCAAAACCGCTGTTTTCCGGAGGCTTTTACTGAATTTGTTTCACACTTTTTTTTATTTTCGCCTAGTTATACTGCTAGATATAGTTCACAAGATACCAATTTGTTTAAAACATCTAACGAAAAGTTTTTAAAAACGCCATCATAAGTACAGAGCTTTTGTATGAAAAGTATGGTGAGCTGACTACTCTTAAGCAAATAAAGTAATGTATAAAAGCTGTCTTATATCAAAAATCTAAATTCCACTACTAATTAAGTATGTATAATGAATGTAAATGATGAGGGGGGGGGGTGTATCTATGTGTGTAACCTAATGTACTCAAAGATTAATTTTGTGGCGATGCTATTACTCTTATATTGTGCATGGCCTTCAGACATAGTACCAGCAAGACCCTGGGTCTGTTTATTCTATTCATGCATTCGTGAGGCGAAGATGACTCAGTGACAGAGACGTTGAATGCCAAAAATTGCAGGTTCGAATCCTAAAATGAACTTGAGCTTTGGTGAAAGAAAACATCGTGAGGAATCATAGTACGGTGGATATTTTGTAAGGTACTTGCCTCGCTGGCTACCACCCTCATGTAATCAGTTGCAAAGCACTTATTTGTATGTTCCGAAAGCTGCATATAGTTGCCAGCTTCTTCATCACCATGACGGAAATGTGGTGAAACACTGACTGCAACAAAAAGTTCACCTTTTTCAACCTTATTCCACCATCCTCATTTTTACACCGAAACACAAGACGCCGGGAAAATTTTCACCCGTACGTTGTTGACATACCGAAAATCATCATCATCATCATCATCATCAGCCTATAATGTCCCACTGCTGAGCACAGGCCTCCTTTCACAAATCAGGGTGAAAGGGAATGGGCAGATACTCCACCACGCGTGCCCACTGCGGATCGGTGGAGGTAGGCTAGTGGCCAACCTACTGTTGGAATTTTTCAAGCCGCCTAGGAGGCATCCAACTAGCTTAATGACTATCACAATTAAGTGATAACCGGGACCAACGGCTTTACGTGCCTTCCGAAGCACGGAAACGCTCGATTTTAAATACCACTAGGCGGTCACCCATCCAGGTACCGACCAAGACAGACGTAGCTTAACTTTGCCGATCGATTAAGAACGGCTAATCATGCTACACCACGAGCGAAAATACGAAAATACGCATATACAATACGGACAGTAAGGGAGTGGAACTTGCTTCCGGCGTCTGTGTTTCCTGAGGATCTAAGAACTTTCAAGGCCAGAGTGAATAGGTTTCTTTGTACGTGTAAGCGTGTTTCATCTTAGGCTTCGTCTTCGCCTATGGAAGGGTCAGTTGCCAAAAAAGTGACTTTTTAGTAACAAGAAACACTCCCTTGTTCAAGCCGCCAAGAGAATCGTTTCTGACGCCTGTTAATATTGGCTCATACTCGGAAACGGCAAATTATATTGAGATGGGAATTTAACAGGAAGAGGTTTAGTATTTTCTTAAGCATAGCTTAGTAGAAGTCCCACTTAAGTTTGCTATTAATTTATTAAATATAGATTCAGTATACTTTGTAGTTTTGCCGCCGCGCCGGGGCACGCAATTGTTGTCAGTGCGATTAGAATGTAAATATTATGTAATGAATCTAAGCTTATTTTGAAAAGAGTAATTGCTGAGTTTATTGCCGGCTCTTCTCAGCAAATGCAACCTTTCAAACCGGTATTAGAGTCAGACTTTTCATAAGTGCCTGCAAAGGTCTATTTGACTTTGAAGGTTAATTTTGAATTTCCTATCATAATCAGATTAGCCGTTTCCGTGATTTGGCTAATATTCAAATTCAGATCGAATCTCCAATACTCGTAAATCTATTCTGTATCTACAGGTAAGTTGACCTACACATAAGTTTGACCAACACAAAGTTATGTTTGTAATATCATTATCGACTTTTCGAAGTATTTGCATTTTTATTTTGTAATTTCTAAAATTATTTTGATATTTTTTTCTGTTTTTGAGTAGTCATGAGCAGGTTAACCCTTTGGTGCTCGCTAATCGTTGAATTTTGGGACACGTTGTATTATAGAAACTAAATTTTATTGTATATTGTGTAAGGTCCACATTGCAATTAGACAAGTTTCCTTATTATGTACATATGTAAAAAAACTCACAGGCAGGGTCAGTGATTTATAATATGTCTGTGGTGATTTTTGAAGGTAGATTGTGGGGCTATTATGTAACTTTTGTTGCAAATAAGTTTCAACCATTTTCGAATTAAAGATGAATCGATTTCGAACAATATAGCGGTTTTCTGTTTTTTTTTTTACGTTCTAATAATTGCAACTGCTTTATTGGAAATGAAACTATTTTAGATTATGGAATATTTCTAAAATAGATAATGATTAAAGGTTGTTTCAATCTGATTGCAACAAAATTACTTAATCCCTGCACTGAACCACCACAGCATATTTACTCCCTTGTTTTAACGTTAAAAAAGTTTTTGACGGTTTATAAATCTGACGAGACGTGTTTTCAAAAACTTTCAGGTACTTAGTAACATCCTCAAGATTTTCTGGAAATTTCTAACTTGTCAGACACAGGGCGCGTCTAAGAAATATAACATGTATTAACAGAGTTTCCTGGATCTAACAAAAACAATTCTTTACAATTTACAGGAAATTTTCTCCAATGTAAAGTTTCCCCGTACCGTGTCCATAGTGCTGCTTGTGAGGGCTGGTCTGCATAAGTTTGCTATTTACTTATTCAATATTAATTGAGTCTACTTTGTAGTTTTTGCTCCCGGGACACGCAATAGGGATGTGGCCTGGGTAAATAATCTAATTAGTCCGTTAGTTAGATTATCATTTTAAAAAAAGATTGCGAATTCTTCCGAGAAATCCTGGAACGAGTGATGTTGTAGGCGAGGGTTTTACACGCTTATCCAAAAATGCCTATACATTCTAGTTTTTAAGGCGTCCAAATTGTAAATGTTAGGGTACAATAAAAAATCACATCGACTCTAAATCCGATCGATCTAGCTATTTTAATTTCATTAATTGTATGTTGATTATATTCGCAGTGCATTTTCATGTACAAATCCATGGTAGTCTAGCGTCCATGCTTGGCGAACCAAGCACAAGCCGAGCCACGAACGAGTACACTGCGAGCACGATTCGCGTAGCGTGGACGGGCTTGCGAGCCTCGAACGAGCATTCGTAGCGTGCTCGACTGCGCTCCGTCCGATTGTAAGTTTTTTCACGAAACAGGAATTCGCATCGCGCTCGTTGTACGCTCGTTGAGTACGTCCACGCTTGAAATCGCGAGTAACGAACGAATGCTGTTCATTCGAGGCTCGGCCTCGTGCTTGCTTCGTGTAGCATGGAGTAGCTGTTAGTTGATCACCCGGATCTAGTCTTCAACTGATTTAGTATTTCACTCGTCTATTTTATACAATTTAACAACCTTCATTTTTAGCCGCCAGCGAATATATGTTACGATGTTTTAATATCATACTATTCGTTGCTATTCTTTTAAACTAGACAATAGCATTATCTAATATAACAACAAGAAATCTAACTCCATTGTTATGAAGAAATCACACAATACAATTTCATTCAGTCACCGATGCTTCTTATTCGGTACATAACATGTCACTGTTTCAAATAATATTATTTCTCGCTATTTTATTACAAATCACTAATGCCAAATTTAAAGATACCGTCACGGGCACCAGTCAAAGTATTGTGAAACGTTCAGCAGGTATTACCGATTTAATACCAGACAAAGTTAAAATTACCTTTAAACAAGTTGAACACAGAAGAAGGAAGATAAAAAATGCGTTTTACAAATTCATTAACGAAGCATTTTATGATGAAAAAAATAAAACACTGAGAATGGGTGAAGATATTGAATACAGTTTGTCAACGCCGGAGCTGATAGCCTTGCATGGGTATAGAGTAGAAGCCCACACTGTGGCCACTAAAGATGGATACTTGCTGACACTGCAAAGGCTACTACCCAGTCAAAACAGTTCAAGAGTAGGCCAATTAGTTTTGCTGCATCATGGGCTGCTCGGTAGTTCTGATGATTGGATCCTTCTCGGTCCAAATGAATCGTTGCCTTATATTCTATTAAACGCCGGCTATGAAGTGTGGTTAATGAACGCCAGGGGAAATAAATATTCAAGAATGCACCTAACCAAAATATATAATTCACCTGAGTTTTGGGACTTTTCTTGGCATGAAATCGGAATGATGGACCTAGCAGCCGCGATCGACTTCATGAAAGAGAATGCTAATAATATATCGCAGATTAACTTTATCGGACATTCTATGGGAGCTACAGCTTTACTGGTTCTTCTTTCAGTGTACCCTCAATACAATAATATGTTGAGATTGGCAATTCTTTTAGCTCCTCTTGTATTCATGCGGCACGTTAAAGGTCCTCTACAATCTATAGCGAACTACTATAGTAATCTTAGTGAACATAAATTACCTCTAAATAAGGATTTTTCGCGGTCTGGACGTTTTTCTCCATCATTAATTGATCAGTTTTGTACGGGAGATAAGATGTTATGTAATAATTCATTGCTACTCTTAGCGAATGGTGGCCAGAATATAATTGATATGAAAATCAGGAATAATGTTTTGAACCATCTATCAGCAGGCGGGTCAACGAAAACGATACTGCATTACGGCCAGTTAGTGATCAGTGGCCAGTTCCAGCAGTTTGATTATGGACAACAAAATAATTCGATGACTTATGTTACAAAGACTCCGCCAGTTTATGAGTTAGCTAATGTAGCTGCACCAATAGCTGTGATGATTTCCAGTGATGATTGGTTGTCCACTGTCCCAGATATTGAGAATTTAGTGAAAAAATTGCCTACAGCTTTCGTTCATCATGTTGTAAAAAAATATCATTTCTCACATATGGATTTTATTCTTAATGGGGATGCACCAAAACTGGTTTATTCTTTGATACTGAATCTTTTGGAATAATTTATATGAAAATAGGATACTGGCACAAAGTCATAGTCATCAGCAAGGAAGCAAGCATATGGCCCGCCTGGTGATAAGGGCTAATGGAGCTTCATGGACGTTTGCAACACCCGGAGCATAACTCACGCGTTACCGGCCTTATCTGATCTGACTGTCAAAATCACAAATCAAGAACTCAAAATAAAGTTATTTGGTTGCAGTATTTTGTAAGGTAATTTTCCAGTCAAGCTTCTCTTTGAGCGAAAAATCGCTATGGTCTAAGTCAAAGTAGGTTCAATTCACACCGAGACGCGATGCGGCGGACACTTTTTAAGATAGCGATACAAATAGAACTTTATTTACTATATAAAAAAGGTACAAATTTCAATGAGAGAATTAGTTATAAAGAGATAAAAATACTAATGGAATGAGAAACTTTAAGTACACACTGCCCAAGTTATTAACAGTTTACCTAAGGAACTGCAAATCAAATATACACAAAATAAAAAGTTACGGTGACGCGGCGGCGCGTCGCGACTTTGTGAAACAATTGTCCTCTTCAAGCTGCATACTGCTCTATCTCCTTTTATTACTTAAGTTCTAAGAACTAAGCCAAACGCTGAGTATCAAAATGTTTACTTAATATGGAACCTTATTTTTTACTTTATATTAGAAAACCCACTTCGATTTAATTTTGATTTGATTTGATTAATTGCAACTAATTTAATAAAATATTTCAATCGTGATATTTGTGTTTGTTGCTGCTGAAGACTTCCATCATCACTATCCATTAATTAATGCATTGATTTAAGTTCAGCAAAAAACTACATTGATTTCTCTAAAAACTGTTTGATATTGATGTAGGAAGAATAACAATATCGCAACGAGACTTTCTTTATTTGAACACGGCAATCTTTGAAACCATTAAGGGGCAGATGTGGACAAAATACACTACATTGCAGCCCAAATTATATGAAACCTGCTAACTCTACGGTGTTGAAATTAAAATATATGATACTTAAGAATATAACAAACACATCGCCCGAGCCGAAAACACGAATTCAATTAAAAGCCTCGATAAAAAAAAATGTCAAACATATAGGCATGGCATAAATCACAAGTAGCAGGTGATAAATAATATGATTCTGTTTTCATATGTCACATCTGCTACCGTCCATGACATAGCCTGTTACATGTTATAAAGAATATTTAAGAATATAAATAAAATGTATGCGACTGAAGGACTTTGTATCCAGGGTCACGAACAAATTTAAAAAAAAAATCTTTATCATTGATTAGCTTTTAAGAGTATTCAAAAATAAACCTTAAATCAAGTGACATAAAGTGTTAACTTCTTTAGCATGTTATGTAGCAGGATAGAAAAATATTTTTTTGCTACGAAAGTATATATAATTTGCATCAGTGATAATTTGACACTTGCGTGCGATACTCGCACATGATTTTGTTTTCCAATGATAAATGATCAGCATCGATGACGTAGGTTACAAATCATTGCAAATCATATATCGCTAGTGAAATCATGCTATAAAAAATAATAATATCATCAAATGAGAATTCCTTTAAAGTAGCAATAATTTTCATGCCTACAAACATACCTCTGAAAATCAAGGAATTTCGTTCTCGCGGAAATGTATAGATGGCGGTTTGACACGTTGAATTGTTTGTTTGCAATGACGCATTTGTAAATAGAGGGAGCTAGTATTTTTTGTTTGCTTAGTTCCGGTAATTTCCGCAAGGGTGAAAACTGAAATCTGCTCGAGAGTATACTGGGCCTTAAAAGGATTTTCATGGGGTTTTTACAAGGAAATTAAAGATATCGACTAACGAGAACGAAATATGAAGTAATTTTATTGTGTTTTGTGACCATGTGTATCATATTTAGGAGCACAAATGATATCAATTTATCAGTGACAAATCTTGAGATATTGAAAATACATATGAAACTCTTTTGAAAATTAAACACTCGTATATGAAACGAACTCTAATCTGCAGTGACTTCAAAACAGTGTCAGATTAAAGTTCCTAAGTCGTACTTTTTAGCGAAGGTACTATGTTCTTGTAAATATATTTAATAAGTATAGCGATATAATATAGAAAAAAGGTACACATTTCAATAAGAGATAAGAGTACGCCCCGCGGAGCGTCGCGCTACCCTTCGAGGCGTCGCGATGCGATTCGCTAGTTCGCGCTGCGCGGCGCGAAACAATTGGTCTCTACAATCATCGGGGAATCATCGCATCATGTCGTCATCATGTCGCTCGGTATGAACTGACCCTAAGCCTCACAGGTCGATGGGCGCCAGGCTAACGGTCTCACAGGCTCACAGCACGTGTTTTCTAACAGGTCGACCCGACGCGGTCGGCGGCACCACGCCGCACACTGTACGCCGGCGCCCGGTGATTTCCCGGGCGACCGATCCATGGCGGATGTCGTTAGCGGGACATATCACACAAATGTCATTTTACAACCGTCTCTACATTACACTTCAAGTATTTTAACGTGTTTTTGTTGTATTATTTAGCTAATATGTGTTTGCGAATGATGGCTTAGGTCACTGGAACAACCTATTGAATTTAAAATACACTACATTTCTAGCATTTTTTATGTACTGCGTATAGGCCTATGTTTGACCCTACCACCGTGCTATGGTTTTTTCACGATGTTTTCCTTCACCGGAAGCTCAAGCTCATTGTAGGATTCGAACCCGGGACCTTCGTCTCAGTATCCGATGTCACTACCACTGAGCTATCATCGCCATCAACATAAGGAATCTTTGTGCAAAAAATAGACACCGTTGTTTGATCTGGATGTGTCATCTATACTATACAGGGTGAAAATTGTAGGGTCAGCTACTTTAAGGGTTGCGACCACGTGATTATGGTCTTAGGTGTATATCCCTTACTTTTTGAGTTATTGCCATCGGAATTTACATATTTCGAATGTCTCCGACACAGGATCGAAAGGCTCTATGGGGTGAGGTTAGGTTAAGATTCTAGAAACGTCACTAATCGAAAAAATATCATAAAACTTTTGCTTATTTTTATGCTTTTTATCCCGGGAGCGCGGATGAAACCCCGGAAGACAGCTAGGACCTAGTACTAAATATAGAAGATAGAATGATTAATAAAAGGTCTGAACTCTGGAGTGATGATGATGATTAATTTTCAACAATTTATTACACAAAATTCATGTTTAAATATCCAATTAAGTAGTCCCAAGTACGTACCCTTTAAAGCTATCAATTATCGAAAAGTACCTAATAGATGAATTTGGTACTTTAATGATTCTTGCGTCTTCTCGTCAGCCTAGACTATACTGTTAAAATGTTTCTTAATATAACGTATTTTTTTAACAAAATTACTATTTTAATGTATCTTTGAATAGCCTTTTTTTTATAAAAAGATTACTATTTGAAACTACTTTATTTATATCTAAAACTAATGTAAAATACCTAGTTGAGTTATAGATTTATTCGAAGAACTTGGTTAACAAGCGTACGGCCCGCTTATGGTAAGCGGTTACCGTAGCCATATGGACGCTTGCAACACACGAGGCATCACACGTTACCGTACCGATGGGCTCGCTGATACTCACGCGCAGGAACACGACAACAATTAAGTTATTTGGCTGCGGTATTTTGTAAGGAAGGAGGTTCTTCCCCAGTCAAGCTACCCTTTGGACAATTTCCCCCAGAGCATAAAGCTTCTGTTTATCCTGGGATAATATTCACACATGGTCATCTGATCCCATAAGAGGAAAATATCGTAAGGAAACCATACTACGGTGGTAGGGTACTTTGTAGTACCCGCCTGGCTGGCTGCCACCCTTCACTTGACAACCGGTTCCTTTCTAGTCTTTGTATGCTTATTACTTCAGGGCAAATCATCTCTGACCATGTTGAGATTGTGGTCAAACACATACCTACATAATAGTTTCATCATAGCGATCTGCGGCTCGATTCACAAAACCCTTGTCACAAATGTTGGTCTTTTTGTGTCTTCAAAGAAAACCGCCATTTTGTAGAATTCCCTATCTCAGCTAAACAACACACTAACAATTAAGAACCCCACAACCTGACAAGAGTTTTCAAATCAACTCGCACTTGGTAGTTTTCAGTCCCTCTCCATCGCAAAACTTTGATTGCAAACAGAATGAAGCAACGAATAGTTTTGGATGTGAAACTTTGCTGCATTGCTTTCAATTACAGTTAATTACGGATTTGTTTTTGAGTTCCTGCATATATTTGGGGGCAGACGACAGGTCACGTTAGACTGTAACTGAACCGACCTATATTATTTATACTATAACGTTCAGAGCGTCTAAAATTACCACTCAAGCAATTTTCGCAGTAAGTATCAATTCAAATCTGTTAATGAATAGAATTATAAAAATGAGAGACCATTTTATCACTATATATTGGTAGGTATAATCAAATATAAAATAAAAACTCACAGAACAAGTGATAATGTCTATAACTTATACTTTTTATTTGCACGATTGTCATTATTTTCAGTAAAATACGGAATCTTACATAAGCACCCGGGTTGATTTGGGTTGATAATGACTCACGTCTAATTGTGTATGCGTCTCTTTCTATCTCGTAAAGGGTCACAAGGATTGTCAATTGTAAAAATAGGGTGTAAAGAGATTTTTCTAAGCAGGGTCGCCAACACTCGAGTAATACCCCTGATGTTGCAAGTGTCAATAGAGTACGGTGACCGCTTACCGTCAAGTGGGCCGTATGCTTGTTTGCTACCTTAGTAGTATATAAAAAAATTAAGTAGATTATTAAAAAAAAAAAGAAATATTCGTGTTCGGATGCTACTTCAGATCAGGGAGTCCAAAATACCAAATGAGCTAATTTTCTGAATGAAATTCATTGATCCTATTAGTGATAGCAACATCCAAATTTGCTAATTAATTGAATTATAGGTATAATTTTGAGGCACTATTTTACCAAAAAGTATTAGAATTACACAGAATATCTGCTATGAATCCGAGATGAAAATGAACTCCATTCAACAATATTGCCCCGACAGCCTTTTTAGAACCCCAGCTTCCAGAGCATCACCTGTTCACAAAGACGCTCGCGTTCTCGAGGGATCTAACGTTAGGGCAGAAGCTATTAATTAAGATTCGTGAAAGTTTGATTAAATACACATACCTCGCTACACAAACTAACTGTGAATCTATTGAATTATATGCTTTATGTAATTATAGAGAGTATATTATAGTTTCTAAGGCTTTTGCTATAAGCTTGATTAGAACCTGGAATAAAAATTGGGGGTTTTTACGGCCCGCCTGATGGTAAGAGGTTACCGTAGCCTATGGACACTTGCAACACCAGGGGTATCACTCGCGCGTTGCCGACCCTGCAGAAATCTCTTCAAACTCTTTTTGAAGAACCCCATGCTGTACTCCATTGGAAAAACCACGGCAGGGAGCTCATTCCACAGTCTGAGCGTTCGCGGAAGCTCCGTTGAGCCCGCACAGTTCGAAACAATTCTGAGGGCTTAGTGCGAGTTTTTAACGCGATCGTTAAGGTTAACGTTAACTCTAATTTGTATGGCATTGTACATACTAGCGCCGCCTAGCGGCAATTGGCGGCGCCTGGTCCTGCGCCATACAAATTAGAGTTAACGTTAACCTTAACGAGCGCGTTAAAAAACTCACACTAAGCCCAGTGGTTTCAATGTGTGAGGATCGATGGTGAGAGTTGCGATGGTGGATGGTAGCCGTGGGCATCAAGTCGAACAATTCTTTAGAACACTCCGTTGTACAAGCGGTAGAACACACATAAGGAGGCAAAGTCTCTCCTCAGACTAAGGAGCTCTAAACCGCTTGTGAGCTCGGGATCGTCAACAATTTTAAAAACTTACGATCCCAAAAATGCTTTAGATTCCTCAGAGTGACACCGTGAGATGAAAAATCAGGATTTCTCAGCGACGTAGTGATGTTCAAATCTTGATGAAAAAACATTGATAAAATAACTATGGAATAGCAGATGGTAGACTTTGTGCTAGGCTAGGTGTCACTGCCCAGGGACTGAGTCCAAGCATTGTTCTTGGAACTCTTGAAAAAGCTGTATGGTTCCTTTGCATAAGAGAAGAAAGGACGTAGGTATCTATCTATCGTCCATCTCATATGAGCAATGGACAAAAAAGCGGATTTATAAGCTTGAAACTTAGTACGATTACTTACTTACTTAAAAATAAAAAAAAAGTATCATTTTTAGTTTCACAAAACTAAAATACCCACATACGGGGCTTGGTAAAGTTTATTTGGATGAAACCTAACGCGCGGTCCGACCTAACCTTACCACCGTGCTATGGTTTCTTCGAAGTTTTCCTTTACTGAAAGTTCAAGCTCTTTGTATGATTCGAACCCGCGTTCCCGATCTTATGTTTTATATAAATTCACTAGCTGCCCGGCGCGACTTCGTTCGTGCTACCCTACCCTACCCTACCCTACCCTACCCTACACAACCCTACACAACCCTACCCTACCCTACCCTACGTATAACTGCCCAAAATTAAAATATTGGTTTGTAGTACATGCTATGTATCAGAGATGGCGCTGTATGTGAAAAAAGATTTTCCCGCTTTTCTGTTGAAATTTTTCCTGAATTTTCTTTGCTATAAACCTCACGGAGCCCGAGACCTTTCCAACGAATGCAAAACCGTGGTAATCGGTTCGTGCGTTCTGGAGTTATAGCGTCAGGAAGGAAAACCCGACTTATTTTTATATAGTAGATATATGATAATCCTACTTGCCTGCCAAATTTCATCCAGAGGTTGGCCCGCTGAGGTGTCAAAAAGTAAACAATAAATTAATGTTCATATTAAACTTTTTAGAGTGATACTCTTTAATCGCGCCTATAAACTTTTCGTTCGTAATATTTTTTTATTTATATATAGGTGAATGGTAATTAATAAACGATACTTACAGAAGTACCCAACTAATATGGCTTACGGATGTACCTGCGCAGAAGATACATATTCAAAGCGGGAAAAATTGCTATTGGTCGCCATGTGTGCATGAGGGGCGTGACTTGCGAGTGAGACGGAACTAACAGCTGCAGTGTATTATGAACCTTATAGTAGTGATCTAAGGTTGTAAGGATGTAAGGTAGGATTGTAAGTTTTAAGCATTCTTTCGTTAATCTTCGGGCCCTACTTTCTTTTCTGTGCGAACGAAGATTCACGACGCGCCTTGTCAGTTGGGTACTACTGTACCCACATGATTGTACTCATAAAAACAAACTACTTTCCCAAAGAAACAAATAGGGATACATGACTAAATTAAATAAAAGCTGATGGTGTATTCTTATTCTTGTTAGGTACTAAATGTTTTGGGCCCATGTGAAAAAAAAATGTTTCTTTGGGAAAGTTGTTTGTTATCATGAGTAAAATCGTTTGTCTAAGTATCGTTTACTAATTATCACTCATCCTATATAATCGAACAATAAGGGATTGTTGCTCAATGCCCTATATATAGAATTTTACTTTAACAAAACCTATAAATAACCTCCAGACTTTGAATGTTCAATACAGTAAGCAAAAACATTTTTACTTTTCTATTCAAAAGTAATGTTCTCAATTGACTATAATGTATGAGAAAAAAATAGGCTCAGCGTCCCTAGGGACTGACGGGCTCACCTCAGAACTTAGTTGGAAAACAGTAAATTATTCGACTGCCTCCGATACCCGGGAGACTTGAAGAATAACAGAAGGTAGCAGTTCTACGTGAATTGTTGATTTGTAGCCGACTGATATATGTTATACCTCTTTAAGTATCTTGTATATTATCGATTTCTTTGGTTTTATCGCAAATATACTATTAAAGGTAGAGTCATTCGGATCACACATACTATATAGAGCTTTTTTCTCGTATGCATTTTTTTTTACCATTTTATAACTAAGATTCAGTAAGGATTAGTTGAAGGCAATAGTAGACATCGTTTCATATAAAGAGGTATAGGAAATAACGAATAAGGGTCAGTTCACATCGAGACGCGACGAGACGTGACGATGCGAAACGCATCGCAATCGCAATGTCGCGCGCGAAGCGAATCATAGCGTAAAAGCTCCCAATCTACCGTCGTCGAAGCATCGCTGTGACGCGCTGCGTCGTGCTGCACCGCGGTCCGCGAGGCATATTCGAATTCTCCCAATTTGTGTAGGTAGTAAATAAAGTTTGACGGGCCAGCTGGCGCGGTTGGTTAAGACTCTAGTTAAGATTCCACCTTTCCCGCCGCAGATCGTAGGTTCGATTCCCACATAGGACATGCATTTGTGTGCATGAACATGTCTGTATGTCCTGTGTCTGGGTGTGATTATGTATATTAAGTATGTATTTACAAACAAAAAGTAGTATATGTATTATATCAGTTATCTGGTTTTCATAGTAAGCCCTGCTTAGTTTGGGATCAGATGACTGTAAGAAAAAAAAAAGTTCTATATTGTATCGCTATCTTTAAAAGTGCGCGCCGCATCGCTTCCCGTCGCATCTCGGTGTGAATAAACCCTAACATAATGAAGAATCACTGGCAAGACATTCGTATAAAAAGATAACAGAAAATGGCGAATAACCAAATGAAATGCAGAAAGTAACATCGACAAGCTTTGATATAATAGAACGTAAACGGTTTCATCATGGACGTGTCATAAAAAACATCAGTTTGTATCACTTTGTATGCACAAATCAAGTTCAAACGGATCGCTGCCATTAGCATACGGTGAATGTGAAGCTACTTTTTTTAACCGACTTCAAAAAAAGGAGGAGGTTCTCAATTCGGTTGTATTTTGTTTTTTTTATGTTTCTTACCTCATAACTCCGTCATTTATGAACCGATTTGGAAAATTATTTTTTTGTCTGGAAGGGTACACTTCCCGTTTGGTCCCATTATCATCAGATCAGGATTTGATTACTTCTTCGTGTACTTTGAAGTCGGTTTAAGTTTTTTGTAAAATAGTCCAATTATTATGGATAAATGCGCATGTGTGAAATGAATGTTAGGGCACTTAGGGCTCAAAGGGCTCAGCTGAGTTTTTATGCGAAATATGTGTGAGTGAATGGTGTATGTTATAAGTTAGAGGAGCAGAGTGTTTTGGCTTCACTTTTATCGCGGGTTGTGTTCCGTCCGAACTTTTTTTACATCTGTGTTTCTATGGTTTCTAACATATCTATAGTGTTTCTATACTAAAATCCTTTTTGCTTGCAAGAATGGGCTACTCATTTTGACATAGAACTAAAGTGTCATATTTTTTGAATTTTATCGTGCACTCGTATTTCATACATATGTATAATCAGAAGAAATCGAAAATATTGTGTATTTAGCTTTATACAGTACTCTTTGAGACAACATCATGGGTGAAATGTTAAGAAGTGATCCTATGACCTTTTTTGACATGTACCTTCAACCTGAGACAGCTTTTGAAATTATATCACAGCTGGGTGAGGTGGATTGCGTACAATTTAACGATGTTAGTACCATTATAGTACCTTCAAATTCCTGTTTTATCTGAGTCTGGTCGAAGAATTTCCTTGGGGGCGGGTTTCCATTGTAATACTAAGCGGGATGATATAATGCGAGGTGTCAAATTGGAGTAACTCAAAATACCCTGATACTGGCAGAATTATACAAAATAAACACATCTTGTGCCATTTAACACGGCGGCTCGCAGATGGGACGTGCGTCCCAAAGTACATATGTGACAAAAATAGAATTTCAGGAACTGCCAAGTGATGTAATGTTAGGAACAGATCTGTAGACAGGGGAGCAAATTGCTGGAAACTGCTTACTGGTAAGCATAGTGCATATGTGACGTCAGAAGGCTATGTGGACCCAGAATACGGGAAGTGGTTCGATGAATTGGTGGATGAAGGCCGAGAATTAGTTCAGATTGTGCTTTAGGAGAAAGTAGATCCAGCAGAAGATGAACATACGTTGATAATGATAGATATAAGCATAATAGATAAAGGACACAAATCGATAGCTACTTAAATATGCCACTGTGACTGATGAACAGATAGACAGATGGATGAAGTAGCACCATAAAGGTTCCTTTACAATTACGGTATAGAACGGAACTCAAACGAGACTCCAGCTCAGCTATAGGTCTGGGAGCGATTCACACTTTTTTAATGTACTATCAAGAATACTGTCAAGCAATTACGTTGTGGTGACGATAAATTCGCGGGAACACCCCCAAGGCCTTCTTAACGTAGTGATACATAGTATTCTTAGCTTAGTACGGAGCTATCATCAAATAATGTTCCAGAGCAACACTGCAGTGTCACCACTCTTCAAGCACTACATATCAGAGGTTTGTCGTTGTGAAGAAATGGAACGGAAGCTGCGCTACATCGAGTCAGAGATGGTGAAGGATAAAATTTATATTCCCGAGATGAAAGATAAGGAACCACCCCCTCTGCAGTTTAATGAAATGTTTGCTTTTGAGGTAATTTATATTTACTATCTTCTTGAAAAATTGTGTGAGGAGGTACTGAAGCAGCACCACAAATTTGGACCAAAATTGAATAAATTCGACTTTGACTATCTGTCTGTTTCAGACTATCCTCGAACAAATGGAAAATGATATACTAATGATGTCAGGAAATCAGACTAATTTGATGAAGAACTATCTAGAACTGACCGAGATGATGTATGTGTTGACTCACATTGGACCCATGCTAGGGGATGCTGAGTGTAAACGGGAATCTATTTTAGGGTAAGGTTTAAACGCCAAAGCTAGTTTTTTTTGCTCCTTTTTTAGGTTCATTTATACAATATTGAGAAAGTAAATACCTATAATGGTCATCAGGTCAGCATTCAGATAGGCTTTTAAAATAGCCTCTATTATTTATTTTATACTTTTTAGCGAAGAACCAATTTTTTTCTTGTTTTTTTTTTGTTTTAATAAATCTGCCATTTAGCCAAAATAACTATAAATTATAAGTGAATCCGGTCTAATGTTATTTTTTATGCTTTTCATTTATTAAATTTGATTGAAAACAGCTCGGCATTACGATATAGAGAATAATAACATAAAGCGTCTAAAGAGGTTCCATGATTGGTAGAATGTTTATTAGTACCTTTAACTGTAAGTCTCACTAATATGAAATAGGACGCGGTCATACCACAGGCGTAATGCCGTTCCATTAAAATTTCAAAGAAACTGTATGGAAACAATGACTTATTTCAATTAAATTTAAACAATTTAACGGCAATAGGATGCTGGTGCCAAAATAACGGGCATACATAAGGCCATCAGAGAAAAGACATTCGGGGGTTTCAAATCACAACTCATTTCCATTTATTTTGTTAGAAATTAGAATCTCCTCGCAAGACGTCATTCTGTGTAGCATCTTATGTAGATTGTCTCCTTATTACATTGACGGTATAATTATAGCAAGGCAAGTGCCGGTGATGCCCTGGCCGGACAACTAGTTGTGATAGCGGGCGTGGTCCGCCGGCAGAGAATGTTCAACTTCGAATTAATGGTGTGGAGGATCTCGAGAGGAAACATTTTCTTTCGCCCAGCATACGAGGATAAAATACTACAGGATCCTTATACAGTACGTTGGTATCCGTAAGAAATCATATTTCATCCGGATTATATATACGATTTTAATCTACAAATAAGATCTTTAGAGAACACAGGAAAAAAATATGGGCCATTTTTTCAAGTTATGCTCTTCGAACTTCTCCTCTTAGTACCTCACAAAATGAAAACAATGTAGTAAGTTAATGGCTTTGTAATGGATCTAATATGGGACAATTCTTTTTTTTTTCTTTATTTAAGGATTTAATCATATAGATGATTATGCCACCCTATGAAATAACAAAATCAAAAAGTACATATAATTTTAGTTACTTTAGGTAGTTTTGGGATCAGATCTAGAGCTAAGATTAATATCCACAATTTTGTAATACAACGGTTTATGTCAAAGGGTCAAGATATCAGAAAAGTTGCTTTCCTAGCAATATGCCAAGGTGAGGAGCTGACCAGTCGAATGAATAAAGTTGTAAGCGGCTTTCGTGTGAACAAGTACCCCTGTCCAACCACAGCTGAAGAGAGGGCCGAAGCTTTGGCTCTACTTGACATAAGGCTCTCTGATTTGGAACAGGTGATAATAAGCTTGGGATGCGTGTGACTATCTCCAGACTGTGGTAGCTGGATAAGGGGAAACCAGAGAGGTTTGGTAGAGGCCCTAACTCCAGAAGTGCATAAAAGGCTGGTGACGTTGATGATAAATAAGAAGTACTAGTTAGTTGGCCTTTTACAGGTGGCATCTTTTCGAAGCCTATGTTGGGTTTGTCATGCTGAACAACTTTTACTATGGGACCGATAAATCAATTGAAAGAGCATTCGGTGTAAAAAACTGTCATTATAGTATTTTCGAATTTTAGTTGTATTCTTTGTTGGGTTCCATAGAAATAAATTGTAAATTTTGAATTTGTTTTGATCGAGCAATCTTACTCGTAATAATTACAGTTTTTACAACTAATGCTCTTTCATCTAATGAAATGAATCTCTATAGTAGGTTTTTTTTTTTTATGTTTCAATAAGGTAAGGTACAGGTCGGTTAACGAAAGCTGGCACGTTCACAGTACTCATAAATTTGCAATCAGTCAAGTCTAATGGACGAATGCAAAAATAGACCACTCTATATTTAACAGCAGTAGCAAAAGCAAAACAATAACTGTCTCCTTCATACTCATAAGCTTGACTTTGCGCGAGAGAGACGGTGTAAATGTGTTGAAACGTGCCAGCTTTAGTTAACCGACCTGTAAGGTCCAATAGTTATACCCCCTTACTCATAAAGCGCTATTTAACTATTTAAATGGTCACGTAAATAATTTCACATTATTTGACAATGACAATAGAGTGACGGACCCTTTAAACAGTATTAGTTAAATAAAATTTTATATGTAAGGGGGATAATAGGTATTGAATAGTGGTCATCTCGAAATATCACTACACTATTAAAATTATTATGACAAAATAAAAACACAAATAGTTGCTACAAGAGAAAGATTTTTACGAAAAAGCGACGAATTTTCAGTCCTTTATTCGGCACACTGTGCCAGATGTCAATCCTTTACAGGATCGCGAATGGTGCAGCATCCGGCATGGACGTCTGCCGGATGCCTGACAGGAGCGTCAGTGTTGCGACATTCAGTTCCGTATCCTTCTGCATTGTGTGTTTGAGTGTGAATGTTGTTGCGAGCTGGCATATCCGCCTTTTTATATCAACGACTGCTCCATTCCGCCCAGGACTCTGCACAACGGACTGAGAATTGAACGCTTAGTTTATTGTTTAGATGTTATGATATAATTGCTTTTATACCTTGGTTTAATAGCTGATAGGATGTGAAAGGATAGACGCTATATATCTATACTAATATAATAAAGCGGAAGATTTTTTTTGTTTGTTTAAACGGGCTAATCTCTGGAACTACCAGTCGGATTCGAAAAATTCTTTCACTAATAGGAAGCTACATTATCCCCGAGTATTAAAGGCTTTTTATTACGGGAACGCGGGTGAAACCACGTGAGGCAGCTAGTTTTATATAATCAGATAACGGCTAAAACCCGTCTGGCAGAAGTTGGTGACATCAAGTAAATATTGCCCTCCAACTATACTCCTATCGCCCTATTCTATACAGACTAGGGAAATTGTCTTGATAAAGTCTCCTTTATTAATCATGCAAGGACCTTTTGTGGATTTAAAAACGACTTTTTATGTATCTGAGCCATAAAGAGACGTATAGCGAAACAAGGATCGAGAGATGACCACATAACAAAACAGCCATCTGTCGCTGCTTTAGTTGTTGACTGAATACCATTTTCAGATATTAAAAAAATCAAAGTACCACCGATGCAAGTCATTGCGTGCTGTCGGCAGAGATTGGAGGGCCTGGATGATCCAAGTTAGAAAGGCCAAGGCTGTTTACCACACCATGAATATGTTCAATATGGATATAACGAGGAAATGCTTGATTGGTCAATGTTGGATACCAGATAAAGACATTCAAAGCGTTAAGAATATTCTGAAGAGTTGTTCGGTATATTACTATTTTGTTAATTAGTCGTAAAAAAGCACAGAATAATAAATAGGAATCCGGTACAGAAGGTTCACTTCGTAATTAAAAATTTGTTCCTAAATAAATAAGAAAATTGCGCAGAAAATTGCAAAATTTAAGAAAACAACGTTAGCGTAGGACATTACACAAACGATACTAGTACGTTACCGAAAATATTTTTATGCTAATTTTATTAGTTACATTCCAGAAAAAGCTGGGTACAAACGTACCCTCATTCATGCTGAAGACTACCCCTGGCCCGTACGACATAGTGCCTACATATCATCGTGTGAACAAATTTACACGTGGTTTTCAGGCTCTTATAAGTGCCTACGGTGATTCCGTATATAGGGAACTGAATCCAGGTAACTGATGTCAAACCTTTTGTAGGATAGTTCTTCTTTACACACGGCTTTCTTCTTTACCCGGTAAGCGGTTACTGTAGCCCTATATAGACGCTGCAACACCTAGGGTACCCGTCATGCGTTACCGACAAAGGTAAGCTCTGTCCTTACAGTTATTTGGCTTACTTCATTGGTCTGCTTTTTAAGCGAAAAAGGCGAGTCTTAAAAATCTATGGAGTTCACTTGATTTCCGAAATAAATAAATATCCTGGGACATTCCTCACACACGGTCATCTCATCCCAAACTAAGCAGAGCTTGTACTATGGAGACCAGATAACTGATATACTACATACACTACTTTTTGTTTGTAAATACACACTTAATATACATAATTACACCCAGTCTCAGGACATACAGACATGTTCATGCACACAAATGCATGTCCTGTGTGGTATCGACCCCACGAACTGCGGCGCGGCCAACTGGCCCATCAAAATAGATCTAGCTTCCCCAAACTAAATTATGAAGATAGACATTGTCTGCTGATCTGTTTTGTTACAGGTCTTTACACCATTATAACATTTCCCTTCCTATTTGCACTCATGTTCGGTGATGTGGGTCATGGGATAATATTGGTCGCCTTTGCGTATTGGATGGTTAAAAATGAAAAGAAATTCATGGCGCAAAGATCCACCAATGAGATTTGGACAATATTTTTTGGTGGTAATGTTTTTATTTTTATTATGAACAGTTGCTTCAAGTATTCTAATGGTGCCACCATGCTTCGCGAAGCGAGCAAGGGCCGAGCCTCGAACGAACAGGATTCGTTCGTTGTTCGCGTAGCGTGGACGTGGACGGTCTTGCGAGCCTCGAACCAGCATTCGTCTAGCGCTCGACTTCGACTGCGCTCCGCGCGATTGTCAGTTTTTTGATGAACACAGGGATTTGCATCGCGCTCGTTGAAGGCTCGTTGTATGCTCGTTGTAGGTCCACACTTGACATCGCGAGCAATTTAAGAATCCTGTTCGTTCGTGGCTCTGCTCGTGCTCGGTTCGCGTTGCATGGATACACCATTAGGTTTGTAATAGAATTAAAAATCGCATAAGTCAAGTTTTGAGTTGAGATTAAAACATTTGAATTTGGAACCTGCACCTGCATATTAGGTTTATTTTCGATGAACGCCATCTATTCTTGAGATTTGATATGAGTTTTGATCTCGTTCTATAAAAGGGTGCCCGCACACGAGCGTTATCGCTCGGCGATAATCACCGCGGTGTCGTATGCTCGTGTGCGTGTGAAATAGTAGCAACACTGATTTGACTTTAACGTAAATAGACTTAATAAGGGGATGCGTATTGCTTTTGGGACAGTTAGTTTATCACAAGCGCTCGAGCTGTATACATCTCAGTGCAATCATTGTTACACCCGGTTCTGAAGCCTGACTGTAAGTACATGTGTGAAGTGAAAAGTTAAGTGATTATTTAATTGTAATATTACGACAATAAACACATTGGGCACATGAGGAGTTTGTTGCGTCGCTTCTTCTCCTCATACGAGACTTTTACGAAGCGATGGTATGACGTTATTTTATTGCCTGCACTGCGCCCACCGAATCCTAATACCACTGAACCTTAATCGTGGTGTTTGTATTGCTTGGCTGTCGCTGACGCCGACATGTATTATTTCAGGTCGATATGTGATGCTGCTACTCGGCATCTTCAGCATATACACTGGCTTCATTTACAACGATTGGTTTGCTCAGAAAATATCCATAACACAATCCTTTTGGCTTAACGTGTACTTAGAAGATGATATAAAAACAAATCCGTCGCTTGAACTAGATCCTAAGCTAATGACAAATCCAGTGTACAAATACGGATTGGATCCAATATGGGGGGTAATATAAATATTTGTTACTTAGAATGGGCCTCGTATTTGATCACCTCTTTACGTGGTGTGATGATGTGGTCAAAATGTACACATTTCAGTGAGAAAATACAAACACGCCCCGCGTCGCGCTGCACCTTGCTGCGTCGTAAGGCGCATCGTAGCATGAAATAATTTGACATCTTCAGGCATAAATGACCCTTAGCATCAGAAGTCTTTTAAACTCGGGCACCTATTATGAGACGAGACTGGGTAGCACTTGTGGTCATGTTTTGTGTTTTTGCGAGTTTCGTTAGTTTAGATCTGAGCAAAGCTGATAAGATCATCAGATTTGCTGAAGGCTTGGCTTGGTCTAAGGATATACAATAATCTAAATTTCGGTACATGTCATATCATGCGCAAATCGCAAAATAACGTCTCAATACATTGAGCAATTATTACGACGTATAGAGAAGCTATCATAAGCAAAGGTAAAGTCCCATTTTTTTTAGAGTCAGCTAATGTTCTCTTATAAGTCCCATTTTTTTTGAGTCAACTAAAGTTCTCTTTAGCGCTGAAACAATAAACTAAACTTAGCTCTTAGAATGCCAGCACATACCTTTTTACGACAAATCTTTTACTGTTGAAGCGGTTCATTTATGGAACTCCTCGCCAACACAGTGCTATCAGAACGCTTTCAGGAGTACTTTTCTCGCAAACACCGTGATTTTCAGTGCGCTTACGCGTTTCGTTTATCGTTCTACAACAATAAGTGTGTCCGGATGGCCTCACTTGAACGGAACATAGTTGTGATGTGTGGCGTCTTCTCTATACGTAGTAATAATAGCTCCATGTCTCAATACGCTTAAAATTTATGTATATAATTCAACGCCAGAAATATTTGCTGAAAATTCAAAATGGGGATGTTTTATAAGATAACTTTTTTGTTTACAGTTAGCAAAAAATAAAATCATGTTTGAGAATTCTATCAAAATGAAGATGTCTATAATTGTCGGCATTTTACACATGATGTTTGGAATCGTCTTGAGCTTATTCAATCATTTGTAAGACTTGTTTATAAATAAAAAATATCATTATATTATAGTAGCTCATTCACGATTTTCGTCGAAAATTTCTCATTTATATTATTGGTATTTCCTTCCGTATATAAACATATATATTTTATCATATACATATTTTTTGCTAAATTAGTAGATTAATTGTAGTCCATATTTGTGAGTTCAATTCATGTATATTTTTTTCACATTTTAAGGCGATGATAGCCCAGTGGTAGTGACGTCGGATATTGAGACGAAGGTCTCGGGTTCGAATCCTACAATGAGCTTGAGCTTTCGATAAAGGAAAACATCGTGAGGAAAGCTTAGCACGGTAGTAGGGTACTTTGTAGTACCCATCTGGCTTGCTACCACCCTCAAATTGAAAATATGTCGCCAAGCACCTATCGATGTGTTCCGACAGTTGCACTTAAGAGTCAGTTCCTTCTAAGCTTTGTATGCTTACTACCTTAGGCCACATCATCACATACCATGGTGAGATTGTGGTCAACACAGGTCTATATACAGTAAAAAAAAACAATAATATAGATTACGGCCGATTGGCACAAAATAAAAAGTTACGCTATTGTCGTTACTCTATTAAAATAGAATTGCAAATATTATTACATCAAATAATTAGAAAATGAAACAAACTAACATTTTCATATTGTTCTGAATTGCGATTTGTTACACCTTTTTAATTTAGCAAATGCAAGTCCCAGAAACAGCAGTTTACTTTATTTTAAATGTTCCAGATATTTCAAACGCTCCTACTCCATTATACTGCAATTTATTCCAGAATTTTTATTTTTGACATGTATTTTTTTCTGGTTGGTTATCCTCATCGTTTACAAATGGTTCAATTATGATTGCAAAACAAGTTAGTATATCAATTATGTACATTTTAGAATACATTTATTAGCATATAAATTATCTCGGAAACAAAAGAAGCATTAGGTAGCCAGTTTGTAGACGGTGTTATCAACAGTACCAATTCACAATTTTACCATTGCCACCACCAGCATGACTGGCTACCCCTTAGGGTCAGCTCTCACCATCGCGATGCGACACGACGCGGTGCGCCCGATGGCTATACAATATATATGTGTGAGAATTTTACGTACTTGACTCGTGACGTCTTGAGGTGCAGCGCGACGCACGCGAGGAGTATTCGAATTCTCAATTGGAAATGTGTAGCTTTTTGTGTAGTAAATAAATATAGTATATATTGTATCTAAATAGATGCCGCGAGTGTATGTACTTCGCGTGTCAAACTCTGTGCAAAAATGGGGCACAATGTTCACCTTTTGAAACTGTTTTGCACGGACATGGAACTCGCATAAGGCTGCATGTCAACCAGAGATGGGTAGCGAGGGATATGTTTAGTTGACAAATAGGATAGCTTCATTTTTAACCAACTCGGTTGTATGTTTTTTTTTTTTGTTTGTTACCTCATAACTCCGTCATTTATGAACCGATTTAGAAAATTATTTTTTTGTCTGGAAGGGTACATTTCCTGTTTGGTCCCATTGTCATCAGATCAGGATTTGATTACTTCTTCGTGTACTTTGAAGTCGGTTTAAGTTTTTTGTAAAACAGTCCAATTATCACTTTAAAAATTTAATGGCAGCCTAACTAAATCAATCTTGTGACATTATGGTAGGTACAAAAAAAGTTACACGCTTGGTTTTCATACGGATGGAGGGACTTGCGTTATCTATTTAGATTTATGACTGCGATTGTATCGCTACCTTAAAAAATGTGCATCGCGTCACGTTGCATCGTGTCGTATCTGCTAGGTGTGAGCTGACCTTTATGTTAAAAATCTGTCAACAAGCATATACTAGTTTTCGCACAGCTGCACTTGAAAGCCAATTCTTAACACCTTTCTAAACTTAAAAGCCTACCTTAAGGCTCGTCACTACTTACCATTAGATGATAGTGGTCAAACAAAAGCCTCTTGTACCCAATTTTAGCTAATGTCAAAGCTGGTTCATCCTGCGCACCTCAAGTCCTGATCTTATTCATTGACATGATGCTGTTCAAGACTACTCAAGCTGTAGACCCGGTATGTGACGCGTATATGTTCGCCGGTCAACAAACAATACAGAGGAGCCTAGTACTGCTTTCTTTGCTCTGTGTGCCACTACTACTGCTTGGTACACCAATATATCATAATAGAAAGAACAAGAAGATGCTGGAGATCGCCGAGGTGAGAATTTTTGGCTATGATTGTTTATGACTATCCTCCTGATAAAGGTCACCTCCTAATGGATCATCGAACAATTAACCCAAAGAAGCGCAATAACGTTTTTTTTTAAACAAACGACTGTGCGCTCTGATTGACTAAGTCAAGAACACACTAAACATTTAGATGCATTGACTACCAACCGTTCAAATTGGGTACCAACTGTTCAAAATAATAAATAATAATAATAATTATCCTAGGACTTAGTTTGGGACCAGTTAGCCGTGTGTGAGGAATACCTCACACACGGCTAACTGGTCCCAAACTAAGCAGAGCTTTTACTATGGAAACCAGATGACTGATATAATACATATACTACTTTTTAATTTTTTTGTTTTTTTTTTATACCACTTAGGTAGCAAACAAGCATACGGCCCGCCTGATGGTAAGCGGTTACCGTAGCCTATGGACGCCTGCAACACCAGGGGTATCACGCGCGCGTTGCCGACCCTGCAGAAATCTCTTCACACCCTTTTTGAAGAACCCCATGCTGTACTCCATATACAAGTTTGTAAATACATACTTAATATACATAACTAGCTGCCCGGCGCGACTTCGTTCCCGTGGTGCTACCCTACTCTATGGTGCTACCCTACCCTACCCTACCCTACTTTCTTTGCTTTAAACCTCACGGAGCCCGAGACCTTTCCAACGAATGCAAAACCGTGGAAATCGGTTCGTGCGTTCTGGAGTTATAGCGTCAGGAAGGAAAACCCGACTTATTTTTATATAGTAGAAGAAGAAGATTACAACCAGACGCAGGACATACAGACATGTTTATGCACACAAATCACTGACTAGTTACGGAATTTTATTCCTCGGTATTACTCTAACATCGATTTTCCAAAAATGCTGTTGGCTATGGCGACTATATGGTATTTGCCGACGTCTTTCCGACATTAAAGAGCTCTATTTTCACCTTTTTTGATGAAACTGTATCACGTTGTCAAGGCTATCGTCACTTCCGAAAAATAAATTACATGTTGCCTGCTATACCATGATTAAGTGGGGAAATCTCGTGTTTGGATTACCAAAAGTTACCAATTACATACTTTTTGTATACCACTAAGGTGGCAAACAAGCATACAGCCCGCCTGATGGTAAGCAGTTACCGTAGCCTATCGACACTTGCAACACCAGGGGTATCACTCGCACGTTGCCGACCCTGAGGAAATCTCTTCACACCCTTTTTGAAGAACCCCATGCTACTTACATACTTCTAAAATATTAGGTCGCAATCACATGAAAATCTGTTGCCAAGCACCTATCGGTGTGTTCCGTCAGCTGCACTTGAGAGCCAGTTCCTTCTAGGCTTTGTGTGCTTACCACCTTCGACCACATCATCACTTACCATAGTAAGATTGTGGTCAAACACAGGCCTATACACAGTAAAAAAAAAAAAAAAAACATGACAATTTTTACTTACTCCCAGACGACACTTCGTGAGTATGAAACAAAAAGTAGACAGGACACGGATAAAAATGTGCATGATACTTTAATTGCTCAAGTCAACAAGCATAAGGTCCCATTCAGCGATCTTTTGATACACCAGGGAGTCCATACTATTGAGTTTGTATTGAGCACAATCTCTCACACTGCTTCGTATCTACGACTATGGGCGTTGTCACTGGCCCATGCACGTAAGTCCAAATGCAATATTATAAGAAATACATTTAAAGGAGTATAGTGATAGACAGGAAAAAGTGAGGGAAATCATAATCAAAAGTGCATAAAAAGTAACCACTAAATACTCTGGGATAATGTACCTTCCTATTAGTGAAAGAATCGGTTCAGTATTCTGAAGATCACTTCCTCCATCCAAACTTAGACTTACACACTTTACCACTTTATTATCCGACTACGGCAAAAAAGGAGGGTGATTATATTTATAGGATAGTTTGTAGGATGCAATTCTCACTTGGCATACATTTCTTGAATTCACAGAAAAACTTTTTAATACCCAATTGAATCCAAGTTCATAGTAAATAGGCATTTCAAAAAATTTAATTAACATTAGATTTGAAGAATAATATTTGCTAAGAATTCGAAAAATTATCCATTTATGTTTTCAGAGCTCTCAGAAATGTTATGGGCTATGATTCTATCAAAATTGGCTCTCCAGGACCATACTATGATGGGAGCATTGAAATTATTTGTTATATTTGCAATTTGGGCCGCATTTACTATATCTATATTGGTGGTGATGGAAGGACTGTCCGCTTTTCTACACACATTGCGGTTACATTGGTGAGCATATTTTCTTCATCATCTACAGTATGAGGCACGAATGGTGAGCACAGATAGGCAGTAGCAGGGGAAGCTCGCGCATGTACACTTTTGGCCAAATCACAGTAGCCAAATGACACGCGAGAATCCAATAGACGACGAGCATCGACTGACGAACCAATCGTGTGCAGCTCGGCGCTCCCCCCTTCTTCATTCCGCCAAACAGACCACTGCGCAGGTGTCAATTTGTGCTCACGACTCGTGCCACTTACCCCCCCTCTTCCCAATCATTCGAGGTAGGCGCAATATGAACGCTCTCCATTCAGCTCTACTAACCGTCATACCAACATTCACGAAAAATGAAAATAATGGGTAGGAAGGGATTCTTACCCATACTTTTCGTGATGAAATTTGGCGCACGGATAGATCATAACCTGGAATAACATATAGAATCTGGGCTGGCCTGCTTAAGTTTGCTATTTATTGATTAAATATCGATTCAGTCCTAATTAGTAGTTTCTCCGCCGGGGTACAGTTGTCAGTGCGATTAGAATATAAAATAATTGTGTAATCAATCTTGTTTTGAGAGGTTCTCTTGAGAGCCAGTTCTTTCCAAGGCTATGTGTAGTAAGCACACCTTCGACCACATCAGTGACCACGGTGAGAACATGGTCAAACTTTATCTAATCTTAAATTACAGGGTTGAATTCATGAGCAAATTTTTCGGCGGTGGTGGCAGTCCGTTTCATCCGTTGTCCTTCAAAGAATTACTGGCATCCGAATTTGATAAAAAGGAGGGCGCTTGCAAGAAAAAAAAAGAACGCTTCAGTTATTAACAACTTTAATATGGTTCATCTTTATATCTATGGCTATTCATAAAATGTGGATTTATTGTTTCTATATTAAATTGTGTGTTCTTATTTCTTGGAAATTACGAGTAGGTACGGTCAGCGTCAAAAGTAGATGGGCATTTTAGTACCCTTACATAATAATCTATTGAAATTCTCTTGACACAGTACTAAAGTGATCAACTATTTCCGAGTCAGCGGACTCCCAAGGTTAATAAATATTGTTTTTTTTAGCACCATCATGAGTACAATCATGTGTCGAAGTATCGTTTACTAATTACCAGTCAACCTATATATCAGCTAAAAAAAAGGCAAAAGGTTTTTCAACAGATGCACTTGAGAGTAATTTCCTTTCATAAAACAAAACTATATGTTCTAATATATATCACCTAATAGGCTTATAATACCTTTTTTTTGTTTTTTTTTCGTGGGGAAATCCTCATAGGATACCCGTCCGTCCCGGGGTAGCTGCCAGGTTAAAACCCCACGGTGGTCGCCATCAGCGCTGTAGAGGGGGGCGGGCTCCTCACCCCTCCATGCGCGGCGCTAAGATAGCTCGTCCCGGGGGAAGTGTGATAACTCCCCCCCGCACCCTCGCTGTGCTATCGCACGATGAATCGTGACCACATCGACCCATCGTCCTCCTTGGTGTCGCTTCTGGGCGCACAGGGCCCCCGCCCTGATTGCCCACGACCTCAAAGACCTTACAACTTCAACTATATTTTTTATGGGTTTTACACGAAATTTTCCTTTTTACTTCTCCAAGTACATTTTATAAGTTACTTTTTAACTTGTAAAGCCTGCTGCGTGTGATAGTCTGCCGTGTCCAAAAACAATCGTTTAGCTGGCAGGGGCCTAACAAAAAATAGCACTATAAAGCTATTTTAGGTCATCATGGGCTCTCCTGCTCCAGGAGCGCCGGCCGCATTCCACGTCACCAAAATCTAAATGACGTCATCCGTCGGTCTCTTGCCACCGCCGGCGTGCCCGCAATTCTAGAGCCAAGTGGGTTAGCGCGCGACGATGGCAAGAGACCGGATGGTTTGACGCTCGTGCCATGGAGGTTGGGACGGGCACTTGTGTGTTGACACACTTGCTCCGTCTCATCTCCATGGTACTTCGACCGAGGCCGGCGCAGCTGCCAATAACGCAGAGAACCTCAAGCGGCGCAAATATAGCGGGTTATCGAGCACTTATATATTTGAGCCGTTTGGGATTGAAACCCTAGGACCCTGGGGTCAACAAGCCCACCACCTGTTTAGAGAAATCTCTAAGCGGTTGGTGGAAGCCACGCGGGACCCCAGAGCTGGCGGCTACTTAGCCCAAAGACTAAGCCTCGCAATCCAGCGAGGCAATGCCGCCAGTATCCTAGGTACTCTGCCACTAGGGGATGAGTTTATTTAGTTAGATTAATTATATTAGATAAGTTAGATAAATTATAGTATACTATAAAGCTTAATATGTTGCAAACGGATCCCTGAAACGAAATTTTTTTAACAAAGAAATCATCCATATTTTACGTTTATGGGAAAAAACACTTTGTCACCCAAATTACAGTTTTCTTGTACATTCGGTTACAATGAAATCAATCGATTACAGACTTATAATATCCTCTTGGATGCAATAGTTAACTATTAGATAATAACAAGCTTAACAGTAGTTTCCTTTCAGTTGAAATATGGTGGTATAAATAATTATTAATTATTTGGATACATAATTTTGTAACAATAAATGGATAGATTTCATTGTAACCGAATGTACAAGAAAACTGTAATTTGGGTGACAAAGTGTTTTTTCCCATAAACGTAAAATATGGATGATTTCTTTGTTACACGTTCTTTGTACACACGGCTACAGATCAAGCTATACATTTCCAGTATAAGCTGATCTCGCCGTTCTTTTTCTTGCTGTATTTTAGCTCTCTAGGTCACTCAGTATTACACAGCCTTATTTATTATTAATTGATAGGTATCTCATATACTGCATCGGTTCTAGTATATATTTGGTGAAATCCACCGTATGGTTTGGCTATTTACACGTCACACCATTTCTTATGGTTAATAAGAATTATTATCATTAATAAATATATTTTGAATAAAGAAGAGCACCAACAATAAGCAAAAGATATTCTTCTTTCCACTTTAATTTCGCGCCTATTCAAGTGAGGTGTTCTGCAATTTCGCGAACCTTTGTTTCGTTCGGTTTATTAATTGCAAAAGATTATTCAGTGTCGCTTAGGAATATTAATATTAAGGCTTTTAATATTTCAGAGGAAATATTGGTATTAATTTATTTAGCTTATTGCTGGCACTTAAGATGTTATCACTCAATTGAGTGGGTTGGTACATATATCTAATTAATAATAAACAATGAAATGTATTTATTTCTCCTACAATAAGTTACAACAATAATGCCATAATAATACATAGCTACGTTAAGAAAATAAAATACTTAGAATGCGGGTGACTGGTGCCTATACTAGGCAGGGCCTGTATTTCAGGACACCAGGTCTACACCAATTAAAACGCAAGCCAATTAACATAAAAGACTTTTTGATTTTGATTATGCATTGGACTGAAAAAGGCTAATGATTTCATCAATTCAATATAATATCACTTTTAATAGGATTCATGTAAGATAAATAAAATGACCATGACAGATAGAAAAACTGACGAATTGTTATAACGAACCTATTTGATTTTAGTCTTCGTCGTTTTAGCTTTTCCATCAGTTTTCTCGCTGTCCGGGTCAGTGGCGACACTTTCGACTGATATTGCCGGTGTTGCAGTCGTGTTGTTGTTGCTAAAGGTTTCCTCTTGAGGTAGGTAGATGCCAAATCTATCCTGTATTAATAAAAAATAGTATTTTAGCCATTGAACTTGAATAAACATGGATATATACCTAGCTCTAGAAAATTAGCCTTGAGCTTTTTTTTATTGACTGTGCACCTGCAATGTGGCGCTTCGGAACTACACTAAAACCGATATTAAATTTAATTACATTGCAGAATACCGAATTATAATCATTGTGCATTTAATAATTTTTAAATATTTTGATAATCTTATCGTGCTGATTCTGTTGTTTACAACTAAACTAATTTAGTCTCTTATGTCTCTTTCTAACAAAGAACATAAGAAAAGGATAAGAAATTTAGTCGCCATCTATCGCGGTTACGTCTAAATACCCGCAAATGTAGACGGCAAAGTCTAATTTGACAGCTTTAAATATGTTCCATCCTTTTTCAATAATGTTTGTAAGAAAGAGATGTGATATCACTAAAATTATTTTAGTGCAATTTACAACAGAATCGGCACCAGTTTAGGTTCTAATTTTTATTGAATGTGCTAACAGAAGATGCATTTATTTCACACAGACCATTTTGACGTTATTAAATCGGAGCCCTCTGCTCGTCTCGACGAGGATAATCATCGTGATGGTAATTAGTACTTGCCTTCGGATACCGATTGTAGTGGTATTGTGGATGGCACACACAAGGCCGGAGAGGCGGCTTCTTATAGCTCTCGTGTGAGGAGACTGTACTCTTTGGAGTTGGAGGAGTTTCATATCCTGGACAAAAGTGGTAGTTAATAAAGTGATGAAAGAATGAAAGCTGCCCCTCCCTACCCCTTGGCGACACTCATGTATATATTTGTTTTTGTGACCTTAGTATTAGCTAGCTATATATTGATGAAAACAAAAGCAGCAATTTCCGTATTCACGTCGGTACTTGGACTGCATACAATTTAATTAAAATGGTTCATTGTTTTATGACGGCTACAACTGAATTTAATAATAAACAATAAGCTCTTTGGATGAAAGCTAGGAAAACTTTGAGCAATGAAATATTTCAGGCTTCTTATGCAAGATTGATTTGTTTATATTTCACTGAACACAGGGGAGATATATTTAGACCCTCAGAATACAGAATAAAAGGCAGATGGAGCGCGCGGAACACGAAAATGAAACCAAAAAAGCAAAAGCAAATTCAGATAGGTACCTGGTATTCGCTTTTGAATTAGTATTTGCTTTGTTAGAACAAAGTTAATGAAACTATAAAAGTGTTATTTATTATTACTAGCTTAAGGACCGGGCCAACCGCGCGACAAAATTACGCCAACGCGCTGGCCCTAAAATGTTCAGTTTAGGGCCAACGCGACTCAGTTGTCTGCGGTCCGCGGAACAGCTCGCTCGTCCATTGCTTATCTCTCTGCATGTGCATTGTACGCACTTACAAGGTTATATCGTACACCTATATGCAACGCGGCACTTCGTAGTTCGATTTTAAACAAATGGCGGTACTGTTTACTTGTATGAAGAAGTTTTTTGCAAAATGTTCCGGTGGGCCTATCCGGACTTTTGAAATTATTGTTTATTTGTGTTTATACAACGTATAACAAAACAAAAATTTACACTGTAAATGTACAATGTGTAAAAATGTAATAAACCTTTAAAGTTGTCCATTCGGCGTAAAGACCTCTTCATCTTCTTCCGCATTCTCTTCTCCCAAGCGATTTCAGCAGCTTAAATATTTATTAATAAAACATTAATTAGACTTAGCGAAAATTTATAAAGCACATCGTGAATCTTCGTTCGCACAGAAAAGAAAGTATGGCCCGAAGATTAACGAAAGAATGCTTAAACCTTACAATCAACCTTAGATCACTACTATAAGGTTCATAATACAGTGCAGCTGTTAGTTCCGTCTCACTCGCAAGTGACGCCCCTCCGCACACATGGCGGCAGCTGCCGACCAATAGCATTTCCCGAGCTTTAAAAATTTATCTTTTGCGCAGGTACATCGGTAAGCCATGGTAGTTGGGTACTTGTACGCCTTTTCATAAACTTTGCCTCTCTGCCACTAGAGAGAGTAGAAACAAAGATCGCTGGTCAAAATCCCACAATGAGCTGGAGCTTTTGGAGAAAGAGGAACATCATGAGGAAACCATAACCCTCAAGTTGAAAACCTGTACCCGTACACCTACCTTGGATCTGGCAGCTGTACCTGAAATATCGTTATCTTTGGCTTTACGTTCCCATCACCTTCAGTCTCTTTTTTAAGGACATCAATAGATGTTTAACAATGAAATAATCTAACCAATCCTCTCCTTCTCCATGATTATCAGCTCAAAGAACCTGAAGGCGTTGTAGAATATATTAGCGATATCTTCGCGTATCTCAATCACTGGGATTTCCATTGCTTCTTCAACAGCATGGCTCAGTTCGACGTAAGCGAAGTCGTAGCGCAATGCATCATCGTTGACTTGTGAGAAGATCGCTTTGTCTACTGTGTTGGATACCATCGCGAACATGGCCTCTGATAGAGTTGGCTGTGGTGTCGTTATTGGCTCTGTTGGGACATATAGAATCAAAAATTATCTCTGCATGTGTTTGAAATATACTTTGGCCTATTTGTATATAAATCACTGTCAAATTGCTGGTACAGGAAAGTGTCACTAGTAACATGTGATGACCGAACTATTCATATAACTACAAGTCTGTACGGAACCCTCAGTGCGCAAGACCGACTTGCACTTGGCCGGTTTTTTTTATTTAATATACCCGTGTAATCCTTGTAACGAAATCACAGCATCAAATGACATTCAAAAACCCATTTTTTACCATTATTATAGGGATGTCGCCATGAGACTCGTACTTTTATTGCCTAAATCCAAAACAAGCAAGCAGTTTGCCAGCATTGCCCACAAGTAGCCCGTGAAAAAATAATTGAATGCACTGGATGATGCCATTAACTGAGGTGATGAAGATGCCCTCCAAAACGTCATACCTGGAGTAGGAAGTGTAGTATCTGAAGTATTAATAGAAAGAAATGATGATGACACAGTATTGGGTGTGCTGACTTCTGTGGGTGGCAGTTTCCACGTTTCTGGAGGATAGTGGTCGGTAATGATCTTCCTTAAATCATTTTCCAAGTCAATATCATTGAATTTAAATGGAGGTGTTCTTCCCTGGAATCAAGAAATTAATATTGACGCTTTGTCGACAAAATTTTGTCCTACGAATTTGTCAGCATTTAAAAAAAACCCACTGAAAATATGGTTTAAATCGTTGAGTAATAAAATATACTTAGTTGAATTTGTAGCTAAAAAAGGTTCTTTAGCTATATGTGGTGGTATTACACTTCAAAGTATGGAAGGTATCCACAGATTTTATAGATTATGTCTTTGTACAGTCGAAGACAATCATTATAAAAAATAAGTAATCATAAAAAGCTCCATTAATTTGTACTCATCCAAATGCTCAAAAATATGTAAACAATATAGAAAACATAAATATGTACCCGACACGATCATAAATTTGTAAACATTAGATAAAACAAAAATATGTATTCATAAAAGATGCATATAATTGTTACCACTCAATGTGCCAAAAATATGTATACAACCATCTGAGCAATGATGACACTGTATATGACACAAACATTCATTAATATATTATGTAGTATCGCTGCACACATGATTAAATATTTACGTTCTTTAGACCAGGTCATGACGTCATTTGCTTCTTAAATTTCACTTTTAATTTGAATATACTTTTCAATCTCAGTCGGCAGATTCAATTAAGGGTCAGTTCACACCGAAACGCGGCAAGCTTAGATAGCAATAGAATATAGATCTTTAAACAGTGTTTGCCATGTTAAACTTTTCAGATACTGTTCCGATTGCTCTCAAAATGGATATTTGAGAGACATTGGGATCACAAAACAAGAATCTTTTCTCAAAATGTTGAAAAACTGTCCGCCATGTTGAACTTTTTAGATACTGGTCCGATTGCTCTCAAAATCGATATTTGAGAGACCTTTGGGTCACTAAACATGAATCTTTTCTCAAAATGTCAAGAAAGTGTCCGCCATGTTGAACTTTTTAGGTACTGGTCCGATTGCTCTCAAAATCGATATTTGTGAGTCCTTGGGTAAACAAAACAAGAATCTTTTCTCAAAATGTCGAAAAAGTGTCCGCCATGTTGAACTTTTTAGATACTGGTCCGATTGCTCTCAAAATCGATATTTGAGAGACCTTTGGGTCACAAAACAAGAATCTTTTCTCAAAATGTCAAAAAGTGTCCGCCATGTTGAACTTTTTAGGTACGGGTCCGATTGCTCTCAAAATCGATATTTGTGAGTCCTTGGGGTCACAAAACAAGAATCTTTTCTCAAAATGTTGAAAAAGTGTCCGCCATGTTGAACTTTTTAGATACTGGTCCGATTGCTCTCAAAATCGATATTTGAGAGACCTTGGGGTCACAAAACAAGAATCTTTTCTCAAAATGTCGAAAAAGTGTCCGGCTTATGAACCTTTTAGATACTGGTGACCCCAAGGAAGGAAATGTCTCTCAAATATCGCTTTTAAGAGCAATCAGACCGGTATCTAAATAAATCTACATGGTGGACACTTTTTCAACATTATGAGAAAAGATTCTTGTTTTGTGACCCGAAGGACTCACAAATATCGATTTTGAGAGCAATCGGATCAGTACCTAAAAAGTTCAAGATAGCGGACACCTTTTAAAAATTCTGAAAAAAGTTTCTTGTTTTGTGACCCGAAGGACTCACAAATATCGATTTTGAGAGCGATCGGACCAGTACCTAAAAAGTTCAACATGGCGGACACTTTTTTGACATTTTGAGAAAAGATTCTTGTTTTGTGACCCAAAGGTCTCTCAAATATCGATTTTGAGAGCAATCGGACCAGTATCTAAAAAGTTCAACATGGCGGACACTTTTTCGACATTTTGAATAAAGATTCTTGTTTTGTGACCCCAAGGACTCACAAATATCGATTTTGAGAGCAATCGGACCAGTACCAAAAAGTTCAATATGGCGGACACTTTTTCGACATTTTGAGAAAAGATTCTTGTTTTGTGACCCCAAGGACTCACAAATATCGATTTTGAGAGCAATCGGACCAGTATCTAAAAAGTTCAACATGGAGAAAAGATTCTTGTTTTGTGACCCAAAGCAGGCCTGTCCCACTCCCATGTTTAGGTACGATCGCGCGCACGCGGACTACCGGAACAACGCTAGTCGGTTGCAACGCACACGCAGCGCAAGACGCGTGTGGGTATAAATACCTACGTACTACCTATATAAAGTGTTTACTGTTCTTATTTTAACACTATCTTGTGTAGATATCGTTGTTTTTATAGTTCTAGATATTTTGTTGTTGTTTCATTGTATTGTCCTAAAGTCCTTATTATAATAATAGGCCCGTTTTGATAACATACCAGTGTGTTAAAAAGAGACAAAGATAGAGCGACCAGAAGAGACTCTCTTGTATAAACGGGCCTCTTAGACCTCGAAAACTCATGTGAATGATTTTTAACCCACTTCAAAAAAGGGAGGAGGTTTCTCAATTCGACTGTATATTTTTTAACCGACTTCAAAAAAAGGAGGAGGTTCTCAATTCGGTTGTATGTTTTTTTTTTTTTTTTATGTTTGTTACCTCATAACTCCGTCGTTTATTAACCGATTTGGAAAATTCTTTTTTTGTCTGGAAGGGTACACTTCCCGTTTGGTCCCATTGTCATCAGATCAGGATTTGATTACTTCTTAGTGTACTTTGAAGTCGGTTTAAGTTTTTTGTAAAACAGTCTAATTATTTTTATGTGTGTTCGCGGATAACTTCGTCGTTTATGAACCGATTTTGACGTTTTTTTTTTTAGAAACTGTTAGTAGTTCCAGAATAGAGAGATTTTCCTCTTTAAATATACAGTAATTCTACCTTACAACTCTTAGAATAACTAAGATTTAACATACCACTATTTAAAAAATCAGTAGAACAATATTCAGAAAAATTTAACAATTCTTATTGTTATGTAGGTAAGTAACTCAATATATACTTTTTTTGGTTAATTCTTTATTAATTTTTATATAACAAACTTCTTTAATCAACATGAAGATTATTAAGAACAAATATTGTGAATTTCGGCTGACGGCTACTGGACTAGGTAATCGTGCCGTTTCTTGTCGCGTCGTCAGTCATTCCAGATTTGATAAGCATGTATGTTACTAAAACCCTTCCCCAAAATAGTTTTATTCAGTTTCATAGACAGAATACACATTCAGTATACAAAGTACGTATAGGTCTAACAACTTAGATTAAAGTATTTAGAAATTTTAAAATAACTTTCTGATCTAATACTAGTTAGCTAGGATATTTTAAATGTCATTGTTCACGAAAGGAGAATAGCATAGAAATAAAATAAACACAGAGAATAGTAATAGGACATACATAGGCGATAAGGAAATATTGAAGATTCATAATACGTCATTAGACAACCCTACCGTAACACGTGCCGCGTCATACAGGATAGAGTTATACGATAGAAAGAGAGGGAAGTTGTAGGTGAATATAATTTTAGGCGCGCAGCGCTGCGCGAACTGGATTGCGCTTTATTCTGTCGTTCCAAGAGTCGATTTTTGTTTAAATGTCGTTTTCGAAGTGGGTTTTCTGTACGTAGTACTATTAAATATTCTGTGCCCAAAGGTCTCTCAAATATCGATTTTGAGAGCAATCGGACCAGTATCTAAAAAGTTCAACATGGCGGACACTTTTTCAACATTTTGAGAAAAGATTCTTGTTTTGTGACCCCAAGGACTCACAAATATCGATTTTGAGAGCAATCGGACCAGTACCTAAAAAGTTCAACATGGCGGACACTTTTTTGACATTGTGAGAAAAGATTCTTGTTTTGTGACCCAAAGGTCTCTCAAATATCGATTTTGAGAGCAATCGGACCAGTATCTAAAAAGTTCAACATGGCGGACACTTTTTCGACATTTTGAATAAAGATTCTTGTTTTGTGACCCCAAGGACTCACAAATATCGATTTTGAGAGCAATCGGACCAGTACCTAAAAAGTTCAACATGGCGGACACTTTTTTGACATTTTGAGAAAAGATTCTTGTTTTGTGACCCAAAGGTCTCTCAAATATTGATTTTGAGAGCAATCGGACCAGTATCTAAAAAGTTCAACATGGTGGACACCATTTAAAAATTCTGAGAAAAGATTCTTGTTTTGTGACCCGAAGGACTCACAAATATCGATTTTCGACGGCTAGGATAAGTTGCTTCGTTATGAAGTTCCAGTGTCCACTCTTCTACTCCATCATCAGACCCTGAAAACCATAGATGGTCAAAGTTCATTTCACGACAATTCCAACAACCCCAAACACAGCTGAGATACGTTGCTCCGTTATGGAGTTCCAGTCTCCACCCTCCTACTCCATCATCAGACCCTGAAAACCATATATGGCCAAAGTTCATCTCACGACAATTCCAACAAACCCAAACATGGCTACGGCTACGTACCTAATTCAAAATATTTGAAATAGTAATCATGAATAAATATTTCACGACGAATCGTTGAAATTGCACAGTGAATGGAGCGACAATAACATTACCTTTCTCAACGACTTGATCACTTCATGCGGTAGGCGACGTTGCCAGCCAGCTTGCGCACGAGCTGACAACATCGCGAGCGCGAAACTACCAACGGACGCACGCAAAATTATTGATTTTTTTCAAAACTTTTTTCAAGTACCTACCGTTCTTCAATAAAATTCTATGAAGGCCTTGACTGCAATGAGTTTACATATTTTTGACTGTAATGTTGAATACATATTTATGATATTTTGGTTGTTCACAAATTTATGATTTGATACATGGATATATATTATTGAACTTGTTGTTTACATACATAATTGTCCATCAGTGTATACTTATTTTTGAACTTCTGTGTGTTCCCATATCTATGATAATGTAAACGGCTACTTTTTATGTGGCTTGGTGGTGTATACTTATTTTTGTCCTCGACTGTACCTGCGTATATGGTCCATCAGGTCCTATACCAAGTCTCTCCCTGATTTCCTCGTCAAGATCTTCGAATGGCCTACTCATGAATTCCAACGTTTCTTGTATCAAATTCTTCTTTCTTAGTGGTCTTGAATGTTTACCAATGCAAATCTCCAGTAATGCTTTGATCTAAAAATAAATTCATTAAATCCCACGGGTACTTTCTCTCTCTCTCTCTCTCTCTCTCAGGCGATCCACCTGATGGATAACGGGTACCTCACCTATTGGGTTGCCAATGTCTTGTCAATCTATACACCGCTGATTATTGGCATCAAATTTCAACCTCAAGTTAAGGTAGCCAGTCATGTGAGGACAAACGCAGCACGGAAACAAATCAAACTTGCGCCTCTACTAGAGTATTTTGACCATCCTTCACCGAAAGCTAAGGATTCGAACTTACTGCTATTTATAATCACTTTATAAATCTATGGTCACATAAAATACTTAAGGATTTATTACCTCAGGGTGTTCAGACATATAAGCTTCCTGCTCCGCTTGTATCGTCATACCCATTCTGGTGATACATCTCCGTTGGCATGCAGTCAAAGCTGGCCAGTCGTGGCCCAAATATCCATTGGCTGCCAAGACATCTGAGGGCAAGCCTTTCATAGTACGCTTAAATGGCATGATGGTAGAAAATTATTTAGCAATTTCGCAATAAAACTTAAAAAAATTAATTCTGTAATTTGTGCCGTCAATTTTTTTGGCATTATCTTTTTTTCTGTAATGACATTTTTGGAAATGTTTTTGTTGTAACCTTTTTTTGAGGAGGCTCCACGTATAGTAGATTTGCGACTAAAAAGTAGCAAACCAATGATGTTATTGTTACTGTCTGAATCCACAGGTCTGAATCATGTGCTAGTCATATTTTTTAAAGCTACGTCTTTTAAACAAGCAAATGGTACAGTAGTACAGTAGTATTCAACTGACATGGCTTACCGATTTACCTGCGAAGAAGATACATTTTCAAAGCGCGGGAAATGCTTTTAGTCGGCAGCGGCCGCCATGTGTGCGCAGGGGCGTGACTTGCGAGTGAGACGGAACTAACAGCTGCAGTGTATTATGAACCTTATAGTAGTTATCTAAGGTTGATTGTAAGTTTTAAGCATTCTTTCGTTAATCTTCGGGGCCATACTTTCTTTTCTGTGCGAACGAAGACTCACGACGCGCCTTATTATTTGGGTACTACTGTAACGCCTTGCTGAGAATTATTTATAAGATGCTGTCACTCTTGTGTCTGTAGGTTTACTGTATCAAACTAACTTCTCTTTATCTAAAAGCTTTATCTGTTCTACTTTCAGGTGTGTTATGGGAGCTACATAACTGTAATCGAAACTACCGGATATCCGAAATAAAAATACTATCTGAAACTGTAACTGAATCTAATATAAAATTTTAAAGCAAACTGAAACTTACCAAAACTATCAGATATGTAACATAATTTCACATCCGTAACCACGTCTGAAACCGGTATAATATTATTGCTATATCCATATCCAGCTCGGGATTTTCATACCCGTAACATCCCTGGAACCATACTTGTCACACCACGCTTCCATCTCAACCTTATCATCGTCACATTCCTTCTAATGACTACTGATATCACTGATATTATCACTGATATACTGATATTACACATTGTTTGGCCAGTACTCTTGCATATTAATGAATAAGGAACTTATACCAACTAGCTCTCTATCTCTCTCGTGCAGCATAAACCTTCTAATATTTTGGAATTCAATTTCAATGGCACAAAAAAGGTATCTTGGAACGTACAAGCAATTAAATTAGGTATCGACCACTCACCATTTTACTATGAGAAACTAATCTAATTAACCTACGATCCACGTATGAAATCGAATTAAGTGGCGTGCACCTAAAGGGTGCATGGTGCACCGCCGCGCCTACCCAGAGGTAGCTACTTTAACTTGTAATATAGGTATATTGAGGATTTTTTAAATAAGTCACCTATTTCGTGATAGACTCAAGACTTACGAAAATAGAAACTGAAATAAGCAGATGAATACTTATGAGGCTTATAAATTTTCTAGCTATTTTTATAAAATTTGTTGAATTTTGTAAAAATAGCTAGATGTATCTTAGCTTCTTGTAACTTTAGCTTCCTCAGTACAGCAAATAAACCTATGAGCTAACATATATAGCAGCTATTGCCCTACGTCTACGTTCACGTTCAATATCTACCTGGTCCATGTATTTAAATATAGTGACTCTCTTTGCTTAAGTGTTTATTTTGTTGTGTTTAATGACCATGACTAGCCGCATACCCCTCGCAGGAACGTACCTGCGTTACCACGTAACTCCCTGATTAAGCCGCCTGTTGGACCCAGCAGCACAATGTCGTCTGCTTAATTAAAGTTATTGACTACTAGGCCATCAATAATGCAACCGACGACGGGTTTAGTACTTGCAATAATCAGCTTATTTATCAGATTGAAACGCTTAGGAGATTTCATATTTTTTTATTTGGTAACTATTATTATAATTACCAAAATACTAATGTCTCACTATAATTACGTCACTTATATTATACATTCTGATATAATAGTTAAAGTTTGATTAGTTTTTTTTTATTAATACCCGTGGACGTTCGACCCCTCGCAATACCACTGTGGTTATTGATACAAAAGACGTATGTTTTTGGGGTTCACGTCAAAGGGGGAATTACCTATTAGTTTCTCCGCTAGCTCAATACGATAAATCAATTTGATTTTTATTAAACCTCATGTACTACTTACTCATGTGGCTACTTTCTACCATTGCACCTCTCGCCAACGACTGGGACTTTATCGTCACACATTGGACGTCCAAAATGGACGTTGGACGTCGAAGGATATAGACATTTATTTTTACATGTATTAAAATAACTAGCTGTCCCCTACGGTTTCACCCGCGTTCCCCTATGTCCTATGTCCTTCTCCATAACATAGGCTATCTGCACGCCAAATTTCATGATGATTCGTTGAGTAGTTGAGGCGTGAAGGCGTAACAAACAAACTCACTTTCGCATTTATAATATTAAGTTAGGATTAGGATTTCAGTCATTCAGGTATTGTAACAAACGTAAGTAGGTACTGTGATACAGCGCAAAAAACTTAGCTGGCCCGGTGGCCAAAAGAGGAACTAACTATGCCATTATTCGCCATTGGTTGAAGAGAATAATAACACTACGTTCGTTGTTTTGCTCCACCAAATGCGATAACAGTGACTCTCTCACCGAACCAGATAAGTTTGTGTGACTGTTGTATAATCTTCATACAAATACGGGAAGAGAAATCTTTATTCTCCTTTTTTAACGTATTGAGCTATAATTTACAGTCCGACAAGCTTATTGAGAGATTGGCCCGTTGAGAGAGGCGCTGTTATCGCATTTCGCGAAGCAAACAACCAATGGCGAATGCAGGCAGATTGACATTTTAAACTGGCGTCGTAAGTTCCTCTTTTGGCCACCGACCGTGTGACCCGCTAGTCTTTATTCTATGGTGTGACCGGGTCAGAGATACGTTTGTTACGCTACTATATGGAGAAGCAGTGCAAAAAGAAATTTTCTCTTTTCAAATTTCGGTTTTCGACCTTTTTTTTGTACCACTCGTCTATAAAAAATAATAAACATACATCCTTCTTTCACGATTATCTCAAACTAAGGAGAGCTATTAACTATAATAATGGCCAATCCGCCAGAAATTGCACAAGCTGCAATTTGTGTTGCATCGGGAATCTCCTCAGCGTTATGCTGGTGGAAATGTGCATGAGACAATTTAGACAATTGGGTCATTATATCGATGATAGTTTAAAGCTGTCATACGTCCCGGTTGATTGATAGATGACCCGGTTTGCCCGTGTCCCGGACAATAAGTAAATGTAAAGTTGACTGCGGTATTGCGGTGGAGTCCTGAAGCGAAGCGCGAGAGAATCGCCCTTCACTAGATTTTGATACATTAACCAAAGAATTTAAGTCTAATTTTAAATTATTGTTAAAAAAATTAAAAAACCTTGTGGTTTTTGGGTTCTGTACCCACTTTTGGACACTTGCAACACCATGGGTTGCATTTATAAGCGGCCCTATGATACCTCACTGATAGTGACGTCAAATTCCGTGAAGGAAGTGCGTCCTATTAATATCATGGTGGCAGGGTACTTTGTAGTACCCGCCTGGCTGCATTATCACCCTCATGTTGAAATTTTAAAGTTGAGCCCTTTAAGACAACTGCAATTGAGAGCCAGTTAGTACACATAACTTAGCCTATAAATGATAAAATAGGGCTGCCATGCAATAGGGGTGTCATTCCAGAAAACAAATTAAAAATTCTACTTTTCGAAGGAAATACTGTCTTTGACAGTGGGAGCTTCGAAAAACGATCTGTAAAATATAGATTTGAAATTCACCGTCCAATACAACTTCAAACGGTATGATTGGATCGCGTATGGATTCGATATCAATACATGCAAAAAGAAACAAGCACAGAAATGAAAAGGAAACAAAACCAAATGGAATTGACGAAGTCGATCGCTATTGAGGTTAAAGTCCGATGGTAAAAAAGTAATCAAAAATTGTGGTTTGGCGAAAAATACCCGTTCACGTAATAAACGAGAAAAATTGGATGTCTGTGAGAAAGACTCCTGCCTACATGCATATAGGGTATGCCATAGACATCTTACATTTGTTAATTGAAAAATAGAGGACATTTATTTTTTAAGAGAGGTAGAGCATAGCGTTTATTCGCTCGAAGAGCAGCTCGACTGGGGAAGTACCTCCACCTTACAGAATACCGCAGCCAAATAACTTTATGTTTTGTAAAGTTGTGTTCCTGCGCGTGAGTAAGGTCGCTAGAGCTCATAGGGGAGGGGGGAAAGGTCGGTAACGCGTGAGTGATGCTTCGTGTGTTGCAAGCGTCCATATGGCTACGGTAACCGCTTACCATCAGGTGGGCCGTATGCTTGTTTACCGACTAAGTTGTATAAAAAAAAAAATATATATACACAAATTAGAATCTATATATATAGACCTCAAGTCTGCCGCTGCTTCCGATTAACGGCAAGGTTCCCAGAAGGCTGGCAGCGTTTCGTTTTTGGATAGCGAAGCTGATGCGTTGGCGGAAAAAGCTCCACGCCAGCTGGTCTCCGGGGAATTCAATCAATTATATTTTGGCTTTAGACTATTACTCACCGTAATGAGGCATTTTGTGGCTGTTGTAAAAAGAAATCTAGATATCATAGAAAAAATGTCGGAAAAGAGTGTAGCCAAAGAGTGTAGCCAATCTGGCAATGGTTATGGCTATGGTTTCCTCTCGAAGTTTTTCTTTGCTGAAAACTATAAAGTTTTTCCCGAGTTGCCTGATAATACCAAGTAGCGTTGGGCACTTTTGATTAGAAAATTTAATATAGGGAAAAAGTCTTATTTTTTAAAGAAGTATCTAACTTTTCATAAAATCTATGGTCTTGATACAACATATGCATTTATGCGAAAGGCCGCGAAAAATATTTTATTTTTTTGCTTTCGAGCCTCCTTTTTCTAGATACGCATGAAGCTCGATAAATTTAATGTAATAATTTTACGCCCGTAACTTTACTTGCATAATGACACCGGGAGAATATTTCAAAATACTGTTTTACACCTAGGTTTATTTTTACACCCTTACTTTCACTAAAAGTTCTACAGCATGACAAAACAAACATAGGTTTTGGAAAGAAGACAGAAACATAAACACATCAAAAGAAAGTCTCTGATCGATTGGATCAATTAAGATAGTGATTTCAGAACACTAACTGCAAAAACAAACCTCTTGACACGAATGTTCTGTCTAAAAATACACCATTTGAAAAGTAGGCATATTTGTACCCATTCCTTGACATTGGATGTAAAAATGAAGTCAATAAATTTATATGAAAACATTATAAAAGTATATTACATAATGCTGCGTCCATGCTTCGCGAAGCGAGAACGAGCCGAGCCACGAACGAACAGGATTCGTTCATTGTTCGCGTAGCGTGGACGGGACGAGCATTCGTTTCGCGCTCGACTGCGCTCCGCCCGATTGTCAATTTTTTTACGAACACATGGATTCGCATTGCGCTCGTTGTAACGTCTACACTTTGACATAGCGAGCAATGAAGGAATTCTTTTCATTCGGGGCTCGGCTCGTGCTCGATTTGCGAAGCATGGAACGCACCATTACAATGCATCCATGATAGTCTCAACTTTTCTTTTTTAATTATAAATATTTACTTAATAAATTGATAATTTTACCGAATAAATGCAACAAATAAGCACGGATAACTCTACATAGGCAAGTTACCATCGTATTGCAACATTGCCGAGCGTGTATGAAATATATTCCACTGGTGAAAGTTTCAAGTGCTATTGTAACTTTACCTTACTCAGTTTTAGCTCTGTTAAAACTGCAACGTGATGTTTGGGAAAAAAAAAAGTTTATTGATTATAGAAACCGACGGAAATTTATCTTAATTACCTGACTTTCTACATAGCAGTATGTGACGTATTATCAACATGAATTTCATCATCATTATCATTAAAGTAAAAATAGTTAAAATTAAATTTTTCGCTTCAGAAACCTAGGAGAAAAGAGGAACGGTAATTTTTTGTCATTTTTAGTTATATTGCTATGACGACTGAACATAAAATGGAAAAAAAATACTTTTGGTTATAAAATTTCTACCAACACCATAATATTATATTTTTTTGGGTCTAACTGATCCCCGCATCAAATCTAAAATTAGTTTTTAATAAAAAAAAATGAGTGTTTATATGTGCGCGTCGTCAATTTTATACGTTGCTTGGTCTTCGAGTAAAACCTCTGTGACAGACGGACGGACTGAAACCAGAGTGATCTTATAGGGGTTCCGTTTTTTCCTTTTAAGGTCTGAACAGTAAAAATAATTGTTTGATAGTTTTAAATATTCCAACGATAAAATTATATTCGTTACCTACTACATGGAAATAAATGCTTGTTGCTTCAGATTCCCTATAAGTTGCGTAACATAAATAAATTGAATAAAATTAGAGATTTCGGTCCCTTTTCTAAAGTCCTATAATTGACTTCAAAACATAAAATATAAACTAAAAAACTTCATTCTGGATCAAATAAATATTTAAAAATAAATAATGCAAACTTAAAACAGCCTAAGGATGACTGCTTCATAGAAAACATTCTGTATAATGATTGATTTGGATTGATTGTTTAGACTCACCGCTAGCTGTACACCTCAATGAGGTATCTAAAAATAAATAAATAAATATCCTGGGACATTCCTCACACACGGTCATCTGATCCCAAACTAAGCAGAGCTTGTACTATGGAAACCAGATAACTGATACTATACATATACTACTTTTTGTTTGTAAATACATACTTAATATACATAATTACACCCAGACCCAGACATAGTTCATGCACACAAATGCATGTCCTGTGTGGGAATCGAACCCACGTCCTGCGGCGCGTAAGGTGAACCCGTCCTAAATCTACCTACATTTTAAATAAAAAATGTCACGATGCAGGTGGGTATTACTAAATCTGTTTGTAACATTGTTCAATTTGGACTATATGTGTTATGTCCGGGTCAGACTGTGCATTGAATGTAATTAGCTATAATGAACATACTAACTTAGTTTACAGTTTGACTTGGGTTTGTTGACTAATGTAACAGCTGTCAATCACCAACCGACGAACCCATATGGTGTGCGGAAAAACCAAATATGGTTTATGTCACACCTTACCTTGTAAGTTTTTTATATACTTTTAATAATTAATAAATATTTAAAACTTAAAATAAAAAATAAATATGTTGGAATTGTAAACCTCATCGTCCTCATCTAATCCTAACCTAATTCTTGATGCCTTCTTGATGCCCAGGGTACCAATTTCATTGTTGATCTTTACTTTGGACATACCTACATTAAAAATAATATTTATTTTGGAAAAATAGTATCCGAACATTAGCTATAATCGCTTTAAATGCCCTAAAACCAACTATAAACGACAAAGTCACAAGTTCTATAAAGCGAATGTAATCCATTATAAAATTACTAAGTCTACTTAGCTAATGCATTGTGAGCATAGCTTAAGTAAGTCGTGTTTGCTGACAAGTTTGTCTGTGAACTAGATTTGTGTCTCCTAAGTTCACAATAATATTGTCGAGGTGAGTGATGGATGCAGCCAAGTGAAGTGGGAATAGTTAAAGCAAGTTTGCCTTGCTATATGGTTACTAGGTTCCTACTAGTTTTGTGTGCTTTACCACCTTAGGTCACGTCATCGGTTTCCACGTTGATGTTATGGACAAACAAACCGGCTTATCTTTATGTATATGTTACCGGACATGTATGAAACCTAGGTATTCTATGCAATTCCTAGGAAATGTATACAACAATTTGTCGAAAACACCTAATGTCCTGGGAAACGTATACAGTTTCTAGGTATATACAATTCCGGAATGGTGTTAGAAAATGTGTAAAATTCAATGGTGCGGCCATGCTTGGCGAACCGAGCACGAGCTGAGCCACGAACGAACACACTGCACGGTTCGCGTAGCGTGGACGGACTTGCTAGCCTCGAACGAGCGCGGTTGTCAGTTTTTCCACGAACAAAGGGATTCGCATCGTGCTCGTTGTAGATTCGTTCGTGGCTCGGCTCGTGCTCGATTCGCATAGCATGGACAAATGGTGCAAAAATATAGATCTAGCGCTCGCTCGGCTCGCGCGCGGTATTGTAAAGTTCAAACCTAACCTAACCAATCAGGGGCTCTACCGCGTAACTTTGGTGGTAATCGTAACGAACACCATTAATGCATTTCATCTTTTATCAAATACCTATTCATAATTGCTCAATATTTTGCCTTTTGAATGAATATATTTGACGAAACGCACTCCATTCACGATACCAGGAAATTCTAAATGGAAATATCCTGTGTGATGAGACCTATATGTACAATCGTATGAGATGTCTGTATCAAAGCACACACACTGAATTGTGTAAACAAATTAATGCTACAGGTGCCCGATGCAGTTATTTGACTGTCCGTCTCTATTAAATCACCAATATTTCGCACTAACATTTCAAACAGATTTTCGTAATTTCGACTAAGCCTCGGACGCTGGCTATTGAGGTGTAGAATACTTATGTCGAAATAATGATGTGTTTTTAGTAGGTATACTGGAAATATTTCACAGGAGATTAAAATAAATAAATAAAAAAAAAACTCACCATATATATTCGATTTGTCCTTACCACATATACTTATATTTTAGTATTTTTGGCATTTTTGTTTACCTACTATAGATTAAGTAAATGTTCCTATGTTGTGGGGAAGACACTGTCTCTTGTAACACAGTTAATACTACCACAAGAGACAGCGCTTCATATTTTTTATGTATTCAACTTTTTTGTGCACAATTAAGATTATTATTATTATTAAGTAGACTGGTGCCTTAACCAGGTATCTGTATTTCAGGTCACCCGGTCTCTTCTCACTGGGTTATGTTGCTCAAATGAGTTGCTGTAGTTTTATTACGGCAATTGATACATAGGTAGGTACATTACATACAGAAAACATGTGACTGTTCGGGACACACTATAATGTCTAGAAATAATTTTAAACTAAAAAAAAAATTTTTTGTTAGTATAAGGAAGAAGTATTTTTCATCCCCCCATCTCGGAAAGAGTATTTTTGCTCTTCGATATCTGAGTGCAAAAGCCGATTTTATCCGCTAGAGGATAAAGTAAATTAAATTTAGAACATCGTGTGCACTAAGTTTGTGAATTCAATACATCATTAAACCTATTTTGTCGCGGAGTAGGAGCCTGGTGATCTGTGGTACAGGTTTTCCTAGTGCAGACACCAGTCTCTCACAAATTGTATCTTTTGCCATACCTAAAATGCTCATTATACTTTTTATTTACATATAATTTGTGAAGAGAGAATAAATTATTATATTATTATTATTATTTACTTCTACCTCCATGGTGCCGAATTTATCATACAAACTTTTTTAAATTGTTAAAAACTCTGACTCGAAACCTTCTTGGTGTACTTTTTTTTTATTTGCTTTGCGCGCGCCATTTTCTTTTCACGTCATATTGTTAAAACCTTAGGTTAAAAAAACAAGTGAAAAACCAAAAATTAGTGATTCTAGCGACGAGGAAGTGTAATTTCAGCCAACAGAATTGACTGAAACTGTTAATAATGCGCAAATGAGCTTTCTCCCACAACAATCACGCGGCGCGAGAAGTATTTGAAACAATACGATATGTTTAACACGAGGCGACTAGCTAAAGGAGATATTATTTGTTATAATTAAAAGATAACTTAAGATTAACTCTTGCCGTTAATCGGTAGCAGCGGCAGGCTGAAGTAAATTTTCTTTACATAGATTGTATTTTGTACATTATTTGCAAAGATTTTCATAGAGCATCGTGCCTCTACCCAGATGGATAATCCGCCTTCAGAAGGATAGTCGCCTCTATGGCAACATGAAATAAACAAGCCAGAATTGACAGTATTTGACAGCCGTGCGCAGTACGAACTGAGAGCGATTTGCTCAGGGAGCCCCTCAAGCGGAGTGAAATTAAATGTCATGCTTTAGTAAGGCGGATTATCCATCTGGGTAGAGGCACGATGCCCTATGAAAATCTTTGAGCATGACATTTAATTTCACTCCGCTTGAGGGGCTCCCTGAGCAAATCGCTCTCAGTTCGTACTGCGCACGGCTGTCAAATACTGTCAATTCTGGCTTGTTTATTTCATGTTGCCATAGAGGCGACTATCCTTCTGGACGTTTTAAATTCTTTGATTATTTGTTGTATTTAAAGATTATTCTGTAATACTTACATATCATAACTTAATAATGCGACTACTGGAAGTGAGTGAAATTCGACTTGCAAGATTTGACCCGAACATACATGCGTACACAGATTGCAGAATAAGGCAGATGGAGCGCGCGGAACACCAAAGTGAAGCCAACAAAGCAAATACACATTCAAAAGCGAATACCAGGTACGTGTTTTTCAATTTGTATTTGCTTTTATGGCCTCACTCCCGTGTTCCGCGCGCTCCATCTGCCTTATTCTGTAATCGGTGCATGCGTAATACATAGGTACATTGCAAGTTAATAAAAAGCTTGTAAAAAGCATATTCTTACTTAAATAGGTACCAATATTGTACAGGTGCCTGGTACATTGTATAGGCTTCATGGGAATTTTTGTGGCAGCCCCGTGTATGTAAAATTACCCGGATTTTAGTACCTCCGAACAGCTTCATAGCGGACCTTGCTAGTATGTTGACGTAGCCCGGGATTTTGGATTGGTACAAGTTATGAATGAATTAGCACGGAATTGAGTGATGTGATAGACTTTTTGTTTGAGTCAGTAAGACGACTATTACTCCCAGAGACTCAACAATAATTTTGAGCTCGCCTTAGATCAAATTGGACCCTATAAGCGACTTAAGAAAGTTAAAATTAAATCAAGCACCCGAGCAAGCAATTGAGAAGAAATGAAAAACAGAATGTGTGCTAGATATTATAAAAATTGACGGCAATTATTTCTGTACATAAAAGAACAACTCCTGAGTTCCTGACTGACTGCTGGTCATAGAAGAATGAAATTTGGAGAATAATATTTTCTTTTTGTAACGTAGAAAGAGATATCTTGGAGTGACGTGTTCAGAGTATTGGAAACAACCCTAAAAGGGGTAAAATACGTGAATGTTTATGGGCAATCATATTCCTCCTAATGTTTCTCGCAATTTGTTATTCCCTTGTTCTTCCATAAGATTAATGAATAAGCTATAAATACGCGTTAGAAATCAAGAGAGCGATCGAGTGAGACAGACAGAGCATCCCGGGTGCATCACGTTTTGAATCTTCGACGAGCCAGTTGGCACAGTTGGTTAAGAGTCTGGTAAAGATTCCACCTATTGCGCCGCAGGTCGTGGGTTCGATTCCCGCACAGGACATGCATATGTCTGTATGTCCTGAGTCTGGGTGTAATTATGTATATTAAGTATGTATTTACAAACAAAAAGTATTACCGACCACGACGGTGGTAGCTTAACTTGCCAATCGATTAAGAACGGCTTATCATAATACACCACGAGCGCTTCAACGAGTGAAAGTGTACTTAGTAAATAATGAGTATTCTTTCTTACTGTTTATGGGATTAAAGCTTTCTGGTGCAACCACTTTTGAAGGTGTATAGTCCACTTTGGGTCCTGGACGGCTACATTTATTTATTAGTATTTGTAGGTATCATGGGGTTTTGTCCCGATGAACGATGCAAATCGAATCTGCCAGTACCTGCAGCCGTCGCTACGCCTGGAAACATTTTCAATATCCAATTATTCTGGGAAATATACCAAGTTTATTGAATTAAAATTCAAAAAGATTTATTGAACTTTATATTTGACTATCATGGAATATAAAATGCATGGATGGATAACAGACATTATTTTCAGAATTTTTCACTTTTATGTAATCCCAATATTCATTTTTAGAGTGGTTTTGCATAACGGACATCCCGGCATTCTCATTTGAACAGTATGTGTTTTGTAGATTTTTTGATAGGTTTATTTTTATAACTACGGCAACACATCACAGCCAGAAAGTAATAAACTAAATCCAAATGGAATTTCCAGTTTCAGTTTATGACTTGTACTGATGCACGTAGGTCTGTATGAGCCACATCGCTGAAATTCCCTTGGTATAGGGCAAGGGAATTTCAGCAAAATATCATTCATTTCAAATACCTTGCGGTTACAAAGAATATTTTGAAAAGATTCTAGCGTAGTCCAGTGGCGTGCATTCCATATAGGCAAATAAGCAATGCCTACCTCATAAGATTCAATTCAATAATATTTTGATTCAATTAAACTACATAATCACTTTAAATAAAAATTCTAACCTAACATTCAATACGAAATTTCAAACTTTGCCGCGCAGGCACTCGCGAGTTCGCCTCTCAAATTCACGGCACTAAAACGATTTCGGCATATTCATACACACACACACACTTCTTTAAGATAATACGACGAAAGCATAAATCACGCTTTTGCTATGCGTAGCATACTGACATTTAACATTCGCGATTTATGGACCAAAAGTAACCTTACCTTCTCTGTTGTAAGTAAAGTAACCCATCCAAATTAAAAAGACTACAGTTACAACTACTTTACCAACATTAGAGCAACTCAAATATAACTTCGCAATTTATTTGTGTTGGTTTGTTTATGGTTTGGCTGGCATTGTATGCAATGTTGTTGTTATTTACTTATTGTGATTTTGCGAAGTGTATCTATGAAGTGTATTGTGTGTGAAATGATGAAATTTTGTGGTGAAGATGCAAAATGTGTCGATAAATTATTCCGTTAGTCAGTTTTCGTTTGTTGCTTGTATTTGCTGTAGACCAACTCCAAAACATTCATGGTTTTAAATCAAAGGTAAAAATTTTAGACATTTTAACACAGAATATTATGTTTATTAACCACCTGGCTATCTGGGTGCTGTTATTCGAATCTATTATTCTGTTATTATGTATTTTGTTTGCTAATGAATCATACCAAATGTGTGTGGAATGATACGCTGACCTAAACAATTTTACGAATCGGGTCAAAAAACATAATCTATCTAGGAGGCATATTTAGGCGTGTATGGCCATGATTTCTTCTGCCTACCTAGTCCGAAAACCAATGCACGCCACTGGCGTAGTCGTGCGGTGTCATCCTATACACGCTATATACGGAGAACAATAATAATAAGCGAATAAACGCTGTTACCTCTCTTGACGGGCCCGTTGGCGCAGTTGGGTAAGACGTGGAGTCCCGCAGGTCGTGGGTTCGATTCCCACACAGGACATGCATTTGTGTGCATGAACATGTCTGTATGTCCTGAGTCTGGGTTTAATTATGTATATTAAGTATGTATTTACAAACAAAAAGTAGTATATGTATTATATCAGTTATCTGGTTTCCATAGTACAAGCTTTGCTTAGTTTGGGATCAGATGACCGTGTGTGAGGAATGTCCCAGGATATTTATTTATATATTTTCTCTTAAAATCTGTCGTTCCCTGAAATTAAAGAATATTGTAGGATTCGAACCCGCTAGCTACGCCACGCCAAATCTTTTCGTTCACACAAACCTCCAAACTAACATACAATGAAACTTTCGCTTTCCTAACATCGGTAAATATAAAAGAAATAAGTAGTAGAATTACAGTGATATTTAAAATTTAAAAAAAAACTGTCTTATAAACAGGATACACCATTTATTACCTTCAGAGACCATGACACCACAGCGTAACCCTAAAATAAAGAAAATTAAAAATCCCCTTTGAATAATTAAAAATACTATTATTGTGAGAGCTAAAAGGCGTGCAATAACGTTGTGCATATTTCACAAGTTAATTTAGGCCCCCGTCTCGTTTCGTGTCGATCTAATTATTAGGCCCTCCGCGCCGTTCGGCCCCTAATACCATTTCATATTCACCCCAATATTCTCATAAATAATTATACGAAGATCAGAATCGCTATAATCAGGGCATTATAGATCCGCATGGATTGATAGAATAAGATAATATTCAAAGATTCAATTTACTCTAACCATCTTTAGACCGGTGGGTGGAGAGCTTGTTCCGCCAACGCACTAGCATTGCCAACCAAAGAGGACACGCTTCCAGCCTGCTGGGTAGGAAGGAACCTTGCCGATGATCGACGGCATTGTCAGCCTCGAGCACATATTACATACATGGTGTTTTTTTGTGATGGAAGTGTATGCCCATCCATATCTAAAATGTGCTAAAACTATGATAAATAGAAAAAGAGTCGTGCGCTCCATTTAACAGAAAATATAATTTATTGTCCACACGGCTACACATCACAATACACTATTCCAATAAAAGCTGAGAGGTCAGCTTATATTGGAAATGTATAGCTTGATCTGTAGTCGTGCGTACAATAGTACCCAACTAATATGGCTTACCGATGTACCTGCGCAGAAGATACATTTTCAAAGTGCGGGAAATGCTATTGGTCGGCAGCTGCCGCCATGTGTGCTGAAAGGGCGAGACTTGCGAGTGAGACGGAACTAACAGCTGCATTGTATTATAAACCTTATGGTAGTGATCTAAGCTTGATTGTAAGTTTTAAGCATTCTTTCGTTAATCTTCCGGCCATACTTTCTTTTCTGCGCGAACAAAGATTCAAGACGCCGCGACGCTCCTTATCAGTTGGGTACTACTGTACTAGACTTTAGTTTTTACTCGTTCCATAGTTAACTTGCTAATACCCGGGATTTATCCCACTTACCCGGGATAAAAACGTATAATGTAATAATATAATAAGATGTAAAAATAAGATCTGATAATGTAGCTTCTTATTGATGAAAGAATTCCAGAGATTAGCCCGCTTAAACAAACAAAAAACTCTTCCGCTTTATTATAAGTATTAGTATAAAGATTAGATCCTAGGATCCTTAAAGATAACAATAATCCTTAACTTAAAAAGTTAGGAAGCTAAATCAGTAGGTACATAAAATATATTTATGGTGATACCCCTGGTGTTGCAAGCGTCCATAGGCTACGGTAACCGCTTACCATCAGGCGGGCCGTATGCTTGTTTGCCACCAAAGTGGTATAAAAAAAAAACAAAAATATTAGTATAGTATTATCACAGATTACAGAACAAAAGGCAGATAGAGCGCCCGGAACACGGGAGTGAGGCCAAAAAAGCAAATAAAAATTGAAAAACACATAGCTGGTATTCGCTTTTGAATTTGTATTTGCTTTGTATAAACAATGTATATTAAAAAGAAAGTGTTTTTCGTTAATAAAATCATCAATCAAAAAATAGTGGACCGATCGCGATAAAATTTGGTATGTAGATAGCCTATAGTATGGAGATGAACATAAGCTACTTTTAATCCCATGACCATGGATGAAACCGCACGGTACAGCTAGTTTAATAATAAGTGAATTGTGCTTTCAAAACATAAGTTGGTCGTTGGTCAATAATAAGTCTATGTGAGTCACTTTTTAGTAGGTTATTTTCTTTATATGTATTTTCTGACCGATACAAAAATATGTCTTTTATCTAAATTGTTTCAGGACTTGTCGCAATTTGGTCTCTTTTGGAGTACGCCACTCTCTGAGTAGGTCACGCACGCTTTTGTACAGTCGAGTCTATTTGTGCACAAATGATTGTAGCTAAGCGGGTAATATAAGTACCTAACAAAATATTGCATATTACTGAAGAACCACTAAAAAAACAAATATCATGGGTTTTAAATACCTCGCGAGTCTCGATAATTCTTTATCATCATCATCATCATTATCAACAGCCTATAATGACCCACTGCTGAGCACAGGCCTCCTTTCACAAATGAGGGTGAAAGGGAATGGGCGATACTTCACCACGCGTGCCCACTGCGATTTGGTGGAGGTAGGCTAGTGGTAATCCTACTGTTGGAGTTTTTCAAGCCGCCTAGTAGGCATCCAACTAGCTTAACGACTATCACAATTAAGTGATAACCAGGACCAACGGCTTTACGTCCCTTCCGAAGCACGGAAACGCTCGATATGAAATACCACTAGACTGTCACCCATCCAGGTACCGACCACGACAGGCGTAGCTTAACTTTGCCGATCGATTAAGAACGGCTAATCATGCTACACCACGAGCGCTTCGATAATTACCTATATGAAAATTCTCGTCGTTTCAGTTTTTGAACTGACCAAGGATCAGCCGAACATCCCGCGGACATCTCGAAAGACATACAAAAGCATTTTTCCCCAAGGTGAAACGGACGCTTCGATCATCTGTCAATAAATGTTTTAAAATAACCATTTACATTGTCATGAAACCTGAGTTTTTATTTAAGTTGGTACTTATCAACTAAATCTACTTAGATTACATAAAACCACGATTGTCCGCGCCGTCTAAGCCGCAAGACAAACAGACCGGCCGTGGCACGTACAGAGCGGGCGTGACACGATACGCATCGGCGTACTAGTACCTCAGTAACTGGATTACGTATCTTTGTTGCAATTATTAAAATTAAACAACTTGTCATCGATCGAAATTGAATCAACTCGATCGATAGACATAATTATGGTGCGTTATGTATTTATGGTGAGCATTCGTAGCGTGCTCGACTGCGCTCCGCCCGATTGTCCACGCTTGAAATCGCGAGAAACGAACGAATCCTGTTCGTTCGAGGCTCGGCTCGTGCTCGCTTCGCGTAGCATGGACGCACCATTCATCATCATCATCATCAGCCTATAATATCCCACAGCTGAGCACAGGCCTCCTTTCACAAATGAGGGTGAAAGGGACTGGGCGATACTCCACCACGCGAGCCCACTGCGGTTTGGTGGAGGTAGGTAGGCTAGTGGTCAACCTACTGTTGGAATCTTTCAAGCCGCCTAGGAGGCATCCAACTAGCTTAACGACTATCACAATTAAGCGATAACCGCGATGTACGCACCATTACAATATCAAAAATAGTTCCTAGAAGAACTGTTTGCATATGCAGATTATCAGATCAATTACCTTCATTCGGCACGAGTGACGGCACTTCAGACAGCACAGTAATTGTTACTTGAAATTACCATTTAGTCAATCAAAATGTTTTATTGAATCAGTGAAATTATCCCCATAGCAACATTTAAATACAATGGAAGCCATTTATATCGGTATTGGGTATATTCCATTATATTAATTAGTCATTAAATACAATATCGTATAATCGACTAAACTTGATTTACGCCCGTACCAACAGGTTATTTATATGATATAATAGTACATTATACTTATCATAAAACTGTGCGGTAATGTAAAGTAAAAAGCACTAGTGCGTAATAGGCTGCATTATGATACTAAAAACGGTGCAATAAATGTCACTTTACGAGCGAGTGTGTACGTGTGCCTTAAGTAGTATAATTTTGCACGGCGTGAAATAGCGCAATTTTTTATAAGTTTATCACGTTTAACACGCACTTATGCCACGCTTTTCCACATATTACATACATACATAGAATCGCTCGTGGTGTAGCATGATTAGCCGTTCTTAATCGATCGGCAAAGTTAAGCTACGTCTGTCGTGGTCGGTACCTGGATGGGTGACCGCCTAGTAGTATTTCAAATCGAGCGTTTCCGTGCTTCGGAAGGCACGTAAAGCCGTTGGTCCCGGTTATCACTTAATTGTGATAGTCGTTAAGCTAGTTGGATGTCTCCTAGGCGGTTTGAATAACTCCAACAGTAGGATTACCACTAGCCTACCTCCACCAAACCGCAGTGGGCACGCGTGGTGGAGTATCGCCCAGTCCCTTTCACCCTCATTGGTGAAAGGAGGCCTATGCTCAGCAGTGGGACATTATAGGCTGATGATGATGATATTACATACATACATATTACATACATACATATTACATATATACATACATATTACGGAAAAGCGTGTAATAAGTGCGGGATTTTTACACGCAGTGCTAACAATTTAATTTATTTTAATGTGTTAGGTAGGTGTAGGTCTCTACGTGGTACTCTCACGTCATGAACAATTACTGACCAGATTTGGATGTATTTTATCACATAGATAGATCATCCGTATTTATACGTACTAGGTAAGGATAATTAAGCTGAAGAATTTGTGTTTCTCGACGCTGTTTTTAATTTTTTATACAGAATGTCCCAAGAAGTAGGTTCAATCGGAAGTCCAGAGGCAGAATACCTTTAGAGGTTCCCGAATTTATATATTTATGGACGGATTTACGGAGGCCATCCGGCCACATCTGTTGTAGAACGAAACGCGTAAGCGCCGTGATAATCAATGTGTTTGCGAGAAAAATACTCCTAAAAGCGTTCTGATAGCGCTACCTGTTTCTACTGTCTGCTTAGACAAATTATTGTTTCAGCGTTAAAGATAACATTAGTTGACTCAAAAAAATGGGAAGTAACCTTTGCTTATGATAGCTTCTCTATACGTAGTATCAATAGCTCAATGGATCAGAATCATTATGCTAAAAATAAACAAAATAACTACACCCGTAGGTATTCCAGATTTTCAATGCATGAATATGTACGATTCGAGTGCATTATTGAATACCTTATTGAAACATTTTGTCTGTTATGTCTTCACGCTCGAATAGGCTGACGATATTCTGTACATAGCTATTCGGCCAAACGCGTACAGCGCGAGTAAAATATGCTCTCAAATACCTGTCCACGTGACTGCATAGAGGCCGCTACGCGAGTGTCTATAATACCACCAAATAAATAGACCCAGAAGGACAGTGTTTATAAAGTTTTAAAATGGCTTGCTAATGGTGCGTCCATGCTACGTGAATCGAGCACGAGCCGAGCCACGAACGAACCTACAACGTTAGGAAACGACAAGATCGAGGGCCACTCCGTGAATTACGTAAAACTTGAGTTTAAGAGATAGCGTTTGGTGATCTACGCTGTAGAGGTGTAAATCCTACATTATAGTGGTATGAATTCAGCATGGGCTGATGGCCTCACACTGATGATGCAGTGCTACATGATGATGATGAAGGATAAATGATAAATAAAACCACCTCGTGCGATACCAATAGTATCGTGTGAGCACTCCCAGGCCTCAAAAATATGATTAATAAGATTAGCTCCCGCATCCGTAATGGACTTACCTCTCGTAAAACCGAACAGATCATCATGGAGTATATGTGGTTATTAAAATGCCTTAAAATTGGGTATAATGCAATCTTTCCAAAAATCTTACTTGATGCAGTAAGTACTGAGACTGGTCTGTATGCTGAGGGATGGTTTTTACATCCCGATAAAAAATTTGAACAATTTTGCAGTATTTCATTAATTCAGGAAAGTTACCCTGTTCGAGACATTGGTTAAAAATTAGGGCTAAATAGGGGCAATATTGAAATTAATTGACTGTATTACCTTAACTGACAAACACTATAAGGCTTCTGTATTTTTCATATTTAGTGACTTGAAAGCCTGATAATGTCATAGTCACTAACCTGGATGAATGTGAAATCTGGAATACTTTGTTGAAATTTCATATGTAAAATCGATTCTGCTATCGTGGAAGATGAAGGAAGATTTTTAGTAGCCTCCATGGAGGTATATTAGAGAAAAAAGTTTCAAAAGCAGTTGTTATTTCTAATTTATTTGAAATTAGTTTATCATTAATTATGCGATTGAAAGAGTTATAACGAGACTAAAGATGTAGCACGCTTGCGCAGTAAATGCTATTCATTATGAGATGTCTATTCTATGTGTGCAATATAAACTCACCGGCATAAAATTTGGCCTTAGCTTGAAATTTCATACAAAATATGTGTTTTCAGCATAGATGTTCTTTCCTTTAATATTGATTTAAGGCACTGTATTCAGTATCATTTAAAAGAAAAGTCAGCATTTGGAAACTTCAAATGCACATTAAAATTTACAGTATTTTTCGTATACGCCATAAAATTAAATTTTAATTACTAATGTACAGTGCAAAATTGTTAACTTTTATATAAAGATTGAAATGTTTTTTTAACACCTCAAATAGGAAAAACTAAAATAACAATATCGTCTGCAAGCTTGCTCTTTTAGCTTTGAAATGATATCTATATATAAATGCAGTGCAAAAAGCTAATATTAAATTAGAAAAAATCTTTGAATACACCTAGTTGGGTTGTTATTATTTTTATTATGTGTGACTGGCTTAACCTTATAATCTGACTTCATATAATTCTTATGCTATTTTTTTTAATGAAATTATTTAAATGTATCTAATAATAGGATAATTAATTGATTGACTTTTTTGTATTAATACTTCATTAGAAAATGTTTTCAATAATTGCACGCCTAATATAGGTATATTACAGTGGAACTCCTACATGTTAACATCGATTATATATTGTACCTGTAGTAACGCAATAAATATTTTGATTTGATTTGATTTGATTTCGTGATTGGGCCAAATTCAATGCCGGTGAATGTATTTAGAGGAAGTGGTGAACGCGTACCTTCTGCAATTATGTATTTTGTGGTACATATCACAAATATGAAATAGTTTTGTAGGTATTTTCACATAATAGTAGAGTTTCCGACCAAAGCGCGGCCAAAGCCGAAGCTGTAGCCGAGTATTGCAATTATCGCAGGGATTGCAAATATACCCTCGATTTTGAAAATTTCTGGAAAAAGGTTCCTGAGATTGTTGTGAAGGTAGGGTTGGGGTAGTGGTAGGTTAGGGTATAGGTTAGGACACCACACGAACGAAGTCGTGCCGGGCAGCTAGTAAATATGTATAATTAGAAGTTGAAATGGTCATAAGTACCCAACCGTAGCGTGAGGCTAATGCGATGGGATCGAAATATCAAACCAATTGTATGAATAGATAAGATAGAGATAGAATATCAGCACAGATTGACTTTCCAAATGATATGGCCCTCTGCCACCTCTGCTGACTAAATCAGATTCGTCACTCAGCGGAGATCAATCGATTTCAATTGGACAAAGCATCAAAGCCAATATTTTGATTGGTAACATTTACGAATCAAAGCAGTCAATTTATAATCAACTAGCAACTAACTAACTAACAACCCGTGGATCCATCTGCATGGTTACTTTTAGTCACTCTATGCAAAAATGAAAAAAACTTCTTCTAAGAGTTTCCTAAATATATGTAAAAACTGCATCAGAAACAAAGAGTCATCAAATATCTAAGGGCTATGCCCTTACACTCGATTTTAAATGGTCACTCAGAGTAATATCACGTTGTTTGAATGTAAAGGGAGTTGGCCTATAAATACGTGGCTTATACAGCAAATATAATATATCAATGTTTAGAGCAAAGCGTTATTTCGGATTACGATCTTATAACTTACAGAATACCGCATCCAAGGTGCATCCATGCTACGCGAAGGCGAAGCGAGCACGAGCTGAGCCACGAACGTCCTTGACTCACCCAATCAGAGCGCATTGCCTATGGCGGGGAATTGGCGGAATAAATTTCAAACAAAATTAACGACATTGAGTTTGTTCGATGAACATGTCTGTATGTCCTGAGTCTGGGTGTAATTATTTATATAAAGCATCTATTTGCAAACAAGAAAATAGTAGGTATATGTATTATGTCAGTTATCTGGTTTCCATAGTACAAGCTCTGCTTAGTTTGGAATCAGATAACCGCGTGTGAGGAATGTCTCAGAATAATTATATTTATTTATGGAGACGTGTCTCTGTCTAGCCATACCCTTCTCGCCAATCGCATACCTCAAGCGGTGCCTATCACTCTCACTCAGACAGTTAGACTTGCCTATAGCTCAGAGTATATAATATAAATACTACGTACCCTATAGATTTCCTAAATAACGTAAACAAAATACTAAATCATATTGCGAGGCACCATAATCCTTTTTCATATGATTCTCATTACTAAGAGCTAGTGACGAGGAGCTCTTTCAATTATAACTTTGACAAAAGCTACCGAGATTAATACAAATGTCACTATAGCCTTTGATGAGAACCAATTTCAATCTAAATGGAACGCTAACGATACTGTAGTAAGTACTAAAATAAATTCAAAGTCAATGCCTATTCATTTAAGGCATTATAAAGATACTAAGTATGTAGTTAACAACAATACGTGATGAAAATACATCTTAAATTATAAATACATACCACGCGAAAACACAAAAGTATAAATGCTTAACTTAAATGGTAGGTGGATATCTCATTGGGGAGTACAGTCGAGGACATAAATATGTATACACTTAGTAAAATTCAACAACGGTTTCCTCTTAAACTACTGATTGAAATTATGAGATATTATAAAGGCAGAATCTTCTAACATATACTATTATGATTTGTGTAATAGTTTAACACTTAAATGTTAAACATGCGAGAAAATCGCTTTTGAATTTCAAAAAGTGTATACATATTTATGTCCTCGACTGTAGGTTCCGCTAAGAAAGAAAAAAAAGGTGTTGGAATTTTATCAGATCTAATTTCAAAGCTTTTGTAAGTCCCCAGAATGTGATAAATAGGAAGCCAAAAAATATGCTCAATAAAATGCATCTGTGGCGAATTCTCCTAGAAACTAAATAAATAAATATCCTGGGACATTCCTCACACACTGTCATCTGATCCCAAACTAAGCAGAGCTTGTACTATGGAAACCAGATAACTGATATAATACATATACTACTTTTTGTTTGTAAATACATACTTAATATACATAATTATACCCAGACTCAGGACATACATAAATTTTCATGCACACAAATGCATGTCTTATGTGGGAATCGAACCCACGACCTGCGGCGCGTAAGGTGTCAACTGTACCAACTGGCCCGACAAAATTCTGACGCAACTCTAGAACGTCAAGTTGTATTTTACTCTGGTACAAACTGTCAAACAGGGCATGGGCGCTAGGACGTCTGGCGGTGACGCTCTAGCGGTTCCTATTTGACAAGTAAAGGGCTTTAGGACAAATTTAACGGTCGGCTGCAGTGACTTTGCCGCTACGACTGATGTTAGGCTCTAAATCGCGCGAGAGAGGCAGGGAGGCCCAATCAATTTAAAACGATCATTAGCAATGTGATGAGATGTATCAGACTATACTAATACCACAGTTTTACTAATTACTATCTCTATCACAGTATTACTATATCTATAGTAAAACTGTGCTAATACTATACAGAGGTAAAGTTAGTAAGTAACTGTCAGTTTTGATGCAGGAGATAATCACGGGACCTACTGATTTGCTACTAAAATTTCTTTCACTAGTATGAAGCTACATTATTCCCGAGTATTATAGGCTAATTTTTATCACGGGAACGCAGGAGAAACCGCGCGAGACAGCTAGTCAATTTGTTAAGGTTTGTTGAGATCTCATATGTGACAAGCATATAATATTATACAGATATATATTCGAAATTCCTCACTAGTTAGGTAATTATGTACACATTTCAGGTAAATAACTCATTCTGTTAATGATCTAGTGAGGCGCATGTGTGACATGCTCAGCCTCATTACCTTTTATGTCTGACTCTGAGCCAAACGTGATCGAACATACCCTTATCCATAGTTAAACAAAGTGGCATATTAACATTGTCACTCGCACCATCTATCTACACCAAACACATAGACGCTTTGACTTCAAAACAAATACAAATGGTACATATTTATACTCTCAAAATTACATTGGCCTTTGATGGTACATTGTTGGATGGAGCGGATCCGGTGGTGGACCAAACACGTGGTTATTTGATTCCATTGGACCAAAAGAGCTAACATGGATCACCGGAACTTTGAAAGCGTGAGCAAAGCTAGTGCAGTTCAAAAGCTTTTAGTAACAACAAATCGAATTTCTTGTTGAATATCGAACTTTGTATGCGTTTTATGAGATTTAATTTGCTTTTTAAATATTTTTGTTTATAGATTTGTTCTGTTTATTATAATTCATGCGAATTTAAGGTCCTTCTAAAATGTCGGCGTATACTTTGAGGGATGAATGTTTTTTGAAGTCGGTTAAAAAAGGCCTATAAACAGAAAAAATATATTGAGATAATCCACCTAATTCAGACTTATTTCCCTTTACAATTACTGCTACAATTTCATTCAATAAAATGTATATGGATGCTGCTAGCCCTCCATTTAAGCCGATCTTCATTTTACCTAATTCCAAACGGAAATCTGAATTTCCATTCGATTCGGCGGATGAACTTTATTAATCGGTTTATAGCCTGAAATTGGGTACGCATCGCAACTTTGATGTATACCGTCTTCCAAACTTTAGATACTGATGCCGTATGAGGCTCAGAAGGTCATAGGACGTTGAATATTATTCGTTCATTATCAATCTCTGTCGCGGACGTATTGGAAAATCAGCCATTACTAAACACACTGTACATGTCTGTCAAATCTGTTTTTTTAAGCCGGGTTCCCCGCGGTTGTTTTGCCTTACACACGAGTCACACGACACGGGGACATACACCATACGTCGCACTTTGGGTGGGACTGTTCCGCTTTCATGCTGTCTGTCCCGCTGTCACCAGTGCGAGGGCAAAAATGTCGCGCTTTCGCAAACAGAACAAACGATAACTTAATTTGCGGTACACGTCGAACGTCGAAAGAGTTTTTTTTTATGTTATGAATAAAATATGGATAAATACAAATCGCAGCAAGTGTGGCAGTACTGAAACCCTTTTTGTTTACCAAGACAAACATTAACAAATCTTGTAATGAGCTCCATTCCTACTTGAAAACTAGACCCGATATATTGAAACTGATTTGTTCCGCCGACAAAAAGCCGAAAAAAATCTGTAATATGAAAAGATCTTTACGGTCTATTCATATTTCCTAACTATTTATTTATCAGGGAAATAAACAGCTTATTACATAGAAGAACAATCAAATATTTGTGAGACGTTGCAATATGTGTTTCCACATATGTAATCAAAAAAGATATATGTGATGGCTACGTCCGAACCACCACACTTAATGTCATGTCAATTGGGGGGAAGGTGATGATGTCATGTCAAGTCGGTAGGGATTGTCAAAATTGAGAAGCCGACTGTTGTCAATGAATGCGTTTAATGCACTAAATTAAAACTAACTTAAAAATAAGGTCGCGCATGTTCGCGCTTGCTACGAGTGATGTCAGCAGAAATCGTAAACAATGAAAATGTACGGTTTTGCCCGTACAATATAAGAACAGTAATATATATCCCACCAAATACATTTTCATGTAAAATGTTGCCAAGACGACCATATAGCTCGCACTCTCAAAAAGATATCAGATCCCATGTAGAGCCAAGCTTATAACTCTACACGCCCTAACTTCACAAACTCTATACCTTAGTCAAAATATGTAACAGGGCGGTTTCGAAATAATCTACAACCAAAATTTCTTGAAATTTCAGCCATTTTAGAGCAAAAGGTACAAAGGTAGCTTGATTACTATCCGCAACGGACTGCGTTCATCAACGGATCAGACTCGGTCGGATTTTGAATCTCCAAAGGGTATTTTACATGTGGCCACCGGCGCATCCATGGGATTTAGTTGGTACCTACGCATCTTGCATTACATACCACTAAGTTGTCCCTCGGGTTTTTATGCACTTTGCATTCAATTTAGGCCCTGATAAGGCACTTATGAACGTTAACAAATGACTCTACACCGGTTACAAATACAACTTGAACTGAGAAGACTCCGGCAAGGAACACAGCAAGTCTTTTTTTTTTTAATGTGTACTTATAAGTATTACAATTTACAAAATATATATAACAATAGCCTGCAAAGCGAACAATTCATTCAAATGCATTCTTGTTATCTACAAAATCAGAAACTTTATAGTACCCTTTCTTGCATAACTTCTGTTATACTATCTTTTTGAATCTATGTATAGGTAGCTCTTGGATTTCTTTGGGTACTTTATTGTATGTATTGTTAGAAGAACAATAGTTTCCCAGTAACCTAGTTGTCAATTTCTCGGAAATCCGTGTTACTTCCTGCGCTTGCGATGCGACGCATTGATTTTCCACAAGGAAATCGTTCGGAACAAAAGTTGTTATATTTGTGTGTGGCTCACGGTTAAACATAGTCGCGCCCACGCCGCTCGGTCGCTGCGCACACGCCGCCCGACGAGCCAGTCCCATATCTGCCTCCTTCACGCCTATACACGTACCACCAGGTTAGTCACGTTTTACCCTTACGCCCTATCTCAAACATCACCTGCGAAATTCTATTTACAAATATTCAAAACGCTGTGCGACTTTTTTTTTTATTGACTGCTTATTGTTTTGATTATAGAATCGGTTGCAACGTATCATTTTCATTTGTTTAATCTTAGATTAGTTACCGGTAACGTGCGTTCGAATTCCGAACGCGAGATTATTTTTAGCTGTGCCGTTCAACATTCGACGAGTGCATATTACAATACGTCGTAACGGACGAACAAAACCGGGTTTTCGATACTAAAAATATCCCCATATCGAATGTTTGCGAATTCTATTTTCAAATTGTTCAACAAAACCGTTAGCCTAGTGTATGAAGTTGATAATGTATCAATCCAGACGTGCAGTGTTGATGGAATTCATATGGTGTTGTGTTTATACGAACATACGAATGTTGTCCCTGGTTATAGTAAACACGGAGTCTATTTGCGTCAAAATTATGTTGCTGGAAAGCGTTTCATTGAATTTCTTAGATAATTTACATGCCAAGAAAGATCTACGTCATTAACTAGTTGACTTTGTTAACTGACTATCTCTATTTTGGTATGTAAATAATATCTGACGTAGAACATCATTTTTGATTTTATGTTTTTCATCGGACAGGATGTTACGTTCAGGCCACATCTGTTCTCTCAGTGTTTTCGACACATTTCGTGTAATAGATAAGAGTTTATATTTATTAGTAAATCAAAAAAGCAGAAATGTCGTAAATTATAAATGAACGTATTCATTGCAATAGGAATAGTAATTTGGCATCTAAATACATAGCTTTCATTTAGAATTGAACTATAATCCATTATATACTTAAATGTACAATAAAAACGTATGAAAATGGCAAAGCATTTAAATGAATAGGGAGGTTAATTAAAATTGTTATTAGAAAAAATAAGTGCAATGAAACATTATAAATAAACGACTAGTTTTTTAATTTAAGCCAGCATTTCCTCAAGTAATGTGAAGCAATACTGAAGTATTTCTTTATAAAAATACAAATCAAAGAACAGTATTTTTAATTAAATCAACTGCGAATATTGGAAATTTAAAAACGAACGGTAAAGCTTTACACTCGATAACTCTTCAATAGCATGTGCTTAGGGCGGACGAGCGTTTTTAACAGACTTAAAAAAAGGAGGTTTTCAATTTGTCCGTAGATACTTTTTTTATGAACCGGTTACTAATTCCGACATTCCATTTTCAAAAAATATTTTTGAGTATAAGAAAATATTTTAGATTATGGTATATAAATTTAAATATGATCTGACCATGCATTTTGAAGATATGAGGGGACATCTTAATGGTTAAGGGCTTGATAATCGCAGTTGAGGCATTATTGTCGACAAATCTTGAAGTTATTTTCCACAGTCAGTGACAAATTTTCTTAAGGAACTCAAAATTAGGAAAAAAACTCTTTTCCCATTTTTTTTTTTGTAAAACACAGACTGTCTCTAAAATGAATTTGCACTAAAAATTTATAAGAAAAGATGTAGGAACTCTATTTACTGTGTAATTTGGTACTTTTCTTAGTCAGCGGAGAAGTAAAATATGCTCAATAAGAAATATTCAATTCTACAAAAAAATATGCAAAATGATACCGCAGAATTTGGCAATAACAGTTCACATAATCTATTGAATTTCTATAGTATCTTATGAATAAATTAAAATCAGGTATTTTTTCCTTAAGGACATAGGGACCTTAGGGACATAGGGACCTTTGATACATAGGGACCTTAGGGCCATAGGGACCTTAGGGACATAGGTACCTTAGGGACATAGGGACCTTAGGTACATAGGGACATTGGGGACCTTGGAGACATAGGGACCTTAGGGACAACATAGTGTTCCAAAAACTTTTCTTGCATACCCTTTTTAATTTTATTAAATTATTTATTAGTTGTAATAGTGGCAGCACAAATACACATTCTGTGAAAATTTCAACGGTCTATATATTACGGTTCTTGAGATACAGCGCACTAACAAACAGACGGACGGACAGCGGAGGCATAGTAATAGGGACCCTACGGAGCCCTAAACACAGAAAAACATTTATATTCTTCTGCATTGTAATACTCACAGTGACATAAAATTAAAACATAATATACTATAGTATACATATATTATGTAGTACATTACCAATAATGTTGCCAACAGTTACCACCTGTTTAACATCAGGTGAATAGAAGATAAACAACTTGAATTAGTTTATTTCGAGCAGTGATTAAATTAAATTATATGGGCGCACTAATCCACCTGGCCTCGAGCATTCAAACAAACAGATTCAGTGTCTTTTTGGCTAAGGAAATCCGGGTGATGAAGAAGAGAATTTAAATTATAGCATAGCAATGAAAATTACTTATAATAAATTAAGAAATATTAGCTAAGTAGTTACGCAATTACGCAGAGCTTGTCTACGAATAGCAAATAACTGAACTAGTAAGACTGGTATTCCAAGCGTCAATAGGGTACGGCAACCGCTTACCTTCAGGTGAGCGTAAGCCGTATGCTTGTTAACTGACTCTATTGTATAAAAATAAAAATACATGAAACGCGCCAGTTGGCGCGGTCGGTTAAGATTCCTCATATCGCGCCGCTGGTCGTAGATCTCCACATTCCCGGGATAAAGAACCAATATCCTTCTCCATACCATAGGCTATCTGCATGCTGAATTTCATGATGATCCGTTGAGTAGTTGAGACGTGAAGTAGTAACAAACAAACTCACTTTCGCAATTATAATATTGCTAGCTGTCCCCGCGGTTTCACCCGCGTTCTGGGGATAAAAAGTAGCCTATTTCCTTCTCCATACCATAGGCTATATCCACATACCAAATTTCATGATCAGGTACTTGAGGCGCGAAGGCGTAACAAACTCACTTTCGCATTTACAATATTAGCTAGGATATCGTTTGTCTGGGTTCCATGGACAAGCTTTGCTTAGTTTAGGATCAGATAGCCGTGTGTGAGGAAAGTCACAGGATATTTATAATTCAAATAAAAAAACAAACACGCAAATATTTTGTCATAGTTGTGAATTCAACCCGCGACATGTAACTTTGCAGTCCGAGCAGACATCTGCCCTTTCTAAAATAAGTGATAATATTCTGACTGCAATTTGAGGTGCACGTTGCTACATACAGACACAGGAATTCAATCAAAATCAAAAAGTCATTTATTCAGTTTGGGCCCTGGTAAGGCACTTATAAAATTATTCAATGATTTTATTCCACTTCTATACATTATATTCCTGTAAATATGTATGACCAGTTTCCGTCTCGCGGTTTCACCCGCATTCCCGAGGAAACTATTGTTCTCCCGGGAAAAAAAATACTCTAATATGTGTTAATCGAAAACATAATCTATATGCGTGCGAAATTTCATCTAAATCCATTCAGTAGTTTTTGCGTGAAAGAATAACAAACATCTATCCAAACATCCTCACAAACGGCGCAAGGGGGAGTCTTGTAATAACTACTTTCCATAGTACCACATTATTTTTCAGGCCTAGCGCTTGTACTAAATATAGTTATTGCAACTTTTTTTTGACAAACTATAATATTACTTACAACTATATAAATATTCAGGACAAAATTATAATGGACTTTGTAATAACTTTTTACCGTCAAGAAAATAACGACATAGACGAAGAAAATATTTGTTACGTTCCTCTCATGTGCTACTGTTCGATTTGACCCATATTTCTAGGGACATCTCGTATAGGTTTTTCCCCCTTCAATGAGGATCTGCAAATATTGTACACTAGTTACTGTCCGACGTGCTTTCGCATGTCTCTTATTTATCTCTGAGCTGCAGATTTGAAAACAAACGAATGCAGTTAATTTCAAACAATATTTATTGAGTGTAGTTTTTAGGTGTAGTCATTAATTTGGCATTAATTATATAATAATTAGACGGTTTTACAAAAAACTTAAACCGACTTCAAAGTACACTAAGACGTAATCAAATACTGATCTGATGAAAAAACGTATACCCTTCCAGACAAAAAAGAATTTTCCTCATCGGTTAATAAATGACGGAGTTATGAGGTAACAAACATAAAAAAAAAAACATACAACCGAATTGAGAACCTCCTCTTTTTTTTTAATTCGGTTAAAAATATTATATTGTTAACTAGCAGACCCCCGCGGTTTCACCCGCGTACGGTTTGAATTGTCTCCTTCGAAAACCAATGCACGCCACTGATTATTAGACACAACAAACAAAACAAAATTTAAAACAATTATTTTTACAATTAATTTATATTTGACATTCCAATTTTAAAGAGCATTTCAGTTTCCAGAACAAAAGGCAGATAGAGCGCGCGAAACACGGGAGTGAGGCCAAAAAAAGCAATTAGGTACAAATTGAAAAACACATACCTACCTGGTATTCGCTTTTGAATTTGTATTTGCTATGTTTAAAATCTGCTGTGTGCTAAATTATTTAAAAGAAAGGTTTTTTTCGTTAAATAAAGTTTTTTAAACAAAGCAAATACAAATTCAAAAAAGAATACCAGGTATGTGTTTTTCAATTTGTATTTGCTTTTTTGGCCTCAGTCCCGTGTTCCGTAAGCTCCATCTGCCTTATTCTGTAATCTGTGAAAATCGGATTGAGATTTCAAACATGTGTCAAAATAAAAAATGTTAATTAAATCAAAAGTACTAAGGAGTATTGATATCAACTTCGATGCAAATCACCCCTAAAATAACTTTCTACCCCTTTTTGACCCCGTTAGGCGATGATTTTCAATAAAATACGAAACATGTCTTCCATCAATTCTGTTAAAGAATTTTTATGCAAAATTTGAAGTAGATAGGACCAAGGAATCACGTTGTCCCATACAAACTTTGCCCCCGTTTTTCACCCCCTTAGGGGTAGAATTTCGGAAAATCCATTCTGTAAAACTTCTTGTTAACTTTGCTTATATCTTCAAAACGCGACACCTTACGAGGTTTCGTCACACAACATTTCTTGTTTTTTTTTCTTTATATCCTGGGACATTCACACACGGTCATCTGATCCCAAATTAAGCGAAGCTTGTACTATGGAAACCAGATAACTGATATAATACATATACTACTTTTTGTTTGTAAATACATACTTAATATACATAACTACACCCAGATTCAAGACATACAGACATGTTCATGCACACAAATCCATGTCCTGTGTGGGAATCGAACCCATGATTGTATTGATGTCAACTATCGATTCTTATATAAGTTTCCGTGGACGCCATTATGTATTAAAATCAAAATGGCGGAATGATAAGAATGCCAGGCTCCATACTAAAATCTTCAAACCCTTACTGCCTGCATCCTGGTAACTCCTGTCAAACAGCGCTCTTATATCCAATAACTTCATATAACATTCAAAGGTTGACAGAATATGGTAGGTACAACAAACTTGCTATATACCTGAGAGTGCTTTGAACGTCTGGTATTGACAAAGTGCAAGGCAAAGGACCACAGGATCAAAGCTGTCACATATTGGAAAGCTATTTCGATCAGTATTACATGTTACCTACATACCTAATGTTGGCAAAACAGATGGCAAAGGTTATATATATGGTTTGCTAGGTTATATTATTTCACGCTACCAATTTTTACACCTTTTTTTACCCGACTTCAAAAAAAGGAGGAGGTTCTCAATTCGGTTGTATTATTTTTTTTTTGTTTGTTATCTCATATCTCCGTCATTTATTAACCGATTTGGAAAATTCTTTTTTTGTCTGGAATGGTACACTTCCCATTGTCATCAGATCAGGATTTGATTACTTCTTAGTGTACTTTGAAGTCGGTTTAAGTTTTTTGTAAAACAGTCCAATTATTTTTGTTTTTCTTTTTTCATCTTCATTTAAAATGCGGAGAGCAATGTGGACCTGGCTTCCGGCATCTACTCCCAGATTCTTACAATCTGTACTTTAGGGACTTTAGTTTAGAGTGAATAGGTTTCTTCTGGGCAAAAGTGCTACATACAAGTGGCTTAAGCTTAATCATATACCTTTATGGGCGGGTCAGTGGACAAACCAAGCCCATTTTATAGAGAAAATCTTCTCGTGTCTTCAACATCGCATCAGGAGTTGGTTTAAACGTTCAGGTAGAAAACGGAAGTCCTTGCTTCGATTCCCGAGTGCCTTGTTGAGAAATAATTACTTGCAGCCCGTGATTGAGAGACGGGGACAATGCTCATCAAAAGCCCCTGATTCTTCACTGAACACACTGTCTGAAGCATGAAGGTTATAATTTTTGTCACTCGAATAGTAAAACAACTAAAATATTGTTTTGAAGCATTACATCTAGGTATTAGGTAGGTATTTCTATTTTGGTGTGACCTAGTCATGTGAACACGAGGCTAAGGGTCAGTTCACACCGAGCCGCGACGCGACGAGACGCGATGCGGCGATGCTTGAACAGGCCAATTGTTTCACAAAGTTGCGTCGCTCGGGACTTACTCTAAGGACGTTTTCACACGAGACGATATAGACAATTAGACACCGTAAAAATTTCATGACGATTTATTTTATATTATTATGCAGTGCGTTGTCGTTGTGTGTGAAAACAGTTCATAGAAATGTATGCTCCGCTAAACCTACACTTTTTTACGGTGACGTTATCGTCTCGTGTGAAAACGGTCTTATTCTCTCATGGAAATTTTGAGCTTTTTATGTTGTAAATAAAGTTCTATTTGTAACGCTATCTTAAAAGTCGCGTCTCGGTGTGAATTGAACCTAATACGCTCTCATTACAAAACAGTGGAGATGAAAATTCTCAAATACTCCCTTAGACTCATCAATTCACTATAAATAGCACTTTCTCACTGAATGAAATGGAAGCGTCTTACAGCATGACCTATTTAAGTCTTAAACAGTCCAAATTCGTCACTGACTTATAAATAAGGCATAAGAATCATGCTGTTTTGTATGTACCTCCCCCGCAATGTAATCTTTGGTATATAATCACTTTACTTGCACTCTGAGATCAGTACCGACTTGGGAATTGGACGAATAATACAGTTATTAAGACTAGTGCTCGTATTGATACAATCGAATTTGAAGGTGTGTATATGCTTATACCCTCCAACTTCTTGATTTTATTTCCAACTCTACTCGGTTGAAGGTCATTCCAAATTGCTGGAATCATCTTATTCTATCTTCTTACGGTCTTACTCATAAACGCTATTTAACTAATCCTACTGATTAAATTGCTGTCATTGTCAAACAATTTGACGTCATTTAAGTGACCACTTAATCAGTTTATTAGTTAAATAACGTTTAATGAGTGAGGGGATTATTCTTCTATTTATTTCTCATCGATATCTATATCAATTCACAGGGATCAAGAATGAGTCGCCTTAACAGAACCCGTCGCACTCGCGTCTACGATTGCAACTACGACAAGGGAGAGTCCTACTACAGGCCCGTTTTGGACCGCCTGGACGGCAAGACTCCTGCAGCCAGGGAGCCTGAACGTGAGAAGGCCCGTTCTGACGTGGACAGCCGCATCAAAAGCGCTTTGGACGACTTCGAGGCGCCACATGATGATCTCTTCGACTCGAGAGGCGCGCGTGCATCGAGAGGCAAACCTTTGACCTCTGCGTTCGATGACGAGGAATTTTCTGATGAAGTAAGTTTTAATAAAATTTATAAGCAAATTTACTTCAAACGACAATTTAAGTAGGGTGTGAATAGTAGGTGCTGAACTTCAACGAGTGAACGATACAGGCTACGTTACATAAAAGGCTACGGTATTGGCAGTATTTCCTTTTTATAACACTTTAAACACGATTTTTTGGTAGGTATATAAACACGTGTCTCTTACTAAATATGAGAGAAATGCTTTTACGATACGATTGTTCCAGTACTTTCAACTAATAAATAATAGTCCTATTTGAGTCTTTTGTTGATGATATGAAAACGATACCTATTAGCATCAAATCTTTGAAAATAAATCTCTCTTTTTTTTTTTACTGAAAGCCCGTCACACACGTTTATATAGTATCTATCTCACGGAGTGTTGGATTTTGCATACATAATGTTTATATTGAGGAGTGCAGAAAGATGTGTTTAATTATTATTAAAATTGTATCAAAAAATTACAAATAGCCTGCGGAACGAGCAATTCATTAGTATACAAACAATGCTTCCAGTGTGTGCTTAGTTTTATTTGTTTGATGACATGAAATATCCAGAACATTATCTTCAAACATTATTATTGTGAAATATTTGTGTGCATTTGTAAATTAAGGAAGATTTTAATTTTGCATACAAAATTTCCATGAACTAAAAACAGATACCTTTATCATTTTCGTAACTTTGAATCGAAATTATTTAAAATGTAAAAATATACAAACAAGCGTACGGTTCGCCTGGTGATAAGCAGTTACCAGAGCCATACGGACGGAGGGTATCACTTACGCGTTACTGACCCGCATGCCGTGCGGTATTCTGAAGGTGGAGGCTCTCCCTAGGCGATCGAAAAAACGCCAAGTTCTACCTCTCTCAAACAACGCTATGTCCTACCTCTCTAAAAAAAGCTATGTTCTACCTCTCTCAAAAAAGGTATGTTCTACCCCTCTCAAAAAAGCTATGTCCTACCTCTCTCCAAAAAGCTATGTTCTACCTCTATCAAAAACGGCTTACCTAACCATGGCTGAGCACTAGGGATAGACTTTCAATTGATAACACCATCGCTGTAACAAGGAAAAATCTTTAATACCCTTATTAGTTGCAAGGGTCAGTTCACACACGCGACGCGGCTCGCACTATAAAATAACAATAGAATATCGAACTTTACTTAGTAAACAAGAATGTACACATTTCAGGGAGAGAATTCGGATACGCCTCGCAGATTCTCCTGCTGAAATGTGTACATTTGCGCGAGTCGCTATCTTCTTGCCACGTCGCGTCGTTCTCGTCTCAGTGTGAACTGACCCTAAGTCTTTCTGAATAAGACAACGAACACCGAACAAAGACACACATCTCTCTGTTTCACCCGAGTTATATGACAGAACAAAAGCTGATCTTGTAGGATAAAGTTGAACCCAGGTGTCCGAGTATTTTGCACTTTAATAATATTTTGTTTCTCACATAAGAATGGAAATGTATAACTTTGATAGGTTGATCGGAGTGTTTCCGTTTCCTTTGGTATGCGGTAACTGCGTACGTAACTAGATAAGTTAGAGATAAGAAAAATAGTTGAAATTCAATTTACATTAAAGATTTACATTAGAGATTATAAAGGAGTACCTAAAATTTGGACTGCCCCCCATACTCATAAAACGTTATTTAACTAATATACTGTTTAAAGGGCCACGTTAATAACGTCAGTCTATTGTCATTGTCAAATAATGTGACATTATTTACGAGACCCTTTAAACAGTATATTAGTCAAATAGTGCTTTATGAGTAGGGAGTTATCGCTAGCGTTAATCCCAATCCCATAGACAGAAAAAAAACTGATTTCATGTTCACTAAAAGTACGGAACGGTCATCTTTGTTAATTAAAATACGAATGTCCCGAAAAAGTTGTTTTCAAAACGTAGACAGAGAAATGATTAAAAAAGAAGACCCGCTCTGACCAATATCAGTCATGGTAAAGAGTTTCAATATTATTTCATTGATATACATGCTAAGGTTGTCCACCGTGTGTAATAAAATTATTTGTATGTCATGTTTTTGATGAAAGTTAGTTTGAGTAGACTTGATACTTTAAGCACCGGTGATCGGAGACTCAAATTAGTTACCTTGAAGATCAATACCTATTCCTCTTATGCTTTGTTTAAATTACCATCGAATGTCTTCTTTTATTTGGCTTTCGGAAACTGGCAGTATATGTCTTTCTAAGGAAAAACTCTCTTTTGTAGTTTTATCGAGATAAAACGATAAGTTGTTAGTTTTTGAACCATCTCAAATGAGTTGATTAGATTTTAGTTAACACGTGAACAAACAGACTAACAAATCAAATGCATGATTGCTTACAAGTGCTCAACCATGTGCTTTGGTAGTTATCGGTATCGCAATCGAATTATCAACGCAGTACGCAATATAACGACAAGGCATTGCATCGACAAATAAATATAATTAGTATATATATCTATATATATAAAAATCAATGCCACTTTTCGTTGTAATTTTATAACTCAAGAACGGGCTCACCTATCCGAACCAAATGTTTAGGCTTTGTTCGGACTATTTAGTAGATGGTTTATGTGAAGTTTGCACAAAATCGGTCGAGCGGTTCTTCATTTATCACATTTTTTGTAAAAATTTAATTCATTAAATGGCGGATCATTTTGCTAATGGGGATTTTGCTGTCAAATTTAAACTTTTTTCAGAAGGGGATTGTTGTGTCAAAAGGGTAGGGTAGGGTGGGGTAGGGTCAGGTAGGGTAGGGTGGGGTGGGGTAGCAACACGCGAACGAAGTCGCGCCGGGCAGCTAGTTATGTATAATTTTACGATAGAAGTCTATCAAAATGACATTTGCGTCAGCAAAAAATGAACATTATAAATCGTTCAAAATACAAATTCCAACATTTGAGAATATTTCTTAATTTAAATTTCGAACTGTTTAATAAATTTTTTATCTTTCAACTCAATGCTTTCAACAAAACTTTATGTAACACTAACACTGCGGATAAAAACAAAAAAAAAAATTGTCGATGGATCCATACTCTCTGGTTCTCATTACAAAATAACCCTTCAGTTCCGTGAAATGCGTTTATTACATTACTCCATCGCATCGCAATCGAATACCTGCAAATGAAAATCCAGTGGTTACCATCGTCCAATATCCACACTGTATAAAATTAAATTGTAGATTTTGTAGTTATGTGATGAATATTAAAAGCATAACATGATTCTAATAATTTTAGGACAAACTAATAGATCCAGTAGAATCGAAACGATGAGTTTTAGGCTTTGTTATTTTGTGACCCAACTGGGGCCAAATTCTGCTATTACAATTGTGTTTCAATGAACTAACAGTGGTGTAAAACGTTACAGACTTAACCGTTTTGGTAGTCTACTAATTCAATAGTGTCGAATATATAATATTGTAATAGCAGACTTGGGCCCCCGTTGGGTCACAAAATAACAAAGCCTAAAACTCATCGTTATCTGAATGGCAGTGGAGTTGCAATGAAATCGTGTCAGAATTACACATTTAATTTGCTCCCTTATCAAAAATATTATATAATATTTATACGATTATTTAGAAATAAAATAGAAATGTTCAATCAATACTGCCAGTTTTGAAGGCGATAATAGTCAGTGGTAGTGACGTCGGATACCGAGACGAAGGTCCCGGGTTCGAATCCTACAATGAGCTTGAGCTTTTGGTGGAGTAAAACATCGCGAGGAAACCATAGCACGGTGGGAGGGTACTTTGTAGTACTCATCTGGCAGGCTACCACCCTCAAGTTGAAAATCTGCCACGATGCACACCTTAGTCTATAGACACCGGATCCTTTCGCCATGGTTTTTTCAATAAACCTCTGACAAACCTTTCAAATAATTCCTCAATAAAGTAAATTGCCATCGGCGAATTTATTTTTGACAAATAAAATAGAAATCAAATGTTTAAATTGATTGTGCAAAGCTACGGAAAATAGACACTAAAACGATTGCCGATATTTTTCATAAAGCTAGGAGAGTGAATACATGGTTATATTACACAGGAATAACTTGAGTTCAATCAACTAAGCGATAAACGATTAACGAGTTCCATGAAAAATTGGATTTTATTTTCTGGCACCGAACGTTATTTAACCGACTTCAAAAAAAATAGGAGTTCTCAATTCGGTTGTTTTTTTTTTCTTTATTTCTTTTTTTTTATGTTTGTTACCTCATATCTCCGTCATTTATTTACCGATTTGGAAAATTCTTTCCCGTTTGGTCCCATTGTCATCAGATCAGGATTTGATTACGTCTTAGTGTACTTTGAAGTCGGTTTAAGGTTTTTGTAAAACAGTCCAATTATGTTATTGCATTATTGATTCACCTATACTAAATTAGTATAGTATAGTCACAGATTACAGAATAAGGCAGATGGAGCGCGCGGAACACGGGAGTGAGGCCAAAAAAGCAAATACAAATTGAAAAACACGTACCTGGTATTCGCTTTTGAATGTGTATTTGCTTTGTTTAACAAACTTTATGTAACAAAAAACACTTCTTTATTAATAAACTGTGGTTAAACAATGCAAATACAAACTGGAAAACGAATACCAGGTATCAGATTTTCAATTTGTATTTGCTTTTTTGGCTTCACATTCGCGTTCCGCGCGCTCCATCTGAATTATTCTGTAATCTGTGAGTTTTTTTATGATTCTTCGTTTGATCACATGGTTACGATGTGGTGATGATACGTAAAATACATTAGCGACGTGAGGCTGAGTTACCCGCAAGCCAAATAGAGCGGGCGTGTCACGTCATCGGGTAACTGTATTTACGATTATCACGCCCGCTCTGTTTATTTTGCGGCTATGAAAGTGAAGTGGCGCAATACAGGTAGATGATGTACGCGGCTTGGGATGACACGCCCGTTGCGTGACCAGCCTCTTCTATTTGTGTTGTAGCTTAGCCACATGATATTTCGAGGATGCATGAGATCGCGAAGTATGAAGCCGCGCTCACTTTATATACGATTTTTGATTGCACGTTAACGTACAATAATCGTATGAATTTAGTTCACACTTCCGACTTTTCGATGGCTAATTTATATTTCATTTTTTTTCTCGGAGCTATGTATATACGTACTACTAACTCACATGCAGTCCAGTATTTAAAGGATCAAGATCGTTCGCGCGTTTTCTTATGGTGCGTCCATGCTTGGCGAAACGTGCACGAGCCGAGCCACGAACGAGCACACTGCGAGCACTATTCGCGTAGCGTGGACGGGCTTGCGAGCCTCGAACGAGCGCGATTGTCAGTTTTTTTACGAACAAAAGGATTCGCATCGTGCTCGTTGTAGGCTCGGCTCGTGCTCGCTTCGCCTAGCATGGACGCACCATTTGTAACGAAAATACATGCAAAGTGAGCTCGGGCTAAGACGCGTACCGTATGGAGGTAGGTATACGTCTGATGATTATCACGACCGTTCTGTTTGTCTTGCGCCTCAGACTCATTTCATAAGATATATATCATAATTCTTCGTACATTGACTAAAATTGTGTGGAAGCATAATTAAGATCTAAAATTAGGTACCTACCTACTTCATAAAGATATCGTGTACATAAATCTGAACAACATCCGTATATATTAATTACTAAGACGCTATAAATGTGTTTGTAAACGACGTAATATAATAATTATAGATTATGAAGATGTTGTAAACATAGCCTTGAAGAGATCTGGCACGTGTGCAAATAAAACTAAACTTTATGCATATTATCATAGAATTTATTAGCCAGTGATCTAACATGCAATAGGTTTTTCATTATCCTGCTTTACACATAAGGACACTACCTTATGTGTTCAAACTGCCATTTTTCTGAAATCGGACGATCTGATTAGGTATCATAATGATTAGATAGGTTCTTTTTTATCTTTGTTTCGTTGGTCACAACTATATCACAGAAACGTAAATACCTATCATCATCATCATCAGCCTATAATGTCCCACTGCTGAGCACAGGAGTGAAAGGAGGTTTCACAAATCAGGGTGAAAGGGAATGGGCAGATACTCCACCACGCGTGCCCACTGTGGATCGGTGGAGGTAGGCTAGTGGTCAACCTACTGTTGGAGTTTTCAACCCGCCTCCGACCGACCTCCGACAAAGTGATAACCGGGACCAACGGCTTTACGTGCCTTCCGAAGCACGGAAACGCTCGATTTTAAATACTACTGTCACCCATCCAGGTACCACGACGGTGGTAGCTTAACTTGCCGATCGATTAAGAACGGCTTATCATGCTACACCACGAGCGCTTGCTAAATACCTTACCCTAAATAACAGCATTCATATTATGTATTTAAAGTTTCATGCTGTAAAAAAAGCGTTCCCTTTGACCTACAGTGCTAGTAAAATTGCATACCGTAGTACAACTTTTCGGTTAAAATTAAACTTTTCAGTTCGCCATTATTACAGACTCACTTTGGCTTAATCGCCGCAAACTGCATAAGCCCTACATAATCGTAGCGCCGGCAGCCCTACTTTATTTTAGTTTTTGGTCCTTCATAACTCGAAATTAAAACCGAAAGATTCTATACTTTTTATATAGCTGTCCGTCCGTTATTATTGAAACTTTTATGAATTTCTGATCAATTTTCTGTTTCATCATCATCATCATCAGCGTTTTAAGTCCACTGCTGGACATAGGCCTCTCCCAAAGTGGGCCGCTCCTTCCGGTTTCTTGCCACCCGCATCCAGCGCAGTCCGGCCCCTTTTTGAGGTCGTCAGTCCATCTGGCTTTTTACTGTTCATCATCATCATCATCAGCCTATGTCTCACTGCTGAGCACAGGCCTCCTTTCACAAATGAGGGTGAAAGGGACTGGGCGATACTCCACCACGCGTGCACACTGCGAATTGGTGGAGGTAGGCTAGTGGTCAACCTACTGTTGGAATTTTTCAAGCAGCCTAGGAGGCATCCAACTAGCTTAAGGACTATCACAATTAAGTGATAACCGGGACCAACGGCTTTACGTGCCTTCCGAAGCACGGAAACGCTCGATATGAAATACCACTAGGCGGTCACCCATCGAGGTACCGACCACGACAGACATAGCTTAACTTTGCCGATCGATTAAGAACGGCTAATCATGCTACACCACGAGCGCTTTACTGTTCACTGTTTAAAAAAATCCGCACCGAATTGGGGCGTAGATTTTTTGTACACACGGCTACAGATCAAGCCACAGGATCAAGCTATACATTTCCAATATAAGCTGATCTCGCATTGTATAGGATTTCCGTACAGGGTCAGGTTATACTTGTATTTGCGAAAAGGATGACTATGTTTCACAATAATATCAAAATGACTTTTGAAGCGAATACTTCATTCAAATGCGTTCTTTGCTTGCAAAGAGTCGTGTGCATCGAGCTCGTGCACGGTCCTTTGACGAACTTTACAATGCATTTACAGGAATGTAGTTATGACCCAAATGTACACTAGATACATTTTTACCTGTATATAGTCACGGAAGAGATAACGCACACAAAACCTCGTTTCAAAACCGGCCAAGTGCAAGTCAAACTCGCGCATCGAGGGTTCCGTACAAACCTGTAGGTATATATGTAAATGGTAGTATAGACCTGAGTATTTGATATGAATTTCAATTTATGACGTATTAAAAAAAACTAATTACTAGATCTCTTTCAAACCAATTTTCGTTGGAAGTTTGCATGGTAATGTACATCATAATATTTTTTTTTTTTAGTTTTATCATTCTCTTATTTTAGAAGTTACATTTTACCACTTTGGAGGCAAACAAACAAACAATTCAGTTTAGAAAAAAAGATATTAGAAACCTCAATATCATTTCATAGACATACGTTCTAAGTATGGGGAACCCCCAAAATTTATTGTTTTTTTTTCTATTTTTGTATGAAAATTTAATGCGGTTCACAGAATACATCTACTTACCAAGTTTCAACAGTATAGTTCTTATAGTTTCGGAAAAAAGTGGCTGTGACATACGGACGGACAGACATACGGACAGACAGACAGACAGACATGACGAATCCGTAAGGGTTCCGTTTTTTGCCATTTGGCTACGGAACCCTAAAAATGTGTACGTTTTGTTTTAGGAGAATTCTGTGCAGCTTTAGTCAATATGAAATAATTCTCTTGATATTAAATAACTCGTTTGCTTTTGAAAATAAAAGTGAAACAATATTTTACTATGCGTACGGTGACCTGGAAATAATTGTAATGTTTCCAGAGTTCATGTAACGAATTATCACTTAAAAATAACCTCTAAATATCCTACTATCCAATGACTTGTAAAAACTCATACAAATACTTACAACTTTTTGTTTGGACAGTCATGTATTTTAAGCTATTGCATAGCTTCTATCGCGGGCCTTGAGCGTGGAGACCGAATCCAGAAATTCCGTAACGAAAATAACCTAACACCCCCCACTCCGACCGGCAGTGCGGTGATACTTTTTAGTTTTGCCATCTATCGATGAATAGCAGAACTTTTAATGACTTTTTGAAATATCACGCTTGTCTCTTTAGTTCAGCAACCCGCCTCTAGGTGGCATTGATGCAATAGCTTTACCGCGGCAGTCTCCGAGTGCCACACGTTTTTTTTTTATACCACTAAGGTGGCAAATACGCATACGGCCCGCCTGATTGTAAGCAGTTACCGTAGTCTATGGACGCTTGCAACTCCAGGGGTATCACTCGCGCGTTGCCGACCCTGAAGAAATCTGTTCACGCCCTTCTTGAAGAACCCCATAGTTATTTGTTTAATTACAATTATTCCATTGCTTTTGTATATGTTTTCCTTTATCGATCACTAAATTCATCTGCTTTCCTCGTAACAATAAAATGTTGTAATCTAACGTTACAGACTCATTTTCCAATTTAGTTTTTGTAATTATCATGTATCCAGTGAATCGTGGATGAATTTAAGTTAGTTTTTTATTTTAATTGGAAAACAATTATGAATACTAAGAATTTAACCTGTTTATGACTGGAGCCTATCTGAACAAAGATTCTAATTCATTGAAAAGCCAATTAGTACCCTTTTGAATCCAAATAAAATGTGTAGTGAAAAATGGTGGATTGCCTGAGGCTTTATGTTTCTGGGTATTTCCCTATTCAGTTAATTACTGCAGTTAGATTATACATTCCTCCTAATTCATATATTTCTGATAATTTAATCTCTGAGCGCTTTAATTAATCCGTGGTACGTATCACGATCAGTTTTCAACAAAAAAAACCTGTGTTTTTAATAATTATAATAATACCACAAAATAAGGATACATAATACTTTCAGATATTTTTAATATCTCAAATATATGTATAATACTACTGTATACGAAAACATTAAAATAGATCGCAGAAGAGCATAATAGGTATATGAAAAACCAATACGATGAAGTGGCTATTCGAAATCGGAAACATGAGAGAGGTCAATAGCAATAGTCTTCAATTCCCAGAATAAATTTGTTATAGTTGTTTTATTTTTTATTTCTTACTCAGTATGCTTGCTTCGTAAAATCCTGCAATAGAAAGCAGTGGATCAATTCATAATAAATACATATCTTAAGTATTGTATTCCCAACTTATGTACCTACTAGCTACCCGGCGCGCTACCCTACCCTATGGTGCTACCCTACCCTACCCTGACAGCAAAATCCCCATTAACAAAATGATCCGCCATTTATTGAACTCATTTGTTACAAAAAATGTGATAAATGAAGAACCGCTCGACCGATTTTGTGCAAACTTCACATAAACCATCTACTAAATAGTCCGAACAAAGCCTAAATATTTGGTTTGGATAGGTGAGCCCGTTCTTGAGTTATAAAATTACAACGAAAAGTGGCATTGATTTATATATATATAGATTTAATTACTCAAGTTGAGCGTGTAGCGTACGATAAGTACAACATACTTACAGCGTTATTTTTCAACAACAAACGATTTCAGTTGAAAGGAGCAAGCTTTGTGCTTAGTTGGAACTTAATAAAATGAACGAGGGCCACTCATTTCTTTAATTGGAAATGAAATATAGATTTTATATCAGTAAATCTTTGAACTAGAATAAAAAGGGATTTATGGGTACAGTGAACTAGTTACGTGGAATTTGTTTTATTATTCATTATTTTATTTATTTGTGTATATATCCCCATGATAGCAGCGCTAATATACTCTTACTATGGTTGGTACTTTTCTAAATGAATCTACATGTATAGGATTGGACAATGGGTCGCAGTCTACGATAACCATACAATTTACTGCAAAAACAAAATGCTGATATAAGGGCGATCAACATGAGGTTCGTTAAGAAGGGTGTGAAGAGACTTTAACAAGGTCACCAACGCGCGAATAACCACTTACCATCAGGCGGTCGATAGTAATTTCATATTCAGTGATTATATGGTGCTGGTTCTGTTGTTTACAACTAAACTAATTTAGTCTCACTATGTCTCTTTCTAACGAATAATATAAGAAAAGGATGTAGGAAATTTTGTCCTGTCAAATTAGTCCAATGCTTGTTTTCAACGTAAATTTAGTAGCCATCGAAGTTATTTACGTCTATTTACCCGCAAATGAAAACGGACTAATATAACAACTTTAAATATGTTCTATCCTTTTTCAATAATACTTGTAAGAAAGAGATGCGATGAGATAAAAATTAGGTTAGTGCGATTTACAACAGAATCGGCACCAATATAACTGGCAAATATAATACAATACTCATTTTAGTTAATATAATCACATTAGACGTACGATTCTTTACTTAGCCCAGAAAGTAATAGAGAGAAAAAGAGCGGACTAAGAAATGAACCCTGAAGAACTCCTAACACTATTCATGATTTAGCTTATGTTTCTTTTTTTTTTTTTTTTTTTTTTTTTATGTTAAATGTCGAAGTCGAAGTAATAGTCGAAGGTCAAACGCAAGCCGTTTGACCTTCGACTGACCCCATGAGGAGTTAAGACGAGGCCGAGGATGTAGCACGCTTACCCAGAAAAAGCCTATTCACTCTGGCCTTGAATACATCTAGGTTGTAGGTGTCCGGAAACACAGATCCCGGAAGAGAGTTCCACTCCTTTGCTGTTCGTATAAGAAACGATGAAGCAAAGCGTTGAGTCCGGGTACGCGGGATGTCGACAACGTATGGGTGGAAATTCTCCCGGCGTCTTGTGTTTCGGTGGAGAAATGGGGATGGAGGAATTAGATTGAACAATACTGTAGCACACTCTCCAAAATATATCCTATAGAAGACCGACAAACACGAAACCTTACGCCGATGTTCAAGGCTCGTTAATTTCGCCTCAGTTATCGAAACATCGCCGACTAGTCTCCTAGCACGACGGTCTATTGAGTCAAGGGCCTCCAGCTGGTATTTGGCAGATCCATCCCAGAGGTGACAGCAGTACTCGATGCACGAACGGACTTGTGCTTTGTACAGTTGCAATAACTGGTCCGGCGTAAAGTACCGCTTCACCTTACATAGGATGCCCAACTTTTTTGCAGCGGTTTTAGCCTTTGACTCAATAGAACTACCAAAATTTATTTTGGCAGTTAATGTTATGCCTAGGAGTTCAAGTTGGTCGGAAATCGGCAAGGATACATTTTGAAAAGAAGGAGTGAGGTTGAAAGGACTCCTTTTAGCGGTGAATAGACACGCCTGAGTCTTGGAGGGATTAAACTTGACCTGATTATCTTTACCCCAATCGGAGACTGCTTGCAGGTTCAAGTTAATACGCTCAACCATGGCCTCTCTAAGCGTCAAGGTTTCTTCACTGGTAGCCTGTGCGCTAGAAAAATAGCTCTCCACAACCGTGCTGTCGTCTGCGTACCCAAAGATACCGGGTTTTAGCAGATCGTTGATATGCAGCAAGAATAATGTCGCGGAGAGAACTGACCCCTGAGGTACCCCAGCATTAATTGCCAATAGATCCGACGAGCACCCGTCAATGACAACTCGAATGGACCTTTCTCTCAGGAAATCTGAAATCCAGGCACACAAACCAGCAGATATTCCTTACGAAGGAAGCTTGCTTAACAGGCTGTCATGCCAGACTCTATCGAAAGCCTTGGAGATATCAAGGGACACAGCAAGTGATTCACCATATCTCTCAATAGCTTCGCTCCATAGATGTGTGGCATACACAAGAAGATCCCCAGTCGACCGTTTCTGGCGGAAGCCAAATTGGCGGTCACTGAGGAGGTCATTATCTTCAAGGTATGCCAGGAGCCTCCGATTCAATACACGTTCCATAATCTTACAGAGTATGGACGTGATCGCAATCGGGCGATAATTTGAGGGGTCAGCACGACTACCTTTTTTGGGCACTGGTTGCACGTTTGCAAGCTTCCAGGCTTTTGGAACTTGACCCGTTAGTAGAGAGAGGCGATACAGGCGTGTTAGGACAGGAGACAGCTCAGGCGCACAGTTCCGTAGGACAATGGCTGGAATACCATCAGGGCCACTGGCTTTATTCACATCCAGATTGCGTAGTACCTTAGCTACCTCCTTTTGCCGAATATGAATATCTGGCATTTGAAGGTCGCAAGAGGGTAGTTTTGGGGGTGATTGGTTACCCGCATCCAGATGTGAGTTCCCCGCAAATAGAGTGGCAAATATATTTGCCTTCTCCACGGCTGTGTGGGCCAGAGAACCGTCAGGTTTCAGCAACGGCGGAAGCGATGTGCGGCAGAAATTCGCCTCAACCGACTTGGCAAGCGACCAAAAAACTTTACTCCCAGATGGGTAAGAAGAAAGCTTGTCGCTAATTCGGCCAATGTGGTCGGAGCGAGCTTTCTTGAGGGCCTTTTTACAGGACTTGGCGGCAATATTAAAGGCTTTCTTCTTGGACCTCAAATCAGGATTCTTGTATTGAATCGTCATTACTAGTATCATATTTTGAGACTAACAGTTCTGCTGATAGTCTGACCAGTTTATAGAAGCGAAATGAGGTAGTAAATAATATAATTGGATAGTTTCAATACTGTTTCGGCCTGTATGAGTAATTGGTTGCTATTATTTATGTGCCTACACTGAAAGTGCATCATTTAAACTTTACCAATTTATAATGAAGGAATCAAGAAGTAAATCCTGACTCCTAATTAAATCTCGGAACATAATAGGCAAACGCTTTCGATTTTGTTGCACATAAAATACTGTTGCATACATTGGAATTAGTTGACATACGGGGCCCAGCGTTGGACTGGATTGAGAGCTACTTAACGGAGAGATGGCAATGTGTTGAGATTACAAGTTTAGATACAAATTATACAACCGAATCTTATAAGTCGGATTATAAACAAAATGGAAGGGGAGTACCTCAAGGGAGTGTACTCGGACCACTTTTATTCATTTTATACATAAATGACCTCCCAAGGATAACAAACCATCCATGTATTTAATTTGCCGATGACATATCATTAGTAACAAGTTCTAATAGAAATTACATAAATAAAAATGAATTTGACATTAATGAATCAATAAATTGTATAATAGATTGGCTAGATACATTTTTTTTAGATATTTATTTGACTAAAACTAACTACATGCATTTTTCTATTAAAAATGGGTATAGTCAAAATTTCTTATAAGAGTTGTAAGTTTTGATTTGAGCTCGAGGATAGCGATTTAGTGTTAATGTCGCTGGCCAATACTGGCCATACAACATTATCTTTCGACATTATAACTAGTATGCTTGAGGTCCTCGACTCAATAGAGAGCCAGGAGACTCATCGGAGATGAGTCATTAATTAAGGCGAAACTCACGAGGCTCGACCATCGAAGAAAGGATGCTTGCCTATGGGTTTTCTACAGGGTTTTCTACTTATATTTTGGAGAGTGTGCGCAGGAATGTTCAACCTAATTCCACCATCCCCATTGCCCCTGTTCCAGACTGGTAAGGTGTTATTAGACTTTATAACATCATTATCTGTAGACAGTTTTTTTTTTTTTTTGTGTGCTGATGCTTTGATATTGGTGCACCTATACTGCCTAATAGAGACTCTAGCATCTATATCTAGGGTAATATAAGTAAAAAGACTAGGTACTTAAGAAAAAAATGTGATAGATCGTGTATCCATTTGTAATCTTACCTGTCACTATAAAACACATTTTTACACTGTTAAAAGCACTATAGTTGAACCTCAGACGTATTTACTGCGCCTGAAATGTTTTATTGTCATATAAAGATTGCTGCATTGCTATATAAAAGTTATTTTTATGACAGTATTTTATGTTATGATAAAAATTATGTATAGTTTTGCGATATTAATTTATAACTTTGAGTTATATTAAAAAACTTGCTTGTCGCTGTAATATCTGCTGCCAGTTTATGTTATGCATAAAGCGAGGTGTACTATAACTTTCTTAATTTATAGTTTACTAGCTGCCCGGCGCGACTTCGTTCGCGTAATACCCTACCCTACATTTAAACCTTCCCCGGACTTCCACGAATATTTCAAACCCAAAATTAGCCAAATCGGTCCAGCCGTTCTCGAGTTTTAGCGAGACTAACGAACAGCAATTCATTTTTATATATATAGATAGATAGATAGATTATTGTTTTATACACAAGTGAACATCATTCGAATTCAAATCTAGCTTGTACTGTATTTGACATTCACTTACGGATAAAATTATTAACCTCTATGCAATAAGAAGAAGCCAACACTATTACCGGTGGTTTAAAATCTGTGTTGACCAATCAGACTGACCTTATTCTTAGATCTGCCCCGCGTTTTCGCCTGCGTTACGAGTATATAAACTAATTATACACGTCGTTTTTTTGGCCAGCGACGAGCGACTCAGGGGCGATAATACAAATGATACTTGTGCAAAAAAAAACTATCTTTTGTAATAATAATAATAAAAAAGTAATTTAAAAAAAACTACTTCAAAATACACTAAAAAGTATGAAATAACTCTAATCTGACACTGATTTGAAGTCAGCGAAATATTTTCAATAGAATACGTCGTGCTCTTTCTCTGACTTCAAATCAGTGTCAGATTAGAGTTATTTCATACATTTTAGTGTATTTTGAAGTCGAATATTTTTTTTTAAATTCCTTTTTTATTTCGTCATTTTTAATTTTTCTTAAATGCACAAGAATTTGACCAAGTTTTTGAGATGTTTTTCCTTTGACACCACCACCGTAGCTCGTATCAATAAGCCAGGCCGTCACACATATTTGTCCATATCTTGAAAACTACTGAACCGATTTCCATAAATCTTGCACTGTTCCCTAAGTTGAAGTAAATGTAAACGGTATTAGAGTAAATAATTGAACTGTTACCAAAATCTTAAACTGACTTCAAAGTACACTTAGAAGTAATCAAATCCTGATCTGATGACAATGGAACCAAACGGAAAGTGTACCCTTCCAATAAAAAAAATAATTTTCTAAATCGTGTAATAAATGACGGAATATGAGGTAACAAAAAAAAATAGTAAAAAAAACAACCGAATTGAGAACCTCCTCCTTTTTCTAAGTCTGTTAAAAAGTTTTATTCTTATTGACACTGAAATATTTCGTATTAATTAACGTGTCGAATTGTTGATGTTATAAAAGTGACAGGTGTAATTGTTTCTTTGCAACGTTCGATGAAATTACATAATTTAAATTTAATTGTACTTATGCATGCAATAATATTATGCATGATTTAACGGTTTGTTAGAGCGTTATATATATTAAATTAAATGTTTTCAAAATATTACTCAATCATTAACACCGATAATTTTCCCATTCCCTTCCACCCTCATTTGTGAGTGGAGGCCTGTGGTCAGCAGTCGGACATTAATGATTGATTTGCATATATGTACATATGTAATAATGGAAATATTAGGACACCTGTAGTCAACTCAACCGGATGAACGATGCGCTAACGAACGAACAACTTTACCCTTTACAAATAGTTCGATACCATAGACTTAAGCCGGCTTTTCATTATGGGATTTAATGTAATATATATTACATCTTGAGATATAATATTTTATCGCTCGTCATACATTTTGTACGAGACCGTTCACACTGCGCTATAATGTACATTACATCCCAAACTATAAATATTTTTTCGAGCGATATTTGAAGTATATTTTACCTCACGTCCGCGGACACCGCCCTCAGTTTGAATGGCGACGTGTCAACACTTAACAAAATATATATCTTACAGTGTGAACGGCAAACGCGGGATATAATATACAGCTCAACATGTAATTTATATTATATCCCATAGTGAAAAGCCGGCTTTAGAATATTATAGAGCGACTGTACGAGAGTACGGTCTGTGAGCACGGGTACGGTCTAAATGCCTTGAAACGAAGAGCGCGTACATAGTTTGAACGATTAAAATTCGTATAATAAATGCCAATTTCTTGTTTTGTATCGATACTTTTACCAAGAACAAATGACAAGGAATCCATATCGACATTTTGTCGGACTATAAATCAAATAGTGTACGATATATCTGTGAATGCATTTATATGGAAACTGCTCACGCTTTGCGTAAGGTAACGTTGTTAAGGGGGCGTCCACAAATTACGTGAGATGTTTAAGGGGGGGAGGGGGTCGAGTTAAATCTCATCTAATCTTACGTTGGAGAGAGGGGGGGTCTCGGCAAATATCACGCAATTTTTTTCTCTCTCTCCATGGACTGAATTAGAGTAGATATTCTTTTTTTAATCTCAGTAGTTTCGATTTAAGTATTCTATTGTTAAATTTTTATTACACTTATAATTAAACTCTCAGCAATATTGATTACTAGTCTTAACTAGTCTTCAATAAAAGCACGAAGCAAATTATTTTTTTCTTTTTACAATAACAATCCAACGCGTTTATGTAAGAAATCCACATTTTGAAAAATCTCACGTGAGATTGGGGAATGGGGGAGGGGGTTGAATAAAATCTCACGACTTCTCACCAGGGGGGGAAGGAGGGACAGAAAATTTTAAAAAACACCTCACGTAATTTATGGACGCCCCCTAACGCTATCACTCTATAATATTCTAACTCTATGTTCGATACCTTGACTATTAATATACCATCTGGAAACTTATTAATCCAATATCGGGGAGACATCATCCGCAAGCTTTATCTATATATGGTTACTTTTAATGATATAATAAACCCACGGAAAAGAGAATACACTCTTTTCTCTGTGAATAAAGCAAATTGACTACATAGCTAAGTACTTCCGTTTTCTTTTTCGTTATCCGTGCTCATCCTCTTAGGAGATTAATTATAGCTTAGTTTACAGAAACAAAAACCAAGATATTTTTCCTTTGTTTGATTAGTACACACTTATGACATTCTTTTTTTAATAGATAATCATTATTTACAACATATAATGTACAAAATACAATCTATATATTTACAATTTCCTCAAGTCTGCCGCTGCTTCCGATTAACGGCAAGTAACGTTTCCTTTGGATAGCCAAGCGCGTGGCGGAAAAAGCTCCCCGCCCGCTGGTCTCCGGAGGTCTCAATCAATTTTGATGACAAAGTGCGAGCAAAACTGCGAGCTTCGGGCCCCCACGGTCCCATGATCTCGACCGCGCGACCGCTAAAGGCATAAAAATATAATTGGGTCCAATCGATGCGTATTTTTTGAATTTTAAATTTCCGCACTGGCCGCAGCTGCCCCTGCAGCTCTACAAGTCTTATGACATTATCTCACTTTGCCTAATACAGTGCAACAATTGTATGCATCCATTTTAGCATGTTTATTTTCTGACGTACAACGGCAAAAAAACAACAGTTACTATTAGCAAATTCACAATGATATATCGTATTTTTCCTAATTTCAGATCACAGAGTCATTGAAGCGGCTGCGCGCCGGCAAAAAGACATCCCGCTTCGCCGAAGACATCGACTTCGAGAACAGCGTGTCCAACCTGGAAAATCGCGTCAGGATCTCCGACAAAATACTTGAAAGCGTCGGCATTGGACAAGCGGAGGTCAGCGGCGCCAGGAGGGCGCTACAAGAGAACGAGGAGCGCACAGAAAAACGCATCGCTCGTAGATTGAACGATGAGAACTCACTCACAAAATGGACAGCACTCAAGAGCAGCACAGACGATGAATCCGCAGCAGTACAGCGGGCCAGAGCATCTAGAGCTCGTCTCACTGATTTAGAAGATGAAATGACGGAGATGTCGGAGAGAACTGCAGCAAGGGAGAAGCGTGCCGCTCGCCTCAGGGCTTTGGTTGCCGAAGCCGACTCCGACACTACCGTCTCCGCCTCTAAAGTCACCATCAGAGCCGAGAGGGAAAAGAAACAAGTTACTTTTTAAGTAAATACTATCGTCTCTGGTATGGGCTACTCTCTACTCTAAACTGTAAGTTTCAGAGTACCGCGAGTCGAGTTCGTTTTGAGATAGTTATGTGTCCTCCTGCATTTGTCAATGTACAAGTCGAGTTGATGTTTATTTTATTTATACTTGGATAGAATAAAAGCTTACGTATTTCCCTGTTTTTATTGATTGACTTATGTTTATGTTAATTAGAAAAATATGACAAGTTAATAAATACATAGATCTTAAGACTTGATAGAAATAAAATGTTACAAATAAAATTGTATTGAATATATTTTATAGGTTGTTGACGAGTCGATGTAGCTACTTATGAAAACTGTTTAAAACAATAATATTTATGTAGGTAACATAAACATATGTATATTTATGATTATGAAAATAACCCTAATTAGAAACCATGGAAACGTTAAATAAATAAATGATTCAATAGCTATAAAACCCCATAGACAACTAAAATAAAATAATTCTGAAACAATTTCAAGGGCACTTCCGAAATTTTGCAGTACTATAGAAATGTTTAAAAATTTTTTTTTTTTTTTTTACTGTGTATAGGCCTGTGTTTGACCACAATCTCACTATGGTAAATGATGATGTGGTCGAAGGTGGTAAGCACACAAAGCCTAGAAGGAACTGGCTCTCAAGTGCAGCTGTCGGAACACACCGATAGGTGCTTGGCGACAGATTTTCAACTTGAGGGTGGTAGCCAGCCAGACGGGTACTACAAAGTACCCTACCACCGTGCTATGGTTTCCTCACGATGTTTTCCTTCACCGAAAGCTCAAGCTCATTGTAGGATTCGAACCCGGGACCTTCGTCTCGGTATCCGACGTCACTACCACTGAGCTATCATCGCCTTAAATATAATATACATGATGAAAGTTATGATTGTTCAGTGATAGTGAAAGAGTGCTGTGACTGAAGTTACTGGATTCGAGTCCTAGAATGAGCTTGAGTTTTCAGTGAAAGCATCGTGAGGAAACCATAGCCAGATGTTAGAGTACTTTCTGGTACTCACTTGTCTGGCTACCGCCCTCAAGTTGTTGAACACTACGATATTCACCGAAAGGTCAGTTCTTTGTAAGATTAGTACCTACAAAAGTTGTCACGCATTTTGACATACCACATTTTACAGACATTGAGTTATGATCTCAAATGATAATAATTATGTGGCAGGCGGTAGTGTTGCGCACACAAAACAAAGGGAACTGGCACTCAAGCGCAATAACACAGGGCAGCACTTTCAACTTGGTACCTTTGAGGAGTATGAAGGTGACAGAATATGTTTCTAGTAAACGAATTCAGTGTATATTTTATCATTAAGTCACAGAGGGTTCAAAAAGGGTGAGACCATTGGGTGAGACGTTATTTTTGCTGGGTGCGCGCTAGGTGTAAACTGGTGTTCAAGTGTACCTACAGGCTACGGAAACGGCGTACTAGGCGAGACGTGCTTGCTTGGTACCGTATTGGCACAGTCTAATAACCATACAGTCGGTCGACAAAGCCGTCTAGACAGGGCAATCGTGCGGGGTGTGAGGGACGAGACGCGGGAAAGCCGTTACCGACCTGCGAACAAAATTATGTTAGTAGCTCGGTAAACAGAATTCAGGGCTAACGCGTGTTTGTGTCTGTAATTATTTTATTTAAAATGGTGCAAACGACGTGTGCTGTGAGAGACTGCAAGTCTTCATCCTATTTAAATAAAGATCTGCGGTTTCATCAGCTTCCACACACAGACGAAAGGTAAATAAATCATAGTTTGTTATCGTAGAGTGCATACAATAATAATTTTATATTTGTCATGTCGTGTCACGTTAATAACGCTAACAAAATGGCCGAATGGCGGACGGTAAAAAATATGTAATAGGTACACAGGTATAGGTAACAGGCACAGGGCATGAGTGTTTGTTTTTTTTTTTTTTTTTTTAACGGCTTTACGTGCCTTCCGAAGCACGGAAACGCTCGATTTGAAATACCACTAGGCGGTCACCCATCCAGGTACCGACCAAGACAGACGTAGCTTAACTTTGCCGATCGATTAAGAACGGCTAATCATGCTACACCACGAGCGCTTCAGCCGTGTTTGGGTTTGTTGGAATTGTCGTGAGATGAACTTTGGCCATGTATGGTTTTCAGGGTCTGATGATGGAGTAGGAGGGTAAGCACTGGAACTCCATAGCGGAACTTCGTATCCTAGCCGTGTTTGGGTTTGTTGGAATTGTCGTGAGATGAACTTTGACCATGTATGGTTTTCAGGGTCTGATGATGGAGTAGGAGGGTAAGCACTGGAACTCCATAGTGGAACATCGTATCCTAGCCGTGTTTGGGTTTTTTGGAATTGTCGTGAGATGAACTTTGACCATGTATGGTTTTCAGGGTCTGATGATGGAGTAAGAGGGTAAGCACTGGAACTCCATAGCGGAACTTCGTATCCTAGCCGTGTTTGGGGTTGTTGGAATGGTCGTGAGATGAACTTTGACCATGTATGGTTTCCAGGGTCTGATGATGGAGTAGGAGGGTAAGCACTGGAACTCCATAGTGGAACTTCGTACCCTAACCGTGTTTGGGGTTGTTGGAATGATCGTGAGATGAACTTTGACCATGTATGGTTTCCAGGGTCTGATGATGGAGTAGGAGGGTAAGCACTGGAACTTCGTATCCTAGCCGTGTTTAGGGTTGTTGGAATGGTCGTGAGATGAACTTTGACCGTGTATGATTTCAGGGTCTGATGATGGAGTAGGAGGGTAAGCACTGGAACTCCATAGTGGAACATCGTATCCTAGCCGTGTTTGGGGTTGTTGGAATTGTTGTGAGATGAACTTTGACCATGTATGGTTTCAGGGCCTGATGATGATGTAGGAGGGTAAGCACTGGAACTCCATAGTGGAACTTCGCATCCTAGCCGTGTTTGGGGTTGTTGGAATTGTCGTGAGATGAACTTTGACCATGTATGGTTTTCAGGGTCTGATGATGGAGTAGGAGGGTAAGCACTAGAACTCCATAGTCGAACATCGTGTTCTAGCCATGTTTGGGGTTGTTGGAATTGTCGTGAGATGAACTTTGACCATGTATGGTTTTCAGGGTCTGATGATGGAGTAGTTATTATAATATTGTTTAAAATATAATAATGCTAACAATGTTTTATTGTTATCTGCAATAAATAAATAATTTTGTAAATATTGTTTACTTGTGACAACCCTGGCCGTCGCGATACTGTCTAGACGTTGTCGGCATTTTTCACAAGATCAAAGGCGTCGGATGACTGTATGGTTATTAGACTGTGGTATTGGTATACTGTTATAATACCATAATAATGTCTATTTAGAAACAAAGGTCTTCAACCAGTGATGGCATTATAGAATAGGAGAGACCTGGTCTTGTGCTGCTGGCCGCATACCTAAGCTCAGAGTCACTCAGCGAGCTATGGGCTTGTAATTTCACGCCATAATGAAGGACATAGCTCGTAGAGTTACTAATCAGAAGTTGCAAGCCACATCGCTCGAAGCACCGAGGGGGCAGGAAGGTTCTCGAGTGGCCACCACGTACTGGAAAGCGCTATACGAGATCACCTCCCAGGTGGACCGATGTCCTAGTCAGACTGGCGCCGCTGGATGCACGCGGCCCAATCCCGTTAGGCCTATGTTCAGCAGTGGACATCCTTAGGCTGATTTGATGATGATGATTTATAAGAATTTAACGGGCCAGTTGGCGCAGTTGGTTAAGGTTCACCTTACGCGCCGCAGGTCGTGGGTTCGATTCCCACACAGGACATGCATTTGTGTGCATGAACATGTCTGTATGTCCTGAGTCTGGGTGTAATTATGTATATTAAGTATGTATTTACAAACAAAAAGTATGTATATGTATTATATCAGTTATCTGGTTTCCATATTACAAGCTCTGCTTAGTTTGGGATCAGATGACCGTGTGTGAGGAATGTCCCAGGATATTTATTTTTTTATTTATTTTAAGCATATGAGTAGCATAGAACCAGTAGATAGATATAGTAATGGAACCACAGGATACAGTTAGGGCCTTCTCTCTCACACGTACAGCTACACAAACGAACGAAATTGCTAATTTTAATTACCAGTCAGTAGTGCTATGGTAGTAGTAATATAAAGGTGTAATGTGGATGATACCTCCATTTAAAAGGAAAGATCTTCCGCCAGGCTGGGTCATCGCGCCTGGAGACCACGGTCCAACTGTCTGTACATGTCGGACAGTTGTATGTATAAAGATTCTCGAGAAAGTGATGCACGATATTGTGGCGCCACGCCATCTCTTTCCGCGTGTGAACTATCTCATCTCAGTGTTACTGATAGATGTCGCTACAGTAGTATTTCAATGGATCTCACACGGCATTACCGGTTAGTAAATCTGTGAGTAACGCGTTACTATCTGTGGGCTTAGTGCGAGTTTTGTAACGCGCTCGATAAGGTTAACGTTAACTCTAATTTGTATGGCGCAGGACCTCTCTCTGTGGTCGTTTCTTCATGGCTGAAGATCGTGATCACCGGACGTCTTTGATAGAGCGTGGGCGGCTTGCCTCCAGCGACTTCTGTTGGCGGCTAACTGGACCACGTCGTAGAATCTGGAACCTTTTTCCCGTAGTTGATCCGTCCATCGAGTAGGGGATCTTCCGCGTGATCTCCTGCCTTCGACGTTTCCAACAACGACCAACTTTTCCAAGCTTTCATCACCGCGTCTCGCTATGTGGCCAAAGTAGGAGAGTATACGGCGGTGACAAATAGTTGATAGTCTATCTTTCACTTTTAGTTGCGTAAGGATTGAGACATTGGTGCGCTTAGCTGTCCACGGTATCCGTAGCATCCGCCGCCAGCTCCACATTTCAAATTTTTCGGCGCAGGACCAGGCGCCGCCAATTGCCGCTAGGCAGCGCTAGTACAATGCCATACAAATTAGAGTTAACGTTAACCTTAACGAGCGCGTTAAAAACTCGCACTAAGCCCTCTGGTATCAAGTGACGCGAGTGCTGGTCGACGACAGTAACTAGTAGGTCGACTAGTTACGAAATCTTATATTTCAATGGGTGGCTAAGATCTAATATCTAGAAGAACTTTAATAGACATGGCAAGGGGCTTGGAACAAATTTTGTCGACAAATAAAATTACCGTGATTTAAGTAGCTTTGTTGTGCGAAGTTTGGTTACTATAGTAGATTTCAAATAGCATGAGTTCGGTGACACATGGTATTTTATTAGATTTCTCAATGGTTAATGTTCATTTCGATATAATAAAGGGATACTAAGATAGAGCGAGGTTTCATGAAATATTGTGAGTACTATTTCAGAGTAATGAAATAGAATTTCACTAGATATTGGTAAAAAAAACCCTTGACGTTTACGACTCATCCTATGTGAAATAGAGCATATAACTAGTTGTGATCAGTTCAGTGAGAAGTGCTTAGAGATTAAATAAAACATGCTGCACATTAGCTATATGCTTAGGTCAATGATATGACCTTTAATCAGAGCCAATAATGTGTCAATATCGTACCTGTATGTATTGGGTGAGACGCACCTGACTATTATACGTTGTATTTATATACTCTGAGCTATTATTATAAGCCCGCGGCTCTACTCACAGTTATATTAGTGATAAGAAACAATGAAAGAGAGATTAGCGCTATCTACACCTTCTACACAGGTAAAGTTGCAAACACTCGTGTAGCTTGATTAGCCAATTTTAATCGATCGGTAAATTTAACTGTGTGGACGGTATCCGAATGGGTGACCGCCTCGTGGTATTTAACTTTCAACTCAAGCGTTTTTCGGGCTTTGGAAGGCAAGTAAGCTTTTGGTCCCATCATCATCAGGCTATTATATCCCACTGCTGAGCACAGGCCTCCTTTCACAAATCAGGGTGAAAGGGAATGGGCAGATACTCCACCACGCGAGCCCACTGCGGATCGGTGAAGGTAGGCTATTGGTCAACTTACTCTTGGAGTTTTTCAAGCCGCCTAGAAGGCCTCCAACTAGCTTAACGATTATCACAATTAAGTGATAACCGGGACCAACGCCTTTACGTGCCTTCCGAAGCACGGAAACGCTCGATTTGAAATACTACTAGGCGGTCACCCATCCTGGTACCGACCACGACGGTAGTAGCTTAACTTGCCGATCGATTAAGAACGGCTTATCATGCTACACCACGAGTGTTTGCAACTTTACCCCTGTAAAGTTGTTGGTCCCAACTATCACTTAATTGTGATAGTCGTTAAGCTAGTTGGAGGCCTCCTAGGCGGGTTGCAAACTGCAACAGTAGGTTGACCACTAGCCTCCAGCGAACTGCAGTAGGCATGCGTAGTGGAGTACTATCCCATTCCCTTACATCCTCATTTTCGAAAGGAGGCCTCTGTTCAGTATCGGTAACTTGGACTCTGTTCCCGATGCTGGTGGAGAACTATCTATTTTACAAATAAATTATATTTGACATAACGTAAATGTGCTAGGATTCTTCACAAGGTACCATCTGATTAGTAATAATAATAATAATAATAACGTTTATTGGATAAAACAACAGATTACAGTGCATGTATCGTTGGTTCCCAAACTAGGTAAAACCTGTATCTTGGGAACCACCTTCCTTATTGATACAGTTCATTCATCTATCTATACATATAATAAAACTGTAGAAAAGTCGTGTCTGTACATTGAATATATTTACCAAAAACTGATTGGGGGTGATGTAGAATGACTAACACAATACATAAATACCATTTAAAAAAAAAAATTCTGTCTGTCTGTCTTTCTGTCTGTCTGTTTGTCTGTTTGAACAGGATAATCTTCGAATCCACTGAACGGATTTTCATGGGGTTTCCACAGGGTGATTGCGCGTTGCTTGGCGCTTCAACTAGGCTTTGTTTCATCAAAATCGGCTCACGGGAAAAAAAGATATCTCAATTTATTTATTTACAGGTCGTCTCACGGCACAGACACAGAGGGAGAGAACTACTAGATGGCGTTGTCTTTTTCCTGAATCGCACTATGGTTTCGTTCTCACAATTTTATGTCACGATCAATGATTTTGATATAAGGTTTTTGGTGGATGAGTGCCATCAGCGCTCTCCCGTTTGACCATTTAGTTTTGTTCACTACAAAAAGCTACAAATAAGTACAGCTGCATCGACGAACTTATGAAAAAGGCTTACCTAAGTAAGAATCGAACCTGCAAAACTTCACGATGTGTTCTCATTTAAAGTTCTTTGCCTACATATGGCATAGCTCTGGGTCGAGTAACTATTCCCACTGTACCACCCTCGCGGGAACTCTCCCGTGATAAAAGGCATCCTATTTTTAACCGACTCAAAAAAGAAGGAGGAAACTCTAAGTTGGACGCGTATGTTCTTTTTTCATGTATGTTCATCGATTTCTCAAAAACGACCATGAACAATTCAGATATGATGAAATTTGACAGACTAAGTGGGAAACAGAAAACAAACAGAACACAAATAAAATAAAAAACCGGCCAAGTGCGAGTCAGACTCGCGCACCGAGGGTTCCGTACAAACCTGTAGGTATATAAGTAAATGGTAGTATAGACCTGAGTATTTGATATTAATTTCAATTTATGACCTATTAAAAAAAAACTACTTACTAGATCTCGTTCAAACCAATTTTCAGTGGAAGTTTGCACCGTAATGTACATCATATATTTTTTATAGATTTATCATTCTCTTATTTTAGAAGTTACAGGGGGGGGGACACACATTTTACCACTTTGGAAGTGTCTCTCGCGCAAACTATTCAGTTTAGAAAAAAATGATATTAGAAACCTCAATATCATTTTTGAAGACCTATCCATAGACACCCCACACTTATGGGTTTGATGAAAAAAAAAATTTGAGTTTCAGTTCTATGGGGAACCCCCAAAATTTATTGTTTTTTTTTCTATTTTTGTGTAAAAATCTTAATGCGGTTCACAGAATACATCTACTTACCAAGTTTCAACATTATAGTTCTTATAGTTTCGGAAATAAATGGCTGTGACATACACGGACAGACAGACAGACAGACAGACAGACAGACAGACAGACATGACGAATCTATAAGGGTTCCGTTTTTTGCCATTTGGCTACGGAACCCTAAAAAGAGACCAGCAGTTCACAAAGAGAATATAGCTGATCTAATTTGCTGCCAGTTGGTAGTGTGCCCAAACTTTGCAGGCGGCGGGCGATGCCATTTTGTATGGTGATGCTTATCTTCTAGCTGGAGTATTCGTCAGCCCTTTGGCCATAGGAACCGTCAATCAGACGCCTCGATATGTCGCGAAAAATACAATGAGCTCCAGGACATTAATGTCAGATCGACCTCTTATCATCGTTACGCTTCAAGCCACTCGATACACGAATAGCTGACACGAGAGCTCTGGCAAGAGCCCTATGAATGAGGTCATTAAAGTCGGAGTGGAGCGGAATCCTGCCTGTGCTTTTTACGCACCATAGTATGTGGTGGCCAGCCTGATCGACAAAAGTACCATACTGGTAGCCACAGGCATATATAGGGCATATAAATAGTTACACTTACGATGAAGACAGGACAAATAAAAAACTTGCTGTACGTCTGATGGCAAGCAGTTAACGTTGCCTATTGACGCTTGCAACACCAGGGGTATCACTCACGCTTTACCTAATCTCTCTCTACACCGTTCTTGAAAAAGTGTTTGAAGGTTGAGAGGAGTCGCTGTGCCGGCAGCGGTAGGTATTATTTGGTGCCTACTACATACTGGTCCCCTACACCCAGCTCTGGCGACCTTACTCACCGCAGGAACACAACTGCGATGTAAGGGGGAGGAACCTCCCTGCTCGGGCTGCTCCAAATTAATAACGAGAGAACCTGCTTGCAGCCAGAGTCCAATTTCTCTTTCAAGTGGTTACGTTTCGGGAAATCCTTTCTTAACGTGTAGCCTATACCTACTCTATGAGGCATCTACTTTGCCACTAATTTTTAGTATAGTGCTTGGGATATCATTATTAGTGACTGGTATTTCGTTTTTATTTGGGTTCCGAACTAAAAAGCTAATAATGGAACCCTTATGGTGCCAGTTTGTCTGTTCGACTGTTACAGCGGTAGGTATATTTCAACAACCAGTAATGCTGTTGATTTAAAATTTGGAATAGTTTTAAATATTGCTTACCCAACCTTATTGCAAATATATATTTTTTTACTTTTACGGTTGTAAAGGTGAACAGAGTGGGCCCTGAAATTTCAAAGCAGGGCTACAAATTTAAGTGAGGTATCATGGTAAAGAGCTTTATTTGTACATTTTAAAACATGTTTCTATTATTTACTAAGACTTTTTGACTGTTGATGAATAATGCCAATCTCCGAGGTTCGCAATGCGAAAAATCTGGAAAAAGTATAGGAATAATTGGATTGTTTTACAAAAACCTTAAACCGACTTCAAAGTACACTAAGAAGTAATCAAATCCTGATCTGATGACAATGGGACCCAACGGGAAGTGTACCCTTCCAAACAAAAAAAGAATTTTCCAAATCGGTTAATAAATGACGGAGTTATGAGGTAACAAACATTAAAAAAAAAAAAAAAAAAAAAAAAAACATACAACCGAATTGAGAACCTCCTCCTTTTTTTGAAGTCGGTTAAAAATAAAACAATGTTTCTAACTAGCACAGTATTTTCAATATCATCCAAATTCACAAACAAACTTAATTATGCGGTCCGGTTTTAAACAACAGTGATGGCCCAATCCAATAAATATACGTCCAAGGAAGGTCAGAACCCTCGGTGCGCGAGTGAGACTAAGTCTTGAGCTTGGCCGGCTTTATATAAAAGATTAAAATTACTCATTTAAAAAGCAAAGTCCTGGCTGATTGATGATTGATGGATGGGAGCACGTGGTCCTCCACCAGCTGTCACCGCGCCGCGCTCCCATCATCGCATTGGCCACCGAGTTCACAAGAACAATTAGGAATCTTCACGAAATTATAAGATATTAATTTCGTGAAGATTCCTAATTGTTTATTACGCGAAGAAATCTTATAGTCTACGCGAGCGAAGCCGCGGGCAAAAAGCTAGTTTACAATAATAACGTTAGAATTTCAAATTTAGAAACATTTTTTATTTATTTACTATTTTCATAAGATTATTTATTTATTTTATTTAAATATTAATTACATTTATTTATTGATTGTGTGTGGGGTGTGTAATGTGGAGGTGTGTGTGTAGTGTTGAGGTTTATAGTGTGGATGTGTGTATGTGTGGGATGAGTGATGATCTATCTACATTGTATATGATACTATATATATATACATGTTATATACATACATTAGTGGTTATACTATATATATTTAACTCTGGAACCGATTTCGTAAAATATTTTCAAGCTGAGACTAATTTTGATCTCGGAAACGCGAGTGATACCGCGAGGACACCTAGTCTCATAGTCACTCCTATGGCCAGAAGTCCCGATGTCTATTATTGTTGATTAGTCATCAAAATTGTAATCACAACAATAGTGATACATCTGTTATCACTTCAATTACCTGTGTGTGACAGATCAATCGACGATGCCAATTCAATACCAACTATTAGTACACGTCTATATATAGATATGGAACGTAATTTATGTCTGTATACATATTATGTGACTGTTCTCGGCATGGTTTCTATTTTTACGCCTTTTGCCCCGGCGTTTTAGCCGATACTAACACAAAGTATAACTATCTGCATTTCCAGAATATGAAAAAAGAATCTTTTCACCTTTGATTAAGGATATTTCTATGCTTGTCACATTCAGTTTTCAATGTTTTTTTCGATCTGTGACTTACCAAACATGACCCCATAGAGCCTTTTGATCCTCATCGGAGACAGGACCGATTAAGCAATTTTCTTTTCGAAAATCGCTATTTTCTAAAATTAATTATTTTCTATAATTATTACTCAAAAATTGTTATAAACATAGATGTAAAGAGCTATTTCAATAATTGAATACACAAACAAAGTATTTATTTTATTCAAGGGTACATTATTGAAGTGCCTATTAAATTATATAATGCCAAAATAAAATGTTGAACAAGAACAAAACTTTCGGCAGTTATTTTATGAGTTTTATAATTTCATGCGACATATTGAAACGTATTAATGGTGTAGTTACAGTTATTACCCACAAGTGTGTTCGGACAACATCATTACTGTCTCACAAACATCCGTTAACTAATTTATTTCAGTCGGAGTACTCTTGGCCACAGAAAATGGTACTAGGTTTTTAGGGTCGGCAACGCGCGAGTGATACCCCTGGTGTTCCAAGCGTCCATAGGCTACGGTAACTGCTTACCATCAGGCGGGCCATATGCTTGTTTGTCACCTTAGTGGTATTAAAAAAAAAACGTTTTTCATTTGTATTTTCCTAAGAACTCCTTCATTTGAAATTAATCAGTTAAGGACCCTCCTTAACTGACTTATACGTAATGTTCCCATTTAAATTAGAAAACCCACCCCTATGGGCGTAAAAATAGGAGAAGAAATTGTTTATTCAATATTGCCGACAATGTACCCCAACTACAAATGTGACAATGGTCAGTGACAAATATTGACTGATATTTGTCACATATGAAACTCAAAATTGTAAAAGAAAAACTTAAAATATGTGTGCGTTCCCAGGATAAGTTAAATTGTCACCTTCCAGAAGTTATAGTACGTTATACCAAATTTCATGAAAACCCGATCAGCCGTTATGACAATAAGTGGTCACAGACTACACATGCAGGCTTTTACATTTATAATATAAAAGGAAATATGTGTGAGGACCTCATAAGATTATAATATAAAAAACCGGCCAAGTGCGAGTCAGACTCGCGCACCGAGGGTTCCGTACAAACCTGTAGGTATATAAGTAAATGGTAGTATAGACCTGAGTATTTAATATTAATTTCAATTTATGACCTATTAAAAAAAAACTACTTACTAGATCTCGTTCAAACCAATTTTCAGTGGAAGTTTGCACCATAATGTACATCATATATTTTTTATAGATTTATCATTCTCTTATTTTAGAAGTTACAGGGGGGGGGACACACATTTTACCACTTTGGAAGTGTCTCTCGCGCAAACTATTCAGTTTAGAAAAAAATGATATTAGAAACCTCAATATCATTTTTGAAGACCTATCCATAGACTTATGACACACTTATGGGTTTGATGAAAAAAAAAATTTGAGTTTCAGTTCTAAGTATGGGGAACCCCCAAAATTTATTGTTTTTTTTCTATTTTTGTGTAAAAATCTTAATGCGGTTCACAGAATACATCTACTTACCAAGTTTCAACATTATAGTTCTTATAGTTTCGGAAATAAATGGCTGTGACATACACGGACAGACAGACAGACAGACAGACAGACAGACAGACAGACAGACAGACAGACAGACAGACATGACGAATCTATAAGGGTTCCGTTTTTTGCCATTTGGCTACGGAACCCTAAAAATGAATCCCTATTTCCCTTGGTCACGCCATCACGCGTGAACGGCTGGACCGATTTCGCTAATTCTTTTATTGTTGTTTTTGTTATTGTCAGGAGAAGGTTCTTATGAAAGAAAAAATTAATGAAATAAATTGAAGTAGGGTAGGGTAGGGGTAGGGGTAGTGGTAGGGTAGGGTAGGTTAGGGTATAGGTTAGCAGGACAACACGCGAACGAAGTCGTGCCGGGCAGCTAGTGAGATTATAAAAATATAACTTAACCTCATAATTTAGGTCATCTATAAAATATAAAATGTCAATACGCATAATATTTCTGACACCGACTGTACTACGGAGATAATAAATGAAAGTGATGTAAATATAAAACATGCCAAAAAGGCGAGTTCATGATGTACGGCCAAACAAAATGGTCATGATTCAATCAACGAGGATTTCCTCCCAATGCGTCATTTAATATTGGCGCGCATAGAAATTAAGTGGAATTTAACATTACAATACACGGCCAACGTATTGACAGAACATCATTGGCAAGTCGTAGAAACAATCGGTTGCGACAGGCAGGTGGGGACGCGGGATAAATCGGGAGACCGCCAGCTGTACCGAGACCCTCAGCGACCAGTCGCACTCGAACGAGCTACCTCTCCACACGCTCTCCAACCGAATCCTGCTAGGTCAGTGGAACCCAGTGTCGTGCAACTTTGTGCTTAAGTGTTGTGTCAATAACAGAGGTTTTTGATCTTAGAGTACCCTTTTGCAAGATGTGGGACGATTATGTGGAAGAACCACTCGGGCCGGAGGCGGCGCCCCCAGCAGAGGCCAAGCCTGCAGCGACAGCGGCCGAAGAGAAGAAGGACGCCGCTCAACCCCCCGCACCTGAAACCACTGTTATGGGTGAAGACCCTAAACAGCTTTTATACAAACATTGGATTAGGTATGGTGAATGCAATTTTTTATTGGATTGCAATCATAGAAAACAAATTCGATTTTTTAATTCATCTATTGTAAATTTACTGCAGATAAATGACGATTAATTTAAAAAAAATCGTGCGTGTAGTATCTGCAATGACCATTGACCAACCTATAAACGGATTCACCGAAAAGCAACGAAACACAAACAAAAGAAGGCAACTTCAAAAAAGTTTTACTCTCAAATAAAAAGATTTTATAAAACATTCCAATTTCAAATTCCAGGCCAAAATTCTTCCAATACGGCTACCTGTACGATTACCAACACAACTACTACAACGACGTGATCACGTACATGGACCGGCGGAACAAGGGCCTTCCCACGGAGAGGCCGCGAGCACAGACCTGGGGCGAGCGAGTCCTGAGGACATACCTCTCAAAGGCCCCTATCCACAGTGAGAGAACCACAAACAGGGACACCAGGCTCCTCCGCCACATCTCGACCGGCGCCAAGTTCCAGCGCTACCACATCAAGTCCCTCATCTCTAGGAAGTATTCCAATCTCGGATTTAACCAAGTGTCCATCTAGCTTCGCTCTAACAACTCCGCTTGACATCGCTTCACGGACCCCAACCCTGGCCGCCGGCGTGACCTTCATGTGACTGTTACAGGATCTCCTTGTCGTGATGCTGGTGGTGATGACGGCCCCAACCGTACCCTACACCAACTAAACGGTTCTTTACCGATTGTGTCCGTTTTCCTCAATTTAATTTAACCAGTCTATGGTTTAAGACAATAAATGTGTAAGTCTAATACTGGTTTTATTTATATCTGCTTGCGACTGTATTATATAAGGCCCTTTATAATTTCACATAATTTAAGGTTAATTTCAGAACATTAAAATCTTAACATTAATTTATGTTTATATCAGATACTGCTGTTGACTTACTCGATCTGTATTGGAACAAGTAAATTTTCCGCTCAAGAAATTATTATTTAGCAAATTTGACATGATAAAATGTTTTAGACTATTTATACAACTTGTAGTTACAAGTGCCTTTACAAAATGCTTAGCGAGGTATAACAGAATGCGCTGCGACATCAACATGACTGATATAGAGCAATATATTCGATTGCGTTCGTGAATTTTAACTCCCCATGGATGTAGTTTAAATATGGAATTCACTGAAATGTTACCAAATGTAGCAGAGCGGTGGCTCGGTATAAAGACTTCTCAATTTGGTAGTCTATTACTCTTGCAAAAGTACTTATCATTTTCCTTTTGATACTATCTGCAATGGAAGCATTGAATTTAAATGTTTAGTATTATCGGAATCATGTAAATAAGGGCTAATACAAATAGAGCAATTTCTTATTTATTGGATAGAAGCACAGTTAAAGAAATTATTTAAATTAGTTTGTACCTATTCAAATTTATTATTTTATACAAAGTCATTCAATTGCAGATAGTTCTGCACATTCATAATGTAGAGTAGATAATAAATTTATTGATAAAGTTTCCACTGAGATTATCGACAATTATTTCTAAATTAATCCCATTAAAGAGGAAAGGATGGCTGCAAGAAATTTGAAAAATAGGTTTTTAACATATCTACTGCTGTCCCGCTGTGCCCGAGCTATCCCGCCCGAGGGCGATAGAGACAACTACAGCTTGGACCGATTATACCTATTTAAATTAGACGAAATCGACATTTCATTAACCCCGGTTTTAACTTCCAAAACTGGATCGATAAAAAAAAACAAGAAAAATAACAAGAAGGGCTTTGGCTATGTCTGACGTTTTTCCTTTGTTGTTTTATATTCGTCAAATATGTTAGCTGGACGTCTGATAAGGGCGTTAAAAAAGATAAGTTTTTGTGATTTTAGAAGGCTCCTTATTCTTATAATAATTTATTTATGGAGAAAAACACAACGAACAAATGCAACCAGCATTTCCTCTTAATAATGATCGGGATATATACCCACAATAATTTAAAAACTCGTTTTCTTTTCTTTTGTCAATCTTTTACTTATATTTTTTTCAATTTTCTTTATTGATGGAGGCTGTCCCAGATTTTCACGACACAAAAAATCCTTTGTTATTTGAATTTGCCAATATAGTCAGACTAGCTGTCCCCCGCGGTTTCACCCGCGTTCCCGGGATAAAAAGTATATGTCCTTCTCCATATCATAGGCTACCTGCATGCCAAATTTCACGATGATCCGTTGAGTAGTTGAGGCGTGAAGGTTTGTTACACAAACAAACTCACTTACGCAGTTATAACATGAGTTAGCATTATATTTAAAACACGTTATGTTGCTGAGTTTCCTACAGGTTCTTGTCAGCTGACTTCCCAACCAGTGGTAACTACATTAGTGCCTCCTATGGCTTTAACTGAATAAATTGCAGTGACATTGAATAAAAAAATATTCTTATAATTTTCCCGATCTGATTGATCTACTTGTTTTCTACTAGATCCTTATTTCCCCGTTCCAATAAACTTATTAGATAACGCCATTCAATTTACTACGATGGAAGATCAAGTGCGCCAATAACCTGAAAACCTGCAGTATTTCTCGCACCGATTTTATGCATCATTAAACCAAGCTATCTCACTTTTATATTAAAAATATCTTCCGCGATTTAATTTGATTCCGATTTATTATTAATAGACTAGTGACGTGCGTAGGTGTAACAATTGTTTCAAAGTCACATTAGTAACATCATTAACCGATGATTTAGTCACAACGGCTTACGATTTCAATGTCGAGACATCTAAAATAACTTATATTTGACAGTACAGTGAATGTAATCACTTGGAAAATGGCCAAAATGTTGTGCTACCTAGCAGGTAAAATGGGCAATTATCCAAATTGGAGATAATTAAATGTTACAATGACCAAGGGAGCCTAGACATCGATTAGATCGATGGTCACAAAAATAGAAAATGATTGTTGCGACATAAATTCCAATTACGTGTATTTTTATACGATACACCACTACACAATACACATTTCTACTCCATTTTAATTTCTGACAACGATTTTTAGGGTTCCGTAGCCAAATGGCAAAAAACGGAACCCTTATAGATTCGTCATGTCTGTCTGTCTGTCTGTCTGTCTGTCTGTCTGTCTGTCTGTCTGTCCGTATGTCACAGCCATTTATTTCCGAAACTATAAGAACTATAATGTTGAAACTTGGTAAGTAGATGTATTCTGTGAACCGCATTAAGATTTTCACACAAAAATAGAAAAAAAACAATAAATTTTGGGGGTTCCCCATACTTAGAACTGAAACTCAAAATTTTTTTTTCATCAAACCCATAAGTGTCTATGGATAGGTCTTCAAAAATGATATTGAGGTTTCTAATATCTTTTTTTTCTAAACTGAATAGTTTGCGCGAGAGACACTTCCAAAGTGGTAAAATGTGTGTCCCCCCCCTGTAACTTCTAAAATAAGAGAATGATAAATCTATAAAAAATATATGATGTACATTACGGTGTAAACTTCCACCGAAAATTGGTTTGAACGAGATCTAGTAAGTAGTTTTTTTTTAATACGTCATAAATTGAAATTAATATCAAATACTCAGGTCTATACTACCATTTACTTATATACCTACAGGTTTGTACGGAACCCTCGTTGCGTGAGTCTGACTCGCACTTGGACGGTTTTTTCATTTAGTTTATTTCTTTTCATTTATATGGATTTTAAGGTTTTTGTTTTTATATTTTACTAGCAGACCCCCCGCGGTTTCACCCGCGTACGGTTTGAATTTTCTCCTTCGAAAACCAATGCACGCCACTGATTATTAGACACAACAAATCAAACACAGATATTATTACAATTAAAACTAAAAACCTATATTACACCTACACTAAAAAATCGAACTCAAAGAATCTTATTTAATTATTATAACAACAAATGAGAATGAAATTAAATTAACTACAATCAGGGTGGGGTAGGGTAGGGTAGGGTAGGGTAGGGTAGGGTAGGGTAGCACCACGAGAACGAAGTCGCGCCGGGTAGCTAGTATTATATAAGTTCTAGTCACAATAAATCACTTTCACATAGTCCTCATGCAGTCAGTCACCGTCCAAAACTCAAAATACACGAATTTATGAAAATAAAAATGAAAACACAACGTCTCTCTGCAAGTTCCCGCCAAAAAGTCTAAGAAAATGAACTTCCAAACAAATTTCAAATAAATAAATAAATAAATAAATAAATAAATATCCTAGGACATTCCTCACACACGGTTCGTTTCGTTTCCTAATCCGTTTAAATATTCTTTAATATTTGACATTCCAATTTTAAAGAGCATTTCATTTTCCAGAACAAAAGGCAGATAGAGCGCACGAAACACGGGAGTGAGGCCAAAAAAAGCAATTAGGTACAAATTGAAAAACATATACCTGGTATTCGCTTTTGAATTTGTATTTGCTATGTTTAAAAGCTGCTGAGTGCAAATTTATTAAAAAGAAAGTGATTTCGTTAAATAAAGATTTTTAAACAAAGCAAATACACATTCAAAAGCGAATACCAGTACGTGGATTACGTAACTTTATTGCAATGAAATTCCGATTGAAATAACCTCTAAATCGGTAGAAATATTACAAAATCGGGAATGGTTCCATTTCTATTGAACCACTGTTTGTATTTGCGGTTATCAGAACGTAAAAAAGATATCAGAAAACCGCTTTATTGAACCGATTTCAATTCGAAAATGATTGAAATTCAGTTACGTTATCGCCCCCCTGGTATGTGTTTTTCAATTTGTACCTAATTGCTTTTTTGGCCTCACTCCCGTGTTCCGTTCGCTCCATCTGCCTTATTCTGTAATCTGTGAAAATTGGATTTAGATTTCAAACATGTGTCAAAATATAAAATGTTATTTAACTCAAAAGTACCTACTAAGGAGTATTGATATCAACTTCGATGCAAATCACCCCTAAAATAACTTTTGACCACGTTAGGCGATGATTTTCAATAAAATACGAAACACGTCAACCATCAATTCTGTTAAGGAATGTTTATGCAAAATTTGAAGTAGATCGGACCAAGCAATCACGTTGTCCCATACAAACTTTGCCCCCGTTTTTCACCCCCTTAGGGGTAGAATTTCGGAAAATCCTTTCTTATCTAATGCCTACGTCATACAAAGAACAGACCCTCCAAGTTTCAGGTCTCTACGATCAGCGGTTTAGGCTGTGCGTTGATTGTCAGTCAGTCATTCAGGACAAAGCATTTTATATATATAGACTAGCAGACCCCCGCGGTTTCACCCGCGTACGCTTTCAATTTTCCGCTTCGAAAACCAATGCACGCCACTGATTATTAGACACAATAAATCAAACACAGATATTTTTACAAATTAAAACTAAAACCATAGAAATAAATATACCTAGAAAGAACGTCGCCATACTACACTAATATACAAAACAGGCCAACTTTTATAGGCTGCTGCGCGTAACAGCTACGTTTTACGCTCCCTCTGCGTCATTCTGCTTGTCATAATGACGTTCATAATGATAGTAGTTGTTAAAATATTCCAATTAACATCGGGAGAAATTTAAATATTGATCATTATTTTGCATTTTTATTTGATTTAGCACCTAACAATTAGAGCGTATTTTTATCGACGCGTGCACAGCTGCGACTCTCTATCTGGATGTATCCTTAATCAAAGACTAAAACCTATATTATACCTACACAAAAAAACGAACTCAAATCTTATTTAATTATTATAACAACAAATGAGAAAGAAATTAAATTAACTACACTCAAAATATTCTAATGAAATAGAGAAAATGTACTTTTTTTTTTGGCGTCACACGGGTGTGTATTTTGCCAATTTCCAGTTATATTATATAAGTTCTAGTCACAATAAATCACTTTCACATAGTCCTCAACTCATGCAGTCAGTCACCGTCCATAAAAGTCATGTTATACCTACAGTGGTGGTCATGTACTAAAACTCTTCACCTACTTTTGAAAAGACACGATACACATAATTCATTTCATTTCACTTCACTGGTGCTAATGGATTGATCTTTATTGGATAAAATACCACCGATAATATGCAATATAAAAATTTAAACGCAACGTCACTCTGCTAGTTCCCGCCAAAAACTCCGAGAAAATGAACTTCCAAACAAACTTCGAATTCTAATCCGATTTAAATATTCTTTTATATTTGACATTCCAATTTTAAAGAGCATTTCAGTTTCCAGAACAATAGGCAGATTGAGCGCGCGAAACACGGGCCAAAAAAGGCAATTAGGTACAAATTGAAAAACACATACCTGGTATTCGCTTTTGAATTTGTATTTGCTATGTTTAAAATCTGCTGTATGCTAATTTATTTAAAAGAAAGTGTTTTCCGTTAAATAAAGTTTTTTAAACAAAGCAAATACAAATTCAATAAAGAATACCAGGTAGGTATGTGTTTTTCAATTTTGTATTTGCTTTTTTTGGCCTCACTCCCGTGTTCCGTTCGCTCCATCTGCCTTATTCTGTAATCTGTGAAAATCGGATTGGGATTTCAAACATGTGTCAAAATAAAAAATGTTATTTAAATCAAAAGTACTAAGGAGTTTTGATATCAACTTCGATGAAAATCACCCCTAAAATAACTTTCTTCCCCTTTTTGACCCCGTTAGGCGATGATTTTCAATAAAATACGAAACTCGTCTTGCATCAATTCTGTTAAGGAAGGTTTATGCAAAATTTGAAGTAGATCGGACCAAGGAATCACGTTGTCCCATACAAACTTTGCCCCCGTTTTTCTCCCCCTTAGGGGTAGAATTTCGGAAAATCCTTTCTTATCTGATGCCTACGTCATACAAAGAACAGACCCTCCAAGTTTCAGGTCTCTACGATCAGCGGTTTAGGCTGTGCGTTGATTGTCAGTCAGTCATTCAGGACAAAGCATTTTATATATATAGATTAGATAGATTCTTTGGATTAAAAATAATAGCTTTTAAATTCAAATATTAGGAAATTTGATAATGTGCTAAACGGATGGAAAGCACTATGTACTACTTAAAATATTCATGATATTAAAATTTCACTGAAAGAAGACTTAGGTGCTGCAAAAACGTGTGTCTTGTGTCGGACACAAGCTACCAATGGATATTTGATTTCTATATAACCAGTATGAAATCAGCCATTCCCTACGCAGATTAACATAATAATTTGGATGTTAAACACAGTATTCTTTTAATTTTAAAAAATCCACGTTTTTTTAGCCGGTATTATAAATAAAGTTCGTTGATTGACGCATCTTTATAATTTAATAATATACTATTAAAATACGAATGGAAGTGAACCGATAAAACCTTCGACGAAATATAATTTTAAAACTAATAAGAAACAATTATAATGTGAAGGATATATATAGAACATAGGTTTTAGTTTTTTTTTTTTTTATACCACTGAGATGGCAAACAAGCATACGGCCCGCCTGATGACAAGCAGTTACCGTAGCCTATGGACGCTTGCAACACCGGGGGTATCACTCGCGCGTTGCCGACCCTGAAGAAACCTCTTCACGCCCTTTTTGAAGAACCCCATGCTGTATACTTGGTACTATCTCATGTAATCATCATCATCATCATCTGCCTGCCCTGTTCCCAATCATTTGGGGTCGTCGCAATATGTACGCTTCTTCCATTCGTCTATTCTATCCGTCATACCACGATCCACTCTTTTCTTGCCCAAATCATCTTTCACACATCCATCACTTTTTTTTCAACACATCCGCTCGTAAAGTGTCATTTATTGCACCGTTTTTAGTATCTTAATGCAGCTTATTACGCACAAGTGCTTTTTACTTTACATTACCGCACAGTTTTATGAAAGTTATAATCCCGATGATAAGTTTGTACCTCACTGAAAGTGATGTGTGTAGACCAAGCGTTCTTAATTTAAACGGGTAAAATAGTTTGACAGCTCAATTCTGAAAAAAATAAAATAACTTGCGCGCCATATTTGTTAATGTTCTCATTGTGTGGTTGATTATCATCAAATAATCTACTTAAAAAACTTAATTTCCTCGCAAGTGTGTTGAAAAACGTCATATGATACTCGTGTGCATTCGTGGGTGAGTGTAATACACTCTCGGCTCACTTAACGCTTAATACCGCCTCGAGTGTTAATAACCAACTTTGCACACATGTATCATAATATACTATAATGACGTGGCTTTCATTCCTCCTCATAACATGTCCATACCATGATAAACGGTTCCCTCTCAACTTTTCAGTCACTGGCGCTACTTTCAAGCTTCCCCTTAAGTACTAATTTCATATCTTATCCATTCTTGGCACTCCACACATCCATCTCTTCATCCTCATCTCACCTGAATGCAATTATCTGTCATCCGTCCTCTTTACTGCCCAGCATCATGTAATAAGAGGCATCTGTAAAGAATGACTTGTTTAAGTAATAATATTAAGAGGAAAAACCTATTTTTCAAATTTCTTGCAGCCATCCTGGCTGCAAGAAATTTGAAAGATAGGTTTTTGTCATAAATATTGCTGTCACGCTGTGCCCGTGCTATCCCGCCCGAGGGCGATAGAGACAACTACAGCTTGGACCGATTATACCTATTTAAATTAGACGAAATCGCTATTTCGTAATCCCGGTTTTCTCCTCCAAAACTGGATCGAATAAAAAAAAAAAGAATCATAATAAGAAGGGCTTTGGCTATGTCTGTCGGTTTTCCTTTGTTTTTTTATATTCGTTAAATTTGTTCGCTGAATAAGGACGTTAAAAATTGTAAGTATTTGTGATTTTAGAAGGCTCCTAATTCCTATAATAATTTATTTATGGAGAAAAATACAACCGAGGAACCTACAGATTGCATGGTAAAATAATCATTGCTCTAGTGTCATTGTCCAAAGAGGAAACTGAGGATTACGTTTGTATGGAACAAACGCCACCAGTATTGCCTCTTAAGTGAAGTTTTTTTTAATTTATTCTTTACCTCTCTTTCTAAAGAAGAAAGGAATGACGTCTGAGTTAACTGGAATTAAAAATAAAATATGCAGTGCAAACTTTAATAGGAGAGCTTTATCAGGAGCTTGCAAAATTACATTTCATTTTTATTTCAATTACAATCTCCACTTCAAAACATTCCTACATTCCTCATCCTTAATATAAAATGTTTATATTCATTCTCATAGATTTAGAATATGCTAGATAGATACCCAGCGTGCCCGGAAACTTGCCGCGTTTCTATTCGCTCAAGGAGCAGCTCGGCAGGTACCTGCACCACACAGAACAGCAACCAAACAACTTTAGGTTGTGTTCCTGGGCGCCAGAGCTCATTGGGGAGGGGGAAGGGTCGGTAACGTATGACTTATGAGTGATGTCCTATGTTTTGTAAGCGTCCATAGAGCTACGGTAAGACTGGCCGTATGCTTGTTTCCCTAGTTCATCGTCAACAAAATCAACTACCTATATGAACACTCAAGGGTGAGCGGAGTGGGGATTTATCATGACATCGCAGGTAGGAAACAAACAGCAAGCTCGGCTTTCATAATATTTATTTAAAATGCGGTATCTAAGCTACTGTCAATCTATGTCACCTGTAGATTCTTCCTGTATACTTTGTCACGATTTTTAGTACTAACAAAATAAAACTGTTTCAAAGACATTTTTATGTTGCATCTTTTTAATATTTTAACGTTTAACATGGGGTGATATTACAGCGATGTATCTTTCTACTCTACTTTTGTTACCTGCAACCACTTTTTATTTTGTACTTATTTTATTGATGGTTTATCATATTTATATTTTTTTCTCTTTGGTTTTGTTAAAAATGTGTTTACTTATTAATTACTCCGTAAATTTAAAAGTTGTGTAGAGTCCTCTTTTGATGTTTAAATATCAAGTTTATAAAATGTTATATGTGGATAGCGCAGTGGGCTGTATTATTATATACTCGTATCTTACTTTATTTATATAAAATGTTATAATGTTGTTGTTTGCTATTCCGAATAAATAAATAAAAAAAACACCCAAACTCCATATACCTTTTATCTCCATAGTTAACTTTTTCGAAATTGTGTTAAAACAAACAAACGTCTGGTTTTTTAAGATTTATTAAGTTCCGTTTGTCCCCGCGGTTTCCACATGCATATAAAGAGATCTTTCTCTCCATGCCAAATTACATCGCAGTCAGTTCAAAATGTATGCTTGAAAGAGTAGCAGACAGACAGACGGACCTACTTTAGCATTTATTATATAAGTTTAGATTATCGGTGTCCTTTATATACCAATCTAAACATACCAGTTAACTTTAAAGTTGTCTCAAAAAGTCTGCGAAAAGTTTTAGTAGGACAGCCGCCATTTTACTAAGACTTGTACGAACGTTGACTGAACAGCATGTACTTAGATAAATTGTAGGTACTCAAGATTGGGATATTCTTCAGACACAGAAATATTTTTTACGACTAAGTCGGTAATCAAGCATACGGCCGGCCTGATGGTAAGCGGTTACCGTAGCCATACCGTAGCATCGCTCACGCGTTACAGACCTTTCCTCACTCCCCAATGAGCTCTGGCGAACGTACTCATGCGCAGGAACACAACTTTACAGAACATAAAGTTATTTGGCTGCGGTATTCTGTATGGTGGAGGTCTACTTCCCCATTCGAGCTGCTCTTTGAGAGAATTCACGCTACGTTCTGCCTCTCTGTAAACTGATCTGACACTAAACTAACCAAACCTTGTACTCTGTGCTTGTACTATGGAAACCAGATAACCGATACTACATAATAATGTATTATTTACAACAAATATGTACAAAATACAATCTATATTTACAAAATATAATCTATATATAGAAAATTTCCTCAAGCCTGCCGCTGCTTCCGATTAACGGCAAGGTTCCCAGAAGGCTGGCAGCGTTTCCTCTTTGGATAGCCAAGCTGACGCGTTGGCGGAAAAAGCTCCCCGCCCGCTGGTCTCCGGAGGTCTCGATCAATTTTGAAGACAAGGTGCGAGCAAAACGGCGAGCTTCTGACCCCCATGGTCCCAAGGTCTCGACCGCAAAAAGCATAAAAATATAATTGGGTCCAATCGATAATAATACATAATTAATATACATCAATACACCCAAAAAAGGACAAAAAAGGAGTTTTCCTCCACGGACGCTCTGTCTGCGGAATGAGCTCCCCCGCCGTGGTTTTCTCAATAGAGAATAGGGTTCTTCAAAAAGGGCTTAAAGAAATTTCTTCAAGGTCGGCAACGCGCGAGTGATACCCCTGGTGTTGCAAGCGTCCATAGGCTACGGTAACTGCTTACCATCAGGCGGGCCGTCTGATTGTTTACCAACTTAGTGGTATAAAAAAAAACAAAAACCAGTCTCAGGATATGCAGACAGACAGGTTCAATAATATATATGCACACAAATGACTCTTAGTAAACCATGCCAACAAAATTATAACAAAGAATACAAGAAAATCCTAACTAATATTACAAATGCGAATGTGAGTTTTTTTGTTAGTTACTAACTACTGAACCGATGATCATAAAATTTGGCATTCAGATAGCCGGTAAAGGTATGGAGAAGGACGCTTTCTATCCCGGGTACGCGGGTGAAACAGCGGGAGACTGCTAGTATTAGAAACCAGATGACTAATTAACTACTTTGTATCTCCCACCCATCGAGGAACAATCCCTTAGAGTAGATACCGAGCAATCCGATTCCGAAACTAGTCAGTGATTTGTCACTGATTTTAAACAGTAAGGTGGTAAGGACCAATCACTGCTTCGTGTGCTCTTGACTTGGCCAATCAGAGCGCATTGTCGACGCTTCTTTGGGTTAATTGTTCGATGCTCCACCTGATTATACTACGGTCATGTCCAGGGTGGGAAGCCCCTAGCACTCGGGGTATCCCCCCACTCTAACCAGCCCATGGCAGTAAAGTGAATTACGAATGTCAGGGTGCATGCGACGCGAACAACATCAACTACATAGCGGCATACAGCTACATAACAGCTAGGTCGAGTTCTATCGTAATTTCCTATCGACTAGGAAATTGGAATTTTCCCTGTCTGTTATCAAATAGGAACATTTCGTTTTTCATTTGTTTTTCTACGTGTTACTACAGTATTTTTATATCTCTGGCCGCCTGTAAGTGAGCTTGAACCACTGCATGGGATTTGATTCAAAAGAAGTACTTAAACTTTCTATAAAAATGAATATCTTGTTGTCACAGTTCGTGTTCTTACTCATGGAGATTTGGCCGCAAACTGAACAGAGCTTGTACTATGGAAACTTGATAAAACATACTGTTTTATATAGATTAATGGGCCAATAAAACGTAGTCGAACTTTGACAAAAATATATTTTCTCCTTTCTCCATAAAAACTTTAACCGTAACATATGGACAGACGGAAGGTTTCGGTTCTATATTTTGCCATTGTGCTACGGAAACCTAAAAATACTTTCGAAATTCATCTCTATGTCTAGACACATATAATAAGTCATTGAGGAAACTGTAAGCTACATTTATCATTGAGATACGCTTGTCTGCAACTGTCACGTCAAAAAAGATACGTTGATTTACCATTCTAGCTTTGATATTCTAACAAGTGATACACAATATCTATAAATATTACATGAGAAACTGACCGACTGAATTATAGCGCATAGCTCAAACCGCACAGTTTTGAAACATGAAAGTTTTCACACTGCCACACAGTAAGCCTTTTTCAAAATGAAACCCCTAAAGGGGTTTAACTCCGGGGGAAAACTAGTATATTATATAAACGAAGGAAGGTCGGAACCGGTCGGTGAGCGAGTCAGACTCAAACCTATATTACTGTAAATCTATTACTCAACGATAGCAACTAATTCTCAGAATTGAAAATAAAAAACATATGTCACAGATCTCGGAACTCGGAATATTATTAATTACATTCCCCCGACATAGGCCAATGTCGTGGACGTATATTTATATCTTATGATCATTGTTACAATCCACACAGTAGGGCATCAGATGTATTTAGACAAAGGAACAGGATCATAACAGGAAGCAACCAGTGCGGGTCGCAAATCAAAGTGGAGCAGGGAGAAACACAAGGTCTAAATTTTGTCGTACATTTTCTTACCTTCAAGGTCCTGTTAGCTTACCACCTTTCACAGCAACACTTGCTATGTTAAGATTGTGTCAACATAAAATCCTATCTATATTAAAAAGAAAAATCTAATTAACTACCTTTTTACTACAGGTAGTACAACATAGGATTCTTCATGAAGCGTGATACCCCAGCCCCTAGATAAAATAGATGTCGACAATCGTGATCAAACTTTGTATGGAATTGATGACCTATAAGAGATTGTGAAAAACGACGTGATAATTCGATTTGAAATGTCAATCCCATATAAAGATTTATCGTTTAGTAACGATGACGATTGTCGATATCCATCTCGCCTAGACCCCTTGGTTTGTCTGCTGTTGTTTCGAGCGTATATATAATAGGCTACGGCAACCGCAAACGGTCCGAATGCCTGTTCGTCACCTTAGTATTATCGTGAACAGTTTTTACGCTCACACCAATACCTATACATAGGAATACGATAATAGCGATACTCAACTGTATGTTTTGTAATATACTCACACCTACTGAAACAATTGTGACAGACTTGGGCCAATTGGAAAGTGTTTAGATTAGGTGACATTTATAAATTGACGGGTTTATGTGTTGGCGTGTCGCTTCGGTCTTAGTTACACCGCTACACGATGGCGATTCAGGAAGGATTAAGATACATTTCATACATTATTTATAGACTAGTCTATGTCGTCGGCTTCATCTTGATGGGTATTTTTACCTGACATGTTGCGCTAAGCTGAGCTGGGACTCTACCTGCGTAACTTTGGTGGTAATCGTAACGAACACGATTAATGAATTTTATCCAATCAGGGCCCAAGAATGGTCACCGTCGCTTCGTACCGCGTGCGCGTCATTGGATGAAATAATTAATGGTGTTCGTTACGATTACCACAGGTTACGCAGGTAGAGCCCCTGTATTACAAACGTCAATCAAACTTTAAGTTTAAGTCGAGATTAAATAAATAAAAAATTATAATAAAATTAAGTAATTGTATTTGGAACGTGGCCCTACGTCATATGGTTTATTATATTAATGTTTTCTGATTTTCGTTCTATAATGCATAGCACAGAGCTTCACGGGACTTCTCGGATCTTGCGAGCGATGAGTTTTTTTTTCAATGGTCTGTGCCTAAAAATTACCGATATAAACGTACGTTTCTCAATATAATCACACAAATCATTTCCTCGAACCTAGTTTCAATATCAATCACACGTTTTATGCCCAACATAAATCAAAATAACAATAAATAAAAGTTATAAAATAGAACATAAACAACATTGTATGGTTTTGGCAGTAGTGGACTGTTTCAAATATATATTTAAATAGGTGAATAGAAATTCATGAGATTAAAAAACAATGGAACAATTTCCGCATTTAAAAATATTAACTTTTTTTAGTTCATTGCCACTGTTGATAGACGCGACAAGAGTTAGGACAGCTGCGGGCGTCAATCACGAAGCCACAGACGGTGAAAATTATGTTAAAAACATCGTTCATGGTAACAGTAAGTATCTATAAATAAAACTTAAAAGAAACGATTCCCATGAAACAAATAAAATCATTGAAGCGCTTATAAATCTGTGTGAGACATAAATCATTGGATAGCAAGAAACGGAAAACCTCTAACGATTTCCTCCAGTGACAAACAAATAAAACTATTCCACAAAGCAGTCGTAGCTTTATTATAAGCGGCAGAACTTCGCCGCCTTTAATTACAGCTGACCATTTATTTTAGAAGGATCACAGACGCCTGGATACTTATTATTTACCGCACCCTACAAACTCTGCGAGAATGGATGTAATGGTACCAATAACTTTGTTATGGAATTCCCCATTTACATTGGGACGAAAGGAAAAGAAATGTATAAGAGTATTTACGATAGAGATTTTTTGAAACTTCACAATACGAGACCAAATGCTCCGTTCAAAAGGAAAACCACGAGAATGCCAATTACCCCATGTCCAATTCTGAATATGAAACAAGAAAGACATGCAACTGCTAGTGATAAATATGTAACTGCTAATGAAGAACTCGTAACTATTAGTGAAGAACTTGAAGCTTTTAGTGAAACACCTGTAATTGCAAGTGAGGAACTTGTAACTGCAAGTGACGAACCTGTAACTACTAGTGAAAAACCTATAACTACAAGTGAAATACCTGTAACTGCTTATGAAATACCTATAACTGCTAGTGTAAATCTTGTAACTGCTAGTGAAAATCCTGTAACTGCTAGTGAACAAACTATAACTGTTAGTGTAAATCCTATAAGGTCTAGTGAAAAATTTGTATCTGCTAGTGATGAATCATTATTTTATAATGCCAAATATGCACTTGCTAATGATAAGTATTTGAACTGTAATGAATGTGAAATAATACATCTCGCTCCGCAGCTATGTCCAATATTACCACCAGGATCTTGCGTGAAGAAAAAAAAGAAAATTAGTGACGTAGTCAACTATATTATAAAGAATAATGAATTTTATGATATCTTAAAGAGTGATTACGAAAAATTAGAGTAATTTGTTATAAAGTTTAAAAATTAATAATAATAATTTTAAAAAAAAACGTATTTGTTTATAGGATTAGGTTTTTTTATAATATTTTTAATTGTAATGTTATAAAAAATATATTTTTAAGATAAAAACTAAATAAAGAGATAATAATAATAATAATTAATAACAATTGTTTATTTAAAGTAATTAGTTCACAATTTTCTTATTGATAAGTAATACTTGATACATGGATTACTAGATAAAGAAGCATCTGTTGCCGAACTAAGATAAAATTCCTATAATTCGACAAATTATCAGTAATGTGTTATTTTAAGTAGGAGAACCAAAACAAAATATAGAAAGCACTTGTTCATAGGTACAGTTGCCTACGCCAAACACCAATGCGGGTGTTCCGACAATCGTTGGTGTTCGCCGTAGGTTGGTACTGCAGTACTCTAGTATCGTCCAAAATTATTAAATTGTCTTTTGCTTTCTTGTGACTACAGTAACTTTGATTTTATTATCCGTCAGTACCCCGATTGTAAAGAATTGACGTTTGTAAACGCTTACTAATGCGTTTGCAAACGTCTATGTCTATAGGAATTGGCAAGCGCCTCTAGCGGAATACTCATGGTACTAATTTCTCCCATACTTTATAGTTATCGCAAACTAATAAGTAAGTAGTAAGCGTTTATATTTACACTCGGGGTACGGTTCTCGCGAGGGACGCGCGTCCTACCTATTATAACAATTGATGTCATTGTTATATTTTTAAAAAGTAAAACTATGCCAAAGATACTGAATCGTCTTATGAAAGTGAATTATTATTTATGTGCGGGTTAAAACTATGATAATTAGACATAAAAAGAGGAATTGCAAAGTAAAGACTTTACCTAGTAAAATCAAATTTACTCGGCTTTTTCCGCCTAAGCTTACGCTTGGCTACCCAAAGTGGAAACTACCGGTCTAAGTATTTTTTTTTGGAAAACATTTATTTATGACAACACAATACAATCAAGTACAAATTATAAGACATAACAAACAGTGAAAAACTAAACAATAGTTTAAAGTGGCGCGATACATTTTATCCGTCTTACTAATAAAAATATGGAACACGGTTGTTTAACAGCTGTATAGTTATGCAGTGTGTAAGCCTTACACAGTTGCTATACACTCCCTTTACTAATAATCAGTGTGTAAGCGTTGTATAGTTATCTATTTGTTAAAACAAAATCGACTGGCAACTTTTTAGGAACGTTTTGAAACTAAAACTATCTAACTTTAAAATACGGGAGAAAATATGGGGAAAAATGTGAAAACACCAAAAGATACTGAAAAATAATTATATAAAATATTAATCATATCATAAAAATCAGGTTTCTTTTTCTTAAGACTATTTTTATTTTAATAATTAAACAATAAAATTACTTTTAAAAAGCTTCAAATAGCTAATGGTGGTTTTGAACGAAACTGTCTTGTGCTTCTGGCTACAGTAGCCATTTAACCAAAGAAGAAGAAGAAAGAAGAACGTCATTGTCAAATTACAAATGTTACGTCAACAAACGAAGCAAATGGCTGTGCCAATGACTTCAAAACTAAGGATACACCTACCGGAACATTTTGCATAAAGTTATCAAAATCAAATAAATTGTAAATTTTTGTTTTATTATATCCATAACTCCAGTATAAAACACAAGCCTTTCACTACGCAACTAGGCATTTTTATGGCAATTATAAGCAAACAATGAACGAATGAACTGTTCCGTGGACCGCAGTATGACCGCAGTCGACTGAGTCGCGTTGGCCCTAAAATGACTTTTTAGGGCCAGCGCGTTGGTGTCATTTCGTTGCGCTGTTGGCCTGGTCCGTAGTAAATGGACACAACACTTGATTGTCAGACACAGCTGATCTATTGAAATCCGCCATAATGTTCTTATACAAACACTAAACAAGGGTCCTGGCCCGTGTAAGCCCTGTGTAAATTTCCTAGGTAACTAAAACACGTGTATACAGGCTTTGTATCAAAAATGTTTTTATTAGTAGCAATTATCCTATAACAGATGTGCACACCGCGTGTAACTTTTTATTAGTAAGGCTGGTATATAAGGTCCTAATAAATTATTGAATTTCCTCTTGAGGGATGAATGTGTAGGTCATTAGTAAACAAAAAATAATATTAGAAAAATAATCCTTGGGAAAAAAGCAAAATTCAGAATTGAACTTAATATAATTACAAAGTATTAATTTAACCATTAATCAAAAAAAAAAAACCACTGATATTTTTTCTAATATTATTTCTTGATTACTAATGACCCTCCCTCATTCATCAAGAGATTCATTATATTATTGTTGTAAATATTAGTTTACAGTACAATAATATTTATTATTTTATTTACAACAAATATTTACAAAATACAATTATGTATAGAAAATTTCAAGTGAATTTATATTTACAGGTCCAACTCATGGTAATATTGGCATCGATAGAGAGGTGTCTGGCCAGCCTACCATGGGACAGGTGGTCGTGGTCAATGCCACAATCTCCCATAGAGCACTTCTTCCGCAGATCAAAAGACGTTATTCCAGTCAATAATCCCAATTCACAATGTGAATGTCCACCATACAAAGGTAATAGAGATATGTCGTTGAAATAATATGATATAGACTATTGGAAAGGGTTTCATTTTTCAGAGGAGTTCAAAGAGCTTCCTTCCGCGGACGCTCAGACTGTGGAATGAGCTCCCCGCCGTGGTTTTCCCAATGGAGTACAGCATGGGGTTCTTCAAAAGGGGTGTGAAGAGATTTCTGCAGGGTCGGCAACGCGCGCGTGATACCCCTGGTGTTGCAAGCGTCCATAGGCTACGGTAACCGCTTACCATCAGGCGGGCAGTATGCTTGTTTGCCAACTAAGTGGTATAAAAAAAAAAAAAAAAAAGTTAAGTCCAAGTTTGTGGGATTGCAAACCTTGTCCCACGGCCGCCATCTTGAATAAAGGGGTTCACATGGTTTTTATAGTTTATCTGACCTATAATAATAATAATAATAATAACAATAATAATATAAGCTTTATTTTCCTTACACTCTATCTTAAATAACATGTTTAACTTAACCCTAAAAAAATTTTTTTTTTTTTTTTTTTAATGTTTAATATTAAAAGTATGTTTTTATGTATAATTTAAAATGTAATTTGGTTTACTATAAATCAGTGTAAGTACCGCTTTGAGCAGTAAAAGCCTCCTCCATTTGCCTCCATCTTTCCCTGTCTCTAGCAGCTCTGTTCCATGTAATGCCTGCAATTTTTGCGATGTCATCACACCATCGTTTTTGCGGTCTTCCAGGCCTTCGCTTTTTCTCTATGGGGTACCAGTTAGTCGTCGTTTTGGTCCACCTTTCGTCTGTTATTCGTTGTACATGTCCAGCCCATTTCCACTTTAGATGTAGTACTTTTTTCACAGCGTCTTTAGCTTTTGTCTTTTTCCTTATAGCGCTGTTTTTGATTTTTTCTTTCAGTTTATGGCCTGTGTAGCTTCTCTCGAGCCCTCTTTGACAAACTCTTATTTTGTTCAGTGTTTCCTTCGTAAGTGGCCATGTTTGGCATGCATATGTAAGGCATGGTATCAGGTTGTTTTTGAAAATGTCTTTCATACTCCAGTACTTATTCCAAGTATTTTTGGTTCGTCTCATTATTTCTTTTTCAGTACATGCTTTGAAAGTAATCAAATGTCCTAAGTATATGTATTCCTCGACGTACTCTATATATTTGTCTTGAATTTCCATGGGTACTTTTTGGCGGTTGGTCATTATTTTGGTCTTTTCTTCGTTTACTTCCAGTCCTATTTTCTTGCTTTCTTCGCATAGTGACTTCAACATTATTTGTATTTCTTGTGGATCTTCTGAAAGTAACACGATATCATCCGCAAAGCGTAAGTGTGATAGGTATTTTCCATGTATTTTTAAACCTTTATTTTCCCACTCCACTGTCCTGAAGACTTGTTCTAGTACTGCAATGAAAAGCTTCGGAGAGAGGGGATCTCCTTGTTTAACTCCCCTTTTTATGTTAAAACTGGGTCCAGGTTTTTCTAGAGAGATTTGAGAGGTACTGTTATTATATATCTCTTTGACTATGTTAATGTAATTTTTATTTACTCCCTGTATCGATAAGGCTTTCCATATAGAGTCGTGAGAAATTGAGTCGAAGGCTTTTCTGTAATCAATGAATATTAGGTATAAGGGTTTGTTATATTCGTTGTATTTTTCTATTACCATTTTCAGAGTGTGAATGTGGTCAACTGTTGAGAAGTTTTTTACAAACCCAGCCTGCTCTACCGGCTGGTTTTCGTCTATAACTTTGGTCAGGCGTCTCAGTAGAGTTGTAGAGAAAACTTTATATACACATGATGTAAGGCTAATTGGTCTGTAATTCGAGATTTGTTTTGCATCACCCTTTTTGTAGAGCAGTACTATGTGTGAGTTTGTCCACTGCTTTGGTATTTGTTTCGTAGTTAGTACACGATTGAAGAGGTTGGTAAGCGGTGATACAAGGATTCCTTTGCCTGCAATCAACATTTCGATATCTGACCTATAGGTCTCACAAACAAGATTAGTCAACATTTTTTGTTGCAAATAAGATTATCTACAACTTTTGTAAAGTAACTTTTAGCGAAAATCCGTGAAAATTTTCATTATAAACTTTTAAATTACTATTCTTCAATATTCATAACTTTACATAAATATTAATGATTTGCCATAATTTTGAATTATCTTTTTTTTAAAGATAATCTTTTTAATTATTGATATCGCCGGAGATGTGGAGTTCATCCTCCCATCCTCGAGCCGCCTCGATCGTTTACACAACGTATTAGTCGGACGTTCTTATTGCGGACCATTAGGATGTGGTACGAGCTCCCCGTTACGTTTTTCCCTCAGCGCTACGATATGCGGTTCTTCAAAAAAGGCGTAAAAAGAGCTCTACAAGGTCGTCAACACATTGGCAATCCCCCTGGTATTGCAAATGTCCATAGACGGCGGTGACCACTTACCATCAGGTGGCCCTTCTGCCTGCTTGTCAACCTGTTGACATAAAAAAAAATGCATTATTTGTTATTAATTAATTATTGATTTTCTCCGGTTCTCCCTCAAGTAAACCTGATGGTAAGCGGTTGCCGTAGCATATGATATAGAAACTATCTGATTACAAAAGAAACTTCTTGAAGAACTCCATGAGTACCCTTGTTGTAACGTGGGAAAATAAAGGCAGGGAGCTCATCTGCTCATTCCACAGCTTTGACTCAAGTGCCAATACCAGGGGAATTCCCAATTTGGTAATAAAAATATGTATTGATTGATTCAGCAGTTCTTCTCTTCACGTCGCTTCTGGCACAAACAAAGGAATACCGTTTATTTTTTTTTTATTTTTTTTTAAGAATGTCAAGTTGACTACAAAATCAATGAAGATACGGCTGATTTCCTTCGTCTACGTGGCGTTCTTAAAGAAGAAGACGTGAAGAATTTTAATGACTTTTTAAAGAACACTACTAAAGTTCCTGAAAAAAGTACATTTCATCATACAAGGAGGCTGCATGCTGATACAGGATGCTGTTGTCCACCAACTAATGTAATGATGCCAACATTTATCACTGAAAAGAAGTTTGACGAGGTGGTGAAGAGAATTGAGGATCAGGACCAGGACTCCCGAATAACTGATGCCCAATAAACGTAATACAAGTTTTGTTGTTAGAGTTTTATTTTACCTTTTATGACTGTAAATATTGATAAACTTTATTTACAACAAATATGTACAAAATACAATCTATATATAGAAAATTTCCTCAAGCCTGCCGCTGCTTCCGATTAACGGCAAGGTTTCCAGAAGGCTGGCAGCGTTTCCTCTTTGGATAGCCTTTGGACGCGTTGGCGGAAAAAGCTCCCCGCCCGCTGGTCTCCGGAGGTCTCGATCAATTTTGAATACAAGGTGCGAGCAAAACGGCGAGCTTGTAATAGTAAATTATTAAACCGAATTTTAAACTTATCATACCAACTCAAAAATAGATTTATGCTTACAGAAAATATCAATGAACTAGTTGTCCCCCGCGGTTTCACCCGCATTCCCGGAATAAAAATCGTATAATACTCGGGGATAATGTAGCTTCTTATTAGTGAAATAATTTTGAATCCGACTTGAGTTACAGATAAACCGGCTTAAACAAACAAAAAATCTCTTCCACTTTAAAATACTGGGTGGAGATTTCGAGATGGCATATTTTTGAAACCTATGTAAGATTAGTCGGTGTACAACTTTTACTATGGGACCAATAGGGGGTCGCAACTGGTCTCGCAGTTGATCATGGACCGTTCGATTGGTAACTGAAAATCGCTTGAATATTATACAGCCATGCTATTGCTCCATAATATGTGGTCTTGACTGGTCTGGTGGTCTTGTGTATCACATTGTCATCTTGTGTATGTCTGCTTCACAGATTCGCCTTTAGTTATATCAACGAAGCTGCCCTTAGGACGTTTGCTAAATTCAACTCACCGACGAGAAAAACCTAAAAACAACAGCTAGTTAGGTAGTTAAATATAAACCGATATCCGTATTTTAAAACTGAAATTGAAAATTTTATAGTTTTAGATTATCCCGATACTTTGATACGCGAATATTATTTATTCACGTATGAAAGCAAAAACAAAAGTAAAAATGTATATTGTACAACTATTAATTATTTTTGCCATGTTGAATTATTTGGGTTGCATAAATGATACATCCCCGGATTATTCAGAATGTTCAGGTACTATTAAAATAAATTATTTGAAATCGGAATCACGGCGGCTTGTTCATAACGCAAATGCTTTGTTTTTTTTTTTCAGGGAACTGTCCGAACAAACCGCCAATTATTTTGCTGCCTGTTGTAATCAAGATATTCAGATATCCGAATATGACGAATATTGATGTGACGAATCTTCTAAATAACGCTACGATGTCTTTACTTGGATAATAAGCACAAACTCAGTTCTAGTATTTCCTGGGCCAGAACGAATGCCCGTTTTCATCAACCAATGCCTAAAATTGGAAACTCCAAGATTATTGGAAATTCCTAATACATGATTGATTGATGTATGAAATTTGTCAGTTAGTAATAGTTGCCTTTGGTGAAAATGGAAGAATGTGTATTTAGAATTAATTTCAAAGATCTGTTCTATTTTCTAAGTGGATGCCATTCATTACATAAAACTGCAATGTTGCAAGATTAAATTAAAATACTTTCTGTAAATTATAATTTACTTGGAATAGAAGAACGAGCGCTTTTCATACCTATTTTGTTTCACGGAACAATTATCGTGAGGCGCATGCAATCTATACAAATAAATAAAATTGAACATTTGTCAAAACTCAGCTTTTTACTAAATGCATCTGAAAGTATATACGATACTTATACCCAAAAAACTTTTTTTTTGTCCGGGTAATCTCCGAAACGGCTGGACCGATTTTGACGAGACTTTTAGTGCTAGCTGATTGAACACATCACTCACCTTCGATTTGCCGACGATATAGTCAAAATGGCGGAATCGCTGGAAGCTTTGAACATCATGCTCAATGACCTCAACAGAGTTTCTCAACAGGTAGGCCTCAAAATGAATATGGACAAGACAAAAATTATGTCTAATGTTCATATTCCGCCAATGCCGGTGATTGTTGGGAGCACTGTTCTCGAAGTTGTAGACGAGTATGTTTACCTAGGACAAATTGTCCAACTAGGTAGGTCCAACTTCGATAAAGAGGTCAATCGAAGAATCCAACTCGGCTGGGCAGCGTTCGGGAAGCTACGGCATATCTTCACGTCCAGAATACCTCAGAGTCTGAAGACAAAGGTCTTCAATCAGTGCGTGTTACCAGTTATGACATACGGGACAGAGACGTGGTCTTTTACTGCTGGCCGCATAAATAAGCTCAGAGTCACTCAGCGAACTATGGAACGAGCTATGCTCGGAATTTCTCTACGTGACAGGATCCGCAATGAAGAAATTCGTAAGAGAACGAAAACGACGGACATAGCTCGTAGAGTTAGTAAGCTGAAGTGGCAATGGGCAGGCCACATCGCTCGAAGAGCCGATTACCGCTGGGGAAGAAAGGTTCTCGAGTGGCGACCACGTACTGGAAAGCGTCGAGCGGGACGCCCTCCTACCAGGTGGACCGACGACCTGGTTAGAGTCGCTGGGCACCGCTGGATGCAAGCGGCCCAAAACCGTTCGAAGTGGAAGTCAATGGGGGAGGCCTATGTTCAGCAGTGGACATCCATAGGCTGATATGATGATGATGATGATGATTGAACACATTTCACCCTTCCCACCCTGCGGGCCCCCTCCCTAAAGCTAAGCTAATGAAGCTAGGCCCAGACAAAGCCCAGCCAGGCTTATAAATAATCAGCTATGCATAAATTCCATCAATCGTTCATAAATCGTTCGTTACATAATCTAACAGGTGGTCTTTGAACAAAAGAGTCGAAATTGGCAAACAATGAATCATGAAAAAAAAATCATGAACAATGCTAAGTGAGTGCTAATAAAGACCGATTGACAGAAGTTGGCACACAAAAATTTATAGAAAGAAAATGTCATGACGGTGAGTTATCTTTTTGCAAAGGTTTATACTGCTTTTACATTTAAAATCGAGAGGACCATTTGTTTTTTTTATAGTTCACAATTTATCGACAGTATACGCGCGACTTCGTTCGAATTAAAAATAGTTTAAGTCCTATTCTCAGACCAAAAGATTTTTCATTACACCTTGGGTTATATTATTGGAGTTTTAGTAAAGATACCCTAATTTTTATGAAAATATAATATAGCCTAGATCACCCGGGGATAGTGTAGCTTCCCAACAGAGAAATAATTTTTCAAATCGGTTCAGTAGTTTCGGAGCCTATTCAATGCAAACAAACAAACAATCAATTCTTTCCTTATATTATTACTAGCTGCCCTGCGCGACTTCGTTCGCGTTGTGCTACCTACCCTACCCTACCCTATCTAAATTATCCAGGGAGTTAATTCTACTGTACGTGTGTATGTCACTGAACTCCTCCTAAACGGCTGGACCGATTTGAATGAGTTCAGAGCGCCACCCAAACGCATACAAAAAAACCATTCCAATCGGTCCAGCCGTTTAGGAGAACACAATCATATGGTGACTTATAAAAAGACGTCCTAACTGACTGTCTGATTCAGTCTAAACCACTGCGGTTAGAATCTTGACATTTTGAGTATAGATTAATTTTATGGCGAGGCATACATGACTTTTTGGAAATTACTCCCCTAAAGGGTCGTGACCTGTGGGTTTACGCAGGAGGAAAACTAGTAATTTAATCAATTAATAAATATCTCACATCAGTCTTATTCCAAAGTATAATTTAGTTTTTTTACGTATCGATTTAAAACACATGTCTATTTTAGTTTGTAATAATAGTAAAATAAATAGTGTGAAATATCCTTCAAAATATATATTATCATGGGACCTCATAACCATGCAATTTTGTAATTTGCCATATAAATTTATTCGTATACCATACGCCCACAAATTGGCATGAAATCGCCAAGTGCATTAATTTACTCGTACTCCGTTTTGATGTAGATAATCTGATGGTATTTACGAGAACGTTGATTAATATTATGTTAAAATAGATCATTTGCACGCGTGACTCGTTATGTTGACATTTATGCAACTATTCCAAGGAATAAATACGACAGCTTTCTATCTGACGAAAGTCTTGTAAAATCGAGGTCTTCTGTTTGTTATATGTCGTTAGAAAGCGTCCAATCCGAAAGATAATTGATAAAATCCTGGTTTTTACAAGACATGGTTTAATCATCTCATGTGATAAGGGGATTAAAATTTATATTTTTTATTTTCAGTTCAACATTAAACTGCACATATTTTTATTATTCGAACTTATAACTATAACGTACCAGTCTATAGCCGGTGTGACGTACATGGACCACTTCGACTTCGAGGAGAGATACCATGACGCCAATGAATGCAATCCACTGTACTGGCACCCACTACATCTCCCACGAAAATGCATGAAAGTGTTTCAGAAAATAATACGATCTAAATTAGCATCTCATTCTATTGGACCTGTAAGAATTGTGAATGAGAATGATAATGCATTTTACAGGCGGCCTCGCCGGCGTCATTCTAGATATGAATCGATAGATTCTGATATGATGCAGACGGCAAGTGACTATGGGTACTCTCGCGAAAGGTTGCTATCCGACAGTTATATAAAATCGTTACCACCATACGAAAGGATGCTAGCACTTCTTAATAGGGATGCGCATTATAATCCAACCGCACCGATGGTAGGAATGGTGCCCAATATAGGTCCAGTAGCGGTTTACCAGCAGCCGGTATCTAAACAGAGTGAAATCATTATTAAAACGATAGCAAAAGCTTATGCAGAGGCAGGTCAAGAAAAGCATGGGAAGTCTAAGGGCTACTTGAGAATTTTTAAGGAAGGAAAGGATGGGAAGTTCGTTAAGGAGAGAGATGACTTCAGTGATGATGAAAACTAAATAAATGACTAACAAAACATAACTCCTCGAAGCATCGGGAGATCATAGTGTGGGGAGATTTTTGCGCCAACGCATTAGCTGTAGTGAACCAAAGAGGAAACGTTGCCAGTGAGGCTTCACTGGCAGTCTGGTTTCATCGGCAAGGTTTTGGCGATGATCGGCAGCCTCGATGAACTTTTGTTTATAGATGATATTTTGGATATTTATTGTAAAATTAAGCCTTTAAAATGTAAAAGGTAGGAAGATTGAAAACGGAGACTCTTTCATATTTTTTATGATAGGTAATGTTATGTTATTTAAATCAAACCGCTGAAGTTAAATAAAGAAACTGTTTTTATTGATGATTGTTATCATTCGCTGACAAATTAGCAATTTAAATAAACAAATATTCTGTTTGAGTTTCAGTTTTTATAATATTTATTTTATATACCACCATCATAAACGTATAAAATAATTGAACTGTTGTACACAAAACTTAAACCGACTTCAAAGTACACTAAGAAGTAATCAAATCCTGATCTGATGACAATGGGACCAAACGGGAAGTGTACTAGACAAAAAAAGAATTTTCCAAATCGGTTGATAAATGACGGAGGTAACAAACATAAAAACAAATATACAATCGAATTGAGAAACTTCTCTTTTTTTGAAGTCGGTTAAAATCAAGACGGAGTGTCGAGCGAAAATGAAGTGAAGACGAAAATTTCAAAAAAAAACACAACTTTTTAAAATAAGTACTGGCCCAAGCAGGCACAAATGATACTGAGCCTTATTGTCAGTCTGATCGGCTTCCTATGGTGTATATGTGTATGTGAGGCATGTATTTACAAGAACGCCGGCTTCCTTTTGGTGCTTCACTCGTTTATAGGGCGACACTACGTCCTGATTTTTTTATACGTCCATGACCACCATAGAGATATTTCTAACGTAACTAAGTATAGTAGAAATTTAAATAAAATCACTATCGTGATCTCAAAAAAAAGCAAGTATATAATGCATTGTTAACGAACAGCACGAATTTGAAACCTTTGTCTTGACTAAAGATATTTCATTGTTCAGTTCGATACAGCAAACTAGATCAAGAGGTTAGTTAGACATGAAAAAGACAATTTCACAATTTAAATCTTCAATGTTTGTGAATTAAAAAGTATTCAATATGAGTAATTTCAGTGAATTAAATATTATTTTTAAGGTAATTTATATTTATATTAATGTGAAATAGGTTGCAGTAAGTACATTTATGATATTATTAAACCATAACAAGGTCAATTTTACAAGGTAAACGTGCGACGTTTATCCCTCTCGAAAGGAAAGTGCATTCGTAAATAATAAATATTCTAGGTGGTAAATTAAGTTTTAATTATGGAAGACAGCATCTCTTTTGATAGCTATTTCAAAATACAGGATGCTTTTTAGGGTTCCGTATCCGAAGGGACAAAACGAACCGTTACACAGCTCCACTGTCCGTCCGTCCGACCGTCTGATCGTCGTCGGTCCATCAGTGGGCTGTATCTCATGAACGGTTATAGGTAGACAGCTGAAATTTCAACAGAAAATGTATTTCTGTTGCCGCTATAACAACAAATAATAAAATTGAAATAAAGTTAAACATGTAAGGGTGGTTGTTATCATTTTGCGGTATTATTGCAGTATTAGTAGATGCTCGTATTCAGCAGTAGATTAAAGAGCACAGACAGTAAATCAAATCAAATTTAGAAAAAAAGGAGAAAATGAAAAGCTACACTATCTAGTATTTGGGGTACCTGACTACCTACTGATTGGTTATTCTTTACAAATTCATGATTTTATCGACGGCAATTAGCGTATTACCCATTTTGAAATATAACAAAGTTGTATAAAGTAAATTAATTGTGCTTCTATTTTGTCGTTATCTACTTGTTCCGTTTTCTCTAACAGCTACTCGCTTGATTTAATTTCGTTGTTTAGGAATTAATCAGATGTTTTTTCTTTCAGTTCATCATCTGCATACATTCCTTACACTTGGGAGAATGTGCTCACAGCAATAGTAGCATGGATCCCCGCACTATACCTATACCGATACAAGAACCAGATTCTCAACCGTTGTCAGTACCTGTTCTACATATGGGTCATCCACCTATAATGCCTCCTCCTATGCTTCCGCCACCGATGTTGCCTCCACCTATTCCTCCACCTATGCCTCCACCTATTCGTCCTCCTATGATGCCTCCTCCTTTCCCACCTTCTATGAAGGTTCCACGGGTCCCTTTACCTTTCAGATTTCCATTACGGTCATTATGGCAGCCCATGGCACCATCTAATCCATATAGACAACCTGCATTTCCATTTCCATCAGTACCTTACCCTTTCCCGCCTGCATTTGCCGGTGTTCCATGTGGACCATTTTAACTTTGAGGGGGGATACTCTGACGCCAATGAGTGCAAGCCACTGTACTGGTACTCCCTACATCTGCCACGAAAATACATGAAGTCGTTTCAGAAAATAATAAAGAAAGTAAAATGTTTTGTTGAGACAACACATGTTATTACTATATTACGTTATTTTGTATATTTTATTGATAGATAATCTTTATTTACAACAAATATGTACATGCCTGCCGCTGCTTCCGATTAACGGCAAGGTTCCCAGAAGGCTGGCAGCGTTTCCTCTTTGGATAGCCAAGCTAACGGCGGAAAAAGCTCCCCGCCCGCTGGTCTCCGGAGGAAACCAGCTTATTTATTTATATATTTTATTGTATAATGTAAAAGTTAAGTTAGGAGGATTGTAAACGGAGATTTTTTAATAATTTTATACCTGTATTTAAATAAAGAAACTGTTTACAAATGTTTGTCATCATTCGCCGACCAATTAGCAATTTATAGTAATATATTAGTAGTAGATAAATTAGTATTTAAGTTCAATAAAAGGCTTTGTCTCTAGAGACTGACAGACAACGTACAGCCCCAACTAGTAGACGTAGAAACTGGATATGAAAAGGGTGTGTTTATAGAGGGATGAAATGCTCACTAGAAAATTCTACACCTTGTTAGCGCCATATATGGTATTCATGCATTTGATTGCATTTTCTCTTTAAATAGTCTGTCACTTTCGCACATATGGTAAAACAGGCTTAATGAGCAATGCTTCCCTCTCACCCCCCACCATATTTCCCTATCCACCACGATGTCACCGAGCTTCATAATACTGCCGACCTCAAGGCTAGTGTTAAGGTCAAGTCGCTGAAGGACGCATCTCAGTGTGACCTACTTGCACCATAAATTACCGCGAGTACGTGGACTAAATATATAAATATTACTAACAATATTGTGCTTTATCAAACCTACATAATTAGTGCTAAGTGTGTAGTTCTAAACGCCTTGTGGCTTGTAGCCATAGGCGACGAAGCCAATCCAGGACCCACGAGGAGTATCAGGTGCGTGGAATCCATACTACCCAATAACCTTAGGTATTTGCTTATTGAACTGCGATACTAGTGTGCCTAACGATTTCAAAAATACAGTCCAACCCTTTTTCCATTAAAAATACATTCAAATTGACGCCATAAAGCCTTAGGGCTCATAACGCTTCCCGCAAGTAGCCAAACTAAATTTTGGCTGCATCATTTTTGGTCTTTCTCACTGGATTCTATCTAAATTCATAGATTTGATATAATTTTTCTGTTCCGCAAGACGTAGTAGGTTATCCACGCCTTGTTTCTTTCCTACCTACTTAAAATAAAATAAAAAATTGTGTTGCGTCACATTTATATATTCACTCCGCCCTTATATGTGTTTGCCTTTGTAAAACATATACTTTTAGGCATATATACATTTTAAGTAATATTTATTTTATATTTATAAATTCACGTACTCATTTCATAACATAACATAATATAATATTGCGCCTATTACTATATTGGCTCAGCGATACTGCACGATTTATTCATAAACCTTTCTATAGTACGAATTGTACTTATAATACCCGCGCCGCTCCGCTCGTAGCATTATCGCTGTGTTAGTTAGTAGGTAGCTTCACTTTTACTCGTCTTAATAGTTAACTTAAATTAAATTTAGACAGTTACCTACATAAGTACATAATTATTATCTGTTTAGACGCGTGTTCGGATCACGCATTTGTCTGTCTGTTATTTACTATTAATATTGCTGTGATATAATAATATCATTATGCCTCGTGAAAAGAAGGTTGCTTCTCCTTGTACCACGCGCTTAACCGTCTTAGAAAGTAAGCGAAACGCTCTTTATGAACGAATCAATGTTATTTATAAATTAGCGAAAGCGGCTGAAGCTTCAGAGGACTCTCAAGAGTCATTTTTGAGTACTTGCGTGACGATTGATAATATACGTTCGACTTTTCACAAAGTCCTCGATGATTACAATGAGGAGCTTCTGGAGAGTGACCCTGAAGCTACTCCTTCGTATCAGTGTTATTCTTCGTTCGAAGACCTTTATTGTTATATCAGGAAAATTCAGTCGATGTTTACGAAACCCGCGATCGTGTCAGAGGCCTCGACAACGCTCAAGACTAGGACGCGTTTACCAGAAATTCAGCTAATGTCCTTTGATGGTAATTTGAACAACTGGCCGTTATTCTACGCTAGTTTTAATGCCACAGTGCACAATAACTCTTCGCTTACAGACTCAGACAAATTGTACTATCTAATAGGTAAACTGTCACCTACCGCCCAGTCTACATTTGCTGGTATAATACCGAGTGCCGAAAATTATAAAGTTATTTATCAGACACTTCTCGATAAATATCAAGATGTCAGGCTATTAGGAGCTAATTATTTAGAGCAAGCACTCAACCTCAAGTTAAATGGTTCTCCGTCTGCATCTAACTACCAATTGTTTATCGATAGGTTTGTTGTTGCCATTAACTCGCTAAAATCATTGAAAATTGCTGATCTGTTAGATTTTGTATTACTGCATATAGCTTTGCAAAAATTCGATATGGAAACTGTACGTGCGTTTCAAATGTATTCTCGTGACACAAAAGTACACACGCTTGATATTTTTATCGATTTTATTAAGAGTCAGTGTCGTATTTATGAGAGAACGCAGTCTGCAGCTCCAGCTAACAGCAACAATTCGAATAAGTCTAGTTTTAAGCCTCGTACTAAGACTACTAGCCCGCCGAATCCACAGTCATACGTGGCATCTTCGGCTTCTGACAAATGTATGCTGTGTAATTACGCGACTCATGATCACTACTATAAATGTACCGCGTTCGAAAAACTTTCTCCTTCTGAAAGATTTAAGTACATAAAAAATAATAACGCATGTGTAAACTGCTTAAGTCGTACGCATAAGGCTGTTAATTGCACATCTAAATTGAAATGTCGTACTTGTAATCAGCGACACCATTCTATGTTGCATTTCAACAATAATAAAGCACCCACTGAACCTACTACGCACGGTACGGTGGGCGCGCACTCCGCCACTACGCTACAGGAACTCGTCCCCGTCGCTACAGAAACCGGTCATCCGAACTTAACGCAACGCAGTGATCTATCGCTCTGCACGACGTCCATTGCTGACTCGCTTCCCACGCACATTAATACACCGAGCGATAACCGACAATGTACAGCTACCTGTTCGACTGTGTTGTTGGCTACAGCTCAAGTGGTAGTGTACGATACGAACAATATGCCGCAAACAATACGTTGTATGTTAGATAGCGGGTCTCAAAGTAATTTCATAACTTATGAATGTTGCAAGCGCATTGGATTATTAAATTGTATAACGCAGACGCACACAGTGGTCACAGGAATTGGTGGTTCTGAAAAACAAGTTACGGGTTCAGTTAACTTTAGAATACACTCTCGATTTAATACGAAAATTAATTTTGATCTCGCCTCGCTCGTAATTGATCGTATAAGCGGCTCGCTGCCGACGGTGGCAGTAGATAAATCTGCGTTCGCGCATCTCGAGTCACTCCCGCTCGCCGACAAAGATTACGCGAATCCCGGACCGGTCGACTGTCTAATCGGAGCGTCAACTATGTCGCATTTATTATTACCTGGAGTAGTACATAGTAACTACAATAATGTTCCACCCGCGATTCAAACTGTTTTAGGGTTTGTGATTATGGGCTCCGCGCCTACATCACAGATCGTTCAAAACAATATTTCAACCTTGTGTTGCAACGTTGTCTGTGACTCGATGGACACGCTGTTCAACAGATTTTGGGAGCTTGAAGAAGTATCCGCGCCGCCCGTTCAAAGTCCTGATGACTTTGAATGTGAAGAATTTTTCCGCGCTACCACCGTTCGTGAAGAAAGTGGTAGATATGTTGTCGCCTTACCTTTTCGTAATGACGCATGTTTATTAGGTGACTCTTACACCGCCGCGTTCAGACGTCTCAAATGTTTAGAGCGTAAATTAGACACATCATTAAAAATCCGCGCCGCTTATAATGAAGTTATTAACGATTATATAAATAAGGGCTATCTACGTCCTATTAATGTAAATAATGATGATGTCACTCAACCCTCATATACGATCCCACATCATGGTGTAATCAGAGAAGATAAATCCTCGACCAAACTTCGCTGCGTTCTTGACGCTAGCTGTAAGTCCTCGTCTGGTCACTCTCTTAATGATCTTCTCCACGCAGGTGCTAATTTACAAGGAGACTTGTTTAGCATCCTCATACATTTCCGCCTTTTTGAAGTGACACTTTCCGCTGACTGTCGTCAAATGTTCCTTCAAATAGTGATACGCGAGCCTGACCGTAGGTTTCAAAGAATTTTATATCGGTTCAGTACGGACGATCCAGTTACTGTATACGAATTTAACCGCGTCTGTTTCGGACTGAAGTCAAGTCCATTTCACGCATTGCGCGTTGTCCGCCAGCTGGTCATCGATGAAGGAGATAAGTTCCCCGCTGCAGCCGCTGCTGCTTCTTCATTCCTTTATATGGATGATATAGCTCTTTCTGTCATGTCTACTACGCAAGCAATCACTCTTAGCGATGAGCTAATACAATTTTTCAAGATGGGTCAATTCGACCTAGTCAAGTGGTCAAGCAATTCTGATGATGTACTCACACACATACCAGATACACATAAATACGCTCATGATAAAATGTTCGAAGAGTCTGTTCCACACAAAATCCTGGGTCTATATTTTGATAGATCTTGTGATTGTTTTCGCTTTGTTGTCGCCGCTCCTGACAATAAGTGCACTAAGCGCACTATATTGTCCGCGATAGCACGGCTGTGGGACATCATGGGGTTTGTGGCTCCGGCCATTTTGTATGCCAAGCTTCTTATTAAAGAGCTTTGGCTTGCAAAGTGTGACTGGGATGCCGAACCACCCCAACATATTGTCAGTAGTTGGATACAGTTTTGTAATGAGCTACCCTCGCTTAATAAACTGTGCATTCCACGACATTTGGGCATTGTGCAGGGTTGTGATGTCAACATTATTGGATTCGCTGATGCTAGTCAGCGCGCCCTAGGTGGTGTGGTATATATACAAATCCGTATAGGCAATAAGTATACTGTAAAATTATTGTGCGCGAAGTCTAAAGTGTCACCAGTAAAAGTTGTTTCTGTTGCACGATTGGAACTCTGCGCTGCGTTATTATTGTCTCAGCTACTTCGTAAAGTCTTGGATATTATACACCCGCGGTATCCTATTAGTAACGTCTTCGCCTTTAGCGATTCGAAAGTCGTGCTCTGTTGGATAAACGCATCGCCACATCGTTGGCAGACTTTTGTCGCCAATCGAGTTGTAAAATTGACAGAAAATATTCCCGCGAGTCGATTCTTCCACGTTTCTGGCTCTGAAAATCCCGCAGACTGCCTGTCTCGTGGCCTCACCCCGGACAAGCTAGTCGACCATGCTTTGTGGTATAGTGGACCCACCTGGGTCACGTGCGACCCAAGTGAATGGCCCTTAAATAAATTCGATGATAATGAATACCCAGATGCGCCTGAACAGCGGATCCAGGCGCACGTCCTCACGACTAGTCCAGAGGATTCCCCGCTTTATGTCCTAGCACAACGTCATTCGACGTACTCGAAGTTATTACGCGTTATTGTTTACGTTTACCGTTTCATGAAAATATTACCACGTGGTAATTCTATATCGGCCGCAGACTTAGATTTTGTAGAAAATAAACTAATCCACGCCGTGCAAAATGTTTATTTCTCTGAGGATAAATCTAGTTTAATTAAATTTAAAACATGTTCACCCGCTTTAAACAAGCTTAGGCCTTTTCTCGACAGCAACGGTCTTATTCGTGTCGGAGGTCGCTTGTCGAATTCAGCTGAGACGTACACGCATAAATATCCTTGCATTTTACCGCGCCATGACAAGGTGGTAGATTTGATAGTTGACTACTATCACCGCAAGCATTTGCATGCTGGTCCAGAGCTTCTAATGTCTTTATTAAGACAAAGATTCTGGATTTTGGCTGCACGACGCATTATACGCCATCGTATTCATAAATGCAATGTGTGCTTTAGGTCGAAACCGTGTCCTTTATTCCCACTTATGGCTGATCTACCGAGTCATCGTGTAAGTCAGGTTGACAAAGCTTTCACGCATGTCGGATGCGATTACGCAGGCCCTCTGCAGTACACACCCATTCGTGGCCGGGGAGTGAAGAGCCGTAAAGCTTGGCTATGCATTTTCACCTGCCTTACGACACGTGCCACTCACATTGAGATAGCTACAGATCTCAGTACTGTCAGCTTCCTAAATGCGTTTAAACGCTTCCTTTCTAGACGCGGACCTATAAAATGCATGTATACAGATAACGGAACGTGCTTCGTTGGAGCACGCTCGTATCTCCGCGACTTCTACAAATTCTTGGATGAATTACGCCCTCATTTAGAAATAGAGTTTTCTGAAAATCGTGTACATTGGAAGTTCATTCCGCCCGCTGCGCCTCACTGGGGAGGCTGCTGGGAAAGTATGGTCAAAATTATAAAGACACATTTATTTAAGTCCATCGGGCAGCAAATCGTTTCATACGAGGAGCTTCTCACTATACTTACCGAGGTAGAAGCTCTCATTAATTCGCGCCCGTTGATAACTATGAGTAGCGATCCCGCGGAGCCTTCAGCTCTTACACCGGCTCACTTCTTACAAACCGTGCCACTGTCATCGCTACCCGTGCCTGAGGTTGAACCGAAGGACTTACTACAAAGACATAGCTTGTTAGATAGTATAGTTCAGTCCTTCTGGAAACGCTGGCGGATTGAATATTTGCACCAGTTACAGTCGCGAGCTAAATGGAATGTCCCTTCTGTTCCCATACAGGAAGGAACAGTAGTGATTGTTAAGACTGATAATGCCCCGCCATTCGCTTGGCCTTTAGGTATTGTGGAAAAGGTTCATCCATCTAAGGATGGCACTACTCGAGTTGTCACTATAAAAACTTCAAAGGGAAGCTACCTTCGTCCGGTAGTAAAACTATGTCCCCTTCCTACTCAATAGTTTAAGTTAATTATTAAGTAAACCATAAGTATATACATATATCTATATATATATATTCTACCGCACATAATTATCTACATATTTATATTACCGCACATATCTAACCGCATATTATTATATTATATCATTTTTAAAGGCAACCCTTTAAGGCCGGAGGGAATGTTAGCGCCATATATGGTATTCATGCATTTGATTGCATTTTCTCTTTAAATAGTCTGTCACTTTCGCACATATGGTAAAACAGGCTTAATGAGCAATGCTTCCCTCTCACCCCCCACCATATTTCCCTATCCACCACGATGTCACCGAGCTTCATAATACTGCCGACCTCAAGGCTAGTGTTAAGGTCAAGTCGCTGAAGGACGCATCTCAGTGTGACCTACTTGCACCATAAATTACCGCGAGTACGTGGACTAAATATATAAATATTACTAACAATATTGTGCTTTATCAAACCTACATAATTAGTGCTAAGTGTGTAGTTCTAAACGCCTTGTGGCTTGTAGCCATAGGCGACGAAGCCAATCCAGGACCCACGAGGAGTATCAGGTGCGTGGAATCCATACTACCCAATAACCTTAGGTATTTGCTTATTGAACTGCGATACTAGTGTGCCTAACGATTTCAAAAATACAGTCCAACCCTTTTTCCATTAAAAATACATTCAAATTGACGCCATAAAGCCTTAGGGCTCATAACGCTTCCCGCAAGTAGCCAAACTAAATTTTGGCTGCATCACACCTAAAGATTAAAATTGGAGATAAATTGGTTGAAAAAGCAATTTTAGATGATATCTTCATGAGCATTTGTAATGAATTAGTCGTTTAGTGGAAATTAAGAGTGGCTTATTGAAAATTAATATTTCAGTTTCTGGTCAGATTTATTTGACACCAGACAAGCCTATTAGACCGGGAGATACTGGCACACATTTCCTGGTCATTTGTACCAGTATGGCGACCCTTCAGGGGTCTAATTAAGTAATGACGAAAAGGAAATTATTGGTTATAGCGCTGGTACCGGCGGCCCAATCGCGTGGGAGTTAATCGCACCTTTGCGGTGGTATGGCGGCCATTTGGAATCGTCCGAAAAGTACGGCATGGTGATTTTCATGAATGACTACTCGACGATGATTATGCAAAAATTAGCATCGTACGAAACTAGTTAGCGTAGCGAAATCCTAAGTCTGTGGGTTTAGGAGATATTTAGATTTCTGTAGGAAATTTCCAAGTGGCTTTTTGTATTGTTCGTCAGTGTAATACGTAACTATAGTAGAAATTCAAATAAAACCACTATCATGATCTCAAAAAGAGTAAGTATAATGCATTGTTGACAAACATCACGAATTTGAGGCCATTGTCTGTAATAAAGAAATTTCATTGTTCAGTCCGATACAGCAAACTACATCAAGAGGTGACTTAGAAATGAAAAAGAGAAGGGATTATTTTCAATGTTTGTGAATCAAAAAAGTATTCAATATGAGTGATTTCAGTGAATTAAATATTATTTTCAAGGTAAATTATATTTTTATCAATGAATTACAGCTTTTAGTAAGTAATAAATTTATTAAACGATAACTAGGTCATTTTACAAGGCATTCGACGTTTATCTCGCTTAAAAGGAAAGTAGGTACATACTAAAGATATTCTAGATGGTAACTTTTAATGATGGAAACAGCATCACATCTTTAAAGATCAGGTTTCTAAATTGACCCTTTTGATTGCTATTTTAAAATACGGGCTGCTGTTTATAATTTCGCGGGAAGTATTATTGCAGTATGAGCAGAGACTTATATTCAGCAGTAGATTATGAGAACAGAAAGACAGGCAAACAAATCAAACTTGAAAAAAATGAGGAAAGATAATGTATTATGGGAACTGATGGGTTAATTCTTACAAATTCATGCTAGATTCCTATTTTGTTAAATTGTACGGTTTTATCACCGCACATTTTTCTGTGTATGCAGCAACCTACTTTTGTCGCCCGCTAATAATAGCATAAATACAGGGATTCTTAACATTTTACTAGAGTGCATTATAACGTCTTACATCAACAACATCAAGAGGAACGAATCAACAAAAAGTTACTGTGAATATAGTCAATATACCTTTGATACTTCACAAGTGGTTTCTCTACGCACTCCAACATCAACTACAATTCAAATGTACTGGGCTATCTACTACTAGGCCCGTACAAAAATTATTTTTAAAGATTTATAAAGTAAAGTAACTGTGCTTTTCCAGATGCGGTCTTCTCTCAAGACTTGCTTGCATTATCTTCTCCTCATCGGCATTGTAAATCAAATGCCCTTTTCTCTAACAGATTACTGCTGATTAATTTAACAGCATAATTAATTTCATAGTTTAGGGATTAATCAGAAGTTTTTCTTTTAGTTCATCATCTGCATACATTCCTTACAATTGGGAGGATGCACTATCGACGGCATTAGTTACATGGATCCCCTAAAGCAACGTGACCTACGAGCTGGTGAAGACCCTTGCAACCCTTTGTATTGGTATCCGAAACCTATACCAGGATATTGTTATATTAAACAAGCACCAAAGCCTGTTCCTTTGCCACCAGTGCCTGCACCTATGCCGATACCAATCCCAGTTCCTCAACCGTTTTCAATGCCTATTCTGCATATGGGTCATCCACCTATGCTGCCTCCTCCTATGATGTCTCCTTCTTTCCCATCTTCTATGATGGATCCACCAGTTCCTTTACCTTTCGGAGTTCCATTAGAGCAGCCCATGCTACCACCATTTCCACCACCTGCATTTCCAATTGCATCAGCACCTTATCCGTACCCGCCTGCTTATGGCGGTGTTCCATATGGACATGGCCAGGCTGGTATGGTTCCAGGGCTACCAGGCTTGGTGTCTGACGATGGGGGGATAAACATTCTTCCATTCTCAGATGTATATGCTGACGTATTAGAGAAATACAAGCAGAAGAGAGTCAGGAAGCGTTTGGAAAGAATATTGTCAAAATATGGGAGACGCAGGAGATACAGAAATTGGAGAAGGCATAATTACTAGCGATGTAAATAACACTACACCACTAAGACGAAGGACATCGTGGAGAACGTGCGCCAAAGGATAAACCACACGCCGAGGGTGCAACTATTGGTATTGATCCGCAACGTCAACTTCAACGCGTTCGTGGTGTGAGTTCCAACATGTTTTCTGAAACTCGTCATGGAAGAGGACTTTTGGCCGCAGGGCGTGTTGTTCCGTCGCTTTCACGGACAAGTGCCACACGAACGCACGAAGACATAGTTCAGTAGTGTTTACTAACATAGGCTTAAAGCCCATCACAGACGTAGCTATAATAAATATAAATATGCCGAGCTATAATATAAATTACAGTGCAAGTTGGCGTTGAAACATAAATATATATTATAGCTGCGTGTGCGGTCACTCGTAGATTAGTATTTAAAATATATCGTAATATGCCTTGCTATGATTTATATTAATATAATATATATTATAGCTACGTCTGTGATGGGCTTAAATGTTTTATGCTAACAATTTTTTTTTTATTAATCGACATAAAAAAAGGAGATTTTCAATTCGACACGTGTGTATATTATATTATTGGAACTGAAATATATTCACATATGATAATATATATTAGGGCTTCCAAACAAATATACAAAATGTCAACGTGTATCTATGTGTATGTTTGTGTGTATGTTTGTCCACTCATATCTCCGAAGATATTAATCGGTTTGTAACCATTATTTTTTTATTGGTCTACATTTACTTCAACTTTGGGAACAGTGCAAGTTTCATCGAAATCGGTTCAGTAAATTTCAAGATATGGACAAATGTGTGACGGCCTGGCTAATTGATACTAGCTACGGGTGTGGTGTCAAAGGAAAAACATCTCAAAACCTTGGTCAAATTCGTCTAGCGCTTTTAAGAAAAACTAACTAAGAGAAACGCACTAAATTACGGCATTATGACGCTATTGTGTTAGTAGACTATCAAAACTATAAAATTTGTAAATTTTGACACCACTGATAGTTGATTGGAATACAATTATAAGTGATAAAGTAGGCACACAAAGCCTAGAAGGAACGTGTTTTTTTGGTGCAGGATAAGTAATGTCGGAACACGCCTTTACCTTAGCAGCGAAACAAAATATACAATTAATAATCATTTGTTTAATTATATAAAAATTTCTATTTATAATAAACAAGATATTGAACATTCCAAACAGTAAATATAAAATTTAACTAATTTTAGAACACCATGTAGTTATAAAGGACATTTACAAATTCCGATACTGAATACTTTATATAAAATTAAAAGTGCGTATAATAAATTTTCTTGTTATATGACATATATACATAGTTATAAAGGCTTATTTGCTATAAATTTAATAATTTGTAGCCTTTGTCAAACTATGATAAACCTGTAAATCGAATAATGACTTGTCATTTCAACAATACCATTTATATACATAAATAATTAAATTATTCTTACAGTGACTTATTTGTTGCAATAAAAAAACATTTACTCATAACTCATAAAACGTTATTAAACTAATATACTTACCCCTTACTCATAAAGCGCTATATATAACTATATATATATTTAAGTAATATACTGTTTTAAAGGGTCACGTAAAGAACGACACTCTCTATTGTCATTGTCAAATAATGTGACATTATTTACGTGACCATTCAATCAGTAAATTAGAATAGCGCTTTATGAGTAAGGGGGTTAGTCTTTCGACATAACTATAGTCAATTCTTATTCAAAAGTGCTGAATTAATTTCATTGAAATTTTCGTCAAAACAAATTGAACCTTGAGTGTCAAGAATTAAAGCTAGTAAAATCTTGCTAATACGTTTGCATTTTCGACCTTCTCTATAAGAAAGAAGAAAGCACCCGTGGCGGTATACTCGTGGAACTACTTTCTTCCATATTTTTTTTTACGCCAATGCAATAGTAAATCGATACTAACTTCAATTCACAGAGGGCACTCAGTGTAGAGCTGTCATTTATGTTAAATTCGTTAGGCTCAATTTACATTGCCGTGGAATGGAATGGAAGCGAATTTTTACAACGAAATTGTACATAGCATAATGAACTTTTCAACACACTAGCTCGTAAAGTGGCATTTATTGCACCGTTTTTAGTATATTAATGCAGCTTATTACGCATATGTGCTTTTTACTTTACATTACCGCACAGTTTTATGATAGGTTTAATCCCGATTATGGTAAGTTTGTACCTCACTGCAAATGATATGTGTGTAGAACTGTAGACCAAGAATTCTTAATTTAAACGGGTGAAATAGTAACAGCTCACCGCTGTCAAAACTTGCGAGCCATATTTGTTAACGTTATCATTGTTTGGTTGATATATTACAAAAAAATCTACTTACAAAAAATACAAGTCTGTTTTTTCCTCGCAAGTGTGTTGAAAAACGTCGTATGACACCCGTGTGCATTGATTATTACACTCTCGGCTCACTCATCGCGTTCGCCTGCGGGTCACGCGCTTAATACCGCCTCGACTTTGCACACATGTATCATAATGTACTATTATGTCAATTGTATAACACACAAACTAAATACGAGCCAATTGACATTTAAAGTTCATTATGCTATGTACAATTTCGTTGCAATAATTCGCTTACATTCCATTCCGAGGCTATGAAAAAATATTTTTCTTATAAATTTTGATCGAGTAAACGTTTTAGTTTCCTTCGTTAAAAAGTTTACGTTTTATTCTTCTCGATTCTCGACATTAAAAAAATCCCATACGATACAAGATTTGTAATCTGCAACACCATCTTAAGTAACTACTTATCTTACAATTAACAGTTACTTATATTAAAAATAACAACTAATTATTATTTAATGGACGGAATACCTGAGGGCTCCAAAGTTACATATACAAATGTTACATCTAACTTATATGTTACTATTCATTATATATATACCCCCTTACTCATAAAACGTTATTTAACTAATATACTGTTTAAAGGGTCACGCAAATAACGTCACTCTATTGTCATTGTCAACTAATGTGACATTATTTAAGTGACCCTTTAAACAGTATATTAGTTAAATAGCGCTTTATGATTAAGGGGGTTATTGCATAAGTATAAGTAATTAAGTACATCTGTCCGACAGGATTATATAGAAATTCTACGTTAAAACTTAGCTTAAAAAGTCATGAATTCTATTAATAAAATTTACTTGTAAGTGTATGCAATGACGATCAACGTGTAAAACACTTTTAGTGAAAGGCAGAGCCAACAGTCGCATCTAATAATTAGTGCTTAGTCACTAACCCCCTTATTAATAAATAAGGTTTAAGTCAAGTATAGTAATACTTATAGTAAGGGGCACGAGTCGTGAGCACAAATTGACACCTGCGCAGCAGTTAATTTTTCGGTCTGTTTGGCGGAATGAAGAAGGGGGGAGCGCCGAGCTGCGCACGATTGGTTCGTCAGTCGATGTGAGTCGTCTATTAGATTCGCGCGTGTCATTTGGCTACTGTGATTTGGCCAAAAGGCGAACTTGCCCGCACTACTGCCTATCTGTGCTCACCATTCGTGCCTCGTACTGTACCTAGGTTTAAAATGTATCCGTCACTTTCTAATGCCATATAAACAAAAAGGGATGAGGCTATCTTAATACCTATTACAAGACTGACTGACACCTTATTTATTAATAAGGGGGTCAATGAATATTATATCCATATTCCTACATGACTCTTCACATCCACCAGGTTGATAACCGATACTAAAAGCCACCCCACACATACCTACATCCGTAATTTTATAAACACTACCAAAATGTGTGCGGCTTATAGTATGTCACGTGCATGGAAGCTGGACCAGAAATAAAACCAGAATCCTCGTAAATTCACTGGCTTTAAATCGTATTGAAATGTCACGGCACCTGCGTCGCACTCCGATAGGTATGAGAAGGAAAGTTCATAATTGTGCCCGACAGATGTGTAGGATTCCTGCTAGAATTCTATCACACGTCAACCTACGTAAACTGCACAACAAATCACTTTCCTAGTCCTTTATTTTCTTTGACCCGCCATTATCTTTATCAACTCTATCTGAGCTTGTTTTGAAAAGAATGTTATTGCCGGCACTTCTCAGAAAATGCAACCAGTATTGGAGTCAGACTATTCTAAAGTGCTTGCGAATATATAAGTTTGATTATGATTGGACTTATTATCTCGTGTTTCAAAATCAAAATGGCGCCCAAGAAGTATTGCTGGCAGACAGAAGTCTTTACAATCATTTACAAGCAAGGTGTTTGTGGACTTACGAATTATATACCAAATTTATTTTAATTTATTTAGATTATCACTTGCTTTATTTTATCTTTTGAACCCTATATTGGCCCTCATGGTCCAGAAATACCCTGATTCACAAATTGGGGTTTAGTAGTAAGCTTAAAGTTATGCGCCTCGGAGTACTCTGTCTGTCACGCTCGCTCTCGTTTACAAACATATTTCCGTCTCGAAACACGAAGATCGCCGAAGCGCTACTTTAGTGGCCAGTGTTTTAGGACTGCCTCTACATTATACTTATATATGCCTGAGCATTTGACCAAGAAAACTCTTGAAGCATATCAGCAGAATAATCAAGTGAAATGGAATGAGGATGCTAAAATATTTACACTTTCACTTGGTTTCAGGGTGATTATTTGTTAACCTCTAAATTTTTCTCCTTAGTCTGCGGTAAGCAATTATGTACCTAAACCTATGTGCCTAAAGTATATATTAACATTCACAACATAAATGGTGAGTTTTGATAATGTATTCTAATTTTTAAAGTTTATTCTAAGTTTAAAATTCAGTAACTTCTAGATAGAATGGTGCATTCTTATTTCAAAATTATATTGAGACGCCCTCGTGTTTGTTAAAATACACATCGATGAGGGATAAAATATGTATAATGAATAATATTTCTAAATAAGTACCTAAAATTACTTAATTTATAATATCCTAGTACCTAACCTTATTGGAATGTTGTGTATGGACGGTTTAAGTTTAACTCATAAATTCCTAATTCCCTATTTAAACCTAATAATACATACCTAAATATCTATGATACTGTGATGTTATAAAAGATTTGACGAATAAAAAAAAAACAATACAGAATGTAGCAAGAAAGTATAGTTATATTATTTTTTAAGAAACTTTGTGGGGGCGCGTTCGGAGCGCTGTTTTGGAAGCTTTATAAAATGCCAGAATTTCTGTGCAACGAACAATCAAACTATGCCTGAGCCCTGAGTTAATATAACTTTATAAACATACGCTGCAAGCAGGCGTGTGTATATATTTTTCTAATTAAAAAGTAATAGAACATGATGACTATTACGTTATTCCACGGATAAAATAATATTGATAGTTTCAGATATAAAAAATATGACATTACTTTTTTGTTACAACCTGTATATACTTAATATGTTATGATAATTTGACTGAAAATTATTAGCTCATAGTTTAATACTTAATAATTATACCATCATTGAAGCTATATTCTTTAATGTCAAATAATATTAATTTCTCATAGATCTGTGTCTAGTGCTTGTATTTTATATTGCAATCAAATAAAAGTATAGTTTTTGTCAACTAAAATCTGATTATCTTAGCTAAATACCTATGTCTTTTGTTCGCGAGCGAACGAAACGCGACGGTCCCGTAAACGACTTATATAAACACTTTTTTTTTATCTAAATACTTTCAGAGTAAATTAAATTACTGCAAGCTGCCCGAAAACCGACTAAAAATCCCTCTCTAAAAAAAACTCCAAATGGTAACAATATAGATATTGCCCATTTTCTTTTGATTCAATACATATCGGTTATAACACCCTAGACGGTTTATGTGTTATGTTACCTTAAAGGTTTTACGTTACTAAGGCAAAAAGCCTTGGTTCCATAATTCCTAGGTAGATTAATACCTGTTCTACAAATTAATAAACAATCGCTATGACTTTTTATGACTATTGTGAAAGTGTTTTATTGTGAGTGGAAACTATAATATAACTCGACACTGGCAGAAATGAGCCCTAATATGGGCTTTGTTGCCAAACTTAAAAATAAGAAGAAGAAGGACAATCGCTAGTTACTTAACTGTTGTATACTGGGTGGAGATTTCGAGATGGAATATTTTCACAACCTATGTTGGATTAATCATGCTGAACAACTTTCACTATGCGACCAACAATGTATTCTCAAAAAAATATGTTTACTTTTCATGTCTGTGCTTTTCATACATTATGATCGCGCAAGGTTGACATTTTGTAAGAAAAGTTTAATATTTTTTTGAGAATTCACAGTTGGTACTATAGTAAAAGTTGTTCAGCATGATTAGCCCAATGTAGGTTTCGAATATATGCCATCTCAAAATCTCCACCTGTTATACGCGGTTATAACCTTAATAATGGTCAAAGTTACTAAAAAGGCACAATTGGAATGCTTTAAAAAAATAAAATAAAATATTATAAAAAGTATTGTTCGTGTATCAAAACTACGCTTACCTAAAACATGACCTAATTATTTTAAATAACAATGTGACATTAAGTACTACACAAACGCAACAATGTGTAAAACAAACGAACAAGTACATGAAAAACCCATTACACAATTAATAAAAATAGTAACAAACATTGCCAAGATAAATAAAATTCTTCTTTAAAAATCACGCTCATTTTTTTTAAATCCATCTCTGTGCCAACATGTCAGTGAACGAACAAAATACCACTGCAAATACATAATCAGTTTGTGAGATTATATTTTTAAATTATGGCCGGTTTCAATAATTTACGGACCGTTATCGGTTAAGATTGATTAAAATTAAGACTCTTATATCTTTACTAATAATGAAGCAAATACCTCAAAGCTTTGCATAGCAGACCCTCCCACATGGAAGTAGCTATCACCGGTAAAATTAGCTTACGAAATAAACTATACGCCCAGTTCGGCAATAAAAAAACCTACCATTGGTAAGCAAAACGATTCGTTTCTGTTTATTGAAACCGGGCATTATTCGCAACACATTGACCGATAGTATTTTATAACGTCCTACGTCATTTTTCTCAGTGAGACTCCTGTGAAACGTCATTCAAAAATAAGGCCCGTTAAAACCGTAGACAGAGAAGTTAAAACATTGGAATTTGAATTGAGAACCTATTCTAGTCTATTTTCGATTAACACAATATATTAACCCCCTTATTGGACTTTTTGGCGGGAACTTGCAGAGTGACGTAGCATTTTCATTTTTATTTTCATAAATTTGTGTATTTTGAGTTTTATTGTGTATTTTTGGTGGTATTTTACCCAATAAAGATCATCCATGTGCACCAGTGAAGTGAAATGAAATGATTTATGTGTATCGTGTCTTTTCAAGTTGTCTCAAAATGTCCGTGAAGAGTTTTAGTACAATTACCACCATTATAGTAAAACATGACTTTTATGGACGGTGACTGACTGAGGACTATAATGTGAAGTGATTTATTGTGACTGGAAACTATAATATAACTCGACACTGGCAGAAATGAGCCCTAATTTGGGCTTGATTGCCAAAATTAAAAATAAGAAGAAGAACCCCCTTATTCATAATAAAGTAATCAAACGTTGAATCATAGAAATAAATATACCTAGAAAGAACGTCACAATACTACACGAATATATAAAACAGGACAACTTTTAAAGGCTGCTGCGCGTAACAGCTACGTTTTACGCTCCCTCTGAGCCATTCTGCTTGTCAAAGTGACGTTCATAATGATAGCAGTTGTTGAAATATTACAATTAAAATCGGGAGAAATTTAAATATTAAACATTATTTTGCAATTTTATTTATTTTTATTTAATTTAGCCCCTAACAGTTAGGGGCTATTTTTTTCTACGCGTGCACCGCTTCGACACTCAATCTGGATGTAAATCAAAGCGTTGAATAGCTAAAATTCTGAAGTCTTTATCTGACATGTGACATTTGGTGGTCGAAAGAGTGAGACGGAGCTACTATTACTGAGCTATTACACTGATTTAGTTAAAAAGCGATTATGAATAAGGGGGTTATTATATAATTAACTTCTTATATTGTATTTTGACATAAGGTTATTAGGCTTTGAACATACGCCACGTAATTTGAAGCCTCCTTATAAAATGCCGTCTATCACACAATGAAGGTACTATAGTTCTGCAAGTGATTCGATAAACTCGAAACATCGACTCAAACAGTCGATAAGGCTATAATAATATGATCGCATTTTATCAATTTGGCACTTTCTATATGATCTTAAGGTTGTATTTCCATTGGAACAGCGATGTGCAATTAGAGCGACAAATAATGATGGGAGATATAATGGTGCGTCCATGCTTGTCTAACCGAGCACGAGCCGAGCCACGAACGAGCACACTGCGAGCACGATTCGCGTAGCGTGGACGGGCTTGCGAGCCTCGAACGAGCATTCGTAGCGTGCTAGACTGCGCTCCGCCCGATTGTCAGTTTTTTCACGAACACAGGGATTCGCATCGCGCTCGATGTAGGCTCGTTGAAGGCTCGTTAAGTACGTCCACGCTTGAAATCGCGAGCAACGAACGAATCCTGTTCGTTCGAGGCTCGGCTCGCGTAGTATGGACGCACCATTACGCAATTGCATTTATGTATTTGAGCAATGCAAATGTCAATTTTATCCGCTCTTTTCAACTCAGTAGTAACATATATAAGTCAGAAATATCAGAGATAAATACACACACAATAAGCAATTCACAAACACTGCAACACAATACAAAAGTAGTTCTAGTCAAAGATATAGACATAAGATCATCTGGTTTCCTAAACCTGATCGCTCACTCCGCGCCGTCAAAACACGCCGCAGTCAAATGGCGTCGCGTCGCGAAATTTTATATTATCTTATTGGCAAAGAACTCTAAAAATGTTTCCTTCCAGTGCGAGCAGGTGAGAAGTGAGCAATCACTTTATATAGGCGAGAACCAGAAACATGGAAAAATAGCTACGCATCAAGCCTCTATCATATCTCTCCAAGCAATACACATTGTTATTGACACAACAAATAATAAAATAAAAAAACTACCTCAGCCATGCTGCAATATTTATTAAACCCGATACCAACTCGAATATATACAACAAATTCTAAACATCACTTATTATCTACGAGTTTTCAGAATACTTCATTTATTATAGAGTCGGTTTACTAGATAAAGTTATTTTAATTATTTCATTTAATTTATTCATTACGGATACACTGCTATTTTGCGTTGCATAATGCTTAAAATATTCCAAAGGTTTGCTATTTGGTAGCTGCGATTAAAATTTCTCATCAAAAAAAGCATCGTAGCAGACCGTCTAATTTAAATGTTAAGAAAAATTATAACCCATTATATAGTAAATAAGTTTGAGTTATCCAGTTATAACAAACTAGTTCTAGATAAGTGCTAAATAACTTTACAATGTGATATGCTAAAGTTATTGCTCAATGTATACACGTATATCTAATATAAAACAATGCGCATGCGATGTCTAAAAACAGCTTTTAATTTAGCATTGTCAAAAGTGCCAAATAAAAAAGTATAAATGTTGCGTATCAAAAACGTTTGCGTTCTAATAAAATTCAATCCCAGATCATCATTTTCAATACACAGGATACGATGACGTGAACATCGATATTTTATCGCTACCTCTATGACGTCGCGTTGATTGGCGCTTTGTAAAGTTGCAGAATAAAAATCATTTGGCAAAGTTGAAACAAAATGGTTGAAACAAATTCGGTATCTAACATTCTGTATTGGGACTTGATTTTATTGAAACAAATCAAATAAAGAAAAAACAGAAATAAAAATTATTAATAATGAATAAACCCAGATAAGAGTGTATTAATTATTCAACATTTTTATTGTATTCATATTATAAGACACCGCACGTTCAATCATAATTGAAGAATATTCAAAGTCATTTACACTACTATTAATTATTATTTAAGTATTTAATACAGATCATTATTATAATAAGATATAATTCATTTTGTATGACATAGTCGATGAATTTGTGATGTTCAGTGGAATGTCTTAATTTCTAATTATATTAAAATCTCCATCATAATGGACGGATTACGATAAGTACAATAATTTCATTAATACATTCAACGCTTATTCTAATGAACTAAAAAATAACAGCTGCATAAAGAAGGGCTATACAAATTATACAGATATACATACAGGGAGCCTAGATAGATACGCCTAAAATAACTTATAGTAGATCTTATAGCCGTTTAAAATCCAAGAATTCATTGCAGTTTGATAGGCAGTATTATGAATGATTAACTTGAAATCAATTTAGTTTTTCTTTTCATATTTTTTTTCTAACGGCCACACTCTAAATACACAGACAATTTGACCGTGAAAGTTTTAAAAACAAATCTATCAGTAATATTCGATCGACGATAATATCTACAGTTCGATTACATCACGTCTATAACTCTAACCGTTTCTCCACCGAAACTGACAGCCTGGTCTCAGAACTTCTGACTGACTGCTGGCTGTTCAGGCGGAGTAACATTCATCCCCATATTGTCATAAGAGAAGTCCAATGTAGTGTCTTCAGCAGGGTGTCTGTTACTTAGAGCAGTGCTGATGGTCTTGGGAGTCGTGGCACCGTGGCTCTTCTCTGTCTGTGATGTCCTGGTATCAAGGTCTCTCACATTTAGCGGCTGGTTTTGTCGTTTCGGCGGTTCGGGGTTTCTGATCTCCAACTTTAACTCGTGCTTTGGCTTCGGCAGCTCCGCATGAGGATTGTGGTGTGTTAAGTCGTTTGGGTACTGCTTTACACGATTCTGAAAAATGTATTATAAATAACGTTGTTTTAAGACCATTCTTAGAATTTATAGATTGCGAATTTTTTCAAACAAGAATTCAAAATGTGTCTTCCAATACCAAAGTGTTAACATTACCTTAGCCGGCTGGAATTTTTGCTTGAAATATCTCCAGGAGAACCTTCCTCGGCACAGGATGATGAGGATGAGCACCAAGACAGCCAATGCCACACCGCTGACGATCAGCGCTGTTTGGGCCTGCCGTTGCACACCTTTGGAACCAAATGTCTTGTAACCTCATAACATAATATGTCACTAATATATATAAAAAAAATAAGTTCATAAAAACTCGCTTTACTATTTTCGCGGCTAAAATGTGCTGCCAGTACAATTCGCTTTGCTCACTTAAATTTTTGCAGATATTGGAAATTCGCCTCCTAACCTTCTCTAACATATGTTTGCCCGTTATCTTAGTGAGTGTAAGTCTAAACACACAGTAGAAAAACTGTATAAAATAAATGCAGGTTTCAATGCCAGAGACAAATTATTGTTTGCTTTTTTACAACAAATGTGGTTATTTAGGTCTTTGGTCACTTACAATGGCGGATGCCGATTCAAATCTTTCTTTTTGTTACAATCTCACGATGGTATGTGATGGTGTGGCCGAAGGTGGTGCACACACAAAGCCTAGAAATGAACTGGCTCTCAACGCAAGTGCTGTCGGAACACACCGGTAGATGCTTGGCGAAAGATTTTCAACTTGAGGGTGGTAGCCAGCCAGGCGAGTACTAGAAAGTACCCTACTACCGTTTCCTCCCGATCTTTCCTTCACCGAAAGGTCAAGTTCATTGTAGGATTCGAACCTGGGATCTTAGTCATGGCCTTCGACGTTGCGATAATAATACGCCTCCCAACAAACTCAACACAAACACAGCAGCCGAAATTTAGAATCGATTAATTTTAGCCCTTATTAATAAGATATTTGTAAAATATTCGCAATGGCATTAAATATTTGAACACCTGACAGTAACTGAAAATAAATATAATAAATATCCTGGGACATTCCTCACACACGGTCATCTGATCCCAAACTATGCAGAACTTGTACTATGGAAACCAGATAACTGATATAATACATACCAGTTTTTGTTTTTGTGCAAATACATACTTAATATACATAATTACACCCAGACTCAGGACATACAGACATGTTCATGCACACAAATGCATGTCCTGTGTGGGAATCGAACCCACAAGCTGCGGCGCTTTAGGTGGAATCTTAACCAGAGTCACCAGCTGGCCCATCAACTCATTACTATTACCCCATAACGAGTCAACAGTTTCACTGAGTCACTGATAACTCAACACAATTTATTTTTTTCCTTTAGTTTACTTTTTAAGATAAATGTGTAAGTACCTTTATTAGAATGTATAAATAATTAAGTAAACATGGAGTACGCATAGACAAATTACACTCGTCAATGAAAAACCAATTCGCAACTGCTTAAAATAACAGTGTAAAATATTAATTATGTTAATTAACTGGGTACGCAGAGCAAATATTCATATTAAATTGGATACCTACCACTAAGATCGGTAGATGGCGCTGCTTCGTCAGATCGTCGCATGTACCTCAAGTCGAGAAGATAACCTGAAAACAATGTATGGTCTTAAATAAAGGTATATAAGGATCATTATTGCGGAACATGTTAGGCTATTTAATGGCAAAAAGACTAATTGATCAGAAGCCTTCAGCCCGGATCTATGGGGGGGCAAACCCGGGCACACGCCCCGGGCGGCAGTTTCAGGTGGCGCCAAACCGTGTTTGAAAAACAAAAATTTTATTTCACAAAGCGTAGCATACATCGCACGTTGTTCAATCGATTATTATAGTTTGATTTATTCTTTCTTCTTTTGAAAAATATATATATTTGTATCGTTAATTATACGTATTTACAAAATTAAAAAAATATTTAAATTCAAATTCCCGCCATTAGATGGCGCCAATAATCTGCAATTATTATTGCTTCAAATACTTTTTTTGGAAGAAAAATTGTTTGTTTAATTTACTCTTTAAATGCTGTGCGTTCAATATAAAAGTAAATTTTTAAATTAAAATTATAAATACATGAAAAGAATTATAAATAAAAAAACTGCGTTTAATCGCAAGGCTAATGCATTGCCCGAGGTAAGTGCCAGCTCTTTGGTCCCCTGTAGCCTGTAGTATCAACCCCAAAAGGAAGAAATAATGCACCGTCTGCTGTTGTCGTTCTTGTTTTTTTTTTCAAACTTTTGCCGAATTGAACTTAAGTCAATATTCGATAAAACCGAAATCAATATCAATAAACCGGCCAAGTGCGAGTCAGACTCGCACCCGGAGGATTCCGTACAATATTAAAAACTCAAACTTACTATGCAGTTGACTCTACCATCTAGTCTAGTTGAATGAATGTCAAAGCCAGTTATTCAATTTAGGCCCAAAGAATGAAAATCAAATTTACTGAAGTCACCATCCAATTAAAAAAATCCAGTGATTTTAGTTTGTTGTATATCGTAGGTATTTTCTTAGTGCTTATACCCGTATATTTGTCAAAACCCACTACATGTGGTCTTCCCACCTGCTTATTTTCTTTTCAACTTGCCGATCAATAGATGCAACATGGTTTAAGAAAAACTACATTTTCAATATGTTTTCTCTTCTATCTATACTAATATCTCAGAGTATATAAATACTACGTACAAGTACAACTAATATAATAAAGCGGAAGAGTTTTTGTTTTGTCGGATTCAAAAAATTCTTTCACTAATATGAGGCTACTTTATTCCCGAGTATAAAAGGCTACTTTATATCACGGGAACGCGGGTGAAACCGCGCTAGTCACCTAGTAAAAAATAATTCTGGAGTGACTTAATTGTTGGTCCAAAATGCGGGACGAAATACCGAGTTTCATTGCACTCCCGAATTTCGACAAAACCGAATGTGAAACGGACCTTCCCATCTCTAAATTACTGCGAACCTACTGAGCAGTTGATATTGCAGTACCTATCTAACATAGTCTCCAGTCACTGGTGAACTTGATGGTATCTTGTCTCGATGCCTCAGAGGCTCATACAAGCTATGATACTGAATACTAGTATACGGAAAATACGCCATTTTATCAGATACATTTTAATTTAAATATTACATAGGTATATATGACGGAATTATTCAGTGCGTGAATCGTATAATTACTCTACAGGCTGTTTTCGTTTATGTGTCAAATTAGGTACACTTTTTTGTTCAAAACCAAAAAGGAACCCTCATGGTTCAATTCCGTCCATTTGTCCGTCTGTCACAGCGATATATTTCAGCAACCACTGATGCTATAGAGTTGAAATTTGAAATAGATAGGTATAAATATTGCTTGCCAATTCTTAATACAAATGGAAAATTCCAAAAAGATTATTTAGTTTCTTTAGCCGAAATGGGAGACCAAAACTTCACATAAAAATTTTAAACTATTGCCCGAAGAAGTTGTTTTTATCTTACAGTGGCGTTATTTGTTCTTGTATCAGTCTGTCGGTCACTCAAAAAGCAGTTAAACTACTACCTGATCTCAAAAAGGGATGAAATATAAACAAGACAAGTCAATAGAAACTAGGAGTGTCTAGAAAATTAAATGTTTCCAGTGTCAACAACTTCTGCCAAATGCCACACACACAGTGTCAGTCTCTTAATATTATATCGCAAAGGAACTATCCGTGCTTTGAAATATCTATGCGCTTAAATATTCTGTGACGTGCGTGAAAAACGCGTTTGTGTCAAAGGACTATTTTACTCGTAGTATGAGCAGTTCAAAAATTCCCGTGCATCGTGTCATTGTCATGCAATGAGCATAGTTCATAAGTTGGTACTTGAACAATTTAGTAATGAGAACCCACCTGTGCACTCACACATGCGCAACAGTAAGTAAACACACACATAATATATCTTTGTGTGCGTTAAATAGGTGTCTGTGCGAGTACCTGTCGGAGTCAACAGACCATAACATTTTGCTATTGTTACGCCCCTTACCAAGGAACGTATCGCGGATGCTTCGTTAAAAATGTATAGAACTGTTGACAAGTTGAACGGACTGGATCACGTAGTACGAGGGATGCTTTTATGCAGTTAGAACTCTACAGGTGGAATTATTAATGGGTCTCAATTCTCGAATCCTTTTTAATATGTAACAGAGTTAAGGCGTCTACAAACGTCTCGATTTGGCTAACGGTCGGTAGGTCGATTGGTAGAGTCGAGATCATGCTTTCTCAGCATTCAGTTCAGCTTGTGGTATGAAGCGTACATACGCGTAGGTATACGATAGCTCCATATCTATCAAAATACCAAAGTAGGCCTTGCCCTGATAGTTGCCTTATCATTGCACAACAAGCGTAGAGAGAAGAGAAGATGCTGGGTAACATAATGGCTTCGGTTGATGACATACGTATTTTGGAGACAGATGATGTTCCGAACTTCCGAAGAATGGAATCGGATTGCTTCTACGAATTACTGATGCTTGTAACACCTTACATAAAAAATACTCTTATTCCTGAAAGTATTACTGCTAAGGAAAGTTTAGTGGCTTGGCTATACTGAGATATTTTTCCTAACGCTATCTATCAACGGTTTCCAGGTTCTACAGGTTAAACAATGCCCCGTTGCGTTGAGCGCGCAACTGGTACGAAATCGACCCGACCGATTGTTGACGCTCTTCACGCGCCAATCTGTAGAGTTGTGAGTCGGGGCGACCCAACCACACCGACTTGACACCTTACCGATCTTTACAGCCGATCTTCAGCCAAATCGAGACGTTTGTAGAACGCCTTATGAGGTATTTTACTATAAACCTCTGCTTTTTTAATATAAAATGCTTCATTTATCTTTGAAAATATTGCCACTGTTAGTTACATACTTTTCTCGACATAAACCCATCGTCAATGGCTTTATATGAACCAATAAACTTGTACTCTGATTGCCCGCATAGATATACAGCTAATAATATTGGGAAAGATATTGCGATATGGTAATTTTATCGTTTGTATAAGACCAAATAAAATGTTATCAAAATTAGAGCTTAATGGAAGCCAAAGAGACAATTGAATTTCGTCTTTTGGCCGGAGTTAGTAAAAAAATAAATGGAGTCAAACATGTTTACACTGGTATGGCGGTTATTGGTTCGATTCAGCCCACACCCTGACCTGCATATCTTTTCAGGTCTCTAACCCTCTTGCCTAGATCAAATCTCAAGTCCATGCTACGCGAGTCGAGCACGAGCCGAGCCACGAACGAACTTACAATGAGCACGATGTGAATCCCTTTGTTCGCCAAGCATGGACGCACCATTACATTTTCAGAAAAACTTAACTCGCTAATGTTATTGAGTTATATCCATAGAAACGTTGACGTCGAATGCCGAGACGAAGGTTCCGGGTTTGAATCCTACAATGACCTTAAGATGAAGGAAAACTATAGCACGGTGGTAGGGTACTTTGTAGTACCCACCTGACTGGCGTCCACCCTCAAGTTGAGAATCTGTCGCCAAGCACCTATCGGTGTATCCAACAGCTGCACTTGAGAGCTCCTTCTAGGCTTTCTGCTTACCACTTTCGACCACATAATCACAGACCATGGTGAGTTTGTGGTCACAGGCATATACCTATACATAGTTAAAAAAATTATAAATACAGATTTTATTTTCATAATGCCGTGACTTAGTTTCGTTCAAAATCTGTTCAGTATTTTTTGAGTTTTTCCGCGTTCAGACAGACGGACAGACGTGGCGGGGGGATATTTTTTATTAATGTAGTGATATGTCAATAAAGTTATGCATCGACTCAAGTAACTAAAAGTGCTATAAGTAAGTATAGATTTTATTTACCGACTTTCTTTAATCCACAATTCTTTCGCGTACGTATGATATATTCTCGACCTAAAACCTACGCATTCTTAACTCCAGTGCGAGCGAGAGAAACAATATATGTACTCGTATAGGAGCAGCTCAGATATAAGTGGGAGGTTTTGCGGTCATGAAACTGGTTGCCCAGGTTATCATTGAATAATAATAAGTGACTTTAACACGTGAACAATAAAGTTAATAATCGAATGTGGGTGTCGAGAGGTTATTTCTATTTGTAATCATTAGTCATCATAGCGAAGGATTCTCTAAGAAAACTTGCAATTATATAACTTACTTATATTACTTCATTTTGATCTCACTTATCTCATTAATATTATAATTGGGAGAGTTTGGCTGTACGAATTTAGATGAAGTTTGGCACACAGATAGAATATACTCAAGATTAACAGATACTAAAAAATAGGACGCCGCGAATCAGAATCTACTATATATATGAATAACTAGCTGTCCCCTGCGGTTTCACCCGTGTTCCCGGGAAAAAAAGTTGCTTATTTCCTTCTCCATACTATAGGCTATCTGCGTGCCAAATTTCATAATGATCGGTTGAGTAGTTATGGCGCGAAACCCGCAACAAACAAACTGATATTCGCATTTCTTACATTAGTTAGGATGTCGTACATGTGTATCCCAAACTCAACCATAATTGCAAAAGAAGAGATCACATTTTACGTTAATAATCTCAAAATGATAATCATGTTTCGCATGGACAGATAGTAAATAAGAAAAAGCGACTTGCAGCGACTCGAAGCGAAGTCGCAAACGGGTTCCAGTCAGTGCATTGATCTCGTCTTATGGAATACTAAGTATAAACACTATATTATTATACTTACTATAGCCTTATAAAACGAAAAGATTGTCTTTACAATTTTTACAAGCTTTTATTTAACTTGCAATGTATGTATAAGTTCGGGTAGAATCTTGCAAGTCGAAATTCACCCACTTCCTGTGGTCGAATTGACTTGATATTGTATGACAATGCAAGTACAGTCACCAAAAAAATCTTGTATTCAAAATGAAATTAACAAAAACTTATTCGTTCTTTCCAAAATGTTGTATGGAATTAATTAGAAAATATATAGTAGAGAGATATATATAGTATAGTCTCTATATAGTAGAGAAGCATGATCAGCCATTCTTAATCGATCTACAAAGTTAAGGTACCACCATCGTGGTCGGTACCTGGATGGGTGACCGCCTAGTAGTATCTAATCGAGCGTTTCCGTGCTTCAGAAGGCACGTAAAGCCTTCCCGGCTATCACTTAAGTGTGATAGTCGTTAAGCTAGTTGGAGGCCTCCTAGGTGGCTTTAAAACTCCAACAGTAGGTTGACCATTAGCCTACCACCACCGATCCGCAGTGGGCACGCGTGGTGGAGTATCTGCCCATTCCCTTTCACGCCAATTAGTGAAAGGGGGGCTGTGCTCAGCATTCAGACATTAAAGGCTGATGAATATAACCATCAGCCTTTATAGTAGAATTGACATCATTGAACTTATTAGTCTAAGATATTTGACCGCACTGAGACCCATCAGTTAATGGATGAAAAGCATTTTATATCTAATTTTTTTATAGTATATAATACCAAAACGTTGTAATAAAGCTTCTATTAGTTTAGTAATACAACACAAAATCGCCTGTCGGAACATCTAGGTACTAGTTGATCTACGGAAAAACTATGAAACTTTAAAAAGAGATAATAATAAATAGGTTTCCGCTACTTCTATCACTAACGAAATTCAATATTAAAAACAGCATTTGAGTGAGATTGTACATATTGTATTCTATTTCCAACACTTGTCGGAATTCCTTGAGATGTAACTGGTGCCAATCTACATGTGTCATACTCATGGCAAACTTTTGCCATCAACGTCATTTGCTTTGGCAACGTGTTTTCTGACTCAGAAAATCAGGGCATCAAAAAAAACTGAGAGATTTGAATATTAGGTACCCAATATTAAAATTGAGATTACTACATGTTATCAAGATATACTACCATCTATCTACTTCCTACTTAATCCTACTACTCTAAATCTACCATTTATTTGAGTTTGTTAAGATATTTCTAACTCTATCACGCAAAAACTACTGAACAGATTTAGATGAATTTTGGTACACAGATAGAATATTACTACGACCTAGCATTCGACGACACTACAGCCAAGCAATCATCGCTTCAATAAATTGACTTAGAATATTGGAGGTAGAGATGAACAGGAACTAACCTTGGCATTCCTTAGTACAGAGTCCAGCATCGTAGTTATGGTGGGTCTTGTTGCAGACGACGCTGCAGGGGGCGCACCTGTTGGTTTCCGAGGAGCAGTACTCCTCGAGCTGGCAGGTGAGCTGGCCGCAGCGGATGCCGTCGATCGACAGCTGAGCTGACGCGGCGCCGGCCACTGCCAGGAGGTATGCTAGTCGGGACATGGTGGATCTGGAAGAGATGAATGAGTATTTAACTAAAAAACCCAGCCCATTGCGTGTCAGTCTCGCGCATGGAGGGTCCCTACCAATAAATAATAGGGGAACCCCGGGCAAAGCGTATAAGCTAAGGAAAATTGGAAAATATACACCGAAATAATCAACTTAAAAACATATTTTTTTTTGTGTATGGCACATTTAATCATCTTTGGAAATATATTATCACAATCAACAAATTCTAAAATTTTCATATTGAACTAAAATTCAAATAAAAACTCTTCAATTATTCACCCGGTCGGGTAAAGTGGATAGGCTGGTAATCATCGCAGAAGTAGCTGCCTTGCCCACCATATAACAGCGGCGACACTCCGAGCACTGAATCCATTCCTCTATTGGCAGCATATCTATCATCTATTGCCATACTCTACCGTGCAGACCAGGCATGAACATTGCTATTTTGGTTTATTGGTAATATTGGTAGTTATTATTTTTAATAATAAGTGCAACTGTTTTTATAGCTGTATCTCTATCTTCTTCTATATATAAAAATAAATGCTTATTTCCCTTGGTCGCGCCATAACTTGAGAACGACTTTTACCGCATTTCTACCAGCATTTTTTTAAAGTTTTCTATTACTTTTTTTTTATACAACTCGGTAAACAAGCAAACGGCCCACCTGATGGTAAGCGGTTACCGTAGCCATATGGACGCTTGCAACACAAGAAGCATCGCTCACGCGTTACCGACCTTTCCCCCCTCCCCTATGAGCTCTGGCGACCTTACTCACGCGCAGGAACACAACTTTACACAACATATAGTTATTTGGCTGCGGTATTCTGTAAGGTAAAGGTACTTCCCCAGTCGAGCTGCTCTTTGAGCGAATAAACGCTATGCTCAGCGCCTCCTCTCTCAAAAAATAGTTACGTAGAAAATTTGAAAATTTTGAAAACTTAAGCGTAGGTTAGGGTAGGATATCCCACGGGTACAACCCTCTCCCCCTAGAGATTTAAAATGAATATGCTCTTTACTGTAGGTACCTACAATTCACACTTTCTCCATCCACCAATATCAACTTTGGCAAAAAAAAAAAAAAACCTGTTTCTCGATTAGTAGTTAGGAGATTTAGTTTTGGTATTCGATACTTGTTTGAAGGAAACTAGAAACCTTTTAAGTAAATAACGTGTTTTGTTGAATGCAATTCTATGGGCAAAGTGTGTGGTCTTGTCACGAGAAGCCTCTACGATTTAATTTGTGGTACATAGAATAGATATAGTAAGTATTCTACAGCTTTTTTAAGTTTTCTGTAACATAAATGACAGTATTGTCAGATTGTCAACTATTCAACAAGCAAATAGTAAAATTAAGAATTCACACGTGTTACCGTCTGCCGAGTTGCCGACACTTGGAAATGGATGACTCACTTGCAACGACATAGACGTGCGTAACTTGTTATATTTGTACTATTTATTAAAGGCATATTGAGGTGAAGTCTCTAGGTAAACCACTTTTCTGTACTCTGCAAGTATATAATTGGATACTTGTCAAGTACTACAAGTAATTATTTCACTACGGTAAAGACAAACGAAGCGTGGATAAGAGATGTCACAATCCTTATGAATACTTTACGAGATAATTTGACGTAAAGGAAGTTTTGAAATAAAAAAAACTAGTATATGCCATGCATATACTTACTAGTTTTTAGCATATGCCTCCGCAGTACTTTGGTATGATTCCGCACTTTAAGATTTGATAACGAGTTGACAGTTTTTATATTCATGGAACCTAGTGTACCTACATCGAATACAAAATATAATGGTGCCGAGCCACGAACGAGCCTTCAACGAGCACGATGCGAATCCCTTTGTACGTGAAAAAACTGTCAATCGCGCTCGTTCGAGGCTCGCGAGCCCGTCCACGCTACGCGAATCGTGCTCGCAGTGTGCTCGTTCGAGGCTCGGCTCGTGCTCGGTTCGCCAAGCATGGACGCACCATTACAAGTACCTACAGTGGCAGAATGAAAAGGTTATCATTGAAAAAAAATATACTTATATTTTTTCCGCAAAAGCCATAAATTGTGTTTGATTGACGTGATGTAAAAACAAGCAAAACCTTATTCGATAGCAAACGTCACATTTATGTAAATGTTAGCAGCACTGTTTCTTCCTGTTAGGAACCTCACTAGGAATATGTTGGTACATGTAAGTAATGAAACGACGAATAGTAATAAGACGATCCCGAGCTCACAAGCGGTTTAGACCCCCTCAGTCTGAGGAGAGACTTTGCCTCCTTATGTGTGTTCTACCGCTTGTACAACGGACGGTGTTCTGAAGAATTGTTTAAGATGATGTCCACGGCTACTTTCTACCATCGCAACTCTCGCCATCGACGGGGAGTCCATCCTCACATATTTAAACCTGAATTGTTTCGTAATGTGCGGGCTCAAAGGAGCTTCCTTCCGTGGACGCTCAGACTGTGGACTGAGCTGAAAAAAAAATGATTCTTGCAATCTGGTGCAAGCGAAAACCAACTCTAAGGTGACGAACCTTTTCATTCCGCGACTGTACCTATATCGAATACAAAAATCTCCGATCGTTAATCCACAGGTATCCACTTAGATAGGTACCTACCTAGATGGACTTAATCCTGGAGATCAGCCAATAAAAAAATATAAGTAGGTTTTTACTCACACACGATATGATCTGTCTCTGTTTAACTTGTACATACAAGATATTTTTATAAAAACATTACCATTCAATAAATAACAAAGAATTTTTACATATCGTTTGTATTTCGAATTGAAAATAGCACGTTACTTTCTTCTCATAATAATCGAGACACCGAACGGACACCGGTGGGAGTCAAGCGACCCATCGTAACATGCCATTGCAAAATTACCCTTGCACGTATTTACTAAAGAGTTTATCTTGCATGTAAATGTTGAACAATACAGTTGGACATGGTGCCTATTGAAATAATAAAAGTAAAGGATACAATACTTTCGCCGCATAGTAAACAGTATGACTCATACGAATTGCCGTCGTGGTAGATTTATGGATTTACATAAAATTTTCAATATTTTAGCTACATTTTAAATCACTAATGTTAATATAACTCACAATTTTATCGTCACGGCAAGTAATCAATAAAATACACAGTAGATACACTGTAAAGTTGCCCGTCTGTTGCACGGTGGAGTCAAGTCAAGCCGTAGCCTTTGTTAGGAAAATCCAATCTTAAAATTAATTAAAAACTGAATAGTTCATTGACGCATAACATCGTTCCTTCTGCAAACTTGTTAGCACCTGTAAGCCAGGTAAAAGGATTATTGACGTGGTTTTCAAATGCAGTGTGATGTTCAAGATGATCATATTTTTTATGTAAGACTCAAAGCAGTTGCTATTTATTATTTGCAGTGTAAGTACTTAAGTACTTATATTCAGGATAATTTGTAATGCACACTGCGAGCACGATTCGCGTAGAGTGGACGGGCTTGCGAGCCTCCAAAGAATTTGAATATATGCGAGCCTCGAACGAGCGCGATTGTCAGTTTTTTCACGAACAAAGGGATTCGCATCGTGCTCGTTGTAGGTTCGTTCGTGGCTCGGCTCGTGCTCGATTCGCGTAACATGGACGCACCATTACAATAGTTTGAAATCAGGATTTAATTAAGGAGCATCACTATTTCATCAGTAGGTATAGAAAATAAACACTAAAGGAGACAAAGAATAGGAATACAAATATATACCAACTAGCTGTCCCCCGCGTCCCCGGGATAAAAAAAAAGTAGCCTACGCCTTGCCTGTGTCCTTCTCCATACCATAGGCTATCTGCAGGCCAAATTTCATGATGATCCTTTGATTAGTTGAGGCGTAAAGGCGTAACAAACAAACAAAAATTGGATATCTACAGCTCTAATCGTCCTACTTTGAATTGAATGGATGTGAATATATTTGTTAATCTTTCACAGAAAAACTATTGAATGGATTTAGATGAAATTTGGCACACAGTTAGAATATGTTCTGGATAACAATATATCCCTTGGAAACGCGAGTGAAACCGCGGGCCTGAAGCTGGTTTTTAATACAGCAGAATGTTTTTTATCTGTCGCAAAAAAATATTTTCAATTTATTCGCCATAATCAAATTGACTCTAATAATCATTATTAATTAACTAACATATTAAAATTGCTCAAATAAATTACTGACAAATAAAAATGTCATCACACTTTCATAAATACGTAATTAGGTAATTATCTACATATTATATAAGTATTATAAATATAGGTCATATGAGTCATACGAATAAATCAGTGTCTCACATACCAGGATATACAGTTTCACGTAGATCTTCTGTTATCTTCTCTCGTATAATCACAGAAAAGCAGATCACGGAGGAAACATCGGCTCGAGGATATCAGTCCATGTATTCATGATCACAACAATCAGAGGCATCAGTAAATGTACCAAGAAAGAGCAGGTTGTGTTTAGTTTCTACTGCGGTTGCTAGGCAACGGAATGGAGTTACACACCTGAAGCCTACTAGCTGTCGCCCGCGGTTTCACCCGAGTTCCCAGGATAAAAAGTAGCCTCAGAACTGTAGCCTCCTATCAGTGAAATGTTTTGAAACTTTTATTTTAGAATGAATAGTCATAAATTGTGTTAATAGACAATTGATTCTATGTCAAAGAGCCAGGTTCTAAATTCAGCTATCATTATGGTTTCTGTAGGCGCTAGTGAGTTAGGTCCTGTCGCTGTCGTTGTTGTTGAGCAGCTCGCAAAACAGTTAACGTTCACTACATTTGACATTTCTAGATACCTCACTCTACACTAGCGCCTCTCGCGGCGAAATCAGTTTAGCCCCCATTGTTTTAATGTCGGCTCAAAACTTGACTTAACCTTTGACTGGTGTTTTAAAATACGGACCTTGGAATCAGATCCGGAGATTGCCCTCCACATACACACAAAATCACAAAATCACAAAATTCACACTCTCTCTATATAAACACGGTTAAGTTGACCATAGATTTAAATTCTCTACTAAAGTTTCACACATTTTTTTACACTTTACTGTCATTATCAAACAAATTGGCGTTATTTATTAGTCCTACTCTACCTCAGAGTATATAAATACTACGTACAAGTACTACTATTACTACTACTAGGGTCATGTAATGGTCGAAATTCAACCGTTTTTAGGTGTCCGTACCTCAAAAGAATAGAAAACGGAGCCCTTATAGAATCAGTTTGTTGTCCGTCCGTCTGTCCCTTTTTCACAGGAACGCGTGGAGGTATCAAGCTGAAATTTATATCTAATACTCAGTTATGCAATCCCTTGGAGCTGTGAAAATATCAAACTTACAATTCAACGCAATCAAAAGATAGCGCGGTATTTTGACGCTCGCAATGGAATTAAAACCACACTGAGTTAATAATAACAAAAGAAAGTATAAGGTAGGGTAGGGTAGGGTAGGACACCACCCGAACCAAGTCGCGCAGTGCAGCTGGTAAAATATAAACTGAAACGTAGCGTAATTGCAACCTGTCGCGGTTGGATCAAATTGATATTAACTTTACGCACTAACTCGACATCCGCAAGATCCGAGCTTGCAGTTCCACGGTGAACCTGTGGAGTAGACTTGAACAAGCTTATTTACTTAATCAAGTTCCCGCTTACCACAGCATGGATAATTTAATGAGTTGAGAGTGTTGTGAGGGCGATGGCTGCCACACGCGTCATACTTGTGAACAGGTGCTGCTTGTGGAGGCTGGTCTGCTTAAGTTTGCTATTTATTTACTTATTAAATATTTTTTCAGTCTACTTTGTAATTTTGCCGCCGCGCCGGGGTACGCAATTGTTTTCAGTGCGATTAGAATGTAAATATTATGTAATTAATCTAAGCCTGTTTTGAAAAGAGTAATTGCTGAGTTTATTGCCGGCTCTTCTCAGCAAATGCAACCTTCCGAACCGGTATTAGAGTATTAGAGTCAGACTTTTCATAAGTGCCTGCGAAGGTCTATTTGAATAAATGATTTAGAATTTTGAATTTTTTTGAATTTTGACTAGTGGTGCCAGGTACCGTATGTCAAATTTCTGAACGTGAAGATAAAATAATCGGGATTTTGGGTTTCAAATCGGAACAGCTGCAATGTTTTTTTTTACTGTGTATAGACCTGTGTTTGACCGCAATCTCACCTTGGTGATGATGTGGCCGAAGATGTTAAGCACACAAAACCTAGAAACACAAAAGATTCGAACCCGGGGTATTCCTCTCGGTACCCAACGCCATTACCACTAAGCTATCATTGCCCTAAACAAAACACAAAACATAAAAAAACAGCTTAGTTATATTAGTTTTTCATGTCAAAATTATCGAATATAGTAAAGAGTAGACTCATGAGGTTAGTGAAAAATCGGGACATTTGGCGTCCCGATCAAGGGTTAATCGGGACGTGTCACCAGACCCCTGAAAATCGGGACGTCCCGCGCAAATCGGGACACCTGGCAACACTAGTTGTGACTCACGATTATAATGACTGCTTAGGGCCCGCGGTTTTCCCCAGGGATGTCATATTAATGTTATTGCAGGTTATGAATGCTAGCATTTTGAGAATAATGTCAGCAGTTGAAGAGTATATGGTATGGGTTGAGCCTTTGCCTGTCTTGGGAATAAAGAAGAGATAGATAAGTTGGCGCGTCAGAAGAAAAATATAGAAAAGAGAAGCTGATTGAAAATAATTATACGAATTAAGTTATGAGCTAAAGGAACTCAGTAATGTAAATACCTAGTTAATAGGCAATTATGCAAGTGCATACAAAGTATGAGCTTTAGGCGAAGCCAAAAGAGGCTATACAAGTATCTGGATCATAGACTTCAGCCAGTAGGAGCTGGTGAGTGTGGAAAGGGACGGCTAGAAGGGGAGGTGGAGGCCATAGGGGGGAAACCCCAAAATAACCAACATGGATACAAGCACTAGAAGCTTTCATGATCTATCCGTGCGTCAAATTTCATCAAGATTGGTTGTGCCGTTGAGGCGTTAAGAGTTAACAAACAAATACTCACTTCCGCATTTAATCCAAAGCTAATGCAGCAAAGGATTAAGTTACTAAACTGAATATGAAAGATTCCAATTAACGTATAGATCGCTAATTGTGACAGAGATTGAGATGTCTAGCTATTTGCATGTCCCTAATGTGTGGCAATCCTAATTAGTAACCGAAGTTAGGAAACTACTGCGTCAATAATCATAACAAAAGATTTCGCTTAGGGGTTCAACAACAAGAATTTATGGATTTTGCAGTGTATTTCTACCCCGGAAAGTCCCGATGAAAACGTGATTGGATAAAAATAACATCTATACACATAAATTTACTTCGAATCTCTGTTAGTTCCTTAGTACATCAGTAAATATTAAAGAGAGTAAAGTTTGTACTGCAAAATTATGCATATAATGAGGAGGGTCCGTAAGTCCGTACTCAGTACAAGTTAACAAAGAATCAATGCTATATCAGGTATTTACCGAACTTTCTGTCATAGTACAAAAATACGATCATTGTCTACGATCGATGATTTTGAGCATAAATCAAGCTTGAAGTAACTAAATTAATTTAGGTAGGTACTTAATAAATGAGTAAAGAATTCCAATGATGGCACGTGAAGCACGCGCGCGCAGTGATCTAAGCCGTGGATCACCTTGGAACAGAGGCGCGCGCGCACGTTCCATACTTCCACCGCTTCGCACTCGTTATTTTGTCAATATTGTCGACAACGCTTCACACGTAGTAGGTATATCTATGTATTTATGCTTTTAAGCAATTTATACGTACCAATAGACAAAAAAGTAGTCATATTTAAAAAGTTTGAAAAAAATCTGCTTTCTGCACTTCTTCTCCATTATAACTAACTATACCAAAGGTCACACTCCTCCGAGCACGCAATCAGGGCCGTAGCCAGGACCTATGTTCGGGGGTAACAAATATCCAGGATATGTTAAAGGGCGTGGACGACATTTTCTGAAATTTGTTTGTTAAACATTAAAAAAAACAAGTGTTCATTACTTTTTTGTCCTATATTCAATGCTAGATAGGTATTACGTGAATACAACCTAATATAATAATTCAAAATTCCAAAAATTCTAAATTCTAAATAATTTATTCAAATGGACCTTCGCAGGCATATCTATATACCTATTAATTCGTGTAATATAACTAGTGCTTCGGAAGGCACGTAAAGTCGTTGCTCCCGTTTATCACTTAATTGTGATAGCCGTTAAGCTAGTTGCATCTTCGGAATTAAAAGTCTTGACCACTAGCTTACTTGCAAAGATCCGCACTGGGCATGCGTGGTGGAGTGGAGGATTTGCCCATTCCCTTTCACCCTCATTTGTGAGATGAGGCCTGTGCTCAGCAGTGGGACAAAAAAAAAGAGCTACTATATATCCTATATATAAATACATGAAGAGAAATCTTTGCAGGTACCTCTTTTAAGAATATTGCGCGTGCGCACTTGTGTGAGATTTGGTATAGTTAAAGTTTATATGGAGACGAAGTGCCGAAGTATTTTTTTATCATAAAAATTTCATGAACTGTTTGAACTACTAGTACATATAAAAATAATTGTCCTGTAAATTGACAAGAGATATTATGTGGCGTAGGCAAGCGGACATAATAAGTACATTATTAGTTACCCATCGTGCTATGGTTTATAATTTAATTAAACAGTTCATTGTATGATTTGAACCCGCAACTTTCGCAACGGTATTCGCCATCCCTACCACTGAGCTATCATCAAGTTCAAGACGGTTCCACCCGCGGTGTTGTCCATGTTCGATAATTTCTAGAATTCCCGTTTTTTTTTTTGCTAATGCTGAATTGAGAACCTCTTCCTTTTTTTGAAGTTGGTTAATTAGAGACGATCGGATTACTCATGGCAGTTCGGGCCGCTTGAACGGGACGAGACTGGGCGGGACGATATCGTGGTGATCGGTTTTGTATTGTGTACTTTCGTGCTTCGTCAGCTGCAATCTGAGCGAAAAGTTTTAGGTCGTCTGGATCAGTGAGAGCTTGCCGTGGTCTGCAGATCTTGGATATAAGGGCAGGCGTGTACGTGGCGGCATTAATGAGCGGATTACGGTGATTGACGGTTTTCCCGGAATAGAAATTATCGTATGTTCAGGTTTTAAATGAAGCTGCAAATATGGCAACATTAACTCCCCAGGAGCAGAAACTATTTGGAAAATATTAAGCAAGATGTTTCACTGATCACTTGATATCACTTGAAGTCACTAGAAGCTGATCTTAATAATGTTTAAAATGACTGTATATTTTAAAAGAAAGCCTTTGTTGCCATTCGTTCCTCATAGGTACAGTCAACGTTACTAGCTGTACAGATACTTTACAAAACAGTTGTACACTCTTACTATTAAAAATATAGAGAAATGAAGCAAACAGATGTTTTGTAAATGCCTGTCTAAGCAAACCTACATGCTTTTTTCAAGATCATGGACAGTTTTGTAGAGGTGTTTTGTAAATGTCTATTCAGCTACTTATTTTGCTGAGTGTACAATATAAGTCGTGTAGCAAAAATATTAATGAACAGTTTTCCATTTTTTTATGTAACTATTTAAGCAGACAATTTAATTCTTATTCATATTGTTTTAAAGGTTATAGTAAGAAGGTTATTCAAGTTGTACATCGAAGACGTTGGTACAGTGTACAGTCCACATTGAGTAATTGAGCCCAGAGTCACTAATAGCGACAGTCTTTGCATACAAATAAGACGAAAACAATACACTGCATTTAAATGTGACCACCATTCTTGGAGCCTTTACAACTTGTGTACCTTTCCTCTACAGGTCACAAAGTTGTGGGTACAGAAGATTTCGGTGACCCTCTTTAGGCGAGGTTAGGTGGTACGTCTGAGGTCATCGGGGAAATCATAACCCGCATTAGCTGACTCTCACCGTGAAGTTGATAAGTCGCCAAGTAACTACCCGTGTATTCCAACAGCTTCACTTAAAAGCCAGTATCTTCACTCACGTCAAGTATGGCATTTACCATGTTGAAATTGTGTCTTACACAATTATGAATTATTCAAACGTGATAAGGTAGCTTTGCAACTTCAATGGTGTGATATTATTCTAATACATTTCGGAACCCGTCTAATGTCATCTGATTTTTGGAAATGGTACAAAAATCATTTGATTTACCGCAAACAGGGTTGATCTCGACTACTCACCAAATATAGAGATCAGACTATCAAAACAGCAAGGTACTAAGTTGCCGCGGATCGCCGCAAAGTTGGTTGATCACCATTGAGTTGCCAGCCTTGTAATAATGCAATTATCTGAGGATATCCTTCTACAGCAGCAAAAATTATACGTTGTGGAAAATACAACATGGCTGTTGGCAACACCGCCAATTTCGCACCGTTAATGAATTTCCACCCAGACACAAATGTCTGTCTTGGATGTGAGTCCCAACCATAACGTGTGGCCGTAAATCTTACCCACTAAACCACCCATCCTAATTTAATTTATAAGTTAATTTACAGCTACAGAATTATTGTCTTTTATCAAATGGAATTTGTCAAAGAATGCAGCAATGAATCGAAGCGTCAACGAGGCGAGGCGAGGCGGATATTATTGGGACATACTATTTGAAGCCGGATATTACCCCGAGTTGCATCAAATACTAGCTTCTGTTTGCCCACCTAGGCACCTGCCACGGCGGACAATTTCACAGGACTCGTATACTACTGGTGGTATTAGGTACTGGTCGAAATTGCAATATAGTTTAGAGATTTTGCATCCATCTGAAAATACTGATGCGATATCTATTATATAAAAATCAATGCCACTTTTCGTTGTAATTTTATAACCAAGTTTAGGCTTTGTTCGGTCTATTTAGTACATGGTTTAAGTGAAGTTTGCACAAAATCGGTCGAGCGGTTCTTCATTTATCACATTTTTATTATTTCACTTTATACGTAGCGAAGCACGTACCGGGCCGCTAGTATCTGATAGTTTTTTTTCGTTTTTAATCAAGACCATAGAGCATTAAATATAACTCGCCTCATAAAGACACCTTGCTCAACAGATTCCATAATATTCAACCGCCCCCTGACTGCGGCACCGTTTAACCAATAGATGGATGACATGTATTTTTTTACTGTGTACTATAGGCCTGTTTTTGACTACAATCCCAACATGGTAAGTGATGATGTGGCCGAAGGTGGTAAGCACAGTAGAAGGAACTGACTCTCAAGTGCAGCTGTATGACTGAATTGTCTTATCCTTTAGTTCTGTTGACACATAGTCACGCATAGTGCTGATTTGATTTTAGACTATCGGCCGCTCGCACTCAGTTACCTATGCGAATTTCACAATGGGCTATTTTCCTGAAAAAATCTATTTCATATTTTTTTATTTGTCAATTAAACAAAAAAATACGAAGATACGGTTTGTTGAAGTACCGCGTGACGTTACGGTGTGGTACACATTTTAGTAACAAGTGACGTCACGAGCCCCCACTCCCGAACTTAGTCGCGCTTTATCTTCGTCAATTGTTAGTGATTTGGTAAAGCAAAAAATACTGTCCAATATTTTTTGATAATCTAACTGACGGACTAATTAGAATTATTATTTTTTACCTAGGAAACATCCATTCACGGGGCAAGATTATTGTCATTGTTTTCGTCTATATATTAGGCTTGCGGGACTCCTTGCTCTTGATGTAAACTAACAAAAAATTGTGCCAAATCGCTGCACTGGTGCGCCCGCGCATTAGTCGAGCGCGGGTAAACGGCAACAGTCTCGTGTACCGCGGAATAACCAAATAAAGTGCGTGCGTAAGAGGTGCCGCCTCTCATATACACAGTTTTTTGTTAGCGAGAGTACCTATGTCCGTTTTTTTTTATCGTCCATGGACCAAACTATGTTCGTAAAAAAATACGTGTAGGTATTTTGGGTCTATAATATCAAATGTTTTCTATTATATGATGAATTAATTCCCACGAGTCCACGTGATGCCGCAAATGACAAAACATAGGGGCGATGTATTGTTTTGTAAACGAAGAATGTTGAAATGATATCCATCAAAGTCATGCATAATATTATTGTGTTTTCTTTTTGGTTTAAGTACGGCAGTAATTTAAAAAAAACAGAATAATACCTCTTCAGCCGATGGAAAAACATGCATTTCCTAATTCATCACTAGCTAATTCTTAGTTTACTTTCAAATCAATCTTCTTTTTATCTTGACCTCAACGGAACTACCAATAGAGATGTGGCACGCGGGGAATTACATAAATAATACTTTGTATCCCAGGAAAACAAAAGTTCCATCGGGAACGTGGGTGGAACCGCGGGGCGAAAATCTAGTATAATTAATTAAAAAAAATATACAACCAACTCTGTAATCAAGCATACGGCCCGCCTGATGGTAAGCGGTTACCGTAGCCATATGGACGCTTGCAACACACGAAGTATCGCTAACCCGTTACCGACCTTTTCCCCCTCCCCAATGAGCTCTGGCGACCTTACTGATGCGCAGGAACACAACTTTACACAACATAAAGTTATTTGGCTGCAGTATTCTGTAAGGTGGAGGCACTTCCCCAGTCGAGATGCTCTTAGAGCGAATAAACGCTACGCTCTACCTCTCTCTTATAGGTCTAATATAGGTTAAAGGAATCAATTTTTGTAGGCATTAATCAAATATTGATTTATCTCTAAGTGTTTCGGACAACCCTTTTAGTTGTAGGTCACGGGCTTTTGAAGTTTACTGCAGTTGTAACTTGTATCTGAGACAAACAACGGTTTGTCCATAGAGTAAGAATATGAATAGAGCGATAGCGGTAAAACAGCACCTTGTGCAAAGCGTAAGAAGTTTGCACTTAAATGCATTCATTGATATATATACACTAGTGATTTACTCTCAGAAAAAATCCACATGAGTTCCTCGTCATTTACTCTCGGTGAAAGTATCGATAAAACAAATGGAAATTGGTATTCATTATGTATTTAGTCGTTCAAACTATGAAAGCGCATTTCGTTTCAAGTTGAACGTTGACAGCACACAGGTACTCTATAACAATCGCTCTCTTCATATTCTATCTCTATGGGTAGTGGGCACCTACCTCCTAAAAAGGGGGTGGATTTTTTCGTGACACCAGATCGAGGTGTATCATTGAATACGTCTTTTAAAATATAGGTAGAGAGGCGTTGTCAGTTTTCTGATAAAATAATTCATTTACAAAAATTTTTTTGTTGGCGACTTTTACTTTTGCTGCAAAAGCTGCTGGCTCTTCATTGCAACCTTCAGAGTACAATGGAGCTAGCATGGAGACAAATATTCTACTTGGGTAGTAAGTAACTTCTCTAGCGCGGCGCAAAATTATCAATGAAGTAAATAATAATTAAGTATTTTTGTCAAAGTTACGTGTCCCTTTTTTGGGACATCCGTGGCGAGTACGATGAGTCATCGTCAGTGAGTGACTTGAGACGCTACGATTTAGATTTCTTCAAGCAAATGCTACGATTTGGTATTCTTTAGGACTCCTCATTATTGGTAGAACCTTCAAAAGTGACGTCACAGTTAGCAGAGCAGTTACAAAAAGTATCCAAAAAAACCGGCAAAGCTTTTCTGAGAATGTTTAGAGATTACTCATGGCAAAAGAATGCACGGTTAGTGCTAAATGACATTCTATTGTTTAAATCATGTGACTTAATGAACGACACTTAAATATCTACGTAAGTTATGGCGCCAAGCGATCGTTAAGGTGAGTAAATAATATGATGCCATCACGGATAAGAAAACCTTAACGATTTTCCTTCACATCAAGGTTACCTACTTATGGAAACGAGACGTAGGTAGCAAAACTTAGTGCTTAGTGCTTACCTTAGTACGCCGACATTTTGTCCCGGAGCAGTTAACGAATCACAACACTCAAGCAAACACAACTTTCTAAATTTAAAATTTGTTCAAACAGTGTTCGAAAGCCTTCGTAGGCTCGGCGGCCAATCGCGGAGGTGGGTGACGGAATGCGACTCCGGCGCAGGTAGAGCTATCACTGTGTGCTCACCTGTGTGCGTGTGCCTATCAGTATACCGTAGGCACGTATTGTCTATGTGTGCGTATGGCGCAGTAAAATTACACTGACGCTGTATAAACTGTCGGGCGAGATAAGTTACACTTGTTTTATACACACCTGTTGGATTTTGTAAATATCAGCTATTATAAAAATGAATTGTTGATAATCGATACTCATGTTGATTGAGTCGGAGAGTAAGTAGGCATAAAGTTTAGTACGTAGATACTTTTAAGAAGAGCTCTTAGAATTTATGTAGGTTGTAGTTAATTGATTACTTGTACCTACTTATGTCTTGGATATCTAGGCTAGCATGGAATCGTCCTAAGACGAGTATTGGAAAAGAGATATCACAATCCTTGTGAATTATTTTTTGATTATAGATAGACTTGTTTTTGATCACTACCATGAGGTCAGTCATCATCAGCCTATAACGTCCCACTGCTGAGCACAGGCCTCCTTTCACAAATCAGGGTGAAAGGGAATGGGCCGATACTCCACCAGGCGTACCCACTGCGGATCGGTGTAGGTAGGCTAGTGGTCAACCTACTGTTGGAGTTTTCAAGCCGCCTAGAAGGCCTCCAACTAGCTTAACGACTATCACAATTAAGTGATAACCGGGACCAACGGCTTTACGTGCCTTCCGAAGCACGGAAACGCTCGATTTGAAATACCACTAGGTGGTCACCAGGTACCGACCACGACGGTGGTAGGTTAACTTGCCGATCGATTAAGAACGGCTTATCATGCTACAACACGACCGCTTCACTTATATATTATGGTGCGTCCATGCATTGCGAACCGAGCCACGAACGAATAAACTGCGAGCACGATTCGCGTAGCGTGGACGGGCTTGCGAGCCTCGAACGAGCGCGATTGTCAGTTTTTTCACGAACTAAGGGATTCGCATTGTGCTCGTTTTAGGCTCGTTGTAGGTTCGTTCGTGGCTCGGCTCGTGCTCGACGGACGCACCACAATGGTGCGTCCATGCTACGCGAATCCTCTATCTAACTCAGCAACCATCATACGGGTTTCCCGAGGGATTATGCAAATGGGTCGCCAGCTTTCTGTCCAGCAGATGCCTAAGAGCCGTCGTTGATGGTATGTACTCTGACAGCATGTACATAGATGCTGGCATCCTGCAAAGCTCTGTGCTTTCCCCAACACTGTTCCTGCTGCATGTCAATGAATAATATACTGTCTATTGACAGTATTAATTGTTATGCGGTCGAAATCCACTGTACAGCTATACACAGGCCGTGCAAATATCCCTCGTTCCATAGTGGAGGATAGCCACGAACGACTTTTGTTTGAAATCGAGAATACACTAGTTAAGTGTCTCCGATTGGGGTTGACTGAACGTAGTCCATTTTAACCCCACTAACACACAAGCCTGCGCGTCCGCCACTAAGAAATCCCTATTTGCTGTAGCTCTCAATTCCAGAACACGTCTCCGACATCACAAAAAGTATCGGGATCCTTGGCGTCGATATTTGTAACGACGTTCTGTTCCGTAGTCATCTGGTAGACAAGGTCAAACTGGCACCCAAAAACTCGAGAGTGCTTAGTAAAGCGAAGCAGTTCTTCTGATCGGGGCAAAAGCTACGATGTATTTTTTATGAAGATTCATGGTGCGCCTCTAGTGGCCATTTTTGGAATCACAGTATTTCAGGGTAAGGTAGGATAAGGCACCAAATTAACGAACTCGCGCCGGACATCTAGTTTCTTATAAATCCGACTTCATACTGCCGGATTACCGGATCCGGTTTTCCGGATTGAATCCATCCACAGTCAGTGCCGGTATTAGCACTACCGGCGGCCCCTATCTTTTAACGAAACAGATCCCATATAAAATAAAAGTGGCCAAGTGCGAGTTTGGGTCTGACTCGCGCACCGAAGGGTCCGATTAGAGTAAGAATATTCAGACCTTCCTCGGACCTCGTGATGGAGGGCTTGCCAGGAAATGCCACCATCAAGATGATGTCTATATTTAAAATTTTATTAAAGATCATAAACACAATTTCAAACACTTTACCTGTAATCGAACCATAGAATAGATATCGTAGACCCCGGTTTAACCGAAGTTTTCCAAAACTTGAACTGATAAAAGCCTATATATCTCAAAAACTGGAGAAGATATTTTTGCTCTCAGAATTTTTCGAAGTTTGATACCAAATATCAGATTTTACGCCTTCGACGCCCCCTCATGCCTGGCGCGCTGTGCGGTCGCGGTCGCACCACCTTGCCATACCCTAAAACCGGTACTGTCCAGTCACTTATCTCGACTGAAGAAGTACCTCCACCATACAGAAGATCGCAGCAAGATTAATGTGGTGTCGTGTAAGGTCTACCTACAGAGCTACATGAAGACGCTTTTATGTGCTGGCAGTGTATGTGAACAAGCCGCCATAGATACTAAAAGGTTTTGCGCACCATTTTATTTTTTCTGTCTCGTGTTCCCTAGGAATATTAATTTCCCGGATTTAAAAGTATCCTAAACGGTATTCCAGGTTTTAATCTATCTAAGTGCCAAGTTTCATCCAAATCCGTTAAGCCGTTGATGCGAGAGCGACACACTTCTTTAACTTTAACGATTTTTTCAGATTGTTCATATTGAAAAAAATATTCAAAGATCTGTTGGCTCGTGCTTACTTTTTCCCAAAAAATATAAATGAAAATTTGTAGACAAAAAATTTGAAACGTGCGCAATAACAAGTATTTATAGTAATTTTTTTTCTAGGTATTTTCCATTTTTAGACTTGGAAATGAAAAGGTATAAATAAATGTAACAACATATAAATATCTATAAATTTATTTTATCAATAATCTATATTGTTTTATGCTTATTGACTTATACTAAAACAAAATAATAATTAACATTCAATAAAATTCAAATCGATTATAATAATAATCATTGAGAACAATTATTAACACAGATATTATTAGATTTGTCACAAAAGTATTATTTTACAAATAATCATTGTTATATTATTATGCTCTTAGCATTTGTTCAGAACTGTGAAATTAATATTATAATTCTTTATTGCCATCAATATTATTTATTAATTCTGACTTTAAATATAATAAACAGTGTTAGTATTTGGTGCGTTAAATTTATATTTGAGTTAGCTTCAACATTATATTAAACTACAAAATTAAAAATCCCTAAAACATACAATAATACATATAAATAATACATACAAAACATTTTATAAGGATAGGCCATACATGTATTAGTAATAACTATCCTAACCTATTTTGTTCTATAAATATATGACACACATAATTATGGTTTTATAACCTGTAAATAGCAAATGTGTCTAAAATATATTTCTTCTTCTAAATCCTTTTACAAATTTGACAAATATTTGTTCATATCAAAGTAGTTTACACAATTTGGGAGAAGTGTAATATAAAAGGTTTTTCAGTCTACCTGTTTTAATTCGGTATGAAATTAACATTAAAAATATATATTAGTATAATTATATAGATTATATTAATAACATATATTTTATTCTACTTACTCTGATACATAAATATATTTATAAGGCACCTGTTTGTGTATTTATTTTCATTCAAAATAATAGTCACATTGCTTCTGCGTGTACTTGAGATATACAAAAATAACCTTTATCGTACATGAAACAAAAGCAATAATTAACTAAACACATATCACTATAACGTACAATTAAATGTAAACAAAATGTTAAGACATGGCTTTCATCCATCACTTAAATAGTTAAAAATAAAAAAACAAAGATGTGAGACCAAAAAAATAACATCTTTATCACAGAGGTAATATGGATTCAGTATTAAAACTTAAGTATATTCTCAAAGAATTTTATAATTCAAGTAAATACCTACAACTCATAAAGGAAGACTAACGGTATTCATAATTGCTTCTTTTTTATTGTGTATCTTTTTACCACAATCAGACGATAGTGATCATGTGGTCGAATGTGCTAAGCACAAAAAGACTAGATAGGAACTGGCCGGAACACATTAGTATGTATTTAGCATTATCGGTTTTCTATCTAAATATCGCATGACCAAGTTTTGTCCTGTATTCTCATGTACATTATTACATGTACATCCTGGACAAGATGGGTGGAAATAATCATCTTTAAATCTGTCAAAATTCTAAGTAAGCTAGGTAAGCTTCTTTAGTACAGCAATTAATGAAAACAGAAAGTTTTATGTGTTATTTCAGTTCGAATCGCCACTAAATTATATTATAATTAAATATAATAAAAACTTATTATTAACTTAAATTCCTTAAAAAACGTTAAGTCTTAAAGTTTTCAAAGCAATAATTAAATACATTATTCACAACCATCTTGTCGAGGAGGGTAGGGGCGTTAATCACCCCATTCGAAGTAACTAACCTAATTAAAAAAAAAAACAAATTCGCTAATTCGAATACTCGAAAGCGTAACATTTATAATTAACTTTGCCCTTACCATATAAGGTGCAAAATTGTTAAACAGCCAGACCTTACGATCATTTGCGACGCAACAATTAGTTATATAAAACCCTGTCCAGATCTATTGTTCAATATCTAAATACCTTCCACGTACAAAGTACAAAGGAAAGTAGTCCTTATACCTTTGCAATAAGGTTCATCTATATAATATTAATAACTATAGATATAACAGATTATTTTGACGCAATAATGTTTTTGAACATTCTCAAACTTCAAAAGGTATTACTTAGATTTGTCACACTGTAAGTCTTGTATTACAATAGAAATGCATCATATTTAAATATCAGATCAGCTTTAGGCCAGCGTTTGGAAATTTCGTTGGCCTCCAACACCGGCCTAAGTACATACTTTATCGAATTTCCAAACTCGCAGCTTTTTTACTTTGTATATACCTGTGTTTGACCACTCTCATCTCACCATGGTAAGTGATGATGTGGCCGAAGGTGGTGCACACGCAAAGCCTAGAAGGAACTGGCTCTCAAGTGCAGCTGTCGGAACACACCGATAAGTGCTTGGCTACAGATTTTCAACTTGAGGGTGGTAGCCAGCCAGGTGGGTACTACAAAGTACCCTACCACCGTTCTTATTCATTATTAGGAATATTACTCCACTAGTAAGTATTTCGGTTCAGGTCACTAGTGGTTTTCAATCCGTGTCGGAAGGTGGCGGCAGGGGCGCGTCCTCTTCGTAAATCATTACTAGTTTGCTGTACTCTCGTTTTTTGCGAGTCTGCAATAAATAAATGGACTGTTTTACAAAAAAACTTAAACCAACTTTAAAGTACACTAAGAAGTAATCAAATCCTGATCTGATGACAATGGGACCAAACAGGCAAAAAAAGAATTTTCCAAATCGGTTAATAAATGACGGAGCTATGAGGTAACAAACTTAAAAAAAAAAAAACAACCGAATTGAGAACCTCCTCCTTTTTTGAAGTCGGTTAAAAAAAGTCATATCATTCTGGTTAAATAATAAATATTCTAGGAAATGTCCTAGAATATTCAGAATATTTTTTATTATTTAATTATTAATAATAATATAATAGACACAGACACAGTTATCTGATCCCAAACTGAACAGAGCTTGTAGGTACTATGGAAACCAGATAACTGATATAATACATATAATACTTTTTCTTTGTAAGTTCTGCGTAGGTACATCGGTAAGCCATATCAGTTGGGTACTACTGTACGTGTCACACACAAATGTGTGCGCGATGTTATGTACAAAGAAAGAAATTCTATTTGTTCAATGTAGAAAAAGATTAAGATTCCAAAAGAAACACCTAATTTGACACTTAACAGAAAGAGATAAAGTTGAAATTCCCTCACCTGAATCACATTAGCGCTAGTCTCTTCGCCTGAACTGCTGGAGCTGGTGATGCCTTCATCGAGGGTCAGTCGAGCCGCTTCACCTTCGAGTTGCAAGTCCAAATACAGCTGGCCAAGTTGTTCGTTCACTAAAGTTGGCTGCAATATCAAATAATAAATAAATATCCTGGGACATTCCTCACACACGGTCATCTGATCCCAAACTAAGCAGAGCTTGTACTATGGAAACCAGACATACATACTTAATTTACACGATTACATCCTCATCACATGCAGACATGTCTTACACAAAAACACGTCCTGTGTGGGAATCGAACCCACGACCTGCGGCGTGATAGACGAAATCTTAACCAACCACGCCAACTGGCCCGTCAAATATCCTGGGACTTTGTTCACACCAGACTATCTGATCTCAAACTAACTCAAGATAACTGATACACAGATTGGAGTTACAGTCCGATTGGAGTTACCAAATAAAAAAACCGGCCAAGTGCGAGTCAGACTCGCGCACCGAGGGTTCCGTACAAACCTGTAGGTATATAAGTAAATGGTAGTATAGACCTGAGTATTTGATATTAATTTCAATTTATGACCTATTAAAAAAAAACTACTTACTAGATCTCGTTCAAACCAATTTTCGGTGGAAGTTTGCACCGTAATGTACATCATATATTTTTATAGATTTATCATTCTCTTATTTTAGAAGTTACAGGGGGGGGGACACACATTTTACCACTTTGGAAGTGTCTCTCGCGCAAACTATTCAGTTTAGAAAAAAATGATATTAGAAACCTCAATATCATTTTTGAAGACCTATCCATAGACACCCCACACTTATGGGTTTGATGAAAAAAGAAAATTTGAGTTTCAGTTCTAAGTATGGGGAACCCCCAAAATTTATTGTTTTTTTTCTATTTTTGTGTAAAAATCTTAATGCGGTTCACAGAATACATCTACTTACCAAGTTTCAACATTATAGTTCTTATAGTTTCGGAAATAAATGGCTGTGACATACACGGACAGACAGACAGACAGACAGACAGACAGACAGACAGACAGACAGACAGACAGACAGACAGACAGACAGACAGACATGACGAATCTATAAGGGTTCCGTTTTTTGCCATTTGGCTACGGAACCCTAAAAACTGCATTATATAAATTAAATATTAGAAATTAGTGTGTAGTTGAAACGATTATGTAGTGTAATTACCCGGGCGACAAAGCCCATTAAATCAGTTTTTTTTTTAAATTTGTTTTTTTTTTGGTGTGAGATTATTTTATTTTTTACCAAGTATAAAATAAGACAGCATTTGGGATAAAATGTGTATATCTTTCAACATGTATACTTCAAACCAATTTAAGAGCCGTTTCAAAAACCAAATGAGTTGATTTTTGAGTTTGTTTTTAAAGCCAATTTCTTGTTGTATGCACAAAGATATAAATACCAGTCGTCGGGACTTACTTGTGATAACTTGCTCATTTTCAGTTTGTCGGAAGCCAATACATCCTGAAGGCTCTTTGTGAGGATCTGATACTTGTACATGAGGTCTGATGTCATGGAAACCTGCAAAGTTAATGTTACATTAGCACAAACATATGAAATGGCTGTATAGTTGAAGGACCCTTGCCTATCCTTTTATGGATGAAAAAGCGACTACAACCTATGTACAGTCGCGGTCTAAAAATGTTTACTACCTTTCGGTCTATAATCGCTTGCACATTTCTGTTACATAAGGTTGACCGGAAATAAAATGACTTTTGATAGGCGTGGATTGTATTGACATGACAAATTATTCAAAGTTTTATTAAGAATTGAGTTACCTAGTAAGAATTGAGTTCTCTTGATATAACACTAAATATAGTTTGCATAAAAATAACTGCCCTTTCCTGCAGGATTAAACTTGCCATTACATTATTACCTACCTTTGTATTTTTATTTACTTACAAACGCTTGACAAATTTCACAATATAATAAAAAAAAAACATTTTATTAAATGAGTTTACATAATCAAAAAGAGTTCGATACTAAAAAATTCACAATTTTCAAATGTATTATGTTTATTGATATGACATATTAGACCTTATTGTGCGCGGTATGAGATAGAATCGAGTTTGAAAAGAGATAAACATTTTCAGTCCCCGACTGTACCAATAAGGAGTTATATATCTAACTATATATTACCTGTTCCAACCATGGTGGTTCCATTTTTCTTGTAACGGGTTTCGTTTGGCGAGCGTCAGTGAGCGGTGCCGCTGATTCGTAACGACTACGAGACGACATCGACCCGTCCATACGATTCCTGTCCCAATACTGTGGAACACAAGTGCCGAATTTTTCATCACTCATTTGTACCCACTTGATAAGTCTCTATTATAAAACTCAAACTAGTAGCTACTCAAAATAAAATAAAACTGATAAAGCGATGATAGCTCAGTGGTAGTGACGTCGGATGCCGAGACAAAGGTCTCGGTTTCGAAACCATGCACGGTGGTAGGATAGTTTGTTGTACTTGATTGTCTACCACCCTCAAGTTGGAAATCTGTCACCAAGCACCTATCGGTGTGTGAGAGCTGCACTTGAGAGCCAGTTCCTTCTAGGCTTTGTGTGTGCCCCACCTTCGGCCATACCTTCACTGACCATACTGAGATTGCGATCAAACACAGGCCAAGTATAAAAAATAAAATAAAAACTGAAATGACTGCCAAATTATCGAACAGATTAAGTATTTGTTCAATTAACACAAATAAAAATTCACAACCCCAGAAGAAATTAAAACCTCTGCAAAACATAATCACGCATAAAAGCGCGATTTCCAAAAACAAGAAAGACTTTATTTAAATATCGAACGAGCTTAAAAAAACACTCACGCGCAATTTATTCTTGATGGCGTGTTTACTGTCGGCTTTCTTAGCATCGCTGCTCTCCTCGGCGCTTCCCGATTCTGTTTTGAAGAACGAGGAATAGAAGGAGGAGTAGCTGGACTCATTGTCGGTTCTGTCGACCTGTTCCTCGCTGTTACCTAGTCTGTCAGTCTTTGATTTCTCATCACTTGATGGCGTAGTATCTGTTACTGCCTCGGTGCTCTGTTGAAAAAGAAGCTACAATTAAGGACTTGCCAGGACAATCCTTTCAAAGAGGCAATGTTGCTGTCATCACAAAATTACCCTTTCAAATATAATCGTAAGCATTCAACCTACTGGTTCAGTATTGCATAGTTTTATACTTATTGCATAGACACGCTTATCCTACGTTGATTGTATTTGGAATTTTATCGAATGATTGACCAACTAATTCTAAAGTTCTTTAATAATTGCAATTCTTGTAATGTCAAAATAGAAAGAAGATAAAATTAAATCCGTACATTTCGCTCCTTTCTCTTCTTTAAAATTATCTGAGGCATAATATGTAAAGCAACTTGTTCATTCAAATTAAAGAACTTTTTCACACATGCACACAAAAATAGAACATCTAAACACGTCAAACATATTCACACAAAAAACTATTCAGGCATCTGCGCAGTTCCTGACAACTTTGGATAATCCGCCATATGTTGTTTAACGTAATATCCTCCTTAAAATCACTGCATAAGGTTTATTTTCGAGTTAAATGACAATATTGTATTTTTTGACGCGGCTGGTTTCCAGCGTATTCGAAAAATTACCTTATGTAGATGCTATCAAAGAGCATATTAGAACAAACAACATACAATGGATAACACGCTGCGTGAGATACTTCCTGAAGCAAAACTAATGCAGGGATGGCGAACCAAAGGTTCGCGTGCCATTTACAAAATAATTCCGTCACGAATTTAAGGAATTTAGTAAACTATTAGTTTATTTATTTAGTATTATTATTTTTACTGCGATTTGCTGTCAAACTTTTTTACCTATTTAAATTAAGAATGCTTCGTCTACACATGCAGTGAGATACAAACTTAACATAATCTAGATTATACCTATCATAAAACTATGCGGTAAGGTAAAGTAAAAAGCACTAGTGCGTACTAAGCTGCATTAAGATACTAAATACGGTGCAATAAATGTCACTTTACGGTCGATGTTCAGATTCATCGGTTATTTTTCATTTGTTCGTTTTGTTTAAACGGCACATTGTTTATCGAGGTTCGCCATCCATGAACTAATGTATTATTTGTCATAATACTGAGATTATATAATTCAACCAACTATGTTTATAGTAAATAATCGACATTTCCATTCGACTAACATATTTAGAATCGACTGAGAAATGCTCTAGATTTCGATAATGCCACTTGCCTGCGTGATATTTTGTTTCACATTTCAAGTGAATCATTTGATCACATCTCATCGACTAATTAATAAATTCGTACTAATTAGCGAATTATCGAAATATCAATAGAAGGCGCAAGTGAAACTAAGAAAGTCCTACTTTAGTAAAGATGACTATATTTTTACAAAATTAAAATTGAGTTCATTTTCATATTGAACCATTACCAATAACGCCATAACAAGTGAACAGGAAAGCATAATGAATGAAATCCTCTCACGAAGCACTTTATATTAAACAGTATTATACTTCACGAGAAAATGCATTATACAACTAGTAATAATTAAAAATGTATATAATAAAAACGCATAAAATGCACACAACACAAAGAAATTATTCTTGCTGGATCGAAAACTAGATTAAAAAGCTGGTGGCCTGAAAAATTCTATTTAGTCTGTCATTAACAATATCAAAACCAGACAGGTATTTATTCCTATGTCAATCAACAAAAACTACGAAAATATAGTATGTTTATGTTCCGGATGACGTCACGACATGGTACACATTTCACAAACAAGTGACGTCACGGGTGCTATTTCGACGTGCTTTATCTTTTGACCTTTTTAACCGACTTCAAAAAAAAGAGGAGGGTCTCAATTCGGTTGTTTTTTTTTTTATGTTTGTTACCTCATAACTCCGTCATTTACAACCGATTTGGAAAATTCTTTTGTTAACTGGAAGGGTACACTTCCCGTTTGGTCCCATTGTCGTCAGATCAGGATTTGATTACTTCTTAGTGTACTTTGAAGTCGGTTTAAGTTTTTTTGTAAAACAGTCCAATTATTATTGATTGATTGAGACAGCAAAAAAATACATGCCCGATATATTTGATAATCTGACTGGCGGACTAGTTAGATTTTTTTTAATTCATGCCACATCCTTATTTTAATGCTGCTAAGGTCTAAATTGTCCATACCCTGTTCAATGCGTTGGTGGAAGTGCTACTTTCTCCACTGCCCTGGTTTGTCTTGTTGGCTGCACGGGATTCCTCGCGTTTCTTGTCAAGCCACGCGCTCACAGACTTGCTCATCTTCGTCGGAATGGTGACCTTACACGCCTGTGTATTTTATATATATCGACATTACGCAATTCTCAATTTTTATCCTACATTTTTTACTTAGAGAAGCGCAAAGCGAAGCTAACTACGGACCTATTAAAATATTTAAAAGTTAACGATATAATGTTAATTGGATAATTTGAATAAACAAATTGTTTATTTACGCCAAATTGAGGAAATACACCAAGAGTAAGAATTAGCCAGATCACAAATCTGCACTTAGAATCTATGTTATATATTTAAGGTTAAATTGAATTAGTTGGTAATACTTGATTATCGTATTCGTTGTGGCGGGAACTTGTAGAGTGACGTTGCGTTTTCATTTTTATTTTCATAAATTCGTGTATTTTGAGTTTTATTGCATATTATCGGTGGTATTTTATCCAATAAAGATCAATCCATTTGCACCAGTGAAGTGAAATGAATTATGTGTATTGTGACTGTACAAGTTGTCTCAAAAAGTCCGTGAAAAGCTTTAGTACAATGACCACCATTTTACTAAAACATGACTGGACGGTGACTTGCGGTGATAATGCGGAATATGTGAAAGTTAATGAGCGGACTATATGAAAGTATCATTATAAATAAAATGTATGCAACTGAAGGACTTTGTATCCATGGTCAAGAAAAAAAAAGTATTCGTTGTGTGTCTGAGTCGAACTGCGTGATTTTATTATTTTTAATACAAATTCACACACACTGTTGCACACTTTCAGCTCGAGTGGGTGTGGAATATAAACACATGTTTTCCTGAGTTGGAATCGACATCAGAACCTGTGGCGTGGTGTCTGTATATAACTTTCATGGTAACGGTCCCGTCACGAATAAATGACGGGCCAGCTGGCGCGGTTGGTTAAGACTCGGGTTAAGATTCCACCTATCGCGCCGCAGTTCGTGGGTTCGATTCCCACACAGGACATGCATTTGTGTGCATGAACATGTCTGCATGGCCTGAGTCTGGGTGTAATTATGTATATTATGTGTATGTATTTACAAAAAAAAATAGTAAATGTAATATATCAGTTGTCTGGTTTCCATAGTACAAGCTTAGCTTAGTTTGGGATCAGATGAACGTGTGTGAGGAATGTCCCAGAATATTTATTTATTATTTATTAAACATTGATAATGCTATCATCGCTAACAACTATCAGTTTAGCCAACTAATCAAATTCAACCTTATTATAAAGAACATAGAGTCATTCTTAATTTTAACAATTTATTTACAAATTAAACATTAACTACATTACTAATTACCGTAGGAAAGACTAACGAAGTTTCTAGAAGTCGCGTCATTAAGAACTATATAGACTACGAACGTAATAGAATAGTTATATAATATATATAATGTTAACAAACTCGATTCGAACTCACCTCTTCGTAGTTACTACTGGTAAGCTCTATTGGGGTCATTGTCATGGGGTGTTGAATGTTCTGTCCCATAGCGGTTTGTGGCATGGGAAACTGTACTTGCGGGCCCATTGATGGGTACATGAAAGGTTGGCCGTACATTGGCTGCCCGTACATCATGCATGGCACTGGAAAGAAATATTATACATTATTCATTGGAATACGTTTTTGTTAATCAGTCGGGTAAAAATGTCATTTTTGATACAATAATTTTTTGGTGACTGTACTTTTTGCTGACTGTACTTGCATTGTGTTCCAATATACTAATGTTTACCAAATATCAAGTCAATCCGACCACTGGAAGTGGGTGAAATTCGACTCGCAAAATTTGAGCAGTAAGATAAATTTTACTTAAGACATTCTTAAAAGCCAAAAGATATTTCTTAGATTTGTGACACTATCACTAGTAATGGGTGGGTGAAATAATGTAATAATCACGACGCGCCTTATCAGTTGGGTACTACTGTACAGCTTTTATAATTTTCAGTTGTAACTCACTTTGAGGTATCTGGTATGGGAGTTGCTGAGTATTAGGCATCTCTGCATGTTGGCCATCTTGGAAGTTGGACCCCGAAGGCCCTGAGGGAGGGTAGAACATCGGGAACATACCTGTAAGTAATCTTAATATTAACATTTATGTTCGAATGCTTATAAACGAGGCTGTAGTAGGTATAGAGAACAGAAAATGAATCCTCTAATACAGTAATAGGATAAGTTGTAAAGCTTTAAAGATATATAAAGTAAAATTTCATGCCAAAAAACTAGCTTAAACGCATCCTATCTCAATTAATGAAAAGTTTCTAATGATGTGAATATGTGAAGATGTTTGATACTCTTTCACGCAAAAACTACTGAACCGATTTGTATGAAAGAATCATGGCGAGCTCCATACATTGATTTGTACAAAAAAATAAAACATTTTAGAGGGTTTTGAATCATTTCCAATGTTGCGATTACATTACCAGCAACATGTTAATATTACATGAAATATTTTATAAACCCCGCAAAACATAACAACAACATAATGGTTTTGGTCGCGAATAGTCGCGATTCGCCGGCATGCCATAGAAATTCACATTTTTATCCCGGGGTTCTAAAAATATTTTTAATGGCTCAAGTTGTTCCTTAGGCACCAAGGATCAATTATAAAGTCATTCCAACGTCTCTAAAAATCTTTATTTTTTTGTACAAATCTCGCCATGATCCTTTGGCACGCAGATAGAATATGTTCTGGATATACATACGAAGCCTCGGGAACGCGGGTGAAACCGCGGGACGGGAGTATGTAGTATGAAACGCAAATTCTGACTTGTAACAGAATAGCTTTTATACCCCCACCCCACCCACTTTTATACCCCCCTCCCCACCATTTTCAGGACCCATACGTCAATAATGAATGACATGATGCCAGTCTATTTGAAAAATTAAATCATAAAAAACTATATTTACCTGGCATTGCAGGCATTGGGCTCATCAGAGACATCTGCTGTGGAATACCGACTCCTAGTATGAACGTATTCATGTTGTTCACTTGGTTTGTCGGCCAGTTATTGTTGTTCGCTATAAATAGCAAACATTATGGATCAGTGTCAGATGTCAGATGTCATAGCCACTGAATATACAGGATTATTGGTAAAACACTAACATCGGTGAAAAAACCAACCACCAAAGCAACTAGTGGTTTGAACTGATTTTTAACCGACTTCAAAAAAAGGAGGAGGTTCTCAATTCGGATGTTTTTTTTTTTCTGTTTGTTACCTCATAACTCCGTCATTTATCAACCGATTTGGAAAATTCTTTTTTGTCTGGAAGGGTACACTTCCCGTTTGGTCCCATTGTCATTAGATCAGGATTTGATTACTTCTTAGTGTACTTTGAAGTCGGTTTAAGTTTTTTGTAAAACAGTCCAATTATTAACTGTAAAGATTGTTTCCTCATAACAATATCGGTTTAAGTAGTTTTTTTTAAATATTTTAACGATATATATTCGCTTTAAAGGCAGCTGCCATAAGAGCAGAAACCTAGAAACGCCAAATGTGCTTTATACCGAAAGCTCAAGCTCATTGTAGGATTCGAACCCGGGACCTTCGTCTCTGTATCCGACGTCACTACCACTGAGCTATCACCGCCTCATAGTAGCTTTAAAAGAAAATAAAATATAACTAAACTTACGGTTGTTAAATGTGGGTTGGCTGGTGACAGTACTGTTGTTGGGCTTCCTCCGAGCATGTCTGGAGCTGGGGCAGTGGTGCTTATGTGCCCCAGCTTCATGTTCCACGTGTTTTGAGGGTCGCTTCACACCGTGTGGCTGCAGGAACTGCTTACACCAAAATAATAAAGGAGTAAGTATAAAAATAATACTAGAATTTGTTATAACAGGTGGAGATTTCGAGATGGCATATTTTCGAAACCTATGTTGGGTTAGTCATGCTGAACAACTTTTAACATGGGACCAATAGTGAATTATCAAAACTTTTTCAAAGTGGTCTTGGAGGTACACTTCTCGTTTGGTCCCATTATCATCAGATCAGGATTTGATTACTTCTTAATGTACTTTGAAGTCGGTTTAAGTTTTGTGTAAAACAGTCCAATAATGTTACCTGTGGTTCAGGCGCGTGTGAAGTAGTCGGCTGGAACGATGCATTGCACCTGGCAAGGTGTTCCATCTTCTTCTGTCTCTTCTCATAGGTGACCTTCACTCTCTCTCCCTTGCCGTTTGGCCGGCACTCGCGGTGGCTTCGCATTAATTTCTTCTCCATCACAGTGTTATGCCTATTATTGACAATGTAATTTGAAATCAGTAAATCGTTATCGTTTACAAACTTTTTTTTTATACAACTTATTCGATAAACAAGCATACGGCCCACCTGATGGTAAGCGGTAACCGTAGCCATTTAGACGCTTGCAACACACGAAGCATCGCTCACGCGTTATCGACCTTTCCCCCCTCCCCTATGAGCTCTGGTGACCTTACTCACGCGCAGGAACACAACTTTACACAACATAAAGTTATTTGGCTGTAAAGTAAGGTACTTCCCCAGTCTAAATAACAAAATATTTAAAGCCTGCTTTTCACGGACACAGTAGCATTTTTCCAATAGTAATCCACTACCCCCTTAATTAACTAGTAACTAGTTTTTAACAAAAAAAAGTCCGTTCCCTCCCTCGGTAACGGCCCTGAGCCTAGGTTCGGCCCCAACTGGGGCGCCCTCAGGCGTAGTTACCTAATCATAACCCCGGTTAAGAGCTTGCTCGCCGATTTGTCCGCGTACTTAGCTCAACAAAAAACAGTAGCTCTTAAGTGAATGGAAATCAGCTAAAACCATTAGAAATAACTTACTTGGCAAGTAGTGATTCTGTGAGCCGTACTGGTGGGTAGTCCCCAATCGGGCAAACGTGGGTCTCAGCGACAGCAATGTTAGAATCACTAGAAGCTGTCATATTGCCTGAAACTGCTGACGTCCCGGCCATTGGAGATAGACAGTTCCTGCTATAGACAAAACGGATAAATTAATAACTATCCTGGGTTATTCTTCACTCACGGCCTCTTAAAAGGTGAAAAAGATCTTACATAAAACAATAAAAAAAAAGTTCAATATAATCAGAGAAAGAATATACGCACCGAGTCGTATCTTTAGGTCCCTGCAACCCAAGGATATTCTCTCCGGCAGCCGTTTTGTATTCATCGTCAGAATAAGGCTGATGGTTATCGAAATATCTGAAAGGAACAAGTTGATTTAATACCAACAACGAGGGAGTCATTATAAGCGCGAGAAGGCCGTAACACTAGACGTCCTTCTTTGACATCCGACGTCAAATAAAGACAGAATACAAGTAAGGTTATATTGTTCTAAAGCAGGGTTTCCCAACCTGGGGTCCGCGTGACCGTGGAAAAATAATACAAATAAGTAATTGTTAAAAAAATCATTTTTAATACAATATTTTTTTATTGTATGTACTTTTTGTTCACTTGCATTGTTTTTCAATATACTAATTTACACCAAATATTTATTTTTTTTTTTTTTTTTATACCACTAAGGTGGCAAACAAGCATACGGCCCGCCTGATGGTAAGCAGTTACCGTAGCCTATGGACGCTTGCAACACCAGGGGTATCACTCGCGCGCTGCCGACCCTGAAGAAATCTCTTCACGCCCTTTTTGAAGAACCCCATGCTGTACTCCATTGGGAAAACCACGGCGGGGAGCTCATTCCACAACCTGAGCGTCCGCGGAAGAAAGCTCCTTTGAGCCCGCACAGTTCGAAACAATTCTGGTTTCAATGTGTGAGGATGGATTCCCCGTCGATGGCGTGAGTTGCGATGGTGGAAGGTAGCCGTGGGCAACAAGTCGAACAATTCCTTAGAACACTCTCCGTTGTACAAGCGGTAGAACACACATAAGGAGGCAAAGTCTCTCCTCAGACTGAGGGGCTCTAAACCGCTTGTGAGCTCGGGATCGTCAACAATTCTGATGGCACGTCGCTGAACCGAGTCTAAAGGCCCAAGCTGGTATCCAGGTGCTCCCGCCCATAGATGACAACAGTACTCCATATGCGGCCGGACCTGCGACTTGTAAAGTTGCAGTCTTTGCCCTGATGTGAAGTACTGCCTCGCTCTGTTGAGCACTCCAAGCTTTTTGGATGCCAGCTTCACCTTGTCTTCCAAGTGACTTCGGAACAGCACGTCGCTGGAAATGTCGACGCCAAGGATCCCGATGCTTTGACTGAAGTTCAAGGAAGTGTTCTGGAATTGTGGAGCCACAGACCATGGGGTTTTCTTAGCGGTGAACGCGCAGGCTTGGGTCTTAGTGGGGTTAAAATGGACTAGGTTTAGTCGACCCCAATCGGAGACACTAGTCAGTGTACTCTCGATTTCAGACACCAGCCGTTCGCGGCTTTCCTCAACCTCGGAACGAGGGATATTTGCACGGCCCGTGTAATGGGTGTCCCCTGTACTGTCGTCTGCATAGCAATGAATGCCGTCAATAGACAGCATATCATTGATATGCAGTAGGAACAGTGTTGGGGACAGCACAGAGCCTTGCGGAACGCCAGCATTTATGTCCATGCTATCGGAGCAGCTACCGTCGACGACGGCTCTTATGCATCTGCTGGACAGAAAGCTGGCAATCCATTTGCATAATCCCTCGGGAAGCCCGTATGATGGTAACTTCGTTAGAAGACCCCTGTGCCAGACCCGATCGAACGCCTTCGCCACATCTAGGCTCACTGCCAATGCCTCACCTTGACTCTCGATGGCGAGTGACCAACGGTGCGTGAGATACACAAGGAGGTCACCAGCTGAGCGACTGTGGCGGAAGCCATATTGTCGGTCGCTCAACAACTCGTGATCCTCCAGGTATCTCAAAAGCTGCGTGTTGATCACACGCTCCATGACTTTGGAGAGAAGGGAGGTGATGGCGATAGGCCTGTAATTCGTCGGGTCTGATCTGTCGCCCTTTTTGGGCACTGGGTGCACGTGGGCAGTCTTCCACGAAGACGGGACTTCCTTTTTGGTGTAGGAAAGTGCAAAAAGACGCGTCAATACTGGACACAATTCAGGAGCACACCGCTTCAGCACCACTGCCGGTATGCCGTCTGGCCCACTCGACTTATGGATGTCCAGAGAAAGCAGTTCCCGCCGGACCTCCCGTTGGGTAATGCTTATCTCCGGCATGGAGCTAACACACTGCGGGATGGTAGGCGGTGTGGCGCCCCCGTCATCCAAAGTCGAGTTCGAGGCAAAGAGATAGCCCAAAAGATCAGCTTTCTCCTTTGCACTATGGGCCAAGTTTCCGTCCGGCTTACGGAGGGGTGGCAAGGACGACTGGCAAAAGTTTTCTTCGGCAGCTTTGGCAAGAGACCAGAAAGCGCGACTTCCAGAGGGAAGGCTAGTCAGCCTCTCACCAAACCTGCCGACGAAATCAAACTTCGCCTTGGCGATCATTCGCTTACTGAACCTCGAGGCAGCGTTAAATTTGCGTTTCGCATCAGAGATGTTAGGGTCCTGATCAGTTCGGGCCGTGGTCCAAGCCTCATACAAAGTTTGCTTATTATGTCTAGCATCTTTGCAGGGCCGATTAAACCACGGTCTCTTCTTCACCCCTGCAGCCACTAGCGGGTTTGGGATATAACATTCCATTCCCGCCAGTATCGCCTCAGCGACGGCAGCTGCACAGGTGTCAGGATCATCTGATGCGAAGCAAAGCTGTCTCCACGGGTATATCAAGTCAACCCGACCACAACAAACCACCCGAACAAACATAGATACATTCAAGGAAAGCTTGTAAAATAGACTACAAGTAGAGGCAGATTTAAGGACGCAACTGGATCTAAAGATATGATGGTTGGCCCCGCGCTTATTATGTGCTTTTGCTACTTTCGTAGTATAAAAAGATGTGACGTGTGATGGGATTGTTATAAGTCTTAATTTTAACCGATAACGGTTTGTAAATTATTGAAATCGGCTATTAGTCATCTAGCCAGACCAGCGTTTCCCATTAGCCGGGCCGTGACCCGGTACCGGGACATTCCCGCCTTGTTGTGAAGCTGGGTTTTCAACACTAGTTTAACTTAAAAATATATATAGAAATCGACTTGAAGTGGAACCAATAGGCGATACGAAAAAATTTAGTATTAATGAAAAATAATGCGATTAATAAATGTGTATTATTTTACTTAAGCTTGGGTTTAAAAGTATTAAGTGGGTCACGAAGGGGCAGTGTGAAAATTACCGTGCCATGGTAGAACAATGTTTTGGAAACACTGAGCTAGACTATTCATTTTTACCATAGACATATAAAAAAATCAAGACGGAGTGTCACCTTATTAGAAAGTGAAGCAAAAAAATTCCTACGTGTGCGTGAGTAAACTCAGTACTGGCCCAAACAGGCACAAATGGTACTGAGCCTTATTGTCACTGTCAACGTCTCAATACGGAATGACAACCAATCGGCTTCCTATGGTCTATATGTGTGTGTGAGGCCATGTATTTACAAGACCGCCGGCTTCCTATTACCTGCGTCACTTAAGAACACAGTCCGTTCCGTCTTTCATTTATTCTTGGTCTGACATTTTTACTATAATAAACATAATTGCAGTCCAATTTACAAAAAACTTAAACCGACTTACGAAACAAACACACGAAGAAGTTATCAAATCCTGATCTGATGACAATGGGACCAAACGGTAAGTGATAAATGACGGAGTAATGAGGTAACAAACATACAACCGAATTGAGAACCTCCTCCTTTTTTTGAAGTCGGTTAAAAAACGATGAACACTTACCTATGCAGTGTCTCGTTATAATTGAGCTGTGTGTAGCTGAGCGGTGTCTCGATGCTGGACTTGCTGTCGCTATACTCGTGGTGCGGGGATATCCCGCCCAGCATCACCGAGTCCGGTTCCTGTTCAATTAACTGTTTTAAACACGCACTTGGGAATATAAGGAATATACTACCCTATACGTGTATTTTTAGGGCGATGATAGCTGTGGTAGTGACGTCGGATACGGTGACAAAGATCCCTGGTTCGAATCCTGCAATGAGCTTAGGGTTTCGGTGAAGGAAAACATCGTGAGGAAACCTTAGCACGGTGGTAGAGTACTTTCTGCCTACCACCATCCAAGTTGAAAATCTGTCAAGTGTGTTCCGACACTGCACTTGAGAGCCAGTTCCGTCTAGGCTTTGTGTCGGATAGGGATGTTTCCTGGGTAAAAGAATAATAATTCTAATTAGTCCGTCAGTTAGATTATAAAAAAAAATTGGACAGTATTTTTTGCTTTACCAAATCATTAACAATTGACGAAGATAAAGCGCGACTAAGTTCGGGAGTGGTGGCTCGTGACGTCACTTGTTAATAAAAAGTGTACCACACCGTGAAGTCACGCGGTACTTCAACAAACCATATCCTCGTATTTTTTTGTTTAATTTACAAAAGAAAATATACGTGTCTAATATTTTTTGATAATGTATATGACGGACTAAATAGATTTTTTCAGGAAACTACCATATTGTGAGTATAAATGACGAAACAGTCTTTACAAATTGTTACCACATGCGATCCCAACTTGAGCCAATTTCGACTATAAAATAATTGCTTTTAGTCACAAATTCGCTTCGTGTATAAAAATTACATACATAATAGCTGTGGTCAGGATCCTGTATCTCCAAACGCAGCTCATCCTCGGTTTTAGAGGGTTCTTCCATGAGGCTTTCCATGAAATTTGCGAGGTCCTGACATCTCTTGCTCATCTGCTGTTTGGCTACTTCCGCCGGTTTTGTCAACACCTGTTATTAGAAAATCAACTTAATAACCCATCGTTTAAATGTTAATTCGCAGCGAATTATAATCTGTTTGGTATTGGATCTGGTAATAGAGTTTGTATTATCTCTTTTCTGCAAGTCTCAGTAGAACGAGATAGCAGTGGGACGTTGAGATGTAGAATGATGCCACCATTACGGTTTTCCCTGAGAGTCACGACATGGGGTAATACAAAAGGGGAGTAATAGAAGCTCTTCGGGGTTACCAACACATCTTAAAGGCAGCGGTGAGCACATACTACCAGTTGCAAAATCTGCCTGCTTGTCAAACGTATGACAAAAACAAACCGACATTACAGTAGTACCCAACTGATATGGCTTACCGATGTACCTGTGCAGAAGATACATTTTCAAAGCGCGGGATATGCTATTGGTCGGCAGCTGCCGCCATGTGTGCGGAGGGGCGGCACTTGCGAGTGAGACGGAACTAACAGCTGCAGTGTATTATGAACCTTATAGTAGTGATCTAAGGTTGATTGTAAGTTTTAAGCATTCTTTCGTTAATCTTCGGGCCATACTTTCTTTTCAGTGCGAACGAAGATTCACGACGCGCCTTATCAGTTGGGTACTACTGTACCTAGTCGGTAACACCTTGGAATTCGAATGACACAATTGACGCACAAGTGTATCTATACGTATAGATATTATAAAATACTCACTTCGTTCATAATCCTGACAATGCTCTCTCTCAATGTCTGCGCCTTACTTAATTCCTCGTCCGTGAACTTTGCAGCCTTTTCAGGGGCTACGTTTTGGAACACGTCGGGATCAGACGGACCCTAGAAATTACAACACGTCAATACGTTCTTCAACTAGGACGTTCAACCATGGACTAAAAAGTACCTTCTACACACGGATTACAGAGAATAGTTACTGATGAAAAATAAACTCTAATACATTGATACAAGACACATATTGCTATGTCAATAGCCTAATAGATAAATCGTACTGAATGAGTGTCAAAGCTGTTAACACCCGAAATCTATTTTCGGTCTATCCTAGATTTTGAGATTGTGGATTGATGTTTTGACACTATATAGGGTCTCTACTACTTCTCACTATAAGAATATTTTTTTTTAATTTACTTAGCACATTAGTCCATTCAATATAGTACCTAACAAGAATAAGAAATCACGAGCCACGAACGAGCCTACAACGACCACGATGCGAATCCCTTTGAACGTGAAAAAACTGTCAATCGCGCTCGTTCGAGGCACACAAGCCCGTCCACGCCACACGAATGCTGCTCGCAGTGTGCTCGTTCGAGGCTCGGCTCGTGATCGATTCGCGTAGCATGGACGCACCATAACGTCAAATACGGCAGTGCGCTCCAGCTGACAATTCACGGGTTAATACAATTAACTCTACGAATGATTCTAGTTAGAAAGAGAAGATATTCTCTGCTTTAACTCTCTCTCTTTACATGGCATGGGTTTTATACAGGACCATATTACTAACATATATTATACTAGACTATTATATATAATCAAACTTTCATTAGATAAAAAAAAAACTACGCTCTAAATGTTACCAACTCTACGCATAACAAAAGACTGTGACAATGCACGGGTAACGCGGGTACAACTAAATACAGAATTAAAATGTGTTTGTTAAATTAAAGTTTGTTTTTGGTAAATGTATTATGTTTTGTAAAAAGACATAGAACAAAAAAATTTGTTATAATAATACTATGGGGCAAGCATATGCTTTTAAAATAAAGGCTGTTATTTTATTTTTGTATTACCTCCATAATATGATGTTTCCCGATGACGAACTCCAGTTTCCTCGACCATGGATTAATGAAGGAAGACCATTCCGTCTCCACTTTAATAAAATCGCAGTTTTGTGTCATCATTCTAAAGGGACAGTAGTGTGTTATTATATTTACTAAGAAACCTGAGAATATAACAGTCGACATCGAGGCGGGAATTGGCTTTGAAGTACAGCTACCGTTATGTGCTTATCGATCGATTCTCAACATGAGAAGTGGTAGCCAGACAGGCGGGTAAAATGTTTACCGAATAATATGGCGTGAAATTTTGTTTCTTTTTTGTTACTGTGTATAGGCCAGTATTAGACCACAATCTCACTATGGTAAGTGATGATGTGGTCGAAGGTGGTGCACACACAAAGCCTAGAAGGACCTGGCCCTCAAGTGCAGCTGTCGGAACACACCGATAGGCGACAGATTTGCAACTTGAGGGAGCCAGCCCGATGGGTACTATAAAATACCCTACCAACGCTCAAGCTCAAGTTCTGATTCGAACTCCAGACCTTCGTCTCAGCATCTGACGTCACTACCACTGAGCTATCATCGCCTTATTGATAAAGGCCTGATTTGGATCTAAGTCCCTCAGACCCACCCCCCCCCCCCCCAAACTGAAATCATGGATACGCCACTGTTAACGGGACATATCTAAAGGTGACAGATGCCAAATATTCATTTATTAATCCCCAAACTTCCAATAAGAAAAACCGTCCGTCTGGTCTTTCTAGACCGAGTTATCTGAAAATAGAAATGAAAAAGTGTACCTTAAAAATTATTTCAAAGGCAGCATACCTGTAAGACTTAGATCTGGACAATCCTCCTTCCTTCACGATAGTTTCGTACACCTGCCTCAGATATACGAGGTCGTCGGGATGGTATAACTTTAGAGCATCCTTATCAATTAGATCCTGAGGTAAGTAGCCCAGGTACGGAACGGATTCCGGGTCAATATATTCTAGGTTCCCGTTTGCCGCGTGACGCATCACGAATGGCGCGGGTCTCGGTATTATCTCATTCGGTACTAGAATTTAAAAACCAAACAATTTAAAAAAAAATTAAAGGTGACCCCTGATAGCCTTTTTTCTATATATATAGCTCACGTAACTTAATATTCGCTGGTCGGGAGAATATTTCATACCATGAAAATATCCCAATATCGAGTAAGAGTTACGAATATAGTCAACACCTTTTACTCATGACATGAGACAGCTAGTGTTTATGCTGGCTCTTTCTCTCACGTATCCAGCGAACAAAACAGTAACACATTCACAAAAACATTAATCCACTTACATTTAAACGCCGAGAAGAACGGTGTGGCCTGTATAACTAAGTATATAACTTTTCCATCCTCATCACTAATATTTTTGAAAGTCAACTTCAGTAGGAACGGCATGTAGTTGACTTTGAGATCCTTAACTCCGAATGATGAGGCAAGACCACGGTATTCCCTCACACGGCATACCATCGTTGATTCAGAATTACACGGGGATTGCACTGTAGGTGACAAAGTTGAATATAAACGGTGAATAAATGAATATAGGAAACAATTTGTGTAAGACATGAAATTGGATCAAATAAAGCAATTAATCGACACAGCAATGTATTACATCGACCAATAAATAAATATATATCCCGGGACATTCCTCACACACGGTCATCTGATACCAAACTAAGCAGAGCTTGTACTATGGAAACCAGATAACTGATATAATACATATACTACTTTTTGTTTGTAAATACATACTTCATTACATCCCGATTGAGGACATGCAGACATGTTCGTGCACACAAATGCATATTAACATGCATATCAAAAATTGCTCAAATGTTTACTAATATCTCATATCTCATATTCAAAAAATAAAAAACTTACTGAAGTTTTTAAATTAGTTTTGGTGAAAATTTTAACCAATTATTCACACTATATCATAAATCGAAACGCGAAGTGCATCTGTATTATATTATTAAACACTATCATTAGATAAAATTTGAAAAGTGCTATGTTACAAAAATTTAAAGTTGTTTGTTTACATTTTGCTTCAAGCTAAAGAGAATAGTGTATAGTAAGAAAGAAAGAAAGAAAAGACATTTATTCAAATGTAACACAACACAATTACATACACATAGAAAGATAGACAAAAAAAAAGCAGAGATATACAAAATATTAATAATTGTGTTGTGTGACATCAGAAATGGACAGCGACTCAGTTATAAACTATAAGCCCAGTACAGGTACCGGGCCACAGCACTGATTTTCAGTCGCTGCCAAAGGTGACGCCACGAACACCGTAATTAAAATAAAATAGAAACGAAACAAAATAATACATAATTGAACATTTAAACTAATTTACATACTAAAGTGTACGGCCCAATACCGAATAAATACGTGGGAACCGTAATAATAATAATATTATATAATAGTATAGTAATATGACATATGAGTATTAAATGATTGAGCATAATTTTTTTATTGAAAAGAAGCATTATTGCTTGATTTTCAATAAACAAATGTCTAGGTATTACAGTCTAGTTATGAAAATTTATAGAAATCATTAATTTTGTAATTTTTATTTTCCAATAGACATATTAAATGCCTATTGTACATGTTGTGAATGCTTGTTGAATTTTTTATGGTATGCTACTGAATATATTTTCAAATTATTATGTCCAATAACATACTTCAAAATGTAATTAAAAATAAAGTAAATAAATATAAAAAAAAAACAATAAAACAAATTATTAATTTTCAATTTATTTACGAGCATTCACTTGACCAATCCCAGTGCCAATCGAAGGTATTCCGAATTTCCAAAAAAAGAAAAGGAAGATAAATAAGTGCAAACTATGTACATGAAACTATCTACATGTACTACCATCTCTAATCAAAAAGTAATAAAAAAAACATCCACACGTAAGTAAATTGGCACGCAGGATTGTTTAAAAAAGCAAATTACCTTTTTTTTTCGTACCGTTTTCAATTTTTGGTATGACCAGGCCGTTGGTTATTTGTGACGCAAATGTGTTGCGATCCTGAGGATTTTCAAAATTTACAAAATCTGACTTAAAAAATATCCAAATATCAAGGGAGCATTTTCACAATCGCCGGTACTTTGCATTTTAACCAACTACCTAAATGTAGCGGTTTAAATGTCCATCTTCATACTATAGAACAACCATATAAATCATGAGCTATCCAGCAAATGTGAAAATGTCTTTTATAAAATGCGATTTTAGGCTATCTTGAATTTGAGTGCCTCTTTCACCCTTTGACTAGACAATATCAATATTCCCCAGTTTTTAATTTCAGCTATCCCCGGACTATGCAGCACATTGCCTGGCAGTTTAGGACGTAAACACGATCGCAAAATGTAGACGTGGTGCGCCTCTTATGTCGTTAGTTAGTACATAAACAAATAATGCTGCTCAATAATTTATTTAAATAACTTACCCTTGGATGGATAAAGTTGATGAAAGATCTGCCAATCCACATATCCTTGGGGAAGCCTAGGGTTGATGTCAATGACGATGTAGTGTACATCACAACTCCGTCGTGCATTGATATGACGCAGGAGAATCCATCCTAAATATAGAAAATTAACTTTTACTTCAAGAAGGATTGTGAAGAGATATTTGCAGGATCGGAAGCACGCATGTGATATCCCTGGTGATGCAAGCGTCTATAGGGTACAGGTCAGTTTACTAAAGCTGGCATGTTCAACACATTTACACGTTGCAATAAGCGCGCGGCGTTACGTCGCACTGCATGCGCATCATGAAGTCTGTCCGTCTCTCTCGTGCGCCACCAAGCTTATGAATATGAAAGAGACATAAATATAGAGGTTTTTTTTGCACTCGTTCATAAGAATTGACTGACTGATAAGAAGCAATAATGTAATAAAACATACTGTATCATGAAATTGCATATGTGTGAGTACTGTGAACGTGCCAGCTTTCGTTAACCGACCTGTAGTTACGGTAACTACATCACCATCACGATTATGGCTATCCCTAAACTCGCCACAGATTTAATTTCCCCCACGAATAAGCCCATGTATCATGAGTAAGCGACTCATGATCTTCCAAATGTCACTTTATATTATCGGCCGAAACTCTTTCAAGACCTTTCCAGTGGTCTGTCAGCACGTACAGTGGCGGAATGAAAAGGTTCGTCAGTTTTCAACTTGATTCATTCAACGTATCATGAGCACATATTGCCTTTTGAAACTGAATAGACAGAATACACTGAATTAGAGAAAATAATGATTTAATTGTTCGTTATCAAAGTTCAAAATTATCCAGATGAAAGTTGTTCGAGTGTTTATCTTGTCAACAAGCTTGTTTTTATTTTATGTTCTTGATAAACTAAAACCTTCTTGTTGGTTTAACCTGCTATTGTTATTTAAATCAAATTAAAATTGTAAATAGGGCATTGTCATCATTGAAAAAAAAACTTATATTTTATACCGTAAAAGCTATAAATTGCGTTTGACGTGATGTAAAACCAAGCAAAACCTTATTCGATAGCAAACGTGACATTTATGTAAATGTTAGCAGCACTGTTTCTTCCTGTTAGAAAATTCAAGAATCAAGAAAATTGATTCTTGCAATCTGCTCCAAGCCAAAACCAACTCTAAGGTGACGAACCTTTTCATTCCGCGACTGTACATCAGAATTACAGAGATCCTGATTAAATTGTTAAGTCACATATTTAAACGATTTTTTTGAGAAGTAATACTTACAGTGGTGATGGAGGTAGAGGGGCGGTTGCTCACACACAACGATGTACTCGGTTGTGTTACATGAGGTACCTGAAAGTAAAACTACTCACTTATATAAATAAATCCTTAGATCAAAACTTATGAGGACATTATTGCATTATTATGCATTTGGTATACATTTTATATGATTTTATTTTCTAATACGGGCAATTTCTGAAGTGAAAAACGCTGAAATTCCGATCTGAATTTAGATTTTATTTCAAAAATAAGTATTTTCGCAGCTATGGAATAAAAAAAAATCATTTATCGACAAATCTTCAAATAATGTCCATAACCGGAGGAACTTAGAATGGCCGCCATTAAAATTTTCTTATTTTATTTTTATAGCCTTGCAGAAATAATTGAACTGTTTTACAAAAAACTTAAACCGACTTCAAAGTACATTAAGAAGTAATCAAATCCTGATCTGATGACAATGGGACCAAACGGGAAATAAGAGAACAACAAAATGATGTAGATTTTATAATTTAATAATTTAACACGAAGGATTTTTTCTCAAGTGATCAGTTCCACCCTTTGGTGCCAACTTATCGTTAAATTTTGTGACACGATATATAGTAATTTAAACACTTGACAGCTATTGCCTGCCACCCACATTCTGCTTTTAAGTCTTGTGTGAAGCATTAAAATAATCGGGTAAGTTAGCTAATTAATATTACATTATCACCCGCCTACCACAAGCTCTTAAAACAAGGTTAAAATAACCTTATTTGTATTTTGTCCCACTTTGACATCCGGCGTCAAAACAGGACAAAAGACTTGTGAGCGAGCTTGAGAAGAGCTTGTGGTAGGGCCCCCTGAGCTACGTTTAAAGTTGTAAGTCTCTAGCACATCGAGAAGTTAGTTTACACCGAACCGAAAAAATCAAGTCATAATAAAAACATGTTTAGATATGGTAGTTTAACCAACCTCCTCTTTGAGGCTCCTATCTGGTGTAGATATGTCCATATCCTCTTGGCCCGTATCAGTCTCAGCAGGTGACGTAGTCTGCACAACTGCACAACAAAACACGCTTCGGACAATAAACAAGCTCAAAAACAACTTTAATACCTGCAAAAAATCGGACCCCACACCACTAATAATAATAATTAAGGAAATTATCACATATTATTACATACCATGCACTCAATCTCGACCAAATCTCATACTTTACCTCTGCTCCGGATCGTTGAACGCGCATAAAACATATTTAAGGGATTATTTAAACAACTGCGTACAAATACCCTTGCCTTCTGTAACGATAACAATTTGCTTTAATATTTCATGAGGAATATAATGCATGACGAAGCGAAAGACCCATATCTATAACGATAATGTTAGTTTGTGTTGTGTTTTGGTAGTATAAGCAGGCATTTTAAGACTATATAAATTTGATTGTTACTAAAATTATTTTACGACCGAGGGGAAAATTGCCAATAGTCAAATTGGCTACTTGACAGTTTTCGGAAACATATTTTGAAATTTACATACGTGTATTTTATACCTCTTACAATTATCTTTTTATCAAAAAAAATTTATTTACAAGGAAAAAAAAATATTTTTTAACATTTCATTTGAAATTCGCGCAAAAACACCCGGTCACGTGACATTTGTCAGGTGTGACGTCACGTCTCTATAAACAAAACTAGAGGTGTGTAACTAAACAAAAATACGCGAGCTGCATAACAGCTCACGGCTCAGGTGTGTGAGCTGGTGCAATGACTCAGCTCGCAGATCAGCTCAATTTGTACCTATAGTCCACGATAAGCGCGCACGCTCACTGCGTATCGGCTCGATTCGACGCGCGGTACGCGTTACATCGTAGACTATAGATACAAATTGAGCTGATCTACGAGCTGAGTCATTGAACCGGCTCACATACCTGAGCCGTGAGCTGTTATGCAGCTCGCGTATTTTTGATGAGTTTCACACCTCTAGTTAAATTTGACGTCACAAACCTCACAAACAAACCATAGATGCTAAATCCCAGCCGCCCGCGTTTCGGTTCTTGTAATCCACAGATAAAAAAACTCACTTTTTATTTCCTAAAATAAAATATTAAAAGATTATTATTATGCAAAAAACATATTGTGTAATTATTGTTAACCTATTAGCTATCATATCTAACATATTTCATATTTTTTCATTATAACTGTCAAGTAGCCAATTGTACAAAAAATATTTAAAAAATGTAACCCTGCCGAGTTTCTTGCCGTTTCTTCTCAGCACATTTGGTAATTCAATATTTTTCATACGCCATATGTATGTTTACTATGTTAGCAATATAATTTATATAGTGAATAGCGACATGCAATACATGTAATAAGGATTTTCATGCAAATTGTCGGGTAACTCCGGCACAAATTATTAGTATTATTTGAAAAAGCTTCTTTTCGCTTTTTAGCTTTTTCAAGGAAAAAAAAGCCGAGAATAATTATTTATTATTGACTAGTAGTATGTTCCGAAAAGACAATATTCCTGACAATATTCTTTTATAAATTGTAAACTCTGTAAAAGACTTTGGTCATCCGGCTTAGAATCCTAATCCTAACTATCCTAATCCTAAGTAATAATATTATAAATGCGAAAGAGAGCTCAACTCCTCAACGGATCATCATGAAATTTGGCATGCAGATAGCCTATGGTATGGAGAAGGACATAGGCTATTTTTTTATCCCGGGAACGCGGGTGAAACCGCGGGGGACAGCTAGTAATGTTATAAATGCGAAAGTGAGTTTGTTTGTTACGCCTTCACGCCTCAACTAATCAATGGATCATCATGAAATTTGGCATGCAGGTAACCTATGGTATGGAGAAGGACATAGGCTACTTTTTATCCAGGGAACGCGAGTGAAACCACGGGGGACAGCTAGTAACTAATAAAACTTTAATTTCTTAAGCATTTTTTGACCATCGAAGCAGTAAGAAGTTCATATAGTTTATGAAATAGTTGTGTGTATGCATAGTAATGTATCCAACGATTCTCGCAGGATCTCTCGACGATGTCTGCACTTACATTATGACAATAATACATTCATAAAAAACTATTTGAAAACCACCTATAAAATAAAAAAGGACAAATCAAAAATAGAAATCAAAGAGACAAGCTTTTTGTAATACAAGACAAACAAAATAATAGCATGACTTTCGGCGGTTGCCACTCGAAACATGTACCGCTCTTTAGGGCACTATTTGTAATCTGTGGCTCTTATCAAAGCACTATTTTTATTCTGTGGCTCTTATTATAACAGCCCCCCTAGACAAGATGGTTGTCGACAATTGTCATCGTTAGTAAACGATCAACCTTTGTATGGGATTGACATAAGAGATCGTTAAAAATCACGTGATATTTCGATTTGAAATATCACGTAACGTCACGCCCAGGTCCGATATTACATATATATCCTATTCCGAAACAAACGGGCAAATAGTTTTTAGATTTTGACTGCAAAATATACTCCGTTTTATGACTTACGGACAAGAATAGAAGATTATAAATCATAAATATTGTAATTTTTACCAGGCGACAACGCGACACGAATTCAACAAGACAGATATATTATTCGGTACAAAGGTCACTGGTACAGGCAGGATATTTTAACTCGAATTGACGTACGTCGTAATAAATAATATAAATATTTTCTACGTCGAGTGGCAACCACCTCAGCTAAGCATGATAACAAAATGTGAGTTTCATACACACTATCGTACTACCTGCGACATTATGTTGGTCGCCAACGAAATAAAAATCTTTAGGCCCGGAATTCACCAAGTCGGTAGGCGGAGAAATGGCAAGAATGTCATATCGAATAACGTCTTTCGTAATAAGCCGTATTCGCGTCAATAGATCTACGGCTTTACAGGTCGGTTAAATAAAGCTGGCACGTTCTACACATTTAAAAGTTGCGCTTGTGAAGTGTCTGTGAATATTCGCGCCACGTGACGTTACACTGCAGGCGCATCACGAAAGGTCAGTCCGTCTCTCTCGCGCGCGGTCGACTTATGAGTATGAAGGAGATAGTTATTGTTTTGCTTTTGTTACTGCTCATAACTATGGATGGTCTTTTTTTGCTATCGTCCATTAGTATTGACTGACCAACTACTAAGGAATAATGAAATAAAACATACTGTATCATGAAATTGCATATGTGTGAGCACTGTGAACGTGCCAGCTTTCGTTAACCGACCTGTACCCATAAAACGCCGTGCTGATTTATATGGTCAGGTAAATAATGTCATATTGTTTGACAATTAACAGTAATGTGATCGATAAATATGTGACAACTTAAACAGTGTTTTAGTGAAATAGTGTTTTATGAGTAAACATCTTAAACAGTGTTTTAGTGAAATAGCGTTTTATGAGTAATAGTGTTAGTGACCCTTATGCTAAATCTGGAAAGTGTTAAAGTATCTGTCTTATCACATGAGTCAAGTAAAACACAGGGTTTAAGATTGTCCCCGCTCTTTTTGTTATATGACGTTAGAAAGGGACGGATATATTTAAAACCTGGGTTTTGCTAGACTTGCTTTAAACCATCTCACGTAATAAGGGGATATGTTTTCGGCACTAAATGCAAATAAGTAGTCAATCTAAAATAGTTTGCTTTCTAAAATTCGATAATAAAACGATTATAAGTGTGAAGGTATTATTAGAAAAGTGACCCACCATCGTGTATCTCTTTCGGCGGCGCGAGCACATCGGCCGGCTTCGGCTCCGGGGGCATGCATTCTGTCTCATCTTGCTTCTCTGTCGTGAATGTCACCACCGGGGTTAGTTTCTTCTTCTTTGAATCTTTCTCTTTCTTTTGTTGCTGCCCTAGGTTGTTGCTGACGAGAAGAAATAATGCTCATGATATACAGACTTAATTTTAATTCACCGCTTTCAAGTATTCATCAATATGAACAAATGTAATTTCTTCTTCGTGATAATTTTCTGAGTGCATTTCGCTTAAAACATAAAGGTCTTAAATCGGACCAGTTAAAAATAACTGGTATTCCACATACAATATATCTTAATGAACACCTGACTAAAAAAAATAAATTGCTTTTTCGGGGAGCGCGTGAGGCAGCCAAACGCAATAATTTTAAATACGTATGGGTCAAGCACTCTACGATACTGGTTCGTGAATCTGATAATTCGGGCATATTTGCTATTAGAACTGATAATGATATATCTAAAATCAATTCAAATGGAGTGTCTAAACCTCATACAAATTAGAATTTATAGGCTTATTTTTTCTCTTCATATTTCTTATTATATAAAATGCATATTTTTATTATCTGTGTGTGGATCATTGCATCGTGAAACTATTTTTCCCAACTATTATCGTACTAATTTCTTATTTAATTTGTGCTCGAACTCACATATTTCTGAATACTCCAAAGAAAAATCTCATATAATCATCACCATCGATTATGGATAGTAAACTTTCCATTTATTACCAGAATTGCAGGGGTCTACGTACTAAGTTGAACTCTTTGTATATGAACATACTCTCTAATGCGTATGATGTAATACTTTTGACGGAGACTTGGCTTATTTCTGAAATCTCGGATAGCGAATTCATTGATAGTAGATACACAGTTTTTCGTGGAGACAGAAACCGTATTTTTACAAACAAAAAAGATGGTGGTGGCGTGTTAATAGCAGTTCTCAATGAATTAAAACCTGTTAGTTTCACCCCCTGCTCTAACTCTTCATCTGGCTCCTGTGTTGAATACCTGTTCATTGAAATCCTAAATACAGACTATCAAAGACGTAAAATAATAAACGTTACTTACATTCCACCTAGAACTAATCTTGACGTATACAATTCTTACTTTAAATTAATTTTAGACACTTTAAACGATATTAATATTGATACTTTCGTTATGGCTGGCGATTTTAATTTACCCGATCTCATTTGGACGAATAGTCCAATTCAAGAACATGGGCTTACCTGCTATGGTTCCTCTGAAGTATGTGAAAACCTGTCCAATCTCATGGCAACCCTAAATGCTGCTCAATACAATAATATTAGAAACTCTAGTAACAATGTTCTTGATTTACTAATTACTAACACAGACTGTGTTATATCTCGGCCTCAAAATATTTTAACTAAATTGGACACTCATCACCCCCCATTTATTGCTTTAGTACCATTTAATCTAAATATCACACCTATGCCCAGAATTCCGGTAATGAAATACAATTACTACAGAGCTAATTATGAAATCATAAATAAAACTCTGACTGATGTCGACTGGTACTCACTTCTTAGTCATTTACCAGCGGAACTAGCCGTTAATATGTTCTATAAGATCCTTAATAATGTCATTCGGGAACACGTTCCAATAAAACATGTGAAGAAGTCCCATTTTCCAGTCTGGTTTACCAGGTCTCTAACACATATGTTTAAAAACAAAACCACAGCCTGGAAAAAATGGAAGAAATACGGGAATATATCTGACTACGAGGTTTTTTCACTATATAGAACCAGGTTTCGATCTGAATGTGGAAAATGTTTCAATAGATACATGGAACATGTTCAGGAGAGCATACGTACGAACAATAAATTTTTCTGGAAGTTTGTATCAAATCTACAGAATAAGCCCAGTTTTCCGTCTCAAATGCACCTTAATGATAGAAAGGCTCAAATTCCCTTAGATATATGCAACCTTTTTTCTGACTTCTTTAATTCTGTGTATGTACCTTCCACCGAAATCATTAATAATAGCAACCCCTCTAACGTTTCCGACTTTAAAGAAACTTGCAATAGTATTAGTAGTATTGAAATAGATATTCTACAAGTTACGCGTGAGCTAAAACTTTTAGACTCAACTAAAGGGCCCGGACCCGATGGTATACCTTCTCTGTTTTTGAAGAATACTGCTGAGAGTATAAACAAGCCCCTGTATATATTGTACAATAAATGCATCTCAGAGGGACACTTCCCTGATTTCTGGAAAGAAGCTTTTATAACACCGGTGTTTAAAAGTGGATCACGTCAGGACATAAAAAATTATCGTCCTATATCCATACTTTCTGCCATGCCGAAGCTTTTTGAAAGACTGGTACACAACATACTATACCCAATAATGCACAACTTAATTCTTGAAGAACAGCATGGCTTTGTGCGCCGGCGCTCTACCTGTACAAACTTAATGACTTTTACCAATTATCTCTTTGATAACATGGATCGCCGCGTACAGGTTGATGCGGTATATACTGACTTTCAGAAGGCTTTTGACAAGGTAGACCACCAATTGCTTCTTAATAAAATTGCATACAATGGAATTAGAGGCAATTTGCTTCGATGGTTTGCTTCTTATATTACCAAAAGAACCCAATCAGTTGTTGTGAACGGCTTCCATTCTTATAAAATTTTTGTCACGTCTGGAGTCCCGCAGGGTTCAATTCTTGGCCCTCTGTTATTTTTACTTTTTATTAATGACATAAATGAGTGTTTCCTGCATTCAAAATTTTTGTTATATGCTGACGATCTTAAGGTTTTTCGTCCTATTAATTCTATAAGTGACTCCCAACTATTACAGCAAGACCTAGACCGACTTACTCATTATTGTACTAATAATAAATTATTCCTCAGCATACCTAAATGTAACTTCATTCGTTTCACAAAAAAAATTAATAATATACATTTCACTTATAAACTAAACAATATTCCTCTAAACTGTGTCTCATCCCTGCGGGACCTTGGCGTTGAATTGGACTCCAAGCTCCACCTTGACACACACGTACAGAAAATAACAAACAAAGGCCTCCAGATGTACGGATTTATTATGAGGAATACCAAAAACTTCAAACGTCCCTCAGCTTACTTACATTTATATAATGCACTAGTTAGACCTCATGTTGAATACGCTGCCCCAGTATGGAACCCATTCTATAGCAAATATAGTGATATGCTGGAGAGAGTACAAATGAAATTTCTACGCGTTTTACATTATCGTTGTTATCGTAGTAAGCTTTCTTATTCTCATTTGGTTTCACATTATAACTTTATGACTCTTAAAAAAAGACGTATTTTACTCGGTGCAATGATGCTATACAGACTATGTAGACATAAGTTTGATTGTAGAGCTATTACAAATGAAATTAGTTATGTAGTACCACGAGGATTTCATCGGCGCACAGGACGCACGTGGAGACTTTTTGCGTCGCCTCCGTGCCGTACCAATGCCGGTGCACGGGCGCCTGTCCGTCGAATCGTTGATGCTTACAATGAGCTATTCGAAAATGTTGACATTTTCCAATTGTCCGCACCCAGATTCAAAAAAGATATTATTGCAAACTTAAGCACTTGATTATGTTTAATTGCCTAACCATATTAAGTTTTACCTAGTTTTTGTACTTCTACATGTTTTTTTTTAAGTTACTCGCATGCCTGCTTGTAAGCATTGTTTCATTGCTCAAATAGTAATATATCTGACTTAACCTGTGGATAATGTAGTTGGTCTAGCATTTACTTAATGTATAAATTGAAATCATTTTTTTGTAATAAGCAATGTAAGACTGTTTTTTATCCCAAATAAATAAATAAATAAATAAATAAATGTACTATAATACAAACTCTGAACGCGAAAAGAATAATTATGGTTTCCATACAAATTATCGACTTCGTGCCAGGGGAATATGAGAAAAAATTTGTCATGTGCAGTGGCAACTAAGTCAATTCAACCTTGCTTTATCAAAACTTATGAAAACCTTTTTTTTTCCTTACAATTTCAGTTTATTAGAACTTTGTATATAGACTACCTGATCAATTGAAATTAAATTGAAGCACCAAGGAAAAATTATAGTGGTTATTATTGCCAACTGTAAACTCGTCCTGTATTTGACAAACAGACAGATCGCCTTGACTCAATTCAGTTCAGGCCCTAATAAGGCACATATTAACGTTACCCGGTGCGAAGCGTGAGCAGTTTCCATATACCTAAATGCATTCACAGATATATCGTAAACTAGTTGATTTACAGGCATACAAAATGTCGAAAAAACGAGAAATTGCATTAATTATATGTATTTTTGTCGTTCAAATTACCCGCACTTCAAGGTTTCAAGGCATTTTGCCCGTGGCCCGTACTCTAGTGCATACTGTCGCTCTACAAATTTTCTAACTCTATGAAATTGACTGAGAAGACTCAGTCGACCGACAGACAGATTATAGTGATTAGTAAGTTACTCACCTGCAACCAGATGGAGGTTTCCCACCGTAGCCACTGCTACCACTTGAATGGCTTCCTGAATGGGTAGACTTGGAGCTGTGGCTGTACAACAAACATTAAATTAATATATTTATAATCAAAAATCAACAATTATTAATTCATGAGAATTAATAAAAAACTCTTAAAAAGAACTTGATATCTTGGTTAACTAAAAATTCATAAACGTTACTAAATGATAAAATCATTTTTCATCATAAGTCAAAAACATACTGAGCATAAAAGAAAATAAAATCCTTTTTTGGAATGTAAAAATTATATCCTATCATAAATATGATACCCGATTTGTGCTTGTAGTCCTACTTGAAATAATGATCCCCCATTATTTTCACAAATAAAAGCAATATTTAAAACTATTCCCAATTTGAAAACTCTGAAATCATTTTTTTTTTTAGCAGTAATTATAAACAATTTTATTTCTTCACGATATACATATATTGGGTAGAAATCTGGAAAATTGTAAGTACCTACTTTGGGCTTTACTTTAAAATATATCTCTTGAGTCACGTGTCTACGGATTTTCTAGCACGGGGCGCGACACGTGTTGTGGAGGCGGAGAGGGGCGCAAGAGCGGGGCGGTATTGATAGAAACACAAAGGAGTTTCAAATCTACTAGTATCGATACATAATCACATAAATTATTAAAAATATGTTATAATCATTACCATAAGGGCACACGGGGCCCTGAAAACTTTATTCGGTTACACTAGATAATTAATCGGACACCAGATCTTTAATTTTAACCATACAAAAAATATCAAATCATAGCCAAAAAATGTTTTTTGTTATTCACTTTCTACCTTCCAATGAGGCCCCAAATTATTGTATGCCCAAGGGCCCCGGCATGGCTTAAGACGGCCCATCGATAATTAAATACAAAAGGCCACCTAAAAATAATACAGTCTTTTACTTAAACTCGTGTATAAAAATGTTGTATACCTAATTGTTCGAAAGTTTTTCTTAAAATCTATTTACGTCCCAAAACCCACAACTTAATACTTTTTTCTATAAATAAACATGAAACGCGTCACAGCATAAGCGAAGCTGGCTAAGTTACTTTGCTAAACTCAAACATTTGACATTTAGGTCCAAGTTTCTTAGGTCACGATTGTAAGTATTTATTTATAACCACAATTAAATGATTATTTTTAATTGAAAGTTATAATAAAGTATGATCTTGACATAGTACCTATATATTATAATTTATTAAATTAATATATAGCACAACTCTTATAAATGGAGATTATTTCAAAATCAATTAAGGGAGGCACGCGTTTAAGACGCGACTTAGCATGTGCTGAAGTAGGCTGCCGTCACGTAAACGTGTTTTACTTAGATCGCGCGTGGCTATGGCGTAACTTCATTGATTTTCGCGAAACTTTTCTAGAACTCTGTAATGTTTATTGCAAGGCCAGTTGCGCGCGCTTTTGGTAATGGTAAGACCCCTACATATCACGCTGCAGATCATGGGTTCGATTTCCACCCAGGACATATATTTTAGTGCATGAACATGTCTGCATAGCCTGAGTCTGGGTATAATCTACTATATAAAAATAAGTCGGGTTTTCCTTCCTGACGCTATAACTCCAGAACGCACGAACCGATTTCCACGGTTTTGCATTCGTTGGAAAGGTCTCGGGCTCCGTGAGGTTTAAAGCAAAGAAAGTAGGGTAGGGTAGGGTAGGGTAGGGTGGGGTAGGGTAGGGTAAGGTGGGGTAGGGTAAGGTGAGGTAGGGTAGGGTAGGGTAGCACCACGCGAACGAAGTCGCGCCGGGCAGCTAGTATCTGTATAAAGTCCGTAATTTTCCAATATTTGAGAGCAGTTATCCACGGTATAAATATGGCTGTGTAACAAAATTTGTTTTGAGAATCTGTAAGCTGTCATACCTATAGTACACTAGCTGTCCCCCGAGGATTCACCCTCATTTCCAGGATATAAAATAATTAACTAATATAACCTTTCCTGTAAACACGTACATCCATCAGCCATCCTCTCATCAGTGTAGAGTAATTTTGACGTTCATAAGTGCCTTATCAGGGCCTAAATTGAATAAATACTTTTTGAATTTGAACCCATAATATAAAATATATGGTAGGTAAAAAACCATCAAAATCAAACTTACTATTTCAATTTAGGTCCTGTTAAGGCACTTGAGAATGTTATATTGACTCAACTACTAGTTCTTGTAAAGCCTGTGTTATGTGATATGTATATATTGAACTCACCTCCTTCTAGACTGACTATTGCTACAGCTGTTAGAATAAGCTGAATCCGAAATCTTGGCATTGTTCTCAGAATCATCAAGATTATCCATAATGCAAATATTCTTCAATACTGAAACAACAAATATCCATCAGTTATGCTATTATGTAGTCCTTCTATTATAGGTCTATCCTCAAAAACAAAAATATGAAAAAACGCTTTTTCTATACCACTATGTTGGCGAATAAGCTTACGGCCCACCTGATGGTAAGCGGTTACCATAGCCTATGGACGTTTGCAACACCAGGGGTATCACTCGCGCGTTGCCGACCCTGCAGTAATCTCTCTTTGAACAATAAATACACATAAGCAGGAAGTTTGCATAATAATAAGTCTTGCATGTGCATATAAATCTCAACTTTTTCTTATAATTTTCAACCCTAACTAGGGAGCGGGAGAATTGCTTGGGGTATCATAGTAATCCTTTAAATATATAAAAAAAATGAATCCTTGCTGAGTTTCTTGCCTGTTCTTCTCAGTTGGAGGCCGAATTACGAACCGGTGGTAACTTCAGTAACTATGACCTTCATAAGTGCCCTACTGGGGCTAGGAATAAATGGCTTTGGCTTTGGCTTTGACTTTGACTTTAATTCAAATTGATGAGGTACTTTTTTAATGTTGTATTAATCCTATACTAATAAACAAGCAATATTTGTTGCATATAAATGTTTTTCTCCAGAAAACTGCTCTAACAATTTCAATGAAATTTTCTATATTTAGTTTTACATTTTACAATGAATTCCGAAATCAATTGATGAATAATTTGAATTCCGCTGTATTTCTCTGTTTTACAATGAATCATTTTAATTCTGCAGCAGCAGTACCTGGAACTCTATTTTTGACGTAGGTTATAGGAGCCACATTCCATTAGCAAGCAAACAGGTTCAAAATATTATCTTACATAGCTAAATAGAGGGAGTAAAATATGACATACTGGAAAAGTGCCATAGTACTTGCATACACAGATTGATTGATTGTAACGTAGAATCAAGAAGCTGCTGAGACACACATTAGGTTTTTGTTGACACACATCATATTGTACCACTTTCTGCCACATCACCATTTTACAGTTAAATTATAGTCAAACTCAACTCAATGTAGTATTGCATACATAATTAATTATCTAGAATTAATCTAAACACAAAGAATTTAAAACGTCCAGAAGGATAGTCGCCTCTATGGGAACATGAAATAAACAAGCCAGAATTGACAGTATTTGACAGCCGTGCGCAGTACGAACTGAGAGCGATTTGCTCAGGGAGCCCCTCAAGCGGAGTGAAATTAAATGTCATGCTTTAGTAAGGCGGATTATCCATCTGGGTAGAGGCACGATGCCCTATGAAAATCTTTGTCTAAACAAAAGGCATTCGCAACAGCATAACACATTCGCTGGGCTGAATAAAGCTGTTGCTTTATAAACCAGATTATGAAAATTATATACCTACTCTAATTATAGTCATCTTTAGGCATGTATAGTATCAACACAACATTTATCTTATGAGATAAACCAATAAACTAAACACAGAGTACAATGAATAATTGCTTGATAGTGGTCGCAGAGTGGAACATTAAAGTAGTACAATAACAAGTATAAAACAAAACCAATGCTGCCGTAAAAAATGAATATAAAAACTTTTTATAATATGATCCACCAGAAGTAAATTGCATTGCAAATAATTTGTTCATGGTAATCATCAAGGAACATATTTATTTATATGCAAAGAGTTTAATGTAGGATTGTGCTCCTATGGTAATGGTTTTGTTTTTCATAGTTAATACAGAAGTGTAAAGAATACCTTACCTTAGTTAAAATTCCAATAAAAACTTATTTATATTTTACAACAAGCAATCTCTTTTACAAGAAGCTTAGTGCACATACAGTTTATAATCAACTCAAAATGTTTCTTTTTTGAAGCACAAGTAAATATTTAATACGAGTTATTACTGTGGCGATATGATTTCAACTAAGATTTTAAAACACCCGAAAAAAGTTACGAACGTTCAATCGTACTTGTGGAAAACATTCGAGTGTTGGGACTAGTGATGTGGTACGAACTGCCATAGAAGGATTTCTCGATAAAACAACTTCGTTGTGTGAGACTGTTGTCTGTAAAACGAGTGTTACCCAAGGTTCTCGCTTTTTGAAAAGTGACTGTATTCCGTCGTGCTACAGACCTGTTCAATTTATAATTCTTTAAAAAGTCTGATATAATATTCTTAAATGGGGATATTTCATACTTATCATTTTAAAACCAAAACGATTCGACACTAAATCGTGACTTTAATTATTAATTGTATTTCTTATTTTGTCTTAGCATCGAGTTAATTTTACCCATTGGCTCGACTGCCTCATTCCAAATTTGACATGAATAAGGCCCAAGAAAAATAAATGAATAGGTATATTAATATCGATAACGTTCAAATTTTAATGACTACAACACTCATATTCACGCTCAAAAACACGTGAGTGTAAAAGCAAAGAAAGAGATGGATGTTGTCTGTCTTGTATCTAAGGCTTGGCACATACTAACCATTTATGTTTGACCCTGGGGCGCACCAAGGCCTGTGTATCTGTGTATATAACGAGAGAAAATAAAAGATCATACTCAGTAATAAAGTCAAAGCCATTTATTCAATTCAGGCCCTAGTAGGGCACTTATAAAGTTACCACCAGTTCGTAAGTCAGCCTTCAACTGAGAAGAACAGGCAAGAAACTCAGCAAAGTTACATTTTTAAATATTTTAATATATTTGTTAGTTATAATAGATTGTGTTAAAGGCTAACAAGAAAGTATCTAGCTAAGTACCTACTTAGTTGCATTACCAAATCATATCATAAATGCAATGAATTTAGCGTACCTACGTTTTGGAAAAGTTTGTAAAGCACTCTTTAGATAGGTACCTACCTACTACTAGCTGTCCCTGTCCCCCGCGGTTCCTCCCGCATTCCCGGGATATAAAGTAACCTATGTCACAGAATATTTTATAGTAATACATACCTATGTCCTTCTCCATACCACAGTCTAATAACCATACAGTCGTCCGACGCCTTTGATCTTGTGAAAAATGCCGACAACGTCTAGACAGTATCGCGACGGCCAGGGTTGTCACAAGTAAACAATATTTACAAAATTATTAATTTATTGCAGATAACAATAAAACATTGTTAGCATTATTATATTTTAAACAATATTATAATAACTACTCCATCATCAGACCCTGAAAACCATACATGGTCAAAGTTCATCTCACGACAATTCCAACAACACCAAACATGGCTAGAATACGATGTTCGACTATGGAGTTCTAGTGCTTACCCTCCTACTCCATCATCAGACCCTGAAAACCATACATGGTCAAAGTTCATCTCACGACAATTCCAACAACCCCAAACACGGCTAGGATACGAAGTTCCACTATGGAATTCCAGTGCTTACCCTCCTACATCATCATCAGACCCTGAAACCATACATGGTCAAAGTTCATCTCACAACAATTCCAACAACCCCAAACACGGCTAGGATACGATGTTCCACTATGGAGTTCCAGTGCTTACCCTCCTACTCCATCATCAGACCCTGAAATCATACATGATCAAAGTTCATCTCACGACCATTCCAACAACCCCAAACACGGCTAGGATACGAAGTTCTGCTATGGAGTTCCAGTGCTTACCCTCCTACTCCATCATCAGACCCTGGAAACCATACATGGTCAAAGTTCATCTCACGACCATTCCAACAACCCCAAACACGGTTAGGATACGAAGTTCCGCTATGGAGTTCCAGTGCTTACCCTCCTACTCCATCATCAGACCCTGGAAACCATACATGGTCAAAGTTCATCTCACGACCATTCCAACAACCCCAAACACGGCTAGGATACAAAGTTCCGCTATGGAGTTCCAGTGCTTACCCTCCTACTCCATCATCAGACCCTGAAAACCATACATGGTCAAAGTTCATCTCACGACAATTCCAACAAACCCAAACACGGCTAGGATACGATGTTCCACTATGGAGTTCCAGTGCTTACCCTCCTACTCCATCATCAGACCTATTGAAAAAAAAAAAAAAAAAAACAAACACTCATGCCCTGTGCCTGTTACCTATACCTGTGTACCTATTAGATATTTTTTACCGTCCGCCATTCGGCCATTTTGTTGGCGTTATTAACGTGACACGACATGCCAAATATAAAATTATTATTGTATGCACTCTACGATAACAAACCATGATTTATTTACCTTTCGTCTGTGTGTGGAAGCAGATGAAACCGCAGATCTTTATTTAAATAGGATGAAGACTTGCAGTCTCTCACAGCACACGTCGTTTGCACCATTTTAAATAAAATAATTACAGACACAAACACGCGTTAGCCCTGAATGCTGTTTACCGAGCTACTAACATAATTTTGTTCGCAGGTCGGTAACGGCTTTCCCGCGTCTCGTCCCTCACACCCCGCACGATTGCCCTGTCTAGACGGCTTCGTCGACCGACTGTATGGTTATTAGACTGTGTCCATACCATAGGCTATCTGCATGCCAAATTTCATGATGATGCGTGAAGGCGTAACAAACGAACGTTAAGATTAGGATTATAATCCAAGTATTTGCTATGGTGAATTGGCTGTGGGATTTTGTTCACTCGAATCTTCGTCAAATAAGTTAAACCAACTTCCTCAAAGATTTTTTGACTTACGTATCCGCTGTGTTTGTTTCCAGCCTAAAGCTAACAAAAGCACGTGCCGGATGAAAGAGACGGCAAATACATATAACACAAATCTAGTCGCGTGGCTGTGACGCACCAAGCGGATTCATGATTACGAGCTACCTACTAATACGTGGTGCCGCATGTGTTCTATTTATTTGTCACATACCTAGTAGGTAAAAAAGGTACTTATCCCGAAATCAATAAGCGTTCAGTAATAGGTATTTATTTACTCTGAGGTAATAGGTAGGGGACATATTATTAAACAAAGGACATCATCAATAAAAGTACCTAAGTAACAATAAGAAGCGGGATGTATAAATTATAATTACTTTAGGTCCATAGGGGGATACCACGGAACATTAAAAACAATGGAACTGCGAAATGCCAAAATATGTATCAGAACCGCTGTCGCCATAATTCACACAAATAAATAGATATTCATATATTGCACACCAATAAACAAGTCATTTGATTAGTCGTTTCTAGTTTAGACAATATTAGCTCAAGACACACATATCGTCCAATCAAAAATATATCTTCACCCTCTAAATATAACATTTATTTTGCAATAGTGTAGCAAGAATATACACAACGTTTTGTAATCTACAAACAAACTATATTCAATTGAACGATCAAGTTCTGCCACTCGACACTAGATGGCGCTATTCTCAGTGGACGCCATTATCACCTTAATAGTCATTAAAATAAGGTTGATAATTGCGTCATACTTCGATATATACTGCTACTCAGCCAGTGCAGTGACACATTGAATAACATTATCGATACTGATCGATACCTTGGGCCCAATTCACTTAAATATTTTACCAAAAATGAAACTTGTTGAAATGTAAATTGACAAAAACAAATTGGTACACTCATAGTCATATTAAATTGCAATCTAACCCATGTATGATTTCAGTCCAGTCAACTTACAAACCCAAATTTTTTATGTTTTTTTTCGCAACGCGCGAGTGATACCCCTGGTGTTGCAAGCGTCCATAGGCTACGGTAACCGCTTACCATCAGTCGGGCCGTATGCTTGTTTGCCACATAGTGGTATAAAAAAAATTTGAATATGGATGTTCCTACGTCAAAAAATAATAATTCTAATTTGTCCTTCAGTTAGATTATTAAAAAATATTGGACACGTATTTTTTGCTTTACCAAATCTTAAAAAAATTACAAAGATAAAGCGAGCCAAGTTCAGGAGTGGGGGGGGGGTCACTTTAGACTAAAAAGAGTATTGTAACGTGACGTCACGCGAAACTTCAACACACGATATCTTCGTATTTTTTTGTTTAATTAATAACCGAAAAATACGTGTCTTATATTTTTTGATGATGTAAAAGACGGACTAAATAGATTTTTTTTTCATCTAGCCTGTTGGGCGCCTCGTCACGCTTATTGCTTGGTAAATTTTTTTGGTAAGATTTTGAGGATTTGAGAGGAGGTAATATTATGAAGTGGGGAAAAAAGGCAAAATAAACGAATAAGTTTAAAGAATAGAAATTTATTAATTTAATAAAACTCACGTTAGATATAGTATAATCATATAGGAACAAATTTAAAATGAGAAGACTCCATCAATAAACTCAGCAAGGGCTTTTTTAATGTGGAAGATCTTTTAATGTTACAGCTTTTGTTCGAGATACTTATACAATTCAAATTCCAGGCACGCAAGGTGTACCTTCGCAGGCACTTATGAAGAGTCAGACTCTAATACTCTAACTCTCTAATACTAATACTCTAATACCGGTTCGGAAGGTTGAATTTGCTGAGAAGAGTTGGTTGCGTCTCGGAATCACCTAGTCTTTTTGAAGAACCTGCCGCTCCGGCATCATTACAATTTTGTTGCTGAAACCAAAATAAAACTGTTGGTTAACAACTAGGAACAGGAGAAAAAATAAAAAGTTAGTTTAATTTTTGCTGATATTGGTTGTTTTCGAGGCGATGATAGCTCAGTGATAGTGACGACGAATGCCGAGATGAAGGCCCCGGGTTCGAATCCTACAATGAGCTTGAGCTTTCAGTGAAGGAAAACATCGTGAGGAAACCATAGCATGATTGTAGGATACTTTGTAGTATCTACACAGCTGGCTGGTACCCTCAAGGTAAAAATCGTTGTGTTCCGATTCTGACAGCTGCACTTGAGAGCCAGTACCTTTCTAGACTTTGCTTACCACCTTCGGCTACATCATTACTGACCATGGTAAAACAGCGCTAAGCATATTTTAAATGCCGAATAAAAAAACTAGTCACAAATATCACAATATGCAGCCTATTAATGTTCACTCATATTTTGTTCCAAATATGCATGTCGATACAACCAGCATCCAACCTGACTACATCACTAATTGAGTAGCGAAGAACTTTCGAGAATAAAATAGATGATGCCATTAAACCAAAATAAAGTTTATTTCAAAGTGATAAGGTTGATTTTAGCTTGAATTTCTATTAAATTAATAGTGAATTGAAATAATTAGATTTTAATTGAATAAGTCTTAAATTGTACTTACAGATGGTATGAAACACCTCCATTATTAAGATTTTTCCTTCTACTATCATTCTTGCACTCCAAAATGGAGCAATAAGGCATATTTACGGAAAACAATGAAAGTGACGAGACTTCCGACTAGACGTAGTGTTAAGATACGAATAGGATCAAATATGCGTTGATTAAGCGTAACAACGCTTAATAGTGGCGACACGAGTCACGCCTACTTCGCATTTCTACTTGTTTTTATTGTTCTGTGGGGGATACAGTAAAAAAAAATACTAATGTAGGTAGGTACCTATACTGCATGTACCTATATACTGAGCAATGGCAGAAACCTGATTAAAATATTTGAATTACATCTACCTATCTATATAGGAAACTCGTGTTAGTTATACTCAAGACACTATTTATAACTCAAGAACGGCTGAACCGATTTGTCTGAAATTGGCGGGGAGGTAGCTTAGAACCAGGAGACGGGCATAGGATACTTTTTATAGGGTAGGGTGAAACCGCGGGCGGAAAGCTAGTTTTAAATATAACAACAATTTCATTTGGAAATTTTAGTATAAAATGCATACCTACACGCACACTAGGTATAATATGTCACAAACAGTCTACGCCAGATCGCCAAAGTAAAATTACAGTGCTGTCAGCTAAAAATATTTTTTTTTTTCACTATTTGAGCAGGGCCGGCTCTATCCTATATAGCGCCTGGGTGCAAGCAATACCCTGGCGCCCTCAAGTAGGCGCGTGAACAAAATGGAATACTAAAAGTTATATTATCACCAGAGTGATCGGAAATTCGTGTGCAAATATAAATGACTAGGTATATTTTCATTCTGCAGTTTCAACCATGGTCATTTGGAAATTTTGCAGGGAACCAAATTTAATAAAATATATATTCTATGTCACTCAGTGATAAATGATAATACGATACCACTTTTTTCTATAAGGTAGTTTAGATGTCCCTATAGTGGCGCTCGGTGCCCGGCCGCCCGGCCGTCCCCTGAGACCCTGCGCTAGCGTGCGCTACACACCCGGCATTAAAGGTAAAGCCGGCCCTGTGTGTGTTCTATTTTACCAGTTTATATTAAGAATGCTAGGAATCTACACACATATCACTTGCGGTACAAACTTGTCATAATCGGGATTATACCCATCATACAACTGTGAGGTAATGTAAAGTATAAAGCACTAGTGCGTAATAAGCTGCATTAAGATACTAAAAAAAATACATAAACGGTAGGTATATTGTTCATATTTACGGCTGATCCTAACATTATTATGGTTTAGGTCACGGTTCACAGTATGACGGTTTGACAAAGTTAGATTACTTATAAACTATCGAAAATGAATAGGTACGTTATATTGTAAGCAGTATGGTACAGTTCACAATATATCGGGGAGTTTATAATCTCGCTAAGTAGATTATAAATAACGGTTATCACAAAAATACGAGATACCTACTTGGCTGAGCACGTTACAATAAATCAATAAATAAACTAAGGCGTTACATTAAATGCCATATAGTGTTGCGATGAAGAAAAAACGGTAGGAAAGAGAGTTAGTGCAAATCATAGGTGCATTTTTTTTAAGAGAAGTAGAGCATAACGTTTATTCGCTCAAAGAGCAGCTCGACTGGGGAAGTCGACCTTACAGAATACCGCAGCCAAATAACTTTATCTATACTATTAATATTAATTTATTTATATTTATAATATTATAAAGAGGAAAGATTTGATTGTTTGTTTGTTTGCATTGAATAGGCTCCGAAAGTACTGAACCGATTTGAAAAATTCTTTCACTGTTGGGAAGCAACACTATCCCCGGGTGACATAGGCTATATTATATTTTCAAAAAAATTAGGGATCCTTACTATAACTCCAATATTGTAACCCAAGGTGTAAAAAAAAATCCTAAAATATTCATTACATCGCGTGCGCTACGAAAAATATTGATGATAGCATAAAATAATGTACTACGACTTTGTAGAACATATTATTATTTACAAAAAGTGTCGCGATACCATTATGTCTAACTATTATAGTTATGCCACAATTAGTGTTTTTCTATTTTTTTTTTTATTGAAATGCCGCTTCTAGAAAAGGCTCTTTATTTGTATCTTGGTATTAATCCTTATCAAAATAAATTACTTCATATTCAAGACTGCTTCAATACCTTTATAAAACTTTTTGAATTATTAAATTCGGACATTCCATTCAAAAGATATCACGAGTTAAAAAATATAAGCAGAAAAAACACGTCACTGGGGTACGGGCCGTACGGGAGGGAGTCAATTTCTTGCTTGGCTTGACCGATTCTTATAAAATTTTGTGTGTATATTCAGTAGGTCTGAGAATAGGACGTAAACTATTTTTCATACCCGTAGGATAGGGTAGCACCCCAGGGTAGGTTAGCACCACAGGGTAGGGTAGCACCACGCGAACGAAGTCGCGCCGGGCAGCTAGTGTTGTGTAAAGTTGTGTTCCTGCGCGTGAGTAAGGTCGCCAGAGCTCATTGGGGAGGGGGGAAAGGTCGGTAACGCGTGAGCGATGCTTCGTGTGTTGCAAGCGTCCATTTGGCTACGGTAACCGCTTACCATCAGGCGGGCCGTATGCTAGTATACCGACTTAGTAGTATAAAAAAAAAAAAAAAAAAAAAACGGAAGTAACAACATCACGTGCGTGAGACGTCGGATGTTCACGGCATCATTGCGCGGGCTGGTTTCGTCGACGAGTTTTGTTTTAGTTACCTAGGTTATATCGTCATATGTCACGTTCTACATCGTATTTCTGCTACGCTTTCCGCTACGTGGATTCCCGTGACGTCGTCTTCTTGGACTCATTCGCGTGTTATTTTTACCGTAGCTTTGTTTTATCTAACAACGTGACAAATTACGTTGATAAAATCGTTTTAAAATGTGAAATTCTGCTAAAATGAAACTCGTAACAAATGTCTACCTCATTGATTAATTTGTATTAAAAGCTGTCGTTTTGAGTTGCTTTAGGAGTATCCTAGCGATTGTCTGATTAGTGAAAATGGGCATAAGTTTCCCAAGCGTGTTTAGGCGATGATAGCTCAGTGGTAGTGATGAACGAAGGTCTTAGGTTCGAATCTTACAGTGAACTTAGCTTTCGGTAAAAAACATAGCACGAATATAATAAAAAATTTACATAGGTAAGTAATCACTGATTAAGGCTGCTCGATATTAAAATTGCAAATGAAGATTTAGGAAACTTTTCGTACGAAGCTACTTACTTAGCCGATTTGATCCCAAATCTAAGTACCTACTATCAAAACATACATATCGGCCTCGGGCGGGGAGCTTTTTCGCCAACGCATTAGCTTGACCATCAAAAGAGGTAACGCTTTCAGCCTGTTGGGAACCTTGACGATGTTCGGCAGCGGCACCCTGCTTTTGAATTTCTAAATACCTATAGGGTCCCCTATAGGTATTTAGAAATTTGGGGAAGATAAATAAATTAATAAAATAAATATCCTGGGACATTCCTCACACACGGTCATCTGATCCCAAACTAAGCAGAGCTTGTACTATGGAAACCAGATAACTGATATAATACCACATATACTACCTACTTTTTGTTTGTAAATACATACTTAATATACATAATCACACCCAGACTCAGGACATACAGACATGTTCATGCACACAAATGCATGTCCTGTGCGGGAATCGAACCCACGACCTGCGGCGCAATAGGTGGAATCTTTACCAGACTCTTAAGGGGCAGACTTGGGCAAAATACACTACATTGCTGCCCAAATTATATGAAACCTGCTAACTCTACGGTGTTGAAATTGAAATATATGATACTTAAGGATATAACAAACACATCGCCCGAGCCGAAAACACGATTTCAATTAAAAGCCTCGATAAAAAAAAATTTCAAACATACCTCTAAAAATCAAGAAATTCCCAAATATATCCAAAGCCTGAAGGTATTTTGATACGATTTTTTTCATCGATATAGTACATATCATAAGAAAATAAACGCCCGATTTAGTTTTTTGAATTAGCTATTCAGTTTTTCATAATAATGATTTAAAAAAAAGTCGCTTACGTCAAATTCAATTCGAGCACCATCAACATCATACCGCACTCTATTGTCCTGCAACTCGCGTATTTTACTTCGCGCTCACTCGCATTCCGCGGCGATCCGCGTTGCTAGATGGACCTGTGTCATTTTCTTTCAGAATTTTCACAAAAATAAAACCCTCTCAAATGAGTAAAAAATCATATCAAATTATCTTCAGAAGGCACTGGAAATGCATGCTAGTCAAATTAAGGCAATTGAGCCTTTTATTTGCTTGTTATGAATAAAAATATATAAAATAAAATCTGTTATGATTGATACTTTTGAAAATTGTCATCGAGCCATGTCGTGGTACTGACAGAGACTAATACTTATTTTCGTCTATGAAGGGTATGGCTTGGGTAGTCTAGGGGGCTAAAGTGCGGGTTATTAATGTAGGCGCCGACTGAAGGAGGTGATGATTCAAATCCCGGAAAGTGTTTTTTTTTTATTTCAAATCATACAAAATGAAAAATCAGCAATATATATTATTTTTAATGAGCAATTATCTATTTAGTTACTTACCTGATTAAATAACACCTCATTCAATGTTGTTTATTTTGAGATCAAAGAAAAGGTATTGAAGGTAGGTTGACTGATACTGGTAACAGTAGGTGCCCCGAAGTCGGGGCGGGCGTGCCAGTCACTACTGCGGTCATCGAGTCATCTGTAGTCATCGAGTCGAGCCGATATACCTTTATATTCATTGTATTATTGTGGTCCAGTCGCGTAGTCGTGAAGTGTCAATGGCACAGTAAAATTAGTACCAGTAAAGAAAATAATTCACATCTTACGTGGACTAAGTTTCTACTACATCGAGGAACAACCCTTAGAGAATTTATACCGAGCAATCTGATTCCGAAACTAGTCACTGATTTTGAACTGTAAGGACCAATCACTTTATCGTGTGTTCTTGACTTGGCCAATCAGAGCGCATTGTCAATGATGGCAAATTGGCGGAATAGATTGCAAGCAAAATCAACGTCATTACGCTTCTTTGGGTTAATTGTTCGATGTTCTACTACTTACTGAATCGGTTAGTTGGAATGTGAACCCATCGTAAATTTACAATTACTATTAGTGAGCTCGGCTATCATTGTGCCGATTAGGGATTGCAAAATCCGGTTTTTTTTCAAATCCGGATAGAAAGTTTATCATCACATATAAATCCGGATTATCCGGAGTTTTCGTTTTTTTTTATTTTTTTTGCAATCTTGTAATTTTAAATTGTACACGTATTTTATGCTTAATTATTAGTAGTTTGAAGAGACGTGTTCTATTTTATTGTATTTCCATTGCTTGCATTTGAATAAAAATTCAATTAAACTGCAAGTAATATTTAAAAAAAAAAATGGCTTGTATTTGGCCACTAAGCCGTCCATAAAGGATAATGACGAAGCCTAAGGTGGAGCACGCTAACCCAAATGGAACCTAATCATTCAGGCCGTGAAAGTCCCTAGATTCTAAGAGTCAGGAAATACAGTCGCCGGAAGCAAGTTCCACTCCCTTGCTGCCCGCATTATAATTAAAGATACAAAAGAAAAAAATTCCCCGTGCCTTGTGGTTCGGAGTAAAAAGCAAGCAACCTTTCTTCGATGGTCGAGGCTCGTGAGTTTCGTCATAATTAGTCTCATATTCGATGAGTCTTCTGGCTTGGCGGTTTATTGAGTCGAGGGCAAGAGCCTGGTGGAAAGGACTCCGTTTGGTGAAAAGACACACCTGCGTCTTGGTGGCATTAAAAGTGAACAGAATGGCATTGCCCCAATCGGAGACTGCCTGTAAAATTACGTTCAAACGCTTTACCATGGCCTCTCGCAACAATTGGATCTATGACAACGGTGCTATCGTCTTCGTACCCAAAGATACCGGGCTTCACCAGATCGTTAATATGCAGCAGAAATAAGGTTGCAGAGAGAACCGAACTCTGTGGAATTGATTGCGGAAAGGTCCGACGAACACCCGTCTATGACTACATGAATGATCTATTCACTTTATCTACCAATTCACTCACTACCTATCACTCTATCTATTCACTTCGCTCAGGAAATGGTAAACTGTTAAGCTGCAAACTAATAAATAAATAAATAAATAAATAAATAAATTCAAGCGCACAGACCACCAGAGATTTCATATCAAGGAAGCTTGCTTAGAAGCCTGGTGTGTCAGACCCTTTCTGTCCTCCCTGTCACGTTCCGCCGCCTCCTTAGCGGGCATAACTCGCTCGCAAAAGGAGTGGAGTGCATCCCACGATCTCTCGTTTTCAACCACAGCGCGAACGACGCTCGGCAGCGGGAGATCAGACCCCACTTCGGCGCAGAGCTCGCTGCTAGGCCCCCTCTTCGAGGCACATATGCTTTTTTACCGACTAAGTTGTATAAAAAAAAACAGCGTTCGGCAAGCTTCGCCATATCTTCAAGTCCAGAATACCTCAGAGTCAGAGTCTTAAGAAAAAGGTTTACAATAATTGCGTGTTACCAGTGATGAAATACGGAACACGGACGTGGTCTTTCACTGCTGGTCTAATAAATACGCTCAGAGTCATTCAGCAAGCTATGGAATGAGCTATGCTCGGAATTTCACTACGAAACAGGATCCGAAACGAGGACATATGTAGGAGAACAAAAATTCTCGATAAAGCTTAGCGATGGGTTGATTGATGATTATTCGATTGTTACTAAAAACAATCGAATTATTCGATTGTCCAATTTATTCGAATCATTCGAATAACAATTGACTTCTTTCGATTGTTCATAATACGCTTCGTGCGGCACCTTGCGTGGCCTGTGCCGTGCGCTGGCTATCCGCCCGCCGAATGAATGAATCTATTCGCCCACGCGCTCACCCGTCGATCGCAACCTGCGTGGCGTGCGTCACTTTTCATTCGAAAGGTCGATTGTTATTCGATTGTTTATTCGTTAGAACGAATGAATCGACAATCGAATGTACAGTTTTACAATTGTCGATTCTTTCGATTCCTTTTTTTTGAACAATCGCCCATCGCTAATATAGCTCGTAGAGTTCGTATGTTGATGTGGCAATGGGCAGGCCACATCGCTCGAAGAACCGATAACCGATGGGGATGGAAGGTTCTCGAGTGGCGGCCACGTACTGGAAGGGAACACCGTACGTCCACCAGGTGGACCGTCGACCTGGTCAGAGTTACTGGGCGCTGCTGGATTCAAGCAGCCCGAAACCGCTTGAAGTGGAAGTTAATGGGGGAGGCCTATGTTCAGCAGTGGATATCCTCTTTTTATACGCGATACCGTGACCGGGTGGCGTGGGCTGCCGCGCAAATCGCTTCACTGTCACCACATTATGACATTGTACCCGTGCGAAGCCGGGGCGGGTCGCTAGTACTTAATATACATAATTACACCCTGACTCGGGACATGCAAACATGTTCATGCACACAGATGCATATCCTTGGTGGGAATCGAACATACAATCGGCGGCGTCGTGGAATCTTAACAAACTACACCAACTGGCCCGTCAAAAGTTTTTTTTGAGGTATATAAAAATTTATATTTTTAAATGTTTGTCTACAGTTTGTCTACTGTTAACATTTTTACTGTGTCCAATTCAAACAGCTTCGTTCTCGCGGAAATGTATAGATGGCGGTTTGTCACGTTGAATTGTTTGCTTGCAATGACGCACTTCTAAATAGAGGGAGCTAGTATTTTTTGTATGCTTAGTTCCGGTAATTTCCGCAAATATTACGTGAAAATGTGGCGCAAGGGTGAAAACTGAAATCTGCTCGAGAGGAGTCTGCGCCTTAACCAACTGCGCCAACTGGCCCGTCGATTGATACAAAGAGACGACTTTAGAGCAGAGTGTCTGCTTTAAACAGTTATTTTTATAGCCAAAAGATGGGAAGAATGATGTATCCTATCACATATGAATTAAGACAGCGTATCGTCCACCATGTTATTTTTTTAAGACCTTGTTCGTGTTTTGTGAAGACGCCTGCTTTATATTCCTCTCCGAGTAAACTTTTCATAATCGCGCGTGCTCACGGCACATACTCTGGTACAATTCTAGCTCTATGACCTATATAGGTACGCACTAGGTCAAATCATATCATATTAGTTAGTACTTTTGATTACATCTGATTACGTACGTGTATCGTAATCCCACCCACTGCTTGTGGAACGGAGTTTGTTATCGGTAAGATATTTCGCTCTACAATAGCTCGTGAACTAGAAAACTAAATTTGTGCGGGATAGATGGTTAGCTTTGGAAGTCTTGGGAGTTCAGTCCAGGATCTATAGTTGTTCGCTGTAGACTAAAAATACTTTAAATTTTTATATTTGAATTGATTGAATGAAAGGTAAATTGCTGTTTACGATTTATAATAATAATAAATACATTTATTTCAGAAAATTAAATTCCACATTGTTAGTAATACAAAATCTTAAAACTATGTTAGTAAAACACATGAGATAATTGAAATGAGCGAACACAGCTAGGTACAGTAGGCCACATGAACCCTGCAACAATGATTCATGTACCTACCGCCCAGCCGAGCCGCGAACATAGCCAGGATACTGTTGGTACTGGCCCGCACTCTGCAGAGCAACGACGTGCATTTTTTGCGCATTGTGGCATAAAAACAGTCTGTTCGCGCCTCCAAAAACATGCCAGATGCACTGCAGAAACGGGGCAGCCGCAACAGCACCCGAAATGCGTTATTATACTGAACGCGTAGGGCGTTGTACGACCTTTGAGTATAGTTTACCCACAGACTGCTCGTGTAGAAGGATGTACAGTAAGCTCTGAACAGCGTGATTTTAACTTCTCTCGAGCATCGAGCAAATCTGCGGGCTATCATGTTAGATCTCACTGACAACGCCCTACGCTCTCGCTCCATATCGGCATCGTCCTTAAAGTCTTCTGTCACCAGGTGTCCAAGGTATTTAAAGCGACTAACTCTTTTAAGGGGGACACCATTCAAATTAATAGGCGGAACACTAGATGGACACCTGTTACCAGCCTTGAACACCATAAATTCACTTTTATTGCCGTTATACAATAGACCATGGCTCGCTGCATACTCCTCACATGTTCGTAACAACTGCCTGATGCCGCAAACCGACGCGCTCAGCAGCACCATGTCGTCCGCGTAGCTGATATTGTTGACGCAAATATCGTCGATATGGCAACCAACACGCTGGCTGCTGAGCGCGACGATCAGCGCGTTTACATACAGATTGAAAAGCTTAGGTGAGGTCAGCCCCCCCTGCCTCACCCCGCATTCCAACCTGTACGGTTCCGACAAGTTTCCCGCCCATCTCACGCTGTTGACCTGGTTTGTGTACCAGTAACGAAGAACATTAATGAATTCTGGAGGTAAGCTGGCCTCCTCCAGTTTATTCCACAGAATGTCATAACAAACCAGGTCAAAAGCTTTTGACAAGTCTAAGAAACAGGCATATATCGGCGTCTTTCTATCGGTATAGTACCCGACAGTTTGCTTTAAACACAAAATAGCGCTTTCCGTGGACAGTCCAGGTCGGAACCCGAACTGGTTATCATGCAATTGTAGGTATTTATATTATATTTTAATTGCGAGTTAAGCAAACTGTCAAGAACTTTCGCCACAATTGTTGCTAACGATATAGGCCTGTAGTTGCATTTATCAGATATGTCGCCAGTTTTATTTTTGACAATGGGGACAATAACTGTTTCCATCATTGGACCTGGTAGATAAGAATGGCCAATGCAGAGGGTGTAAAACATTGCCAAAACACGAGGTAAGTGAGGGCCAGCATGTCGTAGATGCTCAACGCTGAGACCATCGTGTCCCGGGGACTTGCCTCGCGACATACACTTTAAAGCTTTCGATACATCTTTCGCATTAAATCTAACCCCTAACTCTCCACGAATCGTCTCAGTACTGTGCTCCGACTGTGATGGCCCCAAAGGAGACCGCACCGCGAAATGATCTTTAAATAAGTCAGCTATATCTTTTGGATTGCTAACACCCTCCACACTCACAGGTAGGCCAGGTCGGATGTTCAATTTGTTTGTGCTTCTCCAAAAACCGCGAAAGTCATTATTATTGTGTTTCGAAGCAATGATATCCATTTTGATTTGTTCGGTATGGTTCTGACACCACTTTAACCGAGATTTGAATATTTTCCTGCTTTTACACATTTCATCAAAGACCCGGCCACATCTAGGTTTTCCTGACAATAACCAAATTTTAAAATGTAATTTAGCCTCCCTGTGAGCTTCCTGAACATGCTTATTCCACCCAGTTACATATTTCTTATTCCTAAACCTATTTTCCCCATAACTAACAACAGCTGACTCACTAAGTGCAGATATTATATCATTATACATGTTGTCTATTATTAATCTGTGATCCGGCAGGTTACAAAGCTGATCGCAACAGTATCTTACCCCCTCTGGAAAGTTAATAAGCTTTAGTCTATCATGGCACTCTTTGCTATAAACATCAATCTGTTCAGATTTCCGATCCCCCCAAACTACCTTATTTTCTGATAATTTACTACTACAATCAATCTTTGGTCTAATTGCATCTAGATTACACTCAATAATTAATGGAAAGTGGTCGGACCACAGAACATCGTATTCAACATATACTTTAGTGACAGTGCACAAAGCTGACTTGGTCACAAGACAATGATCTAGCCATCGTTTTGACCCGTGCGCTTCACTTATAAAGGTATAAGTATCCGAATTCATCCCCAACATATCAATATCTACACATTTCCAATCTAACTCATTACAAAAGTTTAGCAGATCGTCATAGAACAACTCCGACGGGTGCGCATTAAAGTCACCCATTACGTATACACATTCCACATCGTCATTGTTAACCATAGCACTCACCGCACCGAGGCAGTCCGTGAACTCCGCTAGGTTGGCACTCTTGTCCGTAGGCATATACACACTAATGACTAGGATAGGACGCTCACTTGTTACAATTTTAATGGCACAAATACGTGGGTTATCACACTGTAACACAGAGGCGGTTTGGTATGCACTTTTCCTCCATAATAGGGCTACTCCACCGTAGGGTCTACCCTGAAGCATTCCCGCTGATGTGTCCACCGCCGAGGTACCCGTAAAGCTGAATTGTTTATGACTTGATTTATGACGTATTAAAACTACTTACTACTTTCTAGATCTCGTTCAAACCAATTTTCGGTGGAAGTTTGCATGGTAATGCATATATATTTTTTTGTTTTATCATTCTCTTATTTTAGAAGTTACAGGGGGACACACATTTTACCACTTTGGAAGTATCCACGCGCAAACTATTCAGTTTAGATTTTTTTTTATTAGAGACCTCAATATCATTTTTGAAGACCTATCCATATACTCCTCTACATCTGAACCATTGGGATTCCATGAGCGTATAGTAGGTATCTACGATGACCTATCTGTAAGTTATTCTGTGGGCTCGGACCCAGCCCTTCCGCCACAGAGTGGAGACAGAGACCTACTTCCGCTCTGTGTAGGCGGGAGGCGGCAAGCCTTTGACGTCTATCGGCTTTTCATTCATTATTTTCCGTAGGTATGCCAAAATAAACCTAATTTATTTCATTCAGCGGCTATAATACGTAATCGCGGTGGCGGAGAAAGGTTTGCTTCACGTTTTTCGACCACCAAACAAGGTCAGGTGGATGGCATTTAGCAGGTGACCGACAGTATAATGTAGTATTTATATCCATTCACAAAGAATTCGGTATAATATAGCCTCTTTGTTGAAGGAATTGATAATCCACGGAAAGAAGTTTGTTGAAATGTTCCGGTAAGATTTATGGGTGATTGAGTAACCGATTGATTGATTTGTTGCAGTTACCTACATAGGTACCTGGTGTTGCAAGCATCCATAGGCTACGGTAACTGCTTACCATCAGGCGGGCCGTATGCTTGTTTGCCAACTTAGTAGTAGGTATATAAAAAAAAACATTTTTTTTTTCTTTGGGTTGGCTTGTGTATTGACCACAACCTCATCATGGTAAGTGATGATCGCCCGAAGATGATAAAACAAACAAAGCCTAGAATAGAACTGGCTCTCAAGTGATGCTGCCAGAAAACACCAGTAGATTCTTCAACTTGACATAGTTACACCACCATGATTTACTCACGGTGTTTTTTTGCACTACTGTTAGAAAACAAGCGTACCAGCAGTCTGATGGGAAGCAATTACCGTAGCCACCGACACCTGTACTGTAGGTACCCATCCCATTTTTTACTGTGGCAATCTCACCATGGTAAGAGATGATGCAGCCGAAGGTGGTGCACACACAAATTCTAGGACTGGCTCTAAAGGGCAGCTGTCGAAACACACCGACATTTTACACCTGCAGCCTGTGGGTTAATTATTCTAGCGGATCTTTCAATGCCCTGCGCATCCAATATAATAACGGGTTTAGGATGCTGCTAGGGTTGCCTCGTTACTGTAGCGCATCGGGGATGTTTACTGAGACCAATATATATTGTTTTCAAGCAATACTTAGAAAAGGAGTGGCCTCCCTGATGCGTCGAGTGCGGGACATTAGGTACTAGTATGCCCTACTAAATAACATATTATTATGTATATGTGACTGTCCAGTTGTGCTACACTGGAACACCTTGCACATGAGGTCCAGGGCCGCATTTCTTAATCTTAAATAATAATGTTTTTAGTTTATTTTCCCTACTAACATAGTTTTTAAGCACGTACTTACTAAAAATATATCGATGATTTGATTATTATCTGAATTAAATGAATAAAAAAAGGGGAAAAATTTTCCGAGACTCGATTCCCGTGATGAACGAACTATTCACATACCTACAAGTCCCTAAGAACCCTCGGTGCGCGAGTTTGACTCGCACTGGGCCTGTTTTTAGGGTTCCGTAGCCAAATGGCAAAAAACGGAACCCTTATAGATTCGTCATGTCTGTCTGTCTGTCTGTCCGTCCGTATGTCACAGCCATTTATTTCCGAAACTATAAGAACTAGGATAATGTTGAAACTTGGTAAGTAGATGTATTCTGTGAACCGCATTAAGATTTTCACACAAAAATAGAAAAAAAACAATAAATTTTGGGGGTTCCCCATACTTAGAACTAAAACTCAAAAATTTTTTTTTCATCAAACCCATAAGTGTGGGGTATCTATGGATAGGTCTTCAAAAATGATATTGAGGTTTCTAATATCATTTTTTTCTAAACTGAATAGTTTGCGCGAGAGACACTTCCAAAGTGGTAAAATGTGTACCCCCCCCCCCTGTAACTACTAAAATAAGAGAATGATAAATCTATAAAAAATATATGATGTACATTACGGTGCAAACTTCCACCGAAAATTGGTTTGAACGAGATCTAGTAAGTAGTTTTTTTTTAATACGTCATAAATTGAAATTAATATCAAATACTCAGGTCTATACTACCATTTACTTATATACCTACAGGTTTGTACGGAACCCTCGGTGCGCGAGTCTGACTCGCACTTGGCCGGGTTTTTTATTGAAAGTCTAATACAACGTTAACGGAAAGGGTATACATATAAGTACACGAATACCTTTGGTTCTACCTAGGGACACAGATTGAGAAAACAGATTTTAGTTTAATATTAGCAAGAGCCGTGAAAAGATATTGACCCTCATCCACTCAATGAGGGTGATTATCTTTTATAATGATACGTTGGTTATAATTCAATAAAGTTGGAAGCAACGGTATGAATTTTTGAGTTGAAACTTTTTATAGAGTTTATATCCGATGTTATCTCACCCCTTTCCAAGTCAAAGCCATTTTTTTATACCTACCCCCATTTATTCAGTGTAGGCCCCATTAGGGCACTTATGAAGTTCAAAGCTACTGAAGTTACCGCCAGTTCGTAAGTCGGCCTTCAACTGAGAAGAAGAGGCAAACAACAGGGCGAGGTTACATTTTTTAAATATTTTTGGACGATCTGACTATATTGGCTATTTTTCCAAAATATTTGTTCTTAAACAAAAATTAATAAAATATAACCTAACCTTAACTAGTTCTAATTCATCAGTTCATAATTCTTTCGGATGGATATATATACCCTTTCTATTACACCCAAGGGCGGATCGAGGTGGGGTGAGGCGTCATGACCTCCCCTGGGCCTCGGCCTTCTAGGTCAACCAGAGGTTTTTTTTCTATTTTTACCTCAAAACTCTTGCTCTTGGGTCATAACATGGGGCCCCCATCACGGATTCGACTTCGATGTCTGTCACTATTTTGTAATAAATTTGAAAATTTGTCACCAAATACCAGTTTTTTTTTCTGCCTGGTTCGATATCTTAAATTTTGAGTTTCGTATATGCGTTTTCAATACTTCTCAAGATTTGTCAAAGAGTTGTCCAAGCTGGATATAAGTGTGTGACCCCCCCCCCCCCCCCCCGACGTGAAGGCTGGATCCGCCCTTGGTTACACTTCGTATAATGAGCAGTGCTACCAAACCAACTTGTAACTACCAAAATTCAAAATCATTTATTCAAATAGACCTTCGCAGGCACTTATGAAAAGTCTGACTCTAATACTCTAATACCGGTTCGGAAGGTTGCATTTGCTGAGAAGAGCCGGCAATAAACTCAGCAATTACTCTTTTCAAAACAGGCTTAGATTAATTACATAATATTTACATTCTAATCGCACTGAAAACAATTGCGTGCCCCGGCGCGGCGGCAAAATTACAAAGTAGACTGAAAAAATATTTAATAAGTAAATAAATAGCAAACTTAAGCAGACCAGCCCCCACAAGCAGCACCATTTTCTAAAACCTAATAACATTGTAATTTTTTTACAATAAATATGAATATACTACTAATTTAATAAAAGTCCTCAAAATTATACACATATATTATTTTATTATACATAACAATACATTCATAAAAATTGATACAAGTTGTTTCACATTTCTACTTACCATTATAGATAGTATTTTATTGGTACATAAGTCGGATGATATAAAGTACTTATATAAATATTGTAAATAAATAATATCAAGGCACAGGGTGAAACGAATGGTTGAGAATGTACACCAATTGGAGATGAATGATACATGGTGGACAAATTACCCAACTGCGGCTAAGAGAAGAGTGGCGATGTCTTCTTTAGGGGAGCGGGCTATCAACTGCATAGTGACAGACCCTTGAGCCGCGGCTAATCTAGCTCTGACTAATACTGGTGTACCTTCCCGCCAAAGCCCACCACCGCGGATTTCTTTCACCGCATCACCACCAATCGCAGCTTTAGGGAGCCCCAAATGCTCACAAACTGCAATAGCAGCCTCCGCTACGTCGGTTTGCGATAACCCGAACGTATCTGAAGCCTCAGCAGCGGCAGACGCTCTCTCCCATGACGCTTCCCAATCGTCAGATGGTGCTCGAGTACGGAACTGGTCGGCACAACTTATCTCAACATCCTCTAAAGGATATGTATCCGCATAGCCATCGCTAGAATCAGGTAGTCCAGTTGTCGGGTCACAATCACGAACGACAAACTCCAATGTAGCTCCAAAAGATCCCAATGTTTCAATAGAGTTTTCCGGAAATTCAAGCATACAGAAAACGCTGCCTTGCTTTTCATATGGCAGTTGGTCGCATGCTACTTCACCAAGAATTTTGTAGCCGGGTATCGGTTCTAAACGTATATGGACTTTTTCCAACAGTTGGTCACTTAGCGTGTTCATACACTCGAATTGCATTACCAAATGCCGAGCGAAGATATGTTTGACGCACCGCACGCGGTACTCAGTTTCTGGCTCAGTCAAATCTATACCTTCGCAAGTTTTGAATACAGGTCCAAGTTTCTCAATACCAGGAATAACACCTAACTGTTCAGCATATTGCTCTTCGATGGATACAATTGGCAGTTTCCGTGTTTCGATTTCAACAGGAGCCTCTGTAGGCTCTTTTGGTTCCTCTGCTGTTGGGACACTCGCAATATTAAATGGTTCGTTAGCTTCATTATCAGACTTGAGATAGTCGTACAGAGCTTTCTCCAGGAGAACTGGATTAGGAATGGGAACGTTTATGATGTAGTCTTCAATGATTTGGCGATCGCCGGAATGTAATATAGCACTATAGTAAATAGCTCTGTCACGTACTTCGTCGTCGTCATCTAGTTGACAGCGAGCCAATAATACACTGATATTTGGAAGTAGTTCCGGGCGTGATGCACCAAACCGGGCCACAGCAGATACCGCGGCGGCACGAACCGGGCCAGACTCCAGAATCACACGGTTATAGATGTATCTTATATATCTGGATGGCTGACGAGCTTTTGGACCTTCACGTCCTAGAACATGTAGTATTCGGACGGCTAATGTCGTATGTTCACAATCCTCGATAAACTCACAAAGATGAGCCAAACCAGTTTCTTTCGCGTCAGGATTCTCTTCCACTAGGGCGATTATGGCATCTGCAATGGCGCTCTTATACTGCAAACCGCCTTCATCGCGCAACATTCCAGCTAAAAACGCGGCCAACGACTGATGTTTTCGTGGGTACTTCGAGCAGAGGCGTCTTATGGCACGTACTACAACTATCTTGAATTCGTCGGATATTTCAGACATAAAACCCGAAATTTGTTTCATTAAACGATCGATCGATGTTTCTGCTCCGGTGGCGAGAAGAGTCGTAACAGCTAAAGTGGCGACTGAGCGGTTCGGATCAGATATAAGGTTTTCCAAATCGACTGCACAAGCGGCGACGGCGTTCGGGTGTTTCGCTGTCAATTTAGCTAATGTTCGGGCCCCAGCTAAGCGTAAAGTGGCTTTAGAGGATCCGCAAAAGATTTGTAGAACAGAAACAGCTTGAGCGAGATCGCGTGCCGATTTTCTTAAATTGACTATGGCATGAGCGGCTTCGTAAACGACGATTTCGGATTTGTGGCGCAAGCAAGATTCGATGAACTCTATGTATGGCTCGGAAGCTTCTGATTGGTCCTCTTCTGCAAGTTTAGCTGCATGGCGAATGAGCAAGCAGAGTGCGTATGGTGAACGCAGAGGTACGCGAGTCAGTTTGGTGATAAGCTTGACCATGGAAAGGCGGTCGTTGCGGCGAGCGCTGGCTACTACAGCCAGAGCATGGTACGACACCATCATATTGTCAGACATTATCGCCTCCTGGAAAACAAAAAAATAATAATTTGAATAAATACAAAAATATTTTTAGGCCTTAAGAGGAAAGGATGGCTGCAAGAAATTTGAAAAATAGGTTTTTAACATATCTATTACTGTCGCGCTGTGCCCGAGCTATCCCGCCCGAGGGCGATAGAGACAACTACAGCTTGGACCGATTATAACTATTTAAATTAGACGAAATCGCTATTTCGTAATCCCCGGTTTTTTCCTCCAAAACTGGATCGATTAAAAAATATTCAAGAATCATAATAAGGAGGGCTTTGGCTATGTCTGTCGGTTTTCCTTTGTTGTTTTATATTCGTCAAATTTGTTTGCTGGACGTCTGATAAGGGCGTTAAAAATGGTAAGTTTTTGTGATTTTAGAAGGCTTCTAATTCTTATAATAATTAATTTATGGAGAAAAACACAACCGATGGACATAAAGTGGTACCTACAGATTGCATGGTAGAATAATCATTGCTCATGTCATTTTTTTTTTAAGTTACAAAGCGAAATTTATAATTAGCATAGTGATCAGTCGCAAAGGCATACTACTTACTACATGCTGTTCTGTTCAATTTTTTTATATAAATTCTTTCATAAGGCAAGAACAAGAATAAGAATACAATTCAAACAAGTGAATATAGACAACACTCTATTGTTTTTAAAATTAAGCAGCAAGGTCATGATGTGGCCGAAGGTGGTAAGACAAAGCCTAGGAGGGACTGGGCTCTCAATTGCACCTGTCGGAACACACCGATAAGTGCTTGGCGACAGATTCTCAACTTGAGGGTGGTAGCTGGCCAGCTGGTTACTACAAAGTACCCTGCCAACATGCTATGGTTTCCTCACTATGTTTTCCTTCACCAAAAGCTCAAGCTCATTGTAGGATTCGAACCCGGGTCCTTCGTTTCGTTCACCTTAAAATTTTGTCACTTTAGGATTTGAACAGACAATTTTAACCATATCATCTCCATATCCACCACTACTGATAGCTTCTTCAAAGATGTCTCAGTATGATCGTACCCGAGCACTTAAAAATAAAAAAAAATAAAAAAAGCCTTTATTATTCCATTTGCATGTACAATTGTAAGAATAGTAGTGGTTGTGGATAATGTTGGTCCAATTAACATGCCACCTGGACCCCTCTTCGGGTGAGGGCCTCCTCCAGAGATTTCCACTTCTCGCGGTTCCTTGCGAGGTTGGACCAATTACGTGTTCCCACGGTCTCTCGTCCTTCCACCTTGCCTTTGGTCTCCCTAGCCACCCCAGCACTTAATACTATGCAATGAATTTAATTTCGAACTACAGTAGCACAAGCCTCTAAACACAGTCTGTCAAATACATTCGCATTGTGTATCTCTGCATAGCAGTTCACATTAAATCGGACGGTAAAAGGGTCACTGATTTTAATTTTTTATAAATCTTGGACCCCTTCGACTTAAACCTTAGCTTAGACTTAAAGTTTATATGAAAAGAGAACAAACATTTTCAGTTAGGTACTTAAAGTTACTAATAGAAAGCAAATAAGCCCAAAAAAAAATTGTTATTCGCTCAAAGACCAGCTCAACTCTTGGTAAGTACCTCCACCTTCAGAATACTGCAGCCAACTAAATTAATGTAGTGTTCCTGCGCATTTGTAAGGTCGCCAGAGCTCATTGGGGAGGGGGTAAAGGTTGGTAACGCGTGAGTGATACTTGTTGATTGCACGAGTCCGATTACCATGAAGCAGGCCATACCCCTGTATTATATACAGTTTGGAATTTCAACCACTATTGGATCACTAGTATTTATTATTGATTGATATAATATAGGTATAGTATTGCATATTCGCATAGCTATTGCAATGAATAAATAATCTCGCTATGGTTATGAATTTCAGTTATTTTATCAGGTGCAGAAAGTAGTACAAATATGTACAATAATAGTCATATTAGCATAGGCCTAGCCTACCGTTTAACAGCTTATATACCTGCAGTAGCAGTACAGTGCGGAGGAATGTAATGACATAAAACACCAGCAACTAGTCATAGGCTTACATAGGAAAAGGTGCAGGTGTCAATCTGTGCTCACTGCTCGTGCCCCTTACTATAGCATCATCGAGGAAATGTCCCATTAGAGTAGTAATACTGAACAATCAAATTCCGAAACTAGTCAGTGATTTGTCACTGATTTTGAACAATAAGGACCACTCGCTGCATCATCAACATAAGACAAATAGTAACTAAACTATCAAATAATATAGTTACCTGTGCTTCATTGATCCATCTTCGCACCAAATCTGGAACAGTTGCAGACAAGTGCAGTGCTGACACAAGAGAAGCTGAACTGACAGCCGGATTCTTGTCAACTATAGCTTGCTTCATATAGCGTTCAATGGCTTGTAGCATGGTACTGTCAGTAATGCTACATAAAGCTCGAATTGCAGCAGCCCTGTACAGGTCCTCTTTCCCAGTCATATCTTTAGTAAGAGACGATGTAACAATGATAACATCCTGGGCCAAACAACTCAGCTCTTTAATGCACAAATATACAAGTCGACGCAGTACCACATCCTTGGACTGAAACAACTTCGTTGTCGCAAAAAATATATCAGTCGCTTCCTGTGTCGTCAACTGTTCACCCTGATTAAGAAGGTATATGATTTTCGTCAGAATAAGGTTACATTTTCTTGGATTGACTGGCGAAGTATTAAAATATCTCGTTTCTTGAAGTAAAGTAGTCTTATCGAGGTTCTGAAATACACTCCCACTGGCTTCTTCCTCTTCCTTTTTATCGCGGCGATTCATTTTTATACCTGCAAATAATTTCAATAAAAATTCTCAATTTTATTCCCGTAAAATAGAAACAGTTTTTTAAATGAATGGTAGTATCTCTAAACTAGTCTGTGAATGAATGATAGATTGATTCAGAGATGGGTAGAGCTATTCATATAACTAGCCAAAAAACGGCTATTCACAAAGTAGCCACTGCTATGTTATCTGTCAACACGATAATTAGCTATTGGCTACTGGATGGCTACTGGCTAGCTAGAATGAGTTTACTTTTAACCGATGAAACGTTATTCCTGGTTCCTTATGACTTGAACTATCACACTTATAGGCATTAGACTTAACCATATTCAATCCTAGATTTAACAATTAATAATTCACAATAAAACCAAATAAAAACAAACAGTTGCTGACCCGTCACACGAATTATCATGACGGAAAATGACTTCAATTTATCTTTTTAATACTAGTAGAATACGTAAAATATGTTTGGTCTGCTTGTTCTTATATGCCTGTGTGCGTTAGATAGACTAGACTTGTTGCAGCGGCGAGGATCGAAATCAGATCGCAGTTGAACATTATTCAACTAGCTGCGCCGCCGCTCAAGCCAAAATATCTTAGATAATATACTTTTACACCACATATAGCTGGCTAGCTAAGCTAGGTATTGAGGCTTGTTACAACCATCGCTAAGTAGTAGTATAAATAAGCTTTATTTTTAATTTTAACAGATGAATGCGGAAATTGATATAACTTTCAACTATTGCCTTAATCAAATCAGTGATAAAAAGATGAATATTATCGATATTGATCGAACAACACTATCGATACACGTGTTTTAGGGTCACGACGAATGACATGTGAAAAAACACAATACATTACGTGCGGAGTTGCGCTCGCTACCTTGCGTACAAATAAAGTGAGTACATTGCCTGTAATGTATAATTTTGCAGTTCCTAATCTAAAAAATAAACAAAATAAATTACGAAAATAATTAAAGTTGCTTTTCTCATAGCTCCTTGTTTATTTTTTAGATTAGGAAATGCACTTAATACTTATTGTAAAAACTAAATATTAAAAATTTTGCAGTAGTATCAGAGTTTATCGTTTGTTTAAACATCTAAAATTATCATAATCTTGTGTAATAATTCAATGTTGAATACATTTTATAAATATCACAATTAAATAAAGTTTTGTAGACTCATCGATGAAAGGAAATCCCTCCTTGAGTTACGCTCGACTCCTGACTTCGTTTCCTACAGGAAATAATAGCGCATCACGGCATAATTAATATTTTTCGCTGGAGCTACGCACCCATAGATTATTATTATTACGCACCTCATATATGTATGGCGGATACTAGGAAGCGTTGACGCGTGTTTTGTTTGATATATGCCCATCTGATGTCATGTGTGGCGCGTGGGCTCCGCTAACATAGCGTCTCTATTTATTTGTTTTCTCTGTGCCATGAAGGGACGAACTTGGGCAGATTATTTTACTTTTGGTAGGAATGTACTTTGACCAAAGACTACAGTATATAGACTTTGACGTCCATCGATTTATGGGCCGGGAGGGGGGGAATAGGGGGGGGGGGGTAGGTGTAGAACGTAAGCACAGTATTACTATCTACAATAGTAAAACTGTGACGTAAGTAAGCATAATGCATTGCCATTTTATTCACAGATAAAAGGTAAGCACAAAACCGTTATCATGCCATTATATTATAGTGACATCCACAGTTATACCTGTTACCAAGGTATCTTATTTTGTCCCCAAATCAAAATATTATATAGCAATTAACCTTTAATGTGCCTAGTTTCATCCAAATCTGTTCAGCTGTTATAGAGCTCAGTAGTAACAAACATACACAAACTTCGCATTTATTGTATTAGTATAATTTATAAAATGTATAAATGTACATATAACAAATATAGTTTGCCTAAATTCTCGCCTACAATTGGCTACTTGAAATTTTCGGAAACATATTTTAAAATTTACATACGTGTATTTTATAACTCTTACAATTATCTTTTAATCAAAAAAATGTTATTTACAGGGAAAAAAAAATATTTTTTAACATTTCATTTGAAATTCGCGCAAAAACACGCGGTCACGTGACATTTGTCAGGTGTGACGTCACGTCTCTATAAATTAAACTAGAGGTGTGTAACTAAACAAAAATACGCGAGCTGCATAACAGCTCACGGCTCAGGTGTGTGAGCTGGTTCAATGACTCAGCTCGCAGATCAGCTCAATTTGTACCTATAGTCCACGATAAGCGCGCACGCTCACTGCGTATCGGCTCGATTCGACGCGCGGTACGCGTTACATCGTGGACTATAGGTACAAATTGAGCTGATCTGCGAGCTGAGTCATTGAACCAGCTCACACACCTGAGCCGTGAGCTGTTATGCAGCTCGCGTATTTTTGATGAGTTTCACACCTCTAGTTAAATTTGACGTCACAAAACTCACAAACAAACTATAGATGCTCAATCCGGCCGCCCGCGTTTCGGTTCTTGTAATCCACAGATAAAAAAACTCACTTTTTATTTCCTAAAATAAAATATTAAAAAATTATTATTATGCAAAAAACATATTTGTGTAATTATTGTTAACCTATTAGCTATCATACCTAACATATTTCATAATTTTTCATTATAACTGTCAAGTAGCCAATTCCTTAAGTTGTTTGTCTGGAAAAGTTTTATGACGGTTCGACATCTGGAAAGGAAGAGTAGTTAGAATTCTTACAGCTTTCATAAAAACAAAATCGAAATTCGGGTCCTTCAAAGAAGCCTGCCTTAAAACTTCTTGTAAGAACTAAATGGGAAGATATCAAGACATTTAAAAGAAAACTTATTATCTTCTTTGATTAAGTTGTTATTATATCCCTTTTAGCCTGTTTCATCGGCTAAATATTGTGTGTAATCTTTAAAAAAAAAAATATGATGTTGTAATATCGTTAAATCACGAAATGATTTTAAGTTTTTCTGTACTGTCAGAATTCTTTAAGCTTTTTTTATTATCCACAACTAATGTAATATCAAGACCAATAAAGAAAACATAATCCTAATAGAAACTTTACTTTTGAATACCTACCCTATCTAATAATAGGACAGTTACTTCCCTTATCCTTATTACATTATATCCTATGAATAAATTGATCTTATACATTAGATTATATATTTACTACATTGATTTGTCGATATGATCTCAAATATAAATAACGACAAATCGAATAAGCACTTAAATATATTATAAGAATTAAAACGAATATATTAATTATTTTATGTATGAAAGATATGAATAGTTTTTGCTACACATTTTGCATACCTACCTATATAAGTCAACCTTAAAAATATTTTCGTACCCTGAATACGGCCCACGCTTTAGTATGGGCTTTATTTTTTGCTTTTTTTTTAATGAATCTAGCACTTTATTTTAATTGTTTTTGTGTGGTTTTGATAGAATAAATACTCAAAGGGTTTCGACATAATATTTCATCTTTTTAGTTTTGTAGTATGGCACTTAGGACTTATTTTGTGTGCTTAGTTCATTTGATATAAATGTATATAATATAATGGCAGAGAATTTGGAAAATCTATAATGTGGAAAACCCTGAATTTGGACTATATGGCGATACCGTGATATGGCTGACACCGGGTATAGCTTTATACACATTCCGGCCATGTCCTTTGAGTTGGCAACACAACCCTAAAAAAACAAACGGACAGTTTGAGATTTAAAAACTTCATTCTTCATTCAATAATATTTCGGTAGGAACTATGAACGTAGGTAGTGAATAAATCCTCTTTGATTTCGGTTTTGTAAAATAATAATGGAAGACTCACAGGAAGACTTCGATTTATTTACCAATGAGATTAGTTTTACTAAACCATATTATAAGAACATACTAAAAAAGTTTGCGAACGATGTGCCAGCGACTCCGAACGGAGCGAATTACCAATGTAAGTACATAAATTTAATGTTGGTATAGGCTTACACCATGGGCCTATGAGGCTAGAGTAGGAACCTACTCGATTCTTAGATAATTTCTAGTAAAACTTTCCACATTGGACATTTATTCATGAAAAAAAAGCAAATTTATTTAATGTTGACACGGTTGTACCACCGTCAAGTTTAACATAATCTGATTTGAGAGTAGAACACTCAGACGAATAAGTAGAAAATATTAAATATCAGTAATTTGAGAGTTGAGAGTAATTTTTGAAAAAATTATAGGTAGTCAAAAATTATTAGCAGAAGAATGCTTGGCGGAGAACGACGATGCGGGGTGTGCATTTCATTTCAGTGAGGCAGTGTCTGCTTCATTGAGAACTATGGCAGTTTACAGAGATGAGCAGTTGCGCATAGCGAGGGCTTCTGGTAAGTGCAAAAACATTCTTAAAGTAAATTTTTGACTGTACTCTGTCCTAATAAGCACTAGAACATTCTGCGCATTAATCTAGTCTGTAAGGTGATGATACAAACTCCATTTAGATGCAAATTGTCTTGAACACAACCATTGTAATAGAATGATATTATTTTATTACTTTTACCCACATTTTAGGAATGTAATATTGTATTTTCAACACACTTGCTTGTAAACTTTGTACCTACAACCTTGGTGTTCAAGTACAAGTAAAGTGTATGTCAACTTTATTTAGCTGTATTATAATAGTGACCTTTCATCGTCAAGATTGTCAACCACTGCCGCTGTCACCAGCTGTTTGCAGCCACTTTGCCAATATAATAAACTAACTGTCCCCGCGGTTTCCCCCGCGCGTTACCGGGACCCGGGGACCCGGTTCCCGTTGCCTATGTCCTTCTCCATACTATAGGCTATCTGCATGCCAAATTTCATGATGATCCGTTGAGTAGTTGAGACATGAAGGTGTAACAAACAAACTCATTTTCGCATTTATAATATTAGTTAGGATGTCCTGGGAAATTCCTCACACACAGTTATCTGATCTACTAAGCAGAGCTTGTACTATGGAAACCAGTATGTGGATTATGTAACTTTGTTGCAATTAAATTCACATTGAAACAACTTCTGAATTGGTAGAAATATTACGGACAATTCGAAAATGGTTCTATTTCCAATAAAGCACTACATATTTGTATTTGAAGTTATTAGAACATTAAAAAGTTATAAGAAAACCGCTATATTGAGTTTCAATTTGAAAATGATTGAAACTTATTGCAACAAAGAAAGTTACGTAATTGCCCCACAGATAATTTATATATGCTACATAAATATACTCCTTTTTGTTTATAAATACATATTTAATATACATAATTACACCCAGACTAAGGACATACAGACAAATGTTCATGCACACAAATGTATGTTCTGTGTGGTAATCTAACCCATGACCTGCGGTGGGATTGGTGGAATCTTAACCAACCACGCCAACAGGCCGGTCCCTCAAAATACTCTCAGATAACATGTTAAGTTCGTGCATTTTGACGGTATAATGAATTTACTATCGATTAGATAGTTGTTCTTGGAAAAGTCTTGGTGAAACGCAAAGTTCAATAACTCCAGAGTAATTAGTAATTTAATCTCATAATAAAACTTATACTAGTTTGATCAAATCCACCCTTAGGATTCTAAATAGGTATAATTTTCGCCTGAAAAGTATCCTGTTTTATTGCAGGGTTCTATATCTGTGCCAAATCTGATCAAAATCCGTTGAGCCATATGCATGATCGAGTTACATAGTTTTAAATTATTATCGCTTTATATTTCAGCTAATAAAATACACAATGTGATAAGTTTCATAAAACCAATACAGGATATAATTGATGCAAATCCAATGTATGTATGTTGTATATGTATATTTATTTATTTCTCTAACAATAGGTTTAAAAAAAACAATAATCTGCACTAACTAACAAACCTGTTTTGTGAGACGGTGGTTCTAAAAACCTACATCAGGCTACCATGTGATTTTTTGCTTTTTTTTTAATGAATCTAGCACTTTATTTTAATTGTTTTTGTGTGGTTTTGATAGAATAAATACTCAAAGGGTTTCGACATAATATTTCATCTTTTTAGTTTTGTAGTATGGCACTTAGGACTTATTTTGTGTGCTTAGTTCATTTGATATAAATGTATATAATATAATGGCAGAGAATTTGGAAAATCTATAATGTGGAAAACCCTGAATTTGGACTATATGGCGATACCGTGATATGGCTGACACCGGGTATAGCTTTATACACATTCCGGCCATGTCCTTTGAGTTGGCAACACAACCCTAAAAAAACAAACGGACAGTTTGAGATTTAAAAACTTCATTCTTCATTCAATAATATTTCGGTAGGAACTATGAACGTAGGTAGTGAATAAATCCTCTTTGATTTCGGTTTTGTAAAATAATAATGGAAGACTCACAGGAAGACTTCGATTTATTTACCAATGAGATTAGTTTTACTAAACCATATTATAAGAACATACTAAAAAAGTTTGCGAACGATGTGCCAGCGACTCCGAACGGAGCGAATTACCAATGTAAGTACATAAATTTAATGTTGGTATAGGCTTACACCATGGGCCTATGAGGCTAGAGTAGGAACCTACTCGATTCTTAGATAATTTCTAGTAAAACTTTCCACATTGGACATTTATTCATGAAAAAAAAGCAAATTTATTTAATGTTGACACGGTTGTACCACCGTCAAGTTTAACATAATCTGATTTGAGAGTAGAACACTCAGACGAATAAGTAGAAAATATTAAATATCAGTAATTTGAGAGTTGAGAGTAATTTTTGAAAAAATTATAGGTAGTCAAAAATTATTAGCAGAAGAATGCTTGGCGGAGAACGACGATGCGGGGTGTGCATTTCATTTCAGTGAGGCAGTGTCTGCTTCATTGAGAACTATGGCAGTTTACAGAGATGAGCAGTTGCGCATAGCGAGGGCTTCTGGTAAGTGCAAAAACATTCTTAAAGTAAATTTTTGACTGTACTCTGTCCTAATAAGCACTAGAACATTCTGCGCATTAATCTAGTCTGTAAGGTGATGATACAAACTCCATTTAGATGCAAATTGTCTTGAACACAACCATTGTAATAGAATGATATTATTTTATTACTTTTACCCACATTTTAGGAATGTAATATTGTATTTTCAACACACTTGCTTGTAAACTTTGTACCTACAACCTTGGTGTTCAAGTACAAGTAAAGTGTATGTCAACTTTATTTAGCTGTATTATAATAGTGACCTTTCATCGTCAAGATTGTCAACCACTGCCGCTGTCACCAGCTGTTTGCAGCCACTTTGCCAATATAATAAACTAACTGTCCCCGCGGTTTCCCCCGCGCGTTACCGGGACCCGGGGACCCGGTTCCCGTTGCCTATGTCCTTCTCCATACTATAGGCTATCTGCATGCCAAATTTCATGATGATCCGTTGAGTAGTTGAGACATGAAGGTGTAACAAACAAACTCATTTTCGCATTTATAATATTAGTTAGGATGTCCTGGGAAATTCCTCACACACAGTTATCTGATCTACTAAGCAGAGCTTGTACTATGGAAACCAGTATGTGGATTATGTAACTTTGTTGCAATTAAATTCACATTGAAACAACTTCTGAATTGGTAGAAATATTACGGACAATTCGAAAATGGTTCTATTTCCAATAAAGCACTACATATTTGTATTTGAAGTTATTAGAACATTAAAAAGTTATAAGAAAACCGCTATATTGAGTTTCAATTTGAAAATGATTGAAACTTATTGCAACAAAGAAAGTTACGTAATTGCCCCACAGATAATTTATATATGCTACATAAATATACTCCTTTTTGTTTATAAATACATATTTAATATACATAATTACACCCAGACTAAGGACATACAGACAAATGTTCATGCACACAAATGTATGTTCTGTGTGGTAATCTAACCCATGACCTGCGGTGGGATTGGTGGAATCTTAACCAACCACGCCAACAGGCCGGTCCCTCAAAATACTCTCAGATAACATGTTAAGTTCGTGCATTTTGACGGTATAATGAATTTACTATCGATTAGATAGTTGTTCTTGGAAAAGTCTTGGTGAAACGCAAAGTTCAATAACTCCAGAGTAATTAGTAATTTAATCTCATAATAAAACTTATACTAGTTTGATCAAATCCACCCTTAGGATTCTAAATAGGTATAATTTTCGCCTGAAAAGTATCCTGTTTTATTGCAGGGTTCTATATCTGTGCCAAATCTGATCAAAATCCGTTGAGCCATATGCATGATCGAGTTACATAGTTTTAAATTATTATCGCTTTATATTTCAGCTAATAAAATACACAATGTGATAAGTTTCATAAAACCAATACAGGATATAATTGATGCAAATCCAATGTATGTATGTTGTATATGTATATTTATTTATTTCTCTAACAATAGGTTTAAAAAAAACAATAATCTGCACTAACTAACAAACCTGTTTTGTGAGACGGTGGTTCTAAAAACCTACATCAGGCTACCATGTGCTAGGGTTGCCAACCACGGATTAATTGAATGTAATATCATCACAAAGTAATATCCACAGAACAATAAAAACAGTAGAAATGCGAAGTAGGCGTGACTCGTGTCGCCACTATTAAGCGTTGTTACGCTTAATCAACGCATATTTGATCCTATTCGTATCTTAACACTACGTCTAGTCGGAAGTCTCGTCACTTTCCTTGTTTTCCGTAAATATGCCGTATTGCTCCATTTTGGAGTGCAAGAATGATAGTAGAAGGAAAAATCTTAATAATGGAGGTGTTTCATACCATCTGTAAGTACAATTTAAGACTTATTCAATTAAAATCTAATTATTTCAATTCACTATTAATTTAATAGAAATTCAAGCTAAAATCAACCTTATCACTTTGAAATAAACTTTATTTTGGTTTAATGGCATCATCTATTTTATTCTCGAAAGTTCTTCGCTACTCAATTAGTGATGTAGTCAGGTTGGTTGGATGCTGGTTGTATCGACATGCATATTTGGAACAAAATATGAGTGAACATTAATAGGCTGCATATTGTGATATTTGTGACTAGTTTTTTTATTCGGCATTTAAAATATGCATAGCGCTGTGTTTTACCATGGTCAGTAATGATGTAGCCGAAGGTGGTAAGCAAAGTCTAGAAAGGTACTGGCTCTCAAGTGCAGCTGTCAGAATCGGAACACAACGATTTTTACCTTGAGGGTACCAGCCAGGTGTGTAGGTACTACAAAGTATCCTACAATCATGCTATGGTTTCCTCACGATGTTTTCCTTCACCGAAAGCTCAAGCTCATTGTAGGATTCGAACCCGGGGCCTTCATCTCGGCATTCGTCGTCACTACCACTGAGCTATCATCGCCTCGAAAACAACCAATATCAGCAAAAATTAAAATAACTTTTTATTTTTTCTCCTGTTCCTAGTTGTTAACCAACAGTTTTATTTTGGTTTCAGAAACAAAATTGTAATGATGCCAGAGCGGCAGGTTCTTCAAAAAGACTAGGTGATTCCGAAACGCAACCAACTCTTCTCAGCAAATTCAACCTTCCGAACCGGTATTAGAGTATTAGTATTAGAGAGTTAGAGTATTAGAGTCTGACTCTTCATAAGTGCCTGCGAAGGTGCACCTTGCGTGCCTGGAATTTGAATTGTATAAGTATCTCGAACAAAAGCTGTAACATTAAAAGATCTTCCACATTAAAAAAGCCCTTGCTGAGTTTATTGATGGAGTCTTCTCATTTTAAATTTGTTCCTATATGATTTTACTATATCTAACGTGAGTTTTATTAAATTAATAAATTTCTATTCTTTAAACTTATTCGTTTATTTTGCCTTTTTTCCCCACTTCATAATATTACCTCCTCTTACCAAAAAAATTTACCAAGCAATAAGCGTGATGAGGCGCCCAACAGGCTAGATGACAAAAAAAATCTATTTAGTCCGTCTTTTACATCATCAAAAAATATAAGACACGTATTTTTCGGTTATTAATTAAACAAAAAATTACGAAGATATCGTGTGTTGAAGTTTCGCGTGGCATCACGTTACAATACTCTTTTTAGTCTAAAAGTGACCCCCCCCCCACTCCCGAACTTGGCTCGCTTTATCTTTGTAATTTTTTTAAGATTTGGTAAAGCAAAAAATACGTGTCCAATATTTTTTAATAATCTAACTGAAGGACAAATTAGAATTATTATTTTTTGACCTAGGAACATCCCTATTCAATTTTTTTTTATACCACTATGTGGCAACCAAGCATACGGCCCGACTGATGGTAAGCGGTTACCGTAGCCTATGGACGCTTGCAACACCAGGGGTATCACTCGCGCGTTGCGAAAAAAAACATAAAAAATTTGGGTTTGTAAGTTGACTGGACTGAAATCATACATGGGTTAGATTGCAATTTATTATGAGTGTACCAATTTGTTTTTGTCAATTTACATTTCAACAAGTTTCATTTTTGGTAAAATATTTAAGTGAATTGGGCCCAAGGTATCGATCAGTATCGATAATGTTATTCAATGTGTCACTGCACTGGCTGAGTAGCAATATATATCGAAGTATGACGCAATTATCAACCTTATTTTATTGCTATTAAGGTGATAATGGCGTCCACTGAGAATAGCGCCATCTAGTGTCGAGTGGCAGAACTTGATCGTTCAATTGAATATAGTTTGTTTGTAGATTACAAAACGTTGTATATTCTTGCTACACTATTGCAAAATAAATGTTATATTTAGAGGGTGAAGATATATTTTTGAATGGACGATATGTGTGTCTTGAGCTAATATTGTCTAAACTAGAAACGACTAATCAAATGACTTGTTTATTGGTGTGCAATATATGAATATCTATTTATTTGTGTGAATTATGGCGACAGCGGTTCTGATACATATTTTGGCATTTCGCAGTTCCATTGTTTTTAATGTTCCGTGGTAATATCAAAATAGAAGTACCTACTAATAGTCTTCCATCACTTTTTTATAATTAAACTAGCAGACCGGCGAATTTTTTTTTTTTTTTTGCGCGCAAAACTAATTATTTTTCAAAATTATAAGTAACCAAGTTACTCCTTATAACTAGTGCGTTCGAATTGGAGTGATGTCGTTTTTAACAGTTTCAAAATGGGCATTTTTGTATTTGCGTTCGAATTGGAAAATTTCAACAATTTTGCAACTTTTGCCACAAACGATATGTCCCAAATCGAACGATTAGATACAAAAATGTCATTTCCATGCTGATCGCCTGCTTGTCACTTGTCTCAACCTACCTTTTTCCTTCAGTTAATCATTAAACAAAGTTAATCTAACAAATTATTCTCTTACCTGTTAGTATTTCTATAAAATTTTATAATAAAAATTAGAATTTTCGCTTCCCGTATGAATTTTCCGAAACTTATCTGTCAGATTCAAAGATGTCAAAATATGATCACAAACGACCCTGCCTCGGAGGTGGGTCAAAATTTGCAGTTCACGATGTCGTTTTTAACTGTTTCCAAGCAAAACGAACGGTGAACGAAAACTGTTCAAAACGCCAATTTCGCCCACAACTTTCCAAATCGAACGCCAGTTGTGATCGTTTTTGGCATTTTGGACTGTTATTTTTGCTACCATACCCCAATTCGAACGCACCTAACATCAGCTATAAACCAGAACGGACAGACAACAAAGTTTAAAAACAAAGTTTATTAAAAAGAATAGGAAAAGTGTTTTTCGTTAAATAAAGTTTTTTAAACAAAGAAAATACTATTATATATAAATATTCTTCTTTCTCATTGACGAAACGAATGATTGAAAGAAGAACTTTCTTTCTTAAAACAAAATATGTAATTTTACTACATCCGAGATAAAATGATCTCTGATCGATTCTGTATTTTCTTGAATGAATAAGTAATAAATACTTTTGAATTAAGAGTTTATATTTACTTGGAACAAGAATATAATATTTTTTTGGCGGAAGATGCATTGTCTTCGATCAAATGTAACTTGTATTAGCACAAGACAAATAACGTTATTAATTCAAGTATTTATTTTTCTTTCAACAAGAAAATATTTGTTTCCATATGAAATGACCATATTCTTGGTTCAACGCATATTACTTTGATACAAGACAAAATGTCTCAGATTAAGAAATCCTTTTTATCCGTGTATGAAAAACTGGGGACTTGTTTTTATTTGTGATACTCCGAGCAATAAAAAAACATGAATTTTAAATATTTTCTTTTCGAACATAATTTTTACCCCGCCTGAAACTGCCGCCCGGGGTATGTGCCCCGGTTTGCTCCGCCTAGATCCGGGTCTGCCTCTAAGGCTCTAGAAACGGGTTGGCAACCCTAGCTTCCACTTTCGGCCATATCATTACTTACCCCTTAATTACTCGCGTGAGGTCTGTGAGACCCCAGAGGGTATTTAAACATTCCTATTTCTGTAGTTTTTGAAGCTACTTTCTTGGGGTTTCTGATAGCTTCTTAAATTGCAGTGACCTTCAAAACTAGTAACGGGCACGAATTTGGGGTCTCACAGACCCCACGCGAGTAATTACGTAGTACTTTTTTTGTGTAAATTCCGTTTGTCATATCTATTATTATACTTAAATATGCATAATTGTTATAAAGGGTTATTTATTTAATTGCTTTTTAATTATCTGATCTTTTTAAGCTGTTTAGGGTCAAAAATATCAACTATGTGACATTTTAACTTGTTAGTATAAAACAACTAAGTATGGCTCGTCAAATTTGTGGCCTAATCTCACATATATTATATAGTACACTTAATAAAATATATATACAAACATATAAACATATATACATTACATAAATATAATTAATATAAGACAATAATAACAATATTTGAGTTTTTGTGTTTGTTTGTTTGTTTGTTTGTTTAAACTACCAGTCGGATTCGAAAAATTCTTTCACTAATAGGAAGCTATGTTATCCCCGAGTATTATAGACTACTTTTTATCACAGGAACGCGGGTGAAACCGCGCGAGACAGCTAGTACATAAATAATTATACATATTAAATATAAGAAAATCAAATTAAACTGCGTTTGCTTGACGAAGAAAAAGAAGCATTTGATTGTGCTTCCGAAAGAGAAACTGTAAAATGGTAAATCCTCATGAACTAGCTTGATGATGATAAAAACAATTCTTCATCTTCAGTACAGACACCCGCAGTAAAGTGAAGAAGATGGCGTCTCCATATCTTTTCCATAAGTTGACCAACTTTAGATTCGTAGTAGATACCACATTTGTCAAGCAATGTTTTAGTAAATATGTATAAGATATTACTTTATCTACTAACTTATCAGATTTTTCTAAAAAAAATTGTTTTATTCGTGATTGAAAATTGGGGTCTGACAGACCCCACGCGAGCAGTTGTGAAAGTTTTTTAGTGCGAGTAACCAAGGGTTAAGGTGGTGTGATTGTGCAGAAACAGAGCCAATCCAGATTGGTTAATAAACAAAACATTAAATCTTCCAGGTCTACAAATGAAGATAATCTATTTGACTTCCCCATGGATAATCCAGCTGAAGTAGCAAATGTGTTGAAATCTTTTCATAAAGATGAAGAGTTGCCATTCCATAAGAGATACCTGAAATTCAGCAAGGAAAATAATGAAGAAAACTTTCAAAAGATTTTGAAGGAATTGCCTAAAGGTATCATATCAGACTATGGATGTCCACTGCTGAACATATACCTCCCCCATTGACTTCCATAAAAATTTAAAAATTTACTCCTCTTTCTCCTGGTCACGCTTTAACTTGAGAACGGCTTTACCGATTTCATTCATTTTTTTTTACGTTTTCTAATAATTCGTAGAAGGTTCTTACATTATAAAAAAAAAATAAGAATGTAGAATATTTGAAAATTTAAGAAAACTTAACTGTACGATAGGGTAGGATAGGATAGGGTAGGGTAGGATATAAATAAATATATATCCTGGGACATTCCTCACACACGGTTATCTGATCCCAAACTGAACAGAACTTGTACTATGGATGTTTACGCCAGATAAAAGGATAATAAATTAAAATAATTTAATCACTAGGTACACTCACGACAACACGTCCCTACCGCTTTACGTTCCGCTTCCGTCCTCCGCGCTCCTCCTTTCCCTCTTGCTCTAAGTACAATTAAATACATGGTCGCCTTCGCGATTACAAATTAATACCAAAACCGACGCTTGCGCACCCCATTACAAAACTCGCACTTGGCCGGTCTTTTATTTAGAGAAAATATTTGTCCCCTCAAAATATTATTAGGTACCTACTATAATATAAAATGATGTTTCTTTGTTATTACAGAATGGACAATAGTACAAATCTCCACGCCATACAACCCTAATGAAAATCTAAAACCTTTCAATGAATATAAAACTGAAATAGACTCAATATATCTGAGCGTCTTCTCCAATGATTACTTGAATGACTCAGAATATGGTCCTCTGACTATCAATATACCGGCAAATAATATTAAAGGTAAAGGAATCTTTAAATAAGCTAGAATTTTAAAGCGATGTTTGTTCAGTGACGAAGGTCCCGGGCTCGAATCTTACAATGAGCTTGAGCTTCGGTGGAAGCAGAACAACAGGTGCTGCTTGTGGGGGCTGGTCTGCTTAAGCTTGCTATTTATTTACTTATTAAATATAGATTCAGTTTACTTTGTAATTTTGCCGCCGCGCCGGGGCACGCAATTGTTTTCAGTGCGATTAGAATGTAAATATTATGTAATGAATCTAAGCTTGCTTTGAAAAGAGTAATTGCTGAGTTTATTGCCGGCTCTTCTCAGCAAATGCAACCTTCCGAAACAGTATTAGAGTCAGACTTTTCATAATTCAAATTCAAAATTCAAAAAAAAAAATCAAAATTCAAATTCAAAATTCAAAAAAGGGTTCGAAGAGATTTCTGCAGGGTCGGCAACGCGCGAGTTATACTACGGCTACGGTAACCGCTTACCATCAGGCGGGCCGTATGCTTGTTTGCCACCTTATAGTGATATAAAAAAAAAAAAACAGTTTTCTATCATATTTTAACTCTTTTAATATCTACAAGAAAGCAAAGCTAGCAATAGGAAGGAATGGGAGGAGTTCGGGGAGATGAAATAAGATGGTTTAAAAAATATCATGTTAAATATTGTTAATGTGTAACTTTATGCAGCAATAAATGGCTTTGTATATGTATAAATCCGCTTGTGAATTTGACGTGTATAAAACCTCTGTAGCATAACTTGTGTTTATGATTGCAGATGGCGAAAAACCTCTCTTCGCGGAACTATATTTGGTATTAGAAGAACACTTGAAGATCGTATCTGGCGGCCAACTCATTAAAGATAAACTATTGATGCAGAACTACTGGGAAAAGCGAGAGGACTTAGACTTGACGTTGAAGGTATAAAGACAAAGAGTTTGTATGTTTCCCAGCATGTAAAGCCGTTGGTCTCGGGTATCACTTAATTGTGATAGTCGTTAAGCTAGCTGGAGGCCTCCTAGGTGGTTTGAGAACTCCAACAGCAGGTTGACCACTAGACCAGAGCCGATCCGCAGTGGGCACGCGTGGGCTCAAGTTGAAAATCTGTCGCCAAGCACCTATCGGTGTGTTCCGACAGCTGCACTTGAAAGCCGGTTACTTCTAGGCTTTGTATGCACCACCTTCGGCCACATCAACACTTACCTTGGTGAGTTTGTGGCCTAAACACAGTAAAAAAAACGACAGGGCTATGTTTTTTTTACTTTAAATAGGCTTATGGATGACCATAATCTAGCACACAGCTAGAAGATATCTGGTTCTCAAATGCAGTGTAGCCAGGCTGGTGGATTCTACAAAGTACCTACAAGATTTAATAAAATAATAATAAATACCTTGGGACATTATTCACACATGGTAAACTGATACTGAACTAAACAGAGCTTGCAATATTCATAAATGCATGTCCTGTGTTGCAATCGAACCCACGACCTGCCGCACGATGGGTGGAATCTTAACCAACCGTGTCAACTGCCCCGATTATGTATTTATTTATTTAACATGATATTACACAGGTTTAACAAAAATTTATAAAAAAATGGTAGTGCATTTGCCAATAATGACAAATGCTATGCTACACTGTAACTTAAAATTATTTAACAAAATTATTGGTGGGTAGGAAACTATACTACTTTAAAGAAACTACAAACTAAAGCGAACGTCGTCGCATCATGTGGGTGTGTGTGTGAGTGTGTGTGAGAAGCGTTGAGTGAAGAGTAGCTGCCTGAGCACGACATAGTAGTATGGGGAACCCTACGGTGAAGGAAATAAAATAGTCACTATTCAACTCACGGAATAAGTCTATATTGAAATAAAGAGTTCCCACATATAAAACAATAAATACAGCGTTTATAAAAGCACATATATCAAATAAGAAGAGATAGAAACGCGCACAGAAGAGTTTTAAAGCGAAATATTAAGAAATAGAATATTGAGAAAGTGAAACATAAAAAACTAGCAAACTGAACGTTAAAGCGCGTAGTTATGAGGGTCGCGAAATCGAGCGTGCGTTAGCTGTGGAAGCGTAGATCGGACTGGCGATGCAAATGAATTAAAACTGCCAGGAGCGCGCTGCGCCGGCGGCTCCCGTCCCGTTAGGCGAGAACAAAGGATCGCATACATCACAGCGCGTCAAGCGCGAGTCAAATTGAAATACAAGCTCGCACGCTCGGTTTTGCTTATGCAATTAAATTTAATGAAATAAAATTATATAATAAGAAGTTTGATACAATAATAATAAATACTTATATAAGGAATGGACTTTACACAACACAAATAACTTTATATAATAATAATAAATAGGGACATGGTCACTACACTACCCCCCCGCTGAGACCGAAGGTTACTGAGGTCGATAGTAGTCCGGGAATCGGACTCTCCTACCGCTTCTCGTCCTCTTGATGCTGTCATCAGTGGCAGGAGATGGTATGGGAGTATATACATCCACTGGGTTGTCGTATCTACTCATGCTGTCATCTTTGGTTGCAGTCTGGTAGGTGTCGTCATCTTTGGTGACATAGGCTGGCTTTACTCGGTCAATCGATACTACCGGTTCTCTGTTTTGAATAGCCAGCTTCAAGGTTTTGTCCTTTCGCTCCAGCACCTTGTATGGACCGGTATATGGTGGTTCTAGCGAGCGTCTGGACGCGTCTTGACGAAGAAAGACATACTCAGCCGTGGCCAGATCTTTGGGGATGAAGAACGTCTTCTTCTCATGTCGACTCGATGGTTTTGGAGCCAATTTTGCCATATGAAGACGGAGTCGCGAAGTGAAGTTCGTGATGTCATGATTGACATCGCTTGCAGGAACGAAGAACTCGCCAGGTAGCCGGAGTGGCTCCCCGTACACTAGTTCTGCTGTAGACGCCCCGACGTCATCCTTCCAGGCGCTGCGGATACCCAGCAGCACCAAGGGAAGAACCTCAGTCCAGCTTGTTGTGGAGTGGCACATGATGGCCGCCTTCAATTGGCGGTGGAAGCGTTCCACCATGCCATTGCAGGCGGGGTGATACGCCGTTGTTGGGCGATGCTCAGTACCAAGCATCGACGTCATGGTGCGGAAGAGCTCGCACTCGAACTGCCTGCCCCTGTCCGTGGTGATCTTCTCAGGGCAGCCAAAGCGAGACACCCAGCCAGCGATGAAGGTGCGGGCGCACGTCTCGGCGGTGATGTCAGCCAGTGGGTACGCCTCAGGCCAGCGGGTAAAACGATCGATGGCTGTGAGGCAGTACCTGAAACCACAAGAATAAGGTAACGGCCCTACGATGTCCATGTGGACATGTGCAAAACGATGGGAAGGAACAGGGAAAGGAGAGGTGGGAGAATGGGTGTGCCGGGAAACTTTGCATTTCTGGCAATTTGTGCATTCTCTTGCCCAATTCCGGCAATCTCTCTTAATTCCAGGCCAAATGAATCGATTTGTCACAAGCTTGACGGTTGCCTTAATCCCAGGATGGCTCAACCGATGAATTGCGTTGAACATGGGTTTTCTGAATTTGACCGTCAGGTATGGGCGTGGCTGCTTGGTTACATCACAGAATATCTCAACCTGAGAATCTGGAGTTTTCATTTTCTTCAGATTGAGTGCTGTAGTACCATCATGCAGTAGTTCTTGCAGCTCTGGATCAACTTCCTGAGATAGTGCAAGATCTTCGTAGTTGATGGGTGTTGAAATGGCTTCAACCCTGGAGAAAGCATCAGCGACGACGTTGTCTTTACCTTTGATGTACCGAATATCTGTGGTAAATTGGCTTATGTAGTCCAGGTAACGGAATTGCCTTGGAGAACACTTCTCACGGTTGTACTCGTATACAAACGTCAGAGGCTTGTGGTCGGTATACACGGTGAACGGTCTGGCTTCGACCATGTGCCTGAAGTGTCTGATGGCATCATAAATTGCTAGAAGTTCCCTGTCATAGGGACTGTACTTCTTCTGCGCAGATGTTAAGCGCCTAGAGAAGAATGCGAGAGGCTTCCAATTATTATCAACACGTTGCTGAAGTGCAGCTCCTATTGATACGTCTGAAGCATCCGTGTATATAGCCAACTCGGCGTTGGGATCTGGGTGAGCTAACATGGCAGCTTCTGCAAGACTCGCCTTGCAGCTGTTGAAAGCTTCTAGCATTTCCGGCGTCAGAGTTATGCTTTCTGATCCTTTCGTCTTAGGCCCAGACAAGAGGATGTTTAACGGCCCTTGGGTCTGTGCTGCACCTGGCACAAAACGGCGATAGAAATTATACATTCCAAGGAAACGTCGCAGCTCTTTAACTGTCTTGGGTACTGGATAGTCCTGTAACGCCTGTACCTTGTCGGTGAGGGGACGAACACCATCTGCGGTTACCTCATGCCCTAGGAATGTTATGTGTGATCGACCAAATTCACACTTAGCGGTATTAATGAGCATACCGTACTCACTCAATCGCTGGAACAGCTGCTGAAGGTGCTGATGATGCAGACTCTCGGATTCTGAGTAGACCAAAATGTCATCAAGGAATCCGTAGCAGAAAGGGAGACCACGAAGCGCCTCATCGATGAACCGTTGGAAAGTTTGAGCTGCGTTGCGTAGCCCAAACGTCATAAACGGGAACTCGAAGAGTCCGAACGGTGTAGTGATCGCAGTCTTCTGAATATCGGCTGGATTGACCGGAATCTGGTTGTACGCCTTTACCAGGTCGACCTTGGAGTATATTTTGCTGCCAGCAAGTTGGTGGGCAAAATCCTGGATATGCCTGATAGGGTACTTATCTGGTACGGTCCGGGAATTAAGTGCTCGGTAATCCCCGCAGGGACGCCATCCATTGTCCTTCTTGGGTGCGAGGTGAAGAGGTGAAGCCCAAGGACTCTCTGAACGGCGTGCAGTACCGCTAGAAAGCATATCCTCGAATTCCTTCTGTGCTATCTTCAGCTTATCTGGAGGAAGTCGGCGAGGTCGAGAATTAACTGGTGGACCTGGTGTCGTGCGGATGTGGTGGACCGTATTGTGCTTCACCACACGATTTGTACCTGCAGGTCTAGTAATGTCAGGATACTCACGCAGTAGCTGATGGAATTTGTCATCACCAGTAACAGCCTTGACTGACGAGACATCTGCTGCTGCCTTTCCTGCTGGCTGCGCTTCAGTTGAGATGGAAGTCAACCCGTCGATCAAGCGGTGGTTTCTCATATCTACAAGCAAATTATAAAATGTGAGAAAGTCAGCACCTATTATGGGTTTGGTCACTTCAGCAACCACGAATCTCCAGCTGTAGACACGGCGTAGACCTAGGTTGAGCTGAAGATATATCCAGCCATAGGTATGTATGCGTGATCCGTTTGCGGCAAACAGCTCATATTCCGTTTTAGGACGCGACTGGGTAAGCGCCGTCCGTGGAAACACGCAGAGGTCTGAACCTGTGTCAACTAAAAATGAAACTTTAGAATCATGATCCATCACAAATAAGCGGCTTGGTCGATTGAGGCAGTCATTAGCCGCTACTTCCGGCTGCCATTTGCGTTTCCCGCCGATGATGTCGGGTATGTGCAGGGCGTGGTACATTTATGTGCTTTATCGCCGAACCGATGATGGTACCAACAGTAACCATTTTCACGTGGTTTAGAGCTTGACCGGCTGCGATTTCGGTATGGTGTCGCTTTTCTACTATTGTTATCATGCACTGAGTATCTATTACGTGAACGTGAACGATTTACCTGACCTCTCAGTGATGCTACCTCTTGCGTCAGCTCCTGGATCTGCTTCATCATCTCACTCATCATGGTACTGCTGGCACTCGGGTCTACGCTTGCTACCGAAGGTGTACTTGGTGCAATCTCATACACCTTGTCTGCTAGTTCGGCTACTGACTCAAGTGTTGTACTCGTTTGAGTCGCGACCACAGTTTGTATACTTGCTGGCAGACGACTCGACCATATCGTCCGTATAAACGATTCTGGAACGTTCTGGCCAGCCAGAGTACGTAGATGTCTTAAAAACTGTGATGGTTTGCGATCACCAAGCTCTTCATGAACTAAAAGTTGTTTAATCTTCTTTTCTTGAGATTCAGACAAACGCTTGATTAATTCCAACTTCAATTTCTCGTATTTACCTTCCGTTGGCGGAGATGTAATGACATCTTTCACTTCTGACGCATATTGATGGTCAAGATGCGCTATGACGTGGTAGAATTTTGTTGAGTCTGATGAAATTCCACCCAACGCGAATTGTGCCTCGACTTGCACAAACCATAATGTTGGATCTGCAGCCCAAAATGCCGGAATTTTCATGCCGACTCGGCAAACTGCATCTTCTGACCCGCTCGACGCCTTGTTAGTAGCCATTTCGAAGCTTCTCGAACGTTCGAGAAAAAACCGTTAAATTGTTCGGCGCGAAGTGTGGCGGTAGACACGAATAACTCGCGTGATTCTAATGTTCGGGGTCACCAAATATGGGGAACCCTACGGTGAAGGAAATAAAATAGTCACTATTCAACTCACGGAATAAGTCTATATTGAAATAAAGAGTTCCCACATATAAAACAATAAATACAGCGTTTATAAAAGCACATATATCAAATAAGAAGAGATAGAAACGCGCACAGAAGAGTTTTAAAGCGAAATATTAAGAAATAGAATATTGAGAAAGTGAAACATAAAAAACTAGCAAACTGAACGTTAAAGCGCGTAGTTATGAGGGTCGCGAAATCGAGCGTGCGTTAGCTGTGGAAGCGTAGATCGGACTGGCGATGCAAATGAATTAAAACTGCCAGGAGCGCGCTGCGCCGGCGGCTCCCGTCCCGTTAGGCGAGAACAAAGGATCGCATACATCACAGCGCGTCAAGCGCGAGTCAAATTGAAATACAAGCTCGCACGCTCGGTTTTGCTTATGCAATTAAATTTAATGAAATAAAATTATATAATAAGAAGTTTGATACAATAATAATAAATACTTATATAAGGAATGGACTTTACACAACACAAATAACTTTATATAATAATAATAAATAGGGACATGGTCACTACAGTAGTATTATTTCCAGATAATGGAAAAAAGTGATGGTATTTTTTTTATTCTTCCATGATGGCATACAAGCTTGCCTGCCGTCGCCGATACATCAAATCACGAAGTCCTTGAAGGTCTTAGTGCACTAAAAGTTTTTCAAAATTCAAATAAAATTAGAAACTAACGGGACAAAAAGGTATTTTTATCAAATTTATTTTCCCTTTTTTCATATTTTCAGAGTGTTATCAATAAAATGGATAAAGACTGGATCGGTGCATGGGGAAGCTTGCTCACGGGGAAATTAATAGATGAACAATTGAAGGAAAATATCGTTCAAGTTGTCGATAGTACCATTACTGATTGCGGGTGAGTACAATTAACAGTTTATATGCAAATTCAAAATCATTGATTCAAATAGACCTTCGCAGGCACTTATGAATAGTCTGACTCTAATACCGGTTCGGAAGGTTGCATTTGCTGAGAAGAGCCGGCAATAAACTCAGCAATTACTCTTTTCAAAACAAGCTTAGATTCATTACATAATATTTACATTCTAATCGCACTGAAAACAATTGCGTGCCCCGGCGCGGCGGCAAAATTACAAAGTAGACTGAATAAATATTAAATAAGTAAATAAATGGCAAACTTAAGCAGACCAACCCCCACAAGCAGCACCTCTTTTAAGGGTTCTGCATGTCTTTTAAGGGTTCCGTACCTCAAAAGGAAAAAACTTACTCCTTATAGAATCACTTCCATGTCTGTCCGTCCGTCTAGCTAGAGGGATGAATTAGGTAGAATCAATTGTAACGTGAGTGCCTTATTTAGGGCCTAAATTGGGTTAACGAGTTTTGAATTTGAAAGTTGAAACTAATATCAAATACTTAGGTCTACTCTAGGTGTAAGTGAATGAGAGAGCGAGTCATTTTACAATGTTTTTATCTACCATAGAAACCTTATTTTATCTGTGTCCCCTCGCTATTGTTATGTCGTTGAGATTCTGTGAATGTGGTACACAAGTCCTACAAGAATCTCAAGTGCAGCTATAGCAACACTTGAAGGTGGTAGCTAACCAGGCGGGACTTCCTCGACACATTTTCCTTCAACGGACGCATTGCAGGATTCGAACCTACGATCTTCGCTGTGGCCTTCGATGTCAGTATTATTGACATATTTTATTATATTATACATTTATGATACTGTAGTTCTTTTGGTGTAATTAAGTCTAGTTTAATTTATTTTAATAGTGACCGTCAGCTGTTTAAATAAATAAGTTGTTATTAAACATTACTTATAAAACGTTATTTAACTAATATACTGTTTAAAGGGTCACGTAAATAACGTCACTCTATTTTCATTATCAAATAATGTGACATTATTTACGTGACCAATTAAACAGTATATTAGTTAAATAGCGCTTTATGAGTCAGGGGGTTCATTTTTAATACAAGCTTTTTTGGTGACTGTACTTTTTGTTGACAGTACTTGCATTGTCTTCCAATTCCAATATACTAATGTATACCAAATATCAAGTCTATCCGACCACTAGAAGTGGGTGAAATTCGACTTGCAAGATTCCACCCGAACAAACATAGCTACATACATACATTGTAAGTTAAATAAAAGCTTGGAAGATGTCACTTTGTAGTAATGTATTTGTAAATCACTATTTTCAGCTTAGTAAAACTGACATTAAAACAAAAAATTCTGCTCTACAAACTAATAGAATGTTGCCCGCGATTCACATTACTGCAAACTAAGTTATGCATTAGAAGAATATTAACAGAACATGGCAACCCCGAGGAGGTACGAAAAGTGCTGCCAAACAACTGTCCTAATTGTACTAAGAACTTTAAATTCTTGAACGAATTGTGTAGTAAGTGTTTGTCTACATGTTTTAAGAGTATACATCATTTTACGTTAGTTGATGGTATAAAGGCGTTTTTACAAACTGTTAAGTTGGTCAAGGACAGTGAAGAATGGGGACTGAAAACGGCTCAGCGGTATCCTGTTATATTGATAGTCGATGAGGTAAGATTTTAGACCTTATTGTCGTGTTTTTGGATTGTGTTTTGAATGAAAATTTATTACCGTGATCCTTCGAGAACGCAGGAAGCTTATATGTAATTATATTTGTCACGATAGAGACATAATTGGACTGTTTTAGAAAAAACTTAAACCGACACTAAGAAGTAATCAAATCCTTATCTGATGACAATGGGACCAAACGGGAAGTGTACCCTTCCAAATAAAAAAATAATTTTCCAAATCGGTTAATAAATGACGGAGTTATGAGGTAACAGACATAAAAACAAAACAACCGAATTAATATGTATTAAAAGTAATATGTATTCTGCACTTAAAGTGGGTCCCATGTAATTTGAAAAAAAAAAACGTACCCCAAGGGTGGCAAAATAGGAGTGATTTAAGTTTCACTCACAGATTTTAATGCTGAGTTGTGTATTACATTAAAAAAAATAAAAAAGCCACAAAAACGTATAAAATAGGTTATATAATATTTAGGTTAGTTATATAACATTGTTTCAATATCTGCCGCAGCTCTCCATAGTATAATAAGGAAAAAAATAAATAAATACATTTTATTTGTCCACCACCCATCTTATAATTAGGTAACATGAAATAATACAAAAAGTATTATATAATTAAACCGAAATAAGATTAATATGAAAAAAATAAACGTTAAACATATTAAAAAAAGAAAACACCGCCATTTTAGGGTCGAAATATTATTAGTTTATGATTGTATAATCCAAAAATAGTAAATTACCATCACAAATTCACACAAAGCACAATGATTCTACATGAGGACCCCATTGCTATTCATTACATATTTTTTTATTTTTGTTTTTATACCACTTAGGTGGCAATCAAGCTTGCGGCCTGCCTGATGGTAAGCGGTTACCGTAGCCTATGGACGCTAGGAACACCAGGGGTAACACGCGCGCGTTGCCGACCCTGCAGAAATCTCTTCACACCCTTTTTGAAGAACCCCATGCTGTACTCCATTGGGAAAACCACGGCGGGAAGCTCATTCCACAGTCCGAGCGGCCGCGGAAGGAAGCTCCTTTCCTTTTATACCCAAAAATTCAGTTTCAACAAATCCAAATACTTCTCTGTATAATTCCAGATGTTAGAATCATTCCCCTGGGAGAATCTGTCCATTATAAAGCAGCAGCCTGTATCAAGGATGGAGAACATACACTTTACGTACTACCTGTATAAGATACACGAGAAAAACATAGCAGATGGCTACTTTGTGGCCAAGTGCGACGTCGGTAGATACGTTATCAATCCAGGTTTGTTTGCTTGTTTGTTCGTGTATTGAAGGGATGGTGAACGTCCCAATTTATTGGCAGTTAGTCAAAAATATTAACCTACTGCCAGTTTCAGAAACTCAAGTCAAAGTTAATCTATAATCTAAACTGTTGCCGTCTTTGTCATTTTAGACGTCATTGACAAGGACAGGTATCCGTTCACCATCCCTTCAACATGACATTAACTTTGATTTGGCTTTTAGAAGCAGGCAGTTTGTAACTAAAAAATATATTTTAGATACTTTTTATTGGGGATAAATATAATGACCACCAAAAAGAATTATGTGACCAAACCTCTATTAACCTAAAATTGTACTGTGAAACCAAATTTAGTTAATAATCACCAAATTTTAATGTTGTAAATTGATGCGCTATTTCTACCTAAATACACAGTTTGATTGCCATAAAATGTTGCTATACTACCAAATATGGTACAAATGTTACGGTAAGTGTGTTTATTCCACCCAGAACCGACTCGGGGCATTCCAAATACAGTTGGTTAGGTTAGGTTAGAACTGTGACAATACCGTGATCCAAGTTTGTGACTTGTGTAGTTTTTGGTGGTCGTTAATTTCGTTTAAAATTTAATCCCTTGATTTGCGGTGAAAAAATAACAATAGAGTTCTATTGTTTTCCACGCCCGCGCGGGTCACCGAACAGTCAAAAGAATAAGTAGGATCTCAAGTTGTAAAACTTTTGGTTCTAATTTCATGCTAAAATAGGTACATATTAAGTATGATTATGTTTAACGAACCACCAGATTAAGTAAAATATTAGGGTAAATAATCACTTTATATTGCCAAAAATACGAAATGATCACCAAATTAACCACCATTTTAGCGTCGAAATATTATTAATTATGATTGTATTATCCAAAAATAGTAGACTACCACCACAAATTTACACAAAGCACAAACTTGGATCTAGCAAACTTGTATTGTTATAGTTCAAAAAACTTTATTTGGAGTGCCCCGGGTCGAGAAATAGCAATTCTTCATTAAAATTGGTGAACATTTACTGATTTTGGTGATAATTTTTTGGTCACATAATTCTTTTTGGTGGTTACTTAACGGTGGTTCTTCTTCTTATTTTTAAGTTTGGCAACCAAGCCCAAATTAGGGCTCATTTTTGCCAGTGTCGAGTTATATTATAGTTTCCAGTCACAATAAATCACTTTAAAAGTCATGTTTTACTACAATGGTGGTCATTGTACTAAAACTCTTCACGGACTTTTTGAGACAACTTGAAAAGTCACAATACACATAATTCATGTCATTTCACTTCACTGGTGCACATGGATGATCTTTATTGGGTAAAATACCACCAAAAATACGCAATAAAACTCAAAATACATAAATTTATGAAAATAAAAATGAACACGCAACGTCACTCTGCAAGTTCCCGCCAAAAAGTCCTTAACGGTGGTTATTTTCTGCCAATAGAAAATAACCTGGTACGTACGGAGAAGCGTATGACGTCGTTCGTGCAGTACTGGTGCCCGCAGTGGCGCGGCCACGTCGCCGAGCCGCCGCCGCCGGACCAGTTCCTCGAGCACCTCAACGAAGCTGATCTCTTCTTGTAAGTTACCTACCAGCCTCGTCAGATCACTTGTTTTCCCCATATTTCTGTATGCTGCGGAAACGTGGACTCTGAGAGAAAGCGAGAAAAAGAGGATAAACGCTCTCGAAATGTGGTGTTGGAGAAGAATGCTTGGAATATCATGGACAGAATTCCGTACAAATGAGTCCATACTCCAGGAACTCGGTATCAAGCAGCGTCTATCCTCCGTAGTGCAGGCTCGCATCCTAACTTTCTTCGGACACGTGTCGCGGCGTGGAGATGTCTCCATAGAGCGATTGGTGGTGCAGGGTAAAGTGGAGGGCACCAGAGCGCGTGGAAGATCACCCATGCGATGGACCGACCAAATTAAGGCCGCAATAGGCGGTCCCATCAATAACTGCACCAGAAGGGCAGCAGTTAGGGAAGAATGGCGGCGTGTTGTGAAGCGCGCCACAAATGACACGTCATGACGACCACGACCACTCTGTCAAGAGTGCAACGCATAAGTAGAAGAAGAAGTTACCTACTGCAGCACCTGAACCGTATCTGATCTCTGTATTACTTTAATTCGCATTATCTGATCTCTTCTTGTAAGTAATGTACCTAACTATCCACCGCAGTTTACTTTGTAGTTTTGCCGCCGCGCCGGTCACTCAATTGTTGTCAGTGCGATTAGATATAAATATTGTGTAATGAATCTAAGCTTGTTTTGAAAAGAGTAATTGCTGAGTTTATTGCCGGCTCTTCTCAGCGAATGTAACCTTCCGAAGCGGTATTAGAGTATTAGAGTCAGACTTTTCATAAGTGCCTGCGAAGGTCTATTTGAATAAATGATTTTGAATTAGAATTTCAAATCCTCTAGCCAAATTTTCAGAGATACATCATTATGATCAACTTTTAGTATGGGACCACCTCTGAAATGTCAAAAAAAAAATTTTACGGGTTGCACTCTGGGAGTGCCGGCAGATGTGAAAACTTGAATATTTACGTTGTGCATTTTTGATATTTTGGAATGGTTAGGGAATAATTTTGCACGAATTGCTTTAATTAGCAGTATAAAAGTACTATCATTTATGCGGTAAAATAGAATATTCATTTATTGTGCTACTGAAGTTACCGCCAGTTCGTAATTCGGCCTTCAACTGAGAAGAACAGGCAAGAAACATTTTTACAGCAAGGTTACATTTTTTTTTGACAATCTGACTATATATTGGCTATTTTTTCCCTTCAATCTCTAATATAGGTGCGTTCGAATTGGGATATGGTAGCAAAAATAACAGTCAAAAATGCCAAAAATGATCACATCTGGCGTTCGATTTGGAAATTTGTGGGCGAAATTAGCGTTTTGAACTGTTTTCGTTCACCGTTCGTTTTACTTGGAAACAGTTAAAAACGACATCGTGAACTGCAAATTTTGACCCACCTCCGAGGCAGGGGTCGTTTGTGATCATATTTTGACATCTTTGAATCTGACAGATAAGTTTTGGAAAATTCAAACGGGAAGCGAAAATTCTAATTTTTATTGTAAAATTTGATATAAATACAAGAGCTATAGGCAAGAGAATAATTTGTCAGATTAACTTTGTTTATAGATTAACTGAAGGAAAAAGGTAGTTTGAGACAAGTGACAAGCAGGCGATGAGCATGGAAATGTCATTTTTGTATCTAATCGTTCGATTTGGGAAATATCGTTTGTGGCAAAAGTTGCAAAATTGTTGAATTTTTCCAATTCGTACGCATATACAAAAATGCCCATTTTGGAACTGTTAAAAACGACATCACTCCAATTCGAACGCACCTATAGTATATTATCTTTATCTTCAACCTATAATATATTAAAAAACGTTACCAGATACTGCGGCCACGGCAACGGGTGCCACTTCGCGAGGGGTGCCGCCAACGGAGCCGGCATCGAGGGCGCCGTCGGAGCCCGAGCCGTCGTCGTGCTGGCGGGCTGCGCCTCCGTGAGACTAGAGCGGGAACCCGGCCGCGCCCCGCCCATAGCCTCGCACTATTACCTGCATATAGCTGGCTTGTGAGTCTAATTTATTTATTTTAAGTTCAAAGGAAATCTAACAGCTAGGTACATAAAGTATAGATAGACATAAAACAAAAAGAATGCAAATAATAAGTTTTCACAGATATTATAAGTTACATAAAGAATCATGGCGAGCTCCATACATTGATTTGTACAAAAAAGTAAAACATTTTAGAGGGTTTTGAATCACTTCCAATGTTGAGATTACATTAAATAAAATAAATGAAAATAATAAATAAATATCCTGGGACATTCCTCACACACGGTCATTTGATCCCAAACTAAGCAAAGCTTCATCATCATCATCATCAGCCTATAATGTCCCACTGCTGAGCACAGGCCTCCTTTCACAAATCAGGGTGAAAGGGGATGGGCAGATACTCCACCACGCGTGCCCACTGCGGATCGGTGGAGGTAGGCTAGTGGCCAACCTACTGTTGGAATTTTTCAAGCCGCCTATGAGGCATCCAACTAGCTTAACGACTATCACAATTAAGTGATAACCGGGACCAACGGCTTTACGTGCCTTCCGAAGCACGGAAACGCTCGATTTGAAATACCACTAGGCGGTCACCCATCCAGGTACCGACCAAGACAGACGTAGCTTAACTTTGCCGATCGATTAAGAACGGCTAATCATGCTACACCACGAGCGCTTCTTGCTAAAGCTTGTACTATGGAAACCAGATAACTGATATAATAAATAGGTTTAGATAACAAAATAAATTAGATATAACAATTAGGTACTAAAATAAAAATGAAATTAATACATACATGCTTTTTATGGTAACTGTACTTTTTATTGTTTGTACCTGCATTGTCATCCAATGTATACCAAATTTGAACTACTGTCTACTACTAATAGTTGACATTTTTCAAATTCAATATTATTTATTCAAATACTAGCTGTCCCCCGCGGTTTCACCCGCGTTCCCGAGATAAAAAGTAGCCTATGTCCTTTTCCATACCATAGGCTATCTGCAAGCCAAATTTCATGATGATCCATCGAGTAGTTGAGGCGTGAAGGCGTAACAAAAAAATAAACAAACAAACTCACTTTCACATTTATAATAGTATTCAAATTCAAATATACCTAGATTTCGCGACGGTGCAAAAACTACGGTAAATACCAAATAATTATCTCACTGAAAACAATGAGGATCCTTCAAGTATTTTGTCCAGTATGAAGATTTTAACCAGGTGAAAGCTAAATTATCACTGAGTAACATGATTATGGAGACGATAGAGAATAGGAGGGGAAATATGTTTGGCCACCTTATACGACACGACGAATTTATCAAAAACATAATAGAAGGAATGATAGAGGGAAAGCGAGGAAGAGGAAGACCAAGAATAAGTTACACAGATCAAATCAAAGCAAAAATAGGCGTCCTTTCGTATAAGGAGGTGCAAAATGTGGCTAATGATAGAGCAGAATGGAAGAAGCTACACCGACAAGAGCACAGATCTTAAATACAGAAGAAGAAGAAGAAGAACATAGACTACTTATATTTATAAATTCCACCCGGGCTACGCCGGGCACGAACTGCTAGTAATTAATAAAGTTGATCGTTATATTTTTTTCAAAACTATCCCTACAATGGGGTTTAGGGGGTGTTAAAGTTTGTATGAAGAAACCTTTCACTCGGGTTGATTAACTTGATACTCCTTTGGATAGAAAATAAAGAAATACGTGTTTTTAGGTTTGTCGAAAATCAACCAAAAACGGGGTAAAAAGAGGTTTTACGGGAGGATTTTACCGTCTCGATGTACTTTAAAGTTGGTATACATTGGTTCTTTTCATTCCTAAGGGGGTAAATAAGGTGAAATCGCGGAGGGGAATACTAGTGTTGTATCAAATTCCAGTCCATTGGTGGTGGGCATGCTGTGGGAGGTGACAGACTTAGAGGTGGATAAGGTGGTGAGCACGCTGCTCTCTCTGTACGTACCTTCAGATAGTCAGGTACCCTGGCCGAGTGTGGGCAAGTGCAACTGGACCAAGGGGATACTCGGTAAGTTATTTTCTATTTTATTTTTAAAAACCATAGAGTTAGAATACCATAGAGCGACTGTACTAGAATACGGTCCGTGAGCACGGTTACGGTCTATGTCTTGAAACGAAGTGCGTGTACATAGTTTGAACGACTAAAATACACCTCATCATCAGCCTATAATGTCCCACTGCTGAGCACAGGCCTCCTTTCACAAATCAGGGTGATAGGAAATGGGCAGATACTCCATCACGCGTGCCCACTGCGGATCGGTGGAGGTAGGCTAGTGGTCGGCCTACTGTTGGAGTTCTCACTAGAAGGCCTCCAACTAGCTTAACGACTATCACAATTAAGTGATAACCGGGACTAACGGCTTTACGTGCCTTCCGAAGCACGGAAACGCTCGATTTGAAATACCACTAGGCGGTCACCCATCCAGGTACCGACCACGACGATAGTAGCTTAAGATCGATTAAGAACGGCTTATCATACTTCCCCACGAGCGCTTCAAAACACACTTTCACACAATCAGGCACTTTGAACATACATAAAGTCAAAGCCATTTATTCAATGTAGACCCTAGTAGGAGAAAAACATGCAAGAAACTCAGCGAGGTTAATTTGATTTTTATTTTACAAGCGCATCATAAAATCTTTATACGAGCTCCTAACGAGACTGTGGACTGCAGACCTCGGACATCAACACTTAGCATGTTGGTTTGTTATTTTGTGACACCTATCACATCAACATTTATTGTAGCGTACTGTTCACTTATTGTACTGTACTGTCATTTATTTTACTGTAGAATATTTAAAAAAACATAACTGGAGTAGCAAAAACCAAACAGCCCGTCTGATGGATAAGCAGTTACCGTAGCCTATTGATGCTTGTAACACCATGCTATGTTATTTTGGTGTACTGTACCGTACTGTCGATTGTACTGTACTTAATTTGTGTAATTATATATATTAATTAAGTATGTATTTATATATTTATTACAAACAAAAAATGTGTATATGTAGTATTTCAGTTATCTGGTTTCCGTAGTACAAGCTCTGCTTAGTTTGGGATCAGATGACCGTGTGTGAGGAATGTCCCGGTATATTTATTTATTTATTGAATAGAAAGCAATATTATCCCCGAGTATTATACGCATACTTGTTATCCTGGAACGAGGGTGAAATCGCAGGGTACAGCTAGTTTATTATATGTGTTGCACGTCTATTTCCAAACTATTTAAGAAATAATGAATACCATATCAAATAATTGCAGATACAACAGTAAGACAGAAGAGGTCGTTCACACCAGAACATGACTTCCTTCGAGCGGTGTGTAGAGCGAGGGGTTCATCCGAATACGTGATGATAGGCAGCTGTATCGTCGCGAGGGGAATCCCCGTCAGAAGACTCTGAACTGGTTTCATCATATAGAATTTTGAATTTACTCTTTTCAGTTATTTTTTATTTTACGCATTCGGGGTTTTTTTCTTTTAATAATTTAATTTATTTTAGACTTTTTAGTTTTATTAATGAATGAGTTGTATGTATTAGTAAGTAAATGTACGGTAAAGTAAGGCTAATAACCATTGCAAATCTGTAAGTTAAGTACTGTCACCGCACCCAGCACAGTTCTACTTGTAAGACGAATGTAAAAACACCTCATATGTTTAAATCCATAAAGCAGTTACTTACATACACTCGAAAAACATAAGCCTCCTTCCGGGTCAGTCGGGTAAAAACAGGTGATATCATATCTGTGATTGTAATTTAGACAATAAGAAATTGTAAATTATGATACATGTGTGCAAAGTTGATCATTACACACGAGACGGTATAAGGATTAAAAACGTCGTTTGATACACGTGCATTGATCATGACACTCTCGGCTCCATTATCACACTCGCCTGCGGCTCCCTTATCACACTCGCCTTCGGCTCGCGCGCCTAAAACCGCCTCGTGTGTGATAACCAACTTGGCATACTTGTATCGTAATGAATGAATCGATAATTATGTAGGTTAAGGAAACAAATAGTTATATTTTGTAATTAAATTATTTATTTTATGGAAGAATTTTTTGTACATTTTTAGCTGTATCATTATGAAGACTGAACATAAAATTATAAAAACAAACTTTAGAATCCTTCTTTCAGCCTCTTTAAAAATGTTTCCTCACATGATTTCTTAATTGTAAATTTTTTTTTTTGGATCCGTAAAAAATAAAAACTAATTTTCAATTAATTTATGTAAAACAGTTTTGTTACGTCTGTCAGCAGAAGGAAGCTCCTTTGAGGCCGCATTGTTTAAAACCATTGAATTATTATAACTGTAAAAGCTTCTAATATTAACAGCACAGACGACAGACTATCCGTGCCGCACTTTTTAGTCTGTGAAAATAGAACCTATACTATTCTAAGCAGTAACGCAAACAGAATCCAAGCAGAATTATTTAACATATATATACTATTATAATTAGTGTAATATTTCAAAATTTGAATCAATACAGTGAGAGAAAATTGCTTTTGAATTTCACAACATGTTATTTAGTTAGGAAATTTATTAATAAAATTAAATCAAACTAATTGAAAGGTTTTAATTTATTTATTTGTTTACCAATCTACAAATACCTACATTTGTACATGGGTTATTTGAAACATTTTGTGGCGAACTTTCAGCCCTAACACTCATTAATACATCTCGTTTTAGTTTAAATTTTAATTAACATCTACCACTTTTATAATAATCGATTCTAAACAAAACATATATAAGTATTTATATATTATAAATTAAGATAATTATATATATATATTTTTTGGTATTAAACACCTTTGAAAATGAATTAGATTCTTCTTTAATAATAACTATCTGTATAATAAATTACAATGTAACCTAGATGGCAACAATTATGAGATAGTAATCTTATTTTTTTTCAATATAAATAAATTATCGAAAGAAACATAACTAAGTATAAATAGGAATGTCAAAATTGAAAATAGATTGTTCTTTTATATATAAGATAAATATTACCTATAAGAATAAATTTAGAGTAGTTCAAAGTTCCTACTATTATTAAATATAATTATAGAACTTATAATCCACATTATCACAACACATTTAAACGTATACCCCCTTCTTAATAAATAAGGTGTAAGTCAGTCTTGTAACACCCAGGTATTACGATAGCCCCAGCCCTTTTTGTTTATATGACATTAGAAAGTGACGGATATATTTAAAACCTAGGTATTACTATACTTGACTTGCACCTTATTTATTAATAAGGGGGATTATGTCTACAGTAAGATACTGTAGGCTGATTATAATAAACAAGCCCATCTCTGTACGCATTAGGACAGCCCCCCTAGACAAGATGGGTATCGATAATCGTCATCGTTAGTAAACGATCAATCTTTGTATGGGATTGTCATTTCAAATCGAAAAATCACGTGATTTTTAACAATCTCTTATGTCAATCCCATACAAAGGTTGATCGTTTACTAAAGATGACGATTATCGATAACCATCTTGTCTACTCGCCCAGCCTCCTTAGACAAGATGGTTGTCTACAATCGTTATCGTTAGTAAACTATCAAACATTGTATGGGATTGAAATTTTTAAATCGAAATATCACGTGATTTTTAACAATCCCTTATGTCAATCCCATACAAAGGTTCATCGTTTACTAACGGTAACGATTGTCGATAACCATCTCGTCTGCTACCCCTGTACCTCTACCATGAGTTTTCTACACTAATGTAATCTACTAATCGACTACCGTGACACATTTTGTATGAAATGCTTCCAAAAGTGTCCACTAGAGGCGGTGCTCGCTATACAAAATATTCACCGTAGTCGCTAGCGTGTGTAGATTACGTTAGTGTAGAAAACTCATGGTAGAGGTACTGGCGTGCTAGGAAAGTTATCGATGTATTAAAATCTATTATTAATAACAAAAAAACCTGTCAACATTTTTTTCTGGCTGCCTTCTTATAAACGTTCAATTTAAGTAACAAACGGACAGCGGTAATTCTTTTTGAATATCTAGCTGCACATTGCGTTCAATCAACCTTCTGAAGGCTATTTGCCAGTGATATTGAAGAAGATACTCGTGTCGGTGAATAGCCAAATATATACCTAACCCTCGTAAATTTAAGTACCAGTTCACAATAATCGTTTCATTTCCTAATCGTAAAACAGACTAAACTTTTTGAAAGTTACATTTTTTAAATGGATCATGTCCATTTACTACAATTCTTAGTCGTAGCAACGTTTAACATTACTACATCTCATTTTATTTTATTAATTATTTCATATACGGTCCTGTTTTATATACTTGTAGGTAATTAAACCCAAAAGTATTGATTTTTGAATTGATACATGTGCTTATGAATTCTTAAGTACCTTAAATTTATTTTTGATTTTGGTCATTTGTAGACACGTTGTAGGTTTACATTTCTTAATGCCAATTCAGGTGCTCTATCCAATTGTTTTTACACAATATACCTACAGATTCTTTTAGGCCGAGCTGAGTGAGTGAAAACGTTCAAAACTCATTTTTGTAACGTATTTTCACGCTTTTTGTTGTAGGCCCGGCCTTACTAAGCGTCGACAATCCGACTTTCTATTATTCAATAGCTGTTTCCTAATCGTCAAACGACATAGAAAAAAAAAACAAGTGTAGAAGTTCCTTCAGTAGTTACCTGTTACAAACAAGTACCTATCGATACCATATATGGTAGGTATTACAAGTCGCAATATTGACTAGCTGAGAGATATTTGGTAAGTACTTAACAACTAGACATAATAACATTGATCATAAATAAATAATATAATTAAACAGGTTGTAAACAAACTGCCAAGCAGCAAATGATACTATCACATTGCCAGATTAACTAGATCATAGAATGTTAGATACTTATCACCTATTTCACCTATTTGGTATCCAAAACGGTATCCTTATAGCACAAATTAGGAATGTATTTTATAATTGTTTGGCTTAACTCTTGCTTCGTGAAACTACATACAATTATGGACATTGCGACTTTGGTCTGAGGTCCCATTATTGTGTGTCCAATCCAAATTAAACCTTTATTTTAAACACGCCTGAAGAATGCCACCATCACAAGCTTCAATTGTACAAAATGCACACTTAAACAATTCTTAAAGTTTAGTAACAACATGTCAATAATTACTTATTGGTAACAATTTGGAAATATGGAAAATTGGATCATAGTAAATCTATCTGTACCTAATAAGAGTTCTAAAAAATTCACAATACCCCCAAAGTTTATGCAGTTTAAAATAATACTGTCATATCTAGATTGTAATACTTTGGTTCGTAAAAATGTACTTCATAACGGCATGTATTAATGTTAGTACGTGGACCTCGAAAATTACCACTGTGGTTGCCGTATTCATATTACTTACTTAGTAGTCACCTAAATATATATCCTTATCACTTAAAACAATGCATTTGGCTTCAACCGCTTGGTTATCTATTAGTACATTGTATTATTTTATAAAATAGTTTTCAAACTAGAATATACCTAATAAATACATTCTACGTGATAATACGAAGTTCTTCCGCGACAATTTATACAAAATTCACCATTTAATATAGAAATTCTTTTAAATGCTGTACATTATGGGTCTTTATATTATGTCACCGTAATTTTGTGAAAACCGTTAAGTTTATAATCTACCTAGCGAGATTATAAACTCCCCGATAAACTGATCTGTATCACACTGCTTACAATATAACGTATTAATTTCCGCAAGTTTATAATCTATCTATGACAAACTGTCATATTTTAAACAGGCATCATACATAAAGCATACTTGAATGCGTCGGAAATGTCGGAACGCACCTTGCGTGCTGATTGGTTAAATGGCATGTGTCAAGCGCCACCATCTTTAGCGGTGCGTAACCTAGTTGATTGTTTTTATTTTACGGATTGACATATTTAATTTTGATCTCAAACAATTAAATGTGCATTTCTTTTATTTAACTCCTATGTTTGTTTTCTAACTATGAATACAGAACGAACTACCGCCAAAACTGACTAATCAGGGGCGGTTCACAATATGACGGATTGACAACGTTAGATTATTATAAACTATCGAAAATGAATACGATATTGTTGTTGTTGTGATATTGAATACAAGCAGTATGGTACAGTTCACGATATATCGGAGAGTTTATAATCTCGCTAGGTAGATTATAAACTAACGGTTTTCAAAAAATACTGTGACATGTATACTGTGTCGTTGTTGCCGCAAACAGGTATCAAAAGAATTTCTAATATTTACGAGACGGTACTTGAATATCAATTTCTACCTATCCTATAACTATACTACTGCCATTATTCGCCTTTGTTTGTAGTTCAATAGAATTGCTTAACGCTTAATGTATCATATATGATTAAAACAATTAATACTGCGTATATTTATGAAACACTACGAAATGAAATTTGAATATTTCTAATTTTATCAAAATAAATATGTATAATACACATATTTAGGTACTATATCATATTTTATAAAAAAAAACAACTTATGTAAATTTCATTGTACGGTTGACAATAATATTTCGTCACGAAATAAAAAGCTACATGTGGTATCATGCCAGTCTCACTACACGCTCCATTCCTTCAAATATCGGATGATTAAAAAGAATTAAGAATTTAAAAGCATGATACCAGTGCTTATTTCTCAAAAATATTTTCAATGTAAAAAAAACTAACTTTGGTCACTTTTGGTCTATCAGTTGTGCGGTTTCGTTTCGTCTTTAATTTTCTATTTAGGTAGGTATCTACAAACAAACATGCCAGCAGTAGGCACTTTATTCACATTATGCCAAAATTACATTACTGTTTATTTACAACACTCATACAGAGGTTGGTGCAATACGTGCCACTTAAGATGAGACTTCACAACATATGGCTTGACTTACGCAGTACAGTAGTACCCAACTGATATGGCTTACCGATGTACCTGCGCAGAAGATATATTTTCAAAGCGCGGGTCGGCAGCTGCCGCCATGTGTGCGGAGTGGCGTCACTTGAGAGTGAGACGGAACTTACACCTGCACCTGTATTATGACCCTTATAATAGTGATCTAAGGTTGATTGTAAGTTTTAAGCATTCTTTCGTTAATGTTCGGGCCATACTTTATTTTCTGTGCGAAAATTCACGACGCGCCTTATCAGTTGTGTACTACTGTACGGTTTATATAAAGAGAGACGCGCAAGTAAGCAAGGACGTATTGTACCACAGCCTAACAAAAACTTTATACAGGATGGACATTTTAGACGGGTCAGTAAGGGCAGTTACCTAGGGTTGAAGCCACGCGAATATGGTCTTAAGTGACTGTCCTTTATTTTTTGAGTTATTGCAATGGGCATTTACACATTTTTGAAAAAAGGTACAGTCAAGGATAAAACGGCGACTTTTGAAAAATATTTTTATTAGCTTATTCGATCCTGTCACTGACAAGGATCAAAAAGCTCTTTGAGACCAAGCCTTACTGACCCGTCTAAAATTTCCACCCTGTATATGAGCCAAAGCTATTTTTGTAACAACTAGGTAGTGAACATAAACATTATTGTCCTAAAAATTAAGAGTAATAATTATATCATCAAACAAATTGTCTTAATCGTGGCAGTTTCACATGTAGACTCGTAGGCCGACAGCGGAATGCGATAAATCTTATAATATCATTTCAACACTTTAATGTAAGCTAACACTAAAATTTATTAATTTGTTAATACTTTCATATCACTCTTTGGCACTAGTTCTTTGGGGTATTTGTCATTTTCTAAATGGTCCATTTTCAGCCCAAAGCGTAAGACCTAATTTGCATAGATTCTAGACGCATGGGTAAATAAGTATAATATTTAGGCCCGAATAAGACCCAATGAAAAAAAACGTAGGTACCCTTAAAAGTGTGTCAACTTGTTGTGATTACAAAATGGAAGAATCGTTTGCTTTTAATCGTACGGTGTACATTCAACTGTTTAAAATGCGTTGTATCGAAGACATCATTTCATATTAATATATGTTTCATCATTTTGTAATACGTACTATAATATTTATAACCGCGAACAAAGCGTTCCATCTAATATTATGGACAGTTTAGACAGAAGTCAAATACAATGACATACATTTCAACAATGTGATATAATGAACATTCTAAAGCCGGCTTTTCACTATGGGATAGTATATATTACATCTTGAGATATAAATTATTTTATCGCTCGTCATACATTTTGTACGAGACCGTTCACACTGCGCAATATACATTACATACCAAACTATTATACTTTTTTCGAGCGATATTTGAAGTATATTTTACCTCCCGTCCCCGGACACCGCGCCTGCCCCTGCCTCCCTTTAGTTTGAATGGCGACGTGTCAACACTTCCAAAATATACATCTAATGGTGCGTCCATCCATGCTACGCGAATCGAGCATGAGCCGAGCCTACAACGAGCACGATGCGAATCCCTTTGTTCGTGGAAAAACTGACAATCGCGCTCGTTCGAGGCTCGCAAGCCCGTCCACGCTACGCGAATCGTGCTCGCAGTGTGCTCGTTCGTGGCTCGGCTCGTGCTCGATTCGCGTAGCATGGATGGACGCACCATTAGATGTATATTATAATATACAGCTCAACATGTAATTTATATTATATCCCAAAGTGAAAAGCCGGCTTTATTATACTAATATTCTTGGGCAATCATGTTTGCAGTTAATGAGTTTTCTTATGATAACTCTGATTAAAATACATGTCAAACTGTTGATAATTTTAGTAAACTATTTGACAGGTTGACCATAGAGGTATCATAAGAATACTCATACTTCTTAAGTTAATTTTTATGCTTGACAACTTGCTCGATATTCACAATTTTCGACGGCGACACAAAGAATCATGGCGAGATTTGTACAAAAAAATTAAGATATTTAGAGACGTTAGAATGACGTAATAATTGATGCTTGGTGCCTATGGAATAACTTGAGCCATTTAAAATATTTTTAGAACCCCGGGATAAAAATGCGAATTTCTATGGCATTCCGGCGAATTTGACTATTCGCGACCAAAACCGTTATGTTGTTGTTATGTTTTGCGGGGTTTATAAAATATTTCATTTATATTAACATTTTGTTGGTAATGTAATCTTAACATTGGAAGTGATTCAAAACCCTCTAAACTGTTTTATTTTTTTGTACAAATCTATGTATGGATCCCGCCATGATTCTTTATTTATTTCTTTGAGTGCAAATGTTAAGGAGGGACGAGACGACTCTTCCACTCCCGTGCAAATTCATGTCATGAATGTGTAGTAAGCATTTACCATATTTTTTCAGCTGTCTATCCTATTGTCACAAAATGGTTTTGATATTCCAATTAGGACTATGTTAATATTATAATAAAGGGTAACTATAGCAAGATAAATTATATTAACAGCTTACAGCAACAACGTAAATTAATCTTATAGCTTTAACAGCCTTGGCTTTGGTAGAGATTCTATCTTTGGTAACTAACGAGAAAATAATCATAATTAACGCTATCAATAAGGAATGACGCAGGCCATAATATCTCCGTTCTGAAAATTCGCTATGTTGCAATGAATTACTAGTATTATAGGTCATTGATTCGGGTGTCATTTTTCGTGAGAAGCCTATGGAGACCTCTATCGGAAAAGCTTGAGCTAACGAGTCACATTTTATATTGATCAAACAGCCCGGACGACATATTTCGACTTATATCGAGCTATTCAGGTTGGGTCCCCGTGTGGTGTCTCCGGGGCCTCAGTAATATTCGCTGTCGGCTTTACGGTGATTCGGACCTCTCCAGTGGGGCCCACCACGATCTTGACCTGAAAAATAAGGATGGGAATTCTTAGTTACGTTTTTATTAGAGTGAATTTTTATGTGAATTAAAATAGAGTTTGAGAGATAGAGCCGGAGTTTTTTCGGAGTCAAGTGGTGCCTTATCATCAGACTAAAATAAATTAAGGAGATTTGAGCTGTTGGTAATTACTTTTCCCGGGAATGTTGGGAATATCACGGGCTATATTTAGCTACGGGGTGAATACGACAATAAATGAAGCCACGTAATTTACACATAAATACTAAAAAAAATAACTATGAGACCAATTACATGATAAGAAATGGTTTTTCATACATTTTAGCTATTTTTGTATGAAAAGTTGTAAGACTTTACTAACAATATGAATATGTCCCAAATCGGTTAATAAATGACGGAGTTATGATGTAACAAACATAAAAAAAAAATACAACCGAATTGAGAACGTCTTCCTTTTTTTGAAGTCGGTTAAAAATAATAAACGTGATGCTAAGTCACCGCTGATATGGTGAAGTATATGATTGTGATAGGTACCTAGTCCCCGCGTCAGACGTTCATGGCGTAGTAGACGGGGTTCTGCGGCGGGGCCATCGGGGAGGTGGCCTGCGCCAGGGCCGGGGCGCCTTCGGGGGCCGCGCGGCCCCCTCGCGACGGAGACGCGGGCGCCGCGCCCGGCGCCGGCTGGTACAGCGGAGCCGCCACCTGGTGATGGTACCACACAAGTTTACCATACGTGGAGAGGTCCGGACTACCAATCTTATCAACTTCGCTATTAGAGGGAGGAGGGTCGCTCACTTCCCTCCAATATGGCGAGGAGGGCGATGGCTGCCACACGCGTCATACTTGTGAACAGGTGCTGCTTGTGGGGGCTGGTCTGCGCCGAGTTTGCTATTTATTTAGTTATTAAATATTTATTCAGTCTACTTTGTAATTTTGCCGCCGCGCCGGGGCACGCAATTGTTTTCAGTGCGATTAGAATGTAAATATTATGTAATGAATCTAAGCTTGTTTTGAAAAGAGTAATTGCTGAGTTTATTGCCGGCTCTTCTCAGCAAATGCAACCTTCCGAACCGGTATTAGAGTATTAGAGTCAGACTTTTCATAAGTGCCTGCGAAGGTCTATTTGAATAAAAGATTTTGAATTTTGAATTTTTGAATTATTGTATATCATAGCTATACCCCGAGTGTAAAGAATTGACGTTAATAAACGCTTACTAATGCGTTTGCGTTTACGACACGTCTCTATAGTAATTGGCACAGCGCCTCTAGCGGATTACTCATGGTACTAATTTCTCCCATACTATTTTATAGTTAACGCAAACGCCTTTAAACCGATTCACGTAACAAAATGTCAACGGTGTCGTAGCGACACAAACGAATAAACTGTTTTTTGTAGTCGTTAGCGACTGTTAGTGTTAAAACCCGGTCCGAGGGAGCTAGCGACGCGGGTGAAGTCTGTCTTTCTCGGTCCTTTCCTTATAAATATATAAGTCAATGGTTGGACCTGCCGGTCGAATATCGACTTTATAGGTCACAACTTTAAGTTTAGTTTTGTATAAAGTACAATACATATATAATTTCCTTGACTTTTAACGACATATTTTGACGCGTGACATCCGGCAGTAGTCTATCATCTAGGTATAGGTACGATTAGAACCGTATTTATTTGAAAAATTGTACCTTCTCGGAATAGCAGATCATCTGCTTGCCGCCTCCAGGCTGAGGAGCGGGCACCGGTCTGTACCTTGCTGGAGCCGGGCATAGTGACTGAAAAAGTTATAATGTTTATGTTATTTACTAGCTTTCCGCCTATTTTACCCCCTTAGGGGGTTCAATAGGGTTTGTTCCTTTCTTAGTGGATACGTTTTAAAAGAAACCTATGTGCAAAATTTCAAATAATAGAATAGATAGATTTAAGTCTAAAAACTAATATGGTTACGAGAGAGCATGAAAGTTTATGCTTTTGTGTAAAATTTAAGCGACGAGGTTTTTAGATATTTAGGAATAAATACATAGGTATGAGCACTCTTCGTTTTATATTCTATTTTTTAGAGTACCTAAATCACAAATCTTTCCGGCAACCTTGAATATGTTACATACATGTGTAGGTACCTGCACTTGTATTGCATGTGCATAGTGCGCCCGCTGCGGCTGCGCTGCGGGCGGCTGCTGCTGCTGCGGCTGCGGCTGCGGCGTGCTCGACCCGCTGCGGCTCTGCTGCTGGTAGTAGCTATGCATGCGGCTGTCTGACGATTACAAATAAATACCGGTCTAGTTTAAAATAATTCTAATGCTTGTCTAGGGTATAAACATTGTGAAAGCTGTGCTGTGTACTATGTTATGATATGGTTATATGATATTCCCGTCTCTTTTTGTTATATGACGTTAGTACCTAAGTGATATATTTAAAACCTTTTCCTAGACTTGCTCAAAACCATCTCGAGTAATAAGGAACTTTAGCCTGGCCGCATACTAAAAGAAATTTTCTGATAGATTTAGGACCCAAATAAAATACCCAACTATGTTTATACAAACAAAAAGTTATATCTAGTACCTAGGTATATCAGTATTCTGATTTCCGTAATACAAGCTCTGCTGTGTCCCTTCGTCCAGCATACTCACCATGGAATCCTGATATTTCATGAATGTCAAAAAACTGTTCTGAAATAGTGCTAAATAGTGCCCAAAGGAAAAAAATAGTGCTCTTGTACTTGCGAAGTTATAGCCATAGTTCGATGAGTATGCTGGACGAAGGTTTCGCCCAGCATACTCACCTCCGTCCGGAGAATCTGTATACGCTTCAAACATAATTCATACTTCAAAAAATAGTTCCCAAATAGTGCCAAACGGTGCCCAAAAAGAAAAAACAGTGCTCGAATAACTTCGGAGTTATAGGCTTCGTTCAGTGAGTATGCTGGGCGTAGGTTCTACGCCCAGCATACTCACCTCAGTGCGCGAATATCGAACGAGCTATAGGTACAATTTACGTCTCAAAAAATTGTGCTTGAAATAGTGCCCAATATCAGTCCAATTTTTGCTTGACTTTTGACTTAGAAAACCATTAAATTTTAATGTAAACTTCTACATACTAACGTAAAATGGGGTACAGTCGTCGACACATGTTTTTGGACAAAAATATTAAACTTTCTAATTGTAGACTTCATGTTATTGGAAATAATTATGGTATTTTCTCACATGTCAAAAACTTTCGATTAAATGCATTATTATATATTTTATAAATAATAATAAATGAATGAAACTTTAAGCGTAAATGAAGTCTATTACTTCATTGCATTGTGTGTTTGTCTGAATAAAAACAGTCATTTGCAGCCAATAAAATTAATATCTTGAAAAATTGTAAAAAGGAAATTATACAGTTTCTTTTTGTATATATGTTGCAGGCAAAACTTATAACCAGTCAAAACTAGTACTGTGACATAGTTATACAAATTTTTAAAACTCTTTCCAATAGTTTCATCAATGAAAGGTTTAGCAATAAAAAACATTTTTAATTACTTACGTTATTTATTACTATTTAAAGGGCCAAAGTAATCAGAATTCTAGTTAACTAGTTCACAGCTTTTGTTAACATTCATAATATAATCAATGTAAATAGAAAAAATTGTAGTTTTAATATTGTATATAATATACATATAAAAAAATGTTTAGCCAAATATTGGTAAAACTTTCTAAAATATAACACGTAGGTACTTGTACTTTGTTTTACTGCTACAACGTTTTAATCACAATAAAATTATCTTACAAATAAGTATAAATTGAGCAATCACAGTTTATAATCACGTTTTTTTTATTAATATTAAATACCCTATAGTAATTACAAATTAACAATCACAGTTTATAATCACATTTCTGTAAGTTATTAATAAAATAACTTTTACAAGAACAAAAAAAAACAAACAAACAATAACAAAATAGGAACTAACAAGTTAGGACCGATCTTCATCTTACATTCGCGTATAAATAATGCAGTGTGGTACAGTATATTGGGAATTACTACAAACTTTTTTACTAAGGTCATCATAGCAGTTCCAAGTTCTCTTTAGCAATCGATAGCACTTTGACTTGTAATGCCCCATGCGTCCTGATTCACCATTTGTAAAATCTATTACCGACAGAATTTTAAAGGTGTCACCGTTTATTATGATCTCTTTAGGAATTTCATCAATTTCTATTTCAATTGAAGTATTAATTTCAATAAATACGAAGTCTAGTACTTCATATTTGTATGCGTTTTTACCGTTACATAATTGGTATTTACATTTCCTTTCAGTATCATTTACTAATAGAGCTTCATTAAGGGCTCCAATACCTTGAGTCGTCAATATGTTTACATTTATTGGAATCCAACTACATTTTGTGCCAGAACCTTTATTGATTTCACAGTTCTGGTTTGTACAATTTAAGTATCTATTAGCACTATAAAAACCATAACTTTGTATGTTATCTATTATAAAAGTTACATTACACTCACAATTTTTGCAACTACTAAAATCGGATTCCACAGTATCATATATTTTAGCCAATACCTTAGAACGAGTAGTGTAAATATCTTTTGGTTTTCTAGCCTTCTTAGTGATTTTCTTTAGATTGTCATACGTGATCAAACTTCTGGTCAGCTGTGAAAGATCGTTTTTTTTATCATTGATATATTTTCTAATATTAGGTCTATCTAAATATGCAATTGAAAAACTTTGGACCACGGAATCAAAAGCACACGTATTAATAAACGTGAATCTGTATGTTCCTGAAGTAGAAACACTGCCGTTTTGTAAAATATGTATTTTTGTACGACGATTGATTCGTTTTTTATTTTTCTTCTGTTTAGACACCAGTCCCCGCCAGTCTTCAATATAATTTGGTTCGCTCCTAAAAATTGAGTTTTCATAAAATGATTCATCATTGACGAGAGTATTTATTTGTGGTGTGTTATGGTCACTTATTTCATTTTTTTCATCGACAATATTTTCAGTTCCTTCTTGAACATCAATCAAGTCACTTTTGGCTAAGCGTATGGAACCGGTTATCAAAGGCTCGTGTTTAATAATAAACTCATCTACGCGGTACTTATTTGAATTTGTTTTAAAAAATAACTTTTTTACGTCTTTCATATAACTTTCTACATTTGAACTGGTTGGAGTACAATAATTACTGTTAAAATAAGTCATCATTATATTTCCCCATAGTGGAAGTTTTTTAAGAATCCTAATCAAAGTGTCCTTTATTTCCGGCAAGTAATAAATATTTTCGATTTCAGTTTCTTGATCACACAATTGTTTAATTAAATCTTCTTTCTCCTCAAGATCTTTATACATTTTCAGAAGCGGGTTTTCTTCTTTATCTAATCCCTCCCATAAAAAATGTTTAATTGGAACGTGATTTTCCGAATCTACATTTTGTATTTCACATTCCTGCAAATTAGTTTTGATCCGGTTTTTTAATTCTAAAATCGTCGTTTCACACCGTGTTAAATTTCCATTTCTACTGCCGCGGTGTTTATTATTTGCTATAATATAAACATTTTCTATAATTTTCTTTACCTCTCCGTATGAAACACATTTTTTAATCAGAATCATACAATCAACAAAAAATTTTGTTACTCTAGTGTCTATATTTTTGAAAATACTTTGATTGTACAATGTTTTTATGAAATGCGAAGTATCAAGGCGAACATAACAGGTTGGAATTTTTTTGGTTCTATTTTCTAAAATATTAAAAAATGTATTTAAGTAGTCAGAGGTAGGGTTGGGTTTCTTCCCGGGAATAAACCCAACTTCGAGTAAATTTCCAATTTAGTGGGAAAGAACCCGGGAATTTTCCCATTGGGTGGGAAAATACTCAAATGGTCATATTTAGTAGATTTTGCGTATATAGCGAGAAATACCTTTACCAAATCGTTTGAATAACATTTAACATGATTTCTATTAGGGTCATACTCATATCATACAATAAAAAAACAATAAAAAAATTTTTTTGCGTTGTTTTTAAAAAAAGCGACGTTTTGGGGTGTAAGGGTTGTGGTGGACAGTCGGTGGACAGTCGGACAGACGGTCTCGTGCAGAAAGAGCACGTGCACATGTACGACGCTTATATAGCCCGTCCCGGGTCCCGAGGGAGGTGTTGCAAGCGTCCATAGGATACGGTAACCGCTTACCAACAGGCGGGCCATATGCTTGTTTGCTACCTAGGTAGTATAAAAAAATGTGTGATAACTTCCTCCAAGGTCCGCGTAGGTCCGCGCGTAGGTGATGTAGGTACATACAACAGCGAGTATGATTAAAATAACAATCAAAAGCATCAACAAATATGTTTTTTGAGGAACATAAAGCCATTTGAGTATTTTCCCGCCGTTTGGGAATTTTCCCGTATTTTTCCATTCTTTTCCGTATTTTCCCGTATTTTTCTTTTCTTCCCAATATTTTTCTTTCCCTGCCCATCCCTAGTCAGAGGTGGATTTATAACCACAAAATACTTTTACCACCGCACCTACTAAAGCTGCGGAATCATCAGTTACTACTTCATTTGGAGGTTTTCCATTAGCCAACCAAGATTGTAACCAGCTAGCAATAGTATCTAAAGAGTGACTTTCTGATATACACTGTGAAATTGGCACGCTACTTTTAACGGTTGTATCTGTCATCATAACATACAAAAATATAGGACTTTGCGACTCTTGAGATAGTTGTGTGTGTTCATTGACGACAGGCCGAAGATTTTTATTAAATATAGAACCTGTTGCGTCTATAGAAACTCTAATATAATTAAACTCTTTTTGGCATTTTTTATAATAATTCTTTTGATCGTCCGTCCAGTAAAATGTATAAAATGGAAAAGCAGAAACATATCTAATACATTTATCAAAAGGTGGTGAAACACACATACAAGTAAGTGACAATATTGGGTTGGGATGGAAAACATCAACTTTTTTATTTTCATGTTTAATTCGATGTAGTGTTTGTAATTTTGGCAATACTGGAGGTTCCTTGTCATTTTTCTTCATTAAAGTTGAGGCTAATTTATATCTTATAGAAGCTGCTGCTTCGTGTTGTAATTTTTCACCTAATTCCCTTATTTGGTAATACCGTAATCGTTTTTTTTTACTGGTGTTATGAGAGTACTTTTTATTTTCATTAATTATGCAACATTCTAGTTTAATTAAATTTTCCGTTTCTAAGTTAGTTGTTATAATTATTTTTGCGTGACATTGATTACAATATCCTGTGCATTTGATTTCGTAATTGTCTTTCACAATATTATTTTTAAAACACCAAGTGCATAAAGATCTTATTTCTTTCCATAGATGCATTTGAATTACATTAGTCCATTGGTTTGGTTTTAATTTACGTCTGACATTATACAGACTACCAGGGGCGATTTTGCTATTTCGGTGATAAAAATACCTTTGAGGCTTAATACTATCCCAAGTTATTGTATCCATATAAAATGTATGCGTACTGGTGTTCTCCGAAACACTATTAATGCTTTCGTTTGATGACGATGTAGACTTTTGATTTATCAAATTAGAATCATTATTACGAATTATTTCTTTTTTATCAACACCAAAAAAGTATTCGTAATTTCGTTTTATGCTTAATATGATTGATTTAATACTCATTTTGTAATTTAACCGTGTTTGAATTTGTTTATAAATTGAGTCATTTGCGGAAGGAATATTTTTAAAAAAGTCATCTTTGAATTCTGAAATTACTAATTTTTGCGTTTCTAATGAAACCTTTGGTTTAGGCCCTCGTTTTCCTTGCTGATCCATGTCGTTAGATTCACAAGAATTATCACAAATTATTATGCCATTTGTTTTCAATATTAACATAATATGAAATAACAACTAACTAACTAACATATAAATCAACATCAATAACATTATGAACACTTGTGTACTTATACTACCTATATTACCTGAAAATACCAACTATAGATGTAAAAAACATAACGGGCCTCACCGCTCACGCAGTACGAGTCAGAAAAAGTTGTCTTCTAACGTGGTAAACATTGTGTCTTCAAGATAATCTGAAAATAACACGTATTTTAATAATTTAATATAGGTATGACAGGCTCCAGCCTTCCTCTAAAGGTACTTAAGCACTTACGTGTTTTCCATTATTTTAGCGTGATTTCTATTATAAATAGCGAAGGGGCAAAACACGAGGCTGAAGACGATTTCCCGAAGTCACAACTCCCATAGAAAATGTGATGAATAGGTTGACGACACTTAAAAGTTTAAGTGCATTCGCCGGATGACAATCGGTAATAGTCTTCACTTCACGTCATATTATCTAAAAAATACATCTGTGTTAATTCTATAGTTACGTTTATACTTACTACCGACGCTCGCGCTGACTGATTCTACCTATTTCGATATTGAAATGTAACTAACGTGAACTTAAGACGAGAACAGATCCTGACGGGTAACGAGGACAAGCTTGTAATAAAAAAATTGAAGAAAAGTAAATTATATCCTAGCAAATAAGACAGTGTTTCATTTCCAGTAGAATTGGAGGATAAAACCAGGCCTCCGCAGAAGTAGGTATATAAATAGGTATTTGAGATCCAATTAGATAAACAAACAAGTTACATTACGTTATTATGTGTGTACCTACCTACATCAAACCTTTAAAAAAGTAACTAAGTAGGTACCCATTTTTAAAACTTCTTAAGCATGTCCTTAATTTTAAGTGTACAGTGTCATATTCAACGAAAAAATGAACGTGTTTTTGTAAAAAACAACTCGCTTGCTACCTAGTTTTACAGTGCAATTAATGAATGAGTGTAAAATCAATTTAGTTAAATGCCACTATTATAAATTGAAATATACTTACTGATTTGGGTGCAGCTCCTATATTGATTACGTACTAGATACACAATTTTATATAGGTAAATAATGACATCACCAACACATTGTTTGGTTTTGCAACCCACTATGTAGTCAAACTCAAAAGCCGGCGTTATTATAATGATGTGCGACGAAGTAAACAAACAAAGAAACTGAGAAGCGCTTGTTCGTTTCGATTGCTTTGTGACACAAAATGGACCCTTATCACCTTCAAAATACAGATCAGTCTTGTCTAATAATCGTAAGATGTTAGGGCAGCGCCATCTAGTATTTAAACATAAACATATTCATTTGCGTCGCGGGCGCCGCGCGTCGTAAGCCCCATACCTATTGACCGTACGTGCATCCATTACTGCCACACTATATTGAACTTTATCACATGAGGAATACAGGTCAATTCCGTAAACGTTGTGGTACCGTCCTTGATCCGGAAAATGATTATTTTGAATAATTTTGTCAGTTGTAATGTAAGCATTAATAACAGCAACTTTATTTTTCATGCATGATTTACTTCATTTGATATCTTAATCCTTCAAGCGCCGTGATCTAGACAAAATATATAAAATCATTGTTCCTAGCTACCGGGGTCCCATGCGACGCGCGAAGGCTTAATCATATTATTATAAAGTATTATTAAAATAATGTGTAATTAATAATATTGCGATTCTAAAGTAAATACTCCCTTACATAGACAATTAATAATTTACACAAGACAAAAATTGTTAGAAAGAAAGTTAATAATATTGTATTCGACTGTACTCAATGTAATGTATGTAGAAGTTTACAATCAAATTTAATGGTTTTCTAAGTCAAAAGTCAAGCAAAAATTGGACTGATATTGGGCACTATTTCAAGCACAATTTTTTGAGACGTAAATTGTACCTATAGCTCGTTCGATATTCGCGCACTGAGGTGAGTATGCTGGGCGTAGAACCTACGCCCAGCATACTCACTGAACGAAGCCTATAACTCCGAAGTTATTCGAGCACTGTTTTTTCTTTTTGGGCACCGTTTGGCACTATTTGGGAACTATTTTTTGAAGTATGAATTATGTTTGAAGCGTATACAGATTCTCCGGACGGAGGTGAGTATGCTGGGCGAAACCTTCGTCCAGCATACTCATCGAACTATGGCTATAACTTCGCAAGTACAAGAGCACTATTTTTTTCCTTTGGGCACTATTTAGCACTATTTCAGAACAGTTTTTTGACATTCATGAAATATCAGGATTCCATGGTGAGTATGCTGGACGAAGGGACACGCTCTGCTTAGTTTGGTATCGGGTAGACGTGTGTAAACGTCCTAGGATATTTTGTAAACTTTTTTTTTTTTTTTTTTGAATTATCAATGCATACCTATATTTATTTTTGTACATATACATTATCAACCATACCTAACAATTAATAAAACCTTAAATCTAAATTAGATGAAAAAAATTACAGATGAAATAGCAAAAAGAATATTTACATAGGAAAAAAGAAAAAGAGAAAACAAATAAAATAAAAAAGAGGAGATAGCCTTTATAAAAAAGATAGCTGTTCCAAGTCGCTGCCAGTGGGTAAAGTGCCCAGAACGCTGGCGGCATTGCCACGCTGTATGGCAATGCTAATCCTCTGACCTAGGTATTCGCCAGCCCTCTGGTCACGGGAAGCGTCGATCAGTCGTTTTGAAATCTCGCGAAAAATTCGATGGGCTCCTGGCCCCCACGGGCCCAAAGTCTCTACCCCAAACGGCTCAAAAATATAGGCAACATCTAAGTTACTATATTTGCGCCGCTTGAGGTTTTCGGCACAGACAGCCGCACCACCCGCCTTTTTGATAGTCTCTGGAAGGTGGGACGGCGCGAGAGTATCGACGCAAGTTGCGTCCCACACTAAAGGCCGCCCCATCTTCCAGGGCATCAATGTCATTCCATCAGGCCTCTTACCATCGTCCCGCATCAAGCCACTCGGTTCACGAATAGCTGATACGTGGGCGCTGGCAAGAGCCCTGCGGATGATGTCGTTAAGGTCCGAATGGCGCGGTATCCTGCCTGCACTTTTTACGCACGATAGCCCGTGGTGGCCAAGCTGATCGACGAAAGTACCACACTGGCAGCGATGTGAAACATATATAGGTGCACCCAGACGAAGACAACACGCAAGCCGGAAAGTAGATGGATCGAGCAAGGTTCCTATGTTAGCTGACGGAAGAGCTCGCAGCCAAAGACCTGATTCCCATTCTGACACAGCAATGAGACGGGCGAGATCAGCGTGGCTAGTTGACGTTTCTATAAGTTGATTCCGTACTAGCTCGCAGATTGGCACATCCCATTGCCTCTGTGAGGATGGGAATGAGGGTAAATTGGAATTAGGGCAGGCTAAAGTCCATGCTATCTTGGCATCAGTCATATAGGCTATTTCACACGATGGAATAGAATTTTTGATGATAGCACTAACGAGAACCTGTGTGCTATAGACTGATGACAAGAAGGCCGGGAGTGAAATACTTGAAATTTTGCGGATGCCCAGGCCTCCTGATCGTATTGGAAGTGATGCCTGAGTCCAAGTGCGGTCGTCAAAATTTATATTTAAAATTGATGAAAGGGTTTCTCTAATGATGTTGTCTAGGCTCTGTAAAATGGATGGGTGGTTCCAGAACGGACAGCATCTTAGGAAATATGTAAATTTAGGGACGAATAGGCAGTATTTGATGACCGTGTAAGCCGAATGTGTATTGATTTTTAAAAGGCGCTCCGAAACATTGTTAAAATTTTGAATTTTCTCATCGATAAAAGATTGATAAGAGTCCATAAATATTGGGGAACCTAGAAGGCGAAGTGAGCTCTTTTTTAGAATTTTGATGTCAGGTGCAATTTTTTTGAATTCGTTGATTGCATAGGATTTAAGTGGGCATGTATCTGAAATAAAAACCTCGCATTTAGATGTATTTAATGAAAGTCCAATGGAATTTAGATTTGTAAACTTAAATTCCTCATTCAGGAATTACTGTAGTATTTTGAACACTCTCTACTGGAGTCCTATGGATGTCTTCTTAATTGTAGTAAAAGTTTTCAAAAAGTAACTTACAATCGCCAGCGGGCCACTGCGTCCCATAATCATGGTTCTGGTAATGGTAATGCGTGGTATATGGCACATATAAGAGTTGATGGTGGCTTCTGATGGGCGGGGGAGACTCGGGTCTTCGGCACCGCGACGCTGATCGGACGGGGGACGTCTGTTCTGAGCTGGTCTGCGAGCTGTATAGCTCTTGACTGCTGTCCGAACATCTGAATATAAAAGTTTATCAAAATTAAAAAGTCATTTATTCAGTTTAGGCCCTTGTAAGGCACTAATGAACGTTAAGAGTGCATACAAAGCAAAATAACATATCTTAGAATTGAAATTTACCCAAGTAAATAATATTTAAATGAAAAAATATTTTATATGGGTATTTTCATTATATACGCGAGGGTTCTATCAGAGCAAAAACATAATGGAATGAAAATTCCTCGATAGAAAAAAATCACAAAGCTTACCTCTAATAATAATGAATTTTCGTTTTCATTCGTTCATGGTGTATCTAATTAAGTCAAAAAATCGATAAATAATATCATTAACGTATGACCAAGGGCTGATAATAACGATTTTTTTAAATATTCTATACTTTACGAGTTATTTAGATTAGAAGCGCGTACTTAGTTCATTTTTGTTCCGCGAAACACGCTATCTCCTTCTCATGCCACGCGAATATTAGACATAAGTTTGTTTCATCTGAAATTGCCATATTTTTCTGGCTTTATACGCCCTCTTAAGTTGTACATACAGTTGAATTTACCACCTTGAGTTTATAGATGTTTAGATGACTGAATCATATCAATACAAACATATTTATTATCTAGAAGAGAGTACCTCTTCAATCTATAGCGAAGATTGGTTTTTCGGATAATATGTAGAGGTCTGGCAAACGAAAGTAGATACTCGAATTATTTGCAAACTTTTTATACGGCAATGCAAAACAGAGCAAAAAACTACTTTTTTTTAATTCCAGATAGGTATTTCATACTAATTATTTATCTTCAATTCTTTGACATGACCGGGTTACAAAAAAGGTGGAATACTTATAGTTTTTTTTTCTCACAGAACACCGCAGTCAAAATAACAATGTTGTGTTCCTGCACGTGAGTAAGGGAGAGGAGAGAAGGGTCGGTAACTCACGAGTGATATCCCCGTTGTTACTAGCGCCCCTTTTGATGCAACACCAGTGGCATCACAAGCGTCTGTGTCAACCGCTTACCGTCAGGCGGGCCGTATGAATGTTTGCCGACTTAGTAGCCGCTAGAGTGCTTTATTTGGAGGTACTAACCCAATGTTGGCGTAGAGCGAGCAGTTCCTGTAGAGGGTGTCGTGGTGCGTGTCTCGATGGTAGTGTCCGTAGGGGGCGAGGGTCTGCACGCGCGCGTAGCACGCCTCGCTGTGTTGCTGCTGTTGTGCAGCGGTCAGGCACGGCCGGGCCCTCACGTACTCCGGGGGCAGGTTCGACCTGGGACAACGAAACGTTCCTCACGTATAAAACATAATAAAAAAGCCTTTATTGCCTTATCTTGTAAACAATAGAATAGTTAAAATCTATGCTTGCCGCCTTCACCTCGTCAGCCCAGTGTTCCTTAGGGCGTCCTCACGTATAGCACGCCTTATTGAAATTCTGAACCATGGAAATTAGGGATAGCGATTTGGGAATAGAGAGGCTGGAGCTTTTTTCATGATTCGCTTGAGATTTTCCATCAAAGGTATTTATTTCAATAGTCTGTTAAAATTATCAAAACACAAAAATGCCATTCCTACTTCTGTCCAATAGCGGATGCCTATGGCCCAACTAAGGGTAAGATTATTTTGCATGGGCTTGAGCCCCTTAGTCCCCCCTGGATGTACTACCGCTTCTATCCTATATCCATAGAATCCAATAATGATACAATAATGGACGTTGATTGATACAAATTCTCACCAGTGTGAATTGGTGCTGGCTCTACTCGGCGGTCTGGAGTTGAGGTTAGCTTCTGAGTAATATGGCCACGAGTAGTTGATGTTATTCCTTTGGCAGGCGTGGCTGGGCGGCATCTGTGAGGGAGTGGTCCCCGGAGACGGCTGCAGCTCGTTCTGCATCTGCTGCAGTATTTCGTCTGAAGCGCCCAGCTGTTGCTTTATCGCGATCCCTCGGACAGCTGGCCGCCGGTGGAACCCTGAAATACAACTTTGATGCTAGTAGTCATGCAGCCAAATTGTGAGGATAAATTGGGAGAATATTTTTTTTGTCTCCTGCATGTTTCTATTATTTGCTGTTTAAGGGTAATTACAAGAAAGTACGATGTTTGCTGTTGTTACTTTGAACTAACTATAGTATGACTTTGCTGGTTGGGTATGTTACCATAATCATCGTGTTCATCATCACTGCTGACAGGCTCCTGACTGTATCGCTGCCGCAGTCTCTCTGTCCTTGGAGCAGATGCTCGGGCGAAGGCGGCTAGACCGTCGTCACCATCATTTGCTCCTGTATCAACATAATTTATTATGGCATCACTAGCGGAACCAGAGGGGAAGGGGGGAGGCTAAGGGGCTAAAGCCGCCCCAAAAGCAAATTCTCAGTTGGATCAAGCCCCTCAGTCCCCCTCAAACCGAAATCCGCCACTGTATGCCATTAATTTGATAATTAATGAGCTAATTAGCGCACTTTTTATGAACAAAGGTATGTATTGGTAAGGTGGTTACTTCCGAAAGAAGCAATATGAATTCGTCTGAATGGGGCTAAAGAAATTGGAGTTTTAGGAGAAAGCTACGTCCAGCACTAGATGATGATGACAAATACATTTTAATCTATTCATATATTTTAGTCGATACCATTCAATTTTAGTTACTCATTATTTAGTTCTTTGGTTGTCTTTGGCTTCTTAATGGTGCGGAATGTCGGGCTGTGAAGAAGATGGATGAAAGATGATTGCATGCAGCTGAGATGAGGTTGTTAAGGTGGATGTGTGGATTGAGAAGAAAGGATAAGGGAAGGCATTATTACATAAGCTTGAAAGTAGCGCCAGTGACTGAAAAGTTGAGAGGAACCGTTTATCGTGGTATGGATATGTTATGAGGAGCAATAAGCCACGTGACTAAAAGAGTTATGAATATGAAGCTGGGTGGATATACGGAAGAGGAAGACCGTAAAAGAGATGGTTAGATTGTGTGAAAGATGATTTGGGCAAGAAAGGAGTGAATGCTGGTATGTCGGATAAAAGAAGCGGATTTTATAGTGCCGACCTCAAGTGATTGGGAACAGGGCAGGTAGGTAGACTTTTGATAAAGCCTAGACCAGGACCATATGGAAATCTCACCTGGTGTTCCAGCTACTACATCAGGCGCTGGCGCATCATTATGCTCGTGCAAATCAATGTTGGTAGCCGATGATGCTGAAGTCCTGTCTCCAGGTGGTACGTAGTAGAAGCCTTCGTGGTGGGCTGTGCTCCCAACGCAAGCAGTTAGAGGCGCTAGTGTTGATAGAAACTGTCTACGGGGTTCCGCTCTTGGCTGGAAATGATACGTTGTTGTTTTTGAATAAGAAAAGGTTTGTTTTTGTCACGGTAGAGATAATGAACTCAAATATGTGACGGTTTGTCTAATAATTGAACTGACACAACACACCATTTTTTTTTATACAACTAAGTCGGTAAACAAGCATACGTCCCGCCTGATGGTAAGCGGTTACCATAGCCATATGGACGCTTGCAACACAAAAAGCATTGTTCACGCGTTACCGACCTTTCCCCCCTCCCCCATGAGCTCTGGCGACTTTACTCACGCGCAGAAACACAACATTACACAACATTAAGTTATTTGGCTGCAGTATTCTGAATTGATTGATTTTGATTTTGATTCATATACGATAAGTAAAATTACTATCGCAAGGTTTATGATATCATCGAAGGTCTTTTCACGAGCGAATTTATACCTTATTGCGAAGAATATAAAAATCAAAAGCGAATGTCCACGGGCGACTTTAGTTTTGAGACTTACGCGTCCTATTCGGACAATACACGAAAGTACTACATTCATAATATATCTTAGTAGAATAATTTAATATTTGGTGTTGCCTTTAGCCGTTATTGTATGTAATTTTCACAGTGGATGAACTTTAGATAATAAACTAGAAATATTTGACTACAATAGCATAATAATTATGATGAAAATGCTTGCTGTATTTTCAATTTTACATCCTGAGTTGTTGGATTTAACACACACGTCAAAAATAAAATTCGGTGTATAAAAGTTTTATTAATATAGAGGGTTACAGGGAAAGTAGTACTGAATATTAGAGGTCGTTATTATTCAGGTCATTTCTGATGAATTTGATTCCATAATATGGTATCCGAAACATAACCGTTATGGAGATATTGAATTTTAAAGTTCGAAGTTCCGTTTATTTGTACTACCACATGGGCCTATACAAAAAACATTATTTTAAGATTTTATAAACGTAAATTTTAATGTTATACATTTTTGAATAGCTAGAGAGACGTAGAAGTTTTTAGTATCATTTGCAGAATAAGTTATTTTTTTTTTAAAGCGTTTTTAAGTTAAAAACACTTATTTAAAATTCTTTAATTCTAACAAAAACCATTCTCGAGCAGAATTTTTAAGCTGTTAGTAGTAGGTTCAGTTTTTGTTAACCATTTTTATTAATATTAATATAAGGTATAAAGGTCGGTAACGCGTGAGCAATGCTTCTCGTATTGCAAGCGTCCATATGGCTACGGTAGCCGCTTACAATCAGGCGGGCCGTATGCTTGTTTACCGACTTAGTTGTATAAAAAGAAAGGTCTGTTTGAAATAAATGATTTGAATTTGAAATGTAGGTATGTAGTTGCTGACCTTCTGTGGTTCCTGATGCACATCCCCAAGGTCGGGGGGATGATGTCGCGAGGGTGCTGGAGCCGAGAGGGTGGATGATGACGAGCTCGATGACGCGCTCCCGAACGCTTTCTCACTATTCTTGTCGATGCTGGTATACGACTTGTCACTTGACTTGTCGCTGATACTGGATAGCTTGTCTACACTTGTGCCAGCTGGTGACGAGCGCTGATCCGCCTCATCTTCAACGTCACACGTGAGAAGCCGAATGCGTTCCGCCAAAGAAGTCGTCTCCTATAAAAAGAAATGGATCAAGTTTCCACCTAGCGGCTATACCGACCATGACGTGAAGCAAGCCATAAACCGATTTCGTATGGCTGCTGTACCTCTGGGAACCGCTCCTCTACACGACGAGCCGAGGGTCACTCAGTAAACTTAAGTTCTTCACTCAGTATAACAGCACGGCTACGCCTTTAAATCATGTGCGTTAAAGTACATTTTATAATGGCAAGATGAAACAGTCGACAGCTCGCGGAAAGCATACTGTTTCATCTTGTTATTATAAAATTTACTGTAACGCACATGATTTAAAGGCGTAGCACATGGATGGAAAGATTTTGCCGAGGCGAAGCCGTGCTGTTATAGTGAGTGGTGACCTTGATCAAGCAGCACAGGGCGCGTAATGAGTGATTAACACCTATGTAAAACAAAAGGCGTCAAAATATATTTTTTATATTTTATGGCGTTTTCTAGCCAGTAAATTAGCAATGAATTTTTTTTAACACCACTAATGACTATTATTTTAATTTTTATTTGATTGACATTATAGTTTTTTTTTCTGACGTTTAGTTTATTTCTTGTATTTTATGGTTGGGTATTGGACACAAAAAATTTAAAATGTCCGATGGCCTACGAAAATCTTTGATTGGACATTGTGTTTTATGTTTTTTAACACGCATTTATTAACTTCACCTATTTGTATGTATAGTCCCACAAACTTAACTGACCCGGTGAGAGAGGCAATGTTATCGCATTTGGTGGAGCAAAAAACCAATGGCGAATGGCAGGCAGATTGACATTTTAACCGTCGTTAGTTTCTCTTTTGGCCAGTGGGCCAGATAAGTTTGTTGCGCTTTGCATTATAATGGAATCCTTAATCATCGAACTCAAAACGTCAGATTAAACTGCAACTTTGCACACTTATCATGGACCGATGACAAAACAATAATTTGGTATCATCGTGAATACTTGATAGTACAGGACTTTTTAAAGCGTGTTATTTTACTACTATAATGTTAGATATATAAAAATTAATCCCCATTTCTCTTGGTCACGCCATAACCTGTGCCATAATTTTATAACGACTTTACCGATTTCATCAATTATTTTATAGTTTTCTAATACTCTGGAGAAGGTTCTTTCGGACAAAAAGTTTAGAAAGTTGCGTAGGAAATTTAAAGAAAACTTAACGGTTGGGTAGGGGAGGATATATCTCGGGTAACTTTTAAAATAGATTGTACCGTGTACGGCAAAAAAGCATATGTATAATAATAAAAACTTTTTGTGATATTTTTTTTACCATTTTAACAAACCACTTTTTTTATTTGTTTCGACTGCCTTACCAAAATCTACATACCTTCGGCTGCTGCTTTTTCCTAGTCTCGCTCCGTAGTAGCGAGCAGCGCAAAGCGTTCCGCTCGGCGACGCGGCGCACCGCTGCCTCCTCCGTCTTGGGCCGCCCGCCCGCGTCCCACGCTCTGCTAACCGGAACCATTTCATTCCATATAATTATTGTGCTACATACACCAACTTATTTACCTACCTATCAATAAACTATGTACATATTTTAATTGATTATAATGACCATTCGATAATATAATTTGTGATATTAAAGTTTTGAGCTATTATTGCTACGTATAGAGAAGCTATCATAAGCAAAGGTTATGTCCCATTTTTTTAGAATCAACTAATGCTCTCTTTAGCACTGAAACAATAATTAGTCGTCTAAGCAGACAGTAGAAACATGTAGTGCTATCAGAACTATTTTAGGAGTATTTTACTCGAAAACACCGTGATTTTCACGGCACTTACGCGTTTCGTTCATGTAATGGTTCTACAACAAGTGTGGCCGGATGGCCTCACTTGAACGGAACATAGTTGTGATGTGTGGCGTCTTCTCTATACGTAGTAATAATGGCTCAATGGTGTGTATTCCCTTTTATACTCATAGCTCATAGCTTCAAAACAAAAGTAATACAACGTCAAAATACTGTATTATTCATTATGCACAAGTATACGGCTTTTACTAATTTTACTCATAATCATAATAGATGTATTTCTGCGTTGAAAAAAACCGCATCAGGCGGTTATATTAATGACTTATCAGGAAGACAGCAGTGAGATATGAATGATGATGTAACTCACAGATTATTAGGTACTAATAGACGACAACGACACAGTGCCGGATTTAAAACGTAGCCAATATTACGGGCTCCGCGCCTCATGGGCAAAAAATAATTACACGTAGTAAAATATTCTGTATATTTAGGAGTTTATTGCTAAAATCAAAATCCTTATTGCATTATTTAACATTTAATCATAGAGATACCGTCAAGACTCAATCAATTAGATCCTTTACAGCAATATATGTGTAAAAATCTGCCTGAAAACCTTCCTTGAAGTTGGGTTTTGTCCCTATTCACCCCATATTACGGTATATATTTGAATGAATAAATTATTTCATTTCAAAAATTATCTCATTTCATTTCATTTCATTTCAATAAATTCGCGGTAGATTTCATTGCACAAAAACTGGAAAAAAAGAAACTGCGGACTAATTTGCTAGACGATCAAAATAATGCTGAGAGAGGTAGAGCATAGCGTTTATTCGCTCTAAGAGCAGCTCGACCGGGAAGTACCTCCACCTTACAGAATACCGCAGCCAAATAACTTTACGATGTGTAAAGTTGTGTTCCTGCGCGTGAGTAATGTCGCCAGAGCTCATAGGGGAGGGGGGAATGGTCGGTAACGCGTGAGCGATGCTTCTTGTGTTGCAAGCGTCCATATGGCTACGGTAACCGCTTACCATCAGGTGGGCCGTTTGCTTGTTTACCGACTAAGTTGTATAAAAAAAAATGCGCTGGGATAATAATTATAGTTTAGGAGTTATAAATGGATTCAAAATTGGGCAAAGAACAATTTTTGCGGTGAAATAAAATTAAAAGGAATTAGAATGAAAAGTACAACCGTTTACATACTAAAATTAAAATAAACTATACGAAATATAACGAAAATATCTCTGTGGCATCAACTTCTATAATCCATAATCCGACAGCCTGAATTAAGGGCCCTTGACCCCGCGCTAAGTAAATCCGGCACTGCGACAGTCTAAGGTTGTTTCTAACTGAAACTAAGCCTCTGGTGTTGAGTCTGACGCCTAAGAATAAACACTTCTGATTTAAGGAGTAGAGTTACCTAAGAGTCTCAGAGGTGACGAGTTGGGGCTCGATGGCGGGAGGAGGTGGTCTTCCACTGTTGAACAATTGTTGGACTGCTGAGTTTGTCTTCGGAGCCTGTGTTGTTAGTATCAGAGGTGTTTCTAGTCTGTTGACAATGAGGATAGTTTGAGGTTAGCACATGGATTTAAAAACTATTCGCTTATAAGGTGTCGTCTTTATTGGCAACGATCGTACGAGCAAACGATGCGATTTCAATGCACGACGAGTTAAATACTCCTTAGAATGTCCTAATTGTAGCTCGCAAGTCATCGCGCGAGCGTTAGGATCATCACAGCAAGATCATTATCGAGTGGAGTGTATTAAACCGACAAGAGACCAGGAGATTAGGTTCGCCATGAAGTAGTATAAAAAAAAAACTCCTACTGAACCGTAATATGGACATTAACGCGTCATTTCATGGCAAAAAAAGATCTAAAATAGAAGCTACAAATGTGGAAAAATATCCAAGCTCAACTATAGAAGAAGAAATGTTTATTGCAGCCACATCTTACGTTCCATTTTATGCATTCATTAGGCCAGTGAGACAGAATAAATTGTCGAGGAATTCAAATAAGTCTTGGTATGTTGGTTAATATGTTTTTAGCGAATCCCGGAGAAAAAGTCATGTATAGCTTGAGCTTTGGGCAAAGGAAAATATCGCGAGGAAACCGTAGCATGTGTTGTACAGTACCCGTTAGGTTAGCTAATATAGCTGTACTAAAAACTCTGCTCGCAACCATATACCTGTGTGTGAGTGTATTGTGTAAGTTGGCCTACCAAGAATATTATCTTATCTTACAACGATTATTATTTATAAACTATCTGCTCGTGCTCGTTAAAGGAATCAGCCAATTCGGTCAAGTCTTTCTCAAGCATAGAGTTAGAATAGTATAGAGCGACTGTATGACAGTACGGTCTGTGAGCACGGGTACGGTCTAAATGCCTTGAATCGAAGTGCGCGTACGTAGTTTGAACGGCTAAAATACGTATAATTAATGCCAATTTCTCGTTTTTTATCGATACTATTCTATTACCAAGAACAGATGACAAGGAATCCATATCGACATTTTGTCTGACTGTAAATCAACTAGTGTTCGATATATCTGTGAATGCATTTATATGGAAACTGCTCACGCTTCGCACAAGGTAACGTTGTTCACGCTCTATAATATTCTAACTAGAATAACAGAGAATACGTTTTAGCCCGGAACATACTCGGAAATACGGGAGAAACCGAGAAGGACAGCTAATGATTTGAATTGAATATGGCCTAAGCAAAATTGGCCTGAACATTCAGTGTGATTTCCGAAACAGGGCCAAAAGTATAAACATTTTTGTGAAAAGTAATAAGAATATTTTTCCCTGTCTAGACAAGTGCAAATCCAGCCAGACTCTTAAAGAATTCCCGATCATCAATCTATACTCACAAAGATTGGGGGTAATCCCCTAAAAACGGTTCTGAAAGAAAAGCGTGGCTCAATTTGTTATGCGAATACGCTAACCTTCATACCGCCTAAAAAGGATATTGAGCTATTTAAGTTCTACTTAGTTTATTTATGTATAAAGTCCTTGATACTTCAGAAATTCCAGACACAATAAATAAGCTTCAAGTTAGGTCTACAGTACTTGAAGTAGTGAAAATAGTTTAAAAACTAGAGTAAGTAATCTGAAAGCGTTTATATGCATACGTGAACTCTTGGAAGATGTGGAACTAAATATATCTAAAATGTACAGTGTAAATTAGTTAGAAACAAACTCCGATTATAAAACCAAGGAGGTATTGCAAAGAACCACAGCACTTTACGCTTTAATTTGGTGCCGACATACAAAGGTGATTAAATTGTTGCCGTAATTAGTAAAATGTGGTACAATCTTGAAACAAGGATAGAACGCAATAATTAGAGAAAATTATATTGAAAGGATACAAAGCACATTGTTCGTAAACGAGTACAGCCTTGTTAGCACCTTTTACTTTTGAATTCATCGTATATTGTGCTACTACAGAATAAATAGTACTACCGTACAGAAGGCGCGTGGTCTGACAAAAACTGTGTTTCGGTATGCGAACATACCAACAAACGCCTCTTGGTCTGTCGTATAGGTAACTATATTTCTTTCGGATAAGGAGTAACGATCGATAGGGTTATCATCATGGGATTCTATAATTCATACTAAGTAACTACCTATATTATACGTATTTACCTATATATATGCGAGTTTACCGAAATAATCCATCTTTTTTTCAAAGTTTTTTAATACCTTAGTAGGTTCTTACGGAAAAAAAAAACTTGCGCTAAACTAGAGTATTATCGAAAACTTAACGACTATGTCACCTTAGCGCGGTAGGGTAAGGTAGGACATCCCGCAAACAAAGTCGCGGCGGGCAGCTAGTTTTTAATATAAAAAAACCGGCCAAGTGCGAGTCAGACTCGCGCACCGAGGGTTCCGTACAAACCTGTAGGTATATAAGTAAATGGTAGTATAGACCTGATTATTTGATATTAATTTCAAGTTTATTGCCGGCTCTTCTTAGCAAAAGCAACCTTCCGAACCGTGCATTAGAGTATTAGAGTTTGACTATTCATAAGTGCCTGTGAAGGCCTATTTGAATGAATAAATTATTTCATTTCAAATTATTTCATTTCATTTCACTTTATGACGTATTAAAAAAAAACTACTTACTAGATCTCGTTCAAACCAATTTTCGGTGGAAGTTTGCACCGTAATGTATATCATATATTTTTTATAGATTTATCATTCTCTTATTTTAGATGTTACAGGGGGGGGGACACACATTTTACCACTTTGGAAGTGTCTCTCGCGCAAACTATTCAGTTTAGAATAAAATGATATTAGAAACCTCAATATCATTTTTGAAGACCTATCCATAGACACCCCACACAAAATTTGAGTTTCAGTTCTAAGTATGGGGAACCCCAAAATTTATTGTTTTTTATCTATTTTTGTGTGAAAATCTTAATGCGGTTCACAGAACACATCTACTTACCAAGTTTCAACATTATAGTTCTTATAGTTTCGGAAATAAATGGCTGTGACATACGGACGGACAGACAGACAGACAGACAGACAGACAGACAGACAGACAGACAGACAGACATTACGATACATTATGAAACATAGATGTTCCATAAATTAGGACTGTGGGTACTTGGTCTACTCTAAATACTGACAATGTACAAATACTCTCATTCCTCCACAAAATTTGTAACAATAAAATTGATTGTCCTGAATTACTAGCAAGTATAAATATATCTATTCCAAACAGATTACCACGCTTGAGTGCCTACAGACTGTTCAACGTCCGGGCACATAAAACTAACTTGGGCTTTAACTCCCCATGGCTAGATTATATAATGATCTTTCTAGGTCTATAGATTATGATATTTTTAGCGATAAGTTACATACTTTTAATGGAAAGATTCATAATCATTTTCGACTTAGGAAATGATTATTTATTTTATTTAATTTTTCATTCTAAGTAGTTTTTGTTTTCACATATATTGTTGATTTTAGTGAGAGACATATAAGGTTAGTTATTTTTTAAATTTGATATTAACGAATGCTGTGATCTCCTGTAACTGAAGGTACATATAGAAGTTATGTCATGTGTTTTATTACTAAGAGTGTTATATGTATCTTTGTTGGAGTTCCTTAATAAATAAATAAAATAAATGTAAGAAACTATAAAATAAATATAATTTATTCTCTTCATTTTTATGCACTGTGGGTAAGACATACCTATGTACTGCACTTGCACTGGGCTCCTTTGGTGATGTCTCGATGTCTGGTGGTTGTGCTTTCTGTTCTGGTTCTCTCTTCGGAGGTTCTATTTCGGGGGGTTCTTTGGGCCTTTCGACAAACCGGACCGATCGCGGTGCTACTGATGCATCCTCGTCACTCGCTGTCGTGGATCGCTGGTCATCATTCTATGAACAATAAAGTATAAAGTCAATAAAGTCTCATTTATTTAGTTTAGGCCCTAGGACTGTCGAAGTTATCACCGGTTTGGTCTGCTTTCAACTAAGAAGCGTCCAGACATTCGGCTAGGTAACGTTTTTTTAGGGTTCCGTAGCCAAATGGCAAAAAACGGAACCCTTATAGATTCGTCATGTCTGTCTGTCTGTCTGTCTGTCTGTCTGTCTGTCTGTCTGTCTGTCTGTCCGTCCGTATGTAACAGCCATTTATTTCCGAAACTATAAGAACTATAATGTTGAAACTTGGTAAGTAGATGTATTCTGTGAACCGCATTAAGATTTTCACACAAAAATAGAAAAAAAACAATAAATTTTGGAGTTCCCCATACTTAGAACTGAAACTCAAATTTTTTTTTTTCATCAAACCCTTAAGTCTGGGGTGTCTATGGATAGGTCTTCAAAAATGATATTGAGGTTTCTAATATCATTTTTTTCTAAACTGAATAGTTTGAGCGAGAGACACTTCCAAAGTGGTAAAATGTGTCCCCCCCCCCTGTAACTTCTAAAATAAGAGAATGATAAATCTATAAAAAATATAAGATGTACATTACGGTGCAAACTTCCACCGAAAATTGGTTTGAACGAGATCTAGTTAGTAGTTTTTTTTTAATACGTCATATATTGAAATTAATATCAAATAATCAGGTCTATACTACCATTTACTTATATACCTACAGGTTTGTACGGAACCCTCGGTGCGCGAGTCTGACTCGCACTTGGCCGGTTTTATTTATTGACATTTGCTATTTTCTTTCAAATGTGTCTATATAATATTTCCTGTGATGCGGCATATATAATTTGTCAACAATCACCTGTTCCGGTACATCTTTGTCGGTATCCAAGGACTTCCACAAGCGTCCCCCTTTGAGGATCCCTCCACGTCGCTGCCGCAGCGGGGAACTGTCGGAAGACAGCCGATCATCGTTCTCACCAGTGTCGCTGTCTTCACCTGTACCAAATATGAACATTTCAAAAGGTAAATGGCGCCGTCTGTTCCTGCGGTATATTTCAGCAAGCACTGATGTTATTGATTTGGAATAGTTATAGGCATATTGCTCACCAAATCTTATTGCAAATGAAAAAAAAAACTTTTGTAAACATTAATGTAAATATTATAGGCAAAATAAAACGAAGTTTCTCAAAGTGTATTTGTAACAGATAGGTACAGAAGAACAAGTAAATCTGAATCCCATTTATTTTAAACCAGTTTTAAAAACACGAGTTTTCAAATATAAAAATATAGAATTATTAGCAGCTCAATTGCTCAAGATATAAATAAAGTTCAAGTTGCGCGAAGTTGTTGAACTGAAGCCTCAGAAAACACCTTATATTTATCGTTTCATTTAATTATTCGTGCCGAGCTATTGTTTTATTATATTAAAGAAACACCAGCCATACCAGAATATTAATAGCTAAGTGTAACTAAAAGTTAAACGGCTACAAACTTGTTAAGTAGGATTAAGAACTTATAGATGCATAGTTATTAGTAAAGCTACGTTATATACTTAGTTATATACGAATGTTCAATAGTAGGACAGAAACCACACTTCAAAAACGACATTTAAATAAAAATCGACTCTTGTAAGGCACAATAAAGTGCAATTCAGATCGCTCAGCGCAGACACAGACCCCCTTATTACAAAACATGGTTTAAAGTAAAGCCAGGTTTTACTGTCATTTGTTCACTTTCTAACGTCATATAATAAAAAGGGACGAGGCTATTTTAAAACCTGGTTTTCCTTTAAACCATGTTTTGTAATAAGGTGCAGAATGTTCAATAGTAGTTAGGTTTGATTTAATTAACGTAAGTCCATTTTCGAAGGTCTTAGTCATAGAAATAAATATACCTAGAAAAAACGTCGCCATACTACACTAATATACAAAACAGGCCAACTTTTATAGGCTGCTGCGCGTAACAGCTACGTTTTACGCTCCCTATGCGTCATTCTGCTTGTCATAATGACGTTCATAATGATAGTAGTTGTTAAAATATTCCAATTAAAATCGGGAGAAATTTAAATATTGATCATTATTTTGCATTTTTATTTGATTTAGCCCCTAACAGTTAGAGCGTATTTTTATCGACGCGTGCACAGCTGCGACACTCTATCTGGATGTATCCTTAATCAAAGGTCTTAGTTTTGAAAAACTAAAAATGAGAATCTTTATTATTTATTTTGGTAAGTAATCGTGCTAAGTTTCAAGTTTATAAACCCAAGAAATATTTTTTATACCTACTACAAAATACCCGCTTTTCACCCCCATAAACCCCTTCTTAGGAGATACAAAAAAAACATGTTTGTAGCCCCAGCGGTTTAGGCTCTGCGTTGATAAACAGTCAGTATGTCAGGACAAGTAATTCCTATAGATATTAGTGACACGTTAAGCCCATACATATGTGGTAGCTATAATATATATTAATATGCCGAGCTATAAATTACAGGCAGGTTGGCGAAGTAACAGAAATATATATAAGGTATAGCTGCGTGTGCGGACACTATGTAAAGTCTGACTCTAATACTCTAATACCGGTTCGGAAGGTTGCAGTTGCCCTGCCCTGCCCTGCCCTGCCCTGCCCTGCCCTGCCCTGCCCTGCCCTGCCCTGCCCTGCCCTGCCCTGCCCTACCCTACGCTACCCTACCCTACCCTACCCTACACTACACTGCCCTAACCTACCCTACCCTACCCTAACCTACCCTACCCTACCCTACCCTACCCTACCCTACCCTACCCTACCCTACCCTACCCTACCCTAACCTACCCTACCCTACCCTACTTATAACTGCCCAAAATTAAAATATTGGTTTGTAGTACATGCTATGTATCAGAGATGGCGCTGTATGTGAAAAAAGATTTTCCCGCTTTTCTGTTGAAATTTTTCCTGAATTTTCTTTGCTATAAACCTCACGGAGCCCGAGACCTTTCCAACGAATGCAAAACCGTGGAAATCGGTTCGTGCGTTCTGGAGTTATAGCGTCAGGAAGGAAAACCCGACTTATTTTTATATAGTAGAAGAAGACTAGCTGCCCGGCGCGACTTCGTTCGCGTGGTGCTACCCTACCCTACCCTCCCCCACCTTACCCTACTCTACCCTACCCTACCCTACGCTACGCTACCCTACCCTACCCTACCCTACCCTACGCTACGCTACGCTACGCTACCCTACCCTACCCTACCCTACTTTCTTTGCTTTAAACCTCACGGAGCCCGAGACCTTTCCAACGAATGCAAAACCGTGGAAATCGGTTCGTGGGTTCTGGAGTTATAGCGTCAGGAAGGAAAACCCGACTTATTTTTATATAGTAGAAGATAACAATTGCGTGCCCTGGCGCGGCGCCAAAATTACAAAGAAGACTGAATAAATATTTAATAAGTAAATAAATAGCAAACTTAAGCAGACCAGAATATATTTGAGCAAAACCTTTAGCGTCCAGTGTAGGTAGCTAAACTACCCGTGTGGTGTTACTGGATCACCCATCGGGCGCGTCCCCTGGGTTGCGGATAGGGGAATGCCCCCCAGATATGGGGGGTACCGGGTTATCCCGGCGCGGACAAAAACCAGTAGGGAGAAAATTCCCCACTGCTGGGGCGAGGCGGGGCCAATGAGGCCTCTTCGTTGCTCCTCGTATCCCTCTTCGTATAAGAGGGGACAGAGGATGTGACAGGTGCGGTGTGTTTGCCTAGTGCACTCGGCTATTGCCGACGCCGGACAAGAGGAAGGAAACCTCTCTAAAAAAAAACACTCCCTTGTGCGACGATGTGCCAGGTGCACTCGGCTTATGCCGACGTCGGACCATCCGTAATCCCAGTTGGGACCGGAGGCCCCGCAAGGCCACGAGGAAGAAAACCTCTATAAAAAATTACCCCAATCCTAAGGTCTAGCGTGCTGATGGGATGAATGGCTGGGGGGAATCCAGTGACGAGCGCTTGGGGGGAAGGGTTTTAGGGACCACACCCTAATAATAAAAAAAAGGAACAAATGAAATGGCAGACTTGAAAACAAAACTACCCCAGGGTGGTACCGGCAAAGCCGGAGAATCCACCCCCGGGCCTAGCCCGGGCTGCCCTACCGTATCTGGGGGGGGCAAAGATCTGCATAACTCTGGTAGCAACACCAAGTTACCCGCTCCCACGGGAGCTGAAAAGGAAGGGAGAGTCGTGCCGGGGAGACCAGTGGTCCCGGCACGCGGCAGATGTGGACGCTTTAAGCATCCAAATCATCGGTCAGATGTGAGTGACGGGGCCGAGTCGGATGGCTCGGTCATGTCACTTGCATCGGCCACATCGGACGTGTCCCATGATGGTAGGTGCCGCGGTCGTAAGCGTCCCTCACTGCCTACAAGCGCGGATGCACTGCGCGGGCCAAAGGTGAGAGCTATTTCGACCAAAAGCGGGGCTGATGACGACGAGGAGGACAGTGTAGACCCCATAATCGAGAGGACTAATACTCGGGCAAAAATTAACCTCCCGAGTTTGGAGGTGTTGGCCCAGGGAATGCAGTCACAGGCGGATACCGAGCTGGGAGACTGCATTGACCAACACCTACTCAACATTGAAAAGGTTGCGGACAACTCCCGTAATCTAAAGCGAGATTATGTCCGGACGATTAGGGTAGCTGTGCAAAATGTGAAAGCAGCAACGATAGAGCTGGCGAAGAGAACCGCCATAGATGAAAACGTAGCGAGACTGGAAAGAGAAAACGGAGAATTACGATCTCAACTTTCCAATCTTAATACCAAGGTCGATACGCTTATGGCGGAGATTAACCATCTTCGTCAGTCCTCAGTTGCTGGTACGAATGGAGTGGCCGCTCGGCTCAATTTAGACCCGCAGCCGGTTTCGTTTGCACCACTCGTGCCGGCCGTGCAGTGTGCTCCGGTTATTCAGCGCGCTCCAGCCTCTCGGTCGACTCCAGCCCCAGCAGCGACAGCTTCTTCATTGGGTGAAGATCGGTTCTTCGATCGGATTGCGGCATTGGTGGATGCTAAGCTGGCTGCTTTCAGATCGGAAATTTTCCCCGATAGGGCTATTAGGCCCCCATTGGGGAAAAGGACGCAAGAAGGCCAGCTACATCCAAAGCCGCAGCCGCAGCTGCAGCCACTGCCACAGCAGCAGCCACAGCAGCAGCCACAGCCAGAGAAGACAAAGAAGCGGGCAAAAAATAAGGGCCGCCCCTCTCAAAAAGTGCCAGAAGAGCTGCCACCCGTCCCGCGCGTTGAGGCCACAGAGCCGCAAACTGCCCAGGCGGGCACAACCTGGTCGGAAATTACTAAAAGGCCGAAAAAGAAGAGTGGGACCCAGGGTAGAAAGATTCCGGTCCCACCTCCCCCTGTGACCAGGCAGGGTAAGAAGAAAACGTTGCCCAGGGTCCCAACGACCGCTGCTGTAACCGTGACGATACCGGAGGGTTCCCCGGTAACATACGATCAAGTGACGAAGGACGCTAAAGCCAAGATCCAGCTTAAGGATCTTGGGATCCCGGGCGTCCGGATGAAGCGATCAGTTACCGGGGGAATTTTGATGGAGGTAGATGGCCCTGAATGCAATGCCAAGGCAGACGCCCTGGCAGCAAAATTACGGGAGGCCCTTGCAGATCATGGTGTGCGCATCGCACGTCCTGTAAAGACGGGTGATATGAGACTGCGGGACCTCGATGATGCCGTCACTCCTACGGAAGTGGCAGCAGCGGTCGCTGAGGCAGGGGAATGTGCAGTGGACGATGTGAAGGTTGGTGAAGTCCGTCGCACACCAACTACGATGGGGACCTGCTGGGTCCGTTGCCCATTGGCTGTGGTTAAAAAACTGATTGCAGCCAAGGGCATACGAGTGGGTTGGGGGATGGCTCGGGTCGAGGCACTGGAAGCCAGGCCCTTACACTGTTTCCGGTGCCTCGAAAAGGGGCACGTCGGTTGTAGGTGCACCGCGGGCGTAGACAGAAGTGGACGCTGTTACGCCTGCGGTGAGGTCGGCCACAGGGCCCGCGATTGCACCTCGAAAGCGCTGAGGTGTCCCTTATGCGCTGACTTAGGTCGCCCCTCAGACCATCGTCTGGGACGGAAATGTCCCCCACCGGCGAAGAAAAAGAGCAAGCAGGCTCCCATCACAGTGACGGCCGCGGCAAATGTCGCAGAGCCAGGCTCTAGCCTGGAAATGGAGGTTGCTCCGGAGGCTTAACATTCCCGCCCCCACAAAAGATCCTTCAGGGCAATCTTAACCACTGCCGCAATGCTCAGCATCTGCTTATGCAGATCATTGTGGAGCGGCAGATTGCCCTGGCAGTAATAGCGGAGCCCCACAGCGTCCCCGACCATCCTCGCTGGTTCGGTGACGAACTGGGTTCCGTCGCCATATACTGGGGGGGCGGAGAGGGTGCTCCACCCTGCGCTCTTTTGAGTAGAGGGCAGGGTTTCGTTGCAGTGCAATGGGGCACCCTGGCCATAGTGGGCTGCTACGTCTCTCCCAATAGGTCCCTCGCCGACTACGAGGAGTACCTGGATGAGGTGGCTAACTGTGTCCGCAGATGTCCATCTCGTCCACTGATTGTCCTGGGGGACTTCAATGCCCACGCAAGGACGTGGGGGAACCCCAGAGACAGTCCAAGGGGAGAGACCATACAGGAGTGGGCGGCTGGTCTGGATCTCCGATTAGTTAATCGTGGGTCCGTGAGCACATGCGTGCGGTGGCAGGGGGAGTCAATCGTGGACCTTACATGGGCGACTCCTGCTGCCATACGCATGCTGTCAGGATGGCGAGTTGCAGAGGAGGTGGTCACTCTATCCGACCACCGCCACATCTTCATGGATGTGGCATTCCGCCGTCCTGGTGCTAATTCCAGTCGCCACGAAGGCGGCCCACCGCGACGTTGGTGTCTCAAGCGGTTAAATCGAGACATGCTCGAAGCCGCTGCCAACGTCGCGGCATGGCCACAAAACGCTGAAGAGATTCCGTCCGATCCGGAAAGAGAAACGAACTGGTTCCGCAGCACGATGACGCAAATTTGCGATGCATCGATGCCGCGGTCCAGTCGCCCCAAGTACCGGGCAGTGTACTGGTGGTCGGCAGAAATCGCGCAAATTCGCGCGGTTTGCTTGCGGAGCCGCCGCCAGTACACAAGAGCCCGAAGGCGAAGGCGAACTCCTGCCGAGGAGACAGCCAGTCTCTATAGGGCATATCGAGCGGCTACGGTAGCGATGCAGATCGCCATCTCAGACGCCAAGAAACGGTGCTGGGATGAGCTCCTGGAGGGACTCAACGAGGATCCGTGGGGGCGCCCATATAAGATGGTCCTGGGTAAACTCAGGCCATGGGTGCCCCCCCTGACGGAAACCCTAGATCCGGGCCTGCTGGGTCAAGTGGTGAACACTCTCTTCCCGGTGGGCCGGTCAGGTCCCTCAGTTCACCCCCTAACGTCGTGGGAGTGGCATGACGAGATGGGGGTGACCGTACAGGAGCTAGATCGAGCTGTTGTCCGCTTGAAAGCCCGAAACACCGCACCAGGACCCGATGGTGTACCGGGTCGGGTGTGGGTGTTGAGTCTGGCTGCCCTGGGGGACAGGCTGAGGCAGTTGTTCAGCAGCTGCCTCCGGTATGCCAAGTTCCCCACGGCCTGGAAGGAGGCAAGTTTGGTCCTCTTGAAGAAGGAAGGCAGACCCGCAGATTCTCCCTCTGCGTACCGTCCCATATGCCTGTTGGACGAGGTTGGCAAGCTGTTCGAACGAATACTTGCCGCTCGTCTCAACGGGCATCTGTCGTGCGTCGGTCCTGACCTGGCCGATAGCCAGTTCGGCTTCCGACAAGGGCGTTCGACCATAGACGCGGTCCTACGCGTCCGCTCTCTGTCGGAGCAGGCGGTGTCCCGGGGTGGAGTGGCGTTGGCGATAAGTCTTGACATCGTCAACGCCTTTAATTCTCTCCCTTGGGACGCCATTAGGGGGGCACTTGTATACCATCAGGTGCCCTCCTACCTGCAAGGCATAATCGGGGATTACTTGCGCGACAGGTACATTTTGTACATGGACCAAGACGGTAGGAGAATCCGGAGGGAAATCACGCGTGGAGTTCCACAGGGGTCAGTGTTAGGCCCGCTGTTGTGGAACCTCGCCTACGACGCGGTTCTGCGTGTCGACCTCCCCGCTGGCGTAAACGTCGTTTGCTATGCAGATGACACGTTGGTAGTCGCCAGTGGGGATACCTTCGAGTGGACCAAAGAGCTCGCTGAACTTGGGGTGGAGGTCGTCGTTGCCAAAATCCATGAGTTGGGTCTAGAAATAGCGCCTCACAAGACCGAGGCGCTATGGTTCCACAAACTGCCAAGAAGCAGGGAACCACCCGACTCGTGCGTCCGAGTGGGGGAGTCGGAAGTCAGGGTGGGGCGGTACATGAAGTACCTGGGTCTCACCCTAGACAGTCGCTGGGGCTTCGAAGAGCATTTTGATCGCCTTGTCCCCCGAATCGAAAGGGTAGCGGGTGCCATGCACAGACTGTTGCCTAATCTCGGGGGACCGAGGGAGGAAGTTCGCCGCCTCTACGCGGGGGTCATACGATCCGTAGCCCTTTACGGGGCGCCCGTATGGGCGAAGAGGCTGGCCATCCGACGCTGTAGAACGAAAATCTACAGCGTCCAGCGTAGGATGGCACTACGGATCGTACGGGGATACCGTACCGTATCCTTTGAGGCGGCAACTATTCTGGCTCGCTTTCTGCCACTGGATATTCTGGCGGACATGGATGCGAGGGTCTATGACCGAATCCGCATCGTCCGCCAGAGTGGTGGTGGCGACCCAGAAGAGGCGATCAAACGGCAGGAGCGACTTATCGCATTCGCGACGTGGCGTGCAAGGCTTCGTGAGGAGCGGTTTGCACGCAAACGCGTCGTCGAAGCAGTCCTGCCGGTATTCGAGGCCTGGATGCAGCGACAAGGTGGACGACTCACTTACAGACTTACACAGATAATCACCGGGCATGGGTGCTTCGGTGATTATCTGTGTAGGATCGGACGTGAGGCGACGGCGGCCTGTTTCCACTGCGGTGGAAGTGACCAGGATTCCGCATCGCACACGCTCGCGGTGTGCCCTGCATGGGAACCTGAGCGGCGGATCCTGGTCCAAGAGATCGGGCGGAATCTCTCCCTGCCAGCAGTCGTGTCGGCGATGCTGAGCGGGGATACAGCGTGGAGGGCCGTAGCCTCCTTCTGTGAGACCGTAATGGTCCAGAAGGAGGCTGCTGAGCGGGATCGGGAGAGGGCCGATCCCACCCGGAGGCGAAGCCGCCGGGGCGCAAACGTGCCTCGTCGCGGCCCCCCTGCCCTGTAGCTCGGGCTTAGAATAACAGCTACGGTGTTCCCCTGCCTGTCGTAAAAGGCGACTAAACGGGGCCTTTGGGGTCGTGGGCAATCAGAGCGGGGGCTCTGTGCGCCCAGAAGTGACCCCAAGGAGGACGATGGGTCGATGTGGTCACGACTCATCGTGCGATAGCACAGCGAGGGTGCTGGGGGGAGGTGTTAGACTTCCCCCGGGACGAGCTATCAAAGCGCCGCGCTTGGAGGGGTGAGCAGGTACGCGTTCAACACGAGAGCCCGCCCCCCTCTCTACAGCGCAGATGGCGACCACCGTGGGGTTTTAGCCGGTAAAAGTCCGGCATAACCCGGCCGCTACCCCCGGGGCGGTAGGGTGATCCTATGAGGATTTCCCCACGAAAAAAAAAAAAAAAAAAAAAAAAAAAAAAAAAAAAAAAAAAGGTAGCTAAACTACAATCCCTGTCGCGCAAATGCGATGACTTGGCTCTGACATATCACTTTAAACATTGTTATATTCTACTATCAGGTAAATTGGCAATGTGCCTGCCTGAAACACAGTGACATCTAAGCTATATAGCGAGTTGTTTGCGCTGTGCAGTTGACAGTTTCATTAGATACGTACATCAAAGACCATCTGAGGTCAGAGAGAATACAATGTATGTACATGTCTTATTACAACTCAAATTAATCCGTCCAAACACAATCATGACCAATGCGGCTAATTAATCGTTGTAGGTAGGCAGGTATATATCTAAAGCGCTTGTAATGTTCCATATTTAATTGTTGAAAATAAAACAACTGTTTCAAAATGGCTGCGAAAAATGGCGGCAACGATATGTTACTTATTTTTTCTATGCAAATTCAATTGATCGTATGAATTAAATATAATTGGTGTGTATCGAACTCGAAAAGTTTATTATTTGCACGGCAGGGTACCATGTAGTCTCCAGGCTGTGGTAGTCAGAGGCAATCGAACTAGTCTCGAGCTTCTGAGGAAGAATATTATCGAAAGAAAACCATAGTACGGTACCAAAATCAAAAAGATTTTAAACAATTTAGGCCTTGATTAGGTACTTATTAACGTTACTAAAATGACTCTACACCGGTTCTAAATACAACTTGAACTGAGAAGACTCCGGCAAAAACTAAGCAAGTCCTTTTTTTTTAAATGTGCACTCTTATAAGTACCTATTATAATTTACCAAATATATAACAATAGCCTGCGAAGCGAACAATTAAGAAAGCATGCACCGATCACGATAAAAAGATTCTATTCATTTTCTTTAACAGAAAAAAAAGTGGACATGTGATTTAAGATCCCGATAAAACTGCCTCAAAATACAGTAAAAATAAAGACTGGCTGGCATAAATAAATGACATATACCTAGTTTGTGACCGTGTAATGAAGAAAAAAGGATGGGAAAGCGAGATTAATTCAATTTTTTCGGAAGTAATGAATTATTTATCTGCATTATTTTGCTTTTGTTACTTTCCTCATACCCGAAATGAAAAGCAGAGTAAAAGCAAATGGTTTTGCTCAATTAAGCATCGGGATCCCTGGCGTCGATATTTCTAGCGACGTTTTGTTCCGAAGTCACTTAGAAGACAAGGTTAAGCTGGCATCCAAAAAGTTAGGGTGTAAGGTATAAATCTCACGAACGCGAACTAAATGGAGCTTTCACTTCGTTCTTCGGGCCATATCTTGGTTAACAATCTGTTATAATACGAAAGTTAAATACTTATTCAATCAAAATGCATGAGAGCTGCTTCAGAGTTGCTTCCTTAGTAAAAGATGTGCTTAAGTACTTCTGATTCCTCAAGTTTAAATTAATAATTAGGCCGATACTTGTAGCTAAGTGGCTATTTAAAATAATCTGAATAGATTACGTCTATCTGAAATAATTTACTACTTCTAAGGCCCATCGCGTCAGCCTAAGTTATCTTAACAACTCAGAGTTATTAACTTCATCAAGTATATAATGTCCCACTTCTCATCACAGGCCTCCATTCAAGGTGAAAGGAAATGGGCAAATGGAGTATTCCACGCATCCCACGGCGGATTGGTGCAGGTAGGGTACAGTATCGTAGAGGCCGGAACTTTGCCTTCATCATCATCATCATCATCAGCCTGTACCACTGCTAAGAACAGGCCTCCTTTCGAAATCAGGGTGAAAGGGAATGGGCAGGTACTCCACCACGCGTGCCAACTGCGGATCGGTGGAGGTAGGCTAGTGGTCAACCTACTGTTGGAGTTTTCAAGCCGTTAAAAGGCCACCAACTAGCCACAAGTGATAACTGGGACCTTTATGTGCCTTCCGAAGCACGGAAACGCTCGATTTGAAATACCACTAGGCCGTCACCCATCCAGATACCGACCAAGACGGTGGTAGCTTAACTTGCCGATAGATTAAGAACGGCTTATAATGCTACACCACGAGCGCTTCTTTGCTACGAACTTTGCCTTACTGATCGATTTACCATAGCACCGCGTGAAAACCCCTACTGAAATATTACTGATGGCCAAGTCTGCTAAAATGTCATACTGACACGATGCTATTGCAATTCCATTATCATTGAGCCGATGTGCGCACTCTACTAATTCATAATGGTCTCATAATGAATGAAACTGACGGGCCAGTTGGCGCATTTCGTTAAGATTCACCTTACGCGCCGCAGGTCGTGGGTTCGATTCCCACACAGGACATGCATTTGTGTGCATGAACTTGTCTGTATATATGTTCTGAGTCTGGGTGTAATTATAGTAAAAAGTAGTATATGTATTATATCAGTTATCTGGTTTCCATAGTACTAGCTCTGCTTAGTTTGGGACCAGACGACCGTGTGTGAAAAAAACAAGACTGACAACTAAAAGATCATTGTGGCACGATCGTAGTTTCGGGGGAAAATCATCGGATAGCTATTATGGCGCCATTATGAACGCTATTATGTTAGTAGACTACCAACATTTTAAAATGTGACATTTTTGACACCACTGATAGTTAATTAGAACCAAATTAGAACACAATTGTAATAGCAGACTTGGGGCCCTTGTTATGTGCAGTACTTGTTATGTCATTCAAGGTAGTAACTCGTTTCGTTTAAGCACTACCTACGTGTGAGAAGAGATTTAGAACCAACATTGCTCAAAAAATAATTCAGTCGCCATTTCAGTCTTTTTGTGTGTTTAGTTGTTTTAAACTACGCTTTGGATTTTTACCATCATAGAGAATTTCTTCCGGAACTTTCCCCCTTACTCATAAAACGTTATTTAACTAATATACTGTTTAAGGGGCACGTAAATAACGTCACTCTATTGTCATTGTCAAATAATGTGACATTATTTACGTGACCCTTTAAACAGTTAATTAGTTAAATATCGCTTTATGAGTAAGGGGAGTTATGTGTATTCATTACGAAAAAGCTGGAGCGAATAGTTTATAAAAACTTATTTTCTTTGTATACATTAGATTGTACGATATTGTATTTTCACTACGAAGACTTGATTTCCCTTAGGAGTATTACTTTGTCTCTGAAAACCTTACTTTACTAAAAGTACCAATCTATATTTAATTGAAAAACCTCAAGTCCGTGACAACGTCGCATTAACTGTATATATGGGAAAGCGGTACATATATTACTCGCTACCAGACAACCAGATTACAAAGACACTGTAGGGATATTCGTAATTACCCCACCCACGCGCTACCCACCCAAGTAGCTTTGTAAATACCACACGTGACGGACTAGCACGTCAGTTATTTACGAGTCTATAGTGGCACACGACCCACGTGGGGTGACAAGGGGGCGGGGCATCTTAAAAAGAAAATCTCATCACACACACTCAGCTTTAGCTTTGGCGTAATACAAACGGTATCGGCAACAGCAAGCTTATTAATTTCCATTAATAAAACCGAATGAGGTGTGGTTGTGAATTTCCTACTAATATACATTAATTATTAACATTTGCACGAGGCGTGTACAATTTTGCATTCTCCAACATGGCCGGCTTTTGAAATGCACTATAAATTTACATTAAAATAATCATTATTTAAATTAATGATTATAATATATCATTATATTATTTCAGTTCACTTTTTATTATATTTTTATACGACGAAGTTGGTAAAGAAGCGTAAGGCCCGGACTTCGCAAGTTACCAACCCTTCCCACTCCCCAATGAGCTCTGGCGATCTTACTCACGCGCAGGAGCATAAAGTTATTTGGCTGCGGTATTCTGTAAGGCGGAGGTACATCCCCAGTCGACCTGCTCTTTGAGTGAATAAACGCTCTACCTTTCAAAAATAATAATGGCATTTTTTTGGTATGCGAAGGCCTTAATCTGTTTGTTATACGAGTCGCCTTCCCGCTTATTTGTATATGGGCCCTTAAATATGAAACTTTCGCTCCCTAGAGGCTAAAACTTTCTTGATTTTAGCATAATATTATTTATAACTTGTCACTCTGTAAATCTGTATCGGTAAATCCTCCATAAATTCCGAATAATTTAACCATTAATTCCCTTTTGAGCACCTATTTTTTGGCCATCGATCAATTGAGCACCAAACATCATTTAGTCGTATAATTTTACGTCTCTCAATCTATACGTTAGTACTCTTGTAAATTGAGAACAACATGTTGTTGCACTATTAATTATTATATGATTGCAATGTCTTCTCCAGCTGGAGAAGATAGGTGAGGAGTTAAAGATCAAGAAGGGGACCCACTCTCTTCAAAACTATTTTCAGCCGTTACGGTGTGAGTATCAATGGTAAAAAACAAACGCATTTGAGATTTGCTGATGATTTAGTCCTATTTGCAGAGGATGCGGAAACTTTACAATCCATGTTATTACAACTAACACTAGAAAGCGAAAAAGTGGTCCTCTCAAAGAACACAACCAAAAGCAAAGTCATGACCAACTCCTACAACATTTATTGCATCACATGAATTTAAACATAACACACACAGTTAAAAGTAGGAAGGTATAAACATGTGGCCTCATCAAGGGCATTGCTAGATGCGTCTCTTAAAAATATTATAAAAATAAGTCTATACCAATTTTGGAGCCAAGCAGAGTCTTCAACACTTGCATACGTCCGGTCCTTACTTATGACATGGGGCCTTACAAAAGCTAACCAAGGACTGACCGTTTGCCAGCACAGAATGGAACGAAGCAAGTTACAAGATAGAATTAAACTTACAGACAAAAGGCAAGAGACTAAAGTGCCTGATGTACCAATGCAACATGTAAAACCCGCAGATTTAAATGGCGTTGAACTGGGCATATGATGAGGTCAAAGTGGTCATATGATAATACAGTATGATTTGTCCTAAGAATGGCATCGATTATGTTTAGATAGTATTACTTGGCAAAATCTGGAGGAGGCCTATGTCAGAGGACAACCTGACCAAGAAAAATAAAAATATACAAGGTTACCGATGTTTATTACAAACATATTTAGGTAATCAAGTGTCAATTTTATAATTATAGATTAACGCCCTTACTCATAAAACGTTATTTAACTAATATACTGTTTAAAGGGTCACGTAAATAACGTCACTCTGTTGTCATTGTCAAATAATGTGACATTATTTACTTGACCCTTTAAACAATGTGAATTCAGGGTTTTTAAAAATGATTTATCTTAAAGTAATACTCACTTGTCAAAGGTGCGGCAGATGTTTCAGTCTGCGTTTCCTCTACGGTCACTTCAGGAGTGCTTTCTGTAACAAATAAGATTTATTGTATTACTGAATTGCACCTGATACTTGTTCCAGCCCACGGCGAGACTTGTTTCCGATCACAACCAACGCGGAAATTACATTGGTTCATTTTGTTGAGCAAATAAAGAAATCTTTATCTTTTAAGAGACTGCAGCTGCACTAATATTATAACCCCTCTAAGGATAAATAAAATAAGTGAATAAGTAAGAAACAAGCTGTCAAGTGATTGCTATCATCGTTTTATTGAGTAAGAAAAGTCTTTTGGTACCTATGTTTGAAATTTTCCAGTCTTCTGGCATTTTACAATATAGTACATTGTGATACATGTGTGTAAAGTTGGTAATTACAGACGAGGGTGCGTGAGGCGAACGCGATAAGGAAGCCTAGAGTGTAATGGTCGATGCACACGCGTGTCATACGACGTTTTACAACACACGGAAGTTAAGTTTGCAAGTTTCGAAGTAGGTAATAGGAAAGTGTCATCTAATGGTGAGTCCATGCTTGGCGAACCGAGCACGAGCCGAGCCTCGAACGAGCATACAACGAGCACGATGCGAATCCCTTTGTACGTGAAAAATCTGACAATCGCGCTCGTTCGAGGCTCGCGAGCCCGTCCATGCTACGCGAATCGTGCTCGCAGTGTGCTCGTTCGAGGTTCGGCTCGTGATTGGTTCGCCAAGCATGGACGCACCATTATAAGTGAATAATAAAATTGGGTCGATTAAAATAACCATATTTACACACATATTAATAAGTATTTGAGTTCATTGCCTAGAACCAAGTATTTGGTTATAAGTTACCTACAAAATTGTAGTACATTACTTAATTCGTTTTCACAGTTATTAACTATGAAATGCATTCTTAATTAACCAATCAATAGGTACCTTTTAGCAAAACCCTTTATCAATTAATTAAACTGAAATGATAGGTGGAATAAATTTGCATATGAAATCATTAATATAATTTCATTAAAATAAACACGTAATACTACCATATTACAGGAAATATTATTGGATAAAACGATCTGTTCACGTCATTCAAGGCATCACTGCATCTGCTTTATTTTATTTAATTTTAAATCTTATTACAGCTTTTTGGAATTCAAACTGTGATACAATAAATATAATTAAAAGAAACAAAAAACCCGCCTGCGTAAAATAAAAATAAACTGATCAGAGCAAAATAAACTGTGTAATCTATGGAATTTTGAATATCCTAACTGATATTATAAATGCGAAAGTGAGTTTGGTTGTTTCCTTCACGCCTCAACTACTAAACGGATCATCATGAAATTTTGCATGCAGATAGCCTGTTGTATGGAGAAGGACATAGGCTACTTTTTGTCCCGGGAACGCGGGTGAAACCGCGGGGGACAGCTAGTAACTCATATTTTATAAAGTATTGCATTCGGAGACAAACACATTTTACAGCATAGCACTAATTTGCTTTAAGAGCATCTCGCGACTGGGGAAGTACCTCTACCTTACAGAATACAGCAAATAAACTTTATGTTGTGGTCCTTTGGGGAGGGGGAAGCGACGGTAGCGCAAGAGTGATGCCTCGTGTGTTGCAAGCGTCCTTATGGCTACGGTAACCGGTTACCATCAGGCGGGCCGTACGCTTGTTTACCGACTTTATCGTATAAAAAAAGCAGTAACCATCAATGAAGCGCGTATTTAATACGTTATAAAAATCATGGGTAACTGTAGCTGTATAAGTTGTAGGGACGATGTCAAACAAATACATCCTGTAATATATTGTACAGCGGGCGAAATATGGTAAGGCGTGGACTGACTACGATTTTGACAGCACTCTTTCCTCACTGGAATAGGGTTGAAAATTATAAATCATAAATGTGTCGACTCTATGAAATGGTCATTTATTTACCGGTTTTCTTCAGATTACACATTAAATTGAATAAGTGTCCGGTTAACATTCTAATGATGCTGAAAATACGGAGAATTTTGACGCGTAAGATTTTTTTGACGTAATTTTTTATTGGGAATATCAAAGCACTTTTTAATATTCTATTCGGTTAATATTTTTCTCAAAACCCTCTTCTGTCCACATTATTTTTTTGTCTTAGGTATTTTCATTGCTTTACGTCATACTCGACTCAAAGAAACCCATTTTCGTGAATTTGAGGTAAGACCTCGTCTTAATTGAACGTCATATGATGGTCATCCTCCAAAGTTTCATAGCAAGGGTGGCCAAGATAAATACTGTTTTGCATTTTCGACGACCTAAACTTTAGGCCGTATTTATAGTCACGTTGCTCGGATGTTGTTTCAGCCTGCAGGCATGTGTGAAATTATTTAAATTAGGCACTCCAGTTCACCCCACTAAGCCTACTCGGCATTCAGTGATCTTTGGTTTTAAAAGTAGGCCTTCAATTTTTTTTCCTTTCATATTATTTATAGAATAGTGATTTGGCCGAATGCAGAATATTCGTTCACGTTCTAGCCCTCGGTTTATTTGGTTGCCGACGATTCTCTATGAACTTACACGCCTGTAGCCACGCCAATTTCCTACCGCCGACAATGCGCTCTGATTGGCCGAGTCAAAAACACACGATGCAGTGATTGGTCGTTACTGTTTAAATTCAGTGTCATATAACTGACTAGTTTCGGAATTTGATTGTTCAGTATTACTACTCTAAAGGGATTTTTCAACGTTCGCCATATTCGGCTGTCATTTGCTGTCATTTGCTGTCACCGAACGTAAACAAACAACAAACAGATGTTTTATGGTTTTTAATAGGTTTTGTGATTGTCATATTTGATCTCAAACAATTAAATCCTTTATTTGACTCCTATGTTTGTTTTCTAACTCTATAGTCACAGAACGATCAATCCCGCTTGTACTATTATTTATTCTGTGCTACTGCCAAGACTGACCAATCAGGGACGGTTCACAATTTTACGGTTTGAATTCGATAGATTATAAACTATCGGAAATGAATACGTTATATTGTAAGCAGTGTGGTACGGTTCACAATTTATCGACAGTTTACAATCTCGCTAATATGCATTCCGAATGCATTCCAATTAGTGACAAAACTGATGCTCTCTTTATGCTTTTATTTCGTGCACAAACGTCAAGTAAAAATTTCCAGTATTTCAATATTTGACTGGCTTTGCCGCCGTCGGTGTAGGCTGATGGTGCATTCCTTTGGTAATTGGCGACCGGCCAGAACTTGTAGGTATCTGTTCTGTACCTCAAAATTCATTGAACATTTTGTGGCGCTTTCACAACCGCTTGCTGATTGCGTTCGAAAATAGGTGCTGAGTACAATTTGTAATAGCTCAAAGTTAAATTGATTACACCTTGTTTAGCAGCTTGTTATTAATCGTTCAGCAACAAGTTATTGGTGCTTTTCACGGGAAAAGCTTTGCGAATCAAGTTGGTGTAGAATCAGTGGGTAAGCAGGTATAGGTTTACAGTTGATGAAATGAAATAGACGCAGAGGTAGGTCTTGTGAAAATATTATTATGATAAAATTTTAGAAATGTGTAGCTTCTTTGAAATCCATTACCAGTTTCCTGCACGGTGGTGTAATGCAGTTCTCTGTAAAAACCCGACGCTTTACAGTTATTGGTTTCGGATTTCTTTGCGTATTTTTTCGCTAACTGCCGGGCTATTGCGTATGTGGTAATTTTAACGAACACCATTAATTATTTCATCCAATGACGCGCACGCGATATGACGCGACGATGACTATTCGTGGGCCCTGGTTGGATGAAATTCATTAATGGTGTCCGTTACGATTACCACGAAAGTTACGCGGTAGAGCCCCTGGGTAAAAAAAAACGTTTCGGAGAGTTTTTGAATTAAGTTTTGAATAGGTTTTTTTGATTTTGCTTTGATGAATAACTACGTATAGTTTTTTAAACATAATATAAGCATAGGTACAATAGAAGCATCGTAATGAAAGAAAATTCGTCGCAACCCATTTAATGAAATTTCATTTTATTTGGAATTAATATTCAACGTGCTAAAATACTTTTATAAATTCACAAATATATATTATTATTGTGTTATTTAAACATGAACACAGTGGAATCACCTACAATATTAAATATTATCATTGTAAATACCAATGTTATATTTCAAAACACCTACACCGCACCAAACCACAGACGACAGTGAACAATTAACATTTAATGCAATGCAAACGTTTGAAAACAGACTATGTGAGAGATTTAGAATGCTGGTTGACTGCTTAGAATGCTCCAAGTTTAGCAATGCAATGTATTATGTATGCAAGAAAGATACGTACCCACCTATACAAGTAACAGCATACTCCGAACGGTGAGTGTAGGCTTAGATAGTTCTATATATAGGTACTCTTAAGGGATTTTACCTTTACGTCCATGGTGTACACCACCATTAAAAAATATTTGATTAAGTTAACGACTACTTATGTTCATCATTATGTATATTAAGTATGTATTTACAAACAAAAAGTAGTATATGTATTATATCAGTTATCTGGTTTCCATAGTACAAGCTCTGCTTAGTTTGGGATCAGATGACCGTGTGTGAGAAATGTCCCGGGATATTTTTTTTATCCATTGATGCCCGGTTTCTATAAACAAAAACGAATCGCTTTGCTTACCAATGTTACACACAACTTTACACAACATAAAGTTATTTGGCTGCGGTATTCTGTAAGGTGGAGGTACTTCCCCAGTCGAGCTGCCTTTTGAGCGAATAAACGCTATGCTCTACGTCTCTCAAAATATTTTTGGTTGTTTTTTTTAGTGTCAAACTGGGCATATATATAATTTCGTAAGCTAATTTTACCTATGATAGCTACTTCCATATGGGAGGGTCTGCTATGCAATGCTTTGAGGTATTTGCGTCATTATTAGTAAAGATATTAGAGTCTTAATTTTAACCGATAACGGTCCACAAATTATAGTAATTGTTATACTGTTATTGTAAGCTGGAGACTCGGCATTGATTGTTAATTAATTAACCAGAACAATTTATTGTGATTTCGCCGACGTGTGAGCTTTGCCACTCATTGAGTGCTCAATGAACAGCAATGCTATTCATGTTTCAATGAGTACTTTGCTGTTTTCATCAATTAATTTATCGTTTCACGATTGACTTCAAACTCTCAATTTTACCAGTATGTATATATATAACAATATTTGTATGTAACTGCTTGTGCTTTCGTGGTGTAGCATAATTAGCCGTTCTTAATCGATCAGCTAAGTTAAGCTACCTGGATGCAGGCCCGTATACAGGGCGGAGAAAATCCCCCTTGTATACAGGGTGTTCAAAGACCCCCCCGAAATCATCATTTTGATGTCGTGCTCATACTAAATCAAAATTGGTAAAGTTTGTTCAAAAAAAGTACACGCTGTTGCCGCACTCCTGCTGATCGCTCGCCGCGAAATTTTGAACATTTGAACTAACTTGCCCGCGCCCGGTCTTGTGGCGTAGTGTGGGTTTCTGTCGCCCCCTTAATTAGGTCTTAAACTCAAACTACTCTAAATATACAGTAATCACAGATGTAAACACAGGGTAGGGTAGGTAAGGCGGTAAAGAAGGGGCGCAGGTGAAACCGCGGGCGGAAAGCTAGTAATAAATAAATATCCAGTGACATTCCTCACACACGGTCATCTGATCCCAAATTAAGCAGAGCTTGTAAGTACCTACTTTGGAAACCAGATAACTGATATAATACATAATACGACTTTTTTTTTGTAAATATATAATTAATATACATAATTACAACCAGACTCAGGACATACAGACATGTTCATGCACACAAATGCATGACCTGTGTGGGAATCGAACCTACGACCTGCGGCGCGATAGGTGGAACTTTAACCAGAGTCTTAACCAACCGCGCCAGCTGGCCCGTCGATTCGATCGAGACTCCTTCGAGCATTTTGTGTTTGGGCCACTATTTTTGGATATACTCATTTAAATAATGAAAATAGTTATTTTGCTATTCCAGAATACGAATTGAAGGAAATTTCAAGTGATTTTAATTGATATGATATTTCTCGTTAGCTGACACGTTAGTAATAATTAGTTCCCGTTTGCAATTAAGTACGCAAGTAATTCGATTTGGTGCTTAATGAAGGCGTGATTACATTGAATCTCCCTGCATATTAGCGCGTTAGCCTGTTAACATTAATTGGTATCAGTGAGACCAAACCGCAAGTACTTGGTATACATTGGGCCATACGGGCGTGCGGTCTTTAAGCACATTGTGAGACTGAAAAATATTGCATTAGTAGTATTGTAGTAGTAGGTGTCGTCCTAATTGGCGACGATCGTACGATCAAACGATGCGCACGATCGCGCTGATGTTCCTGTGCTCGCGCGATGACTTGCGAGCTTCAATTAGGACACTCTAAAGCATTTTGTGTATTTAATCTCGTCGTGCGACGAAATCGCATCGTTTGCTCGTACGATCATCGCCAATTAGGACGACGCCGTAGACACCGCCTGCGGTACGCTCATGGTACGCTAGACGCAAGAGGAGAGACAGAGGGAGGTCTTGCTGTCCCGCTCTTGCCGCCCTCCTCACCTCTCGGTACCCACCACTACAGCTATAGTAATCTCACTAAAACTTTCATCTGAAATATCTTTTCTATCTGAAAACGAAGTTAAGGTTTTCTATGAATAATTTTCTCCATGACTCCATTCTCCATCATCACGGAATTGTGAACAATTCTTTTTTCTTTTTACCGTATTAAAAGTATCCGACGTCAGACAAAGAATCCATGGCTACACCGTTCTAAATTCAAAATCATTTATTCAAATCGACCTTCGCAGGCACTAATACCGATTCGGAAGGTTGCATTTGCTGAGAAGAGAAATAAAAATTCGTCACATAATATTTACATTCTAATCGCACTGACAACAATTGCGTGCCCCGGCGCGGCGGCAAAATTACAAAGTAGACTGAATAAATATTTAATAATTAAATAAATAGCAACCTTATGGTATAGTTCACTTCCGTCTGTTTATATGTCACTGCAATTTTTATTGTTAGCAAGTAAGTCTAGTGGCTCGCAAATGTATTTATAGTTCTAAGTACCTAAATGCTATCCCCCTTACTTATAAAACGTTATAACGTTTAACTAATATACCGTTTAAAGGGTCACGTAAATAACGTCACTCTATTGTCATTGTCAAATAATGTGACGTTATTTACGTGACCATTTAATCAGTATATTAGTTAAATAGCGCTTTATGAGTAAGGGTGTATATAAACAACTAGATAACTTACAGAATACCGCAGCCAAATAACTAAATCGAAATCAATTGTTATAATAGGACGCGCGTCCCTCGCGAGAACTAACGGGTTAAATAGTTTGCGGCAAGCATCATGCAACTATTTCAGTTTTCCATTATACAATTTACTTTAAATTGAATGGCATGTTGTTGCTGAGGCGTAGCGGTGCTGTTAAGTGAGTGATGACCTTTACTTTGAAACGTAGGACTCCTACGAAGAGCGCCTTCAATCAGAGTTCTGCGTTTGCGGCCGAGAAATTCTATAACTTAGAGATATTGTTGCACCATAACTTGTTATGAAGTCTAGCATAAACTTTACCGTAGCACTGTAAGGTTTTAGGAGAATTGCCTTTTCTATATTTTACTTTCTCTTTAGTTCAGTACACCTTGTATTGACAGCTCTACAACTCTATATGATCATGATCATCAGCCTATAATGTCCCACTGCTGAGCACAGGCCTCCTTTCACAAATGAGGGTGAAAGGGACTGGGCGATACTCCACCACGCGTGCCCACTGCGGATTGGTGGAAGTAGGCTAGTGGTCAACCTACTGTTGGAATTTTTCAAGCCGCCTAGTAGGCATCCAACTAGCTTAACGACTATCACAATTAAGTGATAACCGGGACCAACGGCTTTACGTGCCTTCCGAAGCACGGAAACGCTCGATTTGAAATACCACTAGGCGGTCACCCATCCAGGTACCGACCACGACAGACGTAGCTTAACTTTGCCGATCGATTAAGAACGGCTAATAATGCTACACCACGAGCGCTTATAATACACAACTCTACAACTCTATATAGCTATGAAGCTACAAATATTATTGTCTATCATTCGATGACAAGGAAGTGGATGCTGGCTGCAGCATCAGAAAACTAGAACTGTATTTGGAGCAATTGAGCCCGATGCAAAACATGTCTGCCAAACAAAAATGACCTATAACAGGCTTCCCAAACTTATTTTAACTGTGATGCCTTTTAGAAGATGCCATATTATTGCGACGCCCTGGCCTTCTTGGCATACATTTACCTACTAGTTGTTTTTCTAGCCTAATAACAATTTGTCAGAAAAACTCCAAATAGCATATTTTTTTTTGAAAAAGTACAAGCACTGGCCGCCCGCTCCCGCGGCATCACAATGAGCAGGGCGCTCACTCGACTCGGTCGCATCGACACATAAACCCAACCTATTTAGATAGCCCCAGGGCGTCGCGACGCACAGTTTGGGAAGCCCTGACCTATAAGATAAAAAGCCAAAAGCTAAAAATATCTTAATAATTCTCGTAGACTCCTACTAAGAGATAAGCTACGACTGACGTAGCACTTCGTAGCATAGCACTGGTGATTCACCATACATTAAAATTCGTACATTTTAATGTTTTATTTGCGTAATTCTTTTTTTGTGTCGTTTATGTTTGTAATGAATGTTTTTAATTACACACATTAAATTCAAAGTTATGTTTTCATAAAGGTGTGAGGAACATAAGACATTATTTATTTCAGAAAGGTGTGTAGAGCCGCGTGGATCGGTTAGCTGTTAATAATAGTACATTATATGTGTGCAAATTTGATTATTAACACTCGAGGCGGTATTAAGTGATAAGGGAGCCGAGAATGTAATAAATCAATGCACACGCGTTTCATACGACATTTTTCAACACACTTGCGAGGAAAGAAACAGACTTCAATTTTGCAATAATTGTCACTTTACGAGCGAGTGTGTTGAAAAATTATATTTACGCAATGAATACTTTGTGACGTGATACGTTAATTAAGTACCTTAATTATTGGGACTGGAAATAGTATCAATATAATACGAAGTAACGGAATACTGTAGGATAATGACACGTTATACAGTCCGACAATTAGCATACGTATAACCTCAGAGTATATAAATACTACGTACAAATATAACTCATCAAATATGAATTAAGGGTAAACAAAAAAACGACAATGTTTCTAAACTTATCACTTGTTGATGAAAGTTAGATAAATAAATTAAACCCAGTTAAAAGATATATCTCACTTATTGGATGTTAAGTTGTTTGTGGCTCAATCACTCGTCAACGGCTTAACGGATTTGTATGAAATTTGGCACACAGATAGAATATGTTCTGTAGTAACACATTTGACTTTTTATCTCAGGAAAACAATAGTGCCCTCGGGAACGCGGGTGAAACCGCGGGGCGGAATCTTGTCTGTAATAAAAGGGGTTAGCGAAGTTGACGGGCCACAGCGCGTTTTAAAAATTATCCGGCGCCCTCGGATGCCAACGAAGCCTTCAAATCCAAGTATTGACATTTTCACAAAATTGAGATTATACTTACCCTTCATAAGGCTTGTACGTAGTATTTATATACTCTGAGATAAGGTTATATAATAAGATTAAAATATTCTGTAAAAGCGCCAGATTTTTTACATAATATTTCGTGCCGGAAAATGTAACTAGATGTCGCTGCTTGAGCGGCGTGGCTTGATAGGATTTACTGATGCTAACAGACAAGACAGACACACATTGCATGGTATAAAATTTAGACCTAGACCCAGAAAAAACACTCATGTTCATGCACTACATATTGTCATGCGTGGGAATCGAACGACAAATTTGGTAAATAAGCGTACTCTTGATGGTAAGCGATTACCGCAGCCATATGGACGCTTGCAACACGTGGGGCATCACTCACGCGTTACCGACCCTTCGCCCTTACTACTGGGCACTGGCGACCTTACACACGCGCAGGAACACAACATAAAGTTATTTAGCTGCGGTATTCTGTAAGGTGGAGTACTTGCCCAGTCAAGTTGCTGATAAAACAGTTGAGGTCTTTTTGATTAAGAATACATCCAGATTGAGTGTCGAAGCTGTGCACGCGTCGAAAAAAAATAACCCCTAACTGTAAGGGGCTAAAACAAATAAAATTGCAAAATAATGTTAAATATTTATATTTCTCCCGATTTTAATTGGAATATTTCAACAACTGGCATTATGAACGTCACTATGACAAGCAAACTGACGCAGAGGGAGCGTAAAACTTATCTGTTACGCGCAGCAGCCTATAAAAGGTGGCCTGTTTTATATATTCGTGTAGTATGGCGACGTTCTTTCTAGGTATATTTATTTCTATGTGAGTTCTATAAAAAAATCTAAAAGTTTTTAATAAAATCTAGGAAGCTATCATAATGCAGTAATCGTGTGGAAAGGAATCCTCTTTTTATACACAAACTTATGGTCTAGGAATTTCCCCAGACAAGTTTCATACAAACTTTTTCCGATAAACACGCTTCTTCCAATCACTCTGGACCTTTGACGTTCTGTTATGCGGAATCTCGAAATTCGGTTTTTAAAAAAAAGAATTAATTTTACATTAATTAATTGATACTTTAATTCCGAAAATAGAATAGTTTACAGGATCGTCAAAATATCCTTTGGCAGTCGATCGCGTGTTAAGAGCTTGGAGGAATCAATCAGACTGACTACCAAATGATGGTAGCGGCCCTTACTAACCTAAACGCTGACGCGGCAGCGTCAGCTTACTAAGCAAAAACATATTCTAACTTAGGGTATAACAGCCCCCCGAAGAAGACTAAACTTTGGGGTATTTATTTCAAAGTTTATGTAGATAAAACTGGGAAAAGTGAAGTAAGTATGTTAGACTATTTGTCTGAGACGTGGCATTGGTATAGCTTCTTCATCTGCATTGCTATTCTCTATTTGGGTGATTGGTTTCACGAAATACTTTCGTAGACTGCCGCCAGATTTATAAGTGCAATAAATTTTCATAATAAACATTATAATTATAATACAAATGAAACAGAAAGTTACAATAGTTAAAACAGAGTAGTGCGTCCCGTATTTGACAAAGTGAGGTTCTTCGGAAATGATCTTATCAACGTTATCTATAAGAGATTTGTATAAAATGTTATTGGTTCTTAATTCGTCCAGGTCTATTGTTTTTAGTGAAATAGGAGACGCATTAGAAACAATTTTACTTACTTTATTAATATTACAACATGAGTCATTTATGATATTAAAGTCTGAACTAAGCGCAGGTAGAGTTATATTCGCGACATTGTATTTTGATATTAGTTTCGTGCTTTTACAGTAAGCAGTACATCGAGGTGGTAAGGTTAATAAACCGGTTCCTAATATTGTTAATTCGTGTGTTTCTGTACTTTCACAGTCTATGGTTAACTTACTTATTTCAGATTTTATGAACAACCATCTATTATTTCCTAATGTTTTCCAAATATCAACGTTACCATAAATCACTTTTGTTTCGCACTGTACAGGTATCTTATCAATAATTCGAGTTAATAATTCACTCTCGCAGCTTGGGTTTACATTCGTTGATAACACATCGGGAATGTCACATATAAAATATTGACTGTCTAAAAGGTCACACTTTTCTATGCTTTTTATATTACAGTAATTGGTTTTGTCTTTGGTCACGGCTATGTATGTATAATTAGGTATTACAGTTACAAATGTATTTGATCTATTAAAATAGGGTACCGGTAAAGGTAAGTTATGGTACAGGCTGTATTCTAAGGGACTTACAAGAGGAATTTGTAATACAAAAATTATCTTATTGTCATAATAATAGCATACTACTTTGGATATAAACATAATAACATGAATATAATTTAACTCTAAGCTAACTGGTAATTGAACACCATTAGGCAGGTGTGCGTGGTTATCGGAGAGTTCTCGGTATAATTGCATGGGTGTAATGACTGATGGGTGCAGAATGTTTTGACTACTTAGTAAGATTGCATTGGTTAAGTCTTCTAGTTGGAATGATATAGTCAATAAGGCTGTTTCCATACTGTTTAATATAGAATTAATTTTAGATTTAAATAAAAGTTCGTCGGAAATAAGGGATATGTTTTTTATATTCACAGAGAGCTCTTCAATAGCATTATTCAAACTAGCTTCATTATTTTTTATTTTATGTAAAGTTTGATTGTATGTTGATAAGGTGGATTTTGTTAATAAAATATTTTCCTTTAATAATGATGCCAGTTTTTTATCGGAACTATATAAATATTCAAGTGCTTTATTGTATTTCATGCCATCGTCATCATCTAATGTGCCGAAAATTTGTTTGAGAACGGTACCTACAACACCAATCCAGGGTGCCCGTCTATTTCTATTAGGTACCAAATGGGATATAGATTCGTATTCCTTTACTATATCTTGGTATCTAACGGTAAGTGGTTCAATAACATTATGACATTCTAAATTTTCCATAGCAATAGATTGTTTGCATAAGTATCTGGTTGTACCTAAGGCGGAGTTTATATTCGTTATATGCGAGTGTATGTGAGAAACATCGACCGGAGTTAAAATACTAAGATAATTACTCTTAATTTTTATTTTGCCGATATAGTTGAAGTACAGGCCTGAGCTTGAGGTTATAGGTTGAACATAATCAGGTGCTGCTACGACAGCGATACTGTAAGATTAATAATAATGATATATTTCAGTACATGTATTCTACTTAAAGCTACCTTAATAGTACAATGAGAGATAACGAAGTTATTTTTATTTCTTACTCCTAGTATAACGTGGGACACTATCATAGTCATAAGCTTAATATACCTACGTAGTTTGATTATAACTACGTTTTTGGATTCTTAGTTAATTAATAAAACTCAGTACTACAGTTATATAAGTAACTTATAATTACGTTTCGACGACTGCAAGTTTTATTTCATCATAATGATGTTTTATGTGTCGCCTATTGATTAATAGGGAAAGGGTATTATTGCCATGAATTTTCACGACTTTGTAAGGCCCCTTCCATACGGGTGATAATGCTTTCCCAAGACGAAGATGATTTTTTAAATATACGTAATCGTCCACTTTGTACGATTTTGGTCTAGTACGGGTGTCGTAGTACGTCTTAGAGCTTTGTTTGGAGGTGTTTATATTCTGAACGGCCTGTTCTCTAGAATGTTTCATCCTATGTTGTAACATTTTTACATATTCAGGGTAAGTATTATCGGGGGCGGAGTCGAAAATGGAATCTGGAATAAAGGGTTTATGACCAAAAAGGAGTTCGTAAGGAGTATAACCAGTGGTGCAATGTACATTAGTATTATATGTTAGCATTGCGGTGTAAACATACCTCGGCCAATTATTTTCATTAGAATCTACGAATGATTTGAGATACTCTTTGAGGGTTGAATGACTACGTTCCAGCGCACCTTGAGTCTGAGGATGGTAAGGAGTGGACCACAATTGTTTTATTTTTAAGAAAGTGCACGTTTTCTTGAACAGATCAGCAGTGAAGTTTGTGCCCTGATCGGTAAGTATGGTTTTAGGGATACCAAACAATGAAATAAAATGGACGAGACAATCAGTGGTTTCTTCAGCTGAAACACTGCGCATCGGATATGCTATTGAATATTTTGTTAAGTCATCCTGGATGGTAAGAATATACTTTAGCTTGGCGCTGCCGGATTCGGGCAGAGGTCCTACGACATCAAGGGCTACTCGTTGAAAGGGACTAGTAGAAGTAGTAGTTATTTGCATCGGTGCCCGGTTCTGTATCCTTAAGGCTTTATTTTGTTGACATAATGGACATTGTTTGACATACATTTCTACATCAGATCGCATTCCTTTCCAGTAATACTTTTCTTTTATTCTTTTCAGCATTCTAACTGATCCGAGGTGACCAGCAATGGGTAAGTCATGATTTTCGTGAAGTATTTTTTTTATTTCAGTAGGAGTAGGATATATAATATTGTTATGATAAATGTTCACTGCAATATTAGTATTATGAAATAGGTAAGTGAGCATGTTGTATAATTTGGTAAAGGACAATTTTTCATAAGGATTTTTAAAATCAGATATAGCAATATCCTGTGTGTTACTTATCACCATTAATTCATTTCTTACTGATTTCAGGGTGTTGTATATTTCGTTATAGGAACATGCGTCAAAATCATGGGGTTTGATGAAAAGAAGATAGTATTTTTTATTATTAATATCGAGTCTCATAAAGGAGTGTAATTGTTTTTCACAATTTATTAATTCGTCAGGGTTCTCGAGGTTACCTAGGATTTCTTGAACATAGGAATTGGATTCATCAAGATCTATAGAAGTAGGAATTAGGATTGTCTGGCAGGATGTTTTCAGTAGGTTTTCATTATGTTCTTTCAGGTTCGTATTAAAGTTTTTGTCTGTGATTGTCATTTGTTTCAGGAATTCAGAGTAATCATCGTCATTCAAGTTAGCGTTACATAATGGGTCTATTGTTTCAGGATGCAGTGATGGAGAAAATTCCGTGGGGTTTAGGAGTATCGTTGTATTTTCTTGTGTTTCAGTGTTTGGAAATAATAGGTGATCTGAGTGATTCGGTGTTGTTGCGGATTCAGCGGAATTAGAAGGATTTAGAACGCATTCTTGTGATACAGGTTTTGGTAGTGTTAGATCATAAGGATTTGGAATCAGTGTAGGTTCCGTGGGATCAGTAGGACTCAGTGATGTTTTTTGTATTGCAGGATTAGGGAGCATTGGATCATGAGGATTTACAATTCTAGAAATTTCAGCAGGGTTTGTAGGACTCAGAGGATGATTTAATGGGGATGGAAGAGATGGTAAGCTTGGTGGATTAAAATCGCAATCATGTTCATCTTCAAATAGACCAAGATCAATGGGTTCGTGATTATCGCTAGGAGCAGAATCTTTGCCATATATTGGATTTACTGGGAATCGAGACAGTGCATCAGCTGCGGTATTTAATTTTCCTTTGCGGTATTGTATTTCATAATCATATTCTTCCAGTTTTAGGCGCCATCTTTGCATTTTGCTGCTGGGATCTTTGTGATTGAATAACCACTTTAGTGGTCGATGATCAGAAATTATCTGGAATTTCCGACCATATAAATATGGTCGAAAGGTTTTGCATCCGAACAAGATTGCTAAGAGTTCTTTCTCAGTGGTGCTGTAATTGCACTCGCTTTTATTTAAGGTTCGAGATGCGAAGGCTATAGGTCTATCTTTACCGATCGGCCCTTGGGATAGAATGGCGCCAACAGCATGATTGGAGGCATCGCAGGTGAGAACAAACGGTTTTGTAAAATCTGGATAACAGAGGACTGGAGCTGTTGTGAGCTTTTGTTTTAAGAAGTCAAATGCAAGTTGCTGTTGGTTTTCCCATTTGAAGGGAGTATCTTTTTTGAGAAGATTTGTCAAAGGTTTAGCTGTTTTGGAAAAGTCAGGGATGAACCTGCGATAGTAAGAAACTAAACCAAGGAAAGATTTAATGTCCTTAGGTGAATTTGGTACAGGAAATTGAATAACAGCTTTAATTTTGTCGGGATTTGGCGTAACACCATTTTCAGATATAACGTGTCCAAGATATGCGACTTCACGTCTGAGGAATTCGCATTTGTCAGGTTGGAGTTTCAAATTGAAATCTCTAAGTCTTTGGAATACAGCGGAAAGATTAAGGATTTGATTTTGAAGGTCATGGGAGTAAATAACAATGTCATCGAGGTAAACGAAGCAGCGCACGCCTTGGAGGCCAGATAAGGCTGTATTCATCAACCTTTGGAAAGTAGAAGGCGCGTTTTTTAAACCAAACGGCATGCGAGTAAATTGAAAATGTCCCTCTGGGACGTTAAAGGCTGTTTTTTCGGCATCTGCTTCGTTAATGTGTATTTGGTGAAAACCGGAAGCTAAATCTAGTGTTGAAAAATATTTACTGTTGCCTAATTGGTCTAGGATTTCAGATATCTGAGGAATTGGGTAGGTATCTCCGACTGTGATATCATTAAGTTTCCGGTAATCAATGACGACGCGCCATTTTTGTTTGCCTGAGGCATCAAGTTTTTTGGGTACTACCCATATAGGAGAAGACCAAGGAGAAACAGAGGGCTCTATGATGCCTTGATCAAGCATCTGGTTCATTTGGTTATTCACTTCAGATTTGTGGACCTCGGGGAAACGGTAAGATTTTGTGTGGATAGGATTGTCAGAGGAGGTTTTAATATCATGTTTGATTGCATCAGTACACGTCAGTTGTTCGCCTGGGAGGTGGAAAATATCGGAGAAATCGGAACAGATTTGGAATAAAGCATCGACTTCTTCATCATTAAGATGAGACGTTCTTAATTGATTTAGAACTTCACGAGTACGTTGTATTGGATTTGTAGTTGTTACAGAGTAAACAGGTGAAATAGGATTTATGGAATTATTAGATTCATTCAATACATTGGGTAAAAGAGTTAAGTTGAGATTTGATTTAAGAGATATAGGAGATTCAGAGGTATTGACAACAGTGATATTTATTCTATTATTGTTTTTTACTCGAACGAGACAATTGGCAATTAATAGATTTTCAGAAATATTTTGATCTAGAATAAGGCCTTCTTTAAGTTCTGGATTTGATACAGAGCATTCAATGACAGATTCTGTTCTAGGAGGTATAATATAAGTTGGTTCACTAAAATGTAATTTTATTTTAAGTTTACCAAATTGTAAAGTATCGCTGCCATAATCGATAGAACATCCGAATTCTTTCAAAAGGTCGTTGCCTACAATACCGTCATATGGCAGATGAATCTCGTTGATGACGTGAAATTTATGAGAAATATAAGTTCGATCTGAAATATTGAGCTTTAGTTTGAAATGACCTGATGTTTTCGTAGTTTCTTGGTTGGGGTCAATGCCCTTTAAAAGGATTTTCTCTCTCACAAGCGTAGGGTTTTTTCGTAAACTTGATTGTTTGATTAGACTTACAGATGATCCAGAATCTACTAAAAGAGAAAGCGGGATATCTGATATTGATGAATTTATTAAAATATGCGGTAGCAATAACTTTGAAGGATCAGCGGATATTTCAAACACTTCAATAGGTTTTGTACTAATAGAATCCGTGGGGTGCATTGCATGTTGTGTCATCATGGAGGTTGCAGTAAAAGTGGTGGAATTTGCAGTAACAGAGGGTTTAGTAGAATCAGTGGATGTTATAGATACAGAGGGAGCAATGGGTACTGTGGACGGAGAAAATACTTGGGATGCAGAGGGTTTTGAGGAATTAGTGGATGTCGGCAATGTAGTTGACGCGGATGATGTGGATATAGTATTGGAAATAGTGGGTTTGGAACGCGGGGATATAGTAGTGGATGCAGTGGAGTTGGTATTGGATACGTTGAGATTGGTATTGGATGCAGTGGAATTAGTATTAGATGCAGGGGAATTGGTAATAGACGCAGTGGATTTAGTGTTGAATACAGTGGATTTGGAACATGAAGGTATAGTATTGGATGCAGTGGAATTAGTATTGAATACAGTGGAATTAGTATTAGATGCAGAGGAATTGGTAATAGACGCAGTGGATTTAGTATTGAATACAGTGGATTTGGAACATGAAGGTATAGTATTGGATGCAGTGGAATTAGTATTGAATACAGTGGAATTAGTATTAGATGCAGTGGAATTAGTATTAGATGCAGTGGAATTAGTATTGAATACGGTGGAATTAGTATTAGATGCAGTGCAATTAGTATTAGATGCAGTGGAATTAGTATTGAATACAGTGGAATTTGTATTAGGTGCAGTGGAGTTAGTATTAGATGCAGTGGAATTAGTATTAGATGCAGTGGAATTAGTATTGAGAAGAGTGGATTTATGTAATTGTGTTCCATGTAGCGGAACAGATCTACAATGATAAGCATAGGTTTGATCTACAAGGAGACCATGAGCGACAGTGTCGTTTTCCGAAATTCGACATCTCGCACGACACCCGGACGAGATATGATTTAGTTTTTTTGTTGATCATCGTCGTCTGGGGAATCATCATCCTCAGTCGCGTCCGTATAGTTAACCTTGTGAAATTGTTTAGGCTTAAAGCCGGAGGTCGATGGTTGATCCATCTTTTGTAGGTGTTTGTTGTTATATTCTCTTTTCCTACAGTTCTCAATAGAGTGCCCTGGGAATTTGCAATACCTGCAGGTAATTGGATGCTGAGCATTGTTACCACCATAACGTTGAGATGATGGATATGCGCTTGCCTTGAAATGTGCACCCTTGTTTGAAGAATCCCGATTACGATTCATAAGATTATTATTATTAGACGGCGACGGCAGTTTTTTATGAGTGCTTTCTATAAGTTTTTCTTCTGCAGTCGCAAAATTTATTGCAGCGTTCAAATTATCGGGGTCTCGGCATCTCACAATTGTGCCAAGTTTTGGGTTGAGGCCTATAATAAATGTATGGAGAGCTAGGTCTTCCATTGCTGCGACTCGACCAGCCAGTTCTGATTTTTTTTTTGTTGGTATTGAAATGTTGATTTCTGTAATGAGTTTAGCCAGGCAAGTCTCTATTTTCAGCGAGAACTGGCTAACCGTTTCGTCAAAGCCTTGTTTACAATTTTGCAATTCAGAAAGCAGGTGCGTGTAATGCTTGCGTTCACCGAACTGAATTTTCAAAAATTCTTCTAATTGTGACCAATTATCAAATTCTTTTATAGCACAAGCGGCTTGTGCCCTGCCTTCTAATTTGCTGAGGATTAGTTTAAATAAAATATCCTTTTGAGGGGTACCGGCCAAATTAATTGCATTATTACAATTGGCTAAAAACGGATTAAGTTTTTCTCGACTTCCATCAAAATTTTGAATGAATTTAACTAGAATATTTAAATCCATTGTTGGATTACTTGCGGGTTCTTCCTTTGTTTTTGACATAGTAGGAATATTCTAGGATTGAAACTAAATACAATAATCAATATAGTGACCAAAGACTTACATCAAATAGAAGAATACGTAGGCGGTTGTGACGAACTGCATTCCGACACAGTGATAAGGCACAACAAATACTGTGTGGGTGTGAGACACGGTGTTATGACACGGAGAACGCAGTAAAACACAGAGATTGAACACGGCGAATACAGCGAGACACGGTGTGTGGAGACGGTGAACACGGCGATAGTATATAAGGTATCTGACCTTACAAATGTCGTCGAAATTAGGAGGTCAGCGACCTTTATGATTTCAGCAGGATCCTAGAGTACAGCGCGTCTGGTCACCAAAATCACAATTAGGTACACAATATGTATTGTCACTTTACTTGCGTAACACTATAAATTCGATCACTGTTTTTGGGGTGCAGTGACACTGTTGATAGTGTGGATATAGTAGGCACAGAGTTTTCACGAACTTTCACAATAACGTTAGTAGTTTTAACGAAGAACAATGATTTAGAAAGATGTGGTATAGATTTAGTAGATATAGTATGGATATAGTAGGTATGAGTTTTCGCGAACTTTCACAATTTTCACTCACGAAATAGTTTTAACGAAGAACAATGATTTAGTAAGATATGGTATAGATTTAGTAGATATAGTATGGATATAGTAGGTAGGAGTTTTCGCGAACTTTCACACTTTTCACTCGCGAAATACTTCGGAAACGTACCGGGGACTTCTTTTGAAATCCCTTAAGCTGCCACCATTAATGTTATGCGGAATCTCGAAATTCGGTTTTTAAAAAAAAGAATTAATTTTACATTAATTAATTGATACTTTAATTCCGAAAATAGAATAGTTTACAGGATCGTCAAAATATCCTTTGGCAGTCGATCGCGTGTTAAGAGCTTGGAGGAATCAATCAGACTGACTACCAAATGATGGTAGCGGCCCTTACTAACCTAAACGCTGACGCGGCAGCGTCAGCTTACTAAGCAAAAACATATTCTAACTTAGGGTATAACAGTTCGATGTGAGTAACTTTGTATGTTTTTACACGACCGCCAGAAAAATAAGTGTAATATTTTCTTCATTTGCTTTTCTTTTATCACTGTGTATGTATATTTGTCAGTATATTTATTCAAACATTACTTTTAAATTCTTGACGTGGCTGGTAGATATTTTTAGAGTACTTACGTCAGGTCGGTTGTCATTGGGTATATCAACTGTAGGTAATTACTGGACAAATATGATCACAAAATATTTCAAAATTAGCTGCTTAATAAAAAACATGAAAAACCTGCAAAATTAATGTCTACAGATTATTCTTATACTATAGGTTTATTCAGTAAAGTACCTCAAGAAAGTTTCAAGTTTCTCCATGCCTTAGCCTTAGGATGCACGTAAAAGTCATGACATTATTATTATAGTACTTACTTAGGTACGTGATTGATGGTTGTCACCTTCAACGGCACGTTTTGTAAACCATACTGACTAAAGTATCAAAAACAACTCGGTAGAAGTAAATTATAATACTAAGAAAGAAATAATATCTAACACATCTCAAAAATAGTAGCAATCTTACTGCTACGTTTGTAATGAAGAAAACAACAGGGTGAATAAAGCATTGCTCAACCAACCAAGAAGGAGCCATGGTTTCGCATTATCACGTTCCCCATTCATCCTATTTGCCAGCATTTCTCGGGGTGCAGAGTGCCAGGATAAGATGGTGGCTTTAAATTCGAGATAGAGCCTCTGGCACGGTGCCAGCCTCCTTGCCGTGCCATGTCTGTCTCTACATGCGAAGGGCCCACACTGGTCGTAATTAAAAAATATTGGGCCACATTTTATTGTTGGTAAACGCACTTCGTTCTCCTGAATTTTCATTTTGGAAGTTAGATACTAAAGGATAATGACAGCTGAGGTGTATCTTTGGTACAAATAATAGCGTTGTATTACTAAAAACACATTTCATAGCTCACTTTCTCCAAATAAGGTCCGTACAAAACATAATTGAACTGTACTGTACTGTGTACAAAAAACTTAAACCGAGTTCTAAGTACACTAAGAAGTAATCAAATCCTGATCTGATGACAATGAGACCAAAAGGGAAGTGTACCCTTCCAAACAAAAAAACAATTTTCCAAATCGGTTCATAAATGACGAAATGATATGAGGAAGAAAAAAAAAAAAAAAAAGTACAACCGAATTTAGAACCTCATTTTTTTGAAGCCGGTTAAAACTAACTTCAATATAAAGCTAAATAAGATCTTAATTGCAGCAGATATGATTGCTACTCATTATTCTCACTGTGACTTATTCACTCGAGATTAATATCTACAAATGCAAAATGACACGGCTACATTTGCATAATAATTGCTGCCTAGTTGAGCAGTCGACGATTATTAGTTAACCAAGAAAATTGTGTGAATACTTAAAGGGAATTCAAAGTACACTAAGAAGTAATTAAATCCTGATCTGATGACAATGGGACCAAACGTGAAGTGTACCCTTACAAACAAAAAAAGAATTTTCCAAATCGCCTAATAAATGATGGAGATATGAGGAAGAAAAAAAATAATAATAAGTACAACAGAATTTAGAACCTCCTCCTTTTTTTGAAGCCGGTTAAAACTAAGTTCAATATAAAGCTAAAGAAGGTCTAAATTGCAGCAGATATGATTGCTACTCATTATTCTCACTGTGACTTATTCATATCTACAAATGCAAAATGACACGGCTTCATTTGCATAATAATTGCTGCCTAGTTGAGCAGTCGAGTCGAGTGTAATTCTATTATTAGTTAACGATGAAAATTATGTTAAGATAATTTTTTTATTAATATTTTATTTAATATAATTTTATACTACTGGGACGCAACAACAAAGGGTCTTAAAAGAACCCCGCGTATTCCCAAAGTTCTGAAGATAGATCTCTCCTTCGTTTTACAGCATGGCAACCAGATCCTTCTTCGCTCTTATTTTTACCAGTGTCAAGTTATATTATCAATTCAATTGAGATAAATGAATATGATTATTAGTGAACTGAGAAATACTTTGAATATGAACGTGAACATAAATATGAAGGTTTAAAACTTGTCATGGCCTTTTCATACAACTTGAAAAGTCAAGGTACGCTTAATTCAATTCACTTCACTGGTGCACATTGATCTTTATTTGATAAAACACCACCGATAATATGCAATAAAACTCAAAATACACGAATTTATGAAAATAAACGAAAACGCAAGTTCGGGAACTTGCGTTTTCGTTTATTTTGGCGGGCCAAAAGGTTCCATTTGGCATTCATCGGAAATCAATAGCTAAAAATGACACAATGCTTTGACGACTTGCTGCGTTTGAACGTGGTGTCAAAATCGGGCTTTTAGTGGTCAGTCGAGCTTCCAAAAAGCGACAGGGCATGGTCGCTGTGACCGGAATTTTAATATTTTGTGTGCGGAATGGAGTATTCTGTCGCGCGAAGTACAGTTCCACTTCAGGCTGTTTTTTTTTTAATGGCCATATAGCTTTTTTAATTTGATGTTAAAACTGTTTTTTATGTACTTTTAAAAGGAAAAAGTTACTTATCAAGAAAATTTTAAAGAACACACACGTTAAAAGAACTATAATAATAACATCCCAGAACTAAGTTGTATCAATATCGGTTTTTTATTTATTATATTATTTCATACCTCGTATAAAATAATAAACAAAACAAATTGCTCGTGAATATTGACAAATGTACAATTTTGCCAGGAAAAATATACAATTAATATTACCTTTAAAAATATATATTTTCTAAGCTATTAACGTTTATAAGTGCCTTACCAGGGCCTGTACTGTATAGATAACTTTATGATTTTGATTATATTACCATCATTTTACAACACAAATATGTTTTAAGTGATAATTATATTTTTTTGTACACAATAAATCTTTATTGACACATTTTAATAAAACTTTAAGAACATACTTATGTATGCATGCATACTTACAGTCACTAGTCTATAGATAGTATATGTACCTACCTCACACTAAAACACTGATTTAGTTAAAAAATGTGATTATGAATAAGGGGTAAATCTCTTATTCATAATCGCTTTACAGTCGATCTATCGATTTCCGCTATCTTTTCTAATCATATACAACTCATTGGCAACAGACAGACACCGACACGTCTTAAACCATCTCCATTACACCGTGAGTGTATTAAAAGGGTACGAAATATTACCACTTTAATCCTGCGTCGATGCTCCACCATAAATCGCCACCCACTTGTACAAACGTATGGAAATCAATCTAGGTTTTATTTACACCCACGTCGTTCGAAGCTAAAACACTGTCGTCTGGTTCACGTGACACAGGATTTGTCTAATTTAAACATGATAGATTTATACTTGTTACGCCATCATAAATCATTGTCTAGATACTTTCTAGTCGCTGTTGGAATAACAATTTTATTTCGTACTTTTCAAGGTTGTCGGTTCTGAAACGGGGTAAAAGATATATTTCTCGGTAGGGGCAGATTTAAATCTAGCCAAAACTTAGGTACCTACGTATAGAATTTATTCCACTTTACCTTTCCCTTTCGAGGATAAATAAGTATGAAGATCATATAGATTTAGAATCCTAATAGAGCAACGGTACTAGAGTACGTGCCGTGAGCACGAGTACGTGCCTTGCCTTACCAAAATGCCTTGAAACGAACTGGGGTGTTCAAAATTCAAAATCATTTATTCAAATAGACCTTCGCAGGCACTTATGAAAAGTCTGACTCCAATACTCTAATACCGGTTCGGAAGGTTGCATTTGCTGAGAAGAGCCGGCAATAAACTCAGCAATTACTCTTTTCAAAGCAAGCTTAGATTCTTTACATAATATTTACATGCTAATCGCACTGAAAACAATTGCGTGCCCCGGCGCGGCGGCAAAATTACAAATACGTTCATAGTTTGAACGACTAAATATGTAATTAATACAAATATCGAGTTAAAAAAAAAGAGGAGGCTGCATCGGGGAACTGGTGTTTAAGATATAAAGAAAGAAAGAAAATAAGTTTAATTCATGACAACACGCAACATTACATTAAAGGTACAATATTAAATAAGACCACATATATGACACTGAACAAACAATTAAAATTAAACAGTCATGTATGAAATGTGCGTCATGCCAGGATAAGGTCCAGCCCTACATCCATGACATCATGCCATCATTATAGTATAGATAAAAATATACAATATAAAAAGAAAAAAACATGACTCCAAAAAAAGAATACAGAGGGTTATCATCTTTCAAAATTAATGCTCTATGATAGAAAAAAATATGGTAAGCTAATTGGTCTCCCAAGTACTCCCAACGTTTGACTTGACACTCGTATAAATAATGTCATGAAAAACTGCTTCTAAACGACACTAGACTAAACAAAATGCAATTCGATAATATAATAGCGTAGTATTTATATACTTTGAGATAATAGTGTGAATGCAATGTAAGAAATCAACTGATAGAAACACCGACAGAGAGGCAATATAGCACAATTTGACATCCGGCGCAGCAAAGTTTATTTAAAAACCCACGTAATAATTCTTGGAAAATAACAATTCATTTTATTTAACGCACAAGTTCCGACATTTATTCAAACAGATTAAACCGTTGCATCCATAAAACAGATATGGCATTTGTTGTAATCCGAGCTTATTTTTACTGGACTTTTACATATTTGTAAATAATCGTAATCCTAACTACTAGTTTTTTTCACCTTCACACCTATACTACTGAACGGATCATCATGAAATTTGGCATGCAGATAGCCCAAGGTATGGAGAAGGATATAGGCTACTTTTTATCCCGGAATTGCGGGTAAAACCCGGGGGCAGCTAGTTTTAATATAAACCTGCAATATTTATATACTTTAAGATAAACGTCGCTTTATTGTCATTAGAACAGTTTGAATAAGAATAATTTATCAGAGGTTCACAAAAAGCTGACTGATTGGGGTACAGGTTAGATGCACTGACTGTCGAAGGTTCGATTCCCTTCAACATAAATTAAGTACCTACATGTCTATTTGCTGCATTGCGTTCATATGCAAATAACACAGTAAATATTTATAATAATCTACATGGATCGTTCGATCACCATCCTTTTATAGATTAAATATAACTTGAGCCCACAATATTTTCTACTGACACAACAGTAGCCGAAACGAACATGTACCCCACGCCCCAGATATGTCCGGGTCAAGGACACCCCTCCCCTCGTCTCAGCCACCCCTCTGGGGAGACCACTAATTCGAGCGTAAAATATTGTCGGATGTATGTTAGGAATCGAATCGAATGACAGATGGGTGGTGGAGTTCAGACTTCAGTGGAATCGTAACACTATTCGAATTTATGTTCTATGTCTTTGATTAAGGATACATCCAGATAGAGTGTAGCAGCTGTGCACGCGTCGATAAAAATACGCTCTAACTGTTAGAGGCTAAATCAAATAAAAATAAATAAAAATGCAAAATAATGATCAATATTTAAATTTCTCCCGATTTTAATTGGCATATTTTAACAACTACTATCATTATGAACGTCATTATGACAAGCAGAATGACGCAGAGGGAGCGTAAAACGTAGCTGTTACGCGCAGCAGCCTATAAAAGTTGGCCTGTTTTGTATATTAGTGTAGTATGGCGACGTTCTTTCTAGGTATATTTATTTCTATGTTCTATGTATTGTATACAAGCGTGTCTGTGGTTGAGACTTCAATTAGAGTTAAAACACTGTCTTACCCAGAAATTGCACCTTCGAGGCTTTTTATGATGTCAATCGATCATGTTTTTTGGTCAAATGTCTTTTTGTGACCAATTGCAATTAGAGCAATAGAAAAGTCAGAAATGGTGGTCAAAGGTGCTCAAAGTCGGAGTGCATCATAAAACCCCATACAAATTGGTACTCGAACGTGATGTCACTTTTGAGTACTGCCGTACTGGAACGTATGGAGACAACCCGTAAGTTTTCATTTTGGTCGTGAAAAACTGCGTTATGTACCTACATAATTGCAGTACATTTTTTTTATCGAAGCCTATAAGGGCTCTGAAAATAGCTTTTTATTTACTTTTGGATAAAAAAAAATTTACCTAACAATGTAACTTTGAGGTCTTTGAACGCATTGACGAAAATTAATAAAGCACACAATATTTAGAAAAGAACAGCCCCTCTAGACAAGATGGTTGTCGACAATCGATAATTTTTTTTATGAGATTGACATAAGATATTGTTAAAAATCACGTGATATTTCGATTTGAAATGTCAATCCCATACAAAGTTTGATCGTTTACTGTCGATGACGATTGTCGACAACCATCTTGTCTAGGATGGCTGTTCTTTTCTAAATATTGTGTGCTTTATTAATTTTCGTCAATGCGTTCCAACGTTTACCATTAAGCACAGCGGTGTTGACTACAGTTTATTATCGAATAATGTCAGTAATACACGTAGTATTTATATACTCTGAGGTAATACGGTTTATTTGTTCAATCAACACAGTATAAACACCATCGTCCTAGGCTGTGTCATCGATTAAAGTGTTACATTCAATTTGTAACGTAGATACTAGGTAACACGAGGAAAATCGTGTTAAACCTAAGCGCATTATACATGCACGCCTGCACTGACCGGCCACTGACGGAGGCGCCACCCACACTGTGTGCCAGTCAGCGACCTTTGGAAATTGTTACGTTTTTCTTTGTATACGCTGTGACATAAACTAGTAATTTATTCGGAACTCTTGTGAACGTTACAGTTGTATCTACCACCGAATCGGAAGATTCGTGCGAGAAACTCAGCAAGGCATTTCACGTAATGGTGCGTCCGAGCACGAGCCGAGCCACGAACGAGCACCCTGCGAGCCTACAACGAGCACGATGCGAATCCCTTTGTACGTGAAAAAACTGACAATCGCGCTCGTTCGAGGCTCGCAAGTCCGTCCACGCTACGCGAATCGTTCTCGCAGTGTGCTCGTTCGAGGCTCGGCTCGTGCTCGGTTCGCCAAGCATGGACGCACCATAAGATATACATAAAGGTACTTGTTTTCAAGTACAGCTGCTGGTACACACCGTAGATACCTACTTGGCAATGGATATTCAAACTGAGGGTGGTCACCAGCCAGGCGGGTACTACAGACTACCATTCACCGTAGTATGGTTTTCTCACGATGTTTTCCTTCACAGAGAAATCAAGCTTATAGTAGGATTCGTACCGCGCTAACTACCACTAGACAAACGTAAAGCTCGCCTGATGGCAAGCGGTTACCATAGCCATATCGACCTTGCATTACACGGGGCATTACCGTTCCCACTCCCCGATGAACAATGGCAACCCTAATCCCGCGCAGGAATAGATCATATAGTTATATGGCTGCGGTAGTCTGTAAGGTGGAGGTACTTATCCAGTCAGGTTCAGTCAAGGAATATAAATACATACTCGTATAATGGATATTCTTTTGTTATCATGTCAGTCTTGTGACACCCAGGTATTAAAATAGCCCCAGCCCTTTTTGTTTATATGTCATTAGAAAGTGACGGATATATTTATAATCTAGGTATAACTAGACTTGACTTACACCTTATTAAATTAATAAGGGGTTTACAGTTTATAGTTAACGTGCTATTGCGACTTAAAACTTTACAGCTTACTGCATAACCGCTCTCAAGCTATATTTCTGTAGAGGTAATTAGCTATGTAGGTCAATGTAGCTGAAAATGGCCCGCAATTAATTAGAAAATGGGTGGAAATCGAAAGTACCTTTTTCCATGAAATGTAATAATAGCTGATGCTGTAGCTGAGAAAAGAAGTTTGTGCTTAATGCTTTGTGAACAGGGCAGTTATTAATTTACACTAATAAGATGGAATTAAATATAGAATCGCCTGATAGAGCGGTTACCGTTGCCCGCAGACGCTTGCCTTGTGACACCAGGAATAGTTTTTGAATTTATGAATACTTTAGCCAGAGGATTAGCATAGCTATACAGCATGGCAATGCCACCATTGTTCCGATACACCAACCAACTGATTTGGATTTCGTTAAGCCGTTCTCTTTGTGTATGGTTTCTTATTTATATTATTGATGGTATAAGAATATATCTGTCACTTTCTAACGTCATACAATAAAAAGAGCCGGGGCTTAAAACCTGAGTTTAACCAGACTTGGTTTAAACAAGCGCAGACAGAGATGTTTTCTAAAAAAAATACACGACTGTCGTAACAGAAAGTTCATGACAAGTTGTATAAGTTATGAATTCTGAATAGTTATCATTTCAGTCAGGTATTCTGTCGAGGGATTATTATAACTAGTCTAAATAAAACTGTCCTACGCTCACGGTGAAAGTTCTGAGGCATAGTGTGGAATTTACACCTACACTAAAAGTTTGTGAATGTGTTTACAACACTGTAAATGTTGTGACGGACTCGATGCATCCAGCACCACAAACTTGTTTCCTTATTTATTTATTAATTGTATTTCTTGCAACTTCTGTTGTTACTCAATATCTCTTTTTTTTTCTTTTAAATTTTTCTAACAGTGATGGAAAACATTCTGAGTGAGTTGTTAATGATATTGTCACAGTTTAGGCCTTAGTTCGAAGTCAGCTTTATTATGATTTGGAACATCACAATCTTCATAAGTAGTCCTCCTTGACTGAATAAACGGCAATTGAAATTAAATAGAAACCTGTAACCTACGAATTCATATTAAATGTACATTTGGATGTTCCAAATTGGTACTCAAAGTAATTATATACCTTTAGAAATCACTATATTTTGTAAGTCTAACTAACCTTATTAGTGAGAAGACTGTATCCAACTCTGCAAAATATATTATACTTCAGGTCAAGACTTATAACTTTATGGATTCGTTTCAGTCACATCTGGTCTATAAGAATGGCTAGGCTTCATTTTTAATTCATAGTTTCGTTATGGAGGTGCGTTTGGGGTACAATTAATCATATTTTATGATGCCACAGGAAAAGATCAATGTGGATTTTGGAATAATTCATACAAAACGTACTAAGTAATCTTTTGATGTCATTTTATATGATTAATAGTTACCGCTGCAGTTTTATCTGCTCTAATGTGATGTATGGGCAGAATTAGGAATGGTCCTAAAATTTTTACATGTTTTTGTTACCCAAATTTATACAAATAAATACTACTATAATTTTTATGCCTTTTGCGGTCGAGACCTTGGGACCATGGATGGGGGTCAGAAGCTCGCCGTTTTGCTCGCACCTTGTCTTCAAAATTGATCGAGACCTCCGAAGACCAGCGGGCGGGGAGCTTTTTCCGTCAGCTTGGCTATCCAAAGAGGAAACGCTGCCAGCCTTCTGGGAACCCCTTGCCGTTAATTGGAAGCAGCGACAAGCTTGAGGAAATTTTCTATATATAGATTGTATTTTATAAATATAGATTGTATTTTGTACATATTTGTTGTTAATAAATGTAATCTTGTTTATTAATGAGGTTAAAAAATAAAAATAAACTTAAAATACCTATATATATGATATTTACAACACTTAAATAATAAATTAAAAGAAACCCTGTCAAAAAAAAAAAAAAAAATTAAGACTGGAGATAATATCGTTGAAGTATTTAACATAATCTTTCGGATGAAATGGTACGTTTCGTTTCGCAATGGGACAATGTTGGCACGTGAAATATTTTGCAACATCAACAATAATTTAAACGACCTAATTTTACCACGTGATTTTAATTGTTTTTTTATAAGGGTCTGCTGCAATAGAATTATATTACTAGGACATACTTGGAAAATTTGCCATAGGCTATCTGCATGCCAAATTTCATGGTAGTTGAGGCGACAAACAAACAAACTCACTTTCGCATTTATAATATTAGTAAGGATTAGGATGTGTACAGTATAATCGCACTGACAACAATTGCCTTCCACGGGGTACCTAACAAGTCTAGTAAAACTACAGTAAAACCCAAGTTTTACGATACTCCCGATTATTTTTGTTAACCTGGGATTTGCTAGACTCCCACGTAATAAAAGGGGAGTAACTCCAAACGAGTGTTAGATCAAAAATAAACTTTAATATAATAAAAATACGTTTCAAATTCAATTTGTCTCTCAGCAGCTGCCGAAATTGGACCTCTCGATATTTACCATCGTCACCATAGGTACAACGACTTAAAATTATGCTAATAAGCTTATTATAATTACTTTAATATGGGTCAGTGGTGATTTTCAATATTGTTATGGGAAAGTAATACGTGCCTTCGCATTTACATCACGTTCATTTAATCATCATCAGTTTATTTAATTTGCATGGAATGCATAATGCCGCCCTGGAGGATGAATCAACAGGCAAACAAAAGCAAGTCCAATATTATACCAAATTAATATCATATGGTCCAGATTTCTGTAAAAAGTAACCACAGATTACAGAACAACAGGCAGATAGAGCGTGCGGAACACGGTAGTGAGGCCAAATAAGCAAACACATAGCTGGTATTCGCTTTTGAATTTGTATTTGCTTTGTTTTACAAAGTTTATTAAAAAGAAAGTGTTTTTCGTTAAATAAAGTTTAATTTTGAAAATGAAAAGCTGTCGCCAAGCCCGTTACGATGTGTTCCGGCTACCGCACTTAAGAGCCAGTTCCTCTACAGGCGTTATGTGCTTACCTCCCTACATTTGGGGCCCAAGTCGGCTATTACAATTGGCTACTTTCCTGAAAAAATCTATTTAGTCCGTCATATTTATTTATTTATTTAAGCCTTAAAAAGTCCGTGAAGAGTTTTAGTACAATGACCACCATTGTATTAAACATGACTTTTATGGACGGTGACTGACTGCTACGGACTGAGGACTATAATGTGAAGTGATTTATTGTGACTGGAAACTATAATATAACTCGACACTGGCAGAAATGATCCCTAATTTGGGCTTGGTTGCCAAACTTAAAAATAAGAAGAAGAAACATAATATTATGATTAGGGATTTCAATCTGGCTGGATCAGACGGTCGATCTGGCGAATTAGTCACATCACAAATATTTTACCTTTTCACTATGAAATTAGCAAATTATATAAAATACTATAATTTTCCTATAGTGCCGTGCGGTTTCCCGAGGATAGGTAGGTAGGTATATTGTTTTACCAAGATCGCGAGGTGCTTCAACGGCAGAACGGCTTTGTATGAAAATTTGGTACGCGGATAGAACGTGTTCTGAAATAATGCTTCCGATACTTTTTATCTCGGGAAAACGATAGGCCCCTCGGGAATGCGGGCGAAACCGCGGGCCAAATAGTGATAATTAAACTAGTTGCGCCCCGCTGTTTCACCCTATGTGTTAATCCAGAACTTATTCTATCAGTGCCAAATTTCATCCATAACCGTTCAGTTGTTGAAGCGTGATTGAGTAACAAACATACATACATCCATCCAAACTTTTGCAGTTATAATATTAGTGAGATTGAACACTAGCGCCTATGTCAATGACCCTGATAATGATGATAAAAAGAAATACACAAAATACAATACAAAACACATGATTTCGCTAATCTTAAAATACATTTTACAATATTAAATAGGAGTTAAAGCTGTGGTTAAAGCAATGACGCGTAGTTGAGGTATCCAAGAGTTGCCAAGAAGCAGGTATTAGAGCTCACGAAGTGTTGTGGAACCGCCCTGTGCATCCCGAACTAGTAGGGAACGTTCGAAAACAGTTCACTGCGGGTATACCAAATTGCCGAATTTCGCCTTTGTAGGAATGGCATTTGTGCAAGACTGAAAAAACAAATGCCATCTGATTTCAATGATTTCAGTGCAATTTTTCCTAAGTTCCGTCCACCACTACAAAAATTGTATGTTTTAACCGGCTTCCATCTCTGACGGATCGATAACCGATCGGCTGGGGGGATATTTCTTGAGTTTCTTTGGGTACTTACTGTGTTATAGAAACGTATACACATAGAAATAAATATACCTAGAAAGAACGTTGCCATACTACACGAATATATAAAACAGGCCAACTTTTAGAGGCTGCTGCGCGTAACAGCTACGTTTTACGCTCCCTCTGCGTCATTCTGCTTGTCATAGTGACGTTCATAATGATAATAGTTGTTGAAATATTCCAATTAAAATCGGGAGAAAGTTAAATATTGAACATTATTTTGCATTTTTATTAATTTTTATTTGATTTAGCCTCTAACAGTTAGAGGCTATTTTTATCGACGCGTGCACAGCTGCAACACTCTATCTGGATGTATCCTTAATCAAAGCGTATACATTGGCCCTAACAAACACTACGTCATCGTCACCATGGTGACCAAGGTCTCAGCTCATACAAGGACGTTTTCAGTCTCGTAACCGATAATATTTTTGCCGTTGGATTGAAAAGATATTTTTCTCGCTGTAAAGCTGTAGCACCTTCAAAACACTATCTGATAATTTGAGCACAGAATACATGTATTTACTTCAATTTTGTATTATTTCCAAAGGTACTTGGCGGGCCAGTTAGCGGCGTTGGTAAATATTCCACCTAACAAACCGCAGGTCGTGGGTACCCAAACAGGACATGCATTTGTGTGCATGAATATGTCTATATGTCCTGAGTCTGGGTGTAATTATGTATATTAAGTATGTAATTACAAACAAAACGTAGTTTACGTGGTATATCAGTTGTCTGGTTTCTATAGTACAAGCTCTGCTTAGTTTGGGATCAGATAGTGATGTCAACAACAGCTTTACGGAACGGCACGGAAAATGCTGGAGCTGAAATACAGAATACAATTTATAATGCATCTAACAAAATGTCACGCTGTTTGTCCACAAGAATGGACGTCAATGCATTATGTTAGTTGATTTACCTCTATTCAGCTTGCATTATTGGTCCGACCATTAGCTTTGAAGCCATGGCTAATTGCCCATGGGCAAAGCTATTGGCGCTGCAGTGATTCTTAACACGCCATGATCACAAACTTAGTAGAGATAACATGGAAACCAGGATCAAAATGATTAATCCAAATAGACCTACATTATTCATTCATATGAATAGTTTGACTCGAATAAAATTACCGTTTCGTAAGGTTGCATTTGCTGAGAAGAGCCGGCAATAAACTCTGTAATTACTCTTTTTTTTAAAAACTTACATTCTTTACAATAAGAGAGGTAAGCGTAGTGTTTATTCTCTCAAAGAGCAGCTCGACTGGAGAAGTACCTCCACCTTACAGAATAAGGCGTCGTACGTCGAGATTAAATACACAAAATGCTTTAGACTGTCCTAATTGAAGCTCGCAAGTCATCGCGCGATCACTGGAACATCAGCGCGATCGTGCGACGAAATCGCATCGTTTGCTCGTACGATCATCGCCAATAAAGACGACGCCTAATGCAACCAAGTAACTTTATGTTATGTTCCGTGTTAATTGGGGAGGGGAGAAGCGCGAGTGATGCCCCGTGTATTGCAGTGCAGGCGTAGATAGCTACGTTAACCGCTTACCATTAGGCGGACCGTAGCCTTGAGGTGCCGGTTCGAAGCGGACCGCATGCAACAGCAGCAGACGACACTGTCGCTGCGTCACTACTTCTTTATCTTTCGTTCCTTATATTATAAATTCCGTAGCTAGTGAAACGGTCCCATAGTAATGCGGTCCGCTTCGAACCGGCATGTTTATCGTAGTAGGCGTCTGCTAATTACCTAATTCGGATGTATTTGATTGCATTGATATATTGCTAAAATGTGTCTATAATTAACATCGAATAAATATGAATGAATGATTCCAACGGTAAACGTATAAATGAGCAAAGGGAATAGAGAAATATTACAATAATTTTTGATGGCATTAAATTTTGTGGAAATGTTAAATTAACAAGAGTTCAGTATATACATTTAACATACAATAGTATATTAATCTCTGTTCATTTATAGGAATACTGTACTCAGTTTTTAAGAAGCATAATTACCTTTGAATGCTGTATACTACGATTGTTCTATCAAATTCACTTCCAATTAAACTATTATGGTAACTCAATTTGATCGTTCAATTTCTCGACCGGCTTTGTGGTCGAGAGTGGCCTGAAATCTGAGGTATATTTCGACTACCGTATCGAGAAGCATTTACGGAATTGCCTGCACGATATAGGTATAGCATTTATACCTACACATTTTGGTTTCCACAGGTATAATATTTCCTGATCCTGGCAATATATTCAATTGGAATAGTGCGAATATTTGCATTTACTATTTATGCTACAAGATCGAGCTTGTTATTGAAATGAAATGTATTGAATTTTTTTTTATTTATTGTAAAGTATGATTTTGAGAGAAATTGTTTTGTACCCATATAAGTATAAGCATATTGTCAGCTCGGAAGAGTGTGAGCTGGGAATTGAAAATATTTTTAGAACCCTGCAATATTTACCGCTTTTTAGGGTTCCGTAGCCAAATGGCAAAAAACGGAACCCTTATAGATTCGTCATGTCTGTCTGTCTGTCTGTCTGTCTGTCTGTCTGTCCGTCCGTATGTCACAGCCATTTATTTCCGAAACTATAAGAACTATAATGTTGAAACTTGGTAAGTATATGTATTCTGTGAACGCAATTAAGATTTTCACACAAAACTAGAAAAAAAACATTAAATTTTGGGGGTTCCCCATACTTAGAACTGAAACTCAAATTTTTTTTTTTCATCAAACCCATAAGTGTGGGGTGTCTATGGATAGGTCTTCAAAAATGATATTGAGGTTTCTAATATCATTTTTTTCTAAACTGAATAGTTTCAGCGAGAGACACTTCCAAAGTGGTAAAATGTGTGTCCCCCCCCCCTGTAACTTCTAAAATAAGAGAATGATAAATCTATATAAAATATATGATGTACATTACGATGCAAACTACCAACGAAAATTGGTTTGAACGAGATCTAGTAAGTAGTTTTTTTTTAATAGGTCATAAATTGAAATTAATATCAAATACTCAGGTCTATACTACCATTTACTTATATACCTACAGGTTTGTACGGAACCCTCGGTGCGCGAGTCTGACTCGCACTTGGCCGGTTTTTTTATTTCAAGTACCTAGGAATACTCGGACCCGAGTGAAGGAGGCTCCTCCGCGCCGCGCAAAAAATACTGTTGTTTCTTTCAAATCATAACAAGGCAACATAATATGTTGTAGCTAGTCAACATTTAAGAATATTCCAAACTATCAATATGTGTTCCAAATCCTCTATTTTGTTATCCTAAATAATTATTTTAAATGCGAATGTGATTTGCGTTGGTTTGTTGGTTACGCTTTCACGCCTTATATGCTGAACCGACCTCTGAATTTATCAGTGATACCATCACTATGATCTTATTGAATACTAGCTATTCCCCGTGATTTCACCCTCAACCCCGGGATAAAAAGTAGCATATAATCCTCACCATGCATAGGCTATCTGCTTGCAAACATCGCAAACGATTCTGAGGTTGTGAAAAGGTAACAGGCCAGGCGGATAGAGTTAACTTCCGCATTTATAATATTAGTGCGTCCATGCTTGGCGAACCGAGCACGAGCCGAGCCACGAACGAGCACACTGCGAGCACGATTCACGTATCGTGGACGGGCTTGCGAGCCTCGAACGAGCATTCGTAGCGTGCTCGACTGTGCTTCACACGAACACAGGGATTCCACGGGCGTGTTCGTTCGAGGCTCAGCTCGTGCTCGCTTCGCGTAGCATGGACGCACCATTATGAAGCGCACTTCTCATTTTTATTTCAAATCATAACATAATAACACTGATTGACAACCTTAGAAAATATTACAAATAAAAGTATAAAGAAATGAAAAGAAAACTTCACTGTTAACTTCGACATTCACGTTTTGTTTTTACAAAACATAAACTGGGATAAATGTTTTCAACGTGACAAATTATTCCATTATATAACAAAAACATTCGCTTACTTAGGTGGCTTGTTCTATTTTCCATTAAAAGCCTTTTACAAGCCGGAAGCTGCGCTATAGCTCCTGGAAATAGCTTTCAATGTTTGTAGCTTCAATAGCAGAGTTGTTCGATTTAGAGTCCTCGCAGAAAATACAATTTTGCTTGAGTCTCTTTATTAAATGATGCGAAGTTGAAAGCCCAAGTTTTAGGTCGCAGATTTGAATCTCCGAATGAGCTCGACCTTGCGTGGCATTAAAGTAGCGTCTGTTTTGCGTTAAACGTTTTATTTACTAGCTGTACCACACGGTTTCGCCCGCGTTCCCGCGATTGAAAGTGCTATAACACTAGGGGATAACAGCATCCTATTAGTGAAAGAATTTTTAGAATCCGACTGCTAGTTTTCAACATTTGCTTACACTAAACTTATAATGAATACAACTGAAAATATAAAGATTACTTACTTATAAAACGTTATATACTGTTTAAAGGGTCACGTAAATAACGTCACTCTATTGTCATTGTCAAATAATGTGACATTATTTACGTGACCATTTAAACAGTATATTAGTTAAATAGTGCTTTATGAGTAAGGGGGAACATGTAACACTGCAAATTTTACTTAACAAATCCACCAGCACCAGTGCCAGAGATTAGCCCATTTAAATAAACAAAAAATCTCTTCTGCTTTGTTATATTAGTATATCTAGATAGATAAACGATGTAGTTTTAGTATTTATTTATTCACTTTGATCCGGAGTGTATGTTAAGACCATGTATAGTTAAAACTTGAACGTTAGAAACAGGTTTCCACTCAGCACATTGATAAACAACTTGACGGCAATTAAAATTTTGCTATTTTCTCTCGATAATTAAGGCACATTGAATAGTATTTTGTAATTATTGACGATTGGGGATAATTCAATTGATAAGAAATGGCGCTGTCGCTATGTTTTGTCTCTATTGACTAAGAAAATATGTGAGAAATCCGCAGTCTTTAAAATACAGGGGCAGGTGGGTAATGAACGAACTTTAAATAAACTTGCGAAGATAACAATAAAAAACTAATTAATATATTTTTACAAGCTTTTATTTAACTTGCAATGTATGTATGTATGTTTGTTTGGGTGGAATCTTGCAAGTCGATTTTCACCCACTTCCATTGGTCGGATTGACTTGATATTTGGTATACATTAATATATTGGAAGACAATGCAAGTACAGTCACCAAAAAAGTTTGTAATACAAATTCTATTTTTAACAAAAACTTATTCTTTTGGTTTTAATAGCTATCACTATCAATTTGTGACTCAGTATTTTCAGCGGCGACGATTCTGTAGCAAATTAAATGTTTATTTATATTTTAAACGACACAATTTATTCACAAAAATGGGTAATTTCTTTTTTTTACATAAAAGCAATTTGCCTTTATAAGTTGCGTTATGAACCTATAAACTGTGAAATAAAACTCAGTTTACGAAAAAGTGTATAGAAAACTTAAAGTATTTGTAAAATAAAAAGGCTAATTATTTTCGAGGCGACTAACAAATTAAAGGGCGACTAACTATTGGTTATTAAAAAAATAACTTGGCAGCGATTAAATAATTTGGTAACTTTTAAATTGGATGGGCTACAAATTACAAGGTATCATAAAAACCAAATAGTGGCAGCTTCTTTAAGGTAGCAAATATATTAAACAGGCACATAGAAATAATAGGTGGGGTACTATAAATAATGACTTGGCGACTAATATTGACAGTGGGATAACAAACATTGTATTATTGGCAACTATAGGCTTCCATATAAAAATACACTTTCGGGCTGCGATTTGCAAGCAGCTGTAAAAATTTAAACGGGTACTATGATTAAGAATTAGGGTTTCAGTATTTTTGTTTGTGGCATCATAATTAGTATCTGGATGACCGAGTTGAACCTGGTTTTTAATTTTTAGCTTATCGTGTTTTTTGGAAATTATATTTAGATTCGAATTTAAAAAAAAACAGCTGGACTCGAACCGGGGTCTTCTGGTTTCGGGACCGAAAACAGTGACCTTTGATTTTGTATGGTTTTCAGGGTCTGCTGATGGAGTAGGAGGGTTGGCACTGGAACTCCATAGTGGATCATCGTATCCTGGCCGTGTTTGGGGTAGTTAGAATTGTCGTGACATGAACTTTGACCATGTATGATTTTCAGGGTCTGATGATGGAGTAGGAGGGTAGGCACTGGAACTAAAATACTAAAACTAAATTTGCAACTAAAACTAAAACTAAAACTAATACTAATACTAATACTGAAACTGAAACTGAAACTGAAACTGAAACTGAAACTGAAACTGAAACTGAAACTGAAACTGAAACTGAAACTGAAACTGAAACTGAAACTGAAACTAAAACTAAAACTAAAATGTATCATCATGCATCTCAAGACGATTCCAACAAGTCCGAACACGGCTTACATATATGTGATTCCATAGAATGTGAAGCAATTCCATGTTTCCAGGTGAGGCTAATAAAAGCGTGTTGAAAATAAAAGTCAAGAAATAAATCTATAGACACACACTATTTTTTTTGCATGCCACTATATGCTTTAATTAGAGCTCTTAAAATGTCGCACAAAGTATGTTTTATATGACCATGTTCATATTTTCTTCTCATCTTAGTTTACTTTATATACAACCTCATTATATAATTTAAGAAAGCCTATTTTCTACTTTTTATCCGCCATCAAGTCTTAGCCTAACAATAAATTCAGTTACCAAAACAAAAATATCGATGCCAGTTTAAATTAAAACAAAGCTTATTTAGCTGCTGCTTTCTACTTTAAATGATCCTTCACTTTAGCTGCCAACCTATTATTTTTAGTACCTCCTTTCATTTTTTATAAATACCAAATTCAGATTAATTTGTCGCCGCGTTAAATACATGCCAAATAAAAATATCCTAATTAATATTATAAATGCGAAAGTGAGTTTGTTTGTTTGTTTGTTACGCCTTCACGCCTCAACTACTCAACGGATCATTATGAAATTTGGCATGCATATAGCCTATGGTATGGAGAAGGACATAGGCTACTTTTTATCCTGGGAACGCGGGTGAAACCGCGGGGGACAGCTAGTTGTGAATTAAATGAGAGTTGAATGAAGAAAATGCGAGACGTGCAGTAAATAAAATAAGAAGCACTCGGTGCGGAGGTGTAGTTTCTCAGTAATAAGATTAACAAGGTGTTTTAAGTACCGTTGAGTAAGCTGGTATGCGCTTGTGTAAGGAGAAAATATTTAGTTATTGAAAAGAATTTTCAACGTGACTTTTATGCGACTGCCCGAAAAAGAAAATACATCTATGTTATTTTAGCATCAAAACTTTGTAGGTACCTACTACTCATACGTCTGTGATCAAGTAGGTACCTACTACTCATACGTCTGTGATCAAAATGGATTTAGACCTGCGTGGTATTGTTAAAATCCTTATGTCATCACGGGTGACATGCTATATTTTTTTTTTTTATACAACTATTTCGGTAAACAAGCATACGGCCCGCCTGATGGTAAGCGGTTACCGTAGCCATATGGACGCTTGCAACACAAGAAGCATCGCTCACGCGTTACCGACAGTGTGCTCGTTCGTGGTTCGGCTCGTGCTCGGTTCGACAAGCATGGTGAGCGATATTGTGGCCAAAGGTACTAAGTTCTTAAACAATAGACGGGAATTGACTCTCAAGTGTAGACAACGCAACCGGTTAGGTGCTTACTCAACAACCGTAATATAATTTTCTCACAATCCTTACAGATAAACATTTTTGTGACACCTCTATTCTCAAAAAACGCTAAAGCTGCAATGGGACTTTCACAGGATGGTTCGGTATTTTCTTAGGCATAGCTGAGTGAGAGTCCCATCATTATCGGATCAGCCGATTCCGTGATTTGGCCTATATTCACAGGTGTCAGAAACGCATTCTCTCGGTGACCGCACTTGTAGGATAATTTTCATCGTAACATATAAGATCCCCGGGAACGCGAAGCGAAAATAGTGTGACATAAAATAAACACTACCAACGTTTATAGTAAGAAAGAAGAATACCCAGAGCAAAGATTACAATAATATGAATTTATTAATCATATCTAAATTTCATTTTATTCATTAATCATTTTTTTCCCGACAGCCGAAAAGGTAACAAACATACAGACGTATACCTTTTTTAATTTTGGATTTATAATATTAGATGTAAGGACGGATACGCAGGGTTTTTTATTATATCTCCCTTTCAACTTGGGCAAAAATGCTTTCGTATGTCTGTCCGGCAGTTTTCCTCTACGGGTCGTTTCTCTCAACTGATTCTCTTATTTGTGTGCAGGTTCTGTAATTACATGGAATTTTGTTTTTGGAAATTTCCAAAATCTTAATCGACGGGGGAATTCCATATTATTATTGAGACTCACGAGATACAGCTTACAGAACCACTATTTTATATATATACTAGCTGCCCGGCACGACTTCGTTCACGTGGTGTCCTACTAACCTATACCCTACCCTACCCTACCCTACCCTACCCTACCCTACCCTACCCTACCCTACCACTACCCTACCCTACCCTACCACTACCCCTAACCTACCCTACCCTACCCTACCACTACCCCTAACCTACCCTACCCTACCACTACCCCTCCTACCTTACCCTACCCTACTCTACCCTACCCCACCCCTACCCTTGCAACTTTCTTAATTTTTTCTTTCATAAGAACCTTCTCCTGACAATAACAAACACAACAAAAAAATAATTAGCGAAATCGGTCCAGCCGTTCACGCGTGATGGCGTGACCAAGGGAAATAGGGATTCATTTTTATATATATATAGATTATAGATAAGTCGATGATAGCCAGTGGTTGTGGCGTCATATGCCAATAAATGTCAAGTGGCAAAGGTAGTGGGTTCTATTATAGAATGACTTTGAGCATTGGGTAAAGGAAACATGATAACATGCTCTCACATACGAGTTGTTAATTACTACCTTTCTATTTTTATCAATATCATAAATTCATCGAATATAATTTAAACTACTTTAGTTCGTCCCTATCAGAAAAGTGCTCATCTTCCTTTTCGAACATATTTTAAAAAGCGTATCCAATCAAATAATATTTTAAATCCCGCTTTGAAATGTCCACTGAAACTTATGTGTAGGGTTGCCACTGCCATCCGTCCGGGCTTCTCCGGATCTGTCCTAGTTTGAAGGGCTTCCGGGGACCGAGCAAGGCATTATAATGCAATCCGGATTTAAACATAATGTTAAATGATAGTTTTAGCAGGTAGTTTTGAGAATAATTGTAACATTTTTACATCTTTATAATACATATTTTAGAAAAAAAAAGCAAAAAATTATAATATGGTATATTGATAATTCTCCATGACAGTGCAGGTTTTAAGCTCAAAAATTCGGGGAGCTGTTTTTTTATGGTTTATTGATTTTATCGATATGGCAGCCCTATTCATGTGAGAAGTCGGCACATTGATTGGAACTAAATAGAAATTGAAGACATGTCGGATATATCCGAATGATCTGAGCCATAGAGTTATAATATTATAGAGGAACTGTACGAGAGTACGGTCTGTGATTACGGGTACGGTCTTGAAACTAAGTGCGCGTACGTAGTTTGAACGACTAAAATACGTATAATGTATGCTAATTACTCGTTTTTAGAGTTCCGGAGCCAAATGGCAAAAAACGGAACCCTTACAGATTCGTCATGTCTGTCTGTCTGTCTGTCCGTATGTCACAGCCATTTTTTTTCGAAACTATACTGTTGTAACTTGGCAAGTAGATGTATTCTGGGAACTGCATTAAGATTTTCACACAAAAATTGAAAAAAAAACAAAAAAATTTGGGAGTTCCCCATACTTAGAACTGAAACTCAACAATATTTGTCATCAAAACCATACGTGTTTTGTTGGTTTATTGATCTATGGATAGTTCTTTAATAACAAATAACAAGGAATCCATATCGACATTTTATCTGACTGTAAATCCACTAGTTTACGATATATCTGTGAATGCATCTATATGGAAACTGCTCACGCTTTGCACAAGGTAACGTTTGTTAACGCTATCACTCTATAATATTCTAACACTATGATCGGAGCGCTGCATTCGAGCCGACAACAAATAGTTCACGAGTTCACTAGCTCGTCTAGACAGTTAAATATAGTACAAAAATACAACGGCTGCGCTTTCCGATTCCTTTCTGACTTCATCAAGATAAGAATAAGTGGTGGTACTCAATACGGCTGCATTTTTCAAGGGTGTTTGGGCTTCGACATGGCATTCCGTCTGTCACTGAGCTGTCACTGCTTCGAGTATTTAACCAAATTAATCTCATCCTATCGGAAGAGTTGCTTCAGGCTCTTTTAGCATCTGCCCTGAAGCTACATCAAGAATAGCAACTGCGGTGTTGTCCTACTTGTCGTAAAAGGCTAAATGTTCCTATAGGGCCGTGGGCTTCAACGACCAGTAGTGACTCCAAGGAGGACGCTGGTTCGATATGGCCACGACTCATCGTGCGATGGCGCAGCGAGGGTGCTGGGGGAGGTATCACAATTCTTCCGGTGTGGTTTATCACAGCTACTAGATCTGCATGACAAACCGCACCCCTACAGTGCAGATGGCGACCATCGTAGGGGTTTAGACGGTACAAGTCCGACATAACCTGGCCTCCGCTCGGGGCGATCAGGTATCCTATAAGAATTTTCTTAGGCAAAAACGTGTTTCAGTCTTGGTATAAATAGTAATAGTTCTTATAATAGAAAGGCTTCAATAATAATATGATTTATTTCTCCACTAACTATAAAGCTAATAATAACAAGTGTTCGTTTGATTTAATTCAAGTTCACACTAAGGAATCTCTCGCCACTTAACAAAGTTGCAAAATCCACATGAGTAAGAGTTACAGTCTCAGACTTCGTGTATCTAGGTCAGTGAAGCTCAATATTCACACGTATAAAGGGTAACATGGCAAATATTTAGTTCCCAATTGATAGTATTAACACGGTAAGATAACATTACAATTCTTCTCAGTTACAATTCTAAGTACATTTGGAGAGAATAGCTTAATAATGTTCTTAAGAGCATAAGGGGTAGTCACTTCGTAGATAAATACTGGCATAAATGACCTTGCCCCCTTAAAAGGAAGCTAAAGCAATATTGCTAGGCAATTAATTTTCTCGAATTTGAAGCAGATCTTTTTTTTTATATCACTGAGGTGGCAAACAAGCATACGGCCCGCCTGATGGTAAGCAGTTACCGTAGCCTATGGACGCTTGCAACACCAGGGGTATCACTCGCGCGTTGCCGACCCTGAAGAAACCTCATCAGTATTCTACCTCTTCTTTAAATTCTCTTCTTATAGTATGATTTGAATAAGAAAGATCTTATGCAAGTCATACTATAATATGTGAAAGTGATATAATAAAACAATTATTGGAGACTATATGAAAGTGATATAAATTGATGTATGCGACTGAATGACTTAGTATCCATGGTCATGAACAAATAAGAAAAAACATTGTATGACAATGACAGTAATGTGATCAATAAATATGTGACAATATAAAATGTGTTTTAGTTAGCGTTTTATAAAGTCGTAATCTGTCTACGGTCGTAATAGTCAAATAGTAGTAGATGGAGAGATGTCAAAACAAGCATCAATTTGTGAATGATTGTGTTCCACTGATGAACTGTTGACTCCGAGCGGAAGCAAACTTTCAATCAACCTAATGCAGTTAGGTCGGCTGGCTCGGCGATGTCTAGACATAGGTAGATGTAAAATGGACAAAATGGACGGTAGGCGGTCGTCACAAAATAGATAGGTCGCCAGCTACAGCTACAACTCATTTCACTTTTTTCGGAGTTTGGATAACTTTTCGAAGAAGCAATGTAGAAGCATGGAAGAAGCCTTTAAATAATGTTTTTTTTTCTTTTTTCAATGGCGTCACAAGGCTTTTGAATTTTGCCAATTTCCAGTTATATTATAAGTTCTAGTCACAATAAATCACTTTCACATAGTCCTCAGTCAATCACCGTCCATAAAAGTCATGTTTTACTATGGTGGTCATTGTACTAAAACTCTTCACGGACTTTTTGGTGCTTGAGACACTGCAGTGTGCAAGCGAAGCGTTTACGGCCTTCTTTGTGTTCCTTATTTAGCGCAAAAGGGTTGATGTAGACTAGATCACACACAAATAGAGCATATAACTACAATAACTAATCAGGTCGCTGTAAAATTAGATTATTAATTTTAATACTACAGCTCATGTTCAGACTTATGTTTCATAGAGTATCAGAGAAAACAAGAAGTGAAGTGAAACTATAAATGGTGAGTTAAAAAATACTTATTTAACGAAATATCTATTTAGTGTGAAAGCGTAAACCTCTGCAAAACGAACGCATTGAATTCGCCTGGCATTTTTTATATCACCATTTTTACCAAATGAAAACTTTATACTGCTGAAACCATAACTTTTGTTTAATTTTAGGTTTGTTTTAGTAATAAAGAATTCTACTCTTTGATTAACTTGAAATTTGACTAACAGTTCATAAAAATAAAACCAAATATAACAGAGTTAAGTTTAGGTTCGCACGCCGGGAGTCCCACACTTTATTTGTTAAATTAAAAAAGTACCCGCGATGGCGAGTATTCTTCTATTGAATATTCATTTATTATAAAACAATAAGTCACTACGACGTAGACGTATCACGAGATCATGTAATTTATCCCGAAGGATTTTCGAAACTTATAAGTTTATTCTTGAGCCTGTAAATAAAACAGTTTTCAGATGTCACTTTTGACAACAGGCTGTCTCTTCTTGCCGCACTATTTTTGTTCGATTTTAACAATAACGACGTTAATTTAACACTGAAGTAGAGATCTGTAAATAATGTATATTTCCTTTATCTTATTTTGTTCGTGCACGTATACCTATCTGAAAAGCTATCCAATAGATAAATACTTTTCACTTACCCTCAGTAGGTGTAGTTTGCTGGCTGGAGTTGGTCCTCGGCCGCTCCTCACCGGCGGCGATGTGCTTGGCAGTCCTACGGGACACCGGTCGCAGTTCCCTGTCTACATCGCTAGATTCCTCCTCTTCATACGAGTAGTCCATTTCTGCAACACACGGTACTATTATCGTCATAAAATATGACTAATTAATAATTAGGTACTGACGTTTGAAATTCAAGATATACTCCCACAAAACTATCTGGCCCGGCGGCGGCCAAAAGTGGAATTAACGACGACATTATTCGACATTGGTCAAAGAGAATGTTAAATTACTCCGTTCATTGGTTGTTTGCTCCACTAAATGTAGTTTGTGAAGTTAAGGCATGTAGAGATTTTTTTAAATTTCTAAAGTATATACAATGATAGTTATGTACAATAATGATATAGTAATATAGTTAATTATATATCCCACAGCGTTTAGATAGATAGATAATACTTTATTGTCACACCAAAAAGAAAAGAATCAAATTCAAACAAAATTTAAAAATAATAATGAAAGTGCTACAATGGGCGGCCTTATTACTAAAAGTGATATCTACCAGGCAACCTTTACCACACATAGAGAATATAAAAATAATGTTTTTTGCATTCGTGGAAGTTACACGTGGTCTGAATATATATTTCAATGTACGTATAACAAAATTATCACTCCATCCACCGATTACAGAGACGAGAGTTAGGGCGTGTATAGTATTAGCTTGGCTCTACATGCGATCTGAAATTTTGTATTTCGCGATTCATTGTAGGTTATTCACTATCATATATGTACTAACTAGCTGTCCGGCGCAACCTACCCTACCCCACTCTACCCTACCCTACCCTACCCTGCCCTGCCCTGCCCTGCCCTGCCCTGCCCTGCCCTGCCCTGCCCTGCCCTGCCCTGCCCTGCCCTACCCTACCCTACCCTAACCTACCCTACCCTACCCTACCCTACCCTACCCCAAAAAATGAAATTGGTTAAATTGTCACAATAAAATAGTGACAATAAAGCAACAACACCCTGTGATGGCGGGTGCGTTTTAAAAAAAAAAAAAAAAAACCCTACCCTACCCTACCATACCCTACCCTACCCTGACAGCAAAATCTCCATTAACAAAATGATCCGCCATTTATTGAACCGCTCGACCGATTTTGTGCAAACTTCACATAAACCATCTACTAAATAGTCCGAACAAAGCCTAAACATTTGGTTTGGATAGGTGAGCCCGTTCTTGAGTTATAAAATTACAACGAAAAGTGGCATTGATTTTTATATATATGGATAGATAAATTGATTCTGTAGTCGAGTATAATTTGATTCGAATGACAGGTAGTCGACGAGAATTAATTGTATAGGGGTGTATTAATTATTTATGTTTGATTTTGTGAGTGCAATTTCATTTGATAGAATTTTGAATATATTTCATAGGCGTTATGGATACATTAAAGATTTTAAAATATAGCCCAATAGGCAACTCTTATCTCTGAAACTGCGGACCCGTACCCAGTTTTGTATGATACCTAAATGAAAAAACTATCTTAAAATTCTCACTGGAGCACAGAATAAAACGGAACCCTCTTAAAAAGTTCGGCTTACTTAACCGCGGCGATTCCAATTTGTAATATCAATCTAGAAGTTAACGTTTAACTCTTCAAATACTCTTTTAAACAAAAGAAACTCCGCTATTCCGCAGGAATCAATTTGTACGGAAAAGCGTTTCAATTTTGCATCAAATAGCTCAAAATTCAAAATTCAATATCATTTATTCAAATAGACCTTCGCAGGCACTTATGAAAAGTCTGACTCTAATACTCTAACACCGGTTCGGAAGGTTGCATTTGCTGAGAAGAGCCGGCAATAAACTCAGCAATTACTCTTTTCAAAACAAGCTTAGAGTCAATAAGCTTATAATATTTACATTCTAATCGCACTGAAAACAATTGCGTGACCCGGCGCGGCGGCAAAATTACAAAGTAGACTGAATAAATATTTAATAAGTAAATAAATAGCAAACTTAAGCAGACCAGCCCCCACAAGCAGCACCTCGAATATTGAACTACGTAAAAATCTAATAAAATAGAATTGCTATTTCAATAGAAAATTAAAACACCAGACAAATGACAAGCTTTTAAGCTGTTGGTTTCGTCAAATAAATAAATAAAAAAAATAAAAAATATGCAACTTGACAATATTTAAGTACGTCCCAGCAAAGTGCAAAACAAATTATAAATGTAATCGGTTCACACCGAGCTCTGCTACGAATATGAAACTAAATAAAAATGTTGAATCCGCTGAGCAAACGTTCGCATAGCAAAAGAATGTAAAAATAACTCGCAATTTTTATTTAAACTGCGATATGCACGGAAGAATATCAGAGATTATTTAAAAAGAGCTCTTGTCACACTTGCGTAATAAGCGGCCACAATTTTAGGCGAATCTTTTGTGAGATATTAACCGGTGTGACTATGTTTGTTTGATTTATTTATGACTGTCCCTCGCGGTGTAACCCGCGTTCCCGGGATAAAAAGTAGCCTTCCCATACATAGGCTACCTGCATGCCAAATTTCATGATGATCCGTTGAGAAGTTGAGGCGTGAAGGCGTAACAAACAAACTCACTTTTGCATTTATAATAAGTAGTTAGGATTTCGAAAAACTGTGCTTTGCAAACTTCGGAGATAGGGGTGGGGTAGGAGTATTTTTTGTAATATTTCATCATATTCAAAAATATAAAAGACAATAAAAACCTGTTTTGGAATGTACAAACGCAGCCCATTTAAACTACTTTGAAATTTTGTTCCCCCATTTGCTCTTTTTGCAAAGAGAATTGTTTTTTTTTAAATTTTGTATTAATTTTGGGGAAGCAATATTTAAAACTATTCCAAATTTCAAATCAATAGCATTAGTTGTTGCTGAAATAAACTGTGGCAGACGGACAGACAGACGGATAGAGTGGAACGATTTAAGGGTTCAGAATCGTAATAAACATGACAAATAGGTTAACAATTACAATTAATCCGCACCACAAAGATCAAAAGTATGCATTCTCCGTAAAAAACCATTTAAAAATGGAATTAGTTCCATTTCTTCATTGCATTCCGTTCCCGCTGTCGCAGATGCATTGCACGCTGCGCCGCGGTTGCCGCAACGTGCTAACTACACCTTTATGTTCAAGAGGTGTATCCAGCGCAGGATGCTCTAAGCCTTAACTAGATAACTTAATTTAACACGCCTGCAACAAGATTATAGAAGTTTGGCATCTCCTTTCAAACAGCTATTAAAACTTTCAAATCAATCCATAGACCATTTTTATCAGCTTTAGAGATGTGACTCCCCTGAACCGACTTCAAAAAAGGAGGAGGTTCTCAGTTCGGTTATATGTTTTTTTATGTTTGTTACCTCATAACTCCGTCATTTATTAATATTATATTTTGTAATATTAATGTATCGGGTTTATTCGCGCACAATTATTATCAAAATTTTATTTTGACTAACCTCGACGTTTCGACCAAGTTGCATTGAACGTTTTTTTTTTTTTTTTTTTTTTTTTTATTTTTTTTTAAAAAGTGTACTTTGAAGTCGGTTGAAGTTTTTTGTAAAACAGTGTTCAATTATTTTGAAGTTGGTTAAAAATAACAATTGATTTCTATTGTTTTCCTCGCCCGCTCGGATCGCCAAACAGTCAAAGGATTAAGGGACTTAAAAACACAGGAATCGATAAAATACTATATTTTTACTATACTTTTCAATGTAAGTGACATTTTATTTCACATTCTTATTTCTATCTTCATTTCTTCATTTTTATTTCAAAGGATGTTTCCTTTTCTGGGCTAATAGCCACACTACAACGTGTTGTTGCATTTACGTAGAGAACGCTCTTTATCGTGAAAATAGAAAATAATATTTTACTTTGTATGACACACGGCGGGAATGGTAAAAATAAAGAGAGTTTACAGATGTTGCAATGCCGAGGAATATGAGGCATTTGAAATATTTTTAATATCCAGGAATGAACATATGAAATTATACGATGTGACACGTTCAAAAGTGACCACAAGTATTCATTTTTATTGAGGAATATCAAAAGCGGGGTTTATAAAATATTTTCAAGGTGTGTTCGAGCCATTCGGCCAAGCCACATATTTTGACTAAGGTGTAGAGTTTGTGAAGTTAGGGCGTGTAGAGTAAGTATGCCTGGCTCTACATGAGATATGATAACTTTTTGAGAGTGCGAGCCGAATGGTGTCGTCTCGGCAACATTTTACATCAAAATATTTATGATGGGATTTATTTTCTTAACTTTTATTAGTACTACATATATTTTTTTAAGATTTATGTTCTGATTAATTAAACAGGTAAACAGCTTCTTAAATCTGATAATTGAAAACTTACCCCCTTACCCATAAAACGTTATTTAACTAATATACTGTTTAAAGGGCCACGTAAATAACGTCACTCTTTTGTCATTGTCAAATAATGTGACATTATATACGTGACCATTAGTAGCATTGATTATCTTCTGTCTAGATTACGTACAAGACAGCATCGTGAAAAGGGCGCTTGGAAACTCAATAAAACAAAATTATGTCACTCATGAATGAATGTTCTACGTTCAACTGTGGACCTACTGAAACTGAACTAGCGACACCGTGGTCTTATTTCTTAGGCCGTTTTTACAGTTGTCACCCTTATTCTAGGGTAATACTGTTTTGATGATTAGTAGTGACATATAATACAAAAAATTAGACCATTCCAAATCATTTTTGAATCAGAAATCCAAACTACATTACTTGAAATAATAGTTACTTATCTAATATTTGTAGACAGAAAATATAGTTACTTAAATAACATTTCTTATTCTATAGAAAATGCGCAGCTTTGAAATTGTTAAATCGCATCAGGTTAACATGGTACTTTGACACGCCACGGCCGCGCCGCATCCCAGCCACGTCGCAGACTGAAAGCCGATTATAGGCCACAAAAGGGACAATGTGTAAAGAGGACAAAACATAAAGCGATTTACAGTTCTGCCGTGGAATCTGTGCAAGGTAAATTATTAATTTAAATTGTGGTGGTTTGGTTGTTTTATTAATTCTTGGTCGGTATAACTAATTGAGGATCGATTTCTAAAGCAACATAAATATTGAAATGGATATTAAGAAGGTACACAAAAAAAACTGTAGGTTTATTCTTCATTATTAGTAAAAGAAAGAAAGAAAGAAAAAATATTAATTCAGGACAACACACAAATAAATAAATAAATAAATAAGCATTTTTATTTCACATTTCATGCAAATTAAAAATTTTTTTTTTGCTTACATGCAACAAAAGAAAATAATAATAATTATGTAACTACTATAATTTAACAATTTGGATAGTTATAAATTTGAGATATTTTTATTATATTTTAGTTTATATTCGTTAATTTAAATTTCAATATTAATTTCAATCGATTTTCATTTTTTTTATATTTTTTTTGTGGAGGACAACACACAACATTACATTAAAGACTGTAGTAATTACAAAAAATAAGAATAAAAAAAACAGAGCATCCGATTAAAATCTACACAAAAATGCAATGTTGCATATTGGTAAGTACATAGTCAGTAACTTTTCTCCAGTATTATCGAAGTCTTTAGTCGATTTAAAATGAATCGTTCATAATTTAGCTCCCAAACGGTTGGACCAATTTCGTTCCAGTTTTTTTCAATGCCGGTTGGCTTGTTTAATCGGAATAGTCGTCTGATTTTCATGAAATATAGACCGTTTCAAGATAACTTAGCCACTATTTCAGCTAATGGTTCTGGGTTTTACCAAGTGTAAGTAGCATTTAGCAGGGAGGGGGGATGTCTGCCATTTGCAATTTATAGAATATTGGGTTAGTTAGATCATAAATAAAGGAGGTGAGATGACCAAAAACAAAATGTCCTAAATAAAAAAAATTGCATCCGACACTAATTATAAAACCTTTAAGAAATTAGTGCAAAAGTACGTCGATATTACAAAGACAACCTAAGAGAAACTTAATAGTTTAAATTTCGGTAATTATATCTATTTACAGTAGAGGCTCTGAATTAACATCGACCTACTAACAAACAAAGCCTTTACCTCTATAATATTAGTATAAATATAGATTAATTATATTATCAACGTTTATTAAACAATCCACCAAAGCGTGTGATAAATTATTTGGAAGATTTATTCCTTTTGCACAGCTATTTCAGTTCATTTCAAAGTGTGAATAATTCGAAATCTTTGTATTATATTCGCGGTAGCGGACTGCTGGAACAAGACTCGGGGAAACAATGTACACAAGCTAGGCACTCTTACAACCGGATTCTTCTTCAGGAAATAAGACGGTAACATTTCCGTACTTATTAGCCACGAAACGTTCCGATATAGTGATGTATAGACTGAGTGTTCAGTTAACCTGTGAGATTTCAGAAAGAATCATGGCGAGCTCCATACATTGATTTGTACAAAAAAATAAAACATTTTAGAGGGTATTGAATCACTTCTAATGTTGAGATTACATTACCAGCAACATGTTAATATACATGAGATATTTTATAAACCCCGCAAAACATAACACAACATAATGGTTTTGGTCGCGAATAGTCGCGATTCGCCGGCATGCCATAGAAATTCTCATTTTTATCCCGGGGTTCTAAAAATATTTTAAATTGCTCAAGTTGTTCCTTAGGCACCAAGGATCAATTATAACGTAATTCCAACGTCTCTAAAAAATCTTTATTTTTTTGTACAAATCTCGCCATGATCCTTTATACCGAGAGTTTATGGCGCGTATTTACAAAATGTAGGACAGGAGCGTTCACGAATACAACACTTGCTTGATACATTTAAGAGGATAGGATGGCTGCAATAAATTTGAAAAATAGGTTTTTAACACATCTATTGCTGCCGCGCTGTGCCCGAGCTATAGAGACAACTACAGTTTAGACTGATTATACCTATTTAAATTAGACGAAATCGCTATTTCGTAATCCCCGGTTTTCTCCTCCAAAATTGGAACGATAAAAAAAAAACAAGAATCATACTAAGAAGGGCTTTGGCTATATGTCTGTTGATTTTTCCAGAGAGGAAACTGAGGATTACGTTTGTATGGAACAAACGCCAACAGCATTTCCTCTTAAGGAGGTGAGGCCTTTTCTCAAGGGAACACTTATGCCGATCGACACCTAATAGGCTATTTATCCACATCAACACCGGCCACATCATTACGAGCCGGAGGCCGGAACACTTGAGTATTATTGTTTCCTCACAAATTGGAAGCAACGTGGTCTTGCACTTTCAAAGTGGCTACCACAGACGCGCAGAGAGTGAACAGTGGATTTTTTTAAAATAGGTCTAGAGATATTTGCAGGATAGCAATGCGCGTGCGATTGAAACCCTTAAGCGTTTGTAGGCTACGGAAACCGCTTACTATGAGGTATTAAGTACAATAGACCGTAGGTCCTTAGAGGCAGATCATACATAACGTTAGTATTGCACAGGAACAAGAATGAGTAGGTACAGGTCGGTTAACTAAAGCTGGCACGTTTCAACACATTTACACCGTCTCTCTCGCGCAAAGTCAAGCTTATGAGTATGAAGGAGACAGTTATTGTTTTGCTTTTGCTACTGCTCATAAATATAGAGTGGTCTATTTTTGCATTCGTCCATTAGACTTGACTGATTGCAAATTTATGAGTACTGTGAACGTGCCAGCTTTCGTTAACCGACCTGTACTGTCATCAGCGGGGCGATTACGTATAACTAAATTTCAATAGTATCGGATTGAAATCGGTTCAATATATTGGTTTGCTGATAACTTTCCGAACCGGTAGCCTGCGAAGGTCTATTTGAATAAATGATTTTGAATTTTGATTTTTTTACGTTCTGATAATTTCAAATACAGTGGTTCATTAGAAATGGATCCATTTCCGATTTTGTTATATTTCTCCCGATTCAGAGGTAATTTCAATCTCAATTTCATTGCAATAAAGTTACGTAATCCACGTACAGTAAAAGTATAGATATAGGTAAATTCTTTTCATTCTGGCTCCTGAAAAACAGTTTACTAGAATTAGAGTTCAGAATTATGCTTTATCTTAATAAATGAATTTATTATTTTTAAAAAAAAGTTTGGCAGTTAGGTCTTCATTGACCAGAATTAACACTAGAATGCAAACAAAGCTCCACACTATTCACAAACGGACCGACAGAATTATCCGAATTACATAGACGAATAATGATTTGCTGATAAGTTACATAGTAATCCCTTTATTTACTTTGTGGTAATGAAGAGTGGACAGTCCTTTGTGTTCACACCGTGAGAAGTGTGTCATTAAACCTGATCGCATCCGCTGCTTATAAGATGCTACTTGCGACCCGACTGAGGGCATTATGATATCATAGTTTACCTTTTTTGTATTATTGCCCCCTTTTTAACCGTCTTCAAAAAAAGGAGGAGGTTCTCAATTCGGTTGTGTTTTTTTTTTTTTTTTTAATGTTTGTTACCTCATTACTCCGTCATTTATTAACCGATTTGGAAAATTCTTTTTGTCTGGAAGGTTACACTTCCCGTTTGGTCCCATTGTCATCAAATGAGGATTTGAATACTTTTTAGTGTACTTTGAAGTCGGTTTAAGTTTTTTGTAAAACAGTCCAATTATTGTATTTTATGAATAACATGTATTTTATTTAGTGTATGTATTTGTAGCGTATATAAAATGTTGCTTGTTGTTTGCCGGTTAGGTTAATTTTTAACCGACTTCAAAAAAAGGTTCTCAATTCGGTTCATTTATTTATATGTCAATATAATCACAGTCTAATAACCATACAGTCGGTCGACGAAGCCGTCTAGACAGGGCAATCGTGCGGGGTGTGAGGGACGAGACGCGGGAAAGCCGTTACCGACCTGCGAACAAAATTATGTTAGTAGCTCGGTAAACAGTATTCAGGGCTAACGCGTGTTTGTGTCTGTAATTATTTTATTTAAAATGGTGCAAACGACGTGTGCTGTGAGAGACTGCAAGTCTTCATCCTATTTAAATAAAGATCTGCGGTTTCATCAGCTTCCACACACAGACGAAAGGTAAATAAATCATGGTTTGTTATCGTAGAGTGCATACAATAATAATTTTATATTTGTCATGTCGTGTCACGTTAATAACGCCAACAAAATGGCCGAATGGCGGACGGTAAAAAATATCTAATAGGTACACAGGTATAGGTAACAGGCACAGGGCATGAGTGTTTGTTTTTTTTTTCTTTTTTTTTTCAATAGGTCTGATGATGGAGTAGGAGTGTAAGCACTGGAACTCCATAGTGGAACATCGTATCCTAGCCGTGTTTGGGTTTGTTGGAATTGTCGTGAGATGAACTTTGACCATGTATGGTTTTCAGGGTCTGATGATGGAGTAGGAGGGTAAGCACTGGAACTCCATAGTGGAACATCGTATCCTAGCCGTGTTTGGGGTTGTTGGAATTGTTGTGAGATGAACTTTGACCATGTATGGTTTCAGGGTCTGATGATGATGTAGGAGGGTAAGCACTGGAACTCCATAGTGGAACTTCGCATCCTAGCCGTGTTTGGGGTTGTTGGAATTGTCGTGAGATGAACTTTGACCATGTATGGTTTCAGGGTCTGATGATGATGTAGGAGGGTAAGCACTGGAACTCCATAGTGGAACTTCGCATCCTAGCCGTGTTTGGGGTTGTTGGAATTGTCGTGAGATGAACTTTGACCATGTATGGTTTTCAGGGTCTGATGATGGAGTAGGAGGGTAAGCACTAGAACTCCATAGTCGAACATCGTATTTTAGCCATGTTTGGGGTTGTTGGAATTGTCGTGAGATGAACTTTGACCATGTATGGTTTTCAGGGTCTGATGATGGAGTAGTTATTATAATATTGTTTAAAATATAATAATGCTAACAATGTTTTATTGTTATCTGCAATAAATAAATAATTTTGTAAATATTGTTTACTTGTGACAACCCTGGCCGTCGCGATACTGTCTAGACGTTGTCGGCATTTTTCACAAGATCAAAGGCGTCGGACGACTGTATGGTTATTAGACTGTGATATAATTATACACGTACCCATGCGTCACGTGTTGGAAAAAGATTTTGGAATTTTAACTAATCAAGCAACGTTTGAGAACTATATCATGAATAAGAGGTTAAGGATTATCCAGTATAATCCTTAACCCAGAGCACCTTTAGACGTACCGTATCACCCCCATCTACATGTTCCGCGATTTCTTGTAGTTTCCTAATAATTTGCCGCACTGTATCTGGTATACATGGTACAAACTCTGCTTAGTTTGGGATCAGATTAGATAGCCGTGTATGAAAAATGACTCAGATAACTACGGTAAAAGTAAGTTTTGCCAAGGTACGTACGACTGCTTAGCTTTGGTTCCGGGAGATGGCTAATAGATACCCACAAAAAAGCTCCTATGAGGGAACTGGGGTTTTCAAAATTTTGTCTTAGTCTGGAGATGAAGAAAATATACTTAATATTTTGAACGCGGGGAAACCTCAAAGATTGTTATGAAAATCTATGCTTATCAGTTAGGGTCAGTTCACACCGAGGCACGACGCGACGCGGCAAGCTCAGATAACAATAGAATATGTAACTTTATTAACTACACAAAAGGTGCACATTTCCGTATCCGAATTCTCTCCCTGAAATATGTAACTTGTTGTTTACTAAATAAAGTTCATTCTCTTGCTATTTTAAAAAGCGTTGTCTCACGTCTCGCTGTGAGCTGAGCTACTGTTACCAGGAAAGTAATTTCCAGGAATGTCAGTCGTTCTATACCCTTGTAACAATTTATTCTACTGCGGTAGTTCCACGCTAGCATTCTATTAGCTGGTTCTCTGCCTGCATGCTAGTAAAATTAACTAACTGTTGTTAGGGATTTGTATTAAGTAGTTAAGCTGACAAACAGACAACAGCTTACAACACACGTTAATAGATAAACAACACGTTAGTCTTAATCTTATGTTTACATGTAGTACTACCGATTGACAAGAGATATTTTATTCAAATAGTCCAGTTGCTGAGAAGAGCTCGCAATAAACTCAGCAATTACTCTTTTCAAACAAGCTCTAGGGTCTTAACATTTGCATTCAAGTCTCACTGACAACAATATTACGTGCCTCGGACGGTGGCAAAACTGTTAAGTAGATTCTATCAATATTTATTAAGTAAACAACAGACTTAAACAGACCAGCCCCCACTTGGATCAGGTTTCAAATTAATTGTCATCACCTTTTTTTTTTTGTTTTCATGTTGTCACGTGACACTCCGTCCATGTCTGTCTGTCCGTCAATCACAACGGTATATTCCAGCAACGACTAATGCTGTTTATTTGGAATAGATACCCAAACCTATAACATTTTTTTTTAAATATTTTTATTTCTTTGCGTTGGGGTCGAAATGTGGAACCGAAATTACAAAGTTCAAGGGGCATCATATCATCATCAGCCTATGATATCCCACTGCTGAGCACAGGCCTCCTTTCAAAAATCAGGGTGAAAGGGAATGGGCAGATACTCCACCACGCGTGGCCACTGCGGATCGGTGGAGGTAGGCTAGTGGTCAACCTACTGTTGGTGTTTTCAAGCCACCTATAAGGCCTCTAACTAGCTTAACGACTATCACAATTAAGTGATAACCGGGACCAACGCTTTACGTGCCTTTCGAATCACGGAAACGCTAAATTTGAAGTACCACTAGGCGGTTACCCATTCAGGTACCGACCACGACGGTGGTAGCTTAACTTGCCGGTCGATTAAGAACGGCTTATCATGCTACACCACGAGCGAATCATCGAGGGCGAGGGCATCATATGAAATGGCTGAATTATTACAAAAAAATACTATCAGGCGGGCGGTACATTTGTTTACAGACAACGGGCTAAAGAAAAGTTTTATTTAATTTCGTAAAATATTCGTATAACGAAACATTATTTTTTCATTGGAGCTCAATCTTTGTTGCATAATTGGAGACATAGCATTTCGTAGTAATGAAGTGTGCAATTTCGGAAGTCCAATACAAGTTGGCCAATTTCCGTCGGATATGCATTCCGTCCCACGTCTGTCCAGATGCGATTACTGGCCACACAGCCGAGTGCCGAGTGGCGGGCGAGCGGCGGGCGAGTAGCTGGCGAGTAGCAAGTTGGCGTGGCCATTCGGGCCGCTTGGTCACAGTCTACAAGTTGCCAGAAAACTCAAACAGGGGGCCAAGTCTGCTATTTTTAATCAATTCATAATGGTTTACGACACAATTGAATTAATTGACTACCAAAACTGTCAAAGCTGTAATTTTTACACCACTGATAGGTGATTATTGGAACACACATGACTTGTGCCCATGTTAGTTATAATAAATAACTGTAGCTGTCCGCGCGGTTCCATCCGCATTCCGGTGATAAAAAGTAGTAGGAATTACTATAGCTTCTTATCAGTGAAAGAATTACCCCACAAACTAACAAAATTTGCTGTCTCCCTTTATAATATTAGATAGATATTGGGGCATGGGGGCCGGTCGCCTACCGCTTTTTCCGAGGCATTTGTAAGCGCCTGGTCGAGGTGTCGCGGGACCCGTGGGCTGTCGAATACCTCGCCCAACGCATTGTATAGCACAGAGGTAATGCCGCCAGCGTTCTGGGCACGCTACCACTTGGCAGCGACCTTGATAGGTTTATAAGATTTTTTTTTATTTTTTTTTTACCTTTCTTAGTTTTTAGTTGTAGTTATTAATGTATTATTATTTAGACTATGTTATTTAGTATAGTTCCATTAAATAAAGATTTTTGTGTATATCATACAAATTAATTATATTATTAATATTATTATAATCTTGGATGTCATAGTAATGTTATTACTTACAAAATATAGGTAGTACCTACTTGAAATTTACATTACTTAGAGTATATTTGTATATTTTCTATGAGCCTATGTTGGACCTCCTATTAGCCTACTAGCCTATTTATGATTCTCGTGATGGTAAGTGCTGACTTCAAGTGCAAGTTTAAAAAAAAACAGTATATGGAATACAGCGGATCCGAATCGAACGAAACGACCGTGTCACAGGTGTCTAGCTCCTAATTTATTCATTAGTAGTGCAGGTGTGTTGCAAAACGACGTCAAGTATAGGTCCATCTAATGGTCGGTTGGTTTAAAACATTTTAAATACAAGCTTATTTTGGTGACTGTACTTTTTGTTGACTGTACTTGCATTGCCATCCAATATACTAATGTATACCAAATATAAAGTCAATCCGACCACTGGAAGTGGGTGAAATTCGACTTGCAAGATTTGACCCGAACAAACATACGTATACATTGCAAGTTAATAAAAAGCTTGTAAAATCCGCCTAATACAAAAATACTCCTTGATATTTTTATGAATAAAAATTTTGTAAGAAAATTTACCACAGAAAAAGGTAAAATACGATATCTTTACTTCAATATTAATTTCAGGTAGCTTTATAATCTAGGGAAGCACGCTGAATATTTTCATCCCGGGAAACAAGCTGTAATTAATCCAGGGAGTCATTAATGTAAATATTTAAGGCTGATATCAAAATATAAGATGATTATCCATCAGCGGCTTTATCGGATGAAGTGGTATAATGCAGTAAAGACGAACTGGAAGTTGAGTTAATAGTTTTTGCAACGCATAAATAACGCTACGGTAACCGCTTTACCATCCTGAATCTATTATTTGTCATGAAAATATACTAAGCACAATTAGTTACCTAAATAAATAATAAAATTTCTCATTATACGTTTTTTTAAGCTAAACCTAAAAGGGGTTTTGGGGGTATTAAAGTTTGTATAGAAGAAACTTACCATGCAGTCCAATCGACTTGAAACTACTTCGGATAGAAAATAAAGAAACGTGTGTTTGGGTTTTTCGAAAACCGACTCCAAACGGGGCCAAAAGGGGTTTTTATGTTTATAGGGGATAATTTTACTGCGTGTCTCGATTAAGTCTATAGTTTTTATACCTACACTAGCAGACCCCCGCGGTTTCACCCGCGTACGGTTTGAATTTTCTCCTTCGAAAACCAATGCACGCCATTGATTATTAGACACAACAAATCAAACACAGATATATTTTCAATTAAAACTAAAAACCTATATTATACCTACACAAAAAAATCGAACTCAAAGAATCATATTTAATTATTATAAGAACAAATGAGAATGAAATTAAATTAACTACAATCAAAATATTCTAATGAAATAGAGAAAATGAACTTTTTTTTTTCATTGGCGTCACACGGGTGTATATTTTGCCAATTTCCAGTTATATTATATAAGTTCTAGTCACAATAAATCACTTTCACATAGTCGTCATGTAGTCAGTCACCGTCCATAAAAGTCATGTTATACTACAGTGGTGGTCATGTACTAAAACTATTCACGGACTATTGAAAAGACACTGGTGCACATGGATTGATCTTTATTGGATAAAATACAACCGATGATAATTATGCAATAAAACTCAAAATACACGAATTTATGAATATAAAAATGAAAACGCAACGTCACTCTGCAAGTTCCCGCCAAAAAGTCCGAGGAAATTAACTTCCAAACAAATTTCGTATTCTAATCCGATTTAAATATTCTTTTATATTTGACATTCCAATTTTAAAGAGCATGACTGATTCCAGAACAAAAGGCAGATAGAGCGCGCGAAACACGGGAGTGAGGCCAAAAAAAGCAATTAGGTACAAATTTAAAAACACATACCTAGAATTTATATATGCTATGTTTAAAAGCTGCTGTGCTAATTTATTAAAAAGAATGTGTTTTACGTTAAATAAAGTTTTTTAAACAAAGCAAATACAAATTCAAAAGCGAATAAAAGTACGTGGATTACGTAACTTTATTGCAAAGAAATTCCGATTGAAATAACCTCTGAATCGGTAGAAATATTACAAAATCGGAAATGGTTCCATTTCTAATGAACCACCGTTTGTATTTGCAGTTATCAGGACGTAAAAAAGTTATCAGAAAACCGCTATATTGAACCGATTTCAATTCGAAAATGATTAAAATTTAGTTACGTAATCGCCCCCCAGGTATGTGTTTTTCAATTTGTATTGCTTTTTTGGCCTCACTCCCGTGTTCCGTTTGCTCCATCTGCCTTATTCTGTAATCTGTGAAAATCGGATTGAGATTTCAAACATGTGTCAAAATAAAAAATGTTATTTAAATCAAAAGTACTAAGGAGTATTGATATCAACTTCGATGCAAATCACCCCTAAAATAACTTTCTACCCCTTTTTAGCCCCGTTTGGCGATGAGTTTCAATAAAATACGAAACGTCTTCCATCAATTCTGTTAAAGAATGTTTATGCAAAATTTGAAGTAGATCGAACCAAGGAATCACGTTGTCCCATACAAACTTTGCCCCCGTTTTTCACCCCCTTAGGGGTAGAATTTCGGAAAATCCTTTCTTATCTGATGCCTACGTCATACAAAGAACACACCTCCAAGTTTCAGGTCTCTACGATCAGCGGTTTAGGCTGTGCGTTGATTGTCAGTCAGTCATTCAGGACAAAGCATTATATATGTATAGATTAGTTCCTTTTACAGACTATAAGAAAGGATTTTTGTAAATACCATTCCTAAGGAAACCGTGGACGAAAAGCTTGTGTAAAATTAAACCAAACTAAACTATTGCTAGTTCCCGATTCTTGGCAGTTGAAAGTTGACTCCCCACCACTAGTAACTTAGTGACTATGATCTTCATAAGTGCCCTATAAAACCACACGGCCATCATTCACGCGGGGGGCAAACTCACGCGTTACAGACCCTTTCCCCCCTCCGCAATGAGCTCTAGTGACCTGACTCACGCGCAGGATTTTGTAAGGTGGAAATACCTCCCCAGTCGAGCTGCTCTTTGAGAATAAACGCTATGCTCTACCTCTCTTAAATCCTTCCTCGTTTTGCTATAAACCATCTCACGTAATGGAGGGCTTTTGTCTATTTTGATCATTGATCGACTTGGTCTATAGTGATCTGTGATATGAAATCTTAATCGGATGCCTATCAAGTCCTGTCAAGACTAATGAGTGTCCAAGAATCTTATATATCACTAGATGTCCCCCGCAGTTTCATCCGCATTCCCGGGATTATTCCCTTCTCCATACCATAAGGCTATCTGCATGCCAAATGTCATGATGGTCCGTTGAGTACTTGAGGCTTGAAGGCATAACAAACAAACAAACTCACTTTCGTATTTATAATATTAGTTAGGATGGTGTTAGTGTCTCATGTTCAATAAAATATTCTTAGGCTCTCTGTAAGTTATGTCTATCCCTTCGTCACGTCCCACGTCTCTATCTCTTTACAAAGAAGTACTTTCTTTGCTCTTTGGTATCTGGATAACCCTTAATTCTTTGTTTTACCAAATTCGCAAATGATAAAAACTATATTGGTTAAAAAAGCTTCAAAGTCTCGTGACGCAAACTAACTAGTGACTAACTACTAATTTGAAATCTGTGATATTTTCTAAAGTATTCACTTATGTGATACTAGCTTCTGCCCGCGGCTTCACCCGCGTGGCCTACAGGAAACAAATGACATATTTTTCTTCAAAAACAGCCATAATAAGTGCTCTCACTCTCTCTCAATTGTTTTTTTTCTTGATTAAGCCCTATTCAGTCTGTTATGGGTGACCGCCTAGTGGTATTTCAAATCGAGCGTTTCCGTGCTTCGGAAGGCACGTAAAGCCGTTGGTCCCGGTTATCACTTAATTGTGATAGTCGTTAAGCTAGTTGGATGCCTCCTAGGCGGCTTGAAAAATTCCAACAGTAGGTTGGCCACTAGCCTACCTCCACCGATCCGCAGTGGGCACGCGTGGTGGAGTATCTGCCCATTCCCTTTCACCCTGATTTGTGAAAGGAGGCCTGTGCTCAGCAGTGGGACATTATAGGCTGATGATGATGACTCTGTTAGGAATCTCCCATTTCGGAAAAACTGTGATACACGTGACCTTTCTTAGTGGATACGTACACTTCACTTGTACAACGGACAGTTCTCTGAAGATAAATGCTCAAGCTAATTAAAACATTTAACTGGATAAGGATCAATAATATATTGATCAAAATACCTTCGTTATTTTTTGACCAGTTGGTTACAACGGATTTTGCTCTACCATTTCTAAATTTAATTAGAATACAAATACAAATGATTTATTAACAAATTGTATAGCTTAGAACTATGCGGACAGACAAACAGACGCGGATACTGATATTGTATATTTAGAGAAGCATAGATACACAATAAAAAAGAGAACAGTACATAAAAAGTTACAACCGTATAAAACCTTATCAATAGCAGTGGAAATCCATAGGGAATTCCGCTGTCTAGTTTATTGCGAGTTTTATAACAACCAAGGTCTTCTATTTGCAACGGAACAAAAATAGATGCGGATTTATCAATGAACGGATATTTATAGTAAAACTAGCTGCCCGGCGCGACTTCGTTCGCGTGGTGCTACCCTACCCAACCCTACCCCACACTACCCTACCCCACCCTACCCTACCCTACCCTACCCTACCCTACCCTACCCTACCCTACCCTACCCTACCCTACCCTACCCTACCCTACCCTACCCTACCCTACCCTACCCTACCCTACCCTACCCTACCCTACCCTACCTTACCCTACCCTACCCTACCATACTCTGACAGCAAAATCCCCATTAACAAAATGATCCGCCATTTATTGAATTCATTTGTTACAAAAAATGTGATAAATGAAGAACCGCTCGACCGATTTTGTGAAAACTTCACATAAACCATGTACTAAATAGTCCGAACAAAGCCTAAACATTTGGTTTGGATAGGTGAGCCCGTTCTTGAGTTATAAAATTACAACGAAAAGTGGCATTGATTTTTATATATATAGATTGAGGCAATATCCAATGTGCCAAACTTTATGGCAATATGGCACTCGTGGAAAATCACGTCAATTGAATTGTGCATGCAACGTGACACAGGCCAATTTTGAGGGTAGGGCAAGGATAATTTGTTCCCCGATATAAATCATTTCTTTGATAATGGTTTGTCAAAAATTCCTGATATTTGGCAAAAGCGGTTTTTATATTTTCAGTTGTAACTTGAATTTGGGTTATTGTTACAGATATTAGTTTATTTTTTGATTTTGTGTCACCATGCGGCTCTTGATAACTTGATAGTCTTCGAGCAAAAAAATATTAATACGCACATTGTAACATCATTTAATAATGTGTCGCAGGATATTTATAGTTGGCCAAATTAACAAATTGTGAATGTCAAACATCCTCATTAAATGCCTAGGCATGATTGTATTTTCTCAATTTTTATGATCGGCGGTAAAATTACTACGCGTTTGTGCTACGAGTGTACTTACGAGTGCTACGATACCTACGAGTGCTACGATACCTACGAGTGCTACGATACGAGTAGGCGTGCATTTTTCTTATTTCCATGGAAACCTCTAGGTTAATTTTACTAATACCTATATTTTTATAATCGGATTACTACACGTACTATAAGTGCTACGCTGTGGTGCTATGAGTGCTATATCAGGCGCGCTGATTTTTTATTTCCATGGGAACCATAAAAAATAAGTAATTTAATCATTATAGAAATTCTTCGATCCCTTTTTAGACTATTGCGCGCACGGAGGAGTGTGTAGTTTTTTTTTTTTTTTATAAATACCGTGGAACATGGTTTAATACCCGCGGATTAGTACCTAGTGTAAAATAAACAAACCGTAAATTATAATTTTAAACTAATCTAAACAAAAACTGAAAAAAAGTACGAAAAGAATAGTAATACCCCTTGTAGTTTGCCAGCCATCCATTACAAAATGAAAAGCGAAGTGCGTACACCGGCACATGAAATAAATGCTTTGAAGTAGGAATATGTGACGGCCGAAGTTGTAAATTACTTATTTGGCATTTGTGAGGCATCGGGGAACTTGAATGCACGGGACGGCACAGGACGAGAGTTAGGTCATTAGTTTTAAGTGGTCCAACTGTAATTAATAATTAATTTAAGTATGAATAAATAAATAAACGTTACCTTTCTGCACTCCTTAGCCATATAAACATCAACTATGCCAAATATCCATAGGTATTCTTAAGTTTTGACAATAAATAAAAAAAACATTTCGATTCAGTTTCGGTAAGGATTCCAATCTCAAATTAGCGCTAATAAGCTTTAGTGGTTGCTGAAATATACTGCTGTGTCAGACGAACAGAGTCGCACTATAAGGGGTTACCATTATGGTTCGGAACCCTAAAAATACGTGTCTTATATTTTTTGATAATCTTACTGTCGGACTTTTTTTTTTTTTACCCCGGTAACGCGTTAGTAACAGTGTGCAATAGGTATATTTTGCTCAGCCTTTCTCGGTCTGTATCTATGCTTAGGTATATAGGTAGGCCTTCTTTTTATTGTTAATTATTTGAAAAAAAAGCCAAACATAGTCAGATTGTCCAAAAAATATTTAAAAAATATAACCTTGCTGAGTTTCTTGCCGGATTCTTCTCAGTTGAAGGCTGAGTTCCGAACCGGTGGTAACAACAGTAAATGTGACCTTCATAAGTGCCCTTCTGGGGCCTAAATTAAATAAATGGCTTCGACTTTGACTTTGAGCCTATGAGATGTAATATAAGATATATAGCGGCAGGCTTGAGGAAATTTTCTATATATAGATTATATTTTGTAAATATAGATTGTATTTTGTACATATTTGTTGTAAATAAAAATATCTAGATTGATTTTCTTTTAGATATATATATAAAATTCAAAGTCCTGACTGACTGACTGACTGACTGATATATCAACGCACAGCCTAAACCGCTAGAGACTTGAAATTTAGAGGGTATATTCTTTGTGAAGAGTAGGTATCCACTAAGAAAGGGTTTTTTGAAATCCCACCCCTGATTGGATAAAATAGGGGATGAAAGTTTGTATGAAAGTCCGTCAGTTTCGAAGTTAGGCTCTTCAAATTTTGTGTTTAGGCTGAAGATTGAAAATTAATTTATACGTGTCTCAGCGTTTTTAATAAATCCGCTCTCGAAGCGGGATGGAGTTGTTTTGTTTTGTTTTCTTTTATTGTTGTAGAAAAATATGTCATTTATTTCCAGTAGGCCACGCGGGCGAAGCCGCGAGCAGAAGCTAGTATAAGATAAAATATACACTATAAAGACGTACGTAATGATAAATGGAAGACGTGAGATGTTGGAAAATAGGTTATTATACGATAGACGTAAATAGGTTAAAACCAGACCCAGTAGTTGGCGAACAGTGCAAGGACAGTTACTGTCCGACTGACCAGCTGACCCAGCCTTTGTAGATTGCGTGGAGCATGAAATTGTAACTTTCATAGTAAACTAGAAAATATCGCGTGAGCGTGGAAAAACATCGTATATACACACACAATATGTATTTCTTAAACTGTTTTAGTACCTGATACCTCTTCTAAATGAATCTTTACAGTTTGCTTTCGCCCAAATGTTTTATAGCCGCATCTGTCTACAGAAACCAAACCGTGGTGGTAATTAACACTTCTTTACAAAAAAAGTTTAAAATATAATATTATTTGCAACGATAGAATCGATATGTATTACTTTTTACCTTAGTAACCCATGTTACTAAGGTAAAACGTAATACACAATCGTATTTAATAGGTATTTTTAAGTGGTAACTCATCTGCCATTGAATGTGGCCCAAGCTCGAAATTTCATACGAAAGAGTTGTTTTCAGCAAAGATTTTCTCTACTTCAATGTTTAAGGCGCACATATTTGTATCATTTAAAAGATAGAAAAGTCAGAATTTTGACACTTCAATTGAATTCACTGTGCCATTTCTGGAAAGTGCGAATGTAAATTTTTATATGAAGATTTAAATTCAATTATTTAACACCTCGAATTGCAAAAACTAACGTGTCCACGTTTAAAGTAACACCACCGCCTGCAAGCTCGCTCTTTTAGCTTTGAAACTATATCAAATGCTGCAAAAAGCTAATATTAAAGTGAAGAAAATCTTGAAAAACTGAAAAAAGCTGAATACACCTCTTTTGTATGAAAAATCGAGCTTTGGCCAGGGGGCTTACCACAAGCTATTAAAACAAGGTTAAAATAACCTTATTTGTCTTTTGTCCTATTTTGACGCCGGATTTCAAAGAGGGACAAAAGACAAATAAGGTTATTTTAAGAGCTTGTGGTAGGCCCCCTGGCCAAAGCTCGATTTTGATGAGCCCCTGATGGGTTTGTTTTAAAAGATGTTGATTCATAATTTCGTGAGAATTTCATCTTAAAATGTACAAGATATAGTTACTCTCTACCTATGCTTAGGTATATGCTTTCTTTTTTATTGATAATCATTTGGAAAAAAAAAACCAAACATAGTCAGATTGTCAAAAATATTTAAAAAATGTAACCTTGCGGAGTTTCTGGCCGGATTCTTGTCAGTTGAAGGCTGAGTTCCAAACCGTTGGTAACTACAATAATTAGGCCTAAATTAAATAAATGGCTTTGACTTTGACTTTGAATCAATTAGTATATTGTTATTGTTGGTAACAACTGTAATTTGATTACCGCTAGTTTGTGTTCACATTTATTTATCTTCTGCAATGGTCACTCCAATTTCTTCCGATATTTTTGTATTCCTGGCTGACTTACCATCTATTCACAAATTTACCGAGTGAGGTATTGAGTTACCTATTGACTTATTATCATTATTCTATAATAATAGCTCTCAGTATAGCCAAAAAGACCATTCTAGTTTTCAAGATGTAAATTTTACTAAAACTCTTCGTTTCGCAATATTATCTTATTACACAAATAAGATAATATTGCCAGTATGACGATTTTAGGGTCCATTGCCAAACTGTGCGTCCGTCTGTCCGGAGTCTGTAATTCGAAGACTAACTGTAATATCAAGCAAACATGTTGTAAATAATAAAAATATCTGAAATTCAACCTTAAAGGGGATTACGAATAAACCCGGGGGGCAGCAGGGTAGTATGTGTATAAAGTGATTGCCAAAAGCATTCGCCTAAGCTTCGTTGTGTGCGGTCTGCAGACGCCGGACTGTCGAGCAACTGCAGTATTCCCAACATCCCACCTGAGCGCGACGCGTTTTAGATAGGATTTAGAGTAAATTACTATCAGAGTGGTTTTCTGGATGCTTTAATAAAATTTCCTTTAATTTAGGAATGTTCAGTCTTAGGTTATAGCCAAAGATTTTCATAGGGCATCGTGCCTCTACCCAGATGGATAATCCGCCTTACTAAAGCATGACATTTAATTTCACTCCGCTTGAGGGGCTCCCTGAGCAAATCGCTCTCAGTTCGTACTGCGCACGGCTGTCAAATACTGTCAATTCTGGCTTGTTTATTTTATGTTCCCATAGAGGCGACTATCCTTCTGTACGTTTTAAATTCTTTGGTTATAGCCTGTATTAACCGATTTCACACTAACACTCGTCACACTGTCACTCGTACAGATATCCCAGACTCCCAGACACAATGGCCTCGGAAGTGTGACCACTGCGCTGCCGCAGCCTCCCTGAACTGAGACAATTGTGGCTATATGTACGGTAAATGCTATCAGTGTTATCCCCACGTCTCTAGATAGATATTCTGAACACTGTTTGTAAGAGCGGACTGATCTACGGTTAATCTAACAAATCTACCAGCTCCCTGGCGTGCCAAATTTCATGACGATCTCGTCCAAAAGGTAACAGAACGGTATGACGGATGAGGTATGATGAGATGCCGCCAATACTTATTAAAAAATGTGCGAATGAATTAGTGTTACCTCTTTTTCTTTTGATTAATCAGTCTTTCTCACAGGGAGTAGTTCCTGATCTTTTAAAAATATCCATAACAAAACCGATTCACAAAAAGGGAGATAAAACTGACCCCAATAATTATCGTCCAATTGCACTTTTATCCACATTTTCGAAAATATTTGAAACCGCAATGTCAAATCGTCTTTATTCATATTGTGAAAAATTTAAAATCTTTGATGAAAGCCAGAATGGTTTTAGAAAGAATCGGTCCACTACATTAGCTGTTTATAGGTATATACAACAAGTACTAAAAATTATAAATGATAAGCAATATGCTATCGGTATCCTACTCGACATGAGTAAGGCATATGACAGAGTTCTTTACGGTATTCTTTTGGACAAACTGTATGGCGTGGGTGTGAGAGGCATTGCCCACGCGTGGTTCGCTTCCTATCTCAGAGATCGAGTGCAATATGTTGAGGTGGAACACTTTGATCAGGAAACTGGTAAAATCAATAATATTAGATCACAAAAAGTAGATATAACTAAATCTATACCTCAGGGTAGCGTGCTTGGGTGTATTCTTTTTTTAATCTACATAAATGACCTTCCAAAAACTATAGACGCGGTCAGTGTTTTATTTGCAGATGATATTTCGGTCGTATTTCCGTGCACAAATAGTATAAATTTAAATTGCCAGCTAAATACTCTGGCATCGAATATTGTCTGTTGGCTAAATGAGCATAACCTTGAAGTTAACTTTTCAAAAACAAAGTTAATGCAGTTTAGACCACACCAAAAACGGCCTTTATTAATTGATTTTTCTTTTAAAAACATAAAACTGGAATGCGTTGAGAACTTTAAATTGTTAGGCCTTAATATTGATACGAACGTTAATTGGAAATCTCATATCCGTGATATAGCAGGAAAGTTATCAAGATTTACATATGCGCTGACAGAGAAAACTACTGACATCAAAACAGCCCTTTCCGCCTACTATGCATATGCACACGCTTGGCTCCGTTATGGAATAGTTTTATGGGGGAATAGTACAGAAGTAGACACCGTTTTTATCTTACAAAAAAAATGCATTCGAATATTATCAAACATAGATGCTATGGTGAGTTGCAGATCTCACTTTGTTAAACATGGAATTCTCACGCTTACATCGCTATATATTTTGGAAATTGGGCTATTTGTAAGAAAAAATATATCCCTATTCTCTCAAGCAAAAGATCATTATTCCCAATCACGAAGCTTAAGACACCAAAATAGATTAGCCCTCCCCAATTCAAAATTAAACATATTTTATTCTGGTCCATATGTCACGTCAATAAAAGTATATAATAAAATTCCCCAACATATTAAAGATACAGAAAAACTTAATGCATTTAAAACACAATTATCTAATTACTTGAAACATAAATGCTTTTATACACTGCAGGAGTTTTTTGATGAAAAGTAAATACGCAATAAATTTCATATTAAGAATTATATAGGTATTATTAGTTGGATATAATTTAAATTGTTATTAAAATAAATATAATAAATAATAACACTATAAATATTATATCTGTTAAAAATGAAAAATTAAGTAATTTATGTATAACCATAGTTTTAATTTTAATATGTTTATATTATATTGTAATTATTTATTTGCTGTGCCCTAACAGGGTTTCATGTAGTGCCTTAATAATATTTGTCAACTTATCTACACATGAAAAATGCAATAAACATTTGAATTTGAACTTACTTTCCCGTTTATAATATTAGTAGTATATAAGGAAAGGAGAAGACCGAAAAAGAGATGAATGGATTATGTGAACATATGATTTTTTTATACGTTCATACCTCCAACTTGAACTAATGGAGATGCAATGCAGTAAGTACCAATTTAGACTCTAAACTCTAGTCTAGAGCACAGAGTATTATATTGTATATAGTAATCTGTATCTAGAGTACATTCTCATCACAATTGGATGGATATTGGATTGAACACAGATGTTCCAATTTCAAAACGAAATGATTAAAAAAGGTGAATAATGGTGGTCATTGTACTAAAGCTTTTCACGGACTTTTTGAGACAACTTGTAAAGTCACGCACGATACACATAATTCATTTCATTTCACTTCACTGGTGCACATGGATTGATCTTTATTGGATAAAATACCACTGATAATCTTAACTAATATTATAAATGCAAAAGTGAGTTTGTTTGTTTGTATGTTACGCCTACACGCTTCAACTACTCGACGAATCAACATGAAATTAGGCATGCAGATAGCCTATGGCACACCTATGGTATGGAAAAGGACATAGGCTACTTTTTATCCCGGGAACGCGGGTGAAACCGCGGGGGACAGCTAGTATGCAATAAAACTCAAAATAGGTACACGAATTTATGAAAATAAAAATGAAAACGCAAAGTCACTGCAAGTTCCCACCAAAAAGTCACTATATTATTACTCCTAGCGAGGTGGCAGTGTAGCGCGGGACATATTAACCGCACCTGACGCGCCGCGCCGCGCCGCGCCGTGTGAAAACTAGCGCCCAACTTTATCTACCTACTATTCGATCGTTCCACGCGGTTTTCGGTTTCACCGGCACAATTTTACCCTCAGGGCTCGAATACGCTATAATATTTATTGCACCGTTTTTAGTATCTTCATCATCATAATCATCAGCCTATAATGTCCCACTGCTGAGCACAGGCCTCCTTTCACAAATCAGGGTGAAAGGGAATGGGCAGATACTTTATTTCTTACTATACCACGCGTGCCCACTGCGGATTGGTGGAGGTAGGCTAGTGGCCAACCTACTGTTGGAATTTTTCAAGCCGCCTAGGAGGCATCTAACTAGCTTAACGACTATAGCAATTAAGTGATAACCGGGACCAACGGCTTTACGTGCCTTCCGAAGCACGGAAACGCTCGATTTGAAATACCTCTAGGCGGTCACCCATCCAGGTACCGAACACGACAGACGTAGCTTAACTTTGCCGATCGACTAAGAACGGCTAATCATGCTAAATCACGAGCGCTTCAAGCAGCTTTAGTATCTTAATGCAGCGCTCGATTTGAAATACCTCTAGGCGGTCACCCATCCAGGTACCGACCACGACAGACGTAGCTTAACTTTGCCGATCGACTAAGAACGGCTAATCATGCTAAATCACGAGCGCTTCAAGCAGCTTTAGTATCTTAATGCAGCTTATTACGCACTTTTTACTTTACATTACCGCACAGTTTTATAATAGGTATAATCCCGATAATGATAAGTTAGTACCTCACTGCAAGTGATATGTGTGTAGACCAAGCATTATTTGACACCTCTGCTGTAAAAAACTTGCGCGCCATATTTGTTGACGTTCTCATTGTGTGGTTGATTATTATCCAAAAATCTACTTAAAAAAATACAAGGCTGTATTTTTCCACGCAAGTGTGTTGAAAAACGTCGTATGACAAGCGTGTGCATTGATTATTACACTCTCGGCTCACGCGCTCAACCATCAACCATAACCAACTTTGCACACATGTATCATAATGTACTATTAAAACCCCACTAAACAAATCCTAAGAACCTGCATAATATTTTATAAGCACTGTATTGTTGGAGAGTCTTTGCTTTCATAGGAAATACTTAGAGCACGTTAGATCTGAAGCCTTTGGTACTCGACGAGGCCGAGGATAGCTTATATGATAGTACTTGTCATCTCTTTCTATGCGGTGTTATTTTATCTTTGCGTTTCGTTTATCCAGTCTATATTTTTTCCGCATTTAACTAGTCTACCTTAGGCCTGAACTTTTCGTACCATGATTACTTTTCCGATCACTTAGTTGTGAGATATTGGGCGCTGGATTTTACCGCAAAATATTGGCTACGCAGTTTATTTTGGAAGATTCGTCGAATTTAGGGTGAGATGATATGATGAGATTAGGATTATTAATGTCAAGATTCTTAATCATACGCCTAAAGAATGCGTAAATAGTGGCCTAAACCGATTGCAATGAGATTATCATTAAACTATGCCAAAAAAATATTTAAGTAATAGTTCCATTTGAAATCGATTGATTACCGATTCCTATAATTTATGGACCGTTATCGGTTAAAATTAAGACTCGTATATCTTTACTAATAATGAAGCAAATACCTCAAAGCTTTGCATAGCAGACCCTCCCATATGGAAGTAGCTATCACAGGTAAAATTAGCTTACGAAATTATATATTTGCCCAGTTTGGCAATAAAAAATTGGTACCACTGGTAAGCAAAACGATTCGTTTTTGTTTATAGAAGTCGGGCATATGCCGTTTCTGTTATTCTCACTATTTGGCCAGAAACAAATATTGCAAGTGTTATTGGTTGTTTATGTCTGCGAGTCAATTCCTATGTCAACGCACTGGGAGTGTAATTTTCGTAGAACCACGGCGTAGAACGATAATTATCTCTATTCACGACATTCATTTAGCTGGCTGTTATACTGCAGTCAGGAGCGTCGCCAGCCAATGATCTGGGGAGTTAATAAAAATCTACTTAAAAAAATACAAGTCTGTATTTTTCCTCGCAAGTGTGTTGAAAAACGTCGTATGACAAGCGTGTGCATTGATTATTACACTCTCGGCTCACGCGCTCGAGTGTTAATAACCAACTTTGCACACATGTATCATAATGTACTATTATAACCCCACTAAACAAATCCTAAGAACCTGCATAATATTTTATAAGCACTGTATTGTTGGAGAGTCTTTGCTTTCATAGGAAACACTTAGAGCACGTTAGATCTGAAGCCTTTGGTACTCGACGAGGCCGAGGATAGCTTATATGATAGTACTTGTCATCTCTTTCTATGCGGTGTTATTTTATCTTTGCGTTTCGTTTATCCAGTCTATATTTTTTCCGCATTTAACTAGTCTACCTTAGGCCTGAACTTTTCGTACCATGATTACTTTTCCGATCACTTAGTTGTGAGATATTGGGCGCTGGATTTTACCGCAAAATATTGGCTACGCAGTTTATTTTGGAAGATTCGTCGAATTTAGGGTGAGATGATATGATGAGATTAGGATTATTAATGTCAAGATTCTTAATCATACGCCTAAAGAATGCGTAAATAGTGGCCTAAACCGATTGCAATGAGATTATCATTAAACTATGCCAAAAAAATATTTAAGTAATAGTTCCATTTGAAATCGATTGATTACCGATTCCTATAATTTATGGACCGTTATCGGTTAAAATTAAGACTCGTATATCTTTACTAATAATGAAGCAAATACCTCAAAGCTTTGCATAGCAGACCCTCCCATATGGAAGTAGCTATCACAGGTAAAATTAGCTTACGAAATTATATATTTGCCCAGTTTGGCAATAAAAAATTGGTACCACTGGTAAGCAAAACGATTCGTTTTTGTTTATAGAAGTCGGGCATATGCCGTTTCTGTTATTCTCACTATTTGGCCAGAAACAAATATTGCAAGTGTTATTGGTTGTTTATGTCTGCGAGTCAATTCCTATGTCAACGCACTGGGAGTGTAATTTTCGTAGAACCACGGCGTAGAACGATAATTATCTCTATTCACGACATTCATTTAGCTGGCTGTTATACTGCAGTCAGGAGCGTCGCCAGCCAATGATCTGGGGAGAGAGGGGAAGTTGATACCTATATGGAGGACTGGAATGTATGAATTGTAGGTACAGTCAAGAGCACATGAAGCTAAGCCGTAACGCACCATCCGACTGTCGGACTCCTACTTACCTACCTACTTAATACCTACGTCGGTACGTCCTAGTCCGACTGGCCTATGAACGTTCCGACCATTGACAGGACGCCGCCGAAAAATAACTACGTCGGATGCGTAGGACGTTCCTACCGCTTCCGTCCGGTATCAATAATAATTATGTCGATCCTGCCGCGCTACGCACGCCCCGACGGCAGGACGCCCCGCCTCCTAGGAGTCCGACGGTCGGATGGTGCGTTACGGCTTTTACACTTATTTGTAGTGCGAGTCTTACTATATCTACCAACGGCGATTCTTGTAAGAGGTCAATCCAGGGCATAGGCAGATGATGAATCAAACATATTTTATTGTAAATCCATATTTATTATTGGGTTCAGATAACCGTGTGTGAATAATGTGTCAGGATATTTATTTATTATTATTATTTATTTAATAATAAATTAGAAATAATATTTCAGCACGAAAATAATATGCAGAAAGAAAAGTTCATTTAAGTCTAACTAAGTATTATATTTCATCATTCAAGGGATTTTAGTACTTACCTTAAACTTTCGGGGGGTTGCCCCCGAGCTGCCCGGGAGCCGCCGCTCCCAAGTGTCAAGTCATATACGATTTCAGTGTTTGCTTCATAGTCAACATTGAAAGTCTTACCGATAAACCGATTACCGAAATAATCTGAATGTAACATTTTCTGTTTGAGAGAAAAAGAGTGATTTTTCAGTTTAGCAGTTACTTAGTGCGGGAATTATTCTAATGAGTTAAGTTTAGTGAAGAGAGCCAACTGGACTAAATGCTGGCTATTCTTGAACTGGAGTAAAGCATAGACAACTACGAAGCAATTTAAAAGCTTACATAATGCAGGTTATTAATTTTTGAGAGCATAATTACACCCAGACTCTGGACATATAGACATGTTCAGGCACACAAATCCATGTCCTGTGGGAATCAAATCCACGACCTGAGGCGTGATAGGTGGAAACTTATCCAACCGCGCCAAACGGCCTGTCAAATTTACATTTACATGTCAAATTTACATTTTAAGTTTATTCGCTCAAAGAGCAGCTCGACTGGGGAAGTACCTCCACCTTACAGAATACCGCAGCCAAATAACTTTATGTTGTGTTCCTGCGCGTGAGTAAGGTCGTCAGAGCTCATTGGGGAGGGGGGAAAGGTCGGTAACGCGTGAGCGATGCTTCATGTGTTGCAAGCGTCCATTTGGCTAGGGTAACCGCTTACCATCAGGCGGGCCGTATGCTTTTTTACCGATTTAGTCGTATACAAAAAAAAATACAGTAAGGAGAATGCTAAAAAACTGAAACATCAAAAAAAAAATCGAATTTTGCAAACTAGGCGGCACATACATAAAGATACAAATACAAAATGACATTATCCGCAGGGCTCTTGTTGTCGCTAACGTGCCTTCCGTACTGGAACCAGTCGGTATTGCGCGGGGCGATGGCAGGAGACCGGATGGTATGTCTTTGATCCCTTGGAGTGTCGGCAAGTCGCTGGTGTGGGATGCCACATGTGTCGATACACTCGCGCCATCTCACTTACCGGCTACTTGTAAAGCTGCAGGGGCAGCGGCGGCCAGTGCGGAAAATTCAAAATTCAAAAAATATGCATCGATTGGACCCAATTATATTATTATGCCTTTTGCGGTCGAGACCTTGGGACCATGGGGGTCAGAAGCTCGCCGTTTTGCTCGCACCTTGTCTTCAAAATTGATCGAGACCTCCGGAGACCAGCGGGCGGGGAGCTTTTTCCGCCAACGCGTCAGCTTGGCTATCCAAAGAGGAAACGCTGCCAGCCTTCTGGGAACCTTGCCGTTAATCGGAAGCAGCGGCAGGCTTGAGGAAATTTTCTATATATAGATTATATTTTGTAAATATAGATTGTATTTTGTACATATTTATTATAAGTTATGTTTTTAGAATACAAAAGAGAATATTTTTTTTTATGTTTGATTAACCTACATTCAGTACACCGTCGTAAAATACCTATTGAAGTTGTACAAACATTTTAAATGCCTTTTTTCTCGACTGACTTGGAACAATGGAATCATGCTAATTGTTCAAAGGCTCATTTATCTATTATACCTCAGAATTATACTAATATAATAAATAAATAAATATCCTGGGACATTCCTCACACACGGTCATCTGATCCCAAACTAAGCAGAGCTTGTACTATGGAAACCAGATGACTGATATAATACATATACTACTTTTTATAATTAAATACTCTTGACAATATTTATTTACAACAAATATGTACAAAATACAATCTATATTTACAAAATATAATCTATATATAGAAAATTTCCTCAAGCCTGCCGCTGCTTCCGATTAACGGCAAGGTTCCCAGAAGGCTGGCAGCGTTTCCTCTTTGGATAGCCAAGCTGACGCGTTGGCGGAAAAAGCTCCCCGCCCGCTGGTCTCCGGAGGTCTCGATCAATTTTGAAGACAAGGTGCGAGCAAAACGGCGAGCTTCTGACCCCCATGGTCCCAAGGTCTCGACCGCAAAAGGCATAAAAATATAATTGGGTCCAATCGATGCATATTTTTTGAATTTTGAATTTTCCGCACTGGCCGCCGCTGCCCCTGCAGCTTTACAAGTAGCCGGTAAGTGAGATGGCGCGAGTGTATCGACACATGTGGCATCCCACACCAGCGACTTGCCGACACTCCAAGGGATCAAAGACATACCATCTGGTCTCTTGCCATCGCCCCGCGCAATACCGACTGGTTCCAGTACGGAAGGCACGTTAGCGACAACAAGAGCCCTGCGGATAATGTCATTAATAGCCGAGTGCCGTGATATTCGACCAGCACTTAGGGAGCACGAAAGTCCATGGTGGCCGAGCTCATTGACGAGGTCTCCGCAGCGGCAGCGATGAGGCTGATACTTTTTTGATTGTAAACATACTTAATATACATAATTACACCCAGACTCAGGACATACAGACATGTCCATGCACACAAATGCATGTCCTGTACGGGAATCGAACCCACGACCTGCGGCGCAATAGGTGGAATCTTTACCAGACTCTTAACCAACTGCGCCAACTGGCCCGTCAATAATAAAACGGAAGAGTTTTTAAGTTTGTTTAAACGGGCTATTCACTGGAACTACCAGTCGAATTCGAAAAAATCATTCACTTATACGAAGCTACATTATCCCCGAGTATTATAGCACAGAATTATAGGCTACTTTTAATCATGGGAACGCGGGTGAAACCGCGCGAGACAGCTAGTAACATATAATTGGTGAACACTGAGCTGTGAGCATGCTCCATAATGTACTGTATACATTAATTATTATATTATTTATTATTTTTTCCTTTGTTGGTCCGGCTGATTTAGTACAACGTACTGTTTTTCTATTTATCTTGTGTGAAGAAATAGTAGCTTGTTCACCAAGGCTTGAAAGGCAACACCCCTCACCAGATATTTTGACGCTCGAACGAAGTGAGAGAGCTTTTGAAAGAGCCTAGTTCGAGTGTGTTTTTTTTTTACAACTGTTATGGTGGAAGGTCGAAACCGCGGTGCACGTTTCAGACTTAGACTTGGACGTTTTTTGTTATGTTCGTATAAATAGGACAAGGTTTTTTGACAGTACGACATTTTTGGGTCAGCTATTTATAAAAAATAATCTTAACCTAACAACAAAACACGTAATAATAAAAGAAACTAAAATCGAAACGCTAGAAATAAATTTAAACTAACAATTTGATTTGCAAAGTACGCGCTACGTTTATCTGACCGCAGTCTATAGCGGAGTGAATCAAGTCGATCAATCTTCACTAGTTCAAGTGCTGGAAACCTAACTAACCGCCATTTGAGGAGTAAACCGCACACTGTTAGCACGGCGCAACACTATTGATATATCCTCACATATCTTGCCGGAGTCTTCTCAGTTTAAGTGTATTCCCGGTGGTAAATTCAACTGTATGTACACACGGCGACAGATCAAGCTATACTTTTCCAGTATAAGCTGATCTCGCATTGTATAGGATTTCCGTACAATGGGAGGTCAGCTTATACTAGAAAGGTACAGCTTGATCAGTAGCCGTGTGTACCAGTTTAACGTTCATAAGTGCCTTACCACGGCCTAAACTGAATAAATTACTTTGATTTTGATTTTATCTATTTATACATTCCAATCTGATAGAGTTGTTATCTTTAGTATTCCAAACCGAAAAAGTAAAACAGGAACCCTAATGGTGCCACTCTGTCCGTCTGTCTGTCCGTCTATCAGCGGTATATTTCAGCACCCACTAATGCCACAGTCTATAAAACTATACAGTCGAAGAAGTCTAGACAGGGCAATCGTGCGGGGTGTGAGGGGCGAGACGTGGAAAAGCCGAGCCCGAACTGCGAACAAAACGATGTTAGTAGTTCGGGACACAGCATATTATAGTATACGTTGTCGGCATTTTCCACGAGATCAATTAGGATTTAATTAAGCTATTGATTTGAAATTTGGAATCGTTTTAAATATTGCTTACCAAACCTTACAAAGTAGAGTGAATCGTTATTTTATAAGAAAATAGCAAACTTAAGTAGTTAGTTAAGTAACAAGCAGTTCTTATTTATAGAACAGGTTACTATTTTCTTTTTTAGAGACTTCTCAGGTTAGGTGTATTCCGAACCGGTGATAGATTCAACTTCGGGTGGACGGGCTTGCGAGCCTCGAACGAGCATTCGTAGCGTGCTCAACTGCGCTCCGCCCGATTGTCAGTTTTTTCAAGAACACAGGGATTCACATCGCGCTCGTTGTAGGCTCGTTGAAGGCCCACGCTTGAAATCGCGATAAACTAACGAATCCAGTCGTTCGAGGCACGGCTCGTGCTCGCTTCGCGTATCATGGACGCACCATTAGGTACTGACATTATCGCGTATCCCATTGTCATCTATTCACGAATCTATCGATCAAACAATGAATGGAATCAAGACATACATACATGTACAGATGCAGATTGCTGACTGCCGCAAATGAAGTGCATGTATATATTTACTAGCGGCCCGGTACGTGCTTCGCTACGTATAAAGTGAAATAATAAAAATGTGATAAATGAAGAACCGCTCAACCAATTTTGTGCAAACTTCACATAAACCATCTACTAAATAGTCCGAACAATGCCTAAACATTTGGTTTGGATAGGTGAGGGTTCAAGAACGGGTGTTCTTGAGTTATTTTTTATTTAATTTTTTTATACACCTTAGTCGGTAAACAAGCATACGGCCCACCTGATGGTAAGCGGTTAGCCGTAGCCATATGGACGCTTGCAAGACACGAAGCATCGCTCACGCGTTACCGACCTTTCCCCCCTCCCCTATGAGCTCTGGCGACCTTACTCACGCGCAGGAACACAACTTTACACAACATAAAGTTATTTGGCTGCGGTATTCTGTAAGGTCGAGCTGCTCTTTGAGCGAATAAACGCTATGCTCTACCTCTCTTATATAAAAATAGTTATAAAATTACTACCAAAAGTGGCATTGATAACGAACGAAAAGTGGTTTTTATTATATTGATAATGTGCAGGTATACCTAAGTGTATTGCAAACCGGTGGTAGAATCAATCATTGTAACGTTCGTAAGTGCCTTATTAGGGCCTAAAGTGAATAAACGATTTTTGAATTTGAATTTAGGAACACGTAGACATTTACTGCGTATCATATGTGTAGCCACATACCGTAGGTACCTACCGGCACTCTACTCATCTAATTTCTGACATCTTAATATTGTACCTATATCATTAATGTAATGTTGTGTGTTGTTATGAATTAATTTTATTTTCTTTCTTTCTGTTTTCAGAGAAATTTTGTAGTTTTAAAGTTATGATTATTTTACATTGTATGTACCGATTAACAATAAAATTGTGATAAAATATATTTGAAAAAATTTCAATTAAGAAATACGTATAAAACAAATAATATTAAAACCAAAATAATAACAGAATATTTATTATACGTGTGATAACGTGTGTGTGTCAAACGCATGCTTAGTGTGAATAATGCCTTTTTTTTAATTAAAATAATGCATTTAAAAATGCAGAGCGATAGTTTTTGCTTCAGGTATTAATATAATAATTAGATTGTTGATAAATTAGTTAAAAATAGATTTAAAAAGTTGATGCGCCAACCCTATTCTTAAGTGGGCCGATTAGTCCTTAATTCGCCTGAAGGTCAGAGGAGCAGCGACAACGCGCGCGCATCTCTTTTATTACATTAATAAACACACAAATAGAACACTATTCTGTTTACAAACTCGGTTCATAAAACTGCGCTATGTCCGTCACAACTCTGAAGTTAGTAAGGTAATTGGGACGCCTGCGAACCATTAAAAAAATTGAACTCACATAAAAACTTGGTGCAATGCTATACTCTTTGATTAAGGATACATCCAGATAGAGTGTCGCAGCTGTGCCCGCGTCGATAAAAATAGCCTCTAACTGTTAGGGCCTAAATCAAATAAAAATAAATAAAATGCAAAATAATGTCTAATATTTAAATTTCTCCCGATTTTAATCGGAATATTTCAACAACTACTATCATTATGAACGTCACTATGACAAGCAGAATGACGCAGAGGGAGCGTAAAACGTAGCTGTAACGCGCAGTAGCCTATAAAAGTTGGCCTGTTTTATATATTCGTGTAGTATGGCGACGTTCTTTCTAGGTATATTTATTTCTATGGCTATACTCTATAATTGGAATGTCAAATATAAAAGAATATTTAAATAAATGCACTAAGGAGTATTGATTTGATATCAACTTTAATGCCATAAACAATAAATTTCTACCCCGTTACGCGATGTGTTTTAATAAAATACGAAACATGTCTTCCATCAATTCTGTTAAAAAGTGTTTATGCAAAATTGCAAGAAGATTGGACCGAGGAATCACGTTGTCCCATACACACTTTACCCCCTTAGGGGTAGAATTTAGGAAAATCCTTTCTTGTCGGAAGCCTACTTCATACAAAAAAAATATATCAAGACATATTGTTCACACACGGCTCCGAACTAAGCAGAGCTTGTACTATGGGAACCAGATGACTCATGTACTGTTCTACATATACTACGTTTGGTTTTCAAATAGCTACAGCACATACAGACATATTCATGCACACAAATGCATTTTCTGGGTGGAAAACGAATACGACCTGCGGGGATCTTAGGTGGGATCAGGCTGTATGAATTAGATCAGATGAGTAGAATATGGATAATGAAGAGTATAGGAAGTGTGTGTGTGGACGGGTGGGGGTGTGTATGTCAGTATCAATGCGTGAATTTCACATAGTCAATTTGATGGTTCATATTGTAATAGGTACACTTTTTGAATTACTTTCGGCCAGTTTCTGAAAGCCAAATCAAAATTAATCTCTTGTTGAAAGTATACCTGTCATTGTCAATGTCGTCTGAAATGAGAGAGAGGTAGAGCGTAGCGTTTACTTGCTCAAAGAGCAGCTCGACTGGGGAACCTCCACCTTACAGAATACCGCAGACAAATAACTTGATGTTGTGTAAAGTTGTGTTCCTGCGCGTGAGTAAGGTCGCCAGAGCTCATAGGGGAGGGGGAAAGTTCGGTAACGCGTGAGCAACGCGTTGCAAGCGTCCATATGGCTACGGTAACCGCTTACCATCAGGCGGGCTGTATGCTTGTTTACCGACTTAGTCGTATAAAAAAAAATACTAAGATGGCAACAGTTTTGATTATAGATTAACTTTGATTTGGCATTTGGAAACTGTATTACAAAACACATTGATGAATATGTACTTACATCGTACCTTTACCAGAGTACGTTATTACTATAACATATTCTGTGATATAAGTAAGATATTACATAGCAAAAAATAATCAGCAAGTTTCTATAGAAATAAACATACGCTAAAACCACACCATGCTTGTGGCGGTACGCGGTAAAACGCGGATCCCGGCGCGACTTACGTATCTCGAAATGCGGGCTCCATTTTCGCTTGGTTCGATAATACGCGTTCATGCTTGTTTTGTAAATAAAATAAGTCACCTAAGAGGATCAAACCTTGACAATGTTTGGCAATTTGTATGCTACTGGCCACTATAACTATGACCACAGACTATCGATCCCGCAGTGATCTGTAGCGGTCTTGCCGCGGTCGCTGTGTGCAATTATCAAAAGCGTGCCGTGCCGTTAGTCATCGTATAGTTTACTTACAGGATTATAGTGAACTTGGAATTTAGAACTGTAGACCGCTCGCTGTGAGATCGGTATTCTAGAACGTCAATGCTCTAGTCAAGTTTTGAGTCGAGATTAATTAAAACAATTGAATATTACCACAAGCTCTTAAAACAAAGTTAAAATAACCTTATTTGTCTTTTGCCTTGTTTTGACGCCGGATGACAAAGAAGGTCAATAGTCAAATAATATTGTTAGGGTTCCGTAGCCAAATGGCAAAAAACGGAACCCTTATAGATTCGTCATGTCTGTCTGTCCGTGTATGTCACAGCCATTTATTTCCGAAACTATAAGAACTATAATGTTGAAACTTGGTAAGTAGATGTATTCTGTGAACCGCATTAAGATTTTTACACAAAAATAGAAAAAAAACAATAATTTTTGGGGGTTCCCCATACTTAGAACTGAAACTCAAATTTTTTTTTTTCATCAAGCCCATAAGTGTGGGGTGTCTATGGATAGGTCTTCAAAAATGATATTGAGGTTTCTAATATCATTTTTTTCTAAACTGAATAGTTTGCGCGAGAGACACTTCCAAAGTGGTAAAATGTGTGTCCCCCCCCCTGTAACTTCTAAAATAAGAGAATGATAAATCTATAAAAAATATATGATGTACATTACGGTGCAAACTTCCACTGAAAATTGGTTTGAACGAGATCTAGTAAGTAGTTTTTTTTAATAGGTCATAAATTGAAATTAATATCAAATACTCAGGTCTATACTACCATTTACTTATATACCTACAGGTTTGTACGGAACCCTCGGTGCACGAGTCTGACTCGCACTTGGCCGGTTTTTTTTAAGAGCGTGTGGTTGGCCCTCTGCACCTGGAATATTAGGTTCATTTTTGATTAACACTGATTGATCTAAGTTTTGATCTCGTTCGTTGTCCGTCCAGTCGAGTCGCGCCCCGCAAATAGTAGGTAGGTACGTGCAATGCACCGACTTCGATTTCGTACTTTTTCAAAACAAACAGTTTTACAACTATAGTTTTATTTCTATAAGAGACTTGTAATTTGTAGTAGCGGTACAGTTTCATTAGGGAATTCGTTAGTTGCTAACACACCTACGCGGCTTAGTACAACAACATGTAAGCGGTACCTATTTGTTTTTGGAACACGGCCCTTAACAAATTCCATGATACACATGTTTACAGAGCACACGAACCCAGGCGGGGCGGGTGCACGGGAAAAAAGACTCTATTCTGTTATTAATAAAACAAGAAAGGATGTACGCATGCGCAGTTGGAAACCCGCAATCGAGTAGTGACACGGCGCCTGTTATCGCCCGTTGCTAATTCGTCACCTTGAAATACGGTTTTGTATTTTTGGACTTGATCAACCTTTAATAGGTAGGTATATTTACTTATTGTTATTTTTTTATCAAATTGTTCATTTTTGTTACGTTGTTAATTTAAGTTTCTCTTTTGTAACTGTACAAAACGATTGAAAGTACGACACGAATAAGCATCTATAATAATAATGTATAATTGTTAATCAAACTTAGTACATTATGATACATGTGTGCAAAGTTGGGCGCGTGAACCGCAGGCGAACGCGATAAGTGAGCCGAGAGTGTAATAATCAATGCACACAAATGTCATACGACGTTTTTCAGCACACTTGCGACGAATAAAAACAGACTTGTATTTTTTAAGTAGATTTTTTGATAATAATCAACCACACAGTGAAAACGTAAAAAAATATGTCGCTCAAGTTTTTTCTTTTTTACAGCCGTTTGCTTTCAGATTATTTTACCCGTCTAAATTAAGAATGCTTGGTCTAAGATAAAAAGATAAAGATAAAGATATATTTATTAGACACCAAATGAGTACAATTACACAAAAAGGAAACAAAATATAATTTATAAAATAAACATACCAGAAATTGTACTAGTTGGGTCTAAAAGGCTCAGCATAAGCTGCCGAATGTTACAGCGCTGATTTTCGGCTGAAGCCATGGGTGATACACGGACGCATGATCATGAGGTACAAACATATCATAATCGGGATTATACCTATCATACAACTGTGCAGTAATGTAAAGTAAAAAGCACTAGTGCATAAGATACTAAAAAGTGCTGCATTAAGATACTAAAAACGTTGCAATAAATGTCACTTTATGAATAACTTACCGGTACTAAATTATAAAAAAAAAACTTTTAAATATGTACTAATAAATTAGCTTAATTATGTAGTATTTTTAAGTACCATTTAATGTTGCATTGCCCTTGCTGGGCTCATGTTGTGGACTGATTATAACACCTTATAAATTAATATACCTACTATATCATGCAAATAAATAAATTGAAATTTGTTTACTTAAGTACAACGCATAGAGTAGGTACCTTCTTAATTTATGACATTGATTCTTATCGTAATGTTAATCAAGATGTATGTCTCGTAGTGTATGTACAGTCGAGGACATAAATATGTATACACTTTTTGAAATTCAAAAGCGATTTTCTCGCATTTTTAACATTCAAGTGTTAAAATATTACAAAATTCATAATAGTATATGTTAGAAGATTCTGCCTGCATAATATCTCATAATTTCAATCAGTAGTTTTAGAGGAAACCGTTGTTGAATTTTACTAAGTGTATACATATTTATGTCCTCGACTGTACATATGGTTATTACTTACTCGGTAGCGAAGAATAGATCTGTCAGACATGTAGTCTGGCTAGAACTAGTAGGCTATTATACTTCAGAATAGACTGACCTCTCGAACCGAACCCCGCTAACCTTAGGAATAAATACAACATCGATGTACTCGTATGTACAACCTTGTCATTAAATATTTGGCAAGGATTTTCAACAGGGCCAGGTCTTCAGGAGATATTAACTTGGAATGTTCTTAAATGCCTACTTTTGCTATGCTGGGTGGAGATTTCGAGATGGCATATTTTCGAAACCTATGTTGGGTTAGTCATGCTGAACAAAAAAAACGTTTCATACATTATGATCAAGCAACGTTGACATTTTGTAAGACGAGAGGTTTTTAGGGTTCCGTAGCCAAATGGCAAAAAACGGAACCCTTATAGATTCGTCATGTCTGTCTGTCTGTCTGTCTGTCTGTCTATCTGTCCGTCCGTATGTCACAGCCATTTATTTCCGAAACTATAAGAACTATAATGTTGAAACTTGGTAAGTAGATGTATTCTGTGAACGCAATTAAGATTTTCACACAAAAATAGAAAAAAAACATTAAATTTTGGGGGTTCCCCATACTTAGAACTGAAACTCAAATTTTTTTTTTTCATCAAACCCATAAATGTGGGGTGTCTATGGATAGGTCTTCAAAAATGATGTTGAGGTTTCTAATATCATTTTTTTCTAAACTGAATAGTTTGAGCGAGAGACACTTCCAAAGTGGTAAAATGTGTGTCCCCCCCCTGTAACTTCTAAAATAAGAGAATGATAAATCTATAAAAAATATATGATGTACATTACGATGCAAACTACCAACGAAAATTGGTTTGAACGAGATCTAGTAAGTAGTTTTTTTTTAATACGTCATAAATTGAAATTCATATCAAATACTCAGGTCTATACTACCATTTACTTATATACCTATAGGTTTGTACGGAACCCTCGGTGCGCGTGTCTGACTCGCACTTGGCCGGTTTTTTAAACAAATATGATAGCAGATTTAGCGTGCCATAGTGTTTGTTGCAACGAGTCGTTTGCAATGTTTTTTTTTAAATTTGAATGAACAATTGTTTTAAAATCATTTATACCATGATCGTTTGACCACTGAATATTAATTGGTTTTATATTATATAATTGGACTGTTTTACAAAAAACTTAAACCGACTTCAAAGTACACTAAGAAGTAATGAAATCCGTATCTGATGACAATGGGACCAAACGGGAAGTGTACCCTTCCAGACAAAAGAAGAATTTTCCAAATCGGGACGGAGTTATGAGGTAACAAACATTAAAAAAAATACAACCGAATTGAGAACCTCCTTCTTTTTTTGAAGTCGGTTAAAATGTTAAAAAAAATTGAGAATTCCCTATTTGTCCCATAGTAAAAGTTGTTCAGCATGACTAACCCAACATAGGTTTCGAAAATATGCCATCTCGAAATCTCCACCTGTTATTGTTGATTATAGTCATAGTAACTATATATGGGGTATATTTGTAGTATCAAAATATAATTTTGACTAACTTCGACGTTTCGATCAAGGTGCATTGGTCGCATGAAGCACTTCGTGGTCACGAGTAGACTGTATACAACTATAACTATGAATTCATTTTGCATAAGCTTAAAAAGTACTCAGTTGATTACAAACTACTATTCGCGTATTTAAAATATTAGGTAGGTACCGTGTTCGTGAGTTTTATTTCACGTGAATCCCTGTTTCGGTTTCGGCTAACATGTTTCGGTACGGTTGTTTTTTACACGGTGTGTTTATGCTTTTGGCAACTGGGACGTATCCAATAGGCTAATAGAACGAGTGGGTTTACCATTGTGCGGTCCGGTAGGTATAGTGTTACGGCACTAACGGCATAATATTAATGTCGGTCTGTATAATATGGTAATGCCCTTCGCATTATACTACGTTTCATGAATGTGCTTGTTACGGTCCTTATTGATAATTGTTCTAACTCAAAACTCTTTGAGCACATTGAAAATGGAAATAAAATTGCTGGCAAACTGGAGAATCAGTATAAGTTGTGTGACAGATCAACGCACAGTTGATTTTCTGGTTGTGAAAAAAGTGCCGTACGCATGCTACGCTTGCATGCATTGCATACGTGATGCGTGTGGCAGCCACCAACCTTTCCATTAGAGAAAGTGAGTGACATAATAAAATAATTAGTGTTGCAAGGCTACATGCAATCCTATCCTACACAGCATTCAGTCTCTAAGAAGCTCCTGAAGTATTACAAAGTTAAAAAGTATTACATGGCTCTTTTCTTAAGTTGTCTTAGAATGTACTTCCAAGGGCTTTACTTAAACCTACATTTCTATAATAGGAGAGTATGCTAATAGTCTTAGTGACGCTTAATTGGACTAAGTATAATAAATTATGGTGGGATTTTCTAAGCTTTAGTTTGAAGCCAGCCGTGTCCTGCGTAACACACAAAATTGTAAACTACATGAATGAAATATGTTCTATTTATTATAAGCCAACAAAATAAATATTCAGAGTACATTTGTATTATTTGTGTTCAAAATACACTATAATAATTGATGCTACAGCAAAATATTCATGATGTTTTTAGATAACGGAACTTTTAAAATATATGTTGCAAACACAATTTTACCATTATTGGAATTCCAATATACACACTATCAATTTAAATAAAACTAGAAACTGTGGCTCGATGCACGTAATAAAACTTCAATGGTGTCGAAGCGACATCAATCAACGATTAACATGTGTTTTTATTATTGTATTGAAACAGAACGATTGAAAAACGATCTATAGGTAAATAGGGGGTAGAGTAGGGTGAACGAAGTCGCGCCGGGCAGCTAGTGTACCTACGTAATATCTATTATAGGCAAACCGCTCACGCTTTGCACAAGATAATGTTGTTAAATCTATCACTCTTCTTACTCAATGGTAGCTTCCTTGTATTGAAAGAATTTTCAGAATCGTATAGGTAGTTCCAATGATTACCTAGTACATCCAAATTAATACATAAACTTGATCTATTTATTATATAAGTATAGATATTTTTGTAAAACTACGCTAAGTTTCAAGTTCATTAAAAAACAAGAAACTATATACACGATCAATAAAAACTTAAATCTAAATTAAAAATTAACTAAAATTAAAAATTACAAATAGAAAACTTGTCCCAAATCGCTGCCCTGTGCAAACGTACCAAGAAGGCTGGCGGCATTGCCACGTTGGATGGCAATGCTTATTCGTTGGCCTAGATAAACGCCAGCCTTCTTGTCGCGTGAGGTCTCAACTAGACGATGTGAGACCTCGTTAAACAAATGGTGAGAGTATAGATTGGTTTATTATCAACTTAAATAGTATTGCAAAATCAATCAATTAACAGTAACTAACCATAACGTGGCGGTGAGTGAACAACGCGTGTCCAACACAAGTGCTATGTTGCGGTGATCAAATATTTAAACCATACATACTGAAAGTTTATTTATTTTAGAAATACAAGTGTACAAATGGATGTTCATCATTTTTTCATGGTTTGTTCTGTAAACTTGGCATAAAATAAACATATTTTTTTTTACAAAATACAATCTAGGTAGGTATATATAGAAAATCGGCAAGCTTCCCAGAAGGCTGGCAGCGTTTCCTCTTTGGATAGCCAAGCTGACGCGTTGGCGGAAAAAGCACCCCGCCTGCTGGTCTCTGGAGGTCTCGATCTATTTTGAAGACAAGGTGCTAGCAAAACGGCGAGCTTCTGACCCCCATGGTCCCAAGGTCTCGACCGCAAAAGGCATAAAAATATAATTGGGTCCAATCGACGCATATTTTTTGAATTTTGAATTTTCCGCACATTTTTATAGCTATCCTACAATTACTTGAGCTCTCAGTGAAGGCTTACTCTGTGGTGAAGGAAAACATATTGAGGAAACCGTAGCACGGTGGTACTTTGAACTACCCACCTGGCTATCCACCACCTTCTAAAACCTATTCTGTGTTGCACTCCATAGCTAGTTCCCATTTGTGCTTCTAATGCTTACCCCACCGTTCTCATGGTCTCTTTAGACAGTGAGATGTGGTAAAACTCGAAAACCTCTTGCATAAAATTATCTTGCGTTTATTACGTAGTCAAAAAAAGAAGGAGATACTCAAATCGGTTGTATATATTTTTGTTTTTTTTTATGTTTGTTACCTCATAACTCTGTCATTTATTAACCGATTTGGAAAATTATTTTTTGTCTGGAAGGGTACACTTCCCGTTTGGTCCCATTGTCACTAGATCAGGATTTGATTACTTCTTAGTGTACTTTGAAGTCGATTTAACTTTTTTGTAAAACAGTCCAATTATGTTATCTTGAGTTGCATAAAATAAGGGACACTATTTAATACAACTCTTTACAAACTGACGATTTTACAAAGTGAGCAGAGACAACAAACATACGGCCCGCCTGATGGTAAGAGGTTACCGTAGCGTATTGACTCTTGCAATCCCAAGAGTATCACTCGCGCACTGGCGATGTAAAAATATCTATAGATGTACGTGTCACGTGGGGTCCTCCGATACATTATAACCTCTTCATACAACATTTTAAAATTCAACAAAATTTTGCGACGTGTATAGTGCAGCGACAGAACTATTATGAATAATAATATCAATGAATACGAACAAAGGTTACGAGTGCAACCTTTGAGTAGTAAAAGTGCAACGAACCACGGGTTGGCGGGTTGCGGGCCGTTTCTTTCCTAGTCGAGCTCTTTGAATGACAAAACGCTATGCTCTTCATGGCTCTATCTGTCAGGATATAACTCGACATTGGCAAAATAATCAAAGAAAAGCGATTCGGTTGCCATACTGAAAACTAAAAAGCAAGAGCTCCAGGTAAATCTATTTAGACTTTTTCCTTATGTACTAAACCTAGTCGTTTACAAACATTGACATAGAAGAACAAATATATATTTTTACTTATAGTTCATATTAGAAAATAAAACAATAATGGTTATTTATACCTCAGAATATATAAATACTACGTTAAGACTACGTTATACAAATAAGTCATGTTATTGTATAAATACTACGTTAAGACTACGTTATACAAATAAGTCATGTTATTGTATAAATACTACGTTAAGACTACGTTATACAAATAAGTCATGTTATTGCTTACGAACAATTTTATTATTCTTAGGTAAGTATATCCCTAAATCCATTAGTGAAATAATTGGACTGTTTTACAAAAAACTTAAATCGACTTCAAAGTACACTAAGAAGTAATCAAATCCTGATCTGATGACAATGGGACCAAACGGGAAGTGTACCCTTCCAGACAAAAAAAAAAATTTTCCAAATCGGTTAATAAATGACGGAGTTATGAGGTATACATTAAAAAAAATATATAAATACAACCGAATTGAGAACCTCCTCCTTTTTTTGAAGTCGGTTAAAAATACTGAATTGTTACCCAGAGGGTGTTCTTGCCGATAACATTGTGGTACGCGCCTTATATTTGGATCCCTAAAAATTGTTAAACACTATTCTTTATAAACTACCATAGGTGAAAAGTCCATTACATTTTTTTTATCACAAGTATAATTGTAACTAGAAAGAATTGGATCTGAAGTACAATTGTAACAAGAAAGAATTTAAACTATATATTACTCGATTTTTTATTAAATAAAAACCGGCCAAGTGCGAGTCAGACTCGCGCACCGAGGGTTCCGTACAAACCTGTAGGTATATAAGTAAATGGTAGTATAGACCTGAGTATTTGATATGAATTTCAATTTATGACGTATTAAAAAAACTACTTACTAGATCTCGTTCAAACCAATTTTCGGTGGAAGTTTGCATGTAAGTACATCACATATTTTTTTAGTTTTATCATTCCCTTATTTTAGAAGTTACAGGGGGGGGGACACACATTTTACCACTTTGGAAGTGTCTCTCGCGAAACTATTCAGTTTAGAAAAAAATGATATTAGAAACCTCAATATAATTTTTGAAGACCTATCCATAGACCCTACAATTAAGGGTTTTATTACAAAAAAAAAATTAGTTTCAGTTCTAAGTATGGGGAACCCCCAAAATTTATTGTTTTTTTTTATATTTTTTTGTGAAAATCTTAATGCGGTTCACAGAATACGTCTACTTACCAAGTTTCAACAGTCTAGTTCTTATAGTTTCGGAAAAAAGTGGCTGTGACATACGGACGGACAGACAGACAGACATGACGAATCTATAAGGGTTCCGTTTTTTGCCATTAGGCTACGGAACTCTAAAAACGATACTGATACTGCCCCCGCTTTTCTTATTCTTTGATTAGAAAATCGTTTACATTAGCGATTTTAATTAAATGAGGTAAGTGTTAATTTAATGTCTTTGCCCACTTTGCTGTTTACGACAAACAACGAACCTTCTACTAATTGGAAAATTATATTTTTATTTTACTGATCAATTCTCGTTGGTACTTAAGGTAGGTGCTTCCATATTATGTCCTCAAAGCAGGGCTTTCCACAAATAAATATATCCTGAGAGATTCCTCACACATGGCCATCTGATCCCAAACTAAGCAAAGCTTGTACTATGGAAACCAGATAATACATTATACTACTTTTTGCTTGTAAATACATACTTAATAATCATAATTACACCCAGACTCAGGACACACAGACATGTTCATGCTCACGAATGCATGTCCTGTGTGGGAATCGAACCCACGACCTGGAGCGATAGGTGGAATCTTAACCAGAGTCGGAAATATAGTTGCCATAAATCTGTAAAACTTAATCTGCATTATTGGATAAGTCACGTACGTATCCAATAATGCAGATTAAGTTTTACAGAAAAGCCTCAATAAGTAAAAGAGAGAGAAATTTGCAATCTCGTTTATTAAATATGAAAAAAATAATGGTGTTCCGAGCATTAGTGTACAGTCGAGGACATAAATATGTATACAATTAGTAAAATTCAACAACGATTTCCTCTTAAACTACTGATTGAAATTATGAGATATTATAAAGGCAGAATCTTCTAACATATACTATTATGATTGATGTAATAGTTTAACACTTAAATGTTAAACATGCGAGAAAATCGCTTTTGAATTTCAAAAAGTGTATACATATTTATGTCCTCGACTGTACCTAAGGCGCCGATCCCGCAGCGAGCGGTCTACGTACGTTTTCCTTTAAGTACCGCCGCGGTCACTGTGTGCAATGGTCAAAAGCGCCACACAGATTACAGTGAACGCGGAACGCAGAACTCTGACCGCAGAACTCTAGACCTCTCACTGTAGAATCAGAATCAAAAAGTCATTTTTTTTTTTTTTTTTTTATACGACTAAGTCGGTAAACAAGCATACGGCCCACCTGATGGTAAGCGGATACCGTAGCCATATGGACGCTTGCAACACACGAAGCATCGCTCACGCGTTACCGACCTTTCCCCCCTCCCCAATGAGCTCTGGCGACTTTACTCACGCGCAGGAACACAACTTTACACAACATAAAGTTATTTGGCTGCGGTATTCTGTAAGGTGGAGGTACTTCCCCAGTCGAGCTGCTCTTTGAGCGAATAAACGCTATGCTCTACCTCTCTTAAAAATCCAGTTTAGGCCCTGGTAAGGCACTTATGAACGCATATACTTAGTTGAATTTACCACTTCGAAATACACTTAAACTCAGAAGACTCCGGCAAGGAACTCAGCGCCTAAATAAGCCTATCAAATCCTTACGAAGGTTTGCGGGAAAGTTTGTAACGAATTTAAAATGTTGGCATATTTAATCACTTGTACCTGTTTCTGGAATTCATTTTTTACTTAGGTACATGCGTCCCATCAGCGAGCTAGACAACCAAGGAGATCCAAGGCGGAACCTAATATCTTTATTGGAAATGAAATTATATTGAACAACAATAAGTTTCCTCCGCGCAATAGTAGGTCAGGCAGGTCGTGAAATTTTCAAACGTAGCTCGGAGGGTTGTCACCGCACCGCTTTCCGTGACCTTATTGCCTAGTTCAAACTTTACTGGAGCACCAAGTAATTAGCATTCAGAACTCCACTATTCATTTGTAAGATATATATTATCTTAAGAGCGGAACATATTTATGATAAGCGTCATTTATACTTGTAGTGGGCAGTCCAAGGACTTTCATCCACAATGCTGACAGATGTGAATGATTTGCATCCACAATGCTGACGGATATGAATTATTTTCATCATCAATGCTGACGGATGTGAATGATTTTCATCCACAATGCTGACAGATGTGAATGATTTTCATCCACAATTCTGACGGATGTGAATGATTTTCCCGGAATTATTTAGGCCAATTTTTGAGCCACTGTAAAGTTTAACTAATTTGACACTTACTAATTCATAGATCATCAAAATATTTGCTTAGTGCTCATACTGCCTACTAAGAATACGGTACAGATTTATGATAAGTATTATTTTTTATTAATTTCAATTAGTTGTCGTACGCTATCAATATTTGTTTCATTACCCGTAGCCGCCGGCCGAACTACGCACAAAATGTCATGCAAATGATGATTGTAAATCTAAATTCATAAAATCACCAATACTTAAGGCTACGAGATGAGGGTTTTAAACGCCAATAGACGCCTCTGAAATCGTCAATATCATGATTTTCAAAACGAGAGGTTAAAATCAAAAGTCAAATAAATGACAATCAACTAAAACCGTCTTAAACGTAACCTACTCCCAGAAAGTTCCGTTTTCAAATACTACAATATTGTTTTTTTGAAGTGAAAACTTCTTTAGCGGCGCTGTGCACTTTTTTGGGATGGGTACTCGCGTCAGGTGTCACGTGACCTGATCGAAAATTCATAAGACGGAGGGAGAGTAGTTGCAAATTAGACTGTATTTATACTGGGGTTATGTTCAAATTCTTATAGTATTCTCTAGCTAGCCGGAAGGTAGGTACCATTTTTGTTCCCATTTTAAGTTAATAAAAAAATCTTATTCAAAAATATTATATGTACATGTATCTTGAACTAGCTTTCCGCTTTGCGAATTCACTCGCGATCACCTATTTCACCCCCAAGGGGTTGAATTTTGGAAAACCCCTTGTTTAAAGACACTATGAAAAATGTCTAGTTTCAAAAATGCACAACGTTAATATTCAAGTTTTCACCTCAGCCGGCACTTCCGGAGTGCAACCCGTATTTTTTTTTATATTTTTTTTACATGTGGCCAGTTTCAGAAACATTCAGTAAGCCCCACGCAAGGCCCAACGTATCCTGGAGCCTGTGTCTGTCTCCATTGACTTAGATTGATTTCATGGGTCACCTACAATTTAGTGCAATTTTGTTAACTTTATGTTGGCTCGCTCAAATTAATGAGACGTTTTCTTTCTATAGGGTTTTATAGAGAAAATACCTGTCAAACTGTTGATAATTCCAACCAAAGAAATTGGACTAAAGCAGTAGAAGTAATGTCAAAGGCGCAAACTTTATATTTATATCTGTCTCGATAATTTTCATACGATTACTCCATAAGATAAAAAAGGAATGAGATATAGTTGTGTGTTTCTGTTCATACCGCCTGTAACACATTTTGAGTTGTCAGTGGTTACGTTTAGTCTAATTGTACTACCAAATTGAATAGGTCTAAAAGTGAACTATGGTGTTGGCCCTCAGATGTTGTTTTTATTTTAGTCGTAGTTTGTTGACATACAGCAGACGGACGACGACTACGCGAAAATTTAAAATTAATATTGTTTATTTAGATTTAAGCAAAACTAAATGTATTAAATTGTGATCTGTGATAAACACAAATATGGTGTGTGTGGTAATCGAGTGCAAATATCATTCCTACTGAAAGGAAAATGAATCTGAAATTATTAGCTTTCATCGGTAAGACGGCATTTTGAACATATTTCGGATTTTATTCGTAAGACTGCTTTGATAATTTATAGAATTGTAGACTAACATTTATGTATTATAGTATTATGCGTATTATATGTATCAAACAAATTAGATTACAAAAATATTGCTATATTTTAAATATTTTGGTATAGGTTCGAATAGTGCCGTACATTTCTTATCGACAAATCAATGAGGATAAACTTTCCTTGACGAGACGCTGGTCTGGGATTTCGTTTTTTTTGACAGATGGTAGACGATCTAAGGAGTCTTTCAGCGAAGTCTTTTCAAGAAGCAACTTCATAGTTTTTGAGATATCAAATGATTGAAGTGTGTTAATAAAATCACAATCTTGCGTTTTGTGATATACAGTTGCGTTTCGTTGCCGTGTGACATTTCACCTATGGTTAGATAAGGTGTGTCATCTGTCAAAACCGATTTCTGTACTGGTAGGTTCAAACGGTTCAAAAACGCAGCGCATCCCGAATCTTTGTAGTCTTGTGGATATTACCCCTAGAGTGTATATAAAAAGCCGGCGGCGCGGAGGGAGAGCAGCCCCCGCCTGCTTTTTGTTACGCAAGGGCGAAGGAGCTGCACTTTCCGCAGCGCCAGAGCCGATGCAGAAGTGAATTTATGCAAAAAACCTCATACATAATATCAAACCTCAACCATGAATATCTCGGAATCCATGACCTTGCTTCAAGTTTGAGGGGTACCGAGGGGAAGGGCTTCTCCTCTACCCCTCATCTCGTCCAGGAAAGTTTTACTATTTCTATTTTCAATTTAAACCAAATTTTGTCGATATCGATATTATTGTATTCAGAACCCTATTGTAAATTTACTTGATCAACAAAGTCTTGCAACAGTGTACAACCTTACTATTTTAGGATATAATAAATATATTACTGTCTCTTTTTGGCACAACGAATCCCAATAAGAGTAATGAGTACAGCTATTCAAAAGTCGCTTCATTTATTAGCAGTCCTTCTACTGCTTTAGTCCAATTTCTTTGATTCCAACTAATTTGAACCTTAAGTAGATGATTGAAGGACTTTTTGGCGGGAACTTGCAGAGTGACGTTGCGTTTTCATTTTTATTGTCTTCTTCTTCTTATTTTTAATTTTGGCAACCAAGCCCAAATCAGGGCTCATTTCTGCCAGTGTCGAGTTATATTATAGTTTCCAGTCACAATAAATCACTTCACATTATAGTCCTCAGTCAGTCACCGTCCATAAAAGTCATGTTTTGGTACAATGGTGGTCATTGTACTTAAACTCTTCACGGACATTTTGAGACAACATGAAAAGTCACGATACACATAATTCATTTCATTTCACTTCACTGGTGCACATGGATGATCTTTATTGGGTAAAATACCACCAAAAATACACAATAAAACTCAAAATACACAAATTAATGAAAATAAAAATGAAAATGCTATGTCACTCCGCAAGTTCCCGCCAAAAAGTCCATTTTTATTGTCATAAATTCGTGTATTTTGAATTTTTAACCGACGAGAAAACCGAGGAGGTTTACAAGGCTTTTTTTTTTTATTGCATATTATCGGTGGTATTTTATCCAATAAAGATCAATCCATGTGCACGAGTGAAGTGAAATGAAATGAATTATGTGTATCGTGACTTTTCAAGTTGTCTCAAGAAGTCCGTGAAAAGTTTTACCACCATTGTACTAAAACGTGACTTTTATGGACGGTGACTGACTGAGGACTATGTGAAAGTCATTTATTGTGACTAGAACTTATAATATAACTGGAAATTGGCAAAATATAAAAGCCGTATGACACCATTGAAGAAAAGAAAAATTACATGATTTGACAGGTATTTTCAAACCAACTCTATAAAACTCTATGGAAAGCAAACGTCTCATTGAAAATAAGACGATGCCGAACTTGATGGTTTTAATTTTAAACCCTTACGAAATACATGTTAGATCGAAATTTCAACGGCCAATTTTTACAGAATAAACATTCATATCAAACTCTCGAGCTGTAGCCATTTTCACACAAGTACAGCGGATACATAGAGCTCTCAAGAGCTGTTTATTTAAAGTGTAGTGAATAAGCGACTCAGAGCGCAAGCGTGGGTTTTTGCAGTTGACAAATAGAGTTCAAAGTCCCACTGAATTCTGAATCTATGTAGATTCGTTTGTACAAGCAGACTTTTGTTTGGCGAAAGAAGTATTACTGTTTGCGATGTTCAGGTAGTCAAGGCGCTTAAATATTTCTGATTTGAAGGTAGCTCGCGATATTTATGGGACACAGATTCAGTCTACTTTGTAATTTTGCTTTCTTTTAATTTTTTAAAATTTTGTCAGTGCGATTAGAATGTAAATATTATGTAATGAATCTAAGCTTGTTTTGAAAAGAGTAATTGCTGAGTTTATTGCCGGCTCTTCTCAGCAAATGCAACCTTCCGAACCGGTATTAGAGTATTAGACTCAGACTTTTCATAAGTGCCTGCGATGGTCTATTTGAATAAATGATTTTGAATTAGAATTTTACACGTATTTAGGAAATATTGAAAATATTTGACGGGCCAGCTGGCGCGGTTGGTTAAGACTCTGGTTAAGATTCCACCTATCGCGTCGTAGGTCGTGGGTTCGATTCCCACATAGGACATGTATTTGTCGTAATTACTGTGTGTCCTGAGTCTGGGTATAATTATGTATATTAAGTATGTACCCATTTACAAGCAAAAAAGTGTTATAATCTGGTATAATATATGTATTATATCAGTTATCTGGTTTCCATAGTACAAGCTCTGCTTAGTTTGCGATCAGGAGCTCTGCCGCGTAACTTTGGTGGTAATCGTAACGAACACCATTATTTTTTTCATCCAAGCGGTATGACGCGGCGAAGACCATTCTTGCGCCCTGATTGGATGAAATTCATTCATGGTGTTCGTTACGATTACCACCAAAGTTACGCGGTAGAGCCCCAGATAACCGTGTGTGAGGAATATCCCAGGATATTAGGATAAAAGTAAGGGCATTTCACAACATTTGATAAGGCTTGTTGTCTCCCAAGCTAGAAATAAATCTGTAATATGACAGGACAGAGTTAATAAAATAATAGGATATTTCTGACATATCAAATCTGCACGTTCATTTAATTACTGTGACGTCATAATTGTATAGCATAAAATATTCTGCTTGTACAGTCGCGAACTTAAATTTGGGTCCCATTTAAGTTTGAGAGCTGACAACGCGCTGTGCACTGACGTCACTAGGGGCAACTGCTCTCAGATATGCTAACCCGACTATTGAGTTTTCGACTTTATTGCCTTCTTATGTTACGAGAGTAGAACATATCTACGAAATGGGAATAGGACTACACAGGGTGGAAATTTAGAAGGGTCAGTAAGGGCAGCTACCTTAAGGGTTGAAGCCACGCGAATATGGTCTTAAGTGACTGTCCTTTATTTTATGAGTTATTTCAATTGGCATTTAGAGATTTTTGAAAATAGGTACAGTCAGAGAGAAAACGGCGATTTTTGAAAAATATTTTTGTTTGTTAATTCGATCCTGTCCACGACAAGCATCAAAAGGCTTTATGAGACCAAGTTATGTTAGGGTACTAGAAATGTCAGAAATTGAAAAAAACTTTTCGCATACATTCTGTTAGAGAGAACTAAAAGCTAAAGGGAACTCTAAAAGAAATGGGACTTTACTTTTGCTTATGATAGCTTCTCTATATGTAGTAATAATATCTCAATGCCTACATACATTGCAAGTGAATAAAAAGCTTGTAAAATGGCCAACTTTGTGAGCGATCATGAACTTATCATAATTACCCACCACTTTTCGCAATAACGATAAGCCTGTGGGGTATTTCGTGAAACGATTAAATACTGCAGTGGAATTAAATACTGGAAATTAATAATCGTACGGCGGTTTCTGTGATGTTTTCAATGTATAATTTTTAATAAATTTTCATAGCAACTGATGCGTCGGTTACACAGAGGGGATAATTGCACTCTGCACAGAACACGTTCTTGGGTAAACAATGACGCCACGACAGGGCGTCAGGGCAACCGGCGATAAATTGGATTTCACACAATCTGTATGCGAGATCATTTTTATGTTGGTTACTGTTATTAATTGACGTATAGCGTTTGTGGGAAAAATAATGTACCTACTATGAGTATTCAGTCGTCTGCGGAAGGTGGGTGTGCCGATTTCCACAGGGAAACGTAGTAATTAGTAACATTAATTATTTGAGTTTTTAGGTAACTGGCCCCAACTAATTCATCTTATCTATGGGACGAGCTGCTTTGACATTGGGAAACTCGACCCACCGTCAATGACAAAGTGTTTATTTTACCTGATAAACCTGCCACCAGTCCAGTATGCCATTTTTTGAATTTGGAACAAAATGCTATTTGAAATAGTCGCAGAACGTCTGCAAGACACGCTGAATGTGCACGGTTTGTTGGGGTGCGTTACCCGAGCGCCGAGAGCCGAACTCGGCGGCAGTCGCGGGCACCTTACCTACTCGACAGGTCAGCGACTCCCGTAGGTCGATGAGTCAACGAACGGCGCGACGAAATTCCAAGCTAAACCTTATTACCACCCGCATCTTGCCAGCACTGGGCTGAGGGTGACATTCGTGGCATTTTTATTCCCGTTCAATATTAAAATACCTCTTTTAACATACCCAGAGTAACTAAGAGGCCCCATAAATAAAATTAACATTCACAATGCACATGTTATTTTTAAGTAATAAACCTGTGTTTAGACATAATCTCACCATGGTCAGTGATGAACTGGTTCTCAAGTGCAGCTTTAGGCGGCACGTAGGTGCTTGGCGACAGATTTTCATTTTTGCTGGTAACCATTCAGCCGAGTATTATAAAGCACCGTAACCACCAGCGAACGCCCAAAGTAATTGTAGGATTCGAACCCACACCAAACAATGAATAGTTAATAATTAATAGTTTTGTTCGATGCGATTTCGGCTTATGTTTTAAAAAAAGTAGAGAAATCGATAAATTTAATGATTTAAAATGGCATATTTTACGTGAAGAAGTAAAGTCGCGGGCGGAATTTATCACCGTGTAGTTCATTAATTATTTATCACTAATGGCTAAAATCAACAATATTCATCATTAGTGTTCTGAGAAAACTAAACACTTGTCCCGAAAATGGAATAGAACGATAAGCGAATTATTGTGTTTCATTTCGCTAAAAGCCTAAACACGCGGTGAAACGCAAAGTGCAGTTCCGCAATGAAATTAGAATAGTTCGATACCAAACTCCTCGCACGGTACACATATATTAAATTCTCCCACAATAATTCCTGTTCTCGTCGAGAGCAGACGTGTTAACAACATCGAGTTACAATCTCGTGACGCGTTACCGTATACGCTTCAATAAAAGTTTTGAAGGGTTAAAATATTTTTTACATTGACTCATCATTTCAGCGACTATCTAATAAATGGTCTACCGCTTTTCTAAATTCAAAATCGGTTGTTTCAACATTTAAAAAATATCCTATTGTGAGCTATCGTAAGTAGTTATCACCAAAAAGGTTTACATGCGGGCCATATTTCATTTCAACTTTGTAATTACAATTTGCAATCTCCGTTAGACAATCTGTACTTCTGTACTATTTAACTAGTATTTTTGAAAAGAAACAAATAGTTTGTAATTAAAAACACTGTCTGTAACCGGTTAAGACATTTTAAAGTTAGGATTCAATAAAAAAATGTATGAAATTGGAACGCGGGTGTAAAATAAAAGAAAGAGGGAAATTCTTAGTATTATTTGAGTGTAGTGGAGGTATGTAGTGGTGTTAATTAAAATTAATTAGCTTAAAAATGCTAAGAGGTTACTTACCATTTTGTTTCATCACAAAAATTATCATTTGGGATGAATTTAAATTCAACAAGAGAAAATTATCAAACCCTATTTTTTGTTGAATCGATCTAACGAACAAGACCTTACACTTCCAGGCAAAATAATCAGACTCGATTAGTCCATGAAACCCGTGTTTAAACTGAAATCACGAACTTGTAGTTCGTGATTTCGATGAAAACGCTACATGAAATGGATGGCTCACTTATTTGGTCGTAAGTACTCGCCTCTGTACGTAATTTCCTGAAAAATGCCAAATGAAAACAAACGCAAAGAAAAGGATTTACTCGGGCGCGTCGGTAAGGTGCTTCAGGTAAAATTGTACTATTTTTTTTTTTTTTTTTTTTTTATACGACTAAGTCGGTAAACAAGCATACGGCCCGCCTGATGGTAAGCTGTTCCCGTAGCCATATGGACTCTTGCAACACACGAGGCATCGCTCACGCGTTACCGACGTTTCCCCCTCCCCTATGAGCTCTGGCGACCTTACTCACGCGCAGGAACACAACTTTACACAACATAAAGTTATTTGGCTGCGGTATTCTGTAAGGTGGAGGTACTTCCCCAGTCGAGCTGCTCTTTGAGCGAATAAACGCTATGCTCTACCTCTCTCAAAACTATTAACTTTACACTAACAATTGATTACATTTCATTTCACTTTTTATAAAATGTTAATTGTAATATTAATGTATCGGGTCTATTTCAATGAATTTAGTTCGCGAAAGCGTATAAAAAGTATTATAAAATAGAAGAAGAAAGAAAGAAAAAATAATAATATTATAAAATGTTATTCGCTCCTCGGTTATTAAATGTGTTTGTAGACAAACCGTGTAAAGGGATCATTTTATTCTAGATTTATGTTGCTTTGGATAATCTCTTTGCTTGGAACTTGTAGGCTTATCTGAGTACATTCTAAGTCCATGCTCGGGTGAAATCTTTATACTACTTACATTGAACTGTATAATTGGACCGCGTGTGAATTCCACGAATGGAAAAAACATTATTCATAATTAACTATATTACTACATCATTATTTTACATAATAAATTGTCATTGTATATCTGTTTGTATACCAAATAAAAATATGAGGGAGCTGGGTCTCAAGTGCAGCTGCTAAAACACAAAATCCCTGTAGTGTAGTTATACCGACCGACAGTACCGACCAATAACAGCATTGTGTGGGCTAGACTAGATGACAAAAAAAATCTATTTAGGCCGTCTTTCACATTGAAGCTATCGTGTGTTGAAGTTCCGCGTGACGTCACCTTAGAGTACACTTTTTACTCTAAAGTGACGTCACGAGTACGTAAAGCAATAAATTAACTTTTTATCAAAAAAATAAACCGCCTTCAAAGTACACTAAAAATAATGAAATAACTCTACTTGGCGCTATGGCGCTTCTTCGGGTTAATTGTTTGATGGTGCCGGGCAACAAAATGTTGAAGGTGTTAGTGGAAATTTCGGGTGGTAGTCAACTAGGCGGGTACTATAAAGTACTCTACCACATCTACATTCCATCTGCTATGGTTTCCGTATAATCCTTTCATTTACGGCTAACTCTAATTAATTTCAGAGTACGGCCTGTAGCCCGATTCTAGTATTACAAAACTATCCAAATGTCGCTAGAGTTTAGAAATCGTCCAACTAAACGTTATTTTTAAATTCATATTCCCATCCTACTTCAATCGAACGATAACTCAATAGGATTCAAACTCAACGACAAGCCAGCAATTACCTAACTACTCATGTGGGCAATAAATTACCATAATTATCCTAACTGATTTACCAATAAACCTTTACTTGAGAAAAACATGAAAATCGTTACTTTATCGCCTATCGAGTTCTATTCTATTTAATTACCGGAATACGCTTGCAACACTACTCGAACTTTGATAGCATCGTTTTTAAACCGTGCAAAAAGTTACGAATAGCAGTTTCGATTGTTATATGGTTTGGAAGTCGTTAACCTGCTTGGTCAATGTCCCATCATCTTTATATTTCTGTTTTCAGGAATACTAGATTCTATGCACTACTGTTGTTAAGTAAAAGAGCTTGGAAGCCAGTGGCGTAGCTACCTAGGGGCTAGACGGGGCAGTGCCCCGGGGCCCCCAAGCTCGGGGGGCCCCTCGGACTCTTGACTTGCAAACTATAAATAGTTATAGAAAAAAAAAAGTTACGCAGAACTCTGAACGCGGAAATCTAGAACTCGGCGATCGGCGCCTAATATTTCGCATAAAAACAAACAGTTGTTGGCCCTTCATACGGATTATCATGACGGACAAGATGGCGGAACATGCTACGATATGTCTTTTTTTTTTAATGTGTGAGTGTAGTCTTGCGCCAGGTGTAAAAACGAGATAGCTTGATATAAATTTTTAAATAGCTTTGGGGTCCTACATGGGCCCTTGTTTATTTTTGCCCCAGGGCTTTAGGTTACCTAGCTACGCCACTGTTGGAATCCTTTTACAATCCTTAGTGATAAAAACCTTAAAATAATATGTAAAACTGTGAAAGTACTCAAGTAATATTTTATATAGAGAAAACAAAAAAGCTGACAGCTGTTTCATACATCGAAATACTTTTCTACTATAAATGTATATTATTTTTGTACAGACTCTACAGACACTGAGCCTACAACCTCTGTATATAAAGATGACAAAATATCATATTATTTAATGGTGCGTCCATGCTACGCGAAGCGAGCACGAGCCGAGCTTCGAACGAACAGGATTCGTTCGTTGCTCGCGATTTCAGGCGTGGACGTAATTAACGAGCCTATAACGAGCACGATGCGAATCCCTGTGTTCGTGAAAAATCTGACAATCGGGCGGAGCGCAGTCGAGCACGCAACGAATGCTCGTTCGAGGCTCGCGAGCCCGTCCACGCTACGCGAATCGTGCTCGCAGTGTGCTCGTTCGTGGCTCGGCTCGTGCTCGGTTTTCCAAGCATGGACGCACCATAACACTCCACTTTTTTGGTTTTATTAAAAAGACTTGATCCCATCCATGCAACGTTAGGGATAAGCGATGCAAAAAATACACTGTCTGTCCATTCATAGGAACCCAGTTGCAGTAAGCTTTAACATCGTCGCTATATTGTAGCCTTTTCGTAGCCTTCTCGTAGCATTTTTGTAGTCCGTATTTCAGCGAAGCATAGACTAAAAATAAAATATATCTTTTTTTGTTTTTGACGTGGGCACGCTTACGAAAATGCTGCTTACGTGTAGAGTTTAAAACAAATATATTTGAGCTTCGTCGACGTCGTATAAAAAAAAATTGTGAAGTACCTACACGACGCGACGCAGGGCAGGGCCTTCTCCTATTGGTAAATAATTTGACAACGTTGATCGAACTATCGTATATCTTTTTACGTAGTAGACCCTTAGATCCCAAGAAATAAGGTTCCCATTTATGACTTTTGAATAAATGAAACCGGTATAAGCCGTTTGCAATTTAAAAATTAATCGCCCATGGAGTAAGAATATGAACAGAGTGATAGCGTGCAACACTACCTTTTTTTTTATACAACTTAGTCGGTAAACGAGCATACGGCCCACCTGATGGTAAGCGGTTACCGTAGCCATATGGACGCTTGCAACAAAAGAAGCATCACTCACGCGTTACCGACCTTTCCTCCCTCCCCTATGAGCTCTGGCGAACTTACTCACGCGCAGGAAGTGAACACAACTGTACACAACATACAGTTATTTGGCTGTGGTATTCTGTAAGGTGGAGGTACTTCCCCAGTCGAGCTGCTCTTTGAGCGAATAAATGCTATGCTCTATCTTGTGCGAAACGGGAGCAGTTCGCAAATAGATGCATTCAAAGATATATCCACAGGATATATCGTACAATAGTGATTTACTGTTGAAAAAAAGTCTATAAAAGTTCCTTGTAATTTTTTTGTTCTCGGTAAAAGTATCGATAAAAATCGAGAAATATGCATTCATTATCATGTATTTAGTCGTTTAAAATATGAACGCGCAGTTCGTTTCAAGCCTGGTACATACTCTAGTACCTACAATTACTCTATTCATATTCTATCTCTATCTTTGAACCGTCGAAGTAGTCAGTAGTATCCTAGTATCTGATAACCCAATACGGTGTACATACGATTCAGGGACCGCTTCCTTGTATAAAATTGCCAGCAAACAGCAGTTTTCCGTAGAAAATAAACGCCTGGTATAAGAAAATTACCTGGATGCTGTTCTCAAAGATGCAATAAATCTTGTGTGCAGTTTAAATGTTGAAAAAGAATTTCCCATCGTTTTGTTTTACTCCATAATTTGGTCTCCGAGGTTTAAATAGCGACTTTATAATTACGAAGCTATTAAGGATTTATTTTTAATAAACTTTCTTGTTGTTTTTGTGTTTATGATTATATTGTTTTGAAATTGTTAAACATTTGTAAGTTGCCGTTACAGTGTAAATAGATTTTTGTAGTGTTTGCTACGCGCGATTACCCCTGGTGTTGCAAGCGCCAATAGGATACGGTAACCGCTTACCATCAGCCAGGCCGTATGCGTGTTAGCCAATAAAATGGCAGTATTTTAAACTTTAGTTCATCATGTGACTGAAAACTGTTTGCAAATAGTATGACGCGACCTATTCGCTGGAAACACTCGTACCAAACATAAATGCAATCAGAACCCGTCAATTTCACTCAGATACTACGTATCGGTGTAGGTATTTCAGTTCAATTCGTTCACCCTCGAATGTACACGGTGTATTATTGTTTAGTTTGTGCATTCATGTTTAATAGGTCATGCATCAATCTGATATATGGACCGTCTCAAGGTTATGCCACGCGGGAGAGTTGTATATTGAACTACGGCCAAAAAGGTATCAAAGGAATCCTTATGACGACCCACTCCATCCATCTGTCTGTCCGTCTGACACAGCATGAATTTAAGTTATTGGAAATAAAAATTTTGAACAGTTGTAAACTAATATATTTCAATTTTATTTCCAACAATTGTACATATTACAATCTATAACAGGTGGAGATTTCGAGATGGCATATTTTCGAAACCTTTGTTGGGTTTTTAATGCTGAACAACTTTTAGTATGGGACCAATAGTGAATGATCATTCATCATTCATTCTCAGCCTGTAATGTCCCACTGCTGAACACAGGCCTCCTTTCAGAAATCAGGGTGAAAGGGAATGGGCAGATACTCCACTAGGTACGCGTGCACACTGCGTATCGGTGGAGGTAGGCTAGTGTTCAACCTACTGTAGGAGTTTTCAAGCCGCCTAGATGGCCTCCAACTAGTTTAACGACTATCACAATTAAGTGATAACCGGGACCAACGGCTTTTAAGTGCCTTCCGAAGCACGGAAACGTTCGATTTGAAATACCACTAGGCGGTCACCCATCCAGGTACCGACCACGACGGTGGTCCGATCGATTAAGAACGGCTTATCATGCTACACCACGAGCGCTTCAACCATTATGTAATGATAAAACAATTGGTACTCAAATTCTTCAATTCGAAGGCTTGTAAAAACAGAAAATTAAGTAACATCTTGTAAAATAATAATTTAATGCAAGCCATTTTATAAAACGAACGAGCTATAGAATGAAAGCTATTTCTATGCACATTTTTATTCACATTACATTAAGCTACTTAATAAGTTTTATTTATTCGTATGGAAAAACTTATAAAATGTTATTTGTTTACTTCTTTGCATTCTTTATTGGTAAAATTCAATAACTGTCTAGCCAAGCCAAGCTAATAAAATAATGTATGTGGAAAAAGAAGAAAGAGTCAAAGCTTGTTAATGATATTCAGTTTATGCGCTAACTCAGTAAATCCTCTTTTATTAAATATGCGATTCACCCGTTGAATGCATTCTTTTTCTAAAATAAAACATTTCATTCTGTTCCTTTTTTTAAAGATGGTTGCGTGGAATTTGAAAAGTTTTGCAACAATTCTGTGTACACACACTTTCCTGGAATCTCTTACATAAATGTGTTGGATTTATTTATACTTTATTCGAAATAGAATTTATTATGGCGCGCTAAATTAAATTAAAAGTATTTATTATTAAGTTAAGTAGTGTCGTCTATTGTAGGGACAGGTTTGAGAACCGCCTGAATTTTATTTGTATCGAAAATAATTTACCCAATAATTTACAACCGATTTTCGATATTGTATTTTAAAAGACGGAGAACATTTTATATGGTCAGTATTTTTTATGTTCGTTGTGTTATGGGGACTTACCCCGTTTAATAATGATGTAAAACAGTAAAACATTGAAAAGTGGCTCCAGTTGAACAACAATAAAATCTGAAATTATAATATATATAACTTAATTATTGAGGATTGGCGTATCTAGGATTGTTTCCAAGGGGGCCTTGGCCCTAAAAGCCGATGCAATATACGCGAAAGTTATTTCAATTTGAGGAGCCATCGATTCTTAGTAATAACATTCTACATTTTGGGTTGGTTATTCAACATCCTGGGTTGGACACCGGTCCATTCTAGGTTAGGCACGGACCGTCTTGACTTGAGTCGATGTTTTAGATATCAATGTTTATCATTTTCGCGTTAACATCAATCTCGAAGTAGATAAAAAACTAAACAGGTATTTAAGTTCAATAAATTTTTAGATGTATCTGTAGAATTTTGCACAAATCTAACGCGATTTATATAAAGTTGATGGGATCTCTGAATTGCTCATCTGTCACTTATTGGGACGTTGAAATGTATGGTTGTACTCAATAACATTTGATTGTCTTCAATCGAGATAGTAATCATATTAGGTATGTGTTGCATTTTCTTAGTGCACTGTGCTTTTCAGCTTTTAAGCTTAATTAACCGAAAGTTATTTATTTAGCTTTTGCTGCGGTGCGCAAACGATGCAAAAATGCTGCTTTTAACTTCAACAGTTTCATAATATTTTTGATATTGCATCGTTAAAGGTTGGTATTTATACGAACCACAATATAAGTAGTATTAAGTTATATACTTTTTAAGTCATGTCTAGTTAGTTTAAATTAGTGTTTTCGTATTTTAAAATTACGTACCTTTTACCATGGGTGCTATTAGAAATATGGACAAACTCCTGCGGAGATTGTGTCAGGAAAATAAATATACCAGGATTTCGTATATTAGAAATGGTTTTTTTAAACTTGTAGCAACAAAATAAAGCTTTGTGAAAAAGGAGTTACAGTTTCAAATCTTATAATCTTGAGGTGTGATAATGGCATTGTAGAAGATCGGAAGAACAGACAATGCATAATTTACCTTTAGCTGCAATTTGCAGTTTTAACCGCTTCACAAGCCGATTTGGCTAGTGAAGCGGTTAAATTCCAATTTTCTACGAAATCAGAGTCTTACCTTCAAGCCAAGATAAAAAAGGTTATTTCAGACTCAGGCCGGGAAATGAATTTAATATTAATGCAGAAGTTTGTAACTCAATCACGCTAATGGCTGATGGATTTGGAATATAAATACTAGTTGGCTTCATCAATAAAAGAAAGAAAATAGTATTTTTTCCAAATCAGGCTGGAAGTTTCTGAGAGTAACGCGCTGAATTAAAATTCTTCAGAGTGTACCCAACGTTATTATTTTCTAATGTAGCAAATCCCAATTTACTCAAGTTTTTTTTTATGTTTGTTGTTAGTATTCTTATAAAGAGGCAATTTAAAGTGTGGTGGAGTGTTCTACACATGAAGACTTAAAGGAACACTTCTGAGGACAAGGAAGATCAGATTCCAGGGTTGTTGATGTCATTTATTAACATGTTAAGTTCCTAAAGTAGGTAGCTTTATAAGAACATTACAAGAGAACCTAATGTTGATAAAGTTTGTTTAAGAAATGGTGAGGAGATTACAAAAATATTATGTAAATTTCGCGCGTACGTTTTTATAAATATTATAATTGAATGGGTACTGCGGCTTACATTTTATTGATATTTGAAGTTTTTCAAAACCAGCAAAGTCGAATTACTTGGAATAAGCTACCACGTTTGCGCTGGCAAATTTTGAGTCTACATGACTCAGAACTATAGTCCATTTTTAGAATCAGATGGGTATCTGTATTTAAGAATCAAGATAGATGCCACGGCGCACTGTGGGTCGAAAATCAGCTTTCGAAGACATAGGGATTTAAATTTTTAAGTGTCGTTTTTTTTCTTGGATATGGCTTTTGTTTACCATTACTATGCTCAAATATTCAGACAAGTTTCATTTAGCATACAAACGGAAGTCTTATGATTTTTTTTCGAAAAAGTTGTATGGAGCTCGTATGAAAAATGCGATTATCTTTGGAACAGCAAGTTAAACCGTAATATCCTTACAGGGAGTTTTAGAACTAATTATTTATGAATTATTGACATACCACACATACCGGTATCTGCTGCAGAAAAAAAGAAAAAAATTAAAAAAATATTTATTTATTAAAAAAATGCCAACAATAAATATTTTAATAAATGTTTGTATTTGCATGATTCTACAAAAAACAAAATTACTCCATAATAATAAAAAATACTAATGTACTCATTTCCTCTTGCAGCCCACTTTTTGAAGTCTTTCGTCTGTCTTCTTAGAATTTACAGGTAGCATGATGCATTTTATCTAGCTTCCGAAACATACGTACAAATTTTAGCATCGATCATAAGTTGATGACTCACCAAATCACACAATATTATTGCACTTAGTGGGGATAAGATCCTTAATTTCGTCATCCATTTGCCTTTTGCTACTGATGACCACTTCTTCGTTCTCCTTTACAAAAGTGGGCTGCAAGAGGAAATGAGTACAAGGCATATTAGAGGCAAGAAAAAAGCATATACAGGATAAATTTAAAGATGAGCTCAATCTTTTGATTGACATTGTAAAACAAGGCTCAGGAACCACAAATGACGGGAATACAGCAAGAAGATTTTTCGAGTTCCCCGATAAAACTGCAGCCATCACTGGGTTGGATGAAGAGCTTGTTCGAAGATTTGCCGTGATTCTGCAAGCAATAACATCTGGGGAGCAAATCGATGTTATCAAGTTTAAAGATTATGCCCGCAAAACAGCCGAAAAGTAAGTGGATTTCTGAGAACATCATTCGCGGAAGCAGGCAAGCTTCCAATGAGGATATCCTCAATATGCTTGTTCTTTCGTCTGATCCTTTGATCAGTGCACGAAGACCTAAGTTAGATACCAACAAAAGCCAGGGTTTCTTCGCTGTAACTAAAGAACTGATAAAGTTTCCGGAAACTCAGTTTGAGTTTTTGGATGTATCTAATTTGGATCCTGATTCCGAATTGGAATCCGACGAGAGCGATATTGAATATTAATTATTGTATAATATAGGTAATTTTTATAAGTTTATATTGTGTAAGTATTTTTTATTATTATGGAGTAATTTTGTTTTTTTTGTAGAATCATGCAAATACAAACATTTATTAAAATATTTATTGTTGGCATTTTTTTAATAAAAAAATATTTTTTTAATTTTTTTCTTTTTTTCTGCAGCAGATACCGGTATGTGTGGTATGTCAATAATTCATAAATAATTAGTTCTAAAACTCCCTGTAAGGATATTACGGTTTAACTTGCTGTTCCAAAGATAATCTCATTTTTCATGCGAGCTCCATACAACTTTTTCGAAAAAAAATCATAAGTCATCCGTTTGTATGCTAAATGAAACTTGTCTGAATATTTGAGCATAGTAATGGTAAACAAAAGCCATATCCAAGAAAAAAAACGACACTTAAAAATTGAAATCCCTATGTCTTCGAAAGCTGATTTTCGATCCACAGTGCGGCGGGATTGTTTCAACTGAAGTTTACAACAAATAATTTTTAACAGGAAAACCATTTTCTATTTTCAAAAGTAGCAGAGTTTTCACGTTAAATTCTTTAGATTTCAGCGTCATTTTTATTTGGTTGCAGTATTCGATAGCCTTTTAATATTTTTGCTCGACCATGAACGTGGAAAAATCAAGTCGCATGAGTACTCTCACTTTAAACGAGAACAATAGATCACCGGCTGTTTTGAAACATGCCGCCTCTTACGTCACTCCATCGAATAACGATCTAAAATGGTTTTGAACACACAAACGAGCTATTATGGACGCTTCATTGTAAGAACAACGTTTCTTTCAACTATTTTCGCTTCAGCTTCTTATCATACAATGAACGTAACAAAACAAGTAAGTATTATCATTACGAAGACGTTTAAACGCAAATATATGTAAATTGTTTCGCAGAGCATTAAATACGCAATCGCATTAGCACTTGTACACATAAAAAGTTGATATAAAACATAGTTCTATATTATCCGTACACGTACATGGCAAGAACAATTAGGTACAATTTATAAGAGTAGGTATCTATATGTACACATATAATGTAATGGGATGTTGGAAAAGTCGATAGTCGTAAGGTTTCATACGTGTACGTGGCGGACTCGTAAAATGAACGAGACGCGACTCTGACGATTTGGCTGAGGGCACGCGCGGTCGAGCGTCCACAGCTCGAGAAACACGAGACGTGGTGTGGACAGGACAAGGACGACGGGTCGTTCGTCCTCGGCGGTCGCAGGAGGGCGTACGGACGGTGACTCACCGAGCGGCTGATGGAGTGCGGCGTGCGCGTCGCAGTCGGCACAGATGGTGGAGCGCAGCATCCTCTCGCGCTGCAGCCGCCGCAGCAGCTGCAGGTGTTGCGGCGTGAACACGGTACCCGAGCGCTCGCCCACCAGCACCACGTCCCCGGCCTCCCACCACGCCTGCTCCCGCAGCGTGCCGTCGCGGTTGAACAGCCCCATGTCCTTGTACCCCTCCGGCGGGCTGAGCGCGCCCTGCTCCGGCTCCTGGTAGCGCTCGCACGCGCCGCACCCCGAGCAGTCCTCGCCCTCGCCCTCGTCCGAGTACCCGCACTCATCGCGCACCACGATTATATAGTCGGCCTCGAAGAATTCATTGGCACTCTCGTCGAATACCACTCTGTGCTTTTTGTTCTTGCTCCCTTTTTTGAGAGCAGATTTTAAGTGATCGTGATCCTTGTTGTGGCGCGTGTCACGGGCGGCGCGGTCGCGTTCGGCGCGGTCGCCGCGCATCGTCGCGTGTTGTCGCGACGCGCGCTATCGTCGGAGTGCTGCGCTCGACTCGAGGAGGCCGCGCTACGGCTCGGTACGGCACGGCAGAGCAGGCGTCAGCAAGCGGACGAGCGACCGACTGCTGCGCCGCGCCCGCCTATCGATCGTACGCCGCCGCCGTCACCATCGCCCGCCTTGTTGGTGCCCACAGCGTCGCGCCGACACGATTTCCCACTAGCTGTGCCACAAACTTTGAGCATCGCATACGCTCATTAATTGGACACATCATAATATTTAATAGCATTTTTATTTTGTAAGTGGTACGATTGATTGCACACTTTATGTGTTCATCTTCTGGCGATCATGCGTTGGTAGACATGGTCAATATCATCACAATTTTGGTGTAACAGGTAGTAGTGCATATTAAACAGTACATACATATTAAAAAAAAGAGTAACAATCTTTTTTTACTACCCTAGGTACTATAAAAATATTGCGGTTAGATAAAGAGAATAAATAATTGTCTTTGAGCGGCTGGCATCTGCTAGTGGCACTTACTCGTACAAATTGCGATAAGTAGTCAGTGCCTGTGTCGCCGCCTCCTATGAATACTAGACCACAGCACATGGACTTAACATAAATCCTTATTTGGAAACCGCTGGCATTTAAAGCATATGACTGAGACTAAAGTATAGGACTGAGTACGAGGCTGGTTTGAGCGTATGGTAAAAACTTAACATAATTCGTTTTAACACTAAGAACTTTATTATAAATGCGAAAGTATCTCTGTCTGTCTGTCTTTTATCTTTTCACGCCGGCTATACCGGTGACTGAGCCGATCGTGATGAAATGTGGCAGATAGATAACCTATGGTATGGAGAAGGACATACGCTACTTTTAATCTCGCTGGTAAAACCGGGCACAGCTATTTATTTTAATAAACGCAAAGTATCTGTATGTCTGTCTAGCTGTCCTGTGCCTAGGTATAACTCGAGAACAACTTATATACCTACGTGATAGTTCGATCATCGTGTCAAATATTATCTAATAGAATTGCAGTAAAGCTGACGAAACGTAAATCTTGTGCAATAATTCTATTGGCTAATTGATTAACAATCGGACTATCGTGTATACTTAGTTCTTCGTAGTAGGGACTCTTAGAAGTTTGTTATCAATTTGTTTTATTCAATGTCAAGGAAGTAACGTTGAATTGTATTCAAGTATCGAAGTAGAAGCGCTCGTGGTGTAGCATGATTTGCCGTTCTGTCGTGGTCGATACCTGGATGGGTGACCGCCTAGTGGTATTTAAAATCGAGCGTTTCCGTGCTTCGGAAGGTACGTAAAGCCGTTGGTCCCGGTTATCACTTAATTGTGATAGTCGTTAAGCTAGTTGGATGCCTCCTAGGCGGCATGAAACATTCCAACAGTAGGTAGCTAGCCTACCTCCACCAATCCGCAGTAGGCACGCGTGGTGGAGTATCGCCCAGTCCCTTTCACCCTCATTTGTGAAAGGAGGTCTGTGCTCAGCAGTGGGACATTATAGGCTGATGATGATGATGATCGAAGTTCGAAGGTACCTTATAATTGGTGGTAAAATCAATTGTATCGTTCGTAAGTGCCTTATAGGGCCTATATAGATTTTGAATTTCATGTAAAGGAAACCATGACACCTGCCGGGTTGAAGATCTGACGCAAGGCACCTTCAGGTATGTTCCAACATCTGAGAACCATTGCCATTCTAGACTTTATGTGCTTACCATGATAAAAATTTCAACACACTCGCTCGTAAAGTGACATTATTGCACCGTTTTTAGTATATTAATGCATGTTATTTCGCACTAGTGCTTTTTACTTTACATTACCGCACAGTTTTATGATAGGTATAATCCCGATTATTATAGGTTTGTACCTCACTGCAAGTGATATGTGTGTAGACCAAGCATTCTTAATTTAATCGGGTAAAATAGTTTGACACCTCACCGCTGTAAAAAGATTTCAGTCAGTTTTTTTCCTCGCAAGTGTGCTTAAAAACTACGTATGACACTTTTTGCATTTATTTACACACTCTCGGCTCACTTATCGCGTTCGCCTGCGGCTCCCGCGCTTAATACCGCCTCGAGGTTAATAACCAACTTTGCACACATATATCTTAATGTACAGTCGAGGACATAAATATGTATACACTTAGTAAAATTCAACAACGGTTTCCTCTTAAACTACTGATTGAAATTATGAGATATTATAAAGGCAGAATCTTCTAACATATACTATTATGATTTGTGTAATAGTTTAACACTTAAATGTTAAACATGCGAGAAAATCGCTTTTGAATTTCAAAAAGTGTATACATATTTATGTCCTCGACTGTACTAGGTAATAATTCATTATTCGCATAGTTAGAAAAAGCAACTTAACTTTTAATGGTGAACGGTGTTGGTTTTGAATGCTGATGGCGTTATAGTGCCAACTTGTTTCGATATTTTCTTCAGATCGTCCTCATTTCGTTCGTAAGTACGATATACATTTTACTGGAAGAGATGGATGGATTGTGTGAAAGATGATATGGGTAAGAAAGGAGTGGATACTAGTATGACGGATAGAAGAGACGAATGGAAGAAGCGTACATATTGCGCCGACCCCAATTGATTGGGGACAGGGCAGGCAGATGATGATACATTTTACTGCAATTGCAAAATAATATCAAACATAACTCAAACACTAAACGTATTTATTACATTTTAGGGGCTGGTAAGTCCCTCGTCAATTGACTGGGCTGGAGAAGACTGCGGCAAGAAACTCAGCAAGTTCAGGCCCTAGGATGGCACTATGTATAGCAATAGGCCTGAGTTTGACCACAATCTCACCATGGTAAGTAGGTGAGTGATAATGTAGCTGAGATGGTGAGTACACAAAGCCTAGAAGGACCTGGCTCTTAAGTGCAGCTGTCGGAATACACCGATAGGTGCTTGGCGATAGATTTTCAACTTGAGCAGTCGGGTACCACAAACTGACTATGAAATTCGAACCTTATGAAGATCGACAACTGAAGTAACCAGCGATTGGAAAATCTGCCTACCTAATCTGCCCTAATCGCCCTATCTCTACAAGCCCTAACTTCACAAACTCTACACACCTTAGTCAAAATATGTGGCTTGGCCGATTCACTACTACAAGAACTATTGTACTGAACTGTTATTAACAGTGTATAAATAAATTTTTCACCTTATGCCCTTATGTGACGGTAGCAAAACGGCCAAGCCACATATTTTGACTAAGGTGTAGAGTTTGTGAAGTTAGGGCGTGTAGAGTTATAAGCTTGGCTCTACATGAGGTCTGAAAACGTTTTGATTCTGCGAGGCATTATGGTCTCACATTGCCAATATTTTACATGAAAATGTTTTTGGTGGCATATTACTTATAATAAAAAGTCCGTCGGCAGAGCGTAGAAGAACAGCTTTTGATTTTAGAAACGAGAGACACCGCGGGTCGCATTCAGTTCTTAAATGTAAGCAAATTGAGACACAATGTAAATAAGTCGAAAAAGTTTTCTGTGAAATTCAATTTCATAATAAAATTCAGCTGTTTACTTACTATATGCATCACATGGATGATTTTATTTACATTCTGGAAATTGCCAGCTTTGTTCTTAAGCGATAACCGGGGCCAACGACTTTACGAACAGGTGCTGCTTGTGGGGGCTGGTCTGCTTAAGTTTGCTATTTATTTATTTTTTATGTCAACAGGTTGACAAGCAGGCAGACGGGCCACCTGATGGTAAGTGGTCACCGCCGCCTATGGACATTTGCAATACCAGGGGGATTGCCAATGTGTTGTCGACCTTGTAGAGCTCTTTTTACGCCTTTTTTGAAGAACCTCATATCGTAGCGCTGAGGGAAAACCGTAATGGGGAGCTCATTCCACAACACATCATTCCACATTATTTATTTATTAAATATTTATTCAGTCTTGTTTGTAATTTTGCCGCCGCGCCGGGGCACGCAATTGTTGTCAGTGCGATTAGAATGTAAATATTATGTAATGAATCATGAATCTAAGCTTGTTTTGAAAAGAGTAATTGCTGAGTTTATTGCCGGCTCTTCTCAGCAAATGCAACCGGTATTAGAGTCAGACTTTTCATAAGTGACTGCGAAGGTCTATTTGAATAAATGATTTAGAATTTTTTTTTTACTCTAAATATTCGAAAGCACGAAATAGTGTCAGTTCTCAACAGTTACGATATTAACGATAACATTTGCAATGCATTTTTATTTTTACCTAGACCACTTATTGTTCTACCGTGAACTCTGAACAATCGATCAGCTAAATAAATGGACTGAGTGACACAAATAGGTTCTTACTAGGACGTTTTAGGGACCTTGCAAAGAATCATGGCGAGATCCATACATTGATTTGTATAAAAAAAGAAAATATTTTAGAGGGTTTTGAATCACTTCCAATGTTGAGATTACATTACCAGCAACATATTAATATTATACATGAAATATTTTATAAACCCCGCAAAACAGAACAACAACATAACGGTTTTGGTCGCGAATAGTCGCGATTCGCCGGCATGCCATAGAAATTCGCATTTTTATCCCGGGGTTCTAAAAATATTTTAAATGGCTCAAGTTATTCCTTAAGCACCAAGGATCAATTATAACTTCATTGTAACGTCTCTAAAAATCTTTATTTTTTTGTACAAATCTCGCCATGATCCTTTGCAAATCCCCGTGGCAAATCCGATCTTTTGAATGAATGTCTTCCGATGAATTATCCGTCTGCTGTTGTAGTGATGTATATTTTAAACCGTAGGTATATAGAGAATAATGTTCACATAAGTAATTCGTATTATCTATACGTCAATATGAAAAAATACTTTAATATTATAGGTTATACACCAGTAACGTTCTAGGAGAATCTAACCGCAATAAGAGAGGTAGAGCGAAGCGTTAATTCGCTCAAATAGCAGCTCGACTGTGGAAGTACCTCCACCTTACAGAATACCGCACTAAATAACTTTATGTTGTGTAAAGTTGTGTTCCTGCGCGTGAGTAAGGTCGCCAGAGCTCATAGGGGAGGGGGGAAAGATCGGTAACGCGTGAGCGATGCTTCATGTGTTGCAAGCGTCCATATGGCTACGGTAACCGCTTACCATCAGGTGGGCCGTATGCTTGTTTGCCGACTTAGTCGTATAAAAAAAAAACAAAAAAAAACTCACTAATTCACTGTTTGGATATTGTTTGTATGTTTGTGCTTCAAAAACGCATAAACAGATGAACGGATTGGAATAAAATTTGGCACACAGATATTTATTTTATTTTATTTTTATTAAACGGCACAGTAACAGATTACACTTACACAAAAACATAAAGAAGAAAAATATTACATAAACCTGCTATCCAATAACAACTGCACACAACTTAAAAAATTAACAATTCACAGCTAGGTACCAAGTCTAAATACTACGAAAACTATCCAAAAAAATAATGACACAAGAACAAATGAAAAATTAACAAAAAAACTATATAAAGAAATGAGAACAAAATATATTATTAGCACTTTATATACAGACAGACAGATAGACGTTCCGAATTAGGATACTTTTATCCCGGGACATTGATCCCTCGGGAACACAGGTGAAACCACGGGCAATGATAATAATAATAGTATAGTCACAGTTTTACTATTGTGGTATAGTATTAGTATTAGTATGTAAAAATAATACGCTAGGCAAAAGATTGTAGTTCATACAGCCATAGACATACGTTTTAGTATTCTGTATTCCACTTTGCAAATCCTATTGCAGATGGAGTGTGTAGTTTCAAAGTTGTTAAGTTTAGGTATTTGGAACGGAAACTTTGCAAGTAGTGCAAAGTGCAGACAGAGTACCAACTCTAATTGTGATTTAATTCAGTCCGAACTGAATTGTTTTCATGATAAAGAACGTCAGAATGTATGTTAAAAAATTCATCGCTGAAAACGCTGAATCGATGTTTACGGTACGAGAACTACCGAATTTATATTCTGCTTCGAAGATATTTCGGTACTTCTCCCATTCCTTTCCCACTTAGAATAATACAGTGAAACAGGGACAGCTATAAAAACTTCACTAAAGTTCGATAATGTGACCGCAGGGTTAGTTAATCTTATGTCTATGGTCACCTTCCGATGAAGGTCACCTTCCAGTGCACCTAGTGCATCGAGGAAAATTCTAATTCCCCGACGATTCGTGCTTTTGAACTGATTTTGAACAGTAAGGACCAATCACACCATCGTGTGTTTGACTTGGCTAATCAGATCGCATGTGTCCTTGACTTAGCCAATCAGAGCGCATTGTCGGCGGTGGGAAATTGGCAGAATATATTTCAAGCAAAGAAAGATCTAATTTCTAGAAAAGAACATAACAAAAGGATGTAAGAAATATAATCCTGTAAAATTAGTCCAATGCTTGTTTTCAATATAAATTGAGTCGCCATCTATCGCGGTTACGTCTAAATACCCGCAAATGAAGACGGTAAAGACAGCTTTCAAATCAAATCAAAAATTATTTATTCAATTTAGGCCCTGATAAAGCTCTTATGAACGTTTTTTTATGTTCTATCGTTTTTCAATAATGTTCGTAAGAAAGAGATGTGATGTGACCTAAATAGTTTAGTGCGATTTACAACAGAATCGGCACCTGTTTAACTAAAATAGCTAGTAAAATCTACCTTTTACCAAATTTCAGCTGTATTCGTTCAGTGGTTCTTTAGTTATAGTTGTACGTAGTATTTATATACTCTGAGGTTATAGGTACTTAGTAAGTAAAATGAAAAGAAATATTTATTAATTCAATTAGGGGTTCATAGGCACTTATGAATAGTCAAACTCTAATGCACGGTTTGCAAGGTTGCTTTTGCTTAGAATAGCCGGCAATAAACTCAGCAATTACAGCTAGGCAACTCCTAGACTGTATGTTTTTGTACAAATTAATCAACGGATTGCTCGACTGTCCTTCTCTATTGCAACTAATTAATCTCAACGCTCCTTCAAGACTCCCCCGTTTAAGCAGATACTCCCCCTTTTTTATTAATAAATGTCGAAGTAACTTAGGCTACCATTCTGTCCTCAATAGAATACAAAGGCACTATAACAACTTAGTAAAAAAAACTAAAATCGACATATTTTCAGATAATCCTCTGAAATTCAAGACCAATATATTCAATTCTTTTAGAAACTTATCTTGAATGACTCACCATCTCTTCTGTAATATTTTCTTTACTTAATATATACGCAATTTTACCTAATTTAAGACCTGAATTGTTATTTTATTTTAGTAATACTATTTAAAATTAATTTAATTTATTATTTTTAATTTAATCAATATCCAATATAATGTATAATTCCTATTCGTATTCTTGTTTAATATTGTATAAAATTATTAATTTATGTTTTCCTAGATGTAAACAATCTGTAACTGTAGCTGAGCTTATTGCATGCCGTGGCAGCCTTTAATTGAGGCAGCATTTAGATTTAATTTAATATAGCATGTAACTTAGTGAAATACCTATTGTATGCCTCGTTGGTTGTCCTAAATAAAAAAAATAAAAAAAAAAATTACGCTTTTCAAAAACAAATTTAGAATATACAATTATGTGATGATATAAACAAAATTATACCAAGCAATATATTAATTTTTATATATCAGTAGAATAGAATATCAGTTAAGAAAGTACCTATTAAAACTACAGAAAGCGCTATCATTCGAGTTGCCATAACAAACGACAGTGTCGCCTCCATTTATTTCATTCATTCTACTTAGGCTACATTCCGAATTGGATAATATCACTCACAGTGCTCTCAGCAATAATTTGCGTACCGAGTAAGATATTAAGTTAATGACAGCTGAGACTAATAATTCGGAACGCTCGTGAACGCGCTCACAGTATTCAAAACAGAACATTTGAGAATTTAATTAAAATCTGAATCAACAATGCGCTAGGACTCCTTATATCTTTTACAAGTTGACTCGAAAAATCAGCTATATTTATATAGAATATCCGCTTTTTTTATTATTTTTCTCTCATAAAAAGTATCTTTGCCAAATGGAAAACCAAGAATCTTTGCCGGAAACACAATAATTAACCGTCACTTTTGACAGCGCTCACGGTGATATCAGTTTAGGGCATGGTCGGTGTGAGCGCAAGATGGCACATGTCATGACGTCATCTATGACGTATCACGGAACATCGTTAGCTGTCATGTACCAATTCGGTACGGGTATAAGCACGCTCAAATCGTTACAGCGATTATAGCTTCAATTCGGAATGTAGCCTAAGTTTTAAGTTTGGCAACGAAAATAAGCGCAGGAAACTTGATCGCGGCGGGAGTGTTTTTTCTCCATTTGAAATAGTTTATTATATTCAGACGATTCAAAGTGATCAGTTTTTCCTAAGCTTGACATTGGCATAATGTTAAACAAGTGTGAAGAGTTACACCGAGAGGCCGGTAGGTGGCGTTCGACGGCGCTGTACTTAGCGGCCGCCCCGCCATGTGTAGCGTCGATAGTGCTGCTTCCAGGCTTCCAGCGTATTTTCATGGAACTAATAACGGAGCCAGTGGGAACGTCGGATTCAGGTGTCACGATCACGCAACAATCACGCAACAATCACGTTTTTTTTTTTCCATAGGTTCTGTTATAATTTCATTTCCCTCGAGTTCATTTCAAAGATGAGAAGAAAATAAATAAATAATAGGTATGCTGTGTTTCCTTGTTTAGTCCTCAGTCAGCCAGTCACTGTCCAAAAAACTCATATTTTTCACTACAATGGTGGTCATATTACTAAAACTTTTCACGGACTTTTGAGACAACTTGAAAAGTCACTATACCATACCTATAGGTACGTAGTACTATTAAATATTCTGTGCTATAGGTACTACATGTACCGAAAATGTGGGTAGTTTAATGGATATTTTAGGCACAGAACCCTACAAACACCAATTTCAGCAATATTTAATTTATTTAGAGACAAAGATAAAATATATATTAGTATATTACATTAAAATGCTCGAAAATAAAACATTTTATTGTATGAGTGATCACCTACCCTACAACGACTAATGTATCTGATAAGAATTTATATTGTGGTATTACCAAATTGGTAGGGGCAGGACCTTTTCGGATCCTGCCAATGTTGTCATAATGGGACCCATGGCAGGGGCAGTAGAACCCCCCGGGCCAGTCCCCCGAGTTAGGTACAGGAATACAACCTAAGTGAGTGCAAACACCGATAACCACCAGCCATTCAGGTTTCTGAGCGCGTTCATCCGGCGTCTCTGGATCTCGTAAACTGGACATGGGCGTATCGGCCTCAACTGCGATATCCGCTGCAGACCTATTCTTGATAAACAGAGGCTTCCCACGCCACTTAAATATGCCGGTCGTTCCTGGAGCAATGGCCGAAATGTCCACTTCAATCGTGGCTAAAGCGAGAACATCTGCCGCGGCAACCATGAAGAATATATATTGTGTCACAGTTGCTTTACAGCCATATGCGCCGCACAGTAATCCAAATACACCAAGCACATATGTATACCCAGGTTTGCCGTCTCCATTACCCCAGCTTGTTTTTCGTACATCCTTGTACTCCTCTTTTCTGTAAGGATCAAAGTTTGGGAATGGCATATCGCGATGAAGCTGGGGACAGTCATTCTTGAAACGTACTTGAGTCCAGAAAGTGTTTCTAGATGCGACGCAGGCGTTGGCTGTACACGGCGACAATGGGTATTTCCTTAATATCTTCGTTGTGCAAGGGGTTTGTTTATGTCCATAAGCGTCGGTGTGTCCCAGAGGACTGCTCTTGACAGCGTCAGGGCAGCATGGTGTCGTCCTAAATGCAATGCGCCCATAACGTGATAAACATCCGCCCTTCAACAAATTCATTATAACTACCTATTTTTCATCAATTAGTTCAGCATTTCGTAAAAATTGTTTACAGCGATATTTGATACATGAATTCTACTCTGACATAATATAGATTCGAAAAACAAATAACATAGAGTTCGGAAAGTAGGTACCATAGTACTTACACATAGAAAAAAGGTTTAATGCCCGGTTTCAATAAACAAAACCGGCCAAGTGCGAGTCAGACTCGCGCACCGAGTACAATAGTAGTACAAACCTGTAGTAAGTAAATGGTAGTATAGACCCTTGTGTATAGACCTGAGTATTTGTTATCTATTAAAATTTATGCCGTTTTAAAAAATAACTAAGTACTTACTAGATCTCGTAAAAGTTTGCATGTAAACATTTGTTGTACATGTGGTTGTACATCATATATTTTTTTTAGATTTATCATACTCTTATTTTAGAAGATACAGGAGGGGACACATATTTTACCACTTTGGAAGTGTCTCTCGCGCAAACTATTAAGTTTAGAAAAAAATGTTATTAGAAACCTCAATATCATTTTTGAAGACCTAAGCCATAGACACGTATGGAATTTATTTAAAAAAAAAAAAGAGTTTCAGTTTTAAGTATGGGGAACCCCCAAAATTTATAGTTATTTTTTTCTATTTTTGTGTGAAAATCTTAATGCGGTTCACAGAATACATCTACTTTACCAAGTTTAAACAGTATAGTTCTTATAGTTTCGGAAAAAAGTGGCTATTCGAATTACATCATTGAAATGTAGTACCTACCTTTTTGTGTAGTAAATAAAGTTCTATATTGTATCGCGATCTTAAAAAGTGCGCGCCACGACGCGTCTCGTCTCGGTGTGAACTGACCCTAAAGATGCATCAATCTAAAAACAAATACACTGACGCCATTGACTTATATTATACTGCGTACATGTCACTCACTGACGCTGATTTGATTTGAATAGTAAGTAAACTATAAGCACGTAGGTTAATCTACATGAAATCTAGTTAGGCAAAATAATTTCATAATTCCTTTGGCTCATTAAATATCTCCTTCAATCGTTTCCCTCCTATCGGTATAATTACTCCGCGATTGTTGCAACACAGTAAAAAGTATGTGGGGAAGCAATTGAGGTATCTCCTCGGAATCTTTGTTTTAAGTAGGTACCTACACTTGAGAACAATAGTTGGTCAATAGGTCGCATATAGTCCCATCGAAGCTGGCCCATGGTCTTTGTTATATTGTCACACAGTTCGATGCCTACTTACATACTTACATGCTATAAGAATGTATTTAATATTGTAACGACATGTGATTAGGGAAATCCGATAATTACTGTTACTAATAAATTATTGCGTAAATATAACCAAATTAAGCTAGGCCTAATGAATATGAATGAATGGCTCAGTGACTTTGTCTATGGACGGGTCTTACGGGTGAGATTCGGGACTTTGGGAGGCTTGTCAAAGTCACATAAAGAAAAACCGGCCGAGTGCGATTCGGGATAGCGCACGAAGGGTTCCGTATCCCTCAAGACTTTTCTTGTATCCAGGCCCAGTTAAATTTTAATGTTATTTAATTATTATTATTTGTTGTTATAGTTGCAATAGGCTAGCTGGCTAGATGGCTAAAAAATCAATTTAATCAGTCTTTTACATTATCAAAAAATATTAGACACGTGTTTTGTCAATTAAACAAAAATATACGAAGATATCGTGTGTTGAAGTTCCGCGTGAAGTCACGTTAGACTTTTTACTGTAAAGTGACGTCACGAGCCTCGCCCCCCTCCCGAACTTTAACTCGCTTTATATTGGTAACTTTGTATTGATTTGGTAAATCACGTGTCCAATATTGTTTGATAAACTAACTGAAGGACTAATTAGAATTATTTATTGTTTACATATTTAATCCCTATACACATTCTGTGGAAATTTAAGCTGTCTACCTATAACGGTTCATGAGGTACAGCCCACTGACAAACAGACGAACTGACGGACAGACGGACGGACGTTGGCACCCTTTAGGTACGGAATCCTAAAAAACGAGGTTTCGATCGCAAAATTAATCGACTATTGGTTGAACTAGACGACACTCATCGCGCATCGATAGTTCTTGTAATTTCAGTCTTTGAACTAACACCACACTAACACTACAATTATTTCTGATTTTTCAGTTCTACTATAGTTTTACTTTAGGTGGCGGAGATACCGCTTTCGCCCTTAATATTTCGCAAAATTTTATCGAAAAACTTAGAAAAATAACATTGATTCTTTAAACTTATTCCGTGAAACTCCACACGGGGTGATTGTTAAAATAAAATCAGCGACTATACAAGTAAAATGTATGTCTGGCTGACGGACGGTCTTAAGGACAGACATAACGTAACTTATAAGGGTTACGGTGCCCTAAAATAGTGACGGTATTGAAACTTCTCGCCAACTCGAAATCCCGGTACTTGGATCCTGAAATATCTCTAGTCCCGCCATCATCAAAATGCTGAATCTTCATGAAACCTGCAGTGCGGTGTAAAAAATAAAGGTAGAAAAGTACATTCGACGGAACTGGAATCGAACCCACTACCTTCGAGACTGAGTCTATGGGTCACCGCTCACTGTAACAGCACGGCTACGCCTCGGCATTTACCTTGCCATGCAAGTGAGGTTGTATGAGTTAAAGTAAATTTTGTTCCAGAGATGACTAAGCCAGACCTACTCTTCGCCCCCAAAAACCTCCACATAGCAAATGTTCAGACGTTTTCGGAGATTTTAAAACATATCTATCTATACTAATATAATAAAGCGTAAGAGATTTTTTTGTTTGTTTGTTTAAACGGGCTAATCTCTGGAACTACCAGTCGGATTCGAAAAATTCTGTAACTAATAGGAAGCTACATTATCCCCGAGTATTATATGCTACTTTTTATCACGGGAACGCGGGTGAAACCGCGCGAGGCAGATAGTTTACTTATACAAATATTGCACTTTTAATAGTTAATAGTATATAGCAGATTGATGGTTAAATTAATTACGAAAGGAGGACGTAACACTATCGAGTTTGGTTCGTAGTTGTGGGCACATCCACATCATATTCGGTGCAGGTGCCAAGGCCCTATGACGTAAGTCGTGAAAGTGCTCGCTCTCGGAGCCTCTACCGCCAGTCGTGTGGTGGAACCGACGCATTGAAGACTGCAACTTTACATAAGCAACAAGTGAGTTGATAAGTTTTACTAACGCGCGTGCGACATCTGAAATAAATTAAAAATCTAGTATAAAAATAATTGTTTGTTCCTATTATTAAAAATTGCGACAGTGTCTTGTTTTATGTAATAGTTATGTAAATTTAAGGTAAACAGTGTAATGTTTGTGTATTTATGAGTGTATTATTATGTGACATGTCACGGTACTTGCTTGGTTTTAAAAGTTATCCGCCTTGATTTTTAAGTAAAAGCTCAGAGTAGATAAATACTACGTACAATAAGCTGATATTATACATTTTTGAACGCATTTGTTCTACTTAGAATAAATTTAGTAAAATGTTTATTACAAGTAATTTAATGATACTAACGAGTTACCTATCTACATTTTTGAATACACTTGTACCTAATATTTTATTTTAATACATACTAATATAACTAGCTGTGCTCTGCGGGTTATCCTGCGTTTAATTTGGTTAATATATTACATGTTAAATAGTCTATGACTATCTAACGCAGGAAGAATTTTTAAATCGGTTTAGCAGTTTTTGAGGTTTATGCGTTATACCTAACTAAGCTCTTCGCCCGGCTTGGCTCGCGCAGTTAAAATTACTATAACTTTTCAACATACTGATAAGCCTTATTTAGCCTGCAAAAACCCCATGGAAATCCGTTCTGCAATTTTGGAGTTTAGCACTTTCAAACACACACGACGAACTGGCTTTATGTTGTAGGTATTAAATTAGTAAAATATTTTTATTTCAGTTTCAATATAAAACAATATCGCTTTCGTCATTTTTAGCTAGGTACCGTAATTTTTTAGGATTCACTTGTGTCGTCATGTCTATCTAGGTCTTCGTCTATCTGGGTCAGTATATTAGGTTTTTTTAAATATGGTACACGGTAATGCTATTTCTTATTGCGATTTAATGTAAAATTTCTACTTTGTTCAATGTAACAATAAATTAAAAAAGAAACAAACTGTTTTCACATGAAGATTTAATCACGCCAATACTTCGTAGTGGCTGTTAGCAACAACCGTAAAATAAAGCCAAAACTGAAGAAACATCATGATGAACAGGTATGCCACAATCGTGAGTGGAGTCGACACCTTCTTCACAACACAAGTACCACTCAAGAAGAAACATGACATGGGCAGGACTATAGATATCATAATGAGGACGCAACACATGAAGGATAGCACACTGATACCTCCACACACAAAACCAGATTTATTAAACATACTACCGAGGAGGAGGAACAAACCTCCCACGAATAAAAGTAGGGACGTTAGTCCTGATGTTATTAGGACGACTTTCCTGACGCTGTCATCCACTTTCTGGCCCTTCAGGTATTGTCCCACGGCGCTGTCCTCCATGAGTCCGTAGAGTATAAGAATAACTAGCCCAAAGCCACCCATACCAAGGCCAATTAATCCAATGAGGTAGGTACCATGCTTAATTGGCATACCAAAACATTTCGAGACCGGTGGACATTCCATGTTTCTGACTGCTTACAATTTGAAGATAAGTAGTAAAATTTTAGGTATAATAGATAGAACTTTCATGATGTGATTTTATGAATTAGTTGAATGACACATGATCATTCAGTCTATGATAGGAAACCTCTATTCTTTTTGGTTAGTAGGTGACTATAGCCACGATTTTTAAAAAGATTTCATGTCCTTTATGTAAGGGCAGGGTAGGATCAGGGCAAGGATATATCAAAGCGACGATGTCTCGCGAATTCTCGAGAATTCCTTGCTCTTTGGCTCGTATTTAGAGTGACATAAAGTTCATTATGCTATGAAAAATTCGCTTCCACTTCATTCCGCGGCAATATAAATTGAGCCATGATTAAGCCTAAGGATTCCGTAGTAGGTTCATTTAATTCGCGAATGATTTTTCGAACGCATTTTAATATTTTGTGTTTTAAAATTATCATGCAAGGCGAAATCTTATAGGCCTACATGGCTCAGCGAAGTACTTTTTATATTTAACGTAACTTTCGTCTACAATTGGCTAGTGGTTGCGTTCTAAGGTTTTGGCTTTATAATATGAAGAATATTTATGTATAATATAATGTTCTTCTAGAATGGATTACAGCCTAGTGATCATACTGCTCGTGGTCGGGTCCTCAGCAGCTCCCCTCGACGACCCGGTTCGCATCGACCTGCCAGTTTACGACCAACCCCTGGCCAGTTCTGACCTTCTAGAATCGCAAACCTTCGAGCCAGAGAACTACCCCGGAGGTGAATCCAGGGACCAGGCTGCCGGCGGGAACTTCGTCTCATACAAATTGCAAGCTGCGTCTAACTTGCTCGGAAATAAATTGAATACTAAGAGCTTACTGGTAAGTTACAATTTACTGAGTGGCTTATGTTTTATCAAAGGTGGTAAGCGAGGGAATTGCCACAACACACTGGTAGGTGCTTGGCGACAGATTCTAGAGGATGGTATGCCGCCAGATGCCATCTACACAGTATCCTACCACACCGTACTATGGGTTCCTCACGACGATATTTTTCATCGAATGCTCAAGCTAAATAATTTTGGATATGGAAGCCACGATCCGTCATAGCACTTTATATATATGTGTCTATCAATATTTGCATAGAATAGATACGATTATACTTGAAATATCAAAAAAAATTGAGCATGGTAACCCAACTTGACGGGCCAGTTGGCGCAGTTGGTTAAGTCTGTTTAGAGGTGTGTAACTCAGCTCTGAACCAGCTCATTGAATCAGATCACACGGGTTTGAGCCGTTGAGCTACAGCTCAACAACAAAATGACTAGCTCACGGCTCAATCTAACTCCTATTGTATCTGCGACTCCCTCCATAGATTATTCTTGTGATTCTAATCGACGGATTATTATTTCGTTCTAAAACATTTAAATAATAATTTAATTCAATAAATAAATATGTAAAATAACTAGATAATATAAAAAAAAAAACACAAATCTAAAGTATGAAAAGAGTCGAACGAATCGCGGCAGCTCAGTCGGGTCGATTCGACGCGCGGTACGCAGTGAGCGTGCGCGCGTATCGTGAACTATAGGTACAAATTAAGCTGATCTGCGAGCTGAGTCATTGAACCGGCTCACACACCTGAGCCGTGAGCTGTTATGCAGCTCACGTATTTTTGATGAGTTACACACCTTTAAGTCTGGTAAAGGTTCCACCTATTGCGCCGCAGGTCGTGGGTTCGATTCCCGCACAGGACGTGCATTTGTGTGCATGAACATGTCTGTATTTCTTGAGTCTGGGTGTAATAATGTATATAAAGTATGTATTTACAAACAAAAAGTAGTATATGTATTATATCAGTTATCTGGTTTCCATAGTACAAGCTCTGCTTAGTTTGGGATCAGATGACCGTGTGTGAGGAATGTCCCAGGATATTTATAACTTAAAAACATCCTGAGAAGTTGTGTAGAGTACATTTTCGATCGTAATGGTCTCCGCTGTTATACTTACTATATTGTATACGTTTATTCCAAGTCGTGTTATAATAAAACTCAGTTTAGTGTTAAAATAAAGATGTTCACAAATAGGTGACGCCACACGGCTCGACCGGATTCTACACACCGGTGGCAACCTACGAGACAGCGGTGCAGGAGAGCGAAGGGTATGGCAGCAAGGTTCTATCCATCAAGGATAATCTCCACCATATAGTTGCTGGACTCTTTCAGGTAATGGCCAGCTGTGCTCCGTGCACCGTGGATGAACGGTTGTTTTTATGGATAGCTTTAAGTTTCACCACAATATCACCATACCCATGGTGAGAAATATGCTGTACCTTTACCACGAGTCTGCTGCATAGTATGAAATACTGTTTCCAAAACTGACCTCCAATCTCTATTCGAATTTTCATACCATAATGTAAAATATAGTCGCTAGAGTATCGATTTCGTTACCGCAGAAAAACTCATGGTAGGGGTACAAATAAAATAGAGATACGGTATCCTGTCTACAACGCGAGCTAACAAAACTTCAAAGCCGATGAGTTATTACTGTTATTAGCTGTATTATAGAAAGAGATCACAATTCAGATCAAGTATCAATAGATCGTGTTAATCGAAAATAAACCTAATATCATAGGCAGTGCCGTAGCTAGGTAACCAAAGGCCCTGGGGAAAAAATAAACAAGAGCACACGCAGGGCCCCGAAACTATTTAATTTTTTTGGCCTGGAGCAAGCCTACATTCACACATTAAAAAAGAGATATCGTAGCATGTTCCGCCATCTTGTCCGTCATGATAATCCGTAGAAAGGGTTAACAACTGTTTGTTTTTAAGCAAAATATTAGGCGCCGATCTCACAGAGAGAGTTCTAGAGTTCCGCGTTCAGAGTTCTGCGTTTCTTTTTTTTTTCAATAACTTTATTTATAGTTTGTAAGTCATGAGTCCTAGGGGCCCCCTGAGCTTGGGAGCCCCGGGGCTTTGCCCTGTCTAGCCACTAGGTAGCTACGCCTCTGATCATTGATGCACTGTTCAGGTTCCAAATTCAATTGCATTAATCTCGACTCAATGCTTCACGTGAGCACAGACGTGAGATTGACGTTCTAGAATGGACCTTAAAACAGGCTAGATAGAGGAAGCCATCCGCCCAAACCAGAAGGTGCAATGCATATAGACATAAAGTTTATTATCAATAAGCACAATCTATCCTTGATACTTAAAGTTGTTTCTCGTTTTAAAATACAGGCCTAAAACTGTTTTCCATGCAACGCGTAAGAAATATGTGGTTGTAAGCTTAGATTTATCCAGGGAAGATATAGACACGTACAGTAGTACCCAAATGATATGGCTTACCGATGTACCTGCGCAGAATATACATTTTCAAACCGCGGGATATGCTATTGGTCGGCAGCTGCCGCCATGTGTGCGGAGGGGCGTGACTTGCGAGTGAGACGGAACTAACAGCTGCACTGTATTATGAACCTTATAGTAGTGATCTAAGGTTGATTGTAAGTTTAAGCATTCCTTCGTTAATCTTCGGGGCCATACTTTCTTTTCTGTGCGAACGAAGATTCACGACGCGCCTTATCAGTTGGGTAAAACTGTACTCGCGAGACGACAGCAACAGCGTTGTTTTTAAAAATAGTGCTTCAGACATCAGACTAGACGAAGTTTTGTGAACCGTACTGTAGCTGACTATACCACTGCAAGTACTGCTTTATTTGCAAAATAGCACATTGCCTGCCTACTAATAGCACTTTCAAATAATCGGGCCAATTGGGAGTCTTTGGTATGGTTCACCAATCACGCCACACACGTCCGGGTCGTGGGTTCGAATCCCACCCAGGATAGACATACATGAACTTATCAGTATGTCCTGAGTATATCAGTTATCTGGTTTTCATGCTAGCTCTGCTTAGTTTGAGATTAAGGCCCCGAGGAATGTCCCAGGAATTAAATTGGCACAGTGCGGTGGTAAAGCTAAATTGGTAAATTTTCCCTCCCCAGCCTAAGCCAATAGTAGACACTATAAGTGAATCGGAGAAGTATGGCAACACTGGCGACAAGTTCTCCGGAGCTGGTCGCGCCATTGTAGACGGAGCTGAAGGCGTCTCTAATTTTATTAACTCAGTCCTTGAGGTGAGAAAAGTTGGTTTGTTACAGGTGTACCGCGTAACTGAGATGATCTCGTCGTAATTTATTTATTTGAAACGTAGCACACTTCGAGTACATGCGTCAGGGGGCTTAGATAACAAATGAGCAACTTTTGTATGAGATTACTGTTTTGCAAAAACTTAAACCGGCTTCGAAATACACTAAAAAGTAATCAAACCCTGACCTGATGACTTTGAGACCAAACAGGAAGTTGTACCTTTCCAAACAAAAAAATATTTTTCCAAATTGGTTAATTGACGGAGTTCTGAGGTAACAAACATAACACAACAAAAAAACAACTGGATTGAGAATTGCCTCTATTTTTGAAGTCGGTTAAAAATCGATTTATATCATCAGGCTATAACGTCCCACTGCTGAGCACAGGCCTCTTTTCACAAATGAGGGTGAAAGGGACTTACTCCACCACGCGTGAAAAATCGATTTGTCATGTTATTATTTATCTCTTACTTGTCTCACTAAAACTGGCTTCGTCTAGATAGACGCAGCTAGCTTATGAAGTGCTTGCAATAATACCTAATTCCTGAAAGTCGACTTAGTTACGCAATACACCTATATATACTTAAAGAACGTACCTAACTGCGTGCCTACAGTAATTCCAATATGTAACTCAAAAATATATGTATAAATTTACTTTTTAGGAATCCATGATTAATAGCCAACAACTAGGAGAATAGTTTTTCATGCCAGTTTGCTACTAGTAACTTATTTAAGCACTATATAAACACACAATTGCACAGCAGGAGCTTAATCTACGTAATTATCAAGATTGGCTCCAACACTTGGTATTTGGTACCTAAGCAATTTAAAAAAATCACGCTTTAGTTTATCTGTTAATATTTAATGTTTTTAAATAAATAGGTTGGATTCCCGACTATAATTATTTTTAGAATTATCTAGAATAATATTAATGAACCAAGGCAGAGTTAAACTTATTGCTTTTCAATAAGATTCATCTGTTTAATCTATGGTTGATTGTATAGTGATACAGATTGAACGTTATGCTACAGGTCGGTTAACTAAAACTGGCACGTTCAACACTTTTACACGTTGGGCTTGTGTAGTGTCTGTGAAAAAGCGCGCGGCGTGCATCGCAATGCATTCGCATTATGAAAAGTCTATCCGTCTCTCTCGCGCGCTGCCAAGCTTATGAGTATGAAGGAGACAGTTATTGTTGTGCTTTTGCTACTGCTCATAAATATAGAGAGGTAATTTTTGCAAACATCATTTAGAATTGACTGACTGATTAGAAATTGCATTATTGTGAGTACTGTGAACGTGCCAGCTTTCGTTAACCGACCTGTACAACAATAAGGTTCATTTTCATATGACGGACAACTTTCACATGTATCAAGTTATATTTTATGAACTACTAGCTGTCCCCCGCGGTTTCACCCGCCTTCCCGGGATAAAAAGCCTATGTCGTTCTCCATACCATAGGCTATCTGCATGCCAAATTTCATGATGATCCGTTGAGTAGTTGAGGCGTGAAGGCGTAACAAACAAACAAACAAACAAACTCACTTTTGCATTTATAATATTAGTAAGGATTCTATCCGATAAATTTCTTTTGAGTCGCCAAGAGTGAGGAGCTTAGGCGGTCAGTAAAAGTGGGCTATAGATACCTCAATCCTTTTCCAATGTAGTGCCCCAGTAGTATATTTAGCTGTTAATGATGGTGACCACATAAAGTTTCTTCCAACAGGTCCCCGGAACAATCTTCAAGAAGATCACGAGGACAGCCACTGAGAAACTGAACAATTTGGGCGGGAAACTCATTGGTTTATAATTATAGTTAATGCATCGTGAACGATATTGAAAATATTCGTAACTCGTCCTGGCAGGGCCACCACCAAGGTTTTAAGTTGTCACCAAATATCGGATGTTGTTGATACCTAGCTCAAACTTAGTTATATAATTTGGTAATTACATTCGACAAATTTACGAATATTTTGGTAGAAAATATATTCGCTAGGTGCTTTAGTTCTTGAGATACCAAAGAACCCTTATAATTTTTTAAACAAATTATCCATATACTCTGAATTCAAATCCGTGATGGAGACCCTGCCAGAACGGACCACACAAAATATCTGTATGACTTTTTATATGTCTTAATTATAATTATTTACATAAAATGAGTTTTATTTATCCAACCATGCCTATTTTCACAATAAAAGTTATATACGCGCGGGGAATTGTTATAAATTAAATAAAAAACAGTTCAGCAACGTTTATTCATTTATTCATTAAACCAGAAACCGATTGTACAATCTTTGTTTTCCGTCTAATGTTGTATAGTGGGACAATTGTAGGCCCCGAACATCCTCGTTTAACATTAATTTATCTATTGTTACCCAAGTCAGAATATCTTGCTTAATACTTAAATGCCTTTATATTTACAATAAAAAATAAACTTTAAACAATTGTAAAGTGTATTACAACTAAAAAAGTAAAGACATGCGCCCGCAGTATAAAATAATAATGAAATTTCATATACAATGCCAACTTCTAAGGTGTTCCACAGATGATATTAACATCTCAATAATGTTAATTAATTATAATGCCGATGACGATTTCTTGAATTATAGTAATAATACATTTAAAAGTTACAATGACTTAGTTAATTTTTAATATTATCTAGATTTATATCATATAGACATCCATGTGTTGTTAGTCCTAAGTCAATTATAGTTACAATTAGTTCGAACTATCACGGATCACTTACAAGTTATGTAAGCACTTTACTAGTATCCAATAAGATAATGACATCTAGGATATTAAAAACACATTTTTTAAACCTTAGAAGTTTGAAACACTGAATTAAAATTTCACACTAGGCTGTTTATTGTTATTATTATACGGATGATTATCTAGGTTAAATTAAATGTGAGACATATTCAGACAACCGAAGGTATATTTTTGGACGCCAATATCTTAATTTCATAAGAATCTATGGAGGATTTAATTTTGCTACAAGTAGAGTGACAAACATTAGGATGATGCCATGCATCAGTTTGAAATCATAACGTACTTACTATTCACTTTTAATACACATTTATATGTCTATTTCTTTATCTGAAACAAGACCTTACACTATACAATAATTTTATATATATATAATAATATATTGTTTAAAGCTAACGAATCGACGATCATGACAGATCGCGTCAAGTTACATACAAGTTGTAAGACAACGCAAAATATAAATTATATTGAATAAGAAATCTAAAATACAAGATTTGTATTATGAAAACAATAAAGTGTCAATAAAGAAATATTTAATTGCAGAGCGACAGACAGTTTAGATTTTATTGTATATGCTATATATATTCTATTTCCTTTCGTGAATCGATTTTTATATGTATATATCACTATCACAACATTAAGTGGAAGAGTTTGATTTTTCCAGGGATTCACGAACTTTAACAATCACTAGACATAATGTCTTCATAATGTCAATAAATCATAATTTATATTGTGATATATTACTTTAAAATCATAGGTATTCATTATTATAGAATATTTTTTAATAAATCATCAATTAATTTTTGCACACCCAAATATAGTACGGAACAAAACGCGATTTATTACCCGGCCTGCATCGAGAAAATGACACACATAACAACCTGTAACATATTTATTTAATTATTTTTGGAATAAATTGTAAATTAATATTTAGGCCAGTGTCGTATGTATGTGAAGTATGGGGAAGATAAGGATTTAAACATAATAGTACATTATGATACATGTGTGCAAAGTTGGTAATTACAGACAAGCTATTAGAGAGCCGAGAGTGTAATAATTAATGCACACGCGTGTCATACGACGTTTTTCAACACACTTGCGAGGAAAAAAACAGACTTGTATTTATTTAAGTAGAGTTTTTGAATATAATCAACCACACAATGAGAATGTTAACAAATATGGCGCGCAAGTTTTTTTTTTTGACAGTTGTGAGCCGTCAAACTATTTTACCCGTTTAAATTAAGAATGCTTGGTCTACACACATATCACTTGCAGTGAGGTTCAAACTTAACATAATCGGGATTATCCTTATCATAAAAATGTGCGGTAATATAAAGTAAAAGCACTAGTGCATAATAAGCTGCATTAAGATACTGAAAACGGTGCAATAAATGTCACTTTACGAGCGAGTGTGTTGAAAATACATTTATCTCTTCAATTTGGGGACAAAGCGGGATAGACACACGGAAAAATCGGACGAAATCTTACGAAATATACGTCAAAGTACGTATCGCATTTCTATACAAATAGTACCGTAATTTATATGCATGCACAATGATCATTTGGCACGATATTTTAATCGAAACATCATTGAGTGTCGTTCTATGTATATATTTTTTATTTAAAATAGATGCGTAATTTTGTCGATGTAATAAAAAATAATATAATCTAAAAGTATATAATTTATTGCAAGTTAAAGTTATATTTTACAAGGAAGTCGTTATTGTGAAATAAAGCTAAAGGATTGTTTTATTTTACACTTTCACGTGTTATCTATGGTGTCATTTCATATGTCGCGAGTTTATTAAACATGCAATTAATTAAAATATATTATAATAGATATCTTAGCATTAATCGGACAAGTATATTAGTTTAAAGAATAATCCAAATTTAATTATAATAGTTTATCAATAAAAATATTTATAATTAATGTCATTATTTAAAAGTTAACAGTGTTATTTTAAAGAAACAATATTTACACAAGATAAATTAATAATTTGTTAATTTACGAGATGATTAATCGTTAGTACATAACTTAAAACAGAACAGAAATTTTCTAAATATAGGTCGTCATATCACATTGACAAATATAATTATGTACAACAGACTGTACATAAACTGTACAACATGCAGTTTGAAAATATTGAAAAAATAAAATTATCAAACCACAATATTATTTGTTATTATTTTAAATTGATATATTGCCAGCAATAATTCAAACAACAAACTAATAAAAAATACCAAGTCTTCTAGACCGACCGAAAGAGTAATGCAAAACACATTATCAAAAAAAACTGACGGCTTCTAAAAGACTTCTATAATATAATTAAATATACAGACAATACACTGTACAACTAACATTTTCATTAATAATAACCTCCGATCAAAGGATACGGCTTGTCAAAGCTCAAAATTCAGCCCGGCAAAAGTGAGGTCTCAATTCCAATGAAATGGCTGCAGGAACGCAACAATGCATCAAAACTGGGACATGTTGAGTCGTAGACTGCGATCGACGTGATCAATTCCGCTCAGAAAATAATTCATCAATGACACAAAAATCAGGATAATTAATAACATTACATTTCGCGCCTTCAATCGGAGCTTAATATGTCTGTATCCATTTCGATCGCGCGAAAGTTTAACCGCCACTGGCAAATCGAACGGTTTTAATTCGTTCTATTTAGGGTTGGCGTAATCCAATACCGAGAAATCGATATATTTATCGGATCTTAACTGTCAGGGGCGAGCGAGACGAAGCTTGCGTACAGACTCAACGCAGTGTTTGTTGTGGGCCATCACGGACTCCTGCAGTTTTGGGGGCAGTTCATCAATTGAGGGTGCGGCCCCTTCATCAATATCTGTTCGCCTGTAGAACAGTATATACGGAGTGCTGGATCTATTCAGGCCGTTTAGCTGCGATTCATCCGATTGGGACACTGCCTCATCGTTATACATGTGCCACTGATCTTTGTCCTTAGCCAGCGTGTAATAGTGACCAGAATCGAGTGTGGTGCCGGCGTGAATCACCGCCGCATACAATGTGTAGGTCGAATGTTCGGTTTGCGATCGAACCGTCGGCAACGTCACCGTGTGGTTGTGATACATTGTGTGCATCAGTTTAGTCTGCACTTGAAGCTTCGGTTCGAACCTATTGAAAAGTCATATAATCGTCAAGTTGTATGTAATGGTAGTCTTTTGTATGTAGGCGGGAGAAAACGATCGTACAAAACTAATTTTAGGAATGTAACCTTGCAGAGTTTTGTTCTGTTTCTTGTTGTTGTCTACCTTGCGAAACGGTGGAACTTTCAACTTAATAAATGGCTTTGACTTTGTCGATAAGGTAGTGACGGTTATTTTTATGTATGAAATGAAGTTAGCCGTTGTTGATGGAGTGAAGTGCATGAGTGCAGTGTTGCCAGATAAACTGTAATTACAGTAGATCTACCGTATTTTCACAACATCTACTGTTTTGAAGTTTGCTGAAAAAATACTTTCTCTAGCAACACAGTATTTAGAGTACTTCACTCCGTCAACAACAGCTATAGTACCACAAACTTATCTGGCCCTGTCGGTGGTCAAAAGATTAACTTAAGACGCCATTTTGAAATGTCAATCGCCATTGGTGAAAGTGAATATAAATACTACGTTAATTTTTTTTCTCCACCAAATCAACAGCGACTCTCTCACCGGGCCAGTTAAGTTTGTGGGACTATAAATTCATTCCATACTACTACTCCAGAGCCATTCCGGAAGGATATGGAACTGTTATTTACGCGTAACACTTTTGCAACTATTTTTCCTCAAGAAATTGTTCTCCTTACACTCCATATTGTAAACCAAAAAATTAACAGATTACTTACTTAAAATTCTTCAGTACCAAAATGAGATATTTGGGCGTAGCTTCGATGAGAACACTCCGTTCGGCGTCACGCAATCCGCCACAGTCGCGACACTGGTACTGATTTTCACCTGAAAGTCGTTCTTTAGAGCAGTAAAACTCTAGGAGACTTTGTACGCTGTGTTGCCAGCCTTCCGGCTTCTCGGGGAATGCTAGTTGGAGATCGCGGAATATGTCACGTGAGAGGGAAGATGACCGGCATTCGACGCATTCTACACGAGTGAGGAGTACACCCCCGAACATACTGTCGATGAAGGAGTCTCGTCTGAGGAATGCGGACTCGTTGAACCGCAAGCGTTTCCTCGCGGGACCATTATCGTGTTCCGGAGAGTTTCGCTTGTGGTGACTTGAACTTGAACCTGGAATATATTGTGGAGTTGATGAAAATGTGCACAGATAGCAAAGTCACAAATTCACAATTGAGTACGCCTATGTATAATATCATTTTTAATAATATTATACATATACTAGACGGAGGATTGGCCAACTATTGTACAGTAGTACTTACCGATGTACCCGCGCAGAAGATACATTTTCAAAGCGCGGGAAATGCTATTGGTCGGCAGCTGCCGCCATATGTACGGAGGGGCGTGACTTGGGAGTGAGACGGAACTAAAAGCTGCAGTGTATTATGAACCTTATAGTAGTGAACTAAGGTTGATTGTAAGTTTTAAGCATTCTTTCGTTAATCTTCGGGGCCATACATTCTTGTCTGTGCGAGCGAAGATTCACGACGCGCCTTATCAGTTGGGTACTACTATACATGCTAGCCTAGTTTGGGGAACAGGAAACGATGAATTATTTGATCAAACTTGAAAAATGTATTATTTTGAGTGTTTGAGTAAAAAGTATCCACATAAAGTTTTGCATTGATTAAATTACTCTTAAGCTTCATTCTCAATATTAGCATAAATACTCGTAGTAGGTCGGCGCTCCGATCAGAATCAATAGGAGCATTATTTAATAATAGAAAACAAAATCCACGTTTTCAAAAATAAAATTTATTTGTAAAACGAAAAATCATGGTATTTTATATAACGTAATGGTGCGTCGATGCTTGTCGAACCGAGCACGAGCCGAGCCACGAACGAGCACGATTCGCGTAACATGGACGGGCTTGCGAGCCTCGAACGAGCATTCGTAGCGTGCTCGACTGCGCTCCGCCCGATTGTCAGTTTTTTCACGAACATAGGGATTCGCATTGCGCTCGTTGTTGGCTCGTTAAGTATGTCCACGCTTGAAATCGCGAGCAACGAACGAATCATGTTCGTTCGAGCCTCGGCTCGTGCTCGCTTCGCGTAGCATGGACGCACCATAATAGTATCAAAGTCACGCCACCGCCGCCGACTAATTGTTTATCGGCACTCATGTCTAATACCGGGTGGGGATATCGATAAAGCATATTTCAGAAACTTATGTTGGGTTCGTTATGCTGATCAATTTACACTACGTGATAAACATTGCGAAATTCGAGAAATCTCGAATGAAAATGTATGGCGCAGGACCAGGCGCCGCCAATTGCCAATAGGCGGCGCTAGTACAATCTACTATATAAAAATAAGTCGGGTTTTCCTTCCTGACGCTATAACTCCAGAACGCACGAACCGATTTCCACGGTTTTGCATTCGTTGGAAAGGTCTCGGACTCCGTGAGGTTTATAGCAAAGAAAATTCAGGTAGGGTAGGGTAGGGTAGGGTAGGGTAGGGTAGGGTAGGGTAGGGTAGAGTAGGGTAGGGTAGGGTGGGGTAGGGTAGCACCACGCGAACGAAGTCGCGCCGGGCAGCTAGTGCCATATAAATTAGAGTTAACGATAACCTTATCGAGCGCGTTAAAAACTCGCACTAAGCCCACAAAGGTTGGTCGTTTACTAACGATGACGTTTGTCGATAACCATATTGTCTAGGGGGGCTGTTAGGTCATTATAGTTGCTCGGTTGAGCATCTAATGCCTGCCCTCCGCCAGGTAAGTACAGAATGCTGAATAAATCAATTATAACATTCGTAAGTGCCTTATTAGGGACTATATATATAGACTAAAAGATTTTTAAATTTTGAATTTGAATATCTAAATCTATAGAAAAGAAAGTCGTGTTAGTTACACTATTTATAACTCAAGAACGGCTGAACCGATTTGGCTGAAAATTGGTGGGGAGGTTAGAGGTTAGAGGTAGCTTAGAACCAGGAGACGGACATAGGATACTTTTTATATGGTAGTGTATGATAGGGTAGGGTAGTTGTGGATAGCGTAGGGTAAGGTAGGGTAGCGTAGGGTAGGGTACGGTAGGGTAGGTAAGGGGGTAAAGAACGGGGCGCGGGTAAAACCGCGGGCGAAAAGCTAGTATATTATACGGATACATATGATATGCTTACCAGCGGCACTACTGCCGGGCCGTGGGGAGGCAGAGCGACGGTTTGAGTTCGGTTCACCGTGATCAGCCTCACTGAAGAGAAAAACATCAACATTATAACAACATTTTACACAATACTGGCATGTTCTACACATTTACACGTTGCGCTTGTGTAGTGTCTGTGAATAAGCGCGCGGCGTCACGTTACACTGCATGCGCAACATGAAAAGTCTGTCCGTCTCTCTCGCGCGCGGTCAATCTTATGAGTATGAAGGAGACAGTTATAGTTTTGCTTTTGTTATTGCTCATAAAGATAGAGTGGTCGTTTTTGCATTCGTCCATTAGAATTGACTGACTAATTACTAAGGAATAATGTAATAAAACATACTATATCATGAAATTTCATATGTGTGAGTACTTTGAACGTGCCAGCTTTCGTTGTAGCATATTTAAGGTGGAATTATCAATTTGTATACGTATAGAATATGCGTTATAATTTATTACATCATTTTTAAGCGCTTATTAAACGTAAGTTTGAGTTTCGCTCATGAGAATTGCAAAAAATGTATGTATGTATTAATGCTTAAAACTATTAAAATCATGCTTTCTTTATATATAATCACTGTAGAGTTATATACATAAAAGTTAGAATATTACCTAATTGAACGGCTGTACTTCAGTACGTGCTTATTTCCCGAAATATTGTATAGATCTTATTAAAAATAAACATGCGACATATTTTGCAAGACATTTATCAGTCAGCGAGATAAAAAAAAAGTTACAACACGATTACAGTAGTACCCAACTAATATGGCTTACCGATGTACCTGCTCAGAAGACACATTTTCAAAGCGCGGGTACAGCTACAATCGCCATTTTGAACAAAAAAAAAACGAATCCATAGTGTACAATAACCTAGCTAACCTAAGCTACTTTGAGAATAACAATGCAGACGATCTAATCTGACTGTATAATAAGATGTGACTTCGAACAGTAAATTACACAGTCAGATTACAGTTCAATCGCGATATTTGTGCTCATTTTCATCGAGTAGGAAGTCCTATGAAATAGAAATAGAAATGTATTTATTTGTCACAATTATGCGTGTTATATTAAGAGGTGTTACATGGAATAAAATAGAATCAGCACAATATCCGCTCAAAACGGCGTACAAATGTTAATAATAAAGTTAAAATTAATGATATTACAAATATTGAAAATTGAATTTAAATTGAATTAATTATATAATACAATTACAATTTATTAAATACACGTTAATATTATAAAAATTTTACAATTATAAAATGTCATGTTTGTAAAAAATCATTGAGAGAATAAAATAAATTGTCCATTAGCCATTTGTCTATTACGTGTTTAAATTTATTGATGGGAAGTTCTTTAAAGCGGTCGGGAACTTTATTATAAATTGTGATTGCCATACAATACGCATTATTTTTAAAAAGTTGTAATCTACAATTTGGAAACCTTAATCGATATTTATGTCGTGATTCTTCAGTTTTTGCATATTTTTCAAAAATATTTGGATACATTTTTATAAAAATAATAATTTCCTTAATATACAAGCAGGGGAGAGGCAGTATTTTTAATCTCCTAAACAATGACAATATGACAAGACTGTCTCTGAATCTATTTAAATTAGAATTAAGTTTATACAATCCAGTTCGGTTAAACTGATTCAGAGAAAACAGAACAAAACCCGACTGGGTACAACAAAAATTAATTTTAGTTTAAGTTATATTCAACATTCTATAGAATGTTGAATTTTATAAGATACTAGCTTTCCGACCGCTTCACCCGCGCCCCCTTCTTTACACCCTTGCCTACCTACTCTACCCTACCCTACCGCGCTAAGGTTACTTTAGAAAAGTTTATATTGTCGTTAAGTTTTCTTAAATTTTCCAAGTTTCTGTGCAATTTTCTTAATTTTTTATAATGCAAAAACCTTCTACGAAGTATTAGATAACATAAAAAAAATGAATGAAATCGGTAAAGCCGTTCTCAATTTATAGCGTGACCAGGACCAGGATTTTCTGTGAACTCCACTCGTCATCGTGTGTCTTTCGAGATCGAGTGGATTATTAGGTGGTCCAGAACATAAAACCGATTTTATTTTAAGTAAACATATCGAAATTGAATAAAACGTGGTTTTATTTAATGTCGTATAGTCGTATCCACTCGTATATGAACATGATGTATATCAGGTCGAATGACTGTCGAATAGCGTAGTGAATCTTTCGGAGAAGGCCAACGTCGTAAAAATATCATAGCACGTTGTTAGAGTACTTCTGACCACACTCAATATGAAAATCTGAGATACAAATTCGTTTACCACGTTGTGAACCACTTTCGTCATCATCAATTAGGGTTCGATAACACCGACATGCGATGCACCTTTTTTAAGATAGCGATACAATATAGAACTTTATTTACTACACATATAGGCACACATTTCAGTGAGATCGTTTACCTGGATGGTTGTGAAACGCTAGAAGAGTGTCCGTGTCCATTGACGGCTCGCAAGCGACTCGCGCCGGTCAGCACCGGCGGCCGCGAGTAGTCGAAGTTACGCTCCGAACAGTGCTCGTACGATTGTAGCAGCTCGAACAGGTATCTGGACACAATTTATTTCATCACACATCATCATCATCGTCAGCCTATAATGTCCCACTGCTGTGCACAGGCCTCTTGCAAATAAATGAGGGTGAAAGAGAATGGGCGTGTCCACTGCGGATTGATAGAGGTAGGCTAGTGACCAACCTACTGTTGGATTTTTAAACGACTATGACAATTAAGTGATAACCGGGATCAACACCTTCCGAAACACGGAAAAGTTTGATTTGAAATACCACTAGGCGGTTTCCGGTGGTACCTTAACTTTGCCGATCGATTAAGAATGGAATCTCGGACGCTCGGACTGTGAAATGAGCTCCCCGCCGAGTTTTCCTAATGGAGTACAGCATGGGGTTCTTCAAAAAGGGTGTGAAGAGATTTCTTCAGGGTCGGCAACGCGCGAGTGATACCCCTGGTGTTGCAAGTGTCCATAGGCTACGGTAACTGCTTACCATCAGGCGGGCCGTATGCTTGTTTGCCACATTAGTGGTATAAAAAAAAACATGCTACACCATGAGCGCTTAATTTCACATATTTCACACATTGGAAGCGTGGTCGGATTTCAAAGGAGCTTCCTACCGCGGACGCTCTGGTTGTGGAATGAGTTCGCGATATTGGTGCCCCCAAGAGAGTACAGCATGGGGTTTTTCAAAAAGGGTATGAAGAGGTTTTGTGTGAGTCGGCAACCTAAGAGTGATACCCCTAGAATTACTACAAGTAATCTAACACTTCAATTCTGTACTTTGTTGTACCTAGGGGCTGTTGTAAAATACTTCACTTCAAATTTTACTGTTTACTACCCCCTTCCCACTTCGTCATACTGAGTCACATTTTCTGCGACATTTTCTGTATAAATATTACGTAACGAAAGACAGATCCATAATTAATTTATATATTATTTAAATAATTTTTTATTTTGATGATTTGACTATGATGAATTACGAACGTCACGTTTCCTTGGACCCCCCCGACCCCTTATCACATATTGTCACGCTAAGACACACCCCTCCCCCCCCTTCCCTTGTATGCGAATGTATTTTATGAACGGCCCTCTACGCCTTCCGTGGACTGACGCTTAGTCTTTTGCTATGCGTAGAGTTCCTAACATTTAGAGCAGTTTAATCTAAATATTTTTATTTTTGTATGAAAGTGAAGAATTATTAAAACTGTTGTTTATGATATTAGATATATATAGTCCTGTGAGGCTGTTAATGTTTTACAAATATATTTCATATTTTGTTAGTTCGGTAAGCAATATTTAAAACTATTACAAACTTCAAATCAATAGCATTAGTGGTTGCTTAAATACACCACTATGACAGATGAACAGAGTCGCACCATAATGGTTCCTTTTTTTTTTTTTTTTTTTTTTTTTTAATAGTCATTGAGCTATTATTACTACGTATAGAGAAGCTATCATAAGCAAAAGTTATGTATAATTCTTTCAGAGTCAACTAAAGTTCTCTTTAGCGCTGAAACGATAATAATGAGTCGTCTAAGCACGTAGCGCTATCAGAACACTTTTAGAAATATTTTTCTCGCAAACACCATGATTTTCAGGGCGCGTATGAGTTTCGTTCTTCGTTCTACAACAATAAGTGTGGCCGGATGGCCTCATTGAAACGGAACATAGTTGTGATGTGTGGCGTCTTCTCTATACGTAGTAATAATAGCTCATTAGGAACAGAAGGATTTGATTATCATCTTTCAGTGGGTCATCAACCCCGTTGCTAAGCAACCAACTTACCCCAAAAACTCGGAGCTATCGTGTTGGTGGTCTCGCGTGAAAAACGGCGGTTTGAAAACACCAAAGAATTCGTCGGGATTCAACTTGTTGGTGAGCGAGTGCATCATCTTGGCGAAAAGGTTGCCCATTTTGGACCAGTACGGCACGGCCGTCATCCTGAGCACCACATGCGTACTGAATCTGTAATTGAAATACCTTGTTTTTATTTAACTTTGAAAATGAAGGTAGTTTTATATGTCTATAGAGGCGGAACCCATTTAGATACGGGTAACTCATGTTCATTATTGTGAAGCCATACGTGCCATTTACTGATCAGAAATTAGCCAGGGCCGGAACTAAAGGGACCCTTAATGGCCTAAGTAAATTTGTGGCATAGCTAAAAGTCGGGCTAAACTAACTACCTATAAAGCGCGACCACCAGCGACGAGAGATCTGGCTAGATTTAAAATCGAATATGGAACATTAACTAAATGACAGATAATATTAAACCTTGTGTCTTATACGTCACAGTGGCATTTGGCGCACAATGGCGGTTCTCCTTAAACACACATGGTGTGTATAAGGCTCGTCGCGGGTTAAGAACTTATACGTAAACTTATCCATATTGTGCATAAAGTGGCCACATTTTGATAGGCAACCCGGCAACAATACATTCACGCATTCACAATTATTACAAAAAAAAACCCGATCCAAAACTCGATGTCAATGTGTCAATAGTGACTATCATGATAGAAACACTAGAAACAAAGACAAAATAACTGTACCTAGATTTAGATTAGCTAAAGTAAATAAGTCCTTTCTTGGGAATTGTATTAAATTTTACAATAAAATTCCTCATAGCGTGACCAGTATGTCCTTTTTTAAATTTAAGGAACATATCAAAAAGCGGCTGTTGAGTAGGGCTTATTATAAAGTGTCTCATTATATTGACGACAAGGATGTATGGAAGTAGCTTCTCTCTGCACCTGCCTCACTGAGCAGATAGTTCAAGGTCCATTTTAATTCAAAGTATGCTATTATTATTATAAGTTATATTTTTAGGTTACAGATTATCTGTGCCTATTGTAATTAAATTAATTCAATTCAATGTTCTTCATTTATTTAGTTTGATATAAATGCATCGATTTATTATGTCTGTCTAATTGTTATATTTTTTTATTTTGTGATATTTAGTCTAAGCTTGTCAATAGTCACAGTGATAACAAATTGTGTGTTTAGTGTTTCCCTTTAGTTATTTTTTATTTCTAAGGCAGACTTAAGTAAGTCATGCTCACTTTAAGGCCTTTGCTTGCGGCGGCGTCGTGTGACGGGTCGCTCACTTCCCTCCAATATGGCGAGGAGGGCGATGGCTGCCACACGCGTCATACTTGTGAACAGGTGCTGCTTGTGGGGGCTGGTCTGCTTAAGTTTGCTATTTATTTACTTATTAAATATTTTTTCAGTCTACTTTGTAATTTTGCCGCCGCGCCGGGGCACGCAATTGTTTTCAGTGCGATTAGAATGTAAATATTATGTAATTAATCTAAGCCTGTTTTGAAAAGAGTAATTGCTGAGTTTATTGCCGGCTCTTCTCAGCAAATGCAACCTTCCGAACCGGTATTAGAGTATTAGAGTCAGACTTTTCATAAGTGCCTGCGAAGGTCTATTTGAATAAATGATTTTGAATTTGAATTTGATGAACGCAGTAATCTTGCGACTGGATCTTAGGCTATATGTGTGTAATTTATTTATATAGGTAGGTATATTGGTAACGTTTCTAGGCAAAGCCCATACAATTGATTACAATGTAAAATAAAACGCATCCTTTATTCATTTACGACACGCATGTATTGTGCGCTTACCACTATTGCAAACATCATAAATGAGGTCAACGCACGCCAACCTAAGATCAAGATCTATATTAATATTTCGCGATAATATAAGGCGACGATAGCTTGCTGGTAGTGAACTCGAATGCCGAGACGAAGGTCCCGGAGGAATCCTACTAAAAGTTTTCGGTGAAAGAAAAAATCGTGAGGAAATCATAGCACGTTGGTAGAGTCCTTTCTGGGAAAATACCCTACCAACGGTTGGTTGTCTACCATTCTCAAGTTGAAAATCTGTCGCCAAGCACCTATCGGTGTTCCGACAGCTGCACTTGAGAGCCAGTTCCTTCTAGGCTTTGTATGCTATCACCTTCGGTCACAAACACAGGCTTATAGGTACACAGTAAAAAAAATAGGTACTACCAAGTTTTATCATCAAACTTGTTTAATCAAAATACAACGTAGGCGGCACAGTTTTAATTCATTGCATGATTTTCAGCATAGTCTCTTATGTACCAATTAAAATGATGATAACGCAGTTACTGTATCATCAGGCCCCACTTTGGTGGTTCGGTGCGAAACCTAGGCTTTGGCTGAAGGAAAACAAACACATACAAATGTTATCGCTTAGCACCTAGTAGTGTGTGCAGGCACTAGAGAGCCAGTTCCTTTTCAAAGCTTTTTTTTTTTAGCTTTAATGCCATTTATTCAATGTTAGCCCCAGTAGGGCACTTAGTTCGGAAGTCAGACTTAAACTGAGAAAAACAGCAAGGTTACATTTTTACCAATGTCAGTTCACTTTCACATAGTCAAATGGTGTCTATTCTAATAAAAAAAACTCATGTATTTTGAAACTGAAAAGTGGCACACTTGGATTAATTTTCATTCGATAAAAAACCACTTGTTGATGTATAAAAGTAAAAACTGATTGATTAATAGTTGCATGCACATTGCAGCTCAAACCACAGGGTACAGTAAAATAAATAGAGGTTTTCAAAAGTCGCGGGTGAAAATGTTTGGCGGAAAGGCAGTGTTAAAAATAAAACTTTTATATGAAAATGAAACGATACTTTGCAAGATTCCTCCAAATATAATCTTTCGATGTTTTCTTATTTAAAGTATAATACAATTAAAATTACACAAGCAGACAACCAAAAAGGTATCTAACTTATAATAACAGAAGGTAGGTAATGCTTCAATTATAATGCTATAGCATGGCAAATCCATCGCAATGCAATGTGACAGCAGCAGCCAAAAATAAAACATAGAGAAATAATGAATAATACAACTGCAATATTTCGGGCTAGTTGGCGTGGTTTGTTAAGATTTCACCTATCACGCCGCAGGTCGTGGGTTCGATTCCCACTCAGGACATGCATTTGTGTGCATAAACATGACTGCGGGTCCTGAGTATGGGTTAAATCATGTGTATTAAGTATGTATTTACAAACTTAAAATGGTATATCAGTTATCTGGTTTTCATAGTACCGGCTCTGCTTTGTTTGAGGTCAGATAACAGTGTCTTAAGAATGTTCCAGGATATTTATTTATTTATATTTATATACCTACTACTTTCACACAGGGGTTATATCGGCCATCTTGAGATAATCTATTATTTATCCAAATCCGCTTATCACCTTCAATTTGTAATTTTGTCGCCAAGTTGTGGTATGTTTCCACAGCAGACCGCCATGTTTTTCGCCAGATGTCTATTCGACATCGATGTCGAAAGAGCGAGAATAGGGGGACAGGTGTTAGGCTTTGAGTGCTTACCACCTTCGGCCACATTATAACTTGCAACAGTGAGAAAATGTCGAAACGGAAGCGTATCTTCAACCGAAAACCGCCCTTCGCATGTTACGCGTATAATTCAAAGTACATAAACAAATTCGCCAAAGCTAAAATCATAACAAAGTAAAAAAAAAGGTTAATACTTAAAAACACGCTTTAAAACTAGCTGATCGTCTATTTTTTGATACATTTTAAAATTCTTCTTGGTTCGTGTGCTTACCACCTTCGGCCACATCATCACTTACCATGGTGAGATTGTGGTCAAAACAGAGGCATATCACAGTAAAAAGTAACAAAAGTAAAATTAAAAATAGAGTCAGCACTGTTAACTAAACATATACACATGCATGTACAAGATACACATAACAAAGATATGGCATTGCCATTCGCAAAGGACGTGTACCGTACAGAAGTACCCAAGTGATATGGCTTACCGATGTACCTGCGCAGAAGATACATTTTCAAAGCGCAGGAAATTTTATTGGGCGGTAGCTGCCGCCATGTGTGTGGAGGGGCGTGACTTGCGAGTGAGACGGAACTAACAGCTGCAGTGTATTATGAACCTTATAATAGTGTTCTAAGGTTGATTTTAAGTTTCAGCATTCTTTCGTTAATCTTCGGGGCCATACTTTCTTTTCTGTGCGAACGAAGATTCACGACGCGCCTTATCAGTTGGGTACTACTGTACGTGTTCTTTGATTACGCGACTCCTCAATTGCACAAGGATAAATACAACAAGCTCTGAATCCATGTCGTTACGAGTATTGTATTGAATTGTGCAAAAATGTGATCGATTGTCATGACGGAATAACGATTCATCATCATCATCAGCCTATAATATCCCACTGCTGAGCACAGGCCTCCTGCACACAAATGAGGATGAAAGTGACTGGGCGATACTCCACCACGCGTGCCCACTGCGGATCGGTGGAGGTAGACTAGTGGTCAACCTACTGTTGGAATTTTTCAAGCCACCTAGGAGGCAACTAACTTAACTACTATCACAATTAAATGATAACCGGGACCAAAGGTTTTACGTGCCTTCCGAAGCACGGAAAAGCTCGATTTGAAATACCACTAGGCGGTCACCCATCCAGGTACTGACCACGACAGAGCTAGCTTAACTTTTCCGATCGATTAAGAACGGCTAATGATGCTACACCACGAGCGCTTCAATATTAACGATTACCTCAGCATATAGCAACATAATATAAACGGTTACGGTAATTTGTCGGCCTCGTCGCATATGACAGTAAGCGGTTAAAGTAGCTTTAAAAGCTGGCAACTCCAGGGGACCTTGCAAAAAATCTTTTCACCTCTGAATATTTTATAGAGATTTCAAAAGTGCCCGATATGAATTACATCCCACCTAGGGTTTCGTATTTCCCGGACTTTTTCTAGGAATTCCCGTTTCCAAATTCAAATTCATTTATTCAAATAGACCTTCGCAGGCACTTATGAAAAGTCTGACTCTAATACTCTAATACCGGTTCGGAAGGTTGCATTTGATGAGAAGAGCAAGCAATTACTCTTTTCAAAACAAGCTTAAATTCATTACATAATATTTACATTCTAACAAAATTACAAAGAAGACTGAATAAATATTTAATAAGTAAATAAATAGCAAACTTAAGCAGACCAGCCCCCACAAGCAGCACCTGTTCACAAGTATGACGCGTGTGGCAGCCATCGCCCTCCTCGCCATATTGGAGGGAAGTGAGCGACCCGTCACACGACGCCGCCGCAAGCAAAGGCCATAAAGTGAGCATGACTTACTTAAGTCTGCCTTAGAAATAAAAAATAACTAAAGGGAAACACTAAACACACAATTTGTTATCACTGTGATTATTGACAAGATTAGACTAAATATCACAAAATTCACGGGAAATTATGAAAAGTAAAAAATAAATATATTAGCAATAAATTAGCAATTTATTTGTCTCATAATGTAGTATTATCCTACTTTATGAGACGTGTTATAATGATAATGAGAGTCAGAATAAAGAAAGCAAACACATTTTTCTAACCAGCCACGCAAATGTATCTGCTCATTCAAAAATATAAAGGGGAACAGAATCAATACCAGACTTTTTGGCGGGAACTTGCAGAGTGACGTAGCATTTTCATTTTTATTTTCATAAATTTGTGTATTTTGAGTTTTATTGTGTATTTTTGGTGGTATTTTACCCAATAAAGATCATCCATGTGCACCAGTGAAGTGAAATGAAATGAATTATGTGTATCGTGACTTTTCAAGTTGTCTCAAAATGTCCGTGAAGAGTTTTACTACAATGACCACCATTGTAGTAAAACATGACTTTTATGGACGGTGACTGACTGAGGACTATAATGTGAAGTGATTTTTTGTGACTGGAAACTATAATATAACTCGACACTGGCAGAAATGAGCCCTAATTTGGGCTTGGTTGCCAAAATTAAAAATAAGAAGAAGAAGAAGAAGAATCAATACCAGTCTTCCAACACCTCCAAACCTTCCATTTCATCTTTCCAAATGGCTTTATGTTAAACTATGTACTGTACATTTCTCTTAAGCTTAGAAAAGCTGTATACTACGTGTCCCAAAATTCAACGATAAGCGGACACCAGAGGGTGTACCTGCTTCTGATTAACCTATTTTCTTTTTCTTCTAATATTACAAAAAATATGAAATCCTTAGAAAATTGACACCCCTTTAAGATATTTTAATAACCATGAGCACAATTTTTCAAATATTTCTGTTTTTTTTTCCGAAACTGAATGTGTCTTCTATCCACCACATCCATTAAACAACCAAGAATGCCTTTAGTTTTAACATAAAAATCAATCAAAACTTTTTTTTTGTCGTCGAGTAATCATAAGCGGGTCCACCCTCTGGAGCCCGCTCACCGTCGAATTTTGGGACAAGTTGTATGAGTGACTTACTGCCTAGTAACGAGGAGGGCCTGTAGCACGCTGTTCATGTAGCAGGTATTGCCCAGGTTGAGCAGACCGACCTTGCGCATAGGAATGTGCGCGTTGAGAGCGGGCGCGCAAACATCACGCTTGCGCCAGGGCGGTAGCTGCAGCAATATCGAGCCGCGAGACGCCATGTGCCGCTCCAGGCACGATATCTATAACAAAAAGGACATTAATTAATAGTTGGACTGTATTAGAAAAAACTTAAACCGAGCTCAAAGTACACTACGAAGTAATCAAATCCTGATCTGATGTCAATGGGACCAAACGGGAAGTGTAACCTTTCAGACAAAAAAAGAATATTCCAAATCGGTTAAGTAATGATGGAGTTATGAGATAGCAAACATAAAAAAATATATACAACCGAATTGAGAACCTCCTCCTTTTTTAGAAGTCAGTTAAAAAGTAGAAAAACCTGTAATATTAAGATTAAATTTTAAATATCAACAAATAATTTAAATGACCAGAAAATAAAGAGAGGTTGGCCTTTCAGAAGATCGGTTGACGAAATAAAGGCTGTAGCAGGTGGCGCTTGGGCCAGAACAGCAAATAGCACAGGAGAATGGAGCTTCGAGGAGGCCTTTGCCAAAAATAAGGCAAACGGACAGGAATGTCAAGGCAAATTAACTTAATAAAAAAAAAAAGTTGTTGATATTTAGGTTAATGTAACTTCAAAACTCAAAAATATTTATTAAAGCTAGGCCCGGATAAGGCACTTTCACACACAAACATACTAAGAAACTGCAGAGATATGAACTAACTTACTAAGAAACTGCATTAGTTTGATCTATCTTACTAAGAAACTGCAAATTATAAGACTGCATAAATTTAAATTAATGTATCAGGGGACTTTTTCATAGACATCTATTAAGTTGACTGTATTAAGATTCTCCTATGGGTTGTGTGATTGCGGTGAGTGACTAATAGTTAAAATTCAATGGGATTAAAATAACGATTTTGAGATATTCACCTCACTATACCCTACCCTAAAAATATCATCACAATCTAACCAATGTTTCGAAAAGCATAGAGGACAAACATAGATTTTTATTTATATAGATCTGTTGCACATGTTAAACTAATTTTTAAATAGAGCGCGCTTACTTATAATTATAGTAACCTATTGATTTTTAGTCCTAGATTCTAAATTTTGTACTTATAAAAAGCTAAATTATTTCATAGATTTCTTATGATAAAATTAAAAGTAAACAAATTGAACTGACTGACTGTGTCCTCGAACGCCGACCAAACGGTGTGACACAAACATGTTCATTCATAATATTATAAATCATAATCTCTCTCAACTCTTCAATAAATAATTCACTGTAAACTGATATAAGAAATGTAGCTGATGTCCGCCGCGCAAGGATACAACGGAAGACTGATTGAATTTGAAACAGGGATATTGTCAATTACCATAGAGTAAGAATATTAATAGAGTGAAAGTGTTAACAACATTACCTTGTGCGAAGCGTGAGCAGTTTGCATAGAGATACATTCATAGATATATCGTAAACGTGTGATTTACTGTCAGAAAAATTAGGATACATATGAGTTTCTTGTCATTTGTTCTCCGTAAAAGTAACGAAAAAAACGAGATATTGGCATTAATTATACAGGATACTAAAGATATTGGTAATCATAACCAGTGCGGTTTTTTTTTGTGGTTCAGTATCATTAATAGAACACATTTCCATCATTTATAAAATAAAAATTTATTCGACTTGAAATCAGCGAAATATGGGCACTATCTATTCGTAATAACCTACTTTAACTTATCGTATAACCGATAAATTTATTTTTTGTACTAATACATATCAAAATAAAAAATAGGTGTTTAATAAAACTCGTTTAACTTCAATTTAACAAAATTACCGCACAGGAAAAAAAACCTGTTGCAAGTCGTTCAAACTATGAACGCGCAATTCGTTTCATGGCAGCATTGCACATACCCGTGCTCACGGCACATTCTCTAGTACAGTCGCTCTATATATATTCTTACTCTATGTCAATTACCTATTTTACCTATAAATCTTGTCGGAGGTACCGCGTGTATATTGATATATATTTTATGGCTAATAAACGTAGTGCGATTACATTTATAAAAATCCGGTTAAAACTAGGTGCCGTTGCAGTTGGTTAAATTAAGGTAAATTCTAGACTATGACGGGCCAGTTATCGTGGTTGGTTAATTCCACCTATCACGCTGCAGGTCGTGGGTTCGATTCCCGCTCAGGAACATGGTCATGCATTTGTGTGCATGAATATGTCTGCATGTAACTCTGGGTGTAATTATGTATATTAAGTATGTATTTAACAACAAAAAAGTTGTATATGTTGTACATCGGTTATCTGGTTTCCATATGCACCGAATCAAATCAAAAAGCTAAGAATAAGTCACATTACCGCCGAACCTACACAAAATTCCGAATTCCGCATGCGGAAAATGTTGCGTTTCACTTAAGTTTAAACCTACACCATCGCGGTGCTATCGTCAAGAGTTAAGGTGCAATTTGGCGAAATAATAAGGAGAGCCAAAATTACAATCGTTTATCCAATGACAATCATCACTTGATGTCATTGTATACAATCAAATCCCTTTAATAAAATTTCAACTTCGATGTAATACAAATAGGGATCAATATCAATCGGGGCAGCTGAACAGGCCAAGAAACGTTTTTTACTGTTTATGTCTGGCTTGTGTTTGACCGCACTACGGTAAGTGATGGTGGTAAGCATACAAAGCCTAGAATAAACTGGCTCTCAAGTGCAGTCGGAACACACCGATAGATGCTTAGCGTCAGATTTTCAACATGAGTGTTGGTACTACAAAGTACCCTACCACCATCTTTTCCTCTGTTATCCTTGATCGAAAGCTCAAGCTCATTGTAGAATCGAACCCACGACCTTCGTCTCGGCATCCAACGTCACTACCACTGAGCTAACATCGCCTAAGAGTAAAGTGTACCTAAAAACGTAAGTGCTAGGGTCGAATATGCACTTACCACATTGGCGTATTTAGATTTGAAAGCATCCTGGGCATCGGGCTTGATGTTCGCCTTGATGTTGTCGACCATTGCCATGAGGATCTCGACCACATTCTGAAGCAGCTGGCGGCTCCACTGACCACTGTCTGTCGCCAAGTTTGTGAGCACGCTGTTCACGTGGGGAGATACCTGGATACATTTTATGTGTGTCAAGCACATACCAGATATAGAATAGGCTACATGATTACTTTTTTGTCAATCGAACATGTTCTTTGGTGGGATATCTATATGGTAACAATTTCAATTAGAACACTAGAAATGGCAGTACCGTACAGTAGTTTGCGTTTACGACACTTCTCTATAGGAATCGGCACAGCGCCTAGCGGAATACTCATGTAACTAATTTCACCCATACAATCTATAGTTAACGCAAACACATTAGTAAGCGTTTATTATCATCAATTCTTTACACTCGGGGTACTGAAATGAGAGTCAAAGGTGCTCAATGTCAGAGAGCGTCGAAAACGCCCCATACAAACTAATACTCGAACGTCACTTTTGAGTAGCACTGTACTGAATATAATAATATGGAGAAAACACGTAATTTGTAATTTTGGTCGTAAAAAACTTTAACCCCCTAATTAATTAATAAGCTTTAAGTCAGTCTTGTAATACCCAGGTATTAAGATAGCCCCAGCCCTTTTTGTTTATATGACATTAGAAAGTGACGGATATACTTATTTATTAATAAGTAGGTAAGATTTTATTTAAGCCTAATGTAGCATTTAGTTTACTTTTGGATGATAAAGAAATACCCTAACAGGGTAACTTTGAGGTCTCGAATCTTTAAATAACTTTGTTTTTTCAACCAATTAGTTATGAGCCTGATTTGGCGACTCTTAACTCAAAATGAAAGCCCGTTATTATATGCAGCACAGGAATTTTCTGGACAACCATGGTTCATCATCTCCTAACGTCAGTCGACGGCCAAACATAAACCAAATATAAATTAGCGGTATACCTTATCGAGGGCATCTGTAGATTCCCGCAGAGAAGCGAGAATGTGGAAAACGACATCGGCGACCGATTGTCGAAGGCTGACCGGATCGTTCAGGGTCAAAAACAATCGTCCCAAGTTATCCACTGATACTTCTATGAGGATGTCGAAGCGTTCGTTCTCCTGTTAAACGGACAACACATTAATAATATTTAAAACCATCCATTCAATTCTTGTCCAAGGCAGAAAGATCATTGCGAGATTTGTACAAAAAAATAAAGATTTTTAGAGACGTTACAATGAAGTTATAATTGATCCTTGGTGCCTAAGGAACAACTTGAGCCATTTAAAATATTTTTAGAACCCCGGGATAATAATGCAAATTTCTATGGCATGCCGGCGAATCGCGACTATTCGCGACCAAAACCGTTATTTTGTTGTTCTGTTTTGCGGGGTTCATAAAATATTTCATGTATATTAATATCTTGCTGGTAATGTAATCTCAACATTGGAAGTGATTCAAATCCCTCTAAAAGGTTTTATTTTTTTGTACATAAATATAGTTAATAAGTTTTTGGGTCTCAATTTGGATTGCCATGTTGACTGGAAAAGTCATGTCAATTATTTATGTAAAAAGCTCAGTCGCTTTGTCTACGCTCTTAGAAGACTGACTCAAGTCTCATCACAGAAAACTGCATTAACTGCATATCATGGTTTTGTAGCATCCGGACGGATTACTACAGTGGGGCAACTCGGTTAATACTTTGATTTTATTTAGAGTTCAAAAAAAGTGCGTAAGAGCGATGTTTGGTGCCAATCAAAGAGAAAGCTGTAAGCCTCTTTTTCAAAAGTTGAGGATAATGTCATTACATCTCGCTCTACATATACGAAGCCTGTTTATTTGTTAAAAATCATCCAGACTATTTTAATACTTTAGAAAATAAGCGCCCACGAAAAAACCGCTGGAAAATGTTAGTAATACCACACCACAAATCCAAAACTACTTTTTTTGACAAATCAATATATGTAATGGCGACAAAGCTCTATAATAAACTACCAGAGTCATTGAAAAACTTAAAAATTACGCTCTTCAAGCATAGGTTAAGCGAGATCCTTATAAATAAATGTTATTATACCATTGATGAGTATTTTAAAGACGATTTTAGATAAACATCCGTATTATTGTTGTGTTATACCTATTTTTTTTGTGTAGATACAATGTTATTTGACATGTTATTATTTGTATTATGTGTGACTGGCTTAACCTTATAATCTGACTTCATATAATTCTTATGCTATTTTTTTTAATGAAATTATTTAAATGTATCTAATAATAGGATAATTAATTGATTGACTTTTTTGAATTAATACTTCATTAGAAAATGTTTTCAATAATTGCACGCCTAATATAGGTATATTACAGTGGAACTCCTACATGTTAACATCGATTATATATTGTACCTGTAGTAACGCAATAAATATTTTGATTTGATTTGATTTGATTACAAATCAATGTATGGAACTCACCATGATTCTTTTTAAGGTGAAATTTGTATTTTTTCGACAAATGATTGGGGCATTTTTTTTCCAAATTATACGTCAATAATATAACAGCCTAAACAACTTGCCTTTACCTTGAACAATGTGCACTCATGCAGTGTGCAGCTACTCACGAACAGATCATTCTGTCAGGAATTAAAAATCAGTCATCTTGATAACCGAAAGTGGTAGGTAGGCGCTATTTCATTCTATTCAACATTGTAAATATAGCGTAAGTTTTGATTGGAGTGTAAGAGGTTTCACTTGTAATAATATAAAACATAATTTTTATATGGGACTGTCTTTTATGCTATATAAAGGAAAACTTTGCAGGTTCTGAAACTTAATGGAACTTGTACACTGACCAAGGCTTTCAACTTTTATTTCTTCTAATTGCTTGAGAAATAAATTTTCTCTTGCTTCATTGCTAACGAAAATTATTTTACCTAATTGTGAAAGGAAGAAAATTCGCTTGTACTTTGTTGTTCTGTTTTTAATAAACGTGACATGTATTTTTCTATAAACGTGACTCAATAAAGAATTATTATTTAAAACAAGAACACCGGCGCTTTTCTAAGATGACATTTCTATGATTTTAAGTAAAAAGAAGAATTAAGAGAGGTAGAGCATAGCGTTTATTCGCTCAAAGAGCAGCTCGACTGGGGAAGTACCTCCACCTTACAGAATACCGCAGCCAAATAACTTTATGTTGTGTAAAGTTGTGTTCCTGCGCGTGAGTAAGGTCGCCAGAGCTCATAGGGGAGGGGGGAAAGGTCGGTAACGCGTGAGCGATGCTTCGTGTGTTGCAAGCGTCCATATGGCTACGGTAACCGCTTACCATCAGGTGGGCCGTATGCTTGTTTACCGACTAAGTTGTATAAAAAAAAAAAAAAGAATAATATCGAGTGTTGTTTGAGCGCTGCCCTCCGCACTCAGAAGCACACCCAAAACGCTAACTAGTTTATTAATCTTTAGGGTAAAATCAAGTTAGGTTAATTTTAAATGAAGAGCAAGATATCACTTATCTGGCCATTAAAATATCAGCCCTAAAATTAAGGTAAAAGTATTCTGTAAAATTATTATTCTTTGATGACTATTATGAAAAGCTGTTCTATACAAAATAAAATACTATCTGAATATTTTAAACAGAGCTAGATCAGAGTCAGACTTTTCATAAGAGCCTGTGAAGATCTATTTGAATAAATGATTTTGGAAAATTACAATATAACCTATTCTAATAAAGAATGATTTATAAAAACCGGCCAAGTGCGAGTCAGACTCGCGCACCGAGGGTTCCGTACATACAAACCTGTAGGTATATATGTAAATGGTAGTATATACCTGAGTATTTGATATGAATTTCAATGTATGACGTATTAAAAAAAAACTACTTACAACAACTTATTAAAAAAAAATGTTGATGTTCAATTCTAAGTATGGGGACCCCCAAAATTTATTGTTACTTTTTTCTATTTTTGTGTGAAAATCTTAATGTGGTTCACAGAATACATCTACTTACCAAGTTTCAACATTATAGTTCTTATAGCTTCGGAAAAAAGTGGCTGTGACATACGGACGGACAGACTGATAGATAAACGGACAGACATGACGAATCTATAAGGGTTCCGTTTTTTGCCATTTGGCTACGGAACCCTAAAAATGGCTACTTCTACTTATTTTGACAGATTGTATGTACCACAGATATAAATCTTATAGATGTCGCGAGTGTATTTTATCACGTGCCAAAAGGGAGAGAAATGCTAGTTAGAAAAAAGTGCCACGCTTGGTTTTCATACAGATCCCTCCATCTGTATGAAAACCAAACCTTGCGTTATCTATTTAGAATCAGCGGTCGGCAACACGCGGCTCGCGGGTAAATTTTAGATTAATGTCTGTGGATTGTACCTATTATTGAATCTGTCAATACGAGTACAAGCTGCCATTCACAAAATCATTATTTATTGGAACAGGTTATACCAAAAATTAAGGCAAAAATATATACTGGCACAAGTGAGAACATAGACCTGTCACAATCCAATGAGCCCGTTTCACAAAAGCGTGTCTCTTTTCGACACATGGATGTATATGTGCTGATAAAATAGCAAACAAGCATATGGCCCGCCTGATGTTAAGCGGTTACCGTAGCCTATGGACCAGGGGTATCACTCGCGCGTTGCTGACCCTGCAGAAATCTCTTCACGGCCTTTTTAAAGAACCCCATGCTTCACTCCATTTGGAAAACCACGGCAGGATGCTCATTCCATAGTCTGAGCGTCCGCGAATAGGAAGCTCCTTTGGACCGCACAATACGAACCCATTTTGGTTTCATTTTGTGAGGACTCCCTGTTGATGGTGAAAGGTGCGACAGGCCTATTAGATAGGGGACATTAGTGTCATAATGACATACCTCTAGAGCCTTTATATAGGCCATGAGCCAGTCTCCCAGGGCGGGGGTGCCGTGCCACTCGTGGATCCAGCGGTAGAGACAGGACAGCGAAGCCCGGAGGCCCGCCCCGGCCGGGCCGTTCTCGCCCTGTTGGACCAGCCACCGGGCCGCGCCCAATGTGGCCTCGTTGTCATTCTCATCTAGCACGATGAGGACTATCGAAGTTACGGGGCAAGCGTCCGATTCTATAAGAAAAAGATATTGATGATTTTCTGAGCGAAGAGTCTCCGTTTCAGCTTGGGCAAAAAGTTTCTGTCAGGTGTCCGGCGGATATGTTTTTTTTTCTCCATTCAGTTTTTATTTTTTCAAAATGGCCGTAGGAAGCCGTAGACAAACTGCTAAGTAAAACTAAGTAAGTGAGTGCGTGAGTGTATGTGAGAAGCAATATCGTTTATTGTTGAGATAAAGCGCTCCATGCTTCTTAATTAAATACATGATAAAATGGACGAGGTATTACGAGTTTTCCCGTTCGAAATAAGGAGCAGCCCAACTGGGGAAGTACTTCCACCTTACAGAAGATCATTTTCTTGCTACAAATTACTTACGTGGGTCAGAAATGAGCGAGTAGAACTTGTCGAGGATCGCAGTGACGATCTCATGTCGCACCCCGCGGTGTACCGTGTTCACGATGCGATGGAAGTACTCCTCAATAGACTGCACCAGCTCCCACAGTTCTTCTTCGTTTCCGGCCAGGCGGGCTGGGGAAGAACACGGTACTGTATTACATGCTTTGCTGGCTACCAACCAAACACCTACCGGTACACGAATTACAGCCATATGTCAAAAATAATAGAGTTTTAGTGCGCTTTCCTGATATTCCAACAGTGTTCGGTCTAGATGGACGGAACAATAGTACAATGGGCTAAAATCGCTGTCATGTAGACGCCTAGTTTAGTAATGCTAAGTGCATTACTTACCAAGACACCTGACGATATCCTGGCAGTGTTTGACCAGTTCATTCGGAGGCGGCAAGTAGTTCGGCTGATCGTTCATCAGCTGAATGTACTGCTTCAAGGACGACAAGTCCACCTGATTGCGATTGTCGTGAACGAGCTCGTGTTTCTTCACTGCCATTTTGTTGCTGCAATTTGAATTTTCATGTAAATCAAAACCACAACTAAGTTGAATTACGGTTTAGGGTTAGCTCACACCGAGACGCGACGTTAGGCGACGCGGCGCGCACTTTTTAAAATAACAATAGAATAATTATTTAGTATACAAAAAGGTACACATTTCAGGGAGAGAATTCGGATACGCCTCGCGGCGGCGAAGTCGCTTGTCACGAATTCTCTCACTGAAATGTGCACCTTTTCGTGTAGTAATCAAAGTTCTATATTCTATTGCTATCTAAGCTTGCCGCGTCGCGTCTCATCTCAGTGTGATCTGACCCTTTGTTTTCATTATCATACTTATATGTATTATAATTTATTTTTACATTAACATGTGGATATTTACAATACCATAGGGATTTCAGACATGAAGAGTATTAATTACGGACTGTTGTGGCTCATGACTGTATTGATGCTGCTTTACTTACTGATAACAAAAGTCAGGTTCAGTCAGAACAGAATAATTCAGGGATGTCATGGATATGAAATTTCGGATCTAGATATGGATTTATGAATAATGATATGATAAATAGAATGACCACCAAAAAGAATGTTGTGACCAATAACCTCTATTACCTAAAATTGTACTATGAAACCAAATTTAGTAAATTATCACCAAATTTGAATGAGCAATTTATTGTTTTTTTTTTACTTCAATACACAGTTTCATTGACATAAAATTTTGCTAGGCTACCAAATATGGTATGGTAAGTGTGTTTATTCTACCCAGAACCAACTCGGGGCACTCCAAATACAGTTAGTTAGATTAGTAGAACTGTGACAAAACTAATAGATCAAAGTTTGTGCACAATAAAAAGGAGGAGGAGTAAATCCCCACAATTTTACAATATTATAGGGTTTATTTGCTATTTTTAGGTATTAATGATTTAACTGGAATAATATTTTTTTTATGATAAGAATATATTACAAATTTAATGTTATTTTGTATTTAAATACTGTGAAATCGTTGTTGCTTATTCACTATATTTGTATTAAACAATAATAACTTGAATTTAGTTGCTCTAAGTAGGATCGCGAATCGAAGTTTTTAGTTCTAATTTCATGCTAAAATGGGGATTTAATTTCGGGGTCTATTTTTGGTGATCATTTACTATTTTGGGCAATATAAAATGTTTTTTTTTCCATTACATTGTACTAGATCTGATGGTTAGTTAAACGTAAGCCATAATATTAAACCGGTTTCAGATATAGTTACGGATATGAAATCATTTCGGATAGTTACGGATATTAGTTTTTTAGGAAAGCGTACGGCTAGGATAAACTTATCATAGCGTGTTTCAGTTAGATTATATCCGAAAATTATTCTAAATTTTATTTCAGATTAATTTACGATTTCGTATATATTTTTATTTCAGATATCCTTCAGTTTCGGTTACGGAACTCGATAGCCTCCCTGGAAAAAAAAATTGTCTTAGCATACAAAAGAATCACTCTGTAAATATTTGAATGTCAAATAAATAAATAATATCCTGGGACATTCCGCATACACGGTCATCTGATCCCAAATTAAGCAGAGCTTAAAAAAAACCACGCCACACAGCTATAAAGTGCATTCTAACACCTCCTTGCACCTGCGCTGCGTTCCTATCATTTAGATCACTACTATCAGGTACCACGCGTGACCGCAAGTGATAATATACCGCGAGAGAGCTTCTTTTACTCTTGCCTCACATTTGTCCTGTCACTGCTAACTCTGTAAACATTTCCATTATAGCGAAGGGTGCATTGCACTACTCTCGGCCCAATTGGAATTGGAATCTGACTGATTAATCGAATATCAAATCACTATAAGCAAAGTGCGAGTTCAGATTTCTAAGACGACCGACCAACCCTGGGGGCGTGTTTTGGCATCCGCACGGCGGCTCTGACTAATTGTACAACTTTAAGTTGCCACGCATTGTAGGTACCTACTTACTGCGCATCGTTACCTACTGTTCGAATCAGCTTTTTTTCCTCAAGATTGTTCTTCTATTTACAGATTTAGTATGATATCAAAAGCTTTTGTGCATTTCAACTTATTGGCTGTATCATTAACAATTTAGGACAGTAATTTATAAAATATTTCTAACGCACTATTATAATAAAAACTGCTTTATAAATAATAGATTTAATTATAAAATACTTTATAATTACGAAGATACCTTTTTAGGGTTCCGTAGCCAAATGGCAAAAAACGGAACCCTTATAGATTCGTCATGTCTGTCTGTCTGTCTGTCTGTCTGTCTGTCTGTCTGTCTGTCTGTCCGTCCGTATGTCACAGCCATTTATTTCCGAAACTATAAGAACTATAATGTTGAAACTTGGTAAGTAGATGTATTCTGTGAACGCAATTAAGATTTTCACACAAAAATAGAAAAAAAACAATAAATTTTGGGGGTTCCCCATACTTAGAACTGAAACTCAATTTTTTTTTTTCATCAAACCCATAAGTGTGGGGTGTCTATGGAAAGGTCTTCAAAAATGATATTGAGGTTTCTAATATCATTTTTTTATAAACTGAATAGTTTGAACGAGAGACACTTCCAAAGTGGTAAAATGTGTGTCCCCCCCCCTGTAACTTCTAAAATAAGAGAATGATAAATCTATAAAAAATATATGATGTACATTACAATGCAAACTACCAACGAAAATTGGTTTGAACGAGATCTAGTAAGTAGTTTTTTTTTAATACGTCATAAATTGAAATTCATATCAAATACTCATGTCTATACTACCATTTATTTATATACCTATAGGTTTGTACGGAACCCTCGGTGCGCGTGTCTGACTCGCACTTGGCCGGTTTTTTCTTCTTCTTTTTTTCAAACAAATGGTCTACTTATCTAAATCTTAAAATCACTTTGCTTTTTAGGGTTCCGTAGCCAAATGGCAAAAAACGGAACCCTTATAGATTCGTCATGTCTGTCTGTCTGTCCGTGTATGTCACAGCCATTTATTTCCGAAACTATAAGAACTATAATGTTGAAACTTGGTAAGTAGATGTATTCTGTGAACCGCATTAAGATTTTTACACAAAAATAGAAAAAAAACAATAAATTTTGGGGGTTCCCCATACTTAGAACTGAAACTAAAATTTTTTTTTTCATCAAACCCATAAGTGTGGGGTGTCTATGGATAGGTCTTCAAAAATGATATTGAGGTTTCTAATATCATTTTTTTCTAAACTGAATAGTTTGCGCGAGAGACACTTCCAAAGTGGTAAAATGTGTGTCCCCCCCCCTGTAACTTCTAAAATAAGAGAATGATAAATCTATAAAATATATATGATGTACATTACGGTGCAAACTTCCACTGAAAATTGGTTTGAACGAGATCTAGTAATTAGTTTTTTTTTAATAGGTCATAAATTGAAATTAATATCAAATACTCAGGTCTATACTACCATTTACTTATACCTACAGGTTTGTACGGAACCCTCGGTGCGCGAGTCTGACTCGCACTTGGCCGGTTTTTTTTTATCATATTTGTCACTAAATAACATGGCTTCTGTCAATAAAACTATATTATACTAGCTGCCCGGCGTCATATGAAAATTAACCGTATGGCTTTAACATAAGGTTTATCTGTAAAATCTGTAGATGAACCTTATTGTAAAGCTATAAGGTACATTTTCATATGACTCAATAACTGTCGCAGAGATCAAGCTACCTTTTACAAGGTATAGTTAGGACATATCCATGGTTAAAATAATAAAAAAGTAATTTAAAAAAATTGAATCAACTTCAAAATACACTAAAAAGGTTTTGAGATGTTTTTCCTTTGACACCACACCAATACCTCGTATCAATAAGCCAGGCCGTCACACATATTTGTTCATATTTTGAAAACTACCGAACGAATTTCAATGAAACTTGCACTGTTCCCTAAATTGAAGTAAATGTAAAAAAAGAAGTTTATTTATGATATGCCTTATGGTCACTTGTTTTCGCTTTGCTCGTCTTATTTGTTTTCTTTTTGTGTTCATTTGTGTTACTGTTATAATATGTATAGACATATTTTTAGCCATAGGTATTATTTTTTAACCTATTATTTTTGCAAGATGTGATTTCCTGTAATTGATGGGACACTCAGCACTTATTTCTGTACTTGATCTTTTATATATTTACACAGTGTACTTGTTGTTGGAAATCCTAATAAAATAAATAAAAAATAAAAGAATGGTTACAATCCAATTAATATCTTCGGAGAAATGCGTGGACAAACATATACATACACCTATGAAATGTTGTATATTTGTTTGGAAGCCCTACTCATCATTTATGTGAATAAATTGCAGTTCCAATAATATTACATACATATGTGTCGAATATATAATCTCCTTTTTTAATCAACTTAAAAAAAAGGAGATTATCAATTCGACATGAACATTTTGAGGGAGTTAATTGATATAAGGATAGAAGGGGTGAACAAATAAAGTATTAATATTAGATATTCTCTAAATTATTGAGAGCATCACAAGGCAAGTATGAGTACAGAATACTATTCGTTTTTTTAAATTATTGATTTTGAATTGTAATGAAAATTAAAATGAGAGTAAATTTGCAAATTATGATTTTTTCTAATGTTTTATATACTTCTTCAATGTTTTAGTGAACTTTCAAAGTGTTTTTAGATGTTCCGATTTAAATCAATTATATACATATATCAAGGAAAAACCATAATTTTTGAGCTGTTAACAATAAAATGTTACTTTCAATTCAAAATTCAAAATTCAAAATCATTTATTCAAATAGACCTTCGCAGGCACTTATGAAAAGTCTGACTCTAATACTCTAATACCGGTTCGGAAGGTTGCATTTGCTGAGAAGAGCCGGCAATAAACTCAGCAATTACTCTTTTCAAAACAGGCTTAGATTAATTACATAATATTTACATTCTAATCGCACTGAAAACAATTGCGTGCCCCAATGATTTATTATTTGTGAAAAAAGTTGATAATTATTTTAACCATGTTAGAAAAATAATGGATTATTATTTAAATTAGAACTATATTCAAGAAGTGTATAGTCTGCAGCAGGTAAATGTATCCCATTCCTTTCCTATAACCAATGCTAACATAATGAAGACAAGACAGAATTTTTACAATTTATCAAATAAACTAGCAGTTAATGATTTAAACTCAATCAATATAATGTATAGTAAGGGGCACGAGTGGTGAGCAGAGATTGACACCTGCACAGTAGTAAATTTTTCGGTATGTTTATCAGAATGAAGAAGGGGGGAGCGCCGAGCTGCACACAATTGGTTCGATTGATTCGTCAGTCAATGCTCGTCGTCTATTGGATTCTTGTGTGTCATTTGGCTACTGTGATTTGGCCAAAAGTTTACATGCGCGAGCTTGCCCCCACTACTGCCTATCTGTGATCAACATTAGCACCTCATACTGTACCAATATGTTAAGGTTATATGCATGTATTTCAAGCAAGTATTACAAAATACATTTCTTTTATGTTTTATAAGCAGTTACATTGCTTATACATCCAATATTATCTCCAAAAATTACAGCTGTTGGGTTTCAATTATCATGTAAATTGAATTCTTACCATTCATATTGCAAAGAGTTCAATTTAGCTAACAAAAAAGCCAACAGCCACAGCAGTCCATCACTTGCCAACAGCAACGCAAAGTATAAGCACCCAGTAAGAACATATTGCACATTTGACGGTACATTAATGAAGTAACATTTACTATTTCACAATGGGCATTATTGATCCAGTGCAATCAAATTCCTAGATACATCTCAAATGAATGAAGCGAGGCTGTGCATATATACACACACATAAAGGGTAAACAAACACATGTCATGTCAATAATAATTATGATATATAGTACCAACCATATAAACAACACATCAAGATGCAGTTGCATGCTCTATACCTGCATTTCCCTGATTTTCACATATATTATCATGCTTCACAATAAAACAGTGACTTTTTTCTCAAAGGTGGAGAAGGGAACATTTGGACAACAGTATATTAAAATAGAGTTATTGCATCTATTTCACCTGTCCTGAAAATTATTCACAACATTTTCTTTTACTGAGGAAGATTTGCTAAAACTTTTCCTGGATCTATTTGAGGACATTTTGATATTGAATGACATGTGTGAGTCCTCTGACATTTAATGCACCCATCTGCAAATTATAGGCGGAACTGCGTTCTATATAGGTCCCCTGCGCAAACCTACCTGGATATGGTGCAGAAATAAAATGGCTACCTAGGCAACACAACTTTTCAGGAAAATACTCACGTTTATTGGTTAACAACTTCGGAACTATCCCGCCTGTTACACCGAGCGATCAACCCCGTTGACAGTCAAGTACATACATTTTTCTCTAGCCACTATCTTTTAAATCTGTGATGGAAATTCAATGATTGCATTTTAATCACTTTAACCGGGAATATAATCACACACGAATTTTACCACTCGCCACTGAATAAGGACACATTTCATTTCGTCAACAAATGACCATTGACTTCCCGAAACCACTGCAATTTTTAATTAGATGGTAGTATAGTAAGCAAATGGCAATGCGACTTTTATTGTGCTGTTAAACGATTCGCTGACGGCTCAAATGAAGTTATTCTTGAAATCGAAATACGATATTAGGTACATAAAGTAAATAAGATAAAATTATTTTCACAAAGAATGATTGATTTTATTTCAACAGCCGTCCATGAGTCGTCCACAACACACTCATAGAGGCAGACAAACAAGCAGACAAATACTTATTACTTTTCTTTTCTTTGTATCAGGTTGGTCTATGGTTTAATAAAAGGCTTAGACAAAGAAGTCTGTGGACTTACCTACACAAAAAGTTTTGGAAGAGTAGTCGGGACTTTTTGGCGGGAATTTGCAGAGTGATTTTGCGTTTTCATAAATTCGTGTATATTTATTTAGTTTTATCGTGTGATTTCAGTTGTATTTTACCCGATTAAGATCATCCATATACACAAGTGAAGTGAAATGAAATGAATTATGTGAAAGTTAATGTGCGGACACAGTGTGCGGACTATATGAAAGTGATATTTTAAATAACATGTATGCGACTGAAGAACTTTGTATCCATTGTCAAGAACAAATAAAAAAAAAGACAAAACCATAGACAAAACCAAACCAAAGACTACTGTATTGTATTTGGATTTTGGACAAAACAACGATAGAAATCGCTACAAAAAATTAAAAATGTGAAGAAAATGCGAAAATAACCATAGCAAAGTTGTGATCGTTCCATTGATAAATTATACTGTTGGGGGTCGTTAAAAATGTTTGCGTTTATTTATGCAAATAAAACAGTGTTTATGGGATGATGGATGCCTCAGCATCACCGAAGCCTAATGCAGATCCAAATCAACTGTACGGATTTTTTCTACTTCAGGAACCCAATTTCCCCACGTCAAAAAAATCAAAAAGTAATGTAATTAAGTATACTAAATTACCAGACTTTGATTTCGATTCGCAACAAGGTAAGAATGTCTCTGTTATTTTCTACTGTACCTACGGTTACATACGTTTACATTTATTGATAGTTCCCACCTTTTGTGTTTGAATGTCTTTTTGTCTAATATTGCCTGAGTGTAAATATATATATAATAAAAAGATGAGAGGTAATAAAGTTGTCTGATTTCCCTAGTACAAGCTCTGCTTGGGATCAAATGACCGTGTGTGAAGAAACTCACAGATAATATTTGCCAAACTATTTACCTACAAGTAAGCTTAAAGTCGATTATGTGAATATCACTGCACATATATTTAAGTTGGGGTTTTTGTACTAATAGCTTTTGGGTAGTTTATAACACCCAAATTCTACTTAAAACTATATAGACACCTAGCCTACACAGTAAGCTGTAACCGGACACTCATGCTAACTATTCCAACCACATGAGCTCAGAGTGTAGGCATGAATGTGTGTGTTTTCCTTGTGTGGCCCCTGAATGGCAGCGCGGTAGGTATGTTAACAAATGTTCTCGAACACTTAGATGTATATCTAAGAGGGAGCTTACCCCTCGTGGTGCGGGCGGGACGGTCACACGCTACAAGTCCGCTCCAAGGTTTTAACAGCATTCCCAAGGGAGGTAAGAGGGATGGAAAGCTACATAGTCATCAGTCCTCATTCATAATGCAATAACTTTCAAGCAATTCAGGGCACATAATTAGTGCTAATCCGCTATGTTACTAGTAGGTAAATATGAGGAAACAGAAAGCATATACTTTGATTTTTTTTATATGAAAAAGTCAGTAAACAAGCATATAGCCCGCCAGATGGTAAGGGTTACCCCAGCCAAATGGACACTTCCAACGTACAAGGCATAACTCACAAACCTAATTCAAAAGGGGTGTGAAGAGATTTCTGCAGGGTCGGCAACGCGCGCGTGTTTCCCCTGGTGTTGCAAGCTAATTCTGAATTGAGAGGACAATGACATTTAGATATCTTTACTGCACTACCAGGGCTAGTTGGTGTTGCTAGTAAGATACTCTACCTATCATGCCGCAGGTTGTGCATTGTTTCCATTTCTTGAAAATGTTTGCTTAATATAGTATAATCTATTGTCATTTTCTTAATGGTTTGTATGTAAATTGCATTGTGACAGTACTTAAGTGATCAGCTACTATTGACGATGACCAAGGTCTGCTTAGCTTGGTTGGTCTCAGATATCCATGTGTGAAGAATGGTCCAGGATATTATTATTATACCAAAACTGTGGGTTTCACTGTAGCCCAGATAAAATGTCTTAGGTTATCGGTTGAATGGTTGTGAAACATGTTCAGTATATTATCATTATGTTATTTCAGCATCATGGCCCCAGAATAGCTACACCCTACAGCCCAGACTGCGTCGCATAATATCCCTTGGTGATGATGTGGATGTAATTTCGAGTAAATCAATGGACCCAGAGATTTTATCACTACAAAAGATTGTGAACACCAACTTTACTAAAAGAAAAATTGTTACCATATCCGAAGATGACGATAATGGCCATCAGCCAAGATTTTGTATGTACTTCTTGTCCTAGTATAGTCGTAATACAATAGATCTGGTTTAAAAATACAATCCAAAGGTTATGTCCCAAAATCCACCAGAGCAGAGATGGGTGGAGAGATGTGTTTTCTAGTAACAATCTGATTGGACTGGAGTGGCCTTTGCTTAGCAGTCATCCTCTCCCCCCATCTCTGCTTTCGTAGATTCCGGGCCATAGTCAAGTATTGAATTGTCATGTAAACCATTTCATTTTCCAACTATGACATTGGCAAGTCATTGTAGACATGATGGAGTCCAAAGGTAAACGCACACTTATCCAAACCGAACAACGTGTCTTTCGAATGATTTCATATACAGAATTCTCAAATTCGTTTCGTTCGATGCGTTCGACGCGTTCGGCTCTGTGTGCGTTCACCTTAAAACAACAAATTGGATTGGAATCTTTCGTATGAGCTAGTTGTCTAGAAGTGGATCTCTCTACTCGGTCTGTGTCTCCAACACCTTTAATCTAGATGTCTTCAAGGCCTGAGTGAATAGGCATCTGGGTAAGTTTGTTAACTCCTCGGCCTCGTCGTAACTCAGTCAAAGGCCAAATGTAAGGCATTACAACATTTAAAGAAGTTTTGATTGGCATTCAATAATATGTATAGGCTTCAGTAATTTCACTGTTTGCTGTAATTCTTTCATACTAACATTTTTTTCTTATTACAGCCAAACACTTGAAGATATCAAATGCTGTTAAAACTACAAATAAATTTGTGGAAACAAATAGAGATGATAAGGTGCATACATCTAGACTAAGTTCTCCTACTAAATGTAAGTAGTACACAAAATATTCTACTACCATTGCATTGCGAAGTTATTAGCTTACTGTGTACAGTAACCATATGTTTCTCTTCTTTTGTCTGCCTCATACCAGAACCACTGCATTAATGTTTAACAAGGTTATAGTCTCATTTAAAAACAGCAGAATATAAGCCTAATTCAATCAAGTATTTTTAAATATTTAGTAAGATCTGATGTTGTATTGAGAGATTGATTTGATGGATTGAACTGGTAGTATACTTGCATGCTGTGATTGTATTTGATTACTAAGTGCTGCTTAAGCGATTTTAAGACATTTTTATTTATTATAAACTTCATTGTATCAAGTATTAGCGAATGCAAAGCGAATCGATATTTATCTAGTTATCAAGATTTGCTGACAACAAAATGTTTCACAAATGTTAGCAATTCTTGACAGAAACTAGTTTTATAAATACTTTTATATAAATTCAATGGAACTTCTGGGGATTATTAAAACGAATTCTGCTTGTTTTCTTGAATGATCTTTAATGTTTATTTAAAATAAAATATAATAAAATAAAAAATTTGAAGTTTAAAATAAAAGGGAAATAATTGGACTGTTTTACAAAAAACTTAAACCGACTTCAAAGTACACTAAGAAGTAATTAAATCCTGATCTGATGACAATGGGACCAAACGGGAAGTGTACCCTTCCAGACAAAAAAAGAATTTTCCAAATCGGTTCATAAATGACGGAGTTATGAGGTAACAAACATTAAAAAAAAAAAAAAAAAAAAAACATACAACCGATTTGAGAACCTCCTCCTTTTTTTGAAGTCGGTTAAAAAGGCGGGACTCGAACCGACGTCTTCTGGTTTCGGGACCGTCCGATTTCCCACCTGAGCTATTATAACCTTGTAGATGATGGCGAAATTTACCTTCTTATTCTAATGATATTGTAGCAGTTTTTCATTGCTTGATAACACTGATAAAACGATATATTATAACGAAAGATTATATTTTTAACCCTATGATTTTAGCTACAAGGGAAAGTAAATCTAGTGCCAAAATGAATAACGCTTATAATATTCAAAAGAAGGATGTGTCTGTCCCAAAACTGACTCACAAAGGCAAGCCTTCTAACATTAGCAACATATCTATAGAAAGAAATAAAGGACGAAATATAAAGGAAAAGGGTATGTATGAGAAATAAATTACTTAATAACTTTATTAGTTTGTGTCACTTATGTAATATTATCAATTAACATAACTGTATTTTCTAGATACAAACTGGTCATCAAAAAGTGTAAATGCACCAAGAAAAATTAGTTTAAGTAAAAAAAATGTAAGCCCGAACGAAAGTGATAAAGATATAAACATTAAAAGAATAACGTTGAAGAAAACCGTCGAAAAAATACCATCAAATAAATTTCCCACTCAGAGTAAAATGGTCTTGAAAGACATTACAGCAAAAAAGAAAAAGATACCTGTAATATATGTACCCCTCGATGAGAAATACCATACTCAAAATATTGCAATAGATGAATCTCCATGCATACTTTATGACTTAGAAAAGGTCACTAAGAGTATAGACTGTAGCACTGAAACGGAGGAGATAATAAATTTTAAAAATGTGAATATAGGCACAGAAATATTACCAAAAGCGGTTGACCAAACTACTCAAATGGACCATCTTAATATAGAAACCGTTTGTAAATGTTTAGAGAGTGTGGATACGCAAACAGATTTTTTTAAGGAAACTTATGATAGTCTTGAAATACCTAATGTGACACTGATCAAAGATAAAAGTGAAGTCAGTGACCTAAAAGACCCTCCATTGATAACAATATCTAGTAAGGAATCAAATAAGGAAAATGTGTATGGTGATGCTGGCTACTGCAGGAGTGCATCCTATGTCATGAGACATGCAATTTTGACTTATACTACGAGGCAAAAGATTGACCTTCATGTATTTGATAGTGAAGATAAAGTGAATTCTAATCAGTTGTCTAGTCCATTGTCATACCCTATGAACGTTGTGTCGGTATTCAAAGCTGAGATGAACAATAAAGGGACACAGGGTATCACACAGAATAAAGATAAATCAAACATCCAGTACACCAACTGTTCGAATGAACAGCAGTCGCTTAATTGTTCCTATGTCTTTAATAGCGATAAATTAATGAAACCGTCGGATATAATTAACACAATTAGTGGTAGTAGTCGGGTATTACAAGGCGACTACATATGTGAACAGTTCCAGAAGGAACTCAATTTTATTGATTCGTTTTTTGAGTCACTTCAATATTTAGAAAGCTGCTGTCTCTCCGACAAATGTTTGAGGGATAATAAAGATGGCGATGATGCGTGCGAGGATGTGTTCGACGAGAAGAATCCAGATTATTCCACTTTGTTTTCAAAGTTTGAGAATGGCGCAAATATTTACGACACGGAAACAATGGCTTCCAAGAGCCTTTGTGTGGTAAGTGTTATTCTTTTATATCTGTAAACATAATGTTAACTCCACAATCATGTTATACATATTGCATTAACGGCTCATCACATTCTACTAGTTAATTAGACGATTGATAGTCTCATTACAATGTAATTATAAATAAGTTGTCTTCTTTTACATTACAGCTTAACCTACTCATCCGCGATGAGCAGCGACGAGCGAAGAACCTCTTGTTCGTACTAAAAATGCGAGAAGATGCCCTAAAAGACTTCACCAAGTCACAAATATTATGGCTGGAGAAGAAGAAGAAGCAAGACAATACAGATATATCGACATTGAAAAAGAAGCAACGCGGCGCTTTGTTGAAACTACAGCACGAGTGCGGTGAAATGCAGCGAATGCGTAAAGCGCTGCTCACGTTGTCAGAGAAACGGAAAGTGGCGCTTATGAAGACGAAAATGAATATAGAATTGAAATTGAAGAATAATGTGGATGTTGAAAAAATTATTTTGGGGAAGAGAAAGTTAAAGCGGAGTACATGTTCGGATCGCAACATTGCGCCCGTGAAGTGCTTCGACTTGTCTAGTAGTGGGTGTGAGGAGAGCACCACGTCGCGGTCAGTATCTGAGGGGGTCTTGCTGGCACCGACCCTCTCCCTCCCCCCTACCATCGTCACCAGCGCCGAGAAGAGCATCCAGACCGGAGACAGTATATTAGGTACCATCTTACATGACCAGGCCACTGACACTGCAGCAGAAAACTTTGTCGCCGTCGACGGAGGATATCTCAACATATTATTCCATAACTTATCCTTACCACAAATCTTTAGCAGCACCAAGCAGTACGAAGTAAACGAAGAAGCGCTCAAAAACATAGTCTTGTCCTCTAACACTCATAATAGTAATTTGAATGACAGTGATGTTGTTGAGAGGCTTATGGATCAGATTAAGAACTGTGACTTGGATAGTTCCGGTTCAGCATCCACAGCTCGCAGTCTCATTGATGAGTATGATCAGTACTACAGGAACCTAGATGAGAAGTCTAATGAACCAGATAAAAGTGAGGATACTGAAGAAACCCCTCAGGAGTTAGAAGTAGATAAAAGCTGTGAACATAGTGTAGTGATGTTGACTGTCGAAGAAAATGTGATTGAAGAATCGCCTGTAGAACAGGTTGTGAGTGATGTTGTGTGTGTGAATGAGGATACGGAACCGATAGTGGCAACTAGTCAGGTGGGCCCGTTACCGGTGCCCGCCGGAGCCACAGATACTACCGAGAAACCTCCGGACATGCCTAATGTATGGTTGATGTCAAAAACTGCCGGCTCAGTGGCAGATTGTGGTAAGTTCTTTATATGTTGAATAGGTCCACTATATTTATATGAAAACCACTTGATCTTCAAGTGCAGAGAGCTGTTTTTTTTTTTTTTTTTTTTTTTTTTATATACCACTTAGGTGGCAAACAAGCATACGGCCCGCCTGATGGTAAGCGGTTACCGTAGCCTATGGACGCTTGCAACACCAGGGGTATCACGCGCGCGTTGCCGACCCTGCAGAAATCTCTTCACACCCCTTTTGAAGAACCCCATGCTGTACTCCATTGGGAAAACCACGGCGGGGAGCTCATTCCACAGTCTGAGCGTCCGCGGTGTTATACTTACACTGGCAGTCAGTACTTCTAGTGAATGAAAACATTGTGAGAGCCAGAGCATGATGGCTGGATACTTCCATCATCAATCTGCCACCACACACCTGCCAGTATGTTACTGCAATTACACCTCAGATCCAGGGGCTCTAACGCGTAACTTTGGTGGTTATCGTAACGAACACCATTGACACCATGAATTTCATCCAATCAGAGCCCAAGAATGATCTTCGTCGCGTCATACCGCGTGCGCGTCATTGGATGAAATAATTTGTGGTGTTCGTTACGATTACCACCAAAGTTACGCGGTAGAGCCCCAGGTCCATTAACCATTTTAGGCTTTTTATGCTATATACCTTGCTAAGTGTGAATGTGGTGGTACATAAACACTAGCATGGTGTGTGAAAAAAAAATATAATAAAAAAAAACTTCTATATATCCACAGAGAGCACTGCCAGTAGTACACTACTATGTCCAAGTGCATCATCAATGACCTCAATTTCATCACCGGTGCATTCACCAGTACATTCGCCAGTACCTTCACTGGTGCACTGCGAAGCAGAGGAACTAAGGAGACAACAGTTAGCTATAGAGAGAGAGGTGAATATCTCTCATTCTTTCTTCCTTTCATTAACCAGTATTACCTATCTTAAAGTGGCGAAAAATTCTCCAATCAGCGGCTTATAACTATTTTAAATAATCATCTAGATTCATAAATTTCTGATGCCCTAGTGACACAGACCAGACATAAGATGTAGGTACGATTCCTGGATTTCCTCTTTGACTGGCCCATTGTCGCATAAGTTATATGTACCCTGACTACCATACCAGGGTTCGGGGGTTCGATGGATCACCCTATTTTGTCCGCATAAAGGTGTAAAAGTCTTCTGAGTCTGACGCTTCCTTTTGGTCCGTTCCATAAGAAAATGGTGCTGATTCTGTTGTTTACAACTAAACTAATTTATTCTCACTATGTCTCTTTCTAACAAAGAACATAAGAAAAGGATGTAAGAAATTTAGTCCTGCCAAATTAGTCCAATGCTTGTTTTGAATATAAATTTAGTCGCCATCTATCGCGGTTACGTCTAAATACTCGCAAATGAAGACGGCAGACTAATTTGACAGCTTTCAATATTATCTATTCTTTTTCAATAATGTTTGTAAGAAAGAGATATGATGAGACTAAATTTTATTTACATGGAATCGGCACCATTATCTATTGTTCCGAGTCTGGGCGTATCAGCCACCTGGTTTCTATAGTATACTATGCATAGTCGATGGCTCGGTGGCTTATGTGGGATGCCATCCGAAGTTCGTGGGTTTGAATCCTGCAATGAACTGATATTTCGGTGAAGGAAATCATTCCCTAGAAAACTTGCGTAAACCTAGAATCCTTGGCTCGCGGTAAAAAAATAACAATAACAACAATTGTTATGTTGACACGCGTCCCTCGCGAGAACCAACGTGTTAATATTCGTTTTATATGTGTGGCCATAGCTACTTAGCCCATAATCTAATTACAATATGACAAAGAATCATGGCGAGATTTGTCAAAAAAAATAAAGATTTTTAGAGACGTTAGAATGACGTTATATTTGATCCTTGGTGCCTAAGGAATAACAAAATATTTTAACCCCGGGATAAAAATGCGAATTTCTATGGCATGCCGCCGGCGAATCGCGACTATTCGCGACCACAAACGTTATGTTGTTGTCATGTTTTGCGGGGTTTATAAAATATTTCATGTTTATTAACATGTTGCTGGTAATTTAATCTCAACATTGGAAGTGATTCAAAACCCTCTAAAATGTTGTTATTTTTTGTACAAATCTATGTATGGAGATCGCCATGATTCTTTAAGAAATACTTTTTTGACGTTTATGAATTTCAAAACAAAAATATCTTATCTGTTGAATCTATGGTTATTTAAATGAACAGTAGTAGTTAGCATGATACTAATGATCAAACAAACAATTCCAGATCAAAGCTTTAGAACAACAGCAGTGCCAACTGTTAGTCGTCCGCGAGATCCCGGACAAGCCGCCCCCACCATACACTCCCCCCACAGAATCCCGCGTACCGAAGCCCGCTCGGCCCTTCCTAGCAGATGAGGAGGTGGAACTCAAAGTGCACAAGTACATCAATGAATCAAGCACCAACAGTTTCGATCTCGACGACCCGTTTGATATGTTCATTAAGGATTATTGTGAGGAAAAAATTGAGAAACAGAAGTTAGAAAGTACTTGTCCATGGGATACTTATCTGCTGCCGATGATCCAGCCGGTGGATGGAGAGAAGCTGTTGAGTTGTGCGTCCGAGGAGTTGAAGGAAGTTCTCGCTGGTGTGCCGTCTGCTGCTATGACAGGTATGATCCTCAATATACAGACTAGGCAGACCTTTATGAAGTCCTGACACCGATGTGGAAGGTCATAAAAACTTGATGAAATTGATTGTTAAACCACCGAAACATATCAGTAAGAGCAAACTACATTAAGAGTTGAAGCCACGCAAATACGGTCTTAGGAGACTATCGTATTTTTTTTTAATTATTGCTGTCGTCATTTACATAATTGAGAAATAAAAAAAAACTTCACATTCATTTTCCTAACAAATATATGGGTTTTTTTTTCGATTTGTGTCGTTTCTAGTACCCAAATCTAACTTGACCCCATAGGGCCTTTTGGTCGTACTCGGAGCAAGGATCGATTAAGCTAATAATATTTTTGATCGAAAGTCGCCGTTTTCTCGCTGACTACATTTTAATAACTCTAAAAGTAAGGGATAGTGTCCTAAGGCCATATCCACGTGGCTTCAATCCCTTTGGGTAGCTAGCCCTCATTGACCATTTTAAAATTTCCATCCATGTTCCAACCATGTTTAAGTAGTGGGGGAAAACGAATCAGTCACATTTTAAATGTCAATAACACTAAAGTTGGCGAGATCTAATAGGCCTGTTTTGTCAGCACATGTGCATCAATGTGTCAAAAAGAGACATATTGCGACAAGAAGAGACACCCTCTTGTCGGAATGGGCCTCTTAGATTTCGAAAACGACTATACAAAAGTTTAAAAAAACTAGTAAATACAGCTTCTACAGCAGTAATGAACTTAAACAAATACTATCGAACTCATTGGTCTAATCGAGAGTCACTTTCTGTTAGCAGACAGTAGATTTTGTATGGAAAATTAAACAGGCAAAGGAAGTCACCTGACTGATTCAAATAAAATCCAGATTACTGCATGTGGAAAATGTAGTGTTTAGCTTTTGTGTAGACTATTATATGTCTCTCTCTCGTGACAAACATGGGGTACGCTGAGGCCTTTAGAAGCGTCCATAGGGCTACAATACTGCTTACCACCAGCCCGTATGCTTGTTAGCTACAATCTCAAAATATGTTTTTAACATGCTAGTTGGCGCGTTTGGTTTACATTCGTCGTGGGTTCGACTCCCACCCAGGACATCATTTGTGTGGATGCTTGTATGTCATGAGTCTGGGTGTAATTAAGTATATAAAGTATTTTTTACAAACAAAAAGTATTATATGTAGTATAGCAGGGGCCCAAGTCTACTGTTACATTTGTGTTCCAATGAACTTTCAGTGGTGTAAAATTGTGACATTTTACAGTAGTTAGTAGTCATAATGAAATCATTATGGCGCTATTGTGTTAGTAGACTCCCAAAAATTTACAATGTCACAATTTTTACACCACTGAAAGTTCATTAGAACAATAGAAAAAGAAAATAGCAGACTTGGTCGCCAGTTGCCTGGTTTCCATAGTATGTACAAGCTCGGCTTAGTTTGAGATAACCGTGCGTGAGAAATGTCCCAGGATATTTATTGGATTGCGTTCTTGATGACCAAAAACCATTAATATTTGTTAGGTGTCGGTTCCCGGAGATCAGATCACATAGACGACATACTGTTCACGGAGTGGCGACGCTGCGAGCCCGAGTGGACCTCCCTACACACCGAGGAAGCCATCGTCAAGAACCAAATATTCGACAGCATATTCCAGAAAGTTCTCACCGAAACCATAGACGAATACAAAAAAACTGTGCAGTGCAAAAGTGACACCGAATAAATTATAGTGTTGAAAAATATACAGTTTACTCTGTTATTTTTTTTATTTGATTCTAGTAAAAGTATGTTATACAGTATTAAATTATTTATTTCGCAATAATAATGACAAAAATATCACATAGTCCTTATATATGACGCTGACTACTTACACTACAAATACTTCTAAATACTTTGTAAACATCAAATGCGATACACATTATGTTTTAGTCGCGACATGGGGCTTCGGGCTTCATAATACAACGTATTTCAATAAATTGTCACATATTAACATACATAAATACAACATTTAACTATATAATATTGAAGCCTTTTATAAAAGACAACTCGTATTATAGAAATAGTCACATAATTCCATACATTAATAATATTTACATGTCAAGCGATCACTCTGCGGTATTCAATTAATATAATGGATGTGTAGATACCATGTAAATAATGTGATCAGCAGGGCTATTTTAAAACGTTCGGATTCGATATCGGAAACGGATTCAAAAACTACCGACGCGATTTTCCGCAATTACTATTTTAATTTCCGAATTCGAATATTTCTGATGTTTCTTTACGGAACTGTCAATTCGATTCATCGAATAGATTTCGGAAATTAAAATATCAATTGCTGAAATTCGCCTCGGAAATTTTTGAATCCGTTTCCGATATCGAATCCGACGTTTTAAAATAGCCCTGCAGAACTCGATGTGAGTTAAAAGCAAGTGTAGCGAAACTTAGGATTTAAATCCGTCTCTTTCTCATGTCATATAACAAAAAGAGCCGGGAATATAATTAAAACCTGGGTTTTACTAGACTTGGCTTAAACCATCTGTAAATACAGACAAGGTTTAGCCTTTTTTGTTCTAAAGATCTCAAAAGAATAAAATTGATACTTGTAGTCATGTGGCATTTAGTAATAGATAACTAATATAAAATGTTATTGTGATCCAACATCTTGAAATAAAGATGAAACTGTCCATAGGCTGTCGTGAAACACCACAGGGGACATTATAAGTGTATAAATAATATTACAGTGTAAACAATTACATAAATTAACTTAGTTATAATCTGTCACGCATTTTCTAGTATTTAGTGTTGTCAGCATAGAAATAACTAGCAGCCTATAAACCATAGACATAAGATTTTGGAACCTTTTTGCTTCGCTGCAAATACACATGTATTTCTTTACATTTAGCAAGCACAATATTACATCATGTATGTTGAGACATTTTTAAATATATCTAATTCAGAGAAGCAACCATTATGTGTAGAATGGCATTTTTGTTTATAAATACATATACTTGTACAAAATAAAAGACGAGAGTGAAGTCTAAACACATGTTTCCTTTTAAGAAATAACATTAGGATAGCATTATATCCATATTACTAGATTCACCAGTAAATGTGTCTGTGAGGCACTTTACATGGGTAAGTTCCCCCTCTGACTGAGATTTATCAATCGAGTATGTTTAAATCAACTTAATCGTCGGCTTTGAGGAACGACTCGAGCGGATTTGGACCCTTTCTTCTCGGGTTGGATGGCGCCTTTGTTGTTTCTGCTGTGAAGGTATAATTTTATGTTATGTATAGATTATTAAACTTCTTGGATTATGTGAGTGAATAACAAAATCAAGTTGTAAGATATGAAACTATTCTTGAGTTTTTTTTATTTTGTAAGCAAAAAGCTTGAGTGGAAAGGCATAATTTTACTGCTATATTCAATTCTATACGATTATATCATATATTTAATAATAAACTAGGTAGGTTTTATAATCTAGAGAGAATGAGGTGGGAGACAGACAGACTTATCAGTGAAAGTATGCTCGATGGTTTCAGATGGCAGAACCTTACGCATACAAGAGTTAACCCTACGACGATAACTATGTAGGTTGAAATTGATTATATGTGGAAATCACCCAGTTCAGAAGTCAGTCTTCAACAGAGGAAAACCAGCATGAAACTGCATTCAGGTTACATTTGTATTATTTGTTACTTATTGACTTTTATTTAGGCTCCATCTGTTATTGCACCGTCTGCTTTGGGAATTGAGATCATTTTCCCCTTCTGTCGGACGACGTGTCGTGTTTGCCCGAGAATATATTTTTACTTCTTTATTTTTACTATAGAATATTACCACAGTCTATAAAACCATACAGTCGTCATAATGACGACAACGTTTAGACAGTATCGCGACGGCCATATAAAGTATGCTGTGTCCCGAGCTACTAACATCGTTCTGCGTAGACTTCGTCGAAAGACTGTATGGTTTTATAGACTGTTATTACTATTATAAATATGAACGTTTGTATGGATGAGAAGATGTTTGTTACTCTTTCACGCCAAAATTACTGAACAGGATGAAATTTGGCGCATAGATAGATTCTGAAATAACATATAGGATACTTTTTATTCCGGAAAATCATACGATCCGTCAGGGCAGCTCGGGGGGCAGCTAGTGGTATATTGGATGGAATAAAACTTTTCTATGAAAAATTTATTTTTGCGATTTCGTAGTTGGTCTCATAAGAATAGTTGTTGGTATTTATAAGTACTTTGTCGTTTCATTTTTATTTTCGTATGCAGGGTATATGAATAACATAAGTTTCTTACTTGTTTGTCCCTGAGCTCCCTGCGTGACTTCCAAGCAAGCCATCCACTCAGTGATGCTGATCTTGGTGTCATGGTTCACGTCGCAGTACCTCGGCAGCTTCCTCCCGCACCTCCTCAGAGGCTCCACGTTGGAGATCAGCTGGTGGAACGCCTTCCACTCGCGTCGCTCCAACGCTTTGTTCTTGTCTTTGTCTAACATCACGTAAGTCCAAGTAGCGGCTTGCTCTTCTTTCGATGCGCCCCATTTTACCATTTCACTGAAAAGTCTAAATAACTTAATATCCTGGGACACGGCTGTCTTATCCCAAACAAAGCAGAGCTTGTACTATGGAAACCAGATAATATACTACTTTATGTTTGTATATAGTACATACATAATTACAGTCATGACTTACGGAAATATATGCTCATGCACACAAATGCTTATCCTGGGTGGGAATCGAACCTGCGGCGTTATAGGTGGAGTCTTAACAACCACGTCAGATGAGAGATGATTTTAAATTGGGACATAAAGCCCACTTGTGTCAATCATCAATAACTTTGAGTTCGTTGCTGTGATTGACATGAACATTATCCCTTCTAATATATTTATTTATTTAATCAATATATTAAAACATTCTTCATCATCATCATCATCATCAGCCTATAATGTCCCACTGCTGAGCACAGGCCTCCTACACACAAATGAGGGTGAAAGAGACTGGGCGATACTCCACCACGCGTGCCCACTGCGGATTGGTGGACGTAGGTTAGTGGTCAATCCACTGTTGGAATTTATCAAGCCGCCGAGGAGGCCTCCAACTAGCTTAACGACTATCACAATTAAGTGATAACCGCGACCAACGGCTTTACGTGCCTTCCAAAGCACGGAATAAACATTCTTGCTAATGGCCATTATGTAAAAGTGCATTCGAATCCACGAGGTATTTGACGGCGGTATACAATTTCGAAGAATGTTAGTTCAATAAAAGATAGTAGCAGCTTCATTCTAAATAGTTATATGGCACCTACTCACCCAGGAACTGTCCCATTAGTAGTGGTCGTCATCTTGGATACGAAGAAATTCATTAAATCTCGCAGGAAGACACTCTTCATTGGCTCCGGACAACCTGTGGACAGAAAATTATAATATAGATGTAGCTTGTAAAGGTGGCAGAAGTGTACATCACTAGATTTGTATTATTAATTACGATACAAAATCTATTATATAAAAATGAATCCCTATTTCCCTTGGTCACGCCATCACGCGTGAACGGGTGGACCGATTTCGCTAATTCTTTGTTGTGTTTGTTATTATCAGGAGAAGGTTCTTATGAAAGAAATTAAGAAAGTTGCGAGGGTAGGGTAGGGGTAGGTTAGGGTATAGGTTAGTAGGACACCACGCGAACGAAGTCGTACCGGATAGCTAGTTCTTTATAGTTTCAGGCGGCCTTATCGCTGAAGCGATTCCTTCCAGGTAACCTGGGTAATAGGATAGATTTAAATCTTGCTGCCCCCCGCGGTTTCACCCGCTTTCTCGGGATAGCTTATAATTCTCGGGGATAATGTAGCTTCCTATTAGTGAAAGAACTTTTCAAATCCGACTGGTAAGTAGTTCCAGAGATTAACCCGTTTAAACAAACAATAAAACCAACAAACAAACTCTTCCGCTTTATTATATTATTAATATAGACAGATGGGGTTTTTCAAGAAGGGTGGTATTACAAGTGTCAATAGGTTAGTTAGAGCACCAGATGTAGAGGTGACAAACCTGCACCCGGAAACAGTTTCATATAATAAAATTTAACTTATCGGGGAGGGGGCAAGTGTCAGTAATGCGAGAGTGATTCCTCGTGTGTTGCAAGCGTCTATATGGCTACGGGAACCGCTTGCCATCAGGTGGGCCGTTTGTTTACTGACTTCGTTGTATAAAAAAAGACATGTTGCGAAAGTACCGAGCATCCAGTATTTTACAATTTATCTCAGCCACTGGAGAGAGGGGGTGCCACTATCAAGCTTCTGCCGCGGTTCGAAAAATTTGTAGATTTGAATTTGTTACTGTAACCGTTTACCATCTGGCGGGTCATATTGTTTTTTTTGTTACCTCTCATAGGGCTGGCATGCTGGGGCGCGGCATCACAATCAGGCCGCGTGTCCTTGACCGAGGACCCCGGGATGGGTTTCCCTGTATCCTGATGAACGCACCAGCAGTACCCGGTGGAGCGGTAGCACTGCGCACGCGCATACCGACCGTCGCCCGTACATTCCGGCACGTATAACACTGAACCACCCGCTTTCTGCAATATACATTAATTTAGTAAGCTTTCGCGATGCTTAGGCTACTTATGTGTACGGTTTACGTAACTTTATCGCTATCAGTTTCAATTAACAAGATATTGTTGTTGCAATCAGTTTCAATTTGAAACCAGTTCAAAATAGCAGTTTTTTACGGTTTGGTTACATTCTTTTTACAATCAGGCTTAAAAACTTCTTAATCAACAGAAATATGAGAATTTATTTCGCTCGCAAAAAAGAAAAAAAAAAAACATTCGCAATGCAACACAATAATACGATCGCCAAGCACTATTTAGTTACATAGCATCGGCATAAAAACAAGTAATCAGTGGAACAGCAGGACAATAATGATCACTCATGTTAAGTCCTTCTTTGATATCCGACGTCAAAAAAGGACAGAAGACAAGGCAATATTGTTGTTTTAAAAGATGATGGGCGGCCCCCAGACCTGTTCATCCAAGACTGCTTGTCGGTCGGTGAGGCAGTCGTTCGCTTCGTCTTCCCGCCTGTTGTCCGCTTCTGAACCTTCTGGTGCGAATGAGTTCCTTATTATTCCTGGCAACACTGTAAAGTGGAAGAAAATAAAACATAATACCACAAGCTATATAAAGGACTAGCTGCCCGGCGCGACTTCGTTCGCGTGGTGCTACCCTACCCTGTGGTGCTACCCTACCCTATCCTACCCTACCCTGAGGTGCTACCCTACCCTACCCTGTGGTGCTACCCTACCCTATCCTACTCTACCCTGTTGTGCTACCCTACCCTATCGAACCCTGCCCTGCCCTGCCCTTCCCTGCCATGCCCTGCACTGCCCTGCCCTGCCCTACCCTACCCTACCCTACCCTGCCCTACCCTACCCTGCCCTTCCCCCTTCCCTACCCTACCCTACCGTCAAACACTGAGCCACACGCAAAGAGATTGACTCCCTGCCGTACGGCCCGTACCCGTGACGTGATTTTTCTGCTAATACTTATATTTTTAAACTCGTGATATCTTTTGAATGGAATGTCCGAATTGAATAATTCAAAAAGTTATATAAAGGTATTGAAGCAGTCTTGGGTATGAAGTAAATTATTTTGATAATGATTAATACCAAGATACAAATAGAGAGACATTTATAGCGGCGGCATTTCAATAAAAAAATTAAAATAGAAAAACACTTATTGTGGCATAACTATAATAGTTAGACATATGGTATCGCGACACTTTTTGTAAATAATAATATGCTCTGCAAAGTCGTAGTACATTTTTTTATTCTATCATCAATAGTTTTCGCAGCGCACGCGATGTAATGAATATTTTAGGTATTTTTTTTACACCTTGGGTTACATTATTGGAGATTTAGTAAGGATCCCTAATTTTTTTGAAAATATAATATAGCCTATGTCACCCGGGGATAGTGTAGCTTCCCAACAGTGAAAGAATTATTCAAATCGGTTCAGTACTTTCGGAGCCTATTCAATGCAAACAAACAAACAAACAAACAAACAATCAAATCTTTCCTCTTTATAATATTATTATTATTATTATTAGTATAGCAAAAAGTTATATAAAGGTATTGAAGCAGTCTTGGATATGAAGTAAATTATTTTGATAATGATTAATACCAAGATACAAATAGAGAGACATTTATAGCGGCGGCATTTCAATAAAAAAATTAAAATAGAAAAACACTTATTGTGGCATAACTATAATAGTTAGACATATGGTATCGCGACACTTTTTGTAAATAATAATATGCTCTGCAAAGTCGTAGTACATTTTTTTATTCTATCATCAATAGTTTTCGCAGCGCACGCGATGTAATGAATATTTTAGGTATTTTTTTTACACCTTGGGTTACATTATTGGAGATTTAGTAAGGATCCCTAATTTTTTTGAAAATATAATATAGCCTATGTCACCCGGGGATAGTGTAGCTTCCCAACAGTGAAAGAATTATTCAAATCGGTTCAGTACTTTCGGAGCCTATTCAATGCAAACAAACAAACAAACAATCAAATCTTTCCTCTTTATAATATTAGTATAGATGTAGGAGAGTAGATAGGCCGTAAGCGCGTAGGCTTGTACCCCTATGGCGGAGCCCTTTTGGGGAGTCTACTTAGTACCCTTCTGGGTGAGCCTAATTCGCCTGTGAGGGCGGCAATTACCCATGTGGTGGGAGGCTAGTACCCTAATGGGGAGGCTAGTACCCACGTGTTGGAAGCCTAGTACCTACGCCTGTGGGGGTGGCTATTAGCTCTGTGGGGAAGGCTAGTACCCCACTAGAGGGCATATCGGTTACCTGAGCTAGGGTCTGGGGGCGGTTCCTCCTCGTTGTAATCAGCTTCGGCTTCCGGACCGCTGTCCTCGTCTGCGTTCAACGACATGAAGAAAAGAAGAGAGACTATATATTATTATTATGTTTGCGCACACATTTGCATTTTTATACAAAACCGTTACAATCTATAAAATTGTCTAGAATTGATATTGTTACTGAGCTTTCAACTGGGTCTAGGCTATAAAACTTGTAATTAATTGTTTTATGGCATTTTATTGATACACGTTTTTCTTAATATCCTAGACTATCTGCGTTATATAGATAACTGTACGTTAATATTCAATTTGTACTACTTTACTTGGTAGTTAGGGAGAGGATATTAAAACATACATTTTCAAAGGTCTTCTCCCAAGAAACTATACCCCAACGGTATAGTCGGTAACAAAAACTCATATCAACATATAGCATCTTCATTCAATGTTTGGGAGGTACAGTCGGCGTCAAAAGTAGCGAAGCACATAAGTGCCAATTTACAGTACATACAAGCTGATGTTAGTTAGGTACTAAGGTGATCATTTACTTATGACGCTGACTGTACAACTGTCACAGTGTAAGTCATTTTCTGCGGTAAGGTATAAGAGACATTTTCCTTAAAAGTGCTGCTACTGTAAGGAGAATTCAACAGATGTCGATGGCAGCCATATTTTAAGGATAAACATACCACAGGCTTGTGCCGCCATATTGTATTTAGTTTTAGCACACAACTGTTACCTTGCAATAGGCTAGTATCCTGAAAAATTATATTTAGTCTACTATAAAGTTAGCAGTCAAATTGCCTTGCAGCTACGATATTTGTTTGAGTTGAGTGTTGCGACCGTAGAGTAAAAATATTATAGAAACGTTACTTGTGCGAAGCGTGAGTGTCTCCATATAGATTCATTCACAGATATATCGTACACTAGTTGATTTACAGTCAGACAAAATAAGGATATAGATTCTTTGCCATAATAATTGGACTGTTTTACAAAAAACTTAAAACGACTTCAAAGTACACTAAGAAGTAATCAAATCCTGATCTGATGACAATGGGACCAAACGGGAAGTGTACCCTTCCAGACAAAAAAATAATTTTCCAAATCGGTTCATAAATGACGGAGTTATGAGGTAACAAACATAAAAAAAACATACAACCGAATTGAGAACCTCCTCCTTTTTTTGAAGTCGGTTAAAAAAAGGAGAAATTGGCATTCATTAATGTATTTTAGTCATTTAAACTACGCGCACTTCGTTACAAGGCACTTGGCCCGTACCGGTGCGGTGCTCACGGGCTGTACTCCAGTACGCTCTATTAGTATTCTAACTATATGGTTGCGGGCGACTTGACTCGGTGAGTACTGAACTGAGGCACTCACAGTCCGGTGAGGGCGGCTCGGGGTTGGCGAGCAGGCAGGCGCTCCACTCGGCGCGCGCGATCTCGCCATCGCCGTCGCCGTCGCAGCCGCGCGCCCATGCGCGGGCGCACCGCTTCGGCTTCACCACCTTACATTTAACCCCAATGGTATTATAATAGAGATAAGCTACCCTCATACTAAGCGGCGTTCAGGCCCCCTAAAAAGGAAGCTAAGCAATATTGCTAACGCAATTCATTTTTTCGAATTTAAAGCAGATCTTATGCAATTCATCAATTCCAAATCTTTTAATGAATTGAATTGTATATAATGAGTAACTATTTTACCAAAACATATTGGAATACGTAGGAGAATTCGAAAAAATGAATTGCGTAGCAATATTGCTTTAGCTTCCTTTTTAGCCCCCCAGTTATTGTTGAAATAGGTGCATGCGATAGATAATACGAAAAGTATGGTACAGAAAGAGATAGCTATATGTAGCCGCTAAGCAAAATTACAACAATTGTCTGAATTTCTCTGCAACAATTAGCGTGCGGTTTTGCGATATCTACACTCAGTACAATGCATGCCACTAAAGATGAGACTCGACGCACCACATTGTTGTCGTCTGACGTCGTTGATGATGTCTTCTCTTTAGCGTTATCTATTTTATTATAATGATGCCCGGTCCCCGCGTCAGACCTCATATCACTAAAGAAAATTCATCATCAACGAGACGTCAGAAGTCAACTACGTGGTGAGTGAAGTCTCATCTTTAGTGGCACGAACTATAATTCTCCCAGTCACTCATACACTATGAAAGTGTTTAGTTTAATCATGCTCATTTTACTAATAAAATATCCTGGGACATTTTTATTTATATTACTCAGCTATTAACCTGATGGTGGGCGGTCACCGTGCATAAACCTTTGGCGTAGGTATCTAGAGTTACTTTCCAGTGGGCTTGGGTGAAGGCCTGCAGGGCTATTTTAAAACGTCGGATTCGATATCGGAAACAGAATTTAAAAAATCCGAGGTGAATTTCAGCTATTGCTATTTTAATATCCGAAAACATTTCCGTGAATCGAATTGATAAAAATATTCTAATTCTGAAATTAAAAAAGCAATTGCGGAATATCGCTTCGGTAGTTTTTGAATCCGTTTCCGATATCGAATCCGAGTGTTTTAAAATAGCCCTGCAGGCCTTCACCCAAGCCCATAGGCCCACCATAGACAAATTTAGGGACCACTAAATTTGTCTATACTGATGGAAAACTAGCATCCTGCGGTGGGACCACCAGGAAAAAATCCAAGTTATTAGACGTTTTATTACTGTTTACTGTTTGTCCGGATTCTATAGTTCGGCACAATTTAGAATCAAATGTGTAAAAGATAATTTTGAGATAAAGCTACTTAAAGAAAAGTGCATCATTATATTGTGCAAATATTTATTTTTATCGGTTTCATATCCCAATATTTCACACAGATAAGAATAAGAGCAATACTGTGTATGATATAAATGAACATTTTGTTCTTATTACATTACATGATGTTTCATTAATTTCCAAAGAATTAACCACTTATATTATTTAAGAAAGATTTTAACTAAGAAGGATTTTTACAGCCTCTGAATCAAGAGGCCTAAAGGCTACAATGATAGTCTTAATAAATCCAATTCCCCCGTATTCCGATAAGTTTGAAGTAAGGCCCACCGGGGCGGCTAAAACGTTATTCACTAATTGCCGGTCACTCTGTATAATTTACATGGAATTCTACCTGAGCTTCCACTCACTCATGCGACTCATTATAAAGTTGTAGGTAAGCGTCAGCTGAACTGCCCCTAATTCTCCCAAAACATGACCTTTCAAATACCTCTAAGGTGGAAAACAAGCTTAAGGCCCGCCTAATGGTCAGCGGTTACCGTAGCCCATGAACACCAGGGTATCATACACGCAGACATCTTCACACTCAACTCTACTAAAACTACCCTAATTGCGATAATCAATAGACATAGGTACCTTTTTGATAAGTCTTCTAAGTCCCCTATACTCTGATTTCTGAAGAGCGTCACTTCTATCACGATCGAGTTCCAAGAACTTCCACTCAGCCACAGCTCTTGGCTCCACGGAAGCGCCCCCAGGTTCCGAGCGCACTCGCTCGTACTCCCCGCTAAATATCTTGATGAGGTTTCCGTTGAATTGAGCGCGGTCGACTCGGGAACAACCTGGTGTCACATTCAGATAATATATATAGGTTATTTTATTGTGATAAACCCTGCCACTAGGGATGGCTAAAACGGAAATTAATGTTCGACAAAATGTCAATGTAAGTCGACGAAAAAACGAATAACAATTTTAGAGTATTTGTCTGCAATAATAACGGGATTCCGATACACACTTTGATCCACTATTCCCCTTTTTTGGAAGACGTTCCAAAATGATGGGTATTCTTAAAAATACTATATGTAGGTACAATTAGATTTTCATAATTCATCCCCTATTTTTTTTCAAATGTCTTGGTTCAATGAACGGTTGTTTAGTTTCTGCGTTGATCTCTCATAATCATGCAAACAAGTAAGGCCTTGTTCTCTTATTTTATAAGGAAGAAGAAAGCGTATAGTATTTATAGATAAACCAAAGTTCAAAAGTCATTTCTTGGAATTCGTTTTTTTAATGAAGTACCACTTTCAGTAACCAAAATACTGAAAGTCTTGAAATCAAGAGCTTATTACATTATTGTAGTCTAAGATATTGAAGAATAAGATGTCTGGAAATAGCTGCATATTTGTATAAAGGGTATGTTTATGCTTGTACGTTTAATGTAAAACATTTGAAAAAAGAAATAACCAATAATATTCCTAGTCAGCTTGTCCAAAAAATATTTAAAATATATGTTAGGTACTTGCTAAGTTTCTTGTAGGTGTTTTTCAGTTGAAGGCCGACTTCCGTACTGGCGGTATAACTTCAATAACTTTGACCTTCATAAGGGCCCTACTAGGGCCGAAATTGAATAAATGGCTGAGACTTTGATAGAATTAATTCGGTATCAACTAAACCAATATAACTCACTTCTTTTATTTCGCTGTCCCCGCACCGACGACCGACGTCTCGTATGCGATTTACCTATAAACAACAAAACATACCAATCAAACATTATGCACAACCGGTACTAAAACTCAATTCACATCGTTAAGTTTTATCAGGTCAATAGAGTTCATAATAACGACTATTGGTAGGTATATCTACTTATGTAAAATCAATGGCCGAACCATAGAGTTAGAATAATATAGAGTGATACCGCGAAGCGTGCGCAGTTTCTATATAGATGCATTCACAGATATGTCGTACACTAGTTGATTTACAGACAGACAAAATGTCGATATGAATTCCTTAACATTTGTTCTTGGTAAAAATAATAATAAATAATAATAATAAATATCCTGGGACATTCCTCACACACGTTCATCTGATCCCAAACTAAGCAAAGCTTGTACTATGGAAACCAGATAACTGATATAATACAAATACTACTTTTTTGTTTGTAAATACATACTTAATATACATAATTACACCCAGACTCAGGACATACAGACATGTTCATGCACACAAATGCATGTCCTGTGTGGGAATCGAACCCACGACCTGCGGCGCTATAAGTTAAGACTCCACGTCTTAACCAACTGCGCCAACGGGCCCGTCAAAAAATATCGATAAATAAAAAAAACGAGAAATTGGCATTCATTATACGTATTTAGTCGTTCAAATTATGTACGCGCACTTCGTTTGAAGGCATTTAGACCATACCCGCTCACAGACCGTACTCTCGTACAATCGCTCTATACTATTCTAACTCTATGGGCCGAACTTAAAAAACGTTCAACAACAAATTAACAAGCATAAAATATAGCTCATTATCACCTGCATCGCCCTGTTTGTGTGTGTTTGTTTGTTAGTGTGGGAGGAGACGTGTACACATGTGATGGCGAGTCCAGTGGGGAAAGGGGTGGGGGGCAGTCCGTCTGCCGAACCGGTCGCGGTACCAGTGATGTACATTAGCCCATACAGAAACCGGAAAGCAAAGCTTGTTTATCACACGCTACTACGGTCTTATGTTAGGTGCTGCTAAACTGTGAAGTCATTAACTGAAAGTATTCGGTTAGGTTAGATCAATAGGACTTAGTAATGATATCACTTGATAGTGGCATGGTATCTCGTGCAAAACTGTAGCTAGAAGAATTGTAAATACAATTTGTTTTATATTAAAACAATTCTTCTAGCTACAGACTCGCACAAGATTATTGTCTTGTCTTTTTGGTATGCTCACAAGCTGATGTCGATGAAAAATGGTAGGGCTTGACTTACCAGGGGAATAGCCAATGTATTGCTGATATTTACAAAGCCCAGAAGGCTTAAACCCGGTTACCCATTGGTGATGCAATGGCTTCCACAGTTACACCCTCAGAACATTACAGAGATGAGATTGATGAAGCACTTCAGGGCCATTCCAAATTAAATTCTAACTTATCGACATGACTACAGTCATAGCCCATCACTATGAAACGGATTCTCCACGAAGGGCGTAGGGTTTCGTACAAAAAAAGATAACATGAACATAAATCGGGTTTGCTTGCCGGTAGACGTTTCGGCGCCTGACCCAAATAATATCTTTATCCTTGTAATTGCCACGCCTCATATTGAAATCTTGTATACAGCAGTTGTATACAAGAAATGATACTGTAGGTATATAATGCAGTATATGATTGATTTTACTTCACTAACAATCAATAATTTACGGGGCATAGGTACTTGTTCAGATAAGTTCTATTTGTGTCTTTACTCGCGAACTTAAGCACCTAGATCAAAGCAATATGGGGCGTTCTATTTTTGTTTTAAGTGCCTATATTACGTCTAGTTAACGACGTGATTTTGGAACAAGTCAGTGTAATCTTTTAACTCTTTAATGACTTCATTCACTGTTCAGGTAGGGAGCAAAGCTAAATATAAAACTTCAAAGGTGCGCCCGGCAGGCTAACAAAGCGCTCGAATGACGTCTAGAGTTTATTTTTTCCATCGACTTATGGCAGGCTCTTTCGGGGACAAAAACTCGGCTATTGTGATCCGGGCGTCGAGCTGTCTGACGCGAACCGCTGATTCTTAGAATATTCTTTCTCATGTTTAGAAAAAGACGGTCAAAGAAACCGGCCCCGGGCGTATACCCACTTACAACTTATAGGGAACGCATAAATCCAACCGCAGTCCAACTTTATAATATTGATGTTGCTTTATAGACTGAGCCTGCGCCGGCGACCTCACTTTGGAATTGGAATCAACAAATTATTACAGAGTGGATACTTGAGATGGCACCATATGCTTTAGAACTTTTACTAGGTACCTATAGGACTAAGCCTAAAATAAATTCATTAAAGAAAAAAAAACTTGCTGGAGCTAAATGTATAGATTTCCAAAATATACCTTCTCAAAGTATCAACTTACTAAAATCTACGAGTTAAATCTCATCCAAATCAGTCAAGGGACGGTGTGATTGATTAATAAGCATTAAAAACTGTATAACATCGGATACATTTCACTGATATATTACCAAATGTAGTTAATTAGCTAAGCACAAACGCAAGAGGGTCAACTCTAAGTGGCAGTAAACGGTTAATTGCACGCTGCGCGGCGCAAGCGCCACTGGTTCAATGGAAGGGACTAGAATTAGTAATTGGAAAATAAACAGCATAAATATATAATGTGTGTGAGCTCGGCTCGGTAATGAAGTGAAGTGAGCACATTAATCAAGTATATAACTTACACTGCGCTCGCGCCACTCCGCGGCCGAATTCAATTAGTCGTTACCGTACTTAAAGATAATTTCTCACTTAAGGAACTTACAAGCCATGACTTGCATTGAATGTAACATTCATTACAGAACGCGGAAGACAGTTGCCAATAGCGCCATTCAACAATTTAGAATTAATGTTTATTGGAAGAATTGGATCTCTAGACGATGACAGTTCAGAGACGTTTGGTCATGGATAATGAACTGGAGTTTTTGGTGCAGGAAGACATTGAGAGGAAACCATGCCGGTATAGTATCCTCAATTTGAAAATCTGTGCCAACACCTATCCAGTAAGCCAGTGGTATGACTGTGGTCAAGTAAATAAGTACCTATCAATAGTAAAAAATATATCTATTTGATGTTTTAACAGCTAGTGGTTTGATCCTTGTGAAGATTAACCGCGGAGGCATGTAGTATTCCAAGAAGGCTTTGCTTTTATGGCGCCATTTCATATTTCCATTTGCGGTCAGGTTTCATATGGTATATTGATGTGCGGCGAGGTATCAACCGCACCTAACAAGAATGCTAAGTAGTTGGTTACTGAAATGCTTTATCGACAAGTTGAAATTTATTGTTTTTGTTAGAAATCATTTGGAATTGATTAAATTGTATGTTTGTACGCAATCACGCCGTAATGGGGACGAATTTCCATGAAATATGACATATTCCACATATACCATTGGTAGATCATTCCTGGAATATCATCCAAAAAAGTATTCGTTGACTTACGATGATAGAATTAAATAACTAACTTCCTTTGGTTGTTATGTTATCTTTCGAATTCGATCAAAATAGGTTAAGTTCTACTCAACTACCACTAAACACCTGAAAAGTTTCTGAAATCCAAATTTTCATGGCAATCTAAATATGCTAAATTCCTTCAACAAATCTTTAAAAATAATCATCAAAAATTGTATTAACCAAAATTTATGGCAACAGTGGCATCGATTGTTATTTTATACGACACGTGGTGCCACAATACTTAAAATAGCGGAACAGCTTCGAAAATCTGAGGGTAAAAAACATTAAAGTTACTGTAAACAATCCTAAAGAATCCAGTCTTTTTGACAGCCATATTATTGTGATTGCTTCAGTAACAGTAATCTGTTAAGATTTGTTATGCGCGTGAGTGAACGTGAAACCTTCGCACTCTATGGTAGATTTTCAAATCGGTATAATGCAGTAGGTAATATGATTAAAATACCTCGGTATGATATTGAGATTTGGTTTGTTTCGACTTTCGACAGACATGATTATGTTTATCATAAGATTCTTTGATTAAGAATACATCCAGATAGAGTGTCGCAGCTGTGCATGCGTCGATAAAAATACGCTCTAACTGTTAGGGCGTAAATCAAATAAAAATAACTAAAAATGCAAAATAATGATCAATATTTAAATTTCTCCCGATTTTAATTGGAATATTTCAACAACTGCTATATTTATGAACGTCACTATGACAAGCAGAATGACGCAGAGGGAGCGTAAAACGTAGCTGTTACGCGCGGCAGCCTATAAAAGTTGGCCTGTTTTATATATTCGGGTAGTATGGCGACGTTCTTTCTAGGTATATATTATTTCTATGATAAGATTATAAAAAGTGTATTTGAAGCGGTTCATTATGTTTGCAAAAGAAATGTTTGTCATTCAGTTATGAACTTCTTTTTCACACAATTCCCGTTTTTAATTCCAGTTATTTCTGAATGTGATAAACACAAGATGCACTCTTGTGGCGTGCGTTGGAATTCTCCTTGCATCGTGCAGACAAACGCTTTTACTGCCTTGATTCAATCTAATATTGGGATCCAGTGCAATTTCGTGGTCTCAAACCGTATTATAAGGCTTTCGTTTGAGGATTCTGGCTTTAAGTACGACGACAGTTGAGGTTTCTTACATGCACCACCTAAAGGCTCGTCATCTAAAATCTTTAATATCTGATAAACAACCTGTTAACTTGTCTCAACATTGTGTTGAAGTTAAAATAAATGCGAATTTGAATAAATAAAAAAATAATTTAAAGACCTGCCCATAATACAAACAAATATCGTACCCTAAATGGAACAACAAACAAAAACAACACGCATGCTCATCAAAATATAATCTAAAATGCCAAAAGGTCGTTAGACAATCGTTGCCAGCATCACATCACAGCGATTGCCCCTTTTATTTAATTTTGCATTCCTTTATAGACTTAAGTGCAGATCCAAATCAACGCAGCCAGAGTTATTGACTCACGGCATATTTTTTACCTGAGTTTATTTTTATAACAAAATCGTTCCCTCTTTACTCTTTTAAATAAAGTTTAAAGTCACGCCACATTTCAGTTATCTAGACGGTTTTGTGATACAATCGACCATTCTAGCGTTTCCGGCGTCTGGACCAGACTCAACGAGTAGGTATATAGTTACTCACTATATAAAGCGTTGTGGATTTACAAATATTCATGATTCACGATTATACGGATGTCAATTACTGTAAGTAAAGGATTCAAATAGATTTATATTATTTGCCTTTGGTATGCATTACAAATGTGGGAATATAAGACGCACTGTCTCTGTCTGTATGTCTGTAAGTGTTTTTATAGTTACCTAGTGGGTTTCTTACAGGAGGCTTTGTAGAGTCTGAGACATGATGAATAGCAATGCAAGTAGAGTCGCGCATATAGCCTAGTTTAAAATATGACAGGCAATCCCTAGTGAAAGTGTTGCCAGGAAGTATTATTGTTTCCGATGCGCATGAGACAGCTTTCATCACAAACTATCTACATGAGGTTGGTTATACTGAGTTAGATTTATTTTAGAAAGTTTTGTTGCGTTGACATGAATAATATTATAAGCAAATTAGTCCATATTACTGAGCCATTATGTCTTATCAAAGGCATTTTAAATGTTGAAGTTTTCCAAGCCTTTTTTATTAACTTAAGCGATCATGGTAATTTTATACAAACTTCTTAAATTGGTTAAGATTAAGACTAACTGTCTTAATCAATTTAAAGTTTTTTTTTACTGTGTATTGGCACGATAGGTACCGTCGGAACACACCGATAGGTGCTTGGCGATAGTTTTACTTTAAAGAACCTCAAAAATATAGATTATCAACAAAAAAGCCGTAGTCTTCTCAGTTTAAGTCTGTGGTTTAAGTAACCTGTGCCGGTGGTAGAGTCAATAGTTAAACATTTTTCATCATAGCTTATCAAAATTAAAGCACTTATTAGTAACATCCTTACCAATAATTCCAACCTAATTACCATGGTATCATGAGAAAAAAGAATCAGTTTATGGGTCGTCTCATCGCACTTAAACCTCTTTTGCGAATGTTGTAATATAATGTTGCCTTATCTGCTATAATTAATTACTTCCAACTTTATAAGATAAAAATGTTGCAAGTATACAAATAAATTTAAAACAGAATAAAATAAAAAAATAACTATTAATTAATATCGGGTCAGTTGACTTTGGTAAGACCCCTACCTATCACACTGCAGGTCGTGGGTTTGATTCCCACCCAGGTTGTATTTACAAAAAAGTTGTACTCACCTATAAGTGTGTCAGCTATCTGGTTTTCATAGCACAAGTTATGCTTATGCTCTGATAGTCAGATAATATTCATGTTTTAGGATATCTATTTATTATTGTCACATTGATGGATCACCTAATGAGTGATGCATCCATGCTACTCGAATCGAGCACGAGCCGAGCCACGAACGAACCTACAACGAGCACGATGCGAATCCCTTTGTTCGTGAAAAAACTGACAATCGCGCTCGCAAGCCCGTCTACGCTACACGAATCGTGCTCGCAGTGTGCTCGTTCGTGGCTCGGCTCGTGCACGGTTCGCCAAGCATATAAGATTGTTTAGATAATTTTATGATGGATAAAGAAAGTACAAGACTCCCCTGGTATTCAGAAGAAGCGGGTAAGTGAGGAAGCTAGAGGTGTGTAACTCAGCTCTGAACCAGCTCAATGAATCAGATCACACGGGTTTGAGCCGTTGAGCTACAGCTCAACAACAAAATGATCAGCTCACAGCTCAATCCAACTCCTATTGTATCGGCGAATCCCTCCATAGATTATTCTTGTGATTCTAATCTACGAATTATTATTTAGTTCTAAACCATTTAAATAATAATTTCATTCAATAAATAAATATGTGACATAACTAGATAATATAATAAAAAACAAATAATTCCAACTCTAGTCTGAAAAGAGCGTACGGCGGAGTCGAACGAATCGCGGCAGCTCAGTCGGCTCGATTGGACGCGCGTTATCGTGGACTATAGGTACAAATTGAGCTGATCTGCGAGCTGTGTCATTGAACCGGCTCACACCCCTGAGCCGTGAGCTGTTATCCAGCTCGCGTATTTTTGATGAGTTACACACCTCTAGAGGAAGCTAACGATTATGTTTAGTGACGGTCGACGCCCTGACTGCGTAGGATGACCCTACATCTGAAAGCTGTGCCATTGATACGCGACGCAGACACGCTCCACTTAAAATTACAGGAGACAATACTCGTCAGACTCGCAACTAGTTTCAAAGTACTGTTTAGCTATAGAATAAGCGATGTTAGGTGTACTATGACTTACGCACTGAGCTCAAATTGTTGTGCAAAATGATCACTGAAAATACGCAATTCGCCAAAAGTGTGGTCTTCGTTAGCTAGGAATTTAATAACTTCTAATGTATAAATATAGGGATTTAAATTCAAATTCAAGTTATGAATCTTTCAGAGTAAAATACAGTCTCAGATTCCGATAGTGTAGTGTACACATGTGATCTCAGAATCCCAGATGGTATTAATTCTTGGAACGATAAGGAAAATGTATCAACTATAAGTAAATTTTAAAGTAAAAGGCTGAGTGTGATGACTAGTACTTTAAACCTTTATCATACACGGTTCAAATGCCATCCATGTGGTGTCCACAACTACAACAACTAAACGTTGAGGTACTGGAAGGTAACTGTCACGGAGTTGGAATATTATGGAGTTCTCGGTATAAGTATCGATAAAAAACGAAAATTGGCATTCATTATATCATAATCATTATCAGCCTATAATGTCCCACTGCTGAGCACAGGCCTCCTTTCACAAATCAGGGTGAAAGGGAATGGGCAGATACTCCAGCACGCGTGCCCACTGCGGATCGGTGGAGGTAGGCTAGTGGTCAACCTACTGTTGGAATTTTTCAAGCCGCCTAGGAGGCATCCAACTAGCTTAACGACTATCACAATTAAGTGATAACCGGGACCAACGGCTTTACGTGCCTTCCGAAGCACGGAAACGCTCGATTTGAAATACCACTAGGCGGTCACCCATCCAGGTACCGACCAAGACAGACGTAGCTTAACTTTGCCGATCGATTAAGAACGGCTAATCATGCTACACCACGAGCGCTTCTATTAATTATATGTATTTTAGTAATTCAAACTATGTGCGCGCACTTCGTTTCGTACTTCGTACTCTACAACCGTCGCTCTAAATATTCTAACTCTATGGTAACTGTATGTTTTATGTAATACCAACAAATCTCGATGATAAACTGAGAGATCAATGCAAACAGAGAGTCTAAACTATTCATATATAGAAAGGAATTAAACACGTGTCGTCTTTATTATAAAAAAAAGCCCCTTACACAGTGCAGGACTGCAATGGAAGCGAATGTTCGTATTAAAAAAATCGTTGTACTGACCGATCGATCGACAACATGACTAGTAGTGTTAAACCAATACATGTTTTTCATGTAATTTTTAATAAGTATACCTGGATATTTTATAACAGTAAAAAAAAAAAAAAAAAGTCACTACGTAAGCTATGGTGGAAGACACAAAGAAGTCGCTCATATTCCTTTATCAATCAAAGAGCTGATGATATTCGAACGGCTGCACCGATTTTGATGAAACATATCTAAGAACCAGCGCAAGAACATTTTCATTCAAATATAAAAAACCGCAATCAAATCTGTTCATAAACACATAAACCACAACCATGGCTAATTCTGACTACAATCATATGGAGGAGAGGAGGTAACTTTTGACGGGCCAGCCGGTCTGGGTTTAATTATGTATTTACAAACAAAAAGTAGTATATGTATTATACACAGTATTATATCAGTTATCTGGTTTCCATAGTACAAGCCACGGAAAAGAGAATTTATTTCTTTTCTCTGTGGTACAAGCTCTGCTTAGTTTGGGATGACCGTGTGTGAGGAATGTCCCAGGATACTAACTTGTTTATTTAACTCTTTACGCTAACTAACGTGTAAAAACAGCAGGGTACTTGATCACCAGGTGACGTCACCACCACAAAAACTCCTCAATAAGTACCAATAACGGTGGTGCTTACACCACACCAATGTCGTCTAATTCAATAATAGGTACCTGCCTAAACAAGGGGGGACTGCGGCTTTCCGCCTCTGCGGGCCCCTGACCCGACTGCCATACTTTTGGGTATACGCTCCTAATCTAATAGGAACCCTATAGTCTCGAAATCTGACCTTAGATATGTACCAATGAACGAATAATAAGTAATATGTCTTAAAGTCTCCGAAGCAGTCGCAATGAAATTTGCCTATGGTATGGTACGCGGGGCAAAGCTAGTATTAAATAACGCCAATGAAAACATATTGTACTATTAATTATTGACATAAGTTATGAGTCAAGATTGAACGAAACATTTGAATTTGAATCCTATATTCGAAACCTAAGGTTTATTTTCTAATAACACAATTTATTCTTGATACTTTAATTTTCGATTCTAGTTTAAAAATACGTGGCACTATATCGCAGATGACTGACGATTTAATTTTATTTCCATTTAATTAATACCAGAACTAGACATCCCCGCGTTCCCGGGGATAAAAAGTGGCTTTGCTTAATACAAAAATGCTTATTATATAGATAGAAGTATGGATAAACGGCGAAACTATAATATTTATACAAAAATACTTGTCCTGCTGATTGATCTATCAACGCTCAGCTCAATCCACTGGGGCGAGAAAATAGAAATTGCACAGAGGTTCCTTCCGATCGACGGAACCGAATGATTAGCATATACACTAGTTTAGAAAAATCTTGCTAAAGAGACAAAAATGAAGCTTAAGTACAATAGGGTGTGTGCATAGCAAATACAATTTACAACAGCTAAAGCTTCGCTACGATTAACATGAAACATTTCATGCACCGCATGTACACATTATTTATAAATCTATCAGCGATTCACTCTGCGCACGATCGCACAGTGGATAAACAATTTTATAGTCTTCCAGATACTTTTCCATTGAAACATGACGTAAAATGTTGGCGCCACTTCGCTTATAACATAAGAAGGAGCTGCAATTCGTGATCAAATTGTAGGTACAGTTTGTGAGCACTAATTGTCTATGACTAATTGTAAAAACATATGTTCTATTATTCACTATGTTTCTTTGAAATGGTCTCGTGGTAGAATCCGTTACCTATCTATCATACAACCTACGATACGAACATGAAAATATGAATTGGCGTTCCTAATTAAAAAATGCAGCAGCTCATTTTATACGTCAAAGCGTGTTTAAATTTGGACCCTGTACCAATGATATAAGGTTATCGATTCATACAATATATTCTTGATACTTGATTCTTTAATTCGTATAATACTGGGTCTTAAAAGTAAATATAATATATCCCGTATATATTATATTTCTTCAGTATGTAATGTTTGTCCGGGTGGAATCTTGCAAGTCGAATTTCACCCACTTCCATTGGTGGGATTTACTTGATATTTGGTATACCAAGGTATACCAAATATATGTATACATAAGGCTGCTTTTCCACTAGAGATGTGCTATACAGCTATGCTGCGCGGATGTAATAGCTAAGCTGTGAAACTATGTGACCGTTTCCACTGATACAAAGCTATGTAGCGGTGCGAGTAAGATGTGCTATGAAGATGCGCGAGGAAGATGCGCAGCTCGAGCTATGCGATGCACCACTCGCGACCATCGCGAACACATATCACACATCCCTAGCACGCATCCATAGCACGCATCCATAGCACACATCCATAGCACACATCCATAGCACGCATCCATAGCACCCATCCTTACAATTAAAAAACATATCTTAGTTGAAACCGATTCCACCAATGAATATGATTGGTGGATATCAAACGCCTCCATAGCAACGTAGCATAGCACATCTCTGGTGGAAAAGCAGCCTTAGTATATTGGATGACAATGAAAGTACATTCAACAAAATATACAGTCACTCAAAAAAGCTTGTAGTATTAAAAATGTATTATAATAAATGAAGACCCGTCAACATAACCATTTTCCTAGCGTATCAATATATACTATATTATAATTACCTATGGCTATGACTAATGTTCATGTTGATTAAAACTTTCAAAAGCCACTATAGACAAACGTAAACATTGAATTTCATTTGGATGTTTGTTTACAAGCCAAGTCCGAATTATTTACAATCCGGGGCGTTAAGTAAAACAGATGTTCCGAATCCGGGTGCGTACACCACATACCTTCCTAGAATCCATGAGATTAATACATAGATAATATTTACAGAATCTAGTACAAAATACTAGATACTGTGATTCTGTAAAGAAAAACGCCAGATTTTGTTTTGTCTGCAAGGTTAATACCGGTTAAGTACCTATAATGGGAAATACTTTTTCAATTTGTTGTTTTTTAAACTTTATAACGTACATCTGGTAAATTCTTCACGAGAGATAAACAGCTTATCAAAACTGGCTGAATCTATTTTTGCTAAAAAAGCTGCATCAAATTTTGAACCATAGAGTAAAGCTTAAGTAACCTGTGGCATTAGGGTAAATATTATAAGTGCCTATGTCCCGGCAGTGATCATTGATCGATGCCCATTTTAACCAACCAAAGCCTTACTTAGGAAACTTCTAACAACTGTAAAATTGCTTTTGAATGAAGGTCTGTCATTTGGAGTGAAATGTGCATTCGTTCATAAAGTATCAAGAGTTATTGAGCCACTCTGTAGATGACAAGAATGCATTTGAATGAATTGTTCGCTTCGCATGCTATTGTTATATATATTTGGTAAATTGTAATACTTATAAGTACCTACTAGGGCATGTAATATCGGAATGTTTTTCAATTCCGATATTGATTTCCGATATTGGATCTCAATATCGGAATTCCGATATTAATATCGGAATTAGATTTTTTTTATTATAAATTGCACATATTCCTTATAAATAGCACATATTCCTTATAAACTTCACATAATTATCTATCTATACTAATATTATAAAGGCGAAGAGTTTTTTGTTTGGTTAAACTGGCTAATATGTGGAACTGTCGGTCAGATTCGTTTTTTTTTTCCACTTATTGGAAGCTACATTCTCCCCGAGTATTATAGGCTACTTTTGATCCCGGGAACGCGGGTGAAACCTCGGGGACAACTAGTCCGTTATAAAGTTGGATTGAAAACATCTTCTGCTCAGTCAAGCACTCCTGTCAGAGTGGTCGTGGTTGCAATAGATAGTGTACAGGTGGGTCTTCAATGTTCTCCTTGACTAGGTTTACAGATTTCGTAGCGTTGCGAGTACACTCTCCCACCCTGGACAATAATCGAGTTTTCGTTTCTGCAGATGTAACCAAATAACTCTCTGTCGAAGAAGCTCTTTGTCGAAGTTGGACCTACCTAGTTGGGCAATCTGTCCTAGGTAAACATACTCGTCTATAACTTCGAGAACGGTCCTCCCAACAATGGCCGGCTTTGGCAGAATATGAACATTAGACATAATTTTTGTCACATAATGTTTTTTAATAGGACTAAATTTCTTACATCATTTTGTTATGTTTGTTAGAAAGAGATATAGTCAGACTAAATTATTTTAGTTGTAAACAACAGAACCAGCAGCATTTTATGTTTGTTTTTTAAACGCTCGTTTTTCTTGCTAATATTTTCCTAAAAACAAAGCGTCAAACATTTTTATGGATAATGAACATCGTATTTTTAACCGACTTCAAAAAAAGGAGGAGGTTCTCAATTCGGTTGTATTTTTTGTTGAAAAAATACGCTCACTTGCAACACTGGTAGGCAAAATTGATGTACGATACGTTAATTTTATAGCTCTAGGTGACCATACCTTGTGTCGCGCTTAAAAGCTTTATTTAAAAACTCAAATAGAAAAAATATCCGATTCCGATATTACGATATTGTATCACTCAATTCCGATATTGTAATATCGGAAATAACGGTCCGAGATTCCGATATTACGAGATTCCGAGATTCCGAGATTCATGCCCTAGTACCTACACATTAAAAAAAAAACAAAGACTTGCTGAGTTTCTTGCCGGAGTCCTCTCAGTTGTATTTGGAACCGGTGTAGAGTAATTTGTTATGGTGCGTCCATGCTTGTCGAACCGAGCACGAACCGAGCCACGAATGAGCATACAACGAGGGTAGTCTGTGACAACGAGCCTACAACGAGCACGATGCGAATCCTTTTGTACGTGAAAAAACTGACAATCGCGCTCGTTCGAGGCTCGCGAGCCCGTCCACGCTACGCGAATCGTGCTCGCAGTGTGCTCGTTCGAGGCTCGGCTCGTGCTCGGTTCGCTAAGCATGGACGCACCATTAGAGTTCATAAGTGCCTTATCAGGGCCTAAATTGAATAAATACTTTTTGAATTTGACTCACCAGGTTTAGTACAATCAGGCCTCCCTATTCTCACAGCGGCTGTATCAGGTAACGGCTTGCCATCAGGTGTGACGCACCAGCAGCCGGCCGCGGCGCCGCCCGCAGCGCACTGCACGGCCGAGTAGGTACCATCAGCTCGACACTTGGGGATGAACGGAGGCCGGGGCCCGCCGTGGGAGTTCTGCGCGTAACGCAGCGCAATCAGGCAGGAGGACTGGCCTTCTGTAGGATAATTCTATAATGTCACAACCTCTACGATGCAGCGCTGTCCCTACTGTCTCTTTCGAGAAACCGCTGTCCGTGGAATCGTTCAGCGGTCCTATCGATGAGAATAACAGGTTTGGCGGTCATGGTGTATAACAGCATCATAACTATGATAATCAGCTCAAGCCCCACTGCTGTAGCACGTTGCTTAGCTTATCAGCGTTTATCAGCTAGTGCAAGTTGAAGGATTCCAGTGGTTTTTGAACATTTCTTTGATATAGGTACAATGTATCGGTATCGGCTCATCATAGGACTCGGTCGACACTTCACTACCACCAGCATCGCAATAAAATAAGAATTTACACGTTTCCAAGAAATCGCAACATGACGTGAACTTAACAGTTATTACGCTGAGATGAAATAAAACATCGTGACATAGTTCTGTCCCGTTTTAACACAAAGCCTAGAGCATGTGTGAAGTCCTATCCAATATCCTAAGGATATCAAGCGAACCTAGGCTCTAAGTATATAAAAGCAATCACTGCAGATCTTATCTTTGCCACATTTTATCGTAAGAAAATGTGGTCAGGAAATCAGTTTATAATTAAACCCATAAATAAGACAATAAAGAATTTGTTCTTCTAGTACGAATAATGTTTCTCACATTCTCTTCCTGTTATTTGCTGCTGTCAATATACCTAGCCAGAGTTATTAAACACTTTCCGATCACCAACCGATCACGATCAACGCAATGACAGCTCAATGACGTCGACTGCCATAAGCAAAGGTCGTTGGTTCGATCCTAGAAAGAGGTTGAGCATTCGGCTACTTCTTGTGATTTCCAATGTTTATTTTTAACCAATAAATATATTAATAATAGCTTTCGGAAGGAAAACATTGCGAGAAAACCATAAGGAAGAAGGGTAAGAGAAGAATAAGGCCTCTGCGGTAGGTACCCGTAAGTAAAACTCAACAATGCACTTATTCAATTATTTTAATCCATAGATGTTTTTTTCTGTCCTTTTTAGGTTTTAAATAAGTTTTATTGCTTTAAGCCAAATCCGGAGTAGCTTGTATTACCACTCGATTATATAAGTAAAAATATGTTTTAGCGTGCCAGTGACAAACTATAGTTAGATATGAATCCATGACAACTCAAACAAAGGCCTTTTTATTGAAAACATCGGCATACTGGGTACTTAGGAGCCTCATTTATCCACAAACTAGGTATTGGAATATAAGGAGCTTCGTTCAAAAAGTCGATAAAACAAAAATAGGTAATGTTACGGTGGAATAGACTGCAATTTAATTTAGCAGGGAGCAGAACCTTTTGCATTCATAAAACATCTTGATTGGTATACATTCCGTTGTTTACAAACTAAACTTATTTAGTCTTTTTCTAACAAAGGACATAAGAAAAGAAAGGTGTATTCTGTCAAATTAGTCCAATTGTATTTCGTCACCATTTTCATTAGTCATGACTCATGAGACTATTTCGTAAATAAAAATGGTTTATGTATTTGTAGCTTTAAATATTTTTTACCTTTTTAAGAATAAAATGAAATGTGATAAAACTACTTAGTTTAGTTTAACAGAACGAACAGCAGTTTTAGGTAGAGTCATGATTATTGATATGGGACAAAAGGCAATAAGGTCGAAACTACAATAGTCGGGTTGGCGTATCTCAGAGCAGTTCTCCTAGTAACGTCAGTGCGTGGCGTTACTGGCGTTGTTAATAATAATAGCTCTTCCAACTATCTTACAGCAAACGTATATCCTTATACTGGGTGGAGATTTCGAGATGGCATATTTTCGAAACCTGTGTTGGGTTAATCATGCTGAACAACTTTTACTATGGGACCAACATTGAGCTCTCAAACTTTTTTTTTTATTTTCATACATTATGATCGAGCAAGGTTCGAGCATTACTTGGTTCATATCAGAATATTTGTTAAAATCAATTTGTAAAGTCAAGAAGAAAAAGGCTAAAAATGTTTTATTATAAAATACCCCTCGCGGCGCAATTCTTTACAAATCATACTTGAATCAATTACTGTTGAATCTGAACCTGCAGTTTTTTTCTAACTAGGTACTCAATTGGAAACATATCTCTGTGCTCTCATTGTTATCATTCTCTTTAAAAACACCTATTGTTACAGAGAATCCAATCGTCGGAGCTGACGCAAATTCAGTTTGGTTATTGCCTTTTAATCTGTTAGCGCTAAGAGTTACTGATGGTCTCACTGCCCTGGGATTATAATCCGCTCTCCCATCGGGTAATCATATGGCACAATCATTAATTATTCTGCTTTGAAGATTCTGATTTTCTAAACACATTTAACAAATATTTCAAGTTAACGGAGCTCCGGCACCTTTGGCTCGACCGCAATATTTTCTAAGCTACCGAAGTAAATGAATTCTATAGCTAAATCTCAGAAGAGGCACAAGGAACAGTATGATTCATACAAACCACGAAGCCGAAATCACCACATACGGGCAAACCTGGGTACACCTACGCTACTAATTAGACATTTATTAATTTTTCACAAGTATACGTAATATATAAAGAGGTATGCTGTAGACTCTAGAGCTATCCCGTCTGTGTCTGTAAATGGTCTCTCTCTAGAGTCTAGATCCACGTCGCCAAATATAGGAGCAAAGATAATTCTACGGGGAAATTAGAACTCACAGTACCTAATGAGGAACACGACGAGATGGGGACAAAAGTACAAATAACTTGGTAAAATGAAACTTAACTCACCAATACAAGGTCCTTTCCTGGCGACCACCACTGGCTCCCCTAAACACTGAGCCTTCATTAGCTGGCACCGTGAGGAGTAGGTCCTGCCGTCAGTCCCACAGACTGCTCGCCGAGCGTTGGCTGTGTTGGCTTCGCAGGCAGTCACGCGAGCTGAACATGTCTCACTGGTGTGGGTGCTGGTCTGGATATAGGATTTATTGGTCTTAATAAAACTACGTAAGCTAAGCTTTTCGATTGTTTTCCTCACACAATTATCCAAGAATATAACTGGTAATTTTTAGAAGACATTGATAGAATTGGATAAGTACCTCGTACAATTATGTCTGTATATGTGTGAAACAATTGAGATACCTATAGGTCTGCTCTTTATCCATAATCATGTGGTGTTCCGGCAATTAATCCTAAATGAAAGCCAATAACCAATAGCCAATAGCCAATGAATCACGAAGTTAATTTTAGGTTTCTGTACCCAAAGGGTGCCAACGGGACCCTATTACTAAGCGTCCACGTCCGTCAGTCACCAGTGGGCTGTATGTATCTCATGAGCCATAATGGATAGGCAGTTGAAATTTTCACAGAAAATCGTGTGCAAGTCTGACTAGCACTTGATCGGCTAATGACTTAACTCAAATATTAGTCCTATGCAGAAAATATATATTTGTAGTTCGAAAGCCTATTCAAAGCTCAGCTCCTTTACAAGCTTAGTTAAGGTGAAAGTACCTAGTTAAAACCGTATCAAATTGCTAATAGGTTATTCAATTCAGAACGAGTACTTAGCTGAGTTGAGACACTGACTGAACGCACACGGAGTGCATTAAGACTTATCAGAGGCAGTCAGACAACTGACGCGGAACTGTATGAATAATTTGTCGCTGTACTTAAGTGGACCACTTGTTAAGTACATTCTTTTAATATTTTGTTGCACACAATTCTGAATGGTTGCCGTAAGAAATTACACGGTTCCCGGGCTTAAAGGATTATGGGCTTTCGACTCTGTCCTGTAAAAAACAAGTCGATACGATATGCACCAGTTTAAAATCTAAATTCTTACTTTTTCGAATTGAATCTGTCTGAAATAAGCAAAATAAATCACCAGTAGGCATTCATAATCTTAGAGTCAACGTCATTGCCAGGGATTGCATTGCATCATGCGTCATAATTTTATAGAGCACAACTTATCAGCCGTTTTCAGTCAAGAGGTCAATTCTCATTCATGAGGAATATGAGGATTCGTCTAAAATTCAAAATCATTTATTCAAATAGACCTTCGCAGGCACTTATGAAAAGTCTGACTCTAATACTCTAATACCGGTTCGGAAGGTTGCATTTGCTGAGAAGAGCCGGCAATAAACTCAGCAATTACTCTTTTCAAAACAGGCTTAGATTAATTACATAATATTTACATTCTAATCGCACTGAAAACAATTGCGTGCCCCGGCGCGGCGGCAAAATTACAAAGTAGACTGAAAAAATATTTAATAAGTAAATAAATAGCAAACTTAAGCAGACCAGCCCCCACAAGCAGCACCTGTTCACAAGTATGACGCGTATGAGTCACGCGACACGAGTCTCGACATATTGTTGTTGGTTTCGAGTTATTTTGAATCCTATTTTTTATTGATTACTTTCTGTCCTCCACCTCCATTCACGGGATAAAAAAAAGTTGCCTACTGTACTCGGAGATAATGAGCTTCCTATTAGTGAAAGAATTTTTAGAATCTGACTGGTAGATCTAGAGATTATCCCGTTTAAACAATCAATAATAAAAAAATAAAACATTTTCCGTTTTATTATATTCGTACTGATTTTCTATTAATTGTTCACTTATGCCGAAATAACGGATTTGCGAGGGATATCACCATCAATTATCGGGTTTTGATAAACTTCATCATCATCTGGGAAAAGGGGAGGTACCAAAACGCCCATCTTCCTTTGTGCCCAAATGTTGATTTTCAAAGGGAAGTTCTTGGACTGCCGTAAAATTTTAGTAAAGATGGTTGATTCTTTTAATAGCTTTCAGGTTCTGCTTGTGGGGGCTGGTCTGTTTAAGTTTGCTATTTATTTACTTATTAAATATTTATTCAGTCTACTTTGTAATTTTGCCGCCGCGCCGGGGCACGCAATTGTTTTCAGTGCGATTAGAATGTAAATATTATGTAATGAATCTAAGCCTGTTTTGAAAAGAGTACCTAATTGCGGAGTTTATTGCCGGCTTTCTCAGCAAATGCAACCTTCCGAACCGGTATTAGAGTATTAGAGTCAGACTTTTCATAAGTGCCTGCGAAGGTCTATTTGAATAAATGATTTTGAATTTGAATTTTGAATTTGAATAAATTTTAGCCAGTTAATAATAAGATGGAATGTAATGCCAGGCGAAAATTGGCATCCAATATATTCATAGAGCTGCCATCGGCTGCTTACTGAATTTAAATGAACTAATAAAACACAATCGAGCTCGTTTATACGGAAAAATTGTTATAAGTTAAAGATTTAAAGTCATTTCAAGTACAACGCCCCATTGTCCATGGTATGCAGGACGTTTTATTTAATAACACTCACTATATATTATTACAGGTGAAAGTAATAGGATTTTTTACCATGGGAATGAAATAAACTGCCGTTGTCCAAAGTTCTTACTACATGAAAATGTATAGAACGGCTGATGTCTTTTCCCAGTTATAACTATAAGCTATGTGCTTTATACTAAATTATGAGTAGGTTCTTAGATACTTTAATAATATCGAGATATGAGTGTAACTATATTTTTACATTTACCCCAGAGCGATACTGAAGCCAGTGTTAAGCTATGTTTTTACTTGGAGCTCGATTGTGGTAGCAATTACAACAAATATATATAGTAATAAACATAAATATAGAAACAATCTAAGATAAACAAATTTCTAAATTAGTTGAGGTATAGCAAGTGTTAATGACGGTTGTTGAAGAGGCTGTATGGGTTGAGCCTTTGCCTGTTACGTGGAACTTGTAGAGCTTTGTGACGTTGCGTTTTCATTTTTATTTTCATAAATTCGTGTATTTTGAGTTTTATTGCGGTATATCGGTGGTATTTTATCCAATAAAGATCAATCCATGTACACCAGTGAAGTGATATGAAATGAATTACTTATGTGTATCGTGACTTTACAACTTGTCTCAAAAAGTCTCTCGGGGATAAACAAATATTACAAAAGAAATACATACTTAGGTTATTGGTTGTCCCCGATTGCAATACCTTATAAAATTCAAGTTATATTCAAAATTCTATACATTTAAGAGCTTGTTTTTCTCTTTTCAGTTATTTTTTGTTTTACGCAGTCGGGTTTTTTGTTTCTTTTATTGTGAATTTGAGGTAATACCTCGTCAGTATTAGTTGTACTTACGTAGTATTTATATACTCTGAGGTATTAGTGAAATGCGGATGATAGAGTAATGACTATACGAATTTGTATGAAACTTGGAACATATATAGATTACACTTTGGATTGAGACATGATACTTTTTATCCCACGACAATCTAGCTACAATAAATCAAAGTAGAAAGGTTTGTTTGTACAACTACTCTAGTTAGTTCAACTACTGTAACTTGGGTAATCTATACAAATAAATAAAATTAAGTGTTTAATTACTTTTTGCTTTTTTAACGTTTTTATTGCACTTTACTATAACAAAATCTCGCGTTTTTTAATTGTCTTTTTGTGTGTCCGAGCTTATTTCCGAAACGACTGAATCGATCTTGAGAGGACTTTCAATGGCAGGTAGAGAACTTCCCAGAGTTCCAGAGAGTCGTTTATTGTATCTTTTTATCTATACATATTTAGGAATTCTGCGTTAAAAATGGGTCAACTTGGGGAACTCTTCACACACGGCCATCTGCAAGCAAGCAGAGCTTCCATGGAACCAAATGAATATTTCTATCATATGCACAGACTCTAAACAGACAAAAATATGTTCATGTTCACACAAATGTTTATCCTAAACGAGAATCGAACCAACGACCTCTGGCGTGGCAGTCGGGGCACGTCGGGGTAAAACCCGACCGATCAAAGCAATGTATGATTATACAAACTCTGGTAATGGAAGCGAATTTTTGCAAAGAAATTGTACATAGCAAAAAAAAAGAGGTCGCGCGTCTTCCGAGGAATACTCGCGCTTTCGGACTAATTCTGGTATTATCTATACCCGTATTAATACGTGAAGAAAACACCACGTATAAATTCTATCTGCCAAAGTCTTTAGCCAAGAATAACATTATTCTCAAAATAAGATATTGTTTGTTATCAAGTAAATATTTACTAGAAGTAATAATTTCTTACTTGGAATTCTCCCAGGTAAACAATATTATTCTTCGTATACAATTTTGACCCAAGAATACTGTTTCCTATGAAGACAATTTTCAAAAAAAACTGGTGTAAGACTCATATATTATATATACCTATGGGTATTATACAAAATAATACAATATAATCAAGGATATATATACATAAAAAGTAAAAGCCGTGTAGAGCTAGACAGAAAAGGCCCAAAATTCAACATCCGTGGAGGCGTGAAACAAGGGGATCCATAATCACCCAAAATTTTCTTAGCTGTCTTACAATATATTATGCAAGACCTAAATTGGGATAGAAAAGGAATAAACATAGATGGAAAATATCTTAGTAACCTCAAGTTTGCAGACGATACAATTAATTTTTCAAGAACTTCAAAACAGCTAGAAGAAATGCTAGAAGAACTAAGTACTGTTCGCAAAAATATTAGCTTACAATTGAATACCTCAAAAACGGAAGTACCTAAGTACAAACATTATACAATACCCTATTCTAATAAACCAAAATCCAGTTGAATACTTTGAGAACTATATCTACCTGGGGAAACAAATTTCATTCAAGAACTCAAGGCATACGAACTGGACGAGAGAATTAACAAGACCTGGAAGAAATACTGGAGTTGTAAAGAAATAATTCCAGTAAAACTAAAGAAAAAAAGTCATGGATTCGTGTTTATTGTCTTGCCTGACACACGGCGCCTAAACATGGATCTATAACAAAATTACCAATAATAAAATTCGAACGTGTCAGCGAGCTATGGAGAGGAGTATCCCAAGAAGATCCCAAGCTTATCGACAGACAAAAGAGTACTAAAATTAGACAAAACAAAAGCAATAGACGCAGAACAACACGCACAGCGCTTGAAATGAAAATGGGCGTGGCATGTAGCCCACATTTCCGATGGAAGATGGACAAAACAAGTCACAACATGGTCAGGTCCAGGAGGGAAAAGAGCAAGAGGCAGACCCAAAGATCGATGGATTGACGATATCCAAAAAACAGCGGGCAAGGACTGGATGAAGTTAGCCAAAGATAGAGAAAAATGGGGACAGCTGGAGGAGGCCTATACCTAAAGTGGGGCCATGAGTTAAATTAGTTAATAATAAGCGAGGAAATGCTGCCAGCATCTTCGGAACAATGCCGAAGGGGCCTAATTTTATAAATTTATTTTAAACTCTTTTGTAATTTTACCTAATATGTACATAATATTATTTATATATTGAACCTGTATATCTAATTTCATGGATTAAATGGCTTATAATATAATAATTATACAAAACAAGGCGTTATTTATGTTGCTGAGACACACAGAACCCTAAGAGCAAATCAAGAAGGATCTTTCAGAAATCACGATTCTTATCTACGAATATTATGAAAGTCTGTTGACGATTTTAAAGTAATACCTATACGGTTTCCAAAAATCTAGTGAACAGGGAAAATTTACAGAGTTAAGTTGGACCACGGTTTATCACAGGAACACGGGTGAAAGAAGGACAGCTGGTTACGATTTTCTTTCTATACGGTATGAATCCATAGGCATCCCAGTCAAGGAATAGGATGACTTCGAATAACGACAAAATAAATATCCCCAAGAAATATTTCTAGTCAAGGAGTGACTGACACGCACAGCTTAACAGGTGGACCTGGAGATTTGAAATTTGGAGGAAATATTCCGTGAGTATCCAAGAGCTTTCAAATTTGGAACCCCTATCTTATGCCCTAGGATAACAGCTAAAACTGAGGGGCGCAAATCGGTTCATTATATCTCAGAGTATAAAAATACATTATAGGTATTAATCCGTCCATTCAAACGCGAGACGTCGGTCGCGTCGTTTTTATTTCGGCCTTACTTTCTTAATTATTGATGGCCAGTAGGATATCCTACACATTATTTTTTTATCTTTTTCATTGTTGCGTAATTATAATTTACATAAATTGCGGCAATAACGACTGATTCTTAAAAACTATTCAGCAAATTAGTTCAATTAAAAAATAAAAGATCCATAATAAGCCGATTATGTTATCAGTCAGTTTTTAATTGATCATTAAGTACGTATACTCACCGGCAAATTATATTTCATTACGAAATAAATTAAAAAAAATGGTTTTTGAGTTTTATTTAATTGTCTGACCCTCCATGCTCATTAAACTTAATAAACTCAAAGACATGTTGTTGTTCGAGTTGTCACGTATATCTGATAGGAAGGAGACACACAATAAGCGGCTAAGTAGACAGACATCAACAAAAAAACACTGTTACCATCGCCAGGGTATTAAGATAAAGTTCTCATGCACAAATAATTGGAGTCGTAAGACTCAGTTCCATTTGTAATTAATTGCACGCCTAACACTTTAGTTCGCACCGGTACAAAATGTTATCCGTGATTCCTTTTCTCTGGAACCCGATTTTAAAATTATAAAACATGTATGACAGTTTCAAAAAAACCATAAAAATCTGTAAGTTGACTTCACGTATGAAATCACCGGTTTATGTAATAAATAATAAAAACATTTACCTTAAGGTCAGGCGCAGCTCCGTAAACAAAATAAATAACGTTCATAAAAAATAAATGAATCACTATATAGTTAATATACATAATGTATGATAACAATTTTATTTATATTTAAATGGGTTTATTGTTGTTTTTATAATATTATTTATAACACTCGTTGACACAACGAAACAAAGCATCTAACGATTGGACGGAGGTTGAGTGGCTTTTAACTATCATATTGGCATACTTAATACTTTTTTAAGTGAACGCGCTTTGTTCCGAACGGGATAAGGTAGCTGGGACGTTCGTCGGGAAAGAGAGCTAAGAACAGAGTAAAATACAATAAGGATAGATAGATCCCGGTGCGCCCGCGCAGGCGGCTCCCCGCGCCGCGCCGCACTCGCCTCGCCTCGCCTCGAGCAAAAAGCGCAGTGCGCCAGCGGGCCTCGCCAAGCGCTGCGCTGCGCTGCGTTACGTTGCGATGCTCAGCTCATGCTCACGCGCACCGGCCGCGGCCACCCCGCCTACCGTTTAGCTGATATTCGATTCAATCATTCCGCTCGCCACTTATCGAGATCATGATGCGCTATTATTTTCTGAACACATTGCTTTCATACTTTTTTTAGTCCTTTTAATTTCACTGATGCAGTAAGTTTGGTTTCTTCAACTAGAAATTGTCCTTTGATGACCTAGCTAATGTCACAGTTTTACAATTAAGAGATTGTAATACTGTGCTGCTAATGTTATACAAAATTAAATTTGTGAAATTTTCCATCCATTTCCATCTTTATCCATCCATACTAATATTATAAATGTGAAAATAGCTATGTCTGTCATTCTTTCACTCCTAATCCGCTGAACCGATCGCGATGAAAGAATCATGGCGAGATCCATACATTGATTTGTACAAAAAAAATAAACATTTGAGAGGGTTTTGAATCACTTCCAATGTTGAGATTACATTACCAACATATTAATATACATGAAATATTTGATAAACCCCGCAAAACAAAACAACAACATAACGGTTTTGGTCGCGAATAGTCGCGATACGGCGGCATGTCATAGAAATTCTCATTGTTATCCCGGGGTTCTAAAAATATTTTAAATGGCTCAAGTTATTCCTAATGTACCAAGGACCAATTATAACTTAAGGCTGGTCGCCAGTTCTCATTTCTTATTTTGAACTAAGCTTGGGTTGAAACGCTACCGTGTGTCTAGATATCCCTCAAAACCTTGAGAAGGAAGCTAGTATGAATCTATCAGGTCACCAAAATAGGATCACTATATAAATTCTAGAAAGATGTGTGAACGTGTTCGTTCTCCGTGTATATAAATACTACGTAGTACAAATTCTCCTTCGTAAATCTTTCATCCGATCGAGTTGAAGCTTTGTACCTGCGGTTGTTGTTGTTAGTAGTTTTATACATGAATGGTTGTTTGCTATGAAATGAATACTAGGCGCAACAAAAAAAAACGCCCAAATAAAGATTTTTTTTATACTACTAAGGTAGCAACCACGCATTCGGCCTACCTGGTGGTAAGCAGTTACCGTAGCTTATGGACGCTCGCAACACCGGGGGTGTCACTCACGCGTTGCCGACCCTACATCTCTTCACACGTCACATCCTTTTTGAAGAACCCCATGCTGTTACTCCTTTGAGAAAATCACGGCTGGGAGCTCATTCCACAGCCGGAGCAACCGTGGAACTTTTATACAAAAAGATTCCGGTGAACTGAGAACCGCCACTGTTTTTTAATTTTGTTAAAAATGTGATTCGATAGTGAGTGTTTTTTTTTTCATTTACTTATTTGTTTTTAATGAGTTTTATTGTATATTACTGGTGCCGCTTTACTCAAATAGAGACCATTGAAGTGAACCTTAAATAAATTTATCCGGTAAATTGGTATCGGTTTATTGTCGGCGTCCAGCCCCGGATCCTGGCCCCGGAGCACCTGCCTGGGCCTGGGCGCCATGGTTTCAAGGGGTGACAAAATCTTTGCGTCCGGCTTCCGCGGAAGGAAACTCTTTTTTTTTTTTTTTTTTTTTTTAATTTACATTCTATAGTATTTAATCTTTGAGCTTAGCTTGGTAAGTAGCTAAGACACCCGTGCACCTAACAATCATGGCTCCATTTAGTGTCAACGTGAACTGCTCGCCATAATTATGGGTACCTATACCCACGTCTTGATCTACCGACCTTCAACTGTCAAGAAAATTCCTTTGATCAAACAACAGGTACTAATTTAGCATAGATTAGTAGGCTCTAGTTAACCTAATTCGATATTATATCTATTTGTTTTAATAACGTGCGAATAAATAGCTGCTACCGTTCTTGCCCTGTTCACAAGTTGGTCGCATCTTGGTTTGATTGATTTATAGAAAATGTATATTTTTAGCGATGGCGCTGAACTCACGTATGTAAATGTTTTTTTAATTCTACACTTATTAAAACTAAGGTTTTAGGTTTTATACACTTAATTTTAAAATATAAAAACTTGTCGAGACAATGGCAAAATCTATAATCACGTGGGATGCTACAACAATCATAAGTAACCATGTAATAAATGTGAAATAACAAACACTTAGCTCTAATCGTTTGAACTCGAAAATTTACTAGGTGCAAAAAGAATTAACGTGAGTTTATCCTAGATATCAGCTGGGTATTTGTGGGGGGCTGGTACGTCGGTTCGGGATAAGGTTATGCCGCCCAATTTGTTTGTGTGCTTGCGCGGGAACGTAGTTATATGGGAGACATTGTAATTACCGGTACTACCTCCTGACTGGCATTACCCGGTTTTACCCTATTATTGCTCTGAGTTTATTCACTATTCATAACTTTTTTGTTATACAATAAATAGTTCTTGTAGTAGCGAAACGGCCAAGCAACATATTTGGACTACGGTGTGTAGAGTTTGTGAAGTTAGGGCGTGTAGAGTAAGAGGAGTTATAAGCATGGCTCTACATGAGATCTGATAACTTTTTGATAGTGCAAGCCACGTGCAAGCCATGTCTTGGCAACATTTTACATAATAATGTTTTTGTGGGATTGTTAATTTTAATATATTGACTGTTTGGTGAACCGCGCGGGCGAGGAAAACAATAGAAATCAATTGTTATTTTTAACCGAAATCAAAAAAACGAGGAACTTCTCAATTCATGTTTTTTTTTTTATGTTTGTTACCCCATTACTCCGTCATTTATTAACCGATTTGGAAAATTCTTTTTTTGTCTGGAAGGGTACACTTCTCGTTTGGTCCCATTGTCATCAGATCAGGATTTGAATACTTTTTAGTGTACTTTGAAGTCGGTTTAAGTTTTTTGTAAAACAGTCCAATTATTTAACCGCAAGTCAAGGGATTAATACGAAACAAGAAGAATATATGAGCTATTAGCCTATAATTAAGTTGCGGAAGCTGGTAAGCACACAGCCTCTCAAGTGCAATAGTGTGTAGGTAGACTACACACATGTGCAGGTTTTCAAGAATGGTACCCAGCCAGCTACAACTTGAAAATAAAATAGAATAGGCGTTATGGCCCGCGGGCCATTCGCGAGTGTGCCAAAATTACTAAAGACCCAACGTATAATCAGACGGACATTGTTTTTTTTTTTTTTCAGTAAGGTGAGAAATGCTCAAGATCTCATTTACATGAACACGCTGAAGAATTTATTATCGTTTTATGGCGGGTGGCCGCGGAAGGAATTAGGCGAAGAGCAAACTAAATACTACGTAGTTCGCACAATACTTACCTTCGCCGCCCAATCCGTCATCATACCTCTTGAAATTATATATCTAAAGGATAATATGGGAAAAGTCAGCTTGTTCGATATGGGCCACTCATATATAACTACATTGATGACTATAATTGCTGCTGTTAGTACTACATGAATCATAAATTGTATTTTTGTTACGGGACGTTTGCCCCACGCGCGACAAATGATTATTTTGTCGCCGAATATAGAACCATCAGAGCTCAATACTGAAACTGCCACGTGCTAGAAAAAGTCGCTCATGAACAGCATATACAGGTGTTTTTTTTGTCTAGTCAGTAAGGACAACTTCTGAACTAAGAGAAAAACGCTGAAAGGAGCACCGAGATGTATTTTGAAGAAAATGCCCTGTAAAAGAATGAATTTTTCTTTTTTTTTCTTTTTCAGCTTCTACGTCACAATAGGAACAACATTATTTATGCCAATCTTTGTCACAAGCATAGAGAAATGAAGTAGTCACAAGTTATCAAAATTGACGTCTAATTGTTTGTCAGGCTAAGAGCTAAATCGTTATGGCTAAACATAGTGTGATCCTTGCGAGATCTGCTCCACCTCGTAAAACTTAATGCAGGATAAAACTATAGTCCAACCAAGTTGGATAACTTCTAGCTACTTGTGAGAGAGATTGTCATGCATAATTTTGTTCATATTGTGACGTAGCAGCAGAATTTTGATAAAATATCATATCTCCCAACCCAAAATACCTTTTTTTTTACAAATTTTAATGGCATTTTTATTTTCTTAAAAATTCAGCTCGGTGTTCCTTTCAGCGTTTTTCTCTAAGACCTGTAGTTAAGAAGTTGCCCATAGGTACGGGCTAGAAAAAATCATTCTGTATAGCATTTTTGTAGCAGTAGCTCGTGGGCGGGCTCCCTAATACTGGCAGAAGACCAGCTTGAAACCTGCAGTGACATACTAGTAGATTACTAGTATCCAGGGAACGCAGATTAAAACACGAGGTCAAAAAAAGTCCAGTAAATAAACGGCATGTATATAACGAATTTGGGATATTAAAATAATTACAAAAGGTACCTACTAAAAATAATAGGTTGGCAGCTACAGTGAAGGATCATTAATTTAAACTGTCATTGATTTTTTTGTTTTGGTAACTGAATTTGTTGTTAGGTTAACACTTGACGGCGGATAAAGAGTATAAAATAGGCTTCGTTAAATTATACAATATGGTTGTATATAAAGTAAACTGAGATGAGAAGAAAATATGAACATGGTCATATAAAACATTGATACAAGTCTAGGATACGATGCTCTACTATGGAGTTCCAGTGCTTACCCTCCTACTCCATCATCAGACCCTGCAAACTATACATGATTTAAGTTCACTTTTTTCGGTCCCGAAACCAGAAGACACCGGTTCGAGTCCAGCTGTATTTTTTTGTTTTTTTTATTCGTATCAAAATATAATTTCACAAACAAAAATATTGATACCCTAATTCTTAATTATAGGACCCGTTTAAATTTAGCTGCTAAAAAAGCTGCAGCTGTAAAAAATTAAAGGGGTTTACATTTTTACAAATGTGCTTGCAAATCGCAGTCCGAAAGTATATTTTTAATATGGAAGCCTATAGTTGCCATTAATACAATGTTTGTTATGCCACTGTTAATATTAGTCGCCAAGTCATTATTTATACCTACCTCACCTATTATTTCATTGTGCCTGTTTAATATATTTGCTACCTAAAAGAAGCAGCCAATATTTAGTTTTTATGAATCCTTGCATTTTGAAGCTCATCTAATATAATTATTGCTAAAATATTTAATCGCTGCCAAGTTATTTTTATTGTAACAAATAGTTAGTCGGGCTTAAATTTGTTAGTGGCCTCGAAAATAATTAGCCTAAACAAAGTAGTGGCTCTGTGAGCTGTAGACCTCGCGAGTCTCGATAATTATACGGAATGCCCTCATAGATTCCGCCCTCCAAGCATGGATGTACCTACCGATAAATAAATTTATTGATTTACGTCGACAAATCCTATTGTGTGAGAATGACAATTGAAATAGATATTAAATCACGTTTATCGATGTTTTAAGCTTATCGACAACCATGCTTGGGGGCCAGTTTTATTTAAAAACGGGATCGACAAAATAACCATATAGGTAATTACCGAACCTACTTACAAATTTTCACGAAAATCTGTTGAGAAATGCGAATCTGAAACGGAGACGCTTCGAGCTCCTACTAGAAATACCAGACATGAATGTGTGTTATCAGTACTTAGTCTTAATTTAGGCTGTTCTTCTTTTTCAGGGAAGGATCTTCTTGTTCTTTTTTAAAGAATATATGAATGTTACATTTGATTTTATTAAGAATATTCATTTACATAATCATGAGGCAAAATCTGAATACGCCAAAAAGGTAATTTCTTTCTTTTTTATTCGATGACCTCTTGCTCAATGCTCTCATTCTCTGCTCAGCCCAGAAAATGATTTGCACTCCCATAAAATGCTGGGGCAATGGCTTGATAATATGTCCACTGCTATACAATCTCATTAGCTTAGTAAGCTAACTGTTATAGCTATTTGCGTTTACTTTGACCGACATGTAAAGTCCAATGTGACGTATCGCATAATATTACGGAGGTAGCTAAGTTATTTGGCAGTGGTTTTATGCTTTTCATGGTTATACCAAGACATCAAGTTGGTCGGTGGTCGGTGAAGATATATTTTGTGAAGTAGCGTACTCCGTTTGGCTGTGTAAGCACGTCTGTATTTTGGAAGCGTCAAGCTTAACCAGATTGATTTTTCAACGGTATAGACTTTGTAACGGGTCAAGTTCTTAAGCTCACTATGGCACGTAGAAGATACCGGGATTCAGAAGATCGTCGATATGCAGCAAGCAAAAAGTTGCGTTCAGAATTCATCCCTGAAGAACTCGGTATTTATTACCAATGTATTATAATAATGTAAATTATTTCAGGTACATCTACAAGTCCACAAGATATGCCACTTCATGATAACATTCATACTGTCAGTGGCAATATTAGGCTTAATTATGTTCAATTTGATACCATTTTGTACCAATATCTATTCTGGTGCTTTCAAGTCGGACAAACCACTGAATCTCACATTTGAACACTCTGTGTACTACAGCCTACCTTTCGACTACTTGCATAATTATCCTGGCTATATAGTGGTATTTATTTTTAACTCGTACATATCCGTCAGCTGTACTTGTGCTCTAGTTTCTGTCGACTTCCTCGTGTCAATCATGGTGTTCCATCTTTGGGGACACTTGAAGATCCTTATATATAACCTTGAGAATTTTCCAAGACCTGAGAATAGTATTGGCGAGGGAAACTATAAAATGCTATGGTACTCCAAAGAGGAAAATGAGCGTGTCTTCATTACGCTGAAGGAGTGTATTATTTATCATGGATTTATAACAAAGTAAGTTTTTTTAATTTATTTATTAACCAAACATGTACATTTATGTATTTTACGCTTAACTCCGCCAAACTGCATAGCAGTTTGTTGGCAGATACAGTTCCCATTTTTTATATTTTTGTAAAGTAACACACGAACAAAACATACTTTAACTTAATGGCTAATATGTTAATTTTGATGATTATCATTTCAACAAATGTTACATAATTATATAAACTCAAAATATAATTACATAATTTAAATTTTTGTTAATTTGGTTAGTTGATTTTAATGCATAAGATTTACTACATACATAGGTAGGATATAATATATATATATTTATAATTTACTGAAGTAGTGCTGTTTGACATTTTTCTTAAATAAGTTTTTTGATTTGGCATTATCAATGTTTGCCCAGAGGTTAAGCCTAACCATTCAGCGTGGAAACGCCGCCAGTGTCATGGGGACCATGGAGTATTTAGATGACCTTTTATTTTAGAAAATAAAACTAAGTTTTTCATAACAACATTGTATAAATAAATAAAATATACATTATCAATGTTACTATTATTTATTTCATTGTATAATGTGGGTACAACCCAGGCTCGAGTACGTTCACCATAATAGTTGAGGATACTAGGCACATTGTACTTTTCACTTCGGTTCGAGCGAAGAGGGCGGCTTCGGACTTGCATTATCTTATTATCATTTGAATTATATTGTTCAATTAAAATAGCACAGTTACATATTTCTTTGATTGGTAAAATTTTACATAATTTTACACCGTTTTATTTGTAAACCGCGGCACAGAGGATTAACTATAGTAATCTGTGTCGACGGTAAACATGTTAGCCAACGATATCTACATGAAGTAGATACGGCGTTGGTGAAAAATCTGTCGAACTTGATGACAGCGAGGGCGCGGGCCGCCTGTGCGAATCTTTTGAGAATGCACTATTGGTTCCAAAGTAAAAGTTGTTCAGCATGACTAACCCAACGTAGATTTTGGAAATATGCCATCTCGAAATCTCCACCTGTTATAATTTACGCCGCAGATGTGGCATTATATTTTCTATTACGTTTTTATTAACGAAATATTCATTTTTTAATAACAAATAAGTTTAACTTGACTACTAAATTGTTATTTTTACGTCCAGGTTCTAAGATTCGATTTCTCGTATTATTAGAGGCCCTCCATACGCGCCCAGACTGCATGAATGTCGAAGCCACGTCGAAGCCACCTAGTGATAATATACTCTTTGGAAGCCACACTAAAGTAAAGTGACCGGACGGCAGTAAGTCATCGAACAGAGTAAATGTTTGGGACGCGCGCCGTATCTAATTCAATTAAGGTGCGACCGGATTGGGGTACGGTAGCAAAAAAAAACAGTTAAAAATTCCCATTTTAAAACTGTTAAAATCAACATCACTCCAATTCGAACGCACAAATAGATATCGTTGATGTTAGCATAATAAACAATTATGGCAGTTTACCAAGTACCTTCTTGAAGAATATTTAATTATGCGAGATTCACAGATTACAGAATAATTCAGATGGAGCGCGCGGAACACGGGAGTGAGGCCAAAAAAGCAAATACAAATTGAAAAACACGTACCTGGTATTCGCTTTTGAATGTGTATTTGCTTTGTCTAACAAACTTTATGTAACAAATAATAAAACCGGCCAAGTGCGAGTCAGACTCGCGCACCGAGGGTTCCGTACAAACCTCTAGGTATATAAGTAAATGGTAGTATAGACCTGAGTATTTGATATTAATTTCAATTTATGACCTATTAAAAAAAAACTACTTACTAGATCTCGTTCAAACCAATTTTCAGTGGAAGTTTGCACCGTAATGTACATCATATATTTTTTATAGATTTATCATTCTCTTATTTTAGAAGTTACAGGGGGGGGGGACACACATTTTCCACTTTGGAAGTGTCTCTCGCGCAAACTATTCAGTTTAGAAAAAAATGATATTAGAAACCTCAATATCATTTTTGAAGACCTATCCATAGACACCCCACACTTATGGGTTTGATGAAAAAAAAAATTTGAGTTTCAGTTCTAAGTATGGGGAACCCCCAAAATTTATTGTTTTTTAGGGTTCCGTAGCCAAATGGCAAAAAACGGAACCCTTATAGATTCGTCATGTCTGTCTGTCTGTCTGTCTGTCTGTCTGTCTGTCTGTCTGTCTGTCCGTGTATGTCACAGCCATTTATTTCAGAAACTATAAGAACTATAATGTTGAAACTTGGTAAGTAGATGTATTCTATGAACCGCATTAAGATTTTCACACAAAAATAGAAAAAAAACAATAAATTTTGGGGGTTCCCCATACTTAGAACTGAAACTCAAATTTTTTTTTTCCATCAAACCCATAAGTGTGGGGTGTCTATGGATAGGTCTTCAAAAATGATATTGAGGTTTCTAATATCATTTTTTTCTAAACTGAATAGTTTGCGCGAGAGACACTTCCAAAGTGGTAAAATGTGTGTCCCCCCCCTGTAACTTCTAAAATAAGAGAATGATAAATCTATAAAAAATATATGATGTACATTACGGTGCAAACTTCCACTGAAAATTGGTTTGAACGAGATCTAGTAAGTAGTTTTTTTTTAATAGGTCATAAATTGAAATTAATATCAAATACTCAGGTCTATACTACCATTTACTTATATACCTACAGGTTTGTACGGAACCCTCGGTGCGCGAGTCTGACTCGCACTTGGCCGGTTTTTTTTTTTTTTTCTATTTTTGTGTAAAAATCTTAATGCGGTTCACAGAATACATCTACTTACCAAGTTTCAACATTATAGTTCTTAAAGTTTCGGAAATAAATGGCTGTGACATACACGGACAGACAGACAGACAGACAGACAGACAGACAGACAGACAGACAGACAGACAGACAGACATGACGAATCTATAAGGGTTCCGTTTTTTGCCATTTGGCTACGGAACCCTAAAAACACTCCTTTATTAAGAAACTGTGGTTAAACAATGCAAATACAAACTGGAAAACGAATACCAGGTATCAGATTTTCAATTTGTATTTGCTTTTTTGGCTTCACTTTCGTGTTCCGCGCGCTCCATCTGAATTATTCTGTAATCTGTGGCGAGATTTATAAAATATGTTAATATTCTGTTACAGTTTCGCATCGCATATGTCGAATATCTTCGGCCCGGTGCTGTTAATATACTACGCTTTCCATCAAATAAGTGGTTGCATTTTATTGCTCGAATGCTCGCTAATGGTAAGAAGTTTTATAAAAAAAACCACAAGCAAAAGAAAAAAAAAACCGGCCAAGTGCGAGTCAGACTCGCGCACCGAGGGTTCCGTACAAACCTGTAGGTATATAAGTAAATGGTAGTATAGACCTGAGTATTTGATATTAATTTCAATTTATGACGTATTAAAAAAAAACTACTTACTAGATCTCGTTCAAACCAATTTTCAGTGGAAGTTTGCACCGTAATGTACATCATATATATTTTATAGATTTATCATTCTCTTATTTTAGAAGTTACAGGGGGGGGGACACACATTTTACCACTTTGGAAGTGTCTCTCGCGCAAACTATTCAGTTTAGAAAAAAATGATATTAGAAACCTCAATATCATTTTTGAAGACCTATCCATAGACACACCACACTTATGGGTTTGACGAAAAAAAAAAATTGAGTTTCAGTTCTAAGTATGGGGAACCCCCAAAATTTATTGTTTTTTTTCTATTTTTGTGTAAAAATCTTAATGCGGTTCACAGAATACATCTACTTACCAAGTTTCAACATTATAGTTCTTATAGTTTCGGAAATAAATGGCTGTGACATACACGGACAGACAGACAGACAGACAGACAGACAGACATGACGAATCTATAAGGGTTCCGTTTTTTGCCATTTGGCTACGGAACCCTAAAAACCTTACCCCTTTTTTGAAAAGCAGCTAAAGTCTATGGAGATTGACTTACTGCTCTAAAATACTTCAAGATAATGCTTTCAAATGTGTATATGTTTCAGCAAGCAGGTGCCTTAATGCGTTATTTACCTTTAACGATAACATTAAATGAACAACTGATACAGTTATCTGTTGTGTTTGAACAATTGAAGTCAAAGGTACGTAAAATTTTATTTTGTCTAGCTACATAAATGTCCGTTGTAAAAAAATAAGAATATACATTTTGTTCATTATACAGGGTGTAACGGAAAGGGTATATACATCCGAAGGGGGTCAAGACTACATCAGGTACAGACTCTCAGTAGGAGGTACTTACCCAGTACGGTTACTCCAAATTTCGAACGGTCCTCCACTTTACAGAAGATCGCAGCAAATAACGCTACTTTAATGTGGTGGTGTGTTCCTGTGTGAAGCGCTGTACCGACTTTGGATGATGGTAGCGCCACACCACCTACCATCCCGCGATGTGACAGCTCCATGCCAGAGATAAGCATTACCCAACAGGAGGTCCACCGGGAATTGCTTTCTCTAGACGTCCATGAGTCGAGTGGGCTAGATGGCATACCGGCAGTGGTGCTGAAGCGGTGTGCTCCTGAATTGTATCATGTATTGACGCGTCTTTTTGTACTTTCCTTTAGCTAAAAGGAAGTCCCGTCTTCGTGGAAGACCGCCCACGTGAAACCAGTGACCAAAAAGGACGACAGATCAGACTCGAAGAATTACAGACCTTTCGCCATCACCTCCTTTCTCTCCAAAGTCATGGAGCGAGTGATGATAGATGTGAGTGATGAGAATATGGCTTCCGCCACAGTCGCTCAGCTGGTGACCTCCTTGTGTATCTCACGCACCGTTGGTCACTCGCCATTGAGAGTCAAGGTGAAGCATTGGCAGTGAGCCTAGATGTGGCGAAGGCGTTCGATCGGGTCTGACACAGGGGTCTTCTCACGAAGTTACCAGCATACGGGCTTCCCGAGGGATTATGCAAATGGATCGCCAGCTTTCTGTCCAGCAGATGCATAAGAGCCGTCGTCGACGGTAGCTGCTCCGATAGCATGGACATAAATGCCGGCGTCCCGCAAGGCTCTGTGTTGTCCCCAACACTGTTCCTTCTGCATATCAATGATATGCTGTCTATTGACGGCATTCATTGCTATGCGGACGACAGTACAGGGGACACCCATTATACGGGCCGTGCAAATGTCCCTCGTTCCGAGGTAGAGGAAAGCCGCGAACGGCTGGTGTCTGAAATCGAGAGTACACTAAGTAGTGTCTCCGATTGGGGTCGACTAAACCTAGTCCATTTCAACCCCACTAAGACCCAAGCCTGCGCGTTCACCGCTAAGAAAACCCCATGGTCTGTGGCTCCACAATTCCAGAACACTTCCTTGAACATCAGTCAAAGCATCGGGATCCTTGGCGTCGACATTTCTAGCGACGTTTTGTTCCGAAGTCATTTGGAAGACAAGGTTAAGCTGGCATACAAAAAGCTTGGAGTGCTCAACAGAGCGAGGCAGTAGTTCACATCGGGGCAAAGGCTGCAACTTTATAAGTCGCAGGTCCGGCCTCATATGGAGTACTGCTGTCATCTATGGGCGGGAGCACCGGGATACCAGCTTGGGCCTTTAGACTCGGTCCAGCGACGTGCGCCGCCAGAATTGTTGACGATCCCGAGCTCACAAGCGGTTTAGAGCCCCTCAGTCTGAGGAGAGACTTTGCCTCCTTATGTGTGTTCTACCGCTTGTACAACGGAGAGTGTTCTAAGGAATTGTTTGACTTGATGCCCACGGCTACCTTCCACCATCGCAACTCTCGCCATCGACGGGGAATCCATCCACACACATTGAAACCAGAACTGTTTCGAACTGTGCGGGCTAAAAGGAGTTTTCTTCCGCGGACGCTCGGGCTGTGGAATGAGCTCCCCGCCGTGGTTTTCAAAATGGAGTACAGCATGGGGTTCTTCAAAAAGGGTGTGAAAAGGTTTCTTCAGGGTCGGCAACGCGCGATTGATACCCCTGGTGTTGCAAGCGTCCATAGGCTACGGTTACTGCTTACCATCAGGCGGGCCGTATGCTTGTTTGCCACAGCAGTGGTATAAAAAAAAAAAAAAAAAAAAGTTGCAAGTCCGGCCTCATCTATGGGCGGGGGCACCTGGATACCATCTTGATCCTTTAGATTCGGTTCAACGACGTGCCACGTGCCATCAGAATTGTCGACGATCCCAAGCTCACAAGCGGTTTAGAGCCCCTCTGTCTGAGGAGAGACTTTACCTTCTTATGTGTTTTCTACTGCTTGTACAACAGACATCTAAAGAATTGTTTGACCTGATGCCCACGGCTAACTTTCACCATCGTAACTCTCGCCATCGTTGGGGAGTCCATGCGCATACATTGAAACCAGAACGGTTTCGTACTGTGCGGTCTTAGAGGAGATTCCTTCCGCGGACGCTCAGACTGTGGAATGAGTTCCCTGCCGTGGTTTTGACCCAGCATGGGGTTCTTCAAAACCGGTGTTGTAAGCATCCATAGGCTACGGTAACCGCTTATACCATCCGGCGAGCCGTATGCTTGTTTACATTCTTATTTGTAAATATATAAAAAAAGAAAGGGTATTGCAGTCGGGGATAAACAAATATTACTAAAATAATACATACTAGGTTATTGGTTTGTCCTCGACTGCAATACCTTATAAAATTCAAGTTATATTCAAAATACTATTGTTTTTCTCTTTTCTGTATTTTTTGTTTTACGCAGTTGGGTTTTTTTGTTAACAAAACTTCTATTTAAAATCATCCGACCTATTATGTTGTATCTATTGTAATATCTGTGTGATGGTGTGTTTCATATAATTTTCTAGAGCGAAGCTTTGCCAGATGCAGTGTACAGTGTACCCTGGGCGTACATGGACACAAGGAACAGAAAACTGTTGTACGTTATGTTACATCAGTCTCAGAAGTCAATTGGCGTAAAGGCATTAGGTATGGTCAGCGTGGGAGTCCAGACTATGGCTGCGGTGTGTAGAGACATTCCTACTTTAGGTTTCAATTTTAAACAATGTTATAGAGCACCAAACATCGATGGAAAAATATCGCTAGTGTAATTTCTGAAGAATCAGTCTAATCATTAACTAAAATAATAAATAAATAAATATCATGGGACATTCCTCACACACGGTCATCTGATCCCAAACTAAGCAGAGCTTGTACTATGTAAACCAGATAACTGATATAATACATATACTACTTTTTGTTTGTAAATACATACTTAATATACATAATGGTGCGTCCATGCTTGGCGAACCGAGCCGAGCCTTGAACGAGCACACTGCGAGCACGATTCGCGTAGTTTGGACGGGCTCGCGAGCCTCGAACGAGCGCGATTGTCAGTTTTTTCACGTACAAAGGGATTCGCATCGTGCTCGTTGTAAGCTCGTTCGTGCCTCGGCTCGCGCTCGATTCGCGTAGCATGGACGCACCATAATACATTACCAGTACCCCTAGACAAAGCACACGCTAGGACCTAGCGTATTCTTATTGTCTTGTCTAGGAGTACAGCAGTGCTATTCTGTAACGTTAATTTGAAATATCACTTCTGAATCCGCGATGAGATTAAAGTTTTCTAAAATTCTTAAAATTAGTGAGTTCGACACTAGCGCCACTGAGTGATGACGGAAGTGAGATGAACTACGACATGTGAGTATTTTGACGTTACGAATATACTTTACGAAGTGAAGTGAAGTGAGTTTCGTGAACACATTCACGAAACTCACTTCACTTCACTTGGCCTTGATTTGATCTTGAGAATAATACAATGACAATCGAGATGACAATCGTAGTGAGTGTGAGTTGCGAGGTGAGTTGCGAGATGACTTTCGAGATGATTTACCTTTTACAGAATAGCATAGCTGGATCGACTGCTCTGGCAATGGTGTACTAGTGTTACCGATTCGATAGTATATTGATAGCATGGGCTGCGGCAAGACTATTAATTTGGACTTTTAACTAAAACACGATGTTTTGTTACTCAAACTCGATGGTACCTATCTACCTATCCGTAGGCCTAAGGTAGATGTTTTAAAAGGACAACTATCGATAGTTCGGCAAGACTGGAATGTTCTCTTCTGACAGAATGAGGTGTTTTTCTGTAAATATTGTGATGATTATAATTTCATCATGACATTTAGTGATTTGAAACAGTGAGCTTTTGGTAAAGGATGATCATTTAGTATTAGTTGTACGTAGTATTTATCTACTCTGAGGTATTAGTATGGTATTAGTATAAGTACGGTCAGCGTCTAAAATTGATTGGCATTTTAGTATGTACTTACTACAAAATCCTAACTAATATTATAAATGCGAAAGTGAGTTTGTTTGTTACGCCTTCACGCCTCAACTATTCAACGGATCATCATGAAATTTGGCATGCAGATAGCCTATGGTATGGAAAGGGTCATAGGGTACTTTTTATCCCGGGAACGAGGGTGAAACCGCGGGGGACAGCTAGTATGTAATATATTGATTCTCGACAGTTTGTATCAAAACTGAGTGATTACTTTTTACGCTGTCTATACAGTAGTTTTCTCTCTTGCGTCAACCTGGGTTCAAGTTTTAAAAACATGTTCAGGTAGCCCGTAGGTACGTTATTTTAATACATAGCGCCAAAAGCTGGGATAAAATGACGTACCATCGGGTTGTGTAAACTTGCAACCAGGTTGACGCGAGTAGGTTCAAAGTAGTTACCTATATTATTTCCTACAATACTTTAAAATATCTAAATGTAATATTTGTTACAGATATTAAAGACAACTGTATCTTACTTCGTCATGCTGAAGACCTTAGCAGATAGTGATTAATCATTATTTGTGAGTTGTAATTAGCACTATTTGCACTGTTTGAATCTAAATAATGCAGCACCTAACCAAAATATTTTTAAATAATATTTAATGTTATTAAAATAAAAGTATAATTATGTTTATTTTTTTTATTTTGTCAAATTATTTTATTCCTGAATATAAAAAATAGTATACAGTTGTGTTTCTAAATTATGAACGACAACACAATTTTAAAATCGCTCAAGAGTCTCGTTCACGCTGTAAAAACAGTAATAATTCTAATAATCAATGTACTGATTGGGAATTAAGGTATGTTAGTTTGAGAACAATTTTGTTTTCTCATGGAGTAAAATGAAAATTAATGTACAAAAAAAATATGGTACTTTTTCGTGGATAAGATTGAGAATTAATCGTTGAGTAGTTTGGGAACCGTGCGCGACACAATGCATACGGAAAGTGACTAATTTTGTTTTTTTTAGAGAATGCTAATGGTTTTAAATTTGTTCAAACTCAAGATTAGGATATTTTCACAACAGTAGACTGTGAAACGGTCGAGGTCTTCTGGAAAGCTAGTATTATCATGGGTATTTTTAATTGACTTGTAGATTTTCAAGTCATCAGCGTGCAGCAGAAATTTACATGACTTAAAACAGCAAACAACTCATTTACATAGATAGTAAATAAAAGTGAACCCAGTATCGAGCCTTGCGGCATGCCTGAACTTACGTCGACCATTTCAGATTAAAATCCATTGATCTTATATTCCGATTAGTAATATATATAGGATTAAACTTTGAACCAACGCCAGAGATTACCTCGAATACCATTTTGCAATTTTTGGCGGCCGACGAGAGAATTAATTTCCGACACCTGCTTATATTTGCTATTCTCTGAAACTACTATAGTACGCCCAGGGGCCCGTTTTATGTAGCTACTCTGCGAGTCTGCACTCTCACTCTTCAATTCACTTATCAAATATTGCGAGTGAAGAGTAAAACTGTTTTATGAATCTATGACATTTCGCAAACAAGAGGATTGGTAACGCTGACACGCATATTCAATTTCTTTGCGCTGACGCTTCCGAATTTGACACTTGAGTCTGCGAAGTGTATGTACATAAAACATAAATTCCACTGAAGAGTTCAGAATATAGTCCAGAGTCGCAGAGTATCTGCATAAAAAGGGCCCCAGGTCCCTTGGGCACAAAATAAATTTTCAAATCTTATTGGTTAAAAGTTCCTGAGATTATATACAACAATATACATTATCGAGATATTTTTCCGAAACTGCTTACGTACTGATCGAGCCGTAGGTAAATCTTAGAAAGGTAATAATAATAATAATACAATATATACCTATAAAAGTTACATATACTTACTGTTTTATAGCTCATAAAGTGAACCAACAGACTTGTTCACCATTTCACATACTTTTGGAATAATCATGAAGGCATTCACTCAAATATTATTCCTCTTTGTTATTTTCTTCGTTATGTATTTAGTCAATGCCGTAAGTTATTTAAAAATTATTTTACTTTTATATACTACTAAGATAGCAAACAAGCATGCGGCCCGCCTGATGGTAAGCGGTTACCGTAGCAGATGAGCGATGAGCTCTGCCGATAATGCTGTATATGTTGCAAGGCACCGTGTTACCTGCGTTGCAAGTTTCCGTCCGTCGGGCCGTAGCGTAAGAAAGTTTACCGAATTTATAAAAAAAAATAGAACATAAAATATTTTTCTTGTTGTTCAGGCTCGACCCAAGAAACCAGCCAAGCCTGTACACCAGAGCTTACGAACGGTAGATCGAAACCAAGCTTATATTTTACAAAAGTTAAATGCTTCTCAAAAACATTTTAGAAACACTATTCAAAGTATTAAAAATAAGTTGACTGCGCTCATACCTACTATAAGGAGAAAAAAACATTACTGAGCACAGCCAAGCCATTTTCTTATTTGCCACTCCTATATATGTATCAGTTCTAAATATATCAAAGTTATTTAGGTATTAGAGGTGCCGCGTTTTTCGCCATTAGCTTCGTTTATACAAAGTAGTAAGAAGTAACAAATAAAAATAATATTATTTGCAATAATCGTTTCAATATTACATAAAATAACGGTTTTTCGGTAGAACAGGGCGATAACTTACCTAATAAATTATCCGCTATATTTGCATCTTCATATCCGTAATCCGAATTAATAATAATGTAAAATTAATAATAAATATGGCGAATGATTCGACTATTCGTACTTTACTTAGGTCATAATCGCGGAATGTCTAGTATATAGTAAAACATCAGTCCAATTGTCCAATTGTCCCAATCGGAGTCTTCTTTCCAGTGCGCCACATGCAACGGCCGTGGCAAGGAGAACCAACAAGAGAAACTCTTCAAGGTGCTTATGCCTAAAAGAAAGTTCATGTACCGCATGAAAAACACGACTTCCCCGTACTAACAACTAATATTTCAACTACTATATATTATAACTATCAGAATATAACTAGCAATAATCACAGAGTTGTATAATAGCTATATTAAATGTGACAGGCGCGCGGGAAGACGCCTCGAAACGATATCATATATAACAATAAAAGAAGCACTGTTACCACAATGGCCCCGGAAATACAGAAAGTTATGGAGATAATGAAAGACAGCAAACTTATGAGGGATAAGGGTCTTATGAAAACTTTGCTGAGGCAGATGAAGGAACATTTCCATACCACCAAAGCACCTCGGATGCGTGGATGTCAGAGATGTAGAAACTAATCATTGTTTCTGCGATAAATGTGTTTCTTTTTATGACGCATAATAAAATAACGTATATATTGTAATCTGTAGTTATGGTATTTTATTCGTTCGATCCAAATACAAGTTAGAACCATAGAAATTGTAGGTATGTGCAAGAAAAACATAGCAAGTTATAAGACGAGACGAAAATGAATATTAGGGATTTGTTTGTGAATTTTTTTTAACTAGACTTGAGTTACACATATTTATATTTTAAGATATATTTAAATCGATATACTGTTGTACAAACTGATTTTGGAGCCGATTAATGCTTATATTGTGATAAAATATATGTAGGTAGTTGAAAACATTGAAAACATGTCTATGTTGTGTTCGCCATTTTATTCCTTGTTAAATGTTATGTTTTGTTCTTTCATGTAGTGTGCACAATAAAGTATATTCTATTCTATTCTATTCCAATGAAAAAATACGTATTTACTTAGGCACCTACCTGTGAAGCGTATAATTATGCGGGCTATTTCATACTATTCACATTTGCTCACAGAACAAGTGACGATATTATAACATGCACTTTTCTAGTTTTATTTGAACGATCGCAATTATTTTGAGTAAAATACGTAATCATCCAATCCACTCTGCATGTTTGTTTTGTTATATTATTTAAATGTGTAATCTTTTTTTTTTATTCAATATATATATTATTTATTTTCATTAAAATTCTGGCCGTCTTCATCTAGGGGGGGGGGGGGGTACTTAGGGTAATTTTAGTTATGTTATTATATGTTGCATGTAAATGCCTTTGTTATATGTATTTTTAATAATGGTATAATAATCAGTAATTTGCTTGTCTCGCCATCAAACTTAATAGTTTGTCGAGTAGTGTATGTTATAGTTATTTTTGTACTTATCATTTATTTCCAATAAAAAAAAAAACATAATCACCGGGTTGACACGGGTTGATCTTCGAAAATAACATTGCCTCACGACTAAAATGTCTATGCGTCTCTCTCTCTCTCGTAAAGTGTCATAAGGATTGACATATTCCGTTTCCATGCTATGTAGGTCTATATAGATAGCGTAGCGAAATACTAAGTGAAGTAAGTATGTAATGAAAAAGAAGCACGGAAACGCTCGATTTGAAATACCACTAGGCGGTCAACCATCCAGGTAACGACCACGACGGTGCTTGCCGATTGATTAAGAATGGCTTATCATGCTACACCACGAGCGATTCTATTGTAGCCTTTTATAATAGCCTACTAGAAAGCTTTTGGAAAATCCATTAATATTCCTAAGCGGGTAAAGAAGGCGGCCCGGGTGAAGCCGCGGGGTGGACTGCTATATATATATATATATATAAAGGTATCTAGGTTATATTATCTACTGCAGCGCCATCTGCCGGGCTGATTTGTGAATCTAAACCATCCAGGGTGCCACCCAAACGCATACAAAAAAAATCACTCGTATCGGTCCAGGCATTTAGGAGGAGTTCAGTGAAATACACACGTACAACCCCTTATCAAAACTACTGAGATTTTATATAGTGGCCACCTTGCCCACCCTTAGGTATAAAAGTCGGCACACTATTTCTGGCAACCCCTTACGAGGCGTCAGAGACCATCTGCGGTAGGTCCTGCCGCCAGAGTACTCGCCCTTGGAACTCATTAAAAAATATGTGAGTCGCACCGTGATTAATCACTACCATTTGTCCAGAATGGTACCGGAACCGTTAAGAGTCGCTCACCACGCGCACCCCACTACCTGCGTCTGTACCAGTACTTACGCAAGCGCAAGCACTAGCACAAACACACACACGTACAGTAGAATTAACTTCCTGGATGGTTTAAATAGGGTAGGGTAGCACCACAGGGTAGGGTAGCACCACGCGACAAAGTCGCGCCAGGCAGCTAGTATATACATAAAATACCTCTTTGATATGTCATCATAAAAGTTATTCTACTAACTTTCAAACATCTTTCAAAGAGGTCTTCTGAAAAGGAAACAAAACTTCTTTACCACTTTTCAAATTTTCTATTAAATGACACGTCAACGGTGTCAGAAGATCAACATAATAAAATTCTCGTAAAAATAGTAAAATAATAAATATCAAAAATGTACGCAAACGAGTTTCGCCCCTACTACATATTGATTAGAAAGGAGGAGGAAAAAGGTGACATGTTTGCCAGGATCAACATGGAGGTCAAACACCACGCCATAACAGAGAAGCAGAATCCTTTCATAAAGAAAACTGTATTCACCCAAACATATCCTACGAAGCTCATCCCGGCTGCACCAAGGAAAGCCTGCTGCTTTTACTGCTCTTAAGATACGTATAATTATGCAAAACCGTTTCGAAATTTTTAAAAGAAAAAAATGTCCTTTGAAACATATGCTCTCGATAGTATGGGCTCAGTGCTTCGGAATATCAGTAAGGATCATATGCTGCCACAAAATGTCTTCCAACTTCTACCTGTTCTGTTTACAATCTTACCGACATTTCACGGAGTTTCTTTGCCAGGAGGTGCCATCTGTGGATTACATTACAACTGCGGAAACTGGTCCGATTGAGTCGTGATGGAAAAAATACAATTAAATAAACGATATTGTTTCCGTTTTATCGATGTTTATCTTTCTCTAAAATATGTCTGTTCGTAAAGATATCAGATAATCGTGACATGATCTTTATCTATGTTGCTATCTAATGAACCTACTTATAACATTAGGCTGTGAAGTATATGTACTTATTATGAAAATGTCACAACTCTCTTCAAAGACTGCAGTGAACTAATCTTATCAGTACATGCCTGGACTACGTTACGTAACTGCCTTCTTTTTATCAAAGTTGTTATATACATTTAGGTGTGTATATATTTCCATAGTTAATTTATTGTTTTCTTTGCTTTCCGTATTCGTACTCTATTAAACGAGCAATATTTAATATTTTTTATATCCTGTGACCTTCCTCACACGGTCATCTGATCCCAAACTAAGCAGAGCTTGTACTATGGAAACCTGATAACTGATATAATACATATTATACTATTTTTTGTTTGTAAATACATACTTAATATACATAATTACACCCAGACTCTGGACATACATGTTCATGCACAAAAATGCTGTGCGGGAATCGAATCCACGACCTGCGGCGCAATAGGTGGAATCTTTACAAACTGCGCCAACTGGCCCGTCGTATTTTTATGCTTGATATCTCGAAAACGGTTCTTACGTCAAACCTATGGGTTTTTTTGGGATGATAAATCGATCTAGCTTGGTCTCATCACTGGAAAAATGCATATTTCCGAGATTTTCAGCAAAGCTAGGTGGCCAAGGCACTACACTCTAATAAGCCAAGATTCATGACACTACGGAACCTAAAACAGAAAAGATGAAAGACTCATGGCGAGCTCCATTGATTTGTACAAAAAAAATAAACATTTTAGAGGGTATTGAATCACTTCCAATGTTGAGATTACATTACCAGCAACATGTAATATACATGAAATATTTTATAATCACCGCATAACATAACAACAACATAATGGTTTTGGTCGCGAATAGTCGCGATTTGCCGGCTTGCCTTATAAATTCGCATTTTTATCATTCCAACGTCTCTAAAAATCTTTATTTTTTTGTACAAATCTCGCCATGATCCTTTATATGGTTGGTAAAACGAAATATAACTAGGTTTATAATGGTGCGTACATGCTACGCGAAGTGAGCACGAGCCGAGCCTCGAACGAACAGAATTCGTTCGTTCCTCGCGATTTGAAGCGTGGACGTATGGTGGACGTACTTAACGAGCCTTCAACGAGCCTACAACGAGCGCGATGCGAATCCCTGTGTTCGTGTAAAAGTGTCGTGTAGTGGTCGTTCGGGGCTCGCAAGCCCGTCCACGCTACGCGAACCGTGCTCGCAGTGTGCTCGTTCGTGGCTCGGCTCGTGCTCGGTTCGCCAAGCATGGACGCACCATTACATAAGCAATCTTATATGGTACATAATAAATACCAGTTTCCTTAATTATTATGATTTGTATAAAGACCACCTATACAACATTCATAAATAGATACACAATAACAATTTGATTTTCTCTATTGCGCATAAATATAAATAGATCAGCAGGTTTTCTAGTACGGCTTACCAAGCCCAAATAAGTGATTCACTCATTACAAATGTAATGAACTTTATTTATAGCAATATAAGACTAAGAATAATATTTCGGGTTTCACTGACCTACCTACATAGTTTATCTTTTTTATAATTTCTAAGTTAGATACCTACTTTGCCTCCCACAAGGTTTAAAAATAAATCACACGTGTAGAAAAACGTAGAAACTGACAGTTGGACCATTGATAGACAACGTGCAAGCATAAAGCAAAATGTGAGACTATAGTGTTAAAAGAATCTGGGTCCCATATTATCAAGCGTGACATAAACTTTATTTCAAATGCTGCCATTCTTTTGAACACTTCATTGTTATAAAGATATCGGAGTAATCGTGTTATCTAAACGGTGCACGAAAAGTGCGCGCAGTGAGTCTTTCTTTCACCTGAATGCGGAACCAACCTCTCCATGGATTCTGAAGATGCAGTGGAATTAAATCGCGATCTCCTGCAGAAACGCGGCGAAAAGGTAAGGTTATGTTTATGGTTTAACTATCAATCATAGAATATGCTATCAAGAATGGAATATTTTCATAAGTGTTGCCGCGTAATGAACATTGTTGTGTAAATAATGATGCAATTGATTCAAAACGCCCTAAATTAATATTCGTTATTTATTATGAAATTTTGGATTTATATTTTGACACTACTTGTAAGAAATGTTGACAAATATCTTAAAATCGAGGATAAATCGAATATTAATTACCAGGCGTGTTATACAATGTGTTTTTTACGTCAATGCCTAATGACGACAACACTTGGGTGTAGCATAAGCGTAGCATTATTAGCATCTATGTTTTAATTTGAAACAAGTAGGTACCATTGTTAAGTATATTGCTAGCTATTTTCAGCAAATCCAACCTTTCGAACCGTGCGTTAACGATTCATAAATATAGTAGGAGATCCAAGTGCCGCCAGACCTTCCTTATTACATGTCGGACAAAATGTACAGAATTGAGGAGTATTAGTACATACTTCAAACGTATGAATACCTGCTCACTTTTCCCGTACTAACACTACTCAATTCTATACATTTTGTCCATCATAAAATAAGTAATATCTGGCGGCACTGGGATCTCGGTCTAATACCTTGAATACAAATATTTCATTGACCTAAGAGGAATAATATGCGGTTTTCCCCATAAATTATACGGTGGCAGTAATGAGTAGTCATACTATGAAATTGATTAAAATGCTCAGTGGCTGAACTAAGCACTTGTAGTTAGTTATAGTTGAGACGGTCGCAGAAAAACAACTATTAATTAGGTACACGGCTATCAAGTCAATAAAAAATGTCGGCTACTTCGTGCGCCACGTATTTGCACCTTGGTGTTAATACTCTTAACTTGGTGGATTTGTTTTGCCAGGAATTTACGAGTGGCTCGCTAAATTCTATATATTTTAGGACACAGTACGCAGAGGGAGCTAATCGTGATAACGCTTGTTGAATCGTATCCAAATCACCCATCGTCCTTCTTGGGGTCGCTTTTGGGCGACCCAGAGAGAGTTCCGTTTATTCGCCATTAACAACAGGGGAATACCGTAGCTGTTATTCTAAACCCCAGCTACGAGACATGAGGGCCGCGCCCTGGGCGCGTAGGAAAATAGCTTCCCAGTATTCACCACGTCCCCCATAAAGAGAGATACGCTTCTCAAAGGAGGTAAACAGCTGAAATATCATACACAGTATGTCCCCTCGGTGCGACGAATGAGATACGCTTTTTCAGCTAGCAAATGATGAAGTTAACAGAAATCCGTACTCAATAAGTCTCCATGATACCAGATATTTATGTTATGGTGTAATTGTAATTATTAAATACTTAATAGATATGGGAAGAAAACTTCTATCATTATAAAGTATCAGTGAGTACTCGACGCGACGAATCAGAGCGAGCGAGAGAGAGCTAGTTCATCACGTTTTGGTATATTACGTACGGTGTTTTAATGGATTAGGCTGCCTAGCTGATACGGTAGCTGAAAAGGCGTATCGAATTTGTCACTTCGAGGGGACGTACAAACGATATTCGTCATTAGAAAAACATACCTAACTCATGTCTTTGAGGGACGTACTGAATACGGAAAGCCGGCGGGGCGGGGCGTCGTCTCCGCGTGCCATCGGGGCGCTCTACCGATCCTGTTCAGCAACCAGGGTCAGTAGACAAGATGGTTATCGACAATCGTCATCGTTAGTAAACTAGATTGACATTTCAAATCGAAATAACACTTGTTTTTTAACATTCTCTTATGTCATCGAGGAATAATCCCTTTAGAGTAGTAATACCGAGCAATCCGATTCCGAAACTAGTCAGTGATTTGTCACTAATTTTGAACAGTAAAGGCCAATCACTGCATCTCGTGTTCTTGACTTGACCAATCAGAGCGCATGTGTCGTTGAATTAGCCAATCTGAATGCATTATCGATGGTGGGAAATTTGCGGAATAGACTGCAAACAAAATGAACGTCATTGCGCTTCTTTGGGTTAGTTGTTCGATGTCTTATGCCAATCCCATACAAAGGTCGATCGTTTACTAACGATAAAGGTTGCTGGGTAGAGATCACTTTTAGCTCAGAGTATATACATACTACTTTTAGTGATAAGGCCGCCCAGTGTAACACTTTATTATTTTTATGTTTTTTTTTTTTTTTTTTTGGTGTAACAATAAAATATTATCTATCTATCTAACGATGACGATTGTCGATAAACATCTTGTCTAGGGGGGCTGGACCAGAAGGAGGCTACGGCCAAAGATTTTCATAGGGCATCAGGCCGTAGAGTGAACTTACTTACAATAAGAATAGCTATATTGATGGGCCAGTTGGCGTAGTTGTAAACTCATCGCGGACTGATCACGCTGCAGGGGTCGATTCTCATCCAGGCCATGCATTTGTGTGCATGAATATGTCTGCATGTCCTGAGTCTTGGTTGGTTGATATGTAGTATATCAATTATGTGGTAGTCCGTGTGTCAAGACGGTCCCAGGTTTATTTAGTGATATTGCACGCTCAGACCAAGAAAAAATTAAAGACGGAACGGTCTGTGTTTTTAAGTGACGCAAGTAATAGGAAGCCGGCGTTCTTGTAAATACATGGTCGTGTATTCTCTTTTCCGTGGTCTCACACACACATATAGACCATAGGAAGCCGTTCGGTTGTCATTCCGTATTGAGACGTTGACAGTGACAATAAGGCTCAGTACCATTTGTGCCTGCTTGGGCCAGTACTGATTTTACTCACGCACACGTAGGACATTTTTGCTCCACTTTCTTATAAGGTGACACTCCGTCTTGATTTTTTTATATGTCTACTAGCAGACCCCGCGGTTTCACCCGCGTACGGTTTGAATTTTCTGCTTCGAAAACCAATGCACGCCACTGATTATTAGACATAACAAATCAAACACAGATATTTTTACAATTGAAGCTAAATACCTATATTATACCTACACAAAAAAATCGAACTCAAAGAATCTTATTTAATTATTATAACAACAAATGAGAAAGAAATTAAATTAACTACAATCAAAATATTATAATGAAATAGAGATTTTTTTTTGTCATTGGCGTCGCACGGGTGTTTATTTTGCCAATTTCCAGTTATATTATGTAAGTTCTAGTCACAATAAATCACTTTCGCATAGTCCTGATGCAGTCAGTCACCGTCCATAAAAGTCATGGTGGTCATGTACTAAAACACTTCACGGACTTTTGAAAAGACACGATACACATAATTCATTTCACTTCACTGGTGCAAATGGATTGACCTTTATTGGATAAAATACCACCGATAATATACAATAAAACTCAAAATACACGAATTTATGAATATAAAAATTAAAACGCAACGTCACTCTGCAAGTTCCCGCCAAAAAGTCCGAGAAAATGAACTTCCAAACAAATTTCGAATTCTAATCCGATTTAAATATTCTTTTATATTTGGCATTCCAATTTTAAAAAGCATTTCAGTTTCCAGAACAAAAGGCAGATTGAGCAAGCGAAACACAGGAGTGAGGCCAAAAAAATCAATTAGGTACAAATTGAAAAACACCTGGTATTCGCTTTTGAATTTGCTATGTTTAAAAGCTGCTGTATGCTAATTTATAAAAAGAAAGTGTTTTTCGTTAAAAAAGTTTTTTAAACAAAGCAAATACAAATTCAAAAGCGAATACCAGGTATGTGTTTTTCAAATTGTATTTGCTTTTTTGGCCTCACGCCCGTGTTCCGTTTGCTCCATCTGCCTTATTCTGTAATCTGGATTGAGATTTCAAACATGTGTCAAAAGTCAAAATAAAAAATGTTATTTAAATCAAAAGTACCTACTAAGGAGTATTGATATCAACTTCGATGCAAATCACCCCTAAAATAACTTTCTACCCCTTTTTGACCCCGTTATGTGATGATTTTCAATAAAATACGAATCACGTCTTCCATAAATTCTGTTAAGGAATGTTTATGCAAAATTTGAAGTAGATCGGACCAAGGAATCACGTTGTCCCATACAAACTTTGCCCACGTTGTTCACCCCCTTAGGGGTAGAATTTCGGAAAATCCTTTCTTATCTGATGCCTACGTCATACAAAGAACACACCCTCCAAGTTTCAGGTCTCTACGATCAGCGGTTTAGGCTGTGCGTTGATTGTCAGTCAGTCATTCAGGACAAAGCATTTTATATATATAGATAGATGATTGCACGCGAGTGAATAAAATAAATCGAACTAAAAACATATTTTTAAAGCTATTTATTAATTTGACCTTTTAAATCATAAAATTAACTATGCTTACTTCCTGCAATTATTTAAAAAGCGAAATTGTCTGTCTGTTAAGTTTTCACGGCTAACTACGTAATTGTTTTTTTTTTATTGGCCGTCCACAGAGGTACTTCTTATTCCGGTAACGCAGGTGAAACCGGGATGGACAGCTAGTTAGTAATAAGGTCATATTCAAAGATTTTCATAGGGCATCGTGCCTCTACCCAGATGGATAATCCGCCTTACTAAAGCATGACATTTAATTTCACTCCGCTTGAGGGGCTCCCTGAGCAAATCGCTCTCAGTTCGTACTGCGCACGGCTGTCAAATACTGTCAATTCTGGCTTGTTTATTTCATGTTGCCATAGAGGCGACTATCCTTCTGGACGTTTTAAATTCTTTGGTCATATTGTATTTTTCTCAGTAGAGCACGTGCAGGAAACAATTTACAATATTAGGTATAATCTATAAATCTATATCTATATAATAAATAAAATGCTTTGTCCTGAATGACTGACTGAGAATCAACGTACGGCCTAAACCGCTGATCGTAGAGACCTGAAACTTGGAGGGTGTGTTCTGTGTATGACGTAGGCATCCGATAAGAAAGGATTTTCCGAAATTCTACCCTTAAGGGGGTGAAAAAAGAGGGCACAGTTTGTATGGGACAACGTGATTCCTTGGTCCGATCTACTTCAAATTTTGCATAAACATTCCTAAACAGAATTGATGGAAGACGTGTTTCGTATTTTATTGAAAAGCATCGCTTAACGGGGTCAAAAAGGGGTACAAAGTTATTTTAGGGGTGATTTGCATCGAAGTTGATATCAATACTCCTTAGTACTTTTGATTTAAATAACATTTTTTATTTTGACACATGTTTGAAATCTCAATCTGATTTTCACAGATTACAGAAAAAGGCAGAAGGAGAGCGCTGGAGTGAGGCCAAAAAAGCAAAAACAAATTGAAAAACACATACCTACCTGGTATTCGCTTTTGAATTTGTATTTGCTTTGTTTAAAACACTTTAAGATAACGAAAAACACTTTCTTTTTAATAAACTTTTTTTGGATTGAGTTTTTACACATTTTTGTCTGTCTGTTCCGGTTTATAGCGATGTTATAAGGAGTAACTTAGCAACTTTTATTTTTGAAAAATAATTAGTGTTCCGCGCAAAAAAAACCGTACGTGGGTGAAACCGCGGCGGTCTGCTAGTTTATTAATAAAACACAAAGTATGGTTTGATTCATGTTTGAATGCAAATAATCTGGTTATTTTAAATAAATTAACATAATAACGTTACATGTGTGATATTTATTGATAATTTAATTTAAAACTTGTTTTTGGAATTAATAATTAGAGGTTATTATGTTGGTCAATGCAAATGTTGTTTTTCATACAAAATGTATAAAAACAAAAAAATATGTAATTCTAATATTAAGCGCTCTACGCAATGTAATAAATAATAATAAATATCATGGGACATTCCTCACACACGGTCATCGGATCCCAAACTAAGCAGAGCTTGTACTATGGAAACCAGATAACTGATATAATACATATACTACTAATTTTGTAAATACTTACATTATTACACCCAGACTCAGGACATACAGACATCTTCATGCACACAAATGCATGTCCTGTGTCGGGATCAAACCTACGACCTGCGGCGTGATAGGTGGAATCTTAACCAACCGCGCCAGCAGCCACTGATAGTTCATTGGAACTATTTGGAACACTATTGTAATGTTGTAATAGCAGACCTGGGCTTCTGTTCGTATCTTTCTTGGGCATGACGTGAAATGAGCTGCACCACGCGGGGTTATTGGACAGCCCCAGCATGGACAGGTGGTCCGTTATCCTAAAATGATGATGGAAAGAGTACGTAGAGTTCTCATTGTTAGTAATCGAGAAATATTTTATATGAATCGAATCTTATCATACTAGAAGCAGGTGCTTTCGCCACTAATTCACTGGGTATTTTTGTAAGCTAAATAAACATTAAGTTTATTTTATTTGCGTTCATGATTATTTGTAATACTTCCTCCATTAGCTAACGAATGACAATGTATACCTAAAGTTATTTAAGCATCTAATGTTATTGTCCAACACAAATATTACGATCATCTAACAAAAAGGACATCCCACCAAATTTTGTGAATGGTCTGTGCATTCTATTGTGTCTGCACACAGAGCCAGTGATACTGTGTCTTAGAAAACTTGTTGGTTTAACAATTGTGTGTTATTTGTTGGAATGCAATGTGTCTCAGTGAAGTCTCAAGTGAACGTCGAATCGTCACGACGGTTGACTCCGGCGCTAGTCAGTCGCTCGCACACTGACTGTTCGCGCGCTTGCCTTTGCGCCGCGCTACATAAAAAAAAATATGACATAGAACGTTAACTTGCAAAATACAGATACAATAATACATAGTTAGAAAGTGCTCGTTATTGAATTTGTGCAAGACAAATCTCGGAAAATATGGAGGAAAAATCAGTGGTTGGTAATATAATTTAATTAATAACATTGATGCATTTCCCGAACAGCGAGTTATTTTATAATAAAACTTGACGTTTATTTTCTCTGTATCGCGTAATGTTTACATTGCTCGGGCTGCTTTTCAATTTAATTACTTAAATATTTAAGTACTTATCCGTGTATTTAGGTTTTTTATTATGGTTTTTTATTGTGCATAAATATCTAAACGAGCGTATACCACAAAGAGTTTTTTTTGTGTTTTTTTATAAGAAGTTAATCTCTTGGAGAGTCTTTTTCATGGATCTTTTGATTTTTTTGTAAATATTTTATACAAATTATTATTATTATTATTATAGCCTTTATTAATTCCTTTTAATACAGTTAATAACAAAATAAATTCACAAAATTATTCCCATTAAATTAAATTACATTAAAGTTCAAAATGATAACAATATTATTGTAAATTCATGCATTAATATTCACACGTTTATTTATTTAAGGACCTCTCAATGAGTAAAGGCCTCCTCCATTTTACTCCATGTGTCTCTGTCCTTTGCTTTGGTAATCCAATCTTTGCCAGCCACTTTTCGTAATTCATCCGTCCATCTCTCTTTTGGTCTTCCTCTGCTTCTTTTATTATGCGGTCCTGGCCAAGTAGTGACTTTGTTAGCCCATTTGTTTTTGTTCATACGTACCACGTGACCGGCCCATTTCCATTTAAGTTTTTTACAATGTTCTAAAGCATCTATAACCTTTGTTGTGTTTCTAATGTCAGCATTTCTCTTTCTGTCTTTTCTTTTTATATTTAAAATACTCCTCTCCATCGCTCTTTGGCATGTTTGTATTTTGTTTGTTATGTTTTTATTGTATATCCAAGTTTGACAGGCATACGAGAGACACGGGAGAATACAAGAATCTAGAACTTTTTTCTTGAGTTTAACTGGCAAGTTCGATTTTAGCACATCTTTATAGCTCCAGAATTTGTTCCATGTTAAGTTTATCCGCCTATTTAGTTCATCGTGGTGTCTGGACTTGGAAAACGATATTTTATACAAATATCGCGCGTATTTTAAATTCGCGCGATTCATTCTGTCCACAACACAATGTATTGGCTACCAGTTTCTCGCCGTACGCGCGAGAGAACTGCGGCGAAATCGCCCCTTCTGGACAGGGTCTAACTAAGGTCCATAATCTATGCGCAATCAAGTGTTGAGTCGAGATTAAAACAATTGGATTTGCCCCAATGATATAAGGTTTATTTTAACTGACTTCAAAATAGGAGGAGGTTCTCAATTCGGCTGTATGTTTTTTTAAACGTTTGTTACCTCATAACTCCGTCATTTAGTAAACGATTCGAAAAATTATTTTGTTGTTTGGAACGGTACACTTCCCGTTTGGTCCCATTGTCATCAGATCAGGATTTAATTACTTTTTAGTGTAACTTTGGAGTTTTTTGTAAAACAGTTTTTCGATCAACACGATCTATTCTTGAGACTTGATCTGAGTTGTGATCTCGTATACCTAATGGAGTTCATTAAGATTGACTTACGCGGTTGACCCGCTACTGTCAATTGAAAATAGGATAATAAAAAAATACTAGCGACTGATGATGAAATAAATTAAATTAACCTTGATGCCCACGGCTACCTTCCACCATCGCAACTCTCGCCATCGACAGGGAGTCCATCCTCACACATTGAAACCAGAATTGTTTCGAACTATGAGGGCTCAACGGAGCTTCCTTCCGCGGACGCTCAGACTGTAGAATGAGCTCCCCGCCGTGGTTTTCCCAATGGAGTACAGCATGGGGTTCTTCAAAAAGGGTGTGAAGAGATTTCTGCAGGGTCACGCGCGAGTGATACCCCTGGTGTAGGCTACGGTAACCGCTTACGATCAGGCGGGCCGTATGCTTGTTTGCCACCTTAGTGGTATAAAAAAAAACCTTAAATTCAATTTAATTTTAGTAACAGGATTGCAGGATAATAATTTTTGTAAAATTATAAAAGTGAGCGAATTTAATATTCAACATTCAACTAGCAAGTTCCTAACTTTGTCCTTGTTCGAGTTACGTTCAAGTACAGTCGAGCAAGTAGCGAATTAAGTGATTACCTAATGCGGTGCCTTTAGAAATTTATTTTATTGATGCATTAAGCCTGATTTACACGTGCATTAGTTAATTACTCTGATAACTCGCCAATCAAGTTGATCGATTGTATTTTGTAACTAGCTTGGAATCATCCGTAAAAATAGTGTGAGTGGTACCAGAGTCTAAAGTTTGCAAATAAAAATTGCGTTTGCGTTTTATATGAGCACTTGTACTAAGAAACGCAAATGTGACGGTTACATTAATTCTTTGCAACATTTACACTCGGGGTACTGCACAACCGATCGTTATGCCACTTGGTACGCAGGTAGTTTATATCATGGAGAAACACGGGTAATTTTATGTCAAGAACGCGATTGAATCTACTTCTACTTAAAAAAATAAAAAGTTAATTAGATGCCGTCTCGTGATATTTATTCCCCGCAATCCAGTACCCAGAGTGTAAATAATTGCGCTTACAAATAAAAACGCTTACTAATGCACTATAAATTTGTATTGGAGGAATTAGTACCATGTACCTCGCTGTGCCAATTCCTATGGAGAAGTGTCATAAATGCAAACGCATTAGTATGCGTTTACTATCGTCAATTCTTTCCAATCGGGGTACAGAGAATAAAGGCATCTCCGGATGACATGATTTGGCACCCGATATATCTAGCCGATTGGGCGGGGCCCGACAAATTTGTTGAAATTGGCATGGCACGCAAAGTTTGTATGGCAAGAGAAATCGGCCCGACATATCAGTTGCTAAATAGTGTCGTTTGTAGACTCCTTAATTTATCCGTGTGCCAAACTTCATCTAATCGAGCTATTTATCAAATATCCATATTATATCCACCGAAACTTTCGCACATAACTCGTGACAGAAATTGTATGTCAACTTGGAACACAACTAACGCATTGTAAATCGGCCTTAAGATAACTAAACTTATGCTTATACGACAAGCAAGTATTAGCTGGATTGTAAATAACTCATAAACAAAGGGAGTATAATAGCTCTTCAAATGAATATAAACACTCGGGTCGCACGTGAATGGTTTTATTTACGACTTATTATTTTCATTACACTTGAAGGTATTTTTTTATGAAACCGATAAGAAAGATAGGCAGCTGTGATTTTCAATCGTGATTGTGTTAAATGCATAAATAAGATCATCCTCTGAAATAAAATAATAATTATTAGCAAAGTCTTAAACTAACTTTTGATCTTTGACTGTAGTTACCATTCTTATAAAATTAAGTCATAAAATTTTACTCTACCATAAATAAATCATCTAAGAAAATTTTGTATTCATGCAAAAAAATATATTTATCAATGTAAGTTCCTACTCTATAGCTTTCCATGAGTATTGTTGAGCTGTACACCAAGTAAAGTATTTCAGAGTCGCGTCGCAAAATCTCGCTAATTATGAATTTTGGAAACCCGTTGTAACTTCCAAACAGGTCTTGTCTTATACTTGAAAACATAATTTGCCGGTAGCCTACCTGCAGTTTACTTTCATAGCATGTTTATGGCAAAAGTATTGCCGTTGGTGATTAGTAAAAGCTATATAAAAAGGTTATAGACACCTGAAATCTTGATCGTAGTTTCCAATCATCATATCAGCCCATGGATGTCCACTGCTGAACATAGGCCTCCCCCATTGATTTCCACTTCGAACGGTTCTGGGCCGCTTGCATCCAGTGGCGCCCAGCGACTCTCATTCCAGTACGTGGTCGCCACTCGAAAACCTTCCTTCCCCATCGGTTATCGGCTCTTCGAGCGATGTGGCCTGCCTATTGCCACTTCAGCTTACTAACTCCAATATATGGGTCGAAAGTATTCTAAATATTTATCGATGGTAAATTTTACTGAAGAATTTGTAAGAATAACTTCTTAATAGTCGGTAGCTATTATTTATTTATGTTTTTATTAATTAATATTAGCATGAATTGATCCTCATGATTGACTCTTTCGAGCTCTATCACATAGAGCTTTATTTGCTGGTTCAATTTCAATCTGGTTGAGGCACTAGGAGTGCTAACTACCGATGAATACATTTTATTCAAGGACGAAAGTAGCTGCCCTTATTTTCAAAAATGTAATGCATACTTACTTCAGAACATATTTCAATCCACAAATCACAAATCCTATATAAATCCCCTCTATATATGCGGAACATAGTCGCGTAACGATTTTACTGACTGAGGTCTTATGATGTCTTAATTTTTAAGAATTCGTATTGTATGTTTGTTATTTCCTCTTCTTAACCACATTGCGAATAATCTAAGTATTTTTTTATACTGATATATTTGAATCATCTCTTTCATATAATTTTAATTAAAATATATGTTGGAATGTGTGAATTTTAATGAGGCACACAGAAAGAATATTGAATGGAACAACTTTTTATGCCAGGAAAATAATAGGTCACTCGAGAACGCGAGAGAAATCGCGGGGCATAGTTAGTAAACAAAAAAAATTTAACATGTTGACGCGATTGCATCAAAGTTACAAGCGTTTTGTGCAAAGTGAATGTGACAATGCTGCTCTCTCTTTCCAAGCCTCGATATCAAAACTGGCCAATTTAGTCACGTTCCTTTTTTAGAGGTTTTATTTATCGATAAATATCACGTTTTATTAGCGCATCCCTTACGCAACGATCTTTGTAAAGTTTGCAAGATTGGTTTTTCATATATTGGTAATTTGTGTGACAATATCTTTTAAGCGGATTTCTTACTTGAATATATCGATTGACCTTATTCGAGTACGAAATAAACATTGCAGGTTTTTCACGAAATAAACATAATAACTGAACCTTGTATGACGATACAGTAGACCATGAGGCATTTAAAATTATTTTTAGAGCACCGGAAATTAAATATGAAGTCCTACGTAAATAATAACAGTGGGAAACGGTATCAAAAAAATACTGCTTATCGTGAAATACGGAGATTATAAAATACTTTCTAATGATGTAAAATCAACAAATTCAAACAGTCAAAACTATTTTTAACCAACTTCAAAAAAAGGAGGAGGTTCTCAATTCGTTTGTTTTTTTTTTAATGTTTGTTACCTCATATTTCCGTAACCGATTTGAAAACTTCTTTTTTTGTTTGGAAGGGTACACTTGCCGTTGGTCCCATTGTCATCAGATCAGGATTTGATTACTTCTTAGTGTACTTTGAAGTCGGATTAAGTTTTTTGTAAAACAGTTCAACAATTTTTTCAAATATTGAATATGGCCATGAGTTTTTACTTTCAATACACACACTATATGCAAGATTATTGTGTGATATATGCGAAAATATTAATTAATTTATGTATGTCACACGCGTAAGTAACTCTCATAGTTTGTATTTATCGAAGCGGTAAGAAATGTTCAGGAGTCAAATAACGAACTGGTTCATTAAAATAGCTTATTATTATTAAACAATTATTTATAATTTCCTCTACTTTACGTTTACTTACTGACTTATATCTAATGAATCAAACAGGTTCTGGTTTTTAATTGACGTTTCAAAGCTATAGTTTAGCTAGAATTTATATAATTTACATAATACAAGTTTTCAAAAAAAATCGACCTTCGCAGGCACTTACGAAAAGTCTGACTCTAATACCGGTTCGGAAGGTTGTATTTGCTGAGCAGAGCCGGCAATAAACTCAGCAATTACTCTTTTCAAAACAAGCTTAGATTCATTACATAATATTGACATTCTAATCGCACTGACAAAAATTGCGTGCCCCGGCGCGGCGGCAAAATTACAAAGTAGACTGAATAAATATTTAATAAGTAGGTAAATAAATAGCAAACTTAAGCAGACCACTTGGCCCCAGTTTCGGGCCAAGTCTGCTAGTTTAACTGAAAATTACAACTCGCCTGCCATTGAGCCACTGTCTACTAAACTCATAATGGTTTTTGGCGCAAAACTGTCAAATCTTTAAATGTTGAAACCACTGATAGTTTCGTTAAAACACAATTGTAATACGAGTATCAGACTTGAGCCTCAGCCCGTAACTTCATCCGTGTTTAGGGACTACTTACATTAGGGTTTGTATTTAAATAAAATATCGTTGCACCCTTCGGTACGCAAGGGATATCTTCTCCGAATTTCAACGTCAATCGGGTTAGGCTTTGCGTTATCTGTCCGTCGGTCGGGTCGTGAGTTCAATTCCGAAAATGAGCTTGATCTTCCATTGAGGAAAACCATAGCATTGTGGTATGTATGTGTCTATGTAGTACTTGCTGGGCTGGTTACCACCCTCATGTTGCCTTAGCACCATGTACAATATATTACGGCAGCACTTGACTCTCTAAGTAGATAGATAAATAAATCACTTTTAATCTTTCGTCTTTCTCTTTTAATCTACTCTCTTTAGTCTCTTCGTGTAACCGTAAGCCACAATTCATCAAGGTTCCATTTAAAAAAATGTTTTTTTATTCGAATTTGGCTTGTGTTTTTTGTCGGATCTTGCGACATCTGAGGTCATCCTATGGTTTTCCTCATCCGTTTAGTTAAAACCCAAACTACAAATAGTTTAGTGTGAACAATCCTGTGATCTACTTTCGAGTCGCATTATGTTAGCTGTCATTCAACATTATACGAATATTTAGTGTTAATTATTTTACAATGGTAAACTGATACAAAAAACCGGCCAAGTGCGAGTCAGAATCGCGCAACGAGGGTTCCGTCCAGACAAACTTATAGGTATGAAAATAGTTTATTCATCACGGGGATCGAGTCTCGAAGATTTTTCCCCTTTTTCCGATTATGTTTTTTTTTTTGCAATGTAACAAAACGGTTCTCGTATTTCTTTCTTCACTTGTGGGGGAGCCCACATACCATGATACTTATTTAAACTATCTAAGTACTTATTTAAACTAGTTTTACGTATTCATCCGTTCTCGATGTTATATGGTAAGAGTATAATTCGTATGCAATGAAACTTTATCGTTCATAAATCAAAATCAGTTTGACGAAACCGTATATATAAAACACTGAAAATAAAATTTTAACAGTTCACTATTATGTTTCGAAAACCAATGCTTATCCTCGCGTTTACTGTGTGTGCCATATTTAACGCATGTCAAAACTTGATAGTGATAATCTGTGAAATTGACAACCTCTTATAATGATAACAAATGCTATAAAGTATCATTGTTGAACGAAAAGATAATAATATTTATTCAATGTGAAAAAATGCCTTCTTTCTTTCTTCTCAATTCAATCTAAATCTAGAACATTTCCTCGAGTCTGCCGCTGCTACCGATTCCACCTGGCAGCGTTCCCTCTTTGGAAAGCCAAGCTGATGCATTGGTGGAAAATGCTCCACGCCCACTGATCTCCGCCCCCGAATTTTTTTTATGACAAAGTGCGTGTAAAGCGTGTCAATTTACTATTATTTCATATTTATATTAGTAGAAAGTAATAACTGTTAGATATTTTCAAAATATGAAAATACAAGTCTGTTTTTACCTCGTAAGTGTGTTGAAAAACGTCGTATGACACGTGTGTGCATGGATCATTACACTCTCGGCTCCCTTATTGGCTCACGTCTAGTGTGTAGTGACCAACTTTTGCGCACTTGTATCACAATGTACTATTTTTACACACTTGCTCGTAAAGTGACATAAGCGACATTGTAGAGACGAAAAGGTGGCGTTTACCATAGAGGTATTTAAAAGTCGGTTTTATTTTTGCATGCACCTATTTTTAACCGACTTCAAAAAAGGAGGAGGTTCTCAATTCAGTTGTATTTTGTTTTTTTTTATGTTTGTTACCTCATAACTCCGTCATTTATTAACCGATTTGGAAAATTCTTTTTTTTGTCTGGAAACCCTTCCACACTTTCCATCATCATGATCGTGATTGTCATCAGATCAGGATTTAATTACTTCTTAGTGTACTTTGAAGTCGGTTTAAGTTTACCCAGCAAGTTACTAACCTGGGATCATCATCACCTTCATATTATATCGTGAGATCTGCTCGCCTTGACATAGTACGTAAAGCGAATAGCAAAAATCTAGCTGCACAGACAGACAACAGACCTTCACCTCACAGTTTCTCTTCAAGATTTATTAAATGCAGGACAAAATCTACACAGATATGTCAGCCGGTGGATAAACTTTAAAATTAAACTTTCGATTTTGGTTGGTGATTTTTCAAAACCTCTGAAACTCTCTGAATTTTCTACCAAATGGCTAAATACAAATATATATTGGCTGAAAATAAAACAACAGATTTTAATACGGGCGGGCCAGTTGGCGCAGTTGGTTAAGAACACCTATCGCGCCACAGGTCGTGGGTTCGATTCCCGCACAGAACATGCATTTGTGTGCATGAACATGTCTGTATGTCCTGAGTCTGGGTGTTACAAACAAAAAGTATTATATGTATTATATCAGTTATCTGGTTTCCATAGTACAGCTCTGCTTAGTTTGGGATCGGATGACCGTGTGTGAGGAAGGTCCCAATTTTTTTTTTTTATTATTCCTCTTTAGGGATTTAATTATTTAGGGATTTTTAAATTTTAAGACCTCGCAGGTTGATATGTCAGTCAGTCATTCACACTTCATAATACTTACTTCACACTAAAGAATCATTAGTACAACTGCTTAGTTTGGGAAGAAATGCCCTTTTGTTAAGTTTTTTTTTTTTATACCACGTAGGTGGCAAACAAGCATACGGCCCGCCTGATGGTAAGCGGTTACCGTAGCCTATGGACGCTTGCAACACCAGGAGTATCACGCGCGCGTTGCCGACCCTGCAGAAATCTCTTCACACCCCTTTTGAAGAACCCCATGCTGTACTCCAATAGGAAAACAACGGCGGGGAGCTCATTCCACAGTCTGAGCGTCCGCGGAAGGAAGCTCCTTTGAGCCCGCACAGTACGAAACAATTCAGGTTTCAATATGTGAGGATGGACTCCCCGTCGATGGCGAGAGTTGCGATGGTAGAAAGTAGCCGTGGGCATCATCTTTAACGATTCTTCAGAAAACCGTCCGTTGTACAAGCGGTAGAACACACATAAGGAGGCAAAGTCTCTCCTCAGACTGAGGGGCTCTAAACCGCTTGTGAGAAGTCATGATATTTATCAAATCATTTACCTTCCTTCATATTGGGAAACTATATTCAATAGTTCATGTGTTCGAAATACCATAACCCATTGCTAAATGTAAACAAACGTTTAAATATAGGCAGTTACGTTTGACTCTACCTAGCAAATGGGCAGAGTTACTTTCGTATTTGTAATATTACTCCGGGATGAGAAGTAGCCCACCTACGCTACGTCTCTGATATATTTTAATACGAACGATATGAGTCAATAAAAAAAATATTGTTTTTTCCTCGGGGAGTTACCTATTACCTATATACGGATCCACCGCCGAAGTAGACGACGAGGTTACGTTGATTAAAAAAAGGTACTTTTTCACCTATGATCTACCTACATATAGCAGCAGTAAGCAACGTTATGCAGTTTCGGGTGGATATCAACTATTATAATGAACTGTGTGCACAGGGTGCTGCATTAGTAACGATATTACAAAATGAAGCGCTCGTGGTGTAGCATGATAAAGCTATCACCGTCGTGGTCGGTACCTGGGTGGGTGACCGCCTAGTGGTATTTCAAATAAAATAAATAAATATCCTGGGACATTTCTCACACACGGTCATCTGATCCCAAACTAAGCAGAGCTTGTACTATGGAAACCAGATAACTGATATAATACATATACATACTTTTTGTTTGTAAATACATACTTAATATACATAATTACACCCAGACTCAGGACATACGGACATGTTCATGCACACAAATGCATGTCCTGTGTGGGAATCGAACCCACGACCTGCGGCGCGTAAGGTGAACCTTAACCAACTGCGCCAACTGGCCCGTCAAATCAAGCGTTTCCGTGCTTCGGAAGGCATGTAAAGCCGTTGGTCCCGGTTATCACTTAATTGTGATAGTCGTACAGTAGGTTGATCACTAGCCTACCTCCACCGATCCGCAGTGGGCACGCGTGGTGTAGTATCTGCCTATTCCCTTTCACCCTGATTTGTGAAAGGAGGTCTGTGCTCAGCAGTGGGACATTATGGGCTGATGATGATGATTACAAAATCTTGGCCAAATAATACAAATTAAGACTCGATGATACGAGGTCACTAAGACCCACGCTACTCCTTATATCCTTTAAAGATTACGAAAAATCAACTAAAATAAATCTTACCTAATTTTCTAAAGATATAACATTGGGTAATAGTTCCTATTTTGGAAGTGAGAGACTGTTATTAATTCCAAATGTAATTTATTGGCGATTCTTCCAAAAAGAAACATCCAAACCATGTTCGGAAGATCAGTGTTATGTGAAAGTTTTGGCTGATGTTTCTTACTCAATAATGCTGTCACAGCTGAACCTTATAAGGATAAATGTGGATAAATATTATTTTAAGAAAAAATAAGATTTTTTTAGCGATCCCATCCAAAATCCATAAAGTCAATGAGATTACAACAGACCCGCAGACACCCACATATTTTAAAATAAGTTTGGTGTTTTATATCAACAAAACTTCTTAGGTAAAAAAACACCCTACCTTTTTAGGATTCAAAACCAAAAAGGAAAAAAGGTGATGTTCGTAAAGATCTGAAATAATGACGGTAGATAGACATTAATTTAAATATTACAGGGAAAAAGAACGATGTTTCTAACTAGCACAGTTTTTCGAAATCATTAAAATTCCTCAACAAACAAAATGCAGTCCGGTTTTTTCCTAGTTATGGTCCAAACCATGAAACTATACGTCTAAAGAAGTTTGGAATCCTCGGTGCGTTAGTCAGACTCACTATGTATAAGTAATGTGGCCGAAAGTGGTAATCTAGTAAAATACTAGAAGGGATCTGGCCCAAGAGCAGCTGCCGGCGTCACTTGGCGTTAGATCTTGAACGTGAGAGCCAGACGGGAACTACTGGCCACCTGGCTAATAACATAACACGAATTTATATTCAAGTTTCATCGGATTAGCTTCATTAGAATGTGCAGTGCGTGGAAGACTCAAGGCTACGCGTTTTCCGCTTCCTAATCGGACCTATACCTTGACTCAATAGCAAGCAAGTATAGATACCTAGTTTCCAGCCCACCGTTTTACACCATTTTCTCTAAGGATCTAATGTTTTCCTGAGATAAAAACAATGATATGTTTTACACCAATTTGTAATCTAAATATAAAAAATACATACTTAGGTTATTGGTCCCGACTACAATACCTCTAATATTCAATAGATTTTGTTTTTCTCTATTCAGTAAATTTTTGTTTTACGCAGTCGGGTTTTTTGTTTCTTTTAATTTGTTAGAATGGATCGTCATCATCTATGAGTATTAGCGCATAAAAAGTTTCATATTGTATTTGTTCTGACCTTCACAACAAGCGAGTTATACCTACTCCTCATAAGATTCCTCAGGAAAATGTAAAAAACCTGAACTATAAAATATCCGTTTCAAAATGTACCTTCGCAACTACATACCTATGCATTAAATTGCCATGTTTGGAAGATTTATTTTATTGAGAGCTGGCAATCAACTCGGCAGTTACTCTTGATTTGTCCTACAAGTGGGTATAAGACTAAAGTCGATTTACCATACCTACAAACCTTTGACGAAGAGATCAATTCAATGTTCCTTATAACGGTACCGAATGTGTCAGCCACGGTTACATATATAGACCATTCAATCTATTAAATCTATTGTGACAGTGAATTACTAATGAATTAGTGTGACCATCGCCCACGCCTGCGCCGGTACAATATGACATACTGGTGATTTGCAATGTATGCTTTCACAACTTACAAAAGGCCTTTCTTAAGACCTATGGTCTTCATGAATAGTAGATTCTACACAACTTTTTCCAAGGAAAATTTTTTTTGGAGTCGTCAACCATTAAAAAATTCTTCAGCCAGTTGTCGCCTTCAACCGTTATAGGATTCAAATATGAACCAGTATCCCAATTTGGTCAGTGGCCCGTCAAGCGAGAGCCGCCTGTAATTGCAATCAGCGCGGGCGCAGGCAGCGGTTCCGACAAAGATCACGAGCCAGTTTTTACCAGTTTCAAACATAGCATGCGACGCGTGGAATTCGGAACAAGACGAGACGAGAAGTGGCTCCAAATTTACTATAATTGAACCGCTCTTTAACTAGCCATTCATTAACCCATCGTTTGTTAATACATTGGTTGCTACAGCGAGTATTTTATTACATTTAAATTAACAAATAGGATACCAACATGCATGTTATTCTCCGATTATTCATGGTGACGTAAAAGGGCTCTTACATAAGAATAAAACATAGTAATCCGTTTCGACATCACGCAATATTACATTACGGAGTCGCTATGCCTTGTAACTTTTGTTTATATTTGTTTTTTTATATCTCTACTATAGTAGAGATATCTTTTATGTAAGGCTCTTACGGGAGTATTGGTTTGGTATTTTGCCAGTTATTAGCCGTTCTTAATCGATCGGCAAAGTTAAGCTACGTCTGTCGTGGTCGGTACCTGGATGGGTGACCGCCTAGTGGTATTTCAAATCGAGCGTTTCCGTGCTTCGGAAGGCACGTAAAGCCGTTGGTCCCGGTTATCACTTAATTGTGATAGTCGTTGCTAGTTGGATGCCTCCTAGGCGGCTTGAAAAATTCCAACAGTAGGTTGACCACTAGCCTACCTCCACCAATCCGCAGTGGGCACGCGTGGTGGAGTATCTGCCCAGTCCCTTTCACCCTCATTTGTGAAAGGAGGCCTGTGCTCAGTAATGGGACATTTATAGGCTGATGATGACGATGGATTTTGCCAGTAATTTAGTGCATTAGTAGACCTATTGTTTGGATGCTTGTATTTCGTGCAGACTACCATTTCGTGATAGAATATTGGCTCTGCTTCTAAAAGCCATATAAATTAATTTTTCGGTGACTAGGTTGCAATTTCACTTCTACATACATAATAACTTATTAGGTTTTATTACATAAACATGCCGTGAAAAATTATCTAACTGTACCCTGAGTGTAACGCTTCCAAATCATTAACGTAAGTAACGCGTTTGTGTATTTCTAAGAGAACTTGTACTAAAAACGCAAACGCGTAAGTTACGTTAATTCCATGCAAGCTGTGAAAACTGCATTTAAATCCGTTGCGTGGTTTAGGAGGAGTTTAGGAGGGAAAGCGACTTTGTTTTTTTATATCATCAATATATATAAAAATCAATGCCACTTATCGTTGTAATTTTATGACTCAAGAACGGGCTCACCTATCCAAACCAAATGTTTAGGCTTTGTTCGGACTATTTAGTAGATGGTTTATGTGAAGTTTGCACAAAATCGGTCGAGCGGTTCTTCATTTATCACATATTTATTATTTCACTTTATACGTAGCGAAGCACGTACCGGGCCGCTAGTTTACTATGTAGAGATTATGTCAACTATGCACTGCAATTGAGGTGAGAGCCTCTGAGCGAGATTATTGATCGAAGTGCGAACCGAAAGGCCTATCTGAATATTTCAACGAGTTACTGGCATTCCATATCCTTGCATTCGCCTGGAACTTATGTATCTGGGAGTTGAGTGGTTTGATAATAAATTATTGCTGATAGCGCAGGAATAACATGTAGTCAAAGATTTTCATAGGGCTCGTGCCTCTACCCAGATGGATAATCCGCCTTACTAAAGCATGACATTTAATTTCACTCCGCTCCCTGAGCAAATCGCTCTCAGTTCGTACTGCGCACGGCTGTCAAATACTGTCGATTCTGGCTTGTTTATTTCATGTTGCCATAGAGGCGACTATCCTTCTGGACGTTTTAAATTCTTTGCATGTAGTATATTCTGTCGAGCATATATTCCATACAAGTTTCAGCGCTGTGGTACTGTGATGATGGAGGTTCTCAATTCGATTGTATTTTTTTTTTATTTTTCTTACCTCATAACTCCGTCATTTAAAAACCGATATGGAAAATTCTTTTTTTTGTTTGGATCAGCTCAGGATTTGATTACTTCTTAGTGTACGTTGAAGTCGGTTTAAGTTTTTTGTAAAACAGTTCAATTATTTTGGCATAAAAGGTCTTATGTTTACAGGATGGAAATTTTAGACGGGTCACTAAAATGCCGCTACTATAGTAGATTTCAAATAGCACGAGTTCGGTGACACAATGGTATTTTATTAGATTTCTCAATGGCTAATGTTATTTTCGATATAATAAAGGAATACTGTGATAGAGCGAGGTTTCATGAAATATTGTTAGATTTCAGAGTAATCAAATGGAATTTCACTAGATATTGGTAAAAAACCCTTGACCTTGACGACTTATCCTATGTGAAATAGAGTATAATAACTCAAAAAGTTTGGGGTATAGTAACGTTTTTACCGCTACTGACCCGTCTTAAATTTCCAGCCAGCCTGTATTGGCTGTAATCTATTTATTGACCTTTCATTTAATCGGTTCGGCCATGAAAACAATTTTAACCCCTTAGCGACAGGTTTTTGGTAAATCTTTTGTTGCCAGTTACATTAATAAAAGAATATAATATTAAAATGTTAAGCATTTAATTTATAATAACACATAATTAATCGTCTTATAATTAAATGAAATCTTTCACCTTTTCTACATATAATTAATTGTCATGTCGTGTTTGTCTTCTTTTCTAAATGATGATTCTGAAGATTTATTTACTATGTAATATATTTAATGTCGTCGTCGTATAGCAGTTGCTGGTGTACTTTTTTAAAAGACGCGTATCCATTTTTTCATCTATTGTAATTTTGTAACTTCAACGGGAATTCGATGACCTACACTCCATAAAAGATAGGATCCTGCGACAGCTGTCAGTAAAATCACGCCTATGGAGTCCTGAGTTTCATAATAGTACAGACAGTACCCGTCAATGTCGTATTTCATGGGCATATTCCATATAGTATACATGATACATAAACTTTATGAGGACCGTTCGATCTTCTGACGTAGATTTATACCCCTAAGCGAGAATAGATAGATACGAAGATATCTTGGGATCTTGAAACATAATATCTTCATAAATCAATAATTTATTACCCACTATTTATAAAAGTCTAGAATATTTTTTATTTTTCTTCACAAATTGTTCAGATACAAAACAAACCAAGCCCCTTACTCATAAAACGTCATTTAACTAATATACTGTTTAAAGGGTAACGTAAATAGAGTCACTCTATTGTCATTGTCAAATAATGTGGCATTATTTACGTGACCCTTTAAACAGTATATTAGTTAAATAGCGCTTTATGAGTAAGGGGGTTAGTATGTACTATGTATTAAGTTTACCTTCATAATATTGACAGCTCCCTAAACTAGTGTAAAAATGTCTTCCTCAATGAAACTCCTGTAATCTGGCACACTAGCGGAGGGACAAAAACACAGTTTGTCTGCATCACAGTAGCGTAAATTATATTTTTACAGGAAAATATTGCATTTGAATTTAAACACAAAAATCTTTACAGCACGTTAGTAATAACATTATTTTAAAAGGCAGTTAATCTACCGTTCATTATGGAATAAAGAAAGCGTCGTATACATTGTTATATTAACGGGAATTGCGAATATATGTTCACACACGTTTTTCCGAAATCTGTTTCACCCAAAATACGATTGTTATTGTAACTTCAAAATTGTAGAAGTGAGGTCAAAATAACGGTTGTTCACAGCTGTAATTTCAGAGCGTATAGGGTGGCTTATGTGTCATTATAGACGACGAATAAGAGCTGAAAACCCAACAATTTAGGAGAAAATCAACGTAGTAAACTAACGTTGATTTTCTCCTAAACTGTTGGGTCATCTCAGGAAGATTCATGTTCGCATCGTATTGAAAACTTGTCAGGACCAAATTATTATTATCGATAGGGCCTTTCCTCGGATCACAGAGTAATCTAAGGGCTTTTCTAAGACAATCCTCGTTCTATTATATGTTGTAAATGGGTATTACATATATGTTTGTGATCTAAAGACCCGAGGCAACCTGCAGCGTATATCTTCTATATCTATATCCTTTAGATGCGAAGAGATCTTCACCATCAATACTTAGGTTATTGTTTACAATTGAGAAAATACAATCTATATATAGAAAATTTCCTCAAGCCTGCCGCTGCTTCCGATTAACGGCAAGGTTCCCAGAAGGCTGGCAGCGTTTCCTCTTTGGATAGCCAAGCTGACGCGTTGGCGGAAAAAGCTCCCCGCCCGCTGGTCTCCGGAGGTCTCGATCAATCTTGACGACAAGGTGCGAGCTAAACGGCTAGCTTCGGACCCCCACGGTCCCAAGGTGTCGACCGCAAAAGGCATAAAAATATAATTGGGTCCAATCGATGCATATTTTTTGAATTTTGAATTTTCCGCACTGGCCGCAACAATTGAGAAACATAAATACAGTTAACCAACGGAGCATTCTCCTCGGCACTACAACAACGTTATCTCAAACATTAGCTTGATAGCTAATTTGTGAACTGTTCACTCGTTTTGTAGACATAGCCATGAACAAATAGCAAATTGTTGAATTTCCGATCTCACTTTATATCAGGGACATTTGACTTTATTGTCTGTAACAATATAATCTATCATGTAACTGGCTGTATGACAGATGCACGCACAGCGCAAACCGCAGCGTCTACTAACATGAGGCACTCCGGTTCCTTGAATAACGTAAACAATCACTTAGGAATGATTTTTTATAATTCATTATTAGGATAAAAAGTAGCCTGATTACTCTCTGCAAAATTCTCTACGTGCCACTCGTAAAAATCGGAAATGCGTGTTTGGGTTCTTCTAACGTGCAGAAAAAGCCTTAATTTTGAAGTCATAGACTAGGTAGGTATACAGGTTGGAAATATTAGACGGTTCAGTAAGGGTTGAAGCCACGAGCATAATGGTCTTAAGTGCTGTCCTTTAATGTTTGATTTATTGCAATCGGCATTTACAGACATTTACAGAACGGCGAATTTTGATTTTTTTTATTATCTTTTTCGGTCCTGTCTCCGTCAAGGATCAATAGGTAATGAGACCAAGCTAGGTAAGGGTACTAGAAATTGAAAAAAAAACGCTTAAATGTTGCTAAGAAAATTTATTGTAACAGTAATGCAAACTGCCCGGCAAACGAAACAAAACGATACGAATTTTAAATTCATCCTAGTACTTTTAATATCTGCTACAAAATTATTACGGAGAAGAGCTATCTTTGTATTGGATTTTTAGGGCATTGCGCGTGCAGAGGATCGTGAGATTTCGCATAGGTAACATTTATACGTAGTATTTATTTACTCTGAGTTAATACATACTAAAAAAGAAATAGCCGAATTAGACTCATGGGTGCTAGTCACATGGGTGTATGTGGTCTCTAGAACACTTTTTTTTTTTTACTGTGTATTGGCCTGTGTTTGACCGCAATCTCACTATGGTAAGTGATGATGTGGTCGAAGGTGGTAAGCACACAAAGCCTAGAAGGAACTGGCTATCAAGTGCAGCTGTTGGAACACACCGATAGGTGCTTGGCGACAGATTTTCAACTTGAGGGTGGTAGCCAGCCAGACGGGTACTACAAAGTACCCTACCACCGTGCTATGGTTTCCTCACGATGTTTTCCTTCACCGAAAGCTCAAGCACACTGTAGGATTCGAACCCGGGACCTTCGTCTCGGTATCCGACGTCACTACCACTGAGCTATCATCGCCTAAATATCATCTAGTATGTATAATTAATAACAGAAAATGGAAGCCAATTTCAATTCATGGTTGTTTTGTCAACATCATATGCGGTGGCCCTGCTGGTGGCTGCTAAAGTACAAATTCTACTTAGTTGGGATCATAATGGCAATTGATACAACCTTTTAAAATGTGTTTTTCCTTTCTTTTTCAGACCTTGCGGTATCCAAGGGCAGTTGGATTTATAGTCACAAATGAATTCTGCGAACGATTTTCATACTATGGAATGCGAAGTAAGAGATTTTTCACCATTATTATCATTATCAGTGGCTATTTGAACGCTTGGCGAGAATATTAGAAGGAGGATAAATAATTGTATATGTTTTTTCAAGCGCAAATGTAAACTGCAGATTTTCTTAAATCTTAAGAAAATGATAAAATTTTCCATATATTTTTCGACCCACTTTAACAGCTATCACTAACTATAATGTGTGTCACACGGACAATTTCGCCATAGCTAGTCTTTTCTTATCGATAGCATGTTTACCATAGGTACTCGTTAATTTATTTACTTATTTAAAAAGAAAAGTGGTTATTTTTATGTTTGAAAAGTTGTTATCTATATGTTTTGAGAGCATAGCATTTATTCGCTCAAAGAGCAGCTCGACTGGGGAAGTACCTCCACCTTACAGAATACCGCAGCCAAATAACTTTATGTTGTGTGAAGTTGTCTTCCTGCGCGTGAGTAAGGTCGCCAGAGCTCATAGGGGAGGGGGAAAGGTCGGTAACGCGTGAGCGATTCTTCGTGTGTTGCAAGCGTCCATATGGCTACGGTAACCGCTCAAAATCAGTTGGGCCGCATGCTTGTTTAACGACATAGTTGTATAAAAAAAAAAAAAATCTACATTATTGAACCTATGGTGCGTCCATGCTGCGCGACTCGAGCATGAGTCGAGCCACGAACGAACTTACAACGAGCACGATGCGAATCTCTTTGTTCGTCAAAAAACTGACAATCGCGCTCGTTCGAGGCTCACGAGCCCGTCCACGCTACGCGAGTCGTGATCGCAGTGTGCTCGTTCGTGGCTCGGCTCGTGCTCGGTCGCCAAGCATGGACGCACCGTGACCTACGTGACAATACCTATTATCGGTCAGTGACAAATCTTGAGCGTATACCAACATACATATAATTTTAATTATCTAGCTAGCTATATAGGACTTATATTGAAAAAACTAATCAAATCAAACATGTTTATTTGTGGCAAATAAAAACACACAACAAATTTAACAACATAAAATATATAAAGATAGTCACAAATCGGTCCTCCAACGGCTCCAACTGATTTAAATATTACATGAAAAATAGAAAACTCGTTTCTAAATATAACACAGTTTTTTACATTAGTTCTTTTTTTTTTATACCACTAAGGTGGCAAACAATCATACGGCCCGCCTGATGGTAAGCAGTTACCATAGCCTATGGACGCTTGCAACACCAAGGGTATTACTCGCGCGCTGCCGACCCTGAAGAAATCTCTTCACGCCCTTTTTGAAGAACCCCATGCTGTACTCCATTGGGAAAACCACGGCGGGGAGCTCATTCCACAACCTGAGCGTCCGCGGAAGAAAGCTCCTTTGAGCCCGCACAGTTCGAAACAATTCTGATTTCAATGTGTGAGGATGGATTCCCCGTCGATGGCGTGAGTTTGGGCAATAACATTAGTTATTGCCCAAACCCTTAGTGAGAGTGAGAGACTCAGAATCTCTATTAGCCAGTCAAGTAGCCAGTATTGTGTGTAGAAGCGACATATAAACGTCAATGCTAACATTTGCTATCAGCGCGGCGACATCGCGGCAGCGCGCAGCGTGGTGATTGTAAACGTGTAACGCGTTATGTAAAACGGTATGGTGCGTCCAAGCTACGCGAACCGAGCACGAGCCGAGCCACGAACGAATGGAATTCGTTTGTTCCTTCAAAATTCAAAATTCAAAATCATTTATTCAAATAGACCTTCGCAGGCACTTATGAAAAGTCTGACTCTAATACTCTAATACCGGTTCGGAAGGTTGCATTTGCTGAGAAGAGCCGGCAATAAACTCAGCAATTACTCTTTTCAAAACAGGCTTAGATTAATTACATTATATTTACATTCTAATCGCACTGAAAACAATTGCGTGCCCCGGCGCGGCGGCAAAATTACAAAGTAGACTGAAAAAATATTTAATAAGTAAATAAATAGCAAACTTAAGCAGACCAGCCCCCACAAGCAGCACCTGTTCACAAGTATGACGCGTGTGGCAGCCATCGCCCTCCTCGCCATATTGGAGGGAAGTGAGCGACCCGTCACACGACGCCGCCTCGCGATGTTATGGTGCGTCCATGCTTGGCGAACCGATCACGAGCCGAGCCACCAACGAGCACACTGCGAGCACGATTCGCGTAGCGTAGACGGGCTTGCGAGCTTCGAACGAGCATTCGTAGCGTGCTTGACTGCGCTCCGCCTTAAGTTTACCTACAATGAGCGCGATGCGAATCTCTGTGTTCGTAAAAAAACTGTCAATCGGACGGAGCGCAGTTGAGTGCGAGACGAACGCTCGTCGAGGCTCGCGTAGCATGGACGCATCAATACGTTTTGCTCGGATGGTATTTCATTATTTTATTTTATGACTCATTTATCTAGCCGTTAATAGACTATTGTGCTGAGGAAATGAATTGATCACATCGGAGAATAAGTCACGTTGATATTTATGTTATTTGTGCACAAATAGAAGCATGTTGGCCGTAGGTCGTGGGTTCGATTCCCACTCAGGACATGCATTTGTATGCATTAGCATGTCCTGAAAACAATTTTAGTGTTTGTCTGTTAGTCTGTTTTTTGTTTGTTCATGTTTCTATACTACTGATCTGATTGCAATATTACTTTTGTGAGTTCTTGCGTGCAGCCCAGGGAAGGTTCTGGTAGAAAACAGCAGTTTTGCCAACCACGCCGGCATACGGACGTTTTCTACCTATTATCGTTAAACAAGTTTAATTTGACATTTGAATGTAATGGTACGTCGACTAAGCTCTACGCGAAGCGAGCAGGAGCCGAGCGCGCGTGAATTACGGATTCGTTTAGCGTTGATGTACCTGCGAGCCTCGACCTAGAACGAGCGTTCGGCTCGCGCTCAACTGCTCTCCGCTCGATTGTCAGACTTTTCACGGAAACAGGGGATTCACATCGTGCTTGTTGTAGGCTCGTTGTAACGTCCACACTTGACATCGCGAGCAACGGACGAATTATGTTCGTTAGTAGCTCGACTCGTGCTGGGTTCGCGTAGCAAGGACGCACCATAACGTTTGAAGTTTAGAACGACAATCAACAGAAGAGTCAGGATATGATAATGTTAATTTAAAATAAATCTTATATCATAAACTCTGGATTAAAATTCAATTGAAATCTAATTTTTTGTAGGTATGATACGGGGCCCTTGCAACTTGATTGCAAAGTTTAGGGTCATTCACTATGTGTATTTATTTAAACCCCTAGTTTAGGAGTCAGCTGACTATTAAACTGTTAACTTGTGTTTTGGTAATAAAATACTTATTACTTATTAAACATACTTATTATTATTATTATAGCCAATTTTTTCAATTATCTTCTATAACTCACCATGGTAGGAATATATGAAGATAAAAATCCAAAGCTTCGTAGGGACCTGGTTCACAAAAGTGTGATGCAACACACCTATGGTGCTTCCATGCTACGCGAAGCGAGCACGAGCCGAGCCTCGAATGAACAGGATTCGTTCGTTGCTCGCGATTTCAAGCGTGGACGTACTTAACGATCCTACAACGAGCGCGATGCAAACACTCTGTGTTCGTGATAAAACTGACAATCGGGCGGAGCGCAGTCGAGCACGCTACGAATGCTCGTTCGAGGCTCGCAAGCCCGTCCACGCTACGCGAATCGTGCTCGCAGTGTGCTCGTTCGTGGCTCGGCTCGTGCTCGGTTCCCCAAGCATGGACGCACCATAACAAATACATAGTTAATTCCCACAGCTACATAAAGATTGCACTCAATTACAATACCTACTTTGGCATGTTGCAATGACCGTTTTAAATGGCCGGCGAGTATTTAAACTGCGTTTTTCTAACTCTGTTAGTATTTAGTACAATGTCGCAAAACCAATGTCGCTTTCTTGCGCCCGTTTCGTTTGATTAATTGGGACATTTTTTTAAATAACTATTTACTACTAGCGACCTGGCCCGGCTTCACATGGGTAGCAGAGTAGTTGCAGCATGATTTTTCCGACATGTTCAACAATCATTTTCATATTCCAATCAATTTACACAAAATCTTAATCAATTATACAGCTGAACCTTCCTAATGAATCACTCCGTCTATTGGTGAAAACCGTATGAAAATCCGTTCAGTAGTTTTTGAGTTTATCACGTTTAGAGAGATCTATGAGACAGGCAGATAGACGCGGCGGGGACTATGTGGGATCGGCGCCTTACTACGTAAAATCTAATGGTGTTTCCATGCTACGCGAAGCGAGCACGAGCCGAGCCTCGACCGAACAGGATTCGTTCGTTGCTCGCGATTTCAAGCGTGGAAGTACTTAAACGAGCCTTCAACGAGCCTACAACGAGCGCGATGCAAACACCCTGTGTTCGTGAAAAAACTGACAATCGGGCGGAGCGCAGTCGAGCACGCTACGAACGCTCGTTCGTGGCTCGGCTCGTGCTCGGTTCGACAAGCATGGACGCACCATTAGGCCTGTATTATACAAAGAAAATTAATCGTTGAGGCAAGTCTCAAGAATACTTTGTGATAATTTAAAATAAACATTACATTCACGTTCTAAAATACGTACCTAAATCATCAAAGTGCCAACGCAATCGGATGAATGATATCGGATAAACAAACAGTAATATTAATATAGAGATTCTTTCTAATAATTTTTTAGTTACTGCTTATGTATACTTATTTATATTACTCGATGAATTAACACTAAATATTTGTATAATGTCGTTAAGAATATCGAATACTATAAAATAATCGATTAATGGTAGCTGACATTATGTGAATGATACTCAAAAGTAGATCGCAGGATGGTTTCGCACTAAACTTGTCGATCAATAAGTCTTCTACTTCGATAAACTACTTTATATTATGTATTGATTGTCATCGAATACTTTCGAGTCTTAGTATCTTATAATTTTATCAAAAATAGCGTAGGTATTATTAATATAGAAAAAAGAAACGATTTTGTTTATCAATGCCTTGTCGTTTTTTAAGACCACCCAATGAAAAATATACCTTATTGTTACACCCTTTAGTACTCGTTCTATTGCCATTGCGATTTTATTAAAATCTCAGTGATATAATAATTCAATGCTCTGCGAATTTTGTATTAAACCTTCTTTGTAGAGGTAACACAGTTGTAAATGTGCGCGTGCGCCACTTCAATAAATTGCTTTAGAACTAGTTTCGTGTAATTTTGAGCGTGACATGTTGATTTAACGAGTCAATTAAATAACCATTTGTCACACATTTTTGTCTACATCAATGTATGGAGTACCTTAGATATTTAAATATGTATACACACCCATGATTTGAGATGTGGGGCGTGCTGTTAGCATCAAATACGCATTTGACAAGATAACCCATGGCTCCTGCCATTGTTATCCAAAATGCATGCAAGGCATTTTTTATAGACGACAAATAAAATGATGGAAATTAAAAAGCTAATTACTAAGCTTGGCTCCGTCTTTCGGAACAACTTTTCCTACGGAGTAAATTTTCGAGAACATTTCCGCAGATCATTCGTGCAGACCAAACAATGGATTTTGAAGACACCGCTCCATGCATGAATTACTTTACTAATGACTTTTACAAATAAAAAATGTACAAGCCAACGCAAACGCATCTCGAAGTGACTTTCTCCTCGTGCATGTATTACATTGCCGCTTTCGTTCCAGCAATCTTGTCGCTGTACCTGCGCGACAAGCTGGGGTACTCAGACAACGGAGCCACGGTCATCTACCACGTGTTTACAATGTTTGCATACTTCTTCCCCCTCCTCGGTGCGATGATCGCTGACGGCTGGTTGGGGCGATTTAGGTAAACTGTGAAACATCAAACTGGTTATTTCCAATTTTATTGTAATAGCTTTACCGTATTTCGGTCAGGAGAACCTGATTGGTCCATAATTTATGTTGATAACAGTTTTATATAGTATTTTAATACATTTCTTAAGTATACCTATCTCGTTAAATAATAATTTATAGTCGAATATGTTAAATGTATTTATTGAACTTTTAAAAGAGGAAGAAAACAAATGAAAATCAATGGGAAACTTTCCTAAAGCCCTGGCATGAGAAAGCAGAATCAAAAATTTTTTCGATAAAAAAATAGAGTTTTATGCTTCACGAATATTAGTTACTGGATAGTTACCACACATGGAGTATCATAAATTTTTATCCAAAATAAGAATGAAATTCGTGTTGCCTGAAGCTGGCTTAACATTTTCTTCAGTTGTTACAATATGATATTTCTTTTCAGAACTATTCTATACTTGTCAGTGGTGTATGCGACCGGCAGTGTACTCATATCTGTGACAGCAATGCCGCCCGTAAACTTGCCATCATTGTAAGTATTCAATACTTAGAACCACTGTGGACGACTGTGGACTCATATACTGTAACAAACTTGACCTTCCGATGAAGTACCAGGGTGGTACTATGTCTCTTAGCTTGTGCCTGGCTATCAGTCTGTCGCCAAACATCTATCGGTGTGTTCAGACAGATATATTTAAGACCTAGTTAGATTTTTTGGCCAAATCATCATGAATCATAGTGAAATTGGAGGCAAACATGTCCAAATAATCGGTCCAAAGACTAAAAGTAAATGTCTTTTGTTAGGATACTAGCCGTTTGCAATAGCGAGGGGAATTTAAAAAGCCACCAGTATTGGGACTATAAATTCAGTGGTAACTTTAGTAAATTTTGACCTTTGGCTTTGCCTTTGAAATACCTCTGAATTTATCGTCTTCACAAAGCTCAAGCTCATTGTAAGATTCGAACCCACAACCTTCAATCAACCGTTACTAAGTATCATCGCAGTGACACCTAAATATTTCCTGTAACAAAAACCTTTTGCCTTTCAGAGAATTTACAATATTAGCTCTCCTCCTGATTGCCTTTGGTACCGGTGGTATAAAGCCTTGCGTGTCAGCTTTCGGAGGTGACCAGTTCAGGCTCCCCGAACAGGAGAGGTACCTGGGCTACTTCTTCTCGCTGTTCTACTTCGCCATTAACGCGGGTAGTCTGATCTCCACGTTCCTAACGCCCATCCTGAGAGCAGACGTGCATTGCTTCGGAGAAAGCGACTGCTATTCCCTCGCATTCGGTGTTCCTGGGATACTTATGATCGTTTCTATTTGTAAGTTGGTAGAAAACATAACTATCTTATTTTTTCATAGAGAACTATACTGGGTGGAGATTTCGAGATGGTATATTTTCGAAACCTATGATGGGTTAGTCACGCTAAACAACTTTTACTATTAGACCAGCATTGAATACTCGAATTTTTTTTTAATTTATTATTATCGAGTAAGATTGATATTTACTACGGAAAGTTAAAAAAAATATTTGAGAATTCGCTATTGGTTCCAAAGTAAAAGTTGTTCAGCATGACCTCAGAGTATAATAACTACGTACAGCATGACTAACCCAACATAGGTTTCGGAAATATGACATCTCGAAATCTCCACCTGTTATAATATTAATCCGATTGTGCTGAAACTTTGGTGGGTTGTAGAGTGGAGGGGGCCAACCACAAGCTCTTAAAACAATATTATTAAAACCTTATTTGTCTTTTGTCCTGTTTTGACGATGGATGTCAAAGAGGGATAAAAGACAAATAAGGTTATTTTAACCTTAAAAACCGGAAAGTCGAATTTTTCACCCGGTTGACGCCAGACACGAACAGCTAGTATTATTTTAATATTGAATTGAACATAATAAAAGTATAACTAATTTGTTGATACTTAAAAGCGAAAATACAATGACAAACCTCCCATTAAGAATCCGTTGATGAGTGAGGTGATAGATGTTAATAAATAGGAAGGCTATGGTATTTTAGGCTTTAATTTCCAGGAAAACACTTTTCTCAACATCCTCCGCCCCCACAGGAATGCGGAGTTACACTTGTGTTACAAAAATAAAATAATATAAAAATCTAACACAAGTCATAACAAATAACAATCAAATAATAAAGTAATCTACAAAGTTAATCGTCGAAGGATCGTCGTCGTCACTTTAGGCTACCTAAATTAAAGCTGCCGACATTCAACGGAGAGGTTAAAAATTGGATCGGCTTCTGGTCACAATTTAATAAAATCCATCAAGATGATGAAATAGATAACGACGATAAATTCCAATATCTGTTGCAATGTACGAATGACAGGTTGTCTAAATATATTGTGAAAAATTCGTAAGTTGAGAAAAGTGTTTTCCTGGAAATTAAAGCCTAAAATACCATAGCCTTCCTATTTATTAACTGGTAGAGTCAGTGGGAACGTTTATAAATACCACTCTCTTTTCCGTGATAAATACCTTATCAGGGCTAAAACTGTATAAATGAGGTTCCATTATGATAGTCCGTAAACGAATACATAAAATGATCGATTTCCTTCCATATTAATATCTTGGTACTTTTTCAGTGTTCTTCATAGCGGGTAAGAGACTGTATATCATCAAAAACCCAGCTGGCAATGTTCTAGGAAAAGTATCTACATGTATCAGTGTGAGTATATTATACATATTTACTATTATAAATGCTACTAATATTATAAATCGCAGCAACGGAGCAAAATGTCAGAGTGATTTTTTTGCATAGAGGTAGCTAGGTTTTAAGACATTTATTACCATTGAATTATATTTATTAAAATGAGATATACAAGGTAATATTTCATATTTATTCATAAAAAGTTATATACGCTATTTTTAATCCCGGGAACTCGGGTGTTAATGCAGGTCGGACGGAAGCTATAATGCAATCTGCGACAATACATTCGAATGGTAAAATTCACAGCAAAAGGTGGAATATTTTAAGGATAGTTTTGTATTTGATTGGCTGTAACCACGGTAAATGGGGGGGGGGGACATCCCCCACAAGAAAGCTAGACCTAAGGGAACGGCTCTCTGTTGAAATTTTCAAATTAGAATTCAAATCTTTTATTTCAAATAGACCTTCGCATATATAGTTTATTATAAATAGTCTGACTCTAATACCGTTGCAGCTCTTAAAAGTATTCCCTTTGTAGCTAATGATTATGCACAAGCTTAGGAAATGATTATTATGATTTATCGGTGTGTGTACGTTTGGATCTACGTATCGTGTTTCAATACTTTATTATGCATTTACGCGACACGTGTGCGCCCGCGCCGGCACACATTTGCATGCATTGAAGTACCATTAAACAATTATCCTATTGTAATTAACCGACTATTAATGGATTATATTTTTGATTACGTCTCATATTTATTAATATGTGAAAATTTGTGTGTATGTTTTTGTATTGTTACTCAATCACACGTAACGGCGTAAAACTTGGCCCATAGATACATAATTTTTATCCCGGATAAAAAAATAGTTGTTGAATAACTTTTTTTTATACTACGGAGTCAGTAAGCAAGCATACGGCCCACCTGATGGTAAGCGGTTACAGAAGCCATATAGACGCTTGCTACACACGAGGCATCACTCAGAAATATTACACAATGTCATGATAAACAAATTTCTTGTGTCTTATGAGAAATGACATTCAATCGCATTAGTGTTATGGTACGTGCATGCTTGGCGAACCGAGCCACGAACGAGCACACTGCGAGCACGATTCGCGTAGCGTGGACTGGCTTGCGAGGCTCGAACGAGCATTCGTAGCATGCTCGACTGCGCTCCGCCCGATTTTCAGTTTTTTCACGAACACAGGGATTTGCATCGCGCTCGTTGTAGGCTCGTTAAGGCTTGAAATCGCGAGCAACGAACGAATCCTGTTCGTTGAAGGCTCGGCTCATGCTCACTTCGCGTAGCATGGACGCACCATTATATAACACCATACATATTACAAGATATTTTTTCTTATGTCGTATCAGACACGCATATACATTTTATGACACATTTCTCATAAGACTTAAGAAATTTTCTTATAATTTGCAATAGGCCTCACGCGTTACCGGACCTTCCCCCAATGAGCTCTGCTGACCTTACTCACGCGCAGGAAAATAGCATAAAGTTATTTGTCTGCGGTATTCTGTAAGGTGGAGGTACTTCCCCAGTTGAGCTGCTTTTTAAGCGCATAAACGCTCTGCTCTATCTTTATTACTTCACCAGTATTCGATATTGAGTCAATATTTTATTTTACACATAGTATCCAAATTAGGTGACTCCAACCCTTTAGTTAGATATACCCTTACTATAAAAACATACAGACAGCAGTAGATAACTGTTTTGCCCATTCGATATCCTTAAAGGGATCAGTGTATCGATATATTTTCTGTATAGTGTAATTGATAAAAAAAAAAAAAAAACGTCGCAGTTACCTACTTAGCTACGTGACTAAAACTACTACAATTGTCTTGTATTATTTATTTTCTTACTTGCCAATTCAGATAACTTCAATGACAATAGATAGTAAATTGTATGACAAACGGACGAACGGGGAATTTGTGATCAATACTTCATGTACGATTAAAATAATATGGCGTTAATCTATAACCAGTAACATCAGGCAAAATAATGATGTTTATAGCTTTAATATAAAGCAAAAGAGCTTGTATGTTTGTACGCGCTAATCTCAGGATCTCTAAATATTAACAAATATAGAAAACAGTTTCTTCATAATACAAAGAAGGAATCCAAAATATCAGTCAAGACAAGTAACACTTCAAAAGACGTTGTCGAAGGTCTCCACTCGACAGTCGGCAATTAATCAGATATTTGAACAGAATATAATCATTATGTTGTTTTATTAAGTACGGGGACAGTCAAAGACCCTTGGATTACAAACTAGCGGTTATCGCAAAAGAAATACATAGCCATGATCATATTGTTATGTACTTTGAGATTTAGATAAATAGATATACATGCTAACTCAAAATAAGAAAGAAGTCATGCTCCAGACTAGGCCAGATAGTTACTAAAACGGTCACTGCGCAGCTCCCTTTAGTCACAGCATAATTGCACAAAGTTTCAAATCTTCCTCAAGAAATCCTCTAGGTAACTAAGAAAACCGCATCAAAATTGGCGCAGTGATTCCCGAGTTATAATCACACTAACAGAGAGAGGAGGCTCATTCAGGAGTCCATTTTACTAATAATGTTATTTTTTCCAGCACGCCGTGATGAAATCTTTCAAGAGCAAAGAGAAGCGGGATCACTGGCTTGACCACGCCGATGACAAGTTTGAAACTGGTCTCATCGACGATGTCAAGTCACTCCTCAGAGTTCTGGTTCTCTTCATACCGCTGCCAGTGTTCTGGGCTCTGTTTGATCAGCAGGTACCTTCACTTTTCTCACTCATGAAATAAAGGCATTAACTGTATCTGAACGAATTTTCTTGTTTCCACAACAAAAGAATTTTATTTATGCCACATGATTCATTATAGAGTCAATGCCATTTTGTATTCTTGTTTTTTTTACTGTTTGCGAATGTGTTTATCAATGTTTATGTTTAAGCTGTGGCTTGTTTTTGCTAATGGTTTAGTTTTATTTACTTTATTTTCTTTGTTAATCTTAAGGTTTGCGTCGGCGATATCTATGCTCAGCCAATTAAATAATTAAACATATAAATTACTGATGATACCTACTTGTCTGTACACACACATCATATTATAATTATTCCTTGTATTTATTTTGTGTACACCGTGCGGGGAGGATTTTCCGCCAACGCATCAACCTGGCTATCCAAAGAGGAAACGCAGGCAGCCTGCTGGGGACCTTACCGCGCGGCAGACTCTAGGAAATATATAGATTGTTCTGACCGAGGGCCTTAATTCCGGATATGTCCCAAAAAAAACTGTCGTCTGGTAACCCTAACCACGATCCCTATTGATAATTACATTTACAATAAATGAATTAAATATATGTATAGAAGTTGGACCTGACTCTCAAATGCGACTACTGGAATCAGTGGCGAATCTCTGATATATAAATAACAATCTGTATAAATAAATAAAAAACCGGGAGATCCTGCCTGACCCCCTACAGATGGCGTAGCTAGGTAACCAAAGGACCTGGTGCAAAACATAAACTAGGACCGTTAAATTTTCATAAAATTCAAAATTCTAAATCATTTATTCAAATATACCTTCGCAGGCACTTATGAAAAGTCTGACTCTAATACTCTAATACCGGTTCGGAAGGTTGCATTTGCTGAGAAGAGCCGGCAATAAACTCAGCAATTACTCTTTTAAAAAAAAAAAGCTTAGATTCATTACATAATATTTACATTCTAATCGCACTGAAAACAATTGCGTGCCCCGGCGCGGCGGCAAAATTACAAAGTAGACTGAATAAATATTTAATAAGTAAATAAATAGCAAACTTAAGCAGACCAGCCCCCACAAGCAGCACCTGCCATCTCGTTGTTAGACCTGGAGCACAGAATAAATAATAGTACTTCAGGAGCAAGAATACACTCACACATTAAAAAGACATATTGTAGCATGTTCCGCCATCTTGTCCGTCATGATAATCCGTATGAAGGGTTAACAACTGTTTGTTTTTATGCGAAATATTAGACGCCGATCCCACAGAGAGAGAGAGTTCTAGAGTTCCGCGTTCAGAGTTCTGCGTTTTTTTTTCTTCAATAACTCTATAGTTTATAAGTCAAGAGTCCGAGGGGCCCCCTGAGTTTGGAGGCCCCGGGGCACCGCCCCGACTAGCCCCTAGGTAGCTACGCCACTGACTGGAATGTACAAATAAGCGCTTGGCGACAGTATTAATTTGGGGGTGGTAGCCAGGCAGGTGAGTACTACAAAGTACCCTACCACCGTGACATGGCTTCCTCACCCAGTGCCCCAGTAATGGTGACCCATGGCTGTTATTCTTTCTCAGGGCTCAAGATGGACCTTCCAAGCTGACAGGATGGAACAGGACATAGGCAGCTGGACCTTGAAGGCTGATCAGATGCAAGTCCTCAATCCGCTGCTGATATTAATATTTATACCTCTTTTTGAAGTGGTAAGATTATTTTTGACTTATGTAGTTATTATAACTATGAAAATTCTATTTTTTTTAAATAAGTATTATAACTATGAAACATTCTATTTTTTTTGGAAAATATATAAGGTCCTAATAAATAAGTGAATTTCCTCTTGAGGGATGAATGTATAGGTCACTAGTAATCAAGAAATAATTTACGAACCGTTATCGGTTAAAATTAATACTCTTATATCTTTACTAATAATGAAGCAAAGACCTCAAAGCTTTGCATAGCAGACCCTCCCATATGGAAGTAGCTATCACAGGTAAAATTTGCTTACGAAATTATCTATATGCCCAGTTTGGCAATAAAAAAACCTACCATTGGTAAGTAAAACGATTCGTTTTTATTTATAGAAAGCGGACATAAGAAAGTTTATCGTTATCGCAAATTGGTATAGAGAGATGAGTGACTACACAACATACAATAGTGAGTTTCAAAGAGCAGGTTTTACTTATAACTGTAGGTAGTACAGTTTTTATGTATTTTCATATGAGCACTCCAACAGTTTGCAACAAAAAGTAAAATTACTAGGATTGCATATCGTTTTTATCTTATTCACCTACTTCCGACGGGCCGTAGTTTCGCCTAAAATTTGCCGCCGGCAAGCGGAAACAATCAGACATATCCCGATTCTGTTGTAAATCGCACTAAACTAATTTTAGTCACATATATCTCTTTAATTTGATAGATGGCGACTAAAATATTGAAAACAAGCGTCTAATTAGACAGGACTACATGTTTTAAGTCCTTTTTTTTCTTTGTTAGAAAGAGATATAGTGAGACTAAGTTTAGTTGGAAACAACAGAATCAGCACCATTATCATATTATATATATTTACTAGCAGACCCCCGCGGTTTCACCCGCGTACGGTTTGAATTTTCTCCTTCGAAAACCAATGCACGCCACTGATTATTAGACACAACAAATCAAACACAGATATTTTTACAATTAAAACTAAAAACCTATATTATACCTACACTAAAAAATCTAACTCAAAGAATCTTATTTAATTATTATAAGAACAAATGAGAATGAAATTAAATTAACTACAATCAAAATATTCTAATGAAATAGAGAAAATGAACTTTTTTTTTTCATTGGCTTCACATGGTTGTATATTTTGCCAATTTCCAGTTATATTATATAAGTTCTAGTCACAATAAATCACTTTCACATAGTCGTCATGTAGTCAGTCACTGTCCATAAAAGTCATGTTATACTACAGTGGTGGTCATGTACTAAAACTCTTCACGGACTATTGAAAAGACACAATACACATAATTCATTTCATTTCACTTCACTGGTGCACATGGATTGATCTTTATTGGATAAAATACCACCGATGATATGCAATAAAACTCAAAATGCACGAATTTATGAATATAAAAATGAAAACGCAACGTCACTCTGCAAGTTCCCGCCAAAAAGTCCGAGGAAATTAACTTCCAAACAAATTTCGTATTCTAATCCGATTTAAATATTCTTTTATATTTGACATTCCAATTTTAAAGAGCATGACTGATTCCAGAACAAAAGGCAGATAGAGCGCGCGAAACACGGGAGTGAGGCCAAAAGCAATTAGGTACAAATTTAAAAACACATACCTACCTGGTATTCGCTTTTGAATTTATATATGGTATGTTTAAAAGCTGCTGTGTGCTAATTTATTAAAAAGAATGTGTTTTTCGTTAAATAAAGTTTTTTAAACAAAGCAAATACAAATTCAAAAGCGAATAAAAGTACGTGGATTACGTAACTTTATTGCAAAGAAATTCCGATTGAAATAACCTCTGAATCGGTAGAAATATTACAAAATCGGAAATGGTTCCATTTCTAATGAACCACCGTTTGTATTTGCAGTTATCAGGACGTAAAAAAGTTATCAGAAAACCGCTATATTGAACCGATTTCAATTCGAAAATGATTAAAATTTAGTTACGTAATCGCCCCCCAGTTATGTGTTTTTCAATTTGTATTGCTTTTTTGGCCTCACTCCCGTGTTCCGTTTGCTCCATCTGCCTTATTCTGTAATCTGTGAAAATCGGATTGAGATTTCAAACATGTGTCAAAATAAAAAATGTTATTTAAATCAAAAGTACTAAGGAGTATTGATATCAACTTCGATGCAAATCACCCCTAAAATAACTTTCTACCCCTTTTTAGCCCCGTTTGGCGATAAGTTTCAATAAAATATGAAACACATCTTCCATCAATTCTGTTAAGGAATGTTTATGCAAAATTTGAAGTAGATCGGACCAAGGAATCACGTTGTCCCATACAAACTTTGTCCCTATTTTTCACCCCCTTAGGGGTAGAATTTCGGAAAATCCTTTCTTATCTGATGCCTACGTCATACAAAAAACACACCCTTCAAGTTTCAGGTCTCTACGATCAGCGGTTTAGGCTGTGCGTTGATTGTCAGTCAGTCATTCAGGACAAAGCATTTTATATGTATAGATTATTTTAAAGTTTGTGTGTGTTACTCAATGGCTGAATGGCTGAACAGATTTTCTTTATCTTAGATCATTTTTAGATATATTTTTTTAGATCTTTTTTATCCTGGCAATTCAAGTTTCTTTCGCGAATGCGGCTGAAACCGCAGAGCGGCAGCTAATACCAAAAAACATAAGGCTAATCCCATCAGGCGGGCCATTAGCTGCGATCCCATGGCTATTCAAATATTTAATAAATTACCAGAAACTTAAAAAACCTTTTTAATTATTTAAGTGGCTTATTGAGAGATATTTTTACAGCTTAGACGAACATTTTAAATATGACATAAAACTTAGATAATTACATGATTTGGACATTTCATTCAATTATTATTTTATTATAATGTATTAAATTAGTGACATTTTAATAGAATCAATTTAAATTTATAATTTTACATTCTATTCTGTAGCGAAATGTGTAGACATAGCTACCACCAAATTGTACGACATTTCTGACGAAATAAACAATTTCATTTCATTTAAATCCTTTGACTGTTTGGTGATCCGCGCGAGCGAGGAAAACAATAGAAAGCAATTGTTATTTTTTACCGCAAGTCAAGGGATTAAAAGTACCTATGCGGTCTAAATCATGGAAACTGCTAATCTGATTATGTTAGCACTTAGCACTTCAAAAATACTGAACCTTCCTGTGAAAGCCGTTAGCCGTCCGAGAATAGCTAGTGTCAGAAAAGCATTCTCTCGGCGTCCGCACTGTAAAAGATTAACAAAGTTAGCATAATATAGGCATAAAATAACGGGTAATCTAAATCTGGCGGTTTGTCTTAGGATCCTATGATTTAAAAAGGGTGATAATAAATTCAATTTTATCTTTCAGGCAGTATATCCCTTCCTTACATGGTGTAAACTTGTACGGAAGCCTTTACACAAAATGATCTGGGGAGGCATCCTGGCAGCTTGCGCTTTTGTTATCTCCGGCATTGTTGAATTGAATCTACTGGTTAGTACATACCTATTTATGCCAGTTTCACAATTGTCAAATCTTTTAATATTTATTTTTATTTTATAAACTACAAAAGAGACTACTTCACTTTTTACGGTGGTTATACAACTACAGTATGAGGCACGAGTGGTGAGCAAAGATTGACAGCTGCGCAGTAGTTAATTTTTCGGTCTGTTTGGCGGATTGAAGCAGGGGGGAGCGGCGAGGTCCACACGATTGGTTCGTCAGTCGATGCTCGTCGTCTATTGGATTTGGCCAAAAGTGTACATGCGCGAGCTTGCCCCCACTACTGCCTATCTGTGCTCACCATTCGTGCCTCATACTTTACAACAGAACAGTGGTTAAACAACGTCATAATTACGCCATATTGACACCATTATGACGCCATAATGACGCTATTGTATTAGTAGACTATACCAAAACTGTAAAATATCACTCTGACACCACTGAAAGTTCATTGGAACAATAGTAATATTTGAGTATTTCTAAATATCGAAGCATGTTTTTAATGAAGTTTTTTCTTTACAGCCAACGTACGGTACACCAGTATCAGCTGGTTTGGCACAACTAAGAGTCTACAACGGGTTCAATTGTAATTTCACACTTAATATGAATGCGCACAATATTAACGGAACAGATGAAATAATTGGACCACTTTCTGTTTATGAAAAGCTTGATATAGATGCAACCGCTTTCGTTACATTACCTTATTCACTACGTGGAGAAGACAACGGAGACTGTGCTGGTAAAGAATACTCCGGCTTATTCTATTTGAAGGAGACGACAGCAAATTCTTTCTTTATTGATCAAACACATGTTTATAACTTTACTGATAATAACGACAAGGCCATCGATGGAGTCGGAGTTAGGTAAGTTCACGGCTTTATATCACATACGCAATGGTTCGTGACACATGTTTTGAAACTAAGATTTACACAGGTTGATGATCATTTCGATATTACAAGGAAATATTATAAATGAAAATGGTTAAATATTTATTTTATTTAGCATCTATGAGTAATCGAATGTTATTTTTTACCATATTGGGAATATTGCGAACCTGCTTGTGTAGAATAGTCATTGTTATTTAGAGTTCATCGTGCTCATTTTTATCGCAATGCTCAGGAGAATAATGATCATCGTAAAGTTTTCCCCAAAACTTGTAGATGCTCTCTTCAGTTTGTGTGTCAGTCAGTTTATTGACGCTGCCGATACGTAAGGCAGCTCCATTAGTTGATGTTATCGGTGGCCACATCTCCCCCTTATACGTAGGTGGTGTAGGATTACCGAACTTTGCGAAGTTAGCCCACAGCTGCGCGATCATTTTGATGAATATTCTGTCTGGATCATTAATATCATCCTTAACCCGCACGTAATTCTCCCAGAGTGGTTCACACTTCAGAATGTAACATATCTCGTCTCCACTAGATGCGCCTTTCACTCTTATTTTTGCGCCGGCCGTTGAAGTTGCTTTCACTGCATTAAATTTTCCATTATAATTAAACTTATACATATACGTTGCATTGCTTATCGTGTTTAAGTGCGCTTTAATGAACCTATAAATGGGATATTTTTGAAGATCCGACGCATACCTTAACATATCTACTATGGATTTCTCTGAAATACCTTCTTTGAAATAATTACGTCGTATTTTTGCACCAATATCTGCGTATAATGTTGACGTGTAATTGAAACTGCATCCATCCGAAAATGGTACCATAAATTTAAAATGAGCTCCTAATGATTTCAACAGCAATGGATTATGTAGAAATGGTATCACTTCAGATATACTTTCCTGACTGTTGAAACCAATCATTATAGGTATATTCAGATTAGTATCATGTATACTTTTGTAAAACTCCTGAGGCCTTTGCCTAAGTAAGGATTTTTTCGACTTCCCTTCCATTATCAGTGTAAAAGGAACCAAAGGTCTCTGATAATTAATAATTTCTTTGCTGTTGTAAATTTTCTCTGATACTGCAAGGATATCTTCAATTGAAGCTTTCATTATATCTTTTATACCTTTCTTGGTCAGCTCTTCGAGAAGTCTATTTCTTTCTAAATTATAGTCCCTTTGGAATATCGACGGCGAGAATATGGAACCACTTTGCAAAATCAGTTTGGAAATCATTTTTCTGGACTTTGTCATTAGAAGTAGCGACAAATACGTTGCTGCCGATCCGCTGCCCATCATAGTGATGTTGTCTTTATCTCCTCCAAACCTGTCTATATTTTTCCTAATCCATTTAAGTGCCATGACAATATCTTTTAATCCCATATTTGCATCAGAATCAGTGTCATTCATTTTAATAAAACCAAATGCACCTATTCTATGTGATAAACTGACAAATAAGACGTCGTTGTCTATTAGAAAGTCTGCTCCATGTATGTGGCTGAAACTTGAAGTGAAGGCATATCCATGAATCCACACTACCACGGGTCTTAAATCCGTATTTCTATTTTTAGGAAGACTTGGCGTGTAAATATTCATCTTGAGACAATTTTCGAAGCCGTAGGTGCCATGTTTGTGCACGATATGTGTTTGAGGACACGCGCCTCGGTACTCAGTCCGTGCGTCCAATGGTTTTCTAAATTTTTCAAGCGGCGTTGGATCTTTAAATCGTAGTTTTCCAACAGGAGCTTCCGCGTATGGTACCCCATAAAATGCGTAAAAAAGTCGTCCATCAAAAACAGTTTGCTCTGTAGTACCTAGCAACGTCCCTTGCTTTACTTTAACTTCCACTTTGTACGACTCAATGTGTAAAAACAGCGATGAAAAAACCCACACAACTATTCCACACATCACTCATCTTTCACATTGTAATCATTTGCTTTATTTTGAGTTTTGCTTTGCTTATCGATATTGCAACATTAATTAATTTTACAAGGACGTAAATGTTTTGTTATTAAAAGTTATCTAGATTAAAACTGCGAGTGGTTTTAAAACAACTCTACATAAATAAAGGGTTCCACATTTCATTTGGAACCTATTTATTCATGATTACAATGGAGAACCCCCGGCTCGTATGTCTGTCTGTGCGTGAATCCCCTACTGATATTTACCGATATAAGAATAGATAGGTAGAGGTTGGTTTGGTTCCCTGGAGAGACAAAAAGTTACAGGTGCTTCTACATAAACATTAATGTGTTCATATTTTCAGGTTTTTAACAAACTCCAATGCATCAGCACAAATAAGTATATTTGACTCACGTAAGAATAGAACGATGCTAAGTTTTCAAAGCAATGATAAAGGTCAAAAGATAATTTCAAAAGGTGTCAGAGATGTGATTATTGACGGCAAAACTGTAATAAAAGACTTTTCCTTCCAATCTGGTGCAGTTTACACAATCAACGTGGACCAAAATAACGGGGATTATGTAAGTTGGAACCTACTACTCATAAAACCACAGACATAAATCTAAATAGATAACGCAAGTCCCTCCATCCGTATGTAAAACCAAACCATTTACCCACCCGCTATAATGTCACAAGAGCGCTTTAGTTAGGCTGGCATTAGAGCTATAACGTGAAAAGAAGCGATCCTATCAGCTAAACACGTACCTCGATACACATCTCTGGTGGAAAAGCAGCCTTATGCGAGTTCCCTTTCAGCGCGTAACAGTTTCAAACAAGAGCAATGCTCTCCATTTTGGCACAGTTTATGACACGCAAAGTACATATAATCGCGTCATCTATTTAGACTTATCCTATGTGCAGAAAACCCTATAATAACTAGAATACACATAAAAAATTCGTCGACATTTCAGAATAGGAAATGGTGCAGCGCCTCTCGCGGTGCCATCAGCAGCTAATTTCTCAAATCACAAATTTTTCACCATGCAACTCTCGCCATCGACGGGGAGTCCATCCTCACACATTGAAACCGGAATTGTTTCGAACTGTGCGGGCTCAAAGGAGTTTTCTTCCGCGTACGCTCGGACTGTGGAATGAGCTCCCCGCCGTGGTTTTCCCAATAGAGTACAGCATGGGGTTCTTCAAAAAGGGCGTGAAGAGATTTCTTCAGGGTCGGCAACGCGCGAGTAACACCCCTGGTGTTGCAAGCGTCTATAGGCTACGGTAACTGCTTACAATCAGGCGGGCCGTATGCTTGTATGCCGCCATAGTGATATTAAAAAAAAAACAAAAACATTTTTTGCGTAGTAGCAGGTGGTAGCGATAAGCGTTTTATGACTTTCAATTATTTACAATCAGGTACATGTGTTACTTTTAACAGTATTTTATAATAACGTTTTATGAGACTGGTACGTTAAGAGAACGAACGAAGAGCAACGAACAATTACCAGTCCATAACATAAGTATATTAACTTACTTGTAGTAATTACCTCATTGAATTCTGAAACAATGACATTTCATAAATATACAGATGTATGGCAAATGGTATATTTAATAATTCTTGAATGGCCAGGGGGGCTATAAAGGAGCTAAAGCAATATTGCTAATGGTTTTCTTTTTCGAATTCACAGAAGTTATCATCGCCATAAAGGTTTATGTTACATCAATACACCTAACACTAAACACGATATAACTACGTAGTTTATCAACAAAGAAAGCTGAGTATCTTTTAAAGATTTCTGGCCCCAATATCTAAGAGCAATAGTTTCATGAATTCTGATTAGATTTTATCTGGGGTTGACTTTACATGTCAGACAAAAGACTTATTAATATCCAATAATTGTACTGTTTTACAAAAAACTTAAACCGACTTCAAAGTACACTAAGAAGTAATGAAATCCTGATCTGATGACAATAGGACCAAATGGAATAGGGATCAAAAAAAAAGAATTTTCCAAATCGGTTAAGAAACGATGGAGTTATGGAGGTAACAATCATAAAAAAAAAAAAAAAAACATTCAACCGAATTGAGAACCTCCTCCTTTTTTTGAAGTCGGTTAAAAAACCAAAATACAATCTCATCCAAAACTTAAACTGTATTATAACAAAAGTTTCAAGCAAGTCTTGTAAAACCATCGAGGAAAAATCCCATTCGATTAGTAATACTTGTACGTAGTATTTATATACTCTCAGGTAATACTGAGCAATCTAATTCCGCAACTAGTGATTTTCCACTTATTATTCAGGCTCATCCTAAAAAATGATATTTAGTCCGCCGGTTAGATTATAAAAAATATTGGATACGTATTTTTTTCGTTAATCAAACAAGAAATGATGAAGATATAGCCCTTTAAAATTCTGCGTGACGTCACATTTCGCTAAAAATATAACAGGTGGAGATTTCGAGATGGCATATTTTCATATATACTTAGGTAGGGTAGGGTAGGGTTATTAATAAGGGGTAGAGTCCAATATTTTCTCATAATCTAACTGACGGACTAAATACAATTATATATATTTTTACACAGGAAAGTACCCAGTGGACGTCATTTGTTCGATGTGTAAGACCCAGGTTTTAAGCACTGGCACTTTGTATTGTATGATGTTAGAATGTGACGAATATATTAAATACCTTAGTTTAACTAGACCTGCCGTATCTTCACAGGTAGCTAAGGCAGTAACGATAACACCACCAAACAGCGTCCACATCCTGTGGCTGGTGCCGCAGTACGTGGTGATGACCATGGGAGAGGTGATGTTCTCCGTGACTGGCCTAGAGTTCTCCTTCACCCAGGCTCCATCATCCATGAAGTCAGTGCTGCAGTCTGTGTGGCTACTCACTGTTGCTTTCGGCAACTTGATTGTGGTGCTCATAGTGGAAGGAAACTTTTTGGATGCACAGGTATGTAAGAAAAGCCACGTGACTAAATGAGTTATCAATTTGAAAGCTGATGGATATACGGGGAGCGAAATACAGAAATAGGGATGGATTGTGTATGAAGGGTGGTATGACGGATAGAAGAGATGAATGGAAGTAGCGTACATACCTACTGGGTGGAGATTTCGAGATGGCATATTTTCGAAACCTGTGTTGGGTTAGTCATGCTGAACAGCTTTTACTACGGGACCAACACTGAATTCTCAAAAAAAAAATTACGTTTCATACATTATGATAGAGCAAGGTTGACATTTACTAAGGATAGTTAAAAAAAAATGTTGAGAATTCACTATCGGTTCCATAGTAAAAGTTGTTCAGCATGACTAACCCAACATAGGTTTCGAAAATATGCCATCTCTAAATCTCCACCTGAAATTGCGCCAACCCCAAATGATTGGGAATGGGAACAGGGTATGTAGATAATGAGGTATTTTCGCTTTTATAATTTGACTGTGATTGAAAATGTATCATAAAATTGCTGCTCCAGTCTTTGGTCAAAACGGCAATTCAAAGAATCATGGCGAGATTTGTACAAAAAATAAAGATTTTTAGAGACGTTACAATGCAGTTATAATTGATCCTTGGTGCCTAAGGAACAACTTGAGCCATTTGAAATATTTTTAGAACCACGGGATAAAAATGCGAATTTCTATGGCATGCCGGCGAATCGCTACCAAAACCGTTATGTTATTGTTCTGTTTTGCGGGGTTTATAAAATATTTCATGTATATTAATATGTTGCTGGTAATGTAATCTCAACATTGGAAGTGATTCAAAACCCTCTAAAATGTTTTATTTTTTTGTACAAATCAATGTATGGATCTCGCCATGATTCTTTGAAAATTGTAGACTAAGGAAAAAACGAGGCAAGTTGATGCATTGGACCTTCGTGTCGAGCACGCTTGGGCGGTTTCTTCCATACTCTAAATGGCTACTGGATACACGTCGGCAATTTAAGATATATCCTTTACAGAAACTGATACTTATCCTACATGGTTTCAGTGGAAGGAGTTCTTCTTATTCGCGGGTCTGATGGTGATAGACATGCTCATCTTCACGGCGATGGCGTTCCGGTACAAATACGCGCAGTTCAACACCAGCACCGAAGCCCTGGTGGTGGACGACTTGGACAAAAAAGGAACACAAGAAAAGAGCAACTAGCTAATTTTATTATATTATTAAAGTATTTTCATTGTTTATATTAAATTGTTTTATTTTCCTTATCAGCTCCTTCGGGGGTAGAATTTTGGAAAATCTTTTCTTAATCTTTGTTCTAGGTACTCAAAGAATATTTCCTCCACGAATTCAGTCTGTGTGTTATACAAAAACTAACCTTATTTAAAATTAACAGCCAAATAACGCATTATATCTAGCCATTGAAAAATCAGTAGATTATGAATAAAACAATATATAAGATGCTGGTATAAAACTGATATAGCAAAGTTACAAATCCAGAACAAATCGCTATAATAAAAAATGTGGTACTTTCGATATGTTTAGCTCACTTAAATAGCGTTGACACATTAGACAATTAGTTTTGTGTAATTTGTGTAGTTCCCATAGGAGCGAGCGGGACCCGGCGCGTGCGCTCGAGGGGATGAGCCGTGTGACGGCGGTTAACCCTCACTTGCGGTTTATCACGGGGGACAAGCCAGAGATACTCAAACTTTAACCATAATAAATTAATTAAAATACTGTTTAAATTGTCATAATATATTTATCGACCAATTTTAAACAATCCGCTAAATATAATAATAATTAATAAACATATTCATAAAAAAAAAGTGTATTTTGTGTAAAATTAAACAGAACTTTAAAAATAAACCAACACAGAATAAAAATAAAATATCGAGCAAGATAGAACTTTTGTATGCAAAATAATCTTATTTTAGTTTTTTTTTATAAGGCCGAATATTTTTCATCATTGTCTTGCTTACTTAGAGTACCTACTCGCCTACTTGAGTTAGCTATTATCGGTGTGTTCCGACAGCTGCACTTTGAGAGTCAGTTCTAGGCTTCATCATCCCTTACTATGATGAAATTGTAGTCAAACACACTAACTATAAAAAATAAAAATATACGATTAATACTGCAGTAAAGTTTGAGTGCCACTGTCCCACCATGGTGCGCAGCAGTGTTGACGACTTGATAATAATTGCGTATAACAAATGCTTAAATACATCAAACAGACAGACAAATACGGGCTGGGGTATTTACAATGAGAACGATTTAGTTCACGGCCAATTGAAACTACTAGATCGAATAGATAATAGGTTTGATTTCGAGATGGCATATTTTCGAAACCTATTGGTTAGTCATGCTGAATCACTTTTACTATGGGACCAAAACATAATTCTCAAAAAAAAAAAAACATTTATTATGTTCGAATGTAATTTTGTATATAAAGTAAAAATGTATTAAATTGAAATTGGATTGAAATAGATTAGAAAACATTTATTCAGCTCAGAATTTTATACATAACACAAGAAAAAAAAAACAATGAATGGGTCCCATAATAAAAGTTGTTCATCATGACTAACCTAATATAAGTTTCGAAAATATTCCATCTCGAAATTCCACCCTGAATACAGTTTTACATACGAATGAATTAAACCATTGCATCTAAATTACCTACCATCTAGTGCTGTTTTATGGCGACCTAGAAAATAGTTAGGTGGACCTGTAATTAGACTTGATAACCAAGCGAATAAATTACTACTGACAGGCGTCTATTTATTTAGGTACTATACTGCATGACGTCATTCATGTTATAGAATTATATACTAGGATATTTAATTATAAGGTAAATTATGAGGAAAATGAAAACTGAATTTCAGCATAAGCCAGATATACGCGGAAGAAGTAATTTCAAATTGCACCCATTTTCAAAAACGGATTCAGATCAACTCCACTATACTTAAGATAATTGCTCGATGACGGTTCAAATAACTGGTTTTATAAATAGTTCACGACACGGATTAATTAAGTGCAGTCAGAAAAACAGTTTTGAAGGAGGCGTCGGACATGTTCCGGGCACTTTGAGAGCCGCGTGGCGAACGCGTGGCCCGCGCCTGCTGCCCGGCTGCGCCACGTGGCGTAGCCACGCGACTCCTACAAACAGCTGTAGAATGTACGCTCTCGCCAGATAATCTCAGTCGAGCATATGCAGACAAATAAATAAATTAAAAAATCCCTACGGCTGTGGTTAAAACGCTGCGGTTTAACTTGTTGGGTTTTTGGATTTAAATTAAGATTCATGTGAAAAATTTAATTGAGTTTAGTTGAGTAGGTATTTACTTGCTGGTTTGTTAAACTTCGTAGAGCGAGTGGGTTTGCGTGGTTTTTAAATCTTTCTTATGCATTAGTTTACTGAAATCTCAATACAATGAATTTCAACGCGGAAGTAATATTTTTTTTTACTTGGAAAACAAACAGCATACAATAACTAAAACAAGTAGAAGAAATAGATACTAAAAGCAATACAGTTCTCACATACAATAATGATTTACATACTGGGTAGTTACTAAGTATTTTTTAAGCTTTTCACGTGACAAGTTGCATGTAGCCTTGTTTATAATAAGGTACTAGCGGCCCGGTACATGCTTCGCTACGTATAAAGTGAAATAATAAAAATGTGATAAATGAAGAACCGCTCGACCGTTTTTCTGCAAACTTCACATAAACCATCTACCCGAGCCCGTTCTTGAGTTATAAAATTACAACGAAAAGTGGCATTGATTTTTATATATTTTTATTAGTAAGGCTGATATCAGCCTTACTAATAAAAAGTTACACGCGGTGTACACATCTGTTATAGGATAATTGCTACTAATAAAAACATTTTTGACACAAAGCCTGTATACACGTGTTTTAGTTACCTAGGAAATTTACACAGGGCTTACACGGGCCAGGACCCTTGTTTAGTGTTTGTATAAGAACATTATGGCGGATTTCAATAGATCAGCTGTGTCTGACAATCAAGTGTTGTGTCCATTTAGTACGGACCAGGCCAACCGCGCAACAAAATGACACCAACGCGCTGGCCCTAAAAAGTAATTTTAGGGCCAACGCGACTCGGTCGACTGCGGTCATACTGCGGTCCACGGAACAGTTCATTCGTCCATTGTTTGCTTATAATTGCCATAAAAATGCCTAGTTGCGTAGTGAAAGGCTTGTGTTTTATACTGGAGTTATGGATAAAATAAAACAAAAATTGACAATTTATTTGGTTTTGATAACTTTATGCAAAATGTTCCGGTAGGTGTATCCTTAGTTTTGAAGTCATTGGCACAGCCATTTGCTTCGTTTGTTGACGTAACATTTGTAATTTGACAATGACGTTCTTCTTTCTTCTTCTTCTTTGGTTAAATGGCTACTGTAGCCATAAGCACAAGACAGTTTCGTTCAAAACCACCATTAGCTATTTGAACTTTTTAAAAGTAATTTTATTGTTTAATTATTAAAATAAAAATAGTCTTAAGAAAAAGAAACCTGATTTTTATGATATGATTAATATTTTATATAATTATTTTTCTGTATCTTTTGGTGTTTTCACATTTTTTCCCATATTTTCTCCCGTATTTTAAAGTTAGATAGTTTTAGTTTCAAAACGTTCCTAAAAAGTTGCCAGTCGTTTTTGTTTTAACAAATAGATAACTATACAACGCTTACACACTGATTATTAGTAAAGGGAGTGTATAGCAACTGTGTAAGGCTTACACACTGCATAACTATACAGCTGTTAAACAACCGTGTTCCATATTTTTATTAGTAAGACGGATACCGTCTTACTAATAAAAATATGGAATAAATAGCTGAGTCTTCATCATTATAAGTAGGTGTTTTTTTACTTTGTATAGGCCTATGTTAGACCAAAATCTCACCATGGTAAGTGATGAAGTAAAGCCTAGATGGAACTGGCTCTCAAGCGTAACTGTCGGAACACACCGATAAGTGCTTGGCGACAGATTTTCATCTTGTGGGTGGTAGCCAGCCTGATAGATACTATTATTAACCATCCATTATTTACTGAAAAGAAGTTGGCTTAAACAAGCTAAATCTGTATTTACACCGTTGGTAAACTTGGTAATTACCAAAAAATGAATTAAAACACTTTCTCCAATGGCCGCCATTATTACAATCATACTTTTCTGGTGTTGCCATTCCTCGATATTCAAATACACCATATCAAAATAAACCGTTTTACACTTTCATAATAAATAATGCTGACAATTAATCAATATTCAATGGTATGAAATTAAATAATATTCAAATAATATATTGTTAATGCTAACAGACGGCCGTCCTGTTTAACGGAATGTCCCTGTTCCGTTTCGGCCATTCGTATACTGTATGTCTAATAAATTTTTGCATTATGTGATACCACCATGTTTTATCATTTTATACTATTTTAGAGGTCGCCATACTCGCCATGAGTCGATTCGACTATATTGAGTTTTTAGTGATCACCGCATACAGCGGCTGTTTCACTTAGGAGTTTTTGGTGATCACTGCATACAGCAGCATGTTTCACAGGAGGTTTGAGTGATCACCGCATATAGCAGCATGTTTCATTTAGGAGTTTGAAGTGATCACCGCATATAGCAGCATGTTTCACTTACGAGTTGTTAGTGATCACCGCATATAGCAGCATGTTTCACTTAGGAGTTTTTAGTGATCACCGCATATAGCAGCATGTTTCACTTACGAGTTGTTAGTGATCACCGCATATAGCAGCATGTTTCACTTACGAGTTTTTAGTGATCACTGCATATAGCAGCATATTTCACTTACGAGTTGTTAGTGATCACCGCATATAGCAGCATGTTTCACTTACGAGTTTTTAGTGATCACCGCATATAGCAGCATGTTTCACTTACGAGTTGTTAGTGATCACCGCATATAGCAGCATGTTTCACTTACGAGTTTTTAGTGATCACTGCATATAGCAGCATATTTCACTTACGAGTTGTTAGTGATCACCGCATATAGCAGCATGTTTCACTTACGAGTTTTTAGTGATCACCGCATATAGCAGCATGTTTCACTTACGAGTTGTTAGTGATCACCGCATATAGCAGCATGTTTCACTTACGAGTTTTTAGTGATCACTGCATATAGCAGCATGTTTCACTTACGAGTTGTTAGTGATCACCGCATATAGCAGCATGTTTCACTTACGAGTTGTTAGTGATAACCGCATATAGCAGCATGTTTCACTTACGAGTTGTTAGTGATCACCGCATATAGCAGCATGTTTCACTTAGGAGGTTTGAGTGATCACCGCATATAGCAGCATGTTTCACTTACGAGTTGTTAGTGATCACCGCATATAGCAGCATGTTTCACTTACGAGTTTAAGTGATAAAAGATAGGTATCTCAATAATTATTTTTCATTGTTACTTGAATAATACATAGGTATTATATTTCGTTATTACATTTAATGTTGATATAACTTTATTTTTTTTAATGTAGAATGATTCTACTATCAACCTTTTATTAACATAAACAACTGTTTACTTAAGATATATCTAAGAATCTTTGTTAGTGGCATCGTACTAGCCATAGTTGATTATCCGTCACGAGAAAGACACACAAAATAGAAAATAAAAAAAATACATACTGGTGAGCTGATTTCTCAATCCCTCTTCTGATATATTAACCATCCATTATTTACTGAAAAGAAGTTGGCTTAAACAAGCTAAATCTGTATTTACACCGTTGGTAAACTTGGTAATTACCAAAAAATGAATTAAAACACTTTCTCCAATGGCCGCCATTATTACAATCATACTTTTCTGGTGTTGCCATTCCTCGATATTCAAATACACCATATCAAAATAAACCGTTTTACACTTTCATAATAAATAATGCTGACAATTAATCAATATTCAATGGTATGAAATTAAATAATATTCAAATAATATATTGTTAATGCTAACACTATAAAGTACCCAACACCGTGCTACGGTTTCCTCACAATGATTTCTTTCACCAAAAGCTCAAGTTCTTAGTAGGATTCGAACCCGGGACCTTCGTCTCGGTATCCGACGTCTCTACCACTGATCTATAATCGCCTTACTTCTCTTTCAAATCAAGTATACCATAGCTAATTATTTAACTCACTGTCATACCATCTTAACAGATAACCCTATATTCAAGTATTCATTCTTTGACTATATTTTGCAGGTAGACTACTTATCAAATTAATGAAGTACTCATGTAAACTAAAGAAATAATTCTTGTTACATAAAATTTAGTTACGAATATTAAACGATAAGTACTTGCCATCAATCACAAACCGAATTACTTCAGTCAATATAACCACAAAACACAAATGCAAACCGACAAGAGATCTCACGCGAAAAACTATCAAACATACTCGTAGGGGGCGTGGCAGAAGAGCGTGGCAGCCACGTGACGCGCCACTGGCAGGTCGCAAGAGTGCCCCTCCGCGACAAATCAATTACAGGGTTACAGGGTCGACTTGGGCGCAACTTCCGAACGGGAATTAGCGGCAAATAATAGTCGTTGCAGAAATTACTTGTTTATAGAGGGTGACTCGCTAATTTATAGACATGACGAAATTAAGTATGTATCGAGTGTATGCTTGTTTTTTTTATAAATATTATTTTTTATTATTAATAAATTATTAAATAAACTTAACGTTTCCTTGGAAGACGTAATTGAATACGGACCGTAGGAACGCAAGCCATGTATATGATGGATGGTGACAATATTCAACAAATAAAAAGTCTTCGGTGAACTTTATTTATGAGCTAATGGTGCATCCATGCTAGGCGAAGCGACCACGAGCCGAGCCTCGAACGAACCTACAACGAGCACGATGCGAATCCTTTTGTTCGTAAAAAAACTGACAATCGCGCTCGTTCGAGGCTCGCAAGCCCGTCCACGCTACGCGAATCGTGCTCGCAGTGTTCTCGTTCGTGGCTAGGCTCGTGCTCGGTTCGTCAAACATGGACGCACTATGTTTCGAGATCTATGGATTCACAACAATTTCACCAAAGTGGCCAAAGGTGGTAAGCGTACACACACAGCCTATATAGAATGGACCTTTCCACACCTTTAGGGTTAAAGGCTCCTTTTATTGTGTTATGTGTAGGGACCTAGTTCATGGAGCACAACGAAAATTCAATCTAACGAAACCAAGTTCGTTTTCACAAAAATACCTACCTATAAGATACGAATGTCTTCTACAAAAGCCCATTGATTTCGCTTACATATTATTGTCTCTTTGAGAATAATAAACTTGTGGTAGGTATGGGGGAGTCTGCGAGCACCAATTTATTTTCGGAGTGTGCGTTTTATAGGAGCTGTCAAGAACAGTGTTCAGTCCACCAATAGGAGACGGCACGAGATATCGACCCGACTGGCACCTACCCCGCTTCAGATGAGGATGGGATGTGAGCCTCCAAGAGAAGGCAGAAAAGAAGTTTTCACACTGAAACGTAGTTTATTAGTTGAAGAGTAAGTAAGTTTATTAAGTGAGGACCTCTAAATGGCTCACCTATTTTTTAAGCTGATACCTAGCTGATACTCTACATATTTAGTAAGCTGTTAGTTCTTCAACTAAAAATAAATAAGTATAAAGAAATTAATAGAGCCCGGGTTACGTCTATACGTAAAATCACTGTTTGTCTATTGATCGGTTCCGACCGATGCAACTTTATACATATATTGAGGTTTACCTATGGCATAGAAAAGTGGCGTTGCAAATCACGCAGGGCACCAATTATTTCGATATAATCGTATTAGCGTATCGTAGGTGTCATGAATTACATAAAGCTAGCTGACACCCGCGGTTCCACCCACGTTCCCGGGATAAAAAGTAGCCGATGTACTTCTCTATTACATAGTTTGAGTATTTGAGGCGTGAAAACGTAACAAACAAATGAATAAACAAACTCACATTCGCATTTATAATATTAGTATGGTTTTATATACTGTGATATAAGTCAGGATAGTTAGAAAGTTAGGATTAGAATGTCACAACAGCGGAGGTCGGCTATATTACTGAATTAACCATCATTTATAATATTTACTTAAATAATTGTTTCGTACTGTGCGGGCTCAAAGGAGCTTCCTTCCGCGGACGCTCAGGCTGTGGAATGAGCTCCCCGCCGTGGTTTTCCCAATGGATTATTGGGCTGTGATTTTTATGATAGTATGATAGTATTCGTCTGCAATAATACCTCTAAAGACCGCGCGTTACCTCGACATTATATTGAAAAACCCTACTTTAATCATGCTCGTATTCTCTCTAGCATGAAAGTGAAATGGCGAATGAAGCCTTTATATTATCAACACTCAGTTTTAATTAAACTTTCAAAGTCGTAGATATTACCTACTATATCTGTGCAAAGACAACGGGTCAATAATTGTGTTTTTTTTAGGTTATTATTTTTTATTTCTTTTATTGTTCTTCTTTCGTCTGTCTCTATGCTTAGGTATATGTTTTTTTTTATTGTTAATTATTTGGAAAAAATAAGCCAAACATAGTCAGATTTCTGGAGGGTAATTCTACCCAATACAAAGCAAACGCAGTTAAATCAGGTAAGTATATACGATATAATAAATAATATTTTTGATACACACGTTATGCGGTAGAAAATAAGACAGACATATTCTTTTACATTTTGAATTAAGTACCTACCACACATTGCACTCACTTGCCAGTAGTTCAATTGCATATAACTAGAACCTTTTACAAGATTGTCCAAAAAATATTTAAAAAATGTAACCTTGCCGAGTTTCTTGCCGTTGTTATCAGTTGAAGGCTGAGTTCCGAACCGGTGAACTTCAGTAAATTTGACCTGCATCAGTGCCCTTCTGGGGCCTAAATTGAATAAATGGCTTTGACTTTGACTTTGACAAAGCTCCTTACGTGTAAATCAGATAGTCACTTATATGCGTTTACTCCGGAGTCGCGCTGACTCCGCCCCTTCGCGCCTGTCCTTTCCAAAGACCCACCCTGTCAAAAGGGGTCGATGCGCAAACCAAAAATGGCCAGTGCTAAATTAAACTTTATCCCTCTAACAATATGACTGATATCTCATTAAAGAATGTCAGGACAATACTGTTTTAGTTCGGATAAAATCACCACCCCTAGTGGTATAAAATTGTTTTGCAGACTTTGTTCGGGCTCAGTGCAAAATCGTTTTTTTTGATGAACAGTGTGTGCTAATTGTGTTGAAACAGTTGTTAATATGTCTAATGCCAGAACACAGATTGCAGATTCATCTACGTCACCACCCCTAAGGTACCTAATTCAAATATCTTGTTATTAATATTACCTACTTATTTACCTCATAATATAAGTATAAGTATATATGGTAAGTAAAGGCTGGCGCTCATAGAAAAGTCGGTAGTTACTTTAACCCCCTTATTAATAAATAAGGTGTAAGTCAGTCTTGTAACACCCAGGTATTAAGATAGCCCCAGCCCTTTTTGTTTATATGACATTAGAAAGTGACGGATATATTTAAAACCTAGGTATTACTATACTTGACTTACACCTTATTTATTAATAAGGGTCTAGAAGTTTACCTCTATTCGGTTAGGTTTTTCACTTCATTCATATTATCACGACGAGACTTGACAAATTATAAGATCTAAGCTTGGTTCAAAAAAATCTTGTACATATACCTATCGTCTAACAGTGGAGGATTTATATATTTCCCAAATGGGATTTTAAATTTTTGTGTAAGTATTTCTCTATGGTAAATATACACATTACAATCTATATACATTGAGCTAGTATTACTACGTATAGAGCACACATCACAACTATGTGCCATTCAATGAGGCCATCCGGCCACATTTCTTGTTGTAGTACAATGAACGATACGCGTAAGCGCCGTGAAAATCACTATGTTTGCGAGAAAATTACTCCTAAAAGCGTTCTGATAGCGCTACGTGTTCTATTGTCTGCTTAGACCAGCGGTCGGCAACCTTTTGGCAGGCAAGGGCCACAAGGTGGCAAAATAAACTAAAGGCGGGCTGCACTTATGATTATCAACCCTAGATTCCACCTGATACCTACTTATAATTGGTCAAATCCCGTATAAAAAATGCAAATGCAATTTTGTTAAAACGTACAGAAATTAATTCGTACACGTAATACATACATTATTTGTATATGTTTGGGCTTTAAATAACCACCGAAAAATACAAATAAAATTTAACAAGGTCATTGATTTCATAGAAAGAGCCTTTGTGAGTATCATTAGATTGGATATCAATCACGTTCATTTGTAAATGACTCGAAACTTCCTCAATATCACACGAAAAAATGTTTTATAATATAAATTATTTACAAAACATTCACGGGCCGCAACTAAGACGTCCACGGGCCGCACAAGGCCCGCGGGCCGCGTGTTTCCGACCGCTGGCTTAGACGACTAATTATTTTCAACGCAAAAAAGAACTTTAGTTGACTCTTAAAATATTGGACATAGCCTTTGCTAACGATAGCTTCTCTATACGTAGTAATATAATAATAGCTCAATGTCTATATATAGAAAATTTCCACAAGTCCGCCGCTGCTTCCGATTAACGGCAAGGTTCCCAGAATATAGATAATTATTAAAATCCAAATCTGCCACTGTAAATCCGCCACTGCGTCTCATATTGCTGAGCGCCGACCTACAATAACCAATGCTGATATAGGACCTGAAAAATAATGTTAGTTAATTTAGTTATAATAAATACTTCGCAAATATTTTATGCGTATTTATTTTCTATTGATTAAATAATAAAATTATGTTAACTATTTTGAGCTGTGTAAAATTATGCTACAGCGAAAGATACATACATACCTACTATGTCGTTAACAATATTTTCTGTTTATTTTTTTTCAATGCCTATTTAAATAATGTTATTTGTATTTTATTTGTGACAACAAACATATGTATAAGTATGTACTTTTTCATCGAAATTACAGTTAACTCTACCGTTATATTAGGAAGGTTCCTACGATACAGAAAGGAAATTAAGTATTATGATTGCTATTGTGAAACTAATTTATGGTAACGAGTTGACTTCAAAGATCTCTAGAGAAATTATGATCATTACCTGATTTTGCTCTATACTTCGGACGCGGTCTCTTGCCTATATACTAATTTCAAATTAACAGTCTAATACCTCTTATCTGGTCAAACGTTTCAAAAGAAAAAATTAACCACAACACACATTTGAACAAAGCTAATGTTTTCAGTGACCACCGCCGGCTGGACTACTCCGGGCTGAAGTTCTCTTACGGCGACGGCTCGGAAGATGAAGGCCCCTCACTAACCACGGACCTGCCATCCTGCGTGTACGCAGCCGCGAGGACCAGGCTGCAGCTGCCTTTAGCAGCATACGTGCATCAGCACAGCAGGCAGTTGCATTCAGGTAAGGATACGCTACGGTAATCACAATGTAATCGTTTTCGCGGTTTCCAAGTGGTTTTTAGAAGGACGCTTAATTCCTCGTTAATGAGTGATCCTCGCTTACTTCGGTTAAGTGTATTTTCCGTCTTATAATGTTTATAAATTCCTCTCCATCCTAAGGTTGTCTGGAAGAGATCGCTCTTTAGCGATAAGACCGCCCATTGTACAGTTATTAATATTATGTTCTTTTCTTTCTGTTTTGTTAACTGTTTTTCTGGTGTACAATAAAGAATCATATATCTATCTATCTATCTATTTTTTTATACCACTGAGGTGGCAAACTAGCATACGGCCCGCCTGATGGTAAGCAGTTACCGTAGCCTATGGACGCTTGCAACACCAGGGGTAGGTATCACTCGCGCGTTGCCGACCCTGAAGAAACCTCTTCACACCCTTTTTCAAGAACTCCATGCTGTACTCCATTGGGAAAACCACGGCGGGGAGCTCATTCCACAGTCCGAGCGTCCGCGGAAGCAAACTCCTTTTAGCCCGCACAGTTCGAAACAATTCACTTTTTTTTTTTTTTTTTTCAATCATGTCGAACAATTTCTTAGATCACTACAAGCGGTACAAGCGGTAGAACACACATAAGGAGGCAAAGTCTCACCTCAGACTGAGGGGCTCTAAACCGCTTGTGAGCTCCGGATCGTCAACAATTCTGGTGGCGCGTCGCTGGACCGAGTCTAAAACATAAAAAAAACTTTTTTATTAAATATAAATTAATAACAACAACTTGCTGATAGAAGTCTGAAACCCTTGTCTATCAACAGATGTGCTGTTAGAGACGTCAGTGGAGCCCGACTACCAGTGCGGAGGCTCCCCGTACCGCGTGCAGCGCGCTGCGGCTAACGTGCGCGAGCGCCGACGGATGCTGAGGTCCGGACCCAATGGGTACCCTGTTTATTTGCACATGATAACATAGTCCAAGTTATTTGTTAAATAATTATGAAGCATTGATACCTCAACGCCATGAAGAAGGTTGTGGCTCTCAATCCTAGTATGATCTTGAGCATTCTGTAAAGGACAAAATCAGGTAGTAGGGTACTTTGTAGTACTCGCCTGGTTTGATACCAGCTTCTACCTAAAAATCTGTTTTGGCAGCAGCATTTGCGAGCTACATAGAGAGCTCTGCTTTCCACGACTTTTATATAACGCAGGTGTAGGTGTACCAATCTTAAAGAAGCCTCTGCAACTAAGAAGTAAGGTTAGAAATCAGCTCCACACTACTATCCGTCTCTTAGACGAACAACGAACAGTTCAACAATTCTCAGACCACTCCCCGATTTTACTACAGTTAAAATAAGTATAATAGTAAAACTTAGCTAAACCGTTTGTGTGTCGTTGTGATTTTAGCAGTATAAACTCGGCGTTTGATGAGCTGCGCGTCCACGTGCCGACGTTTCCATACGAGAAGCGGCTCAGCAAGATCGACACCCTAAGGCTGGCCATCGCATACATTGCCCTTTTGAGAGAGGTCAGACTAAAACTGTGAAAGAAGTATTTAAAACAAATATTGTTCAGGTTTATGAGTTTAACGAAGCTGTAGGAAATGTCGTGAATAAAGCATCGCATCGCCAGTGAGGAAAGCATACAGCCTGCTGATGTTGAAAGTTTTCTTTCTGGAATATGCAATGCTTACCACCTAGGGCCACGTCATTGACCGCCACGCATTCAAAGTTGAAAATATACAAGCATCATTGGGAATTCCTAGATCCCCATTGGATAAATGTTATCTGAATTTGTAACGGTTACCATAGTGTTTTATAAACTGGGTATTAAGGAAAACATTTACATTATTATTGTACCATTCAGGAAAGCAAACATGAGCATAATGTTTGTTTTGAGACTGGATGTAAATATCTAATAGTTGTTGCGCCCTCGGTTTCATCCGCGTACCCGGGGGATATATTGCCTTACCAGGATAAAAAGTACCCTATTTGTTAATCCAGAACATATTCTATCAGCGTGCCAAATTTCATCAAAATACGTTCAGTTGTTGAAGCGTGATTAAGTAACAAACATCCATCCAAACTTTCGCATTTATAATATTACTAGCTGTCCCCCGCGGTTTCACCCGCGTTCCCGGGATAAATAATAGCCTGTGTCCTTCTCCATACCATAGGTTATCTGCATGCCAAATTTTTTGATGATCCGTGGAGTAGTTGAGGCGTTGAACAAACAAACTCACTTTCGCATTTATTATATCAGTTAGGATTAGGATAGTGAGATTACAGGATACATTTTTCAAATGTGCATGGTTGTTTTATTCCTAAGATTTTGAAACACAGCCGTTATTATTGCACCATCTCATTGCGTCGCTTATGAGGATCAACATCTGGGAAGTAATGGTTGATGAAAAACTAAGGAAAGGGTCTCATTTCTATGAAAATACTATTTTATATTTCTAACATTTATTAAGCTTAAACAAATCCCTGTTATCAAAAATAAATATTTTATATTAACAATTTAGCCAATCCTTACCACATACTTAGCTCTACTTACTTAGTCCTTATTCTGTGACTAGAGTTCAGATGATCGTATCTGAACGATGTCTAGGATAATCAATAGAAGAAGGCAAGATACCTAATATAGGTTTTTATATTGATGAATACCGGTTTATTTCACAGGTTTTGGATACAGACTATGACCCTCTGACTTACGTGGAGAAATGTCTTCGGGGTGAGATCAAGGCGGACCGGGCTCATTGGAATACAAGCGGTAAGTTGATAACTTAGGTACTTGTACTTGTCTATGCGATTTCACCTCTTCAAAAACACTTTTGAGAGAGGTATAGCGTAGCGTTTATTCGCTCAAAGAGCAGCTCGACTGGGGAAGTACCTACACCTTACAGAATACCGCAACCAAATAACTTTATGTTGTGTAAAGTTGTGTTCCTGCGCGTGAGCAAGGTCGCCAGAGCTCATAGGGGAGGGGGGAAAGGTCGGTAACGCGCGAGCAATGCTTCTTGTGTTGCAAGCGTCCATATGGCTACGGTAACCGCTTACCATCAGGCGGGCCGTATGCTTGTTTACCGAAATAGTTGCATAAAAAAAGAAACTGGATAAGGCATAATTACGAAGACTACCACTAGCTCGAATACACTAAAAAGACTCCCGGCAAGAAACTCAGCAAGGGTCTTCTATAAACTGTCTATAAACGTGTAAAGAATTGACGTTAATAAACGTAAAGTACTCATAATTACGATCAACTTTTACTATGGCACCAAATTCGAAATCGCAAAAACATATAGGCATTTAGAAGGTACAAGGTAAGGCTGTCGTATTGTCGTATTCACCCCGTAGGTATATTTCATATTAGGCATGGGGGACGTGTATTGTCGTGTGAATTACTTACATATTATTAGGTAGCAGTACTAGGTATCTTGGCTCCCTATATTTTTTATACAAAGGTGGAAGGAACCTATACGAGCATATTGGTATGCATTACCCGTACGTACCCATAGACGCTGCAACACCGTGGCTTCACTCGCGCGTTGCCGACCCTGACTATACGTCCCTCAACGTGCCTCAAATAATTTCGTATATAACACTTGGAGCTCTGTAATAGTTTTGAATCCCGAGACCACAGCATGTGATGTAATAAGACTGATAGGGTAATGGACCGTAAAAAAATCGGCATATACCTGGTGTATGCTCTTGAGAGCCACCTGTCTTCAAAGCTTACCGCCTTCGGCCACATCACCATTCACCATCGCAAAAAAAAAAGCTAACTAATTTGTATTTGTTAACTAATCTATTTTTAAAATTTTCCAGATCTAACGGCTAGGCTGTCGTGGATTAATTGGGAGAACCTTGGAGTGAATCCTCAACGTCGCAGCGTCCTCACATCCCTGGCTCTCAGCTCTGACAATTTACAATACACCCACAACTAACACGCGGGCTATCGGCGAAGCTTGTGATGAGATACTTTTAAGTTCATAATCGTCTGGCACATAGCATTCGTACACTGTTGATATCATGTGTTGTTATTAGAAAAAATTAAGTCACTTTTGTCAGGCTGCCTCCTTGCCGCACGATGTGCGTTTCTTTTTGGCATGGTTGAAGAGGCTTACTGAAATGGCCATAGTTTACTTTTTTTAGTGTCTACGAATCAACAATTAAAAATAAACAAATAATGCATTTATTGTAAGTATCCTAGTCAAATGGTGCAATATATAGTTTAGGACAGTAGTTTTTAAGTTAACGTTTTAGTTTCCAATTAAACACAATATTTGTTTATATTTATAGACATTATAGGTACCTACTTGAAGTCTTTAGTATAACTTGTACGTAGTATTTATCTACTCTGAGGTATAACCATTATTTTAATAAAACATAACTTAATTTTAATAGATATTTTTATTTCAGTATCCTTTCATTACAATGCGTAATTTAAATTACTTACATACAAGCATCGAGGAAAGATCCCTTTAGAGTAGTAATAATGAACGACCAAATTCCGAAACTCGTCAGTGATTTGTCACTGAATTTGAACAGTAAGCACCAATCACTGCATCGTGTGTTTTTGACTTGGCCAATCAGATTGCATGCGTGCTTGACTTAGCCAATCAGAGCGCGTTGTCTTCGGTGGGAAATTGGCGGAATACATTTCAACCAAAATGAACGTCATTGCGCTTCTTTGGGTTAATTGTTCGATGCATACAAGTCTCGAAATAATTCACTTTATAGCGAAAAAAAACTTTATTTACAAAAATACTAGTTCAAAAAGTATAACATTATGTACATAAAATATGCTATAAAAACAAAATTAGCTATTATTTCATAAATAAAAATAATTCAGTATTCATCTGAAATTCTAGGAGCTTATTCAATAAGCTCCTAGAATAATCCTAATATAATGCTCAGACTTATAATAAAAAGAAAGGGATGCAGTATTTGCTATACTTTATTAATTTTAAAATACAACATACAAGTCTGAACACTCTGTGACTAGGTATCAAGAACCCGTGTACTACTCCTATACTACGATTATTTTCTCTTAAATTCGAAAAGATCACCTTATCTATAATGCAGTCAATTCAAGGCCAATCCTCAATAACATTATGTACTGTATGCCAAGTCAACCCTGAACCGGCAGGCTTGTGACAAGAAGGTAAAATAACATGTCTCGTAAATGTCCTACCCTGCGTTAAACCCAGGAACAACCTCCAGTTTTTTTTCCTACCAAAATCGTAAGGATTTCTATATCCGATATCTCCCTTTCGAAGTTTCGCATTGATGTATGCTTCGACGCTTGATTCTCCTCTGCTGATGTTCTTTCCGTGAACTATTGCTAGGAATCCAAGCGCGAACAGTACTGAAATGCAAGTTAGAGCCATGAAGATCACGGCTTTTCGTTTCCAGGGGTGGGCAGTGATGCGTTGAGTCTCAGTGATAGGTGGCACCGGGAGTATGTGCTCCCGTGGAAAGTTCACAGAGTCGTACTCGACAATTTCTTTGATGGGTACTAGAGCGCCCGTCTGGTTGATCCGTACGGGGTGGCCGTACAAATCCGGATCGTTATTTGGTATTATGCCACCTGCAAACCAGTTTTATTATTATAAATCGACCTAATATTAAATAATTATCTGTCCGTAAAGAATCATGGCGAGATCCATACATTGATTTGTACAAAAAAATAAAACATTTTAGAGGGTTTTGAATCACTTCCAATGTTGAGACTACATTACCAGCAACATATTAATATACATGAAATATTTTATAAACCCCGCAAAACATAACAACAACATAACGGTTTTGGTCGCGAATAGTCGCGATTCGCCAGCATGCCATGGAAATTCGCATTTTTATCCCGGGGTTCTAAAAATATTTTAAATGGCTCAAGTTGTTCCTTAGGCACCAAGGATCAATTATAACGTCATTGTAACGTCTCTAAAAATCTCTATTTTTTTGTACAAATCTCGCCATGATCCTTTTGGTGCATGGTAATGATAATAATCAAGGTTGACAAGATCTTCGAACATTTATATTGGTGCCGATTCTGTTGTAAATCGCACTAAACAAATTTTAGTCAACATCACATCTCTTTCTTACAAACATTATTGAAAAATGATAGAACATATTTATTAAGCTGTCAAATAAAGTCTTTGCGTTGGAATGACGTTATAATTGATCCTTGGTGCCTAAGGAATAACTTGAGCCATTTAAAATATTTTTAGAACCCCGGGATAAAAATGCGAATTTCTATGGCAAGCCGGCGAACCGCGACTATTTGCGACCAAAACCATTATGTTGTTGTTATGTTTTGCGGGGTTTATAAAATATTTCATGTATATTAACATGTTGCTGGTAATGTAATCTTAACATTGGAAGTGATTAAATACCCTCTAAAATGTTTTATTTTTTTGTACAAATCAATGTATGGAGCTTGCCATGATTCTTTCTTACATCCTTTTCTTATGTTCTTTGTTAGAAAGAGACATAGTGAGACTAAATTAGTTCAGTTAAACAACAGAATCAGCACCAAAATGTAACCAACACTGCCTGTATTTATGTATTATTTATAGTTCTGCACTTTTATAAAAATATATAAAATTACCCAGTATATTGATGAACAATAATTTCAGAAGATGGTTGTAGACGACTTTAAATGTATTTATCAAAGAATCATGTCGAGATCCATACATTGATTTTTACAAAAAATGATTCTTGATGTACAGTAGTACCCAACTGATATGGCTTACCGATGTACCTGCGTAGAAGATTAATTTTCAAAGCGCAGGAAATGCTATTTGTCGGCAGCTGCCGCCATGTGTGCGGAGGGGCGTGACTTGCGAGTGAGACGGAACTAACCGCTGCACTGTATTATGAACCTTATAGTAGTGATCTAAGGTAGATTGTAAGTTTTAAGCATTCTTTCGTTAATCTTCGGGCCATACTTTCTTGTCTGTGCGAACGAAGATTCACGACGCGCCTTATCAGTTGGGTACTACTGTACACAGAATTTAATGTAATATTTGGACAAATGTTTGTTGGATTATCTGACTGGTTGACCACTGTGTCTAGTGTGGATGAGCAGCCTTTGGATCTTCAGGGTACTATGGTAGGTTACCGAGGCACTGGTTAGGCAAGCGGATGTTTTTTTTTTTACATTTGTACAACCAACTTGCCAACTAAGAAATGTAACCTTGCTGAGTTTTTTGCCGGTTCTTCTCAGTTGAGAGCTGACTTCTGAATCGGCGGTAACTTCAGCAGCGTTAACCTTCGTAAGTGCTATCTTTGTGCCTAAACATAAGTAACATACATTTGGTAAATACCAAGTTCCTTGTAAGGAGAAATCAAATATTCCAGGATGACAGTGAGTGTGTACAGTACAAGCCCCCTAGACAAGAACAACAACCGATTGTCAACAATCGTCATCAAAACAACTAAAGCTGGGATGTTCACAGTTTCACTTATGCAATTTCACGATACAGTATGTTATATTACTTTATTGCTTCTAATCGGTCGGACAATTCTAACGGACGAATGCAAAAAAGATCGCTCCATATTTATGAGCAGTAGCAAAAATGAAACAATAACTGTCTCCTTCATACTCATAAGCTTTACCGCGCGCAAGTGAGACGGACAGACTTCATGATGCGCATGCAGACACTACACAAGCGCAACGTGTAAATGTGTAGAACGTGCCGGCTTTAGTTAACCGACCTGTATGTGTGTGTACGTACATATTATGGTGCGTCCATGCTACGCGAATCGAGCACGAGCCGAGCCACGAACGAGCACGATGCGAATCCCTTTGAACGTGAAAAAACTGAAAATCGCGCTCGTTTGAGGCTCGCGAGCCCGTCCACGCTACGCGAATCGTGCTCGCAGTGTGCTCGTTCGAGGCTCGGCTCGCACTCGGTTCGCCAAGCATGAATTAGAGTTTCAAATACCTGTATCATTAAGCCAAAGCACTTGATACCCAATATCAACGCCAGCAATAATCACAAACGACACCCCAGCGACCATAAAAACCATGTACAAGAAGAAGTGCCTGGCGTTGTAGTACCCCACGCAGTTGTTCAGCCAGGGACAGTGGTGGTCCATGGCAAGTATGCACCGGTCGCACACGGAACAGTGATGGGTGCGCGGCGGCTTAGGGGATATACATTTCTTGCATATACTAGCCGCTTCTGATATAATTGTGCCCTGAAAAGTTATAATTTAATTTATGATAAAGAATTCTTCCTCTTCTTTAGGGTTCCGTAGCCAAATGGCAAAAAACGAAACCCTTATGGATTCGTCATGTCTGTCTGTCTGTCCGTCCGTATGTCACAGCCACTTTTTTAACACAACTGAACTGAAACTTTTTCACAGAACTGAAACTCACTTTTTTTTTATAAAACCCATACATGTGGTGTGTCTATGGATAGGTATTCAAAAATGGTATTGAGGTTTCTAATATAATTTTTTTCTAAACTGAATAGTTTGCGCGAGAGACACTTCCAAAGTGGTAAAATGTACTTTTTCCCCCCCTGTAACTTCTAACATAAGAGAATGATAAATCTAAAAAAAATATATGATGTACATTACGATGCAAACTTCCACCAAAAATTGGTTTGAACGAGATCTAGTAAGTAGTTTTTTTTTAATACGTCATAAATTGAAATTCATATCAAATACTCTGGTCTATACTACCATTTACTTATATACCTACAGGTTTGTACGGAATAGGGTTTCGTTCCCGGGTCGGGAACTTCTTCGGGACTTCCGACTTCGGGAACGACGTATTTCCCGGGAATTCCCGATTCCCGGGAAATACGTCGTTCCCGAAGTCGGGTTTTTTTTTGCGATTTCCCGGGAATTCCCGGGAATTTCTTTATGAGATTGAATGCTCTAAAACACAGCAAATATTGGTCAAAATTAACGAAAATCCTTTGAAACATAGAGATGTTGCATACGATATTAAAACAAATGTCGATATCCACCGAAATCGAACGAACTGAACTACAAGCTTAAGAGAAATCGCCGAAAGGAACTGTAGTGTGTATTTGTGGAGATAACGTTTTTTTCTTAGAAAAATTTCAAGTTCTCCGAAAATACCCATAAAAACATGTTTGTTTGTAACATGTTTGTAACCTATCGAAAGTCAAGTAAAATACGTTATTTAATTTAATTACCTATTTGTGTCTCACACACAAACATAAGTAGAAAATTATAAATAATCATATCAAACTATAGGTCATACATAGTTACTATGGGTAGTTTCTAATCTGCCGATTTTAGAGAAAATCTCTGAATGCTAGTAATTTTGAAGAAAATGAAAGTTACATTAATATTTTTTTTAATATATATTTTTGGAGATAAAGCTTATCAGCGTTTTTGTATTAAAAAATTTTGATATTGCCGAAAATGCTTATTTTTTTAAATAATAAGTGATATTATTTTTACCGACCAAAAGTCAAGTAAAACACATCAGCATCATCATATCAGCCTAAGGATGTCCGCTGCTGAACGAAGACCTCCCCCATTAACTTCCACTTCGAACGATTTTGGGCCGCTTGCATCCAGCGGCGCCCAGCGACTCGTCGTCGTCGTGCAGGTCGTCTATCCGTCTGGTGGGAGGTCGTCCCTAACGGCGCTTTCCTGTACGTGGTCGCCATTCGCGTGGTCTTCGAGCGATGTGGCCTGCCCATTGCTATCACATCAGCTTACTAACACTAAGAGCTATATCGGTATTTTTTCTTCTCCTACGAATGTCGTCGTTTCCCTGTCTCGTAGAGAAATTCCGAGAATAGTTTGTTCCTTGTGAATTAGTAAAAAAAAAATTCAAAACATGCTCGTAATTTGACATTTATGGCACCGTTTTTACTATCATAATGTAGCTTATGGCGCACTAGTGTTTTTTAATTTACATTACCGCACAGTTTTATGATAGGTATAATCCCGATTATGTTAAGTTTGTAACTCAATGCTATTGATATGTGCGTAGACGAAGCATTCTTAATTTAAATGGTTAAAACAGTTTTGCTGTCAAAAAAAGAACTTGCGCGCCATATTTGTTGACGTTCTCATTGACTATTATCAAAAATACTAGTGAAAAAAATACAAGTTTGTTTTTTTCCTCACAAGTGTGTTGAAAAACGTCGTATGACACGCGTGTGCATTGATCATTACACTCTCGGGTCCCTTTGCTTAATAGGTACCGTCTCGTGTGATTAACAACTTTGCACACGTCTCATAATGTACTATTATTTACTTCTGAGACAAATAAATTGCTAATTTAATCAAATTACGTGGTTTACTTGACTTTATATACGTTAAAATAACAAAACTATCAACTTTTAAAATTTCCCGGGAATCGGGAATTCCCGGGAAGTCATTTTTTTCATTCCCGGGTCCCGGGAATGGAAAAAGGTCGGGAAAAACGAAACCCTAGTACGGAACCCTCGGTGCGCGAGTCTGACTCGCACTTGGCCTGTTTATTTTTATCTGCTCTGTTATAAATTCGACTAACTGGGGGGTGAAACTGCAGAGCAAAAGTTACAACACTATAAGACTTACATGTGGTGGATACCCAGGTGAGGTGACAACTCCCATGTAGTAGTGGAACAGAATGTTGAGTAATAGCCAGTTGCCGAACACCACCAGAAGCACAGCAGTGTATGGTGACCGCTCCCACCAGTATGGCAACCCCACCCAGTATGCTATGGCCACCACTGCCGCTGTCAATATACTCACACAGAATACAAATACCTGCAACAGAATGTTTAAGCTATATTTAAGGGATGAGGGATATTTTAATATATTTTTTTTTGTTTTACTGCAAACATGAAAATATGGCTATTTAAATAAAATATAAAAATCACATCTGCAATATTTCAATTAAGCTCAAGCTAAAGGATCTAAAAAAACTACAATCGAAAAGCTTTTTTTGCCTTTAATTTTTTAAGTAAATGTGTAAATGTGTAAAGTAAATGTTATGCCATGCTAAGGAGTCATATTTGACAAGAGGGTGTCTCTCCTTGCCGCACTATGTTTGTCTCTTTTTGCCACATGGATGTATGCTGTCAAAAGCGACATATTAGGAAGGCCCTAGATTAGGGAACTCAGATCTATGGTGTAAATATTATCTCAGCGCAATCCCTTTTTTCAGACCCTAAAACCATTTTCTTTAAACCGACTTAAAAAAAAAGGAGGAGGTTCTCAATTCGGTTGTATTTTTTTTTTATGTTTGTTACCTCATAACTCCGTCATTTATCAACCGATTTGGAAAAATCTTCTTTTTTCTGGAAGGGTACACTTCCTGTTTGGTCCCATTGTCATCAGATCAGGTTTTGATTACTTCTTAGTGTACTTTGAAGTCGGTTTAAGTTTTTTGTAAAATAGTCCAATAATATTACATTAATTTAAATACAGAATCATAAAAAGAACAAACCTTGCCCAAATATTTGGCAAAGTTGTCGACGATCCAAAAGACAGGATCAAGTAATATGTCAATGAAATAATTTTGACTCATATGTTCATTGTATGTTAGCGAGCGCACTGTCAGCGTACATTGAGATATACTCCATATTATATTACTTCTGCAACAAACAAAATAAAAATATTAAAAAATCCAAAACAAAGATATACAAAGTATAAGCCGGGCCTTATTGTCAATACAAGCCTCACGCAAACGTGTATAGCATAGTATGCCAATCTTTATCATCCCACATTGAGACCTTGACAGTGAGAATACATCTCAGTTTCACATTGTTGATGTCCTCATGATGTCCAGATTATTCTGTATGTCTTTGTCTATGGGCCTGAAGTAGACAACCTATTAAAATTGGCCACCATAATACATATTTCAGGGTACAATGACCTGATATGGTATCCAACACTGTCAGTATGGATATTTTCAAAGCTAATAGGTGTTTAGCCTGTTTTTATTATTATTTTTAGTAGTCATGCTGCACTACTTTTGCTATAGGACTAAAACAGAATTCTCAAAAAAAATATTTACTTTTCCTACTAAAGGTGAACAAACAATCTTTTCACATTTTCGTCCCCATAGTAAAAGTTGTTCAGCATGACTAACCAACCCAACATAGGTTTCGAAAATATGCCATCTCGAAATCTACGACACTGTATGTTTCCCAAATTAGCTGAACAACTGCTATGTCAAGACAGACAGCTTCAGCTGTGCTCACCCCACAGATACATCTAGATATTTAGGTATATTATGAAGCACTCATGCCTCGAGTATCTGCCCATTCCCTTTCACCCTGATTTATGAAAGGAGGCCTGTGCTCAGCAGTGGGACATTATAGGCTGATGATGATGATGAATACTACATAGTTATATTTAGCGGATGCGGATAAGTACCTGCATAGTTACGCTAAGGTTTTGTATTTAGAGGGACTCCACTTTGAGATCTCGCACCACTGAAAAATTATGCGAGGGCTACCGCTGACTAATTTCATAGAAAAATGCCTGTTTCAAGTAAAAAGCTTTGATAACAACTGTTACAGATAAGAAAAACTGATATTTATCAGTCAAGAATATAATTAAATTTATTATGTCTGTCTAGGAGAGTATGGATCAGTGTGACGACTAACTGCAGCTGCATGAATGGTATGTTTTTCGGGATTCATTATAATCTGAATATGATTAGTTAGACACTTATCTTACTGATCTCCCACGCGTAAAAAGGTATGATTTGTTTAGGCAGAAAGTATAAAAGTTTTCATTAAAACTTACACTATTCTACTGAAGAATCCCTTGCACTGGAATCGCCACTTTATGACAACCATTGCTTTATATTTTTTTTGATACTAATTTTGTTCTTCAAAATATCAGCTATTATTTTGTTTTGTTAAATATTACTGCTCCATTGGCTCCACCGATCTGTTTTTTACACGTAAATATAAAACAGATTAAAATTGGACGTAGGTAATGATGGTATTCTCTTTGACAGTTATATTATGAGGATTAAGAGGCAGGAAAACTCTGCTCTCCAGGCCTCTCCACTATAACATTATTTATTTTACAAAAAAAAAGCTACTTCTGCAACTGCAAGCAAACAAAATTTACATTCAGAGTCTGAATTAGCGTAGCGTTATATTCAAATATATTCTCTTTGGTCTGAATCATGTCTGAATTTCAGAATGAATGATTCATTCAGTCGACTTGATTCGACTCGCTCACAAAAAAATTATAGGTTCCTTTTTCCTTTTGATCTGTGCTTTGCTTCTTCTTCTTCTTATTTTTAATTATGGCAACCAAGCCCAAATTAGGGCTCATTTCTGCCAGTGTCGAGTTATATTATAGTTTCCAGTCACAATAAATCACTTCACATTAAACTCTTCACGGACATTTTGAGACAACTTGAAAAGTAACGATACACATAATTCATTTCATTTCACTTCACTGGTGCACATAGATGATCTTTATTGGGTAAAATACCACCAAAAATACACAATAAAACTCAAAATACACAAATTTATGAAAATAAAAATGAAAACGCTACGTCACTCTGCAAGTTCCCGCCAAAAAGCCACCTCTAGCTTTGCTTTTGGTATACCTAGTTTTTCTTTTTTAAATGGCACTTGCTTACATGCTAGAGTTACTATACTCTTTGATTATTGGTATTAGGGTCATCTCTCACTATGTCAGCACCGCTCCATCGCAGCAACGGCCCGGCACCGCCTCAACTCAATCCAACCACTAGGTACACACGGCTACAGATCATGCTATGCATTTCCAATATAAGCTGACCTCTCGTTCTCGATTGCGAGATTAGCGTGCGTACCTACTTATAATAAGAAAACTCCTTATTGAAAATGTATGCGATTTGGAAAAATAACGACTAATTGAACTTGTGCTCGAGTCATCACTCGTACCACTGATAAGCTTCATTCGTTAAGGTGGATGCTCAACATGAGACAGGAAATTGATTTTTTTTCAAGTTTTTATTAATTTTTAACTTCATACAACAATATAGCTAAATATTTCAGTGATTAGCGACCTTAGTAGTGTGTCTTGCCGTCTGCAATGCCGTCATTTGGCATATTGTGGAATTTATTATTTTCTTTATGTCTCTGATTTTTGTATATAATGAACTATTTTTGTACATTCAGTAAAATAGACAATTTAACGATTTTTAGAGGAATGTTCAAATATGGCTCATATTATACAAAAAAACATTCATAACACAATATACATAATGAATCAATACACTGAAATATTTAGCCATATAAAAAAATAAAATTTCCCGCCTCATGCTGTGCGTCCACTAAATATCAATTTCGATATTGATACGCTGCTACGTTCCCTTAACAAAATGATAGGGATAAATCGAATCATTATTATAAATCAACGTAAAAAGTGAATCTAGTCTTGGGTCTACTCTTAGAGAAACTAATATATATATAGATTCTCTAGGTAGTCTGTGCTTGTACCTCTCAAAGACTTGTTTGTACTCGTAGCTTGTACTCTACAGTAGAACGAACGATTAGTTTATTTCATTCATTCGTTCGTTCAAATCAGCTATTCAATCTGTGCTGTGTTGTTCGTACAGGTTTCAAATCAATCTTTCAAAAAATTCAGTTGATGTCGGTGCGTTTTAACGGATTGTCAGTAATTTTGCTCAGTGTTTAATTTTTACGATTCTTTAGACATTTACTTATATTAATATTAATTAAACTGAACCACGGCATGTGCGCCTGCCTGAACCAACGTCAGTGAGCGAGGTAAGAATTTATAATTTATTTATTATCACTAAACCATAATTTAAAATCACATGGATACAATTTATGTCCTGTGTGAGTGAGATGATTTTTGTTATATTGTCGGAGGCATTACGTAACTTAAGGCGGGTTTGGACTCCTAGCGGAGCGGGTATCTCACCATGCGGTCATTACGTAAGGAAATTATGTAAGGTAGGTATTATAATTAATAAAGGGAGGGTGGTAATCTGTGGGCTGTCGGTTGTGAAAAATTTAAAATGTTCTATAAATGCGGTTCGATTCGCACCTATAGTCGTTTGCAGGCTGGCTTGTAAACATTATAGCGTAAACAAAACGCGCTGCGCTGCGGTGGCACACGTAGACGACCGGTCACCGGCCACCAATATAAAGCATTTATTTCACCCGGCTTTAGCTGGCCTGCCCCTGAAAAATAAGCTGCCCTGCTTAGAAAACCATAATCCCAACGATTTTTCTAGAAAGACCTTTGTTCATACTCAATTGCAAATTGCATAATTATTATTACATAATTTGATAGATTTTGTGCGGTTGTTGCGAATTCTATAATAGCGCGAGATTATGAATTAATGTGGTTGTTTTAAGAAGGTAGGTAGCCTACCTACCTAGGTATATAGTAGGTATTACTTACCAACCTCCTTGAAATTACTTATGTAAGTTATGTAACAACAAGGTAGGTAGGTAACTAACTCAATACAAATGTATGATAACATACAACGATATTTAGATCAATTTATTTTGTAACAGTGGCATAAACTAGTTGTGATTTGAAACAAATAATTTGTATACCTACCTACATATTAAGAAATCCATAACTGCCTTCTGTGATATTACCGACCTACCCAGTTAAATTCTGCAATTTTTTTACTGTATATTAATGAGAATTAGGCAAGTCACATTATTTTGATAGTAAACATACAGTGAGCAATTTAATTCTGTATCTTATTTAAAGAGAATTCAAATTAAAATTGATTAAGGAAATTAGTTTCCTTACCCCCTTAACATAATTAATTACAGAGGTCAGTTTAATTTTGCCTACCCTACTTATGTATATGCAAAATATTAAATCTAGTAATAAATCCAAACTTACTCTTCAAATGGTACCAATAACCTTCCACAAGTATTTAACACGGGTACCCTATATTCCAGTAATATTAGTACCCGGGTTACCCTGCCACATATATGTCTAACAGTTTGTTCATTTACATAAGCTACCTACCTGTTACAACAAAAGTTAGCAAGGTCACATGAATACTAGCAGAAATGGATTGTATAACACTATTAAATAATTACTACAACTGTTTTATAGCCGTTATCAAGTGTATAGGTAATACCTACCTACATACTGGGTTTTTATTACTTGAGTTGCATTAAAATAATGTAAATACTATGGTTTTACACATGTTTTAGTGGTTATGGGATGGAAGTACCTATCTATGATCAGGATTGGAACAGACTCCTTATAAATTCAAAAATCATGGGAATAGGTACCTACACTACCTACTCTATTGTAAAGCTGCCTGTTCCAGTTATGTTTCATTAATATAAATCAATGGTTCAATTTAAAATATGTATCCAAAAGTATTATTACAAATCAAAAAAGCTAGCCTTAACTTTTGAAAGATAATAGACATGTCTGGAGATTGATATTGTGCATGTAGTTTGTCCATTTTCTATTTAATAGTAATATAGGTAGTTTTAAAATAATGTAGCTTCAATAACTATTCAATAATACCCTAAAAAATGCGCACAAGAAATCATGTTTTTTTCCATTTTGGGCATAACAATATATATATATATATACTACGCAATAAATCTGTGCCAGCTCTAAAATTATTCATCTGGTATAGGTATTACGATGTAAAGTACTAAATTGATTTGGGCTGAGTAATATATTAAAATAATACTTACCTACCTCCATGTTCATTAAAAAAAAATGGCCTACCTCCTAATTAATAATCTGTTTTTTTATTGTGAGTACATTATGTATTAGGTAGGTAATGCTTATTCGTCATCAAGACTAGTACCACTAGTACTGATGTCCATTTTCACTGAACAAATAAAATTCCATGATCGATTTCATACTATACCTACTATACTTTATTATCCTAAGAATTAGGCTGCTTTTCCACCAGAGATGTGCTATGCTACGATGCTATGGATGCGTTTGATATCCACCAATCATATTCGTTGGTGCACATAGCTTAGCACTGGTGGAAACGGATTCAATTAAAATATCTTTATATGGAAGGATGCGTGCTATGGGTGGTCGCGAGTGGTGTAGCTATGTGCAGAGCAGAGTACCTTCAGTAGGCCCGCATTTGTCGCTGAATGTAGACATGCCATCGTGGAAGCACAAAGTTATACATCGCATAACTCGAGCTGCGCATCTTCCTCGCGCAGATACTTTGCGGCGGCGCATCTTCATAGCACATCTTACTCGCACCGCAACATAGCTTAGTATCAGTGGAAACGGTCACATAGTTTCACAGCTTAGCTAGCACATCTCTGGTGGAAAAGCAGCCTTAAGGTCGGCAACGTGCGAGTAACACCCCTGGTGTTGCAAGCGTCCATAGGCTACGGTAACCGCTTACCATCAGGCGGTACGTATGCCTGTTTGCTACCTAAGTAAGTAGTATATACAAAAATACTTTATATCACTTTATCACGAATATATACTATCATCAACTTGACTGCTACTGATACGAAATTAAATGAATTAAGTTCTAGCTTCCACACTATCCTGTGTTGTGAAAGTTAGTCTCTTTCGTCCATTATCGTCCATTACAGCTATAGGGAAAATATAATTTAATCACAAACATAATATTATTATTATTTTACCTTATCTAAAGTTACTACGCATTGGAAAGTGAAAATGGGCATTAATCCAATTTCAAATCCCTACATTGCTTAGTTTGGGATCGGATGACCGTGTGTGAGGAATGTCCTAGGATATTTATTTATTAAATTGCTTTAGTGTACTTTAGATCAACTTTAGATAAAAACCAACGATGAATACCTATCCCCATGATTAAAGTTTTATTAATAAATCCGCCTCGCATCCCGCGATACTATATAAACCTGTTATCGGAAGAATTTCGTAAAAATAAACATTATAGGTATCATACAATTAGTAATGTTGATGTCATTACTAAAAGGTAAGATCACGAATCGTGCACGAAAACATTTCTAGGAAATGTGTCACTGTTGTCACTGTCTAATAAAAGCACATGTCGGCGTATTGACTATTGTGCTATTATATTAGTATGACTACGGATGCAGCTAGCTCATACCCTTATCTTATCATATCTTCCCGCGAACAACTGTTTATCGGTTAATTGGATTCGTGAACTAGCCTTTGTCGAAGGCTCCGTTCGCTCTGAAATATATCTTAGTCGAAATAAAGTTTACCTTGCCCGTTCGTCTCAGGCTGACTTCCGAGCCGGTGGTAACTTCAGTAGCTTTGACCTTCATGAGTGCTCTCAATTGCATCGGGGGTTAAATATTAACTAACTGTAAGTAAATTATGCACCCGTAACGCATAATGCAATAGTTATGCAATCCCCGAAATCCCACGTTTTATTTTCAAATTAAATAATTCTATGAATTCGCTTCCATATCCTCCGAGATTTACTTAAAAAATATATTTTAAGAAGTCGATTCCAAAATTTCATAGCATCCGAACTCAGATTACAGAACAAAAGGCAGATAGAGCGCGCGAAACACGGGAGTGTAGCCAAAAAAACAAATTCAAATTGATAAACACATGCGTGGTAGGTAATCGCTTTTTTGGCCTCACTCCCGTGTTTTGCGCGCTCCATCTGCTTTATTCTGTAATCTGTGCATCCGAATATCCGATCCCTACTTATAGCCTATTGAATAAGAAAAGATTTTCCGAAATCCAGCCGCTAAGGAGAAAATAGGGGTCAAAAACCTCAACGTTAAAAGTTAGACATAAACATTGCCTAGCGTACACCATAGAAACGAACTGACGAAAGGTCATGTAAAAGTCCTGTCAACAAACTGGAGTTCAAACAGTATTGTTTGATATTACAGTAGGTAGGTAGGACCTACCTACCTAGTTCACAAGAACATAATCGTTCTTACAATACCTAGTGTTTAGTATTACATAACTATGGCATCATTTGTTTCGCTTGTTTTTACCTTAGGTAGGTGTTTTCAACGGACTTGAATCCTGTGTGCATGGTAACAGAGTGGTAGTTCCTTCTAGCTTACTAATGCCCGGTTTCAATAATTTACGGACCGTTATCAGTTAAGATTTATTAAAATTAAGACTTATATCTTTACTAATAATGAAGCAAATACCTCAAAGCTTTGCATAGCAGACCCTCCCATATGGAAGTAGCTATCACAGGTAAAATTAGCTTACGAAATGATCTATATGCCCAGTTTGGCAATAAAAAAACCTACCATTGGTAATCAAAACGATTCGTTTTTGTTTATTGAAACCGGGCATTAGTAAATGCTGAGAGAATAAACCCTAATCAAAATGAATACTTATCTATTTTTTTAAACTCGAGTGCCGCTCGATACGGCACAAAGAGATTAGTTTTTAGGGTTCCTTATCCGAAGAGTGCCAAACGGGACCCTATTAATAAGACTCCGCTGTCCGTCCGTCCGTCTGTCTGTCAGTAAGCTGTATCTCATGAACGGTAATAGGTGGACAGATGACATTTTCAGAGAATTTGTATTTCTATTGCCGCTATAACATTAAATAATGTGATTGTTAAATAATAATGTAAATAAAGGTAGGATGTATGTACGTAAAAACCAACAAAACTGTGAAAGAGTGCACGCCTACAAACTGCAATAGTAGTTTGGCGACTTAAAATTAAGAAAAAATTTTAGGTTTTTTTTGGAAATAAAATAAATTAAAAAAAAAAAAAAAAAAATATAATTAAAAAATAAAGGTGCCGCCCATACAAGAAACGTAATTTTTTTTTGTGTTTTTTTTTCATAGCACAATTAAATAAAAATAAATAAATAAATATCCTGGGAAAATTAGTTGTAATATTGTACGGAACCCTCCATGTGCGAGTCCGACATGCACTTGGCCGGTATTTTTTATAATTGTTTTTGTTTTTATATCATGACTTTTATTGACCCTATATGTCACACGAGATGAAAAGGATATTAAACACGCACTTCTAAAACGGTTAAAGCTTTTTGGAATAAAAACACCAACATACATATATATATATGAATCCTGAAAACATTTTTGTGAACAATCGTGTCGACTTTGATTCGCTGTTAAATAAATCATTAGTATCTCCAATGTAATTTACATATATGATAATCATACCTATGTAGTATGTTCACACGTATTGTAGTTGGTGGAGGTCAGTGAACGATAACGGTGTAATGTGAATATTTGCTTTATCACATCACATTTTTAATGTTTATCTTAAAGATGCCTTCTAGGCTTGTAAAGGTCAGCAACCCATCCGTAGTTGCTTACCATCAGGTCAGATAATTGCTGGTGCGGCCGGCCCAAGGAATCTCTGACAATAAATGTATCTAGAAAGGCTATAATTAATCCCTAACCCCCTTGTTAATAAATAAGGTGTAAGTTAGTCTTGTAACACCCAGGTATTAAGATAGCCCCAGCCCTTTTTGTTTATATGACATTAGAAAGTGACGGATATATTTAAAACCTAGGTATTACTATACTTGACTTACACCTTATTTATTAATAAAGGGTGTAAATAAGGGTTCAACTAGTGTTAGTGGTTTAGCCCTCTCTAAAAAGCCGTCTAATGTACGTACCAAAATTCTGTCCTATCGCAATAACATTACGTTTAGTTAAGTTTCTTGCCTGTTCTTCTCAGTTGAAGGCCGACTTACGAACTGGCGGTAACTTCAGTAGCTTTGACCTTCATTCTAGGGCCTAAATTGAATAAATGGCTTTGACTTTGACTTTATTTTTGGCTACGAATAATAAAATATTTTAGTAGATTTTTGGCCTAATAATTTTATTTAGGTATTTCTTTGCAGTGAGAAAATTTACCTAAAAAGTAACAGAGGCTACAAAAATTGCTTCTACGTCATGGCCTGAAACGTTTAATAATGTGTTTGTACAATTTCTTGGTGTTGAAGATATATAAAAATGTTACGCCAACCGAAATGTTACTGGATTTTTAAATTAAGAGTAAATACGTCATTCCGAAGTCTAGTAATGTTGCGCAATTTGTACTAAGGACTTGCGAATAATGTTTTTATTTTGTAAATCGCTTTAGGCAATTGTTTTACTGAAGATTGGTAGTGTTATATCAGGTATTAAAATGATGTACCTAGTCATATCTTTACGATATTTGGATAATGTTATGAATAATTGGACTGTTTTACAAAAAACTTAAACCGAGTTCAAAGGACACTAAGAAGTAATCAAATCCTGATCTGATGACAATGGGACCAAAGGGGAAATGTACCCTTCCAGTCAAAAAAATAATTTTCCAAATCGGTTAATAAATGACGGAGATATGAGGTAACAAATATATAAAAAAAAAAAACTTACATCCGAATTGAGAACCACCTCCTTTTTTTGAAGTCGGTTAAAAATAGAAAAGAATGCAACAGATTGTATGTAAACAGGCGACTGTGCAACAAGTAGCTCCTGGGATCCGTGCTGGTAGGTTCTTTGAAAAGGGCATTCATCTTTTTAGGTTTGGTAAATAGTTGAAATTATTACACTTCATTTCTATTGCCGCTATTCAGAAATACGCATTCTGTGAAAATGTCACAAGAACCTATCAAGGTTCATGGGATTACAGCTCACTGACCGACAGACGGACGGACGGACAGCGGAGGCTTGGTAGTAGGTTCCCGTTGGCACCGTTTCGGTACGTAACCCTAAAAACGGAAACTTAAACGATAGGAAATAGTTACTAAAATAATAGGACTCCCATTGCGGCCACACTTTGCCTAAAATGCAATTTTTATAGGGTGCCTTAAGTGAACCCTCTTGTGTTATGACTTGTTGTAACTTTACATGACCAAAAAAAAAGATATACCTTTTAAGCACGGACAAAAATATAAATATTATTCATCGAGTAGTTAATAATGTAGGTACTTAATCAGTTTGTATTATTTAATTTTAAACATAGTTTACATTACCACCATTGTAGGCACCATTGAAGGCTTTACATTACCACCATTGACATAATTTGTACGTAGAGTTTAAAAATGTTACGATCATAACGTATTGCAAACCATGATTACGATATTAGTAAGTGGGTAGGTGGTACTGAATGCAAGCGGTGCGGGGCACGCTGCTAGAGTCAGTCAGTGTGCCAGTAGGTCGCCTTATGCAAGCATCAGACCCGCTTACTTCGCTTCAAGTTGTGTAAGAACCGCGCCAACAGTACATCGCGCGCGTCGCGCCGTGGTCGTGACTCGTGGCCAACTAATACACTCCAAAGGTAACTATTTTTTTTATCCCGCAATTTTTTGCCAGCATCACCATTAATGGGACAGTGGGACATGGGAAAAATTATTAAAAATAGTTCCCGTTATCCTCATTGATGGGGACGATGGGACTTGAATCTGTCCCGTTCTCCCCATTGGTGCAGTGTAATTCGTTCTTCTCGAAACTACTACCCGTTAGTACACCACTGGTTACTAGTGCGGTACGAAAAATGAAACAGTGTGCGTTGCGAGTGAACAGCACAATGCGTAGGTACCTTGCCTAATGGCGATATGCGCTTTATTTTAAACTTGAAAATTTTCAATGTTACCCACCAACCATTTTAAGCTAGAAGATTTACGAAATGCTGTCAAACTTGTGTCTAAAGAGTGCATATTAGTAACCAATAATTAAAATAAAATGATGCTTATTTTTAAAACAATGTAAATAAAATTAGCTTGGGCTGGAAACCTTTTACATTTTTTTTTTATATAACTTAGTCGGTTAACAAGCATACGGCCCACCTGATGGTAAGCGGTTACCGTAGCCAAATAATGTAACGTAATGTTTTGCCTTTTGGCCTCAACACAGTGCTATTATATTCATGAAACCGGAGCCAACCGCGCGATGAAATGGCACCAACGCGCTGGCCCTAAAAAGTTCAGTTTATGGCCAACGCGACTCAGTCGTCTGCGGTCCGCGGAACAGTTCTTTCATTTATTGTTTATTTTTAACCAACTTCAAAAAAAGGAGGAGGTTCTCAATTAAGTTGTTTTTTTTTGTTACCTCATACCTCCGTCTTTTATTAACCGATTTGGAAAATTCTTTTTTTGTCTGGACGGGTACACTTCCCGTTTGGTCCCATTGTCATAAGATCAGGATTTGATTACTTCTTAGTGTACTTTGAAGTCGGTTTAAGTTTTTTTGTAAAACAGTCCAATTATTTTCTTGTATGTGTGCATTATAAATAAATATCCTGGGACATTCCTCACACATCTGATCCAAAACTAAGCAGAGCTTGTACTATGGAAACCAGATAACTGATATAATACATATCATACTACTTTTTGTATGTAAATACATACTTAATATACATAATTACACCCAGACACAGGACATACAGACATGTTCATGCACACAAATGCAGGTCCTGTGTGGGAATCGAACCCACGACCTGCGGCGCGATAGGTGGAATTTTAACCAACCGCGGCAGCTGGAAACGCACATACAAGGTTACATCGTACGCCTATGCAACGCGGCACTTCCTAGTTTGATCGATTTTAAACAAATGGCGGTACTGCACCTTTACCATGAGTTTTCTACACTATCGTGATCTACACTCGCTAGCGACTACGGTGATACATTTTGTATGAAATGCTTCCAAAGGTGTCCACTAGAGGCGGTGCTGGTCATACTAAATATCAGTGGCGTGCATTGGTTTTCAGACTAGGTAGGCAGAATAAATCATGGCCATACACTCTTAAATATGCCTCTTAGATAGATCATGTTTTTTGACCAGATTCGTAAAATTGTTTAGGTCAGCGTATCATTCCACACACATTTGGTATGATTCATTAGCAAACAAAATACGTAATAACAGAATAATAGATTCGAATAACAGAACCCAGTTAGCCAGGTGTATAATAAACATAATATTCTGTGTTAAGATTCTAAGATTTTTACCTTTGTTTTGAATCCATGAATGTTTTGGAGTTGGTCTACAGGAAGTTACCTACTATTTTCAACAAACGAAAACTGACTAAAGGACTAATTTATCAATACATTTTGCATCTTCACCACAAAATTTCTTAATTTCACACAGATCTCTCGTTAGAGAGTACTATATTCCTTGACACAGATACACTTCGCAAAAGCACAATAAGTAAATAACAACAACATTGCAAACAATGCCAGCCAAACCATAAACAAACCAACACAAATAAATTGCGAAGTTATATTTGAGTTGCTCTAATGTTGGTAAACTGTAGTCTTTTTAATTTGGATGGGTTACTTTACTTACAACAGAGTAGGTAAGGTTACTTTTGGTCCATAAATCGCGAATGTCAAATGTCAGTATGCTACGCATAGCAAAAGCGTGATTTATGCTTTCGTCGTATTATCTTAAAGAAGTGTGTGTGTGTGTATGAATATGCCGAAATCGTTTTAGTGTGCGTGAATTTGAGAGGCGAACTCGCGAGTGCATACGCGGCAAAGTTTGAAATTTCGTATTGAATGTTAGGTTAGAATTTTTATTTAAAGTGGTTATGTAGTTTAATTGAATCAAACTATTATGGTATTGAATCTTATGAGGTAGGCATTGCTTATTTGCCTATATGGGATGCACGCCACTGCTAAATATTCACCGTGGTCACTAGCGTGTGTAGATTACGTTAGGAAGAAAACTCATGGTATATGTACTGTTTACATGTATGAAGAAGGTTTTAGCAAAATGTTCCGGTGGGCCTATCCTTAGTTTTGAAATCATTGCTAATTACATTATTTTTTTTTTTATTTATTTGTTCTAAAAATAATTACAACATTGTTTCTTCACCCCCTTAAACCAGTGCTGGTTTGCCTGGGAGTTGCAATTCCTCAAATAAGTAGGTATACAAAAATAAAAATGAATTAACTAACAAGAAGTTAATTAAATCTAAAACGATACAAATGTAGGTAGTTTATAATATTGTTTCGAACTACACGTTTTTACACATCCCTCTGCGCAGCTATGACTCGCGTAAGTAGTAGGTAGGTATACAGGCTGCACCAAACCAGTTAAATACATCACAATCAACTTTTATTTTCTATATTAATGTTAAGTATACATTAATATAGAAAATAAAAGATTAATTTTCTATTTATGTTATTTGGAGTTAGATCCTTTTTTAATTCATTAGGGAGACTGTTTATTAATCTGGGTACTAAGTATTGGGTAGTGCTTACCATTTTCATTGCAACTTTCCTCGTAGTAACATTAATAATAATATTATAATATTATTTATTATATTGTGTATAATAATGTAAAATTGAAGTTTAAAAAAACACGCTTTATAAAGCCCTGTAGTAAAAAGTATTAACGATGGTACCAAATTATTATATGTTCGTCGGTTCTTGATAAGTGCGAAAAGTTTCAGTTTAATCTGGCATTTTAAAGTCATAGAAAATTACGTTTGTTTGAAGCATGTAATGGAATCTTACATGGTGCAGGTGAAGCAAATAAAAGTTATCATGTTAAATATTATGTGCTCGCTCACCAAATAAATTTCACATATTGTGGTCGAGTTAGATATATTTCCCTTTGTTCTGGTTTAAATATGATACATCTATATATATAAAAATGAATCCCTATTTCCCTTGGTCACGCCATCACGCGTGAACGGCTGGACCGGTTTCGCAAATTCTTTTTTTGTTGTGTTTGTTAGGAGTCTTGTCAGGAGAAGGTTCTTATGAAAGAAAAAATTAAGAAAGTTGCACGGGTAGGGTAGGGTATGGTAGGGGTAGGATAGAAGGGTAGGGTAGGGTATGGTAAGGTAGAGTAGGGTAGGGTATGATAGGGGTAGTGGTAGGGTACAGAGGCCGGCAAACAACTTGAGCCAAAGTGGACGTAGTGGGGGTAAGTTCGCGCATGTACACTCATGCTCGGCCAATAGCGTGGACGCGTGCCGACAGAATGCCCCCGCGCACCTCTCTTTCCACCAACGACACCTTAAAATCGTCTACTGCGCTCTCAAGGTCATGGCTCAAGTTGTTTGCCGGCCACTGTATGGTAGGTTAATAGGTAAGTAGGAAACTACGGGAACGAAGTCGTGCCGGGCAGCTAGTATAATATATATTCGTCTTTTTCACGTTTGTTATACTTACCTTTGTTCGCAGCTCCGCTCGTATGAAGAATTAATTTGTTTGTGACATGTCACAACACTTTACTTCTCAGTTCTCTTCCAACATCAAGTTTTCCTATTATGTTATTTAATATTAACCCGATTACATAAACATTTATCAAGTACTGGTTAGTGCTAATGCTCTTTATCTATGTCAGAGACCTTCCCCGGCCTGTGCGAAACCATCCAATGTTTCATAGTAATCGCATACAGTTCCACCAATTTCTCTGTACAAGCGAGGAGTTGGCCACCATCATATACCACCATATTGGCTACATTTTTAGGCTGACATTTTCAAATAAGAGCGTCCACTGGGTGGTAAGTAGGTGGCACTGTACGTTACAATCAGATAAAAATATATATTTATACTAGCTGCCCGGCGCGACTTCGTTCGCGTGATGCTACCCTACCCTACCCTATCTAAACCATCCAGGGAGTTAATTATATTGTACTTGGGTATATCACTGAACTCTTCCTTAACGACTTGACAGATTTGACAGAATGTTTTTGTATGCGTTTGGGTGGCGCCCTGGATGGTTTAGATTCACAAGACAGCCCGGCAGATGGCGCTGCAGTCGGTATCTAGGTTATATTATCGACTGGGTAGGGTAGGGTAGCACCACGCGAACGAAGTCGCGCCGGGCAGCTAGTATAACTATATATCCTCACAAGGACAATGACCGGTACTATTACTAAAATAGAAGTAATAAACGTGAGTAGGTAGGTACTCCACTACAGTCAAGCACTCTCTGAAACAAACATTTCAAATGTAGTAAGAACTTCTCCTTAGGTAGGTAGGTACATAATTTCATGTTACTTCACAACGTTATCTCAAAAGTTTGCGCGAAAAATCTGAAATAATTACAGAAAAGATGTTTTTAATTAGCGCAGTTTTTTCGAAATCATCAAAATTCCTTCACAAACAAACTTAGTTATGCGGTCCGGTTTTTAAAAACAGTGGTTGCCCAAACCATTAAATACTACTTCTAATCTCTTCCTAATGGGAAAGGAGCCGTCTCCAAACTGTTTGTTATGTGGTCTGTTGGATGACGTTTACCACATATTGATGGAGTGTGTTCGGGGCGAGGCTTTGAGAGTTGTTCTTGGTCCTACACTAATGCAAACTAGAGGATGTAATATTGTTCTGGCTTTACCGTTTTCGGATAAAGCTAGAATCTATATATATAAAAATCAATGCCACTTTTTGTTGTAATTTTATAACACTAACATTTTCAAGAACGGGCTCACCTATCCAAACCAAATGTTTAGGCTTTGTTCGGACTATTTAGTAGATGGTTTATGTGAAGTTTGCACAAAATCGGTTGAGCGGTTCTTCATTTATCACATTTTTTGTAACAAATGAATTCAATAAATGGCGGATCATTTTGTTAATGGGGATTTAGCTGTCAGGGTAGGGTAGGGTAGGGTGGTGTTACGGTAGGGTAGGGTAGGGTAGCACCATAGGTTAGGTTAGCACCACGCGAACGAAGTCGCGCCGGGCACAGCTAGTACTTTACAAAATTGTGGATATTAATCGTAGCTCTAGATCTGATCCCAATACTACTTAAAGTAACTAAAATTATATCTACTTTTTGATTATGTTATTTTATAGGGTGGCATAATACGATTAAACACTTAAATAAAGAAAAAAAAAGGAATTTTGGAACTCAAAGGAGTCAGGTTCGCACTTGGCTGACTTTATTTTGATTTATACATGTTGCTGGCGTAAAAGCAAATGGTTTAACAATTTCCTACGCTAACTTTTAATCTGTTGGTCGATTCGCCATACCATAGGCTTTATAGGTCGAAGAACCTCGTTCATTTGTCTTTAAATAATAATGAACTGCTATGTATTATGTGACCCAAATATCGTCGAATTGCTGACAGATCTGATGAGCAGCAGTGCTTCAATCGAATTGCGGGCGTGTCCGTTGCATAAACCCGTGTATAGAGATTGCAATTGCTGAATCCCGCATCCAGAAATCCACAACTGAAAATGGCGCGTGAACAGTACAAAAAAGTCTATGTTGCCGCTTTGTTTAGCTACTACGCTACCGATCGGCGCGCGAGCTACGTTTTCGTTTACTTAGTCTTACTTTTGGTTCGTAATGTGGTAGAAATATTAAGAAATCTATGCTTGTGGCACTCTTCACCCTATGATTTGTGCTGATAGCCAGATGATTCCGGCAGTCTAAAAGAAGTTAATTTATTTAAAAAAAAAAACACGCTGGATCCAGCTGGAAATGTCTATCCAGCTGGATTGAGAACGCTGCTAGATAGCAATCCCTACCCGTGTAGTGTAGTATGATTTGCACTCCGCCTGCATGCTTGTTGCGCCGGCGCCGGTCGGACCGTTTGCCTCTGCGCAACCGGTTCGTGCAGTAGGCCAAGTTCACCGTTTCACACCGCTTGCCACTGGTCGGTCTTAACCGAATTTTTGTTCGGTTGTGAAGTATTGCCATGCTTATTGGTACATACCGACTTACGCTCTATTTAGGACTGGCTTGCGACTTACTTTGTTTTCGCTTTGGAATGTGCCCTTTATAATAAGATATCAAGCGTACTTACGTGTCATGCAATGACTCCTAAATTATCAATATGTTTGGTATCCCCGAGTCACTCCGTACAGTTGATAAGACGACTCAACAATACAACTTTTCAGCTATCGCGCTCGTGTATGAGGTCACGTTTTAGATAACTATGTTATGCACTATTGTTTACATTACATAACTTCTGAGCGGTCGCTCGCCACTTTACGTTTTCGTACTTTGTTTGACATGGATGAGGTACTTATTACTTCAACAAAAAAAATCTTTCTAATGTTTTGTCTGTCTAATTCGACGTACTTTCTGGTAAAAGTTGCAGTTGTGACTTTGACGTTTTTTTAATTATTAAAATTCCATTTCTTTCCAGAGTCCATCAACCGACCTGTCGACTAACTGTCACATACTCCTGCAGCACCAACTATTAGAAATGCCGATAACGCCGCAAACCCCACCACCAAGTGATAAGCTCGAAGACATACCCTCGCCTCCAGAAAATGAATATTCTAGAAACTCGGCGATGGACGCATCCACCTCATCAGCAAATTTCGGTGATAGTGAAAATGGTTTAGAAAATAATAAAAATGTGAAGATAGTTAACAATCAGGGAAAAAATACGGAATATACGTTTTTGTTCGACAACTGGGACGTAGTATCCGCGTTGCCTAAGATCAGGAGGTTCAGGACATCTATAGATTTGCCACAAGCGACTATCCTGTCAAGGAAGTTGGCAGATGCAGTGATCATGCATGCCAAACAAAACAACATTGTGAATGAAACTGAATTGGCCTGCGTCAACTGCCAGCTGTTCCCCGTGCTTCCCGTGACTGGCGCATGCGGACACACTCGGTGCACTAAGTATGTCCTGTTCTTTACCACACCATTAGCTGAAGCTGTTTAAGGAACCCATTGGCGGGGCTAACGACGTGCTGACCCCACAGTGTTATCACTTTAATAAAATTCCTTAGAACAGAAATGTTCGGATGTGCGTATCTCTAATTTTAAATCACGGGTAGGCTTTTTCTAGGACCAATCATTATGATTAAATTGATTGAACCTTTAGTTTTTCGCGTCTTATTACTGATGCTGCTCTTAAAATAGTTTCAGCTAATATTGTTTGACACATTGATTCTATATTTTAATATTTTATATTGTATTGTTCATATAGCTGTATCAAAGAGAACGAGACGTGTCCTTGCGGCGTCCTGTCCCCGGAGACACTGCACGTAAACACATTGGTACGAGATCTGATCGAGAAGTTCCTCCAAAAGTAAGTATTATTGTCATAGCTTCTAAGTCCGTAGCTCAAGTACAGTAAGGTGTGTTTTGCGTCAAGTGCGCTTTATATACAGAATGTAGGAGACGTAACGTTTTTTAATTGACTTTGTTTTGGGTCATAGTGACAGTGGTTCTGAGAAAAATCTCTTTTTGTAAAATCTGTCGGAACACCGGTAGCCAGGCAGTGGGTACTACCACCGTGCTATGTTTTCCTCGCGATGTTTTCCTTCACCGAAAGCTTAACTTGTAGGATTCGGGCCTGAGACCTTGGTCTGGGCATCCGACGTCACTACCACTGAGCTATTATCGTTTTTTTTATAATATTGGGTAGGCATAACTAATATCTAAAACTATTCCAAATTACACATCATTGGTATCAGTGGTTGCTGTAATATAGCGCTGTGACAGACGGATGGAGTGGCACCATAAGGGTTCCTTCTTTACCTTTTTGGTTCGGAACCATAACATTTCTAATTTCTACCCCTTGGGAGGCAAAAGAGGGATCGCGATTAAAACTGCGGTTCTAAAAGATACTAAATATCTTTGAGAGACACATGACGATTTCCTTTTAAAAGTGACTATAGAACCACATTTGGTTTTAATCAATTGGGATTTTTACTTTTTATATTGATGATTATTCTACCAAATACAGTAGCGGATCCAGGGGATAATAAGCTTCTGGGTCCTCTTCTGATAAATCTCGATAAACTGTTCCTCAGCCCCCACACCAAATCGAAATTTTCGATCCGTCACCGGCCTAATGATCGACGTTACGAGATTATTATTTTATTTCAGGATATCCAGACCACCCTTCAATATGAGACCTATGAAACGCACTCAAATACTCCAGGAGTCACCAGGTAAGTTTCCTAGAACATATCACATTTTTTCTCATGATATCTTCAATGCATCTTTACTAGTGTTCGAATACCTTTTGATTATTATACACTAGAGCAGGGCTACTGCGTAAAAAAATGGTAATTGGACCTTGATATTGGCTTCCCATTGGAAATGTTACAGAACCCCAGATTTCTATAAAGACGCCCATTTTAATTAACTACCCTTTACTTACTATTTAACAAATTCTATAGATCAGTACTCGAGGTCTGTAGAAATACACTGAAAAGTTATATACACAATGTTATTGGCGAAATATTAATTATACTAATTAATTCTTTGCACTATTGTTACATGTGATTAGTTTCATATAATGTTGTGCGACGTGTTATGGCTTTAAGTATTATGTAACTAGTACCTACGTACAATATAAGTAACAAGATTATTAGTGTTCTTTATTACATAACGTTTTATTGCGCATCTGTTTAAATACCTATATGCTGTGGCGATTATTAACATCTTGGCTTGTTCTAGAAACTAGTAACATTATAGCGAATGTGTTTTCATGACTAACACTGGACTGTTTGATAATCATAGGTCATAAGTTGTTCACTCTACAGTGGCTATCACCATTAATGTTGAAAATTTGTAGCCAAGCTTTAGTGGGTCCCAACTGCATGCTACACTTAGCACAGTTCCATTCTAGGAGTTGTGTGCTCACCACCTTCGGCCACATCATCACTGTCATGGTAAAATTATGGATCTAAGTAAAAATAGTAGTTTCTAATGCGGTCTCAACAAGTTTATAATGTCGGTACATATCGTGAAGCGTGGGTGCGCTATTTTGTCTGATTTATCAAAGAACTATAACTTTTAAACCGTCTTTGGCTAAACCCGTCGTAACGTCATAACGAATGCATTATGTTTGAATGTCTATTTTATGAATTGAACATTCTAAAGTGTTCACGTATGGATATTTATGCTTTTTGTACACGGTTAATATGTGTTTAAAACATTTCAATTTGAAGTTGAGGATTCTGCTCATGCGGCACTATTTAAAACATAACTATTTCAGTTATTTTATCGACTACACTTGATTTAACACTTATATTTGTTTCACCGTAAGCGGTTAATGTAGGAACTTATTAACATAATTCTATATATATAAAAATCAATGCCACTTTTCATTGTAATTTTATAACTCAAGAACGGGCTCACCTATCCAAACCAAATGTTTAGGCTTTGTTCGGACTATTTAGTAGATGGTTTATGTGAAGTTTGCACAAAATCGGTCGAGCGGTTCTTCATTTATCACACTTTTTGTAACAAATGAATTCAATAAATGGTGGATCATTTTGTTAATCGGGTTTAGGGTAGGGTTGGGTAGGGTAGGGTACGGTAGGGTGGGGTAGGGTAGGGTAGCACCACGCCAACGAAGTCGCGCCAGGCAGCTAGTCTTCTATAAAATGTTGTATAAAGTCCTGACTGACTGATATTCAAAAAATAATTTATTCAAATAGACCTTCGCAGGCACTTATGAAAAGTCTGAAACTAATACTCTAATACAACGCACAGCCTAAACCACTGGTCTTAGAGACATCCAATTTAGAGGACCCTTTCTTAGAAACTAAGAAAGGGTTTTTCGAAATTCCATCCCTAAGCGGGTAAAATAGGGGATAAAAATTTGTATGAAAGTCCGTCAGTTTCGAAATTAGGATCTTCTAATTTTGTGTTTAGGCTGAAGATAGAAAATTAATTTATACGTGTCTCAGCGTTTTTAATACTTCCACCATCGAAGCGGGATGAAGTTGTTTTGTTTTGTTTTGTTTTATTGTTGTAGAAAAATATGTCATGTGCCGCGAGCAGTAGCTAGTTTCTATACAGGGTGTTGTTTTGCATTCGTGCCATATTTACAGAACCAATAGTAAATGATTTATTTAGTTATTATAAAATAGGTAATTAATTCTGGGCTTGATAAGTAAACAATTATTGATGAATTGTGATTAACGTCAAATCATAATAAGACTTCATAACTGCACAGAATAGGTCTGGGATCCGGGGCGAGGGGAGAAACCGGGCCGCTGCGCAGCGGTCACCAACCTATATCTTATAAATCTTTATAAAACATCGTCAAACCCGGGGGGATTTTTATTTTTACAAAACTTTAAATATAATATTTAATTTTACGAGCATGATTTTATAATTGATTACTGTTCTATACAAGGTAAATATCAACCTCCTTAAATATGGCACAAATGCAGAACAACAACCGGTATAAGCGTGGTTTTTGTTAAGATTTATACGTATAGCAACAGAGGCCCATGCTACAAGACGCAACTCAGGCGCTAGGCAATCGCGTGGGCGTTCTCTGTAATCGCTTCGGCTATTATGTAAATCGCCAGTTTGTTTGTTACACTGAGATTATATAACACTTTGAGAACGACATCGTGGGTCGCAGGTTACTTTACCGCGATATAAGACTCGACAAATGAAACCTTGCAATGACTTACCTACCTAAAAATTTCATAATAGCTACTAGACATTATGTTATAGTGTCAGGGACGAATACGCGATTGCGCTTTGGCCGGCAATTTTTATGTTTTTAGAGAAACATTTGAATAGTTCATAGAGTTAGAAATAAAGTTACATCTGGCGTGAGGGAGGGTTTTGTTCTGTCTGCCTTAGCTCTACAGGGTGTAACTGAAAGTGTATATCCAGTAATCCATTTTTTTGGTAGTAGGCGCTCAGACCGCGGATGAAAAAAATTTATATTAATACTAGCTGCCCGGAACGACTTCATTCGTGTAGTGTCCTACTAACCTATACCCTAACCTACCCTACCCTACCACTACCCCTACCCCTACCCTACCCTGCCACTACCCCTACCCTACCCTACTACCCTACCCTACCCTACCCTCGCAACTTTCTTAATTTTTTCTTTCATAGGAACCTTCTCCTGACAAGACTCCTAACAAACACAACAAAAAAAGAATTAGCGAAATCGGTCCAGCCGTTCACGCGTGATGGCGTGACCAAGGGAAATAGCGATTCATTTTTATATATGTATATAGATTATCAAGACACGCAAAATGATAATGACCCTCATTGATCGTTGACATGTTATGTTTTTAATTCAATAAATTTGGATGTACATATTTGGTATGAATTTTATTTTGAGTAGTTTATTTTGAGCTGAAACATTTTATAGAGAGTCTGTACCTGATGTAGTCTTCGCCCCCTTCGTATATATATACCCTTTTCTTTACACCCTGTATAGGTACTTAATCCAGTCCCATCTTCACGATAAAGGCGATTATTGGGTTAACAAAGAATATTTGATAGTAATTCAATTCAAAATTCAAAATTATTTATTTATAAAAAATACTACTACTACTTTAAATACATAATAATAACAGAGCTTGCCTTAAATTAGTAGCATAAGAAAACATTTTTAAATTATTAGGTATCATGTGGCCCCAAGCTAAGCAAGCTTGTCTCGTGGGTACCAACTGTAAAATGTTTTCCAATTATAAATGTTACATTTCGCAATGGTAAGGACAAGAATAACTACTTAATATGAATACCTACAATACAATTTTAAACACTATACTGTTTGATAAATTGTATTTATTTATTTCACTTTATCCTCCCTAATAGTGATTGCGAATGTCTAATGTGTCGGTTTGTTACATTGCTTATGAAATATGTCTGTGATAATGTTGCCATTGCTGTGCTTGACTATGCTTATATTACTTGGTTCTATCAATAATCCTGTGATTGTACACTTTATAATAGACAAATCTACATTTATATTACTTATAAGCCACAGCCTACTTTCCTCCCTCCTGAAATTGCAATGCAGTTTTGCAACTTCAAATAGCGCATCATATGATGGTGCGTCCATGCTACGCGAATCGAGCACGAGCCGAGCCACGAACGAACCTACAACGAGCACGATGCGAATCCCTTTGTTCGTGAAAAAACTCGCGAGCCCGTCCACGCTACGCGAATCGTGCTCGCAGTGTGCTCGTTCGTGGCTCGGCTCGTGCTCTATTCGCCAAGCATGGACGCACCATGAGAGGGCTTCATTTGTACATTTCAAGGTTTTTATTTTGTTTTAATGTGCGTAGTTATTGACTACTGATAAAAAATGAAAAAAACATACCTCCCGTGGTTCGGAAAGTGAATTTTTTTATATAATGATCTATATATATAAAAGAAAGTCGTGTTAGTTAGTTTGATTTTTCTATTTTTGTGTGAAAATCTTAATGCGGTTCACAGAATACATCTACTTACCAAGTTTCAACATTATAAGTAGTTCTTATAGTTTCGGAAAAAAGTGGCTGTGACATACGGATGGACAGACAGACAGACAGATAAGTAAGCAAGTATCTAAACACACCGGCGCCATATTTTCAACTTGAGGGTGCAATCGAGCCAGCAATACGACCGTGCATTAACTTGTAGCTGTGGATTGAAATGAGCAATTGTAAAACGTCTGATTAGGTACCTAGTTGCATACAATTATGCAGTTGCGATGGAGACCGAGGTTTTAGCGACAGTTTTTACTTTAAGTGTGTACCTAGTGAGGCGCGTCCTACAAAGTAGGTAACTGGACCCACCCTATTATTCTATTGTTACCTATCCTAATGATATATTCCCTCACTATTAAGTGTGAAATCACTGATAAATTTTTTTGGGTTTCGTATTTAAAAGGTATCAACGGGACCCTATTACTAAGCCTTTGCTGTCCGTCCGTCTGTCTGTAAGTGGGCTGTATCTCATGAACCGTAATGGATGGACAATTCACAGAATATGTAATTCTATTGCCGCTATAACAACAAATAAACTCATACGAGAAACGTTTTTACGGAACCCTTCGTGTGCGAGTCCAACACGCACTTGGCCGGCTTTTTTAAATATATTTCAGTTAACTGGTTTCCATAGTACAAGCTCTGCTTAATATGGGATCAGATTGAACAATGTCTCAGTATTATTTTTTAATTACATAAGTTCACTGTCAATGTATTTTACATACGTACACTTATATATCAGACAATACATGCAAAACAACACCTACATGTGTATTACATAATATTTAAATTAGCTTGACTATATTTTATGGCTAGCTAAACCAATTGTTTCATAAAGTAGGATTAGGTAGGTTTGCCTATTGTAGCTGCCACTTCATTTAACACTTTTATATAATTAAACTTATTGATATACTGTACTTAAAAAATTATACCTAACTCTGATATTGACATGCCTATACTGAGATGTATGTATATTTTTAATTCATGCATCATATATATTACTCATATCTTCTCGTGTGTCTCTCGTTTGTTTACTCAAATTATTATTAAACATTATTATATTGCTAATGTAATTTTATTACTTCATTATGTTGGTAACTTGTCGTTAAAAAAATAAAACCTTAATCTGATAATCTCTTTGGATATCTGACACCAAGTACCTAATACACGTAAAAGTGGTAAGATTATTGTCAAAAACAAGTCTATTTATCCGGAAATAATAATAATAGATCATCTAATATTTTGACAACACGGTTCAATGCCGAAGACCAGGCTGGTCCGCTCACATTATTCTTTTCAACACACTTGCTCGTAATGTGACATATATTTCACCGTTTGCACATAATGCAGCTTATTACGCACTAGTGCTATTTACTTTTCATTACCGCACAGTTTTATGATAGGTATAATCCCGATATGTTACGTTTGTACCTCAATGCAATTGATATGTGTGTAGACGAAGCATTCTTAATTTAAACGGGTACAACAGCTTGAATGGGCACCGTTGTCAGAAAAAAAAACGGTTCATTGTGTGGTTGATTTTATTATCAAAAAATCTACTGCATAAAATACATGTCTGTTTTTTCCTCGCAAGTGTGTTGAAAAACGTCGTATGACACGCGTGTGCATTGATTATTACACTCTTGGCTCCCTTATAGCGTTCGCCTGCGGCTCGCTTGTAGGATTCGAACCCGGGACCTTCGTCTCGGTATCCGACGTCACTACCACTGAGATATCATCGCCTTGAAATCTACAAGGAATTAGCTAGTAATGATACAATTAGCTGATTAAAATATGGTAATATTGATTAACGAACCAATGGGTGATCATGAAAGGTTTAGGTCGTTGTCAACTACGTCGGCGAACTTGAATTATACAATAGAATACAAAGCGCGCTGTACAAAGTGTAAGCGACAGCGTTTGGCGGACCGTTCGCCTTATCAAGGGGAATTAATACCAATCGATGGCCTTGTTGATGGCGAAGAATGTTTTTTTTTATTATAAAATAGAATAGCTGTGTCCCGCGTTCACTTGTTCTTGTCCTCAATAAACGAGCTCTATAATGCATTTTTTTTTAATTGGACTGTTAGTTATTTAGATGATATTTGTAGATACTATAGTCACCTATAGGTCTGAGTGAGGTGTTCCACTGACAACTTGATATTTATGACGTATAAAGTACCGTTTATTAATGAAAATCGTCTCTGTTCCAAATCAAATTAGTACAAAGATTACGGCATGCTTGCGTAACGAGCCTGCCACTGAATCAATCTTTATAAGTATTGATATTATATAGAATTTGCCAAATTACATTTTCTTGTTACAAAAAGACACTTTGTGTGATTCCCGCCCGCGTAACAAACAATTAATTACTACAAGATGTCGCACAGCTCTTATGAATTAAACGATTACATAATGGTACTAAAACTGTGACTGCGTTGTTTCTTACTTACATAACCTCTGTATTATGTAGTAATGCAGGCAAATGTCATATACATATTGGGGTTCTTTGTTGAATAGTATCACTCTTGCCAAGCGAAACGGGATCATGTTTCGTAATACACCGTTGGAGTTATGACGTTGTATCAAGAATACTTAGAATAGAATCGCGTGAAAAATACTATTAAATTATCAGGCGTCGTCCTAATTGGCGATGATCGTACGCGCAAACGATGCGATTTCGTCGCACGACGAGATTAAATACACAAAACGCTTTAGAGTGTCCTAATTGTAGCTCGCAAGTCATCGCGCGAGCAGAGGAACATCGGCACGATCGACCAATTAGGACGATGCCGACGCCAAAAGGTATTCATAATCGGTCGACATTTTTGAGGCCTTCGTCCCAAAATAGGTACTCTGAAGGATCAGACATACATAAGCATTTGCCGTCTCCCGCTCAACCTGAGATCGCATGTTAACGTCCTAGAGTGCGTCATGTATCGCAGTATTTAATGCTGTATGTACAGTCGAGGACATAAATATGTATACACTTAGTAAAATTCAACAACGGTTTCCTCTTAAACTACTGATTGAAATTATGAGATATTATAAAGGCAGAATCTTCTAACATATACTATTATAATTTGTGTAATAGTTTAACACTTAAATGTTAAACATGCGAGAAAATTGCTTTTGAATTTCAGAAAGTGTATACATATTTATGTCCTCGACTGTACGTATAATCACCAGTGTACGATTACTTTGTATGCACAAATTTATTACTAAGCATTTGTGACTCTTGGCCTTATTGTATTACTTAACTTGCTTTCGCCCCGCGGCGGGTAACTGTTGCGTTCGAGTGGGATATAACTTCAGACATCTTTACGAAATGTAGGTATACAACTTTTACTACGGGACCGAATCTGTAACGTAAAAAAGTTATATTTTCATTCTATAGAACGAGCAAAGCTGTTCTCTTGTGAGAAGTTAGTTATTTTTTGTTTCTGTCGTAAAGTTGCTCAGCATGAATAAAATACATAGTTTTTAACCCAGTCATGTTCGTGTAGGGTATCGTAGTTAACCGTTACAATATGCGGTCTTAGAAGGGAGCTGTTTATTTACATGTCGAAACTATAAAACTAAAAAGATCTCAATATATTCACACATAGGGTTCTTTAATGTTATAATAATACCAAATTCTGCACTGTATATGAGAAAAGTAATTTAATTATACATCTTTGTAATTATAAGATACTAGCTAGCCCGGCGCCACTTCGTTTGTGTGGTGGTCTACCCTACCCATCGAGGAAATATCCCTTTAGAGTAGTAATACTGAACAATCAAATTCCGAAACTTGTCAGTGATTTGTCACTGATTTTGAACAGTAAGGACCACTCACTGCATCGCGTGTTTATGACTTGGCCAATCAGAGCGCATGTGTCCTCGAATTAACCAATCAGTGCGCATTTTCGGCGGTGGGAAAATGGCGGAAAATATTTCGACCAAAATGAACGTCATTGCGCTTCTTTGGGTTAATTGTTCGATGACCCTACCATACCCAACACAAAAAAAAGTATCGTATGTCCGTCTCCTGGTTCTAAGCTACCTCCCCACCAATTTTCAGCCAAATCGGTTCAGCCGTTCTTGAGTTAACACGACTTTCTTCGATATACTCGTATAAAGATTTTGTTATAAGTACTTTTTTTTTCAGCAAATAATCGATCTTTTCCATTTGCCTGCTCTGTGAAAAGTAAATAAAATAGATTTCACCTTTTCCCCCTTCTTCCCTTATTTCCTTATGTCGTATCGGCCATTAACTCCTTTTTTACTCATATCGATGTTTGTCAACAGGTCATAGTAAAAGAATGTCATGGCGCGCACGTAGCCGGCACGAGAGCTGCCCCTATCCGCGCCCTATGACTGTCGCTCCAGAAAAGTTAGAATACATACCGACTGAACCCAGGCTCATCCCCATGAGTTACCAGGTAAATACAACGGCTTTTGTATAAGCTGTGTAGGCTATTCCGCTCAATGTTGTAATTCTAATCAAGTTATAATGGACTGTTATGGTTACGTGGCCGCTGGTCTGTCGATGATGAGTCCTATGTTATTACAGACATACTTCAATACCGCCCGCGAGCTTGTGTTTTCAAAGCTGTATTACGAAGCAGCTCCTCTACTGGCGCATGTGGCTGCCTCCTCGGAACCAATAGCGAAGGACGCCCGAGCTTTGTTGGACAGAGTAAGTGCATCAACTCAATATCTATTGAGATTACTAAAATTATGCCCCGCAATTATATCTTTTACCCTTTGAGGGGTAGAATTTTGGAAAACCCTTTCTTAGATAGCTACGTTACGCAAGTAACGTTGAGTAAAATTTCCAGTTGTGTAATGACTGAATTACAATTCCGGCACTAAATGTATGTGATTTTGACCAGTAGGTACCAATTAGTTCATCTTAATGTTTAGTGTATCCAGGGCCGGCTTTGTAGGGTGTGCAGTGCACGCTGGCGCAGGGTCTCAAGGGGCGCTCGGTCGGTCGCCGATCGCCACTCATAACTTCTACACTAATAGAGAAAAGAGTTGTATTCTTGTTTGTAAAGAATGAACTCTATAATAAAACTAATGGACTGATATTAAAAATTCTTTCACCAGTTGAATCATATTATCATTTATCATTGAGTGACATAAGATATATAATTTTTTTTAATTGGGTTTTTGCAAAAAATCGTGGTTGGAACTGCAGAACGAAACTATAGTCATTTATTTGGCACATGTATTGCCGATCACTCTGGTGAGAATATAACTGTTAGTATTCCATTTTGTTCGCGCCTACTTGTGGGCGCCAGGGTATTGCTTGCACCCGGGCGCTATATATCCTAGAGCTGGCCCTGAGTTAGTCTTTGACTTAGCCAATCAGAACGTATTGTCTGGGGTGGGGAATAGGTTTCAAACAAAATGAAAATCAGTGCGGTCTATAGGGTTAATTGTTCGAGAGGTTATGGTTTAGTCCCTACTACTACTAGGTTTAGTATGGTTTAGTACTATAATGAAATGTACCTTCCAGGTGATAGCAGCGTTATCTATAACAGGGCTTCAACAGCGTCTGACCCGGCAGCTATTCCAGGTAGTCCAGCTATACTCTATGAAAACGTGGGCGCAGGTTGCAGACCTAGAGTGTACCTTGTGCTGCAGCCCCTTAAGGAAGCCAGTGACCACGCCGTGTGGCCATAATTTTTGCCACACTTGCCTGGAGAAGTCCCTCGATTATTGGAAGATATGTCCACTATGCAAGAACTCTTTAGTCGATTTTAATATATTCACGGTAAGTATTAGTTATTGTTAAGGGAAAATGCCCTGAAATGTTTCGTGCCGGTAATAGCTTAGTTTAAATACGAAGGTAATGGGTTCTTCAAATCATACAATGAGCGCTTGAGCGAAGAAAAACATCATGTGGAAACCATAGCATATGGTAGGGTACTATGTAGTACCCACCTGGCTGGCTACCACCCTCAAGTTGAAAATAATAAAGAACGGCCCACGGGTCAATTGCGGCCCGGATTTATGTAGCTGTAACTTCACAATGACAATTGTTAGTGCCCATTGGTTAATTTAGATCTGTGAATATTTTTGGCATATTTCAGTTAAGTAGTGACTGTGTGAAGAAATATTCTGATAAAAGCGCCTCAATATTTATTTAGTGTCCTATCTTGTGGACTTAGTGGAGTCAGTATGACCCTTAGTCTTAAAAGTGTGGAGACCTGATCTACTGCACCAAATAGCCTCCTAGTCCTAAATAAACCTGCGTATTATTTCTGATAAATATGTTCTATATACATTTCGATTTCAGGCTAATGAAACTGAAATAATAACAGCTGCGTTACGGTCCATCAACGCCGTTCCGCCACCGGTGCAGTTGGAGTCTAATGAAATCCGAATCCTTGTATGTACCGCCGCTTTTCCTGGGTAAGTTGCATACATACAATATTTTTTAAGTGACAGGCTGTTAGATACCTTACCTGCTTTGCTATAGGACATATATATGTGTGCATGAAAATGTCTGTTCCAAATCTGGAAGTAGATTTCTATAAACGTTTTTTTTTACAAGTTGTGTACCATATATCTGGTTTCCAGTCAGGATGTGCTTATTTGTAACTCGAACTAAACCTTAAATTATACTATCCTACATTGCATTGTACTAGATATGGAACTGCGGGGTCTACTGGCACATGTATTTTTAAGCATGGCGACCTCGGTAATCGTCTTCTTTAGTGTTGTCCAAAATGTTTTAGAAGACTTGCAGCTTCAATGTATATTTATGTGTCCACAAGCTAATCTGCATGCAACTTACATCATGTATGCAGTTGCATTCATGGTGTAAGTACAGGTCGGTTACCGAAAGCTGGCACGTTCATACTACCCACGCATATGCAATTTCATGATCCAGTGATGATGTTTTACCGCTTACCACCATGTGGGTCGTATGCTCGTTTGCCATCTAAGTGATATACAATCATTCGAAGTGCCTAGTCGAAGTACTGAGTGAAGTTTTCCGAAGTAACGTCGTTCAATTTCGCGCGATAAGCTCAGCTATGGGTGGCTATGGTGCGCTCTAGGCATAAGGATGAATAATTTCGGCTCCTTTGACTAAAGTTCATTAGTCACTATACCGCCTCAGCACAAACATTTTATCTTGTCATTATTAAACTTACTTAGCGCACACGATTTAAAGGCGTCACTTATGGAGTACAGCATGGGGTTCTTCAAAAGGGGTGTGAAGAGATTTCTGCAGGGTCGGCAACGCGCGCGTGATACCCCTGGTGTTGCAAGCGTCCATAGGCTACGGTAACCGCTCACCATCAGGCGGGCCGTATGCTTGTTTGCCACCTAAGTGGTATAAAAAAAAAACCTTTGGTGGCAAATTTTTGCTGAGTCGGAGCGGTGCTGTAATAGTGAGTAGACCGTACGGCTAAACACGATACCGAATGGAAATTCCCCCGAGGATGAAGTATGAAGAACCTTTCTACGAGTGGTGTAGTGGTAGCTTTAGGGTAGTTTCGGACAAGAAGTGAGCCAGTGTGTGATGTCGAATGCAGGGTGGGGTGCCCTCTGTTCCTGCTGGAGCCGCGGTGTTGCGTGCTGGTGCGGCGCTTGCTCAACTCCGACCGCCGGTTTGGGATGCTCGGACATCACAGCAATGACGGATCCCCTCCCAACATCGGCACGGTACATTACTATACTATACATTACATTATGCATTTTTTCACTTAAACAAAACTCCTATAGAAATAATTTGATATTAGTTGAAATTATAGAAAGAAATAAGTTTATTTCCACCAGAACGCACAGAATAAAAATATGTAGGTACATAAAAAAAATACCAACAATAATAATAATAATCTGTGCGTCGCGGAGTAAAAAAAGGTCCCGACTCAGTATAAAGTTGTGGGAGCTACCCACAACACTGGTATTCTGCAGGCACCTTGTGACGTGTGAGTCACCAACATCGGCGAGTGGGTACTTCAATTTCCATGTATTTCAAACATAGGTACAATACAATGATGTTAAATAAAAATATAATGTTCTGCTATGTTTTGCCTTGCAAGGTGTACAAGTAATTCTGTTTAAAAGTAAAATAATAACAATTAATTAATAAATTCATTACAATAATTAAATTAACACGGATACACCAAAATTTTCAGATACAATGTCAAATATATAAAAGACTAGCTTTCCCTCGCGGTTCCACCCGCGTTCCCGGGATAAAAAGTAGCCTATGTCCTTCTCCATACCATAGGCTATCTGCATGCCACATTTCATGATGATCCGTTGAGTAGTTGAGGCGTGAAGGTGTAACAAACAAACAAACTCACTTTCGCATTTATAATACTAGTTAGGATATCTAATAAATACCCAAACAGACACAGCAACATACACAAACGAACAAATAAATCAGGAATGTCAGAAATATAAAATCAAAGCAAAAAACCAGAATGTAAAAAGAGGGTAAAACTTGCGAATAGTGAAAATGTTGTTTTATAGTAATAATAGTAAATTAATAACGGCGACCATTACGGTTGCCAACTCTCCCGGAATAAGGATATAAGATTTTAAAACCTTCCGGCTCCAGGAACGCAGCTTGGATCTCCTGAATATGGCCTGCGCGAAAATCAAAACTAAAAACTTGTTACATGCACCGTATCGCAAACGCCGCCGCTGAACGTGTTTTCAGCGTAGGAAACGATCTGTGCTGTGAAATTTCAAATAAACATTTACCCCCTTATTAATAAATAAAGTTTAAGTCAAGTAAATATATCTGTCACTTTCTAATGTCATATAAACAAAAAGGGCTGGGGCTATCTTAATACCTGGGTATGACAAGATAATCGCAGTGTAAAAAATACAACATTAAATAAAACATATTGGTGCTGTTTCTGTTGAATTTTAGTCTCACTATGTCTCTTTCTTACATAGGACATTAGAAAAGGATGTAAGAAAATTTAGTCCTGCCAAATTAGTCAAATGCCGTCATCTATCGCGGTTACGCCTAAATACCCGCAAATGAAGACGGCAAAGACCCATTTGACAGCTTTAAATATGTTCTGTCCTTTTTCAATAATGTTCGTAAGAAAGAAATGTGATGTAACTAAAATTTGTTTAGTGCTATTTACAACAGAATCGGCACTATTTGTTGTGTTTTTTCATCTCCTGTAATTCTGATCTACTGAGTTGGCAACTCTAGCGACCATACGCATCGAAATAGCGAAAACAACTGAATATCGACCTATATCGATATCGAATATCGGTTAGGTTATATAAATCATGCAGCATCTAAACATGCATTACTATTATTACTGACAGATTATGGAAATTCGTGACTGCGTGTATTTTGAGGACGGTCGGTCCATTATCACCACAATCGGCGTTTCCCGATTCAGAGTCCTCGAAAAGGATCACAAAGATGGGTGAGTCAGACTTCACAGATGTAGCAACTACCTATATTAAGCAATTCAGCATTTTTTTATTGTTGGGGCACGTTTTTGTCCAGTGGCGGATTTACACATTTCCCAAGTATATGCTGTTAAAGTTTTGCTGCTTATACTATTGTCAGTTAGTAGATGTGGTTGAAATTGCTCAATAGTTTTTACGTGAGGTAAAACACAGTTGACAGTTTTTTTAGTTATAAGCCAGCAAACAAATCCGCCCCTAAAATCTGACGCCAGCCTATTCAGCCTGGCAGTAAAAAAGTGGCGGATTTCCCATGTACTCGCGCGGGACTACGAGATCCTGCAACGCGCTAACGAAGTTCAGACAACTATCCAATATGTACAGTAGTACCCAATTGATAAGGCGCGTCGTGAATCCTCGTTCGCACAGAAAAGAAAGTATGGCCCGAAGATTAACGAAATAATGCTTACACTCAACCTTAGATCACTACTATAAGGTTCATAATACAGTGCAGATGTTAGTTCCGCCTCACTCGCAAGTGCCGCCCCTCCGTACACATGGCGGCAGCTGCCGACCAATAGCATTTCCCGCGCTTTGAAAATGTATCTTCTGCGCAAGTACATCGGTAAGCCATATCAGTCGGGTACTACTGTACAGTTGGGCCACAGTTCCCAGACACTATCCCTGGCGAAAAAGCTTTCTTTTTAAATGGAAGAGTCGTCCGACCTTACTCCTCCGTACAGCTATTATTTCCAAAGCGGTAAACCGTAAATAAATTAGTATCTACACAATACATGTCTAAAGACTTACAGACAACCCACTAAATCGACTTAGAGACTTGAGGAAATAATAAAAAAATCTATTACTGAATATTAAAGTTTATGCATACGGTATAAGTACCGTGGTGCTTACACCAAATAACCAATTTGTTTTTTTTTTGTTCTGTTTTGAATGGCTTTTTTATTCCGGCTAATCTTCGAAATGGCTGGACCGATTTTGACGTGACTTTCAATGGCAGATAGCTGTAAGCTGTAGCTGTTGTATATAAGGAATAACTAAGGCTACTTTTGTTTTAGAAAAATGATTAGGGTACCGCGCAAAAAAATCAAACCCGTTCACTGGTCAAACCGTGGGGATCAGCTAGCAGTAATAAATAAATATTCCAGATGCGACGTGGCCCGATACGAACCGTTCATAGACACCTACCACGATTGGAAAGAGGAGACGGTGATGCGGCATGATTACACCCTGGAAGTGTCGAAGAAAGCTACGGATTGGCTCGACAGCCTCGGTGGCGAAGTACTGGATCAAATAGAGAACACTTTCGGTAAAAAACCGGACTTCTGCAGCTGGAATACTTGGAAGGCGGATGGTCCAATTTGGCTGTGGTGGATTATCAGCATACTACCATTGCAGGAAGATCTTAAGGTATTATTTTTTATACGACAAAGTCGGTACATAAGCGTACGGCCCACCTGATATTAAACGGTTACCGTAGCCATATGAATGCTTGTAACACTGAACTGTCCCCCCTCCCCAATGAGCTCTGGCGACCTTACTCACGCGCAGGAATACCACATATAGTTATTTGGCTGCGGTATTCTGTAAGGTCAAGTCAAAGTCAAACCATTTCTTCAATTTTGGCCCAGAAGGGCACTTTTGAAGGTCACATTTACTGAAGTTACGACCGGTTCGGAACTCGGACTTCAACTGTGAAGAATCTGGCAAGAAACTCGGCAAGGTTACATTTTTGTGTACTCAACAAGGAGGTACTTCACCAGTCGACCTGAATCTATCTCTGTCTATCTGAGCGACGTAACAGTATGCTTTACCTCTCTTACAGTCTTAAATGAGTACTATATCTATCCAAACATGTAGTTTGCTCTGAAGTTGCACAGGTTTAGTGAGAGTACGTCTAAATAAAACGTGTATTTCGTTACTGCGACGCGAACTGCCTCGTGTTCAGAGTAATTTACAGATTACTGTTTTGATCCCATAGTAAAAGAGGTTCAACTTGACTAAGCTATACTATATATATATACTACTACTACTACTACTATACTACTATATTAATAATAATAACTATATAATATAATACTATATTAATAAATTAATATACTACTATATACTATATATAGCTGACTTGGCATAGATAGGTATTTTCTTTCTTCTGATCATAACAGTAGTCAAATCAAATGGTTCATAATTCAATGGTGTTTGTTCTCAACAATAGAAGGTGATCTGTGATTACTGCTTGCAAGCGAACTGGTTTCAAGTGATCAAGCTTGAAGATTGTCGATGGTACATAGCACACCAAGCTTCATGGTCTTATTGTATGTTTCAGATGATGTTACTGTCATCAGAAGATCTGCTGAAGCGGCTATTGACAGTAGCTTGCACATTTGATTCAATTAAACGGGAGCAGTACCATCATGATATATCGGTCTTGACAGATGTCATCGATGAGGACAATCTCGACTGGTTAAACGGTTGAATACCTAGTGAATTATGAAGATTTAATATTGAAATGCATGCACAAATTAAAAAAATTCCAATGAATAAATATTATGCATGAGGAATTTAAGATAAAACTAATGTTAATTATAAATATTTTTGTAAATTGTAGTGGACAGTTCAATAGCATTTTTAATGTCGTTTCGTCTTTTTTTTATTAATACTTTTGTAAACCAATTTGTAGTTTACAGGGTGGAAATGTAAATGTACACTCTAATTTATTATTATATATATAAAATGTCGAAAGTTTATTACGTCTCTCTAAAACTACATTTCCATTATGATCTAGCTAAAGGAACTAAACCTGTAATAATCGAAATTTTTTCTTTATTCTTATTCTTCCTACATTTATTCTTATTCTTCCTACATTTATTCTTATTTTTTTTTTCTTACATTTAAAATGACTGCCCTGAAACTAGTTAATACATACATAGTTTGATCTAATAGTAAAAAATTGATCACAGTGGGTCTGCAAATATATGTAAAATTCACTTAGTTACAGCTAGATTTTCTGTGCCCAAAACAAAATGTTGACATGACATTGTTGTGGACTCGATGAGAGCAACGTATTAAGGGTAAATTTTAATTAGGTATATATGAAAAGAATCTATTTCGCCTTGCCCTACAGATTGCATATGATACGTTAGACCCACTACACACACGACTGTAATGCAATAAAGTATTAAGTGTCAATTAGTCCTACCTAGTACCTATCACGAATAAGATTGCGACTGAACATAGTTTAAAATCATAAACAGGGTCTCTATTGTGATCATATCAACTAATTGTCTTTTTTTCTCAATCAAATATTAGTTAGTCATGTCTCATGGGCGTATAAAGTTGGTACACAAAAATAAATTACTATGTAGGTAATTCACACGACACCGCTACGGCACATTTGCAAAGGCTGGTCCTATTGTAAAATTGTAATTGAAAAATGCACATGTCTGTACTATGGTTAAGTTGCTGTCTTCCGACGAACTTTCTTGCTGAATACAGCACCTCTTGGTCTTATTGACCCAGTATCACTCGGTCTGTCACACCTGTCTCTATCGCTGAGCGAAGTGCAAGTAGGTCTGTAACTGAGTGAAGGAGAGGACCATTTATGTGATTATTAAAACACCGTACGTACCTATATACATTTATATTTTGTGTATTCTGACGTTTACAGCCATTCGACAGAAAGTAGAGAGAAAAATTAGAAATTAATTAATTGTAGGTACTAAAAAAACTTCTTGTATATTATAGCATTAATAGTAAAAATGTTTTTAAAACTGTCTTGCATGTTTACATATTAAAAAAAAACATTCCGATTTAAGATAGCTTTTTTATAGTTTATAATATAAGATCGCGATTGAACTCGCATTAGTGTTTAATATTAACAATTTAATTAAAGATAATATCAAGTCGAGTATAAAAAGATAAGTATTTTATACGCGACTTATTTTGATCTCATAGATGTGTATTGTTTCTTGTGAATTGTAAAACGAATGGTGCCGATTGTATTGTTTACAAACTAAGCTAATTTAGTCGTGCTCTTTCAATGTGTGAGAGTGATGCAGCTATAAAGCTTTAGGCTTAAATATCTCTAACAAAGAATATGAGAAAAGGATAGAACAAACATTGTCCTGTCAAAAATTTGTCCAATAGGGAATATGCGCATTGCACAAATAACTTGAATTCAGTCATTTTTAAAACAAAAAAGTCAAATCATGCATGTATTTGGAAGAATTAATCAAATCACACAAAACATGGGGGAAATTAAGTGTTTTTTTTAGTATGGAGCGATCAACTCGTGGCGTCAAGATCCATGCCACCATAGTAATTCGTATGAGGTTAGTTTGACCGTGTCATATTACTTGTGACCGTTTGAACATAGACAATGACGTCACGCGTCTTATGATCGGTGTATCGTTGTCATTTTCACAGATATGTCGAAATAAATATTAGATAAGTAAATTTTAACCGAAACATAACTTCATTTGCAACAAAAAAACTTTCATATTCCCTATTGCGTATTTTAAAGTGAATTTAGACAACATCTTTAAACATTTGGTATCCTTTTTCAATAATGTGTGTAAGAAAGAGATGTATAGTGATTACCTATAATTAGTTTAGTCAAATTTGCAAAATAATCGGCACCCAAGTATAATGGATATCGTCTATTATAAAATAACAAGGCTAAATACTGACGATGCCTATGGAATTTTCGTTTGTATTATTACTGAGGATATTCCGAATGTCTAGGATAAAGTGTTCATGCGGTTCATTTCAATACAATGTAAAGTTATACGACATACCGCTTAACTTCATCGTTCCTAGTCATTATGTGCGAGTTAAATATTAATATTGTGTCGTGTGATAATCGTATAATAGCCGTTATGGCAAAGTGGAAAGGTTGATTTTCCTACATCATTCCACTTAAAATAAATAATGATCTCACGCGCCAGCAGATCGCTTAATGGCTAATCTCAAATGGGTAAGTTGATTATCATCATTTGGCTAAGAGACCCAAATACCTATAGTACGACACGTTCTGATTCAAATAAATGTTTTTTTCTGTATCTATAAAAAGAAACGATGCTTCGTTTGGCCACGATCAGAAATAGTCGTATGTGTACAAAAATATATGAAAATGTATCAGTTTAACTGTGTCTCTAAATGTGGAAATTTATTTAAATAAAAAAAAAGAAAATTTAAAATGTAAATATGATTCAATTCAAATCCATAGTTCACTGCTACTTTATTATTAAATAATAAAATTAAGCTTATGTACTGGAAAATTCTTGTGTCTTATTACATTGTTTTATATTAGGATTATTTAATATTGTATAGAGTGATCGATCGGCAGATTATGTGCTATATGGTAGCAGAGGTGCAGGTATAACATGGCAGTTTCAAAAGGTCTAAGTTGGTTTCTCAAAATTAGAATAAGTGTAAAAAAAAATCTCTCTCAGTAAATGTCTCCTTCATATTTACTGAACTTGTTGTGGGTGACATTCATCCAGTTATTTCACATATTTTTTATTAGAACTTATTTATTTTGAATTATCTATCATTAATCTTTAACAAATATAATTATTTTTTCTAAAATAAAAATTTACATGATACGAAAGGGTTATTTGGACCAACATTTTGTTGCAAGGTAGTCAAAACTGGCCACCCGTCACCGTATGGCACACAATTTGACAAACACTGTATAAGTTGAATTGAAATTTAACTGTAGGTAATATCACTTTTAATAATTATTTCATATATTTTCGATTGGCTGTTAACTTCTGCATCTCATTTTTTTCCTGAGAGTATAACTCTAGTATATTGCAAATGGAAATGTGAACTACTTTGCAGCAAGTTGCTTATTTTCAGTAAGGAACTTTCTATATACAAAATTCGCGAGATCACATAATATAAGTACCTAAATAAATTGTCAACAAAGTTGAAAAATAAGCTGTGATCTTATGAGTACCTAGTTAAATAAGTAGCATGATTGTTTCTAATAAAATAAATAATAAAAAGTTTGTTTTAATTAATTACCTACGTGTACGCCATGAATCTGGCGCTGCCTAGATGCCGAAACAGTTTTTGATAATTTCCAAGAAAAAAAAAAAAGAAAAAAAAAAAAAAAAACGTGTGGCACTCGGAGACTGCCGCGGTAAAGCTATTGCATTTGAGAATCTAAATTGAGAATTTAAACTATACGTGTGTGTGTGTATATATTATATATATTCTTTGATTAAATAAAGTAGCTGCCCGGCGCGACTTCGTTCGCCTGGTGCTACCCTACCCTGTGGTGCTACCCTACCGTGTGGTGCTACCCTACCCTACCCTACATAAGAAAAAAAATCAAAATTTCATAAGAATCGGTCAAGCCGTTTTTTACAAACACTGAGCCACACGCAAAGAGATTACTCCCGTACGGCCCGTACCCCAGTGACGTGATTTTTCTGCTAATACTTATATTTTTAAACTCGTGATATCTTTTGAATGGAATGTCCGAATTGAATAATTCAAAATGTTATATAAAGGTGTTGAAGCAATCTTGAATATGAAGTAATTTATTTTGATAAGGATTAATACCAAAATACTAATAAAGAGCCTTTTCTAGCGGCGGCAATTCAATTAAATTTTTAAAATAGAAAAACACTTATTGTGGCATAACTATAATAGTTAGACATATGGTATCGCGACACTTTTTGTAAATAATAATGTGTTCTACAAAGTCGTAGTAAATTATTTTATTCTATCATCAATAGTTTTCGCAGCGCACGCCATGTAATGAATATTTTAGGTAATTTGTTTACACCTTGGGTTACATTATTGGAGTTTTAGTAAGGATCCCTAATTTTTTTGAAAATATAATATAGCCTATGTCAACCGGGGATAGTATAGCTTCCCAACAGTGAAAGAATTTTTCAAATCGGTTCAGTACTTTCGGAGCCTATTCAATGCAAACAGTATCATCGCTGTGCCGGTCGGAGTGTGGGGTGTTAGGTAATTTCGTTACGGAATTTCTGGATTCGGTTTCCACGCTCAAGGTGCTCAAGGCCCGCGATAGAAGCTATGCAATAGCTTAAAAATACTTGACTTCCTTGACCTAGAAAAAATATGCAAAGATGTGATGAAAATAAATTAAGCTGTGAAGTGAAGAGGAAAACTCTTAAAATCCTATTTAATGTTGAGAGCCCAGGCGAAGTGATATCCACAACCATTTTGTTTTCAAAGAATGACTGGCTAGTTGGCTTGGTTGGTAAGACTCCTACCTATCACGCCGCAGGTCGTGGGTTCGATTCCCATACATGACATGCATTTGTGTGCATCTACATATCTGCATGTCCTGAGTTTTTTGCGAGTTGTTCATTTTTATATGAGGTACATACTTTACATGGTTTCATTTACCTATTGTCTTATCCACAGGACAGGATATACATGTATGTGTTCTTGTTGTACGTAGACAGAGAAAGCTATTGTTGTATCCACAGGGGCCGAAGCATGTTGAGTCAACGCAACAATGCACTATGCGTTTTGTATGTAGTATAATAGGTAGTTTGTAATCTGTGATAGGTAGTATTTCAGTAAGAAGCTAATCCTCTATCTACGAGTAAGAAGAACCAAACAAGTATTCTTCATCTTAGTTTTAAGTTTGGTAACCAAATCCAATTTAGGACTTATTTCTGCCAGTGTCAAGTTATACTGGTAGTTTCCAGAATAAATCATAATCTTGACTTTTTTGGCGGGAACTTGCAGAGTGACGTAGCATTTTCATTTTTATTTTCATAAATTTGTGTATTTTGAGTTTTATTGTGTATTTTTTGTGGTATTTTACCCAATAAAGATCATCCATGTGCACCAGTGAAGTGAAATGAAATGAAGTTTTTTGAATTTTCAAGTTGTCTCAAAATGTCCGTGAAGAGTTTTAGTACAATGACCACCATTGTAGTAAAACATGACTTTTATGACGGTGACTGACTGAGGACCAGAGACTACAGTATAATTATACTTAGAGACTGAGGACTATAATGTGAAGTGATCTATTGTGACTGGAAACTATAATATAACTCGACACTGGCAGAAATGAGCCCTAATTTGGGCTTGGTTGCCAAAATTAAAAAAAAGTAGAAGAAGAAATCTTAATCAAATTAGGTCCTCAGTCAGTCACCGTCCATAAAAGTCATGTTTTACTACAATGGTGGTCATTGCACTAAAACTCTTCACGGACTTTTTGAGACTACTTGAAAGTCACAATTCATTTCACTTCACTGGTGCTTAGGGAATTGATCTTTAATGGATAAAATACCACCGGTAATTCGCAATAACTCTCAAAATACACAAATTTATAAAAATGAAAACGCAACGTCACTCTGCGAGTTCCCGCCAAAAGAGTCCATAGAACTTATTATAATAACAGCTTGTGTATTTTGCCAATATCAAGTTGGCAAAATAAACAAGCCGTGAGACGCCAAAAAAGAAAAAAAAAGATCGTGAGACATTCTTCACACACGGAAGAATCTTATATTATTAAAATTCTTGTTCCAAACTAAGCAGAGCTTGTATGTACAAGCACTATGTAGTACTATAGAAACCAAAGAATTCGAAATCCTAAGTCTATGATAGACACCTTCTTCATATATGCCTGTGTGTGGTAGAAATATTATGTCGATGGGTAGAAACCCTGACTGATAGATAGATATAGTACTACATGTCACAGACCATTAGAGGGGATACTACGTATCTACATGAACAAAATGAAATTTCAATGAGAAGTTTTCTTGTAGGTATTTAATTTTCTTTTCTTTAAGTCTCAATAGATGGCGTTAATATGACTGAAACGAACTATCTTGCTGTCAGTTCAATAAAAAAAAAAACTATGTAACTTCATGGGTGCGTTCAGTTACTACACATGTTATTGATCTGTTACTGAACGCAAGGATGATCGTCGGGCATCGAACAATTAACCCAAAGAAGCGCAATGACGTTCATTTTGGTAGAAATATATTTCGCCAATTTTCCACCGCCGACAATGCGCTCTGATTGGTTAAGTTAAGGATACATGCGCTCTGATTGGCCAAGTCGTAAACACACGATGCAGTGCGTGGTCCTTACCGTTCAAAATAAAAAAAATATATATACAGATTTCTTTTATTAAGTGTTAATTGATATAAATGGCAACCATGAACATGATTAAATGAAACCAAATTTCAGAGGAGCAAAACTTAATTTTCGTTGCTTTTTGGTAACAGCCTGTTTTTTATCGTCCGAAATTAGTAATAAGAGGCGGCAACACTGGTATGAGTGGATGTTTGTTTCCGTTGTGTGCGTTTTTTGTTTTGTTGTGGAAGTCACGCTTAAGGATTATTTGATTCTATCATTGTTTTGATATTCGTTGGACATTCACCCTTGTTGCTCTTATCCACTGTGACCTTAGTGGTTCATCAGTTGGAAATGTAAGACGTACCAACACGCATTTTCAATAGTTTTCAAATCATTCAAATCTAAGCTAAATTTCACAAAAGTTTTGAACAAAACACACATGATAGTGACATAATACTAGTTACAGACGATCCGACTGTCGGACGTCTGATGGTCAGGGCCGTGTGTAGCGCGGCAGGACTATCTAAGTATATACTGTCTTTGGGCAGGACGTCGAAAGCTTCCAACCGGTATTAGTAATAATTATGAGGGTCCTGCCGCACTACACACTTTCCTACGGCAGGACGTACCTTGGCCGTGTCTCCGGCGTAATAATAAAAATAGGAGTCCGACATTGGAACGTCTGTTACCAGTATAAAGCCAAATAGTTATGGGCTGCGTTCAGTAACTACGCCGTGTGATCGCCCGACGATCATCGTAGCGTTCAGTAACAGTTCAATAACATGTGTAGTAACTGAACGCACCCGTGAAGTTACATAGTTGTTTTTTTTTATTGAACTGACAGCAAGATAGTTCGTTTCAGTCATATTAACGCCATCTATTGAGACTTAAAGAAAAGAAAATTAAATACCTACAAGAAAACTTCTCATTGAAAAAAAAAAAATACACAGATTTCTTTTATTAAGTGTTAATTGATAGTAATGGCAACCATGAACATTATTAAATGAAACCAAATTTCAGAGGAGCAAAACTTAATTTTCGTTGCTTTTTGATAACAGCCTGTTTTTTTTCGTCCGAAATTAGTAATAAGAGGCGGCAACACTGGTATGAGTGGATGTTTGTTTCCGTTGTTTGTTTTGTTGTGGAAGTCACGCTTAAGGATTATTTGTTTCTATCATTGTTTTGATATTCGTTGGACATCCACCCTTGTTGCTCTTATCCACTGTGACCTTAGTGGTTCATCAGTTGGAAATGTAAGATGTCCCTTATTGGTACAATTCACAACTGCAAAAACACGCATTTTCAATAGTTTTCAAATCATTCAAATCTAAGCTAAATTTCACAAAAGTTTTGAACAAAACACACATGATAGTGACATAATACTAGTTACAGACGATCCGACTGTCGGACGTCTGATGGTCAGGGCCGTGTGTAGCGCGGCAGGACTCTCTAAGTATATACTGTAGTCTTTGGCACAGAATATTTAATAGTACTACGTACAGAAAACCCACTTCGAAAACGACATTTAAACAAGAATCGACTCTTCGAACGACAGAATAAAGCGCAATCCAGTTCGGGCAGCGCTGCGCGCCTAAAATTATATTCACCTACAACTTCCCTCTCTTTCTATCGTATAACTCTATCCTGTATGACGCGGCACGTGATACGGTAGGGTTGTCTAATGAGGTATTATGAATCTTCAATATTTCCTTATCGCCTATGTATGTCCTATTACTATTCTCTGTGTTTATTTTATTTCTATGCTATTCTCCTTTCGTGAACAATGACATTTAAAATATCCTAGCTAACTAGTATTAGATCAGAAAGTTATTTTAAAATGTCTACATACTTTAATCTAAGTTGTTAGACCTATACGTACTTTGTATACTGAATGTGTATTCTGTCTACGAAACTGAATACAACTATTTTGGGGAAGGGTTTTATTAACATACATGCTTATCAAATCTGGAATGACTGACGACGCGACAAGAAACGGCACGATTACCTAGTCCAGTAGCCGTCAGCCGAAATTCACAATATTTGTTCTTAATAATCTTCATGTTGATTAAAGAAGTTTGGTAAATAAAAATTAATAAAGAATTAACCAAAAAAAGGATATATTGAGTTACTAACCTACATAACAATAAGAATTGTTAAATTTTTCTGAATATTGTTCTACTGATTTTTGAAATAGTGGTATGTTAAATCTTAGTTATTCTAAGAGTTGTAAGGTAGAATTACTGTATATTTAAAGAGGGAACTCTCTCTATACTGGAACTACTAACAGTTTCTAAAAAAAAATCGTCAAAATCGGTTCATAAACGACGAAGTTATCCGCGAACACATAAAAATAATTAGACTTCAAAGTACACTAAGAAGTTATCAAATCCTGATCTGATGACAATGGGACCAAACGGGAAACAGACAAAAAAATTGTCTATTTGTCTGGAAGGGTGTGCCCTTCCAGACAAATGATATGAGGTAAGAAAACATAAAAAAAAAAAAAAACATACAACCGAATTGAGAACCTCCTCCTTTTTTTGAAGTCGGTTAAAAAATATACGGTCGAATTGAGAAACCTCCTCCTTTTTTTGAAGTGGGTTAAAAATCATTCACATGAGTTTTCGAGGTCTAAGAGGCCCGTTTATACAAGAGGGTCTCTTCTGGTCGCTCTATCTTTGTCTCTTTTTAACACACTGGTATGTTATCAAAACGGGCCTATTATTATAATAATGACTTTAGGACAATACAATGAAACAACAACAAAATATCTAGTACTATAAAAACAACGATATCTACACAATATAGTGTTAAAAAAAGAACAGTAAACACTTTATATAGGTAGTACGTAGGTATTTATACCCACACGCGTCTTGCGCTGCGTGCGCGTTGCAACCGACTAGCGTTTTTCCGGTAGTCCACGTGCGCGCGATCGTACCTAAACATGGGAGTGGGACAGGCCTGTCTTTGGGCAGGACGTCGAAAGCTTCCAACCGGTATTAGTAATAATTATGAGGGTCCTGCCGCACTATACACTTTCCTACGGCAGGACGTACCTTGGCCGTGTCTCCTGCGTAATAATAAAAATAGGAGTCCGACATTGGAACGTCTGTTACCAGTATAAAGCCAAATAGTTATGGGCTGCGTTCAGTAACTACGCCGTGTGATCGCCCGAAGATCATCGTAGCGTTCAGTAACAGTTCAATAACATGTGTAGTAACTGAACGCACCCATGAAGTTACATAGTTTTTTTTTTATTGAACTGACAGCAAGATAGTTCGTTTCAGTCATATTAACGCCATCTATTGAGACTTAAAGAAAAGAAAATTAAATACCTACAAGAAAACTTCTCATTAGGAAAAATTATAATTTGTTTACTACACAGACATGTTTACTACGTAAGTTACGATAATGGAACGAATCATTAAACTAAAGAATGAACATTCATTGAGATTAGCGCATAGCGCAAGCGTATTTCAGCGCATCTCTATTTACCATAGATATATAGTCTGATGACCTGATACATTCATGACTCATTCTATATCACTTCTATAGGTGCGTTCGAATTGGGGTATGGTAGCAAAAATAACAGTCCAAAATGCCAAAAACGATCACAACTGGCGTTCGATTTGGAAAGATGTGGGCGAAATTGGCGTTTTGAACAGTTTTCGTTCACCGTTCGTTTTGCTTGGAAACAGTTAAAAACGACATCGTGAACTGCAAATTTTGACCCACCTCCGAGGCAGGGTCGTTTGTGATCATATTTTGACATCTTTGAATCTGACAGATAAGTTTCGGAAAATGTATACGGGAAGCGAAAATTCTAATTTTTAGTATAAAATTTTATAGAAATACTAACAGGAAAGAGAATAATTTGTTAGATTAACTTTGTTTAATGATTAACTGAAGGAAAAAGGTAGGTTGAGACAAGTGACAAGCAGGCGATCAGCATGGAAATGTCATTTTTGTATCTAATCGTTCGATTTGGGAAATATCGTTTGTGGCAAAAGTTGCAAAATTGTTGAAATTTACCAATTCGAACGCCCGAACAAAAATGCCCATTTTGAAACTGTTAAAAACGACATCACTCCAATTCGAACGCACTAATATACAAATGTACTCTTTGGTCTGACAGAAGCAGTCTGTGCATGAGCAATTGAGTGAGTGAGTATGGATGGAGTGAGTCTGACAGTGAGTGAGTATTGAGATAGTGGTCTGTGGTATTGAGTTGGTATTGAGTAAGTAATCACCAAAGAGAATATAACGCTACGCTAAGTGCGTTTTCACACGAGACGATAACGACACATTTTTGTCGCGACGATAAACGACCGACGATAATTGGCAAACGGTCATGTCGTCGTTCGTTTTCACACGAGGAACGATAACCGCACCGTAACGACAGTTACAGCGAGGTGACAAGAAGTGTCGTTATCGTTATCGTGCTGTTCGCCGTGTGAAAGTCCTGACGTTTTTCAATACATTTCGAAGGTCCGCTAAATCGGACAGTAAAAAAATCGTCACGATCTAGCCGAACCAACGACATAGCCGAATTATCGTTCCTGTGTCGTGCAGTGCTGTGTCGTTATCGTTGCGTGTGAAAACGGTACATAGAAATGTATGGTCGGCTAAATCGTCACAGTTTTTTTACTGTGTGGTTACGGTGTCGTTATCGTCTCGTGTGAAAACGCACTAAGAGTAATCACTTTGAGAAATTAGATACCTACTGTAATTTTATCTATTTTGCATAAAATAATTGGTGATTTAAGATCAATATATAATTTGAATTTGCTGTTCTTGATCTGCATTTTTTCATCAGGGCATTAATACTTTTGTAAGTGGAAAGTTATAATTCCATTTTAATTGCCTTTATGTGGATTGAGTGAGATCTCAATTCACTGACGACGCAGTGGTTGATGCTCGATGCATTTCAGTGCATTTTTTTTAGCATTCTAGTCTGTGATCGCGTTCCCCCGTTGTTGTGCTAACGAACGAAACTGTTTGTATTTGTAGGTGGTGAACACTTGTCTATTTGAGGTAAACTAAGAACATACATCTTAGCCTGATATGGTGTGTAGTGGCTGTGAATAAAGTGTGAGCTTCATCTGCAAGAAAAAATCATGAGTTCCATCATGGAAGACGACGGAGATGATAAAGATGATACTAAGAGGTACATAATTCACCTAATTTTTCAACATTTTGATTACTAGTACTGTCTGGTGCCAATTTTTAGTATAGCATATTTCATACTAGTTTAGTAAGACTACACATGACCACAAATTCACCATGGTTAGTGATGTGGCTGATGGTGGTAACCACATAGCATAAAGAAAAGCATTCATAGAATTAGACATGACAACATATATTTAATTTGACTAACAACCCATCTTGGTCAGCACATAGATGATAACCATCTCCAAAATTAAACCCAACATCTACAAACTATGCTGCTTAATGAAGGAGCGGCATAGTCTTTTTTATAATCTCATTTTATATCTAAAAATTTCATTGAATATCAAGTTGCCGAGATACTTAACATCACATTTGCTTGGATAATCTTTTCCTCAACAATTCTTAAAATCATTCTCCACTAGCTGTATCCCGCAGTTTCACCTGCATTTATGGGATCAAAAGTAGCCTTAAAGCACTCAGGTACAATGCAGCTATCAGTGAAAGATTGTTTATAATCAGACTGGTACATAGTTCCAGAGATTAATTAGCACATTCAAACAAAAAAAAATACTCTTCAGCTTAATTTTATGTATTAGTATTTATGTAGTAGTATTAGTATTAGTAGTACCTTTTTTTGTGAAGGATTTTCAGTTAGAGAAATATTTGATGGAGCCCTAAAATAATCATAGAATAGGTTATAAATTTGTCATCATCATCATCAGCCTATAATGTCCCACTGCTGAGCACAGGCCTCCTTTCACAAATCAGGGTGAAAGGGAATGGGCAGATACTCCACCACGCGTGCCCACTGCGGATCGGTGGAAGTAGGCTAGTGGTCAACCTACTGTTGGAATTTTTCAAGCCGCCTAGGAGGCATCCAACTAGCTTAACGACTATCACAATTAAGTGATAACCGGGACCAACAGCTTTACGTGCCTTCCGAAGCACGGAAACGCTCGATTTGAAATACCACTAGGCGGTCACCCATCCAGGTACCGACCAAGACAGACGTATCTTAACTTTGCCGATCGATTAAGAACGGCTAATCATGCTACACCACGAGCGCTTCGTTCCTACAAAATTATTTAAAATACCTTAGAATGTTGTTCTTTTTTGTATGTGTTCTATGGTAAAAAAATGCCAATTATCGCTTTATTGGCATTATAATAATGATGATGTTTACTGCTACTATTGGTCTGAAATAGTTCCACTATGTTTGAAGAATTTATTAACACTACTCAAATCTATACATGTTATCCGTGAGAAAATAAGTAAATATATGTATGTAACCATGTTTGCTCGGGTAGTATCTTGCAAGTCGAATTTTACCCACTTCCAGTCGTTGGATTGACTTGGTAGGTATTTGGTATACATCAGTATATTGGATGACAATTCAGTAAAGTCAACATAAAGTACAGTCATAAAAAATAACTTGTATTGAAAATTAAATCTTTGAAAGAGACAATATGTTTAAGATGTGGGTTCTGCTAGACTTGCTTTATGGAGGTTTAGGTTGTTTGTTTTTGTTATATTAACCCCCTTATTCATAATCGCTAGAAGCGCTCGTGGTGTAGCATGATTAGCCGTTCTTAATCGATCGGCGAAGTTAAGCTACGTCTGTCGTGGTCGGTACCTGGATGGGTGACCGCCTAGTGGTATTTCAAATCGAGTGTTTCCGTGCTTCGGAAGGCACGTAAAGCCGTTGGTCCCGGTTATAACTTAATTGTGATAGTCGTTAAGCTAGTTGGATGCCTCCTAGGCGGCTTGAAAAATTCCAACAGTAGGTTGACCACTAGCCTACCTCCACCAATCCGCAGTGGGCATGCGTGGTGGAGTATCTGCCCATTCCCTTTCACCCTCATTTGTGAAAGGAGGCCTGTGCTCAGCAGTGGGACATTATAAGCTGATGATGATGATGATGATTCATAATCGCTTTTTAACTAAATCAGTGTAATTGTGTCCTCCGTCTCACTCTTTCGATCACCAAATGTCACATGTCAGATAAAGACTTCAGAATTTTAGCTAATCAACGTTTGATAACTTCATTATGAATAAGGAGGTGAATCTATATATATATATATATATATATTATTACTTGTTCGACTGACTGATTCATCAGTGCAGAGCCTAAGCCGCTGGGGTTTGAAACTACAAAAATTTTGCATATTGGTTACTTTCATAACATAAGCATCCATAAAGGAAGGGTTTTTGGAAATTCCACCCCTATAGAGGTGAAAAGGTGGGATTTTGTTTCTGAAAAGTGTTATTACTTGGGTTTATATACTTGAACATTTGGCATGATTACCCTAAATATATATAATATAAATAAATATAGATAATAAAGTATTTTCATTATTCGTTTTTAAAAAGTACCCCTACCGCTAAAAGGGGGTATAGGGGGTGTTAAAGTTAAATTTATTAAGTTAAAAGGATACGGCATATTGATATAGGATTTGGCTGAGATGCTAAACAGAAATAGTTTTTCAAGAGATAAGTATAGATAGCATGGGGTGACACAAGAAGGGTGTTAAGGGATTTTTTTTAGGATAAGGGTCCGCAACGCTCAAGTGATACCCTTGTGCTACCAGCATCTATAGGCTCAGTTACAACTTACCACCAGGCAGACCGTTTTCTAATCGACTACATCAGAAGAATAAAAAAATGCATACACCTGAAAATGTTTTTTACTATTCACATGTAGATTTTAAAACTTGGTTTATATGGTGATGTTATACTTTCTTCAACAGGAGGACGCGTAATTTGAGTGAGAAGAAGCGGAGAGACCAATTCAACACACTGGTCAATGAACTCAGTACTATGATCACTACTAATAACCGTAAAATGGACAAATCAACTGTGCTTAAATCAACAATATCTTTTCTTAAAAATCATAATGGTAAGATTATTTCTATCATAATCAAGACTCTGCCAGCATCTTCTTTGTTAGTTTCCTTCGTAATTTGAAAACGCTGGCTATCCTAACTAATATTATAAATGCGAATGTGAGTGTGTTTGATAGATAGATAACTCTTTATTGTACACCAGAAAAACAGTTAACAAAACAAAGAAAATAACATAATTTTAATAACTACAATGGGCGGTCCTATCGCTAAAGAGCGATCTCTTCCAGACAACCTTTGTTTGTTTGTTTGTTACGCCTTCACGCCTCAACTACTCAACGGATCATCATGAAATTTGTCATGCAGATAGCCTATGTTATGGAATAGGACATAGGCTATTTAATTCGGGGAACGCGGGTGAAAACGCGGGAGACAGCTAGTCTATTATTAAAACAAAGTTGGGTTAGTTATACCATTTATAACTCAAGAACCGCTGGACTGATTTTGATGATTTTTGATTTATTGGATTTGTCTCCCTTCCGAATAGCAGAATAATGAAAGTTGAATGACACACTAATGATACTAGGTATTGACTGTGCTCGTACAAATTTTGTACGAAAAGTTCAACGATATATTTGTAAAAGTTGTTCAGTATGAAAAACATCTCTCTGAATATTTGAAATGTGTAAATTTTGTGATTCTTTAAATGATTATTATTCTATTTTGTTTCAGAAATTACCGTTAGGTCAAGGGCACATGACGTTCAGGAGGATTGGAAACCATCATTTCTATCCAACGAAGAGTTCACATATCTGGTTCTTGAAGCTTTAGAGGGTTTTGTTATGGTATTTTCAGCCACAGGACGAATCTTTTATGTTTCTGAAAGCATCACATCACTTCTAGGTCACAATCCAGTGAGTTAATTACTAGTTTTAACATTTGAATTAGCGTCCTAGTAGGTCACGACACGACAGGCAAATCTTTGGACGACCTTTTGACAAATAGAATATGCAAAGTACACCTGCCGGGCTATTGCGTATCTTTGGTGGTAATCGTAACGAACACCACTAATTATTTTATCCAATGACACGCACGCGGTATGACGCGACGATGACCATTCGTGGGCCCTGATTGGATGAAATTCATTAATTCGCCGGGGCACGCAATTGTTTTCAGTGCGATTAGAATGTAAATATTATGTAATGAATCTATGCCTGTTTTGAAAAGAGTAATTGTTGAGTTTATTGCCGGCTCTTCTCAGCAAATGCAACCTTCCGAACCGGTATTAGAGTATTAGAGTCAGACTTTTCATAAGTGCCTGCGAAGGTCTATTTGAATAAATGATTTTGAATTTGAATAATGGTGTTCGTTACGATTACCAGCAAAGTTACGCGGTAGAGCCCTTGAAAGGGTATCCATTACAGTAATCCACTTTTTTGGTACAAACGCACAGATCGCACAAGAGAACATTTTATGTTAATAGTAGCAAGAGACACAAAATTATAATGACTCTCACGTTGAACGGTCACACGTTGGTAATTTTTAATACAATAAACACGGAAGCAAAAATTTTGTATGATTTTTTGAGTAAGATGTTCAGGACGTCTGCGATCACGCTTTTGCTGTTCGTGATTTTTTATGACGTATTTTAATGATAGTTATCTAACATTAGTTTAAATTTTTAGGCTGACGTTGTGAACCAAACAATATTTGACTTGGCATTTGAAGAGGACCGGCCGAATTTGTACAATCTGCTGCAAAACCCTGCGGCGGCTGACCACATCCACGTTAATGGGAATACAAGTTGGTACCACATTTTATTTGCTATTATGTTATTCGGTTATGAAACCTGTGTGTGTAGACTCGTTTCCAAAAACGGAAACCAGTCTCTATTTATATACATAGATTCGTAAGCTAATTTTACCTATGGTACTTGGGAGGGTCTACTATGCAAAGCTGAGGTCTTTGCTTCATTAAAAGTCTTCGGAAATTTTAGAAATTAATGCGGCATTACATTTTTAAAGTAAGACTATTCACAATTGCCTACGAAGGTCTATTTAAATAAACAATTTTGAATATTTACTTATCTATAAATTATTTTTTATAAATATTAATAAGCACATTACATTTACAGTAATCTTATCCATTCATCATTTTTAGGGTTCCGTAGCCAAATGGCAAAAAACGGAACCCTTATAGATTCGTCATGTCTGTCTGTCTGTCTGTCTGTCTGTCTGTCTGTCTGTCCGTGTATGTCACAGCCATTTATTTCCGAAACTATAAGAACTATAATGTTGAAACTTGGTAAGTAGATGTATTCTGTGAACCGCATTAAGATTTTTACACAAAAATAGAAAAAAAACAATAAATTTTGAGGGTTCCCCATACTTAGAACTGAAACTCAAATTTTTTTTTTTCATCAAACCCATAAGTATGGGGTATATAAGCCCATAAGCATGTCTATGGATAGGTCTTCAAAAATGATATTGAGGTTTCTAATATCATTTTTTTCTAAACTGAATAGTTTGCGCGAGAGACACTTCCAAAGTGGTAAAATGTGTGTCCCCCCCCCTGTAACTTCTAAAATAAGAGAATGATAAATCTATAAAAAAAATATGATGTACATTACGGTGCAAACTTCCACTGAAAATTGGTTTGAACGAGATCTAGTAAGTAGTTTTTTTTTAATAGGTCATAAATTGAAATTAATATCAAATACTCAGGTCTATACTACCATTTACTTATATACCTACAGGTTTGTACGGAACCCTCGGTGCGCGAGTCTGACTCGCACTTGGCCGGTTTTATTGACATAAACTCCAACCTACTTAATTCGTTCATCTAGATTAGCCAACTCGAACGCAAAAATCGATTCAGAAAACTAATTACTCTATTCTATGCTTCACAATTCAAAACTCTATTACTAACATAGTTTGTACTTGCCTCTTCTCTTGATATTTTCTATTCTCTCTTATCGATTGAAATCGCGATCGATACAAGCAACATGCTTTGTAATTGATTTTAGCGACTTTACGATTTGGCTTGCGTGTAGTGGCCATTTAAACACAGCCTAGGAGACTTGGTCAGGTACATCAGTATTACAGTAGCACTGGTAGGTGCTTAAATGGCAAACAATTCACACGCCCCGCCTGATGGTAAGGGGTTACCGTAGCCTACGGACGTTTGCAACACCATGGGTATCACTCGCGCGTTGCCGACCGTGTAGTAATCTCTTCACACCCTTTTTGAAGAACCCCATATTGTACTCTCTTGGGAAAGTTCGAATCAATGACACAAAGTTTCTCTGACCAGTTTATAAGCTTGATTGAAGTCGTACTTATAAAGCTTGGCGCTTGCGAACTGCTTATTTCGTACGAGCTATGGACGTCGTTTGGACGCAATTTTGGAATAATGCAAAGCTAGTTTTTGGTATGTTTAACTTTATCAAATTCACAGTTGAGTTTTTTTAAAGGCTTGCGTTTTGATTATAATATATGATGCGTGCGAAGTTCTGAAAGGTGGTAAGCACATATGTATGGTGTTTATTTAAAGTTAGGGTAGATTAAGGCTGAGCGATATAATATCATATAAAAACTACTGATTTTTTAAGTGTGGCTGACTGTGGTAGCACACGTAGCTTATAAGGCGCTACAGTGCAACAGCCAGCACTTGAATATGCTTAGAAGGCAAAAGGTAGTCTACGAAGGCCAAGTGCAGTCTGCTTCTTGAAATTTTTGCTGTTTTATATAATACGCCTTGACTTGTTCGCCATTGCGAAAGTTTCTCCAAGAAAGAACCACAGCATTTTAATTTTGGATTTGTGTCGAACTGTGACTAAAGTAACTTATGCACTGACCGTTTTGATGTAACAAACAAGTCAAAGGCAAAAGTTACCATGCTGGTGAAGCGGGCATTGACTAGTTTGTGATATGACGTCATAACGTTAAAACAATATGGCGATACTTTAGTAGGAGTGTCCTTAATATTTGCGATTGCGATTGAAATATTGCGTATTCGTTTTTCTATGCTGGCGTAGACATGTTTGTAATAGCTACGCGATTTGAGTAATAAAATATAATACAAATGCGATATTTATTAGTTTTATTGTTTCATTATTTTTTATACAACTAGGTCGGTATACATGCATACAGCCCGCCTGATGGTAAGCGGTTACCGTAGCCATATGGACGCTTGCAATACAAGAAGCATCGCTCACGCGTTACCGACCTTTCCCCCCTCCCCTATGAGCTCTGACGACCTTACTCACGCGCAGGAACACAACTTTACACAACATAAAGTTATTTGGCTGCGGTATTCTGTAAAGTGGAGGTACTTCCCCAGTCGAGCTGCTCTTTGAGCGAATAAACGCTATGCTCTACCTCTCTCAAACTTATATTAGTACTTTTTAATATATTACATAGTTAATATTAGTGTTTCATATTTGTAATTATCAAACATTTTGGGATGAATGATGATCATGATAAATATAGATGATTGAAATTCACATTGATATTCTAGGACATTCTGCACACACGGTTATCTGATGCCAGACTAAGCGGTGCTTTTACTATATAAACCAGATACCTGATATGCTATACTAATACTACTTTTTGTTTGTAAATACATACATAATTACACCCATACGCGGATATGCAGACATGTGCATGCACACAAATGCATGTCCTGGGTGGGAATCGAACCCACGACCTGCGGTGTCATAGGTGGAATCTTCAACTAACATGCAATTGCCTGGTTACTTAAAAAAATATGTATGTGAGACTGCGACTACCATTTTTTTTTATTGTAACCTGGATATTTTTATATATTTATATGGATCATAATATTGAATGTTATAAAAATAAGCGTATAAATTAAATCTAACAAACTAGATGTAAGAAGAGCACAGATTTATTTATTAGAAATAATAAAAAACATATCTACGACATCAAGTAATTTGTAGGTGTCACTCATAACAATTCTCTACTGTTTCGATATTCAAGAAATATCATCGACATAAAGCCGTGGACGTTGCATTGGTACAGGAATCTACATCAGAATATTTCATTCAATACAACGACAACTCATGTGACGTTGGGAATGCAATATCATTGAGTTCCGAGAATTCCATCTTTATTTTTGACGAAGGGCATCATATTTTCATATAATACAACCTGTATATAACATTCAAACGCTTAAATTGAAATATTCAGTCATCAGCATAATGTATACACTAAAATTATACTTTTATATGTATATTGTATACTCTTTGAGGGCGAATATTATGATATACCTTTATTATTATTGTACGAAAGTTAGTTTTGGAAAGGGTGTAGGTATGTATTTCATTTACTTTTTAACCGACTTCAAAAAAGGAGGAGGTTGTCAATTCGGTTGTATGTCTTTTTTTATGTTCGTTACCTCATAAATCCGTTATTTATTAACCGAATTGGAAAATTCTTTTATTGTTTGAAAGGGTACACTTCCCGTTTGATCCCATTGTCCCACATTCATGTCAGGATTTGATTAATAATTATTAATTATGCCTTTATCAAAAAATTCTGAAATCGGCCTTTTATATATTTCTATAACTTGCGAAGATACAGACAAACCCAAAAAGGTCAAAATAGAAAGTCTTTCAAATTCCGTTAATTCCAAGTTACGAGGGGCGTTCAAAAAGTAGTGAGAATGACATAATTATGGGGGGCACTTTGAAAAAAAAAAAATTGTTTCGTATAGTCTATGGTCTATGTCAGAATACCTATTTTTTTTTTTTTTTATCTTACCGCTATTTGTTGTGAAACGCATTTATTTGTGACTTGTCGAAACGTTTTGATAAAAATGGATAAAATTGAAATTCGTGCGGTGATAAAATATTTTAGCTTGAAAATTTTTACTACTGAACAAGTTTTTGAAGAATTACGAGGGACATTAAGAGAGAGTGCTCCACCATATTCTACAGTGGTGCGGTGGTGTGGAGAGTTTAAACGTGGAAGAACAACGGTTGAAGATGACCCGCGTTCGGGCCGCCCTTCGACGTCAGTAACTCAGGCAATTATCGATAAAGTTGAAAAAAATGTTCTGAAAGATCGTCGTGTAACAGTCCGTTTTATTGCTGAAGAGTTAAAAATTTCAATTGGGAGTGCACATTGCATTTTGCATGATCACTTAGGAATGAAAAAGGTAACCGCGTGTTGGGTACCAAGAATGCTAACGGACGCACAAAAGCAAACGCGACTCATGATTTCGAAGAGCTCATTGGAACTGTTTCATCAAGATCCTGATAATTTTTTAGCTCGATTCATAACTATGGATGAAACATGGCTTCACCATTACGACCCTGAGACAAAACAGCAATCAAAGACATGGAAAAGACCATCATCACCAACCCCAAAGAAATTTAAAAGAAATTCGTCTGCCGGCAAGATCATGGGCTCTCTTTTTTGGGACAGCCAAGGAGTTGTAATGATTGAATACCTAGATCATGGTGCCACTATAACAGGAAATATGTATGCAGAACAAATAAAAAAATTACGTCACGATATTCGTGAAAAACGACGAGGAAAACTCGCGAAAAAAGTTCTGTTCCATCAGGACAACGCACCGGCACACAAGTCTGCAGTTGCCATGGCAGCAATCCATGATGCCGGCTTTGAGATTCTCGAGCATCCGCCATATTCACCGGACTTGGCTCCCAGTGATTTTTACTTATTTCCGCGTTTGAAAGAACATTTGAGGGGCACAAAATTTGAAGATGACGAAGAAGTGAAAGCCGCCGTAAACGAGTTTTTAAGTGCCCAAGATGAGGATTTTTTTAAAAGGGGAATTATGGGTCTAGAAAAAAGATATGTTAAATGTATTAACCTAAAGGGTGATTACGTAGAAAAATAAAATAATATTAAACCTAATCATCTTCCAACTTAGCGATTCTCATTACTTTTTGAACCACGTAGTACATATATAGAAGTTATTTCCTCCATAAAAAAAATCTTTAAACTTTTTCATACGTACGTAAGAAGAAAGCTGTGACGCACAGGTGAAATTTAAATGACAAGTTTGCGTTGCCTTACTTTGTATAGTATAGTCCCACAAACTTATCTGGCCCGGTGAGAGAGGCGCTGTTATCGCTTTTGGTGGAGCAAACAACCAATGGCGAAAGGCAGGCAGACTGACATTTCAAAGAGGCATCGTTGGTTCCTCTTTTGGCCACCGGGCCTGATAAGTTTGTGGACCTATAATCTCATGACATTTAGCTAGTGACGTCGAGTGGCTGACTGAAAACGAGCCTACTTATAGCTTTTGACAATCATACTTAACTTTTATTCCTGAAATTTCAAAGGAGTAGGTACTATTAGTTCAAATGGAGTATAAGCTAAAAAAGAACTTCTTCCGTCACATACATTATCAAAAAATATTAGACACGTATGTTTTCTTTTGTCAATTAAACAAAAAAATACGAACATTTTTTACATCAACCCAACCCAACCATCACCAAAATTTACATAATTAAAAAAACGCCAAACTGCTAATGCGGTTTGTAGGCGTAACGCTCTTGACACATCAAACATACGTATATCAGCATGTCCTTGCAACACAATCAATACAATGACATGATCATACACATAAGTAGGTACATTTGCTCACTACCTTTCTCTTATCTTAACTATAACACTGTTTAACCTTTATTTTACACATGAATTCTAACACCACTTCAACAAATACATATTTAGACAATTTTTGTCAAAAACAATTCCCTTACTTTACTTTTCAAAACATGTTTACTTTTAATATTCGCATCTCTCATTACACATCTCATACACGGTACTTATTGTATAATCTTGGAACTACATATTGACGGGTTCTCTCCCCATAATAATTACTTGCTCTTGTTTGTAATAGCATCCCTTTCTTTAGCGATCTCACACTATATTTATTTACTTTTTTATTCTTATACTCCTCCTTAAAATATGTTTCAAGCATTATTAAATATTCAATTTTCTTATCTATTGGCAACACTTTACACTCCACAAATAAATGATTGTAATCGTCTTTAAATTTATCTTTAATTTTTTTGTCAACAATAAGTTTTAGGAACCGTACTTGTATTTTTTTTACTTCTTCTATATACGTCCTGAATGTTAACCCATAGCAGCTCAAACCATAACTAACCAATGAGTCAGCCAAAGCATAGTAGACCATAATTAAGGTACGCTTGTCCAATACTTTCTTAAGGTGGTAAAACTTACCAAGAATTGACCTCAATCTATTGCAAACCGTCGCGACGTGCGGCTTCCAGTTAAACCTATTATCAATCAACAGACCCAAGTATTTAAACTTGTCAACTATTTCAAGTTTCGGACATTTACATATTTTTTCTATTTTATGTAAGCATTCATATGAATGACCAACAATCTGTATACAGTCGCTAGTAATTTGTCTTGCTGTTTTATTATAGGGTGAACATATGTGCAGACACTTTGTTTTGCTGGTGTTGAGTATAATACCGTTATCATGAGCCCATTTGGTAATTCTATCAAAATCATTTTGCAATAGCAAATTTGCTTGGCTTATATCTTTCCCTGTGGCCAACAGGCACATATCGTCCGCATACATGTACACCCTACAGTACTCTACAACATTAACTACACTATTCACGTGTATTATGTAGCCCACCGGTCCGTACACTGAGCCGGTGGGTACTACCAGAGTGACGGCCGCTTCTGCTCCCCTTGTACCTTCTACAACAGTGCAGAGCGTCCTGTTTCTTAGGTAACTACGAAAAAAGTCATTTACCGGGCCGCTAATACCACACTCATCCATGGCTTCAAGTAATTGACTATGACCAAGGGTGTCAAACGCTTTTTTGAAGTCAATAAAGAGTGCCAATACTTGGTTCCTGTGATCTAGATTTTGATTAATATAGTCTGTGAATTGAATGAGAATGGTATTAGTACTCCTGCCTCGTCTAAAGCCATGTTGACAATCTGTTATCATTGCGTTTTTCTCCAAAAAAGAACTTATTTGTCCAACAACAACCTTTTCTACAATTTTATTGATGACCGACAAGACTGCAATCGGTCTATAGTTGGTATAATCGAGATGACATCCCTGTTTGTATATTGGCCGTATCAGTGACCTTCTTAGGTCATCCGGATAGACGCCCTTTGACACACACATATTGATAAATTTTGACAATATTCTACTAATCTCTCTTTTAACATATTTTAAATCCTGTACCCTTATTTGATCCACCCCTGGGGCTTTTTTTTGCCCCAAGACAAAGCATAGCTTACTGCTCATTACATGGAAGACAAGAATATATGTTTGTAGTAGCTTCTCTTTGCACTTGCAGCCCCCTGGCTAAGTAAAAATTGTAATAATAAGCATATTAATTGCTTTTTTTTTTACATTCAATGAATATATTCACATTAATATGCCTTGCCGAGCTTCTTGCCGGAGTCTCCTCAGTTTAGGTGTATACCGAACGTCGATTCAACTTTAAAGTTCATAAGTACCTTATCAGGGCTTAATGAAACTGAATAAATGACTTTTTGATTTGATTTGACACATTCTCTGAGATATCTATACTAATATTATAAACAGGAAAGATTTGATTGTTTGTTTGTTTGTTTGTTTGCATTGAATAGGCTCCGAAAGTACTGAACCGATTTGAATAATTCTTTCACTGTTGGGAAGCTACACTATCCCCGGGTGACATAGGCTATATTATATTTTCAAAAAAATTAGGGATCCTTACTAAATCTCCAATAATGTAACCCAAGGTGTAAAAAAAATACCTAAAATATTCATTACATCGCGTGCGCTGCGAAAACTATTGATGATAGAATAAAAAAATGTACTACGACTTTGCAGAGCACATTATTATTTACAAAAAGTGTCGCGATACCATATGTCTAACTATTATAGTTATGCCACAATAAGTGTTTTTCTATTTTAATTTTTTTTATTGAAATGCCGCCGCTATAAATGTCTCTCTATTTGTATCTTGGTATTAATCATTATCAAAATAAATTACTTCATATCCAAGACTGCTTCAATACCTTTATATAACTTTTTGAATTATTCAATTCGGACATTCCATTCAAAAGATATGACGAGTTTAAAAATATAAGTATTAGCAGAAAAATCACGTCACGGGTACGGGCCGTACGGCAGGGAGTCAATCTCTTTGCGTGTGGCTCAGTGTTTGACGGTAGGGTAGGGTAGGGAAGGGGGAAGGGTGAAGGGGGAAGGGGGAAGGGGGAAGGGCAGGGTAGGGTAGGGTAGGGTAGGGTAGGGTAGGGTAGGGTAGGGTAGGGCAGGGCAGGGCAGGGCAGGGCAGGGCAGGGCAGGGCAGGGCAGGGTTCGATAGGGTTCGATAGGGTAGGGTAGCACAACAGGGTAGAGTAGGATAGGGTAGGGTAGCACCACAGGGTAGGGTAGCACCACGCGAACGAAGTCGCGCCGGGCAGCTAGTATTTAATAATTTGTGATAAAATCTGTAGAGGTTCGTAAAGAAACCGATACATTTGATTAATAAAGTTTCATAAACTTTAACAGGAAGTAAAAATTAATCAATGCCGAGAGTTTTTAAGGATTTATAAAATACGAGGAAAATATGTACGTAAAAAGTAGCGAAACAACTTTTATTCCTGTAACTGTTAGGGAGCTAAAAATAATAAGTGAGCTAAAGAAAATGTGACTTTGGCCTGAATTTATTTCAAAGTTCTGCTAAGTTTCTTGGTGCATTAACCTGCTCGATATAATGGAATTAAAAGTACACGTCGTAACTTCGTCATATCTTTAAGTCGCCTATACCGCAAAGTCTCAAGACAAAGGTGTACAACCAGTGCGTCATGCCTGTCATGACCTACGGAGCCGAGACGTGGACACTGACGCATAGACTGGTCCAAAAATTTAAAGTCACTCAGCGAGCTATGGAAAGAGCTATGCTCGGAGTTTCTTTGAAGGATAGAATCCGCAACGAAGTCTTCCGACAAAAAACCAAAGTAACCGACATAGCTCAACGAATTAGAAAGCTGAAGTGGCAATGGGCCGGTCACATCTGCCGCAGAACCGACGGTGGATGGAGCAGACGAGTCTTAGAGTGGAGACCGCGTCTTGGCAAACGTAGTGTGGGGCGCCCGCCAGCCCAATGGACTGACGACCTCAAAAAACTGCCGGCCGGCCGGACTGGGCTGGATGCGGGTGGCAAGAAACCGGAAGGAGTGGCGCGCTCTGGTAGAGGCCTATGTCCAGCAGTGGACTTACAAAAAGGCTGATGATGATGATGATTCAATAAATCCCATTAAGGATTTCTGTAATTTGGGCCAAAATTTCTTGAAATGCCCAAATATAATTTAGGATATGGCAACATTAAAAATTATTATTGTATTATGGCAACTCACTTCTCTCTTTGTTAATATATGGCGCAAGTGAATAACGTTTCTACAAAATATGTACGGTATTTTATTTACCACAAGGGTGGGATTTTCATGATTCTGGTCGTCAAAGCTTCCGTCAAATGGGAGGCGAGATTAAAATAATTGAATTTGGAACCAGCCTCTTAGAGATAAGGTTTATTTTTAATTGACACAATCCATTCTTGAGACTTGACCTAATTCTTGATTTATCTACAGATGGGCCTGGTCTAAATCACAGAGCAGTGTATAAAGCTTTGCAGTAAAATCTAGTTCTATTAAATATATTCATATTCATTTATTCTGCAACTAAGTGAATAGTGGGTCTTATTATATTACAAACAGTGCTTAGATAACTTAGTGACCTTTTACAGGTATTGCAAAAGTATTGATTATAACATAATAATTATTATTATTATTTTTTTTTTTTTTTTATACAACTAAGTCTGTAAACAAGCATACGGCCCGCCTGATGGTAAGCGGTTACCGTAGCCATATGGACGCTTGCAACACAAGAAGCATTGCTCACGCGTTACCGACCTTTCCCCCCTCCCCTATGAGCTCTGGCGACCTTACTCACGCGCAGGAACACAACTTTACACAACATAAAGTTATTTGGCTGCGGTATTCTGTAAGGTGGAGGTACTTCCCCAGTCGAGCTGCTCTTTGAGCGAATAAACGGTATGCTCTACCTCTCTCAAAAACAATATTTAAACAGATTCCAAAATAAATAGTATGTCATATCATAATAAATTATAGAAGTAAAAATTTAACTAAATAAAGCTTACCTAATCATTTTATACAATCATCCTTACTATACAATTTTATTCTTAACATCTTACAACAATCAATAATCTTATGTGCGCGAGTCTTGCACTTGTCTGGTTTTAGTTAGTACAATATATTATTATTAATCTTAAGCAACGTAGTCGTTAAACAAGCATACGGCCCGTCTGAAAGTAAGCGGTTAACATAACCATATGGACGCTTGCAACACAGGCATAAATCACGCGTTACCGACCTTTCCCCCCTACCCAGAGGTGGCCACCTTACTCACGCGCAGGAACACAACATAAAGTTATTTGCTACGGTTTCTACGGTATTATGTAAGGTTCTTTGAGCGAATATACGCTATGCTCGACCTCCCTTAAATATTATTATATTTTACCTAATATTTCCAATGAATATTATGTGTTATAGAAAACGAGATCAGGTTCCAGTGTCACTTCCGCCGCAGAACGCTGGACTTTAGAGATGACGTCGACTACGAGCTCATACAGTTTAACGGACACTTCAGTAAGTTTTGCGTTCGTTAATGTATTATTACTGGGAGCCAATTCTCACTTAACGTTATTCTGGCAATTTCGAGGCAGGCATATATAGAAGGAAAACCAGTCAACTCGCGCTTTGATTGGCCGGAGTCGTTCGAATTGACTCTGCCCATCGAAATTGTATGTTTTCAGTTCTTAAGTAAACTTTCGTTCACCCAAAAGTTTTCTTGTTTTGAAACAGGAAAGAACATGGACCAAGTGGATAATGAAGAAATGCCAGGGTACCAACAAGATCACGAGTCACGGTACGTACACGAGTTTATATAATTTCTGACGGTACGAAGATAGTTGGGCAAATTGTTGTCTATATATCCGTCACTTTCTAACGTAATGTGACAAAAAGAGCCGAGATTATCTTCAAATCTAGGTTTTACCACAGTCTATAAAACCATACAGTCGTCCGACGCCTTTGATCTCGTGGAAAGTGCCGAGAAGACCGCCGTCTAGACAGTATTGCAACGGCCATATAAAGTATATTGTGTCCCGAGCTACTAACATCGTTTTGTTCGCAGGTCGGGCCGCGTCTCGCCCCTGCCCTCACACCCCGCACGATTGCCCTGTCTAGACGTCGTCGTCGAACGACTGTATGGTTTATAGACTGTGGTTTTACTACACTTGGCTTAAACTATCTCATGTAATAAGACAAAGTTTGGGATATTTTTATACCCAACTCATGAGGTTAGATGAAGCTAGAAATACTCTTTCCTTGACCTGCCGGAGGATGTTATGTTCTTCTTACCACTATTATGTGTACTAATTGTGATTTTTTTTATGGATATCTGAGGATGTTCACGCAAAAACGACTAAACGGATTTGGATAAAATTTGACTTATAGATAGATTCCTGGAATCCTGGAAAGTTATTAGAGCTGATTATGCTGCAAGACGGACTTAACTAGTTTTAGTCTTATCACATCATTTCCTTAAAAACATTATTGAAAAAGGACAAATTATTTAAAGCTGTCGAATTAGTAATAGCTATTGTCATTTATGATTTGAGTAGACAATACTTCTTGTCCCGTTCTTACAGTGGGAGATCCCAGTGCCGCCAGACATAATAATGCCCTCGCTCTACTCCAGCGACATTGTGTTTAATTGTGTTTAGGGGATGTTTAGCTGCTACGATTTGTCTGCTTGCAAAAAGTATTGAAATAGTTCGTTGAGTAGTAGATCATTATATGAAAATAAGCTCGATGAATTTAAGAAAAAGTACGTGCATAACATATCTTTCATGCCTGGTACCTGAAAATTGGCCGACGGAATAAGTTAGCAGGTCAACGTTTGAAGTACGTAATATACATTCTATAATTTTTTTCCGTCAGAAAATAAGTAATGTCTGGCGGCCCTGGGATCTCGGTCGATATACATTTATTAAGAATAATACTTCGTTAGCAACACTTGCAACTTTTCATTGCAGGTTCTTTTTCTTTCCCATTTCACATAACTTACTATGGTTTTTCTTCTTTTAAACTTCAATGAATTTCTCTTCTATAGAATAATTTCTATGGAAAATTCAAACTGTTACCAAATGTTTCTTTTTGTCTTCAAATAATATATATACGACGTTTTCTTATTGTGATAGGCTTTTGTGATTCCCGAAAAATGTATATCCAGTTAAGTTTCTTGGAAAATGAATGACGTTTGTAAATAACGCATTTATAGATATTTTTTTAAAAGATAAAGCTGGCACGTTCTACACATGTACACGTCACGCTTGTGTAGTGTCTATGAATAAGCGCGCGGCGTCACGTCGCACTGCATGCGCATCATAAAAGTCTATCCAGCTCTCTCGCGCACCGTCATGTTTATGAGTATGAAGGAGACAGTTATTGTATTGCTTTAACTACTGCTCATAAATATTGGTATTTTTTGCATTTATCCATTAGAATTGACTAAGTGGTTCATCATCATCATCATCATCATCATCAGCCTATAATGTCCCACTGCTGAGCACAGGCCTCCTTTCACAAATCAGGGTGAAAGGGAATGGGCAGATACTCCACCACGCGTGCCCACTGCGGATCGGTGGAGGTAGGCTAGTGGCCAACCTACTGTTGGAATTTTTCAAGCCGCCTAGGAGGCATCCAACTAGCTTAACGACTATCATAATTAAGTGATAACCGGGACCAACGGCTTTACGTGCCTTCCGAAGCACGGAAACGCTCGATTTGAAATACCACTAGGCGGTCACCCATCCAGGTACCGACCAAGACAGACGTAGCTTAACTTTGCCGATCGATTAAGAACGGCTAATCATGCTATACCACGAGCGCTTCTAAGCGCGACTAAGTGGTTAGAAGCAATAATAAAATAACTACGATTACCTCGCTGTCGTAATTTATCTTCTTAGAATCTAAGAGAAACTAGGACAGCGAGGTAAAAGTATCTAAGAATTAGATAGTATATGTATTCCTCTTTATAACGAACGGTTTTTTTTGACGTGGACTTTCGTCAGCGCTTTTATGTATTTCTTGAGCGAACGAAATTTACGAAATTCACAACAAAACAATTACAAATAAATTTAATTTTTATGTTATTTTTTATTTTCTGGGACTTCATTTGCAATGTTGAACAACATTATTCAGTCTAAAAACAACAAATCCTCGATATTAAAGATATTATGGATCTCACTGTACTGACTGACCAGGTCAGTTTTAGGGAACCGCTAAAATAAAGTAGCCTAAACCGTTTATTGCGGAAAACAATGAGGGAGGCCTTTGTTCAGCAGTGCGTGGCTTACCCTATAAAATAAGCAGCAACAAGAGAAGGTTTTAAGAGAGATAGAGCATAGCGTTTATTCGCTCAAAGAGCAGCTCGACTGGGAAAGTACTTCCACCTTACAGAATACCGCAGCCAAATAACTTTATGTGGTGTAAAGTTGTGTTCCTGCGCGTGAGTAAGGTTGCCAGAGCTCATAGGGGAGGGGGGATAGGTCGATAACGCGTGAGCGATGCTTCGTGTGTTGCAAGCGTCTATATGGCTACGGTAACCGCTTACCACCAGGCGGGCCATATGTTTGTTTATCGACTAAGTTGTATATATAAAAAAAAAACAAATTGTCCTACCTTATATTTCTAGATTACTTTTCGTATGCACCGGTCGGCTGTACACGCCTCAATTGATCCGAGACGTGTCCCTCGTGGACTCGAGCCGCAACGAGTTCACATCGCGGCACAGTCTCGAGTGGAAGTTCCTGTTCCTGGACCACCGCGCGCCACCCATCATTGGATACTTGCCCTTCGAGGTCCTGGGTACTTCGGGCTACGATTATTATCACTTTGATGACCTGGAGAAGGTAGTCACGTGTCATGAAGCTTGTGAGTATGAATGTTGAGTATTTAGATTACGCAACGATGATATAATAGTACATTATGATACTTGTGTGCAAAGTTGGTTATTAACACTCGAGGTGGTATTAAGCACGAGAGCCGCAGGCGAACGCGATTAGTGAGCCGAGAGTGTAATAATCAATGCACACGCGTGTCATACGACGTTTTTAGGGTTCCGTAGCCAAATGGCAAAAAACGGAACCCTTATAGATTCGTCATGTCTGTCCGTCCGTCTGTCTGTCTGTCTGTCCGCTGTATGTCACAGCCACTTTTTTCCGAAACTATAAGAACTATACTGTTGAAACTTGGTAAGTAGATGTATTCTGTGAACCGCATTAAGATTTTCACACAAAAATAGAAAAAAAAAACAATAAATTTTGAGGGTTCCCCATACTTAGAACTGAAACTCATTTTTTTTTTAAATAAACCGGCCAAGTGCAAGTCAGACTCGCACACCGAGGGTTCCGTACAAACCTGTAGGAATATAAGTAAATGGTAGTATAGACCTGAGTATTTGATATGAATATCAGTTTATGACGTATTAAAAAAAAACTACTTACTAGATCTCGTTCAAACCAATTTTCGGTGGAAGTTTGCATGGTAATGGAAATCTTATATTTTTTTTAGTTTTATCATGCTCTTATTTTAGAAGTTACAGGGCAAACTATTCAGTTTAGAAAAAAATGATATTAGAAACCTCAATATCATTTTTGAATACCTATCCATAGACAACTCAAACGTATGGGTTTTATTTAAAAAACAAAAAAAGAGTTTCAGTTCTAAGTATGGGGAACCCCCAAAATTTATTGTTTTTTTTTTTCTATTTTTGTGTGAAAATCTTAATTCGGTTCACAGAATACATCTACTTACCAAGTTTCAACATTATAGTTCTTACAGTTTCGGAAAAAACTGGCTGTGACATACGGACGGACAGACAGACAGACAGACAGACAGACATGACGAATCTATAAGTGTTCCGTTTTTTACCATTTGGCTACGCAACCCTAAAAATGGTGCAATAAATGTTACTTTACGAGCGAGTGTGTTGAATACCACCATAACATAATAATAAAAACCTATTGAATAAGACTATGGTGAGACAAATTAAAAAACCGGCCAAGTGCGAGTCGGACTCGCGCACCGAGAGTTCCGTACAGACTTGTAGGTATGTAAATAGTTCGGTCATCACGGGAATAAATTCTCGTAGATATTTCCCTTTTTTTAATTAAATTACGGATTTCGGTTTTCTTTCTTTACTTGTGCTACATGACCTTGCTTCTTGTCAAGTAAGGTCAAGGGGAAGTACCCTATAGGTTTTGATTCCCTTGCGATCGTCAAAATATGCGGCATAAACGGCCGTATCTTTTTTTCGCGTTGACCTAGAAGTTTGATTTTTTTCACTGCTCCAAGGGACTGTGGTCCTGAGTATTTGATATTATTTTCAGTTTAATACCTCCACGCGTTCCTGAGAAAAAGGACAACGGACTGACAGACAGACAAATGGACAACAAAGTGATCCTATAAGGGTTCCGTTTTCTTTTCGTTTGAAGTACGGATTCCTAAAAACGAGAAATTGGCATTAACTATATGTATTAGTCAATCAAACTATGAAGGCGCTGCGTTGCTCACGGTACATACATTAGTTCTGAAACCTAATTAAAAAAAAATTTCGCCAGTGATGCAAAAGGGCGAGCTGACATCGTGCTACTACCGGTTTCTAACGAAGGGCCAGCAGTGGATCTGGCTGCAGACTCGCTTCTACATCACATACCACCAGTGGAACTCCAAGCCGGAGTTCGTTGTGTGCACACATCGCGTTGTGAGGTTCGTTCACTTTTACATAATTCAATTCAATAATGTTTGTATCCTTCTGTTCTTTTCACAATTCAAAATCATTTATTCAAAAAGATCTTCGCAGGCACTTATGAAAAGTCTGACTCTAATACTCTAATACCGGTTCGGAAGGTTGCATTTGCTGAGAAGAGCTGGCAATAAACTCGTTTACTCTTTTCAAAACAAGCTTAGATTCGTTACATAATATTTACATTCTAATCGCACTGACAACAATTGCGTGCCCCGGCGCGGCGGCAACAACTACAAAGTAGACTGACTCGATATTTAATAAGTAAATAAATAGCAAACTTAAGCTGACCAGCCCCCACAAGCAGCACCTGTTCACAAGTATATATTACTTTTACTTACTTTTCTTCTTCCAGTTTCTAAATTCACCTGATGTAGCTTTGATTCGTTTGTCATTGTTTGCTATAGACTGTCGGACTATTCATAAGTGAAACTGAAATCCTAACGTATTTCTATATATTTTTTATCACGAATAGGGGAGTGGGGGTAACAAAACCATAAGTCCTTCAGTTATATAATAAAAAAATATTGAACACGTATTTTTGCATTATTAAATTAATCAATAATTGAATGAGATAAAGCGCGTCAAAGAACGGGAGTGCTCGTGACGTCACTTGTTTGTGAAAAATGTACCATCGCGTGACGTCACGCGGAACTTCAACACACCATAACTTCGTCATTTTGTGTTTGATTGACAAGTGAAAAAATACGTGTATTATTTGTTTTTTTTTAATGTCAATTAGGGACTATATAGTGCTTTTCAGGCCGCTAGACTATTCATGACACTAAAGCTTGCTATACCTGAGTCATATTTACATAATTCCAGCTACGCGGATGTTGCAAAGAGCGCGAAGGACGAAGGCACGGAGGCAGAAGCCAGGGTCGAGGCGGAAGCCAACAGCACAGTGATGAAGGGACCTCCATCAGATGACGGCATGGTCACAATGTCACCATCTTACATGTCAGAGGCGAGCGATGCATTTGGAAATTCATTCCAAAATATTTCACACGTGAGTGTTGCCTGGCATGGTTTTCCTAGATTTGGTTTAAACCAACTCATGTTATAAGGGTTATGTGCATAAGACATGGCGATGATAGCTCCCTAGTTGTGATTTCGGATTTTCGAATGCTACAATGAGCTCTCGCTTTCGGTGAAGGAAAACATTTTTAGGAACCCATAGCATAGTGGTAATATATGTTGGGTCAAGATAACTGAGGGAAGCCAAAGGACAATTTTTACACAGATTTTTGACGTGGTGTGTCTTAGGGTCGTCTAATCTCAATTTTACTACTCAAGTTGGGACTACTTTATTTTTTCTACACAATTAGGCGCTCCATAATTCTCTACATTGTAAACTTGTTTTTTTTAAGAGACATTTTTTTTTTTTTTTTTAAATTATGTTGGCTTGCGTTTGGCCACTGACCACTGCTGACGAAGCCTAAGATGAAACACGCTTACCCAGAGGAAACCTATTCACTCTGGCCTCGAAAGTTCCTAGATTATAGGCGTCAGGAAACACAGACGCACAGACAGTTGCGATTTTTCGCTCAAAGAGCAGTAAGACTGGGGAAGTACCTCTACTTTATTTTATTTTATTTATTTGGAATAGCAAACAACAACATTATACAATTTTACAAATAAAGATTAACATAAAAGTATAAAATAATGCTGTCCACTGCGCTATCCGCGTGTTAACATTATAAAATTGGTATTTAAACACCAAAAGAGGACTATTACTACACAGACTATTAAAAATACAGAGCAATTAAAATAACCATTATACATAACCAAACCGAAGACAATATATAAAAATAATAATAATAAAGGATAAAGCGTAAATACAAGGGTGCACAAAGAACAAACAAATCAACACAAAGACAAGAGACATTAACCAAAATCAATAAAGTAAATTTAATTAGGAATCTAGGGTCGCAAGTATACAGCGCTTAAAATTATTTATGGAACACGCAAAGATATCAACGTGTTGAAACGTTGTATTATAACACTCCACCAATCGCCGAATAGGGGACCGCAGGCCGGTATTAGTTCGACATGACGACAAAGCAAATAAGTGTATCGTACGCACTTCGCGTCTATGAATAGTACGTGGGATTGAGTAGCATATACTGTTTGTGAGCTCAATACAGTCGAAGTTATTATTTACAATATTATATAATGTGATAGCTTCAAGGTATTTACGCCTTGACTGTAGAGTTAGAAGTTTGTATTTACCAAGTATCTGAGTATATGATAGGTATAATCCATGACACCTGTAGTGTGCGGCACGAAAGAATTTCCGTTGGACATTCTCTATTGCGTCTATATATTTATTATAGAAGGGGTTCCAGACAGGGACGGCATACTCAAGCTGTGAACGCACAAGGGTTTTATATAGGTATAAATATGTGGAAGGTCTTTTAAAGTCCTTGGAAGCCCTCATTATAAAGCCAAACATTTTGAAGGCTTTGCCGATAATCTTTTCAATATGAAGATTTAGGTGCAGTTTAGAATCGAGTAGTATTCCTAGGTCTTTCACAAAGGTGACCTTTTTAAGAGAAGCATCACAGAGCCTATAATCAAATTCAATAATGTTCTTATTTTTGGTAAAGTTAATGTAATTGCACTTAGGTATACTTAAATGCAGTTTATTACTGCTGCAGTAAGATGTTAATCTGTTTAGGTCTTTCTGGAATAATCTGCAGTCTTCAATAGATGTAATTGATTTGTAGGCTTTTAAATCATCAGCGTATAAAATAAATTTGGAGTGAGAGAAGCATTGTTTAATGTCATTTATAAAGAGTGTAAATAAAAGAGGACCGAGTATAGAGCCCTGTGGGACCCCTGAGGAGATATGTATATTGTTAGACTGATACCCATTAACAACTACTTTCTGGGACCTATTAAGTATGTATGATGAAAACCATCGTAGCAAATTCCCCCGAATTCCATTGAAAGCAATTTTATCGAGTAACAATTCGTGGTCCACTTTGTCGAAAGCCTTCCTGAAATCTGTATAGACTGTGTCCACCTGGGCTCTATTATCCACATTTTCAAACAGATAGCTTGTAAAAGTCAGAAGATTAGAAGTTGTTGACCTGCGTTTAACGAAGCCATGCTGCTCCTCTATAATAATATTGTGTAGGACTGGATAAATATCATTATGAACCAATCTTTCAAAAACCTTCGACAAAGCAGACAGAATAGATATTGGCCGGTATTGCTCTACGTCGTGTCTAGAACCGCTTTTATGAACTGGTGTGATATTGGCTCGTTTCCAAACTTCAGGAAACACTCCCTCAGTTATGCATTTATTATATATTAAATAGAGCGGCTTACTGATAGCATTTGCAATATTTTTAAGGAAAAAGGGGGGCAGTCCATCAGGACCTGCACCCTTGGATGGGTCTAAACGTTTAAGTTCGGTAAGAATTTTGGATTCACTAAATTCAAGACTACACAACAAAACATCATGATTAGCATCATTTGCAGGGGGTGTCCAGTGCGTGAGACTAGGTGAGGCCGGCTCGAACACAGACAAAAAGAATTCCGAGAACATACCACACACCGTCTCCGGTTCATTCGAACTACGGTCTAAATATTTCATCCTGGATGGAATACCTGGTTTAGATTTGCGGTTTGCAATATATGTCCAAAAATGCTTAACATTTGTAGCAATATTGTCTTCGACTGATTCCATATATTCTTTAAAACATTTATCACATATCTTTTTGAATGACGTTCTCAGTTCTGAAAATGTTTCATAATCAGTAGCGTTATGATACTTCTTCCATTTTATCCAGGCTTTTTGCTTCTTCTTGAATATTTTTATTAGGGCGTAAGAAAACCAGACCGGGAAGCTACATGACCTAGAACTGGCAGCGGGGGCATGCTGTTTTATCACATTGTCCAATATATTATAAAATAAGTCTAGAGAAGATTCCGAGGCAAGAGGCTCCAGCAGTTCCGTCCATTTGACATTATGCAATTGTTTTTTAATGAGCTCCAAGTCAGCTTTACGATAATTATACTTAATTAAGGGACGTCTTCTCATTGTCTGAAATGTGTAATTTACTGGTATGTCAGCTACAAAAGGAGGGTGGTAAGAGTCAATCGGTAATAGGGAGTCAGTTGGGGTGTAAACACGACAAGAAATATTAGAAATTAGGAGATCCAAAATGTTATTATTTACATTAACAGTGTTATTAAATTGTGAAGCGTTGAGAAGTGACATACAGCCACTTAAATATGAACATTGCAGTGTTGATGGATAACTAGAGCTGATTAATCCATTGTTGTGCCCAGAATGGTGTGAAACGTTTGACTGAGCCCATTGCATATCTGGAAGATTATAGTCGCCAACTATGTAGAAACTGTCAATGGTAGGATCATTTAATGTTTTTTTTTATTTTATTTTTTTTATTTTATTTTTATTGGAATACTTACGGCTATAATACATAAAATTGCTTAAATAAGTAATAATGAAGCCAATAACAAGTATTCGCCAATGTTTAACAAGTTATGTAGTAAGACAGAGTAGCTTTTGCAATGATTAAATACTAACTAATATACAAGATAAACATAACAATTAATTATAAGAAGAAAAGAAAAAAAAAAAACAGGAACACGATTTTTAAATTAGGTACTAAATTACAGTTTTTAGTGTAAACCTATTTTTACTTTAATTTACTTTGCGAATGTTTGAGAACCAAAGAATTCCGATACTAGTCTTAGCTTTATTGAGTTTGAGCTATCAAAAAACGGGTCGAAGTCCATAACAGAAAGAAGATTATTGATAACGCTGGGGACTTTACAAAAGAATGAGTTCTTTCTATAATTTGTGTTTGCAAAGGGGGCATGAAATAACAAGTTTTTCCTTCGCATTGATAGCGGTGTTCTAACACATATTTTACTTACTAGCTCTGTACTATCCATTGCACCATGCAGAATATTTAAAAAATACGTAATATCTGCAATGTTTCGTCTAGTGTCTAACGGAAGGAGATGGTGACGACGACATCGCACATTATAACTATCATCCACAATACCGGTTCTGTATTGGAGGTATCTTAGGAACTTCTTTTGTATTTGTTCAATCCTTGAGATATAACACTCGTACATAGGACTCCAAACTTGAGAGCAATATTCTAGGATACTGCGGACAAACGAACAGTATAGCACCTTGAGTGTTTTAATATTGTTAAAGCAATATGATGTTCTTATAATAAAACCTAAGGCCTTATAAGCTTTTGATACTATAGATTCAATATGCATATCATATAGTAGTTTACTGTCATGTATGATCCCCAAGTCCCTGATGTTAAATACCCTAGTTAATGGCGATCCTTTCAACATGTATGATGTTTGTAGGGGTTGATGCTTGCGCGTGAAAGTAATTACATAACATTTTGAAATATTTAAGTCTAATTTATGTTCATTACAATAAACATCAAAGCGTGTTAAATCTTCCTGAAGTTCAGATACATGAATGGGGTTATTTATAGATTTTAAGATTTTCATGTCGTCAGCATATAAATAAATTTGTGAATGCTTAAAGCATGTTCCGATATTGTTAATAAATATTGTGAAAAGAAGTGGGCCTAGCAACGAACCTTGAGGTACACCGGATGGTATGCCAACCCATGATGATGTATCTTGAAGCAAATCAAAGTGCATCTCGTATGTAGCGCTAGCTGCCCAAGGAGGAATATATGCAACACTTATAATGCAACGTTTAGATTTATCTTTACCTGGAAGTTCGACAAACAAATGTTCAATGCTTTTAAGAGATAAGTAGTTTACATAGCATGACATATCCAGTAGAACAGAATTTAATCCTCGTGAGACCGCCACCAGAACTCCACCACCGTCTCGTTTGTTCGTAGCCACACGATCACGGTCGCATCTATACACGACGTAGCGCTGGTCAATGAATTCGTTGTTATCAATATCAGGTATCAGCCAGGTTTCAGTCAGTACTATAATGTCATACGTATATGTAAGAATATTCATATATAGTGTTTGTAATTTCGTCCTAATACCCCTGCAGTTTTGGTAATACAATGTCAAGTTATCCCCAGTACCCATTTTGTGATATTAATAATAAATAAAAAATAGCACACAGTATTGAGTGGGGATTCTTGTGAGAGTGTGAACATGTGTGAATGTAATACGAGGCGATGTGGAGTGATTATGTATATGTGTGTTTGGGTGTATGTTTGTATGCTTGCAAACCCAATCGTTTTATAGTTTTGCTTGAGTCCAGGTACGCAATAAATAATCTCAACAACTCTGCTCATGATCATGATATGATAATGAAAAATAAATAAATAACGACTTGGTAAATACAGACAACTTTTTTCTTTTATTCTAAATTGGGATATACAAAGAGTTTTCAGTAAGTAATTAGATAGGGTTGGTGTGCGCGTAACTTTTAATTTTTCCTAGATCAGCCTCCGTTCGTATAAGAATGGCTGGAACGTCATCGCGCTCCCTGACGAGAATGGACGAATTTTTAATCCAAACATATTTATAGTTATGTTTTTTGGCATCTTCGCGGCATTTTCGAAATAATTGTTTCTTCTTGAGGGTCAGGTGCTCATTAATGTAGATGGTCGCGGCATTCCCTGCAATCCCAACTTGGTCTGATCTCAGGTTTTTTACCTTACGAGATGCACTAAGCAGGTTATCTCGCTGAATACGTGTATTCAATTTTACAATTATATTCTTAGGCCTACCGCTTTGTTGCTGTGCTTGTGGTACTCTATTAATTGATACTATATCTTTCTGTGGTATTGGAAGTTTAATTGCAGTGCAAATATTATCAAAGATATTTAATAAATTTTCACTGCGTTTCTCTGGAACGTTGCAAATTTCCACATTGCACATCCTAGCTTGTTGCTCTAGCATATCAATCTTAGCCTCAAGGTTGGACATAACCACAGAACATTGCTCAACATTTTGATTCGCCAGAGTATCCACGCGTTTGCTCAGATCGCTTTGCTCGTCGCATTGAAACTGAACGGAGCACTTGAGATCAGATACCTCCTGAGTTAATTTACCAACGTTTTCCTTTAAACCGTTTTGCTCTGAACGCAGGGTTGTTATTTCCTTGTGAAAGTTGGTCAATGTGCTCTTTATATCGTTTCGGATATCAGCAATGCTCGAGTCCATGCTGCTGCGCCAGGTTTGTAAAGTATTGTTAAGATCTTGAGAAAATTTATTAAAATCAATTTGAGACACGCCGGGCAAGGATTTACCATCGACTGCAGCGTTGCCGAGCACCGAGTTTTCATATGACATATCCATTGAGTCTTCGCATACTGGGATCTGTGCACTGCGGACAGGTGTATTAACGTTGGACCCAGCACGACGTGTAACATTACTGCATGACGGGCATCTCCATTTGGCTTTATACTCATTTGTTAGTAAGGAATATTGTTGCGGTTTTATATTTAAGCATTCGTAGTGGTAGTATTCGCCACAAGAAGTGCACTTGAGAGATTGGTCATTGTGCGATAGAGAGCTCTTGCATCCACTGCATTTCACCATTATGACAGAAAGTATGAATTTTATTTAACTAGTAGCGACACCTATTGGCAGCCTTAACGACTTAACTAAATGATCGTAGGCACAGTCTCGATCGATGCGCAGGATACTCGACGGAAAGCTTGCACCGTCCGTTTGCTGTACAGTTCCGTGTGATTTGTGTAGATGGCGCTGCGGTGACTGAGATATTGCTTCTATTGGTTCTACGATAGTGAGTAGATGGCACTTAAACGTGAAAGACTACCAACACAATGATGTTGCACTTTTGAAAATATAAGTATGTGAACTTATTAATTAAAAATCACTTAAGTACCTGTGGACATAGTTGATTTCACTGTAGTGCACTAGAAGTTCACGCTTTTTCAGTGTAAAATGCACAGTTTTGACAGTCAAAACAATGCAATCGGTTTCTTATTCACAGCCTATTATAATGTAATCGAAGCAAGATTTAACGTAATCCACTTAACAGCAGCAAGATAGTCACTTTGCACTTATGAATTTTATTATTTATTTGAGGAATATACACTAAATATATTTTAAAATTAAAAAAATACGTGAGATGGTTTTGAAAGTAAACAGTCACATAGCGCCCTCTAGCGGTGTGGTACTTTACAGAATACCGCAGCCAAATAACTTTATTTTGTGTTTCTGCACATGAGTAAGATCGCCGGAGCTCATTGAGGAGGGAAGAAAAGACGGTAACGCGTGAGCGATGCCCCGTGTGTTGCAAGCGTCCATATACATAGGCTACGGTAACCGCTTACCATCAGGCGGGCCGTATGTTTGTTTACCGAAAACATCTTAAAAAAAAAAAACTTCATTGGCGCGATGTAGGATCTTGTGGCGCCATCTATCCATAAGAGTGTGAACTTCTTTAATCAGCTAATAGATGTCGCTATACCCGCTCGCTTAACTCATTCTCGCAGTTCCAAAACTGACAATTCACCGCGCGATTGAAATACAAAATGGATGCGAGCCGACTGTCGAATGTTTTTCTGTATTTGCCAATAAATACTTGGCTATGACAAAAGAAGTTATAATTTTTCGGTTAATTATGAAAATGGCTTGCTATTAATATATAAATTGTAAAAGTTTATAATGTACTTTAGTTTATATATGCATCTAAACTAACCACTTGGATATTTTCGTCCGAGTTTGTCTTATATTAAGGCTTGGAACTTACCACAAATTTGGTAGCTCCACTTTTTTACTATCAAAACGTTCCTGATGATTAACACTTTACAAATAAATAACCAAAATGAACACAGATTCGCACATTTTTAAATTAAACCTACATTAAAAACACAAAACCTTTAGCTGACCGTATCGTATGCTATCGTCACCAACCAAATTGTTCACAACCTATACATTAAACAGTCAACGATCTGTGGGCAACTTCACAGTTTATAAATACAGAAAGATATAGAAAACACGCCTAGCAGGATGAAGCTTTCTTGTCGCCTGTTACGGTGTATTGACGGTCGAAATGCCTTGGATACCATAGTTTCAACGGTGTATGGAGCGGAGACGGTGGCTGCATTCCGAATTAATGATATAATCGCTGTAATCGATTTGAGGGTGCTTAAACCCGTTCCATATTAGTCTGAGCGCCATCACGATGTCCCGTGAAACGTCATAGATGACGTCATGACATGCGCCATCTTGCGCTCACACCGACCATGCCCTAAACTGATATCACCGTGAGCGCTGTCAAAAAGTGACGGTTAGTTATTGTGTTTTCGGCAAAAATCTAATAAGATTTTTGGTTTTCCATATGGCAAAGATACTTTTTATGATTTTATGAGACAAAAATAATAAAAAATGCGGATATTCCTTTTTGCGAGTCAACTAATAAAAGATATAAGGAGTTCTAGCGCATTGTTAATTCAGATTTTAATTAAATTCTCAAATGTTCTGTTTTGAATACTGTGAGCGCGATAACGGGCGTTCCGAATTGTTGACAGTTCTCAGCTGTCATTATCGTGATATCTAACTCGGTACGCAAATTATTGCTGTGAGCACTGTGAGCGATATTATTTAATTCGGAATGTAGCCGGTATATGTATTAGCCGGGTTAATAACTCAGTATTTACAATACAGCCGCCGTCAGTGAAGTCAGCGTCAGCAGGTAGTACTACAGGTACGGTGGCCACTACGGGTACTACCAGGGTGTCTTGGTCAAGAGCCTCGGGGATGCGATGCAATAATGAGTCTGATACTGGATCACTTTCGGGCGAATCACGGTCTTCGCACAGAAATAGCACGCATGAAGTGAGTATTCAAATTGTTTATGCCTTTTGGTTGGTTTTTATGTCAATTTACAGCATTTTTCAGATCAGTTTCATGATCGGTGAATATTATGAATATGAAAGTCTGCATGTCTGTCTTTCTCGCGAAAACTGCTGAACGGGTTTGGATAGACTTAGGCACCTAGATAGAATGTGTTTTGGATTAAAAAGTATACTTATTATCCCGGGAAAACAATATATCTCCCGAGAACGCGGGTGAAACCTTGGGACGGCAGTTAGTATATCATAAATAGGATTGATACTTACATAAATTTTGTTTAAAAATCTTTTTAAATCTATACACAGTTAGTTCTTGAATTTATTTGGGCCGTGATACTGGTACCGCAAGATTGTGTTTATTTCTAGTGTTGAAACTATGAGTGTCGCTGTGAGGAAAGTTTTGTATATATATCCGATCATTATTTAAATTTTGATGTATGAACTTTACGTGAACCCATACAATGCGTGTATGAAATTTATGTTTTTAATTGTCCTTCAATAGTTAGCGCAAGTGGAGGTGGCTCAGGGTAGATTTTACTCCCACCGATGTCATGGAGCTATTATGATGTTACCGCAGACACACAAGGGCTCTGGGGCAGCGCTGGTGCCCCAACATGGCATCGGGGCTCAGTACTTAGACCCGGCCCCTTATGTGGGGGCACTAGGGGTACCCGGGGTAATACAACTCCCCCTACCATCGTTACCGGTTATCGTGTCGCCAGATCAGGCCCAGATGCAGGTGAGGTTCGGTAGAAACCGGTTTTTTAATTTCCAGCTCTAGGTGCAGCGTGGGACATGCCGACCTGGATTTAAACATTTTTAAATGGTAGTGAATTTTCCATTGAATGTTCACAGTAACCTTATTGTAGTTGTTGGCTGCTTTGTTTTTCTATATTAACGGGCGAATGTTTAGGGTATCATACTTAATTTATAGGTGCAAAAGAGATGTACGCGTGTAAGCAAGACAAAAACTCCTTGTCGCTTACTGCTCCTTTGCATCTGTTTCGTTTGATATTAATGATACTACATCAAATTATCGCCCATACTACATAATATTAGGTCTTTACCTATGAAATGCCATTTTAACGATTCCGGACCTTAAAACCCAAAATAAATCTATATAATCACTTTGGTGTCCGTTCGGATGTCACAGAGTATTTTTAATGGGAAAATTTAAAACAAACGTTTAAAAAAAAGAAATTTTAAATTAAAATATTTACACATTCTTGCCGTCTTAAGGGCAGTTTGTTGAAGCTCAATGCTGCACGGGAATCCATGGAGTCCTTAAATGCGTTCTTCAATATCGTTTAGGAATTGAAGTTTCTAATTTGAATGAATTACACAAACTCTGATAAATGTGCAATGATTTAAAGAGGTCTTATCTCCTATACTCGCGAGACCATCCCCCAATACTCATATATACAATACTCTTGCATCCCAGAGCATGTCCAAAAAATACCATAATTTTTACCAATATCATCATCAATAAAAAGAATTTCCCCATAAAAAATGGCAATTTCATAGGTAAAAACCTAAAACTATAACAATTTCATAGTAACGATACCTCCTACATATCGCCTGTAATAATTATATTATGTTCTTGTGTGTGTGTTTTTAAGAGTTGGATACGTCCCCACTTACTAATTGGCGATCGCGATGCCTCACGGCTGAATGTAAACAAAATTATTAGACTATCGCAAAACGTATCTGTCTCTGTAATTTTGTAAGATTGATTTGTCCTCCCCTTCTGAAGAAATCTTTATCAAATGAGGTAGATGTGAAGTTTTTACTCCAATAGTTGTGCGTCAGTGTCGTTTCGATTTCATATACAACTGCTGATAGTGTGAAGTGCAAATACAGGAAATTTAAATATTACTGAACAATGAGGAACACGAAATTAATGTTTTCTTTTAACACGCGTTTTTATTAGCTTCACCTGTATTTTGTCTGTATATAATGGAATCTTCTAAAAGAATTTTCATCAAAGTTAAACGTAAAGTTTGCATACTTATCAAGGACCGATAAAAATATAATAATTTGGTACCAATGTTAATACTTTTTTCAACACACTCGCTCGTAAATTGATATTTATTGCACCGTTTTTAGTATCTTAATAATTACGCACTTGTGCTTTTTAATTTACATTACCGCACATTAAAATAATCCCGATTATGGTAAGTTTTTACCTCACAGTGATATGTGTGTAGCTCAAGCATTCTTAATTTAAACGGGTAAAACAGATTGAAAGCTCAGCGCTGTCAAAAAAAAAAAACTTGCGCGCCATATTTGTTGACGTTCTCATTGTGTTGATTTGATTATTATCAAAAAATCTACTTAAAAAAATACAAGTCTGTTTTTTTCCTCGCAAGTGTGTTGAAAAACGTCGTATGATACGCATGTTCATTGATTATTACACTCTCGGCTCACTTATCTTAATACCGCCTCGATTGTTAATAACCAACTTTGCACACATGTATCATAATGTACTATTATAATTTTAGATTATTATACTCAATATTAACATTATAAATGGTAGGTGATTTTCTAAGAAAGATCTAATTTACCTATATCAGGCACTTATGACGGTAAAATCTAGTGTAGTTTCTGTTAGAAACTCAATCTTAAACAAACGAACGGGCAACGACTCAAAGCTAAATTCTTTATGAAATATTTTGGCTGTGCAAAATATAAACGTCGTCTGCCTCATACACAAAGATTTCTTTAGCTCGTTACTGGTATGAAGTGATGCGAGTCAGTTGCTGTGGCAGGAGCAGTTGCAGAGGAAACACGAGGAACTGCAACAAATGATAATGCGGCAGCAGGAGGAGTTGCGTCAGGTCAAGGAACAGCTGCTGCTGGCCAGGCTTGGCATCCTACAGCCGCTCATCAATGTAAGTATCGTCATCATCTAAACTCACCGGCGTTGAATTTCGTCCAAGCTCGATATTTCATACTAAATAGGTTTTTACAGAAAAGATTATCTACTTTAATAGTAGGTTTTTGAGCTGTATTTGATATCGTTTCCAAGCTAAAAGAACCAGCTTGCAGACAATTTGTCGTTTTATACAGGAAAAAAAATAATCAAGGAGTTTTATGAAACACGTATTGTTTTATTTTGATATATCTTATTACAAAAAAATAAAGTTATCGGTAAAGAAAGATGTCTACTTTGATACTGGTCGGATAAAAAATATTTTCTTAAATGCTTGCTACCCTACCTCAAAGGTGGGGACCCGTTGACACCCGGTGCGTTATTTATGTTATTACGAATAGTGTCCATATTTTGCTGATTTAAAGTCGGACAAACTTTTTTTTTTTTTGAACGAATGGTGGAAATGTGTTAACAAAAAAATATCCGTACTCCTTAAAATTTTATCCTGTATGTGTAAATGTAAATTTTTGCCATTGGAGGTGTTAGGTTAATTTCTATCTTCAGATAAAAGTTAACATTTCCCCACATTTTAGGCGTATACGAGAAATGGTACAGTAAATTCAATTTAAATTTCCAAATGCTGACTTTTCTATCTTTTAAATGACACAGAATACACCGCCTTAAATCAACATTAAAGTAGAGACAATCTTTGCTGAAAACACATGTTTTGTATGAAATTACAAGCTTGGGCCAAATTCAATGCCGGTATTTGTATGGGAAATATGCATAATATTAGTGTTATCACCAATTTTTCCCGGCTGCAGGATTTGCGACATACTACATAGGGCGAAATTAGTTTATACTGATGATAGTAAAAAAAACCGGCTAAGTGCGAGTCGGACTCGCGCACCGAGGGTTCCGTACAATCCTATAGGCATATAAGTAAAATCAATTAAATACCTCTACGCGTTCATGAGGAAAGGGGTAGTAAGTTTAAAATTATTAAAAATATTTTTTATTATATGTATGATGTAATTAAAAATTTATGCTTATCGCAATTTTTCCATTATCTGTGATATAAGAAGTTGCTTTGTACCACATTTCAAAATTCTGAGTTCACGAGAAGTACCCTGCAGGTTTTGATTCCCTTCCGAGTGTCGAAAATTTGCAGCATAAACAGCTGTATCTTTAGATTGCGTTGGCTTAGAAGTTTGATTTTTCACAGCTCCAAGGGACAGAAGACCTGAGTATTTGATATGAATTTCAGCTTGATACCTACACGCGCTCCTGAGAAAGAGGGTATTGACAGACAGACGGACGTCAAAGTGGGTTCCGTCTATCCTTTTGAGGTACGGAACCCTAAAAATAAAAATAATACCCATTTTACTAACTTCGAAGAACACTTATCAATTAAATATTATAGATGGCTTACAGTAGTACCCAACTAATATGGCTTACCGATCTACCTGCGCAGAAGATACAATTTTCAAAGCGCGGGAAATGCTATTGGTCGGTAGCTGCCGCCATGTGTGTAGAGGGGCGTGACTTGCGAGTGAGACGGAACTAACAGCTGCACTGTATTATGAACCTTATAGTAGTGACCTAAGGTTGATTGTAAGTTTTAAGCATTCTTTCGTTAATCTTCGGGCCATACTTTCTTATCTGTGCGAACGAAGATTCCCGACGCGCCATATCAGTTGGGTACTACTGTATTGGCTTACCAACTTCGGTCAAGTCATCAATGAAAATGGTGGGAAGTCTAATAAAAATAGCGTTATTCCATTGAACATTATTTGTAAGATAGCACCTTACTTCTATACTAAGAGATTTTAATAAAAATGCATATTTCCCATTTACCCCCATGCAATCACTATTGACGTCTAGATAGTAGTGTCATTGTTAAATTTTAGTTGTAATTGATATTTAGAACATGTCCGTAGCAATTAGTTATTATTTTTGTTATATATTTGGCCTAAAGCTTTCCTTATAATTTCACACGAGATTTGGATCGAGCACAGTATTCACACGCGATGGCCCGTCGTACTGTTTCTAGTCTACTGCTGAACTTACGCATCCACCTAGTTTTACAGGTTATATCGGGGCATCCTAAACTTAGCTGTGGTTTCCAAGCAAGATCTCGACTACTCCAACAGTTATCGGTTCTGAAATTGCCACTTGTTTCATCATCTGCCTGCCCTGTTCCCAATCAAATGGGGTCGGCGCTATATGTACGCTTCTTCCATTCATCTCTTCTATCCGTCATACTAGTATCCACTCCTTTCTTACCCATATCATCTTTCACACAATCCATCCATCTCTTTTTCGGTCTTCCTCTTCCCGTATATCCATCCACTTTCATATTCATAACTTTTTTAGTGACGTGGCTTTCATTTCTCCTCATAACATGTCCATACCATGATAAACGGTTCCCTCTCAACTTTTCAGTCACTGGCGCTACTTTCAGGCTTCCCCTTATGTACTCATTTCTTATCTTATCCATTCTTGTCACTCCACACATCCATCTCAACATCCTCATCTCAGCTGCATGCAATCGTCTTTCATCCGTCCTCTTTACTGCCCAGCATTCCGAACTATACATTAGGACAACCAAATTGCCACTTGTTTAACCTCAGCTTAGTTCTTCGCAGGATTTCATCATTAAGAACTCCAGAAAAATCCTGAGTGTAACGCTTTCCTTGTGTGTTAGCAAAATGTCGACTAATAATACATTATCAACGTAGGTACCCAACCACTACGTAAATACAGAGGATATGGCACAGAACCAACGTGTGCCGGGACAAATAGCTTACGAGGAGCCGAACCCGCGTAACAACGTTCCAGGTTACCCCCCCTCGCACCCACCACACTCAAATGGCCATCACCAGAATATGCCACAGTGATAATTTTCATCTCTTGGATTGCGACACTCATAAATGGCCGATATAAAAAAAACCCTTTTGTATAACCGTTATTCGAACAAGTACATGATTTTAAACTCATTGTTAAAATGGTAAATGCTTCATAAAATATAATTAGTAATAACTGATGTGGAATAAATAGCAAAACTTTTGAAGATGCTAATTTATGCCGTTTTGTAGTGATGGTGATCAGAATCAATCAAATGTCGACCTTTCTAAGGCTATTGTTAGTTTCAAGATTATAAATACCCTCTAGTAAATATTTAATACATGTTTTAAAACAAAATTGCCCCATGCAAAAGTACTTCTACTTTTAAGACCCTTAAATAAGACAATAAGATGTTGCCACATTCTATACACATAAGATAGATACTGTTTTGTTTTAAAACCATTTCAGTATCATGGTGTAGGTACGGTCAGCAACATAAGCTGCTAAACGAATCTGAATTAACAGAATTTGGTGTATTATTAATATGTTTTGAGATTTCTACATCATGCATCAGCTATATATAGGGTGACTGGTAATTAGTAAACGATACTTAGACACATGATTGTACTCATGATAACAAACAACTTTACCAAAGAAACAAATGAGGGTAAAAAACTAAATTAAATAAAAGCTGATGGTGTATTCTTATTTTTGTTAGGTAATATTATGGGCCCATAAGCTAAGTAAATGAAAAAAAAAAAACTTTTGGAAAGTTGTTTCTTATCATCAGTACAATAATGAATCATAGTATCGTTTACTAATTACCAGTCACCCTATATAAAGTTATCTTGCTGACTACATTTTGATCATTGGTCTGTTGCTGTGGTAACGATCCGCAACGTAACGTGGTTCGAATTTACAGTGAGAATTGTGTTTTATCTGTGCCATATTAAGAGTACTGAGGATTTGAAATTCCCTTCGTAACTTTCAACAGTTTGACAAAAAAGAGATTGACGCCGTGACGGGTAGATTTACAATACGGGAAATTTAACGATTTGATCAATTTGATGTGATGGTGGCACTCTCATTTCTGCCAAGCTGTACTTTATAAGGGACGCTTGCTTAGGTACAGGTATTCTGTTTTAGAGTGGTCGGTAAAACTACATTGCAAGTAACCCCCATTACCTACTAAGTAAATGTAAGTAGGTATAATGTAAAAAAACGTAAAAGTTTGTCGTCTGTACGTTATAAACGTGTACCAGTTATATTTCTTTGTGTCTAACGTACTTTTCCACATGTTTTTGTGATTTGTTGAAAAGATAGATCTTGTTTTTTGTAAAATGGCTGTGCAATATGTAAAAGATATATATTTTAATAAACAATGTTTTTATTAGAAAATATACGGGATTAATAGCTTTTAATAGATTCATTGAAAGGATAATGAAGTAAAAGTTTTATTTGTTTATAAGTAGTTAATTTTATTTAGTTTTATAGGCAAAGATAGAGAAAGAAAATAAAGCGAAGGTGTCATGTATTTTACGTATAATTATATTTATTAAAATTTTAATATAATTGATGAAATTTAAAATAATCCTATATATCTCGAGTCTGGTGGTGAATTATAAATAAATAACTGCACAAAGAGGGATGACGCGAAAAGTGACGATATTGAATACGTTAATTTATTATTTATAATAAAATAAAATCAATCATTAAAAATCACGTAGATTCGTATTGATAAAATTGAAAATAGCAAATTATACAAAGGCACAGAACAGAATGTGTTCTACGACTAGTTATGCTTTTTTATTAGGTAATTACCATTGATAGGTAAAAACAATAATTACCATTTTAAGTTTAAATACCTATATTAATTATTAGTAAACATACTAGGAAATAGTTATTTTGTATTATTTAACAGATAATACAAAATATTGTAAATATTGTTTCGGTAATTTGGAAAATGTAATAAAATTTAAAAAAATATTTTTTTAAATATTTACCCATTTGGTAATTATGTCGTTGCTTTTTTCGATATGCATTTGAATTATAGTTATATTATTGGTTGTACAGTTTATGTTTTGGTTATCGTTGTGAAGATTTTATTTTGAACATGTTATGAATAGTTTATTATTAAATTTATTTTATAATTTGTTAGAGAAATTTATAAGATATAAATGTAGCGGCAGTGCTTTTGACAAGGCGGCTGATTTGCAGCTGAGTGTTTTTATTTTAATTCTGCGACAAAAAAAATACACTATGCTAATAGAAACGTGTTCTCTAGAAATTCTTTAACCACTGCGATGGTCACCAACTCTCATGATCATTAGACAAAAGAATATATTAAAAAAAAATGGGAGTATATTGTTGTCTCATTTATGTTTGCAATGTGTTGTGTCATTATTTTTTTGTCTCAATTCGGTATGTGGATGAACTATTTGTGATGTTTGGGTATTTTAATAAAGAATTTATTATTATTATTATATTGTACAAATACAGGTCTGGTCTGATTTGGGAATATCCCGGTTGATATACAATCTATTCGATCTCCTAAACTATTGACCAAATTTTCATGGAATTTTAGGATAATTAAGTTTATCTTGGCGTTTCGAATTGGCATTATTTCATCGAAGTATGCGCGAGCGCCAGCTATAAGCTCTTCGTTCGTTAATAAATAGTTTAGGCATTCATAAGAAAAGAAAGATTCGATCTTGGGTAATTTATGGTTTTAAAGGTACCGGCTTCCGAAATGTAAGTAATCAAATTACCCACCCTATAATTCACAGTTTTAAATTTGAATTTGAAACGAAATTATTTATTTTGATTTTGCGTTCGTACTTATACTTGTATTAGTGTTATATGGATTTTTTTAATTATTTTAAATAATATTAAATCTATTAAAAAGACAAAAAAAAAGTTATTTTATGTTATCCATAAATTTTATACGCGAAACGAGTACCTGAACAGTTTTGTTTGCATGTTTTGATAATTATATTTTTTTTATTATTATAGTTTTAAACTTACTTAATAAATAATTACTAAGTCGGGGGTATAATATTTAGTTCACTTAAACCCACTTGCGTCGACGTGGGTTATCTTAATAACTCAGAGTTAGTTGCTAACCTGAGGTTCACTTGATAATGTATGATATACATATAACTATAGAGTAGAGATACAACGAATGATATTATTCGCTTTCACCGAATAATGTACTTTTTTCGGTAAAATAAAGATATTTTTAATTACAATTGTTTATTATTCGTATTTGACGAATATTAATTTCATGTTCGTATTCGCTACATTAATATTCGTTGCATCCCTATATTTAACACCAGGTAAGCAACTAAATCATGAGTTATTAAAATAACCCAAGTTGACTCAAGTGGGCCATACAGTCGTATGGCACATTTTTTAATGAAACTTTATTTTCATTTATGTAGGACTAATACTTGCCATGAATGCCATTTATTTGTGTTTAATCCATAATCAAGTTTGTTATATCTAGCGTCAATAAAACATTAATAATAGGTGCTTTGTAAAATGGAAGCACTATGTGGTAAGCGGAAAAAATGTGATGAGTCGATTTACTGTGTATTTTTTTCAAAATCAGAGTGAAACAGAACATTCGTCACTTGCCATTAATTTATCATTCTTTGCTCGACGTTATTATTGTATATACCTTTCATTTGCACAATAGATTTGTACTGAAAAATTCACAGCTTAGATTGCGCTAATGTGTTTTACACAAGAATTGTACTGTAGGGTCAACAACACGCGATTGATCCCTGGTGTTGCAATAGTCTGTACGCTACGGCAACCGCTTACCATCAGGCAGGCCGTTTGCTTGTTTGCCACCTTTGATATAAAAAAAATATCCATTCTTTCCCACTTCTGTAGATTAATAGGTGTTATAAAACACTTCATAAATAGAAATAAGTATTTAACATGGAATATTTGTGTCAATGTTTTATTAAAAAAAGGCATACTTAGACCCACTTGCGTCAACCTGCTTCATCTCAATAACTCAGAGTTAGTTGCTTGTTATAATGTCAATGTCAAATCCTGGTAAGTAAATAACTCTTGAGTTATTAAGATAACTCACGATGACGCAAGTGGCCCTATAGAGAATAACTTACCTAAAACGAGAAGCACTGTACAATTTGGTGCCATATGATATATGATTATAAACATAACGATAGTACAATATGTCATAATAAATATAGATGTTTTATTCCATAGATATCTAACAAAACATGAAATAGAAATGATATTTGAGATATTTTAAAATATGTACAAGTCTGACTATGGCATGCATGTGTGATGTATTTTGAACGCATCTTTTTATAAAATCACGGTTACATTTTACTCTAAAGCTGATCGTGCTAAAATCTCAAAAAAGTGCATAAATTTGTTCGTATTCTTGATCTATCCATGTATCCAAGATGCGGTCAAAATTTTTCAAAAAATAAATAAATGGTTCTATTTTAAACTTTTGCCCATTTGTTAAGGCTTTCGACTTTATAAATTGTACATTTAGCAGATCATTGCATAAATGCATACATGTTTTTATCAGTTATCTCGATAGTAAGTAATTTTCATTACCATTTTAGTAGCATAAGTCTTTATTGTATGTTAGATTTATGCATACAATTGCGCTGTAGTGGTTCTCCTTAATGGGCATTTTGAAAATGAAGTGATTTCGGGAAAGATACAGGGTTATACCAAAAAGGAAGTCACAGTACTATACGAAGTGATATTGTGAGTAGAATACTTAGTACCTAATTTATAACATGTAATTAAACTTCATGAGAAATTACAGAATAAAACTTAAGGACATCTATTGGTATTTTTAATTACATATTCTTGATGTAGCTACATTATTGGATTTGTACTGGTAAACGACATAGCATTATGCTCTTTATGCATATTATGTAATTATTGAATGCGTCCAGGTTTTCTCGTAAATATATAGCCACATCAATACCCAAATAGCCCGTAACAGCCCCCTAGATTAATTCTAGTAAAGTTTTAATTTCCATCTAACATTTTCTCTGGACTTTTCCACATTTTATAGTAAATTCTTTTCGTTTGAAGCAGTTCTGCGTGGCTTCCTTGTTCCACTATGCGACCTGAAATTAATTAGCAGTGTTATTATCGAAAAAACATGTAAGTACCTATACAGGATGAATGACGGGGTAATTGACCTATTCCTTGAAAGGGGTTATACTAAGGTCATTAGCAACAAAGTAGGTCCTAACTATTGGTCAAAACTGTATGGTTGGACCACAACACAACACACCAAACCTCACCACACCATACAAGCACACACACTCACCCGCTCGCTGTTGGCGTCGAGTGCGGAGGTGGCGCGATGCTCACCCGCTGCTTCTGTCCGCCCGACAGCTGTGCGCCACTCGCGCCCAGCCCTATGCTTACCATGAGTTTTCTACACTATCGTAATCTACACTCGCTAGCGACTACCGTGAAACATTTTGCATGTAATGCTTCAAAAATTGTCCACTAGAGGCGCTGCTTGTCAGGCAAAATACCCACCGAAGTCGCTAGCGACTGCAGATTACGTTAGCGTAGAGAAATCTCATGGTAGAGGCACAGGTACCCCTGCAGCATAATGTTTAATTATCTCGTTTAAAACTAAAATCAAATACGTGATACCATATCAAGTTGAAATTATCCCCTGCCCAGTTATTTACAAACCTTAGGTAAAGAAATACACAATGAAGTTATGAATATCAGCAGCTTTAGCCGATGCCACACACAACCTCATGCATGGTGAAATTACTGGTGGTGTCTCCGTATGCGATGATCTCAGCGAGCGTACGATCGAACGGCAGAGGGTCAGTGACGTCCGAATATTACGCTCATCCAATATCTAGTACAATTTAATTTTTTAAATATCTTTATTTAACGTTACGATCGTCTACCTTTTTTGTTAGGAAAGATACAGTAATGTAGAGTATGATATATATATCATTATAAAAGGATTTTTTATGCTATATAACATCTATATATGTAAAAGAAAGTCGTGTTAGTTACACTATTTATATCTCAAGAACGGCTGAACCGATTTGGCTGAAAATTGGTGGGGAGCTAGCTTAGAACCAGGAGACGGACATAGGATACTTTTTATAGGGTAGGGTAGGGTAAACCGCGGGCGGAAAGCAAGGAAAAAAAGAAGTTGACTTCGCTCTTAATAAATAACATTGACTACAAAACAGACGATCTTATCACTGAATCTTTTTATTCCAAACAACCTTTGGGTTATTTGGATACATAGAAACATAAGGAAAAAACAATAAATAAGTAATCCTAATGCCTACATCATAAAAAAATAAACTAATGTACAGAATGAGGCACTATAAAAAAATGATAGGTAATCTATATATATAAAATGCTTTGTCCTGAATGACTGACTGACAATCAACGCACAGCCTAAACCGCTGATCGTAGAGACCTGAAACTTGGAGGGTCTGTTCTTTGTATGACGTAGGCATTAGATAAGAAAGGATTTTCCGAAATTCTACCCCTAAGGGGGTGAAAAACGGGGGTAAAGTTTGTATGGGACAACGTGATTCCTTGGTCCGATCTACTTCAAATTTTGCATAAACCTTCCTTAACAGAATTGATGCAAGATGTGTTTCGTATTTTATTGAAAATCATCGCCTAACGGGGTCAAAAAGGGGAAGAAAGTTATTTTAGGGGTGATTTTCATCGAAGTTGATATCAATACTCCTTAGTACTTTTGATTTAAATAACATTTTTTATTTTGACACATGTTTGAAATCCCAATCCGATTTTCACAGATTACAGAATAAGGCAGATGGAGCGAACGGAACACGGGAGCGAGGCCAAAAAAAGCAAATACAAATTGAAAAACACATACCTGGTATTCTTTATTGAATTTGTATTTGCTTTGTTTAAAAAACTTTATTTAACGGAAAACACTTTCTTTTAAATAAATTAGCATACAGCAGATTTTAAACATAGCAAATACAAATTCAAAAGCGAATACCAGGTATGTGTTATTCAATTTGTACGGTACCTAATTGCTTTTTTTGGCCCGTGTTTCGCGCGCTCAATCTGCCTTTTGTTCTGGAAACTGAAATGCTCTTTAAAATTGGAATGTCAAATATAAAAAAATATTTAAATCGGATTAGAATTCGAAATTTGTTTGGAAGTTCATTTTCTCGGAGTTTTTGGCGGGAACTAGCAGAGTGACGTTGCGTTTAAATTTTTAATTACATAATTTCGTGTATTTTGAGTTTTATTGCATATTATCGGTGGTATTTTATCCAATAAAGATCAATCCATTTGCACCAGTGAAGTGAAATGAAATGAATTATGTGTATCGTGTCTTTTCACAAGGCCGTGAAGAGTTTTAGTACATGACCACCACTGTAGGTATAACATGACTTTTATGGACAGTGACTGACTGCATGAGGACTATGTGAAAGTGATTTATTGTGACTAGAACTTATATAATATAACTGGAAATTGGCAAAATACACACCCGTGTGACGCCAAAAAAAAAGTACATTTTCTCTATTTCATTAGAATATTTTGATTGTAGTTAATTTAATTTCTTTCTCATTTGTTGTTATAATAATTAAATAAGATTTGAGTTCGTTTTTTTGTGTAGGTATAATATAGGTTTTAGTCTTTGATTAAGGATACATCCAGATAGAGAGTCGCAGCTGTGCACGCGTCGATAAAAATACGCTCTAACTGTTAGGGGCTAAATCAAATAAAAATGCAAAATAATGATCAATATTTAAATTTCTCACGATTTTAATTGGAATATTTTAACAACTACTATCATTATGAACGTCATTATGACAAGCAGAATGACGCAGAGGGAGCGTAAAACGTAGCTGTTACGCGCAGCAGCCTATAAAAGTTGGCCTGTTTTGTATATTAGTGTAGTATGGCGACGTTCTTTCTAGGTATATTTCTATGGTTTTAGTTTTAATTTGTAAAAATATCTGTGTTCGATTTGTTGTGTCTAATAATCAGTGGCGTGCATTGGTTTTCGAAGCGGAAAATTTAAACCGTACGCGGGTGAAACCGCGGGGGTCTGCTAGTGAAAAATAAAATTTATTTTAGTAATTGAATAATTTTTATTACTAGTAAATTAAACTATTTTTTGGGTCCTCTCATTTTTTTTTCTTTGCTTCCTCTGCCTCCTTAACTCTTTTCTCCCTTATTCTCAGCCTTCGTTCTCTTTCGAACTCTTTCATCCTCAGCACATAATCGTCTTGTTCGCAGTTTAAATAAGCATGCCTCTCGTGATGGCAACGGTAAAGTAATGGCATGTTCTTATATCGGCAGACTTGGTAGTCCAACAAGTAATGAGAGCAGTAATCGCGGTATTTAGGTGGTATTCGTGCCGATTCGAGATGGTCTTCACAGGCCAACATAATTCTTTCATCTCTTGTGAAATTAAATCCCACAGTATTATCAAAAGTGGGTACATCGTTCATCTTTAGACCGGCGCCCCTGGCCCCAAAGTCTCCCATTATTTGGCCCATTTTACAAAATTTTATATTATAATCATTTCTACATTTGACAAGTACCAAAATTCATTGTGACATTTATTTTTTTACATTTGCAATATTGATAAATGATATTTTTTCTCATTAAAAAAGTACTTTATCTACAAAGTATTTAATTATAGTAGATATTTAATTTGTAGGGATCACCCTCGAGCCGAACTACTTACTACTTCGGCTATCGAAGTTGGAATTAGGTAGGAGTAGAAAATAGGTGGTTTCTCCATTGATATGGGAAGAACTTCCACCGGGCAGGAGTCAATACGTTTCTTATTGGGAACTTGTATATACCTACAGAGATCTAAATCATTGCCAAGTTTATTGTCAACCTCTTACGGTTAGCTCAACTTCATTAAAACCTAACTGAAGTTTCCTTTATAATAACCCTTACTGAACTTCAAAGTATGAGCCAAAGTTCAAGTGAAATACTACAAAGTTTGATATTTCCAATCCTTGAAATGCAAACGACTTGGCAAGTTTTACCATTAATGTTTGTAGTGGGATTCTATATTTTTACTTGGGTGTGAGCTATCGCCAACTTAACTGGTTTTGGATTTCTTAGATTATAGGGTTTGTCCGCGAAATAGTTGATCTGTCACCAAAATGTAGTCGCCAAACAATATAAAATCAATGTCATAATAAATCACATATAAACATCGGAATATATTATCAAGTATCAAATAAATAAGTTAAGTTAATAAGTATTCATTATAATGTCCGGATAACTGTATCATCAAATTAATTAAAAGCAATCGTAAAAAAAAGAAATGTCACAAAAAAAATCATAATAAAAAGTATAAATGTTAACGGAAATGTGAATTCTATAATTCCTAAGAAATGTATACAATTACGAGCCCGTTTAGGAAATGTGTCAAATATTTTTTCGAAGGATATTTAAAACATTAACCCCCTTATTAATAAATAAGGTGTAAGTCAAGTATAATACCTAGGTTTTAAATATATCCGTCACTTTCTAATGTCATATAAACAAAAAGGGCTGGGGCTATCTTAATATGTGGGTGTTACAAGACAAGTCGTAATCTGGGGACGATAATCAATTTATTTGGTGACAGATCTGCCATTCTGAGTACCAATCTTTTACTATTATTTTAAAATACAAAAATAGTAAAATACCGGTAATAATTTACAAAACACAATGTAACATCAAGTCTTTTATTTAAAATTATCAACAGTACATTAGACAAAGCCACAGAATAATAAGTATCCACGTACGTACGTTATTCTGCCTCGTAAACAAAGCTAAAGCTATGAATGTACTTAACATTGCTATTTTTTGGTATATTATTAAGCCTAAAGCCTAAAAACTAAACTGAAATTATATAAAAACTAGCTGTCCCCCGCGGTTTTACCCGCGTTCCCGGGATAAAAAGTAGCCTATGTCCTTTTCCATACAATAGGCTATCTGTATGCCAAATTTCATGATGATCCGTTGAGTAGCTGAGGCGTGAAGGCGTAACAAACAAACAAACTCACTTTCGCATTTATAATATTAGTTAGGATGTCAACAATAAATAATCAAAACTCGTTCAATTACATTTTGATGGATTTTATAATACCTACTAAGCAAAGTATATCATATCTTATATGGCATATCTTCACGTCCAAAATACCTCAGAGTCTGAAGACAAAGGTCTTCAACCAGTGCGTGTTACCAGTGATGACATACGGGACAGAGACGTGGTCTTTCACTGCTGGCCGCATAAATAAGCTCAGAGTCACTCAGCGAGCTATGGAACGAGCTATGCTCGGAATCTCTCTACGTGACAGGGTCCGAAACGAGGACATTCGTAGGAGAACGAAAACTACCGATATAGCTCGTAGAGTTAGTAGGCTGAAGTGGCAATGGGCAGGCCACATCGCTCGAAGAACTGATAGCCGATGGGGAAGGAAGGTTCTCGAGTGGCGACCACGTACTGGAAAGCGCCGAGCGGGACGACCTCCCACCAGGTGGACCGACGACCTGGTCAGAGTCGCTGGGCGCCGCTGGATGCAAGCGGCCCAGAACCGTTCGAAGTGGAAATCAATGGGGGAGGCCTATGTTCAGCAGTGGACATCCATGGGCTGATATGATGATGATGATGACTAAGCAAAGTGTAGATCGAACATTTGCCAAGGGGTGTATGCATGTATGTGTAGATCTATCAAGTAGAGGTATGTTGCTGTAATAAGTTGGCGTATGCTTCTTTCAAGACATGGGGCAAAAAAACGGTCCCCGAATTTTCAACCCCTAAAATCTGCCGATCTAGGATCCGAATAGAATAGAATCCGCCACTGATTACATTTCATACCGACATTGACCGATTGGTTATCTTCAGGATTACTTTAGGACCTATAATTAGTATTTTGAATATAAAAACCTAAATAAGGGGGCGGCGAAAATTACTTAATACATCCCGAAAGGCAGTAACCCAACGCTTCGAAAAATTAAATGTCTTGATATAAATATTATTATTGTACAAAAAACATATTTAAATCTATAATACTATTTCATTATTAAATTCGAATCACATTATTATTATCTAAGTACAACATCTTATAACTAAAGTTTCGGAAATCTCACGAGCGAGCTCTTGCGCGTATCCTGTTACGAAAACATTCTTTTTTTTTTACGTACATTACGTACTTAAGAATTGTCAGTAAAACTATTACTAAGTACAGTTTCAATTAAGTGGCCATATTCTGCCCTTTAGACATTCGCCAGTAGTATCCCTTCATGTTAATTAATTCGGAGTGCGTTCCTTTTTCAACAATTTTACCTGTAAAGAAATATTATAAATTAAACAGACGTAGATTTTGTCCAGAAAGGACGAATTCGCCGTGAATTACGTACGGCGATACAGGTGTGGTGGTAAACAATACATTGCGTCCACAAGTCACAGATTACTATATTAGTTGCCACAAGTAGCGTCGCGCGGATAAAAATACGCGCGTATTTAAAATTTTACCTCGCCGTATGCCCGTAATTCATTCGATCGAGAGATTCACGTCGAATTCGTCCATTCTGGACAGGGTTTAGGTGATGAAGTTCATAGAATAAATATTTGTAGTGTGATTCTGCCAAGCATTATTATAATCTACAGAAAGTTATAATATTTGTAGGTACATAATGGTGCGTCTATGTTACGCGAACCGAGCACGAGCCGAACCTGTATTCGTTCGTTGCTAGCAATGTTAAGTGTGGATGTATTACAACGACCAACAACCACGAGCGCGATGAGAATCCCTGTGTAGGTACGTCAAAAGCTGTCAATCGGCTGAGCGCAGTCTAGCGCGAGCCGAACGCTCGTTCGAGCACTCGAGTCTCGTGGGTCCGTCGACGCTAAGCCACTCCGTGCTCTACGTGTGCTCGACTCGTGCTTGGTTCGCGTAGCAAGAACGCAGTGCAAGTAGGGTTAACTTTTATCTAAATAGAAATTATTCAGCACTGCTTACTGCTACGCTACAGCTTTAATTTTTTCAGGGTTCTAATGGTAATATTTTTTATACATTTATTTATAATGTAGGTACAAATACGATGATTGCGGCTCAAAGTGCCTTGAATTTGACTGGTTTAAGTAACTTACCTTTATCCAGAACACAAATAAGATCGGCGTCTTTAATTGTGGTTAGTCTGTGTGCGATGGTGATACAGGTTCGTCCTTTGGCTGCTTTTTCGAGAGCTTCAGAAACGGCCTGAAAAATAATACTGTGATTTACCTTCTTTGATTGGAGTGTAGGTACAGACCGTTACGGGGTGTCTGAGAACATATTTTATTTATGTAAGTGATAAAGTTGGTCTACTCGACAAGATAATTTAAGCATTTGCTATTCTCATAATTTCTGGTTTGACTTCAAACTACTTCAAAGCTGCGCAGTCCATGTGTGCGGACTTTTTATTAATAGGGTTGGGCTGCAAGCTGCAATTCAATATTGATAAAATACTGAACTTATAGACCGAAACGGTAATGCGAGCGTAATCCGTGGCATATGTGAATTTAAATAAATGTGAACTCAGCCACAGATTTGCACAGCACATATCACACACGCTCGTTGTTGGCATTGAGCGTATACGAAGCTTCTGTCCGCCCGACAGCTGCGCGCGGCTAGCCCTGCTCTGGCTGCACAAGACCACATCACACAAGCACACACACTCACCCGCTCGCTGTTGGCGTCGAGTGCGGAGGTGGCCTCGTCGAGCAGCAGCAGGCGCGGCGAGCGGATGAGCGCGCGCGCGATGCACACGCGCTGCTTCTGTCCGCCCGACAGCTGCGCACCGCTCGCGCCCAGGTTCGTCTCGTACCCCTGTCATAGTGGACGTAATGTCAATGAAGGTTTGAAGTAAAAATAAGATAATAGCTCAGTGGCAATGACGTCAAAAGCCATGAATGTTGTCGATTTCAATAATTTGGATTGAAATCGAAACATTGCGATGAGCTTTCGGTGAACAAAAACATCGTGTGGAAACCATAATGAAGTTAACGGTCACCACAATGAGCAGCTTAGTTTTCAATTATCTGTCTGCGCGGGAAGGACTGCTCACAACTTTACCTGGTCGATGTATGGCAACTCACAGCAACACTATGCGATCGGTCGACTATTCTGTGACAATGGATAAGCCATATCGTTCATCGGCCTACTGACCTGTCCAGGCGCAAGTGCTAAGTGCTGATTCATTCTGAGGTAAGATGTGGCGAAGGCGTTCGATCAGTTCTGGCACCGGGGTCTTCTAACGTAGTTAATAGCAGGAGCTTCAGGAGGGATTATTCAAATGGGCCTAGCTTTCTTTCCAGCGGATGTATAAAAGCCGTCGTTGGCGGTTGTTGCTCCGAATATAAATGCCAGCATCCCGTATTGCACTGTGCAGTCCCCAGCAGATTGCTGCATGTCAATGATATGCCGTCTATTGACGGCATTAATTGCACGAAGAATATCGGGATACTTGGCATCGACAATTCTTGCGACGACGTTCTGTTTTAGTCACTTGGAAAACAAGTATAAGCTGGCATCATTTTCAGTTCCCTTCTTATCCATATGAGTTTAACACATTCGGTAATCACTATAGTAAACAATTGTCTGTTATTCAAAGCAAAATAATGATATCTTCAAAAAGGTTTTTAATACCTACCTTAGGTAAAGTGACGATAAAATTATGTATGTTGGCAGTTTTAGCTGCTGCAATGATCTCGTGCATTGTAATCTTCCTATGGTTGTCCCCGTATGCGATGTTCTCAGCGAGCGTGCGGTCGAACAGCACCGGCTCCTGCTGCACCACGCCCAGCTGACGCCGTAGCCGCGGGAGGGTCAAGGACATCCGGGTGTCACGACCGTCTAGCTCCTGTCAATGAAATAGTCATACATGTCGAGGTACCCTGCTACTACGTGGATTTTTGGTGCGGGATGGTTAACATCAGGGGTGCGAGCGGCGATTGCCGCTCACTGTCATACGGTCTATGTATGAAATTATTTACGCTCTGAGGAAATCATTTATTTATTTTTTCAAAACTTTTATAATATCAATCCCGCGATTTTACCCTCACAGTTTCATGAGACCGCGTGATGAAATATTATTCAAAAATAAGATCTTCTTACGATATTGCCAGTATCTGGATCGTAGAACCTCTGCATAAGTTGAAGAATTGTTGACTTTCCACAGCCAGAGGAGCCAACCAGCGCTACAGTCTTGCCTGCCTCCACCTTCAGGTTGATTCCCTTGAGGATCCTTTGATGTGGACGTGTGGGGTAGCTGAATTCAATATCTTTGACAGAAAAGTTACCGCTGGCCAACTGTAATCAGAAAATCATGAGCATATAGTATTTGGCAAATAAGCATACGCCCTGTCTGGTGGTTAGCAGTTGCCGTAACCTTATGGACGCTTGCAACATTCGGGGCACCCGGGGCATCATCACGCGATACCGAGCCTTCCATCCTCACCAATGAGCTCTGGTGACGTTATCCACACGCAGGAACACTACATTAAGTTATTTTGCTTCGGTGTCCCGTAACCTCATAAATTACCATAACCATAACCATACATTTCTCAAATCGAGCTGCTGTTTAAGTGAAAAAACGCTATGCTATAACTATTTTTCAACACACTCGCTCGTAAAGTGACATTTATTGCACAGTTTTTAGTATCTTAATGCAGCTTATTACGCACTAGTGCTTTTTACTTTACATTACCGCACAGCTTTATGACAGGTATAATCCCGATTATGTTAAGTTTGTACCTCACTGCAAGTGATATGTTATTTAAACGGGTAATACAGTTTGACAGAAAAACGCTGTCAAAAAAAAAATCTTGCGGGCCATATTTGTTAACATTCTCATTGTGTGGTTTATTATTATAATCAAAAAATCTACTTCAAAAAATACAAGTCTGCTTTTCGTCACCACGTCGTATGACACGCGTGTGCATGATAATTACACTCTCGGCTCTCTTATCGCTTCGCTTGGCTTAATGTCGCCTCGTCTGTAATTACCAACTTTGCACACATGTATCATAATGTAATCTTGGAACAGGGCAGGAAACTTACGATAAAGCGCATGTAGCTAGATATACCTCTTGTTTAACTTACCCAGTCTTTCTTATCTTTGATGCCCTCTTCAGTAGTGACCTTGGGTTGTCTCTGGATTAGAGATAGGATTCTAGCAGCACAAGCCTTCGCTGAGTTCATGTTCGGGGCGTAGACTAAAGACTGGCCCAGCATATATGCTCCATACATGATTGCCTCGTTTACTCTGCGAAGATAACAAGTACAGTCGAGGACATAAATATGTATACAATTAGTAAAATTCAACAACGGTTTCCTCTTAAACTACTGATTGAAATTATGAGATATTATAAAGGCAGAATCTTCTAACATATACTATTATGATTTGTGTAATAGCTTAACACTTAAATGTTAAACTTGCGAGAAAATCGCTTTTGAATTTCAAAAAGTGTATACATATTTATGTCCTCGACTGTACACATGTCCTGGAGTTATTTATATGTATTTACATTTAGAAACAGTTTCTATTAGTAAGTATACTTGTGAATACCTACTGAAGACGTATTAAATTACCGGTATGGCTATCGTTTTTATAATCATCATCATCATCATCAGCCTATAATGTCCCTCTGCTGAGCACAGGCCTCCTTTCACCAATGAGGGTGAAAGGGACTGGGCGATACTTCACCACGCGTGCCCACTGCGGATTGGTGGAGGTAGGCTAGTGGTCAACCTACTGTTGGAATTTTTCAAGCCGCCTAGGAGGCATCCAACTAGCTTAACGACTATCACAATTAAGTGATAACCGGGACCAACGGCTTTACGTGCCTTCCGAAGCACGGAAACGCTCGATTTGAAATACCACTAGGTGGTCACCCATCCAGGTACCGACCACGACAGACATAGCTTAACTTTGCCGTTCGATTAAGAACGGCTAATCATGCTACACCACGAGCGCTTCTCTCTTTTGATAATCACTAGTCAACATTGTATAAATACTAACTGGCCTTGAAAACAAGGGCTTCATGTTCAACATTATTAGACTTGACTTTATATTGAACTAGCTTTCCCCTGCAGTTTCACCCACATCTCAGGATAAAAATATCCTATGTCCCTATCTCTCTATACCATTGACTATATGCATGCCAAACTACATCGCAATTCGTTAAGATGCTTAGTGCGAAAAGATATCAGATAGAATTACTTTAAAAAATATACTGATCTTCCCAGATAAGCAGACTTACAGCAAAACAATCTTATATTCTAGTTCCCCACGAGCAACCAGCACAGCTCCATACACAGTAGCGCTGCAGAACGATACAAACGGCACGTAGATCCCGAGGCCTAGCACGAGGCCTCTCCAGCGCGTCTTCTTACCAACGGCCTCACAAGCATCCATCAGAGAGTCTTGGAACTTGTCCAAAAACGTTGCTTCCACTCCTAGAAATCAAATAACCTTTGTTTACTGTGTGCGTTTGATTTTAGCACAATATAAGACAGACAGAGAACAGACGGCGCAGTTTGACAGGACACAGTAGTGCTTGGCTTATAAGGGTATAGCCATTAAGTTTGCAATGTACTTTTATTTTGTTATATAACAGAAAGGGATCCGAAAGGGGTGAAGACTACATACGGTATAATCTCTATAAAAAGTTTCAGCACATAATAAATTAGGTACTCAAAAATTCGTACCAAATTGTTGCTACCAAGTTTATTGAATTAAATTCATAACTAACGTCTCACCGCTCAATGAGGATGATTATCTTTTCACATCACTTGCTTATATTATTATAAAATTTACTCTTTCGTGATCTGTGCGCTAGAACCAAAGAAGTCGTGTATTTTTTTATCGATATACGCGCTAATGTCAACGATAGCTCATTGTCATTGAAGGATAACATAAGGATCGTAACCGTTACCTATACGTAACAAGAGTTGTGAATTTAGCTTTCACATGAATATCTTGTTTATTTGCTAAAAAGTCACGTAGTATAAAAATATCTTCTGCCAAACTTAGAAAAAAATTTTCGGCAGATGTACTCGCTTAATCTTTTTTTTATTGAACCCGCGTGCCGACTATACTACTATATGCCGACTCTAACCCTGGAAGCAAACCAAACAGGGCAATAAAAGTTTTTTCTATGATCATCAAAGAAACATCATATCAGTCGGTTCTTATAATTCAATATTTTATAAATACTTTTAATTGTCTTACCTAAGCTTTGTACAGTCTTGATGCTCACGACAGCTTCTGTAGCAATTGCAGTAGCGGCCTCCATGGCTGCTCGCTCGTCTTGCTGAGATTTCCGAGATATTATACCCTCCAACCAGATACTTCCTATCATCTGCACGTAAGGATATAATATAATTATTATAATAAAAAGCATACGACTATGTTATACTCCGTTGTGTTTTTGGCCCACTTACTAATCCTGGGTTATCTTAATAACTCGGAGTTATATGCTTATCAGGGGTTAAATAGATCATATAATGTCAGGAAAACCCCAGGTAAGCAATTAACTCTCGAGTTTTTTAGATAACCCAGGTAGACGTAAATCGTCTTAACGGGTCTTAGAGATAGGTAAAGTTAATATTTTATGGTATTAAAGGAATAACCCTGAAATAGCAATAGATACATCGGCTATTCTTAACAATGATCGGGTAGAATGTGTTAAGAACGTGTAAGGAGGAAACAATAGAGAGAAAATAAAGTGGGGACATTTATACATTTCAAGATCTTAAAATATAAAAGTCAAATACTTACAATGGGTAAGAAAGCAGCCGCAACCAATGTGAGTTTCCAGTTGTAGCAGAAAGCCATAATGAGGCCGATCGTCAGAGAGCTGATACCCTGAAGAATGAGACCGATCCTCAAACCGGTAGCTCCCTGAATCTCCGCAGTATCTCCGCTCAGTCTTGCACAAATGGCACCTACTGTATTCGATTCCTTGTCAAAGAATCCAATTTCCTAAAAAATCACCCGGCTTAATCAGAGAGATGTTCACAAAAGGATGTTTTAGAAGTATTATACACAATCAGCTGTGACTGTAAATTGGAAATGTTTTAAATAGGATATTGGATGGATATAAGAGAAGAGGAAGACCGAGAAAGAGATGAATTGTGTGAAAGATGTTATGAGTAGGAAATTAGTGACTCCTGATATGATGCATAGAAATTATGAATGGAAGAAGAGTGCATAATGCGCTGCGCCTGAACAATTGGGAATCAGGCAAGCAGATGATGATGATCAGAGAGTTGATTAAAAAGGACTAGAATTAAAGAGTAAGTACCTGTCTTAAAAGAGCTGTGAAATATTGACCACGTAATCGTGTGGTCATCTTCAAGCCCGAAGTTGTAAATGTAGTTCCTTGGAGACACATGGATATACCAGCAATAGCCGCGACTACCAAGAATAGCCCCGAGTACATGTCTGCCAGATGAACAATTTCGTTGCGGTCTGGTAAAACGAAAATCTGAAACATATATATGCTTACTGTTAAGGAGATGATAGCAGTTCATCGTTTAGCAAAAATCTCGCCTATAAACGACGACACTTGATGATAGATTTTTAACTTGTAGGAGATAGCCATTGCAACCAGTACAACAAAGTACCACCTGGTTTCCTTACAATGGTTTCCTCCACCGAAAGCTCTGGGTCATCATGAACCCAGGATTTTCACCACAAAATCTAATCAATCTATATTCGAAAGACATTCCGTTGCCATATGGAGCACCTTAAATATGAGGACGGTAGTATTAATACTCACCCCAGTGGAATATCCAAAAATTAAAGCAAAGCCTGGAAAACATGCGCCTTGTACTATAGCAGCGATGGAACCGATCACAATGTACCAACACTCTGGCGCATTCAATTTTAGAATGTCTATATCACTAATAGGTTTCATTTCCTGAAAATAATCGTAAATAGCAGATTAATTTATATATTTCATATCTTTTATAGTATATTTTATCTGTTTGTATCATATGTCAGTGCATTGGTAATGATAGCTGCAGCGGTGGTAAATATTTGGATGAGACCCCCACCATTGCACGAAATCGATTGTTTTCAGAATTCATAATTAATCTAAGTTTGTTTTGAAAAGAGTAATTGCTGAGTTTATTGCCGGCTCTTCTCAGCAAATGCAACCTTCCGAACCGGTATTAGAGTATTAGAGTCAGAATTTTCATAAGTGCCTGCGCAGGTCTATTTGAATAAATGATTTTGAATTTGAATTGCAGCTTACACCAATTTGATGTTAATAACGTAATCTATAAAATGTATAATTTATGAAGAATTTGTCTTTTTATGTTTTGTATACGAATTTCGAAATTCCTGAGAGATAATATTTATAGATCGTAGCACGATGATACGGTTTAGGTACATAAGTTTGATCCAGCGGAACTTACTTCATTGTCATCCTCATCTTCTGATTCAAAGTCACCATAATTCAAGAAGCTCTGTATGCCAGTTGACATGACCGAAGAGATGGAGCTCCGCGGTATTATCCAATCATGTGAATCTGAAAATGATAACATGCAATACGGTTAAGAACCTAGAACGGCTTAGGAGGTACTCCTGGGTTCGCCCGATTGGACAAGGTACTTCTGAATCTGTTGTACAGAATTGATAATGTACTTGAAAGATATCGTGCCAATGCTTAGAAATTAGTAAACAAACGTTATTCATTCATTTTGAATACTTTGAAAGACGGTCCCAGCAATCACAGAGTTCCAGAATCAATTCATTTATTAAATGTGCTATTGAAAAAAAAGTGTGTTCAATTCAAGATTTTTACAGGTGGTTCTCTACTCTTATAACTTTATACATGCATATCCTTTTATATACAAATTGAGATTTCTCTTCGGATATAATAGACGTTGGCGGTGATTGGCGACAGATTTTCAACATGAGAGTGGTAGCCAGCCAGATGGGTACTACAAAGTTCCCTACCGCCGTGCTATGGGCCTTCACCGAAAGCTCAAGCTCATTGTAGGTTTCGAACCCGGGACCTTCGTCTCGGTATCCGACGTCACTATCATCACCACTGAGCTATCATTGCCTTAAATGCTTTTAGATTTACCTCTCTTTTGTGAGTGATGTCTATGGGCTCTTCTGTTGGATCTCCTCTTAACGTCAACTCGTGGTGCCAAGGTAATGTCAACATCGTCGTTGCTCTCGTTCTCTTCAGGCAGGGTGTCCACCTCTTCTCCTTCCGTATCATGGCCAGTTCTTACCAAATTGTAATAGAAGCCTGGGAATTTATCTACAGTTTAATTATGAACGTTACAGTGCCATATTGTGAGGGTGGTAAGATAAGAGATAAGATTAGTGATTGGGAACAGGGCAGGGAGATAATGATGATGATTGTAAGGGTGAGAACCAATATGGATACGTCATGAGCAGGAACACACAAGGTAGTACAGGATGGGGTTCTTTGGGCTTCTTTTCAGTGTCTACAACCCACGCATGATCCCCTGGGTTTGCAGTATTTAGGCTACCCTAGCTTATAATACTGCGAAACCAGGGGTTAATTCGCTTATGATAAAAAAAGAAAAAATATATTCTATGTGACTTAAAGCTGACAGAAGAAGGACGGGAGAATCATATAATAAAGGGTGATATTATACAAAGCAGGGTTAAGTCAGTCTTGTAACACCCATGTCTTAAGATAGCTTCAGCCCTTTTTGTTTATATGACATTAGAAAGTGACGGATATATTTAAAACCTAGGTATTACTATACTTGACATAAACTTTATTTATTAATAAGGGGGTTAGAGTAAATTACGAGATTACGGATACAAGGAATAAATGGTTGAAGAAAAACTTGACAAATTGCCTGACCCCAAATCATTGAGAACAAGGCAGGCAAATCATGGCGATATCATATTGTATTATGTTAGCTTGAGACGTTGCTAATAGTTGTGCCTTATAAACGTTACTACTACAAACCATATACATTCGAGCCAAAAATGCTTTTAGACATAAACCCCCTTATTTAAAAAATGATTTAAAGCCAACCCGCAGGTTTTAAAAAAGCCTCGTCTCTTTTTATAATATGACATTAGAAAGTGAATGACTGGTTTTACTAAACTTTCTTTAAATCATCTTTTGTAATAAGGGTGAAAGCGTTTATAATAATTACCTTTAGTTTTCATAAGTTCTTCGTGTGTACCCTCCTCTACTATGGATCCCTGGTCCATGCAAATTATACGATTGGCATTCACGATTGTGGATAACCTACAATATAAGTAATTTGCATTAAAGTTGTATCTATCTGTTTACAAGCGATTTTTGAAAGGCGATGATAGCTCAGTGGTATTGACGTCGGATACCGAGACGAAGGTCCCAGGTTCGAATCCTACAATGAGCTTGAGCTTTCGGTGAAGGAAAACATCGTGAGGAAACCATAGTACGGTGGTAGGGTACTTTGTAGTACCCGTCTGGCTGGCTACCACCCTCAAGTTGAAAATCTGTCGCCGAGCACCTATCGGTGTGTTCCGACAGCTGCACTTGAGATCCAGTTCCTTCTAGGCTTTGTGTGTGCACCACCTTCGATCACATCATCACTTGCCATAGTGAGATTGTGGTCAAAACTGGCCTATACACAGTAAAAAAAAAAACAATATCCATGGACATTCTTTACATATGGCTACCTGATCCTAAACTAAACAAAACTACTTTAAAAGTCAGATAACTGTTGCACTACTTGTATACGTATAACATAGATTTTCATATAATTTAATAATCACAGTTTATTTTGAAAATCTGTTTTTGGACGTATATTTTATCAAAGAATATATTTGTATCATTGAGATGCTAATATTATTTAGATCTTTATTATTATCTTGGCGAGCCACACGTTTTCGTCATACTTGTGAACAAGTGCTACTTGTTAGCTGGTTTGTTTAAGTTTGCTATTTACATAATATTATTACCGTTAAATATTTTATTATTACTTAACTATTAACACTTAAATATTTTATCAATGAGACTACTCACGTAAATCTAAGTTCGTTTCGAAAAGGGAAACAACCTTCTAGACCGGCATAGGCCTAAAAGGTCTCCCATGGTCTCACATTCACTAACCTGTGTGACACCATGATCGTAGTGCGTCCAACACTAGCTCTATCCAACGCCGCCTGAACCTGTCGCTCCGAGTGAGGGTCGAGAGCTGACGTGGCCTCATCAAGCAGTAGCACTGCTGGCTCCCGCAGCAGGGACCGAGCGATGGCTATCCTTTGTTTCTGCCCTCCGGAAAGTGAAGCGCCTCGCTCACCTATTACTGTGTCGTAGCCCTTTGAACATAGAGCTTATTTTCTATTGGCTCGGGAAATATGGATACGTATTACTTATCAGTGGTTCAGCGACCTAGGACATCACCAACTCTTATTGAGATTTAATTCGCCTGAACTGAGTCCTTTTGTTAATTTGATGGGAGCCGCCTGAAGTGGATAAATATAAACAAATAATCTGAATCTGATCTTCAGGTTTTAGACAAGCAACTTTATATTTTTTTCAATATGAGAATTTATATTCTGGGGATTTTTTTGAACATTTTGTGCAATATTGTTATGACGACTGAAAATAAAATTGTAAAAAGAAAATATTTTTGAGGGTCCCTACTATTTGTACGTAGTATTTATATAATCTGAGCTACTATAAACTCTTTCAAATGTCTCCCCATACGATAAGTTAATTTAACCTTATTTTTGGAGCCGAACTGATCTACAATATTTTTTTTATACCACTAAGTTGGCAAACAAGCATACGGCCCGCCTGATGGTAAGCAGTAATTAATGTAAGATCTAGTAGTTATTATGCGCGTTGTCAAGACGTATCACTATGCAAAATTTTAAGTCACTGCATTGCTTGGTCTTTGAGTAAAACCTCTGTGTCGGATGAAAAAATATCATGATGCTGAGTCGTGTTTAATAAACATGTCTTTAACAGATTTCTGTAGCCATAAAGAATTGTCTCTTACATTTGGTAGATTAATGATAAAGTCATGCGCATACGCCATCTCCGCGACCCTCTGCACTTCCTCCCGCGTCGCTTCCGGCCAGCCTATAGAGATGTTGTCGTGTATCGAACCTCGGAACAGAACTGGTTCTTGTCCTACTACACCTACAACATAACACATTAAATATATACCCAATAGTCTATAATGTACAGTCAGCCTCAAAAGTAGCTTAACATTATGGAACTTTGTCACATTACACAATTCACAGTTTTTATACAATCTATCAAGAGTGTCAATAGATTATTATGGAAGGGTACTAAAGTGTGGAATGCAAATAACTTATAAATTACTTTTTTCTGGTTATTATGAGTCATTATGAGAAAAATACGTTATGGTCTACCTCTCTTAGGCTAACTAATGCCCGGTTTCTATAAACAAAAACGAATCGTTTTGCTTACCAATTGTAGAATTTTTCTACAATTGGTAAGCTATTGCTGACAAACTGGGCATATAGATCATTTCGTAAGCTAATTTTAACTGTGATGCCTACTTCCATATGGGAGGATCTGCTATGCAAAGCTTTGAGGTTATTGCTGATTATTAGTAAAGAAATAAGAGTCTTAATTTTAATAAATCTTAAACGATAACGGCCGTAAATTATTGAAACCGGGCCAGCCAACACTTAAATTGTTACTAACCTAAGCATGATCGTATCCATCCTAAATTAAGATTAGTCAGGTCTTTTCCATCTAATTTGACAGTTCCGGAGAGAGGATCGTACAGCCGCTGCAGCAGTTGCAGGATGGTAGACTTGCCGCAGCCCGAGGAGCCCACCAGCGCCACGCATTCACCGCGTTTTATGTGAAGGGAGAAACCATTGAGAATCTGTTGATATTTAGATTAAATTATAAAGTTGGCGACGATTTTCATTAAGTGGCAACATGATTAGTTCAAGGTCTATTTGAATAAATGATTTTGAATTTTATTTATAAAATTATAACGTAGGTAATAAAACGTTCAAAAGAAAAAAAAAACGATATCCAAATAAATAAAGAGTGGATTGGATACGTTCGAAAATGCGACAATAAATTAAACCATTATAAAGTCGATAGGTAGGATGCAATATTAGAAATATTTATACTGCTTTTTTTAATGATAAATGATTTAAGTACTTATTTGCTTCAATATATAGTATGTAATTACCAAGTATACCAATTAGTAGTTATTTTGATATTTCATCCCACTCAAAATCATTTACCCCCTTACTCATAAAACGTTAAAGGGTCACGTAAATAAAGTCACTCTATTGTCATTGTCTAATAATGTGACATTATTTACGTGGCCCCTTAAACCATATATCTAAAACAAATATTAATACTGCAGGATATCTAAGATAATATAAATTGCGTTTAAATTCACCTTAATATCGGGCCTGGAAGGATAGCTGAAGTGCACATCTTCCAATGTTATATCACCAACAACTCTTCGAGGTGATAACCCGCCTCTGTCAAGGCTGTCGATTTTGGGTTCTCGTTCAATTAACGCAAATATTGTGGCAGCTGCAGCTCGCGCCGCCGCAAACGCTTCCGCATGCGGCACGCACAATGTAATCGACTGAGTTGCCATGTAAGCGTTGAAAAGTATCTGAAGGAAGCATCATCATCATCATCATCAGCCTATAATGTCCCACTGCTGAGCACAGGCCTCCTTTCACAAATCAGGGTGAAAGGGAATGGGCAGATACTCCACCACGCGTGCCCACTGCGGATCGGTGGAGGTAGGCTAGTGGTCAACCTACTGTTGGAATTTTTCAAGCCGCCTAGGGGCATCCAACTAGCTTAACGACTATCACAATTAAGTGATAACCGGGACCAACGGCTTTACGTGCCTTCCGAAGCACGGAAACGCTCGATTTGAAATACCACTAGGCGGTCACCCATCCAGGTACCGACCAAGACAGACGTAGCTTAACTTTGCCGATCGATTAAGAACGGCTAATCATGCTACACCACGAGCGCTTCAAATGCGAAGGAAGCATGCAAATCAATTAATAACATTTACAACACTACCGCATCACATTGGTATAATAAATATCAATTGTTTCCACGGTGTGTGTGGATGATAGACGGGTCACACGTTACAGGGTTACGTGGCTGCACACATCATTTTAATGATTGCTACCAATGATGCTGATTGAGGTGCTAAGTATATATATAGAAGTAGAGCAACTTCATGTTGATATGTCGATAAAATATAGTGCATTTATCCGATGCGTGTGCTAATAACGAACTGTGGGCCGAGTCTGCAAATTTTTTTTTTTTTATACTACTTAGTCGGTAAACAAGCATACGGCCCACCTGATGGTAAGCGGTTACCGTAGCCATATGGACGCTTGCAACACAAGAAGCATCGCTCACGCGTTACCGACCTTTCCCCCCTCCCCTATGAGCTCTGGCGACCTTACTCACGCGCAGTAACACAACTTTACACAACATAAAGTTATTTGGCTGCGGTATTCTGTAAGGTGGAGGTACTTCCCCAGTCGAGCTGCTCTTTGAACGAATAAACGCTATGCTCTACCTCTCTTAAAAAAATGACATAAAATGTCTTAAAAATGTCATACTGACACGATACTATTGCAATTCCATTATCATTGAGCCGATGTGCGCAGTCTACTAATTCATAATAATAATATCCTGGGACATTCCTCAGACACGGTCATCTGATCCCAAACTAAGCAGAGCTTGTACTATGGCAACCAGACAACTGATATAATACATATACTACTTTTTGTTTGTAAATACATACTTAATATACATAATTAAACCCAGACTCAGGACATACAGACATGTTCATGCACACAAATGCATGTCCTGTGTGGGAATCGAACCCACGACCTGCGGCGTGTAAGGTGAATCTTAACCAACTGCGCCAACTGGCTCGTCGAATGGTCTCATAATTCATTAAAAAGTATAAACTAATTAAAATATAGTATAAAATCTGGAAAACTGACAATTGACCGACGCACGCTATTGTGTTCATACACTTGTAAATTTTGACACCACTAATAGTTCTTTGGAACACAATTGTAATAGCAGACTTGGGCCCTGGTTCAGTAACATGGTAACCAGTCAGACAGTCTACCACTATAGTATCTATATTCTTGGGATGACTTCCTTGACCAAAAGCACACCTCCTCATAAGATTCCCAATGGCCTCCATAAAACCATCTAGTTATCACTACATTCTAACTAATAACTGTATCACTCACGCTGTATATAGCTCCAACAACGTATTTCCTATCATCAGAAGGCTTCTCGAAGTCACCCAGCACAAGCCTGGTGCCGTAAGCCAAGCCAATGGCATTCAGAGAGTAGGTGAGTACCCAATTGAAACCATTACCAAAGCCAGTGTACAGACCACGCTTTCTTCCGAAGCTCTCTGCTGGTTCCAGAAGTTTCTTATATCTGAGAAATAGTTAATAGAATTTAATGGTTAAGGACGTTCAAGACGTGAATTGATTGATATTCTTTCATGGTGGCATTTCCGCAAAAGCCATAAATAAGAATTGAATTGAATTGATATTCTTTCATTTGGGATGCCATGTTCTTTGACAGTGGCTGTCACAGATTATTTGTTGGTTGTCGCAATATTAAATGTTTCGACGAATACGAGTCATCGAACTATTAATTTATAATGAATAGGTAATGTAAAAAATAATGCAAACTCTTCATGAAGCTATTGCTAAATTACTTTGAAGGTGATCAAAGTAATCTTGAGTGCGAGAAAGTAGATTTTATTTACAGGAAAATAGATAAGGGCACTCTTCGCGTCGTGTAATTAGATGAACAATATAATAAAATTATAAAACAATTAACTGATTATGGCATTTATATGGACGAGTGTAGATTTATCTTGTATGTTAGTAACAAGGATGTTGCTAGTAATATATAAGTCAATGCATCATAGCTATTTACGGAAGACTATTAATTAACTGAAAAGAGCATGAATCACTGCATAAATAAAGTTTTCTTCACTAGAAAGACTGAAAAAACGACTTACATTTGAATACGGCTATTCTATAAATAGTCATTCATTATTCGTTTCTTATGTTAATTTGGCACTGATACATTGAAAATAAATAAGATGAAACAAAAAATATGTGTCATATGACCCCAGCCGTCTTTGTAGGTAAATGTTCTAGTTATTTACATTGGTGTAGTAATACCGTATAAACACTTTTATTATTAAATATAAGCAATTTCATGTAAAGTCACGAGATGCAAAGTCATAAAGTATTGTATTTATTTGCAATGTCATTGACCTGTCCGTCTTTCTGATGTTAATGTTTGATGTCTTTAAAAGTTGGGGACATTTTATTTATCGGACTTTGAAACAATTAAAAATATTAATTAATTTATTAATTATATAACATTTTAAGCACACGTAATTATAAGCAGCATTAAATTAATATCATAATAAATTAAATTTTTAAATTAGTATTCGATTGTAAATTGTATAACTTGTAAAGGGGAAAGAGGCTGGCTCCTGACATACAGGCATCGCCTAGTTTAGAAGTCAGAGCTCACCATTAAACTGTAAACCTGTGTTTTTGGCAATAAAATACTTATTATTTTTTCCAGATGATTGTTTTTTTTTAATTTATTTTTTATATTATATTATTTTAATCGGGACTCAAAACCTGACTATTTCATTATAATATGTGATAAATTATAATTAAATAGTCAGGTTTTGAGTCATAAAAACGTATGTTCGTATGTATATACGTACATAGAAATTATGTACATAATTTACAAACTAATATTAAAACTGAAATAAGAATAAAAATATGTATTACGAGGCGTCAACAAATTTGTCCACATCGCTGTCAACAGGAAAATTGCCCAGAAGGCTGGCATCATTGCCTACTACTTATTTTCACATTATTAAATATCCCCCTGACATAGGAAACAGGGTCCTAGGTACCGGTGGTCAAGGCCACCAGAGAGAGGAACTTCCTCACTATGCGTGTCGTTTTTCGCCTTCTGAATCTGGCCCTTGATCTAGATTATTATTATTAATTGAGAACACACATACAAAAACCTCTCCTTTTTAAAGTGGATTAAAATAGTATTGTACTTAGGGTTTATAAACTACCTTACCTATCAGATTCTTTATTTTCTCCACCAAACGCGACGATGGTTCTCATTGACTTGAGGACCTCCTCAGCTTGTTTACCAGCCTTGCTGTACGACTCCATTTCTTGTATGGACGATCTAGTTTGATACTAAAATATAAAATACATGCGTGTTTTAATGTAAGTACCAGCGTCGTGGTAGGTTACTTTGCTAACCTAACCTAGACCGCTCCGACAGCTGTTGAAGCCAATGTAATTCTAGGCTTTATAACTATGTACTACCCACCCACGTAATGAAGAAGGAATTCCTTGAGTGCCATTCGAAAATATGTGAGTAGCATGACACGTCCTGACTGCAAACTGTTAGAAATAGCATTATCACGATGCACTTGAAAAGGTCTACGAGGAAACACGTATTCAATAATGGAATCAGTAGATAACTAGTGCTAATTACATTAACCACTTCAAGTCCACGTTCAAAGTCAGGGTTAATTGTTTTTCATAAGGAATATTATATATCGTTATCAGGTATCCTGTGGGTTGAACTTCTAACGAATATATACAAGTCTGAATGAGAAACCTGTTGTAAGAGATGAGCCTGCAGCTATTCCTGGGTTCCCGGTCTAAAGTGGAATAAAAATAGGCTAGGCAACCAAGTGTGATCTTAGGATATGTCCTAGGCAAACTTGCAAGGTGCATAAAAATGTGGTTTAGATGCAGCAGTAAGGAATCGAAAAACGAATGCTTTGAGAGTAAAAGGTTGAAGATGTTGATCCAGCTAATATATGAAGGTTTTTAAATCATGTGATGGGAGGTTATCTCATGAGGTTCAATGATCTGATGAAATAACTCAAATAAGTCATGGTCTTTGTCTTACTCACATGGTAAGGAGAAAGATTTGTGAGAAAAGGCTGATGATAGTGATGAAGCTGCTTTATGAAAGTTGTCAATCAACCTGGTGGGAGGCCACCCCATGTGATGCAGTAAACTGAACAATTACTCACATTAGTTAATGCTACTGAAGCTGCTATTGAGAAGGGTACCACGGTGATGCAGGCCAGGGTCAGCTCCCACCCCAGAGGGAATGCAGAGGATAAGCAGATCAGGAACGTCCCAAGCAGGTTTGTAACCACTGATAGTTTCTCTCCCATGCCTTCTTTTATCTTCATTAGGTTTCTGAGAAAGAGAATTGGGTTTTATTTATATGATTGTGGAGTTATTGGTCTTCTTCTGTTTAAGACAACTTATAGTGATTAGTTGAGTTTGACTTATGAGCAATTTACTGAGCTTTATGATGATAAAGAGGACTTGGGCTAAATATAGAATAAAAGTAAAACTACTTACTCAGACATACTGGATGCGAGGTTGAACTCTGAATCTGTGTCGAACCAGGACATATCTTGTCGCAGAACTGCCCGCAGGAAAAGCAGTCGTATTCGAGTTATCTGAAACAGCATATACAACTCTTAAATGTCTTTTCTAAGGGTTTAGTTTTAAAAAGCTGAAATCATTGTCGCTTGCGATATGATACCAAATCAAATGTAAGTAAATATTTTAGCATTGAATTACATAACTGCATAGGATCTTTAATTACAACAAATATGTACAAATTACAATCTATATATAGAACATTTCTTTAAGCCTACTGCTAGCTTGGTATCGAGAAGAGATACATTTTTTTTCAAAATTCGATACGCATACTATACGAAGGCGATACGAAAGTGATTCGTTACGGGCTAAGCTGTACTATGGAAATCAGGTAGCTGACATACAACATATTTTGTTGGTAAATACATACTTAATATAGGTATATAATTACACCCAGACACACGACATGCCGACATATTGTGCCTATCTATATCTCATAAGTGTTACGTTAAAGGCTAATCCTCAGTGTAAATATAATCATCATTTCTTATTGCATAAGATTTTACGATTTTTTATGATACTATAAAACAGTGTAGCTAGAGCTAGAATTGATAAACATCTTTGAAATCTTATGTATATGATTAATATCGTGTCCACCTGACATGAACCGGTTCCGGACATTAGCAGTTCCAGGGGATTGGCAATAATGCCAGTGCTCTCGAACACATGGACAGGCTGAGAAATTTCACCGTTGTAAGTGATCAAAGTTACCAGCTCTAGCTGGCACTGCACTGATATATTTAAGGCTTTTGCTTGCGGCGGGGCGTCGTGTGACGGGACGTCCACTTCCCTTCAATAAGGCGAGGACTGCCACACGCGTCATACTTGTAAACAGGTGCAGCTTGTGGGGGCTGATCTGCTTAAGTTTGCTAGTTAAGTACTAATTTAATATCGATTCAGCCTAAGTTTACTTTGTAGTAGTAGTTTTCCGCCGCGCCCGGGCACGCAATTGTTATCAGTGCAACTAGAATGTAAATATTATATAATGAACCTAAGCTTGTTTTCAAAAGAGTAATTGCTGAATTTATTGCCGGCTCTTTTCAGCAAATGCAACCTTCCGAACCGGTGTTAGAGTTTTAGATCAGTTTTATCATAAGTACCTGCGAAGGTCTAATTGAATAAATGATTTTGAATTTGAATTTGAATTTGAATTGATTTTAATTGCGAGCCTATAATAATCTGGTGAATAAATATAAATCGCCTTACTTGCTTAAGTGAGCTCCAGCTGATGAGACCAACAGACAGAATGCAGAAAACAATAGATATTGCTATGCTGACAAACAGCCCAATTGCCATCGCCTGTGCATCCTCGATAAGAGCCGCCATGTTCTCTTCATGGCTTGCATTCACCCTGGAATGAACGAAATTGCATAAGCTTTGGGGGTCTAAGTGTATAAAATTTGTATGCTAGTTAAGTCTAAAAAAACCTGAAGAGACCAAATAGCTGATGTTCTTAAATAGGACCATAAGTACAACAGCAGATATATAGGCAACGTAACGACCCTCGGAGGTACGTAGGAACGTGGACCGCGTGAACGATATTGGGTATAACGTTTTTATTTATATTAACTCGCTTTTTACTAACTTCTGGATGAACTAGAGACTTTAAATATATCTTAACAGAATGACAGTGCAATATTAACTCGTTGTCTTGTCTGTGTATAAAGTTTTTATTAACTCGCTTTCTTGTCTGTTTGTTTATTTGTCGGTGCCACACACGACAAAAAATTGCAATTCTGACTGGACACTATTAATTCTCAGGATATTTTATAAAAATCATAAGGCAGTAAGCCGTATTACAAACATACCAAACGACGACTACACATAGTAGTTTTGATCTTTTGCGCTATAATTGATGAGATAAAAATGCAACTCACAGTCTTCTCCCCCCACCGAACGTAGATGTCAGAGGCAAGTAGCTTGATAGCTGATCTTGGTAGGTGGTCCTCTCAACGAAGGAAGTGCTCAGTTCGCCGAATTGTACAATATTATAGCACACTCCCGCGCCGCTTAGCAAGCCGAAGAACACGCCGAAAATCGTCGCCGCCAACTCCAGGCATGTTGCGTACCGAAACTGTTCGATGAGAACGAACAGTAATTATTGGCGCCGTTTTTTGTTTGACAAGATATTAATTGTAAATAAATGTAATTGATGTAAATTCATGACCAAGTATTATTTTAAGGTTCTAATACTTTTATAATTTACTATATTTCTCTTTGAATCATTGTATTCACTGCATTATTATAATAAAGAATACTTTTTTTTAAATCAATATAACACATAGATGTATATAATATAAAAGATAATTATTACAGAATATTAATAAAATAGCTTACTATTTGGAAGAAAGAGATTCTATAATCATTCTCGTTCGCTTTCCTGCAACAATTTTACAGATATATTGGTAAATTATTATTATTACTAATAGCACTTACAAAACTAGAACTCGCTTGTTTTGAAATTCGCATTGCGCTGATGTCGCATTAAGTACTTATATGGTTTTACTAAAAAAAAAATATTAAAAGTTCGCTATCTCTCTGATTGGTGATAGGATTTAATTGAATTCTATGAGTGGTAGCCAGGACCACATAGTGTCCACCATTTCCGTATGATGTTTTCCTTTGTCGAAACTTAGCTCGGTATAAGATTCGAACCCGCGACTCTCGCTACGGTAATCCACGTTTCTATCATCACCTTACATAACATGGATTTGTTTATTTATAAAAAACTGCTATTTATGAAATAAATAGATTAACGAAATAGTTGAACAAATTTAATTTCACTATTATATTAATCTAATTACGCACTTTGATATAAAATCACCGAAAATGTATTCACAACAACAATAAGCACAAAAAATTACAAAAACAAAAAGTAAAAAAAATAAAATATAAATCGCTCAGCAAATACTTACGAATCTTTCGACTTGACTCCCATTTTATCCTATTCCAATTGTTACGAAATCAAAGACATCTATAGTCCTGGGATCTGCGTGCGCATGCGCATCCACCGCCCGTGCCCGATACACTGAACGATCCTAACGTAGAGTCAAGAGAACACAACAATACCTTGCCTTTTATACTATCAACAGTTTGAGAACAAATATAATAAGTATTTGCTATCTCGGTATATTACTATTACAATAGTTGATGAAATTATTATAAACGACCCACGTGTTGTTAACATAACAATTATTAATCGGATTAATTCATCGAATGCAGGTGAATAACATCGATATGGGGTTATTCAATATACCTATATTCAATTAATAAGTTCTTTCTAAACCAGTAGAACAAATCCCATGTTTTTTTATTGTTATTTTGTGACTTGAACGGTCAAATACAGAGTAACTCTACTTTTTGTATGAAATAAGTAATTTAAAGGACTTATAAGATATTTTTTCTCCTTGAATCTCGTTGGGGTATACCTATCGGCTATCTAGTTTACCAAATATAAATTGTTTATTAAATAATACAAATAAATGAATATGTTAAATATCCTGGGACATTTCTCACACACGGTCATCTGATCCCAAACTAAGCAGAGCTTGTACTATGGGCCCCAGACAACAGATATATTACATAATACTACTTTTTGTTGTAAATACATACTTAATGTACATAATTACACCCAGACTCAGGATACGTAGACATTCATGCACATAAATGTATGTCCTGGGTGGGAATCAAACCCATGGCCTGCAGCGTGATAGGTAGAATCGCCAACTGGATCGTAAAAAAACCCGCCAAGTGTGAGTCAGACTCGCGCACCGAGGGTTTCGTACAAACCTGTAGGTATATAAGTAAATGGTAGTATAGACCTGAGTATTTGATATGAATTTAAATTTATGACGTATTAAAAAAAAAACTACTTACTAGATCTCGTTCAAACCAATTTTCGGTGGAAGTTTGCATTCGTAATGTACTTCATATATTTTTTTTAGTTTTATCATTTTCTTATTTTAGAAGACACACAATTTACCACTTTGGAAGTGTCTTCTAAGTATGGGGAACCCCCAACATTTATTGTTTTTTTCTATTTTTGTGTGAAAATCTTAATGCGGTTCACAGAATACATCTACTTACCAAGTTTCAACATTATAGTTCTTATAGTTTCGGAAAAAAGTGACTGTGACATACGGACGGACAGACAGACAGACAGACAGACGAATCTATAAGGGTTCCGTTTTTTGCCATTTCGCTACGGAACCCTAAAAAGTAGTTCTCTAGATTATGAATAAGGTATTTAATTGCGTAATAATATTGAAATAGCTTATCGTGAGGCCGATTCTAGGCTTTATACTTTTGATCATCGTCAGCGCTTTGTATCATGTTGATTAGTAAGCCGTTATATAACATCAATAATATAAATGGATTGTTAAAAATTTTAATAAAGAAAGGCATACGAAATAGGAGATTTGGAAAAAGAATCTGAAACCTTATTATAAATATTCATGTCAATTAGATGAGTGAATTTAGATATAATATGAATTAATTAATTTTATTTATATAGACACAAAATAACTTAAAAACTATAACAAAACTATAAATTAAAAAATAAACTTAATCTAAAAAGCCGCTACCAGTAGGCAACGTGCCCATAATGCGTGCCAATAAAATCCAGCATTTTGGTCACGCGTTGCTTCGACCAGACGTCCAGATATATCATTGAACATTTTGTGTGCTCCCGGTCCCCACGGTCCCAGCGTTTCAAACCCAAAGGCTCAAATATGTACCCGCTATCAAGGGTACTATATTTGCGCCTTTTGAGGCTCTCCGCTGAATTAATTATTGTTTTTGTTTTTTTATTTAATTCTGTATTTAATAATGAATCACGATTTCATCCAACTTTTTTGTTAAATTTTCTAATATTAGGATATCCCTCGGGTACACGGTACACGGGTGAAACCGCGGTTAAAGGATTCAAAAAGAAATGCTTAGCATACTTTTTCTTCTTAGTCGGGCACTCTTGTCAGAGTGGTTGTGGTTGCAAAAGATGGTGTACATAGAGGGTCTTCAACGCCAATGTTCTCCTTGACTAGAGTTACTGCTTTTGCAATGCTTCTCCATTTTTGGCGGTTCGTAGCGCTGCGAGTACACTGTACCATGGTAGATTGGGTTACCTCCCTGATAAGATCAGTCCAACGAGTGGGTGATCGGCCACGAGATCGTTTGCGTTCAATTTGACCCTGGACAACAAGTCCCTCCATCTAGTGTTCGTTTCTGGAGATGTGACCAAAGAACTTGAGAATTCGTAGCTGCACAGTCGACGAAAGCCTATCTGTTATGCGAAGCTCCTTGAGGATCGAGTTATTGGTACGAAAGGCCGTCCACGGAATTTTCAGGAGGCGTCTCCAACACCACATCTCCAGTGCTTCGATTTTAGCGTACTTTGGTAATCCTTAAATAGATATATCGACCAAGAAAACCTTTTTTTATAATAAACATTTTTTTTATTTTTATTTTCATGGAAAGCAACGTGTATGTAAGTTCCAAGAGTTGTTTGCTCCAAGCCCGCGTGTATCTATCGTATCGGTGGAAATGTGACGTTCGTCGTCTCCAAATATTGACTTGAACCATAACTTGAACTTAATTCTATAGCTATCTCTTGTGAAATCAGCTCAATCATTTTGGATACATTCATAACTATTAAGAAAAAAAAATATGAATTACCAGTTTTTTAAAATGATTTATTTGGTTCTTGGTTGAGGTATTTTCCATACACTCATGGTTTATGGTATATGGCGTATACCTAATCCTAATTCTTGATTGCATAATTATTATCTAAAATTAGATAAATCCCGAGCAGACGTCGTATGTCTGTGACTTGCACATTTCAAAGATTTAATATGTTCTCCTTATCGCTGTATGTCAATAGTGTATAAGCGTAGTGTCGCGTATATTTTACAGCATTTTATCAAATCAAACAAGGGCTTAGTATCCTCATACAATCGCATCCACATAACGTCTTGTATCAATTATCACGAAATATTAACTATGCATTTGTAATTATTGAAAATGATTGAACTTGTTTCATAATACCACTTGAGTCTCTCAAGCTTGGACTAAAACTAGTAACAGACCCTCCGATTGGCAGGACGTCGACCATATACCCACATCGGATGCTATGAGAAAGCCGACCATTTCCGACCGGTATTAATAAAGATTACGGTCCTGCCGCGCTACGCGCGTTTCGATTTGTTCGTGGTCGGCTTTTCGCGGTGGTCGGCGCCCTGCCAATCGGAGCGTCTGCTACTAGAATAAGGCGCGTTTTCTACGTTACAAAGTGCAAAGAGCTTATTTAAAGGAAAGTGAGCTAATCGACAAAAAGTTGAGAGAGAACCGAAAAGATGTTGTGGTTTGGATATTTTATGAAGTTAGGGTTGCCATCCGTCCGGGTTTCCCCAGATTTGTCCTAGTTTAGAGGGCGTCCGGGGAGCGTCCGGGCGGGGTTTAATTTGTAGTCCGGGTTTTTTCAAATTTCAAGTCTGAAGATTATGTTTTGTAAGATTTAAAATAATGATAAAAGACGACTAAATTTAATTTTAATGTCTTTGAAAATAAATATAAAGTTGATTTATTACATTTTGAACTGTTTTATTAATCTGACAAATATTTAAAAACATGTAGATATGTCCGGGTTCTGGGCTCCAAAATCCGGGGTTTTCACGTCTTGTCCTGGTTGCAAAATTTTAGAGATGGCAACCCTATGAAGTCATGAGACGAGTTTTAGACGAATTTTTGAGAAGACGAAAACCAAAGGAAAACCGTAAAATATTTGAATGAGTTATGTTAAAGATGACATGTCAATTTTAGACAAACATTGTGATTGGAACGCCCATACTGAAAAATCAAATAAATGAGGCAAATAAATTAGTATTTGCTCTAAAAACATCAAGAAAGCTCCTAACATAAATTTAAAGTATTAGGTATATTATTTATAATACTTCTTTTGATAGAATACTTATTTTTTTATAATGCTTGTTTTTCTCTTTTCAGTTATTGTATTTTGATTTACGCAGTCGGGTTTTTTTTCTTTTTTTTCCAAAACATAAAATATACATATTTATTTTATTTTACAAAATAAAATACACAAGCATAATAAAAACGCATATAAAACTGCTTACAAAATAAATAAATAATAACCTCAACTAGTCGATAATTATGTAGGTAGGTAATCTACTGGCTTTTGTACAATGTGCACTTGTGCAGAAAGAAGCTATAGAGCTAAGGGAAACCCGTGATGGTGACTCTGTGCCTCTGATGATATGTCGTTCAACTAAGTGCCATCGTGATCAGAACTTAGTAATATGCTAGCAATATTAGTGCTGCAAATACATAGCATAATAAGCGCTAATTTATCGAAGGTCTTGATCAATTGGTAATAAAAAAAACATCCAGTCTGGTTATAACATGTTGAGTCTTGTTTAGTAATGACCAAAGAATTTAAAACGTCCAGAAGGATAGTCGCCTCTATGGCAACATGAAATAAACAAGCCAGAATTGACAGTATTTGACAGCCGTGCGCAGTACGAACTGAGAGCGATTTGCTCAGGGAGCCCCTCAAGCGGAGTGAAATTAAATGTCATGCTTTAGTAAGGCGGATTATCCATCTCGGTAGAGGCACGATGCCCTATGAAAATCTTTGGTAATGACCTCATAGCATAGCTTCTAGAAACAATACTATATTTTGTGCACTCGGATGAAAAACATCAATGTTACATTCTGAGCATTTCTTCTCCTCAAAAAATAAAATAACCTAAAATCAAACTATATCGATTTATATGGCATGATTTTATGTCATGACTGGTTCGGATATCAATACTAACGACAAAAATGCAATGTTTTTTAAACTAAGTATGTATAGATTGGTACTTCATATACTGTCTATATTATGTTTGTATGTATATCGAATGCGATAATCTATGTGTCTCTCTGAGTCTACTTAGAGTCCCTGTAACGTATGGTGTGGTGTGCCTCAAGGAAGTATTCTCGGACCCTCCCTTTTCCTTGTCTATATAAGTGACTTTTGTACATTACAAATGGAGAGTGGAAAGATTATATTGCTTGTTGACACAGTTCTTATTTTTCAGGCTGAGACATGGGATAAAGTATTTCACTATGTGTCTGATGGGATGAGAAGTAATACCCTTATGATTATTAAACACTTCACCCAAAACAAAGACATGACCAAATATATAAACTTTTCACACAAAACTCTTCCCGAATCGTGCTACTCACTTTTCTAACTTTTGTCGGCCCTCGACATGCTTATGTTCTAAACTCGAAAGGGCTCCTGTAAATACCTTGGTGGAGTGAGTTTTGATCAGATATAGATACATAGATTCAGTGGTGCCAACATTCCAGTGAATTGACATAATTTGTTGAAAACACTCTACTAATGCATATAGAGTTTTATAGCTCCGGTGTTATCTAGCTAGGAAGGTAAACAGCAATGAAGTTAATTATATTCTAATCCGTTTGACGTTGTTTTGATATTGAAAAGAGACTATAAAGTCATGTAGCACTACTTGATCAGTACATCATCTTGGTTTTTTTTATGAATAGCGAGGAGGGCGATGGCTGCCACACGCATAATACTTATGAACAGGTGTTGCTTGTGGGGGCTGGTCTGCTTGAGTTTGCTATTTACTTATTAAATATTTATCTAGTCTCGTTTGTATTTTTTGCCATGTTTTACGCAATTGTTGTCAGTGAGTTCAGAATGTAAATGTTATGTAATTAATCATAATAGCTTGTTTTGAAAAGAGTAATTGCTGAGTTTGATATATTGTTTGTGATATTTGTTTATGCGTAGTTATGCTTGTGGTTTTTACTTTGTAAAATAAAAAATAGTATGTATGTATAATGTTTTGGATAAAAAGCCAATATCGTCAGATTGACCAAAAAAATTTTTTTTTAAATGTTAACTTGCTGAGTTTATTGCCTGTTCTTCTCAGTTGAAGGCCGACTCACGAACTGGTGGTAACTTTAGTAGCTTTGACCTTCATAAGTGCCCTACTAGGGCCTACATTGAATAAATGGTTTTGACTTTGTCTTTTACATTTTGACATTGTTTTGTCATTACGGGATTAATGTTTTTGTTGACTAGAGTTGTATACATTTTTGACTTTATTCAATATTAATTTTATCAAAATATCAAAAGATTTTTATCTATCATATTGTTTTGGTTTTACAGTGAAGGAAAAACGCGTGTAAATAAAATTATCAATCAGCTTATGCAACTAGTCTTTATTTTAAGTACTTAAAGTAAAACAATAGAAACGTTGTCATGTAAAATAAAACTTTATTATGCCATATTCTGCCCTTTACACATGCGCCAATAATGCCCTTTCATCTCAAATAGCTGTGCGTGAGTACCTCGCTCAACTATTTTACCTGCAAAAGAAATATTCGGATGAGTAAGAGAAACAACGAGATCACTAGCGACATCTAGGTAACCCTTATCCACATAAAGATCAATCTTTATCTTTACACATATTTTAGACTGAAATCAGTCATAATATGACTGTCATTTTTCAGTAAGCAAAAGCATCAGTTCGCCACGAGCATTATTACCTTTGAAGCGCTCGTGTTGCAACATGATTAGCCGTTCTTAATAGATCGGTCACTTAAGCTTCCACCGTCGTGGTCGGTACCTGGATGGGTGACTGCCTAGTGGTATTTCAAATCGAGCGTTTCCGTGCTTCGGAAGGCATGTAAAGCCGTTGGTCCCGGTTATCACTTAATTGTGATACTCGTTAAGCTAGTTGGAGGCCTTCTAGGCGGCTTGAAAACTCCAACAGTAGGTTAACCACTAGCCTACCTCCACCGATCCGCAGTGGGCTTGCGTGGTGAAGTATGTGCTCATTTACTTTCACCCTGATTTTGTGAAAGGAGGCCTGTGCTCAGTAGTGGGGCATTACAGGCTGATGATGATGATTATTACCTTTATCCAATACGCAAATGAGATCGGCATCCTTAATCGTAGAGAGTCTGTGTGCAATGGTGATACAGGTGCGTCCCTTGGCTGCCTTCTCCAGAGCTTCTGACACGGCCTGAAACAAAAGTAAGATATATACAGGACATATGTGATGAGTCTGTAAGGGCAGCTTAAGGGTTGAAGCCACGTCAATATGGTTTTAGGAGACTGTTCTTAAATTTTTGAGTTATTGAAATCGGCATTAGTATAGCTTCAACCCTTAATGTAGCTACCCTTACTGACCTGTCTAAACTTTCCACGGTTTGTGATTACCAGTCGAGAATATTTATATATCTCTCTATTCCGAAGGCTATCTGCAATGCACACGCGCTGCTTCTGTCTGCCCGACAGCTGCGCGCGGCTAGCCCTGCTCTGCTTGCACTAGACCACACCACACCACATCACACAAGCACACACACTCACCCGCTCGCTGTTGGCGTCGAGCGCGGAGGTGGCCTCGTCGAGCAGCAGCAGGCGCGGCGAGCGGATGAGAGCGCGCGCGATGCACACGCGCTGCTTCTGTCCGCCCGACAGCTGCGCGCCGCTCGCGCCCAGGTTCGTCTCGTACCCCTGCAGTATAATGTTTAAATGTCTTGTTTAAAACTGAAAAACTGAAAAAATAAAATGCACGTGTTATCATATCAAGTTGAAATTATCCCCTGCCAGTAATTTACAAACCTTAGGTAAAGACACAATGAAGTTATGAATATTAGCAGCTTTAGCCGCTGCCACAACCTCATGCATGGTGACCTTCCTGGTGTTGTCTCCGAAGGCTATGTTCTCAGCGAGCGTGCGGTCGAATAGCACCGGCTCCTGCTGCACCACGCCCAGCTGACGCCGCAGCCGCGGGAGGGTCAGGGCCATCCTAATGTCACGACCGTCTAAATCCTGTAAGCCAGTCCTACAAATTAGTAAGGTCTATTCTAGTTTTAGTTTTCAAGCATGTGCATTGTTATAAACTCTACTTACAATATTCCCGGTGTCAGGGTCATAAAACCTCTGTATCAGCTGTAATATAGTGGACTTGCCACAACCAGAGGATCCAACCAGAGCAACTGTTTTTCCAGCTTCCACTGACAGATCGATTCCTTTAAGGATGCGTTGATTTGATCTCGTTGGGTAACAGAACTCTAAGTCTTTAATATTAAAATTGCCTGTAGCCACCTGTGTATTCAAAAACATTCATAAAGTTTAATTAAGCAATGTGTAAATTATATCAAAAAATATTAGTAATAGAAAAGCATACTAAATAACTTACCCAATCCTTTTTGTCTCTTACTGTATCTTCAGTCTTAATTCTAGGTTGCCTCTTGATTACTGATAAAACTCTCGCTCCACAAGCTTTTGCAGAGTTGAAACTTGGAGCGTATACCAAGGACTGACCTAACATGTACGCTCCGTACATAATAGCTTCAGTTACACTGCGGAAAAAGGCAACTATTACCACGAAACCCAATCACCAAATAGTTTAAGAAGCATGCCATTAAACCTACAGCATCACAATTTTGTATTCAATTTCTCCGTGAGCAACCAGCACTGCACCATACACAGTAGCACTGCAATAAGCCATAAAGGGTACGTAGACCCCTAAGCCCAGAACCAGTCCACGCCAGCGTGTTTTTTTAGTAACCGCTTCACAAGCAATCGCTAGAGCATCTTGGAATTTCTTTAGGAAAGTTGATTCCACACCTGAAATTTTACCATAATTGATACCAGTAGATTGCAAACTTCATCCTGCAAGTATTGATGAAATTTTAATTCTTACCCAAGCTCTGAACAGTCTTGATACTAATAACAGCTTCTGTTGCTACAGATGTTGCCTGTTCCATAGCTGCACGCTCATCTACCTGCGATTGCTGGGATACTATACCTTCTAGCCATATACTTCCTACCATCTGTAATAATAGTGAATCTGAATTATTAGTCCAAAGATTATTTTTAAAGAAGACGTTTTGTTTTTATACTTACGATTGGCAGAAATGCAGTTGAAACTAAAGTTAATTTCCAATCGTAACAAACGGCCATGAGAAAGCCTATCACGACGGAACTGAACCCTTGTAAAATAAGGCCTATTCTCAATCCAGTAGCGCCTTGAACTCCAGCCGTGTCACCGCTTAATCTTGCACATACTGCTCCAACTGTATTCGATTCTTTATCGAAGTATCCAATTTCCTAAAATACATGACTTCAAGTTAATTTTATTGTAATAAGTCTGATCTCGTCTGCGTGCTCTATTTTTTACAATTTGTTACGTATATATCTTGGAACTTATTCCTTTACAACTCACATCTTTAATAATAATAATTTTTATTTCACCATATTTACATCTTTCAAAAGATTTCTTAATCTATTTTAATCTTATAAATCTTTGTCTTTTTTGAACTAAATCTTTCTGTGTAGTAGGTAAATAGGTATTCATAGAATCTAACCTGTTTCAGCAAAGCAGAAAAATACCGATATCGTAACCTTGAAGTCATTTTTAAGCCTGCACTTGTAAATGTGTAGCTCTGAAGACACATGGCAATGCCAGCTACCGCAGCTACCACCACAAACAGCCCTGAATAGAGATCTGCTAGATATTTGATTTCTTCGTCAGTAGGCAGCACAAAAATCTAAAATATTTGAATTATTTTTAGATTTGTTATACGAGTATTGAGCACATTTTTAGGAATTTGTTATGTTTACCCCAGTTGCGTATCCAAAGAGCAAGGCAAACGCAGGAAAGCAAGCGCCCTGAATAAATGCAGCGATTGACCCCACGGCTAGAAGGGGCCACTCTGGTCCATTCAGTTTCAACAGTTGCCAGTCACTCACTGGTTTCACCACCTTATAACAAAAGAGTTAGGTGAATGATTAGTTGATTCTATTCATTTAGTATTAAATATTTAATGTCCATAATATTTCATATAAACACTTACTTCGTCTTCATCTTTTTCTTCCTCAGATTCGACATCAGCATTATAAATAAAGCTTTGAAAACCAGCTGACATGACAGAACTGATCGAACCGCGTGGTGTCATCCAATCGTGAGATTCTGTTTGCACAATTAATATATATAGCGCAATAAATTGAGCGTTAAGAAATACTATGTTAATAATACTATGGTGTATGATAATTCCTAGTAGTGTGTGTGTGTAAATATTTACCTCTTCTATTGGAATGTGTCCTAAGTAATCTTCTAGTGGATCTCCTTTTCACGTCTACTCTGGATGGTAGCGCAGTGTTAGCCTCGCCTTCACCTTCTTCAGGTAACGTATTGATTTCAATCTCTGGTTTCGCTGTTTCTTTACCAGTGGTTACCAGTTTATAATATGCTCCTAAAATTACAAATATAATCAAACGAATATAGGTACATATGTTTCCTTGTACACATGTTGTACAAGAGTTGCTAAAAGAGTATTTGAGTCTGACTCGCACGCTTTTATAAGGAAGGATGCGTGCTATGGATGTGTGCTATGGATGCGTGCTACGGATTGTTGCGAGTGGTGTGCAGAGCAGAGTACCTGCGTTTTACGCTGAAAGTAAACATTCCATTGTGGAAGCCAAAAGTTATACATCGCATAGCTCGAGCTGCGCATCTTCCTCGCGCAGCTATTTTGCGGCGGCGCATCTTCATAGCACATCTTACTCGCACCGCTACATAGCTTAGTATCAGTGGAAACGGTCACATTATTTCACAGCTTAGCTATTGCATCCTCGCAGTATAGCTGCATAATACATCTCTGCTGGAAAGCAACCTTAGGGTTCCTTTTTTACCTTTTTGGTTCGGAAAACTAAAAATGATGATAATAATAATCTCCTTACCTTGAGCCCTCATAAGTTCATCATGTGTACCTTGCTCAACTATTAGTCCTTGCTCCATGCATATAATGCGATCGGCATTTATTATAGAGGATAATCTGAAAAATTATATGACTGCTGTAACATTGTAGCTTGTATCTAGATTTGGTTCACCAAATTCAATCAGCTAACCTGTGTGATACAGTTATAGTAGTCCGTCCGACAGTGGCCCTATCCAAGGCAGCTTGGACCTTCCTTTCTGAGTGTGGATCGAGGGCTGAAGTCGCTTCATCTAGCAGCAATACAGCAGGCTCTCGTAGCAAAGATCGTGCTATTGCTATGCGCTGCTTTTGCCCCCCTGATAGTGAAGCTCCACGTTCACCAATCATGGTGTCATAGCCCTTGGACAGAAATTAGAGATTCATCCGAAAAATGTTAACCTAAATTATGAATAGACGCAGTTGAGGCAGGTGGTTAAGATTCCACCTATCGCGCCGCAGGTCGTGAGTTCGATTCCCACACAGGACATGCATTTGTGTGCATGAAAATGCCTGTATTTCCTGAGTCTGATTGTAATTATATATATTAAGTATGTATTTACAAACAAATATTATTATGATTAGTATATCAGTTATTTGGTTTTCATAGTACAAGCTCTGCTTAGTTTGGGATCAGATGACCGTCTGTGAGGAATGTACCAGGGTATTTATTTATTTTAATTTTTATTTAAAATAATATTTTTGGAGATATTGACTACCCATAGAAATAGATGAGAAGTACTTATTATCTTTCTCAATTTTAGCTCGGAAGGCTTCCGTAGTTAGGTACTTACGGGAAACTTTCTGTTGAAAACTTTGGTCAATTAAGACCTTCTTGATTAAAATAAAATCCTTTCCTACTTGTTATTTTTTAAAAACACAAAAAATTGGCTTGCCTATTCTCAAAAATTTATAAAAGTTTCACACATACTACACACGTCACTCTTCTAATAATACTAGTTCAAATTCATACTAACATTTGGCAAATTTATGATGAAATCATGAGCATATGCCTTTTCTGCGACTCTTTGCACTTCTTCCCTAGTAGATTCAGGACAACTAATTGCAATGTTATCATGGATTGAGCCATGGAATAGCACCGGTTCTTGACCAACCACACCTGAAATTGATCAAAAAGATTTAAAAGTCTTTTGTCAGATTATTATGAAATGGCTATTGGTTGTGTGTGTATGAAACAAAGTAGAATATGTAGTATATCAGTTATCTGGTCAGAGCTATGGAAGCTCTGCTTGATTGAAATCCATGCGTGACTTTTGGATGTTTTTGGTATTTTTTAGTTCACAAATTGTAAGTATACTAACCTAAACAAGACCGGAGCCAACCCAAATTGAGGTTTTTTAAATCCTTTCCATCGAGTTTAACTGAACCGGAATGAGGATCGTACAATCTTTGCAACAACTGCAATACGGTTGATTTGCCGCATCCTGATGATCCAACTAACGCTACGTTTTCTCCAGGCTTAACGTGGAGATTGAATCCTTTTAAGACCTGTTTGTTGACATAAAATAAAGGTTTTCAATATTTATAAACATCGTTTTCACGAATTATACTTTATATATATCCATTGCTACGCACAAGCCTTTGTTAAAAACTCAAAATTCAATAGTCAATCTTCTTCCTTCAAAATATTTCTTGAACTGAACTCAAAATTATCATTATCACTAGCCACAGGGGTGTCAAGAAGGTCTCTCTTGTTGTCGCACTATGTTTGTCTCTTTTTAACACATTCATGTATAATGTGTCAAAGCGGGCCTATTAGACCTTGCCGACTTGAGCCTAGATTTGAAGAATCGTAAATAAAATTGCCTACCTTAACATCAGACCTAGATGGGTAGCTGAAATGAACGTCATCCAGCTTAATATCTCCAACGACTCTGCGAGGTGTTAAACCTCCTTTCTGCGAGCTGTCTATCTTCGGTTTCCTGTCTATCAGGTGGAAGATGCTAGCAGCAGCACCACTAGCTGCAGCGAAGGTTTCCATGTGAGGCACGCAGAATGTGATTGATTGAGTTGCCATGTAAGAACTGAAGAGGATCTGAAATAAGAATAAGAATAAGAATAATTTATTTAGACACACGTAATACAAGAAATGGTATAGTATATAACAAGTAAATAATTAAAATTAAGGTGTGTCGTAAAAAGCTAATCGCTCAGCATGAAGTTGCGACGACAAGCGCCACAACGCTGGTTTTCAGCGAAACCTTCCAACGATCGATATACAGGTATTAAGACAAATAGTATAGACAGACAGTATAGACAGTACAGATAAAAATAATAATTAAAAAAAACTAAATTTTTTACATAAAAAATACAAATATAATTGATACAAAAATACAATATTCATATTATATACAGTAAATACAGTGGAAGCGCTCGTGGTGTAGCATAATTAGCCGTTCTTAATCGATCGGCAAAGTTGAGCTACGTCTGTCTTGGTCGGTACCTGGATGGGTGACCGCCTAGTGGTATTTCAAATCGAGCGTTTCCGTGCTTCGGAAGGCACGTAAAGCCGTTGGTCCCGGTTATCACTTAATTGTGATAGTCGTTAAGCTAGTTGGATGCCTCATAGGCGGCTTGAAAAATTCCAACAGTAGGTTGACCACTAGCCTACCTCCACCGACCCGCAGTAGGCACGCGTGGTGGAGTATCTGCCCATTCCCTTTCACCCTGATTTGTGAAAGGAGGCCTGTGCTCAGCAGTGGGACATTATAGGCTGATGATGATGATGATACAGTAAATAGATACCTACATTATAATTAAATACGCTACTCAATTAAACAATATTTATAATAATTATAATAATAATAATAGTGCTGCCAGTTATAATAATAATAATATAAAACGACCAGTGTGATGCGCCGCAAAGGTACATTTCGATTTGTCCATCAAATATGTATTTTTTGAATATAAATCTGAAACTATTAAGTGATAGACAATCTCGTAGTGGTGGAGGAAGGTTATTCCAACACTTGGTAGCGGCGTATCGGAAACTACCTCTAAAAGCAGCTGTACGTTGATGCGGTACGGAGATCATTTTACTCTTAATCAGTCTAGTACTATATTTATTTTGATCACGTAACCAACTAAACTTTTCATACAAGTAAATAGGAGCTTGACTTTTTATAACACCAAAAAGTAAAGTGGCTAAATGATACTGTCTGCGAAATTTCATCTTTAAAACCTTGGACTGATTAAGGTATGGTGTTACGTGTGTACGAGGTGGAATATGGAAATGTAGGTATGGCATTGTTTGAAAAATTATGTTCCTCTAAATGATGAATGTCAGCACGATCCATGCATGATTTGTTCGGTAATATTTCTTTGTTTCGTTTGTTTTAATTGTTTATTAAGAATTTTCCGTAAAGCTTTGTGAAATATGGAATGAGAAGTTCTTAGGAGCTACTGATTTATTTATTAGTCCATAAAATTAGACTCACGCTGAAAACAACTCCAACCAGGTACTTGTGTTCATCGTCTGGCTTCTCAAAATCCAGGAGTGCGAGTCTGGTGCCATATGTAAGCCCAATAGCGTTTAGGGTGTAAGTGAGTACCCAGTTGAACCCGTTGCCAATTCCAGTGTATAGCCCACGCTGACAGCCGTAACGCTCCGCTGGCTCCAAGAGCTTCTTGTATCTGAAAGACATTTGTTTGTGGGTATAATTATTAGAATTTGAGAATAATTAAATTATTTAAGAGATCCTACTGCAATTGCACAAAAAACTACTGATTGTATTATATCATCTATATTATAAATTGGCTGCTCGTGTGACAATAGATTCAATAGGTGTGTGGCTTCATTGGTTTAATCTAGATTAGGTGTAGCATGTTTTATTTTACTTATTAGTGATAAAGCAGTTGTCTGACATCAACAATAAAACATCTGCCATAAATAAGAGTGGCATCACAACTAAAATCTGAATCCTGTGTATTAAACAGATAATGATGCAAAGTCAAGTTTTGAGACGAGATTGAATCAAATTTGAATTGATCATTGAATTTGATTGAATCAGATCTTGGAACTGTGAAGGTTAAATTACTTAAAACAATTAATTTCTTTAGACCTGATTGAGGTTTTAATTCTAGTCATATAGACACGGGACTAAGTTTTGACGTACCTATCAACTTCTTTGTTTTCAGCACCAAATGCAACTATAGTTCTAACTGATTTCAGCACTTCTTCAGCTTGCTTGCCGGCCTGACTGTATGATTCCATCTCTCTGACTGAAGACCTCGCTTGATACTGAAATTCGATTTTTATTATGCTTAAGAGTTTACAGAGATTTTTGGAGCTATCTGGGCCTGGTTGGCCTAACTGGGTCTAGTCTATTAATCCTGCCAAAAATATCTTTATGGGCTTTGCAGCTAATAAATGCTGTCATGAAAACATACTTACATTAGATAAAGCAACCGATGCTGCTATAGAGAACGGCATGATGGAGACACAAGCCAGGGTCAGCTCCCAGCCCATCGGGAAAGCAGTACAGATGCAAATTATTGACGTACCCAACAGGTTTGACACTACAGCCAGTTTTTCTCCCATCCCTTCTTTGAGGCTCATCAGATTCCTGGTTAGAAGAAATTGTTCTTTCATAGCTTTTATGTAAACTAAATTAAATTTTACGGGGTATTTATTGATTAGCCCGAAATTATCCACCAAAACAGTATGATTTTAGAAGGTACTTAGGTAATAAAAATGAAAGTTTCCATAGGTAAAAAAAAACTTTACATGTCGCCGGTAGATGGCGCAAGTGTATCAACACATGTAGCATCCCACACCAGCGTCCTGATGGACTCCACGGGATCAAAGACATACCATACGGTTGTCGCCACGCGCTTTACCGAATAGTTCCAGTACGGAAGGCATGTTAGCGAAAACATAAATTACTTACTCCGACATCTTGGAGGCTAAGTTGAATTCTGTATCAGTGTCAAACCAGGACATATCCTGTCGAAGCACACTATTCAAGAACAGTATTCGTATTCGCGTTATCTGTGGAAATAATAAAAAACTGTTTTACAAAAATCTTAAACCGACTTCAAAGTACACTAAAAAGTAATCAAAACCTGACCTGATGACAATGGTACCAAACGGGAAGTGTACACTTGCAAAAAAAAAAATTGCCATTAGGAAATAATAATAATAAATTAGAAAATAATAAGGAAGTTCTGAATTCTGGCCAAAGTTGTAACACAGCAAACAGACATATTTAAACACATGTACCTTCAGACACTATAGACCTACAGTTAATTTACAAGAGTTGGTTAGTACAAAGACAGTCACTTGTGACTACATATATACAAGATTTACCTTGATGATACAATAAAGACGATCATACATTACGATTAAATCAATACATATCAAAATATTGCAAAGCTTAGCAACATAGTAACTGGTAGAAATTTAGTAAAAAATATAGTAATTAGTAGTAGTAATTTAATTTAAAGATTTTTTTGTAAATATAAAAATTGGAATATTGGTGATCACAGTGGCTTCAAGGGTGTCGATTTTCAACACTTTCAATATTCTATCACTTAACTATGTGACATGTTTCTTTTTTCTTTTGCTTTTCAGAGCTTTCCGAGCCTTTTGCCCGGTACCCACTTGACGTTGAGTATAGGGAATCCCTGTAGTAATAGTATCTTCATTTCTAGTTGCGTCATCTTATGGTCTTAGTGAGCTTTGAAGTAGAAACTAATTATCATCACGGGGAATTACAGTGTTCAGTGGATTATTTTTCTTAAACTCCAGCCGTCAATCAATCTGGAGCGATGCGCGAGCGCAAGGTCAGATTTATCAAAAACTTATTAGGTACCTACCTATTTTGTTTTTGTTAGTAGCTTGTACTCTAGTCAATAAGTAGTAAGGTCATCAATTTAAATCAATTGATTTGGCACATTGCGTAATTTGTCACCATTGTATAATGCATAAGAAGTTATTCTCTTTTTACAACGCAACAATAGTCCACAGTTTTAACATCGCTTTGTTCAGCAGCTGTAGGCTAAAACCTAGTTAAAGATATACTAAAGACAAAATAATAAAATTAAAAAAAAAACGAAAAGCAAATAAACATAGCCAGTGTCACTGGGGAAGATGTTAGGAGGCTAACAATATATTTAAAGGTTATGGTGGTATAATGAATCTTACATAATTATTATGAACCCTGAAAACTTTCATCATCATCAGCCTATAATGTCCCACTGCTGAGCTCAGGCCTCTTTTCCCAAAGGGCGGTGAAAAGGAATGGGCAGATACCCCACCACGCGTGCCTACTGCGGTTCGGTGGAAGTTGGCTAGTGGTCAACCTGCTGTTGGAGTTTTCAAGCCGCCTTCTGTGCCTTCCGAAGTACGGAAACGCTCGATTTGAAACACCACTATGCGGTCACTCACCCAGCTACCGACCACGACAGTGGTAGCTTAACTATGCCAATCGATTAGGAACGGCTAATCATACTACACCACGAGTGCTTGTTTTTTTACTTATATATCATAAGAAATTAATGTTTACTCTTTACAATATGTTGTTAGTTAAAATTCGCAGGTGTATTAAAAGGAATCACGTTACAATTAGCCAGATTATCATTTGTAAACCACTTGGTTTGGTTGTTTATTAATAATACAATAGACAACCTTGCATAGCTAAAATTCAAATATTCTATGAAACTTGTATGGATCTGTCTGTGCTAATATTATGAAAGCGAAAATTTGTAAGCATTCCCCTAAATTATTGATTCTATTCAGGAAAAATAAGCGTGTCAGACAATTGTTACACGTAAGGCATTTGTAGATTGGTAAACTATACTTTAATACATCATGTATCGAAGAGGCAATAAAGCAGAACAAAGGTTCCAAAGTGTTCGCATGAGACTTGTCTATTGGTCAAAGTCAACTGACCAAGCTGAAGACCGACACCGGCAACATCATCACGTCAAAGCTGGAGATCTTGAGAGAGATCGAGAAGTTCTATGGACAGCTGTACACCTCGTCACAGAAACCAGATCCAATTCCGGTTAGTGACGCAAGAGCCAAGTTGACCCGACACTACACCGAAGATATCCCGGACGTCAGCCTATACGAGATTAGAATGGCTCTGAAACAGCTTAAAAACAACAAGGCGGCGGGTGAAGACGGAATAACAACAGAGCTCCTGAACGCGGGTGGAAAACCGATACTTGTAGTCCTTCAGAAGCTTTCTAATTCCGTCATACACGAAGGTACAACGCCGGAAGTATGGAGTGGAAGCTTGGTGGTGCTCTTCTTCAAGAAAGGCGATAAGGCCCTATTGAAGAACTACCGCCCGATATCCCTCCTAAGCCACGTTTATAAGCTGTTTTCGAGAGTCATTATGAATCGTCTCGCACGTAGGTTTGACGACTTCCAGCCTCCCGAACAAGCCGGTTTCCGTAAAGGCTTTAGTACCATAGACCACATACATACACTCCGCCAGATTATACAGAAGACAGGAGTATAATCGGCCATTATGCCTGGCGTATGTGGACTATGAGAAAGCCTTCGATTCAGTCGAGACATGGGCGGTGTTACAGAGTCTACAGCAATGCCAAATTGACTATCGCTATATCGAAGTGTTGAAGTGTTTGTACAGCAAAGCCACCATGTCGATCCGAGTCCAGGACGAGAGTACGAAACCAATCCAGTTACAGTAGGGTGTAAGACAGGGTGACGTAATTTCCCCGAAACTCTTCACCACTGTAATGGAGGATGTATTCAAGCTCTTGGACTGGAAGGGATATGGCATCAACATCAATGGCGAACACATCACTCACCTTCGATTTGCCGACGATATAGTCATAATGGCGGAATCGCTAGAAGCTTTGAACATCATGCTCAATGACCTCAACAGAGTTTCCCAACAGGTAGGCCTCAAGATGAATATGGACAAAACAAAAATTATGTCTAATGTTCATATTCCGCCAATGCAGGTGATTGTTGGGTACACTGCCCTCGAAGTTGTAGACGAGTATGTTTACCTAGGACAAGTTGTCCAACTCGGTAGGTCCAACTTCGACAAAGAGGTCAACCGAAGAATCCAACTCGGCTGGGCAGCGTTCGGGAAGCTACGGCATATCTTCACATCCAGAATACCTCAGAGTCTGAAGACAAAGGTCTTCAATCAGTGCGTGTTGCCAGTGATTACATACGGGACAGAGACGTGGTCTTTTACTGCTGGCCGCATAAATAAGCTCAGAGTCTCTCAGCGAGCTATGGAACGAGCTATGCTCGGAATTTCTCTACGAGATATGGTCCGAAACGAGGACATTCGTAGGAGAACAAAAATTACCGATATAGCTCGTAGAGTTAGTAAGCTGAAGTGGCAATGGGCGGGCCACATCGCTCGGCGAACCGATAACCGATGGGGAAGGAAGGTTCTCGAGTGGCGACCACGTACTGGAAAGCGCCGTGTGGGACGACCACCCACCAGGTGGACTGATGACTTGGTCAGAGTCGCTGGGCTCCGTTGGATGCAAGCGGCCCAAAACCGCTCCAAGTGGAAGTTAATGGGAGAGGACTATGTTCAGCAGTGGACATCCTTAGGCTGATATGATGAAACTATGGTGATAAGCGTACAGCTATTTCGTTGTGTCCAAGGCAGACTGGACATTGGAGAAATGCATATTACTCTGCACTAAAGGCGTCAGATGAAAATCAGCGCTGCTGACAGTAGTCAGTAGCACAATGCTGAGCTGTGTCCTTTTTGATGGCCTGTGCCACTGGTTTTGTTTCTTTCTTCCTTCTTTATTTCCTGCTTCATATTTTATTCGCGGAGGCACAATTCACGAGGCTTGAACATCGACGTAAGGTTGTTTGTCGATCTTCTATAGGTCAAATGTATCCTATACATACGAGACTGTGCTGCAGTACTGTTCAATTTAATTCCTCCATCCCCATTTCTCCATCGAACCACAAGACTCCCCGGGAGAATTTCCTCCCATACGTTGTCGTCTTCCCGCTTATATGGACACAACGCTTCGCTTCTTCGTTCCTTATGCGAACAGCAAAGGAGTGGAACTCTCTTCCGGGGTCTTTTTCCTTTAAAGCTCTTGAAGGATCGATGAAATCGAGAGAAATTGGCGCATTAAGATTAAGGTGAAAAGAGATAGGCAGAAAATGGGGCTGAAGTGTCACATACCTGTTGTAATGCACTCCAGTTGATGAGAGCGACAGATAATATACAGAACACCAGTGAGACTGCTATACTCAAGTACAGTCCTATTGCCATCGATGATGCGTCCTCTATCAAAGCAGCCATATTTTCTGCATGTGTTGCGTTTTTCCTGGGAAAAAAAAATTAAAGATAATGTAATAAGTCTTGTGGCTTAGCAGGATAGGTAATAGATAAATGAGTCGATAATTGATGGTGAAGAAAGATTCTCGAGCGGGATGACCTCCTCCTCATGACGACGTAAAGGTAGGAACCATGACGTGGACTGGACTGACTACGCTGGCACACGCTAAATGCAAGATTATGGCAATCCACTAAGGAGACCAATATTCAGCAGTGGTCTTCCCCAAGCTGAATATCGAGATGATGATAATTGTTGCGTAACTATTCGTACACTCTGGAGTGTACTCGTGTACTCCGGCTATCTTCTGTCAGGTATTAGAATTAGGATAAAAATCCGTATGCCTTGTTCATGTGGATAGCACATAGATAGATCTTACCATGGAGGATAATATAAGAACACCTTTGATCCCTTGCAGATAGAATCTATTACAAAAAGCATGTTACTTACAACCTCCTCCCACCACCGAATAAAGACGTCAAAGGCAAGTAGCTGGACTGTCTCTCCTGGAACTTAGTCCTCTCCACGAAGGCTGTGCTCAGTTCACCGATCTGCACGAGGTTGTATACAACACCAGTGCCGCTGAGCAGGCCGAATATCACGCCGAAAATAGTCGCAAATATTTCCAAGACTGTTGCATGCCGAAACTGGGAAACGAAAAAGATATTAAAAATGCTATTGCAAATAAATAATTGACATAAAAAAAATAACGTTTGTATATGCATAATATGGTGGTAATTTCTTTATAAAAGCTTTTCTGCGTTTTGTTATTTGCGATTGTGATTTACAGTGGCTTTCAATTTATACAATTATTTAATTTATTGTGCAATAACTAAGACTATTGGCATTTAAATGGTACTTACAATTTGGAAATATGATAGATTAACTCTTGACTCTTCTTTTTGCCTGTAAAGAAAATTCTGTTTAAAATAATTATTTACTTTGTTAATTCACAATTTTTATGTAGGTACATGAAAACCCAGTCACATTTAGGTACTTTAAATGGAACTCGTGTACAGTATGAGGCACGAATGGTGAGCTCAGATAGGCAGTAGTGGGGGCAAGCTCGCGCATGTACACTTTTGGCCAAATCACAGTAGCCAAATGACACGCAATAATCCAATATACGACGAGCATCCACTAACGAACCAATCGTGTGCAGCTCGGCGCTCCCCCCTGCTTCATTCCGACAAACAAACCGAAAGCACAGAATATTTAATAGTACATAATTACTCCGCAGGTGTCAATCTGTACTCACGACTCGTTCCCCTTACTATAACCGTTCTTGTGTCTACTGTCCATAAAAAGACCCAAAACTGAAGAGACGAAACTATATCGGCGAGGCGAATACTAACTAAGCAATGACTTTTTCGAATAATACAGTGGGTGTGACGAATGGTATTTCAGTAGGTATTTGATGTTAATGTTTAATATGCCGCGACCGCACGTCTCTGACTTGTTATACTAAAACGGGCACTACTCAGCTCCTTTGAGTCATAGCATAACATATATACATATAGATACATAATCTTTTTTTTTTCTTTTTTTTTACAATTAAGTCGGTAAACAAGCATACGGCCCGCCTGATGGTAAGCGGTTACCGTAGCCATATGGACGCTTGCAACACACGAAGCATCGCTCACGCGTTACAAACCTTTCCCCCCTCCCCTATGAGCGCTGGCGACCTTACTCACGCGCAGGAACACAACTTTACACATCATAAAGTTATTTGGTTGCGTTATTCTGTAAGGTGGAGGTACTTCCCCAGACGAGCTGCTCTTTGAGCGAATAAACGCAATGCTCTACCTCTCTCAAAATCTGAATCCTTTTCTATGAAACCTCCTAGGTGACTGTGAAAACCGCAACAAAATGTGTGCAATGGTTCTCAAGTTACAACATAGTAACGGCACACGAAGTTTAAAGTCAGTCAGCGAAAGAAGCTATGGAAAGAGCTATGCTCGGAGTTTCTTTGAAGGATAGAATCCGCAATGAACTCATCCGACAAAAAGCCAAAGTGACCAACATAGCTCAACGAATTAGCAAGCTGATGTGGCAATGGGCCGGTCACATCTGCCGCAGAACCGACAGTCGATGGAGCAGACGAGTCTTAGAGTGGAGACCGCATCTTGGCAAACGTAGTGTGGGGCGCCCCCCAGCCTGATGGACTGACGACCTCAAAAAAGTGGCCGGACTGGGCTGGATGCGGGTGATGATGATGATGATGACGAACGGACACTCAGACGATGTATATGAATAAATATAATATGTTTAGTTGAGTTAATACATAATTTAATGTAATGGATAATGATTAGAAAGAAAGAAGAAAGAAGAAGAAAGAAAATACATTTATTTGACGGAACACATTAAAGAATTTACATACAATAATATTTAAAAACCAGTAAGTCTGTGCCGTCGAAGAGGATCGTCAGCTCAGTATGGTGCTACTGACTATGTCAATAATATAATATGTTATTTTGTGTACAGTCGAGGACATAAATATGTATACACTTTTTGAAATTCAAAAGCGATTTTCTCGCATGTTTAACGTTTAAGTGTTAAACTATTACACACATCATAAAAGTATATGTTAGAAGATTCTGCCTTTATAATATCTCATAATTTCAATCAGTAGTTTAAGAGGAAACCGTTGTTGAATTTTACTAATTGTATACATATTTATGTCCTCGACTGTACCTACATTGTGCAATAAAGAAATAAAAATATATAACCATACAAATAGAGATATTTACAAAAGGTAGCCTGGTGGTATCGTTTAAAAGGAGCCAGTCTGTCTGCTGTACCCCGAGTGTAAAGATTGTTTGCAAAGAACAATCTTTACTCTCGGGCTTCGGGCTACCTACAGCAGACTAATATCAGTATCCCAACGGCAAGCAATAAAGAATATGTTTTAATTGTTTTATTGTATGATTATAAAATTCATATACCTTAAATAAAGAAAATATCAGAACTTATCAGAAAATATCAGAACTTCATACATTCTTTAGTTAAGCTAAAGAATGTATGAAGTTCTGATATTTTCTCACACAAGCTTCAAAAATACATTTGAATTCAGCACAAGCTTCAAAAATACATTTGAATAAAACAACTTTAATAAACTAATAATCCTAATATTGAAATATGATAAACAAATTACATTCTTATTATTATAAATAATCAAGCAAAACAAAATAAACCTAACAATTCGTACGCATAGCTTATGAAATCGCTGAGCAAAATACTCACTCATCGCTTTCGTTCTTCGGCTTCATTATGAAATTGGAATAATAATATGAAATGGCACAACGAAGGAACCGCCTCCGGTGGAGGCTGCCGCCAGATTGAATTCTCCTCACTGTTCCCAGTAAACTGTCGCCAGCTCAATATACTCACTAAATGATTAAATCCCATGTGCTCCTATATTTACGCACATTAGTAAAGTATAAAGAGTTCTACGTCATGCGCGTCACTAGTTCATTCAGCCCAAGGTTTCCGCCGTGTACGGGCTTAGAATCTTTGGCGCTTTTCCTATAGTACTGTATGTGTATATTAATAGCTACTTTGTTCTTGGCAATACTCGGAAACATCATTTATTTTGCAGATTATGGTGACGTTAAATGCTGTACATAGCCCTAATATATTTTTAATATTCCGGACAGTGGCGTAGCTAGGTAACCACCTTTGGTTACCCCCTGCCCACCCTGGGGCAAAAAATAAACAAGGGCCCATGTAGGGCCCCAACTAAAGTATTTAAAATTTTCATATCAAGCCATTTCGTTTTTACACCCGGAGCAAGACTACACTCACACATTAAAAAAAGACATATCGTAGTATGTTCCGGCATCTTGTCCGTCATGACATCCGTATGAAGGGTCAACAACTGTTTGTTTTTATGTGAAATATTAGGCGCCTCCGCAGAGAGAGTTCTAGAGGTCCGCGTTCAGAGTTCTGCGTTTATTTTTTTTCAATAACTATTTATGGTTTGTAAGTCAGAGTCCGAGGGGCCCGCTGGGCTTGAGAGCCCCGGGGCACTTCCCCGTCTAGCCCCTAGGTAGCTACGCCACTGATTCCGGAATCTCCACTGTCCTTAAGCGCATTTATATATTTTTAGGTTAACAAGAGACGCTTAATATATTTAGCTTTCTCCCGCGGTTTCACACGAGTTGCCGGTATAAAGATAGTCCTTATAAATATATCCTTATCCTATTCCTGTATAAATACATCCTTCTCCACATAGCTATAGGCTATCTACGTGCCTAATTTCATCGTGATCGGTCGAGGAGTTTAGGCGTGAAAGAGTTACAGACAGACAGACAGACAGACAGAGTTTCTTTCGCATGTATAATATTAGTCTCTATGTAACCCACATAGAAAAATATCCATTTAATGCCTTAATTAGGTCAATAATAATGAAGGTTTAGGTTTAAACTGCAAGCGATAACTCCATTACAAAAATAGTTACATTATGAAAGCCAAAAACCATGATCACGGAGCTAATCCCCTGACTCATATTTCTTCCAGAAGAGTGTCGCAGGGTCAGGCAGTTGTAGTGTCGGCAACGTGAGTGATATCCCTGTTGCAAGGTTCCTCAGAAGGAAGTATGTTTTTTTTTTTATATACTACTTATGTAGCAAACAAGCATACGGCCCGCCTGATGGTAAGCGGTTACCGTAGCCTATGGACGCTTGCAACACCAGGGGCGTCACTCGCGCGTTGCCGACCCTGCAGAAATCTCTTCACACCCTTTTTGAAGAACCCCATGCTGTACTCCATTGGGAAAACCACGGCAGGGAGCTCATTCCACAATCTGAGCGTACGCGGAAGGAAGCTCCTTTGAGACCGCACAGTTCGAAACAACTCTGGTTTCAATGTGTGAGGATGGACTCCCTGTCGATAGTGAGAGTTGCGATGGTAGAAGGTAGCCGTGGGCATCATCTTCAACAATTCTATGCTTATATGCTTATTTCTATAACATTGAGCTATTTAATAGAAAGATATGCGATCGTATATTGTTTGTCCTTCGTAAATGTAAACCCAGCATTAATCAAAATATTTATTCATGGAGCTGATGGTTTATTCATGGAGATAGCTCTCAGGCAAATAAGGACCCAGAAAATATTTCTAATATTTAATGATACTGTAGGCATATTTAATGCACCATGTAAATACATATATGTACATATGGTTGCTTTGTACACAAGTACCGAATATGATTCGTTGAATTGAAGTGAACTTTCAACAATTGGTGGACATGCGACAGCCAGCGGCCACTTCAATTATGGCTTCAATACAAACATATTTAAATACCTCACGTCATTTATGAATAACCTAGATTTTTAACACATGCTTTTGGAGCCTGTATCTACGTATATATCTTTTGTTCATTGCTGGAGATCTTTTTAATTAGGAAACATTGCCCTGGCGAACACATCCCAAAAGGCCAAACTTATCCAATAATTATAAATTAGCTTTCAGGTACCGTAAATAACGTAAACATACAATAAGGCGAGATTTTCAAAATTCAACGTGTGGGCTAATGTGGATCCGTGGACCTACCGTCACATGGGCGTACGATGACAAATTTATTAACTGTTAATTATTTTTCTGTAATACAATAGTTGTTGTAGTAGCCAAACGCCCATCCAAGCCACATATTTTCATATTTTGACTACGGTGTTTTGAGTTTGTGAAGTTAGGGCTTGTAGAGTCAGGGCGTGTAGAGTTATAAGTTTGGCTATATAGTCCAGTAGAATTAGCTCTAAATTAAGCAACATTTTACATTAATTGTGGTACTAATGATTTTTGGCATATCGATAGAATTATGTATGGATATGATTACCTTAAATTCGCAACCGATTTGGAAGTACGGAAAATGGTGAAAATTGAGAAAAACTTTGATATCGAATAATTCCTAAACAAAAATTGTGGTACTAGTTGCGACAATACCATGTCTGTAGAGAACCATTATCTACCTTCTCCAGCAATTTGGACCGGTTGCGACATACGGAACATACCTAAACTTAAAAGAGTGATTTTTTGCCTTTATCTCCTAGGCAAAATGTGTGGTACTAGTTGGTAACTTGTATTAGTCTTTAACACTTAGTTTAAAGTTTGCAGCCGGTTGCGATCTACGGAACCCAAAGAACCCTAAGATAAAGAATTGTGCTATCAGATCTCATGTCTACGCCTAGCTTAAAACTCTACAAGCCCTAACTTCACAAACTCTACACTTAGTCAAAATAACATGGTTTGGCCGTTTCATATTTCCAATTCATAAAACGATTATGTTCAACCTATATAATACGGATGTAGGAATAGTAGGTACAAACTAACTATAATGGTGCGTCCATGCTTGGTGAACCGAGCACGAGCCGAGCCACGAACGAGCGCACTGCGAGCACGATTCGCGTAGCGTGGACGCGCTTGCGAGCCTCGATAGAGCATTCGCAGCGAGCGATTGCGCTCCACCCGATTGTCAGTTTTTTCACGAACATTGGGATTCGCATTGCGCTCTTTGTAGGCTCGTTAAGTACGTCCACTCTTGAAATCGCGAGCAACGAACGAATCCTGTTCGTTCGAGGCTCGGCTCGTGCTTGCTTCGCGTAGCATGGACGCATAATATATTTATTTACAGTTTTTAAATATCAATTGTATTATATTTGTGTAATCTCTACCTATTTTCTTGTCTATACCATTGATTTTGTATTAAGAATCTTGTGGTTGCTATGACTCCTTAATCTACTCCTTATCAATGATATTATAAATAAAGAGGTAGATAGGTTACCTACACAAGATTTGAACTTCTTAAATGGCACACTGTCATCATGTCATGTCGTTGACGCTCTGACGTTAGTCATACATAGCTAAATTGAACTAATTAATTTTTTTTGCGCTTTTTAGGGTTCTAGGAAATCTAGTAAGTAGTTTCTTTTTATACGTCATAAATTGAAATTCATATCAAATACTCAGGTCTATACTATCATTACTTATATACCTACAAGTTTGTACTTAACCCTCGGTGCGCGAGTCTGACTCGCACTTGGCCGGTTTTATTTTGCTAACGCTGACTAAAATTTACGAGATGTACTAAGTACGTGAAATTCTGACACTAATGTATATCGCCTTAAGATGTTTACTACAGAGTTCCATAACGCTGATATATTGCATTACATTTTACATAGGCGCTCATAACTTCTCTCCTAAATGCAAGAATTCTAATATTAGGCTAATTATATAATAATTACAATTAGGTCTTGTCTGGAACATTATAAAAAATAAGACGTAGCGAATAAAACGTACCGAACCTAACCAGAAAATAACAACCATTCATCATGAGTCCAGTCAGAGAAACAGATAGGTAGATAGATAGATAACTCTTTATTGTACACCAGGAAAACGTTTAACAAAACAGAAAGAAAAGAACTTAATAGTACAATGGGCGATCTTATCGCTAAAAAGCGATCTCTTCTAGACAACCTTAGGATGGAGAGGAATTTATATACATTATAAGACGGTACTTAGTAAGAAACAGTCATACATCCAAAATATTTTTGATGGGCCAGTTGGCGCAGTTGGTTAAGAGTTTGGTAAAGATTCCACCTATTGCGCCGTAGGTCGTGGGTTCGATTCCCGCACGGGACACGCATTTGTGTGCATGAAGTCATGAACATGTCTGTATGTCCTGAGTTTGGGTATAATTATATATATTAAGTATGTATTTATAAACAAAAAGTAGTATATGTATTATATCAGTTATCTGGTTTTCATAGTACAAGCTCTGCTTAGTTTGGGATCAGATGACCGTGTGTGAGGAATGTCCCAGGGTATTTATTTATTTTTAATAAATATGAAATAAGCAATGTAGGTTGTAAGTCTTCAAAAATAATGCCAAGGGACCTTCGGGGAGTTTATCGCATCACTGGTAATCTGAGGGATGACAGCTAGTTAGACCTAAACAAGAAAAGTATTGCTGGAACGTAACCTGGCGTAACGTAACTCGTTAGACTATTTTTACCGAACATTCCCCCCTCCCCAATGAGCTCTGGCGACCTAACTCGCGCGCAGGAACTCAAATTTACACAAAATAAAATTATTTGGCATGCTTGAGCTGATCTTTGAGCGAATAAAAGCTACGCTCTACCTCTCTGAAAACCTTTATTTAATTTAATTATCTTTATTTAGTTTATTTTAAACAGACAAGTTAAAAATAAATTATGGCAATACCCATAGAATAATGGCAAGCAATTACAATGAAAGAAACAACTGAAACATATAGCAAAAAACTGAAAAGTTATATCTTAAAGCTTATATCCAAGTTACGTGCCGGCTACGTAGCCCCCATTTTATCAACGTTGGATAGCACTTATCCATTGTATAAATGTCTGTGTGATATAATTTGTATAGATAATCTGTCATATTTATCCTATGGATAAAAGTTATCCGACGTTGGTAAAATTGGGACTAACTAACTACTTCTGGAAGCGCTCATGGTGTAACATGATTAGCCGTTCTTAATCGATCGGCGAAGTTAAGCTACGTCTTTCGTGGTCGGTACCTGGATGGGTGACCACCTAGTGGTATTTCAAATCGAGCGTTTCCGTGCTACGGAAGGCACGTAAAGCCGTTGGTCCCGGTTATCACTTAATTGTGATAGTCGTTAAGCTAGTTGGAGGCCTCCTAGGCGGCTTGAAAACTCCAACAGTAGGTTGACCACTAGCCTACCCCCACCGATCCGCAGTGGGCACGCGTGGTGGAGTATTCCCTTTCACCCTCATTTGTGAAAGTAGGCCTGTGCTCAGTAGTGGGACATTATAGGCTGATGATGATGAACTACTTCTGAAGTAAGTTAAAAGTTTATTGGCAAATATACACCATAACAGCTTCCTTACCACCATAGCAGTGGTAGGGTAGGTACTTTATAGTACCCGCCTGGCTCGCTACGAGTGGTAGCCGGTGTATTCCATCAGCTGTACTTGACTCGTGACGTGTATGCCACCCCAACTTAGATAACTAAGGTGGCGGTAAGCTCGTCACACAATTGGCTACTTTCCTACATAATTATAATATTTAGTCCTTCAGTCAGATTATCAAAAAATATTGGACACGTATGTTTTATTTCGTCAATCAAACAAAATATGATGAAGATATAGTGCGTTAAAGTTCCGCGTGACGTCAAATTTCTATTTATTTTTTAGCTGCTACCCCCGGGGCGGCCGGGAATCCTATGAGGATTTCCTCACGCGCTTTACAGGGTGCAGGGTGTACCTACATGGCTGGCTGGCAACTAGTCTTGAATCGAAAGTCGGTCACCAGTTCCACCAGCTCCAAGGGTATTGCATGGGGTTCTTCAAGAAGGGTGCGAAGACATTCTTGAAGGCTCGGGAACCGCTTACTTTTATGGTTGTTTGCTACCTAGTAGGTATATAAAAAAGAAACCCTCCAAAACTTGTGTTACCTTTAATTACCTTCGACCACATCATTACTAACCATGGTGAGATTGTGGTCAATAATACAAATAAGAAAAAATCGTGACCGTTGAACCAATCAGTTTAAATAGTTAACACAAATAATAAGACTAGGTAAATAAGTATCTAGACATGAGAAAAACTGCGGTATCGGGCAGTGAAAGCAGTTTCGCAAACAAACACGCCGCGTCCGAGGCGGTACGACGCGAGTAGGTACCCCGTACTGGTACACATCTGCGCCCGCGCCGCTTGCGCCGCGCCGCCCGGTACAACCTGTTTGATACCACTCAACTGCCCTGTGATAACAAGTGATAGTTCAAACATGAAAGTAATATATATGTAGATATTGACATGTAGAGCTTTGTGTTCTCCATTTGAGTAGGTACCTACGTAAAAGTGCAATATATATTACTGAGTTTTGAAAATCAGTCGCACTTCCGACAGCTGCACTTGAGAGCCAGTTCCTGCTAGGCTTTGTGTGCTTACCACCAGTTAAACTAAATTTCTATATTAAATTAAAAATGGTTAATTCCATAAATACTATACTAGCATCACAATGAAAGCTGCCCGATGACAAATCGCCAAACAAACAGAACTCACGCATACATTGTACAGTTATTTAGCAATCGTAGATTAGCAACGCAACGATTACGCCCACGTACCTACGCGAGCCATCCTCAATCAGCGCACATAATCGTATACATCCGAGCAATTATTTTGTAAACGGAAAGCAGCCCTCGTTATCAGTAGTGGAAGGTGATCACTTTCGTTGCAACCCTGCGGGGCGTGCGGCGGTGTGTGGCGCGGCGTGTGGCTGACGTCGCCACCGGCACCGCCAGCCCAGCCCGCTATCAGCGCGGCGCGCAGTCCGTCCCGCGCAGTGAGTGCGCGCAGGCGTCGCGCGCGATGTGACCGACCCGACCCGAGCCGACGCGACGCGACGAGACGCGACCGCCGACGACCGCACCGAGCCCGCAACCCGGCTACCGGCTCCCGCGGCCGGGCATGGAGGCCTGCTGCGCGATCACACCCGCCGAGGACCTTGTGGGCGACCAGGTACGAACACCTGAGCTGACAACCACCACCCATGTGAAGGAACGCCGCACGTTGTGGCACCGCCGCGGTTACATACAGTGCTGCCGATACATTTTTACTGTGAAAATGTGAAAATGAACGATCCCGATATGACATACTCGGTTTGTAGAAAGCACTACAATATAGTGACGCACGTTTATTTGTGGATTTGTTTTGCAAGTTTTATTTTATTTTATTACTCACACGGTGTTATAATGTATTGGAAATTAATATTTTGTTTAAACGTTAGTTTTGCAATAAGTTTGTTTCGCGCAATATTATTTGTGATGAAAATGTATCGCGTGTCCGACGGGCATGTTTACTTTCGAGAACGAGTCCCGATCAACTGTTTGTTTGGCCTGTTATTTATATAAATAAATAATGCACACTTATTCACTAACCAAATGAATCTCAATCTACTTACTGTATTAAAATATTTTCTGTGGTGAAGTTAATAAAAGTCATTTAAAAGGTTCTTGAAACAAAGTGAGAAGTTACAATACAAAAGTTTTCCTTTCCTTTTTTTATGAATGGTTGTTTTTATTAGGAGGTTTCCAAAATGTCTACTTTTCATTTTATCAACAATTAATCAAATATTCAAACGACTACGTCAAAAAACGCAAAAAATAATTCAAAACGGACCGTTATTTCTTGAGATTAATCCATTCAAACAGAAAAACTGTTCAGCTTAAAAAAAATAACATTTCAATGGTAAATATCTATAGTTATTTCAATACAATTAACATTAAACAAACTCAATAAACAATAAGAAATATAAACCAAGTCTTAAGCTTATTATGTTGTCGAAAAGCCTATAAAAACACTTTGCGTGTAAAAGACATCAACGCTCCCGACGGCTACCGACCAGCCGACAACTTGAAACTTGCGTACTATAATTATTTCAATAGTTATATAGCAATCTAGTTGTAGGTATAATTAGGTCTAGAATTAACATAGGAAAATGCAGATTTATTTAATTACAGAACACTGTAAATTTTGTATTATTTGGTATTCAGGCTCTGCTTATTTTGGGATCAGATGACCGTGTGAATTAATATTTATTTATAGTTAACTAATTTCCAGATTACTTTGCAACGCCCCTTTATGTCAGTTACGTACCAATGTTTATCATAATCCTTACAAACAAATAAATGGATAAAAATACACTTTTATATACATAGTTTAAACTTAACAAAGGTTTTGCAAAACATTTAAATTTAAACAAAACCGTCGTATATAAATAATATCAAGTATAAAAAATACCAATAAAATCTTTCGAACAGTGGTTAATTCAAATTCAAAATCGTTTATTCAATCCCTAATAAGGCACTTACGAATGCACATAAAAAAAGGCCTATGAGTGATTTCACTCCGTGTCTATTTTTCAAAATTATATCAGTTTTTTTTATATTCTTAATATATTGAATAATTAATAAATTGAATAATTAAATGAAATGTATTGAAATCGGTAGGAGTTACTGTGAATTTGGGAAGCGAGAACAACTCTCAAATATTGCTCCACTGGCATTTTTAGTTTCCAAGAAATATCTGATAATTATAATTATTTTATTATCATTATTAATTATGTTACCTTTTCTCGCCCTAAATTGCGAATCGCCATGACTTTTGGCAGGAGAGAATGATATAACTACTTTTTATTACTCTATAGTTAATGCTAATAGGTGAGTGGTTTTGAATGAAACACAGCTTATAGATAGATTATATCTTGGAATGAAACGCTGCGGGAGCTAGTGATGATATAAAACTTTAGTTTGAACCAAATATTTCTACATCTGCCTGGTTTGCGGTCGCAATGAACACTTGTTCCATTCGACACTTTTATCCGACATTCACGTAATTCTTACTCTCTTGTCTAAAATAAGTAATTAATTAAAAGGACAACAAAGTATTTAATGATGCAATAGAATCAGCAAAACATCCCAGATTGTTAAACTATTAATAAATTAAAATAATTACCTACGGTAGCATAAGATAGGAGTACTAATACGGGTAGATTTGGAGGCGTGTCGGCTAAGCGGGTACTTGTAGTACCCCTCTACCTTTACCACTGAACTTTCTGAATAAAATAAATAAATAAGAATATAATATTTTTTTATTCAAATAGTACTATCAATACCGTTCAATTTACGTTCGTTCAAAAACAGGTGAAAAACTTCTAAAGAAAAACTATAATATAGTAATCTAGCTGTCCCGCGCGGTTTCACCTGCATTTCCGGGATAAAAAGTATCCTATATGTTAATCCAGAATATGTTCTATCTGTATACCAAATTTCATCCAAATCCGTTCAGTAGTTTTTGCGTGAAAGTATAACAAACATACATCCATACTCACAAACTTTCGCATTTATAATATTATAGTAGGATATTGCAGAGTCGCTGAACTGTACTGGCAGCTTATGTTTTTTTATACAACGAAGTCGATAAACATACGGCCCGCCAGATAGTAAACGGTTACCGTAGAGTTAGATGTATCCAAGCTGTCAATAAAGTTATTTCGCTGCGGTATGCTGTAAGGTGGAGGTATATCCCCAGTCCAGCTGCTCTTTAAGCGAATAAACGCCATGCTCTACCTCTCTTCTGTAACGTAAACATTTCAGACTTAGAACAAAAAAGTAGTTGCAAAGCACGCGGGGCACATGTTATGGTGCGTCTATGCTTGGCGAACCGAGCACGAGCCGAGCCACGAACGAGCACGATTCGCGTAGCGTGGACGGGCTTGCGAGCCTCGAACGAGCGCGATAGTCAGTTTTTTCACGAACAAAGGGATTCGCATCGTGCTCGTTCTAGGCTCGTTGCATGTTCGTTCGTGGCTCGGCCGTTCTTGATTCGCGTATGCGATGCTTAATTTTAAAGCACGTGTGTTTATAATCCTTATACATATAGATACATACTAACTACATTGGTAATGTTTTTACTAAATAAGTAAACACGTTGTTAAAAATAATCTTATGATTGAAAGCTAACTAGAACTACTTATATATAAGTATTTTGTAAACAGACGAAGATTGAAAATTAAACACAAAAAGTCCTTCTTTCTCCACATTTTTTGCAAAAACATGTTTCCCCTCAATGCTCTTCAAAAATAAGCTTTCGTCATTGAGCTTTTCGATCAGGACCAGTTAACGCATACTAGTTCACAGGCTATCCTAACTATCCTAATCCTAACTAATATTATAAATGCGAAAGTGAGTTTGTTTGTTACGCCTGCACGCCTCAACTACTGAACTACTCAACAGATCATCACGAAATTTGGCGTGCAGATAGCCTATGGTATGGAGAAGGACACAGGCTTTCAAGCAAAATGAACGTCAATACGAAATGGTCATTGAATTAGGGCCGATTTTTGCATCGTCAGTTAATTAAGTTTCAGATTTTCTATGTAAAACCTGTCAAAAGTCAATTTTATTCCTCGCATCGAAAACATCTGAATATCATCTGGAAAATCAGCACTAAGTAAATAAATATTAATTTTTGTATAGGAATGTTTGATAGTCAATATTCATTCTTTGGTATTCATTCATTTAATGGTAAGAAACTTTTTTAGTCGATATCTTTGGAGAGAAGTTAGCTTGACAGTCTTTTTCTTAGTTGTATGTGTTGTTTGTACCTAAACTAATGTAAGGAACTGAATCATGAGTGTATCAGAAGAGGTTTGAAAGACGTCCTCTTGCAAGTTCTTCCTTCCTTCAACCCCATATAGAATCATATTTTTGACCGCATATCTATATATATAAAAATCAATGCTACTTTTCGTTGTAATTTTATAACTCAAGAACGGGCTCCAAGAACGGGCTCACCTATCCAAACCAAATGTTTAAGCTTTGTTCGGACTATTTAGTAGATGGTTTATGTGAAGTTTGCACAAAATCGGTCGAGCGGTTCTTCATTTATCACATTTTTTGTAACAGATGAATTCAATAAATGGCGGATCATTTTGTTAATGGGATTTTGCTGTCAGGGTAGGGTAGTGTAGGGTAGGGTAGGGTAGGGTAGAGAAGGGTAGGGTAGAGTAGGGTAGGGAAGCACCATAGGATGGGGTAGCACCACGCGAACGAAGTCGCGCCGGGCAGCTAGTTCTCTATAAAATTGATTTCAATAGGCCTCAGCGCTTAAGATATGTTTTATGTTACGCAGTATAATAGGTAAATACAAATAAAGGTTCAAAAATTACTATCAATTTATATTCAGGCAAAAGTATACATATAACTTTAGCGCTGTACACACAATCAATCGTTGAGAAGTTAGTATTGAACAAGTACAATTAAGGAACTATGTACATTTAGTAAAATTATCAAAATATAATATCTATCTTTGGTAACTATATCATCTATATATATAAAAATCAATGCCACTTTTCGTTGTAATTTTATAACTCAAGAACGGGCTCACCTATCCAAACCAAATGTTTAGGCTTTGTTCGGACTATTTAGTAGATGGTTTATGTGAAGTTTGCACAAAATCGGTCGAGCGGTTCTTCATGTATCACATTTTTATTTTTTCACTTTATACGTAGCGAAGCACGTACTGGGCCGCTAGTTACCAATAAATATGAATTGTTTGTAAGTATATAATTTACGCATTGACTAAGAAATTACCCTAATTCTGTGTTCTGTGTACTCTCCGAGCTGACCCTACTTGGATATTCGCCAAGCACCTATAGTGTCTTCCTGCAGGTGCCAGCCAGAGTCAGTTTCCTATGCTTTGACCACAAGTCACCACTCTTCTTATACAAACAAACAAAAAGATATAAATAGATTACACAGTAACATAAAACAACATAGAGACATGAGTGTTTATATAAAATATATATATACGATGATAGTTCTGCTTGCGACTGCGGCCAAACTACTTTCTTCGAGACAGCGGCGGCATATACGATTTTTCTATAGATTAGAGTACAGTTAGCTGCGTTTATTGTCCACAAATACATGTCGATGGGCTCGATTCGTCACATCAGCATAATTAACAAGTCTAACATAGTTTTCTATACACAATTGTGTTGTGTTTATTTTATGTTTTCTTATTGCACATTTTGTTTATAAGCTTTATGGTATGTTCATGCTACGCGAATCGACCACGAGCCGAGCCACGAACGAACAGACTTCGTTCGTTGCTCGCGATGTCAAGTGTTGCAATGAGCCTACAACGAGCTCGATGCGAATCCCTGTGTTCGTGAAAATACTGACAGTCGAGCGCGAGCCGGACGCTCTTTCAAGGCTCGCAAGTCCCACGCTATGCGGGCAATGAACGAATCGTTCGTTCGTGGCTCGGCTCGTGCTCGGTTCGTGTAGCATGGTCGCCCCATTATGTGTTATTATTAAGCTCTAGATAATTTAAAGTATACGTAACAAAAAAAAATTGCAACATTTTAAACTTCTAACTGATTGATAGTTTTATGTTGTCTATCTCCAAATGTTTTTATTTTATATAATGTTGGATGGTTGGATGTCCAGTACACACCGAGATGATGATACGATTCCTAAGTCCTCTGTTTTAAGCTCTCATACAGATAGACCAAGACCAAGCTAAATTCCCCAGTGCCTTGATTTATTTTAGAACTATTTGAGGTTGGTTCCGCAAAAGGGTTTACACTAATAATAAAGAGGTAAAGTTTTTCCGGGTGTAATGCCAGAAACTAACTGATCCGATCTGATAATTATTTAACTAATTAGAAGCGGGTGCGGAACGCGGGTGACTTGCGGGGGATAACTAGTTATTAATATATTTGTGTTGATTGTAGATTGTCCCGGGTGGCAGCCGCTGGGGTGCTCCACACGCCTCCGGCTACGTCGACTCCTGGTTTCAGATGCAGGTCAGTTACTATAAATTTAGATATAATGTAGTATCAATTAATGGTTACTTGGTAGTCGGTTTTCTCGACCAGTTAAGGTGCAAATGACGGGTGGGGGAGTCTACCAATACCTTTTTCGGATATTTCAGAGTCTTAACCCAGGGTACACCTTAAGTTGTTTTCCTTGTTCCTATTAGTCTAGCCTTATTATAAGAATGTTTTCCCATAAATAGAGACATTTAGAAAAGAGTGATTTAATAGTGAAGCTTTTTAATAATGCGTCAAAATCATTGTACAAAACCCCCGAAAGTTAAATATTTCTAATATTTGATTTTGAATAATGTAGCAACATTGAGATTAAAGTCACTATAACCTCAGAGTATATAAATACTACGTACAATTATAACAGTGTATTTCTTCTAATCTCAATTAAGTAAAAAATTAATCCCGTCGTTTCATTAATAAAATCAGAGATTATAAATGTTAGTTCACCTTGTGCCATACTTTTAATGTTCAAGAAAATACCGACTTATTTTCTATCTCTATTTTTAGCTTATCGATGTGGATTAACCCATTTATCTATACTAATATAATAAAGCGGAAGATATTTTTTTTGTTTGTTTGTTTAAACGGGCTAATCTCTGGAACTAACAGTCGGATTCGAAAAATTATTTCATTAATAGGAAGCTACATTATCCCCGAGTATTATAGGCTTTTTTATCACGGGAACGCGGGTGTAACAGCGCGATACAGCTAGTTTTATATACAATGGATAGTCTTGACTTCAACGATTGGCGTCAACCTTGGTTTTACTATTCAACCCGAGGTTATATCACTCGGGATACTAAGGGTTGTAAGAATACAAAGCAGTAAACAAACTGGCTCTCAAGCGTACTCGCCGGCGCTTAGATACAGTTGCTAGTTGGAGTGCTGCCAGATAGGTGTTATATTTTACTTCACTGAAACTGTTTATCCTTATTGGAGATCTCTTTATACGGGTTGGATACGACATCACGACATTAAATGAAACCACGTAAAGTACTCATGTATACGATCAACTTTTACTATGGGATCAACTTCGAAATAGCAAAAACTCGCAAAAATAATGCGATTCTCTTGATGAGTCTAGTCGGTTCTTAAACAGGATACGAGTAACCGGCCCCCACCGTCCAATTGTCTAGATGCAGGAATATATAGATTTTGCTGAGATCCGCGCATTTCCGCCGCTTCAGGCGGCCACACCTGCTACTCCTGGTAGGACTGTACGCAAGTTGCGTCCCACACTAACGCCTTTCTTCATAACGAGGTATTATATGTATAACAAATTCGAATAAGAAGAATCATTAATGAATATATTAAATAAAAGGGGCTTAAGATGAGATCCTTGAAGAACTCCCGAAGTAATACGGATGAAACGGAAATATATTTCTTGAGACTTCCTGGGTTCTGCTAATTATCAGATCACTTAGTACTATGGTAGTGTGGTCACACGTAAACCTGTATATGTAGTTTTATTTCTTGTAGTAATAGGATGTACTCGTGTGAAAATTGTTTCATAATTATGTTCCGACACGCCTTTTAATAACCATTCAAATTGGAAACAAATCGATTAAAAATATCGGAACTGCTTGTTTTAGATTAGGTTTGCTGATTCAGAATATACAGACTAATTCATATGAATTACCGGTTCGTTATTACTGCAACATATTTTAAGCCTACTACTGTAATTGATTAATTGTTAGCACCTTCTTACATAAGTGTATAATTATAGTTTTGATAAGCATCTTTAAGCTCATATATGTACAATGAGTGGCTCTAGGGTATCCTTATAAATAGGGGGTCTAAGACCATAATACGCCTTGCCCTTTGCAGATCGGCAAACTTTCATCACGGCTTTGATCATGCAGATTTCCTAAGTAGCCGAAGTTCCTTTAGCTGAAGATCCGCAACGAAAAAGATTTGAGATCCATTTTTGGCTTTGTGTACTGTAAATCATAAAATTATTTTTTTCATAGTTTGTTACAGCTGAGTCTATATGAAAAGCTTTATAATGGTAGAGTTACACCAATTTACACGGTACATAACGTGCGGCGACGCGATTGTCAGTGTGCAGACCACCGTGTCTCTGTGGGCATCTATTTTGAAACCGAGTTGCGGATGGCATCAAATCATCCATGTAAACTTATGAAATCTTTTTAATTTGTCTAATTTTATGTGAATGTTGGTTTTGGTAGTAGCAAATAAACGTATATTAATAAATATATCCTGAAATATATATCCTTGGACATTCCTCACACACGGTCATCTGATCCCAAACTAAGCAGAGCTTGTACTATGGAAACCAGATAACTGATATAATACATATACTACTTTTTATTGGTAAATACACACTTAATATATATAATTACACCCAGACTCATACAGACATGTTCATGCACACAAATGCGTGTCCTGTGCGGGAAACCCACGACCTGCGGCGCAATAGGTGGAATCTTTACCAGACTCGCGCCTACTGGCAAATGAATCTAAAGGCCCACAAAAATATCGCTTATACCATGAAAATCGCCTTTATTTTAATCAATTTTATACAACAATGCAAATACCAATTAAAAATAACCAAATAGTAATTTCTTTTATTTTCTTCACACTCCACCACCTCCAGAGATTGCTTTTGCTGAGAAATACGCGTATTCTGAGGGCAGGTACGCAACCGTTTGACCATGGAGCCGCTGGGTATCAGATCGCACGCAAAGGGATGCGTACACGCATGAATGGCGCCCCTTGCATTTGAGCTTGTAAAATAATTGACTAAATAATCATACCAGCCAGAATGTCAAATTAAAATATAAACTTAATTTTAGTCTTATTTAAATCTAGTCTTATGTAATTTTTCAAAAAGATTAACCTTTTTTAAGAACTTGTATTAAAAAGGTAATTGCTATTATTTCATGTTCGGTATCTTCTTTATAATTATTTGAGTACTAGAAGTATGAATTTAAATTGAGTTTCGTATACATGGTTCCGTTTCGCGCATGCGGATCCACACTCCGGGATAAAAACTATCTTTTGTTTCAGGGATAAAAACTATCTTTTGTTTCATTAAAGTGTATCTTTATGTGTGCTTTCTAGCTAGCTATATAATCGCATCCAAAACCGTTATGCTTTGTGTTTTTGAAAATACATGCCCGCAGACATTGGCATTTATATACAAGACTGCATGAAAAAAAGACTTTAATGTCTGAGCATGGTTGTCCGTTTCTTTATTCCATCGTAGCTTCTGAATGATTGACGATTTAAAAATGTATGGTATAGATTACTTTTGTCATCCCGGTCAAAATGACATAAAATATCATCGCAAATTCACAATACATCATTTATAATTAATTCAAAATTCAAAAAATTCAAAATAAATACAAGCGATATTCTCAAAACATTCTGAGACTTTACATAATACTTTACTGATGCGAATAATTGTCCAAGATGTCTCGTACCGAGTGAGTACCTAATAACAGAATCTGTAGTAGGGTAGGTAAGTTAGTTGCTCGTAAGGAAATGCTTGGTATTCATCGAGGTAACGTTTTATCAGTTGCAGTGATTATCGACCGGCTTTATACGTTTTTTCTGAGGTATGAACGGAGAAAGGCAAGCTGTTTTTTCACATACCGGCAATCGTAACGTGCTATGTTCATTGAATGCATGTGTGATAACAAAAAGTTGATATCGAATCCATTTGGTAGCTGCAATTGTACGAAAGTTATTTTTCTAGTCTGTTTACTGTTAAGTACCTCGGTGCTGTTTTTTTATTGATCGCCGTTTTACGCGATGATCATGATAGACGTTTTGATCTGCATTCTATTCAGCTTGAGTACGATAGACAAACTTATTTTCATATAGTAAATAACTTACCTGGATGAAACACATAGGTACATAGATCTTCTCTTTCAGTCTTTCTTACGATTTTAGTTCTGTTGTTTCATATCATGCCTATTTATTTTATTATTATTATTTTAATAGTATTTATTTATTTATTAAAGTGTATTATTATGTACAATACCTGAAAATATTGTTATATCTTGTGACCCAAAGGTTGTCTGGAAGAAATCGCATAAGCGATAAGGCCACCTATTTTGTATCAATTCCTCTTGTATTTGTTATTCTTTATTTTTGTGTACTGTTTATGTGGTGTACAAATAAAGTCTATTTATATTATGTTATAGATCTTTAGATGAAAACGAAGGATACTCCTTGTCCCTTTAAAATCGATGCTCAAAACTCATCACAAAATGCACATGATTTTTCCGCTGACGGTACGTGCGTGGCTATCTGTTTTGCTGTCTATACCGTGTGTAAAATAATATTAAACGCACCATTAGAGCTGCGCGTACTGTGACATCGCCCATTGTTCTGTTTCCTAGTTTCGTTAATCTATGATTTTCGTTCGCTGCGCGCACGCATCCTACCTATTATAAAGGTCATTTATTTGTTTTGTTCCTTTTTACTGTCAGGGACAGTCTTTTAAAATACATAAATGGATAAATATTACTAGTGCGAGTATCATCTCGCCTTAGAACGTAAAATTGAAAATCTGCCTTTTTCTTCGCATAATATTTTTTCCCACACACTCGCTCGTAAAGTAACATTTATTGCACCGTTTTTAGTATCTTAATGCAGCTTAATACGCACTAGTGCTTTTTACTTTACATTACCGCACGGTTTTATGAAAGGTATAATCCCGATTATGATAAGTTTGTACCTTACTGCAAGTCATGTGTGTAGACCAAGTTTAAACTGGTAAAATAGTTGGACAGATCACGGCTGTAAAAAAAAAATTGCGCGGCGAATATCTAGTTAAAAATACTAAGTCTTTACTAAGTCTTTTTTTTCCTCGCAAGTTTGTCGAAATACATCGTATGACACGCGTATGCATTGATTTATTACACTCTCAGCTCACGCGCATAATACCGCCTCGAGTGTTAACCAACTTTGCACACATGTATCATAATGTACTATTAATGCAATAAAAATTAGCTTAGCTTAAAAACAAGTTTATCAATATTAAAAAAAAGCCCGTAGGTAAAATATAGGACATATTGGGTAGCATAATATCATAATCTATAAGCTGAAATTATTTAACATAATATACTATACATACACATACATATATATATAATATGCACATGTATGAATACTTCCTTACTCAATAAAATTGTTAAACACATTAACATTAGCTCTGTTAAAATTACTGATTACTTATTCGTACCAAATCACCCTTGCATTTAAAAACATTACACACACGAATGACTTTACTCGGTTGCGTAAGCGCCCACGTAAATGAGATTTATACAGGGGGAGACGAGTCCCGAGAGGGAGGGAGGGGGGATATAGTGACAGGATTCACGGTCCAACAGACGAACACAATGATCGTACTCAATACGTGATCGATTATGCCATTATGTTTAGGCATTTATGTATATAAAAGAGTGTTTTGTCCGATGCCGAAGCTAAACTCTTGCGCATCAACTGAAAATACTGTTTATTTTTATTTGATTATCCACAGCGTATGCGCCGAATAAATTTCCTGAACGATCATATATTATGGTGGTAGATCCTCTGATATAGATATTGGTGATGATTCTGTTGTTTACGACTAAACTAATTACGCGCCATTAGTTTTCCTAAAAATGGCTCGACCGATTTGTTTTTTTGTTCACATAAATAGTGTACGATAAATAATAGGGTTAGCCAAAAAATATGGGAAAACCTAAAAAAGAACTAATCAGTCGAGCCATTGGCAAAATTACAGAATTTGTTTAATTTTGTTGGGTTTTCGGACAGCCGAATCGAAAATTAGAATTGGAATCATTGGTTAATATTCGGTTATAAAGATTAAAAAGTGCTACGAAGTTCACCGGGTCGTCTAGTATAAAATAAAATAATTTCATCAATAAATGATTATTACTTTATTTCCTAAATTTACTATATATATATAAATGTTGAATGAAAAAAATGCAGTCACTAAAAAGATAATATTCGCAAAATATAAAATGTTTAACATGATAAGTATGTCAGTGTAACTAAGCACTTATCACTTTATCAATAAGTAAACGCAAGTTGTCGGTTAGTTTGTCCCAAGCTTGGTTATGTTACATATGAGAATGTCGTATTATTTTTATGATTCATGAAATATTTTGTAAGTAACTTCATTGGATATTTGAGCTCATAAAATAACAGTTTTTGCATTAGTTAATTCTATATAACAAATAAGAAACGTTTCTATAGGTCTGGTTGGCCTGATTTCAATCGTCGAATTAATATAAATTAAATGATAAAGTGGAAATATCACGAGGTAGAGTTCAATGTCCTCCAGCTCGTCTAGAAAACCGAGTCTTAATATTATAGCCTAGTAATTGACCTAGAAAGTTACTCTCGACTCAACTATGTTATTGAAAAAAAAATGTAGTAATTTGATGAACTCGCTTCGACTTAAAATATTCTCCTTAATTACCAAGTAATTTAAATAAGAAAAACCGGCCAAGTGCGAGTCAGACTCGCGCACCGAGGGTTCCGTACAAACCTGTATGTATATAAGTAAATGGTAGTATAGACCTGAGTATTTGATATTAATTTCGATTTATGACGTATTAAAAAAAAACTACTTACTAGATCTCGTTCAAACCAATTTTCGGTGGAAGTTTGCACCGTAATGAACATCATATATTTTTTATAGATTTATCATTCTCTTATTTAAGAAGTTACAGGGGGGGGGGACACATTTTACCACTTTCGAAGTGTCTCTCGCGCAAACTATTCAGTTTAGAAAAAAAATATATTAGAAACCTCAATATCATTTTTGAAGACCTATCCATAGACACCACACACTTATGGGTGTGATGAAAAAAAAAATTTGAGTTTCAGTTCAAAGTATGGGGAACCCCCAAAATTTATTGTTTTTTTTCTATTTTGGTGTGAAAATCTTAATGCGGTTCACAGAATACATCTACTTACCAAGTTTCAACATTATAGTTCTTATAGTTTCAGAAATAAATGGCTGTGACATACGGACAGACAGACAGACAGACAGACAGACAGACAGACAGACAGACATGACGAATCTATAAGGGTTCCGTTTTTTGCCATTTGGCTACGGAACCCTAAAAAGTAGCGATGGGCGATTGTTACTAAAAAAATCGAATTATTTGATTGTTCAATTTATTCGAATCATTCGAATAACAATCGGCAGCTGTCGATTATTCATATACGTGAATACGCTTCGCGCAGCGCGCCGCGCGTGGCCTCTGCCGTGCTCTGGCAGTTCGTCCGCTGAATGAATGAATCTATTCCCCGGTCGATTTAGTCGTTTGTTACTATTGAGCGGGATCAATAAAAAAATCGTTCAAATATGGAGATGCGCGCGCCGCCGCGCTCACTAGTCGATTGTGCATACTATGAGGAGTTTTCTTATGATACCTCTATGCTCAATACATGTCAAATCGTGTAATTATGGTTCAAATTGGTTCGGATTATCAACAGTTTGACAGGTATTTTGAGCATATGGTATATATAGGTATTTTTTAATAGGAACTCACAAGAAAATGCTCATTGCAACATGCGTTGCGTGCTTAAATTTTCATTCGAAAGGTCGATTGATATTCGATTGTTTATTCGTTAGAACGAATGAATCGACAATCGAATGTACAGTTTTACAATTGTCGATTCTTTCGATTACTTTTTTTGGAACAATCGCCCATCGTTAAGAAAAAGTAAGAAAAAACCTACCCATTACAAATCAAAGTAACTGTTTACTAACGAGCTGCGTAGTTTCAAATGCTATTACCTCATATCATAAACTTACTCGGTCTTATTACAAAACGTGGACTAAATTTCGTACCTGGATTAAACATGGTAATAAACCATGTACTAAAATATTTCGTATTACAAAACGTAGACTATCTCAAATTCGTGGATTAATTATGGTACTAAAGATAAACCAACAGCACCCCTAGTTTGTCTTTGGACTATCGCACGACAGAGGACTAAAGTCACTAGCAAACGTCAAATTGCACAGTGAGGTTAAGTTTTATTGTTTTACTTTTGTTTTCTGATTACAAGAAGAATGGATAATATTGATTTAATGTATTGATCTAGATGATATGGACGATTTAGATTTATTAGGGGTGCCCCGGCGACCTTTAAGACTTCGTTATTGGCTGAACCCTTTTATTGAGTTGTGTGACGAAGAATTTCGATATAAATACACGTTCACGAAGCGTTTCGGCTTAAAAATAATGGACCTGGTAAAAGCTGAAATATCCCAGGATCCCCGAGAATGCCGAATACCCCCTGAAATTCAAGTGGCTTGCCCATAACGGAGCTGGGCTCGCATTGCTCGCAATGAAGTAAGTGCTTTATAAACCTTGTCTAATAATAGCAAAACAATATGCAATATAACTTTCTAATGTATTATTATTGTTTTACTCATAGATTCAAGACAACACAGCCGATTTGCACGGTGTGTCTCAGCCAGTTGTCAGCCAAATATATGTAAGAAAGTAGCAGGAACCATTGCACAGATGTCACACAGGTTCATCACGCATCAAAAAGATAGATGCTGATGGGGGCAGTTATATATTAACAGAAAAGGATATCCATCTATAAATGTGCAGGTATATAATTTGAAATTTCAACTTTCTTGAATCATTTTGTAATGTGAAATAAAACAAGCATTTGTTTTTAGGTGGTCTGTGATGCTGATCTCAGAATAATGGATGTAGTAACCAGGTGGCATGGCAGTGTATGTACATGATTCCAGAATATTCCGGGAATGTAGACATGAGATATGTGAAACAGTGATTTGCAAATAAAAGTAGCGGCTGGTGCTTTCTCTGGAATATTACTGGGTGACAGTGGCTATCCTTGCACCCCATATTTATTTACACCAGTTCTGAACCCTACAACACCTGCAGAAGAAAGGTATAACCAGTCTCACATGCGTACAAGGAACACAGTGGAGAGATGTTACGGGTTATGGAAACAATGTTTCCGCTGCCTACTAAGAGGCATGTGTTGTGATATTAAAAGTGCCAAAAAAACTATAGTAGCATGTGCAGTTCTTCATAATATAGCCATTGACATGAGAGAGGAGATATTTTCTGGTTAAAATGATAGCAGCCTGACACCATCCGCTAGAGAAACATTTTCACAATCAAGAGTTGAAAACACAGTTTGTGGAAGGCAGTTCATTGAAACTTATATTCATTGATTATATTTATTTATTTATAAAATTAAGTTACAGTACTTAGCACTTTTATTATTTTCAATTTTGAAATTTATATACTAATATAATTTCTAACATTCTCACATTATGTTTTGTAAAATTAAGACATTTCATTGATTATTATTTATTACTGTTGTGGTTGACCTGAAAGAAAAAAAAGAGATATTAGTTTATTTTTATGAAAGCTGCTCTTGTTTTGCATAGGTTTATTTAATTTGGTTTGAATTTGTTTTACTAACATTTTATTCATTAGTGTGTTTCTTGCTTTCTATTTCTAATAAATCTATTTCTAAATCCAGTTTTTTCATTCTTGATTCTGCAATTATATTATAAGAATGTTCAATCTCCAACTTTTGTAAAGTCTCCTATGTTTTATCCATACCATAGGCTGTCTGCATGCCAAATTTCATCGAGATTGGTTTATTAATTTTTGAGAGATGCTTGAACAAACAAACATCATTTTTAAAAGCAAGCTGTCTCCTGCGGTTTCACCCTGAGATTCCATACATAATTATAAACATGAAAGTAACTTGTGTCTGTTAACTTTTCACACCTAAACTGCTGGACAGGTATAAAGAGGGACATGGGCTACTTTTTACCCTAGGACCAGGAGAAACCATGGGGACTAGTAATTATATGTACTTACATGTGTTGAGAACCTTTTTTAGTTTTCTTTGATCGAATTCTATATCAATTTGTTCTGGCCTGCTTGTCACTAAGAATATAATATATTTTGATAATATATCCTAGAATGGTTGAAATTAGAGTTATCATAAAGAATGTTATGAGTATCGCACAGTTTTAACATCAAAACAAACTTTCTCTTCGGCGCTCCAATTGTCACCCCTTCCTTTCTTCTGATCATCTATTGTAGAGTTTTTATTATAATATAAGCACTTTTTATTGCTTAATGTTAGTAGTAGCAGTTTCGTATTTATAATACGCGCGAGAACTTCATTTATTCCGTTACGCGCAAGAGTTGTTGCTAATATGTAATATTGACGGGTAATATTACATTATTATACGTGAAAACAACGCCAAAAACAAAATTATAGTTGATAATTTAGTTGCACCAGCAAAATGTTTTCAAAAATCAATATTTGAATTTATATCTTAATAGTATATACTATTTTAAATTTTAATAATTTATAGAATTAATCAGCTATGTAGATAAATGGAACGATGCGAACGAATGATGTCAGATTCAATGAATGTTTTCTATAGATAATCTGTGGATATTATTTAATCATGGACTAGCTTGTGGTACTAACACATCCTCCGTTAGTCTGCGATTTGTAATATGATCGTATTTTAGTCATAGGACCAACGTTAGTACCGTAACAATCCAAGACTTGTAAGTTATGGTTTAAACCAGGATGAAGATCGTTTTTTGTAATAAGACCGACTCTGTTTAAGTTACAATGACGCATTTTTAAAGTCGATTATATTTGATAATTATTTATTTTAGTCCAGTTTAAGAGAAAACAAAACTTATACTAAAACATTACAGTTTATTATGGAGGGCACGGTAGTGCACCCGCCAAGACCAGCCAAGCGAAGCTTTTCTGTGCTAGTTTTGAATTTTGGTTTGGATTATATCAGATAACCAAATTCTCGGAATATAATGTCAATAGTAGACTTATTAATGTTTAGATTTTATTGATATCTAAAAAAAAACAATTTAGTCACTGACTCACTAACGATATGATCATCAAAATTCTTACTTCCTGAAGTCCCAGAAAGTTGAAATTTGGTAGTATAAGTAGGTACACAACAAAAAAAACTAATACTTTTAACTTTTACCCCCCAACTCCTTAAACTAGGGGATGGAAGTATGTATGAGACTCCACAAAATTTGATGCTAAAGGTCTGAAAAGGGATATAGGGGTACCATGTTATAAATAACTAGCTGCCCGGTGCGACTTCGTTCGCGTGGTGCTACCCTACCCTGTGGTGCTACCCTACCCTACCCTACCCTACCCTACCCTACCCTACCCTACCCTACCCTACCCTACCCTACCCTACCCTACCCTACCCTACCCTACCCTACCCTACCCTACCCTACCCTACCCTACCCTACCCTACCCTACCCTACCCTACCCTACCCTACCCTACCCTACCCTACCCTACCCTACCCTACCCTACCCTACCCTACCCTACCCTACCCTACCCTACCCTACCCTACCCTACCCTACCCTACCCTACCCTACCCTACCCTACCCTACCCTACCCTACCCTACCCTACCCTACCCTACCCTACCCTACCCTACCCTACCCTACCCTACCCTACCCTACCCTACCCTACCCTACCCTACCCTACCCTACCCTACCCTACCCTACCCTACCCTACCCTACCCTACCCTACCCTACCCTACCCTACCCTACCCTACCCTACCCTACCCTACCCTACCCTACCCTACCCTACCCTACCCTACCCTACCCTACCCTACCCTACCCTACCCTACCCTACCCTACCCTACCCTACCCTACCCTACCCTACCCTACCCTACCCTACCCTACCCTACCCTACCCTACCCTAATTTTTTTTAAGAACACTGAGCCCCTCGCAAAGAGATTGACGCCCGTACGGCCCGTAGCCCAGTGACGTGATTTTTCTGCTAATACTTATATTTTTAAACTCGTGATATCTTTTGAATGGAATGTCCGAATTGAATAATTCAAAAAGTTATATAAAGGTATTGAAGCAATCTTGAATATGAAGTAATTTATTTTGATAAGGATTAATACCAAGATACAAATAGAGAGCCATTTCTGGCGGCGGCATTTCAATAAAAAAATTTAAATAGAAAAACACTTATTGTGGCATAACTATAATAGTTAGACATATGGTATCTCGACACTTTTTGTAAATAATAAAGTGTTCTACAAAGTCGTAGTACATTATTTTATTCTATCATCAATAGTTTTCGCAGCGCACGCGATGTAATGAATATTTTAGGATTTTTTTTTACACCTTGGGTTACATTATTGGAGTTTTAGTAAGGATCCCTAATTTTTTTGAAAATATAATATAGCCTATGTCAACCGGGGATAGTGTAGCTTGCCAACAGTGAAAGAATTTTTCAAATCGGTTCAGCACTTTCGGAGCCTATTTAATGCAAACAAACAAACAAACAAACAATCAAATCTTTCCTCTTTATAATATTAGTATAGATTAAATACATAATTCAAGATTTTTAGTAAATCACCCTCACCCTTTAAATTACGTGATTTGAAAATTTTACAAAAACTTTTTGTTACAAAAAGCAATTTAACTCTAATTTGGCTCTGGTAAGGGCACTTATGAACGTTAAATTGGTACATACAGTTGAATTTAACTTTATATTTTTTTGTTTAAAAAAAACATCTCTCAACCCCTTAAATTAAACGGTATCATCATCCAGAAGTAAAGTGCGAAGCAAGTGGTCGTAAAATAATAAACGAAACATTAGAATTTAAAATAAAAAAGCACCTCCGAAGTCCAAGAAATACGCCAAAAAAAATTTTATAGTCATAATTTATTCACTGTTAATTACTTTTCTGTTAAACAAGTGTTAGTTCTTGTAGTAGCGTAACGGCCAAGCCACATATTTTAACTAATGTGTAGAGTTTGTGAAGTTAGGGCTTCTAGAGTTAGGGCGTGTAGCGTATAAGCTTGGCTCTACATGAGATCTGATAACTTTTTGACAGTGCGACCCATATGGTCTCGTCTTGGCAAAATTTTACATAAAAGTGTTTTTGGTAGGATTATTTATTCAATTTCATAACATAGCTAGCTTCCCGCCCCGTGGTTCCACCTGCAATCCTTCAGGGGTAGTACCTTTGAACATGTGGGCAACATTCTAAATTTTTCCTGAGGTTTGACATCTTTCATCATTTCTCCTTTTATACTTATACTAGATAACCTCCGCGGTTTCTCCCGCATTCCCGAGATAAAAAGTAGCACATGTCCTTCTCACTTGTTACATTAAAACTGTCACTGCGCAGCTCCCTTTAGTCACAGCGCAATGACACAGAACCTTAAACTTTCATCAAGAACCCTCTAGATTACAGTGAAAACCGCATCAAAATAAGTGCAGTAATTCTCCAGCTATAAGTATACTAACAGACAGACAAATAGAGAGAAGAGCGTTAATAAGGATGTGATCATTTTGGTAATTAAGAGACAGTAAAAAAGCGGCTAAGTGCGAGACTAGCTCGCGCGGTATGTATTCCGTAACGTGCTTAGAATATTTTATTAAATAGACATTACAAAGTAAATACCTTTCTAATTTGACCAGCCATTGACAGCAATTCTTGTTTAATGCACAAGTCCACCTACATGTATGAACATGACAATTGACGTACCATTTAGACTGTTTATATTTATTTAGACTTAATTTTTAATAATAAATATTTTTGTAAGTATAAAAATAACATTATCGTTTAAGTTATTTAATTTTAAATAATCGATATTCATGACCAAAAATATAACGATGATCCTACAAATTAATACAAAATGGAGGCAGGCTTTACAAAGTCTACCGAGCGCAGACAATCTAGGTTAGGGCGACGCGACCCCAAATCGATCTTGCAATCTCAGTCGTGTTTCATAGGAGTGAGCGAGACGGCGCACGGTGACCTAGAGCAGCAGGTTGGGAATCCGGAAGGTATGAACAAACCGGCTTTACGCTGCATTTTTCCATTCAGTGGAAAGCTCTACGTATACTTCGCGAGCCATTGGCATCTCTTTTTACAATTTTGAATTTTATAATTTTCTTAGTAAGGTTTTTATTATGTACCATAGCTGTTTTACCGCCTGTGACTGGTATAAAAAGTCACCTATGTCCTGCATAAAATGTAATCCCATAAAGGTCATTGGTTTGTCGTCAAGAAGCAACAGACTGACAGAGCTACTTTCGCATTTGTAGTAGATATCTCATAGTAGAGAACAGGGAATATTAATATTTCTGAGTTCATGCCTCCTGGCAAATTCAAACTCAAATCATTTATTTCAAATAGACCTTCACAGGCATTTATGAAAAGTCTGACTCTACTCTAATACCGGTTCGGAACATTTGCTGAGAAGAGCATTTGCGGCAATAAACTCAGCAATTACTCTTTTCAAAACAAGCTTAGATTTATTACTTAATATTTACGTTCTAATCGCACTGACAACAATTTGCGTGCTCCGCCGCCAAAACTAAAAATAAGGCTGAATTAAGTAAATAGCAAACTCAAGCAGACCAGCCCCCACAAGCAGCACCTGTTCACAAGTATGACGCATGTGGCAGCCATCGCCCTCTTCGCCATATTGGGGGGAGAGGCCCGTTACACGACGCTGCCGCAACACTCGATATAAACCTATATTTATGGTATAAGAACCCGATTAAAGTTGTTATACCGGGTTATGCAATGCATACCATATACCAAAAAGTTTGCTCAGTAACAATCGATCCTCGATCGAGGATAAAAACGAAGCCTCCTAATTACTAGGATTTTTATATTATTTACAAATTACAAATCCAATAAGATGTACAGGTTTTTATAAAATCAATATCTGGAAGCCACTAATGTGGTGACCACGAACCGGAAAGCGCCGTGTGCGGGATCCACTGTCCAAAAGAACCGAAGAGCTGAGATCCGCTGAATGCAAGTGGACCAATCTTCCCCGTGCAAGCCTTTTAAAACCTTTGAAAAGTATTATAATAATAATAGTCACCGATTCAGTATTAACTAGGGCATACATTCCGGAATTCCGCAATTCTGGAATTCCGTAACACCGGAATTCTGAAAAAAAAAGTGATATATCAATTCCGGAATTTAGGCGAGTAATATCGGAATTCCAATATTTTTTTTTTAATAAAAACGAAACATTTTTTTTATCATGTTTTATTGAAAACCATATCGAAACATGATTTTATGTTTTGAATCATACAATGTTAAAAACTTCACTAAACTTCACTAAAGGAAATCTGTATTCATAATCGCAAATTATTCCTCCACTTTCCCTCTGTCGGGGTGAGGAAATAACTGTCAAGCATACCTATGCTGTACGTACCTTCGTCAGGACCTTACATTTCACTGCCTCTGCTGTGTCGTTTACAAAATCACCAAAGTGTAGTTCATACACTATCGTGCTTTAAGCATCCTGAAGGTGCGTGACTAGAGGGTATCTTGGTTATAAAATAAGCGGATAATACGCTAATCATAAAAGAAGTAAAAAGTAATTCTTTTACAAAAAAACTGTTTTGTCTCAATAATACCCGCCTCCCCTCGCTGCCCCTTTGGGTTTCAAATATGGGGCCACCACCTATTTTGTTTGAAGAGATGGTGATTGGCGCACATGATTTTGGTTAAAGTTTGTTGATGGTACTTGGTGTAAAGGGCCCGCGCTTGCGTCCCATTTTGCGCAGCGCGATGGACGGCGCGGTTGCGCGGACGCATCGCAAGCGCTTTCTACCCCGAGGCGGTATACGCCGCATTCCGACCCGCGGGCCCCCGTCACACTCGCCCGGCGGCGCATGATATTATACCATTATTATTGTAAAACAAAGTAAGTTACAAATCAGCGTCATGTTAATTTCCAATAACTATTAACGAAGTTTAAAAAAGGCATCTGAAAATTTGACATGCGTAATGAAACTTCTGAACATATTATGTAAATTAGCATTTATGTCAAGGCTGCTAAAGTTAAATATCATAAAAACCACTTCCAATACAACGAAATTTTTTAGTAAATAAATTATAGGTAGGTACGCTTAATTAAGGTCAAATTTTAGCAACTTTGGATAGCACTTATCCATGACATAAACATGGCTTTGTAACAGAATTCGTACAATCGACCTAAGTATAGTATTAATATCGCTCCACTTTAACACTTGGACTGCAAATAATAGCAATCGCACTTGCCCGATGTGGAATGAAGAATGTATTCTAGTAACCTGGAGGCTGAACTTTTTACTCGTCTGACACCAATGCTGAACTATAAAACGTAAAATATGAAATTACAATTATATTTAAAATTTATGCACATGTGGCAATAAATGGATAAAAAAATGTTTGTGTTTACACTTTGGATACGACAGCCTTTAAATCTCACGGGTCTCTGATGAATCTCGTGAGGAGGGTATTGGGTCAATCAACAACGGCAATATCAAACTGATGGAAGTAGACTGTGAGAATAAACTGCAGTTAGGGCGGTTACCCTTGATCTTCAAATTGTCTAAGATGCCAGGGTGCTAATCTGAAAAAAAAAACTCGCCCTCGTCAATTCAAGCATGTCAGTGGGCGGCCAACTTATCAACAGACGACATAATATGTATATATATTATATGTTTTGTCTTATCATTTAGTACTGTTGACATATAGTGTTGTGGTATAGAGTCGATATTAGACTGACGGCGCTCGCACTCCGTTATGCGATTTTCATAATTTATGGGGCACTAGTATATCATTGTTTTCAGCTCTATAGGCGCGCGGTACTCCTTGCTACTTTTTAACCAAGGAACGCACGAGAAACCGCGGGGGACAGCTAGTATACATATACTACTATGGAAAACCAAGGGAAAATCCTCACACTCAGTCATCTGATACCAAACTAAGCAGAGTTTGTACGTATGGATACCAGTAACTAACTTGATATCTACTTCTTATATATGTATAGGTAGTGCTATTAAACCCTGACGTTTGTATTTTGAAATTCAACTAAACCCAACTCTCAATATTAAGAAACTTCAAAAACTTCTAAATATATATCAAAATAATGATATAATTGGGGATCAGCCCCAATTTAAAAAGTGTTGAAGTATGTTTCCTGCTGCGACCTATTTGTCGTTGTCATCGACAGTGCCTTAACTCTATTATTGACTTAAGTTATCTTTTATTGACACATTCTGACTTATCGGTCGAGTCGTGTCTTGGAAATGCCGTTCAACAACGTTCTCTTGCGCATTCCCACCTAAATTTAAATAATATTTTCGGCTATTTTAGTCATATTTAAAAATGTTTACAAAAATTGGTAGCTTCGATGATGAATATAAGTACTTTGATCGTGCATTATGTAGCAAGTACATAGCCTGCTGCTGTGGGGTTGAAACTATGTCACACAGCTTAAATTATGTCTCCTTATAATTAGCCAATAATTCATTCCGAAAAAATCTATAGTTACGCAAATTTACAAAGACTACCTGTTATTACCAACTAGTACACATATTCAAGTCAATCCTTGGAGAAATTCTCCGTTTGTTTTTTCGGAATGATTGTACCCTCAATGGCTGATGCATAGACTTTTTTCATCCAAGGTTCCAAGTCAAGTCGATTCTTTTCCAGGCTCTGTATGCTAACCACCTATTGTCATAGCATCACTTAGTAATGAGCTACTTTCCAAATGAAATGGCAACCCACTAGCAAGACAAAGAATAAAATTATCCCTACATTTTCTATAATATAGTTGCAACTAGTTGCGAGGTTTTTATACCATTCACTACCTATTAGCTAGTCTTTGTTCGCGGCCCCGACCACATGAAAGGGGACTTGATTCAGTCAACACTCAGCTCCCTTTAATCACTGACAATGCTATACTGCAATGCTAAATTCTTCCTGCAGGATCGTCTGAGGTAACTTTCAAAACTGCATCAAAATCTGTGTTGCAGTTCTACAGTTATAAGACACACTAAGGAACAGACAGAGATGTTGTGTTCTCAATTAAGTAAGAATTAAAATTCCCTCAGAACGGTTTTGTTTATTGCATAAAGATGGTTAAACTTTGGATTAGTAGATTTTACCGTTATAACTGTCTCTTTCGAACCTAAGTTGATCAAATCGTTTGGATTTTGAATATTATAAAATTAACAAGCGCTCGTGGTGTAGCATGATAAGCCGTTCTTAATCGATTGGCAATTTAAGCTATCACCGTCGTGGTCGGTACCTGGATGGGTGACCGATTGGTATTTCAAATCGAGCGTTTCCATGCTTCGGAAGGCACGTTAAGCCGTTGGTCCCGGTTATCACTTAATTGTGATAGTCAGCTAGTTGGAGGCCTTCTAGGCGGCTTGAACTCCAACAGTACGTTAACCACTAGCCTACCTCCACCGATCCGCAGTAGGCACGCGTAGTGGAGTGTCTGCCCATTCCCTTTCACCCTGATTTGTGAAAGGAGGCCTGTGCTCAGCAGTGGGACATTATAGGCTGATGATGATGATGGTAAAATTATTGAGCTTTGTAGAATTATGATGAGTAGGTATTCGATATCTCCAGATGCAGCAGGTGCAGCAGATGGTCCCGGCTATCATTTTAATAATTGTGGCTTATTGGAGGCCTCCTTGGTGGCTTGAAAACTCCAACAGTAAGTTGACCACTAGCCTAACTCCACCAATCCGCAGTGGGCAAGCGTGGTAGAGTAACTGCGCATTCCGGGCTGATGATAATGATGATGAGGATTCGATATCTCGTAATGTTTTGAATATCCTCTCTCATTGAGCTGCGCCTTGATCTCTTGCTCTCTTTATTAATTTATACTAATACTATCTACACTATATAATAGGTATAATAAAGCGGAAGAGTTTTTTTGTTAGTGTGTTTAAACAGGTTAATCTCTGGAACTAACAGTCGGATTCGAAAAATTCTTTCACTAATAGGAAGCTACATTATCCCCGAGTATTAGAGGCTACTATTAATATCCCGGGAAGAAAGCGGAAGTTTTTTAAGTTTGTTTTTTTGTTTGTTTAAACGGGCTAATCTCTGGAACTACCTGTAAGATTCGAAAAATTCTTTGATCAATAGGAAGGTATATTATCACCGAGTATCCCGGTGATCCCGGAAGTCTTCTCAGTTTAAGTCTATCCCGAACCGGTGTTAAATTCAACTGTATGTACCAATTTAACGTTCATAAGTGCCTTACCAGGGCCTAAACTGAATAAATGCCTTTTTGATTTTTTGATTTGGACCAACACGCAATTCTCAACAAAAAAAAACTTTCTATACTAACGATCAACCTTGGTCGATGTCATCTCGAAATATCCACCCGGTATAAATACTACTGAAAACTCTTTTAGCCGCAAAACCAAAAAAAAGCGAACGCACTGCCAGATAACAAGCTTTTAAACAAGCAGGTAATACTTCCGGCTATCTTCACATCGTTTTGTAACTAGCACTTAGATACTTTAAACGATCAACGTCGTTAAATACCTGGCACTTGATTGGCAATTAAATATCCGTTGTAAGTCATTGAGTAACGGCGACGATGCTGGGTGCCGGTCGGTGACGAGCGCGCGTGTGTTGACTTATCTCAACAAAACGCACCGTTAGCGGACGCGAGACACAGCACGCGGCGCGGCGGCTGCGCGTGCGCCGCCGCTCGTACTCGCACTCGCGTGCGTACACGCATGCGGGAGGGGGCGTAATGCAAGTCAATGTGATTGAAGTAATTTATTAACGTATTGCTGTATTTGATTTTATGAAAACTATATTTAGTTTTAATGAGATGTGCCCCGCAGATTGGTTTTGAGATAAAAAGTCATATGTTCATCTTTGGAAGTCTATTTTTATTCAAATTTCAGTAGTTTAGATTGAATATGTAGTAAACAGACAGTATCAGTTCAGTAGTAGGGCCAATCTTTAAATTAGGTCATATTAAAAATGTTATGCCTATAAATAATCGTAATCATTATTATGAATGATGAAGTACTTTACTCACCGTACGTCTCTCACCGGACACGGGTCGAATGTTGTCCGACCCGCTAACGCCACGCCACGGCTTCGCCACGCCATCGCCACCGCCCGCGCGCCACCGCCGCGCTGCATGGCAGGTTAACGTGCTCGATAATCGCCGATCGTTATGCCATTCAGGTCTTAACTACCTTTTTAGACACCGAAGAGTGGCGGTGGCGGCGGCGGAGCGACCAATAACTTTGCCTGATATGGACACTTTTTCGAAAAGCACCTAAACAACATTGTGCAATTGCGATCAGCCGCACTTAAGTGTAGGTGTCGCCGGGAGATAGCGTTAGATGTACGCTGATGGTGTTTCGGAACTTCCACTCTCGACATTTTAGGGATTGCGACACTCAAACTTAGCTGGACCTCGAACAATAGATTAACGCCGACATAAATTTAACTGAATTGCTCGAATCCATTTATTTTAAAACAAAGTTTGAGTTTAGATTAAAAGTAAAATTGATAGCTTCCGTTTTTTGGGTCACCGGCTCCGAGCGAAAACGACATTTCGCAATCGTGATTAAATGACAAACAAGTGGTTGTGCTGCTTTGAATTGATTGTAGCGCCGGAGTCCGTTTGTGTGGTGTGCAGTGTGCAGCAGATAGGTGTCGGCCTGTGTGTTGGTGTGGAATAGTAGATAGGTGTAATGTCGTGACAATGGTCGGAATTTGCGAAGCTGTCGGTGCGGTGCGGCGGCGGCGGGCGGCCCTAGCAGTCGGTCTTGACGTCGTCGGGTCAAACATTCTAAATGTGCCATTTGTATGACGCAACGTGCGCGAACTGGATTTGCACTCGTCGCAACGCCGCGCCGCTCCGCACCAGCACAGGCGAACACTATCAAATATAGGTATTTCAATTTTAAAAGCCACTTATCGATCGGGTGTCATAATGTACACCCTGACAAATTTGGCGGGTAGGTTACTAGGTATCTTTCTTGTGTTTGGATTCTAGAGCTTTCCTTATATTATTAGAATTAGATTTAATTAATAGAATCAATAACTTACTGTTAAAAGAACCTAAACATAAGACACAACGGTCTATTGGTAATTGCAATGGTCTTTCCACCGTTGCCTTTTATAAAGAATATTAAAAATATGTTTATTCAAAATGAAGACACCTAATAGTTACTAATATCATACACTTATGTAATTTATCTATATTTATTTGGCGACTTAGCGCAAAGTTAACTTTTATTAATAAAATTCGCTTCGCTCCTAAAAGTTACATGCATTTACGATAAAGCGCTGACACTTTTGAAATCTATAAACGGTGGGCAATAAGCCGTATGTCATACATCGCTGGTCAATAAGCGATCGCTTCTCCGCTTTGAAGAGGTAAAGAGTGAGTGGATACATAGAATGTCAATGAAGTCGTGGCCGACATAGCGGTTGCGACACCGGCACCGGTGTGCTAGTAGCAGACAGCATGGCGCGCCACTTTTTTTAATATATTATCTTTTTCTTAACAAATGTCGAGCGTCAGAGTGGGCGGGGGGGGGGGGGCTGTGGAGGAAACCGTTGACTTTCTTTTTTATAGCCTCTGAGAATGTCATAAATTTGATGACTGTACCTCTACCTATCAGGTGTCTTACATGTTTAGTTATTATAAAATTGCGTACGATCATTTAGGACAATCAATAATCAAAAAAGCTGACTACCTACTTGGTCCTTTCCATAATATTAAAAGTTTTAAAAGGTGTTGCTTCGTAACTGTATAAATAAGATATTTGTTAACTGGTAATTTATTAAATGAATGAAGGTTTAGGAGTAGGTAAACGCAATGCTTAAAGATAATAAATATAATTTGTCACAGATCTTGATCGAGTGCTACAAAATAATGAATTGATATATTATTTTAGTCATTACAAAGTCATAGTAAGTAAATTGTATTTAACAATAATATAATTTTCATTCGTATTTGATGTAAAAATCTATGAGTCACAAATTCCTGTCTGAGGCATAAATTAATTATGTAGACGTCTTATTATAATAAAGGAATTTAATTTGTACATTTAGCTACATATATTTTAATATTTTCGGCGGTGAGTCATACAAAACTTAACGTATTACGTAATAGCCATTACTAGTTTAATAATAATAGCTATTATATATAATAATACAATCTGTGAGTCACAGATAGGTATATCAACCGGGCACACGTGCCACCACAAAAACCTCACACACTATAAAAATGTAATAAATATGCCGATACAACAACAGAAATATTAACCACTCGAATCTTGTCATAAATAAAAGTTCAGTTTTATCGGATTTCGCGAGTCGTAGGCGGATAATCTTTGCGTTGAACCCTGATGTTGGATCTCCTTTGACGCTCGTTGATCCCCGCCTGGAGGTGGTACTGCCGGTACATGTACTCTTTGGTCATCGCCTGCGCAGAGAACATGGCCCGGCTGCGCTGGAGCAAGTCGCTGCGTGGACCCCACGTGGGGTCCAGCCGGACCGCCTCCATAAACCTCTTCCTACAAGCGGCAACAATAAGCTTTATAACCACTCCGAGCACGATCACACCTATCATCAATAATAGTGTCCACCACCCCAGTTTTCTTCCAAAGGACGTATTTATCGCATTTTTCGCTTTATATAGTCCAACACAGATAATGTAGACGGTCACGATGCTCGAGAGCGACCACGTCACCTTCATGTAGGCTCTCGGCTGGATTCCCTGCATGAAGTGCACGTCTTCACAAAACTTATCCAAGCCGTACCAGATCACGAACGTAAAGCATTCGATAAACGCAGTAAACACATTTATAAAAGAAACGTAATAGCGAAAATCCAGCAATGTGTTTAAGCCAGTATTCCCCAGCAGGGGAATAGTAACAATAAATAAAAACAGTACTATAGCAAAAGTCAATAAGCCAAAGTATCTGTCCAGTATCGGTTTACGTGATACCACTATTTCCAATAAGTTTAGGCTCAGTATGACGTTCGTGCTGATTCCCAGAGTAGCGTTGCAGCTGAAGATGAGCACGAGCCATAGAGATCGGTACTGATACTCGTACAGCAACCGCGGCGTCTTTTCTACGACGTGGGTGATCTTGTAATCCATGATCACGTTCGGTTTGATCCCGTACACGTACGCATAGGGGCAGGTCATCATGGCGGCGGTGCACACGGCGAGCACGGTGAAGCACGAGCACGCGATCACGGTCACCACAGTGTTGGAGTAGCAAGGTGACCGGAACGAGCTGCTCGCGGCTAAGTTGAAAGATATCCCTGAACCGATATTAAGAGTGTGCATCACTTGCTGTAGCATGTTAGTCAGAGAGAACTTTTCAGAGAATAAAGTGAAATCTGTATCTAGTGCAGCCTCAATCTTCACCACAATCCCCTTCTGCAACATCGAGCCTATCATAAATATGATGTACCCCAGCATGGGATACAAAGTGAGCACCCCTATAAACCACGCTACAGATTGCTTTCTTTTAAAACAGTTCAAGAACAGTATGATGCACGTGAGTCCTGAAGCGAGGCACACCCGCCAAGCTATATGAAATTTTAACTGGCCCGTACCCAAGATGTTATATTTCCAGTACTGATGTTCCGGGAAGGATCGGTAGATTTTATCACAGTACTTGAGTGGTTCCTTCTCCTTTAAGCAATCTTGATTGACAGTGTAGTTAGTAGTGAGAATATTACAAGTCTTCGTCGACCAAGGGCCGCATACATAATATGGTTCTGGATCTTCAAAACTGATTAAAAAGTAATGAACAACAAAGGAAGTAATTGTGTGATTGTAAATAAGGATGATGATCTGCCAAAGAAAGGAAATGAATCCGATGTGCGACAGGCACGGTCGGATTTTCCATACATCGAGGCAGTCTCGTGCCGTGTATTGACCGATGATAAATTCCATGTAGAGGAGGGGTATACCTATAATAATGTAGGTGACAATGTACCCGATGATGTATCCGGAGGCGCCGCCGCGGACCGCGTCGTTGGGCATTACAATGAACACTGAAGTGCCAATGGTCTGACAGAACAGCACCATCAAGTAAATTCGCCTCGATTTCCATTGGTTCTTGTTCTCCATATTAATCTATTTTCCTATGGCATTGCTCAAACTAATTAGGATAAAATTGTAAACCACGTCCTACGAGATTATTGAGTTTCAATGAAAAGTAACCTACAGATTATATCAAATTATAGAATTGACCTCGATACCAACTTTCATGGAAAGTGTTCTATAAAAATAATAATTTTAATTATAAAAATAACTCCATCTAGCACAAATGTTAACCCGTTGGTTCTCGCGAGGGAAGCGCGTCCTAACATAACAATTGATTTCATTGTAATATTTTTAAACGTAAGTAAGCTCCACGAAACTCTTTCGTATCATTAAAATTATTTATAATTCCGCAAACTGCAATATTTTCGGGTCATTGACAACTGTCATCAATTCATAGTAAAGTTCAACACAGATTCACTTTCGCTCGCAAATTTACGAACGACAATAATTTAAGTTTACTTTTACCACTTGTTAATGCAAAGCGATCAACAACTCGCGATCGGAATGTCGATTCGATGGTCTTACCAGCGGGAGACGGCTTCATTTCTATCAGCGCTAGAATACGCCCCGGGCAGGTGTCTGCTAGATAATGAAATTGCAATTAATAAACAACTGGATGCAGTTTCACTTTATACGATGCTAGGCTAGTACTAGACCCGTTCTACTTGTAGTTTTACGAGGCTTTCTTGTTACACACTCGTCCAATGTGACCATAACACCGTACCTATCATATTTTATATTTTTACGATAGATTATATGCTTTGATGTCTATATTTGCGTCGAAGTTTAATAACACACATAAGTTTTGCATTTTATTGATATGTAATCAATAGAAAATTCTGTTACCAGTTTACTGACAATACAGTTCTGCTTAGATTGAGATCAGATGACCGTGTGTGAGGAATGTCCCAGGATATTCCTATTCGCAGGAATAATTTCTGCATTACCAATCAGTTGTTGCGCCCTGCTTAGTTCTCTTAATGTCGTCTTATTTAAATAAGTTACTGAACAATACACAAGAGATAAGGTTTTAAAATATCAACATTAGTGAATTTTGAATTTTAATAAGCGTACGGCCTGCCTTATACCGTAGCACTATGGACGTTTGTGATACCACGGGTGTTACATCCAAGTACAGTAGTACCCAACTAATATGGCTTACCGTTGTACCTGCGCAGAAGATACATTTTCAAAGCGCGGGAAATGCTATTGGTCTGCAGCTGCCGCCATGTGTACGGAGGGGCATGACTTGCGAGTGAGACGGAACTAATAGCTGCAGTGTATTATGAACCTTATAGTAGTGATCTAAGGTTGATTGTAAGTTTTAAGCATTCTTTCGTTAATCTTCGGGCCATACTTTGTTTTCTGTGCGAACGAAGATTCACGACGCGCCTTATCAGTTGGGTACGACTGTACACGCTTGTAACACCCGGGCTGCGTTATTCTATAACGTGGAGGTTCTTCCCCAGTCGAGCTGCTTTTTTAGCAATAAAATGCTATGCCTTAAAATATTCTGTACTCAGGAAGTAATGGAACTACAGTGAGTTGAATGACTAAACACTAGTTAATCTTCAAGTATATAACTGTCATAAAAACGTTACAAAATTTTAAAGGAAATGCAAAAGTATGGACAAGTGCCCCATTGGCGATATCGGTGGAAAAATATGCATCTTACATTTACACAAGCGAGTTTATCTGTTCTGTTACTATCTTATCGATACTTCTGCAACGTACGAGGTACCAGATAAACTCTGAAATACAATATTTCGCGAACCCCACCTTTATTTGTTGACCTACATAATAGTTTTGTTAATTATTTTTAAAATTTTACTTTGGCTAACCTACATAATAGTGGTACAGTAGTACCCAACTGATAAGGCGCGTCGTGAATCTTCGTTCGAACCGAAAAGAAAGTATGGCCCGAAGATTAACGAAATAATGCTTAAAACTTACAATCAACCTTAGCTCACTACTATATGGTTCATAATACACTTTAGCTGTTAGTTCCGTCTGCCTCGCAAGTCACGCCCCTCCGCACGGCGCGCGCTAACATGGCTGCAGTTGCCGACCAATAGCGTTTCCCGAGCTTTGAAAATGTATCTTCTGCGCAGGTACATCGGTAAGCCATATCAGTGGGGTACTACCACAGGGTACTACTGGTGAAGTTATTCTTTAGTTTGAAATATTAATATTGTAGGATATTTCATAACTGATAGCTATTTGGTTCAACTGAGCCTTGACTTTTGTAAGTGTCCTGTCCTAAACTGAAGAAATATCTTAATTATAACTTAATTTTCTTTTTTTGTTGTTGGAACTGATGGATTGTATCTATAGTATCTATACTATAATATAATAAAGCGGAAGAGTTTTTTTGTTTGTTTTTTTAAACGGGCTAATCTCTGGAACTACCAGTCGCATTCGAAAAATTCTTTCACTAAAAGGAATCTACATTATCCCCGAGTATTATAGGCTACTTTTTATCACACGGGAATGCGGGTGTAACCGCGCGAGACATCTAGTCGTTAATAATTTTGTGTTCGAAAAGAGATCGCAGGTTTCTGTAATTCTATTGTACGTACACAATTTCAGTGGTTGCAATGTCTGTGAGTCTTTTGCATGATATATCTACTCACCGGCATCGAGCTTCGCTAAGCTTGAAATTTAATAAAAAGGAGGTGTTTTCAGCAAAGACTTTCTATACTTTAATATTAGCTTTTTACACTGATACATCTATCAATAATGTTGATAGATGACGTATTTGGCCAAAATTCGTCCGAGTGTTTATTTTTATGAATGCAATGATATCATTCGTTATCGGAGCATGCAAGTGACTCTGAGCCTAAAGATTACACTCTGATACTTGCTATTTTTTTTTTTATACCACTTAGGTGGCAAACAAGCCTACGGCCCGCCTGATGGTAAGCGGTTACCGTAGCCTATGGACGCTTGCAACACCAGGGGTATCAAGCGCGCGTTGCCGACCCTGCAGAAATCTCTTCACATCCCTTTTGAAGAACCCCATGCTGTACTATTATTATACCATTGGGAAAACCACGGCGGGGAGCTCATTCCACAGTCTGAGCGTCCGCGGAAGGAGCTCTTTTGAGCCCGCACAGTACGAAACAATTCAGGTTTCTACATTCAATAAATATGTGAAAATCCGCAGACTATCCATGAAGGTAAGCCATTTTTATACACTGCATTATTACAACTGCATCTAGTTTTTACGTTAAAACTAATATTGTAGTAACCTATGCGATCATTCCGATTGAGGATTTTAAGATGCTGGTGGGACCATACCCTATGCATCAGGAAGGTATTTGGACATGACATGTCGACGGCATTCAAGTTGTGCGAACATATAAATTATGTGCGTTCGCACATATCTTCATAAACTGTCAAGCAATGACTAGATGAGAGAAAAATAGAGCATTTTATAAGATTTATATTTCTCAAGGAACGAATAATTTAAGAATCGATTTAACTAAATATGTAAGGGCTTAACAAATTCATGTGCCTTATAAGCAAAATCGTGTCTCGTTATCTTGGATTGTATGTTATACAAACAGTCGGGTCCAAGTCGCAAAGGCGATGACGCCGTCAACCACTGTTGATTTTGACTGATAATGTATCGAGTACTTCAATTTTCCTAGGAGCGAATAGCAGGGTACGGACTGAAAGTATGTAATGTAGATTATTTGTTAGCGAAAATACTAAAAGAGGTAATGTTTGTTTGTTTGTTTACCTAACTCTGGAGCCATTGATCCGTCTGCCTGATCGCGTTGTATCAGTTAGCTAGTTCTCAGAAGATTTTAGGGGATCTATGCACTGTGTCTTTATTCACCGATCCAACAGCGAGATCCCACAGAGTTTTAAGTGCGTTCTCCACGACCGCCGCGTTCCCTGTGTGCAATGATTAAAAGCGCTTGAACCCGGACGCAGAACTGTGACCGCAGAACTCTAGTCCGCTCATTGTGGGATCGGCGACTAAAGACAAATGATATGTAGGGACGTCCAGAGTTCGATTTACAGTTTTGGTAAATCATAATACGGTTAACCGACAAAATGAAAATGTGTGAACATTTTGAAATATTGGTAAAAAGTATTAAAAAAAAGACATATCAAGCAAGATTTATCGTTTTTCAGAGGACTAGCTTCATGTCATAATTATATTGTGTTGTCTTCAGATTTGCATATGCATGTAAAATTTCAGCTTAATCGGAATTCGGTAAATGGGTACAATTTAAATTGCAACATAATATTACAGACAGACCGGGACATAAACTAAATAAAAGCTTGTAAAAACCACAGTAGAGACTCTCATCCTACAGTAGCTTTCACAGTAGCTTACTCACAGTAGATTACCATTAATTTGTCATCGTAATTCATTATTATATCACAATACTCAGTGAGCCAGCTGCGCAAATAGCGTATTGAAACTATTTCATTATCATTTAATACGTTTACAAGTATAAATGATAATAACAAACAATGAAGTGAAATACCATGCCTCTGCAGAGATATTGAAATCGTGACCAAGTTTCTGCTGTTGTGAAGTGTACCTTAATTGGAACCAGGAGAGTTTATTATCGTTGCGCATTGCTGCGACATTTCACTATCAATACAGCTATCCTTCTCTGATGTTGGAGGCGTGATTCGCTATTTCAAACTGAATGACGAAGCGCAACTGTGAGCACTATATCTGTCCTTGTCTAACGCACCGGCGACCTATGACCTGGCGAATCGATTCGAGTGAATGTGGCTACCTCGGCAAATCGATTAATTTAGCCAAAGTAGCTGCAGCGAATGTCTTATCTCGGTACACTCGATCAATTCCAACGTAACTCTATTACTATACCTACTTATATTTTAGCATGTAGGTATATAGATTGACATTAATACATGGTGTATGTTTATTCATACTTGTATCCTATGAAATTCAGATCATTGGAAAGTAAAAGAACTATTGCTCTAATTAAAAACATAAATATTTTTATTGTCTATGGATTGTGTTTGACCAAAATCAAACAAATCCAAGAAGAGAACCAGCACTCAAGTGCGCAAATATTCCTCTCCTGAGAGGGTGGTAGCTAGTCAGGAGTGTACCTACTGCAGACTCCGTTACCTCAAGATGTTATCCTTCACCGAAAGCTTATGTCATTGTAGGATTCGAACCCGCGACCTTCGTCACTGAGCTATCATCGCCTAAAACATATGCCGTATAGGCATATTTCTCTCTCTCTCACCTGTGATTACCTTAGTGTAATTTTTTGTTTTTTTTTCAAAAGGGGGGTGATGAGATTTCTGCAGGTTCGGCAACGCGCGCGTGATACCCCTGGTGTTGCAAGCGTCCATAGGCTACGGTAACCGCTTACCATCAGGCGGGCCGTATGCTTGTTTGCCACCTAAGAAGTAAAAAAAAAACTTTTTTTTATACGACTAAGTCGGTAAACAAGCATACAGCCCGCCTGATGGTAAGCTGTTACCGTAGCCATATGGACGCTTACAACACACGAAGCATTGCTCACGCGTTACCGACCATTCCCCCCTCCCCTATGAGCTGGCGACTTACTCACGCACAGGAACACAACTTTACGCAACATAAAGTTATTTGTCTGCGGTGTTCTGTAAGGTGGAGGTACTTCCCCAGTCGAGCTGCTCTTTGAGCGAATAAACGCTATGCTCTACCTCTATTATTATTCCTTTCCATCAAATCTGTGAAATAATTGTAATATTTCTATATCCGTAAGAGGTCATAATAATTGTTAAAATCTCAAGTGTTGCCAGTATTAATCCTAAGTAATGTAATTAATGTTAATAATACGCGTCAAATTATATTATTTACAACAAACATTTCATGGTAATTCATTCAATAACCCGCGCAAATAGGAGCGCTGAATGGGTGTCAAATACATGAAATGAGGTAAACCTAGAACAGCTTTTAATGTTTATTAGTTTGTTTGAAAGTTAGATATATAAATTACGGGATCACGCTGCTTTAACAGAACTCTCTCGCTCTCTCTTTAGTATAAAGAGATGCGGTATCAATAAATACAACCTGTATATGAAGTTCGGTTTGATTATAGATTTTACTGGAACTCCCTTTTTAGGGTTCCGTAGCCAAATGGCAAAAAACGGAACCCATAAAGATTCGTCATCTCTGTCTGTCTGTCGGACTGTCTGTCTGTCTGTCTGTCTGTCTGTCCGTCCGTATGTCACAGCCATTTTTTTCCGAAAATATAAGAACCATAATGTTGAAACTTGGTAAGTAAGTAGATGTATTCTGTGAAACGCATTAAGATTTTCACACAAAAATAGAAAAAAAAAAACAAAAAAATATCAATGACGACAATTGGATTGGACGATTTCTTCAGGGTCGGCAACGCGCGAGTGATACCTTGGTGTAGCAAGCGTCCATAGGCTACGGTAACTGCTTACCATCAGGCGGGCCATATGCTTGTTTGCCACCTTAGTGGTATAAAGTTGATGTATATTTTTTTCCACGCCCGCGCGGTTCGTCATACAGTTTCACTTTGGTGAAAAGTTGGGAGTGAATTTTTTGTGCAACTTTCATAATCATACTTGATTTATCAATCGTACAGCCCTGAAGAATCTCTGGCATTTATGTGTACTAGTGGAGCACCTTTCCATGCCGCCATTACTATTCTGAAGTCGTCTATCGTCGTACGATATCGAACGCACTTGAGATTTATTAGATCAACTGTTTTACTCATTCGGAATGCTGGTTTTATGTAAAAAAGGAATAATGTTACTTTTTCGAATTAGTTTTCTTTTTCTAAAACTATTAAATGTTTCAATGCTATTTATTACATTTTATATATACCCGGCGCGACTTCGTTCGCGTGATGCTACCCTACCCTATCTAAACCATCCAGGGCGTCACTCAAAAGCATACAAAAAAAAACATTCAAATCGGTCCAGCCGTTTTGGAGGATTTCAGTGACATACACACGTGCAGTAGTATTTTATACATAAAGATTTGAAAACGGAACACTTTTTTATTAGTCAAAGACTGAAGTGGAACTTTTTTACTACTTTATTTGGTGAAATGGCCAAACGGCTGTGCAGATCGCACCGTCGATAAACTGTGCAGTTTTATGGTGAGCAGCTAAACACGGTAGCCACTATGCTTTTATGTCCCATAACAATGACATACGGTTATTGCGTTACGAGAATCCAGCGATTTAAATCGATCTTCATTCATAAATCCATAATATGGAAACAATTTAAATATTGTTATGTGCCTTCGGCCAATGAACGCCGAATATATGCACCATTGCCACGTAAACTGAAAACAGATATATTTTTTAGTAAAATGTCCATTCTTATGTCTGTAGCACATATCATCGATCAAGTGAAACTCGTGGCAATCGTAAATCCGACCAACATTTGTGCACAACGTAACAAGAAGAAAATATGACCCATTGTCGATTCGACGAACATTGACTATTATCTTTCCGATGACAAATGAGCTTAAAACTCCGCGTATCATTGAGCGTCGCGCTCGTGCGATCTGAAGAGATAACCACCGCATACATTACTACTCCTCCAGCTATTACCGTGGTGGAACGCACCAGCCACTCAGCAATGTAAAGTAAGCTCTTTAAATCAACGCGCGCATTGTTAAAGTGAAGGGTAAAGCCGATTTAGATCAGACAGATAGAGGATCGTGCGTGATGCTAATTCTAAATTTAAATTTGTGTTTGCGTACACAATTCGAATTCCAAAAGAAATAAATTCTTAAGTTGACACATGTCATTGTTGGTTGATGAATGACGTTGATTCTAGTCAAACTCTACTATAGATCTGAGATTTTATAAGCTCTGCTCTCTGATAACTATTAGTGGGGTTGCACTGTGTTACCAAAGATTTTCATAGGGCATCGTGCGTTTTAAATTCTTTGTGTGTTACATACAAAGTAAGTTTGCACTTTTTCGCTTAATGGTAAAACTCACGCAAAAGTTCATTGATCCGTCAATCGCCGAGTTCCGCGACTCTACATCTCCTCTGGCCCGGCAGACAAAGTGTCTAATTAGACCTGAAGCACAGACCTGAAGTTTTAAACAATAAACTAATGCTCCAGGATTTTTTGTGTACACATTTTAGGAGAAGACATGTTTAATCATAAGGTTTGCAACATTCTGTAAATACTAAACATTAAGATAAGGCTTTGAACACACTTCAGTATACTACATATACTTCTGGTATACTACCATAAAACACAAGGGCTACAAGAGACCACACACGCTGGTAGCATAATGAGTAAAATCAAATTATGTGACTTGAAACGGCTGTTGGGCCGCGTAGAAAGTGGGGCCTCATACTCCGTCGCCTGGAGGCAGTGGTGGAGGCCCCCAGGGGCCTAAAGCCGTGTTCGAATTACAGCGATCAGCGATAATCGAATATTACATCGTTTATCGATTAACTGTTCGTTGTCGATCGATATATTATCCAAAACTTTTCATGCTTCATTTATAATCAAGTGACTGACTAATAGACAATCAACGTATAGCAAATAAGTCATTCAGAAGAGCAAGTGTACTTATAGTTATATGTATACTGGGTGTAGATTTCGAGATGGCATATTTTCGAAACCTATGCTGGGTTCAAAGAATTTAAAACGTCCAGAAGGATAGTCGCCTCTATGGGAACATGAAATAAACAAGCCAGAATTGACAGTATTTGACAGCCGTGCGCAGTACGAACTGAGAGCGATTTGCTCAGGGGGGCCCCCCCCTCAAGCGGAGTGAAATTAAATGTCATGCTTTAGTAAGGCGGATTATCCATCTGGGTAGAGGCACGATGCCCTATGAAAATCTTTGGCTGGGTTAGTCATGCTGAACAACTTTTACTAAGGGACCAACACTGAATTCTCAAAAATATTTTTTTATTTTTCATACATTACGATCGAGAACGGTTGATATATACAAAAAAAAATTGAGAATTCACTATCGGTTCCATTGTAAAAGTTGTTCAGCATGACTAACCCAACATAGGTTTCTAAAATATGCCATCTCGAAATCTCCTCCTGTTATACAAATGTTTTTGGTGGGATTATTACCTTACATTAAATATTATATAACTGTCTGTCTTAACGCGATAAAGTCAAAAACGACTGAACGTATTTTGATACGGTTTTCAAAATTTCACGGAGTGAGTCATGAGTCAAGATTAGGTGTATAATTAATGAAGTTTTTTTATAAATTTGCTGAAATATGACGATGATTGTTGAACATGTCGGAAAAATCATGCCGCACGTATAAAACTAATACTCGGCTACCCGTGCGAAGCCGGGACGGGTCGCTAGTATAGATATAAAATATAGGAGTTATTTAATTTAAATTTTTCGAGCTGTCAGGTTTTAAAGGGTGTGATATATAGGGTGACTGGTAATTAGTAAACGATACTTAGACACATCATTGTAGTCATGGTAACAAACAACTAACCCGAAGAATATTTTTTTAAATTTTTCTTAGCCATAATATTTAGTACCTAACAAGAGCATCATCTCATGAGCCCATAATATTTAGTACCTAACAAGAATAAGAATACACCATCAGCTTTTATTACATATAACAGTCACCCTATATAGTAGATAATTTAAAAAAAATAAGAAAACAACCTGATTCTGAAATTTTCAGTTCCTCCAACGATGATGAATTAATCCTTTGAAAAGGTAGACCGGTTGTCTCATCGGCTGCCCACAGCGGTAACTGTCGATCCAGCCACCTGCTTCAGCCAGTAAATCTTCATTATTGTACTTTTTTTTACCAATTCATATATTTAGAACGGTTGTTGCCGCGAGCTTCAACGTAAGGCCAGTTAATTATGACGTATGATATATAGTTGGATACAGTATTTTTATACTAGTCGATTGGAAATAGAGCCTACATTGTACCGAAAGATGTACTTTTAATGTTGACGCGCATTAAACAAATAAAAAAAATCTTTATTGAAATAGAAGAAGTGTACAAAAAATAAACGGTTCCCTGGTATCTAAACTAGAATTAAAAATTCTGTATCTTAGATACTAGTTTTCCCTTACAGTGATACTTTGTTGTATATCTTAACAATGGTTCATATTGAATAGATAAAAAAAGTAATAAAAACTGATAAGTTAGGTTACAAATTTACAATAACTTGTATATAAAAAAAAATAAAAAAAATTATGTAACAATGCGGCAGCGTTTACAAATGTGTGTGTATGGGGTGTGTGTATGTGTGTGTTTTTATCCTTTTGCTCATAGTTGCTTCAGGTGAAGCTAAAGTAAAGTAGTTTTAGACTGTGGGTTTAGTAATAAATTGGGTCACGCATAGATTATATTAAAATATCTCGACGTTTCGCTAAGTTTGTGCTTATTGGTAAGTAGTCGCCACGCAAATCAAATTCAAAATCAAAAAGTCATTTATTCAATTTAGGCCCTGGGAAGGCACTTATGAACGTTACAGTTGAATTTACCACCGCGTTTTATTTTGTTACTGATTTAAAGATTTTAGCTTCTGATGAATTTTACATCACGGCAAGGGTATGTTTTAGACCCAATTTTGCTTACTGGTCTTGCAATATATACAAATTATTTAGCTTTTTGATACTCGCTTATTGGTTCTTCAGAATTTTCTCTACATACTAGCATAAGATTTACAATTACAATAGTGCAACCTCGGTTACAGTAAACCTAAGTTACTTTTACCGTTGCGGAGTCCTTATTAAGACCAGACCGAATCCATTTTGGTCACATTTAATGACGTCTCAGTCTGGCTCACTGCGAACCTGTTTGATGGACGTTTACTTGATGTTTTGCTGAGTTTATATATCTGCAACTAATCACAGTTACCTTTTAGATAACTTTAAATATAGAAACTGGGCCATTTTTAGTTCAAATTCTACAATGAAGGACTCCAAACCTCAAAGATCCAACCCAAGTAGGTAACATATGGGTGCTTTGGAAGACTTGAGCAACAGTTGCCCTATGTATGGCAACACCATGTAAATATGCTCATGTTAGTACAGGATAATATTTCAGTCTTTGAAAGTAAGGCGTTTTCACACATTACTCAGCTTCTTTAATCGTCATTGTTAATGTGTTTAAAGTTATTGGTGTAAATTACTACTTTCTTTTGAGTTTTGTGCAAAATTTCAAGTCAAGGTTCTCTGGTTAGATGTAAGCGTGTGTGTGCTCTGCTTAGTTTCAGATCTGATGGCCGTCTGTGAAATAAATATCAGTAATCCGTAAATATGTATTTCGAACCGGTGGTAAATTCAACTGTATGTACCAATTGAACGTTCATAAGCGCCTTACCAGGGCCTAAACTGAATGAAAAAGTTTTTGATGTTGATTGTTTTTTTTTTTTTTTTTGATTGTATACAACTTACCCAATAGCGATAAAGTTTCGTGTGTGTACATTTTTCCAAGATATTTATTTGTTTCAAGCGAATTAAAAATGCTATAGTCTAATTCAGAGATGCAGTTAGCTAAAACCTTATTCATCATCATCATCATATCAGCCCATGGCTGTCCACTGCTGAACATAGGCCTCCCCCATTGATTTCCACTTCGAGCGGTTCTGGGCCGCTTGCATCCAGCGGCGCCCAGCGACTCTGACCAGCTCGTCGGCCCACCTGGTCGCCACTCGAGAACTTTCTTCCCCATCGGTTATCAGCTCTTCGAGCGTTGTGGCCTGCCCATTGCCACTTCAGCTTACTAATTCTTATTACGTTAACAGTAATCAAAATATTCTAGATTTTACTTTCCTCCACATATGGTAAAAAAAAACACGTCTTGTAATTCCACTCGGCCAATTTTATCATTTAGCTAAACATAAAAATAAATAAATATATAATAAAGATATTTAAGTGTATATAAACAGGAAACTAGCATTTTAATTTGAGCTTATACCCCGATGATGTCATGTACAGTCGTTGACAAAAGTCTCGGGCTAACCTAAAAATAACTATTGACAAGTGATGACTCACGTTATGTATAGATACATTTTATAATATTGTGAAAGTAAGTTGTACTTTTACCTAGCCCATGTTCCTAGCCTTTTTTATTTTTAGCCCAAAATTGGTAAAGTACTCCAAAAATGGTGACATCATATTGAAATACTTAACATTCAAATGAATAAAAGATTTACCAAAAAACCTGTACGCGGCTATTTTAGTGTTATATACTAGATGTGTTTCAAACTGTGCGGGCTAAAAGAAGTTTTCTTCCGCGGACGCTCGGACTGTGGAATTTGGTCCCGCCGTGGTTTTCCCAATAGAGTACACCATGGGGTTCTACAAAAAGGGTTTGAAGAGATTTCTGCAGGGTTGGCAACGCGCGAGTGATACCCCTGGTGTTGCAAGCATCCATAGGCTACGGTAATCGCTTACCATAAGGCGGGACGTATGCTTGTTTGCCACTTAGTGGTATAAAAAAATATAATATAGAATAATGCCGCCTTTAAATGAAGCTTTTAACAACCGAAATTACTGTGGCATTAACAAAAATATAGTCAGTAAAATATAAAAAAAAAACTTTTTTACAAAACTCATTCAAAAATTTGCGTATACGCCATGAAGGATGTGTATTGTGTAGGCGAGCGTACCGCGCACCGGTCGCGACGCGTGGGCGGCCGCGAAGTTTCCCCATGTCCCACGACCCGCACAGTTATACCAATACGAGATCTACGGCCACCAAACCACACCACACCATGCACCTAAATACCAGCTACTATACTGTGCCCTATTGACATATATTTTGCTTTTTTTGTACGCTATGTGAATAAATGGTTATGGCACCTTGCTCTTGAAAGCTGTATTAGTTAACTATTGTGCAAGATTTACATTATACAATTAAATAAAAGTATGGAGATAATCTCTAAAATTGACGTTATGGTTCCATAAAACAGATTTCTCTATTGTTTCCGACTTTCCCATACTTATAAAGTTATAACCGTTGTTGATGAATCATCGTGTATATTGACATCCTTAATTTAGTTTATCAACTAAAAATATATTATCCTAACTAATATGATAAATGCGAAATTGAGTTTGTTTGTAATGCCTTCACGCCTCAACTACTCAACGGATCATCTTTTAATTTGGCATGCAGATAGCCTATATATGGTATAGAAAAGGACATAGGCTACTTTTTATCCCGCGAACGCGGGTGAAACCGCGGGGGACAGCTAGTTTTTTCATAAACTACACTGTTTTTAACTTATTTGACTTTGAATTTTCAATTTTAATTGAACTTACATAAGCGGGAAATTATTCTCCTACTTTTAACATGTCTTCATTTCTCAACTTATAAATCGGTTCAAGTACTCAATAGTTATGATAAAATAAAGAAAGGACAGACATACACGAACCTTGAAAACATATTCTTTATTTACGGGCAGTTCAATAATAAAAAGAAGAATCATGTCACCTTAATATAATTAGCACGCTAATCGACTCTATTTTAAGTACCAAGATCTTAATTCCTAGGCCATTATTATATATATTGCCATATAAATAAAACGCAATGTATTTATTTAACGAGTAAAGCACCGTGTGAATAATATCGAGCGACTGTCAGACAGTCGAGTTTCATTCGAGTGTCAAGTGCTCTCAACTCACGCGCAGCACTAATATTTGTGAAGAACACTCGAGGGTATTTCATTAAACCAATCATTCAAAGACCTACGGACCACATATCATAAATTATTAAGTTACTAGCTGTTCCGCGCGGTTTCACCCTCATTCCCGAGGGATCGTATGTTTTCCCGGGATAAAAAGTATCCTATGTGTTAGTCTAGAACATATTCTATCTGTGTGCCAAATTTCATCCAAATCCGTTCAGTAGTTTTTGCGTGAAAGAGATCCATACATATAAATTCTCGCGTTTATAATATTAGTAAGAAGTAAGACTTAAACGCGTCAGTTATTCGGTTAAAATGTTAACCATTTCACCCGAAGTTACATAACCCGAGGGTACGTCATTTTTATTGGATTTAACCTGGGTTATCTTAACTCAGAGTTTGTTGCTTACCTGGGGGTAAATTATCATTATGACATCACAATGATATACTAACTCTTGATGACACAAAATAACCGCCAGCAAGAACGCCTTAAACATAATAATATTGAAAATGCGAAAGTAACTAACCTTACGTTAGTGGATAGGTAACTTTTTTGACTTTCTGTTTATGGATGTGATTATTTTTTCAATCTTTGAATTGACTAGGCGGGTTGCCCCCGTTTCTGTGATAAAAGGGGGCTAGGGGGCAACTCAACCCACGCAAAACTCGACCTATCAGTAGAGAAGCCTTGTATTTTTTAGATTTCGTCCCCAAATGTAACCAACGGGACCCTATTACTAAGCATCCGCTATCCGTCAATGGACAACCCTTTGATAGATAGACGGATAACGGATGCTTCTTCTTATGAACTGTATAAGGTACAGTATAAGGCACGAATGGTGAGCACAGATAGGCAGTACAGAACACCGCAGACAAATAACTTTATGTTGTGTAAAGTTGTGTTCCTGCGTGTGAGTAAGGTTGCCAGAGCTCATAGGGGAGGAATAGGTCGATAACGCGTGAGCGATGCTTCGTGTGTTGCAAGCATCTATATGGCTACGGTAACCGCTTACCATCAGGCGGGCCGTATGCTTGTTTATCGACTAAGTTGTATAAAAAAAAGAACAGAAATAATCACATAATTGTACAAATGAAACTTTATCATCATAATATTGTAAACATTTGAAAACACAAACATAATATGGTTGTAGTAGCCTTCAGCATTGTCTCATCATCATCACCATGGTGAAGACTCAAAGGCATACTTGAAATGTAAAAATAAAAATAAAATAAAACTCGCTGTTTTTTCGCGAACCGGAGACGGTAGAATCAATTCGTTTTTTGAGTTAGAATAAAAAAGAAGACTAATAAAAGTCGAACTCAGAAATCTCCATATTTTCGCTGTCCTACAGTTATAAGGATCAATTCTAAGATTATAAATTGAAATGTAACACCTAAAGTTTGTGACAAGCCAGAGTCCGTTACTTCAAGAGGTGACATCACCGCTCAGCCATGTTACTGGAGTTGACAGTACCTACATACTGAGCATGGCATGGCTGACTATCAAAATATTATCTTATTTATTTACTTATATTATTTGAAATAACCTGTTACAATTTCGTAGCAGTAATTGTGCGTTGAAGTCTTTTATATGTGTTTTATATATATATCAATATGGATCAAAATTACGTGAATGAAAATAGTATTTTTAAAGATTTTTTTTTGTCAATGAAACGTAGTAAAAATGTTAACCATTATATTTAATTTTATTTAATTATTTCCATCGACAATTCAACAATAAAGTGTTTAAATTATAAACACAAAAACTAGAAGCATACACGTATTACTAATGTAATATATTATACTACAAATGTTAATAAAAATAGAATAATAATGGAATAGAACTGTAAAAGTGAATAATTTCTATTATATTTTGATGTAACTGCCAAGCTGTCTGCAATAAATAGTCACATAATCCGTAGAGAGGTCGCTGCTCATGCGCGTGCCTCTGTCGAGAGGACGGTTCTTTATTTATGGCCGATGCTAATGAGTACTATAATAAATGAGCCGTTATATCCATTCATAATTTTTTGCCGTATTGAAATTTTACGTTCATCAAAACCTCTGCTTAGAATTTTCGGTGAAAAATTGTACTTCGAAAACTCGTCGCCCTTTTTTTTTAATTTTTTATACGGCTAAGTCAGTAAACAACCATACAGCCTGCCTGATGGTAAGCGGTTACCGTAGCCATATGGACGCTTGTAACACACGAAGCATCGCTCAAGCGTTACCGACCTTTCCCCCCTCCCCAATGAGCTCTGGCGAATTTAAAATTAATTTAATTATTTTAGTAAAACTAGTAAGTTGGTCACTTTCTAACATTATATATTAAAAAGAGAGAAGCTATTTTAAAAACTGGGTTTGCAAGTTCAATTGGCCCATTCCATAGAATCCAGCTTATGTTCGTACTAGCTGCTGCTCGCGGCTTCGCCCGCCTTGAAGACCCTAACTTCGAAACTGACGGATTTTCATACAAACTTTCATCCCCTAGAGGTGGAATTTCGGAAAACCAACCAAAGTGGATACCTACTCTTCACAAAGAATATACCCTCTAAATTTATGTCCAGGACCAGCGGTTTAGGCTGTGCGTTGATATATCAGTCAGTCAGTCAGGACTTTGAATTTTATATATATAACTGGCATTTCAGTGAAGGAAAACACGGGGTACTCAGCATGTCAGAGAAGAAAATTTCATCAATACAATGATACCACTGAGCGATAGTAACGTCGAAATGCCGCATTTAAATAAATCCCGTGGTTTTTCGTGCCCTAACACTCAAAAGCAAAATAACTCTTTTCCTCTCTGAATATCGCTATTGTTGGGTAAGAAATTAGTTCATTTTCAAAAGTCAAACTTTTGTGCCACGTTTCTTTAAACATCCATAATTTGATCTACTGTCATATTAATACATGCATTCATAAAAGCACATATTGTGATATCTCGATTACCAATACCGCAAAATGGTAAAGGGAAAAGAAAATATTCAGTGAACACGATGGTATTCACCAGACAAAGCTTTTGTATCCGTTTTCAGAAGCAATTTTGTCCAAAATGATGATAAAAGGTTCCGCAAAGATATGGAGAGCGGGGAGAGCGATTATTTACGTAATTTTGAGTCCGTGACATGAGTGAATAGTGTAATGGGTATAGAAGAAGTATGAACGTATCCAGTGAATGAAAAGTTGAGAGGGAACAGTAGCGTAGTGTTTGGAATCTCACAATAAATAAAAGGTAAGGTATCTCATAAATATTTAAATCATTTCATTCAGTGGTGGATTTACACACATCTCGAGCATAGGCTGTAAAATTTTGCCACCGTTATCTCTACAATTGTCGGTTCCTAGATAATTCTCACCATACAAAAAATTGGTTTCAAATACATCAGATATTTTTTGGATATATTTCTGAGTAAATCAAAGTTCAAACATGTTTAGGTAATGTAAGGCTTCTTTCTGCAAGACATGATAAAAAAAACGATCCCCAAATTTGCTGCCCCTAAAATCTGCCGCCCTAGACTCGCCTACTCGGCCTGCTGGTAAAAGTCGCACCTACGTTTCGGTTCGATTGGCTTATCTTTAGCATTACTCTATATTTAGAGTATTTTGAATTAAATGACCTAAATAAGGGGCGGTGAAATTTGCGGACGACTGGAACCCTCGCTACGACACTGGGGAACCGTGTCGTGGTTTGGATATTTTATGATTAGGAATGAAAGTGGTGTCATTAAAATGAAAGAGGTAAATCAATAAAAAGAAGGATATATGACAGATAGAAGAGTTGATATGACAAGCAGATGATAAAAACTGCTCTCGTTATGATATTTTAGTTTCCAGGACATTGGTTAAAACTTGCTGTCGACAGTGTCTCAGATGATTCAGATTAACCGCCGTCCATTCCGCTCGTCACCTACACAAATGAGGGACAAACACAACCAGTTATGTTTGATGGCTTTGTAAACGTGGTCAACGTATCATGACACAAATTGAAGACATTCAGACAGTAAAACTGCTGCTACGCTCTCTGATTAGAACTTTAGATAGTCATTTTGGTAAAATATATAATTTGAAGGCGCCGTAAGTTTAATAGTTTGATTAACAAGTCAAAAGAACCTGTAGTAAAACCGGATGATGTATTTAATATTTATGACTTTGTTCTATTTGATATTTTTCATTATGCCGACTGTACAGTTATTTGCTAACTAACATAAAGCAACACACGCAGGATCTACTGTACGAAATTAAGGGTACGTAGGAAAGCAAAATAACATCTTAGAATTGAAATTTACTTCGTTCGTTTTTGTTCCGCGAAACACGCTATCATCGCTGTCTCATGCCACGCGAATATTAGACACTAGCTGTCTCGCGCGGTTTCACCCGCGTTCCCGTGATAAAAAGTAGCCTTATAATACTCGGGCATAATGTAGCTTCCTATTAGTGAAAGAATTTTTCGAATCCGACTGGTAGTTCTATTGAATAGCCCATTTAAACAAACAAACAAAAAACTCTTCCGCTTTATTATATTAGTATAGATAAGTTTGTCTCATCTGCCAGTCGCTAGCTTTTCTGGCTTTATGCGCGCTCTTAAGGGGGCCCTTCATGGCCAACGCAACTTCAACGCAAGTGTAGCCTAAAAGCTTGTAATTTCATCCAACGTAATGTTTGACTGCGAAAAAAGAGAGACACCATCAGAGCCATCGGTTATCAGTTGGTAAATCCCGCTGATCACTCGCGGCCGCTTCGCTAGGTCGTCATTCATGATTTCGCATATCATAAAACTTGTTCCAGGCCCATACTTCCTGTGATGTAAACTTACAAGTTTGTGAAAAAAAAGTTAGTTATTTAGAATCTCCAATACATTTGCAAGCATTTTTTAGAGCTGTTTTCTTTACTTTTACAATTTATAGGTACATTAGATATGGCCAAAGTTCAGGTAAAATTTGTGCAAATCCGCTGTTTTTCGGAGGCTTTTACTGAATTTGTTTTTTTTTTTCACTTTTTTTTATTTTCGCCTAGTTATACTGCTAGATATAGTTCACAAGATACCAATTTGTTTAAAACATCTAACGAAAAGTGTTTAAAAACGCCATCATAAGTACAGAGCTTTTGTATGAAAAGTATGGTGAGCTGAGTGCTCTTAAGTTAAAACATTTTCTAATAATAAAAGCAACTTAAATGTCTCTACATCGTGTAACTTCCATAATAACAAGATTTCTTTGGTACGAGGCGCACAGATCGCGAAAGAAAATGTTATATGCAAATGACGTGAAAAGATAATGGCCTTCATTGAGCAGATGAGCAGTGGCACGTAGCTTATGATTTTTATTCAATAAAATTGAAAGCAAAAAGGATGCAAAAAGGTATGAAAATTTGAGTAATTTATATTGAAACTTTTTGTAGTGTTTGTACCTGATGTAGTCTTCACCCCTTTCGGATAGATATACCCGGGTTATCCGTTGCACCTTGTACGTTGAACTCAGCCTATAACAGGTGGAGATTCCGAAATGACATATTTTCTAAACCTATGTTGGGTTAGTCATTCTGAACAACTTTTACTATGGGACCAATAGTGAATTCTCAATTATTATTTTTTACTTTTCTTACAAAATGTCTACGTTGCTCGATCATAATGTATGAAGGGTAAAAAAAATTTTTGAGAATTCAGTGTTGGTCCCATAGTAAAAGTTGTTCAGCATGACTAATCCGACATAGGTATCGAAAATATGCTATCTCGAAATCTCCACCTGTTATGGAAGTTGTAGCTTTTTCTAATGAAGCTTCCATTCTAGTTTGAGTAATATTAAGCCTGCTTAGAGAAATATTCATATTTTAAATAACTTGTGTCCGTACAAAGTTTTTATCTGCTCCGCTAAGTACTCTTAATATTAATTTGACATATCCAAGCGTCCTTGCTTAACTTAAATATTAAAGTAACATTTATATATAGCCATTGCGTAACAATGGTTCTCGTGATTGAGCGATCATGTTCGCTTATTCTTGACGGACAGACAGACGGACAGGCTGCGCACGCGTCTGTCACAACATGAAGTAATTGTCTCCATAACTGTGGTAATAATGTTCTATACGAGTTTAAGCACTTTAATTTAAAAAGCATAATGGTAAAGTTTACCGACATTTTCAAATGTCTCACGTAAATATTTGACATAGAGGAGGTCGTCGACCTTCCTACCTTTATCAATGATCAGCTTCCTTTCTTGCAAAAATGCACAATTTCTACTAATGACAGAATCGTGTGCAACATGCTTACCTAAATCCGCGATAGGATCTCTACGATATATCCGGCAGCGGCGCGTGGCGTGGGCGGCGCGGCCGCATGCTATATTCCCAACTAAAACTCTTTAAAAAAACTCACTTCGCGCACTCTTACGCACCTCACTTCCTCTCGACATGGGATTATAATCGTACAATCTACATAGAATGAGGTTTCATATAATATATTCACTTAAAAATTTATCTTATGTTCTATGTGGCTTGGCACACTTTTGTATGAACAACGAAATGTTTGAGGCTTTTTGGGCACTGTCGACGTACCATTCATTGAGAGAAGTAACGGGCAAATAGTAATCTCGAGTCTTGGCAATGCCATTCAACAGAGCGCGTACTATCATGGCCAAAATTTTCTTCACATAATGACAGACTTCCTTTGTTTTTCTTCAAACATTCTATTTTATTGGGTAATATTTCTATGAAATATTGTAAGCCAGTATAATTAATACATAACCGTATAATACGATGACAATGGGTAACTATTAAAAGTTATTAATTAATAAATAATAGAATGCCCGTGGGGTACCACTAAAATAAATCAATATAAATTGCCACAATTTGAATAAAAAAACAATATACCTACTTAAAAATGTATTTCGTACGTGAATATACATTTTGTGTGTACGTGTGTACAGGAGGCGTGTATGTGTGAGTGAAATAACTTGTTTAGTGCTGTGTTCCGTGTGTGTATGAGTAGACGAGTGTGTGCGTGGCGCGCGCGTGCGCGACATTCCAACGCGTAGTCATTCATACATACTTACTCAAACGCTCGAGCCGTTTATTTGCCTATATCGTTTTAGATTGTGGAGGCTTTTTATCTGTATATACACATGCGGAGAATTGGTTAATTATTCACGGTGAATTTGTAAATAGTAGGTATTAACTGCATCTCATTTAGTGGGTAATTATGCTACGGTAACTTTGTGTTTTATAGCGAATGGCGGATGGGCCGGTTAACGTCATGAGTTCGATTCCTATAGGACAAACAGTTTGTTACGAGACTGGGTGTAAATATCTATTATAGTACCTACATATACTAATAAGAATTACATATTAGATAACTATCTGATTTCCATAGACAAGCTCTGCTTAGTTCGAATCAGATGGCTGTGTGTAAAATTTTCCTAGGTAGGTACACGATGTTTCTCTTCCGGACGGTTCTCTACTTTTTTATCCTAAAGACTCAAATATATTCGAATTCTAATCTGTTTTGCGCCTGTGCGGTGGACTATTAAAACCGATGATGACGACCACTTAGTCAGATTTATTACGCACTTAATTTAATTGTGAGTAAGACTCAAATTACTTTGATTGAAACTAAATATATATGAAAGCTGATTGGATGATGTATCGTTCTAATTTCATTGATCGTATGATTGTCTTTATTATCCATAAATAATTCCTTTGAAATTATAGCTTATCGTTGGAGGCAGCTTTAGCACGAGAGGGTAGTTGGTAGAACCCACCTGGCTGGCTACCACTTACCACCCACATGTTGAAAATCGATCCAGAAGTAACTATGTTTCAGCAGATACCTTGAACCTCCAGACAATTAAATATCGGCCATTTTGCGAAGTTCACGTATTATTTAATGAGTTTAATATACATAATTAAAATATTTAATTATTATATTTAAATTTTCTCGCAATTGATCGATGCCTCCGGAGAGGAGACCAGAGAGCGGCTATACAAAGAGGCTAAGCTTTTTTTAAATGAATAATCTTATTCCTTGGGTGTATACACTTGAAGCGCTCGTGGTGTAGCATGATTAGCCGTTCTTAATCGATCGGCAAAGTTAAGCTACGTCTGTCTTGGTCGGTACCTGGATGGGTGACCGCCTAGTGGTATTTCAAATCGAGCGTTTCCGTGCTTCGGAAGGCACGTAAAGCTGTTGGTCCCGGTTATCACTTAATTGTGATAGTCGTTAAGCTAGTTGGATGCCACATAGGCGGCTTGAAAAATTCCGACAGTAGGTTGACCACTAGCCTACCTCCACCGATCCGCAGTGGGCACGCGTGGTGGAGTATCTGCCCATTCCTTTTCACCCTGATTTGTGAAAGGAGGCCTGTGCTCAGCAGTGGGACATTATAGGCTGATGATGATGATGATGATGATGATGATACACTTGAAACTTGCACGATTACTAACCTAAATGAATAATAAAGAATTTATAATTAGTTTTTCAAAATTACCTACACGTAATAGGGGGCTTAGGGGATGTTAAAGTTTGTATGGAAGAAATCTATCGTGCGGTCCGATTAATTTGAATCTCGTTATATCTAAGTATGTATTTTACTTTCGCTAGAAAATAAATAAACATGTATTTTTGGGTTTCTCAAAAATCTACCCCTAACGGGATAAAAAGGGGGTATTTATGTTTTAATGGGAGGATTATAACTGCATGCTTAAAAGTTGGTATACATTGGTTCCTTTTGTAGCGAAAGGTTGTTTGGTAAATTTTATCCCAAAGGGGGTAAAGTAGGGGAGTGAAACCGTGGGCCGAAAAGCTAGTACCTATATATTCCTACTCTTCTATCATACTACTATGATGAACGCGAAAGTAATTCTGTCAGTTTATTACTTTTTCGCACTTAGAGGATTAGTAACTTATGGAGAATGTTATGGGCTATAAAAAACCGTGGGGACATCTAGTTTTAACTATAATTTACAAATATTATATCTAAGTGGGTCTGTTTGCAGGTATGGAATAGTCCATACCTGGTATATAAGAGTCATACTCGTATAGACGAGTATGACTCATAATTATGAACTTATTATTAATAAACTAATTATAATGTAATGGGTTAATCTATGTACAGTCGCGGAATGAAAAGGTTAGTCACCTTAGAGTTGGTTTTCGCTTGCACCAGATTGCAAGAATCAATTTTATTTACTTTGTTAACGAACAGTTAAATCATTCTTTTCTCTGATTCAGTGTATTCTGTCTATTCAGTTTCAAAAGGTAATATGAGCTCGTGATACGTGGAATGAATCAAGTTGAAAACTGACGAAACTTTTCATATTTCCGCCACTGTACCTATATGTTATATTGGCGTAGGTATTTATATATCCACTAAATACAAATAAATTTAAATCTTAGCTAAAAACAACTAGCAATAATGCATGTGTGTCCCTAATTAACACAAAACGGTTCCAGAATACCTACCTACGTAATATAGATAGCTAAATATATAATTATGTATGTATGTCGGCCTCGTATATATTATATATTCGTGGTAAGATTGCCCAATCAGTGCGTAGGGCGGGCGGTAGGGGTGCTGTGACACTACGTCAATAACTGCGCGCGCATATACAGAAAGCTCCTAATGTAGGAAGCCTCCTTACAGGAGATTGTAGACTAATAATGACGGGCCAGACGGCGCGGTTGGTTAAGACTCTGGTCAAGATTTCATCCATCGCTGGTCGTGGGTTCGATTCCCACACAGGACATGCATTTGTGTGCATGAACATGTCTGTATGTCCTGAGTCTGGGTGTAATTATGTATATTAAGTATGTATTTACAAACAAAAAGTGGTATATGTATTATATCAGTTATCTGGTTTCCATAGTACAAGCTCTGCTTAGTTTGGGATCAGATGACCGTGTGTGAGGAATGTCCCAGGATATTTATTTATTTATTTATTTTAATGTTTTGGTAGGAATGCAACGGCAGGTAGTAACTTCGCGGTGAGTAAGGTTGCCAGAGATCGATGAGTAGGAGCGTGCTGGAGTGTGCGGACACCAGCGATGTAGTACCAAACCTTTAAGAGTGGGTATATATCAAAAAAGCATAGTGATACTGAATGAACTCGATAGAAAAAAATCGCGAAGTTACCTCTTATATTGATTGATTTTCGTTTTGATTCAATCATGGTATTATTTATCTTCTATCTTCTATATATATAAAAATGAATTGCTGTTCGTTAGTCTCGCTAAAACTCGAGAATGGCTGGACCGATTTGGCTAATTTTGGGTTTGAACTATTCGTGGAAGTCCGGGGAAGGTTTAAATGAAGGGTAGGGTAGGGTATCACGCGAACGAAGTTGCGCCGGGCAGCTAGTTTAAGATAAAATTTTATAAATAATATCACTAACGTATGATCTAGAGTAGGCTAGTCGTCAAACTACTGTTGGAGTTTTCAAGCCGGCTAGAAGGCCTCCAACTAGCTTAACGACTATTACAACGGGACCAACGGCTTTACGTGCTTTCCGAAGCACGGAAACGCTCGATTTGAAATACCACTAGGCGGTCACCCATCCAGGTACCGACCACGATGGTGGTAGCTTAACTTGCCGATCGATTAAGAACGGCTTATCATGCGTACATTATCGTGGTGTACACGAGCGCTTCTATACTTTACTGTTTATTTATATTATAAACCTTTGGAGTAGAGTCATTTTGTTAACGTTCATAAGTGCCTTATCAGGGCCTAAATGGACTAAATGCTTTTTGAATTTGAATTTGGCACTTAGTTTATATTGTTCGCCGTTTGAGAAAAATGGCTGGCACCCACTCTTAACTGTCGGCACTCCTCTCATCTCCTCTTCAACCCCCTTTTCATAATGAGGGAAAGAGATAGGCCGGCATGCAAGTGACACCCCTGTGGCAAATGTTAAATATTAAACTTAACATATAGATCGCCTGAAATAACAAGAGATAACAAAGAAAACAAGAACAATCTAGTAAAACTGCGGGACGGATGCTTCAAATATTATAGAACCAATGGGTGTGCTTACTAGTTTCGACTTCAAAACACACGTTTAGACTTCAAGTCACACAAGCTTATTAACGTCAACGTGAAAGTCATTTATGAAGGTATATACTGGAGGTATATATACTGAAGATAATTGGCTTATTACGATCGCCGTGATATCAAATTAAGTTATTTATCAAAAAAAAAAACAGTATCTATATAAAAAGCACATCTGTTCATCTATTGTGCGTGACTCATACTATTACATAAGGCAATGTTATGAATGCTTTGATATTTATGTACAAAATTTATATAAATAAAAGATATTATAATGTTACTAATTTATTTATAAATAATGATATTGGCATGAGACATAATCCATAAATATCTTTTTTATCAATATTCCACCTATCACGTTGCAGGTCGTGGGTTCGATTCACACCCAGGTCATTCATTTGTGTGCATGAATTTCTGCATATCCTGCACCCTTAGTGCAATTATGTATATTAAGTATGTATTTACAAAAAAAAAGTTATATCTGTTATCTGGTTTCCATCCTACAAGCTCTGCTTAGTTTGGGATCAGATGACCGTGTGTGAAGAATGTTTCAGGATATTTATTAATTAATACTTACGATTGATTTTCTGACGATAGGGGGTCATAGGGTTGACTACAATCTCTCATCTTGGCAAGTATATAAAGCCAAGTCCGAAGTGGTGAAGAAAGTAAAGTCTGGCAAGAAAGACAGCGAAAAACAAAAGACGAACCTAATACTATTATCAACATCATCCTAAGGATGTCCACTGCTGAACATTGGCCTCCCCCATTAACTTAAATACCTACTATAGGCTAGTTAGTTATACCGGGTGGAGATTTCGAACCTATGTTGGGTTAGTAAGTCCGAACAATTATTCAAACGGAAAAAAAAACTTCTCATACATCATGATCGAGCAAGGTTGATCGTTAGTAAAGAAAGTAATTAAAAAAAAAAAATGTCTTCCTCAGCAATTATTTGACTAACACAACCTAGGTTTAAAATTATGCCATATCGAAATCTGCAGTAAATTTGTTATGTCAATTGTTAAACAATAATGTATTCCAGCCAAATCGATATCTCTTGGAGTTTTCCCATATCATACGAATTTCTACAATAGCCCATTTTATGACTCCAGAAGTAAGCCATGCTAAAACGAGCTCACTACACGTGTTGTTAAGGTACATTATGTCATGGATATCAAACCCATTCAATTTGCCACAGGCGACATGTTATGCGTTTTTTATTGCAGACGACAATAAAAGTTATGTTTCGATCATTATGATGAATTTTAGACAATATCGGAAGGATTAACCGAATAAGATGATAGAGATGGGTCGTAATCCCTCCAAATATTCGAAATACTCTTATTATGATTTTTAATGCGATGCTATGCGTTTTTTTTACTAAAAACGTTCATTCACAGTTTCAGAATATTATAAGACGGTAAATAGCTATAACTTTCCGAATAATCTACAGAAATAATCAGAAAAAATAATCCTATATTACGTCTAATGAAAAATGCTATCCAACTTTAAATGGTACTCAGAATCGAAGAAAAGGAAATTCTTTCATTCAGACACATTTATAGTTCTACCAATATTTCATACTACGATTTTAAGGCTGCCAATTCTCAGCAAAGAATGTCTATACCAGTTCGGAAGTGAAGCTGCAAACATTCTGCAAAAGGGTAAAAATTACCTCGCTCTATATAACGCGTGAACTACGCGACTTTTTTCAAAGCATAGTTAATGTGTTGGAAATTGGAGATCTGGCAGCAGTGACGCGCCGCGCGTGCCACAATCCATTACACCGCCGAGTGGTGGCGGGTGGCAGGACTGTGGTGGGGTGAGACTGTGTATCCATTAGCTAATTAGTCGGCTACCGTCGACCCCTTCTTGCCAGATTGTTGCCGTGTCGATTCTTTGCTTGCTAATTGATTTTTTTACCTTGGATAGGCTGTATTTTAATCTTGCCATTGTAGTTTATGTGGCTAATGTTGTAGATTAGAACTCTCAAAAGCAGCTGCGGGAGCACACCGATAGGTGCTTGGCGATATATTTTAAACGACGAAAAGTCCCTTTAGAGTGGTCATACCGAGCAAACCAATTCCGCAACTAGTAAGTGATTTTACACTGATTTATAACAGTACCGACCAATAACTGCATGTAAATGTTTCTTTGACTAATTGGTTTCTTTAAATAAAAACAAATCGTTTTGCTTACCAATGGTAGGTTTTTTCATTGCCAAACTGTGCATAGGTACCTATAGATCATTTCGTAAACTAATTTTACATGTGATAGCTACTTCCATATGGGAGGGTCTGCTATGCAAAGCTTTGAGGTATTTGCTTCATTATTAGTAAAGATATAATAGTCTTAATTTTAACCGATAACGGTCCGTAAATTATAGGAATCGGCCATTAGCCATCAAAGAGCGTTGTCTATGATGAAATGGACGTCATTGCGCTTGCTATAGTCGGCAACTGTGCTCTGTGCTATTTTTCCCATAGTCGAAAGCTCATTGTACGAGTCAACTCCACAACCGAAAGAAAAATGGCGATGGAAGCTTATTGGTAGGGCTATACGAGATTTACCATGACGTCAAACTATGGCAGTGTTTGTACCATGTAGCTTATTCTTCTATTTTGTCTGGTCTCCATTATGTCCAGATCCAGTTTCTCTTTAACCATCCATAGCACTTCAAAGTTACCTCATAACTAAACGGGTTGCTGAGTTTCTTGCAGGTTCTTCTCAGGGTACACACATACAGTCAGCCGGACTTTCATAATTGCCCTCTGAATAAATGTCATGACTTTGATTGTCTACCTTCTTAAGCATAATCAATCAGGTGCTGCTTGTGGGGGCTGGTCTGCTTAAGTTTGCTATTTATTTACTTATTAAATATTTATTCAGTCTTCTTTGTAATTTTGCCGCCGCGCCGGGGCACGCAATTGTTTTCAGTGCGATTAGAATGTAAATATTATGTAATGAATCTAAGCTTGTTTTGAAAAGAGTAATTGCTGAGTTTATTGCCGGCTCTTCTCAGCAAATGCAACCTTCCGAACCGGTATTAGAGTATTAGAGTCAGACTTTTCATAAGTGCCTGCGAAGGTCTATTTGAATAAATGATTTTTGAATTTGAATTTGAATATTCCTAATATTAAGAATGTATCTAAAGAGAAAATAAAGGTATCATCATCATCATCTTCAGCCTATAATGTCCCACTGCTGAGCACAGGCCTCCTGCACACAAATGAGGGTGACTGGGCGATACTCCACCACGCGTGCCCACTGCGGATTGGTGGAGGTAGGCTAGTGGTCAACCTACTGTCGGAATTTTTCCAGCCGCCTAGGAGGCATCCAACTAGCTTAACGACTATCACAATTAAGTGATAACCGGGACCAACGGCTTTACGTGCCTTCCGAAGCACGGAAACGCTCGATTTGAAATGCCACTATGCCAATAACATCCAGGTACCGACCACGACAGACGTAGCTTAAATTAGCCGATCGATCTAGAACGGCTTATCATGCTACACCACGAGCGTTTCGAACTAAAGCGTGCATAATAAAGGTACAGACACAACTACAGTCAAAAGCATACCTAAATATCGTTAGTTTATAGGTAATAAAATCACACCATTTCACAATACGAAAACATTAAAAGGCAACCGCAAGGCTATCAAATTAAAAAGTTAAACTTACCCTAACAAACATGGTACATCACGTCCATCTTTTAATGAGGTAATGGGCATCCAACGAGGGGCAGCGTGGCCCGCGTGCCGCACACGCGACCACCCCCGATCTTATAATTTCATTATTATAATAAAATGGAGTCAAATGTGTAAACGATGGCACGTGATAATTGTGACCCCTTGATGCCGGAGTTTGGCAGCTTTGCCCACTGTGTCATTGATTAATTAATAACAAATATGATATGTTTATCATTGTAATCATGTCCGTTTTTAAATGAGCATGCTGTTTATTGTAGTTATATTTAGCAGCAAGTATTCAAAATTATTCATATGCGAAAGTTTGTGTCTATGTTTGTTATGCGTTTGGTTTTTTTTGACACAAATTATACTCTTTATAAAATCCCTCGGCAGGTAGAAGCTAGTTACAGGATAATTTTTATTTCAAGCAACTCTGAAGTGATGGACTCATTAAAGTAAAACAATTATTCTTGGATAGCAGTCGTCACAATTATAATAGCCGATGGTCATGACAGCTAATTCATAAAACGATGAGTTACAACCATTGCTCGAAAACAGCTCAGCGGGCACAATAAACGTTATGGGCACATTCATTAATAGCTGACCGCTGACAAACGGTGCTTACCACCCTGCCCCCATGCCCCGGGGCTGCCCACCCTGGCCCCGGCCAGGTGTAAAACTGCCCGGTCACGAACGCGACGGACAGACATGCAATGCGGCTAATACGTTTATATTATTAAAGCTATACTTATGGGTCATCCCTCGGTAGGGGGATGACCTATGAATATTCATGCAGTGATTTTGTTGATAACGTTTTATTAACGTTTTAAATATTATTACCGGGTAGTATTGAAAAATAAGTATAGGTGCATTATAATTATAACATACTAGCTGCCTCGCGCGGTTTCACCCGCGTTCCCGTGATAAAAAGTTGCCTAGTATTATAATGTAGCTTCGTATTAGTGAAAGAATTTTTCGAATCCAACTGGTAGTTCCAGAGATTAGCCCATTTCAACAAACAAAAAAACTCTTCCGCTTTATAATATTAGTAAGTATAGATACAACGAATACAAAAAAAAATATGACTCATAAGTCACCATTAAAGTAGGCCTCGAGACATTGCAGACTTACTATTGCCATCACGTTTCCAGTGATTCAAACATTCCCTCGAACAGTCGCTAATGAAAGTTTAACACAAGAGTGAGTAATGCAGAAACACATGAGTCTCAGATCAAGCCTTATGCCCAAGATATCAAAAGCTAACTGTTACTCGTGAATAGAACCGCTTTCCATTTTATTACAGGACCTGATCGCAGGTACGATAGCCAGCATGTAGCATGACTTCATAATGTGTCTTTCCTTATGATAATTTTTGTTGTCAAGGAAGAGTGGCATGACCCGGGGCTCTACCGCGTAACTTTGGTGGTAATAGTAACGAACACCATTAATTATTTCATCCAATGACGCGCACGCGGTATGACGCGACGATGACCATTCGTGGGCCCTGATTGGACGAAAATCATTAATGGTGTTCGTTACGATTACCACCAAAGTTACGCGGTAGAGCCTCTGGTTAGTATTGTTGGATGCATACCGCAATCTCACCATGGTAAGTGAAGATGGAAAGCTCATAAAGCCTAGGAGATATCAAGTGCTGCTGCCTGAACACAATGCGAGGTGGGTACTACAAAGTACCCGAGCCAACTGAGAGACACCCACCAAGGTGACTTTACTAAAAATGTACTATTCAGCGCCTCTCTGGGAATCGCTGAAGTTATCTTCCAGTTAAAATCTAAATTAAAAAGTAATTTATTCAGTTTATGTTGTGGTAAGGCACTGATGCATAATACAGTCCCTTCTTGTCGAACTACTGAGATATCATATAGTGGCCACTTTGCCCGTTGGTTGGTTGGTTGCCACCGTTAGGTATAAAAGACGGCACACTATACCTTGCAACCCCTTACGAGGAAGTTGGTACATACAGTTGAATTTACCGTCGGTTCGGAATACACTTAACTGAGACTTCTAACTGTGGTGAGTGAGTCAGTCTCAGACTCGCACTTGGCCAGTTTTATTTCTGAATATTTATTATTTTTTACTCCGACATTCGTAGTGCAAATAAATAAATAACTGCACTGCGTACAGTAATGGATTGGACTCATATCAGATGGCGGTGGTGGAAGCAAAGCTGCTCGCGTAATCCTCGCACTGGGAACATTCTACGCGACACTTTTTTGTTGAAATACAAGGTTTCTAGCATTCAGTAGATGAATAGATACCGCTTATTAACGCTGTTTCAATTCATATAATGATTTTGGTATTGGAGACAAAAATATAATAGTACTCATAGATTTTACATTTTTATCAAATGTCAGACATGGCTAACGTCAGAGGGTAATATCTAATAAGTTCAATGATTTCAACTGTGCCAAAGGATTCCCAAGAAACAGAAATTGAAAATACTTCTTGAAATTGAATTGACGAAGCAAGAATTGCCAGTCTCATAATAGTGTATTCAGAACTTGTGGTAAGCGCCTTATCAAGACCAAAGATAAAAGTTTTGAGTATGAGTGAAACATGATACAAATTAACAGTTAAATGACCCTGTCAAAACATTCCAAAACCTTATATCAACAGTAATATATAGTAATAATATAATGCTCTATATGCTTACCTTATAATATACACGTCGCGGCAAGCGGGACACGACTGCGTCCGCGACCCCCCGCGCCACCCCATTGCTTCCGACCTGACATTTACCTAAAATTATGGGAAACGCAAACAAAACTCAAATTTCAATTTTTTTCTATTCAATTAACCGTTACCGTGGGATCGAATATAAATTCCTTTTGTAAATATAGACTGTGGTATTATTTTATAACCAGCTGAGTATTTTTTTTCCAAAATATGTAACGTCTGACGTCTACGACGCCTACTTATTAGAGTTTTGGAGTCAGAGTATTCATAAAGTACTGGAAAAGAACGTCAACGACATTTGAATGGTTCACTCAAATCAATACTGAGGATGTGATGAAAATCTGAGTGTTCACCGGGAGCTTATCCGATATTGAAAAGTTGTTGTGTGTACCTTATGATAAATAAAGTTAAGTGGGTCCCATGGTAATACTTTCGCATCAAATAAGAATCAGGTTCAAGGCACATTCAAGGCTTTATTATCTCAGCCCAAGAAAAACTTAAAGACGGAACGGTCTGTGTTCTTAAGTGACGCAAGTAATAGGAAGCCGGCGTTCTTGTAAATACATGGTCTCACACGCACATATAGACCATAGGAAGCCGATCGGTTGTCATTCCGGATTGAGACGTTGACAGTGACAATAAGGTTCAGTAATATTTGTGCCTGCTTGGGCCAGTACTGATTTTACTCACGCACACGTAGGAAATTTTTTGCTTCACTTTCTTATAAGGTGACACTCCGTCTTGATTTTTTTATATGTCTATGTTTATTATTGAGACTTTTGGAAAGGAAATAAGTTTGGTAAGTATACGTTCACAATTGTATCCACGTACATTGATGTTGTGTAACTAATCTAATTCTTGTTTCTAACTTTGTATATTTTTACATGGAATATTAGATGGTCAAAGCTACCCAAGTTACCATCAGCGTATTAATATAGGTTTACCTGATTTGTCTACTAAAACTAAATAAAACTAAGAATCTCAAAATCAGACTCAAACCGAGTTAAGTTAACATCGAAACAGGACTTTCTTCGAGTGAAGGGGAATTTTCCTGGGCGATGCATTTATATATTAGCATGTTCATTTGTAATACATATTCGGTGAGCACGTGGTGGTTCCCCAGCCCCACTGGTGGTGGGCGGCATCGCGACTATCGATCCGCGCCGCCCGCCCATCGCCGCCCAGCCGATAAACTGCCGCCTCTATGCCAATGTATGCCCATTGCCTATAAAATGTTATTACTATTACTTATTGTCGTCATAACTTTTAGGATCTACTTTATGATAAATAATGTTACTTTGTTTTGTATTTGTTCGTATTATTTCTTGTATTAGGGTAAATAAGTAAAAGATACTTAGACACATGATTGTACTCATGATAACAAACAACTTTCCCAAAGAAACTCATAGGGATAAACAACTAAATTAAATAAAAGCTGATGGTGTATTCTTATTCTTGATAGGTATTAAATATTATGGGATCAGTACTAAGTAAATAAATAAAAATTTATTTGGGAAAGTTGTTTGTTATTATGAGTACAATCATGTGTGTAAGTATCGTTTACTAATTATCAGTCACCCTATATATATATATGTATATGTTTCATTTTAATTAATTGGATGCTAGTAGCTTGTTGAGTTTGTCGATATTTTATTATTTTAATTAGCTTATTTCTTCTTAGGATACTTAAACCACGTAAGGAATCTACCAGCCTTTTTCAAGATTGTAGAATTTATATATTCAGAGCTTTCGTGATTAATCAGTGAGAGGTATTTCACTTTTATGTACGAGTATAAAGGTTTTATATACTGGGTGGAGATTTCGAGATGGCATATTTTCGAAACCTATGTTAGGTTAGTCATGCTGAATAACTTTTAAAATGGGACCAATAGTGAATCCTCAAATTTTCTTTTTATTTTTCTTACAAAGTCAACCTTGCTCGATCATAATGTATATGAAAAGTAAAATATATTTTTTGAGAATTCAGTGTTGGTCCCATAGTAAAATTTGCCCAGCATGACTAATCCAACATAGGTTACGAAAATATGTCATCTCGAATCTCCACCAATTATTACAGACAATACAATTAAAGACAAAAGTTAATACATGATGCTAAAGTTATGTCGATTCTAGTTTTATTATTTTCAAACCAGTTTAGTACTGAGCTTCATTAAATATTATCTCTTCTGTAAACTATGGGATGGACTTCACTATATAGGTGCAATTCAAATAACACCGAGGGCTTCTCTTCCCGAAACAATTTCATTCAAGATTACGATCTCAATTTGTGAGTTATGCATTACCTACATCGTCGTTACCGTTACATAAATACCATTGTTTGCAAATTGAACTTTACGACGTCGTATTAAGAAGTGTATGTATTTGTTTTAATTGTACATATGTGGCGGGGAATGAGACGTAGGCGTAGTGTTGAATTAAGTTAACAGAGCGGCAGTAATGTTCAAACAATGCCCTAACGGGATGACATGCAGATTTTAATTCTTAACGTAAGAGTCAATGAAGCCGAAGCTTCGACAGCAGGCGCTTTAATAAGTAGAGCATAACTCTTCAGCTTGCTATGAACTTACTCACCAGACTAACCTTGGAATGTCAAAGCTATTGAAGTTACCAACGGATCGGAAGACAGACAACATCTGAGGAGAACCGGCGAGAATCACAGCATTTTTTTTTGGACGAGCTGACTATTTTGGCAATTTTACAAGTATAATAAAACCTAGGCATAAATACAAAAGAATCGTTGCACATAATAAGTTACCGAGGTGTTTTTTATTATATAGAACCGTGGTAACTGATTGCTTATGAATATTGCCTAGGATCTATGATTACAGACAGCATTATTACTGTAATTCGAGTGTCAGAAATTTTTAAATGTTTTTTTTTGTCGTTTGTGTTCAATTTATTTATAAAACATTAATTAGTCTTACAGTTTATAGAATTAATTTGTGGTCGTGTCTTTTGGGTGTTGTTAAGGCGATGACAAATTGTACAGATCGTTTTCGACTGAGAAAGTGAAAAGCAGACGGGGTGTGGCTAATGCGATTTTATAGCCTAGATACAAAATTAAGCGAATGGTGCCTGTGCGCTTACTTCTGTGAAATCTGAAACTGAGTTAAATAAAAAAAAACGGTTAGCGGTAGTAGGTTCTTTTAAGTTTGAATAATAGGCTAGTGATAAACCTACTGTTGGAGTTTTCAAGCCATCTAGGAGGCCTCCAACGACTTAGCCTAGCTTAACGACTATCACAAATAAGTGATATCCGGGACTAACGGCTTTACATGCCTTCCGAAGCACGGAAACCACTAGGCGGTCACCCATCCAGGTACCGGCCACGACAGTGGTTCCTTAAATTTTCAGATCGATTAAGAGCGGCTAATCACATACTATATATATATTATCGAAACTTTAAGTATCAACAGCAAACTTTCCCTTAAAGACTAATTAGCACACAGTCCCTGAGGTACCTACCTACCTACATGTATACCTACAGAGTGAGACCTCGTTTAACTATACATGTTCATTTGTCTTTCGTTTCCGTTTTTAGGGTTCCGTAGCCAAATGGCAAAAAACGGAACCCTTATAGATTCGTCATGTCTGTATGTCTGTCTGTCTGTCTGTCTGTCTGTCCGTGTATGTCACAGCCATTTATTTCCGAAACTATAAGAACTATAATGTTGAAACTTGGTAAGTAGATGTATTCTGTGAACCGCATTAAGATTTTTACACAAAAATAGAAAAAAAACAATAAATTTTGGGGGTTCCCCATACTTAGAACTGAAACTCAAAATTTTTTTTTTCATCTAACCCATAAGTGTGGGGTGTCTATGGATAGGTGTTCAAAAATGATATTGAGGTTTCTAATATCATTTTTTTCTAAACTGAATAGTTTGCGCGAGAGACACTTCCAAAGTGGTAAAATGTGTGTCCCCCCCCTGTAACTTCTAAAATAAGAGAATGATAAATCTATAAAAAATATATGATGTACATTACGGTGCAAACTTCCACTGAAAATTGGTTTGAACGAGATCTAGTAAGTAGTTTTTTTTTAATAGGTCATAAATTGAAATTAATATCAAATACTCAGGTCTGTACTACCATTTACTTATATACCTACAGGTTTGTACGGAACCCTCGGTGCGCGAGTCTGACTCGCACTTGGCCGGTTTTTTAATTATGATATTTTGTTTTATAGCTTGTGAAGGAAAAACTACATGTACTTCGGTTTTACCCACGTTCCCGGGATATGTCCTATAGTGAAATAATGTTTAGAATAGTATCAGTAATTCCGGCGATTATGCCGAACATCCAAACTTTTTTTGTACTGCGTATAGTCCTCTGTTTTGACCACAATCTCACCATGGTAAGTGATGATGTGGCCGAAGGTGGTGCAGACACAAAGCGTAGAAAGAACTGGCTCTCAAGTGTAGCTGTCGCTTGGCGAAAGATTTTCAACTTGAGGGTGGTAGCCATCCAGATGGGTACTACAAAGTACCCACCACCGTGCTATGTTTTCCTCACGATGTTTTCTTCACCGAAAGCTCAAGCTCATGGTAGGATTCGAACCCGGGATCTTCATCTCGGTATCCGAAGTCACTACCACCTCAGAGTAGATAAATACTGCTACCACTGAGCTTTCTTAACCTTCAACTTACAATCTCCCTGTGTATAATATTTAATCGTTATAATATTAGTAAATAAATAAATTATAATATTAGTATAATATTAGCAAAAATATAAAAAATAATCTATTTATAGAAAAAAAACTATTTATAAATAATATTAGTGACGGTGGAATTTCGACTAAAAGACTAGTTGAAATAGTCTTAATAATCTTTGTTTATCAACAAAACTTAACCTATTAAAAATTGTAAATAATAATAACAAAATTGATTATTGGTAAAGTACAAAAATAAAGGTTACAGGTGTCTACAGTTGGCACGCCTGTTTTAGACAACAGTTAAATAATTAATAATATTACCTAATTAGAAAGGAGTGAATGAAATGAACGGTTAGAAGGGATTATGAATAAGCGTGGGTAATCCTGCAAAGACCTTGAACTATCGATTAAGGAAAACATCGCGACTACCAAGCGGCGCCGGCGGTGGTAGTGTATTCTGAGTTTCTTGCCGGAGTCTTCTCAGTTCAAGTTGTATTCGGAATCGGTGTAGAGTCATTATGTTAACGTTCATAAGTGCCTTATGGCCTAAATTGAATAAATACTTTTTGAATTTGAATTTGTAGTAGGTACTTCCATGGCTGGCTACCACTCTTCATGTTGAAAATCTGTCGCCAAGCATCTACCGATGTGTGGCGACGGCTGGACTTGAGAGGCAGTTGGCTCTAGTTTTTATAAGGGTCCGCGATATATTGGAAATCCCCTTGGTATTGTAATTTCCAGACAAGTTACCATAAGACGGACTGCCAGCTTAACAAATATACTTTATGATGAGCTACATAAGATAAAGAACCTAGCAGAAAAAGACTTAATTCTCAAAGATTTAAGTTCAGTAGGGCCTATAAGGCCTAAACTGAATAAAGTACTTTGAAAATTTGCAGGATACTTGTAAAATTAAGGTCTAAGCTACTGAAGTTATAACCGGTTTGGAAGTCAGGGGGTCATAGGTAATTTTAAAAACCTATCCTGTGATATTATTAGTAGCTACCGATGGATCAGTTTATGTTGTAAGTAAATATACTAAACCTAATTAAATTTATTTTTAGTCATCATCATCATCAGCCTATAATGTCCCACTGCTGAGCACAGGCCTCCTTTCACAAATGAGGGTGAATGGGCGATACTCCACCACGCGTGCCCACTGCGGATTGGTGGACGTAGGCTAGTGGTCAACCTACTGTTGGAATTTTTTCAAGCCGCCTAGGAGGCATCCAATTAGCTTAACGACTATCACAATTAAGTGATAACCGGGACCAACGGCTTTACGTACTTTCCGAAGCACGGAAACACTCGATTTGAAATACCACTAGGCGGTCACCCATCCAGGTAACGACCACGACAGACGTAGCTTAACTTTGCCGATCGATTAAGAACGGCTAATCATGCTACACCACGAGCGCTTCTATTTATTTTTAGTACTTACTATAAATACTCGTATTTAGATAGGCGTGTGTTGATACCAATCTAAAGATAATTAAGTGCGTGAGGAGGAGATTGCGGTGCTCATCAGCAACGGTAACCGCTTACCATCAAGCGGGCCTTAACCATGTTTTGGTACCCTAGTAGTATAAAAAAGCATTCTTAGGTTAGAAGAATGCAACAGATCTTTCTTGGCGACAGTTGTACGCAGCCCAAAATCAATGAAGATTATAAAAAACGGAATTTATAAAAGGTTCTCATCTCATCGGTTATTTTTATTTTGATAAGCAAGACAAATACATTCGATGGCTAAAGAGCTTTGTTCTGATTAAGTTTCAAATCGAGGAAGTTCTATGCGTATGTATAAAATGCGATCATATAATATAACGTCATAGGATAAGAAGTATGTGAACTGAGTGCAAAGCGTTTGCAGCGGCGCGGCCAGTGTGCGGCGTATTTCACTGGCGTTCTCAATCTAACCAAAACCAAAGTTGACTAGACCGTATTAAAAGGGTGTAAAATTCACATATTCTTAGTAGAATATTATAATTAGTCATAAAGCGTAAGTGAAGCACAAGAGAGAGGTAGAGCATAGCGTTTATTCGCTCCAAGAGCAGCTCGACTGGGCAAGTACCTCCACCTTACAGAATACCGCAGCCAAATAACTTTATGTTCTGTAAAGTTGTGTTCCTACTCGTAAGTAAGGTCGCCAGAGCTCATAGGGGAGGGGGGAAAGGCCGTTAACGGTAGATTGTCAATTTCGTCTTGGGGCCTACATTTGATAGTGAACTCAACTTTAACTAAACGTATAGTGCTATTTTTTGTTGAATATCACTTTTCTAACTGTCGAATTTTTAAACAATAATGATTCATTTCAGGGTAATTGAATGGCGAAAATAAGAGATTGTTTTAAGTTTTTGCGATATCAAAGATGTATATATCTAAGATGTATTAATTTGGTATCCTATCTCTTATCTAAATATTATTATGTCACATCACAGCACGCAACACGCCCCGCGCAACGCTGAGCCCCACTAAGTCCGCAGTCCGCTACTACGTGCCCGACGACCTATCGACCAATGAGGACACATTGGCGACGTAGAAAATTACCCGCCATTATGTTCAATGCTATGTAGCAGTACCCTATATTTAGCTTTGACGTTATTGTGCCTCGTTCCTATGGTATTGTAGGTTCACTTGTCGTTTGATACGTATTTTTAATTATTTTTCAATGAATTTGTGAATGGAACGTAGTTACCAGTCAAATAAATCCCACGCAGTACTAAAATAATCACGGTTCTGTAAAATACATAAATCCTTTCCTTTTCAAGCGAATTCATCTCTTTTCTCCGTTGCTAAAAACGTGAAGCATTTTTTTTTATTGTTTTCTATTTCTAGCGTAATGGTGCTTTACGATATGTACGTAATTAATTAATATTCCATTTGGTATTTCTATGTAGGTACATTATTACGAAAGAGCATAGTTAATAGGTATATCTAGACACAATCTATGTTAGGTGCACAAAAGCATTTACGGAACGTTAAAATTTTGGTGATATCTACCTATATCAAGTGTCGTGGATCCGCAATTATATATCAAGCACCCCCAATTAGGACCATTACTAACATACCCTTGCAGGCTACAATCAAACCCTAAGTAAAGGCACAGGTAAAGGTGTATAGAATTTTAAATTAGGAATGTTAAGACATTTACCTCAATGAAAACTAAATACAATAAAGCAGGCAAATAATATGCGGGCCCTGATCTTATGGTGTCCGATATCATGACAAATGAACGAACTTACATAAAAAGTATTTGAAGATTTTCCGATAAAGAGCAATCGAAACTTGGAAGGCGATAATAAAAGCGAAGGTTGTGAGTTCTCATCCTACAATTTATTTATATCTTCAGCTTTGAAAGAAAATATCTTGAGACCATAGAGATTAGAATTAATATAGCGACTGCACTAGAGCAATTGCAGTGAGCACGGTTATGTGCAACTACCTTGAAACGAACTAGGCATTCATAGTTTGAACGACTAAATACACGTTTTAACGCAAGAACAAACGTTGTTCATACCGGTCTACTAAAATTCTATAACGTCAAATAAAAACAAACCTCATTGGTTTTGGAAAAAAACAGAAAAAATTCAAAAAGTCAGGCAGCCGCGGGTCCCACATCTGCTACAAAACTGGCGTGCCGCCGTGCCACAACTACTTTGAAGTGCAAGCGCGGTGTCTGGGTTGTAAGGAGTAACGATAATCCAGACTTTTTAACTGTATTTTGTGTTTTTTCAAAAACCAATGACGTCATTTTTCTAATGATTGAATGTCCCAGGATATTATTATTATTAATAACTATAATGAAATATTTCTAATCTAAATACGATAGCTTATTATATCTTTGTTTAAGCTATATTTTATGTATTTTTAAAACTGTAGGTATAATAAATCAATTAGACGAATAAATGTACGAATGTTGGCAGCCATTTTAAAGCACCGCCAATCAGAGCCAGAGCTTCGCGTGACTAACCACAATAGGCGAAGTAACCACACATTTTATTTTATTTCTGTATCCTATACCGTCCTGCCTACACTCATGCCCTGGTATTTCAAATATATTCAGGAATAATCTATATATACAAAAATGAATCCCTATTTTCCTTGGTCACGCCATCACGCGTGAACGGCTGGACCGATTTCGCTAATTCTTTTTTTGTTGTGTTTGTTATTGTCAGAAGGTGGTCAGAACTTATGAAAGAAAAAATTAAGAAAGTTGCAAGGGTAGGGTAGGGTAGAGTAGTAGGGTAGGGTAGTGTAAAGTAGGGTAGGGTAGGCCACCACGCGAACGAAGTGGTGTTCGGCAGCTAGTAGATTTATAAATATGGAGGTCGCGTGGGATCGCGTATAGTATCGCGAAATTAGCTGGCTAAAATCGTCTCCAGTTTTTATTATCAGATAAGGTTTGGCAGTTCACGTACCCTAGAAGGGTGACAAGGCCGAGGATGTAGCATGCTTATCCAGACATCTAAGTTATAGCTATCAGGAAACAGACCCTGGAAGTGAGTTCAATTCCGTTGCTATAAGCATAAGGAATGATGTAGCAATGCGTTGTATATATCATATTTTATGTCAAACGTATATAATGTTACAAGCTTTTATTTAACTTTAATGTATATATGTCTATACCTATTCTTCACAAAGAATATACCCTCTAAATTTTATGTCTCTATCACCAGCGGTTTAACCCGTCTGTGAGTTGATATATCAGTCAGTCAGTTAATCAGTTCGTCAGGACTTTGAATTTATATATATAGATATTAACTCGTTATCAATAATAATTGCACCATTCAATTGTCGAAATAAATAACACAATAATCTATTAGATTCTCGAGATATAATCTAGTGCGTTTCATCACTCCAGCAAATCTGCGGGAGGTTCTTTAATTTCACAATAGCTGTCGGTACGGTATAAGGCGGGTGATTTAGCTCGCTTCGTAAATGAGCTAAAGTGAGGCGAATACGGCACCTACCGACCGAGTCGCCCGGGGCAAAGACTAGTCGACTATCGCCGACCGGGACCGCACGTCCACCTGTAGTGCCATGCCGCCATGCCGCCCGCGCCACCGCCCGCCGCGCACAGGTGCCATACGGAAATTAAACATTATTATTTATTACCTAACTGCCTACCATTAAGGAAAAATTGAAAAATATCAAGTTAGAGTTTCACAGCCAAGTAAACTGAATGTACACGTCTTAGCTTTGTTAACAGCCCTTCCTTGCTCGTCCTTAACGATCCCAGCTCTATTTTTCCGCATCTAGTGAAGTTAGTAATCTATTTTTACTATTATAAGATAAAATTTTACAGCTAAGTAAACAGAATCTATACCTACGTATAAGTTTTTTTACAGCATTTCCGTGCTCGTGCTTAAGGATCTCACCTTTATTTTTCCGCACCCAGTGAAATTATTCTGCTCTACATCTATTTTTACCAATGTATTTTCTCCTACGTGCGATCTCGAAAATCGTTAACTTTTGCAACAGGAATTGCTTTTTAATTGATATTGGAACTCTGCTCGTAACGGTCGCTTTACGCCATCGGGGTCCTGTTATTCTGTGGTGTTGTTAAATAGTGACCGGTCTGCGAGGTGGTATAGTCTGTGTTGGTGTTGCTCAAGCGCGTCTAGCCTGGTAGAGGAGCCGCTGCGCAATCGTTCGATCCGCAAAGGTCATGGAAGGAATTCGCGCGGTCCAGCGCAATTGCGACACCCTGCACTGTTCCACAGAGGTTCCAATTGGTACACCGCACTAAGGGTAACCAATCTCCGTGTTTTCGACTCGACTGAGGTTAAGTGCCTACCTATTCATTATTCGATAATCGACCTGATACCGCTGTACTTATTTATTATTATGTAAATTATCATTTAAATTGAAGCGGTACTAGAATTCGACTTGATACCAAACAGAGGAATTTTGCGATAGAAAGGTTGTGACTAGATCATTATTATGCCTAAGTTATTGTTATTCACTTGTATTTATACAAGCCATTTATAGTGTAGTTAACCCATCAAGGAACAAATCCTTAAGAGTAGTAATACCGTGCAATTAATTTACAAAATTAGTGTTTTTGCACTGATTTATAATAGAACCGACCAATCACTATATTAAAATGTTTAGAGTGTCCTCGGAGTTAGCAAATCAGAGCGCATTGACGGTGGTAGAAAGAAGGATAACATAATGTTTTGTTACAAAATAATATTGCATTGTATGACACTATAAACTTCGAAGGACCACGGAGGCTCAAAAATTTGAACACCTGCGGAAATTAAAATTAATAATTAATTAGTTGTTAGGTATTATGATAAGCCGTTCTTAATCGATCGGCAAGTTAAGCTACTAGGTACCTGGTAGTATTAGGTACCTGGATGGGTGACCGCCTAGTGGTATTTCAAATCGAGCGTTTCCGTGCTTCGGAAGGCACGTAAAGCCGTTGGTCCCGGTTATCACTTAATTGTTATAGTTGTTAAGCTAGTTGGAGGCCTTCTAGGCGGCTTGAAATTCCAACAGTAGGTTGACCACTAGCCGACCTCCACCGATCCGCAGTGGGCATGCGTGGTGGAGTATCTGCCCACTCCCTCTCACCCTGATTTGTGAAAGGAGGCCTGTGCTCAGCAATGGGACATTATCGGCTGATGATGATGATGATGGGAATTGAGTCGCGAATACATTGAATTATCACAACTTCTACCATTTTCAAACATAATTTGTCTCTTTCAGATTCCTCACGTCGTTTTTTTTAATAATATTGTAACTAGGTATTGTATTGTAATTATTATATTTACCTACTTCAAAAGCGTTGGTGTATTTTATCAATGGAGGTATGTACATACATGTTAATACTTTATCTATGCGTAGATAATGCCCCTCCCACGTTGCAGTTTGAGTAAACAATGAAAAAGTAAATGGAGATATTACAATGAAAACAATCTTATCGTTACACCTTTACATAGTATTTTTTATCACAGAATTTACTAATACGCACATACACATGTAGATACACTTATCTGTATGTATGTATACATGTGATACGTACATATTATATACATACTAGCTTACACTCTAAATGCTTTGCATCGCCATTTATTAACAGCAAATATGTACAAAATACAATCTATATTTACAAAATACAATCTATATTTACAAAATACAATCTATATATAGAAAATTTCCTCAATCCTGCCGCTGCTTCCGATTAACGGCAAGGTTCCCAGAAGGCTGGCAGCGTTTCCCCTTTGGATAGCCAAGCTGACGCGTCGGTGGAAAAAGCTCCCCGCCCGCTGGTCTCCGGAGGTCTCGATTAATTTTGAAGACAAGGTGCGAGCTAAACGGCGAGCTTCTGACCGCCATGGTCCCAAGGTCTCGACCGCAAAAGGCATAAAATTTAAATGGGTCCAATCGATGCATATTTTTTGAATTTTGATATTTCCGCACTGGCCGCCGCCGCCATTTATTTATTTAAAAAATACCCCGCCCTTTTACAGAGCATAGTAAAAGGATTAATGGTACAGGAAGGACCGCTTGGGTAACATTATATCTAAAAATATATGGAATAGCACTGGTTCATGTGAATTTTTATTGACAGACATTTTTTACGCCTAATTTTAGCCACCGAGGATTGGATATATCTAGGCTGTATCCTGTATTTAGGCTACACTAACTACTAAGTTTAGACAGAATTTATCCGTAACATATAAAGATTATACACTATACCACATACAAACAATCAATAATGGTGAGAAGACAGACAACAGTTTTAATTATCATAAAAATTGTCTACAACAAAACTACACCACCTAATCAAAATTCTAGCTTAATCTCAGAAACTGACAGGGTATAAAGCGATCGTATAAGAAAGCTCGCGCGGCTCGTCACCTGCGCCTGCGCAGCGCAGTGCGTGGGCCCGCGCCCCATTGTATGCTAATACTTGCAGTGCGCCGCAGATCTGCCGTCTGCCCACCTAACGCGGACACATTATTGAGGAATTCCGTCAATTTTGTCTTGATCCCCATGAGTATGATTGATGCAGACAACCTTTACACGAATTAAAAAAAATACTGCTAGTAAGCGAATGCTTATAACCTTTATGTAGATCGATAACTACTCAACATGAACAATTTCATTAGTTAAATATTTTAAGGACTCTTAATCTAAATTGCTGAAAAAAACGTCGTCTAGCTCGTACTGGCTTTAGAGTTCTTCGAATTAATAATGAAGACGTTAATCCGAAGTGTGTATGATTCAAAACAAATGTCATGGAATCATCGTGTCTCTTGACCCTAGCGATGTTAGTCCTAAGCACTTTCTATAATAAGACAAACTACGCGAGTGTACGTATATAGAGTCGGATGAAGAGCGCGCAGGCTGGCGTCGATTGTATTATTGCATTATCACTACTCGGCATTTGTTACAAATAATAAGAATTTAGTTAAAGCCACAACAATATCCATTCTAAATCCGATGGGATTGATATTTGTGGTCAAAGGATTTGCGTACCAAATAAACCGCGAGTATCTCTGAGTAGAGTCCATTTAAATAAGACTTTCATACTGTGAACAAGAATTATAATTGTGCAGACGTATGCGTGACAGTAACACCAGTGTGCGTTTGTTTGTTGCAGACATCTGAGCTCGAGTCGCTACTGTGCAAGCAGGAGGGTACGGCACTAGCGCCCGTTCACATGGACCTCTTCGACGGCGGCACCTCCTCCCGCGACGATGCATTCCTCCGTCCCGCCCTCTGGGAGGACATCGCCTCTTCTATCAGGAATATCGATCCTGAGAATGCCAATATGCTCGCTCCCCTCGGAGCCACACATGTCAAGCTCGAAGCGGATGAAGCATTGCTCGAAGAGTGCGCTACTCCGCTACTCAGTCCTCTCGAGATCAAGACGGAAAGGCTGTGCGCGCCGCCCACGTACGCGCATCCGCAGCCTCCGCAGCACCACCATCAACAGCAGGCGGCTTCCTCGTTCGCCAAGTACCCTTCGTCGCGGCTGGTGTACATATCCCCGCTGACACCCCCCGGCTCCGACCAGGGCAGCCCGGGCAACTCGATACAGGTACACCTTCTTTCCGTCTGCTATGCGATCGCTTGCTTTGCGACAGATGGTACCATCCTCTGCCTGGCGATTGTATATTAATGTATTTACAGCAAAGTCGATATTGACCGACATTGACCGATAAATCGATGATTAATATGAATGATAAGCTTGATCTTGACGCGGGTAAGACGACCTGCATATAAATGTTTAGAGTATGCAATTTTGAGGTGCATATTGTAATAACCAAAGATCTTATATGTACAAGATAAACAGAGACAGATCATAACGCGACCAGAATAAAAGTTAGGGACTTGTATGGGGAAAAAAAATAGTTATGTGTTTTTGAACAAATTAATTATAATATTGTGATAAAATGTAGTTGAAAACATTCCAATAAAAATATACTTATTTTCCTGTAAAATATAATGTTGTGGGTTATTTTATTTCTATGCACGTCACAATTGCTCAAGAAACAAGTCACAATGTCTATAATATACACTTTTCTAGTTTTATCTGCACAATCGTAATTATTTTAATTAAAATGTCAAATCACACCATAGTAACGGGACTCTATGGATATTTTTTTATCACTTCATAATTTTTGAATGCATCTGTTTCACTCTCGCAAATTGTTAATATCATAAGGATTGTGATATCTCTTTTCCAAGTCTATGACTTAAATTGAAAACGGTTAAGAGCCAAGGATAGCGTCTCGCCCAAGGACGCTTTTAGCTCACGTCAATATTGTGTATGCGTCACATTATTTCTCGCAGCGTTCATAAGTATTGTGATATCTCTTTTCCACGCTTCGTGGGTCTGCTTAGCGAAAATATAAGTATATGGTAATAACGTGATGTGTGTGGGGTGTTTCGGGGTTGGTAGTTGTTCATTGTAGAGAACAGAGCGTGTGTTGTTGGCAGGGTGGGGCGCGCCGCACGCCGCCGCCGGCGTACCACGCGCCGCCGCTGCTGCGCGCACCGCACGCGCCGCCACATCCCGGCCCGCATCATCATCATGCACATGTGAGGGCCACTTCTATATATTACCACCTTAGTGATATAATAGTACATTATGATACATGTGTGCAAAGTTGGTTATTAACACTCGAGGTGGTATTAAGTGTACCTAATCATCAATGCACACGCGTGTCATACGACGTTTTTCAACACACTTGTGAGGAAAAAACAGACTTGTATTTCTTTGAGTAGTTTTTTTGATATTAATCAATAACACAATGAAAACGTTAACATATGGCGCGCAGGTTTATTTGACAGCTATATCCTCTGTCAAACTGTTTTACCCGTAAATTAAGAATGCTTCGTCTACATACATATCAATTGCATTGAGGTACAAACTTAATATATTCAGGATTATACTTCCTAACATAAAACTGTGCGGTAATGTAAAGTAAAAAGCACTGGGGCGTAATAAGCTGCATTAAGACACTAAAAACGGTGCAATTACTGACACTTTACGAGCAAGTGTGTTGAAAAACAAATTACCATCTGACCCCAACCTATTACGTATATGCTATACAATACAATACATATTCAATGTAAAGCTTATGATTATGTAAATTATAATCCAAAGTTTTATCCATAGCCAATGCAGCAACCGCTTCAGCTGCCGCAGCCACCGCATGTTCTGCAGCCACAGCAACAGCAACAGCAGCAACAGCAGCAGCAGCAGCAGCAGCAGCAGCAACAGCAGCAGCAGCAGCAACAGCTGCAGCAGCCTAATCCACACCCGCCCCTGCCGCACTCGCGGCTGGCCCCTCCGCCGAACATGAAGTTCAACAGGCGGAACAATCCTGAGCTTGAGAAGAGAAGAGTGCACCACTGCGATTTTATCGGTTAGAATCAAAATTTAACACTTTGAACTGGTAGATGTGGTAAAGATTCACTTGTGGGAATTCATCGCATGATCCGGGATGTTGCTTTGGCTGATAATATACAGCCGCCAATAAACTCAGCAATCACTCTTAAATACGCATCAGATCCCAAACAAACCATTGCAGAGCATTATATGGATAAAACTTCCTCCTCTTCTGACTACTTGGAGTCATGCAAAAGCACAGCATATTCCTATCTAACAATGAATCCAAAAATGGTCTTGACTTGCTCTCGAAGATACGATCCAAAGGTCTTCGGAAAAACTTTTTGTCCATTTAGTGTCTATTAATGATTTTATATGCAAAATTTACAATGACTAGGACGGGCGAACCGGGTCGCATCAAGTCGCATGTCACCATTGTTTCAACCTCATTGGACATTTATATATCTGTCCCGCGCGGTTTCACCCACGTTCCCGGGATAAAAAGTATACATATACCCTATGATACGGGGATAATGTAGGTTCCTATTAGTGAAAGATTTTTTTGAATACGACTGGTAGTTCCAGAGATTAGCCCGTTTAAACGAACAAACAAAAAACTCTTCCGCTTTATTATATTATTATTATAGTCTAGATTTGCATCGCTGAGGCGTTAGCTTAGTGGGCAACTCATCTCAGACAATTAATTGAGGATTATGAAATGTACCTTAACTTTATATTTCTTGTGTTTAAGTTTTTACCTCAGCACTTTCATAATGATTTACATCCAACGTTAAACTTGAACTTTTATAATTCTTAACTAAACTTCACTTCGATTGTTTTCTACTTACAGTTTTCTATTTTTGTTTTAACGTAAATTGTTTTTGACGTCGCTTCGATAAAATCATAAAAATCGTTTATATATTTTTTATTAGATATTTTAAATATTTTATTTTTTGGGTGACATCACGACTTCCGCACCGGGTGCCACCCATACTAGCTACGCCACTTGTAAATACATACAAGATCACAAATTTGCACTCTCTCTTTATACGAGTAGGTAATATTCTGACCTTCATCACACACGGCTATCTGATACGAAACTAAGCAGAGCTTAGAGCTTATTATGGAAACCAGATAACATAACGTACTAAATATACAACTTTTTTTGTAATAATACATACTACATAATTACACCCAGACCAAGGATATGCAGACAGTTCATGCACACAAATGCATGTCTTGGGTGGGAATCGAACCTGTGGCGCGATAAGTGGAATGAAACCAACCACACTATACTAAAGATAGTTCAAAGATAGTTGAATAAAACAGAACAGAAATTTTAATGCACATTTACGGCCTTGGAGGGTGGCACCTAAAATACTTTAGCAGCTAACTAGTTTCCTCTATGGTTGCAAGCTTTGTTAGGATTACTGTCACATCATCGTGAAAAACATGTTTACAAGAAGAATGGCCCAGGATATTTTATTCATACGATCAGCCACCGAAATAATGCGTATTATTAACGAAAGTGTGGCTAAAATGCCTTTTTAGTATGAAGACAGGTAGCCTCAACTTGGCAGCACTGCTGCTGCCGGCCGATCAATACCACGCCCTTCGTAACCCAATAGCGCAATCTATGCGTTAGCAAAGGTATCATTTCAGAATTAGGTGGAACAGGTGCCTCAGACAAATAGGTTACAAACTAGAATGCTATAGAGGGATCTCGTGGCGCCATGCTCATAATGTGGCCCAAAATTAGTATTTCTTAGTAATAAATACTTGCTACACTACCAAGAAGTAAAACTAATGGTAACAAATATTATAAAAAACGACCGTTTATCGAGTATAATTTAATAAAATAGCATGTTATACTACAAATTTGTAATTAAATTTCAAGAAATATTTCAAAAATAACTATCCATTTTCGATTAATTTCCTATCTTCCACAATAGGCGGAGGTGAAGAAGAATGTATGATGACATAATTCTATAGACTGTAAAAGATCGATCGGATGAAAATTCTCTAAATTTTAAAGGTTTTCCGAGTCAGGAAAAGAAGAATTCAAGAATCGCGCTATCGGTGTTTTCCAAGGATTTGAGTATATATAGGAGGGACGGAGTAATATCGTATGGGGTCCGAGGCTACACGGTAAACCGTGCCCGTGGGAGCCGGAGATACAAGTGTCCCTGTCTATCATTTGCGCTAGAGCGCTTACAAATAAATATCGCAAAATACAAAAAAAATACGGAGATTCGTTCTCCAACCCCCCGATGTAGCCACTTTGACTCCGCGTTTTGCTGAATAAATAAATAGAAAAGTCAAAAATTTATTTTCATGTGTATAAGTTCTGTGAAAAGTTCTTTATACGACCATGTCGGTAAACAAGCGTACGGTGCGCCTAAACGGTAAGCGGTTACCGTAGCCTGAGCCGTAGCCAGAGCCGTAGCCATCATCTTAAATCTCGGTCCACTCTTTACGCCCAATCAGGGACATTATGCTATCTACATTTGATTCTTTAATAAGTAATAAAACTTTAAAATATTTTCAATACATATTATAAACGGAATATTAGTAGGTATACCGAATGGTTGTCAGACGTCAACCGTGCAGTGTCACTTGAGGCTGCTAATTGCAGTACGGCAGTACTGATTTTATTCTTCTTCTTCTGTATTTAAGAGCTGTGCTCTTGTCGGTGTAGCTTCTTCCAGTCTGCTCTATCATTAGCCACATTTTGCACCTCCTTATACGACACGACGCCTATTTTTGCCTTCACTTGGTCTGTGTAACTTATTCTTGGTCTTACTCTTCCTCGCTTTCCCTCTATCTTTCCTTCTATTATGTTTTTGATAAATTTGTCGTGTCGTATAAGGCGGCCAAACATCTTTCCCCTCCTCTCTTGATACTCACACAGGAAATATTTGCTTCGTCCATTTTTCTTGTATATCACAGAACACTCATAATGCAATAAGGTCGAAAGTTCCAAATCAAGTATCTAATATGGGATATCTGAGAGCAGTTGACCTAGTAAATGGAATGGGTCCTAAAAAATTAATGTTCGCAATTTTACCTACGTCAAAGCTTCCCAATTTAACCCAATACTAAACACTGTTCCTTTTTCTGTAACACTTGTATAAAATAAAGCTGACAATAGAAAAAAAGCGAGAGTCATCTTGAATAAGCGGTGTACCCCAGATATGAAGGCTATTAGGTGATGATTACGCTAAACAGAGTATTTCTTTTTTCAGGGTGCACAAAAGTCTACACCAAGAGCTCGCATCTGAAAGCTCACCAACGTATACATACAGGTAAATATATTGAATTCATATTTTATTTTATTTATAACAGTTAACCTATTTAAGCGAATTGTTGTGTATCTTTTTACTTGTCCAAATTGCACTTGCGAAGATCATTTTAAGTATAGTATAGATTATGTTTAATATTAAGCTTCGCTACACATAATTAGATTTATAAGAAATTATCCACAAATGTTGTAATGCAGACATTTTCAAATACTGCTTGTAATTTCAATTTAATTATACGGAACCTCGGTTATAGTTGTCGTAAAATAGCAATTTCAATTTAACACTCGGCTCACTTTAAGGTTTACGGCATCGCGTCATTGTCACCTATTCAATTTATCCAACTTGAGCATAAATAAACTTTCTATGAATAGGATAATGTAACTTTTCAACGACATTTCGCTTTAGTTGACGCATCCGTTTTTCTAAGATTAAATATTGAGATAACGAATGGGTCACACGGAAGCGTTGACTTTACGACCATGTACCTATAACTGTATAACGAGCACACATTAAATGTAGGTGAAAAGCCTTATACTTGCCAATGGCCGGAGTGCGAGTGGCGGTTCGCGCGGTCGGACGAGCTGACGCGGCACTACCGCAAGCACACTGGCGCCAAGCCCTTCAAGTGCGCGGTCTGCGAGCGCTCCTTCGCGAGGTCCGACCACCTGGCTCTGCACATGAAGCGGCACCTCCCGAAGACGTCCAAATGACACGCGAGGAGGGGCGGCGATCAGCCGTCCACGCCTACCACCGCTCAGGTACGCGACACTCTTCGCATAATTATAGTCTTCCGGTTAGATTCAGGGTAGTCTTATGATTTTTTAGCCTGGAGATAATCAAGGGTAGAGTTACAAATTACACTGATGATACAATTTTTTGAGCAGCTTTGATATAATAAACAGGCTTCACGGGCTGTTGTATGCAAGAGTTAAGAGAAGCTAGATTTCATGTATATTTATTCTCTTTGCTCAGTAAGTTCGTTATAGATTTATATATAAAAAGTTTTTTGTATTTTTCAGGAGGAATGCAGTGAGAGCATCTTCTTGGAATGCGACCTAGACACTAGCCTTATGGATACATTCTACGGTGTGCTGTGAATGCACACATGGAGACATTCGGACTACTGGCGCATGCGACATTAGAAAAACCCAAATGCTTAGTGAACATTTTGTAAAAAAGCAAACTTGAACACAGAGGTTTCAAGTACACGACAGGCAATAAAAAGATTTCACGGACTTGCACTGTCTGAACAATCTCAAAATTTTCTTCTATTTCATTAGCAACTTAACTCGGAAAATCAGTTAACCATAATTGTATATGTTATGGTGACCATGGAAGCCATAGTGGGTACAATAGTGAACAGCAATACCAAGGAAATCGCTTTACACAAAATACCTTATTGTTATTATAAACGGCTAGAGCAGTGTGAGCAGATACCCGTATCATATAGATACATTGTATATTTAAAATTGGCAAATATATCGACAGATCGACAAGTTTTGCGACACCCTTGCTAAAATATTTTGTTTAATTGGTCTGAGTGAAAAGTATCGGACAGCATTCAGTTATTTTTGGTTTGTTTTTCGGGAATTTTATCATACTCATATATTATTTCATGTTACTGATGCATCGCTGACCTGCGTCGGTGCCCTATATACAGTACTTGGTATATGAAAAGCAGGCATCTGATAGTCCTCTTGATGCTAAGTGGGTACCGTCGCAAGGACCTAACTAATTGAATTTGTAATATGATTCGTGTTGCTCTGCATCTTCATGCACCGCATTGCCTTGACCTCGATGTACCAGTGATCGATGTATACGGTTAACTACCGGCACATTTAAATTTTAAAATGTCTTTCCAAAACCTTGGTATTTTTTTATTTCAACAATCGGCCCACTTGTTTGTTTGGGCTATCTAACTAACTTAGAGTTGACTTGTATTTTTTTTTATTGATGTATCAATATTATCATATATGGTCAAGTCAACCCCAGGTAAGCAAACAGCCAAGTCTGAGTTATTAAGATAACCAATTGTCGCAAGTGGTCTTTAGATAACATTCATTAAAAAAATATTGTAGGTCAGACTTTTGACATTTATTTGCATTAATTATCATCATAATTCACACTATTCTCAACAAAAGCAACCTTCCGAACCTGTAATAGAGTCTTTATTTCTAAATCTAGGCCTATTTTAGGTTTAAAAAAATACAATTGATTTCCCTCCCTAAAAAGGCTAACTCCAGGTAACCTAAATCTTAACCTCGTAAATTTCGGTCTAGGTAAGCGAAATAACACTTGTCTATAGTCTTTTTTTTCTTAAAATAAAAACAAATTCATTAATAAGTGTTAACCAGTTTGTTTCCGTAAATATTGAAAGTGTAAATAGTAATTGCTCACTGCATAGCAATGGTGTCGCGGAGCGTCGCGACGTGAAGTAAAACTTAGTATTCATTATTGTAGTTAATTTATTGTAAGTTAATTAGTTAGAAAGCAAGGAATATCCGAGATATCTTTATAATTATTATTATAAATAAACATCAGTAGTTAAGTAGTTAGATGTTAGTTTTATCGTACAGACGCGTTTTCGGATTTTGCGACCTGAATTTGTTGTGATACTTTTAATGTAACATTGTTTTATTTTTACACTGTTCTTATAAAGTACATTCAGCACTTATTATGTAAGGCTATTGTATGACAACTTGACATCATATTAATTTTAATTTCAAGATAAATAATGTATTATAGAGGTTAGTAACAAGTAACAATCCATTTTACTCGCTTTATGGGCCTAGAGAATTTTAAATTAATGAATAACAATTTGTTGAGGTTTTTAACTGTTGACATTACTATAGTTTTGGCGTTTACCTTCAACTCGTGCTCTAATCGCTCACTCGACTCGCGATACCACCATATCTAATATTTATTTTTAAATAAACGATTAATTAAATATGTCTTCAGGTGAATCAATAAGTATCGATAATAATTTTATTCTGTATTTTATCGGCATTGTCGGTTTGATGAATGTTCGCCATTACGTTGTGATTTAATATATTGATAGTCTAGCGAGAGTATAAGTATAAGGTAACCTTCAAGTGTACCTAATCAGATTTTAACATAAAGATTTATGAATCATTTAATTTTGTCGAAGTTGCTGAAGGCATTCGTTATCTGTAATTTCGGGTCGTCTCATTCGAAACGCAAATTTTACACTTTCTAGTCTCGATAGTTTTTTTTTTATAATATTATCACATCATTAACAGTTTACCCATTTTGTCTTCAAATGTCTTAAAGAAAGTCTTACAAAAATATGTATTTTACTAACGGTAATATATTTTTAAGGTACTTAAATGATTACAAAAATATAATTATGTTAATGAGATAGTGCATAAAAAATAATGTTAATTTTTGTAAAGACGTGCTTAAGGCAATTTAGAAGAACATAGTATGTATATTTTGAACCTTATTGCCTCCGTCCAGTCATTTATAACCGATTTAGAAATGTATTGCAGAGCCTTGTCTTTTATTACCTATTTGACCATCTATTTATGTACTGTAACGTTTGAAATAACGCAATTGCCATTGTTCATAGTCACTAGTCTTTGCTATTGTAAGGTACACTGTTCAATAATTACTTTAATTCAAGGGTGCCCAACCACCGGCCCGCAAACACCGTAGCCCGTCAATAACAGGGCTGCAAGGAGACTGCAGGTTGATATGTGCTGAAAAGCTGACAAAGAATCTGAATGATTGGCAACTTGTGGTTGGGCAGGCTTGCGTTAAAACGTATGGACATTGCGGCAGGATTGCCTTCTAGAGTTCTTCCCTAGAAACCATGAAAACCTGCTACAGTCTAACAGTATGATACAATTTACATGTATAATGCTTCTTGCCTGTATCGCATGTATATAACCGCTTATAAAGTAAGTTAATAGTATTTGCGATACAAAACCGGTAATGTTTTTGTTACTGTTTTATTAATCTAATTATGATAAAACGAATGTAAAATTCAACATTAAAATATTTAGGTTTTTTAGGGTTTTATCAATTTTACACTGAATATTTTAAATACAGAATGTTGTATCAGAGCTATTTTATCTAAGTGATATTGATTCATCGTGCTGAAACTTCTATTAAACTACACTATATTTTTTTGTGTTAAATTATTATCAGTCTATTTACTGATTTATAAATGAGTCATATTGTCATGTTGTAAATTGATTTTTTAGATTGTTCATAAAACGAATATAAGGTTATTAACTCCAATATATTATTACTTTATGGACAATTAAAAATATTAAAAGAAATTATTAAGACGCTGACAAAAGCCGATTTCATTTAATTTGACACTAGTAGCCGCGTGAATCGAGTGAAAATAAAAAAAATAAAACATTTATTCCAAAATATTACATGAACAAGTTTATTAAAGATTAGTAAATAGTTAGAAAGTCATGTTAATTGCAAATTATAAACATCCATATACAGATTTGTTTATGGGTAATATAGTCTAAGACGTGACTTAACCATTTATTCTTGACAGAAAATTGGTGAATATTATTTTTAGACCAAGAATATTTAAAAAAAAAATGATATGATAGACTATACAATTTATTTTACCTCATGCCGCAAACTGAATATATTTCACAAAAAAATTATAAACTAATTTGCTTATTGTCAGCGTCTTAAATGGTCCGTGGAAACCATATAAATAAAAATCTACAAAATACAACCAGAGTGTATGTAGTTATACATCTATTATATATTATTACTATACAACCTATTATAGATATTTCAAATCACGCACAAAGGTCACAAATATCATTAATTCTACTTTTAAGTACTAGATATACAAAAGACACAATTCTAATCTAATACTTAGTCTTGCCACTCTTTCTTGCATTTAATTTACTAATAAAACTGTGTGACTAAATGTATAGAACAAGACATTGTCTATTTATTAGGAAATATAATTATTTAAATTTTATGCCCATCTTTTTTAGAGGTTACGTTTTTCTTTTCGATATGCATGATAATAAACAATAATATACAATGTTGTCAAAGTGTTCTTTTAAGCGCTGTTCATATGTGGACACTATATTTTGTACTTTTCGGTTGATATAGTTCACTCATCGGTGAATTCTTAGTAGAATGGTCTGCGTACAATTGCTTGCTGATTTGTAGCTTCCTTTACAGTCTAGGACTCTGTCATGGCCACGCACGCCGCATTTTGTTTCGCTGAACGTGGCTGCGCCAATGTATTAGAGTCGGTATATCGGTTTCTTATATCAGACATAAATATAAGTGTTTATTTGCCCAGAACCTAAATTTAATATATTTCAAAACAGATCAGTAGTCTCCAAGAAAGTCGACAAAAGCCTCTCTGTTAGTTACAGAGATGACTCGGAAAGGTCAAATCTATGTGTCATGATAGACAGTGAACATTGGTCCTGTTTCCATGTCGAATGTGCCATGCGGGCCGAAGTTTGGAGACCCTGGAATAGAGCAATTCAAATTGAGTCCCTTTTTAACTTGATGCATATATTTTTGTAACAAAATAGTCAACACACATGTAAAGGAAAAGGATAAATTCTCATTAGAAAACCTTTAAACAAGAATAATAATTATAGTTAATTGTAGTATATTGTATAGTTCGTGCTCTATATTTAAACCGAATAATTGCCATAAAACGTGTCTGTAGATGCCATATTTTTTAATTAAACTTAATTTAAATTTAGATGTATGAAAAGACATTAGTCGTAAGTTTGTCTTTCTGTGTGAAACAAACTCGTACCTCACTACTGTTCATTCTTGCATAATCTTTGTACTTACATAATTGTTTTATTATAATTTATATGATTACGATTGTTTTATTCAAGTGTATTATAATTAAGGCGTCTAGTTATATTATGTTGACTAAGTCACGAGATAATTTATTACCAATGACATGTTTTTAAATTCTTTTTTTATATACCTATTTTTATAGTTAAGTGTAAAAAGTTGAGATATTATACCTACATTATTAATGGGAGAGCTCTGCTATGAACATAAATGTGTTTTAAATGTAGTCTGTATGTGTTGTTCAGATGTGTGATTTACTAACATTTTATTTAACACGTTTTTCCGAAGATTACAGACATTTTATTTTGTTCACGTTATTATTTCTTTTTATTATTTTTATCGTCCTTTAGTTTACTGAACATCATGACTCCAAGTATTTTGTATACCTACTAAAACATTGGTACAGATACGTAGGTATCTGTGGAGGGGTATTTAGTATATACTCAGTATCCACCGTACTAATTACATACAGATATTTTGATAATAAACCAAGTCTGAATGTCTTATTCCCAAATACCTGTACATTGTGAGGTTAACCTGTAACATTTATATTGGAACCCCAGCACAAAAAAATATTATTTTTTCGGGCGACATGAGTGTTGCTTAGTTAGAAAAAATATTTATATAATTAGCTAAAATACGAAAGGAATTCTCACATGAAATTATAAATATAACTAACCTTCTTACATCTCAAAAACCTCCATGATTAGTCATAACATACAAATGTTACAGGTTAATCTAAAAATACATTTTCTACCATTATTGAATTACAACAAATCATATTGTTACTGCATTTTTATATATCAGAACAAATTAAATTTAGTCACATTTAATAAAGTTTATTATTCCAAGTTCTTTTTAAATTGGCATTCAATTTGTCAACGTTTAGTTCCATGTTGTGATAAAGATCCTGGGACATTCACACACGGCTATCTGATACCAAACCAAGCAGAACTTGTTCTATGGAGAGAGACCAGACAATACTACATAATTACACCTACTACATTTTATGTAAAAAATCAGCTTAAATAGATTGTTCATGCACACAAATGTTTTTGTCCTGAATGGGAATCGAACCCACACACCAACCTGGCTACGTACAACATATAAGACATTTATTCCGTTTAGGTTTGACTTATGAAGATGGTAGCTACTAAGGATGTCAGCCTACAAAAAGTCAAAAAGGTAAAATTATAGTATTTTTTACTGTGTTTCACCACAATCTCATAGTAAGTGAAGATGTGGCCGAAGGTGGTAAGCACACAAAGCCTAGAAGGAACTGGCTCTCAAGTGCAGCTGTCGGAACACACCGATTGGTGCTTGGCGATAAATTTTCAACTTGAGGGTGGTAGCCCGCCAGATGGGTACTACAAACCCTACCACTATGCTATGGTGCTATTGTAGCATTTATCGGTTTCCGACGTCACTACCACTGAGCTAAAAACCTTAAAAAGATTGCCTTAAGTTTTTAAGTAGGCTGAGGCAGATTACCAATAAAGAAAGAAGAAGAAAGAAAAATAAATATTTATCCTGAGTATCACAACACAATTACACAACAGAATACAGTCAGTCGCTGCCATAGGTGACTAGGTGACGCGACGTTACGAAAACGTAATAAAATAAAATAACTAAAATATACCCAGAATCTCACAAAATTACAAAATATCTTTAAATTGGGGTTCTTCAAAAAGGGTGTGAAGCTGTTTCAACAGGGTCGGCAAGGCGCGAGTGAGACCCCTGGCGTTGCAAGCGTCCATAGGCTACGGTAACTGCTTACCATCAGGCGGGACGTATGCTTGTTGGCCATCTAAGTGGAATAAAAAAAAAACGATATGGTGGTGTTAAAATTACTTTATTGTTACAACTACAACAACAACTTGCACTTACCAAATTACTTACAATAGCTAATGTTTAAGATGTGTTAGATAACATTTCAACGAGTTTTGAAATGTTATCTTCTCTATCTCTATCGATTCTACTGGTGATATACTGGTAGAACCTCTATCATACTCCAGAAAACTGTTTTATTTATGTAGGTACCTACCTATAGTACATAGCAAACAAACAACTGTGAAGTGAAACGCTGCTAGCCTACTGCGGAACTCGCAACTCTAAGTTTCCTATATTTAGATTGAAATTTGTACATATTTATTGTGGTCCAGTTATAATAAAAATAAACCTGTATATAGGTATATGTTATGGGCAGTCCGACTATAATTTTCTATGTATTTGTCTTTATAAATATCGAAAACGTTTGTACAAAATAAAGGCTTACAAATGTCACGGCTAGCGGAGCCCTAGATACACCCAAGAACTTTCTAATTCGTACAGTATCTGGGCCAACTTGACCTGGATGTGCCGTGGAAATATATTTCACTAGATACGTTTTCGAGAGACCCTTTGTTTTCAAGGGGTAAAATGTTTTCTCTATGTTATTCCAGACTGATTTAGCTGCGTGCCAAATTTCATGAGAGGAAAGGATGGCTGCAAGCTATTTGATTCTGGATTACACTAGAGCAATGATTATTCTACCATGCAATCTGTAGGTACCACTGTATGTACCTCGGTACCTCTACCTGTATTTATCTCCATAAATTAATTATTATAAGAATTAGTAGCCTTCTAAAATCCCAAAAACTTTCAATTTTTAACTTTTCAATTTTTTATTAGACGTCCTGCGATCAAATTTGACGAAAATAAAAAAACAAAGGACAACCGACAGACATAGCCAAAGCCCTTCTTATTATGATTCTTGTTTTTTTTTTTAATCGATACAGTTTTTGAGGAGAAAACCGGGGAATACGAAGCATTACGAAATAGCGAGTTCTCTATTGCCCTAGGGCGGAATAGCGAGCTAGACAGGCATAGCGTGACAGCAATAGATATGTTAAAAACCTATTTTACAAATTTCTTGCAAACATCCTTTCCTCTTAATAGAACGATGATTAAATTCTCCACCATGAGTTATTAGTAAGTCAGTAGGTAAGTCAGTCACTCCCGTAACAGCAGCACGGCTTTGACACGAACTAGCCCAGCAAGCCAAAGCGCTAAGTGGAAAACGGTAACACCCCTAACAGCTTGCACAAACAACCATACCGTTATCATCTACATTACTAATACATGATTGACAAGAACACGCGCATTTCGTGCGCGATCTTATTGTGATTAGGACAAGTTTGAAACTGTGCGTGACCCATTTATCATTAAAAGTGCTAAGTTTACATCGTGAAGACGTGCATGATAATGAAGACTAATACCTACTGGATGGTAGCTACCGTGGTGATCGTCGCAGCGGCGGCTACTTCTATTTATAAGGCTGAAGGTTTTGATGACGATTATGGTGATAATGAGCTGATGGAAGTTGATACACATGATAGGGATGGGAGACTGTGTGAGTAACTTAAAAACTATCTAGCATCCCCAAATACGTATGAGGTGAACGATAAAAACGCTTTGCGCATTGTACAATTAGTCGTAATGCATTTGTATTACTACTATGATGTGATGATTTAATGGAAAAATATATCAAAACTAGCTCAGCTAAATGCATATACCCAAACATACAATCAATTCGTAACACAAACTTAGCATTCAAATTTATAATTTATAGGAAACGCGCGAGGGTTATAGATTTGGTGTTGCAAGCGTCAAGAGATTGTACTATAGGTACAGGTATAGGCTTAGTAGATGCCTATATATTATCCCCCTTACTCATAAAACGTTATTTAACTAATATACTGTTTAAAGGGTCACGTAAATAACGTCACTCTATTGTCATTGTCAAATAATGTGGCATTATTTACGTGACCATTTAATCAGTATATTAGTTAAATAGCGCTAAAATAAATTAGGTATGTTTTTGTGTGGTGTGCTTTGTGGTTTAAGCTGTGCGTTTATATGTCAGTCTATCAGTATCTCTTATTAATATAGTACCTACCTGGGGCCCAAGTCTGCTATTTCAATTGTGTTCCAATGAACTTTCAGTGGTGTCAAAATTGTGACATTTTACAATTTTGATAGTCTACTTTCTAACAGGGGCCCAAGTCTGCTATTTCAAATGTGTGATGAAATGACACATTTTGTTAGTAAGTAGACTAGCAAAACTGTAAAATGGCACAATTTTGACCCCACTGAAAGTTCATTGGAACACAATTGAAATAGCAGACTTGGGCCCCAGAAGTGTCATTATGGCACAATTTTGAGACCACTGAAAGACCATTGGAACACAATTGAAATAGCAGACTTGGGCCCCTAGTCGACAGCTGTGCTCAGTTTACAAAAAAAGTCAAAATAATATAAAAAGATTCGACCGGATCGGATACCGAACCCACAAACGATACGGAATTCTCACCCTTTGACGATTGGGCTATCGCTAATGTAACTACGTGCAGTAAAATTACCGATTTTACGATCTGCGTTAAAGGCGTCCTAGAGGTGAGACGGAAATCGATCTAGATCGATTTTTCGCCCCTTAGAACACCCATATAGCAATTTCATCGAATTCCTTAGAGCCATTTTAGAGATCTCTAAACATATACTCGTTAAATAGTAAAGATAGATGAAAGCCACAGCTAATTTATTTACGCAGGAAGGAAAATAAATTACGTGAAGAAATCCTCTTTCGTTAAAGTTTATTCATGTGATTAAGTTTTCATGTTCAAATGGTACTTTGATGGATTTAGGCTTATATTGCCTAAGTATACCATATCTACATGACGTGGCCGAAGGTGGTAAGCCCACAGAGCTTAGAATGGGTCTGGCTGGCTCTCACCCTGCAAAAACAATCTTCACCACCATTTTGAAGAACACATGCTGCACTCCCTTGGGAAAACTACGGCGTTAAAATGTCTTGTAAAATAGTTATAACTCCTATTTTGTCTAGGATGTCATTAAATAAGCTCAAAGATGATGTACAATATTTTTTTTAACAAAATCTAAACCGTGGCCAATATTTCAACAAACCAGCTACCTACCATGTTATTAGTCTATCTTTACATTTCATTTCAGTGTTCCCTTTCGTAAGTATCGTCCGATTCGCAAATACAGAGTGTTCTAGTACCAGTGTGATGAGCGGCACGTGTTTGGCTCGCCGGGAATGTAACAACCTTAACGGCACTATAGCCGGGACCTGCGCGTCGAGGAGAGGAAGGTGCTGTGTTGGTAAGTAACTATTCAAGGCCCGAGGGGTTAGTGCGAGTTTTTAACGCGCTCGATAAGGTTAACGTTAACTCAAATTTGTATGGCATTTTACTAGCGCCGCCTAGCGGCAATTGGCGGCGCCTGCTCCTGCGCCTTACAAATTTGAGTTAACGTTAACCTTAACGATCGCGTTAAAAAACTCTCACTAAGCCCACAGTAGACAAGATGGCTATCGAAAATCGTCATCGTTAGTAAATGTCAATCCCATATAAAGGCTGATCGTTTACTAACGATGACGATTTTCGATAACCATCTTGTCTAGGGGGGCTGTATCTGTATATATTTTTCATTTCAAACACTTATGGGCCGCAGTACATTTGGTTAGGTGAAATTTAGAGCATGCCTACGGTGTTTTCTTTTTTAATATGGCACACATTAGTTAAATCAAAGGTGCGTACACGCGAGCCATGATGCGCTTACCTGCCTGAGTGGCGGCAGTGCTACCATTTGCCTATACTCGCCTCGATATTCTCGGGGACACATAATTTTCCATATTAATGTAACCTATAATCTCAGAGTAGATAAATACTACGTGCAATAATGTTTCGAAATTGAAAAATGCACTTTACTGCGCCTTGCCAGATTTTTTGCCGTCCTAAAACAGCTATACAATTACACAATAATACAACACGACAGCGAAACACTTCGGTTTCTGCTGAACATAATAGTGACTTAGAAACACACATTAATCCACTTGGTTTTCAGTTACCCGATCTTGCGGCGCAAGAACAAATGTGAATAACACTTATTTCACAAGTCCAAGCTACCCATCTGCGTACGCTGGAGGCCAGGCTTGTACGATCATCGTACAGCGGTGCAACAGTAATATTTGTCAGGTGAGCTCATCTCCCATGTGTCATAAAGCCTAGCAAGGATCTATCTTGGAAAAGCTCAAAGGTAAGGCAAACTAACCAAGGATATATGAGGGTATATGAGAACGAAAGAAATAGATAATTGACCAACCCGGGGGCGTGGCCAGGCTATGTCAGACTCTACGAAAGTTCCATAGCTGTCTCTATCGCCGCTGTCCGGGTAGATTTACGGTGTCGTCCGCGTACCCAACTCGTCCGAGTCTGAACTAACCTAGGGCTCAAGTGGGGGAGAAGGTTGCTAGCAATATCCAACCTCCAGCCTCCAGGGGGCCTACCACAAGCTCTTAAAACAAGGTTAAAATAACCTTATTTGTCTTTTGTCCCTCTTTGACATCCGGTGTCAAAACAGGACAAAACACAAATAAGGTTATTTTAACCTTGTTTTAAGAGCTTGTGGTAGGCCCCCTGTTCTCCTAGACCTATAACAAGCCTTTAAACATAAAAATTGGTGCAAACAAGGAGAGCAGTTCTACTTAATTATATTGTTATTAATTATACATTGAACCCCAAGGCACTGGGATTTATTACTCGAAATCTTGAACATACAAACAGACAGCAACAACCTCCATTTGTTTTTTTTTTACTTTCTCCTGAGGATTGGCCGATTCTCTCACTTCATCATCCAAAAACGAGCCAAACATTAATATTGAGTGCTATTTTCAGCTCCGCATTGATTTCACGGACTTCGTGGTATCCCAACCCGACGGAGATGGAAACTGTGTGACAGATTCAATAACCATAACGGGAGGTAACACCATTGTGCCAGTGCTGTGCGGTGATCTCACTGATCAGACACTGTTCGTAGACTTCAATGGAAATACGCCGATAACAATCACAGTTACAGCAACACTATCTACAACGTTCTCTAGAAGATGGAATATCAAACTTGTACAACTCGGATGCGACTGTCCGGGAATCGGTGAGAGTTTCATAAGGGTATTTTATGATGCAAAGATCTAACAGTTGCTAACCCATGTACCTAACTCTTTTAAATTGCTTGACCAAATATCACGATAGTATTTGCTACAAAAAAATTTGGCTCACTCTTGGCCGTTATTTTTTAAATAAATCAGTTCAATAAAATTTATCAGGAGATTCCTTAAGAAACTGGAAACTTTATTAGGTAAATATGTGTTTGTTTTGCAGCCCCTAACGGTTGTCTGCAGTACTACACGGGGACTTCGGGTACTATTAGCAGTTTTAACTATGGAACTGCTGCGAACACAGCTCTGAGCACCTCGCAAGTGACGGGCACGCGGCAGATTGTCAACTTGGACTACGGCATATGCATCAGGATGGAAGCTGGATATTGTGCTATACAATATTCTCAGGTAACGGATCTTAAAAAATCAAAAGAGTATTTTTCGATAATATAAATCGTAGTAGCTGTCGTAGCTGTAGGTTGTCAGATGCCTCTTAGGCGTCGTCCTAATTGGCGATGATCGTACGAGCAAACGATGCGATTTAGTCGCACGACGAGATTAAATACACAAAACGCTTTAGTATCCTAATTGAAGCTCGCAAGTCATCGTGCGAGCACAGGAACATCAGCGCGATCGTGCGACGAAATCGCATCGTTTGATCGTACGATCGTCGCCAATTAGGACGAACGCCTTACACTATTATCACACGGTAATGCATTCCGAGAGATGATTAGATTGTAAATACAATATAATGAGTCTAATCTTGTTTTGAAAAGAATAATTGCCGAGTTTATTGCCGGCTGTTCTCAGCAAATGCAACCTTCCGAACTGGTATTGGAACATTAGAGTCAGACTTTTCATAAGTGCCTGCGAAGGTCTATTTGAATTAAATGATTTTGAATTTTGTTTTTTATTGCTATACATATGAAAAAAATGCCAGCCAATGGAAAACAGCCACATGCAGTGAATAGATTCGTAAAATGACTCATTTATAGAGGGAAAAAATTATAAGATTGTAACTACTGTGCAAATCCAAAATCTGTGTCCAAAATACTATTTTGTTACACTAAGTATACACTTCTTACTTATTGCGTCATTTTCCACTCTACAGGGTTCCGATCAATACTCGTTCACGGTGTCTGGTGACGTGGAAGGTGCCGATAATACGGTGTTGGGTACAGCGGTGGGTGCCTCGAACGGCCTTGCCTGTACCACGGACTTCGTGGTGATACCCAACCCCACCCAGGTATCCAGTGGCAACGCGGTCGGAACGGATCGCTTCTGCGGCATTGGTTTCGACACGGTTCAAAGTATGTTCGCAAAATAAAATGATTAAGTACTTACTGGTACGGTACATGCATACCTATTAGCTACCATTCTCAAGGGGGAAATCTGTCGCCAATTATCTACTGGTGTTTTCCACCAGTTGCCCTTGAGAACAAGCAGTGCTTACCACCTTCGGCTACATTATCACTTAACATGGTGGATGAGTTAAGCCTTTTCACAATAAATGGAAAATCAAGTTCCCTGTTCGTTTCTAAATAAATAAATATCTAGGGACATTCCTCACACACGGTCATCTGATCCCAAACCAAGCAGAGCTTGTACTATGGAAACCAGATAACTGATATAATACATATACTACTTTTTGTTTGTAAATACATACTTAATTTCCATAATTACACCAAGACTCAGGACATACAGATGTGTTCATGCACATAAATGTATGTCCTGTGCGGGAATCGGACCCATGACCTGCGGCGCAATAGGTGGAATCTTTACCAGAGTCCTAACTAACTGCGCCAACTGGCCCGTCATGTTACGCCCCTAAGTTATGTTTTCTTTCCAGCTGGCGCAAAGCCCTTCGTGCTGTATGTGGTGACGAACGGTGATGAAGCCCTGACCGCAGCCAGTCCACCAGACGTCGCCAACCGCGGGTTCTCGCTCACGTACACCCAAGTGGCATGCTGAGTGCCTTCGACCATTTACCCCAATTAGTCCAACTTGCTCATGTCAACGGTATTGCCCGCGTGTAATTTGAAATAAAGTTACATGATTAAAAAGTTTCAAGTATTTTATTGCATAGTAGGTACCTATATTTTATGGATTCTTCCGGCATTCATGCATCCCAGTTGTATTCTCACGATTATAGCGAAAGTTTTTTTAGTTGTAGCAAAGAACTACTTATAGTAAAAATCAACACACAATGATGATAATGAAGTTATAAGTAGGTAGCTATAGTTTATATGATAAAAAATAACTTTATCTAAGAAAATCACTGCACTGATGTGTATTTAGTTAGTGTAACTGTATGAATTATTTTGCAATGGGTCTTGGATATATGCAGATTGGGGTCGGAGCGTAGACTCTACCAGACGACATCTCTCCACCTGGATGTTCAGGTTCAGTGTGCCTCTTACTAATCAGTGATCGCTGCCGGTCTTAACCCTGTTTATCACAGTAACATCACTGAAGATTTGCCGCTTTGTCGTCAAGATAAAGTCTATCTCATTTTTGGTGGATCCATCGGGGCTACTCCAGGTCCATTTCCTGTGTGGCCGCTTTTTGCAGAAGGAGTTCATCATAAAGAGTCACTCCAACTCGGCTGAAGTCGGCCAACCGTTGCCCCCTAGGGTTCCTCTGCCCAATTACAAAATGCCCCACTCTCAGCTCATCGTCATTCCTAATACCTAGCTTCGCATTAAAGCCCCCCATCAATACCATATAGTGCGTTTTAGAGGAATGTATGGCTCGTGAGATATCCTCATACAATGTCTCTTATGTCGTCATCTGGGTGTGATGAGGTCGGAGCGTATAATACCTGAATGACCATCAGCGAATACCGTTTGGTAATTCTGAGTATCAGTTATGGGACTCTCGGTGAGACACTCTCTATTTGCACTATATTCTTGATGAGGGGCTTGCGTACAATAAACCCGACACCACCCTGTGACAGGTGATCACCCTCCCGGTAGTAGAACAGGCTACCGGATTTAAGGATTATCATGTCCTCCCCCTCTCTTCGGACTTCTGATAATCCCATTATATCCCAGTGCAACCTGCCCACTTCTTCCTCCAGCTCAATGAGCTTCTCGTTGGTCCTCAGAGTCCCAATCTGCATATATCCAAGATCCGGACAGCGTTCAGCTCAAACTTCGTAATCGGTTCCAATGCCTGGATGATTTCGTGACGGTGGACGATACAAACAACAGGCTCGTGGAAACTGTCCATGCGGTAGGATCTAAGTTATTTAAGACCCGCCGCACGAATATAATCCAAAAATTCCGATGAAACTCTCAAACTCATGAAGCGACGACGTGAAATGAAGTTGCAGTCTTCAGCTGACACAGCCGAATATCGGCAGCTAAATAGGCAGGTCTCAAACGCAATGCCACACGATTTGCGCCTCTTGTCAATAAAGCGGAACAAAGGTTGCAAAGAGTTCGCAAGAGACTTGTCTATTCGTCAAAGCCAAAGAACCAAGCTGAAGATCGACACCGGCAACATCATCACGTCAAAGCTGGAGATCTTGAGAGAGATTAAGAAGTTCTATGGACAGCTGTACACCTCGTCACAGAAAGCAGATCCAATTCCGGTTAGTGACGCAAGAGCCAAGTTGACCCGATACTACACCGAAGATATCCCGGACATCAGTCTGTACGAGATAAGAATGGTTCTGAAACAGCTTAAAAACAACCAGGCGGCGGGTGAAGACGGAAATACAACAGTGTCCCTGAAACGGAGCTTCTCCTTCAGAAGCTTTTTAATTCCGTCATACACGAAGTACAACTCTGGAAGTATGGAGTAGAAGCTTGGTGGTGCTCTTGTTCAAGAAAGGCGATAAAGCCCTATTGAAGAACTAGCACCCGATATCCCTCCTAAGCCACGTTTACAAGCTATTTTCAAGAGTAATTACGAATCGTCCCACACGTGGGTTGCGACTTCCAGCCTCCCGAACAAGCCGGTTTTCGTAAAGGCTTTAGTACCATAGACCACATATGTATGTATATACACTCCGCCAGATTATACAGAAGACTGAGGAGAATAATCGGCCATTATGCCTGGTGTATGTGGACTATGAGAAAGCCTTTGATTCAATCGAGACATGGGCGATGTTACATAGTCTACAGGGATGCCAAATCGACTATCCCTATATCACAGTGTTGAAGTGTCAATTCGTGTACAGGATGAGAGTACGAGACCGATCCAGTTGCAGAACGGTGTAATACAGGGTGACGTTATTTCCCTGAATCTCTTCACCACTGCAATGGAGGTTGTATTCGGGAAGGAATATGGCATCAACATCAATGGTGAACACATCACTCACCTTCGATTTTCCGACGATATAGTCATAATGGCGGCATCGCTGGAAGCTTTGAACATCATGCTCAATGACTTCAACAGAGTTTCTCAACAGGTAGGCTTCAAAATGAATATGGACACGACAAAAATTATGTCTAAATCTAAGTCCGCCAATGCCGGTGATTGTTCCGCACTGTTCTCGAAGTTGTAGACGAGTATGTTTACCTAGGAAACATTTTCCAACATTCGAACCATTGTCTGAACTTTGGACTATGACAGGCATGGCAGCAGTCATGGCTGCTGCCAAACTCTTCAGCCAACCTGCGCTCGTCAATCTGCAGTGCTCAGGCAGTGGGCCCACTGCAATGGGCGAAGGTGGCAGCTTGTCTGGAAGTGGCTGTATAATCCTCGGTTGTACCTAAGTATATTGGGCAAACAGGAAAGTAAGCATTTTCATTTTTACTTCTCGCTTTTCGGCGGCAACGAAATAGGTAATTATTCGGCGATAAAATAAAGGGCAACTATTTTATGAAGATTATATATACGATTGCAATTTTAAAATCTTAAAATCAAATCCAAAATACTTTCCACTAATAGCGCAAGATACCTACTAACACCGCTAAAAATACGAGAGAACGGAGCGTTGGAAAATGATGTCACACTGCGGTTGCGTGACCGTTAGCGGGCCTCGATATTTAGGGGAATTTTAAATGTCGTCAACTCATAACTAACCGTTTTTTTTAATTGAACAAAACTAGTGTACCTATTCTACTGTAACAAACTTTCAAGCGATTTTGCATACCTACTAACATCACTCATTCATTTAATTTCACTTCACTGGTGCACATGGATTGAACTTTATTGGATAAAATACCACCGATAATCTATATATCTATACATATAATAAAACTGTAGAAAAGTCGTGTCTGTACATTGAATATATTTACCAAAAACTGATTGGGGGTGATGTAGAATGACTAACACAATACATAAATACCATTTCTATACATATAATAAAACTGTAGAAAAGTCGTGTCTGTACATTGAATATATTTACCAAAAACTGATTGGGGGTGATGTAGAATGACTAACACAATACATAAATACCATTTAAAAAAAAATTGTCTGTCTGTCTGTCTGTCTGTTTGTCTGTTTGAACAGGATAATCTTCGAATCCACTGAACGGATTTGCATGGGGTTTCCACAGGGTGATTGAGCGTTGCTGGGCGCTTCAACTAGGCTTTGTTTCATCAAAATCGGCTCACGGGAAAAAAAGATATCTCAATTTATTTATTTACAGGCCGCCTCACGGCTATGAGACACAGAGGGAGAAAACTACTAGATGGCGTTGTCTTTTTCCTGAATCGCACTATGGTTTCGTTCTCACAATTTTATGACAGGATCAATGTTATGTTATTTTTAATCTATATCAACGATTTACCGGAGGTTACTGAGCACGCAATGACATTATTTGCTGATGATAGCACTATTCTATTTGTTGATACTGAAAATTCTAATTTTGAAAATGACATAAATACTACTATATTATCTATAATTGATTGGCTCAAATTCAATAATTTAAATATTAATTTAGAGAAAACTAAAATAATGAACTTTAAACAACGACATAATTATAATTTGGACATAAACATTAACTATTTAGGTAAAATTATTCATGAAATTGATGCTACGAAATTTTTGGGACTACATATTGATAATAAAATGACATGGAAATTGCACATTGATATATTATGTAAGAGGTTAAACCAATTCTCTTTCGCTCTATACAAACTTAATAAAATAATAAATGAAACTGCACTACTAACAGTATATCATGGTTATGTTGCATCCGTATTGAGATACGGCATTATTTTTTGGGGAAATTCGACAAACAAGATACACGCCTTCCGCGCACAAAAATCATGCATTAGAGCTATACGCGGCTTAAAACAGATTGACTCATGCCGGGAGCATTTTAAGCAACTTCGCCTTTTAACATTACCCGGACTCTATATAAGTGAAGTATCTCTGTTTGTGAAAGCAAATCCACAACTATTTGTCAAATACGCTGCCGGAGGACGACGTGAAAATCAATTTCGTCACATCCCCTCAAAATCAAAACTTTTACATGACAGCATATTTGGTATGGCCCCGGTTATATATAATAAAGTACCAAATGAAATACGAGCTTTAAATATTAATAAATTCAAATCATCATTGAATGAAATGTTGATTGATAAATGCTACTACACGATAACAGACTTTATTAATGACAGAACTCTGAAGTAGAGCCATTGGCATGTCCGTTTCATTTTATCTTAATTATATTATTTTTAGTCGTAAGTAATTTTATTTGGGACCTGGTTTTATAGTACATTTTTGACATTTTAATTTGATATTTTTATATAATTTTGTATTTGTATTATTATTAATGTATTATTTAGATTATTACCAGCCCAATATGATTTTAATTGTATATTTGTTTTTTAATTTGTATGCCCAAAAGGCGGGACATAGAGGAACACTAACCAACATTTTATGTAATACGATCTTTTTTGTACCTATTGTCCACAAATAAATGATTTCATTTCATTTCATTTCATTTCATTTCAATGGTTTTCATAAAATTTTTTGGTTGATGAGAGCCATCAGCGCTCGCCCGTTTGACCTTTTAGTTTTGTTCACTACAAAAAAAAAGCTTGAATGAACAATAAAATAAGTACAGCTGCATTGACGAACTTATGAAAAAGGCTTACCTAAGTAAGAATCGAACCTGCAAAACTTCACGATGTGTTCTCATTTAAAGTTCTTTGCCTACATATGGCATAGCTCTGGGTCGAGTAACTATTCCCACTGTACCACCCTCGCGGGAATTCTCCCGTGATAAAAGGTTTCCTATTTTTAACCGACTCAAAAAAGAAGGAGGAAACTCTAAGGACGCGTATGTTCTTTTTTCATGTATGTTCATCGATTTCTCAAAAACGACCATGAACAATTCAGATATGATGAAATTGCTTGACAGACTAAGTGGGAAATACAAAACAAACAGAACACAAATAAAAATAAAAAAAGAGACCAGCAGTTCACAAAGAGAATATAGCTGATCTAAGCTGCCAGTTGGTAGTTTGCCCAAACTTTGCGGCGGGCGATGCCCTTTTGTATGGTGATGCTAATCTTCTAGCTGGAGTATTCGTCAGCCTTTTGGCTATAGGAACCGTCAATCAGACGCCTCGATATGTCGCGAAAAATACAATGAGCTCCAGGACATTAATGTCAGATGGACCTCTTATCATCGTTACGCTTCAAGCCACTCGATACACGAATAGCTCTGAATAGACACGAGAGCTCTGGCAAGAGCCCTATGTATGAATGTCATTAAAGTCGGAGTGGAGCGGAATCCTGCCTGTGCTTTTAACGCACGATAGTATGTGGTGGCCAGCCTGATCGACAAAAGTACCATACTGGTTGCCATATAGGCATATATAGGGCATATAAATAGTTACACTTACGACGAAGACAGGACAAATAAATAAATTAAATTATTAAAAGAAACAAAAAACCCGACTGCGTAAAACAAAAATTAACTGAAAAGAGAAAAACAAGCTCTTTAATCTATAGAATTTGGAATATAAATTGAATGTTATAAGGGCATGCAGTCGGGACAAACCAACAACCTAAGTATGTGTTTTTTTTTTGTAATATTTGTTTATCCCCGACTGCAATACCTTATAACATTCAAGTTATATTCCAAATTCTATAGATTAAATTAAATTAATATCCGTTAATTGATAATTATAGCCAGTTTGGATGATGTGTGAATTCTTTTTCATATTATTTATTTAAAATAATGTGTAAGCAATCCAAACAAACATGTGCTAAACATGTGTGTCATCAGTTTTTATTTATTACAGTCACTTAAACGTCATTAAAATTTTCTCCCTCAATTTAGTTTTTAGGTCATAATTTTAGTAATTTTTTTAGTAATTTTTAAAACGCCGTCAAAATGCAGTTTTCTTAAATTTTTGAAAATTTTCGTGACGTTCAAGTGACTGTAAAAATAAAAACTGATGACACACATGTTTAGTACATGTTTGTTTGGATTGCTTACACATTATTTTAAATAAATAAAATGAAAAATAATTCACACATCATTCAAACTGGCTATAATTATTAATTAACGGGTAAGTTTCGGGGTTTTGCGCGAAAAACCAGAAAATATTGGTAGAAAAAAATATCTCACACTTCGTCTTAGACAACCATGGCTAAAAAGGATCTAAATGATCTATACTAGCATCGCCTTATAGCTTTGCACCCATCTTCCCAACACCCTGTATATTTTTTTACTTTTACGGTTGTAAAGGTGAACAGAGTGGGCCCTGCAATTTCAAAGCAGGGCTACAAATTTAAGTGAGGTATCATGTGAAAGGGCTTTATTTGTACATTTTAAAACATGTTTCTATTATTTTTTAAGACTTTTTGACTGTTGATGAATAATTCCAATCTCCGAGGTCCGCAATGCGAAAATTCTGGAAAAGTATAGGAAAAATAGAACAATGTTTCTAACTAGCACAGTTTTTTCAATATCATCCAAATGCCTTCACAAAAAAACTTAATTATGCTGTCCGGTTTTAAACAACAGTGATGGCCCAATCCAATAAATATACGTCCAAGGAAGGTCAGAGCCTTCGGTGCGCGAGTGAGACTAAGTCTTGCGCTTGGCCGGCTTTATATAAAAGATTTAAATAACTCATTTAAAAAGCAAAGTCCTGGCTGATTGATGATTGATGGATGGGAGCACGTGGTCCTCCACCAGCTGTCGCCGCGCCGCGCTCCCATCATCGCATTGGCCACCGAGTTCACAAGAACAATTAGGAATCTTCACGAAATTAATATCTTAGCGTTTATTACGCGAACAAATCTTATAGTCTACGCGAGCGAAGCCGCGGGCAAAAAGCTAGTATACAATAAAACTCAAAATAAACAAAATGCACCCACTACTGCCTATCTGTGCTCAGTTGCACACCACTCGTGCCTCATACTGTACCTATTACTATACTTGACTTACACCTTATTAAGGGGGTAAGAGAATATATAAAAAGTCATAAATAACAATTAGGGTTTCACAGCTCTCATCAACAAATATATTTTTCATCCACAAATTTACTTGACCTCAACGACACTGAGGTCTAACAATAAAAAAGTAAACGCGAGATTGGGATAAAAAAAAATAGGTTCAGTCCTGCTCACACATAAACGTTTTTACATATACGTATCTCCTACGAACAATAATAATTATTCGTATCGTATCTCGATTATTTATTTATATGAAACTATCCTACTAGAAAGTATCTTGGCGATCTAATTAAATTAAGTATATTTTTTTTATATCAAATGCAATACTATTTCCTAAAATAAAAGGTCATCCAAATACTCCATGGTCCCCATGACACTGGCGGCGTTTCCACGCTGAATGGTTAGGCTTAACCTCTGGGCAAAAAAGTCACTAGCTCTCAGTTCCCCAGAGGCCAAGACCAACCGTTTGCCCACGTCTTGCACAAATAATTTCGTGTCAGATGACCAAGGGCCCAGTGTTTCCACCGCAAGCGCCGCAAATACATATTCGTCAGTTAGACGAGAGTATTTGCGGCGCTTGAGGGTCTGCGCACTTTCCGCTGCCGCTCCTGCCCTGACGCGCGTACCAGAGATGTGGGACACTGCCAATGTGTCCACACAGGCAACGTCCCACACCAGGGCAAGGCCCATGCTCCAAGGCACCAGCGTCACGCCGTCTGGTCTCTTCCCATCATCCCTTGAGAGACCACTCGGTTCCAGTGAAGCTGGAATAGTGGCTGAGGCAAGGGCCCGACGGACTGCATCATTCAGAGCGGCATGACGGAAAATACGGCTTGCGCTTTTTATACAGGACAGACCGTGGTGCCCTAGGCCATCGACGTGATTCCCACAGTTGCGACAGGAATGAGGTTCGCAGATTTTATTGCCAAGACGCAGACATACAGCAATGCGAAGCGTCGCCGCGTCTAGTAGGGTACCAATATTGTAAGAAGGGAGCGCGTGCAATCACTGACCGGATTCCTTTTGTGATACCGCCAGTAACCTAGCTTTCCCAGAATCATTAGATTGGTCAAGGAGACAAGCAAACGAGGATGTTAATAATGGACAATCCCACTCTTTTTGTGACTCCGGATTTGATGGAGATGTGTGCCCAGGGAACTTTGACATCCAGAGAACCGCTGCTTCCGCCTGACCACTGACACGAACATCAGCTACTGGAGTATTAAGAATATTGCTGATGAGTGTCAGGTTGGAGTGAGTGGAGGACAGAAAGGCCGGAAGAGCGACACTAGATGCGGTTCGGATACCCAGGCCACCAAAGTTAATGGGTAGTATTGCTTGTCTCCATGATGGTTCATCGAATTTTAAATTTAGAATTTGTCTCGATTATTATATTATTTTATTATTACCAAAGAGAGGCCATCTCTACCTAAAATTCTCCCTCTAGGATTAAGATGGAGAAGTTGACATTCTTTTTGGCCGAAACTTGCAGAGTGACGTTGTGTTTTCATTTTTATTTAGCTGTAGCCGTACAGGGGGCCTACCCCCATCTTTTACAAAACAACCTTATTGCAATACTGTTTTGTTTCCAGCATATAATAACCAAAGAATTTAAAACGTCCAGAAGGATAGTCGCCTCTATGGCAACATGAAATAAACAAGCCAGAATTGACAGTATTTGACAGCCGTGCGCACTACGAACTGAGAGCGATTTGCTCAGGGAGCCCCTCAAGCGGAGTGAAATTAAATGTCATGCTTTAGTAAGGCGGATTATCCATCTGGGTAGAGGCACGATGCCCTATGAAAATCTTTGATAATAACCTTATTTATATTCGTACCATGACCTCTACCAAACACTATTGTTATATGATTGTTATATTGCTGCTAAGAACGAATGATTTTTAAAAATTTGTCTATGGGCTCATTAAAGATGAAAAGAAATAACGCTATGGGCTTAAGCAACTTTCTCTCTCTTAACAGTTCTCATCTCTGTCACTCATCCATACTCTCTCGCTCTTTCAAACAACCTTATTCTTCTTTTCGTACCATGATGTCCCTAAAACAAGCTTATTTTATGCATGAAAACAACCTTGTTTATTTACCATAATGGTTCATTCAATTCGTACCATGAGCTATTTTTTATAAGCTTTTGACAATTAACATTATTGTTTTAATGTCAAATTTAGCAATCTTATATACGTTGTATTTACAAGCTGAAAATAACATTGTTTTCCAAATTTATGTTATAAAAATCTATTATAGTGTCATATAAAGTAATTATATCGAATTTATTTACTTATAGAATGAATATATCGGGATTGCGAGATTAGGTATCATCCCAAAATAATATAACCGATTGTTTATAAAGTTTTTAATTGCACTTGTCGTTCACTACACAACTATGCATCTACGTTAGTAATATCCACGGAGTAATATCGATCCCTCGACCCTTAGCCTTAGATTTATTTAGATGAAGCGGAGCTTTAAATAGCGTGTTTATATATTTAGTGACTTTTCATTTAGGTACCTACCCACTATTAATATCCTGTTTTCATTATAACCAACGTACATCGAATAAACCCAGATTAATCCATAAAGTTAACTTTCCTGCAGTGTTAGTACACAGAGTAGTCCCTGTGTTCCTGGAATCCAAACTACCTAGATTCTCTGGCAAATTTTCTAAAATTGGTCGTAACCTACATTAGCCTGGATGGAATATATTATTGTCAACAGACGGACAGACGACAGACTTATAATAATCTATAAAGATAATCATTTTAACCATCTAATGTAGTAAAATATTAATTAAGTATTATATATTTGTATTGAAAACTCAACTCACAACAAACTGCTATACTGTTGCAGAGCAGATGTAACCGTGCGGGAAATTCTAAAATACACATCCATTGGACCTAACTTTCTGTAGCCTTTGTGGCTGTGGATAGAACCGTGGGGGTCTGAAGCTCGCTGATTTGCTCACACATTATCATCAAAACCTCGGCAAACCGGTTGGTGGGGAGCTTTTTGTGACAACGCATTAGCTTGGCTATCCAAAGAGGAAACACTGCCAATAACGAGCTTGAACCTGGAACCTTGTCGACGATCGACAACAGCGGCATATATTTATATACCTACATACACATTATATGTTTAATTCCAAGACCTGCAACTACAGTAGGATTCCCGTCAATAACACAATGAATACAAACACGAAAGTATTATGTACCTACATTCTTTATTCACATAAGTTTAATCAGAGTAAGATAATTATACACAATATAAGTATGGCATTAAACAATCTTGCAGATACAGATTCAAACTTTATTTCAGCGTTTATAGGTTCTTAGACTTCACTTTAGACCAGCCTCTCCATATCTACGTACACTTTTTTAAGAGTACTCCTTCGCTTGTAGATATCGATTGAAGGCGGTATTTTTGGTCTGTTTGTATTTAACCATTTCTACCTGCTGACTGGATCTCTGGCGAACTCTTCGGCTACAACTCTACAAAATGAATTGCAACATTTGTGCAACTTACAAATGTTTATAACCATGAAATCTTAAATTTCATGCACTGAATATTACTGTCGAATATACTATTAAGATGTTTCCATATTGATTGCACTTTGTTTGTTATTAAATTACATAAACAAATGTATTTAATAACTAAATATCTTGGATATCTTTATTAGACATTTGAGTATGACAAGAATGACAGGTAAATATTTTGTTCCGATTCATTTCATTTCATAATCTAGAGTCGGCAGTCTATATATTTTTTCAATTAATTTCCTTACTCTTCATAATAACATTTTAAAATATTTGTATGCATTTTATAGAAATTACTCGAAAATATTTTATTCTTTTAGTTACTTATACTTTACAATTAGTTTAATTTAATACTTTGCTAAAAGATGAAGAACCTCAAATCATTTCGGTCCAACGTGTGAAAGAAATGGCACTATACAGTTAATATATCGTTATTTCTTTTTATCTTTTATCAGGTTGTAGCAAGCCATAGACAAATTCTTACAAATCATTCATTCTTTCTCGGCACTTAGCAATGTTATATCAATGTTGAACGATTGAGCTCATGGTACGAATCAAAGTAATATTATTATAAGGTGAAAACAAAACAGTCTGGCAATAAGGTTATTTTGTGAGAGAAGATGATGGCCCTATAGGATGGAACGGGACAAAAAAAATACTTGTCAATTGTGACGCACGAATTTTGAAACTCAATGTGCCCTGTTGCACTACATATTTTGAAATAATACAAATATTTATTTTATGTATATCGACTTTTATATTACTTGAATTAATATTACTTAGGTCAATATGAAAACAAGGCAAGGGGCCGCCGTTCAATAGTGATATTCAGTGAATGAAATTTAATATGGCATGGCTCAGATGGCATGGTTACAAACAGAAGTAATACAAGTATTATTTTATTCATTTTGCAGTGAAGAATTCGCCGGAATTCAAAGTAACTACTCTAAGAAATGTGCTGGAGAGAAATAGGTACCTAATCCTCAACTAGCAAAGCAATGGAGCACTTCTTGGTCATTACAAAAACTGAGACAAAGTTCATACATAAATATATACCTAGGTAGGTTTATATTTATGTATGGCACTTCAGTCTTAATACCTATAGTCTAGGCAGGTACCTATTGTCTTTAAATTATATGAATAAAGAATTTACCACAGGAATCAACACATATTTTTATTTATTACCTTTTGTCAGGAATGCTACTGTAGTTGCAGGTCATACAATGAAACATTATGTGTATTTAGGTATATAAACGTTTATGAATACAGTACAATCTATACTACTACACTATAATCTATAATATTTACAACAAATAAATGAAATACAATCTAGCACTCGTATATAAATTTTCCTCTAGGCTGCCGTAGATTATCGGCAAGGTTCCCAACAGGCTAGCCAAGCTAATGCGTTGGCGGAAAAAGCTCCCCGCCCGAGGCCTCGATTATTTTGGTGACAATATGCGAGCGACTCGGTGAGCTTCAAACCCATACGGTCGTATGGTTTCGATAGCAAATGGCATTTTGGTCCATTGCATGCGAAAGTGTTGATTCCTCACGTAGCATAGATGCATACCACGTCGCTTTCGTGTATCTATTATTGGCTTCTTTGGTATTTGCTTCCAAAAACACAAATAGTTCATATAAATTTGCCATCTTGAAATGCTAGATGGCAAAAGCTAGAAGGCTAGAGATAAACAATTAATTCGATAAGTTAAATAAATACGATCTACTGACTTTATATCACTATAATAAAAGATATTTTTATCATAAATTTGGATAATTCGTCGCGTATATAATGTTATATTTTGATTGATATATGCAATTGACATAAAAACCATAATGCTAGTTGTCAAAAGACACATCATGGTACGATTTGAATGAACGATTAGAGGTGACGTCATCAAACCTGCTAACAAAACAATATTGTTTTATGCCTATAATAAGCTTATTTTTAAGGATGTCATGGTACGAAAACGCAAAATAAGGTTATTTTAACCTTGTTTTAAGAGCTTGTGGTAGGCCCCCTGAACGACACGACACGACCCAAACATAACCTTTCATCGGTAAGTAGAGTCAATCAAAGGATTACTATACTCAAGTGTATTTTCTGTCATTATGATGCAAGTTCGCTCGTTGCGGCTAATTTCCGAAACGGCTGGACGATTTTGAAGGTAATTTTTCACTGTCAGATAGCTTATCTTATAAAGAGTAACGTAGAATACATTTATTTTAGAAAAGCAACGCCCACACGAATGGGCTGCCGGTACCAGCGCTATGACCATCATTTTCCTTTTCGTCATTACGTAATTTGTCCCCTGAAGGTTCGCCATACTACAAATAGGTACAAATGACCAGGAAATTTGTGCCAGTATCTCCCGTCTATAACTGAGGACTATGTGAAAGTGATTTATTGTTATTGGAAACTATAATATAAATCGACATTGGCAGAAATAAGTCATAATTTGGATTTGGTTATTTATGATCAGATGACCGTGTGTGAGGTTTTTCCCAGGATATTTATTTATTTATATGTCTGTGGCCCACAGTGTGGCCAAACTTAAAACTAAGAAGAAGACGACACTGATTTGAAGTCAGCAAAAGAGTACGACGTATTCCATCGAAAATATTTCGCTGACTTCAAATCAGTGTCAGATTAGATTTATTTCATACTTTTTGTCAATTTGAACCCGATTAATTTTTTTTAAATTACCTTTTATTATAATTTACTTTTAATGCATATAGGTAGAAAGACTGGTATCCATAGGCTGTACAAAATAAAGTTCTTATCAAAAAAATCGCCCGCCAATACCGCCATTTATTTTACATCGTTCGCGTTGGTGTAAAATAGATATATCTCATATCAATAATAATATCATAAATATGAAAAGAATGAATACTGAAGTAGAAATAGTTTCGCACGAAAACGCAAAAATTATAACAATCAAGGTAGGTAATAATTTTCTAAATTATTTTGCGGTTTCAACCGAGTTCCCAAGGGTTTCTTTCTCGGGATCAACATATAAGTAACATATTTGAGAGGTAGAGCATAGCGTTTATTCGCTCAAAGAGCAGCTCGACTGGGGAAGTACCTCCACTTTACAGAATACCGGAGCCAAATAACTTTATGTTGTGTAAAGTTGTGTTCCTGCGCGTGAGTAAGGTCGCCAGAGCTAATTGAGGAGGGGGGAAAGGTCGGTAACGCGTGAGCGATGCTTCTTGTGTTGCAAGCGTCCATATGGCTACGGTAACCGCTTACCATCAGGTGGGCCGTATGCTTGTTTACCGACTAAGTTGTATAAAAAAAAAAGTAAGTATGTTCTATCTGTGTTTATTTTAGTTTTATTTTACTATATATGTACTAATATCCTAACTACTGTTTACTTATGTTTGTTACGCCTCAACTACTGAACGGATCATCATAAAATTTGACATGCTGATAGCCTATGGTATGGAGAAGGATAGGCTACTTTTTATCTCTGGAACGCGGTTGAAACCGCGGGGAACAGCTATTAATGTATATAAGAAGTGTACATTATACTCCGTTGTGACTTTTTATTCGTCTTAGAAACGCAGCCCACATAATGTAACCAATGAATAGACCTATTCATTGGGTACATTATGTGGTACTAATAATTAAAAAAAATATTTTTTTTAAAAGTTTATTATAAAAAAAAACAAATCTTATTCATTATGAATGACGCATGACGTAGTTTTAAACACCTTTGAAACACCTTCATACGAGTGCAGTCTACTCGAGTCGTGCTCAGGGCCAGTAGACAATATGGTTATCGACAATCGTCATCGACAGTTCGACATTTCAAATCGAAATATCACGTGATTTTTAACAATCTCTTATGTCAATCCCATACAAAGGTTGATCGCTTACTAACGATGACCAGCCATCTTGTCTAGGGTAGCTGGGTTGGTATTTTCAACCATTTTACCGCACGACGAGTGCGCGAGCTGGCCGCGGGCGCCCCCCCCCCCCCACCATCACGGATTATATTGTATTATATAAGTTATCTGGTTTCCATAGTACAAGCTCTGCTTAGTTTGGGATCAGATTACCGTGTGTGAGGAATGTCCCAGGCATTGAATTATTACGCTTAGAAGCGAAGTATCGAACAAAAATCCTCGCGACACGTAAGCCACTTGACAACCAATGTATGCGTGAGTACCATATAATTACACTCGCTGACACGCACACAAGCGCACGAGTAATGTTGCAAGCTAAACGAATTTTTTCGGTAAAATTAACCTTCCGATTTCGCCTACTAGTGAAATTGGAAGTAAGTATTCATAAAAATAATTAAATAGTTTAAAAAGTTCTGCATCTTAGATAATTTATCATAGACACAAGCCTGTTATTTATTTATTACTAGTTGTTTCATAGTACTTATTTCGGGTATTTTAACATAATAAACCAAGACAATGTGCAGTGCTATGAACGATCGTACAATTTGTAGCTTTCCTTGGTAATGATAGGTTTCATATATGATAGGTTGTATAGAAAAAGAAGATTAAGTAGTATCTAGGTATTTAATTTTCATTAACAAAATTTAAAATTTTAAAAGCCTGTAAGTTGAATTTGTTTCCGGAACAACTGCCGCTTTGACAATATTTTCCTAGCTATATTCTCTTTTGTCTACAAGTCTGATTCGAAATTATTTCACTAATATGAAGCTACATTATCCCAAGTATTATAGACTACTTATCCCAAGAACGCGGGTGAAACCGCGGGGGACAGCTAGTCGGTTATAATAGCTATAAGTAAAAGAAACAACTTATCGGACTCAACTACTTTATTAATAACCAAATCAGTATCAATTACGTAAAACAACGCAAATTCTCACAAAAAACAGCTGGCAACACTTTGCTCGAAATCTGAGTGAAGTATTTTTATTTTTGAATTTTGTTATTTTAGATGAATTACACATTAAAATTAGTGGCTTGCCTGTGGAATGTTACATAAGAATTCTTATCTTTCTTCCCTGGTGAATTATGACACAATTTTACTGCACAAACCGTCATATTTATTATTTTTCTCAGAGCTACACTCACTAAAACGTCACTCAGTACACTGACAGCGCGGCGGTCATTTGGAGCCATTATGGCTCCAATTGATTGGATTATTTTTCGCGCGTGTATTTTGTTTCTATGTGTAATAATTCAATGGTCCCAGGATTCAAATTCTGAGTGTCGCTATTTGATCACTAATTTGTCGTAATATTGTTACTAAATTTACGGCCTTACTCATAAAAATCCCTTAAATAACGAATTAAATAGTAATTTGATAAGTACTATGCGGGCTTAAAGGAGCTTTCTTCCGCGGACGCTCAGGTTGTGGAATGAGCTCCCCAACAAGCTTGTTCTGACACATGTCCATCTAAGAACCGTTAGGTACCTACGTATATCTTGACATAATTTGACAAATAATAGTTCCGAATTATTCTGGCAATAACCACCTGCACTAGGAGCTACAAAACTTTATAGATACAAAAGTGAACTTGAAGAGCCTGTCCTTGAAACAAAAACCCTTGATAATTTTTAAACCAGGGATCGACAAGGTCTGATATTTGGGGAAAATAGCGACAGAAATTTAATTCGAATCCGTGATGGGGGCTCTGCCAGGAGGTGCCACACATAGAATACTCATTGAGGTAAATCAGCTCCTTTGTAGAAATACTGTGGAGGGTTTGCGCGCCAAGACCAATCTGTTAGAATTTCTTGTATTTCAAGGTTCCTTCGCTGTATTAAATAAATGTATATTATATTTCACAAATTTACACATTTCAGCAATGTACATACAAGCTAATGGCATTATATTGAGACGTATGGCGTACTGTTTCAGCAGAAGGGTGAGATTGTCGCCACGGTACGGGTGGAGGCCGGGCGATCGTCCGAGGAGCTTGCCGCGGCCAAGCAAACCGCCGAGGAGGAGCTCACCGCGGCCAAGCGAGCGGTAGAAAATGAGCTCGCTGCGGCCAAGCAAGCCACTGAAGAGCTTGCCGCGGCCAAGCGAGCCGCCGATGAGGAGCTCGCTGCGGCCAAGCGAGCCACTGAGGATCTAGCCGCGGCCAAGCAAGCCGCTGAGGAGAAGCTCGCTACGACCAAGCGAGCCACCGAGGAGCAGATAGACAAAATTCAAAACAATTTCGAGATATACCGGTAGTGGCGATCGATAAGATTATTAATCCTCCTAATTGAAACTTTTACAGGCCTTATTTATTTTTTAACGAAGGTCCTCCGCCTCGGTTCGGTGTAAACCACGGAGAACAGAAGGAAGTTCTTCTTCCTTCTGTTCTCCGTGGTGTAAACCGACCGAGCGAGGGTCGCGTCGACAGCCAACGATCTTTCAGTCGAACCGGCGAGGCGAAAATAGCGGAGCTGACGGAGAGTGCGGTGAACATGGGTCGGTCACTGGAGGCAGTGAAGTCGACCATCATGCGGCTCATGAGCGACGTGAGTCACGACCACGACCAAGCCCAGCGCCGCCTCGCCGATGCACGGGCCCGCGTGAGTATATAGATAGTCACACCACCCGCCCTCCAGCACCTCACCCGTCACCCGTGCTCACCGCCCCTCCGTACGGCGTGCTCGTCCGCAGGAGGACATCGAGATCGCCAAGCACATGCGCTTGCAAGAGCGCATCGCCGCCGCCTTGCGCGCCACCATCGATAAAATACAGGAGCAGACGGGGCGCGTGCCCGACTCTCCCCCGCTCCCCGTGACCAAGCCTGCCGCCGCCCTCACGCCGCCCCGAGCCGCGCCGCCACCGGACCCCTACGACTTCTTGAGTGACAGCAGCGAAGGCGACACTCTCGACGTAAGTATCGCGATGAGACCTTATTCGTTGTAACACGGCTACACATCAAGCTATACAATTCGAGCATATAGGATAACTTTTTTTTAATGAAAAATTAGAGTTCTAAGCAACTTGTGACCAAGATTGTCATACATAATTTTGTTCGTATTGTGAAGTAGAAGCACAAAAAGAAAAACATATTATTTTCTTCAAAATTCAGCTAGGAGTTCCTTTCAGTGTTTTTCTCTAAGACCAGGTAGTTCAGAAGTTGCCTTCACTGGCAAAAAAAAACATTGTACGAGTTGTAATTTGTATGTAATGTATAGTTATGTTACACACTATACCTACCTACATATTTTACAATATTGGCACTGTGGTGTGGCAGGCTCACGAGGTGAAGCGCCGCTTCGAGGCTCTGGTGCGCTCCGGCTCGCCGCTGCGATCATCACGAGTTAGTCACACTACTACTACTCACTACTAATTTACACTGATTTACACATCACTACTTTATATAGGTGGAGATTTGTAAATGGCATAGGATCATCTATTTGTTTACTTTATCGTAGACATTAAGCTGTAAATCTTCCTAAGAGTAAATAAATAAATAAAAATAAAAATTAAAAACACTAGTTGGTTCACACAGTACAGTATTCTACACTTCTACAGTCTCCCCGAGATTACTGCTGGTTATTCTGTTCCAGCAACCGATCTCTCTGTCTCAATTTAAAAGTGAATTTATGAAGAAAAATCGGAAGTTCTTTAAAAATAAAAGATCCGGAAATAAAGGAAAGAAGCAGAAGTGATGCTGCATCTCACGGGCGATGTCGAAAACACGCAGCGTTGTTTACTACCTATTCTTTTTAATGAAATAATTTTATTCTCTTTTGTCTTTGTAATTACTGTGGTAATTAATTACCTACTTAGAATATTATTCCATTACTTAATTTGCTTTTATTTTATAAAATAAAATAAACATAATTTGATTATATTTTACTGAATGTACAAAAAATCATATAAGTATATACAATTCCACAATATGCTAAATGAACTACTGCACTAATCACTGAAATATTTAGGTAGTCATATTGACGACTACAAACGACGGAAAAAAAAAAACCCCCCGCATGCTGAACATCCACCTTAAAACCGCGGATTGTTACAAAATGACTCGGCATCAAGCAGCCGTAAGTAGTTATAATAATATGTAGAGGGTTATAGTCGAAATTACAAGTCCAGTCTCTCTTATAATATACCTACTAGCTGCCCGGCACGACTTCGTTCGCGTGGTGTCCTACTAACCTATACCCTAACCTACCGCACCCTAAACTACCCTACCCCTACTATACCCTCGCAACTTTCTTAGTTTTTTCTTTCATAAGAACCTTCTCCTGACAATAAAATACAAAAAAAAAGAATTTGCGAAATCGGTCCAGCCGTTCGTCACGCGTGATGGCGTGACCAAGGAAAATGGGGATTCATTAGATTAGTATTCACCATATATCTCGAGAGATGGGTTGTGTGTGACGCTTGGATTTAGCTGAGACCAGGGTTATAGTAAGGAGCACGAGTGGTGATGGTGAGCACAGATTGACACCTGCGCAGTAGTTAATTTTTGCCAAAAGTGTACATGCGCGAACTTGCCCCCACTCGTGCCTCATTTACGTTTAAGTACTTAAGTCGCCAAATTCACAAACATACGAAGGATATGTCTGTGGCCAAATTATAGCCGATTGATTAAAAATGTCAAGCCATATATTAGTACAAATTCAGGGTTTTCCACATTTTAAATTTTCCAAATTTTCTGTTTTACCTAATCTTATTTGTCCAAATTACAAAATTTTCAAATTCATAATTTTCCTAATTTCTTATTTGCCTAATTATTGATTGTACCCATACTTCGTATGTTTGTGATTGTACCTACCCGTGGATTGTACAAATTCATTTTTTTCCGAATGAATTACCGTGGTAATACGGAATTTATACGGATTTTTTGAATGAAAATACAGATTTCACGCCTCCTTCATATGGCAGCACTGAGAAAAGAATGACAGCAAGCAGCAAGCAAGCAAACCGCCTTTGAATTTAGCTTTGAAGCCATTTGAAGCAAACCTTATGCCCGGGCCACACTAACGAGAAATGCCATTAATTATCGCGATAATGGACGTTAACTATAGGTGTAGCCACAACTTAACGGGATAATTTGACAATAGCATTAACCGGCATTAATCGTTTGGCGTTAGGCGATAGCTCAGGAGGCGGTACATCAAAGAGATTAACGCGAGAATTGATGCGATGATGCGGCCACACTTCGTATTGTCAGTGTGCGTCAAGAGCGCAACGGGTTCGGACGTACGATTCCTGTGCATTTATATCATCCACCATCTCCGTTTTCTCTTTATTCGATAATGATTCAATAAAGTCAAATAATATAAATTTACACTCATGAAATATAGAGCTCTGTCGACGTCCATCTTGCCTGAATTGAAGTAAATTCAACGCTGTTTTTATCGCCAGTAATGAGCACTCATGTTGACCGTTAAAGTCTAGCCACCCACTTTAATGCGTTAAAAATTATCGAAATAATTATCGAGATAATGGGCATTGACGTTAAACGCTAGTGTGGCCCCAGCATTAGAAGGAGCGTTGAAGGTTGGTTGAAGGCGTAAGGAGCGTTACGTACGGTTACGTACCTAGTATAAAAAATCCTTGGAAAGAGCTTAGAAGTTAGAAGCAAACGACGAAGAACAAGTGTCGATGGAACCTTTTTGGCGGGAACTTGCAAGAGTGACGTTGCGTTTTCATTTTTATTTTCATATATTTGTGTATTTTGAGTTTTATTGTATATTTTTGATGGTATTTTGTGAAGTGAAATGAAATGAATTATGTGTATCATGACTTTTCAAGTTGTCTCAAAAAATCCGTGAAGAGTTTTAGTATGTACAATGAACACCATTGTAGTAAAACATGACTTTTATGGACGGTGACTGACTGAGGACCAAGAATCTTATACATATATTAGATCATACTGTGGTTCATTAGTCTCAAAGTGTGGTTCATACAATGGTTCAGTAGTATCGATGCGCTAGCATCTCTACTAAGTCCGTGGTAGTATCTCTATGTAATCTGAGGCAATCTGTGGTCGCTCAGTTCATAGTTTTTGTAGGCTGTATGGCTCAGACCTTTGCCTGCCTTTTGGCGAATATTATAAACAACAACAATAATAGTTTTTGTCTTGCTTTTATTGTCAGTCAAGTCCATAGAATAAAGACTAGCGAAGAAACCCCGCTAATAAATGAAGCGACTTCTGAATAGCTGTACTCATTACTCTTATTGGGATTCGTTGTGCCAAAAAGAGACAGTTATATATTTACTATATCCTAAAATAGTAAGGTTGTACACTGTTGCAAGACTTTATTGATCAAGTAAATTTACAATAGGGTTCTGAATACAATAATATCGATATCGACAAAATTTGGTTTAAATAAAAAATAGAAATGGTAAAACTTTCCCGGACGAGACGCGGGGAAGGGGGGGAAGCTTTTCCGCCGTTTTTGCACGATATTCTTTGTTTTACTTTGATTAACACACTTCAATAATTAAAATCTCAAAAACTATGAAGTTGCTTCTTGAAAAGACTTCGCTGAAAGACTCCTTAGATCAACTACCATCTGTAAAAAAAAAATTGCACCAAGACCAGCGTCCCGTCCCAGAAAGTTTATCCTATTGTTTTTTCGTGCTTCTTGGTTTTACTCTACTCTAATAAATATTTAAACCAACCACGTAATAAATTAATCCTCAAATATTATAAATGCGAAAGTGAGTTTGTTTGTTATGCCTCCACGCCTCAACTTCTCAACGGATCATCATGAAATTTGCATGCAGATAGCCTATGGTACGGAGAAGGACACATGCTACTTTTTATCCCGGGAACGCGGGTTAAACCGAGGGGGACAGCTAGTTTATAATAATTGTTAAAATCTAAATGGCGGTAGGTGGCTATGCCAGCTCCCATACAAAAATTAATAGGTACATACTTTCTTCAAGTAAGTACTTATACTATAGACAGTTTACAGATAAGGTTTAAAATAAAATAAAAATCATTTACGCGTTTATTATTAAATTAATCATAAAATAATATTTTTGTGTACCGTTTAGGCAAGTAATTGTTTAAATAAATTATCAATAAAATTATAAATTTATATTTAAATAAAAATGTCGAAAACACAAACAACGAAAAAGCCCTAAAACTAAAAAAAACTTCACTTTTTATTTCTTTTTCTGTTTTTGTATAATTCGTATGCCCTCTTCTTTTAGCTATGCACTTCTTAAGACTGGAATGCATGCTCTCGATCATAATGCCTCACGTTTTCAGCTGGAATCTCTTCCCAAGCAATTTTCAAAGCGTCGCTAACCCACCGTCATCGGGGAATCTAAAATAAACAATATAATCTTTCATCATTTATGGTACTTTCATTGACGGGACGCAACTAAGGGATGCGGGGGGAAGGCCTTCAACCTGGTTCCCCCAAAGCTTTAAGCAAACTCATGGTTTCCGAGATATTAATGGTTGATGTTGAGGTTAAGTATGAGTTTTTTTGATATAAATTCATTTATGCGCCGACTCTGGCTCTGCAGGAATTACCGCAACCTAGCTGTCGCCAGCCATTTCATAACGAAACGACGCAAAATAGTGATTTTATTAACAATCTTCTTAACTATCTAAAATTATGAAAAAAGTCAAAATAATACGAAATCCCCGACCAGCGCCTCGTGAAGGAAAGTTTATCCTCATTGATTTGTCGATAAGAAATGTACGGCACTATTCGAGCCTATACCAAAATATTTAAAATATAGCAATATTTTGGTAATCTAATTTGTTTTAAACATATAATACGCATAATACTATAATACATAAATGTTAGTCTACAATTCTACAAATTATCAAAGCAATCTTACGAATAAAATCCGAAATATGTTCAAAATGCCGTCTTACCGATGAAAGCTAATAATTTCAGATATATTTTCCTTTCGGTAGGAATGATATTTGCACTCAATTACAACACACACCATTTTTGTGTTTATCACAGATCACAATTTAATACATTTAGTTTTGCTTTAATCTAAATAAACAATATTAATTTTAAATTTTCGCGTAGTAGTCGTCCGTCTGCTGTATGTCAACAAACTACGACTAAAATAAAAACAACATCTGAGGGCCAACACCATAGTTCACTTTTAGACCTATTCAATTTGGTAGTACAATTAGACCAAACGTAACCACTGACAAGTCAAAATGTGTTACAGGCGGTATGAACAGAAACACACAACTATATCTCATTCCTTTTTTATCTTATGGAGTAATCGTATGAAAATTATCGAGACAGATATAAATATAAAGTTTGCGCCTTTGACATTACTTCTACTGCTTTAGTCCAATTTCTTTGGTCAAGTCAAAGAAATTGGATATTCGAGTCAAGTCAATCAACTTTGTAACGTTCATACAACGCCCAATAAAATATTCTAATATAACAATAATTATGAGAATAAACTCATAATTTTATTTGCTTTTTATTAGTTATTGTATGTTGCGTGTGAGGATGTCTGTGAGCGCGAGTGCAGAGAATCTGTCTACGGAAGCCCAGGTATGCTAAACAACTTTACACTAACAATAAAATTCTCATCCATATATTCAAATTGCTTGTTTTCAGCACGTAGGCCATGTTGTGGTGTGATATTATATGTTTTTAGCCATAAATGGTACATTTTCCCGTTGACGAACTTCCGTGAGTCACAGGGGGACCTAATACGGAAGCGGCGACCCATTAGTTCTAACAACGTACGAACCCCGGACGGCTGTCGGCAGTATCGCATGCATAATAATATAAGCGCTTAATGTATACTGCGATTTGGGCGTAGGGTCAAATGTCAGCTCGCGATTATTAGGTTCAGAAAGTCGAACAGTAGTTGTATAATAATAATTTAGCTCTTTGTGAGTACACTAGATTTTATATATTCCATTTGCTTTGGTATGTTGAAATCATTCTTAGTTTTTACATACACCCAAAGAAATAGAACTCCAATGTCTTAGATAACTGAAATGTTACTCAGCGATAGTACATAAAATATAAACTGCAATTGAAATCAATTTATGGCAACATTTCACCATTACTTACTGTGTTGTGATTTATCAGGACAAATAGTAACTGCTCTCATTACAATAGTACACTTCAATGCAATGTTATTTATTCAGTTAGGGCTTAAGGGGAACACTTATGAAGGTCAAAGATACTGAGTTTATCAACAGCTTGGAAGTCAACCTTCAAAAACGAGAACTGGCAAGTGTCTCAGCAATCTACATACAGGTGTCCCCATAAGTACTGGTCGAAATGATAACCCTAGAAGGCTGAGTATGCTCATGGTTTTAGGATTATTATTAGATTAAAAAAAAAAAGTTTATTTTTTTTTCTTTTTCGTAAATTTATGATAACTTCAATTGTACTCTTTCTTTTTCTTAGGGTATAATCTCAGCTTTTAATGGTTATCATTTGTAGAACTACATGACATGACCTGTACATATAAAAACTATATAAAGCTTTTTTGTGTTAGCAATTTCATCCTAACTAATATTATAAATGCGAAAGTGAGTTTGTTTGTTATGCCTTCATGCTTCAACTACTCAACGGATCATCATGAAATTTGGCATGCAGAGTCACTTTTTATCCCAGGAATGCAGGTGAAACCACAGCTGACAGCCAGTAACGAAATATGTTGATACTAAACAGAAAAATAAATAGATTAGGTATATGAAATACTTCTCGACAAGACAATGCAAAAATAAACTTATATTGTGATGATTAAAGATTAAAAATATTTTAAAATTTGAGACCAACAATATCAATGTCATGCATGATTGTTGAACTATGAGTGATTAATTCAATACATGTATACCTACTGAAAATCTTTTAATTAATAAAGTATCTAAGATCATGTTATAATCATTGCAACAGAGTTGAGCTAATCTATAAATTATAGTATACCTATATACAGGAATTCCTACTAGAAATTCACATAAAATAAAATTTAATTTATTTATTCTCTTCCATTTACAATAAATAAATATCCTGGGACATTCCTCACACACGGTTATCTGATCCCAAACTAAGCAGAGTGTGTACTATGGAAACCAGATAACTGATATTATAATACATATACTACTTTTTGTTTGTAAATACATACTTATTATACATAATTACTCCCAGACTCAGGACATACAGACATGTTCATGCACACAAATGCATGTCCTGTATGGGAATCGAACCCACGACGAGCGGCGCGATAGGTGGAATCCAGACCAGAATCTTAACCAACCGTGCCAGCTGGCCCATCAATATTTAACAAACTATAAGAAATATAATTACATATATAGGACTCAATTAAATATGTAGTGGGAGGCAAGGGTCCAAACTGAGTAGGATACCAAAACATAAAACTATGAATGTGCAATAAATGTTGCATTATTATTGTTTTACACTTTATGTAATGATGTAAAGGAACTGTTTTTCTACTCACTCAGTTGACTCATACATATGATTAAATAAGAGTGAGTTTAGTCATGCTTCATGCTTAGCGCTAACATAACAAACCAGTAATTTTATTTTGATACCTCTAAGGTGGCAAACAAGCTTATGATGACTGATGGAAAGCGGTTACCGTAGCATATGGAAGCTTGCACCACCAGGAGTATCTTTCGCGCGTTGTCCTCAATGCAATCACACACCCTTTTTGAATAACCCCATGCTGTGCCCTTGGGAAAACCATGGCTGATCTTTTACCATTGCAGCTGCCCTGCAATGGTCCAAGGATCCTGATGCTTTTACTGAAGTTCAAGGATGTTTTCTGGAATTGTTGAACCACAGCAAATGGGGATTTCTTAGCGGTGAACACGCAGTCTTGGTCTTTATGGGGTTTAAATAGACTGAGTTTAGTTGACCCTAATCAGAGACTAGTTAGTGTACTCTCGATTTTAGACACAAGTCGCTCGCGGCTTTCCTCCACCATGGAACGAGGGAAAATTGCATGGCCTGAGTAATGAGCGTCTCCTGTACTGTCTGCATAGCAATGAATGGCAATAGACAGCATATCATTGATATGCCTAGGCATAGGACGCCGGCATTTATGTCCATGGTATCGGAGCAGCTACCGTCAACGACGGCTTTTATGCATCAGCTGGACAGAAAGCAACACATTTGATAGTCCCTTAGGAAGACTGTTTGCTTGTAACTTCATTTCATTTGGTATTTTTATGTGTTACTTCTAGATGTAATACTAATTTTACCTTGGAATTAAAAGTATTCAAAGTATGCAGCTAGTATTAGTATAGATTAAACATTTAATTGGAGTTTGGTAGTTAATACTGTGACTTCATGGAAAACTATGTATTTTACTATAACATTTAGTTATTGATATGATGGTGTTGTAAATTAGAATTATCATAAGGTTACTACAATGTATATTTGGCAATCTAACAGTTAACTACTAACTGTATTGTAGGCATGTGAGGCACTACTTTATTTGGCTACAGACTTATTAAAATCAATTTATGATGATAGGATATCAGTTTATCCTATATATCCTGCTGGTGTGTTCCATCAGTATTAATTGAGAGCTCATTGCCTTTTAGGTTTTGTATAATTTGGCATAGCTAATGTCTGTGCGTGTGTGATTCTGGCTGTTTAAAATCAGTTGGATAGGCGTGGTTGGGTGCCGCAGATTGTGGTTTTGATTCCCACGCAGAACATGAACATGTCTGCATGTCCTAAGTCTGACTGTAATTGTGTAATGTTTTCAGAGCTGTGATGGAGGGTCGATGTGCCTGGAGCTGGCTCTCGAGGGTGAGCGCCTCTGCAAGGCGGGAGACTGTCGTGCGGGCGTCGCCTTCTTCCAAGCAGCCATCCAGGCCGGCACTGATGACCTTCGCACCCTCAGCGCCATCTACAGCCAGCTGGGCAACGCTTACTTTTACTTAGGCGATTATAATAAGGCTATGCAATATCATAAGCATGATCTGACATTAGCTAGGTTGGTCACTATTTATATGTGTATTTATGCTATTAATTCTTTTTGTATTTAGTTTTTTTTAAATTTAATTACATATAGCAATTACTACTGAATAACCTAACATTTAAGCATGAATGCCATGGCAAAGATTATTGGTTCCATACCTACAATCAACAAGTTATTGTTGAAGAAAACCATAGCCTTGAGGTAGGGTTAATTTTTTGTGTGTTATAAAATAATAATATAACTTATCATTTTCATATTTTCAGGACAATGAATGATAAATTAGGTGAGGCGAAAGCTTCGGGCAACCTTGGTAACACATTAAAAGTTATGGGAAAATTTCCTGAAGCTATACAGTGCTGTAAGCGGCATTTAGAAATATCGCGCGCTCTGGGCGACCGCATGAGCGAAGGGCGGGCGCTGTACAATTTGGGCAACGTGTACCATGCCCAGGGCAAGCAAATGGGCAGAGTTGGGCAGAACGACCCTGGCCACTTCCCACAAGAAGTTCGAGACTGCCTCCTACAAGCTGTGGCTTATTATGAGTATGTTTCTTTATTTTTTACTATGTAAATATGTATATGTGCGTTTCTTCACAATCTCACCGTGGTAGGTGATGATGTGACCGAAGGTGGTTACAAACTTAGAAGATGATGACAGATAGACAGACAGACAGACATTCCATTTTTAGGGTTCGGTAGCCAAATGGCAAAAAACGGAACCCTTATAGATTCGTCATGTCTGTCTGTCTGTCTGTCTGTCTGTCTGTCTGTCTGTCCGTCCGTATGTCACAACCATTTATTTCCGAAACTATAAGAACTATAACGTTGAAACTTGGTAAGTAGATGTATTCTGTGAACCGCATTAAGATTTTCACACAAAAATAGAAAAAAAACTAAAAATTTTGGGGGTCCCCATAGAACTGAAACTCAAAAAAATTTTTTTCATCAAACCCATAAGTGTGGGGTGTCTATGGATAGGTCTTCAAAAATGATATTGAGGTTTCTAATATCATTTTTTTTCTAAACTGAATAGTTTGCGCGAGAGACACTTCCAAAGTGGTAAAATGTGTGTCCCCCCCCCTGTAACTTCTAAAATAAGAGAATGATAAATCTATAAAAAATATATGATGTACATTACGGTGCAAACACCGAAAATTGGTTTGAACGAGATCTAGTAAGTAGTTTTTTTTAATACGTCATAAATGGAAATTAATATTAAATACTCAGGTCTATACTACCATTTACTTATATACCTACAGGTTTGTACGGAACCCTCGGTGCGCGAGTCTGACTCGCACTTGGCCGGTTTTTTACCTTTTTGGTTGGAAGCTTTGGTTTGGTTTGACATAACATAGTTACTAATACTTACTAGTTGTACTATTAACCTGGCAACATATGTGGCATTGTCAACGAGTAGAATACATATTCAATATGTTCTTGCATGTACTCGATCATTTGGAACAAACAACCATTACTTAATGTTGAGTGGTGCGTAATGAAACTAACATCTTTTTATATCATTGTGTAATACCAATAAATGTTTGTTTGTTTGTAACATATGAGTTTCTAATATGGTATAGCATCTGATAGCAATTAAACTTAGATTAAATAAATTTTTTAATTTATTTCACTGACAGTTGGATGAACAGCCAAGCTTTATGCCCGATATCAATAATTTCCGGACCGTTATCAGTTAAAATTAAGACTCTTATATCTTTACTAATAATGAAGCAAAGACCTCAAAGCTTTGCATAGAAGACCCTCCCATATATAAGTAGCTATCACAGGTAAAATTAGCTTACGAAATGATCTATAAGCCCAGTTTGGCACTAAAAAAACCTACCAGTGGTAAGCAAAACGATTCGTTTTTGTTTATTGAAACCGGGCATTAGTAATGGGGTCCTGTTGGCACCATTTCGATAGGAAACCTTAAAAATGAAGTCTTGCAAAGCATTTCGAGCCTTAGCTAGCTCAGTTCTAGTGATTTAGTGATGGTCGCGGATTCGAGTCCTAGGATGAACTTGATCTTTCAGTTAAGGAAAGCATCATAAGTACTGGTGTACTCGTAGCTGTGTTTGAGAGCCTGTTCCTCGTAAGTTGTGTGTGGTAACCACATCACTGACTGTTATGTACTTGTAACATATACGTGGAGCGTAGTTACGAAAATCAAACATTTGTAACTAATTGAGCACTGATTTATTACACGTAGTTAGGAGCGGTGGTGGCAGCCACACGCATATCGAATCATAACGTATATTGTAATTATTTTGAAATAGTTTTATGTTAATATGTGTTACTGTTGGATTGCCTATTAAATAAAAATATAAACATATAACACTGACCAATTATGAGATTGTGGACAAACAACACTAGTCATCCTTACTTATATTATAAATGCTTAGTTGTTTATTATTTTCACGCGTAAACTACTCAACCGATCACGATGAAATTTGGCACACACATAGCCTATAGTATGGAGAAGAACATAGGGTCAGCTAGTATTAAATAAAATCTTCAATTTCAGAGAGAATTTAGAACTGATGCGCAACCTGGGTGACAGGCAAGCGCAGGGTCGCGCGTGCGGTAACCTGGGCAACACTTGCTACCTCCTCGGAGACTTCACCCGGGCCATCCGGTACCACACCGAGAGGCTACACATAGCCCAGGAGTTCGGAGACAGAGCCGCGGAGAGACGAGCCAACAGCAATCTAGGGAACTCGCACATATTCCTTGGACAATTTGAAAATGCATCCGAGCATTACAAGTAAGTTGGATCTTTTCAATAAAAATAAATAAATAAATATCCTGGGACATTCCTCACACACGGCTATCTGATCCAAACTAAGCAGAGCTTGTACACACGGCTACAGATCAAGCTATACATTTCCAGTATAAGCTGATCTCGCATTGTATAGGATTTCGGTACCATGGGAGGTCAGCTTATACTAGAAATGTATAGCTTGATCAGTAGCCGTGTGTACTATGGAAACCAGATAACTGATATAATACATAACTTTTTGTTTGTAAATACATACTTCATATACATAATTACACCCAGACTCAGGACATGCAGACATGTTCATGCACACAAATGCATGTCCTGTGTGGGAATCGAATCCATGACCAGGGGCTCGATAGGTGGAATCTTGACCAGAGTCTGAACCAACCGCGCCAGCCAAATCTCTCGATATATATTGTATACGCTTAACCCAAGATACCTACTTATTACCTTATTTATACAACTATGAAAATATAATAATGCAGATTAATAAAAAAAAACATGACTTTTTGGCGGGAACTTGCAGAGTGACGTAACATTCTCATTTTTATTTTCAATAATTTGTGTATTTTGAGTTTTATTGTGTATTATTGGTGGTGTTTTACCCAATAAAGATCATCCATGTGCACCAGTGAATTGAAATGAAATGAATTATGTGTATCGTTACTTTTCAATTATATATGTTATATGTATGGAATACGCGGACCAGCTTATGATTGGATTAAGTCTTATCTCAGTAGCAGGACACAGTGTGTAGAGATTAAAAAATATTGTAAAAGTAGTAATACCATAGAAAAATACAAATCTTCTGATAAGGTAAATAGATATGGAGTGCCTCAAGGAAGCGTTCTGGGTCCATTATTATTCCTATTATACATTAACGACTTACCAAATGTAGTTAACCATAATTGTATTTTATTTGCAGATGACACTACTGTTGTCATCAAAGGAACTGATTTATTGACATATGAAAAAGAAATAAATAATACCCTTGACATAGTGATAAATTGGCTAAAGATAAATAATTTAAAAGTTAATATTAAAAAGACTAAATTCATGCAATTTCGAACACTTCAAAGTAAGTCTCATAATTTAGTTATATCATACAATGGGGAAAAAATCGAAGAAGTTCTTTCAGCCAAATTTCTTGGTATTACCATAGATTGCTACTGTAATTGGAAGGAGCATGTCGAGAATATATCTTCACGCATAAATTCTTTTATATTTGCATTGAGGCGTATCAGTTTACTTGTTTCGAAACAAGCTGCAATTAGTGCATATTATGGATATGTGTACTCTTTATTACGTTATGGCATTACAATATGGGGACGTTCATCAGCGATAGACAGAGTGTTCATCATGCAAAAACGCTGCATTAGATCTATTTTTGGTTTAAAACAGAGTGAGTCATGTAGGAAATTGTTCAGAGAGTGTGAAATCTTAACAGTACCTAGTATATATATATTCGATGTTTGTTTGTTTGTACATAAAAACAAAAATCTTTTCCAACAAAATGGACAGGAAATGCCATATACTACAAGACTACGAAATAAAAATAATCTGTATAGACCTTTTACCAAATTAACAGTAGTATCAAATAATAGCTATATGATGGCAATAAAAATATTTAATAAACTTCCAGACATATTTAAAGATTTACCACTTCATAAATTTAGAAAAATATTGGTTAACTGGCTAAATGACAAATGTTTTTATAGTATTCAGGAATATTTTAATTATAAGTAAGTGTTATTATATGGTGATGATTATGATATATATTAGTGTTGACATTTAATAATTTTTAATGGATAAATATGCTTTTTTTTTTATGATTTAATTTTTATTGACCAAGATTAATTGTTAGACATTTAGTAAATATTATGATTGTCATGTCACTAGCTATGTACTATTTTTATTGTTAAACATAATGTCGTTGATTGTGATTAATTTTAAGTAATAATTTGTGTTAATTTAATGTTTAAAATATTGTATGTGCTTGGAAGGGCAGAATTTGGAATGGACCTAAATAATTTAAGATCTTTTTGTAACCCAAATTTTTTACAAATAAATACTTACTTACTTACTTACTTACTTACTTCAAGTTGTCTCAAAATGTCCGTGAAGAGTTTTAGTACAATGACCACCATTGTAGTAAAACATGACTTTTATGGACGGTGACTGACTGAGGACTATAATATAATGTGAATTGATTTTGTGACTGGATATTATAATATAACTCGACACTGGCAGAAATGAGCCCTAATTTGGGCTTGGTTGCCAAAATTAAAAATAAGAAGAAGAAGAAAAAAAACATTACACAGTGATGCCTCGTGTGTTGCAAGCGCCCATATGGCTAGCTAGGGGAACCATCCCCATACCCTCCCCGTACCATCAAGCGAGCCGTACGGTTGTTTACTGACCCCGTTTTATAAAAATATAATTCATTTTTATATATATAGATGAACTCATTACAAGTTTTAATCGTCATTTTCATTCTTTTTACGATTTACCAAATAAAATATCGGGGTTATGGGTAGTTAGATATGAGAGGTAGCGCAAACAAACTCTTCAATTTTTATAAGAACTTATTATAAATATTTTTGCATGTGTACTTATTATAACAATCTAGAAATAAAAACGGTTCCTTTTTGTGTTTATGCGCCTTTGCTAAAAGCTATGCTAAGAAATCTCTAGCGATGTTTTAATTTCTTCTTATCATCATCATCATCAGCCTATAATGTCCCACTGCTGAGCACAGGCCTCCTTTCACAAATGAGGGTGAAAGGGAATGGGCAGATACTCCACCACGCGTGCCCACTGCGGATCGGTGGAGGTAGGCTAGTGGTCAACCTACTGTTGGAATTTTTCAAGCCGAAGAAGAAGGCCTCCAACTAGCTTAACAACTATCACAATTAAGAGATAACCGGGACCAACGGCTTTACATGCCTTCCGAAGCACGGAAACGCTCGATTTGAAATACCACTAGGCGGTCACCCATGCAGGTACCTACCACGACGGTGGTAGCTTAACTTTGCCGATCGATTAAGAACGGCTAATTATGCTACACCACGAGCGCCTCTTATTATTTTTGCTATAGTACTGAAGAAATAAATTATTTTATGAAGAAGAAGAAGAAAGAAGAAGAAAATTAAGAAGAAGAAAATTAATTTATTGCCACAATATAAATTACAAATAAGCTTAAAATTAGGTACAATATAATAAAAATAAAATAAAAATATGGCAATAGGGTAGGCTCAGCGAATGTAGCGTACACAATATGCAAACTACGCTGTTTTTCAGCCTACCCCTGTAGTCGGACTAAGATTTTCGCCGAGATAAATAGATACCGAGGAAAAAAAAACGGGATATATATATTATTACTAGCTGTCTCCCGCGGTTTCACCAGCGTTCCCGGGATACAAAGAAGCCTATACGACAGCTGACGGTTCAGCATATTATATTAGCATTATTATAACAATCTAGAAATAAGATGGTTCCGTATTGTGTTTATGCGCCTTTGCTGAAAACTATGAACTGAGAAATCTTTAGCGATGTTTTTGTCATTTATGCAGTTTATGCTACACTACTGAATAATTGCTTTTATTTAATATTAAAACATGATCATATTAAGTAATAATATGGCTCAAGGTGAGCACAAAGACCAGAAGGGAATTGGCAGCACACAGCCTCATGCTTGGCGACAGATTCTCAATTGGGAGATGGTAGCCTGCCACCCTAGCAACCACCGTGCTCTGGTTTCCTCACCATATATTGTTTCGCCGCAACCTTTCGCCTTTACCACGAAATACTACGTCACTATCATTGCCTGACAAATGTTGATAGGTTTCAGAATTTGACAGGAAATTAACGGGACCCTATTACTAAGCCTCCACTGTCTGTCCGTCAGTCTGTCTGTCAGTGGCAGTGGCTATATCTCATGAACCGTAATATATAGACCGCTGAAATGTTCACAGAATGTGTATTCCTATTGCCACTATAACAACAACTAATAAAATAAAAAATTAAACAGTGTGCCCCCATATAAGAATAATCTTTACGGAATCCGATTTTATTAAAACAATGTACCATATGTTTTGTCACTGCTATTGCCGCTTGCGTTTCAAAAATCTTAGAATTAGATGGAAGATATTTGGTGAAACTTGCATCCCTGATATGCTCAAAAATCACCACTTGTGGTGGGTTCTAAGGTAAAAGTTATTAGCTCATGAAGATATTAATAATATCCTGGGTCATTCCTCACACACGGCTATCTGATCCAAACTTTCTTTTTGTAAATACATACTGAATATTGATAACACCCAGAGTCAGGACATGTAGACATGTTCATGCACACAAATGTTTGCTAGCTATGCATGCTTTACAATTTGTTATGATATTATTTTGGCCTCGGTTTAGATTTTGTAAAACCCTGTGTTTCTGGATGACTTCGCTATGTAGGGAACCTGTTTGTAAAAGGTCTAATTTATATAACCTAGTTTTTGAGCTGTGCGATATGTCTGTCAGTCGGTTTTTCAGCGAATTTTTGTTGCTATATATTTTCGATGTCAGAATGTGGACATGTATGCTTACAGACTCTGTGTTTGACCACAATCACACCACGGTAAGTGGTAATGTGGTCGAAGGCGGTAAGCACATGAAGGAGACTGGCTATCAAGTGCATCATCATCGTCATCAGCCTATAATGTCTCACTGCTGAGCTGCTCACAAATTTGGGTGAAAGGAATGGGCAGATACTCCACAACGCGTGTGTATTACTCCACCTAAAGTGCATACAGCTACCGAAAACACCGGCAGGTGCTTTTCGGGTAGGTTTTCAACTTGAGGGTGGAAGCCATTCAAATGGATACACAGTGCTATTGTTTTCGCACGATGTTTTCCTTCACCACGGCATTCGAACAGGTGCTGCTTGTGGGGGCTGGTCTGCGAAGGTTTGCTATTTGTTTACTTGTTAAATATCGAGTCAGTCTACCGCCGCGCTGGGGCACGCAATTGTTGTCAGTGCGATTAGAATATAAATTATTATGTAATGAATGTAAGCTTGTTTTGAAAAGAGTAATTGCTGAGTTTATTGCCAGCTCTTCTCACCAAATGCAACGTTCCGAATTAGTATTAGAGTCAGACTTTTCATAAGTGCCTGCGAAGGTCTATTTGAATAAATGATTTTGAATTTTGAATTACCGCTGAGCCATCTCCACCCCATCGCCTGATTAGGGCAGGGACAATGTGTTGCCTTTATTTGTTGATATAATTTATTGAATATCGCTGCATGTATACCGCAGCCAAATAACTTTACGTTGTGTTCTTGCGCGTGACTACGGTTGCCAGAGCTCATTGGCGGGCCGAGGAAGGGTCGGCAACGCGTGAGTGATGCTTCGTGAGTTGTTAACTTCCATATGGCTACAGGAACAGCTTATCATCATGTGGGCCGAAGGCTTGATTACGAACATGTTCTTATAAAATATAAATAAATTGCGACATAGCTCTACTCAGCGAGTGTTGAAAGACCTTTTCTAACTTGCGTTATTTATTGGCTATGCGACTGTCGTGCTGTATTTTTAATTGAGTCTTTGCTATTTTATGATTGATAAAGATACACTCTACTATAAACTCATACATTTAATTAATAATTCCGACATGATAGACAATGCTGCGCAGCTTGAACCGGTGGGCCGAGAGATTTGAAATTTAAAGGAAATATTGCATCTTAAACTATCTGGGATGATGAAAAACTTCCCACAATTCAACCCCTAAAAAGCGCTCGTGGGGTGGCTTGATTTGCTGTTCTAAATCGATCGTCAAAGACCCGAAAAAGAAGCAATCACCAGTGTGTGTGGAATATTTGCCCATTTCCTTACACCCTCATTAGTGAATGAAGGCCGGTGCTCAGCATTAGGACATTATGGACTGATGATGATGATCAATGCACCCTTAAGGGGGCTAATATATGGGATCTGGGATGAACCCGCGGTGCAAAATCGATAAGAAAATAACGCATCATGTAACATAAATAGTACCTACTAGGGAATCCAATCCGGCATCAAAATCACGACCCAGTAGGCCTGCGGCATTGAGGTCATCAATACATCGTGTTTATTTGGAAAATGTAATTCGTAATTAAAAAATTAAATTATTAAAAGAAACAAAAAACCCGACTGCGTAAAACAAAAATTAACTGAAAAGAGAAAAACAAGCTCTTTAATCTATAGAATTTGGAATATAACTTGTGTTATAAGGTCTTGCAGTCGGGGACAAACCAATAACCTAAGTATGTGTTTTTTTTGTAATATTTGTTTATCCCCGACTGCAACAACTTATAACATTCAAGTTATATTCCAAATTCTATAGATTAATGAGCTTGTTTTTCTCTTTTCAGTTAATTTTTGTTTTACGCAGTCGGGTTTTTTGTTTCTTTTAATAATTTAATTTATTTCAGACTTTTTAGTTTTATATAGAATGAGTTGTAAGTATTAGTAAGTAAATAAGCGGTACGGTAAAGTAACGCTAACAACCATCGCAACTCTGTGAGTTACGTACCGTAACCGCTCATAGTACCTATACCTACTGTCCTTGCATTCAACATGGTTTTTTGCAGTTTACGTCAAAATGGTAGCACAAAAGTATTACAATATATACATATATGGAATGGGCTGTTCACAAGCTTTCATTTGATACCCATATTGTTATAATAACGATTTTTTTGTTTTTAATACCCCCCCTCTTTTCTTATCCGTAGACGCCATATAAAAATAATATACCCTATGACACTCCCACAGTTCAGACGAATTTAACGATACCCCATATGCTTAAACCCATCAAGCCGTTTAGGCTGCAGAGCGTGCCAAAGAAATAGACATACATACATACATACATACATACATATATACATACATACATACATACACTCGAAAAACATAACCCTCCTTCCGGGTCAGTCGGGTAAAAATAACAAGTTATAATCTATGTTGGTTTTTAATAGTTTGTAATCTTTCGACTGTAGTTTTTACGCCAGCGATACGACGTTTAGTACGTAGTTAGTTGCTACTATGAACGTTTTAAATTCATGGGTACTATAGAGAATTTGCAGTAATTTATTATTTTGCAAATGTTTGGCGTAAGATAACCCTCTGTAATATTTTATTAATATACTTAGAAACATTCATACTAATATTATAAATTCGAAAGTAACTAACTGTATGTCTGTCTGATAATCTTTCAAGCCTAATCTGCTGAACCGATTGCGGTGAAATTTGGCATGTAGATAGACTATTTTATGGAGAAGGACATAGGCTACTTTTCATCACAGAAAAGCGGGTGAACCGCGCGGGATAGCTAATCAATTTATAAGTCGCGTGACGTCATTGTCTATATTCAAACGGTAAACTCACTGCATACAAATGATTAAGGCGACATGTATCTTGACGTTACGAGTTGATCACTCCATACAAATCTAAAACATTTATGTTTCGTCTAATTATTTTTAGAAAATTCATAGTGATACGAATCCTTCCTCCTATTTTTTTAAATTTCCGAAGCGATAGTATAATTTCGTGTCATTGCATCGAGGAACAATACCTTAGAGAAGTAATACCAAGCAATCTGATTCCGAAACTAGTCAGTGATTTGTCACTGATTTTGAACAGTAAGGTCCAATGACGGTATCGTGTGTTCTTGACTTGGCGAATCAGAGCGCATTGTCGGTGGTGGCTAATTGGCGGAATACATTGCAAGCAAAATCTACGTCATTACGCTTCTTTGGGTTAATTGTTCGATGTTTCATTGCCTGCATCCCTACACACATCGAACCGTTATCATAATAATCAAATATCGCTTGGCTGTCGCTGATGCCTATAGATATATGGAAATTATGCATATACCCTATTGAGCTCTTATATTTATCAACAGACGCACACTAGCTCTGGCCGAGGAGCTCGGAGATGCAGCAGTGGAAGCCCAGGCTTGCTACTCCCTCGGGAACACATACACCCTGCTGAGGGAGTACCGCGTAGCCGAGGAGTACCACGCGCGACACCTGACTGCAGCCAGGAAACTCCAGGATCGAGTGGGGGAAGGCAGGGCTTGCTGGTCCCTGGGCAATGCTCATGCTGCACTTGGCAACCATGAGAAGGCTCTTTACTATGCTAATGAACATTTTAATATTTCTAAAGAGGTGAGTCCGCAGCGTAAACAGTGAGTAGATGGTAATTTTTGTACCATTTAATAATAATCTATTCAAATCAAATCAAAAAGTTTTTAATCAATGTAGGCCTGGTAAGGCACTTATGAACGTTAAATTGGTACATACAGTTGAATTTACCACCGGTTCGAAATACACTTAAACTGAGAAGACTCTGGCAAGGAACTCAGCAAGGCTTTTTTTATTTTGTAGTGGTAGTTTTTTTCCAAATACACCAAATATACAATATACCAAATATAATTATAATTCTTATTCACATTCTAGACTAGAATGTAAATGTTATATTGTTGAGTTTATTGCCAACTCTTCTTAGCAAGTGCCACATTCTCACAAGTTTGTATGAAAAATGAATTGCGTATGTGAATACTAAAGTGATCAGCTACTTTTGGGGCTGACTGTAAATGATGCACATTTTTTCATTAACCTAGTTAACCTTGATATATGCACACACCTAAAAGATAAGTGGTTTTAATATGGAGCCGGATCACGCCGGAATCAAAGTATTTGTAAAACCTTATTAAAATTATATGTAAGTAATTAGAGTACTGATAGTATTATTGGATAGTGTATTCAAAATTCAAAATAAGGGTTTGTTTTTACTTTATAATAATCTTTTCTTCGGGTTGTATAATTGGAAACGTCCGAAAAATTAGTAAAATCGGAGCCCCGTGCCCTGATGCATGTTTGCATTCGCTGATATATTGACCTCATCAAAACCCTTCCTAAATTCATTCAAAACCAGTTCTCCAAAATTAAGTAATTCGAAAAAAACTTGTAGGTATCTCATTTTATCCTGGTTTAATTTTTTTTTTTTTTTTTCATTTGTCAATTGTGGTAAAAAGTTTGCCACACACCATGCCGTCACGCGGAACTTCAACACACCATATCTTCGTATTTATTGATTAATTGACAAAAGAAACATGCGTGTCTAATATAATAATATTAGCTCCTTACATATGGAATTGATATCCTTACATATGGAAGCGCTCGTGGTGTAGCATGATTAGCCGTTCTTAATCGATCGGCGAAGTTAAGCTACGTCTGTCGTGGTCGGTACCTGGATGGGTGACCGCCTAGTGGTATTTCAAATCGAGCGTTTCCGTGTTTCGGAAGGCACGTAAAGCCTTTGGTCCCGGTTATCACTTAATTGTGATAGTCGTTAAGCTAGTTGGATGCCTCCTAGGCGGCTTGAAAAATTCCAACAGTAGGTTGACCACTAGCCTACCTCCACCAATCCGCAGTGGGCATGCGTGGTGGAGTATCTGCCCATTCCCTTTCACCCTCATTTGTGAAAGGAGGCCTGTGCTCAGCAGTGGGACATTATAGGCTGATGATGATGATATGGAATTGGCGTTTTATACGGGAGGAATATAAAGTCATTTTTTTTTGCTAAATAAGTTTAATTAATCAAAGTATGCACCGTTGTTATCTATGCACTTTTGCCATCTCATAGGTAGGTCATTGATCCCTTTACTAAAAAAAACATGGGGGCAAGAATCAATAAACTCTTTGAAGGCGGTTTGGACTGCCGCATCGGAGTTGAATTTTTTTCCTTGCAAGAAGTTGTTCAAATTCCGGAAAAAAAAAAAAACTGTTGGAGCAAGGTCCGGGGAGCACGGTGGATGTCGTAGACATTCCAATTGTAGCTCATCTAGCTTAGTGGTTGTTTGTTGTGCAGTGTGTGGTCTTGAGTTGTCGTGAAGCAGCAGTGGCCTAGAGCGATTGAACAAACTCGGTTGTTTAGCAGCTAGTTCTTCCTTCATGGTTTGCAGTTGCTGACAATAGATATCTGCCATAATCGTTTGGCCAGATTTTAGAAAGCTGTAGTGAACTACACCGGCTCTAGTCCATCGAACACTCACAAGTAACCTTTTCTGAGTCAATTTTCGCTTATGGCAGGATTTGGCTGGGTCTCCAGGGTTCAGCCATTGCGACGAGTGCTTTCGATCATCGTACAGTATCCACTTTTCATCACAAGTAATGATTCGATTTAAAATCCCTTCATTATTGTGTCGGTTGAGCAAAGTAACACAGCAGTCGACGCGTGTTTGTAAGTTCGATTCACTCAATTCATGAGGTACCCATCGTTCAAGTTATTTTAATTTCCCGATTTGCTTAAAGTCGATTAATACAGTATTATCACTTACCCCGAAGCCTGCAGCTGTCTCTGAAGTGCTTTGTGATGGATCCGCTTCCACAATAGCCTTTAAGTCTTCATTTTCCACTTTGGTCTCCGGCCGTCCACGGGGTTGGTTCTGAAGGTCGAAATATCCAGAACGAAAACGTTGAAACCAAAAACGTACCGTGCTATCTTTTGCGACACCAGCACCGCACACATCATTTATCCTTCGAGCTGTTTCTGCAGCACTGGTGCCACGGTAGAACTCGTACTCGTAAATATACCGATATTTCATGTTTTCCATTGTGTGGTAATAAGCGACGCCAAAGAAAAAAATAATAAGGAAAAAACAAATGAATGACTGTTTTCAAAGCTCAAATGTACCAGTTAAATGACTTTATAAATTTGAATTTGGAATTCATAACCAAAGAGGAGATATTTAAGATCAAAGTGGTCAGTACGACTATAACGGTACGGTAATTTCATAAGTAAGGACCTAATAATAAAATTATTTATTAATCCAAAATTACATTACATAGACACAGTTTAATTGACTTACAACGGTACTCATAATGCATGATGCATATTTAAGGGTCACGTCAGTATCTGTACTAGTAAAAGATTACTGTATCACAGACACCAGCGCCTTCCTGTAGATAGGTATATCTAATAGTAGAGATTGTATGTATTTGTAAATTTTGTATGTGTAATGTTTGGTGATTCGTTCCTCTTGATGTTGTTGATGTAAGACGTTATAATGCACTCTAGTAAAATGTTAAGAATCCCTGTATTTATGCTATTGTTAGCGGGCGACAAAAGTAGGTTGCTGCATACACAGAAAAATTTACGGTGTTGAAACCGTACATAAAATATACATGATAATGATTTCCTATAAACTCACTCACTTCCCTCCAATATGGCGAGGAGGGCGATGGCTGCCACACGCGTCATACTTGTGAACAGGTGCTGTTTGTGGGGGCTGGTCTGCTTAAGTTTGCTATTTATTTACTTATTAAATATTTATTCAGTCTACTTTGTAATTTTGCCGCTGCGCCGGGGCACGCAATTGTTTTCAGTGCGATTAGAATGTAAATATTGTTAGCATTAACATTATATTATTTGAATATTATTTAATTTCATACCATTGAATATTGATTAATTATAATTAATTGTCAGCATTATTTATTATGAAAGTATAAAACGGTTTATTTTGATATGGTGTATTTGAATATCGAGGAATGGCAACACTAGAAAAGCATAATTGTAATAATTGCGGCCATTGGAGAAAGTGTATTAATTCATTTTGTGGTAATTACCAAGTTTACCAACGGTGTAAATACAGATTTAGCTTGTTTAAGCCAACTTCTTTTCAGTAAGTAAGGTATGGTTAATAATATTATGTAATGAATCTAAGCCTGTTTTGAAAAGAGTAATTGCTGAGTTTATTGCCGGCTCTTCTCAGCAAATGCAACCTTCCGAACCGGTATTAGAGTATTAGAGTCAGACTTTTCATAAGTGCCTGCGAAGGTCTATTTGAATAAATGATTTTGAATTTTGAATAAAGAGCAAACTTTATCTACATTAAATGCCCGTCGTAACTAATTTATTTAATTATTATTATGTGGGTCAAAATAACTTCGTAAGTATAACCCGCAAAGAAATTCAATGACAATCGCATAAAAATGATTTTTGTAGATAATTTTAAGATACTCAATTCCGTAATACATCATTTTGATATATCTCGTAAAGTTTAGCAAAGAAAGCGCAAAAAAATCTATTTGTTTACGATACATTAACTTTTTTTATATATATCTGTATAAATATATATATCTAAACCTTCCCGTAGAAGTTATCTAACTGATAGTGAAAACCGCATCAAAATCCGATGCGTGGTTTAGAAGCAGTTAGCGGATAAACAGACAGACAGACAGACGCGGAAGTAACTTCATTTTATACTATGTAGTGATTTTTATGTGTCACAGCATATATAATGACCACATTAGAACTATTTTTCATTTCTTTAGTTTTGTTTTTATTTCACATTGAAGATAACAATATTCGCTTCTGCTAATACGTCATCTAAACAGCTATGAGTTATCATTTATAAGTGCTGATAAGATATCCTGCTACACAGATAACACCGTGTTGTATTTATAGTAAAAATGTGTCATTAACATGGTATTGAGTGGAATCAATTCTATTTATACAAAATATTTATAGCTTTAAGGCCTGCGAAAGGTTTAGATATGACTTGGAGTCAACCATTTTCTAACTGCTAGGAAAATTTAATTAATTCACGATATGTATGCCTGTTACACATTGACATGCCACAATTTTTATCGTAATTTCTCTTCAGTTAACTATAAATTGACGAGAGCCATTTTAACCAGTTATTTGAACCAGTTCCTTCTCCTCTGCGTGGGTCCGATTCCCACCCAGGACAATGTCATGTCTGCTTTAAGTCTGGGCATTAATATATTTATGTAGGTTTATATTATTAAAAGTATGATATCAATAGGTAGACCATAGTACAAGCTCTGCTTAGTTTGGGATCAGATGGCCGTTTCTCCCAACAAAACAACGGAAGAAAGCTAGTATAATTATTTATGTTCCACATAACAGCTGGGCGATGTTCTCGGCATGGCGACAGCTCAGATGAATATAAGTGACCTACGCAAAGTGCTCGGGTTGCCGGTGGATTCTGACTCGTCGTCGCCCACTCCGCTCTCTGACGACGACAGACTGCCTCGGACGCCGTTCAACGCGCTGAGGGTACGCAGGCAGAGTATGGAGCAACTGTCTTTAATACAGGTTTGTTAAGTACTTTTATAAACTAGATCATTACCCCCTTTTTCATAATCGCTTAAAACTTCATCAGTGTGTCCTTTGTCTCACTCTTTCGATCACCATACGTCACGTGTCCGTTTAAGATTTCATAACTTTATCATGAACCTTGGCGACCGAGCTTTGCTCGTTTTCCCAGAGATACCAAGATCGTTTTTTCGCCCCTATAAAATTCATCGAAATCGTTCGAAGTCGTAGAGCCCTTTTCGAAATCTCAAACATACAAGGTGGAAATTTTAGATTGCCAGGCTATTGCGTATCTTTGGTGGTAATCGTAACGAACTCCATTTATTGATTTCATCCAATGACGTGCCACGACGATGACCATTCGTGGCCCCTGATTGGATGAAATTCATAAATGGAATTCGTCACGATTTCCACCAAAGTTACGCGGTAGAGGCCCCTGTTCAGTGAGGGCAGTACCCTAAGGGTTGAAGCTAGGCAAATATGGTCTTAGGAGACTATCCTTTAATTTTTAAGTTATGCTATCGACAAGCTATCGATATGCTATCGGTGTGCAAAATTACAAGTTTCTAACCCCAGTGATTTGGGCTGTGTGTTGACAGGTTAATAAGGACACAAGCCTTTTTATATGTATAGACGACTAGCGTCTGCGCTGCGGTTTCACCCGCGATTCCCGAGATAAAAAGTAGCCTATGTTAACTCTCCAGGCCATGTTCTGGCCTAGGCGGGAATCGAAACTACGACCTGCGAAATAAATGATTACAAATTAAACCTACTATCCCAATAATAATCCTACAATACTATTAGTATATATGTGGGTACTCCATGAAAATGTGATTTGCATACCTCCGTAAAATAAATAACCAGTCTCGATATATGTTAGTTTGATTGAATACAACCTTGCGTTATTTAATTAGATATATACCATTTGGCGACGATACCCGTTAATAACGCGTGTGTTTCACATTATTTACGTTACGACAATGTCGCAGAGTAAAAAAATCATGCCGGATTTAAGTGGATTACGTGAATTTAAGTTACACGTGGATAGGTGGTCGTCTTATGTAAGTAGATTGAAGGCGTGGTTCCAAATTCAAGACATCAAGCCTACGGAATTCTCAAAATATTTGATAGCTGTTGTCGGCACGGAGTCCTTAGATTTGATAATCGACCTGTGTTACCCTGAAGAACCGGAAAAAGTGACTCGAAAAAATTGTGGAGTTGGTGGAGGAGCATGTGACACCTAAGCGTTCACTTATTGCCGAAAGAATAATTTTCAGGTCGTGTAAACAAATAGAAGGACAGACCATAACCGACTACTCGGTTCAGTTAAAAAAATTGAGTAAGGCATGTAAATTTGGGAGTAATGATATCCTGAAAGAAAATCTACGCGATCAGTTCGTGTACGGCCTCGCTAGCGAACGCATGAAACAACGGCTATTGACAGAGGACGACAAACTCACATTCAATCGTGCCATGGAATTGGCGCTGTCGCTTGAGGCGGCAGTTCGAGACTCAAAACCGGCAGCGGAGGCCGGGAGCGGCAGGACCACCAGCGAAACAGGGACAGTATTCGCTGTTAGCGCGACGCGCGGCTGGGGCTCGCGCGCTGGAGGCGCAAGCGGAGCCGGAGGCCGGCCGCGGGGCGCGCGGCGCCCCCATAATCGGGAATATGGAGCGGACGGAACCTCGCGTGGGGCTCCAACTACGACATCAACACGTTGTTATCGGTGCGATGGTCATCATCAGCCTCAGAGGTGCAGTTTCATCAATAGTGAGTGTTACGTGTGCGGTAAAAAAGGTCATATTGCTAAAATGTGTCGATTACGGAAACAAAAATCCATGCATCGAGTGAGTGATATGAGTGATGATGACGACGCAGCTTCTATGAAATCAACAGATACGTATGATGAGGCCTTACAGGTATATCAGGTGAGCGATAGTGAGACATCTGACGAACGTTGGACGATCGAGGTAATAGTAAACAACGTCCCTATCACTATGGAGGGTGATACGGGATCAGCGGTCAGTGCTATATCTTTCAGACACTACCACGAGTACTTCAGTCATTGTAAATTAGATCCGTATAGTGCTAAGTTAAAAATGTATAGTGGTCATAAGGTGAAACCGAAAGGTATGATCGAATGTAGTGTAGAAATTAAAGGTCGTCGCGTCGACAAGTTGAGCCTTATCGTCATAGATAATGAGTCCAGCCCGCCCCTCCTTGGTCGGGACTGGATGAGATCGTTCAATATTAGCTTCCCTTGCTTGCCAATTAATAACGTCGGTTACGAAATGACACCTGCAAAGGCACGCGCAGACCTAATGGCTCGTTTCCCAAATGTGTTCGCCCCTGGTATTGGTACATTTAATAAATGTAAATTGAAGCTAGAAATATGCGACGGCGCGCGGGCGGTATGGCGGCGCCCGCGGCCTGTGCCCCACGCGCTGCGGCCCGCCGTCGACGCGGAGCTGGCGCGGCTACAGCGCGAGGGCATCGTCTCGCCGGTCGAATGGAGCGACTGGGGCACGCCAGTGGTGCCTGTGTTGAAAAAAAATGGCCAAGTCCGTTTGTGTGGTGATTTTAAAACTACGGTTAATCCGGTTCTAGTCGATGACAAGTACCCGATTCCAAAAATTGAGGATTTATTCACTACGCTGCAAGGTGGTAAGTGTTTTTCTAAAATTGATCTCAGCAACGCGTATTTGCAATTTGAATTAGACGAACCTTCAAAAAAACTTTGCACGATCGTAACACAACAAGGAATGTTTTGCTATAATAGGCTGCCTTTTGGTATTAAATGTGCGCCGAACAAATTTCAAAGAGAGATGGAAAAATTTTTTAGAATGCCATTTGTAACATGTTATCTCGACGATTTAAATGTAAGTGGAATTAATTTTTTTGACCATTGGCAAAGGTTATTAAAAGTATTCCAAATATTATCTGAATGCGGTTTAAGAGTCTCTCACGATAAATGTAGTTTCTTTCAAACGTCCATTTCTTACCTAGGATTTATTATAGATGCTGACGGCTTGCATACTGAGATATCAAAAATTGATGCAATTACTAATACACCAATACCTCAAAACATAAAGGAGTTGAAGTCCTTCTTAGGCTTAGTCAACTACTATGGCAAGTTTGTGCGCAATTTGAGTAGTATCCTATGCCCCCTATACGATCTTTTAAAAAAAGAGAATGGATATAAGTGGTCACATGCATGTGAAGTAGCTTTTACGCGAGTTAAAAAGGCTTTAATAGAAGCGCCTGTACTGGTGCACTTCGACCCCTCGCTGCCGTCAAGCGTGGTGTGCGACGCGTCACCGTACGGTGTGGCGGCGGTGCTGACGCAGCGTGGCGTCGACGGCGATGAGCGCCCGGTGCTGCACGCGTCGCGTACGCTCGCGCCAGCTGAGAAGAACTATGCACAAATTTGTCGTGAGGGTCTGGCTGTGATTTTTGGCGTTACAAAATTTCACGATTATATTTTTGGCCGCAAATTTACGTTGATCACCGATTGTAAGCCACTAGCTTCTATATTAAGTGAACATAAAAGCGTGCCCCTCATGGCTGCGAGCCGCCTGCAGCGGTGGTCAATAATACTTGGAGCGTATAATTATGAAATTAAATGTGTTGCATCGGAGCATAACTGTGTGGCGGACAGTTTATCCAGAATACCAGTAAACGAAAACACCGAACATAGCAGAGTCGATTCGTATTTGAATTTTATAGAAAAGTTTTCTCCTTTAAACTACAAAGATATTCGGAAACATACGCTTTCAGATCCATGCTTACAGCGCGTAATCCAAGCTATTAAAACTAGCTGGCAATATTGTAAATCAACGGAATTAAAACCCTACTTTGATTTAAAACAATATTTAAATATTGAACAAGATTGTATACTATTCGGTCACCGTGTAGTTGTTCCAAGTACTTTACGCTGTAGTATACTTAGGCAGTTACATGAGACTCATCAAGGTATGGTAAAATGTAAAAACCTGGCTCGTAATTACATTTATTGGCCGGGAATCGATGCTGACATTGAGCGTATTTGTCGAGAATGTGAGACTTGTGCGCGGGAGCGTCCCGCGCCTCCTGCGGCTCCGCTACACCCGTGGGTGTGGCCACAAGAACCGTGGTACCGTCTGCACGTTGATTTTTTTACAATATCAGGTAATTCAGTTTATTATTTCGTTGTTATTGATTCACATTCTAAGTGGATCGAAGCGTTTCGAGTTTCAGGCACTTCAGCAAAATGCACGATAAGTAAATTACGCCATTTATTTGGTAGATTTGGTCTACCTCGTGAAGTCGTATCGGACAATGGGCCCCCTTTTAACGGTTACGAATTCAAAGAATATTTAAATAATTTTGGTATTCATCATATTACTGTTACACCGTATAAACCAAGTAGCAATGGCGCAGCCGAGAACGCCGTTAAAATAGTTAAAAAGTGTCTAAAAAAGGCAATTTTCGATAACAAAGAATTGGAGACGGCGCTTGATGAGTTTTTATTTATATATCGGTCCACTCCACATTCTATTACCGGAAAAGCGCCGGTAAAGTTACTTTTAGGTAGAGATGTTCGCACACCATTTGATCTTTTAAGACCCAATATGCATGATAAAATAAGACAGAAACAAAGCGCACTTATTGATTATAAGGGAGGTGTCAACAGAAATTTTGATGTAGGAGATGCAGTTTTCTTTCAACAATTTAAGAATAATAAACGTTACTGGGAAAAAGGTTTAGTTAAAGAGCGTATAGGACCGGTCTCCTACTTGATTGATTCCAATGGAAAGAGTTTTAAAAAACATGTTGATCAATTATTTAAGGATGAAACTACGGAAGATAGTGATTTAATCGGATTTAGTGGCCACACACCGGCCACAGACGCAAAATTACCATGTATTGAACTTTCTCAACCAGGCACTTCTTGTGATAGCTTAACTGAATCGGAGAATGTTTCGGAATCTTTTCCGACTGTACCTATAAATACAGAGTCATCTCCAATAACAGCTGATAGGACTAAGAGAATTCGGAAACCTACTGCAAGATATGCTTGTGATTAATAATTTCACCTTACGATCATTTTTAATACCTATGTAATTATCTTATAATGTGTTATTTTTACTTTTTTTCTTTATGATTCGTTATAATTACTAACAAATGCTATTGTAAATTTGTTTGGCTTCATAAATTTTTGACGATAGCAATGGTTTGTTTGTAAATTGTTGTTATTATTGTAAATTACTGTTTCGTTTTATTTTTATTTATTTTTTTTCCATAAGAGTATTGTTTTTTTGTTTTCTGATTTGCTTGTAAACTTGAAATTTTATCAGTTGTTTTTTTTTTTTTTTGTGTGTTTCTTTCAATATTAGTCTGTTATTAGAGGGGGGAGAATAGTATATATGTGGGTACTCCATGAAAATGTGATTTGCATACCTCCGTAAAATAAATAACCAGTCTCGATATATGTTAGTTTGATTGAATACAACCTTGCGTTATTTAATTAGATATATACCAACTATGTTATCCTAAACCTATTTTTAACTAATATTATAAATGCGAAAGTGAGTTTGATTGCTTGTTTGTTTGTTACGTGTAGTACAATATATCAACGTAAGTGCTGATAAGTGTAATACAATAGTATAACAATCAAAATATTATTCAATACATTCACAGATAACTCCTGACGGCAAGAAGAAGGATTCGGAAGACGATAGCAAGCACGAAGTCGTTAGGACAGAATCTGAGGACATACCAGAGTCCTTCTTCGACTTGCTGAGCAGATGCCAGTCAGAGAGAATGGACGAACAACGAGCCACGCTCAACGCTAATAAAGAAAACCGACCGAAACTCAAAGGCAGCATAAATAAGCTGCAAAGATCTGCCAGCAATGGGAACAAGACTGTCGGGTGAGTGTCTATTAGATGGCAAAGAAAAATTGTCCTTATTACTTCCTAAGTTACTACTTAGTCCTACTAAGTTCCAGCTATATTATTACATATTTTAAATTGGTCATAGATTTAATAGATAGAATTTATTACGACGCAATAGGGTAATGTTTCTTTGCCAGATGATATGTGTTAGATGTTTTGCACTGTAGGGACCGCTATGCGATTTCGAAGCCAAAAAACATTAAATGCATCAAACCTTTGCCAAAAAGGATGCCTGTCTATCCGTATAACTTGTGAACCACAATACTGATTTGGATGCTGTTTTCACAGGGTTGCATAAGAAAAAAAAAAACTATACATATTAAAGGGATGCTGTGCAGTGACCCCTTTAATGTAACAAGTCAATAATAACCATGCGAGTGGCGCCGCAGCCCAAGACTATTCGAATACAAAACGCAAAAATGTAACCTCTAAAGTAAGAAGCATTAAAACTGCAACTCTACCGAACTCTACTTCATATACAAGCTTGATGTTCAGCTTACACTCAGTTTCTAGAAGCTTCACCATTGTTTAAATTTTAATATGATTGATTGTATTATGATATCTATTAATGACGTTTATAATACTTCAGGCGTATTTAAAGCCCTAATCAAACCAATGCGTTCAGTCTGCGTCCGTTGTGGTGTGCACGGTAGCGTCCACTGCGCGTGCAAAAGCTTTTCACACCGAAACGCGTCTGCCGAATTATCAAAACAACAGGCAATTTTAATGTAATTTAGAAGATTTCAATGAATGACCGGCTTTTTTTTAACCAAAATACCCGAAATGTAAACAACATGTAAAGAGTTTATTCCTGATATTAATTAATTAATATTGATCGATCGCTATCAAATGGACACAAAAAGCTTAAAGTTAAATTGCCAGCTAGTCGGGCGGCCGGATATCATAGTCGCTGCGTGTATACCGAGCTTAATCACCACCGCCGCGTGCAGACGCTGCGCCGGCCGCATGTGGAAACAAGTTCATACACAGCATCTGATCGCCAACGCGGACGCAAGCTGAACGCTTCGGTTTGATCAGGGCTTAAGGCGATGATAGCTCAGTGGTAGAGAGTGACGTCGGATGCCGACACGAAGGTCCCGGGTTCAAATCCTACAATGAGCATGAGAGCGTCCTTTTTCACCATAGAGTTATAATATTAATAAAGCGACTGTACTAGAGTACGGGCCGTGAGCACCGGGATACCTAAAAACGAAGTGCGCGTACATAGTTTGAACGACTAAAATACATATAATGATGCCAATTTCTCGATTTGTATGGAGAACAAATTACAAGGAATCCATAATTGACATTTTGTCTAACTGTAAAGGTGGACGCACACTTATAAGAGCCAAAAGCGGCGAACGAATCGAAGTCGGAAGGAAGGCTCGCACACATATCCGCACCGAAAGAATAACCCCGCGCCGAAGAAATAATTTCTATTACCTTTACGCCTGTCGCACAATATTTATAAACAACTCGCGTGTTGCTACGCAACTGATAGAATGCGATGCGATGCGAGCGCATCGGTCGAGTCGACCGCATAAGCCGCACCGAATCTGAAGACGTCATCCGAATTCGTCTAGGATTTCTGGGGTTCTTCCAGATTCGGACGATTCGACGCGGGCAAGTGTGCGAGCTTTCGTAAGATTTCATATACAGAATTCTAAAATTCGTTTCGTTCGATGCGTTCGGCGCTTTCGGCTCGGATAAGTGTGCGTTCACCTTAAATTAACTAGGTTCCATATAGATGCATTCACTGATATATCATATATCTGTGAATGTATATATGGAAACTGCTCACACTTCGCAGAAGGTCACGTTGGTAACGCTATCACTATACTATAATATTGTAACAGATTTTTACTAAATGCTATTATTATTTGGGTCAAGTGGCGGTTTCAAGTCTTTCCAGAGTTTGTATCATTGCGACTTATGATATATTACGTAGTAAATTATTTACTTTGTGCTGCGACCAACAACACAGAACAAAAGCCAATGGAAGTATGCACGGTATTTGTAAAAAAAAAAAAAAAAATTTTTGTCAATCCATCTGTTTATCCCAGCTAATCTCCGAAACTGCTAGATTGATTTTGACGGTACTTTGACTGGCAGATAGCTGATGTTATAAGGAGTAACTTATGACTACCTTTATAATAGAAAAATAATTTTATAGATCCGCACAAAAAAAAACCTTACGTGTTTGAAACCATTTATATTCAAAATCAAAATCAATCAAAATCAAAATTCATTTATTCAAATTAGGCCCTTATAGGGCACTTGTGAAAGTTAACAAATGACTCTACACCGGTTCCAAATACAACTTGAACTGAGAAGACTCCGGCAAGAAATCAGCAAGTGTTCTTTTTTTTTTTAATGTGTACTTATACATATTACAATTTACAAAATATATATAACAATAGCGTGCGAAGCGAACAATTCATTCAAATGCATTCTTGTCATCTACAAAATCAGAAACTTTATAGTACCCCTTCTTGCATAACTTCTTTTTTACTATCTTTTTGAATCTATGTATAGGTAGCTCTTGGATTTCTTTGGGTACTTTATTATAGAAACGTATACATTGCCCCTTGAAAGAGTTAAGGACTTTGCTGAGCCGAGTTAAAGGTACAGCAAGTTTGTGCTTATTTCTAGTGTTCAAACTATGAGTGTCGCTATTCTTAGGTAAGTTATTTATGTTTTTCCTCACATGAATAAGATTTTCATATATGTACTGTGACGACACTGTCATTATATTAATAGATTTAAACTTGTCTCTCAAAGAATCTCTAGGCCTTATTTTATATATTGCGCGGATAGCCTTTTTCTGCAGTATAAAAAATCTATTGATTTCGGCACCACTACCCCAGAGGAGGATACCGTAAGACATCAAACTGTGAAAGTAACTGAAATAAACTAATTTTGCCGTAGATTCGTCAGTGAGAGCGCGAATTTTTCTCACTGCATAAGCTGCAGAACTAAGTCTATCCACCAATTTACAAATGTGAGGGCTCCATTGTAACTTATTATCTAAAGTGATACCTTAAAAATACAGTTGTTTCAACAAGATCCAGTTTTTCGCCTTTAATTACAATATTTGTGTCCGAATGTCTCATATTGGGTAGACTGAATCTGATACATTTTGTTTTTTTCTCATTTAGCAATAAATTATTTATAGTAAACCAATCAACGACTACAGAAAGAGCATTGTTCACATCGTCAGAATTAAAATCATGTCTATTCACTTTGTAAAGAAGTGAAGTGTCATCAGCAAACAATACTATCTCATGTTTTTTTTCTACAAGATATGGTAAGTCGTTGATGTAAATGAGAAAAAGAAAAGGTCCAAGGATAGAACCTTGTGGTACACCCATAGTTACTGATGACCCAGGGGATACTTTACCATTAACATCAACCTTTTGAATTCTGTCACATAAGTAAGAAATCAAAAGATCTAGTGCAGTGTCTCTAACGCCGTAGTGATGTAATTTGCTGATCAGTATTTTATGATGGACACAATCAAAAGCCTTGGTAAGTCACAAAAAACACCAATGGTGTCTCGTGAATTTTCCCAGGCGTCAAAAATATGTTGAATAAGCTCAACACCAGCATCGGTTGTTGAGCGACCCCTAGTGAAACCAAATTGTTTACTGTGAAGCAGTCTATTACTATTGAAATGTACCATCAATTGATTAAGTATAATTTTCTCGAATACTTTACTGAATGTCGGTAATATGGAAATCGGTCTAAAATTTGTGGGGTCAGATGTACTACCGGTTTTAAATAAAGGCACTACTTTACTATGTTTCATAAGATCAGGAAACTCACCACAATCAATAATAATAATATTAATACAGATCAAGTATTATACACGCAAGCGTTATATTATTTTTCTTTACATTGTGCTCTATTATTGGATTTTATACTACAGTAACTTAAATTTATAGTGTCTTTTTTTATATATTGACTTGTTTTTATCTTTTGAACCCAAAACCTTTATTAGATGTTCTCTAAACATTTCCCTCCTGATGCCACGGCTAATATGACTCGTCATCCGCAGCTTTTTCCCTTCAGTTTTGGGGTATTATTTTTTTCTGAAATAGCCTGTTTGTCATTTAAGTCGTGGCCAGTGTAACCGAATGTTTAAGCATAACAAAATAACAAGCTAACCGATTAGTCAACATATTTTACTGTTTTACTTTAAGTTGTTCGTCCTTTTTCTTTTCTGAAATATTGTGTAAACCGAGACGGGGTGAAAACTTACAAGCAACCAAGTTTTTACTAACTTTTCAGGCAATCGCACTGGTAATGGTCCTCCTGTGAGGCCAACAATCGGCATGAAATTAGGTACATTACCCAATCCTAGGACTTTCCTCATTCTATAAGGGGGCGTCCATAAATTACGTGAGGCGATTTTTCGACCCCTCTTTCCCGCTTTGGTCAAGTCGAGTGTTTGTCTTCCCACGAAAATAAATGTCAAGGGATATCAAGGAATTTGCCGCCAATATCCGAAACTGTTTTGTTATTTTACTATCTCTCTAACTTTATAAACACAATAATAATCTCTGTACGACAGTTTACAATCGGGAGTTTATGACATACGTGAAATACATTTTTACGTACTTGTTACGTTTTTCAAGGGCGGGACCATCGATGTGATGATGTGATGATATATATGTGTATACGTCGTAGTTCGCGGTGGATCGACAATATTTATTTATTTATATATTTACTAGCTGCCCGGCGCGACTTCGTTCGCGTGGTGCTACCCTACCCTACCCTACCCCACCCTACCCTACCCGACCCTACTCCACCCTACCCTACCCTACACCACCCTACCCTACCCTACCCTACACTACCCTACCCTACCCTACCCTTTTAACAGCACAATCCCCTCCTGAAAAAAGTTTAAATTTGACAGCAAAATCCCCATTAACAAAATGATCCGCCATTTAATGAATTAATTTTTTACAAAAAATGTGATAAATGAAGAACCGCTCGACCGATTTTGTGCAAACTTCACATAAACCATCTACTAAATAGTCCGAACAAAGCCTAAACATTTGGTTCGGATAGGTGAGCCCGTTATTGAGTTATAAAATTACAACGAAAAGTGGCATTGATTTTTATATATATAGATTTTATGGTACATTATACATTTTTCTATCTAAGATTGTAATTCAGGCAATACGCAACTTTAGATACGATGGTTGGTTTTAAAGTAATAGGTACTCGATCATGTAATTTATGTAAGCGGAAGTAAATCACCGAAAAAGAAACAGCAATGTTGTTTTAAAACGACATCTCGAGCCAGTACAACAGTACAGTTTTGACCGATATCATTATCAACACGCGCACTCTTGTCAGTTATCGAAACATCTCGCTATCTCCACAGACACCACTCACCGGCCGCGCACCTGTTTGTCACCTACCGCTGTGTCACACATTTGATCTGCATGTAAAAGAATCATATTCTTTTTATGTATACTTGTTAAAGCTATTGAAGTCTGGAATTGCTTGGTAGGTCGCAGTTGACTATCAGTAAATTTTTGTGCTTAGTTCTATTTGAATATTTTATCAAAAAGGCAGTATCTTATGTAAATTGGGAGTAGAATACAAACAATCAAAATATATGGTTAGAATAAACTTCGCTCACAATTTTGATTTATGTTATTTATTGAGCGAAATTGTGTTGATGCACTAGTAGACACTATGTTGTGGTGTCCGAACTGACGGCCGAAGCGACGCAGTGCCATATCGCGCATATTTTTTTTCAGTTTGGTTTATTACGGAAACGATCACGCCGAGAACGCACGTGCGGAGATCTCGCAATCTAAATTTAAAAAAAAACAGTTATCATCTAAAAGTTGATATTTATTTAATATGGAGGAAGAACAAAAGTATGATACGTATGTATTAAAACATAATTAACTTTTTACAAAATATCACTTCTTTTTCTTCTAATTTGAGTGTTGTTCAAAGTATTTTGATAAATATTTTGATAATTTTCGATTTACTATAAATATTTTGAAATGGAATTTTCGTGAGACAATTGGTGTTTATTCATTGTCTATCGTTCCCGGGAAGTTCTCAATAAGAAACGCCGTAATTTTTTAAGTTTTTTGTTGTGTTTTATTTCATTTGTTACTAGCTGCCCGGCGCGGCTTCGCTTGTGTGTGTCCAAACCTATAAGTACCATACCATACTTTTTTAGAAAACTTTAAAAAAAATATGGATGAAATCGGTAAAGTCGTTCTCAAGTTATGCCGTGACCAAGTGCCCTATTACCCTTGGTTCATTGTTATATATACATACTAGCTACCCGGCGCGACTTCGTTTGCATGCCGCTACCCTACCCTACCCTACCAGGGGTATGCAAGTTAGTTTACGTCCTATTCTCAGACCTACTAATACACACACATAATTTCATATGAATCGGTCAAGCCGTTTCGGAGTTTTGTTACAAACACTGTGACACGAGAATTTTATATATTAGATATAGATTTATCTAGCGATGAATTCTGGCATTCTGGCGAAAAGGATAGGCGTTGAAACCTTTTGCAACATTCAATGTTACATATCATCATCATCAGCCTATAATGTCCCACTGGTTAGCACAGGCCTCCATTCACAAATGAGGGTGAAAGGGAATGGGCAGACACTCCACCACGCGTGCCCACTGCGGATCGGTGGAGGTAGGCTAGTGGTCAACCTACTGTTTGAGATTTTCAAGCCGCCTAGAAGGCCTCCAACTAGCTTAACGACTATCACAATTAAGTGACAACCGGGACCAACGGATTTACGTGCCTTCCGAAGTACGGAAACCCTCGATTTGAAATACCACTAGGCGGTCACCCATCCTGGTACCGACCACGACGGTGGAAGATTAACTTGCCGATCGATTAAGAACGGCACACCACGAGCGCTTCATATAATTGCATTCAAAAAATTCAATTCAAATTCTATGTTACATATAATTGCGTTCAATTTTAAAAGCTGGAGAATTTTATTTTTAAGTCGATTCCAATATGTTGTCTATGTATATTTCAGGTGCATTTCAGACAATCAACTTTGGGGCATTGCTTTGCGTTACATATGTACGTTTTTTGTCAGAATTAATTATACCATTGATATTTCAATTTTATTAGTTCACCGACGTCTGCATAAATGATATAAATATATTGTGGGATTTCACAAAAAGTTTGTCTAGGAAAGTGCTTAACAATGTATGAGCCCCTGCCTCTAAAAAAATAACCAACATAAAACCGACAGGTATGAGTCGGTCTCGCGCACGGAGGGTGCAACTTTGCTAGGAAATTAATAGCAGGCACAAAAATATATTCATTTTGTTAATAAGTTATAACTTTTAAAATTTCTTATTATTCAAATTTTTTTGTATTTGTTGTTTTACTAGAGATTATGCACTAGAATCGGATCTAATTTTAGCTCTTCTGTCACAGAATATTCAATAGTACTAGTACAGAAAACTCACTTCGAAAAATACATTTAAATAAAAAGCGACACTTAGAAGGACACAATAAAGTACAATTTAGATCGCACAGCGCTGCGCGCGTAAAATTATATTCACCTACAACGCTTTTGTGTGTCTATCGCGTAACTCTATCCTGTATGACGCGGCACGTGAAACGTTATGGTTGTCAACTTGTGACAAACTATTAATCTAAATATTGTTTACCAGTCATATACCTATTATTGTGAATAAATGATTTATTATTATATATTATTGTTCCAACAATGACATTTAACCGACTATCATAATATTGGTTCTTAACTACCTTCATGCCGGTTGATAAGTATTTTATTTAAAAATCATTAAATTAATAAATGTGTAAGCATTTACCAAGAAAAGAATATGATTCTGTACTTAATCACAAAACTTTGTGTTTTACTTTGATATGTTGTTTTATTGATTTTCACCCGCCTGACTAGTTGTTAAATCTTAGTTATTCTACACGAAAGTTGGGTATGAAGATATGCAAGTATCGAAAGTAGCTAGATATGCTTTGTAAAACGAGAGGATCGGATCCTTGTTAGTATATAAGCAGACAAACTCGATGCAGTATGTTTATACCATCATTTTAGCGTACTTGCACAGAAGAGATAATTGTTCACGAAGTTCGAGTACTTAACGAATATTTTACCCACAAATTTATAAATAATTATGCACGCGTAATTCACAATAGACGCGTGGCAACCCTCCGGTATTGATTCCGGTAAACCCCTTTTTTTATTCATAGACGCCATATAAAAATAATATAGCCTATGTCACTGCCACAGTTAAGACGAATCTAACGACACCTCATATATTTAAATCCATCAAGCTATTTAGGCTGCAGAGCGTGCTAAAGAAATAGACATACTTCTACAAAAAAATCACTCGAAAAACATAACCCTCCTTCCGGGTCAGACGGGTAAAAGAAGAACCCTTAATGGTGCCACTCCGTCCGTCTGTCACAGTGGGATATATCAGCAACCACTAATAAAATTTGTAATTTAGTTTTAAATATTGCTGACCCAAACATATTGCTAATGAAAAAAATAAATTATGCTATAGGGGCCGGAAGGGGAGGAATGTCTCAGGATATTTATTATTTATTTATATTGCGTAGTTTTTGACGTATATGCCACTTCTAAGCTGAACTAACTAACTAGCTAACTCTACGAGCTATGTCCGTCGTTTTCGTTCTCCTACGAATGTCCTCATTTTGGACCCTGTCACGTAGAGAAATTCCTAGCTCGTTCCATGGCTCGTTGAGTGACTCTGTGCTTATTTATGCGGCCAGCAGTAAAATATCTCTTAGGTTAGGTTATCTGTCTCTGTCCCGTATGTCATCATTGGTAACACACACTGATTGAAGACCTTTGTCTTCAGACTCTGAGAAATAACTGAAATTCTGAAATTTAACTTAAACAAGTTTAAACACAATTTTGAAAGATGTCCGCGCGATAAGAAGCGCGCCTCCCATACGCCCGGGAGCACCCCCCCCCCCGGCAACGCCGCGCGTGCACTAACATATTATTACGAATAGATTGTGTTCATATTAAACTAATTTCAAGTCGGGTAAAAAAAACTGGACAACTAACGGTGTTGTGGAAAAATTATGTGTTCTACTACTGATAATGAAGCACCAAAAAATATTGCGCACTGGTTAAAATTTTATCCTGTAGATAAAACAGGTATGTATGTGCTAAGTTTCGGGGAACCTTCGCCTTAAAGTTATTCTTTTGTGAAGTAAAATATAACGGGTGAGGGATTGCGCCCACGTTATACTGTTTGTAGATCGGATAATCGTCGCAAAAAAATGTATTTTGTTTATGAGCGGCTAATGGTAGCACGTGGGCGTTTCATTATTGATTTCTAATTTCATATTTATAATCTACAAAATAACAATTGCTTAAAACTCCCCTAATCATACGAAAGAGTGTATTCATAAATGCTGTAATCCACTGACATAATAATGCAAAAAATAACCCAGATCCATTTCACATTTGCACCTATTTTCCCAGAAAGCAAAGAATATGTCACTTTCTCTCTTTAAATGGGTGAGTGTGGAAAGACAGAATTAACTAGACTCCATTATCCATGAAAATAATCTACTTAATAGAAAAAATGCACTGAGACCTTGCGCACGGCAGTGTCAGTCAAGCTCTAATTAGTGCAGTAGAATTAGATAATCAATTTACATTAATTGTGGTACTAATGAGTTTTGGCATATCGATAGAGTTATGTATGGATATGATTACCTTAAATTCGCAACCGATTTGGAAGTACGGAAAATGATGAAAATTGAGAAAAACTTTGATATTGAATAATTCATAAACAAAAATTGCGGTACTAGTTGCGATTATACCATGTCTTTAGAGAACCATTACGTACCTTCTCGAACAATTTGGACCAGTTGCGACATACGGACCATACCTAAACTTAAAAGAGTGATTTTTATAAGCTTGGCTCTACATGAGATCTGGTAACTTTTTGACAGTGCGAGCCGTATGGTCTTGTCTTGGCAACATTTTACTTGAATTTTTTTTTGGTGCGATGCTTCTTTCTGCAAGACATGAGATCCCCAAAATTTGACCCCTTAAATCCACCACTGTTCATTTCATATTTATGTCGCACCTAAAATTCTCTCTAAGTATTTAGTATTTTGAGTTTGAAGACCTAAATAAGGGCCAGTGGAATTTTTTTGCGCCCCGGGCATCTGTAACCTACGCTACGCCAGTACGTCAATGCCACTATTAATTACTACTCGTAATTGGTAGCCAAGATGAATTTATACTGCGATTCTTTGTTTCTATGTCGTATCTTCTACGTACTCAAATTGTGTAAATAACACATATTGTTTCTCTGAAAGGAAATCTGATATTAATCATTTAATTGTGCTTTCTGAAACTAGGACAGTCGCAATAGTTTTTCCTGTGTAACATTTTGATTTTGTAAATAAATATCTGCGTAAAAAATTGCATTGCTCAATATTTTATGCAAGGTTGCTGTGGTATACCAAATAAATAGCTCCCTTTGATGGTTCTCTATTTCACGAATTGCAATTCTGGCAGAGCGTTGGTTTTTAACTAAATAAAATAAAAATTTGATTTGAAATTTAAGGTCAGATGGTTACCATGCACACTGGACTGAAAGTTATTTTATTGACAATTTTTGGAATATATCGGTCGCTTCCAATTCATTCCGGAGCGTTGAGTCAGCACTTGTAGTTTCGTTTGTCCGGCGCTTTCGTGCACTTCATTTGCGAATCTAAATTATATTTTCATAATATGTTTTTTTCGTGTCTATTGACCATAATTTATACATTACAAAATACAATTCCACGAATATCAGAATTGAGTGGAACAAAAGTTACCCGGTATACCTTGTACGGTCAATAAAACAAGTTACACTTTAATTTCTTGTTTACGTTTTTTATTTGCACAATTCTCATTACACGCTTATCGTTATCCCCAATCTAGATAACCTATTTTTCAACACACTCGCTCGTAAATTGACATTTATTCCACCGTTTTTAGTATCTTAATGCAACTTATTACGCACTAGTGCTTTTTACTTTTACCGCACAGTTTTATGACAGGTATAATCCCGATGATGATAAGTTTGTAGGTACCTCTCTGCAAGCGATATGTGTGTAGACCAAGCACTCTTAATTTAAACTGGTAAAATAGTATGGCAGCTCAAATCTTAAAAAAAAAAACTTGCGTAGCCTATTTGTTAACGTTCTCATTGTGTGGTTGATTATTATCAAAAAATCAAAAAAAAAAAAAACAATTTGTTATTTTCCTCGCAAGTGTGTTGAAAAACGTCGCATGACACGCGTTTGCATTAATTATTACTCTCTCGGCTCACTTATCGCCTCGATTGTTAGTAACCAACTTTGCACACATGTATCATAATGTACTATTATAGCCAAAATACTTAAAATTACACATTTGCATAAATTACGAGGAATTTAACCCGTCGGTTCTCGCGAGGGACGCGTCCTATTATAACAATTGATGTCATTGATATATTTTTAACCGCGAGCCAATGAGACGGAATTATTTACCCAAGTCTAAATAATAATATTAACATAATATTCGATTAAATATAAATTTCCTAAATTTGTTGTATTTTAGTCCTGCAAAATGCTTATAACTCTTATACTAAACATTATTGTTTTTTTTTGCGTTTGCTTTATAATCGACTTCAAAAAAAAGGAGATTACCAATTCGACACGAATGTATGTAATATGATCGGAATTGCAATGAATTATATTAGGGCTTTCAAACAAATATACGAAATTTCAAAGGTGTATGTATGTTTGTCCACGCATATCTTAAATTATTACTATTAAATAAGTACGTGTGCTGTTCTGACAGTGTTCTGTTAGTGACAATAATTTCGCCCGCTTTCTTTTACAGTGAAATACATTTATTACGCAGAGATAAGATTTTCATTGAACTCGGCATTTAATTTAAAGGTCGCAATAACTAGCATTTTTAGGGTTCCATAGCTAAAGGGCAAAAAACGGAACCATTATAATAAGTCTGTCTGTCTGTCCGTCCGTATGTCACAGCCACTTTTTTCCGAAACTATAAGGGCTATAATGTTGAAACTTGGTAAGTAGATGTATTCTGTAAACCGCATTAAGATTTTCACAAAAAAAAAAAAAAAAAAATTGGTGGTCCACATACTTAGAACTGAATCAATTTTTTTTTTAATAATACCCATAAGTGTGGGGTGTCTATGGATAGGTCTTCAAAAATGATATTGAGGTTTCTAAACTGAATAGTTTTCCCGAGAGACACTTCCAAAGTGGTAAAATGTGTGTCCCCCCCCTGTAACTTCTAAAATAAGAGAATGATAAAACTAAAAAAAATATATGTTGTACATTACGATGAAAACTTCCAACGAAAATTGGTTTGAACGAGATCTAGTAAGTAGTTTTTTTTTAATACGTCATAAATTGAAATTCATATAAAATACTCAGGTCTATACTACCATTTACTTATATACCTACAGGTTTGTACGGAACCCTCGGTGAGCGAGTCTGACTCGCACTTGGCCGGTTTTTTAATTTATACTGTAACATGACATGTATAAAGTTTTCTTCTTACGGAACTCCATGAAATCACGCGCGGAAAATGATTCCATGAAATCATTGGACATAATGATAATCATGCATCAATCAATCAATCAATATATATAAAAATATATTATATATTTCTGTTACGGTAATCACAAAAGTAGTATAAATAGTTAGTCTTAATTTTTTGAATAAAAATGTTGTATATCTTCATATATATAAAAATCAATGCCACTTTTCGTTGTAATTTTATAACTCAAGAACTTGAACACCTATCCAAACCAAATGTTTAGGTTTTGTTCGGACTATTTAGTAGATGGTTTATTTGAAGTTTGCACAAAATCGGTCGAGCGGTTCTTCATTTATCACATTTTTATTATTTCACTTTATACGTAGCGAAGCACGTACCGGGCCGCTAGTTATTGTATAATAAATCATTTTAATACCTGAAATGTGTAATTGGTTTAATTACCACGTGAGCGATGCTTCGTGTGTTGCAAGCATCCATGTGGCTACGGTAACCGCTTACCATCAGGCGGGCCGTATGCTTGTTTACCGACGTAGAAGTATAAAAAAAACCGTGAAATTTTGAAATTTTCCATCGAGTTATAGTACGTGGGCGTCGCACCGTAATCCTTTATTGATTTTCTAGTTCAAAGATTTTCATAGGGCATCGTGCCTCTACCCAGATGGCTAGTCCGCCTTAATAAAGCATGACATTTTATATCACTCCGCTTGAGGGGTTCCTGAGCAAATCGCTCTCAGTTCGTATTGCGCACGGCTGTCAGCGCGACATACTCGCTGTAACTGATTATGTAAAAAATTACGACTTGCTTATTGACATACTGTCACAACACTTACAAAAAGCAGGGAAAAATAATAAACCATGTGTAAGTATTGCGATTTCGTCACTTTTAATTCCCTAAACTTATTTTAGAAATATACGTTTCGGTGGTGACAGTTTTTATTTTTTAAATCTTTTCCGGCCATGTTTTATGGAAGGTTGCCACAACATGAAAATTAATTTTCCACATTTTTGTTAAGGATAATTAAAAGATGATATCGAGTACCTACTGATTATTTTTGATAATTCTAACCTCCCGATTTGACAGGTATTTTGACCAGGTCAAAATAATGAGAAAACTCGTTTTATTGATTACACAACCAGTGTAATCAATAAAATTAATTTTATTGGTAATACAACAGCTAACACAGATTGCCAACCTAACTAAACTTATTGTCGAAACATTTGCATATATTCGTTTATATTATGTAGCAACATCCGAAAATTTGTTAAGAAATACAATTTCAAAACGTTTCAGCTGTATAGAAAACAACTGCAATGAGGAATGTTAATAGGTATGCAAAACCGCTTGAAAGTTTGTATCAGTGGAGCAATTATGTATACAAAAACATTAGTTTTTGTTACGTTCAGAAAAACCAAGTAGTTATGATTTTACAGACATTTAAAATTCCCCTAAATATCGAGGCCCGCTAACGGTCACGTGACCGCAGGTGACGTCATGTTCCATCGCTCCGTTCACTCATATTAGTCGCTAGCGGTGGTACGTAGGTATCTTGCGCTATTAGTGGAAAGTATTTTGGATTTGATTTATGGATTTGAAAATATATGGACTTATTGTTGAAATGAAATGATTATTTCGTCAGAAATGTCGTACTAATTAGGTGGAATCTTAAAATAAGGTCTACACATTTCGCTACAGAATAGGAAGCAAAACTATTTTAAATTTAATCTAATAATTAATGCAATATAATTAAATAAGATGTCCAAATCATATATGATTATTTTACAAGTTTTATTATTTATCGACGAATAGTTATTTCGTTGCCGCCGAAAAGCAAGAAGAAAGAATGCAAATGCTTACTCCTGTCTGCCTAATATACCTAAAATAATTATTTTATAGCTGCAAAGCAAGTAGGTACTTATTTCCCTTTTCAGTTTCATGTTATAGACAATAAATTAGTAATGTTTGTCTATACCTAACTATACTCTTCTTAGTAAATTTAACTAAATAAATTGATATATTGCAAATGCAGCGAGTTGAATAGATGTAGGTACTTAACCTTTTTTATGTCTTATATTTTTTTTATACGACTAAGTCCTAACTAAGTTGTTTACCTCAAGCATACGTACGGCCCACCTGACGGTAAGCGGTTACCGTAGCCATATGGACGGTTGCAACACATGAAGCATTGCTCACGCGTTACCGACCTTTCCCCCCTCCCCAATGAGCTCTGGCTACCTTACTCACGCGCAGGAACACAATCTACTTTATTTATCCAAATAAATAAAATTGAAGTGTCTGTTATGTAATATCAAAATAACAACTTTTTATTAAATGCACATGAAAGTACCTATATACGGTTGAAGACACCCGTTCGGGTTTAAGCCGCTAAAAGTTCGGCATTATCTGATCGCGCTCCCCCCAAGATGGTCGGGTATCCTACGAGGATTTCCCCACGCTAATAAAAAAATGTAGGTACCTTCTTATAAAAAAAAAATTTTTTTTTATTAATTTTTCGACTAACCTCCGTAACGGCTGAACCGATTTTGACTGGATTTTTATTCTCAGATAAGCTCATGTTATAAGAAGTAACGTACGTTTCATTTATTTAAGAATAACTATTTTTCCATGCAATAAAAATCGTCGTCGTACTTTAGTTTGTTCCGGCTGATTTCCAAAACAGCTGGACCGATATAGACGAGACTTTCACTGGTAGATAGCGGATGTTATAAGGAATAATATTTTGCATCAATCAATCAATCAATATATATAAAAATATATTATATATTTCTGTTACGGTAATCACAAAAGTAGTATAAATAGTTAGTAAGAAAGAAAGAAAGAAAGAAAGAAAAATATTTTTATTTAACAGCACGAAAACAAGAATTAACAAAAACAAAACAGCAAGAAACGTATAAATAACTAGGTTTACATATATATATATATATAGGCACATTTGACAAATAATAAAGTAAAAAGGTAGGTACTTGGAAAAAAAAAAAAAAAAACAAGAATATAAAATTACATATCTCGCTTCACCGTTAGATGGGTGTGCTGTTAAAAAAAGGAACCAGCTCAGCATGTGCTGCTGAAATCAACAGCGCTGATTTTCAGCTGGCACCTCTAGTGACCACGGACGAATGTACAGTGCAGAATTAAATAAGCGAATGAAGTAAGATAAATTAATATTAATGCATAAATAGTGATTTATAAATTAATGCGAATAATAAATAATTAATAATAATATAGCACAGAAACAAGTGTTTATGATAATAAGAAAGTTAACTAGGTATCGTATATAAATAGAATTGTGATCGTGATTAGTCTTAATTTTTTGAATAAAAATGTTGTATATCTTCATATATATAAAAATCAATGCCACTTTTCGTTGTAATTTTATAACTCAAGAACTTGAACACCTATCCAAACCAAATGTTTAGGTTTTGTTCGGACTATTTAGTAGATGGTTTATTTGAAGTTTGCACAAAATCGGTCGAGCGGTTCTTCATTTATCACATTTTTATTATTTCACTTTATACGTAGCGAAGCACGTACCGGGCCGCTAGTTATTGTATAATAAATCATTTTAATACCTGAAATGTGTAATTGGTTTAATTACCACGTGAGCGATGCTTCGTGTGTTGCAAGCATCCATGTGGCTAAGGTAACCGCTTACCATCAGGCGGGCCGTATGCTTGTTTACCGACGTAGAAGTATAAAAAAAACCGTGAAATTTTGAAATTTTCCATCGAGTTATAGTACGTGGGCGTCGCACCGTAATCCTTTATTGATTTTCTAGTTCAAAGATTTTCATAGGGCATCGTGCCTCTACCCAGATGGCTAGTCCGCCTTAATAAAGCATGACATTTTATATCACTCCGCTTGAGGGGTTCCTGAGCAAATCGCTCTCAGTTCGTATTGCGCACGGCTGTCAGCGCGACATACTCGCTGTAACTGATTATGTAAAAAATTACGACTTGCTTATTGACATACTGTCACAACACTTACAAAAAGCAGGGAAAAATAATAAACCATGTGTAAGTATTGCGATTTCGTCACTTTTAATTCCCTAAACTTATTTTAGAAATATACGTTTCGGTGGTGACAGTTTTTATTTTTTAAATCTTTTCCGGCCATGTTTTATGGAAGGTTGCCACAACATGAAAATTAATTTTCCACATTTTTGTTAAGGATAATTAAAAGATGATATCGAGTACCTACTGATTATTTTTGATAATTCTAACCTCCCGATTTGACAGGTATTTTGACCAGGTCAAAATAATGAGAAAACTCGTTTTATTGATTACACAACCAGTGTAATCAATAAAATTAATTTTATTGGTAATACAACAGCTAACACAGATTGCCAACCTAACTAAACTTATTGTCGAAACATTTGCATATATTCGTTTATATTATGTAGCAACATCCGAAAATTTGTTAAGAAATACAATTTCAAAACGTTTCAGCTGTATAGAAAACAACTGCAATGAGGAATGTTAATAGGTATGCAAAACCGCTTGAAAGTTTGTATCAGTGGAGCAATTATGTATACAAAAACATTAGTTTTTGTTACGTTCAGAAAAACCAAGTAGTTATGATTTTACAGACATTTAAAATTCCCCTAAATATCGAGGCCCGCTAACGGTCACGTGACCGCAGGTGACGTCATGTTCCATCGCTCCGTTCACTCATATTAGTCGCTAGCGGTGGTACGTAGGTATCTTGCGCTATTAGTGGAAAGTATTTTGGATTTGATTTATGGATTTGAAAATATATGGACTTATTGTTGAAATGAAATGATTATTTCGTCAGAAATGTCGTACTAATTAGGTGGAATCTTAAAATAAGGTCTACACATTTCGCTACAGAATAGGAAGCAAAACTATTTTAAATTTAATCTAATAATTAATGCAATATAATTAAATAAGATGTCCAAATCATATATGATTATTTTACAAGTTTTATTATTTATCGACGAATAGTTATTTCGTTGCCGCCGAAAAGCAAGAAGAAAGAATGCAAATGCTTACTCCTGTCTGCCTAATATACCTAAAATAATTATTTTATAGCTGCAAAGCAAGTAGGTACTTATTTCCCTTTTCAGTTTCATGTTATAGACAATAAATTAGTAATGTTTGTCTATACCTAACTATACTCTTCTTAGTAAATTTAACTAAATAAATTGATATATTGCAAATGCAGCGAGTTGAATAGATGTAGGTACTTAACCTTTTTTATGTCTTATATTTTTTTTATACGACTAAGTCCTAACTAAGTTGTTTACCTCAAGCATACGTACGGCCCACCTGACGGTAAGCGGTTACCGTAGCCATATGGACGGTTGCAACACATGAAGCATTGCTCACGCGTTACCGACCTTTCCCCCCTCCCCAATGAGCTCTGGCTACCTTACTCACGCGCAGGAACACAATCTACTTTATTTATCCAAATAAATAAAATTGAAGTGTCTGTTATGTAATATCAAAATAACAACTTTTTATTAAATGCACATGAAAGTACCTATATACGGTTGAAGACACCCGTTCGGGTTTAAGCCGCTAAAAGTTCGGCATTATCTGATCGCGCTCCCCCCAAGATGGTCGGGTATCCTACGAGGATTTCCCCACGCTAATAAAAAAATGTAGGTACCTTCTTATAAAAAAAAAATTTTTTTTTATTAATTTTTCGACTAACCTCCGTAACGGCTGAACCGATTTTGACTGGATTTTTATTCTCAGATAAGCTCATGTTATAAGAAGTAACGTACGTTTCATTTATTTAAGAATAACTATTTTTCCATGCAATAAAAATCGTCGTCGTACTTTAGTTTGTTCCGGCTGATTTCCAAAACAGCTGGACCGATATAGACGAGACTTTCACTGGTAGATAGCGGATGTTATAAGGAATAACTTAAGCTTCTTTTACTTCAGATAATTTATAAGGGGTTCCGCGCAAAATAATTAAAACGCTACGCGCGGGTGAAACCGCGGCTGCGCTGAGGTATCAAATAACTGCACACTACAAATAAATAATAATAATAATAATAAATAATAATAAGAATTTATTTCTCAACACTTAAATTAACATTTGACACAAATTTGTAAACAAGTAATATTACAAAAAAAAAAATTTAAGTGAGAGACTGATGCCTGAGATAGGTTTTTACAAACCTGAATTACAGGTCAAGTCAAATGTGTATAAATATTTAGGTACATAGTAGACTGTCACTATTCTTACGTCAAAACGATCTTTACAGCAATAAACTTTGCTTTTATCTCTAAATAGATTCAACCCCTTCACAGTTTTTATCCATTTCTCTCGCATTTGGACATCCATTGGAACGAGTAAAATCAACTTTTCCGGTGGACTGGTAGTTGTATATTTACATTTTGGCACAACACATGATTTTCTAGTATTTATATTGGAAATTAAAAAAAAAAACATAATCATCTAGGGAAACGTACGGAAGAGCGCGACCCCGTCAGGATATTTGTTCTGTGAGCGCGATTGACTGAGCGAGCGTTATAACATGACGTCACACGCATCGAGTACGGCCGGGCCCGGTGAAATCCCGCGTCGCGCGCTCATTTTAAAATTCCATATCTCGGAAACTAATTGACGTATCGAAATAATTCTTTCACACGTATTTTTTATTTGCTATAGAAAATACGTTGAGCTAAAAATCTAAATTAGTGAACACATTCTTCATTGCAGGGGGTCTAATTTTTGTTCATAAATATTACTTATATGATGTAGGATTTATGTTTTGGGTACCCAAGGTATCCCAAATAACTATTTTGAAAGCAATAAGGCATCTACTTTTTCAATTTTAGAACTTTGAAAGTAAAAAACCGTTTTCTCAGAGATTTTTCGCCCCCAAAAATCCCCATATAGTAAATTTCATCGAAATCGTTGGAGCCGTTTTCAAGATATATCAAAACATACAAATATTGTACATTTAATGGTATAAGATATATATTATAAACAAATATTGCTCTTATAATAGTACTTAATAGTACTTATGTACATGAAAAATTACCGGACCGATATTTATAAATTCCGCCATTTAGAGGAAAATGTTTTTTTAACTGCCACCCTATGCAAACTACACAGACTGTCAAATACTGTCAATTCTGGCTTGTTTATTTCATGTTCCCATAGAGGCGACTATCCTTCTGGACGTTTTAAATTCATTGTTCTAGTTATTATCAGAAATAAAGAGTTGTTTAAATTTCACAGCCGTGAATTATTCATTCTTGACTGACTTCCTTTGAAGGTGAAAGCCAGCAGTAATTGAAAAGGCCTCATCATTTGAGTATTTATTCTTCATTCATTCATAGGCTGCGGTAACCGCTTACCATCAGGCGGGCCGTATGCTTGTTTGCCTAAATAGTATTACAAAAAAACGTCTGCTTTAGGCACGGCAAAACTTAAGACGCGGGACAAACATTGATTTCTTTGGATTGTCCGAGTGAAGGGACCAGGTCTTTCTTTTCTCCGTGGGACCAAGACATTGATTTGTCTTTTGTGTAGTTGTCATCCGGCTATGTTTTGCTTACGACCTATGAAACCCTATTTAAATAAAGCAATAACTCATAAAATCATCAGGTATTTATCGACCGTCTTCTTGAGTTGTCAAACAAAGTGAAATTAATTTCGTGACCATATCGAATATATACAATAGTATTTTTGTTAAATACCGAGCCCTTAAACAATAACACTTGGTTCTTTCTTTATTTTTACTTTGGATAAGCTTGAGTTTGACCATAATAAATGAATAAATATCTGACCTTGATGCATGAGACAATTTGGTACTAGTTTTGGTCAAGATCCTTTGGATACAATTTCTTTTTATGGCGTTGGTATCCGCTTACAAAGGATTTTAGAACACTTCAACCCTTAGGAAGTAAGATATTGGGATCGCTTGTGAAATAGTCAGCAGTTTCAACATCTCTATTACAGCGCCACCGAAGAGATGCTGGATCTAATAACCGAGCTTCAATCGTCGCGTATGGACTCCCAGAGGGCGGAACTTCGCCCGAGGCCAGTTCGTACGGAAGTGCCCCAGCACCTATCCCCGTCCCCTCGCAAGGCTAAGGCTAAGGACGCCAAGGGCTCCTCGCTCCCGGGCCTGCTGCCCCAGCAGACCACCAGCACCAAGCCTGAGGATGATTTCCTTGATATCATTGCTCGGGTGCAGGTAATCATGTTTAATTTGTTATCTGAAATTCTTTTTTTGTCTGACTTTCAGTGGCAGATAGCTGATGTTATGAGGAGTAACTTAGGCTACTTTTATTTTAGACTCGAATAAGGGTTCAGTGAAACAAAATTACACGGGAGAAACCGCAAAGTAATTCGCTCAAAGATCAGCTCAACTGGGAAAGAACCTTACAGAATACCGCAGCCAAATAACTTTATGTTATGTAAAGTTATGTTCCTGCGCGTGAATAAGGTCACCAGAGCTCATAGGGGAAGGGGGAATGGTCGGTAACGCGGGAGCGATACTTCGTGTGTTGCAAGCGTGCATATGGCTGCGGTACCCGCTTACCATCAGGCGGGCCGTACGCTTGTTTACCGGATTAGTTTTATAAAAAAACCGTAGGCCATTCAACTAATTTAAATTATTTTTTTTACTTTTAGGACTGTTTTGTACTGTACTTATTTTTGAATATCACCCATTAACAATCTTTTTTTTTAATCGTCAGGGGTCGCGACTTGAGGACCAACGGTCGGAGCTTCCTCGTCCTAAGCCTGAGGAGCGTCCGAAGACTGTCCCGGACGATGATTTCTTTGCATTAATCATGAGGGCTCAGTCGGGTCGGATGGAGGACCAACGTGCTACTGTAACTACTTTTTTACCTACTTTGTAATATTTTGTCTGCAACAATCAGTGGGATTTTGAAAAGGTGTATCTTTGAAGTTGCCTAGAGATGGTAACTTATAATAACTCTTTTAGGAGTTGACCTACTGCTGTAGGCGTGTAGGACTATTGCTACGACACTGGTTTTCTCAGCAGACCAGTTAAGATACAAGACGTATAGCTACGGCAGGGAGACTCCCGAGCAACTAAGGGACGAAAGAGATAGAACTTTTTTTTTAATTTATTTTATTTCCAAAAAAACCTTACATTTTTTCTTAATTTTAAGTCGCCAAACTACTATTGCAGTTTGTAGGCGTGCACTCTTTCACAGTTTTGTTGGTTTTTACGTACATACATATACCTTTATTTACATTATTATTTAACAATCACATGCACTATACATATATTCTAAGTACTAGTCCAGTAACTTATGAAAGAAACATTAGGTATATCATTTCTTTCCTAAGCAACTAGTCTGCTTCTCTAATAGATTTTCTTTTATTTTTCTTTTTAAAGTTATTTTACATTTAATTTTATTTTCATTCAGTAGTATATTAGGATACATATTACATAATTTTGGGATTACATATTTGCGAGTTCTTTTACCATAATAGTTATGAATCTTAGGTACAACTAATGTCCCCTTAGTTTTAGCTCTGGTATTACATTTACTGTGACTAACACACTTAAATTTGTCACTATAATATGTTTCTATGGCATGTAAAAAGCTTATTTTTTCTTCTACAGGCAATATTTTACAATGGGAAAAAAGTTTAGTGTAGTCATCTTTGCATTTCTTTTTAACTTTAGAATCTACTAATATTTTTAAAAACCTAATTTGTAATTGCTTAATTTCCTGTAAGTACGTCTTAAATGTAAGACCATAACAACTAAGTCCATATGTTACTAATGACTCAGCTAATGCATAATAGACCATATACAGACAGCTACAGTTCAATATATTTTTCAGATGATAAAATCTGCTAAGGATTGATCTTAATCTGTTACAAACACTATTTACTTGTAGTTTCCAATTGAATCTATTATCTATAATTAATCCCAAATACCTAACATTTGTTACATATTCTAAACTTTGGCAGCTACATATTACTTTATTTTTATGTAAACATTCATAGGAGTGACCAATAATTTGCAAATCATGCAGGTCGGTATTTCTTGCTTTCTTATTGTAGGGTGAATATATATGCATACATTTTGTTTTGCAAGTGTTCAGTATGATGCCATTATCGTGAGCCCATTTTGTGATGTTATCAAAATCTGCTTGCAATTGATGTTTTATTTTAGTCACGTCTTTATCGGAGATTACTAAAAACGTATCGTCTGCATACATAAACACCCCACAATGTCGTACAACGTTGGGCATACTGTTGACATGCATGATATAGCCTACTGGCCCATATACTGACCCAGTGGGCACGCCGAGAGAGATGTTCGCGACCGCTCCCGTCGTGCCCGACACGGCCGTGCACAGCGTCCGGTTGCTTAGATAGCTGCGGAAGAACCTGTTTGTAGGACCACTAATACCACACTCGTCCATAGCTTCGAGCAGCTGACAATGGTCAAGGGTGTCAAATGCTTTTTTAAAGTCTATAAATAAAGCTATTACCTGTTTCCCCTCGTTCAGCTCATTATTAACAAAGTCAGTAAATTGCGTTAGTGCCGTATTAGTGCTCCTACCAGTCCGAAATCCGTGCTGACTGTTTGACAAAATATCATTATTTTCCAAAAAAACAGCTAACTTGATTTACAATTACCTTTTCAACTACGCGACTATGCGATAGAAATGAGAGAGAGATTACGCCTCCTTTTCCGTAGCACTAGTGTCTTTAATATGGCGATGGTAGAGTGGTAGTGACGTCGGATGCGAAGACGAAGGTCCCGCGTTCGAAATCTACCTGCCTGGCAACTACCCTCATGTTGAAAATCTGTCGCCAAGCACCTATCGGTGTGTTCCGACAGCTGCACTTGAGAGCTAGTTCCTTCTAGGATCAGTATATAAATCTACATAATTATACATTACAGATCCCGCTCAAGGAGAATCAAGCAAACAAAAGCGCTGGCTCCAGCTCCAAGAAGTAAGCGATGTCACATCGCTTTAATATATTTAGTTGCTATTTGGGGCCGCGTTAAATTTGTGGTCATTATCTTCAGCCGGTGGTAACATTCACATGCAGATCTATATGTCTATTATTTGGTTACATCGTGCTCTTTGATTTTCTATTAGCTTAACATCCAGCTAATTCTCCCATATTGTTTTGGAGGAAAGCCGTAGTCAAAGATTTCAAGAGCTCTCTGGTTTAAAGCAAATACGTTTTGAATAGTATTTGATAGTGAAGGGCCAAAAAAAATTGTAACCCCAAAATTGTCAAAAATAGCCTAAACAAAACAAAGAAATTTATAAAACTGTAAAATGCTTTTGGGCGATAAAATAAATTTTTCATGAGGCTAATTTGATCATAAAAATGTATTGCAATGTAAATTTTATCGATATTTTTTATTAAGTAAAGTAGTTTAACCAAATAAAAAGTTAAACACCTCTTTTTTGGGGACATGTATGAAGCATGGCGACTGATTTAGTCGCTTAGTAATATTTACTTTATTCTAGTAAATGTTGGGATTAAATAAAGGCAAAAGTGACATCAACGACCAATTCTAACCATTTCTCATACTCTTTTCAAACGAATAAATTGTGTCAATCAAAAATGATTCAAACGCCAGATTCAGGATTCAAATTAATTTATTATAATCGGGTCCACGAGAATAAAGATAGCATCAATTTAATTTTTGTCTTTACACTTTGACGTAAGGTTGATTTTTAACTAATTGATATTTTCTAGTCTTCAGTACTGATGTGCGGGCCGTGTTTGAATGTCACTTCTTTCTCAACAATGGTTAAAAGGTACTATTTTTTATCAAACATTAATACTTTTCTAGAAGTATTACTCAAATGATATAAACAACCAAACATAATAATAAATTTAATTATCAATATACTCATAATTTAGAAATGATAATAAATTGTATATTTTAGTTAGTTGTATAATCGGACTTGAGACACTGAAGCCTTTACTCCATCCATATGGCTTTGCCTCTAGATTATACTGCCGATGCACACACATATGAGGGCCTAATTTACCAGAACTGAATGGGAAAAAGTGTTGGCAATGTTCAATTGGTCCCACATATGCTTTTTAAGTAAGTTTCATCTGTTTATTTGATTTTGTAGCACATTTTTTGTCCAGTTCCACGTGGAACTAACAAGATTCTGTGTTTTAAATTATTCCAGTTGGCGTAGTTTTAAATGTTTTGCCAAATGATAAATAACATTTGAATTTACCATCAACATTTAAAATTGTGTTATTCGTACAAGTAAAGATATCATTGTGTAAAACTGCTGTTTCGATTACGTTATAGTAAGTAAATTATTTGTAAAAAATTACGTTAATCATATTACACTGAATGATTTAATAATAAGTTTCATATTTATTTTTAATTGCATTTTTATCGACAATAATTGTATGATTGATCTTATTTTATTTTAAGTTTATATTGTATTATTTAAGATTGATTAAACAAATAATTTTCTGATTATGTTAAGCAGCACAACATTGTATATCGAATGATTTTGTTTAAGATGAAATAACAGTACATTTATTACTACTGTTGCACGAGCTTTTACAACTATGACATAACTTGAGGACTTTTCCAACAGATGTGAAATATCATCCATCAATGTATTTTATCGGTGTGATATCTAAATGTACCCCACAAACTTCGCTACCTGAGTCGACATCTGTGTCTCACTGCTTTATTCTACCAATCGAATTATGATTCCAGAGGTTGTGAAAAATGTGGATTTTGTTTCGAAATTAGTTCTATACACATTCCAGACGCATTTAGTTTGCACCACATATCTTTTCTCTGTATGGGTTCTTAATATTAGAACACTTGCCTTGTTCACAATTGTTTGCCGGTTAAATTATAAATTTGATAAATATACAGGGTTATTTTTTATTTGCATACAGTATTTGTTTGGGTGGAAATACTCAACAAAACAGATATGTCCAAGCAATTACTTTAATCAGCTGTTGTATACATTTAATTTTGTATGGAACATTTGAATTTCCACCCACAAGTACTGAACGTAATTGAAAATAAATGTAATATTCGGTGCTTATGGTTTATGTGAAAGAGACAAAATAAATTATTGAAAATACATGTAAGTCGAACGAACCGTCATTATGTGTTCTTGCAGTGAAATGCTATATTTTGTGCGTTTTATTTTGTAGAGCATTATTTTTAATGTTATACATACTATGAACTAAATTAGTTTTTTCAGTATTTCCTGACGGTGCATTCGACTTGTGTGCCTACGGAATATATTTTTAAATATACAATGTTAAAAACTTAAAATCTCGTAATTATACCTATAAATGAATTATGTGCTATTTTAATATACAAAATATATTTACATTTATTGACTGTTAAATATATTTCTGTATTCATGTAATGTTAATTGTTACATTATGTGACTATCATATTCATTTAATGACAAAACTGTAGTGATAATTACATGTTTCAATAATTATTATACATACATATACCAATCAAGATCTAACATATTTGGCTAACAAATATTACTTTCACTAGACGTATCTTACATAATGACTGTATGCATGCTTTGTGTACAATCATTTTCCTTTCGATTAAACATTGATGAAGTCACTGTCTTCTTTTTAACTGTAACTCCACTTGCTTGATCTCCGGTATGGGTGTAAGGAAGGACTTGTACAAGTCTTAACAACATCTTATACTAATTATGTCAATTTCTGTATGTGTATTTAATTTAATGTCGATACTTGTTATTACAGGCCAATAAATGCCAAATTACGCAATAAAGAGTTTTATTTTAGTTTAGTTTTAAACCATATTCTCATAAGCTTTGCACGGAAGCCTCTATAGAAAGAGAGAAAAGGAAAACTTAATATGTGCTAAATATAATGTATGCCGGTATGCCGCAAGTATGCCGCATACACACCTTTCTAGTGGCCTCTAGACTGCGATGGTGGGACCACGTTATGTAGCTGGTCGGTTGATGAAAGCTGGCACGTTCACAGTAGGAACTCAGACATGACATTTTACGATAGTAATACAGCCATCGATATATTATCTTCTGTCGATACAGCATGTTTAATTACATTATTGCTTCTAATCAGTCAGTTAATTCTAATGGACGAATGCAAAAAAGAGTAGAAGCAAAAAAAAAACAATCCGTTAAATTTTTCTTTGGTTGATGCGCATGCTGTGCGACGTCACGCAGCGCGTGTAAGTGTGTTGAACGTGCCAGCTTTAGTTAACCGACCTTGTAGCTGTTTTAAAAGTGTGCTCACGCCTCGTGCCGCTTGCTATACTAGCTACAAGGTCGGTTAACTAAAGCTGGCACGTTCAACACACTTACACGTTATCATTGACTTCTTATAACTTAAATATTACTAGTGTGTTGTCTTTGAATAATTGCGCTGCGTGACGTCGCACAGCACAGTTAATGGTGAACGTGCCATTTTTTTATATTTTGACTTAGTGGAAAAAAACGAGGTGCTTTTAATTTCAAAACTGCTCGTACTGTTTATTTAAAATCACTTTTAAATAAACTAAAAACCCTGTGTAAAACGTAAAAACCTGGTGTGATTTCTGGTGTTGCAAACTGGCAGAAGGTCGGAAGCGGTCGGCTTGCCCGAAAGTGGTCGAGTGGTCGAGTCGAGCCGACGGCTTCCGACCGGTATTAATATGTTTGTTGATGTTGGTCCTGCCGCGCCGCGCTACACACGCTTCGACGGCAGGACGCCCCGGCTCTCCTGCGTTCGCCCGTGGGAACGTCTATTACTAGTTTTACATAAAACACCACTGTATAATTCCATATTCATATGTCTGTGAACCACAGATATAACACGTGATAATACTCTGTGGTTTTTACGAGATTCTTATAAGATTCTTGTTTATCATATATAAATCAAAATAAAATGCCTGTGAATAAAACGGAAAACCAAAGTCACCTTGCAAGTTCCCGCCATAAAGTCAAATATTATTTATGTACCTAGGTAGTAAGGTACTATCACAGTACTATTCTAATCACTCACTGTGGTATCCTCAATCTACGTCTCGATCATATGTTTCGAAGTGCACGTTGACATTTGATTTGGTTTTTTGACACTTGACGTTAGTACTTATAAACTTGTACAAACGAGTGAGTGTTTATTGCTTTGAAATAACTTTTGCAATTGTAATAATTGGTATCTAAAACTAGCTAAAACTTATTATCGTCACTTTTCTCGTAAAACTGGTTGTTTAAAAGTTTACTTGAAACTTTTTCGAACATTGTGAATGTAATATCTTGGTGTGTCGTGTCAATATTTCTAAGTGCGTTTAAAAGCGAAATAAACTTGAACTTGTGAAGTTTCCATGCTTTTTATGAAGAGATGGATGATAATTGCAGCATGGCTAGCTCATCTAAGTGTGGCCAGTGAGTATTACGATATTATATAGCTTTAAAACTCATGCTTTTGAAGTCCTAGTAGTGGTTGTCAACTTTATTTTTCCATTCAATAAAACCTGTAGTTTAGGCGAACTGTTATGAAACTCTTTATTATGCATCCAAGCACCGATTAGTTTCATAATTTGCATCTCTAACTAGTTTATATTGGTTCAATTAATAATTTGGGATAGGTTATTTATGTTGAAAACTTGCCCACTAAAGATTGACCTTGAAAAGTAATACAGCTACTTATTTTGTCTAGTTCAGTGATGTAAGTAATAAATAATAAATAAATATCCTGGCACATTCCTCACACACAGTTATCTGATCCCAAACTAAGCAGAGCTTGGAATATGGAAACAAGATAACTGATATAATACACATACAACTTTTTGTTTGTAAATACATACTTAATATACATAATTACACCCAGACTCAGGACATACAGACATGTTCATGCACACACATGCATGTCCTGTGTGGGAATCGAACCTACGACCTGCGGCGCAATAGGTGGAATCTTAACCAACTGTGCCAGCTGGCCCGTCAAAAGTCGTAAGTATGTTCATATTTAACAAAAGTTTCTATGGATATTTCATCAATCCTGATATACCTACTTTACTTTTTCACTCATGGTAGAGTTATGTGTGTAGTATTGTAGCACCAGTCGGATAACTGATATTATTTATTAATAGTCGTGAGAGAGAATGCATATCTACTGTTGTATGGTGAGGTGGGTTATTCTACATTTGTGAGACGAAATATGTAAACAAGCATACTTAAATATTAGTATTTTATTAAATTAAATATATGAACTCATACTCAATTTCAATTTCAAGCCTTGATTCACCAAACAGAGTACCAATATACCAATAATATGATAATAGTTGCAAGCATCCATACTCCATAGTCTACGGTTACTGCTTATCATAAGGCGGGCTGTAAGCATGTTTGCCACATTAGATATATGTATATAACACGTAGAAGCCCCAGTGCATTAGTTGTCATTTATTTTAATTTAACTTAAAAACCAGGAGATTATCAATTCAGCATGTATGTAGTAATGTCAGGACTAGACCAGAGCATTCAACACTATTTTTATATTGTTATTATTATTATTGGAACTGCATAATATTTACATAAGTAATATGATAATCTATAAGGGCTTCCAAAAAAGAGTCCAACCAAGAAGTCCCCATTTTGACAGAAGAAACCTTACAGTTAATTGGGTGATAGAATCCTAGTCAGAAATAGCTGTGTGACCTTAAATGATTTAGCTATTTTTGATTTCACTATCTCTTTCGTTTGGTGTGTGTGGAAGATGATATTGCAGTGGTTACTATGAGCAGACCCTAAGCTTTTCTAATTGGGCTGTTCATATCAAGACTGTTTTATCCGAACCACTGGCATATTGCAGAATTTTATCTGTGGATGATGATATAAAAAATGATTGCAATAATACTTAACTACTGTGATTGATGAGTGATACTAATGGTTTAATGTGGTGTATGTCACCTTGATGAGACACCATTCAATAGACCAAGAGGTCTAAAAATGCAACATGAGAAATATTGCTGTTTTTTTTTTTGACATAATCTCCTTGGCCTTTTAATCAAAAATTGTTAGTTAAGTCCTAGTCATTTGGTAACTTTATAGTTAAACAGGCCACAGACCTATATATTATTTAATATGGTGTTAAAAAACATCATTTCATTTGTTGATATTCAAAATTGGAACATGCGGAATCCAACATTGTTATACATAAAATTCTAAAATATTTTACCTACAATTAGGTAATACAGTAGACTGCTAATTGTTATGAAATCATACACCTACTGACGTGCACATTTGTGTGCTGATGTCTATGAATAATAGTGGGCTGATGTGAAAGATTTTCTGTTAAACATTCCCCGGCGAAATGGTGTTTTATATGAAGGTTAAAAGGTCAATGGCTGGTCACTACCAACTACACGTTACTCTAGACAGATCCAAAATGTGGAGCCAACTTCGAATATAATAAAATATCGACCTTGGTTTTTGTTTGATATTTATTATCGATTTTTATCGCAAAACAATCCATTTCAAATTATCTGTGCTGGTTTATGGTAATTAGTTTGAGCGGTTAATAGTTTACTTACAAATCAAAAACTACAGAAATTATTTCATTCAGCAATATTGCTGAAATATATTATATATATATTATTATAGCTATATAGCTAGATTGACTTTTTTTGACCCCCTATTCCACTGCGACGGTTTGGTATGGTGCGTTGCCTACTGTCGGGGTCTCCGCTTGTTGTGTCACTTGTGTCATACTTCCCTATTCAAGATAGTGGGCTCGATTACGGCTTTTTTAGACAAATGCGGCCGTTTTTCGCTTTCACGGACAATTTACGGCAAATTATTGCATCAACAAATTCTCTCTACGATAAAACGGCTTGTTAACTTCATTCAGTGAAGCGTATACTCGTGGTGGAATTATGTTAAAATAAACCGTGACAGGTATACAATGTAGTTCATGATTAATATATCTTTCTTTATAACTTTGTCATGTTTATATACTCTAAGGCACTTTTATTTCTCATCTGTCAATCATATTTTCCTACAAATATTCGTATACTCTGAAGCACTTTCAATGATCCTTTCCATATATTGAAAAAGTTCTTTAGTACTCCAAACTTACCGTCATAAATATAGTTTGAGTTTTTTACTCACTTACCTTTTCAATGGGATGGGACTGGGGCGGTAGGGGGCCAACTAGGTTAAGTAAATCATGCTTATTATTAAATATTTTTTTAATTTTGTAAACTTATTTCAAGGATGGACATTTAATAGGCTATATTCAGAAGAGTGTAAAAGCGGCTGTCAAAATCGTTTACGTATTTGCATTTGTTGAAATATCATAGCTTGCCGGACACAGGTTCGCTCTCTCGCGTATCTCGTACAATATCAATCTGATCGCGCCCCTCGCTCATCCCCCACGCTCTTACTTCCGCTGCAGTATCATGTAGGCTAGTCATATCTAAATGGACAGACTTGGAATCCTTTAAAATTTCATAATCCTACGCAATATCTGAGTTGGACTACGTGATAGCTGGCTGGGTTTCTATATTCTGTACGAAGGTTATATCAAAGAAAAATTCTTCTCACAAAATCTTGCAACCGTCTCTTCACACCCACAAGAGGATTGAGAAGAATAAAGAAACATTTAGCCGAAAGTCGCGTCATAGGTACATTAGACATAATGTAAACTTTACGAGCGATGGCCATCTCAAGGATCCACGCGTTTGTTTTGTTAATATTCTAAGAAAACAAAATGCGTAAGCGTGTCTAACGCGAGTCGAGTCGAGTTATAAGCTGAAACAATGATGCCTACAAAATCTACAAACTATTGTTTGTAATATACTGGGTGGAGATTTCGAGATGGCATATTTTCGAAACCTATGTTGGATTATTCCTGCTGAACAACTTTTACTATGGGACCAAAACTGAATTCCCAGTTTTTTTTTTTACTTTTCATCCATTATAATCGAGCAAGGTTGACATTTTGTAAGAAAAGTTTGCGGGGGACAGCTAGTTGAAGATAAAAATATTTGAAAGTCGCTTAACTCTACACAATAGTGCACATTGTTTCATCATCATCATCAGCCTATAATGTCCCACTGCTGAGCACAGACCTCCTTTCAAAAACCAGGGTGAAAGGGAATGGGCAGATACTCCACCACGCGTGCCCACTGTCGGTCGTTGGAGGTAGGCTAGTGGTAAACCTAATGTTGAAGTTTTCAAGCCGCCTAGAAGGCCTCCAACTAGCTTAACAACTCTCACTCACACACAATTAAGTGATAACCGGGACCAACGGCTTTACGTGCCTTCCGAAGCACGGAAACGCTCGATTTAAAATACCAAAAGGCGGTCACCCATCCAGGTACCGACCACGACGGTGGTAGTATAACTTGCCGATCGATTAAGAACGGCTTATCATGCTACTCCACGAGCGCTTCGATTATACTACCTGTAACTGTAGAACATCACTAAAATCCACAGAAAATTCAATAAGTATGTCAAATTCCAATGATTATATGAATATTCGCGAAAAAAATATTATCAAAATTTAATTCTGAAGACAAATGTTTGCATACATAATTTATCTTAAATTTTCACCATTCGGTAATTTCTTCTCCTGTAAAATTTGAAGCAATGCATTAGCGATGTTTTCATATCCCAACGTCGATATACAATTTAAAACATCAAATGTTTAGTTATTCTCTAAGCTTCGTTACGTTGTGGAGTTAACGAATTTAATCGCCTGTTAACGAGACCGCCCGTACCGCGCGGCCAATCTAGATGGATTTGGTACATCCGATTATTTGTGCCCCCAATGATTTATTCGGTGCACATTACTCCACAGACATTGCATTTAATAGTATCTAATTTACACAAACACCTTAATTTATTACATGGTGCATGTCTCAAACTATATCTAGTGACACTGCGCTGAAAACAAGGCTATAGTTAAGATCGTCTTCACGCCCATTTCTCAGAAGAGGCACGTAGATAGGGTTACCAGACAATAAGATTTTTCCTGACATGTCAGGAATTAAGGCCCTCTGTCAGGGAAACACGAAAAATCTGAATTTGCCAGAAAAGTGTTTTTAGGGTTCCGTACCCAAACGTCCAGTACGTCCGTCTGTCTGTCTGTCCTTCTGTCACCAGGCTGTATCTCATTAACAGTAATAGGTGAAATTATATATATAAATTATATTATATATAGGTAAATACCTGAAATTTTCAGAGAATATGCCACTATAACAACAAATAATAAAAATGCTGCTTGCTGAGTTTCTTGTTCTCTCTCAGTTTAAGTGTATTTCGAACCGGTGGTAAATTCAACTGTATGTACCAATTTAACGTTCATAAGTAAAATTAAAAGTAAAATAATATTAAAAATTAAAGGGGGCGCCCATACAACAAACGTATTTATTTTGGTATTATGTTTCATAGAACAATAATAATATATATGTTTATCTGTTTATCTGTTGAACAATGAGTTAATTAATATTGTACGGAACCCTCCGTTTGCGAGTCCGACTCCCACTTGGCCGGTTTTTATTATACTATTCTTCAACCATGCTACGGTTTCCTCATATTTAATGAAAGATCTCACGAGTTTCGCCGCGTCCTCAGACGTCATTACTGTGCTATATTATTTGCATAAACAAACAAAACGAAAGCAAATCGACATCAACACCTACAGCTTGATATCTCATTGCATGTTGCTATGTAGCATATGATAAGATATTCTTGTACTACGTAGTATTTATATACTCTGAGCTTGTAGTAACCGAATATGCAATCCGTCGCATCGTATCATCGCGATATACGCTCGCTGTTTATTTGGGAAGCGCGTACGTATGTTTCATTTTATTATTATACAGGTTGAATTTTTTTTCCAGCCAGTGATTGCAACTTCTGATCTACAGGTCTTATAGAATAACGCTAAAAGGAACCCCGAGCTGATTTTTGAAGAATTTAAAAATGCCATTAAAAATGCAATTTTAATGGCAATTTTTGCTTCTACGTCACAATACGAATAAAATTACCTATGTCAATCTTGGTCACAAGTTGGTAGAAATAAAAACACCCTGTATATTATTAATGTCGTTAGAAGATTATTTTTAAGAAGAAGTTAGAAATTTAGGTTAGAAGTTAGCAGCATTTTGTTAGCTATAGCTACGTATAGCTTGTACGTAGTATTTATATACTCTGAGGTATAGCTAACAACATGCTGAGTTGCAGGACCGATTTGTGGTAATATTTACAACTTTTAATATCTTAACTTTATATTTGTGTTTTTTTTTGTTTATTAGTAATATTTAAGATTACAGTGGCCGGCAAACAACTTGAGCCATGACCTTGAGTGCGCAGTAGACGATTTTAAGGTGTCGTTGGTGGAAAGAGAGGTGCGCGGGGGCATTCTGTCGGCACGCGTCCACGCTATTGGCCGAGCATGAGTGTACATGCGCGAACTTACCCCCACTACGTCGACTTTGGCTCAAGTTGTTTGCCGGCCTCTGTACAAGTCATATTTTTTTCATTTCATTACATAGAACAATATAAAAAAAACAATACAAAAATAAATAAAAATACATTTAGGCCACTATGTCAAAAATTCTCCTACGGTATAAAACGCTTTCTCAGCGTTTAAGGGAAGATTTGAATGATAATAACGTATTAGTACGGAGAACCAAGTCAGATATGCGGTTGTATACCGCTGGAACCATGATGTGGGCCCTGTGTGTGGGCCAGTCTGTCTGATTTGGCCAGTCAGTCTGTGCCTGACAGCGGCCAATTTCTGAGCTCTGCGAGAATTAATTCCGTGCGGGAAAAAAACCAGCAAATTATTCCGTAAAGTTATACAAAATTCGAATAAAAAACAACAACAAACTAAAATAAGAACCCAAACAATTTCATAAACTTGTGCGTGGTGCAGCTACTTCCAGACATCGCACACGTGATTTAAGATCATGATATAACAACATCAAGCAAAACAGAGTTAAAAAAAAGCTGATTGACACTATGACCGCTTAAAAAAAGATATACTTAGCTATATAGTGTGCGAAGACGACAACAGGGTGGGAAAACGAGTTTAGTGGTTTTTGTGGAGGTATTTTTTTTTACTCATTCTCGAAATGAAAACCAGAGTGTTTAACTCCGTTGTAAGCTACAAAAATCTCACACTCGAACTGCTTTTCCACCAGAGATGTGCTATGCAGCTACGCTGCGAGGATGTACAAGCTAAGCTGTGAAACTATGTGACCGTTTCCACTGATACTAAGCTATGTAGCGGTGCGAGTAAGATGCGCAGCTCGAGCTCGGCGATGTTTAACTTTTTGCTTTCCACGATGGCATGTTTACTTTCAGCGACAAACGCGGGCCTACTGAAGGTACTCTGCTCTGCACATAGCTACACCACTCGCGACCACCCATAACACGCATCCTTCCGTATAAAAAACAAATCTAGTTGAATCCGTTTCCACCAGTGCTAAGCTATGTGCACCAATGAATATGATTGGTGGATATCAAACGCATCCATAGCAACGTAGTATGCGCATCTCTGGTGGAAAAGCTTGTGATGTTTTTATCTCTGGTGGAAAAGCTCTCTAGCTTTTCCACCAGAGATAAAAACATCACAAAACATGTCACACGACCACAGAGAGAGTCTCTGTGGTCGTTCATGGCTGAAGATCGTGATCACCGGAAGTCTTTGAAAGAGCGTGGGCGGCTTGCCCAGCGACTTCTGTTGGTGGCTAACTGGACCACGTCGTAGAATTTGGCGCCTTTTTTCCGTAGTAGATGGAAAAGCAGCCTAAAGCTAAAATATCTTGTGTGGGATTTGTGCGTTACATCCCTTGGTTAACAATCTACCATTGTTTAGGTAATACTCGACCCGCTGTTCGTGCATCTGTCAGTCATTCATTTTCTCCTTTTATACTCCTTTGTAACCGAAAGTGTCATTTTATAATAAAAGCGGAAGCACACACTATGTCAGTCACTGTCATGTCAATTCAAGTTATGTAATAATGTTTATAGTTTTATTTATTTAGATATTCGTTCTATTGTTCTACGTAACAAAATTATGCTCCCTAGTTTCCCGTGAAATACGTAAATACTCAAGATACTTCTAGAATTTGATTTTGCATATATTTTATATATTTATATTCATGCATTAGGTAAATATTTATTCAGCGAATGAAGGGGAAATATACCAAATACAAAAAAAGCGCTTCGACCATGAGTCATACCTGTCATACTCATAATTCGATGTTGACGTGCCAGTTGGCGCAGTTGGTTAAGAGTCTGGTCAAGATTCTACCTATTGCGCTCAGGTCGTGGGTTCGATTCCCGCACAGGACATGCATTTGTGTGCATGAACATGTCTGAGTCTGGGTGTAATTATGTATATTATGTATGTATTTACAAACAAAAAGTAGTATATGTATTATATCAGTTATCTGGTTTCCATAGTACAAGCTCTGCTTAGTTTGGGATCAGATGACCGTGTGTGAGGAATGTCCCAGGATATTTATTTATTTTATTTTAATTTTAATTTTGTGTACAAAAGTATTTATTTACATCAGGATTTGTTTTCCTTATTTTGAATTTGCCAATAACAGGTTTGTTTAAAAGCTCAAACGATTAACTATGAACTACAACGTATGAATTGATTTTGAATTTGGAAATATAATTACGAAATATTAAGAAGATAGCAATTATCTGTGGTTTTAAGACCCTTTAACCCTAACTAGTATATACTATATAGTATTTCAGGATAAACACATTTGAAAAACGTATCTTAACTCAACTGTGTAAAGATGAGTGTATTTTATTACCCGACTGACCCGGAAGGAGGGTTATGTTTTTCGAGTGTATGTATGTATGTATGTATGTATGTATGTCTATTTCTTTGGCACGCTCTGCAGCCTAAACGGCTTGATGGATTTAAGCATATGAGGTGTCGTTAGATTCGCCTTGACTGTGGGAGTGTCATAGGGTATATTGTTTTTATATGGCGTCTACGGATAAGAAAAGAGGGGGGGTATTAAAAACAAAAATTTCGTTATTATAACAATATGGGTATCAAATGAAAGCTTTTGAACAGCCCATTCCATATATGTATATATTGCAATACTTTTATGCTACCATTTTGACGTAAACTGCAAAAAACCATGTTTAATGCAAGGACGGTAGGTACTATGAATGAGCGGTACCGTACGTAACTCAACAGAGTTGCGATGGTTGTTAGCGTTACTTTACCATACCACTCATTTACTTACTAATACTTACAACTCATTCTGTATAGAACTAAAAAGTCTGAAATAAATTAAATTATTAAAAGAAACAAAAAACCCGACTGCGTAATACAAAAATTAACTGAAAAGAGAAAAACAAGCTCTGGAATATTACTTGAATGTTATAAGGTATTGCAGTCGGGGATAAACAAATATTACAAAAAAAAAAACACATACCTAGGTTATTAAGTATGTATTTACAAACAAAAAGTATGTATATGTATTATATCAGTTATCTGGTTTCCATAGTACAAGCTCTGCTTAGTTTGGGATCAGATGACCGTGTGTGAGAAATGTCCCAGGATATTTATTTATTATTTATTATTTATTAGTTTGTCCCCGACTGCAATACCTTATAACATTCAAGTAATATTCCAGAGCTTGTTTTTCTCTTTTCAGTTAATTTTTGTATTACGCAGTCGGGTTTTTTGTTTCTTTTAATAATTTAATTTATTTTACTGTATAGCACACCAACAGCTTAAATAGGCAGTAGATTTCGAAAAGTGTATACTCCCCTAAAAAAACATGTTATCTGACTATACTTCGATGTACACGGCCTATTACCAACTCAACTCCGCTTAAAAAATCTAAAACTTCACATGTTAAACTATTTTGTTGGTCAAAAACGCAGTTGTTTATAATAATGCTATAATAGCACAGAATAAAAATGATAATTGTAACAAAGACCTATCACAGCTCTTTGTTTTTTTTTTATAGTTTTAAATAATTCCTTTTAATCCCAATAATAAGTAATGAAGGAACCGATGTACCTAATAGATTTTTAAAGTAAAACATTAAAAAGTCTTCCAATCATCGAAAATAAATTAAATATTCGAATTGTTTACGTAATTCAGATCTTTTTGAAGAGGCATATTTAGTGACACATTAAAAATAAAACGTTATCTTAATAAATCTCACAGTAAAGCCCATCACAGACTTAGCTATAATATATATTTCGAGCTATAATATAAATTACAGTGCAGGTTGGCGAAGTAACAGAAATTTATATTATAGCTGCGTGTGCGGTCATTCAAAGATTTAAATTATATCGTAATATGCCTTGCATTTATAATTTATAATTTATATTAATATATATTATAGCTCTGTAATGGGCTTTAAGTTCAAGTTACTCTACTACAAGTGAATAACACCCCACTTCTGAAATACGTCGGAAAAGTGAAAAAAAAAAGAGTATCGATGTTGCAATAAACGAGACACCGGCCTGTAGCTTCTAGTCTGTACCCTGTTCTGTATCGCATCCTATCGTATTAATTTACATGTTATTGATGTGCTCACAAGCGAAAACCTAGCTTGCCGCAAGGCGCCGCCGCTTCCCGCTTCCCGTTACGTACAAACTGGTAGCAATGCTGTTTCGTCAGCATTTCCACAACTATGTGCTACTGTGTCGTCAAGGAGTCGGACGTTCGTAGCACGCAACGTCACTTGAATTTCGCAATGGGAATAGGTATAATACAAATGCCTTATTCATGAATGGAAACTTAGTGTATTTTATAAAACATGATTGTCGTATCGACTGTATTTTTAAGCGAATTGTTTTTAAATTTACGATATATAGTCAATGAAGTCTTGGTCTGTGCATCCTGTGTTTAACTAGGCTAGACTGTAAACAAAAACGGAAAACCAGGATGGGGCGGGGTGATGATAAAAGGCACATTCGATTACCCATAAAGCCTTTTATGTGTTAGGGCGAAATATAGTACTTACCAGCTGAAAAATAGAGGCTACTGCAGTTAATTTTTTTGAGGTTACTGCAATTATTAAAATTAGGAAGAAGACAGGAATCCTTGCTTGTCTTCTTTTTGGGATAATCGAAAATGAGGAAGCTAAATGCCTATTTGATAAGTTCTCTCGGAGAAACGGCAGGAATCGTAAGAGGTTGTGTGGTTCGTCTTACCACACCACGTCGTAAGTCGGTACCGTTTCGTGGTAGTTTTAGGTTCGCAGCGTCCCGATGATGATTTGCCACCGCCAATTTGTGATCTAAAAATATTAAATCTTTTAATTTTTAAACGCACAGAAGGCATAGAATATATATTTTTCCTTACCTTAGGTTATGCACTATTTCGGTAGAAAAATAAGTATAGGTGACGGGATACTGATTGCTACGTATTGCGAAACTAAACAGTTTCGGATCTGCTCAGTGTATTAGTAGACAAAACAAAAATAAATATAAAATTTACCATAATATTCTAACCTTATTTGTTTGAATTATATAATCTCAATTGGTTTGTAATAATTGTGGCCATAAGCACATTTGCACACTGACGAGTCACGTGAGTAGGTATTCGTTGTAGTGTCTTTTTTTATTCTTCTTCTTCTTATTTTTAATTTTGGCAACCAAACCCAAATTAGGGCTCATTTCTGCCAGTGTCGAGTTATATTATAGTTCCCAGTCACAATAAATCACTTCACATTATAGTCCTCAGTCAGTCACCGTCCATAAAAGTCATGTTTTACTACAATGGTGGTCATTGTACTAAAACTCTTCACGGACATTTTGAGACAACTTGAAAAGTCACGATACACATAATTCATTTCATTTCACTTCACTGGTGCACATAGATGTTCTTTATTGGGTAAAATACCACCAAAAATACACAATAAAACTCAAAATACACAAATTTACGAAAATAAAAATGAAAACGCTACATCACTCTGCAAGTTCCCGCCAAAAAGTCGTCTTTTGTTATTGTTATATGATTTTGTATTGATACTACAGACTATAAATTAACGTTAGTTTTACATAGACTGATTTCAATAATTTACGGATTTATTAAAATTAAGACTTATATCTTTACTAATAATGAAGCAAAGACCTCAAAGCTTTGCATAGCAGACCCTCCCACATGGAAGTAGCTATCACAGGTAAAATTAGCTTACGAAATGATCTATATGCCCAGTTTGGCAATAAAAAAACCTACCATTGGTAAGCAAAACGATTCGTTTTTGTTTATTGAAACTGGGCATAAATTGGTTTGGCTCCCCATGCCCCATGAAGGGCAATGAGAACACTACTGTGATAGACTAAAATAGATTATAATTTAAAATTCATCTCGGGGTTCAAAATTTTTCTTCAGAAGTTGACCTCTCTGGCTGAAAAAAAAAACACCCGTATATTAGATACTAGCTGCCAGGTGCGACTTCGTTCGCGTGGTGATTTTGAAAATATAATATAGCCCATGTCACCCGGGGATAGTGTAGCTTCCCAACAGTGAAAGATTTTCTCAAATCGGTTCAGTACGTTAGGAGCCTATTCAATGCAAACAAACAATCAAAACTTTCCAATCCTATTCTTTATTCTATTTCATTTCCTAATTATTAGTATAGAAGTATAGATATAGATTAAGTTAAGGTATTACTAATTTTTACGATATGCTTGTAACATACTGAAGGCCTACTAACCGATTTTCTTTTTGCAGGTAAACTGGAGGCCGGGCGAGAAGCCAGAGGCCGGAGCCTGAACTCATGACGCGGTTCAAACATAACAGGTATTCGTATTCAGTAGTAGGTATTCATATTATAAAGTAAAATTGTGGTATTGTGCAGTTTTACATCATTATGTCAAGTTCATGCGGTTTCCATTAAGAAAGTCCCATTTCAATGCCATTTGTGAAGAACTAGGGCTACGAGGTAAATAGGTAAGTAGATAGTTACTATTATGTGCTAACTCACCAGTTTATATAGATTTTTTTATTATTTGTGCGTTCTTACGTATAAATCTCTTAATACGAACCTTGGCATTGCTCTTTAGTACCGAGATCTTCTATTCAGTGCCGGACTAACCTCGTAGCAGGTGTAGAACATGCTACGGGCCTCGTCTCGAAGGGCCGTGCAAATAAACACATGTAGATCAAGTAGCAATTCAGCCTCCGCGCTGGCCTAGTGCGGCATTAGTTGTATATAAGATTCTACGATGGGGACTAGTTACGTTATAAATGCCTTTTGAGAGCGCTGTGCCCTCATATACGACTCTAGTGCCTCAAATACATACATGAAGGGTTTAGTGCTATTTAGTAGGTCTAAGATATGCATTCGAAATACTCGACAAAGAAGTTTTGATAGACTAGGAAAAGTAAACAAGAGTTAGAACCAACTCCAATATTGATATCCTTACAATCAAAATATTGTACGGTAGTTTTTCTTCTTCTTATTTTTAAATTTGGCAACCAAGCCCAAATTAGGGCTCATTTCTGCCAGTGTCGAGTTATATTATAGTTTCCAGTCACAATAAATCACTTCAAATTATAGTCCTCAGTCAGTCACCGTCCATAAATGTCATGTTTTACTACAATGGTGGTCATTGTACTAAAACTCTTCACGGACTTTTTGAGACAACTTGAAAAGTCACGATACACATAATTCATTTAAATTCACTTCACTGGTGCACATGGATGATCTTTATTGGGTAAAATACCACCAGAAATACACAATAAAACTCAAAATACACAAATTTATGAAAATAAAAATGAAAACGCAACGTCACTGCAAGTTCCCGCCATAAAGTCGTACGGTAGTAGATTCCTATATTAAAGTAGATATTGTATTACTCCGTCTCGTTACCAACCTTCGATAGTATGATCCTTTGGTCTGTTATGCATGATGTGAAGGAGGGGGAACATACTCCCATTCAAATTTAGTAATATAATTATTGTTATTAGTATAGGAGAGGATTTAACAAATTAATGAATAGGCTTATTAAGTAAATAAGCAAAAGTATAAATATAGGAAAACCGTAATATAAAACCGTATAGTAAAAGGTTATTTAATGATTATTGTTACGAAATAAATATTGTGGTGCGAATGTTCATTAAATCTTATTTGAACATGTACCGTATCAAAAAATAACTGTATACTGTGGGGTTATAGCAGCCCATGAATAGATATACACATAACACACCAACTATGAATTGAATCGTTATACCACCGGTCGACGAAAGGAAACAGCTTAAATTAGGCCGTGAGACCTCTTTAAAAATTGTCACCTGTTGTTGGTGAAAGATTCAATGAAACTCAACTTTCGGCGTCAATTAAAACAAAACCTGAAAGGGAAGAATTTAGTGAAGATGACGAGTATTGCAATGTGAGGTCATTAAATCGTGAGAAAGAAACCATAGCGCGATGTAGAGGTTTTCCAGCGCCTCCCCTCGGCTTCCAACGAAGCCTTCATATTATCTCATGTTTTCACGAAATTGAGAACCCCTTCATAAGATTATGTAAATAATTTATCAAAAAAAAACATTTACATTGTATAAAAGCTCCTGATTTTCTTCAATTTTCATTGTTATATGTCATGTCATGTTTCCGGAAAATGTACTCAGATGTCGCTACTTGTCCTATTTTACTGTGTCTTATGAAAATAGATAATTTTGTGGTTATTTAGTTGAAATACAACCGTCAAGCAGTCTGTATAATGTATTTGTTAGTTACAATTTGCCGTTTAGCATTGGTTGATTAGATTTCCCAACAAGGTCTAGTTAATGGAAAATTGGTGTTAGTATATTGAAATGAAGTTTTCGATTAATTTGATGCTACCAGCTGGAATATTTAACAAAACGCAACATACCGTGGTTGGATATTATGATAAGATTTCTGATTTCTTTCTCTACAACAGGATCCAAAATAAAAAGAAGAAAAGCGTCTAAATGGAAAGTACCAATTATACTGAGTGGTAGCCTGGTAGCATATACAATATAAGCACAGTCTATTAAACCATATAATAGACTGTGATATTAGTCAACGAGATAATAATAATCCATGCATGGCGAACCGAGCACGAGCCGAGCCACGAACGAGCACAATGCGAGCACGATTCGCGGAACGAGCATTCGTAGCGTGCTTGACTGCGCTCCGCCCGATTGTCAGTGTTTTCACGAACACAGGGATACGCATCGCGCTCGCTGTAAGCTCGTTGAACGTCCACGCTTGAAATCGGGAAAAACGAACGAATCCTGTTCCCGCTCGTGCTCGCTTCACGTAGCATGGACGCACCATTACATTTGGCACACGTCGTGCCCTTTCGCTGACTTCAAAACAGAGTTAGATTTATAGTTATTTCATACCTTTTAGTGTACTTTGAAGATGGTCTATTTTTTTATTATTTTGGAAGTTTTTTTGTCTTGCTAACATTTTGTAATGTCAAAATATTTTGACATATTCAACATATTGGCCGAAATGTGTTGTTTTGTTTCTGTAATATTTTCTCATTTCTCTTGATTTTCGGATGACGGTACATTTGGTATAGTCGAGATTTGCTTACGTTACGCATGCGTGTCGTGGGTGGCGATGGGTGGCCGTGGGGGCATCAATGTCAAATGCAACAGGTATCTGTGCCCGTTCATGAAGTCTGCCGCGACGGGAGATCGCCTCTGTTCGGTTTATACTGCCCCCCACACCCACCATGCCCCCACCAGCATGTAAATGCTATCTAATATTTGGAGTTGTCATATTTGAATGTATTTCATGTGGAGATTTAGACTAAATACTTATTCCTAGTCGTTTTATTACTAAAAACTAATTTTAATATTTAATTTTTCCAGTGTCTCATGGTGAGATTGGGAGTACCTTGTGTATGACATTTAATTTTTTTCTTTGAAGAAGTTGAAGAAGTCTAGTTAAGAATCCCTCAAGTGGATGATGTTTTTGTAAACTTAAGGTAGGGCTACCAAAGAGTGCGCACTATCGAAACTAACATTTTTAATAAAATAAGGTTTAGGTTTGCATGCTACAAAATTACTTTTTAACAAGCTTTGGTTCATTAGAGACATAAATTTAAGTCTTTAAATAAGTAATTTAATCTTATATTTAATCTTATATTTAATAAAACGGCCTTAGCTTATCTCTGATTAATGCGTGCTCTTAGCATGCCCTCGTGCAAAGAGTACGCACCTTAAACTCTTCATACAAGCTAAGAGTACGCTTTTCAAAATTGGACATACAAAAGCCGGCTATGACTATGGGATATAATGTAATATATATTACATCGTAGATGTAATATTTTATAGCTCGTCATACATTTTGTACGAGACGTAGCTCTACCCTATCATCGCTTGTGTATTAGTGAGACTATAAGTAGAGTAAAAATCTTGTAGAAACAACTAAGAAAATGGGGGCTATGCTATGAGTGAGATTGAAACGAGGAAATCTGGGTGTTAAACATATATCCATATATGTAGGCAGGTACCGAGAATTACATGGTATATAGGTAGTATGTCCCAGGAAAGAGCATAGGTGGATTTACAGGCCTTTATTAATAAACGATAAATGGTTGGTTGGCACCAAACATTTTATACTTACGTATAAATGAATTATAAAAAATAGGACATTCACCTTTGACTTAGATTGACAATATGTCAATATGTAGGTCAATAACTGCTATAAACCCTGTGTATTATATGGATCACATAAACACGACATAACAACAGTATCTTGCATCGAACACGCACCTTCATTTGGTTTGCAAAAAACCTTGTTACGATGCTATCTATCGTCTCATATCGTATGTCTGCCCTATATCATTCACCATCTTTCTAGTTTTCCATTTGTAAGAACACAAGTCGGTCCGAACATGGATTAAATTGCATTAATCCATCCATATCCAAATCACGCGAGTGGCGAGACAACCATATATTTTCATTGTTCCGAGCATAGAGTTCCGAGAGTCTTTTTTTATCTCGTTTAGGATTTTCTTTGATGACAGTTTTCTCATGGTGTGGTGTCGTGGCTGAAGGTACACAAAGAGCGGTATGAGCTTGGCTACAGAATTTCAATTTGTACTAGGCGAGTAACTACTACAAAGAACCCTACCACCTTGCTATGGTTTCATGCAATTAATGTTCACTCGTTATAGGATTTGAACCAGCGAACGCCTCTGCATTCTACGTCACTACCACTTAGCTATCATAGATGAAAATACCCAAAAAAAATAACATCGAAATCACGTCTCATAACTATAACGTAATATAACCTTCAAGAAATATATTTGACCACAGCCAGTCAAGTTTACAGACCCAATTATGTTTGTTTAATAACCAATCAACTTTGACTGACTTAAGGGATTTGCTTGTGAATTTAGGCCCATCGGAAGTTAGCGTAGGACCGCTTAACTTTGTATCTGAAATAGTCTGTTGTTGAACAAAAACTAATTTTTGGGTTTTAAAAATGGGACCCATGTTTTACGGACGGATCTTTGACGATCGAAAGATGTAAGCAAAACAATATAAACAATGGTTAGACTGTACTGTAAAAATACATTTATAGAAATTGTTCTGCTAAGAGCTATTCGTTAAACAAAACTAATGTTTTATTAGAAAAATGTCGAGCAAAATAAGTATAAATCCAAATAATAAGTGGTCGAGATCGAGTGTCGGTGCGGTGTCGGGTTTGTGCAGAGATTGGCCGGCCGGACGGTTTACTGACAAACACTTTGTCCATAGTAACCGGGATGAAAAGAACAATCGTCTACTGGATTGGCGGTTCTGTTTTTCTTTTTTTAGGACAAATTCCTTTGCTATGAAAACTGTAAACAGTTACAGTGTGTGCAGTATACTATCCATACTAATTTTATAAATGCGAAAGCAACTCTGTTTATATATTTGATTGTGAGCAGTGGAACGATCGCGATGTTTGGCACAGGCACGCAGATAGCCTATATGGTACGGAGGAGGACATAGGCTACTTTTATCGTTAAGTCGTAATTGCATTTTTTTTCTCAGCAAAAGCAACCTCTTGATCTCGACTCTACTTCCAGAAATATGTATTCGTACATGCTTGTGAAAGCATTTTTGAATAAAACGACTCCCTACGATTTCTAGCATTGTAGTAGTGTATCCCTAACAGTATTTATTCGTGGACGGTCGTTGGTAGCAACGTATTCCGTCGGCCTAATCAACGGTGTCGGGTCTCGGACGCCACTCGCATCAGCTTACTTTCCTTGACCACCCTGTTTTTTTTCCATTCAGATTAGTTGCAAAAATTATCATCGAAAAGAGACATATTGTGCGTTTTTTCATCAAAGATTTTGTAACTACGTACCTACTTTCAAGTATATTTCTAAACATGATCATTCCTAGACAATTAAATGTAAAGGAGTTTGAAGATTTTGACATTGCTCTCGCCCGCCATTTTGGTATTTTTTTCGAAACGGCGTCCACAGATAACTTTTATAAAATCGATAGCTGACATCAATGCAATCAAGAAATACTTATAATCAAAATGGCGGAATGATAAGAATGCCAGGCTCATATTAAAATCGCCCAGTCATCGAGGCAAGCTGAACAAATCTGTCAGATTTGATAATATTCATGAAAAATATAGAATTTCCAGATGCGACTATAACATTTCATCTTATTGTTGTCTTTTTGACGTGATGTCGTTAGGGAATTTTTATCAGATGAGTTTGATGTTGTATTTTAACAAAGGACAATTGAAAGCTTGGTAAAGCTATAAAAATATTCTTGTTCTTGTGTAAGAAAGTTTGCCGGCTCTCAACAAATACATACAACCTTCTGAACAGTGCACTGACAATTCATAAGGCCTATTTGAATGCATAAATATATTGCCATAATATAATAATATGTAATGATATAATTTAATGTATATCATTCATTTCATTAATAACAAAGCTGATTTTATTATTAATGTGAAATATTTATAATTATTTCTAAACAATATAATAGGTGTATTATTTCAGATAAATTGCGACGAAATAGCTGTTTCCAAAATACGGCTAAATTTCCCTGCGTGTATATTGTATTGAATTGGATTTACAGGCTCATTGTCAGTGACATATAACTGCTGCTAAAGACAACCATATTATAAAACTGTAGGCACCCGCCGCGTCCGTCTGTCTGTGCGAATTTCACCATAGCAGTGCATGGATTTTGTTCGGGTTTTGACGACTTAAATGGATTATTCACGTGTATTCTGGGTCATCCTCTCACACGTTCATTTGATCCCAAAAAAGCATATAACATATACTAATTTCTAATATATATACAACTTTAATAGATAATTACACCTCCGATTAAACAGACGTTCAGGCACATAAATGTACTATGTCCTGCGTGGACATCGAAACCACGCTAACCGGCCCGTCTTTCAATAAATTTTGAGTATATTAATTGAATATCTGTGAAAATAGAGAAAAGCTACCGTGTGCGTCTACCTGTATACTTAACAACCCAAGGCGCTAAATAGTGGATAGACCAATGTCTATCCAGGACAATTCCTGCACTCTTTAGCAAACAATCTAAAAGATTATGTTGAGTCAGCGCCTTTGTTACGCAACACAGTTTCGATATACAAATAGAGCTATTACGTACTCTCGCATTCAAAAAATTTCTAAAGGCACTACAAAAAAAATGTTTTAAAAAGGAGGTTGTTATATCATAGCATATAATCTATCTTCTACCTATGTATCTATATATATAAAAATCAATGCCACTTTTCGTTGTAATTTTATAACTCAAGAACGGGCTCACCTATCCAAACCAAATGTTTAGGCTTTGTTCGGACTATTTAGTAGATGGTTTATGTGAAGTTTGCACAAAATCGGTTGAGCGGTTCTTCATTTATCACATTTTTTGTAACAAATGAATTCAATAAATGGCGGATCATTTTGTTAATGGGGATTTTGCGTCATATTTAAACTTTTTTTCAGATGGGGATTGTGCTGTCAAATTGAAACTTTTTTCAGTGTTAACATGGTGTTAACCAGTACAAGCATGTTGTTATGTCATTCATTTCTGTCATTTCATTTTGGACGTGCTTCGATTAAAGGTTGCAGTCGATAATATAACTTAGATACCCACTGCACCGCCATCTGCCGGGCTGATTTGTGAATCTAATGTGATGGTTGAGATAGGGTAGGGTAGGAGAGTAGGGTACGGTAGGGTAGGGTACGGTAGGGTAGGGTACGGTAGGGTACGTTAGGGTAGGGTAGGGTAGGGTACGGTAGGGTAGGGTAGGGTAGGGTAGGATAGCACCACGCGAACGAAGTCGCGCCGGGCAGCTAGTAAGTAGTCTATATATAGTTAATATTGGGAACGATGGTGAAGGAGCGGGGGACAGCTGTTTAAAATATATTGAACTAACTTGTACACCCTTGTAAAATGTATTAGGTTCTGTGGATTTCGAAACAATAATATTTCGAAACCTATTGCCGTAACACCCAGACTGTCAGAGGTCTCCCCTCGCGACTGATTGAGTTACTAATAATAAATAGCAAACGCGCACGGACGGACGGCCGGTAATCTCCTTTTCCAATATAGGGCTCGGTGGCTCCATACGCACTGCTCCGGGGCTACAAACAAAACTCTAGAAACTGTGCAGCGCCTATATGGCTTAGCCCTCTAGAATAATCCCCTTTGTTGCAAGCGGAGCTAATGGAAATATCTGTGGATACTCTACTGTGTAGATTAAAGCTTCAAATTCAACTTAACAGTTGAAAATCTATCGCCAACACCTGTCGGTGTGTTCCAGCTGCTGCACTTGAGAGTCGGTTTATACATCGGGATTATACCTACATGAAACATCTCAACGCCTATGTAAATTTTAATCTTCGTTGTACACGAACTCGTCAGGCGTTGTTACTGTATAGGTACGGTCAGCGTCAAAGGTAGATTGGCATTTTAAGGTGAACACACACTTATCCGAGCCGAACGTGTCGAACGCATCGGATGAAACGAATTATAGAATTCTGTATATGAAATCTTATGAAAGCTCGCACACTTGCTCGCGTCGAATCGTCCGAATCTGGAAGAACCCCAGAAATCCTAGACGAATTCGGATGGCGACATCAGATTCGGCGCGGTCGATTCTTTCAGCGCGGTCGATTCTTTCGGTGCGGATATGTGTGCGACTCTCCTTGACTTCGATTCGTTCGCCGCCTTCGACTCTGATAAGTGTGCGTCCACCATTAATACCCTTTCAAAATAATCTATTGAAATTTTCATGACACAGTTTGAATGAAAACTGAATTGGGGTACTAAATTGATCAGCTACTTTTGACGCTGACAGTACTAGACATGAAAGTGGGTTTGTTTTATTTTATTAACTTTCAGGTGATGCACATTCCATATTGAAACAAGGTATTTTTTATTCGTAGCTGTTCTTCCGAGTTAAAAGGGTAAAGTTACAAATGTCGAGTTGAGTTTCCTTTGTATTGAATTTTCTAGACTGTAAAAAGGTTTATTAAATTGTTTCTGTCCCCCGCGGTTACACCCGCGCTCGCGTTAGGGGTAAAGAGCATTCTACGTCGCTCTTTGGCTAATGAACAATCTCTGCAAAAAAAAAACAGTTAATCCGTTGCTACGTGGAAGAATGTTAAAGTCAGGAAAAACCAATATGATATCGCATTTATTGACCGAGCGAAAGCGAAACGCGACGAAGCGTCTCCGTTTCAGTTTGGGCGAAAATGCTTTCGTATGTCCGGAACTCCGGATGTTCATCTGTTCTCTTCTACAGGTCGCATTTCTCAGATTCTCGGAATCTCCGATTCTGGTGTAATTTTGTGAACAGGTTCGGTAATTATATGACATTTTAGTCGAGTCGGTTTTTGGAAATTTTTCAATCACTCTTCATGAAACATTTCCAAAAACTGAATCGACAAGGAAATTCCATGTAATTATCGATACTTGCGAGTTCTACGCCTCACCGCCACTAGTAATAATTAGTGTGGATTTTATGAGCGTAGGTAAGTATGTGACTGTATTAAATAAATGGCAAATCATATATTCATCTAACATTTATTCGCTTCGCTTTGTTCGAGCTCGTGAGAAATGAAATACCAGTTTCCATTTTTTTTTTATACAACTTAGTCGGTAAACAAACATACGGCCCACCTGATGGTAAGCGGTTACCGTAGCCATATGGACGCTTGCAACACAAGAAGCATCGCTAACGCGTTACCGACCTTTCCCCCCCTCCCTATGAGCTCTGGCGACCTGGCGACTCTGGCGGCTCTGTAAAGTTATTTGGCTGCGGTATTCTGTAAGGTGGAGGTACTTCCCCAGTCGAGTTGCTCTTTGAGCGAATAAACGCTATGCTCTACCTCTCTCAAAATTGTACACTTTGTCGCCGAATATCTTCTTATCCAAGTCCAACTAATGTGTAAAAACTACAGAACAGATTTGTATGAAATATAGCACGCAGATAGAATAATTTTCTGGATTAACACGTAGGGTACTTTTTATCCCGAGAAAATAATAGGTCCCTCAAAAAAGCTTATTCTTGTTCTGTTCCACTACAATCCATCATAGAAAGATGATGTGGTCAATAAGCACAAAGCCAAAAAGGTGTAACTGTCCCATTTTGTGTTTATTTTGGTATAATGAATTTTAGTTGTAATGACAATTTAACTATCATAATCGCTTTTCTTATTGCACAGTCGCATTTCAGTTGCATAATATTACGTTGTGTTTACTAGTTGCGGCACGTGTAAGATATTCTACCGCAGCTCTTACACCGTCGATATACCACTTACGGCCGCGTCTATTACTGGCCGGGTTATAGTCGCGTTTGGAAATATGTTTATATGAGCGTCAATGGATTGTAATGTTATGATAAAAGTCGTCGAGTGGTTGCGGTAGCCTCCATCGTGTAGGACAGGTTCATGGTCGCCTACGTCAATCTAATGCACTTTTAGTCTGTGGTTGGAGTGCAGCTAGTTAGCTATATGCAACGTAGTTTTATCAAGTGAATTTGTGATAATAATTATATGATATACTTACGTTTAATGTTAAGTTTGTGAATACTAATAAAGTGCAGTAATTAGGTAACTTTGTGTAGGGTTTTTGAATAGTGGCGTTAAATCGATGTCTACTATAAGTTTTGTTGGTAGGTTATTGTTTTTTTTACGCAACTTTGGTTCGCCTGATGGTAAGCGTTTACCGTAGCCTATAGATGCAGAGGTATCGCTCGCGCAACGCCGAACCTCTTTTCACACTGTACTCTTGAAAAGGGAAGGGGACCAACCGCAGTGTCATTTTGTACTACGACGCTGGTCCCGGGTGCTACACTGCCAGCACAGCGTTTCCTCATGGAACGCTGGCTTTATATTCTTTATTAGGCTGTAAACGACTAATATGAACTCATTTTCGTCATTGATATTAATCATAAGTGTCATTAGTGAGCCAATTTGTATCAAAACGACCTTAATATGATTAGATCGCGAAACAATCGCGGTGTGATATAGAAATGAACTTAGAGAGATCGGCGAACGCTGAAATTACAAATCAGTTTCAGTGGTGTTTTTAAATAAAGTTGAGCACAGAAGGTTTGTCAGCATTAAGTAAACAGTAGGGCGGGAGTTGGGCGTGACGCGGTGTGGGCGGCGCAAACCCGCGACCTGCTTAACCGAGATTTGTACAACCGCTAATTCATCCATGCTAAACAATCTAAATATATAAAAAAACTAGCTGTTATATTAACTAGCGGTTAATATATATAACAATATATAAGTCTAAGTCTCCTAATAGGTCAGTGTCGCAGTAGTCCGCAAAAGGTGCAGTTGTCTAACAGAGCGTATTTTGTCTGAGGTAATTTGGTGTTATCTGGTGCCGCCAAATCAGAGGGCTCAGACATCTAGCTCAGCCAGTAACCTAATTACCTTATTGTAATGTTTATTTTGTCTCTTGGTGAAACACCTTATTTTTTTCCGTTTCGTTCTCACGTACATCCTATATTCGGATTTAGATAAATCAACGGCAAATTGTAAAAAAAAAAATTTGCTAACAAAAATACTACTAATTATATAAATCTAGACAAATAAAGCCCTATTGAAAATATATGACCAAAGCGCTACAAATTAAAATTCATGAAAATTTCGTCAAAACCAATGTTCAAATTGAAACCAACTTGTAAAACATTTTAAAGAACGGAAAAGTTTCATGAAAGCCGCATACATTTCAGTTTTAAAGTGGCGAAATCACTGTGTCGGAACAAGGTCGGCTATACGTTAGGGGTGGCGTGTAACATAGTCGGAGGTTCAGAGGAGCTGCAGGTTCGGTTGTGGAGAGACGTCTCTAGCGGATCCGGGGCTCCGTGCGCCAGTGTAGTGATATCGCGGCGCGGTGTGGTCGCGCGCCCGACGCGGACGCCATGGCGAGCGAGTACACGCGACCTGCGGTGCGCGGACACGAGTACTACCTGCATCTACACGAGCTGCAGCCACCAGCACCACACTATATCAACTATGACATATCACAGTGAGTATACTTTAACGTATAGGTAAATTACGCGCGTTTATAAGTTTATGAACTCTTTTTAACTATGTTATTTTATGACTATGTTTTTGGGCGAATATATATTTTAAATAAATTATGATCTCGAATAATACTGCACTTTAATAAAAAAAAATGTAGATTATGTTTGTGTAGTTCATGGTAAAAGGGGTTAATTGGAAGCAGTTTTGAGGCCCGACGGCAACTGCGTCTCCCCGAACAAACCAACTGTTAGGTTTAGCTGTAAGAGGCAACAGGTGGCAGAACAGCGATGTAATTTTAAAATACTTTTCTAGTGTAGTACTTATTAGTCATTCTAGTGATCTCAGAATTAACTTACTGAGCGATGTTTTACTTCTCATTTTGTATGCATTATAATTATTAATAATGGACTTTTCAAGGTTTCCTCTGCTTACATACATACACGTAGATTTGGCACTTAAGAAATCAAGTCGGTGTTTATTTTTGGTTGGTATTCTGAAGTGAATTAAAATATGTTGGCCTTGACCCTTTCGATAACATTATATAATATGTGGATTTTCCTATTTCTCGCGTCATAAATAATTTGCATACCTAATGCTTTTTTTGTTTCTAGTAACAGTCACTGTTATGTTTTTAATTTAAACATAATTCTGTTCCATTTCTTTTATTTTGGCAAATACCTACGTACGTTTATCCCATAAATAATACGAATAAAAACCGGTTCCCATGCCGCTTTATAATTTATTATATCATTATTAGGTGTTATGAATGAGGGATTTAATACCGATGGTGATCAGGTCCGGTAATACCTGACCACACTTTTCGCGACCTGAGTTTTTTGCTTCAATGGTTCGCTAACTGATATATTTAAAAAACGAGAATAGCCTCAGGGGGTCTAGCCTGAAAAAAAAAATGGGGAGCATTTGGACTATATTACCGAGGACACGATCTAAAACACACCTTTGTCATTTCATCATCCCGTAGGTCGCTTATTGGGATCAAAGTCTGGGAAGTAATTTTAGATGAAAAACTAAAGGATAGTTCAATTTTTTAGGAAAATGTTATTTAATTTTTCCTACATTTATTAAACTTCAAGTAATTACCATAGGTTTTTTTTTTAAATCCAAGTACCTATACAATTTTAATTTTTATCGAAATAGGCCTTTGTTGGGACAGCATTGGTCGCTATTCCCAATAATTTAAGATTTATTTATTATATTTATTATTAACGCCCCAGTGCACAACGCTTTGCCAATAGCTCTTAAGGTTATAAGTAAGTAGTATTTTTTGTAAGATATTAAACCTTAGATGGGTCCCAAATTAAAGTCCGCGACTGTACGAAATAAACGTAAGCGTTATGTACGACTGAAAAGTAGCTAGAACCTTACCCATTATACAAGGTTTTCTATAAAGACAAAGTAGCGAATGCGATCACGCAACACAAATTTGTTACAAAAAATCTTTTCAAAAAAATTTTTTTGTTCGTTTGTAGTAAAAAACATAAACCGGCCAAGTGCGAGTCAGACTCGCGCACCGAGGGTTCCGTACAAACCTGTAGGTATATAAGTAAATGGTAGTATAGACCTGAGTATTTGATATTAATTTCAATTTATGACGTATTAAAAAAAACTACTTACTAGATCTAGATTTTGGGGGTTCCCCATACTTAGAACTGAAACGCATTTTTTTTTTTTTCATCAAACCCATAAGTGTGGGGTGTCTATGGATAGGTCTTCAAAAATGATATTGAGGTATCTAATATCATTTTTTTCAAAACTGAATAGTTTGCGCGAGAGACACTTCCAAAGTGGTAAAATGTGTGTCCCCCCCCCTGTAACTTCTAAAATAAGAGAATGATAAATCTATAAAAAATATATGATGTACATTACGGTGTAAACTTCCACCGAAAATTGGTTTGAACGAGATCTAGCAAGTAGCATGGGGTTCTTCAAAAAGGGCGTGAAGAGATTTCTTCAGGGTCGGCAACGCGCGAGTGATACCCCTGGTGTTGCAAGCGTCCATAGGCTACGGTAACTGCTTACCATCAGGCGGGCCGTATGCTTGTTTGCCAACTTAGTGGTATAAAAAAAAAAAAAAAAAAAAAAAGTAGTTTTTTTTAATAGGTCATAAATTGAAATTAATATCAAATACTCAGGTCTATACTACCATTTACTTATATACCTACAGGTTTGTACGGAACCCTCGGTGCGCGAGTCTGACTCGCACTTGGCCGGTTTTTTTCTATTTTTGTGTGAAAATCTTAATGCGGTTCACAGAATACATCTACTTACCAAGTTTGAACATTATAGTTCTTATAGTTTCGGAAATAAATGGCTGTGACATACGGACGGACAGACAGACAGACAGACAGACAGACATGACGAATCTGTAAGGGTTCCGTTTTTTGCCATTTGGCTACGGAACCCTAATAAGGTTTGCTCTAGAAGTCTGCACAAGATTTCTTACATGTTGTATAACTTCTTACTTTGGATTGTTACAGCTCCTTATTGTTAGTCGTCCAAGGACTAGGCTGATTCATGGGGCTTGGCATGGGGCACCTTGCGCTGATGATGTTGATGAATTTTTAGAATTTTCTTAACTTCGTCAAACCCACAGAGAAAAGAAATATAAAACCTAGTCAATTTCACTCGTAGTTTTTTTTTTTTGGTATTTCGTACAATAGAGAACCATGTAAGATTTATATATAGTAGGTGAAAAATACGTGTTCATTCATATAAAAAGAAAAACAATTATATTCTTGAAGTATAGTGGCGGAATGAAAATGTTCGTCAGTTTTCAACTTGATTCATTAAACGTATCACGAGCAAATATTACCTTTTTAAAAACTGAATAGATAGAATACACTAAATTATAGAAAATAATTATGATTTAAATGTACGTTATAAAAGTTCAAAATTATTCAGATCAAAGTTGTTCGATTGTTTATCTAATTGATATTGATTGTTTATCAACAAGATTGTTTTTATTTTATGTTTTGATAAACTAACCTTCTTGTTGGTTTAACCTGCTATGGTTATAAATGTCAAATTAACCTTCTTGTTGGTTTAACCTGCTATGGTTATAAATGTCAAATTAACCTTCTTGTTGGTTTAACCTGCCTTGGTTATAAATGTCAAATTAACCTTCTTGTTGGTTTAACCTGCTATGGTTATAAATGTCAAATTAACCTTCTTGTTGGTTTAACCTGCTATGGTTATAAATGTCAAATTAACCTTCTTGTTGGTTTAACCTGCTATGGTTATAAATGTCAAATTAAAATTGAAAAAAAGGGCAATGTCATTGAAAAAAAATACTTATATTTTATTCCGCAAAAGCCATAAATTGTGTTTGACGTGATGTAAAAACAATCAAAACCTTATTCCATAGCAAATGTCACATTTATGTAAATTTTAGCAGCACTGTTTCTTCCTGTTAGGAACCTCACTGGTAATATGTTGGTAAATATAATAAAATTGATTCTTGCAATTTGGTGCAAGCGAAAACCAACTCTAAGGTGACGAACCTTTTCATTCGAATGCGAATTTCAGCCACCGGTGAATGAAATATATCCCAGCCCCATATTTTCCCTAATCATACAGCTAAGCATTCTCAAAGCACACGAAAAAGGGCGATATCGCATTATATTAGTCCTACCTGGCAGGGGGTAATGCAAAATTTCAATGAATTCTAACGTTAGCACCTCTGTTCGGTACATATAACGACATCTCCGCCAACAACGCGGGCATACACGTCCGTGCTAGCTTGTTTTACATCAGATCACATTATACGTAGCACTAACACATTATATGGATCTGATGATCTGGTGATCTGATGTAGGATTGTAAGATTCGAATCTTCGTAACTCATTCGACGTCCCTACAACTGAGCTCTCATTGTCTGTTAAATTTATAGTGAAACATGTACCTACTGCAAGAATGCATTTGTTTTTTTCACGGATTGTATAATTGGGAAAATATTATACATACTTCCAATTGAATGTATTTTCTTACTTGGGAAACAAGTTGTTTACTGAAGCCATGGGAAACCACACCATTGTTATATTACGTAATAAATGTGATTTTATCAACGTTTTATTAATTTAAGGATTTAATTAGTACCTATTCAAATTAATTTAGATTTTCATAATGTAATTCGGTTCTGTTGTCAAACGAACTCTTTCAGTATCATTAAATAATTAAATATTATTAATTCAATCAGAATTTTGACAAGCTAGATAGATAAATTGCATCAAAATGGGTGAATTTCTGATACATTCACTAGTTCACTCTGTGATAGATAAATAAAAAAAGCCATAATTTTATTCTATAACATTAATAAAATGATAAATACTTAGTTTACATGATTAAGAAATATTTAATGAAAGTAAAATAATTAGAAGTAAAAAGAACTGAAAAAAATACCTAAATTACCTAACAGAAGGTTAGGTACGTGGCTGCGCAAACGTAGTCACTTTTTGTTACTGACACTGGACACCATCACAGGAAACCGGTTGCTGTGTCCTGTAGCGGCGATCGGTCACAGTTTACGTCTGCGCAGGCAGTGGCTGATTTCATACTGGTTCTATAGAAATCAAATATTCGTTGGTAGCTTGTATCCGATACAAGACACAAAAGTGTCCACGTTTGAGAAGCGCCTTAGTTAGGTTTTTTTTAGTTGTTTGTCACCTTTAAAACTCAGTATAATCCCAGTAAAATAAGAAGAATAAAAACTGGCCAAAGTATTAAAACCATAAGCATATTAGTAAAATAATGAACGAGCCTTCTGTACTCATGCGAATTCCGACTGAATATTCTTGAATAAATTCTGTTTCATTAACGAAATCCGATAGGATTTATTAAAATTGTAGTGATTAATTAAAGAGCATTATTATGTCTGCCCCTACAAAAATACGTTAACACCACAGACAAAGTAGTTAATGAAATAAAACTTCGCCATTAAATCCCTACAAAGACACCATTTGGTGTCGTATTTTTATTCTGGATCTTTAAGTAAAGACTTAAAATACGTAAAGTTCAATTTCTTCGTGTAAAATCCCTACTAGTAGTCGTTGTTCTGACCGAATACGTCATGGTATTACTACACTAAGTAATTCTATGAAATTATGTATCTCGTTCATTCGTGATTTATTCTAAGTTATAGAAGCGACATCTACATACATATTTTAAGTTCTCTAGAACCCAATCGATATCATTACGCGGCTTATATATGAATAGGCGATGATACCTCAGTGGTACTTAGGTTGATTTCTTTGTGAGGAATGGACGGTGGGGTACTTTGTGGTACCCGGATGGCTGGCTACCACCCTCAAGTAATAAGTCTGTCGCGTACTTGCCTCTGTGTACCGCTAGCTGCATCTTCTCTTCCAGAACTTGTGTTCTTACCTCCTTACAAACCTATTTTCCCATAGTAGAAAATCATAATTTAAATTTTACATATTTAATGCAAGTCTTCCAAACAAGTTTTGTTTCGTGGGTGATTAAAGTCAGACAAAACATATGTTATTACATACTTTGATCAGATGAGTGATTGACTATGACGTCTTTTTTTTTTTTTTTTTTTTTTTTTTACTGTGTATAGGCCTTGGTTTGACCACAATCTCACTATGGTAAGTGATGATGTGGTCGAAGGTGGTAAGCACACAAAGCCTAGAAGGAACTGGCTCTCAAGTGCAGCTGACGGAACACACCGATAGGTGCTTGGCGACAGATTTTCAACTTGAGGGTGGTAGCCAGCCAGACGGGTACTACAAAGTACCCTACCACCGTGCTATGGTTTCCTCACGATGTTTTCCTTCACCGAAAGCTCAAGCTCATTGTAGGATTCGAACCCGGGACCTTCGTCTCGGTATCCGACGTCACTACCACTGAGCTATCATCGCCTTAAACTTTGACCTTACCTATGTATCGTTTGCCTCAGTGATGAATATTTTTAATAAATACATATCCTGGGACATTCCTCACACACGATCATCTGATCCCAAACTAAGCAGAGCTTCTATGGAAATCAGACCACTGATATACTACAAGTACTACTTTTTGTTTGTAAATACATACTTAACATACATAATTACACCCAGACTCAGGACATACAGATGTGTGGGAATCGAACCCACGACCTTCGGCGCGATAAGTGGAATCTTAAAAGGTGATCGAAGACTTTTTTAAATCAGTACTACTATCAAATCATTCAAATTGACAGTGGATCGAATTTGGCAGTTCGGCCCATGGACAGAGTGCCCATTTTGGGTCGAGATGTCTAAAACCTCGAATATCAATAACTGGAACTGTTCTGTTACCTATTAAAAGCAGTTAACTCACTTTTATTTTGATTTGAACAATTATTTGTGAAATTAATTAAAAAGTTATGATTGGCGTTCTAATTGGCGACAATTTTATTGATCGGCGAATACAATATAATTCAAAGCCGATCGGCGTTTTTAGTTTTTTTCGCTGTTTTCATGCATACGTGCCCATAATTTTTAATGTATAAAGATAATTTGATTAAATGAAACTGAAACTAGTAAATGCGAGTTATGTTTTAACTCAGTTGTCATTATAACATAGCAACTGATATGCGATTATGATAAGTGCAGTAAACAATATACACATGCAGTGCATACATACGTAGATACTGTCACAAAAACTAACTGTGCAACTGTGTAACGTTGCATATAATATGCCAATAATTAAAAGTATATATGTATATAATATTTTTGGTGTGGTGCCAAAAAGGACTCCAACTTAGCATATGCTGTGGCCTACCATCAGCACTGATGACCGACGACCTGGGGCTCTACCGCGTAACTTTGGTGGTAATCGTAACAAACACCATTCATTATTTCATCCAATGACGCGCACGCGGTATGAACCGTCGATGACCATACGTGGGCCCTGATTGGATGAAATTAATTAATGGTGTTCGTTACGATTACCACCAAAGTTACGCGGTAGAGCCCGCGGTCAGAGTCGCTGGGCGTCGCTGGATGCAAGCAGCCCAAAACCGTTCCAGGTGGAAGTTAATGGGGGAGGCCTATGTTCAGCAGTGGACATCGTTAGGCTGATCATGAAATCTGGCACGCGGGTAGCCTATGGTATGGAGAAGGATTTTTATCCCGGGAGCGCGGGTGAAACCGCGGCGAACTAATTAATTTATATTGACCCTGGCCATTCATTGCCATGACCATGGTTATGTAAAATCTATCATCCTGCGTAAATTTTGACGTGTTGAAGCTGATCTCGCTGGGAACTCGCTATGTTACCTTAAAAATTGGTCAGCATGTTACTAAAAAAATGACTTTGAAATCGAAGTAGTCCTATCTAACACTCGATATGTTATTTTTGTGCATAATTTCTAAAATTGAATAACAAAATTTATACCCGTTCCAATAATTATTATAATCTTAAAATTTAAGACACCAAAATATGTCAAATAATAAATCACCTACATAATACCTACAGGTAGATAATCATAATTTCCTCCCTTCAACCTTCATTTGATTGTCAACTAAAATATGTAATTCTCAAAGACATTGTGTATTCCAAAATTAAATCTGCGGTTGCTAAACTTAAATTAGCATGTAACAGAAAGTATTCCATATCTCAAAAACTACACATAATGCATAATATGTTATTCAAACCATTTTATGTAAAATTTATTCAGAATTTTCCTTGAACTTGATTGTTGACAAGTTACAGCCATCACAAGCTAGTTCTTTTTAATTTTCCGTGGTAAATACACTGACGAACAATATAAACAGGCAATTTAGTGATCATGAAAAAGTTTCCGATAAGTACCACGCAAAATAGCTCTTGAAGTGAAAAGCAACATTAAAAAGTATTTAATAACGCATTTAAAATACCAAGCAAAAAACTTATTAACAAAAAAATTAAACCCGACTGGAAAACCTTATAAAATTCAAGTTATATTCAAAATTCTGTATATTTAAAAGGTTTATTATTTTTTGCTTTGCAGTTTTTTCGCTGGTTTAATTTTTTTGTTAAAAAGTTTTTGTTTTATGTGGCTATAATCTACTAATAACTACATGCTTAATGTTTGATTACTTTTATAATGTAATACACAACTCGCCATTAAAATCGGTGAGTGAACAATAAATCACCCCTATTTTCCCAACCTTAGGGTAAGTATTTTACATCCAAATTTATATGGGACCAACTTCGAGGTAAACCCTATCCAATTATTTCAAAATCGGACTACTCTGTAAAAAGTTATACGTCATCATACATAAAAAATAATAATATACGTGACGACTTGTAAACCTCCTCCGTTTTTACGTCGGTTAAAAACCAAAATAAAGCCATTTGGCTATAAAAATCAATTAGCTCTTAAAGTGTGTTTACCACATTTGAACTGTTTTAATCATTCAATATTTCGTAGGTATTGCATATTGCCTACACGTGCACAAAAAAAAAACAAAGAGGAATCAACGTGAAAATAAAAGTATTCAAATGTGAGAGCTGAAATAATGCGCCATCCCTGCAGTCAACATGACGCTCAATTGAGACCATAGTACCTACAATCAATAAATCAAGTCACTAGATCTATATTTAACGACATACTAAGCCTCGCGGAAGGAATCTTCACAATAATGCCTTTTGTATTAAACAATATCATGTAACACCGAACAATCACTCCTTTAGTTACGGCAATATTTAGTATTCTTTAGTAACTATCACATATGAGCTATTTAAGAAATACTGATAGTTTCTAAAGTAGCTGTTTCGATGGCCTCTAAATTTAAGTCACAGTTTAGCTATACGCACTTATTTATTTGATACCATAGCGCCGTGGCTGTACTTTGTATAGTCTGTTTGGCTGCCCAATAGTCCTCTTTCCGGTAGCTGCACTTTAGATACAGTTCCTTATAGGTTTTTTTGCACACCACCTTCGACCCCATCACTTATACAACACAGATCTATCCAAGATTATAGTGGTGACATTGTATACAAGTTAAAAACACAATTAGGTTTTCCGCCGTGGTTTTTGACAGAATAGGGTTCTTCACAATTTTTGCAGGGTCGTACCCCTGGTGTTGCAAGCGTCCATAGGCTACGGTAACCGCTTACCATCAGGCGAGCCGTATGATTGTTTGCTACCTTAGTAGTACCTATAATAAAAAACATGCGTGTAATTCGTCGTATCCTGAGAAATGTGCAAATAGTAAACGTCTATGTACAGTCGATTACAATGAGATTTATCCATTTAATGTTACAAAATTATGTATCTTGGATGCAATATAGATGCTATCCGTGGTACGAATATGGTATACATGGAACCTGAAATTGTTTTGTTTTCATAGTAAATGCAATAATTATGTATACCACCATATTTACATTGAAATGTATACAGTTAAGCTTATATTAATAGTTAATTTATTTTGTAATATTAAATGGATAAATCTCATTGTAATCGACTGTACTTGTTATTAAATTGATGCATTTTCTGGGATGGTCCGCTTGTTGCTATCAGGAATTCATTACGAGGCGACCTTGTCAATTCACCCTCTACAGCCCGGTAAACTGCGCTGCGAGACTGCGTTGCACTCATATTTACGTTAATTTAATAGTTGTGTATAGATTTAATTAGAGATTAGTGATGAAGGATGGTTGTTATGTTAATAATGTTATTAAAATGTCCACTGTTGGGTATATTTCTCCTACGAGCGAATTTCTAGAAAATCAATTAATTTCTACAAAAAGAAAGTAAAACCAAAGGATAAAACGGGACCCTATTACTAAGACTCCGCTGTCCGTCCGTCACCAGGCTGTACCTCATGAACTGTGATAGTTAGACAGTTGAAATTTTCACAGATGATGTACTTCTGTTGCCGCTATAACAAAAAATACTAAAACCAGATTAAATAAATATTTAAAGGGGCTCCCATACAACAAACTTGATATTTTTACCCATTTTTGCTAGATATTGATAACGGCAACAGGTAGATGCTTGAAATATTCACAGAATATATAGTTATATATTCACTTTAAAAATAAATAATTGTATTAAAATAAAACAAATATTGAAGGGGTTCTCCCATACAACAAACGTGATTTTCTTGCCGTTATTATAGGTAATGGTACGGAACCGTTCGTGCATGAGTCCGACTCGCTCCCGTCTCGTATACTATAAGTTACAGAAGGTTGAACATAATACTTTGATTCCATTACATAGTCAATACTACGCAAATTAGCCTCTTATTACCTGATTCAAACCGAAATTAACCGCGACATTTAAATCAAAGTAATTCTTATTTTATGTACTAGACAGGCATCTATAAAATACTAAACCATACCATACATAGGCGATGTTGTCACAAAAAATGCAAATTTTAAACCCTCTGTAGTAGCACCTACTTCGCAAAATTTATTGAGTATTCTGGCTCCCATTCTGTCCTTGATTAGGTACTGGGTAACCAAGACAAACTCACAATAATTGTTTTGTTAAACTAATTAATGTAATTGTATTATTAATTACACCTGGGTGGTGTGATCGATCGCGGTGACGTGAGTTGTCGAAGCCTTAAATGTGCAGTACGTGGTGGTGACCATGCGTTGCTCGGGAATCTGATACTTGTCCTTATTAGTATCGATTGAATTGGCCTTGAATTTCTCCCTTTTAGGATTGCGAAAAAAGTCCTCTTATTTAAGTAAGTACATATATTGTTTTAGGCTAGAAATTCTCCTTAATGCCTCCAAGGTTATTGACGAATCCTGAACTACCGTTCCGCCCTGACCTTATGGTCCGTCTAAGCTACGCAAACCGAGCATGAGCCGAGCTACTCTTCGGTCGTCGCTCGCGATGTCAAGTGTGGACGTTGTGCGTAGACCTTTACAATTTCGAATCGTCGCGTAGAACTCTGACCGCAGAACTCTAGACCGCTCTTTGTGTCTACGGCGCCTAACACATGCCTGCGTTTTTACAAACAGATTTTATTTTATCATAGTTTCCTACTTTGATCCTTTTGTAAGTAAAATCAGTTGTAAGTAAAAAAAATATACAATCATGTCGGACAATAACACTATAAGTACCTAAATCAAATCATTAATAGGTCTTATATTGGATGTATTAAACTTGATGGCAAACAAATTCTTCCCTTTTTAACCGACTTCAAAAAAAGGAGGAGGTTCTCAATACGGTAGTATGTTTTTTTTTTTTTTTTTTTTTTTTATGTTTGTTGTCTCATAACTCCTTCATTTATGAACCGATTTGGAAAATTATTTTGTCTGGAAGGGTACACTTCCCGTTTGGTCCCATTGTCATCAGATCAGGATTTGATTACTTCTTCGTGTACTTTGAAGTCGGTTTAAGTTTTTTGTAAAACAGTCCAATTATGTTTATACTAGTTATTTAGAATTTTTACAGTGTCTCAAGAAACTTAGTAGTGAATAATTTAAAATATTAACCATGAAGAGTGAAACATTACGTATTACGTAATGTGTAAATAATTATTTCAGAATATGTTATTCATATTATAACAAGTATTTTGTGTACTACAGTTGTCCACACAATTTCCTAAATTAACGTGTCCTTGGATATTAATAAAGTGACAAAAAAGAAGCAACTAAGATTAAATATTATAACTAAGCCAATATCTCATCATCATCATCATCAGCCTATAATGTCCCACTGCTGAGCACAGGCTTCCTGCACACAAATCAGGGTGAAAGAGAATGGGCAAATACTCCAACACGCGTGCTTTCTGTGGATTGGTGGAGGTAGGCTAGTGGTCAACCTACTGTTAGAGTTTTCAAGCCGCTTAAAAGGCCTCCAACTAGCTTAACGACTATCACAATTAAGTGATAACCGGGACCAACGGCTTTACGTGCCTTCCGAAGCACGGAAACGCTCGATTTTGTCGGTCTTGTTTAGTTGGTAGTACTGAGAGTATTCCTAGTAAGTAACAAAACCATGGTTGCCCCAGCAAACAGCCCTTTCCTAAAGGTCGCTCATTTATAGAACACTGGCTAGTTATTTCTCGCTACGCTTTTCTACAATTAATTGGACAAACTTTCTGTATAAAGAAAAGTCTCATGAAAGTTTAAAGATGTTTCCTGATTGACGCGATTTTATTCATAAATCGGATACAAAATCTTCGTTCATAATTTTTAATTACAGATTAAAAAAAAACATAATTTTCCCATTGGAGCAAGCACAAACCAAAGATTACTAGATGCAGTCTTCGCGTGGGTTTTATTTGGGTAGCTTTTACCAGATTTGTAAGTGTATTTGTTCGATGATTGTTTGCGTACCACCTGGTGCCTAGAGCTGCTCCTCTCGCTCTACCCTATGGCCGGCGCTGATTAGTTGAGCATGGTAGCCAGCAAGGCACAAGGCACTAACTACCCTACGACACTCACTTACAATTTATTTCTCCGTGATGGCATTCGATAATCATTGCTTGGAGTTATTGTAACGTTTCCTTGATAAGTACCTTTTGTAGGTTATAGGATATATCAGTAGCTGTCATGAGCAGCTTAGTATACCTCGATGTAACTGAATAGAAAGGTTATGTTATTCAATGAGAATTTTATTTAGAATAGGGTGATATATAGGGTTATTTGTTTTTAGGGTGGAAGTAGGTACTCATCAATATAATATTATATATTATTACCACTATTACTTAGGGACTGTAATCATAAATAAAAAATGTTTTAAACAAACGATCAACTGAGTATCTTGCAAGATTATTCTCATTGGAAGACTGACTTCGGAAGTGGTGGTAACTTAGCTTTGACCTTTATTAGTGCCTTACTAATCTAGATTCTAGAGCCATTTTAGGTCACTTTTGACAGTTCATTTACATCCATGTGCCAAAAAGAGACAAACATAGGAGAGACACCCTCTTGTTAAATATGGATTCATACATTGGCTCGCGGTTAAAGAAATAACAATGGCATCAATTTTTAAAATAGGACGCGCGTATCGCGAGAACCAACGGGTTTGCTTTAATATAGGGCCTAAATTGATTAAATAGCTTTTTTGTAGCTAATTTGGCATTGATTTTAAAATTTGTATGTTTGTATGCTACCTTTTTTTCTAAAGTGGATAGAAACAATTAGTAATTGGGTCCCGTTAGGCACGGTTTAGGTACAGAACTCTTAAAAGGCAATTTTATTCAAAATAAGCCTGTGGCATTTTCTCTCCGACCACAAGGTGGACCGACGACTTGAGGTTCTACCGTGTTAATAGTTGGTAATTAACTTATATTAGGTAGCAGGGTTGCAAAACGAGTAAGTAAAGTCCACATTTGTCTCGTTCGGTAATCCACGTATAGAATACCAGATAATGGGAGCTTGATTAGGAACCTCAACCTCGTTGTGGACATATGCCAGTCGAGTTTTATGAAATCATTACCTTCACTATCCTTTTATTACTCTACTGACGAAATCGATTTTGTAGCGCAGTAAAACTAATTAAAAACTAGTGGCGTGTAGTGACACATCCGATGAAATCGAAGCTAACGCGAAATGACTTTGATCAACTCTGATCCAACGCACCCGCGTTGCATCGCAGCGTCCTGCCTGTCGTTCGTTACACATTTATTCCATTACGTGAAACAGATATGAAAAAAAAACCCTCACATCTCCGTGAAGGTTCGATGTATCGATATATTGGTTTTATAGACGCTATTGATCATATATACCTACAAAGTGTTCCCTTAGTGAATGTTTACAAAGTGCCACGAATAGAGAAAAAGCGGCTAAGTGCGAGTCAAGCGCGCCCATGAAGGGTTCCGTAGTTGATTGAATGAAAGGTGGTTTACGATTTATGATGTATTAAAAAAACTACTTAGGTACTAGATCTCGTTCAAACCAATTTTCGATGGAAGTTTGCATGGTAATGTACTTACATCATATATTTTTATTTTTTTAGTTTTATCATTCTCTTATTTTAAAAGTTACATGCAGACACACATTTTGCCACCTTGTGTCTCTCGCGCAACATATTCAGTTTAGAAAAAAATTTATTAGAAACCTCGATATCATCCTACATATACCCTCAAGACCTATCCATAGTTACCCAAATGTATGGGTTTGATGAAAAAAAAAAACTCTTAATGCGGTTCACAGAATACATATACTTACCAAGTTTCAACAGTATAGTTCTTATAGTTACGGAAAAAAAGTGTCTGTGACATACGGACAGACAGACATGACGAATCCATAAGGGTTCCGTTTTTTGCCATTTGGCTACGGAACCCTAATATGGAGAAGTCTCGCAAAAGCTGCAACAAACTTACGATCCATAACCACGACCACTCAGCCAGGAGTGTACGACTAAAAAGAAGAAGTGATTTTTTGGCTAATCACTGGGAACCTTCCTGTGCAGGAACGCAACCCTGTAATATAACATTCCAACGTAAAGATCTTTTAAAAACAAGCTTCTAGCTCCAATTGGTCTTTCACCGAAAGTTTTATTTAACTTAACAATAAGTAAATTATTAATATGTAAGTTTTAATAATATCAGCTATTTTGAGTTGAGTGCTAATTCAAGTTCAAGTATCCTTTCACCGTAGTCCATCGTCTGGGCACTCGGCCTGGTTCCTATAACACATTGGCATTTCATTTATTTCTTAAAGATAAGTTTATATTATAGGTGCTCAACCGAGCAACTATTATTACAAGCTGGAATATAAGATTGAATTTACGAAAGTGACACTGCTCTTTGTAATTTTATAGTATAAGAAGTCGAAGCATATAGGAATGGCAACTCACTAAGGGGCTGCACAAACGTAGACACATTTTGTTACCGACACGGCACACCATCAGAGGAAACCGTAGTTGCTATGTCCTGTAGCGGCGATCAGACACAGTCGCCGGTAGCTACTCCTGGTCACTGGTAACCGTAGTTGCTATGTCCTGTAGCGGCGATCAGACACAGTCGCCGGTAGCTACTCCTGGTCACTGGTAACCGTAGTTGCTATGTCCTGTAGCGGCGATCAGACACAGTCGCCGGTAGCTACTCCTGGTCACTGGTAACCGTAGTTGCTATGTCCTGTAGCGGCGATCAGACACAGTCGCCGGTAGCTACTCCTGGTCACTGGTAACCGTAGTTGCTATGTCCTGTAGCGGCGATCAGACACAGTCGCCGGTAGCTACTCCTGGTCACTGGTAACCGTAGTTGCTATGTCCTGTAGCGGCGATCAGACACAGTCGCCGGTAGCTACTCCTGGTCACTGGTAACCGTAGTTGCTATGTCCTGTAGCGGCGATCAGACACAGTCGCCGGTCGCTACTCCTGGTCACTGGTAACCGTAGTTGCTGTGTCCGGTGGCGGCGATCTGACCAAATACCGGTCGCTAGTTTTGGTCATTGGTACAATTCGTTGCTTGTTTTCCGTCAGTTTCAGTACAATTGTAAAGATCTTTTAGTTTCCAGTTACCGACACCGAACACTTTTTGATCTTCAACGAGTATATGCTGGAAACAAAATATGGTGACGTCTGCGCATGGAGTGGCTGATTTTATACTGGTTCTATAGAAATCAAATATTCATTAGCAGCTTGTATCCGACACAAGACACAAAAGTATCCACGTTAGCGCAGCGCCTAAGTTGATTTCCACTGTTTCCTTCCGCTTGTTTAATGTCTAGTTTAGCAAGTCGTAATAACTTAGCACCTACCTAGTATGTATTACTATTAAATATTCTGTGTACCTAGTACTGAAACGCTACTCACATTCAAGTTGTAAATATCTACATTCGACGGTACGATTGTATGGAAGATAGCTTTCACAAGCATTTAAGACGCTCCCAAAGATCAGCGTCAGTATTTGGTCAGCTACGCACTGTTTTAGGATTAGTTGGTAACGAAGAGACAAGGGTGCGTTGACGCGGGGGCGTGTCTAAGGTGTCCCCGCCTTCCTCAGTGTACGCCCACGCCATGTGAAGCCATGTCGGCTGCCGACGGCTCTTTGACATAACAACTTGCCCAATTGAGACATTCTTTCTTTGAGACATGCATCACGCACGCAGAAAATCTATACATATACTTATAGCTGCACTCTCATCGGAGAGTCCAAGTTTGGTGATCAATTTGTGTTGATATGTTAGATATGTACAATTCGTTTTTGCTAACAGGGTTAGGTTAAAGTTACAAAGTTTCCACGCTTTTTTCTGCCCTACTCACATAAGATTGTACCTACCCCTGTTGCAAGCATTTATAGGCCACGGTAACCGCTTTCCACCAGGCGGGCTGCATGCTCGTTTATTAAATGAAGAATTTATATACTAATATTGGTATTCTTAAAAGAAGCAGAATTCTCTGTCCCCCTTTTTCTGTCCACCATTACGGCATAGCATCCCATTGAGGCAAAAAAATTTAATGATACTAAATACTAATAAAAAGCAAACGATACATTGTACGTATTCCAGTTTTTTTTTTAAAACAAACTTATTTCAGTCGCAACTAACGAGGTAACCTCTTGAAGAAAGAAGTTCCTGCGATAGGCAGAGATATTCCAATGAGAGAGCTATTCCAATCCAAAAGTTCTTGAAAAGATTATTTATAAGATACTAGCTGCCCGGCGCGACTTCGTTCGCGTAATACCCTACCCTACCCTTCATTTAAACCTTCCCCGGACTTCCACGAATAGTTCAAACCCAAAATTAGCCAAATCGGTCCAGCCATTCTCGAGTTTTAGCGAGACTAACGAACAGCAATTCATTTTTATATATATAGATAGGTAGTATTACGGGACATTAACCTTTTAACTGCTTGACTAACTAACTGGATTTTTCCGACAAAGGTTTTTTGAGCTCATAGCAAATACCTTGGTCAGTAAATTTAGTTAATTTTTATTCAATACGTGAAAAATACCCACAAATAGTGAGAATAAGAAGAAGTATTACACCAAAGAACCATTTACTGGGTAAAACAATATCTGATATATGTTGTTGTTTGACTTGTGTATTGCGCAAGCCTATATTATCGTAGGTTTTTAAAATTCTAAAAATGAGCCAGGCGCTACGGTCACAAGTAGACAACTGCTAGAAAACCGAAGCGGTGAAAGGATTAATCCAAATTTAAGTGGCATGTAATACTAAAATGAACTCTGACAACCTTCGGGGATTTATAGCATATTTTCTTTTCGTATTCAACTGAGTAATATGTTTATAATAATAATAATAACAAGTATGTGCTCGACCCAGTTCTTGAAAATGACCATGTCACGTTGTACTGGGATCGGTCTATCATTACTGACAGGACTATTGCGGCCAATAATCCTGACATAGTGGTGATAGACCGATTAGCAAGCCGCGCAATGATAGTCGATGTTACCATTCCACATGACGAGAACCTCGTGAAAGCTGAGAAAGAGAAACAAATAAAGTATCTCGACTTAGAACACGAGGTTGTCGACATGTGGAATGTGAGCTCGGCTATCATTGTGCCGATTGTCATAACGGCCGATGGCCTGATGGCCGAAAGCCTCGACCAACATCCCCAGAGGCTCTCGTTAGGCGGTTGGATCATGAGCCTGATGCAGAAGGCGGTACTCCTCGATACGGCTCGTATTGTGAGGAGGTTCCTGTCTCTGCAGCTCTAACCACCCAGCTTGGACCCTGCCCCCGACACCGGCGGACTACTATTTTTTATATTATTAAATGTTTTTTGTAACCATTGATTTTTATAAACATTGTATTTGGAACCGGTGTAGAGTCATTTTTAACGTTCATTAGTGCCTTATCAGGGCCTAAATTGAATAAATATATTTTGAATTTGAATATAGAAATATTTAGTATAGTAAAATTAATAAACGAAATAATAATAATAATTAAATTATTTTCTTTCTCCTTATAATCTAGAATAACAATTTATACAATAAACATGACATTTTAAAGTTTGTAGGAGAAACTGGTATCCAAGCTAAGCCGGAGCCTGTGTTAAGGATAACCAGATATCACTATGTACCGATTATACTATGTTTGCCATCATGTAATTTTATTACCCTGTCTTAGAATAAGAGAATCATATGCATAAAGGTAGACGCACACTTATCAGAGCCGAACGCGGCGAACGAATCGAAGTCAAGGAGGGCTCGCACACATATCCGCACCGAATGAATCGACCGCGCCGAAATAATCGACCGCGCCGTAGAAACAATTTCTATTTCCTTTACGCCTGTCGCACAATATTTATAAACAACTCGCGTGTTGCTACGCAACTGATAGAATGCGATGCGATGCGAGTGCATCATCGCATAAGCCGCGCCGAATCTGATGAATCTACTTCGTCGTATAAAAAGCACAATCATCATCATCATCATCAGCCTATAATGTCCCTGTATAGCCTATAATGTGCTGAGCACAGGCCTCCTTTCACAAATCAGGGTGAAAGGGAATAGGCAGATACACCACCACGCGTGCCCATTGCGGATCGGTGGAGGTAGGCTAACCTACTGTTAACCTACTGTTGCAGTTTTCAAGTCGCCTAGAAGGCCTCCAACTAGCTTAACGACTATCACAATTATGTGATAACCGGGACCAACGGCTTTACGTGCCTTCCGAAGCACGGAAACGCTCGATTTGAAATACCACTAGGCGGTCACACATCCAGGTACCGACCACGACGGTGGTAGCTTAACTTGCCGATCGATTAAGAACGGCTTATCATGCTACACCACGAGCGCTTCACACCACAAAAAAGCACATACAATAAAAATAAGAAAACTTATGAGTCGTTTAATCTATCCAGAAAACAGGTATATGCATATGAAGGTACCTACATCTACATAGGTTCAAACCGTTAATATTACGTCATCTATCAACAAATGCAACTGCAGTTACGTAATCGATCGAATGGAACACAATACATATCGCCGTGTTTTTTTTCCTAAACCGCAGCGTTTTCCGCTAATTGCTGTTGTCGGCTTACTGTTTACTATAGATACGGCTGAAGCCTACAACACGTTGCAAAGACGTTGGGTAGAGTTTTGTAAAATCTAACCAATCCAGATTTTTTAATCCGGAGATATATGCAGAATATGTTTCATCCGCGCTCCATAGAGTTATTTCCAGTGATAGAGTAGTGAGTAGTTAGTTGAATTCTACATAGGAATGTAAACAATGTAACTCACATCATTTCACTTTTTAGGGTTCAACAAGGTCCATCTGTCTGTCTGTTAGCGGCTTAGCTCAGACACTCACAGTAATGGAAAGCTGAAGAATAAATTACGCCGACAAAGTGGTAAAATAAAATCTAGAAATAATTTAGTTACGATACGACAGGAAAATAGATACGTAGACAGACATACAGCCAGGTGGAGGTAATTTAGATAACAATTAGGGATTTTATAAAAAGGACACGCAAAAAATTTTTCACTGGTCTGTTAAAAAATAAAAGCTTCCACAATTGAAACTGAAAACAAAGAAAGTATAAAGTGTTAAATAAATGTTGCCGGAAAAAAAATGCGATGAAACTTGGTAAATCTATTGTTACTAACTTATTAAAACAAGAAACCGCTAAAGTGTTTCTTCCTTGAAATACTTAATTGTTTGAGAGCAGTTAATTAAGTTAGTATAGGAATAGATTTTTGGAAACAGGGCCAGACGATTACCTAAAAGGTTGCAGAAACTGAAGGCAAAAGCATAACTATAATTTATTTTCAATTAAATGAAATATTTTCCTTCATTAGGAAAACAAATCGCTCGTGCACAATAGGTAATATTTTTCAATTTTGAGTTTATATGTTTTCAATACCTCAATATTTGTCACTGCTCGAGGATGTACAGTGTCCGAAAACCGTAATTTTTTACTTACATCGCAAAAAAAACATAATCGGAAATAGGGGAAAGTCATCCGAGACTCGACTCGATTCCCGTGATGAAAGAATTATTTACAGGTGCGCGAGCCTTAATCGCACTTGGCCGGCTAGACCTACAAAAAAAAATTACAACTTATATAAAAATTTCTTCTCTTGTCTATATTATACAACATGAATATTTGTAGAGTAGGTAAATCTATGAAAAAAAAATATAGATATCCACGAACTTGGAGTCAACTCATAAAATATACTTAAGAATTATGATACTTTCTAAAGGCCTGCTGTTGGGTATTAGTTATAAAAAAATATTTAAAAAAAATACGAATAATCGAATATTGGTTTCTCTACTGAATATATCGCATCCCGTAACATCCTTGACCTCCCCTATCTGTGCCGAGCCTGCTGATGTTAGTGGCTTCGAGTCAGCAGGGTTAAGGTTACGTACGATGGCTTATGCTCTGACGTCACAGACACGTATGGCTTCTACTTTCAGCTTATTCAACATTTCAAAGGTTAGATTATTCTCCATTAGTTTTTTTTATGTAATACTTAAATACCTCTTAACCGAAATAATAAAAGGGTATTCGAAATAAGACATATTTATCTCGAATATAAATAACCACATAGGGTGGAAGTTCAATTAATCGAACAATTCATTAATACGGGTCTTTAGTCATTATGTCCCACTCGCGAATGGCCCGCGGGCCATAGCGCCTATCCTATAGTCTAAAAATAATATCTTATCCGGGAAATGCTGCAAAATTTTATTGTAGGTACTAAAACTTTTTAATTATAAAAGTACTAACTACTAAAACAAAGTAAAAGTATTGGTATTATTGAACCACCCAATTCTTATTGACATACATACTTATAGGCATATCCTATTACCCTGTCAATAAAGAATCAAGATGTTAAATCCTTAAAAAAAGTCTTCTCATCTCCTACTAGAAAATGTGCATGACACAAATCCTTTGGTTTTTTTTTTTTTATTCAACTTAGTCGATAAACAAGCATACGGCCCGCCTGATGGTAAGCGGTTACCGTAGCCATATAGACGCTTGCAACACACGAAGCATCGCTCACGCGTTACCGAGCTATCCCCCCTCCCCTATGAGCTCTGGCGACCTTACTCACGCGCAGGAACACAACTTTACCCAACATAAAGTTATTTGGCTGCGGTATTCTGTAAGGTGGAGGTACTTCCCCAGTCGAGCTGCTCTTTGAGCGAATAAACGCTATGCTCTACCTCTCTTAGAATTAAAAACGTATGAAATGAACTGCATGTTAGTCCACTCCGCACTCGATGCACCGATATGCAAGCGAGAGGAGTGCAGAGGGAGGGAGACGGAGTGCAAGGTCGCGATACTTCCGCATTCGCACACCGCAGCGATACCAGCCCCGTTACTATTGTAACACGCACTCACTGCAAACTCGAACGAAACAACACATTAAAATAGTTGACATCGAATTTAGAATCGATACAATTTAAGTCATCTGTTCTGACCATCGAATTCTATTTTAAGATTTTCTTTGAAACCTAATCCGCCAGCTCTTCTCCACCGATAGTGCGGTCTGATTGGCTTAGACAAGGACACATGCGCTCTGATTGGCCAAGTCAAAAACGCACGATGCAGTGATTGGTCCTTCCTGTTCAAAATCAGTGCCAAAGCACTTACTAGTTGCGGAATTATAACAAATAAATATTATCTTATCTAATTGGTTTGTCAATGGAAACGGACAAGCCACGTATTTTGACTAAGGTGTAGAGTTTGTGAAGTTAGGGCTTGTAGAGTTAGGGCGTTTAGAGTTATAAGCTTGGCTCTACATGATGTCTGATAACTTTTGACAGTGCGAGCCATATGGAAAATGTTTTTGTGTGGGATGTATATTCCCGAACTTAGCTTTCATCTAGCGAAGCTTGTATATATCTAAATAGGTAGGTAGGTACATGTAGAATTTCCAAAAATATCCTGTCGTCAGTATAATATGTTGAAATAACACAATAATTATTATATTTTTGAGTATTTTTCATTAATCTTGTGAGTGCTAATTGGTATAGCGGTCAAGATATCAATCAGGTTGGTTGTCGATTTAATGATATAATCGGATCATGTCGTCATTGGCTCGTCAGACTGCGGTTTAGTTGATTACAACCAATTATCATGCTTTGTTATTATAGTCTAGAAAACATAAAAACGATACCTATATTTTTTCAGCCAAGAAATTTTATTTATAAGTCTTCATGGCTAACGGCAGTTATAAATGTAGTTTTTTCTCAAAATCATAACATTATTATTTTTATAAATTAAATATGCCAGTGTTTCCAAAATTGATTCCAGAGGTTAGGTGCGTATCGTTTCTATTTCTAAACATTACTGTATGTATGTACAATACTTAGTTACAGTGTGACTCAGCGACATGCACGTACTTATACATTGCATACTCTAATAAATACTACATAGTGTTATCAAATCATTTGTTTGTTAGTTGGTATTATAGAAATATGTCATAGTTATTACCTACTCGAATCGTGGGTAACTTGTAATACTCTTAAAAGCTGCGTCGAATATATGGATGGTATTTGTTTTCGTGATCACTTTTGCGTTAACAAATAAAGGTTACCCCATCATCTGTACATCATTATAAGTATTAGGAAATCATGAATCATGTAGCAATATGAGCTTAAGCAGCGGTCTAGCTAATAGGCATGGCATAAATCACAAGTAGCAGGTGATAAAGAATATGATTCTGTTTTCATATGTCACATCTGCTACCGTCCATGACATAGCCTGTTACATGTTATAAAGAATATTTAAGAATATAAATAAAATATATGCGACTGAAGGACTTTGTATCCATGGTCATGAACAAATTTAAAAAAAAAAAACTTTATCATTGATTAGCTTTCAAGAGTATTCAAAAATAAACCTTAAATCAAGTGACATAAAGTGTTAACTTCTTTAGCATGTTATGTAGCAGGATAGAAAAATATTTTTTTGCTAGGAAAGTATATATAATTTGCATCAGTGATAATTTGACACTTGCGTGCGATACTCGCACATGATTTTGTTTTCCAATGAAAAATACCGTCGATCAGCATCGATGACGTAGGTTACAAATCATTGCAAATCATATATCGCTAGTGAAATCATGCTATAAAAAATAATAATATCATCAAATGAGAATTCCTTTAAAGTAGCAATAATTTCCATGCCTACTAGCTAATGCAGCGGTCATACGCGAAAGGGACAATCCATGACCACGACCACTCAGCCAAGAGTGCACGGCACGATTAAGAAGAAGATGAGTTTAAGCAAAATATTTTTTAAACATTAAAAAAAACATGATTTACAGTCGACAGTCTATCACTGTTTGGACCCTAAGTACTTTAAATAAAAGGGCATTGAATCGTTTATGGATGCACTTACAAAAGTTAACTGAACTTCAAGTTGGATCCATTTACGTACTTACTAGACTTCCAGATGTTTTAATAGCAGGCAAATGTCACATTACGTGATAATTCTGATACAAAGTTTATTTTTCTAAGTTACTAGTTGTCCCCCGCGATTTTACCCGCGGTCCCGGGATAAAAGACTTTATTACTCGGGGATAATGTAGGTAGTTCCAGTGATTAGCCCGTTTAAACAAACAAAAGAACTCATCCGCTTTATGATTATATATATTTTAGTATAGATAGTAAGATTAGCTGTCCCCCGCTTCTTCATCCGCGTTCCCGGGGATACTGTAGCTTTTTTCGAATCCGACTGGTAGTTCCAAAATTAGCCCGTTTAAACAAACAAAAAACAAACTCATCAGCTTTATTTTTAGTATAGATGACTCTTGATTTTGTGATTATATTGTTCAAAAAAAAAAATATAAGTAGTTGTTCGTTTTTAGATACGGTGGTATTGGTAACTGACACCTTCGTTAGCACCCTCGAAACTGGATAAATGACTTTGAGTTGTCAATATTACAGATATTACGAAGTCGCGAGCAAAATAAAACTATTATATTTGATGTTAAAATAAATTTGTGTTATTTCGACGGCTCAATAAGTGAGAAAAAAGAAATACGTCTTCCATAACTTCATCGGCGCAAAAAATATCTAATTTCGATACTTTTATTTTTACTAATTTGCAGTTTTTACGATACGTGATGCAAAATATTTATTGAATTATGTGTTACGTATTAAAGCTTATAAGTATTACTCGATATACCCTTAGTAAGTACCACAATGATCTACATTATTGTATTCATTGTTATTTCCTGACAAATTCATCATAATCAAGTTCTGGATTAACACAGGGTACAGTCACAGGTACAGTAGTACCAAACTGATAAGGCCCGTCGTGAATCTTCGTTCGCACAGAAAAGAAAGCATGGCCCCGAAGATATACAAAAGAATGCTTAAAACTTACAATCAACCTTAGATCACTACTATAAGGTTCATAATACACTGCAGCTGTTAGTTCCATCTCACTCGCAAGTCACGCCCCTCCGCACACATGACGGCAGCTGCCGACCCTTTCCCATGCTTTGACAATGTGTTTTCTGCGCAGGTACATTGGTAAGCCATATCAGTTGGGTACTACTGTACCTACTTTGATCCCAGGAAAACAATAGGTACCTCGGGAACGCGGGTGAAACCGTGGGCCGAAACTAGTTATCCATATAATGGTCCCATGGAACCTCAAACCTCTCGGTCACATACCCATTACCCAAGCCCATAGACCATAGACTCATTTAAATTTCTCAAAGAAGAAAAGTACATTTCACAAATAGCCGCAAAGACAGCAGAAAAAATACAGAATCTAAAACTAAAATATTCAGCTTAAACTTTAAACGAATATAGAACTCCATCGCATTTTGTTGGAACAAACATTTGACTGAATAATTACTAAACAGTTGCATAAATGCGTCACTGTTACTAATAGCAGTACATCACATATCCGATTATGTAAGTATCTATGCACTTGAACCCGAGTGTGTTTAAACAGACGCGAAACGATCACACATGTTACGTATCTGTTTATTTGCCTACTCTATGACCGCATGAGGCTTCCCCTCAAAATCATTGTACCGCAAATATGTGAAAAAGGCAGCCAGGTTCGGTAAAATAGTTAATGGGATTCTGTTAATATTTTTAAGAGTCGTATATTGGGATAGAAAGGAAAGATTTATTCAGAAAAGCGTGTGTGAAATTGAAGTGTTTTAAAACCTACCAATCAACATTGAATAATTTGATATTCAAAGTAATGAGGATAAATAATAAACTAACCTTAAAAAAATAGTCAGCCAAAGTTTGGTATAATGTTCGATTGAAAATATAGAGTCAGTGTCATCGTGCATCGATCCTTTTGTAACTTGTCTGGCGCACTGCCGTGTGTCTAGTTTATCGTGTCACTATGTCATCGATTTATTATAAGCCTACAGAACAAACTTTTACATTGATTTGTATTTGGAACAGAGTCTATTTTAATTTGTTTAAATTACCGTGTTATCTTTACTACACCCACTTAGTAATGGCGTAACAAGACGTAATATAAGTATCTATGCATATCGAGCAAATGCGATGCATTAACGAGTCAATGTCAAGGCTGCGCCGCCGCGCCGGCGCAGTCGTCATTCGAGCGTCGTTTATATTATGCGATTGTTAGTCGTCACCCGGGGTACTATCACTACATAGGGACATTATAAATATTATAACTTTTCCAAAATGTTACTTTGTAAATAGAGCATCCACTGCATCTATCATCCTTTTTCAGACCTACTCACTAGGTTACCATTTGTTCATTAAATTATTTATCCTGAGAGAATTGGAAAGTATGCAGTATATTGTCCCGAATCGTCAACCGAATCGGGACAATATTTCATAGTATAGGTACACGAAATATTCTAATTTTACCATGTAGTAGGGCGTACCTCATGCGGACCTTTAGGATGTGGGATTAGCTCCTCACTGTGTTTTACTTTACCATCGAGGTTACGACATGAGGTTCTTCAAAAAGGTCGTAAACGTGTCAGCATGCCCCCTGGGGCTCTACCGTGAAATAACTTAATGTTGTGTTCACATAATTTTGTTCCTGTCTTTGCTTTAGTAAGGTCTGTGGTAAGGTCGCCAGAGCTCATCGGGACGGGGGGGAAGGGTCGGTAACTCGTGAGTGATGCCCCGGGATGTCCCGGGTGTTATCCCTGGAACGCGGAAACACCGAGCATATTTTCGAAAAAAATCATAGCCATAGTGAGGAAATCATTTTCGGCAGAAAAGTCTAATTTATAATCGACCCTCAACGACCCAAATTTCGCTGGACCTACTCGCGCATTTGCATCTCGTTGCTAATCTGATGTTTTATTAATAGCAATGATTTATTGAATGTTGCCACCGGTAGCTAGCTAAAAAAAAATTATAGTGTACACGGAATGAAGAATACTTGTCTTACTCAAAAGTCAAGCGGTCGTCGTTGTTTGACAAAATAAAGTTTTTAAATTTCCTGTTATTTTCCTTCAAAGTAAAGATTACGTACGAAAGTTCGATCCTAAAGTTATCGAGTTGCTGAACTAACTTCCCAACCGATTTCACAAGATCTTAAACTCCATAATCACATCTTAGGCGCTTCATATAAGCAATCGGAAATACTGTTAGGAATACTGTTACCGTTTTATTGTTTGCAGGGCGAACCCAAACGCGACCCCTGTTTACGAGATAGCGGCGAACAACGCGTGCGGCCCGGTGGGGCCGGGCGCTTCGCACATCACCCTGCAGCCAATGCAGGCCGCTCACCACCAGCATGACCCCAGGAAGCGCAAGAACTCGCATTAGTAAGAATTAACTGTTCTACAAACAAAAAAATCCTCAAAAAAAAAAACATACATTATGATCGACAAGGTTGACATTTTGTGAATTCACTATTGGTCCCATAGTAAAAGTTGTTCAGCATGACAAACCCAACATAGGTTTCGAAAATATTCCATCTCGAAATCTCCACCTGCTATAAGGGTTTTAAGTAATGACAATTTGATACCACTAACCCGATCTTCGTGATTCAAAAAATTCAAAATTCAAAATCATTTATTCAAATAGACCTTCGCAGGCACTTATGAAAAGTCTGACTCTAATACTCTAATACCGGTTCGGAAGGTTGCATTTGCTGAGAAGAGCCGGCAATAAACTCAGCAATTACTCTTTTCAAAACAGGCTTAGATTAATTACATAATAATTACATTCTAATCGCACTGAAAACAATTGCGTGCCCCGGCGCGGCGGCAAAATTACAAAGTAGTCTGAAAAAATATTTAATAAGTAAATAAATAGCAAACTTAAGCAGACCAGCCCCCACAAGCAGCACCTGTTCACAAGTATGACGCGTGTGGCAGCCATCGCCCTCCTCGCCATATTGGAGGGAAGTGAGCGACCCGTCACACGACGCCGCCGCAAGCAAAGGCCTTAAAGTGAGCATGACTTACTTAAGTCTGCCTTAGAAATAAAAAATAACTAAAGGGAAACACTAAACACACAATTTGTTATCACTGTGACTATTGACAAGCTTAGACTAAATATCACAAAATAAAAAAATATTACAATTAGACAGACATAATAAATCGATGCATTTATATCAAACTAAATAAATGAAGAACATTGAATTGAATTAATTTAATTACAATAGGTAATATAATCTGTAACCTAAAAATATAACTTATAATAATAATAGCATACTTTGAATTAAAATGGACCTTGAACTATCTGCTCAGTGAGGCAGGTGCAGAGAGAAGCTACTTCCATACATCCTTGTCGTCAATATAATGAGACACTTTATAATAAGCCCTACTCAACAGCCGCTTTTTGATATGTTCTTTAAATTTAAAAAAGGACATACTGGTCACGCTATGAGGAATTTTATTGTAAAATTTAATACAATTCCCAAGAAAGGACTTATTTACTTTAGCTATTCTAAATCTAGGTACAGTTATTTTGTCTTTGTTTCTAGTGTTTCTATCATGATAGTCACTATTGACTGGAAACAAATTAATGTTCTTGCGGACATACATAATATTTTCAAAAATGTACTGAGAGGGCAAAGTTAGTATATTAATATCCGGAAATATATTTCGTAGAGACTCGCGAGAACCCAAACAGTAGATGGCGCGAATTGCCCTTTTTTGTAATACAAAAATTGATTCCAAGTCTGCGGCAGAGCCCCACAGCAAAAGGCCGTAAGACATAAGACTATGAAAATATGCAAAATAAATTAATCTGGCTGTATTAATGTCCGTCAGTTGCCTTATTTTGCTGACTGCAAACGCAGCGGAGCTCAGTTTACCACCTAAGGCTTCCAGGTGAGCACCCCACTGCAATCTACAGTCTATAGTCAGACCAAGAAAAACAGTCTTATCTACTACATTAAGTTTATTACCATCCACAATAACACTGGTATCAACTTTTGGTACATTTGGTAATGAAAATCTTATACATTTTGTTTTTTTTGAGTTTAACATAAGATTGTTGGCAGCAAACCATTGAGACACAGTCTTCAGAGCGTAGTTAACTTTTAAAAGATCTTTGTCTTTTCTATCTACTTTAAATATCAGAGACGTATCATCTGCAAACAAAACGACATCTGATAGTTCTTTCACCATATAAGGTAGGTCATTTATATAAACTAGAAACAGAAATGGGCCTAAAATCGAGCCTTGAGGTACGCCTAATTTGACTAAGGAGCCCGATGACACACTACCATTGATTCCTACTTTTTGTTGGCGCCCTGAAAGATAGGAAACCACAAGATCGAGAGCCACTCCGCGAATTCCGTATAACTTAAGTTTAAGAGCTAGCGTTTGGTGATCTACGCAATCAAATGCCTTGGAGAGATCACAAAAGATACCAATAGCATCGTGTGAGCACTCCCAGGCCTGAAAAATATGCTTAATAAGTTTAGCTCCCGCATCCGTAGTGGACTTACCTCTCGTAAAACCGAACTGATCATCATGGAGTATCTTGTGGTTATTAAAATGCCTTAACATTTGGTTTAGCACAATCTTTTCAAAAATCTTACTTAATGCAGGAAGTACTGAGACCGGTCTGTAATCTGAGGGATTGTTTTTACATCCCGATTTAAAAATCGGAACAATTTTGCTGTATTTCATTAAATCAGGAAAGTTGCCCTGTTCGAGACATTGGTTAAAAATTAGGGCTAAAATAGGGGCAATATTAAAAATAATTGACTGTATAACTTTAACTGACAAACCCCATAAGTCTTCTGTATTTTTCATATTTAGTGACTTGAAAGCCGTGATAATGTCATAGTCACTAACCTGGGTGAATGCGAAGTCTGGAATGTTTCGTTGAAAAGTCTTCTGTAAAATCGATTCTGCTGACGTGGAAGACGAAGCAAGATTTTTAGTAGCCTCCATAGGTATATTTGAGAAAAAAGTTTCAAAAGCAGATGCTACTTCTAATTTATCTGATATTAGTTTATCATTAATTTTAAGACAAAAAGTATTATCTTTGATTTTATTTTTACCAGTCTCTGTATTAATAATCTGCCACACTGTTTTAATTTTATTATTAGAATTATTTACCCTATTGCCTATGTAGATGGCCTTAGCTCGAATGCATACCTGTTTAAATAACTTGGAATAGTTCCTAACATATGTATGAAAGTTTTCATTACTATTGTAAGATCTCTGATGGTAAAGATCATACATGTTATCCCTACTCTTCCTGATTCCTTTAGTTGCCCAGTTACAGAATTGAAGTTTATTATTTACCTTTTTAGTTTTGATTGGACAAGATACATTAAATTCGTTGCAAATATCTCTAAATATTTTGTCATAGTTTACATTTGGATCATCAGAAATATACATAGTGTTACTAATTTTATAATCCATATTAACGCTGAAATTATTTAATCTTGTTTGATTAACTGACCTAAATGTTTTCGTTATGGATGACCTAAGTTTTTTACACGGTAATTTTACCAATTGTGCCAAATGATCCGAACGGACGCCACCTATTATGGACTTCTCTAAAACGTTACCGTTAGTAATTATGTTATCAATACAAGACGAACTAGTAGCCGTTACTCTCGTGGGCTCATTAAATAGAAGAGACATATTAAATGATTTAAATAAAGTAATAAAGTTATTTCTATCTAATGAGGGTATCAGGATGTCAATATTAAAGTCACCACAAATAATTATTGACTTATTACACCTAGATAATTTACTAAGTATTTGTTCCATTATAGAACAAAACAACGAAAAATTAGACGCGGGAGGCCTATACACACATATAATGATGGAGCTTTCAATCTCTGCACAAGCCACCTCGCATACGCGTTCCACAGAGTGACAAGTAATATCAGAACGATTCTTAAATTTAATATTATTATTTAGCAAAATGAGGGTGCCGCCACCCTGAGCAGTCACTCTGTTGAACGCGCTGGCAACAGTAAAGTTATTAACATTAAAAAGCATTGTATCTGGTTTGAGCCATGTTTCCGTAAAACATAATATATCAATTATCATTTCATCACATAATAATTCAACGTCAAGTATTTTGCCATTGTGATGGTATCGGTACCTACTCATGTGTTCAATATATTGTCTAGCACGGATGGCAGCGACATGTCGGGGTGTGACAGTCAGTTGCAGCCGCCCGCGACTCCCCACTGCACGGCGAGCGCGCCCCGCAAGAGGAAGTCGTCATCGTAGTAAGTACCGCACTACATACTTGGACATACATACATTACTCAGACTGTGGAATGAGCTCCCTGCCGTGGTTTTCCCAATGGAGTACAGCATGGTGTTCTTCAAAAAGGGTATGATGAGATTTCTGCAGGGACGGTAACGCGCGAGTGACGCCCCTGGTGTTGCAAGCGTCACTAGGCTACGGTAACCGCTTACCATCAAGCGGGCCGTATGCTTGTTTGTTGCATAAGTAGTATTAAAAAAAAAAAAAAAAACGCCACCTTGGTAAAGTTTGCCAATAAAGCAATGTAACAAAAATGAAAATATCCCTATTTATAATGATGATGATGATGATGAATATACCTGCTACCTCCAACCACCGCAACTGTCGCCATCGATGGAGTGTCCATCCTCACAAATTGGAACCAAAATGGTCACGTACTGTGCGGTTTTAAAGGACACTCAGACTCTGGAATGAGCTCCCCGCCGTGGTTTTCATGCACAAGGTATTACGGCATGAGGTTCGTCAAAATGGGTGTGAAGAGATTTTGCAGGGTCGGCAATGCGCGAATGATAACCCTGGTGTTGCAAGCATTCATAGGCTATGGTAACCGCTTACCATCAGGCGGGTCGTATGCTTGTTTGCTACCTTAATGGCATAGGTATAATATGGCTCTAATTGCTATAGTGAGCATTCGGCTAAATATGACAAGAGGATATCGAGATACTTATCGCCTTGTCTTTTTGACTTGTTGTGATACTAGTTACATAGAGGCCTTATGGTTAATATTAATACAGTCCTTTGATATACCAACGGACGGAGTAAGAACCCTTTGCGTACGGAACGCTAAAAACGTTATTGATTTTTTCTATCCATAGTGCCAATAAATCGCACCGCAAGTATATGCCCACAACCAACTTCTCCCTAAACTTTAATTTGGGTATGTTGGCATAGCAACTTGCAGTTTTTCAACCCGACCAGGCAACATGAAAGGAAGAAAGCCGAACAAACAGCCCGCCAACATTTGAGGAAACTTCATCGCGGACCATGTGACCTATAATAATAGCAGCAATTAACTTGTCGCGTTGCCAAGGGACCCGCATTGTCGCACCTACCCGCTCCGAGTAGCTTATAATAACACCTGAGCCTTTGCGACGCTTACAGAGGGTCCTTCCCATTTGCGATGGCAAATACTCCTGCAATATTAAACTTTACGACCGTCTACACTAAGTCGATAATAAAAATTAATTATTTCATGTTGACAATCCGTTTCCAATCAATCTATAAGAACGTGATACGTAGCAAAACACATTTTAATATCAAACTTTTCAAAATCATCTGTTGTGAATTAATTTTTCTTCATCGATGTTCTGCTTATGTTTACTTCAAGTTCAACACATCGTACGAGATCTCGAAGCCAATTATCATAGCTCTTTACGACCTAAAGTGGGGTACTTGACATACAACATTTCATTAAAATATATGTAACATCAAAGGCTCCAATAAAAACATGTAGCACTGGTTGCGTCGACAAATCTCTTTGTTAGACCTTTTCAATACCTCTATGTGAGGATTACAGATCCCCCTCGGTGGAAACGTGAGCTGTCTCGCATCAATTAGCAATTCCATAAAATACATGTAAAAAGCCCTTTCCAAGGCTGACATTTGAGCCAGCCAGACATTCATTCGACCTTCGTCTGTGCCTTTTGACTTTGAGTTCGCCTGTTTTGGAAACTTTTCAAGCGTACGGATGCAGTACAGCTTTCACGTGTTGAGCTTCCATACTGAAACAAAGTTTTCCGGGAAAGTTCTTGACATTTGAAGAATTCAACGTCCATGGCATCTCGACTATGTACACGCGACTTTAAAGCCTTCAGGAAAATTAGTATAGATTGATAGCTTTGTGACGGGTTCACGTGGAGCGTAAGCGTACCTTCTGTTCTTTAAGTATTCTGAATTATGTATCTGTGTGTGTACGCCCTCCTGCCCTTGATGCACATTTCATCTATATTATTCGTAGTTGATACGAATACTAATCAAACTTTGTATCCTTACGTGTCCCTGTGGGCGTCCATATGATTGGCTAGTTTTGAAAACTTTATGGAACAATTAGCGACGTTTATGAAGATTTTGGGTTTTTGATTTATCTTACATCTTCAAAGTAAATATAAAATTCTAATCTAGTAAAACACTATAGCAGTCAGCTAAATAAAGATTTTTTTATCATTATGTGAATGCAAATCAGTAATTAGTGCCAGTACAGTTTGAACAGTAAGACAAGTTAGGAGAAAAGAACGTTAGTTAGTGTATGGCCTGCTTATGTCGAAACGCATTGCCGTGATTTTTGCTTGATTGAGCGATTACAGCTTATGTTAAGCTACACAGCTAGATCGATATAGTTAGATTGTCAAAAAAAAACTAACTTTGCTGGCTTGCTAGTTTGCTTGCTTGGTAAGTTTCTTTAGTGGTAACTTCAGTAGCTTTGACCTCCAGTGCCATACTAAGGACTAAATTGAATAAATGGCTTAGACTATGAGATCCAGAGCTAGAGCTAGGCTTAACAGAACATATGAAGTTATTCTCTGGTTCGATATCATAGTATTACGTTCAGCAAATGCTTACCTTCTATTTTTGTTACAGTGGCACGGGGAGCGTGTACGAAGAAGATCTTGGGGAAGACTCCAAGTCCTCGCGCTCGCTGCCGGGGAAGAAGTAAGATTTTATTTTTATTAAACGGCTTCAGTTAGCGCTTGGTCCCTATGGACGGGTCCATTAAAGAAGCGATGGGGCACAGGGAAAGTATATAATGTTCGCATGGTTTCTAGCTATTTCTAAGGCAATTTGAATCTCTTTTTACTTACAAATAAGATGTAAAATGCAATCTATCGAAAGGTTTCGGTTCCTACATAGTGAAATAGATGTTACACTCGAATCGTATTACTGCGACTTTAACAATCTATATATATAAAAATTAATTGCTGTTCGTTAGTCTCGCTAAAACTCGAGAACGACTGGACCGATTTGGCTAATTTTGGTTTAGAAATATTTGTGGAAGTCCAGGGAAGGTTTAAAAGTAGGGTAGGGTAGGGTAGGGTAGGGTAGGGTAGGGTAGGGTAGCACCATAGGGTAGGGTAGCACCACGCGAACGAAGTCGCGCCGGGCAGCTAGTTTTAGATAAATGTGTAATCTTTGCCTATGCTTCGTTCTAGAGATCATATACCAAATTTAAAAATAAATAGTTTGCGGTTAAGTGTGAAAGTGTGTGTTAAGGTATTTTTGTAACTTTTTCGGCGTATGTATTTGGAAGATTTCGATACTTGATAAACGGATCCTTCCAGATAGCTAATCAAAGACAGCAAGTACTCATCAAACCACTCGTCCACTTTAGGCAAAACCACAGCGAGATTGAAAAACGTCGTCGAGACAAGATGAACACGTATATCTTGGAGCTTAGTTCAATGGTCCCGATGTGTGGTGCAATGGCTCGTAAACTGGACAAACTGACGGTTCTCCGGATGGCTGTGCAATACCTGAGGTCTATCCGGGGTGCTCTGTCGGCGTGTCCGCTCACTGCCAGGCCGAGGCCCGCCTTCTTGTCCGAGAGAGAGCTGAACTCGCTCGTTCTGCAAGCAGCGCATGATTGCTTTCTCCTCGTAGTTGGGTGCGATCGTGGAAGGCTGTTGTACGTCTCTGCTTCGGTAAAACAGATGCTGCATTATGAACAGGTGCGTTTCTATCAAGATTTTGCTGGGTTGCTAAGGGAAAATTATATCTGAAGAATTGAACTTAGATCGCAGGTCTAGGATTTAAATTTAATTGTTGATTTTATTTGCTTATTTTATAGTACTTAAATATGTTTGTTCATGCTCTGCCTAGTTTAAATTAACCTCTATTTTGTGCCTTTATGTCTATTGCGAATGTTTTGTTTATCAGATTTTAATTATTTATTGTGAGTCGTCTACTATTCCCTGAATTCCCTACCGCTTCCTCCGCCATGTTTTGAACTTCTACACGCGGTACAGATCAAAACGTAACAGACATAGAGCTTTAAAGAGAGAGAAACGAGTCTATTATGCCGTAGGCTTTTCGTAATAGACTGTCGAAGACCTTGTCCAATTCTGAAATTAGAGACTGGATCGTTCCAAGTTTTAATACTTGAGTCAATTTCTTGTTTACATTTGCACAATGTTTATGTGGTACTTATGCTATTAATAATATGGTGGAAATTCGTAACACCATGCACTGTGGGAAACTACCTGTAGCAAATGCGATTGTTACGATAAGGCCACAGCGAAAGTTTTGAGTATGGTTAATTACCTTTTTTACAGTCAAACCCCTTTGGTCAAAGCTTAAAGTACCTATTAATTTCGGCTCACTCGTGCGTCTTGATGAACTAGTTTTGACCAAGAAGGAGCTGTGAGTGACATATTGATAAAGTGATGAAAATGTCCACAGTCTGAGCTGTTAGGTCAGAGTTTGTTCGACATCCTGCACCCGAAGGACGTGGCCAAGGTGAAGGAACAGCTGTCCTCGCCTGATCTCAGTCCGAGGGAGCGACTCATCGATGCTAAAAGTTAGTATTAGTTTTTATCAAAATCGGCCTCAGGAGTCCTTTTAGGTACCGTTTCTCCCTATTAAATTCTCTATTTTTAGGGTTCCGTAGCCAAATGGCAAAAAACGGAACCCTTATAGATTCGTCATGTCTGTCTGTCTGTCTGTCTGTCTGTCTGTCTGTCTGTCTGTCTGTCTGTCTGTCCGTGTATGTCACAGCCATTTATTTCCGAAACTATAAGAACTATAATGTTGAAACTTGGTAAGTAGATGTATTCTGTGAACCGCATTAAGATTTTTACACAAAAATAGAAAAAAAACAATAAATTTTGGGGGTTCCCCATACTTAGAACTGAAACTCAATTTTTTTTTTTCATCAAACCCATAAGTGTGGGGTGTCTATGTATAGGTCTTCAAAAATGATATTGAGGTTTCTAATATCATTTTTTTCTAAACTGAATAGTTTGCGCGAGAGATACTTCCAAAGTGGTAAAATGTGTGTCCCCCCCCCTGTAACTTCTAAAATAAGAGAATGATAAATCTATAAAAAATATATGATGTACATTACGGTGCAAACTTCCACTGAAAATTGGTTTGAACGAGATCTAGTAAGTATTTTTGTTTTAATAGGTCATAAATTGAAATTAATATCAAATACTCAGGTCTATACTACCATTTACTTATATACCTACAAGTTTGTACGGAACCCTCGGTGCGCGAGTCTGACTCGCACTTGGCCGGTTTTATTTATGATTTGGCCATCAATGCCCACTTTATAAAAAACTCGCAGTATGTATGCAACTTGAAAAATTTAAAAGAATTGATTGTCCTAGAAATTTGCTCAGTTTCCTGCCGGTTCTTCTTAATTACTGACCTTCGAATCGGTGGTAAGAAGCTTTGAATTTCATATGAGCCCGCCGAGGGCCTAAATTCAAAAAAGGCTTTTACTCTGACTTCGATATTATAATTTGCTGGGGTATTGTATGATGTTATGTATGCCTTCTCATTAAAAATGTATTATTAATGTTCTAGCAATGTTGCCAGTGAAGGCGGATGTGGTAGCTGGTGCATCCAGGCTTTGCCCTGGAGCCAGGCGGTCGTTCTTCTGCCGCATCAAATGCAAAGTGTCCCAGGATACGGCGGCGGACCCCATGCCGGTCAAGGAGGAGTCAGAACCTTCCTCCAAGATGCGGAGGAAACAGGCCAGCGAAAAGAAATACTGTGTCGTACAGTGTACCGGTAAGTTCTTTCACTTTATTTTCCGCCAGATGTCTCTCGCAATTTAACCCCCTTTTTAGGATAAAAGTAGGTTATACTCGGGGATAATGTAGTAGTCTATTAGTGGAAGAATATGAATGTGGCCTGGGTAACAATATGAACACATGTTTTTTGCTTTATCAATTAAAATAAAAGATTACAAAGATGAAGCCCGTCAAAGTTCGGGAGTGCGCTCGTGACGTCACGTGCGCACTCCCACATAGTGTACCATCACGTGACGTCACGCGGAACTTTAATACAAAAGAGAAAAATAAAAAATACGTGTCTTATATATTTTGATAATGTAAATATCGGACTAAACAGATATTTTCTGGCCACTACCCTATTAAAGTAAGTTGTTGGTTTTTTATGTTTTTATGCTTGCGTATTATAAGTAGCAAAATATTTGAAAAAAAAAAATTTGACCGATATAGTCAGCATGTCCAAAAATATTTAAAAAATGTTTCCCTGCTGAGTTTCTTGCTGATTCTACTCAGTTGAAGGTCGACTTTCGAACCGGTGGTAACTTTAGTCAATTTGACGTTCATAAGTGACCTACTACTACTAGGGCCTAAATTGAATGCATTGACTTAGTGTTATATTGCAAATTGCAGGATATTTAAAATCGTGGGCACCTGCTGAGATGTCAGAAGGTGGCTCCAGTGCTGCTGAAAGCGCTGACGACAGCGACGCAAGCAACTTGTCCTGCTTAGTGGCGGTGGTGAGAGCTCTGCCGGACCTGGTACCAGGTACCTTCCCCTGTGCCCCAGACCCGCCCACCAGACATGTGCAGTATGTGTCCAGACATGCCCCGGATGGGAAGTTTCTTTTCGTCGATCAGAGGTTCGTTTAAAGTACTGATTTACTGAAAAAAAATATGGTTATTTTTGTATGCCACTAAGGTAGCAAATGGTAGTAGCCTATGGACGCCATACGGACGGGTGTCACTCGCGCGTTGTCTACCCTGAAGAAATCTCTTCACACCCTTTTTGAAGATTTCTATGCTGTACTACCTTGACTCATTCCACTGTCTAAGCGTTTGCAATAAAAAGCTACTTTGGAACCGCACAGTCGAGACATTTTGGTTTCAATGTATGAGGAAGGACTCCCCGTCGATGGCGAGAGTTGAAGTGATAGAAGTTAGCCGTGGGCAGGTCAAATAATTCTTTAGAGCACTGTTTGTTGTTCAAGATGTATAGCACACCTACCTATAAAGATATGTCAGTGTTTTATACCTTTATTTACATAAATCTAGAAGCTGGTCTATAACATTCATACCAGTATGGACTGATGAATTATACGTTCAGTCACTGTTAATAGAAAATAAAACTTATGAACTAAGTCCATAGGTCAAAATTTTGATTAACTTTCTGTAATGGACATTTTTATCAGTACTGATTTAATGAGATCATTTTTGGCAACTAATGCCCGGTTTCAATAATTTACGGACCGTTATCGGTTAAGATTTATTACAATTAAGACTTATATCTTTACTAATAATGAAGCAAAGACATCAAAGCTTTGCATAGCAGACCCTCCATATGGAAGTAGCTATCACAGGTAAAATTAGCTTACGAAATGATCTATATGCCCAGTTTGGCAATAAGAAAACCTACCATTGGTAAGCAAAACGATTCGTTTTTATTTATTAAAACCGGGCATTAAAGCACTTGGCGAAACCTAACAAAATAAAACAAGTTACTGCCGTGTGTTGTTTCAAGGCCTTTGTTACACTTCTTGTTTCCTAGCGAACTTTATTGCTAACCCTTAATACAAAAAGTAAGGATTCTCGCCTGTACGATTTTTTCATTTCATATGTTGTGAAAGACAGCGTTGAGATTTTTGAGGCAATTGAATTTAAGGCATTAAAAATATACATAGTGAGTATATGAAAAAAAGTTAACATCAAGTCAATGTTACAATAAGGAAAAGCTTTATTTTGTTGCGATGTATTCAAATAATTATCAAATAAATATATAAAATGCAATACAAAATTTTATAAAAACGGTGATTAGTTGCCAGATCGCAATGAGAGGCGGTAGTAGGCCTCAGGTATTTTGCTTTTTAGGGTTCCGTACCTCAAACGGTAAAAAAAGAAACCCTTATAAGATCACTCACAAAGTGTCACCACCGATTTTCTCAAGAACGGATGGACCTAGCAAATTGAAATTTATACCAGATACTGAGGTCCTATTAGGTGTATAAATCAAGGCCCTGAGTTAATACGATAAAAAGATATGGGGAAATTTAGGTTTTCGCGAAAACTTGTAAGTACTTACCAACATTTACCTTAATTTGTAAATATTTTTTAAATTACCTTACTTTAAACTAAAATTGACAATTGTAGGTCAATCAGAAGTACCGTTTAGGTTTTGGATCGAAAACCTATAATATGGTAGTACCCGTTGACCGAGAATCACAAAATTTGGGAAAAAGCTAGGTCTTACAGCACAAGCAAAATGGAAAAATAAAAAAAGTTGAAAATTAAGGTACATTTTGGTACTTTTTCATATTGCGCCTAGTATTCATTTCACGGTAAATTTGAGTAGGGTTACATTATAATTATTATTATGGTGCGGAACCCTCCGTGTGCGAGTCCGTCTCGTACCTGGCCGGTTTTTTTTCCAAATAATTAGCAATAAAAAAACATAGATACATAATAAAGAATTTGGGTTCCGCATAAAATAAACTCGTACGCGGGGTTCAGCTAGTTAATCAAATAATTACAAGAAAGTAAACGCAATTCGATCACAACAGAGTGACCCTAGCGCTGGGTTTCTTGCCACAAGAGCTCCTGGGGACCAGCCTGTACGAGTACGTGAGTGGGCCCGAACTGGGGGCCGTCGCCCAGACCCACAAGTCGGCCCTGCTCCAGAGGGACGCGCTCCACACGCCCGCTTACTCCTTCAGACGCAAGGACGGGACCTTCGCGAGGATACAAACATATTTCAAACCGTTTAAGTATGTTTATAGTTTTTTATTTCTGCACAGAGCTCTGTTTTGGTATGTCATTTATGTTTATATACTAAACTAGGGTGAAATCACTGCCGGGATAGAATCTTGCCCATGCCTTGGTTGTGCCGAAACGCTAACACATAACCAACAAAAAGAAATTGTAGTATGATGATGAAGCGACCAGGTAAAGTGGGTACAAGGAAACAAGCTTAAGTGGATTAGATGGTTTGGTTGTTTTTATACACCACACTGGCGACTGAAAAAACTGGCGAATTATACTAAGTTGGACATCGACAGCTTCTAACAAAAAAAACGACAGATCAGATCAGACAAAAAATAGGCGAATGTCATGATATAAGTTTTATAAATTGTTTTTCAAATATGACATCGATGAGGTGGCCTGATCTACATCTGAGTGATATCACAAGCTAATGATAATACAAAATGTTTCCAGAAACCCTTGGACGAAAGACGTGGAATGCCTGGTGGCCCAGAATACCGTGAGCGAGGCCCATTCGCTCACGGAGTCCGAGGCTGAACAAACATCATTTGATATATACAAACAAAGTAGGTGTAGTATAATAATATGGCGTTATCAAATGTTTACCGTTAAACCGACTTTTGTGACATTGCCTTTAGAATGAAATTGCCCTGCGAGTTTGAATTGTATGTGTAAAATATCAAGCTTCAAGTTTCATTGCATAAATGAAGTTGAAGGTGGACACAAACCGAAATCAAGATTTAATTAAATTCAGTAAACTGACCACATGTGTTGCAATTTTTGAAATAATGAGAAGATAGAAAAGTAGTTTAAAAGAGTGATTCAAAAATGACCTATTTATTCTCTTCGGGAACGCACTGTTAGTTTTAATATAGTATCATTATTTTAGGAAATGACATTTTGTTGCTGTCAGTTAACTAAATCTTATTCAAATTGGAATTGAAAACGTCGTATAATCCTGCAAACTTATCTGGCCCGGTGGTCAAAAGAGGAACTAACGACGCCATTTTGAAATGTCAATTGTCATTGGTCAAAGATAATATAAAGGCTGGTTGTTTTCTCCATCAAATGCCATAACAGCGACTCTCTTACCGGGCCAGATAAGTTTGTGGGACTATAGCATAGGTTAAATTATCTCGATTTGTCGAAGATGTAGATGCGCTCGCAGGGTTGTTTCGCATATATTTAATGATAAAAATTATGATTGAAGTAATATTTCGTGTTCGGATTTAACCGTATACTTGAGATAGCGTTGTATAAAGTGTTCATGTATTTTTATTGTATTTGTGTATAACGCCAGCAGAGGGGTGACCACCACATTTTGCTTGGCAATATGGCTTGTGTTTTGTTTTTGCATCTTGTTGTATTTGGCTACATACGGTTAATTTTGTAGATGTAGTTGATAACCACTTATAATGGCTCCGAAGTGCAGCTGCGGACTCAACTTGAGAGTGGTACAGGTCGATTAACTAAAGCTGGCACATTCAACACATTTTGCACACGTTGCGTTTGTGTAGTGTCTATGAATAAGCGCGCGGCGTCACGTCGCACTGCATGCGCATTATGACAAGTATGTCCGTCTCTCTCGCGCGCGGCCATGCTTATGAGTATGAAGGAGACAGTTATCGTTTTGCTTTTGCTACTGCTCATAAATATAGTGTTCTTTTTTGGATTCATCCATTAGAATTCACTGACTGATTAACATACTGTATCGTGAAATTGAGAATGTGTGAGTACTGTGAACATGCCAGCTTTAGTTTACCGACCTGTAGCCAGGTGGGTACTACAAAGTACCCTACCTCCGTGCTATGGTTTCTTCACGCTGTTGTCCTTTACCGAAAGCTCAAGCTCATTGCAGGATTCGAACTCGATGCGCTTATCCTATTATCTTAGTTATTAGAAGGTGCTTCTTGCATCGTATGCCTCATTATGGTTAGGGTACTTCGTAATATATATCCTCCTGGCCAAGCATCTAACCATGCGTTTTCGCAGCGCACTTGAGAGCCAGTTCTCTTGGGGGCCTTTTGCCCTTTAATATACCGGGTGGAGATTTCGAGATGGCATATTTTCGAAACCTACGTTGGGTTAGTTATTCTGAACACCATTTACTATGGGACCAAAATTGAATTTACAAAAAAAAAATTACTCTTCATATATTATGATCGAGCAAGGTTGACATCCCATCGTAAAAGTTATCAGCATGACTAACCAAACATAGGTTTCGAAAATACGACATCTCGAAATCTCCAGCTGTTAGAAATTATACAACTGGCACAAATGTAAAAGGAGTTGAGACGGAACACGGCCCGCGATAAAAGTGAAGACAAAAAACTCAGCTCCTATCACGTATATGACATATACGCCACTCGCTCACACATAAGGTAAACGGCCCATTACTCGTCAGTTTTTGAACTTTGCTGTGTTTACAGCTCTGCCACGTTGTAGTTAGTAAACTTAGTAAAGTATTGTTTTTTATGACAGGTTCATCATTTATTACTCCTTTCAATAAATATATTATTATAATGATTGAAAAACAATAAAGTAATCAAATATTTGATCTAATAAAAAGAAGCCATTTGTACCAGTATCCGACAGATTTGTACTAGTTATCGTCAAGATGTCCTAGAACTCGTCAATTTTGAGTACCAATTTGAACTCTATTTGCTTAAGGGTAAAGTTCATATTATTTTCATTTTAAAATTGAATTTTTCTTAATACTAAGCAGTTTTCGAGATTCATAAATAATGAATCGTCTCGATGTTTTCTAGTGCACGAATAGACCACATTCAAAGGCCCGCCAGATTATACAGAAAACTGAGGAGAGTGATCGGCCATTATGTTTGACGTGTGCGGTCTATGAGTAAGCCTTCGATTCAATCGAAATGGGCGGTGTCAGAGTCTATAGCGATGCAAAATTGACCGTCACTATATCGAAGTGCAGGACAAGAGTTCGAGACCAATCCCATTGCAGAAGTCTGTGAGATAGGATGACGTAATTTTCCCGAAATTCTTCACCAATGCGATGGAGGATGAGACTTACCAAACCAAATCTTTACTAAATATATATGTACCTAGTTATAATGGCGGAATCTCTGGAAGCTTTATTCCATGACCGTGCTCAATTTTCAATGATACCTCTATGCTCAAAATACCTGTCAAACTGTTGATAATTCGAACTAGTTTGAACCTTAAGTGCACGATTTGATTTCAGGTATTTTGACCATAGAGGTATCATAAGAAAACTCCTCATTCCATGATCAACACTCTTCGTATCATATTGGAACAAGCATCAGAATAGTAGAGGGAGCCTTACTTTCGTCGACTTCGAAAAAGATTTTGATACGTTGAATTGGTCTAGCTTATCTATTAGCTAGATTATTGGTCTAGTAGGCTACATGACATTGGTCTCCCGCTGAAATTAATACAACTACTCAAACCTTCTATAAGAACTATTCTTGTAAAGTGACACACGATGGCCTCATTTCTGAGGATATCGCCGTGTATGCTGGTATGCGACAAGGCTGCCTCCTATCACCCCTCCTCCTTTTGATGGCATTGGATGGGATTAGGCTTCGTATGTATTTCGCATCAAAGATTTTAGGGTCCTGATTAGTTCGGGCCGTGGTCCAAGCCTCATACAAGGTCTGCCTATTTTGTCTAGCATCTTTGCAGGGCCGATTAAACCACGGTCGTTTCTTCATCCTTGCAGCCACTAGCGGGTTTGGGATATACCTAACATTCCATTCCCGCCAGTATCGCATCAGTAACGTTAGAGGCACAGGTGTTAGGGTCATCTGATGCGAAGCAGAGCTGTCTCCACGGGTAGGATACGTAGAGATCTCGCAATCCTTCCCAATCTACTGACACGTCGCCATCCGGGAGGCCGGGGCGAGTCAGATCGAGCGCATAGCACTTGCGTCCGGACGAGACAGTGGTCCGTGCGCCAAGCGACGTTGAGCTAAGTGGCGCGTCCACTGTCACTGCATAGTTGTCCTGTCGCGTTGTCAGCAGAAGGTTCAGTATGTAGCTAGTATGGCTCAACAGGTGACCAACTCAACAATGTAATTTATAGAATTTTGTTGTATTTATTAGACTAACCTTTGCCTTGCGGTTTCATCTGCATCTTCTATTATACCTCCTTAATTTGTGGAATTTCCAAAAATCCTGTCTTTTTGGATGCCTATTGCCTACGCTATAAAAGCAACTTGTGTGCAAAATGTCAAGTGTCTAACCGTGGTCTTACCACAGTGGTTTGGGCTGTGCGTTGATACGTCAGTTAGTCAGTCAGGACAAGTCATTTTACAGATTGAGTGTGGTATGTCAATATTAATTTATCAAATGAATTTGACATACATTTATGTGTCTTACCAACTGTAGCTGTTCGAGAAATTCGTGCTCTAGTCTTAGAGACGTGGGTGTTGACCTCCCACCAGGTGGACCGACGACCTGGTCACAGTCGCTGAGCGCCGCTGGATGCAAGCGGCCCAGAACCGTTCGAAGTGGAAATCAATGGGGGAGGCCTATGTTCAGCAGTGCACATTCATGAGCTGATATGATGATGATGATGATGGCTCAACAGGTGATGCAGTTTATTGGTACGGCAGCCGGCGGGGTCCCTGGTCCCCCCATGATACAGTCGGCCGGGTCCATTCCGGTCTCCTCTTCCAGCACGAACAACTATACCATGCGCGAGGCGGCGGGTCAGCCAGCCACCCAGGGTGGAGTTTTTTTTTTTTTTTTATACCAATAAGGTGGCAAACAAGCGTACGGCCCGCCTGATGGTAAGCAGTTACCGTAGCCTATGGACCACTCGCGCGTTGCCGACCCTGAAAAAATCTCTTCACACCCTTTTTGAAGAACCCCATGCTGTACTCCATTGGAAAAACCACGGCGGGGAGCTCATTCCACGGAAGTCCGCGGAAGAAAACTCCTTTTAGCCCGTACAGTTCGAAACAAATCTGGTTTCAATGTGTGAGGATGGACTCCCCGTCGATGGCGAGAGGTGCGATGGTAGAAGGTAGCCGTGGGCATCAAGTCGAACAATTCCTTGGAACACTCTCCGTTGTACAGGCGGTAGAACACACATAAGGAGGCTAAGTCTCTCCTCAGACTGAGGGGCTCTAAACCGTTTGTGAGCTCGAGATCGTCAACAATTCTGACGGCACGTCGCTGAACCGAGTCTAAAGGCCCAAGCTGGCATCCAGGTGCTCCCGCCAATAAATGACAGCAGTACTCCATATGAGGCCGGACCTGCTACTTATAAAGTTGCAGCCTTTGCCCCGCTGTGAAGTACTGTCTCGCTCTGTTGAGCACTCCAAGCTTTTTGGATGCCAGCTTAACCTTGTCTTCTAAGTGACTTCGGAACAAAACGTCGCTAGAAATGTCGACCCCAAGGATCCCGATGCTTTGGTTGAGGTTCAAGGAGGTATTCTTGAATTGTGGAGCCACAAACAATAGGGTTTTTTTAGCGGTGAACGCGCAGGCTTGAGTCTTGGTGGGGTTGTAATGGAATAAGTTAAGTCGACCCCAATCGGAGACACTAGTTAGTGTACTCTCGATTTCAGACACCAGCCGTTCGCGGCTTTCCTCCACCTCGGAACGAGGGACGGCATATTTGCACGGCCCGTATAATGAGCGTCCCCTGTACTGTCGTCCGCATAGCAAAGAATGCCGTCAATAGACAGCATATCATTGATATTCAGAAGGAACAGTGTTGGGGATAGCACAGAGCCTTGCGAGACGCCGGTATTTATGTCCATGCTATCGGAGCAGCTACCGTCGACGACGGCTCTTATGCATCTGCTGGACAGAAAGCTGGCGACCAATTTGCATAACCCCTCGGGAAGCCCGTATGCTTGTAACTTCGAGAGAAGACCCCTATGCCAGACCCGATCGAACGCCTTCGCCACATCTAGGCTCACTGCCAATGCCTCACCTTGACTCTCGATGGCGAGTGACCAACGGTGCGTGAGATACACAAGGAGGTCACCAGCTGAGCGACTGTGGCGGAAGCCATATTGACGGTCGCTCAACAACTCGTGATCCTCCAGGTATCTCAAAAGCTGCGTGTTGATCACACGCTCCATGACTTTGGAGAGAAGGGAGGTGATGGCGATAGGCCTGTAATTCGTCGGGTCTGATCTGTCGCCCTATTTGGGCACTGGGTGGTCTTCCACGAAGACTTCCTTTTTGGTTTAGAAAAGTGCGAAAAGACGCGTCAATACTGGACACAATTCAGGAGCACACCGCTTCGGCACCACTGCCGGTATGCCATCTGGCCCACTCGATTTATGGATGTCCAGAGAAAGCAATTCCCGCCGGACCTCCCGTTAAAGTGATTAAGTGATCCCTGGGCTTGGGACCCCTACAACCTGCTGGCAGCCAGCGGGCAGCTGTTTCACTGGGTCTCCCTGACCACCGCAACAACACGCCGCGTTGCACAACACACCAGTGGTACGACACCACTGGCCCCCACACACTGCCAGCACAGCGCTTCCTCATGGAGCTCTGGCGACCATACTCACCGCAGGAATACAACACCACATTAAAGTAGCGTTATTTGACTTGGTACTTCCTTAGTCTGATAACTCCGAATTTCGAATGGGACAACCCGTTATGCCCTTCCTCTCTTACTGCTGCATAAATGCTGCTGCTGTCTTTTTCATTAATAAAAAAAGTTCTGACGAATTCTAGGTCATTCTCTTGTACGTACTCACAAACGAATAGACCTAAACTCGACAACCTCGTAATTAATACCAAAAAGTATGTATATAAAAACCCCATATATAGAAAAATTAATAAAGATCTAATAATTAGTTATCAAGAAATATGTTTTGACAACAATTCTATTCAAACTCCGTATAACATTTAAAATAAAACACAATGTCGATATTACATGCAATTTTTCAAACGTGTCCCAGTATTCGTCAAAAAAGTATTAATTTTGACGAGTTCTAGTACAAACAGGGATTAATAGGTACCAGTACCTGTCATACGCGAAAAAAAATACCAAATGATAAAAATAACACAATATTATGGGTTACATCGTAGGATAGTTTACTTGACTACTTCACAAAATAATCATACTTATCAAAATGTCGACCGATACAGCAAGACATGAACCCTAACGTGGTAAGCCGGGATTCAGTTTCAGTAGCTAAACTCACAAAAAAAAACAGAATTTGGAGGTGCTTACCTTTGATCGCTCTGTATTCCGAAGCCAATACATTTTTGACTAAATGTTGTCATTCTAATTATAGAATATATTACTGTTAATATGTTGGCATAAAATGCTTTTAGTAAGATATTGGTAGAATTAAGTTATTGACATTTTTTTACAATCTGACGAGTATTGGGACACTGTCGACATTACCAGCGTTTACCTTAATATGCATAAAAACTCTGCGCAGCCCTAATATTTAATTGCACACATGCGCATTTATGCATAGACAAGTGGCTTCAGGTTGCCAATGGCTGAGATCCGTCTTTCTTTTACGTCTGTGACGTCTATGACGATCTATCTTCGAAAATGGCCTAAGAACGCGATTCTTCTATTTTCGGTGCTTCTGTAAACCAGTTTTGGCGGTGATGTTGGTAGCATTGATTACATACAGTGGTGCCAACATTGTCACACCACTGAAAAACGATTCATGATCGAACCTTTTCGTTAGTATTTCATAACGATGATCGGACTACTGTGTATAATTTTTGGGGATACACTCCCTGTACCTACGTAACTAACTTCCCTTCACTTAGTTAATTTTGATTTGTGTTTGTAGCGCTGTTTTTTATTGCATAAGTTTTTGTTAACAAATTTGTAATAATAAGTATTGTCCATAAAATATTTCAGTTTTAGTTATTAACTTACGTTTGCCTCATAAACGTCGAGTAATTAATGTAAATATTTTGCACTTTTTCCTATATACATATTTTATGGATAACGCATCTTCCTTAATATCGGTACAAATAATTTTAAACTCCAAAAGAAAACAATTTAAAATTGACATTTGAATTAAAGAGACTGCCTTGTACCAATGAATTTGAGAACATTTTGTAAGTTACCGTTATTAAAGAATGTCTATACACATTGAACCATGACTACCAAATAGTTGACTATTTCCCACGAGTTAAGTCAAAATATAATTTAACACATCGACACTAAGGTCCGTATTGTAGTGCGTCAATACTCTATTCAAGTTTTGAGTCGAGTTTAGAGCAATAGGGATGATTCCTGAAAAATAAAAACTATTTAGAACGCCAGTTGGACACGTATAACCTTATTTTATAACATAGTATGGAGCTTAGATAAAAAAATGGAGAAGATATGATACCCCATTCATATCACGTGGGTAATACTACGTGTAACCGATGCACTATTCAGTTTTACAGTGCGCGCCAAATATGTCGCGGGCCCAAACCGGTACTTATCGTGATCCGCTTACATAGGTTCTGAACCTTTGTAAGCAAGTAGACTTATCTGGCTACGTGCTTTCTTACTGTTAAACTGTTACTAAATATTTAGCTAGCTGTCGCACGTGGTTTCACCCGCGTTCACGGTATAAAAAGCAGCCTATATCCTTCTCTATACCATAGGCTATCTGCATGCCTAATTTCCGTTGAGTGGTTGAGGCGTGACAAACAAACGAACTCACTTTCGTATTTATAATGTCAGTTAGGATTAGGATAATAGTTATCAATTTAACAACTGGTCATAGGACTTTTCTAACAGGATCTTCCCTATCTAAATATCTAGACATAGTTTTGTTGTCACGCGCGATGATTGACTACCGTATCTTCCCTATAATAGGGAGTAGTATGGAATATAGAGTAGTACGTATGGTATCAGTGTGTATAGCGGTATAGTTCGTTCTCGCTCGCTCGCCACACTCCCTCTCTGGCGTAAGACAAGGTAACCGGAGGGTGTACTGTGCAGCAGAGCTCGACTCGGGCTCGACAGAGGAAGTGTTGCCGATCGACTTCATGGCGGCGTGTGACGTAGCTAGTGCCGTTTCAGAAGCGGACGTGGAAATGCAACGCCTTATCGAGTCACAGGTTGAGTCACATAAGATAGGCAGCGCCATCGCTGAGGAGGCGCTGCGCAGGACCTCCTCAGAACTGTCCACTGAGATGCCCGTTGATTTGCTGCAAGATGCTGTGTTTAATCAGCAGGTATGTTAAACTCACTGTATTACGATTACGGATCGGATGGAATTGGCTTCTTAATGTTTTTTTTAATATATCTTGTGATGACTGGTTATCCATAACTAATCGGAAGCAAAGTATGAAAGATTATTTGAAATTATTTGACTAAAAACCGAGGGGTTTTGGGATAGTATAACTATTCGCGTGCATATTTACTGTAATCTCCGATGCAACTATGTATGTAGAGTGTAATGGTGCGTCAATGCTACGCGAATCGAGCACGAACGAGCCTACAACGAGCACAATGCGAATCCCTTTGTACGTGATAAAACTGACGATCGCGCTCGTTCGAGGCTCGCAAGCCCGTCCACGCTACGCGAATCGTGCTCGCAGTGTGCTCGTTCGAGGCTCGGCTCGTGCTCGGTTCGCCAAGCATGGACGCACCATAAGAGACGGAGTTCTGTATGTTTATTAAAACAATAACAAAATTATGAGTTGAAAGTACATTCCATAATTGCCTACACATCAACTTTAAGTAAATATGCACCCGAATAGCGGCTTACTAATATTATGACGCACATTAATCTCAAACGATTCAAATAAGTATATAATTTTCGGTTTGATGGTTCTGTATACAAAAGGTGCTAAAAGGAACTCTATTACTAACCCTGCGCAGTCTGCCTGCCTCAGAACTGTATTTTTTTTAACTATAACAGTTAGCCGCAGAAATATTCATAGAATAGCCTCAATCAAATTACAAAAAATAAAAATTACAGACAGCAATTTAAAGCACATGCGAATTTCTTATTTCTTTAAAAATATATTGTTTAAAAAGCTGTAGTTTGTTTCTTATGGAATAAATATCCTAGTCTTAAACATCAAATACCACTCCAATATAATGGAATATAAAATTATAAACATATTGTACAGTATAACAATGAATATTTTAAAAATACAATGGTAACTTTGCCGCCAGGCGAGTCTCGCTGACAACATCCTCGGCGTCGAAATGACCAACTTCACCCAAATCCGGAACAATGTGCCACTCAGCTCCGCCGGACCAGAGCGGTCCCCCCCACATCCGGAGCCGAACAACCTGCCCCCAACAAACACCCCCCCAATATCCCCCCCTCTACCGTCACTAGGCCTCGATGGCAACGGAGAAGCAGCCATGGCGGTCATCATGAGCCTCCTCGAGGCCGACGCGGGCCTCGGAGGCCCAGTCAACTTCTCGGGCCTACCCTGGCCCTTGCCATGACATAGTGACTTCGAACTTGATAATTATCAGAGCTTTTAAAGTGCTGACTTAAAAAGCCAGCGTGTGACTTACCAAATATGCGTACCATTGATTTGTTATGAACTATTCGGAAACACTTGGATTAGTCCGCTTTGAAGCGTAAAGCGCTTGAAGCGGACCAGATGCAACTGAGTTCTGTACTTAAACGAGATTCTAGTTAAACGGTGTTTTACATAGAAGATACTTGTTAATAACATGTATCTTAGTAATCCATTTATTTTTATGTTAATCGGTTTGTAAGCTCGATATTATAACAGCTGTGAACTACACCGAGTAGCTGTATACCAAATTAATATTTCTGAAGTGACCTTATTACTCCATTTAGTACTTTATGTTGGCCCTTCAAAAAAGTGATAAATATATTAAATACTATCCCCCTTATTCATAATCGCTTAATTTTTAACTAAGGCTGCATTCCGAATTAATGATATAATCGCTGTAATCGATTTGAGCGTGCTTAAACCCGTACCGAATTGAAATAATGACAGTTAAGATGTCCCGTGAAACGTCATAGATGCCGTCATAATATCCGCCATCTTGCGCTCACACCGACCATGCCCTAAACTGATATCACCGTGAGCGCTGTCAAAAAGTGACGGTTAGTTATTGTTTTCGGCAAAAATCTAATAAGATTTTTGGTTTTCCATATGGCAAAGATACTTTTTATGATTTTATGAGAGAAAAATAATAAAAAATGCGGATATTCCTTTTTGCGAGTCAACTAATAGAAGATATAAGGAGTTCTAGCGCATTGTTAACTCAGATTTTAATTAAATTCTCAAATGTTCTGTTTTGAATACTGTGAGCGCGATAACGGGCGTTCCGAATTGTTGACAGTTCTCAGCTGTCATTATCGTGATATCTAACTCGGTACGCAAATTATTGCTGTGAGCACTGTGAGCGATATTATTTAATTCGGAATGTAGCCTAAATCAGTGTAATAGTGTGCCCCGTCTCACTCTTTCGATCACCAAATGTCACGTGTCAGATAAAGACGGAAATTTAGCTAATCAACGTTTTATAACTTTATTATGAGTAAGGGGGTATATGTACACTCGGCTACACATCAAGCTATACATATCCAGTATATAACCAGATCTCGCATTGTGAAGAACTTCCGTACAATGAGAGGTCAGCATATACTGTAAATGTATAGCTTGATATGTAGCCGTGTGTACTAGTATATATACGGTTACTGTTAGTTCAATTTGGTGTAATTGTTAATATATTACATTGTTTTCTTCATATCATCATACACGTTTGCTAAACTTAGTACAATTGTGTCCCCAGCCTGACAGTGAAGGGGGACTTGTGTCCCCAAACTGGTGCTATTGTACATAAGGAGGTTGGGATACATAGATTAATTCTTGCCAAACGAACCCTTATCAGTTTATATTTAGTTTATAATAATTAGTACGCGAATTTATTATTTGAACAATCGAAACTTAATCGATGAATTTATTTTTTTACACTGTTACTTTTAATTAGGTAAAATTTTATTTTATATCTATATTATATAATAATATAAGAATGTTGTGATCCTAAGTGTCTATTTAGAAAGTACCATTAAAGTGGATCTATTGCGCAGTTAAAAGCGTAAACGTTCAGGGTTTTTCGCATGTGAATTTAGTGTGAACAAAATCAAATACCATATAGCAAGATAATGTATCTAGTAAGAAAAATATGGAAAATCAGTGTGTAAACTAATAGAAGGACGTAGCATAGATAAAGTATCAATGTTTATTTTATGTAGATAATCCAAAGGGGTACGACAATAATCAGGTCTAATATAGGTATACTTTAAGATATGGTTTTATATAATTTCATAATTATTGTTACCCAAAACCTTTGCCCAAAACATACCTTTAATCGTAGATTGTGTATGTAGGTATAGACAGGCTGTCAGCGTATAGCGAAGAAGATAGTGATAGTTCGACATAATTACATAATATATTTGGATTTTTATTGTATTTAGACGAAATTATCTATTAAAGTTGCATGATATTGATAGAAAATACACTTGAGTACCTATAGTAATCCTTTGATTTACTTACTGTATCAGAAAAAAAAAAACTACTGACCGATGAAAGGTTATGTTTGGTTCATTTCGTTCGCTACGATTTTTACAATTCACCATCACTACACACTAAATAAAATCTTTCAGAATAGGGTATATTCTTTGCGAAGAGTAGGTAAGAAACGGTTTTTCGAAATTGCACCCCTATGGGGGTAAAATAGGGGATAAAAGTTTGTATGACAGTCCGTCAGTTTCGAAGATAAGGTCTTCTAATTTTGTGTTGTGTGAAACAAATATCTTTTGCCACCACAAACTGATGAGCCACAAAGTGATGGCAAACAATATAAACCTATACGTGAAATAGGGACAAAAATATGCTTAGTCCTGCTCACACATACTTGTTTTGACATATACGTATCTCGCTTTCGTAATTACTATAATATTAGTAGCCTGTATATACCTACATACTCAATCAACGCCCTAAATGCATTAGCAGATGACTGAACCTGGTTCGGCCAGACCACCTTTTCAACTGTGGTTTCTCTGTTCGGTGGTTAGTCCGCGTTATAATCGCTCTGGAATTAATGATTTAATAAAGATCTAATAACGCAGTTTTAATATGACAGTGCACATGTGATATTTCAGTTATAAATTAAGATAGTGCATTGTTTTCCCAACCACAAGTTAAGTCCATTACGTTGTGTAATTTTATAAAAAAATATCATTGTCTCTTCATATGTAGTTACCATTTTAGTCAATAAATTGTATCGTAGGTATGCTTTGAGTCAGTTAGCTAAGTTAGACCATCGGTAATGCAAATAAATGTATATAGGTATCTAAAGTTTGGCAAATTAGTTTAATAACATGTGCAATTTAAAACAGAAGGGTTATTTAATTTTAAGAGTTTTATTGTAAATATTATATGCATAACAAAAGGACATATCACCTGTAAGGAATAAAATTGCAACCAGTCTTAGGCCAAGAACAGACGACGCAACCTAACTGCAACGAAACACGTTTCAGACTCTATTTTCAAACCGTGATTCACACAAGGACGCGGACCAATCATTTTGCGATTAATATATCTCACAGTAATTCTAGTTTTCTTGAAAGCTTGTTTAATATGTCGATTTTTAGCGACGAAGATATTTTTAAACGACTTCAATAAAAGGAGGATGTTCTCAATTCGGTTGTATTTTTTATTTTTGTGACCTCATAACTCGGTCATTTATTAATCGATTTGGAATATTCTTTTTTTGTTTGGAAGGGTACACTTCCCGTGTGGTCCCATTGTCATCAGATAAAGATTTGATTACTTCTTAGTGTACTTTGAAGTCGGTTTATGTTTTTTGTAAAACAGTTTTCAGTTACTTGTCATGTATGGTATCAGGGACAAAGAAGGAAACGTAAAAGAAGAAGAATGTGGGTACATCTATACATTGTCAGAAATATCAACTATCGTATGTTTACAGCAGCCAGTTACAACAACAAAAAAAGTAACAGTTTGTTATACAATAAAATTTTGCAAAAGTGCGCCAAAATCGATGACACTGATTTCACGCTATTACTGCGAGATGGTTTCAATGCAACTAATACGTAGCTAACGAGTAACTAACTATGTAGTTGCGACATGTGTGGTTTCATAGTTACATGCCTATATTGTGAGACAATATAGGCATGAAACTAAAAAGTAACTCGAGCTGCAGTTTCGTCACTAATGAGTTGCGCCGTCTGTGTTGGGGCCTACTGTCATACAATGTTATTCCTTATGTCGATATTCACAATTGCACAATTATAATGCAGTACTTGCGATAAATCGTAAAATATTCGTGTTTAATTGTGTATAAAGTAATTATTTATGTAATTTTTTGTTGTTGTTTTGAGTATTTTTAAATTTATTATTAATATAAAAATAAAGCGTTTTGGATACGTGTTTCACTTCATTAATGCTGCGCGTTTTATTTCTATTAAGTGTACCTACGTATTTTGTACGTTAGCTATGCGATTTGATATTAAGTTGTACGTAGTATTTATATACTCTGAGCTTATAGTAACGATTGGCAGCTCCCCTGTTATACCACTTATTTTATGCATATATATAAACACACTAGTTCTCCGCGCAAAAGTAGGGTTGAAACCCTTTTTTACCATTTACTATGTAGTTTTCTTTTTAACATAAGTTACTAAGAAAACGCGGTAAATTGCGAGTGTTCGCACCTAAAGGATAACGGTAGTAGAAAATTCTAAATCTATGCTTCGCACGGTCCTGATTATTTTTGCGATGAAACCTCGTCATTTGAAATTACGATAGGGATGCGATAGGGATATCTGTTTCGGTATCAAAGCGCGAGGGGCGCTTCTTCCATACCGACGTTACAGTCGCACAAGGTACAGAGGTACCTTTTTCTTCTCCATGCCACGTCGTCGCAATTGTTCCTCGCTAGGTGAAGTTGTACACACGTAGTATTTATATACTCGTGAGGTGAAGTCAAACAATTAACGCCCTCTAGCGGTCAGCTTCAGTACTTTGCTTGTGACTGCTACCCAACAGAGTATAGGCACCGTCAAGTTCAAACTACAGATGGCACTACTAACATATAAGTTCAACGTACATTATATATTTACTTGCCTGAGTAAGCAAGTTGTATTGGGCAGACCATAGACTTAGGATTTCGCTACATTGGTGCGGTCTGCAGAAGGCAAGTATTCAATGCAAGATGTCCCATATTACCTATTATTTCTAGAATAGTGTTGAAGGAACCTTGTCTCAAAGACCACAGCCGATACTTATAGGCTTACGATATAGAGGTCGTGGGTTCGAATCCTACTTCGAGTTGAGCTTTCAGTGAAGGATAATATCGTGAGGAAAGCATAGCACGATGTTAGGGTACTTTGTTTTGACGGGCCAGTTGGCGCAGTTGGTTAAGACGTGGAGTCTTAACCTAAAGCGCCGCAGGTCGTGGGTTCGATTCCCACACAGGACATGCATTTGTGTGCATGAACATGTCTGTATGTCCTGAGTCTGGGTGTAATTATGTATATTAAGTATGTATTTACAAACAAAAAGTAGTATATGTATTATATCAGTTATCTGGTTCCCATAATACAAGCTCTGCTTAGTTTGGGATCAGATGACCGTGGATCAGGGATCAGTGTGAGGAATGTCCCAGGATATTTATTTATTATTTATTTGTAACATCTGGCTGGCTACCTGCACCCTACAATCTAAGCACTCACCGGTGTAGGCAGTTGGACTTGAGCGTCAGTTGATTCTAGACTTTGTAAAGGTCAAAATATAGCCACGGTGGCCACTTACTTAGTTGGACAGCCTCTGCTTGTCAGCTACCTGAGAAAAAAAATATTAAAAGGAAAGGATGGCGGCAAGAAATTTGGAAAATAGGTGTTTAACATATCTATTGCTGTCGCGCTGTGACCGAGCTATCCCGCCCGAGGGCGACAGAGACAACTACAGCTTGGACCGATTATACCTATTTTAAATTAGACGAAATCGCTATTTCGTAATCCCCGGTTTCTCCTACAAACCTGGATCGATTAAAAAAAAAACAAGAATCATCAAGAAGGGCTTTGGCTATGTCTGTCGGTTTTCTTTTGTTGTTTTATATTCGTCAAATTTGTTCGCTGGACGTCTGATAAGGGCGTTAAAAATGGTAAGTTTTTGTGATTTAAGAAGGCTCCTAATTTTTGTAATAATTAATTTATGGAGAAAAACACAACCGAGGGACATACAGTGGTACCTAAATATTGCATGGTAAAATAATCATTGCTCTAGTGTCATCATTCAGAGAGGAAACTGAGGATTACGTTGTCGAGGAACATCCGACAGTAGCGAAGCGGTATAGGTACTAAAAGTACTTACCAGAGGAATATGCATAATAATTGCTAGTCATATACAACCTACTTAGCAACCTACTACCAAAAATAGTAATCATAAGTAAGTAGGTATACCTACTTACTCTTACTTATCACTTTGCATCCCATCAATCGGTAATTTGGTTGAGGTGGATTCGCTTGTTTGTAGATACTTTTTTAAATCATAGGAAATAATCACAAACACAAGTGTTGATAAATAGATAGAAATATAAATGAAATCTTCTTTAACTGAATCTTTCACTGGATGGAAAAGATGTAATCTATAACACCCAAAGATTTTCATAGGGCATCGTGGGTTTGATAACACCATAATTATGTTATCATCAATGATGATGATGATGATGATTTTGTCATAAATACCAAATCCCTACGGCAAGTACCTTCATTAGAACGAATCCATGCAGCTCCAATGAAGGCTGTATTTGAAAAGATATATAGATACAGTTCTATCCACCCCTGGCCAGGGGGTGGGTACGGCCAGCGGGTGCGGGGGCTCGTTAACTATGCAAATAGCGCGGGGTGCGGGCGTGGGGAGGGGGGTTGGAACAGCACAATCTGATCAGCTACCACGCCCTCCAATGATTAACCGTTAGATGTGACATCTCGTTACTATAAAGTCCTCCAGACTTAAACGAGAATCCATGTTCTAATATTTCAGGTTCAAATGAGATTCTGTTAGCTAAGGACTTGTTATTGACAAGCTTAGATAGAACTGAAATTAATTACAGCACTTAGCTGGTACCTACATACTTAATCCTATTGATGCGAACCGTACGTCTTCTAAAACGGTCTGTTTAAAACAAGTTAAATTATAACATGAAAGACAAAAGTATTACATTATACAGTATTTTTACAACAACACAATACAGTTCATAGTATAATGTTCGACGTCATATGTGGGGAGTGATTGTGTTATCTGTAGCGGTAAGCACAAAGCCTAGAAGCTAGCGAACTGAATCTCAAGTTTTTGGAACATATTTTTACGTAAACAGATTTTCTGGTATAGTTGCCACCCTACGGTTTCCTCGTGATATTTCCCTCCATCAAAATCAATTCATTGTAGGATTCGAACTCACGACCTTTGCCACCTTACCCCCTAAAAAGGAAGCTAAGCAATATTGCTAACGCAATTCATTTTTTAGAATTTAAAGCAGATCTTATGCAATTCATCAATTCCAAATATTTTAATGAATTGAATTGTATATAATGAGTAACTATTTTACCAAAAAATATTGGAATCACTTAGGATCTGCCGAGAATTCAAAAAAAAATATTGCGTAGCATTATTGCTTTAGCTTCTTTTTTAGCCCCCTTTATCTCAACAGTCGGTTAGGACAATCATCATGGACCTGTTAAAAGAAAGTTTTACCAATTAATACCTATACCTAATTCATCAATTCATTTTCAACACAATTTGTACATTTTACTACAAAAAGCGTTTTTTTTTTCAAAAATATTATGTCTAGAATATTTTATAATATCGAGGAATTGGATTGTAGTGATATTGAAACTTTTAAAATGGTTGTATGTATGCGCCTATTGTAAAAGTCGTAACAAAGTGACTTGGTGATCTTATAGCGATGAGTAAAGTTCCTAAAAAAAACAAGTGTTATATCGTGACCGTTATAAGTAGGTAGGTAACCTAGATTAAATTTTGAATTTGTGATATAGTTAAATTCGTACACAGTGGCGTATACAGTTATACCTACATCTAGAATGAAATATTTTCTAAAATAGTTATAAATGACTATTATTTTTGTAATAACTTGAAGCAATTTGTAATATTTGATTACACAACAAATAAATATACAATTGTAAGGTCACTCCAACATCTCGCTTATTTTTGTACAAATCTGCAATTAATCTTCACTTATATTTTTTTTACTCAAGATATTTCGATACCTTCGATTATATTTGTCCAAAACAAAGTAGATAGGTGTAGTTGCTTTTCGCGTTGATGCATATCATCAAGAATACAATACATAAACAAAACTTGTGTACAATATTTTTTTATGTGTAGGTACCTACTTTACAGTATACATACCTACGAGCTAAGCACGCATCTCTTTGGTCGATTACCGAAATCAAAATCGACAGATATCGATACCGCGTTGTTGTTTTGTTGAAACCTACGTAGTACACAATCGATTATGTGTTGTGAGCCAATATTGACTGTATGTTAATGCTGTTAAGGGTTTTATTGAGTTGTGGAGGAGGGACGAGGCGGAGTGACTTGCAGAGGCGCGGTGGTCCTCACTACAATCACCGACCACTAGCTACGATCATAGCCACAGTGTAGTTGACTGTACAGAGAATTATATAAATATTTTAACAGTTTATTCTGCGAAGCCTCCTACTGGGTATAAAACGTGCAGTAATAAATATAGACAGGAAAACATCATTAAGATACTATATTTTGGGATGTTTTTAAAGAAGCATGAGTGATATTATGTGAATCGGGAAAACATTGGCGAGATTTTAATTTTACTTGAGCTTCAAATCGTCTATAATATACTGTGTGACAGCAGTCTCTGAGGTTCATTAATCTGTGGATATATGGTCGTGTCGCTGGCGACATGAAAGGCCCGTATCACTGGTATCGGCAACCGACGATGATGTATGGAGAGGCTGTGACGCGCCGCTTTGATGCCCCGTCAATATCTGTTAGTGGGTCGAGTGGACAACGCTCCTCGACGCTGAGAACATCACGCTAAGAACACATGGATGAGGCGATGACTGTACAACAAATAATATACTCTTAAATCGTTCAAGAATATACTCGTGAATATACTATACCTAGCTATTGCTTTCACATCACATAAGAGGGCCCAATGATGCACAAATTTAGACAACATAAAATCAATCAATTAGGTAAAAAAAAAATGCCACGGATACAAATCGTGGATATTTGACGAATACTTAGGTACTTATTAGCCATTTTGCGTTGACTACTAAAGGTGTAAATTCGTGCACAAATCACAGAATATTATGTTATATCAAAGATAACCTCTACCTACTACTATGTACATAGTAAGAGTGGTGCAAATGCATAAATATTTCTCTTACCTGTACAGAGTAGCAATTGTTTACGGTACCTACGTAACTATTCCCACAATATTAACATAAATATTTATGAGGCAACTTATTTAATTTATTATAGTCTACACAAGACCAAATAAATAACAATCAAATCAAAAACTCATTTATTCAGTTTAGGCCCTGATTAATCTATTATGAATGTTAAATTTGACTCTACCAACTGTTCGTAATACCCTTCAACTGAGCAGACTTTTAGCAAGGCCTTTTGGTGGATTTAAAATACCTCATCCAAAAGCTCAATGATGTTTCTTGTGCGACGGCGGCGGGCGGGCGATGCGCTGGTCAGGCCAGAGGTCGGCATTCCTCGCCGGGAGGTACTGCCTCTCCACTCACCTCTGAAGCCTTTTCCCAATCATGCTCGTGCTCGCCATATTGTAGCTTGTGTAGGACTTGCCTTGTTTTGGTCAGTCTTTCAAATACCTGAAAATTATAATTTTAGAGTCCCAACCAACAGTCAAATTTATTAAATATTTGACTGTTGGTTTATTTTAAAATTTCAGTGCAACTAAATTCTTTGGAGAAAATTATAAAAAAAAACTCTTTACCTAGTATGTATTGATCGCACTTTGTAATTCGGGTTGAAAAAATGATTCCAACGAATGAATGTCACTATAAAATAGCCACATAAAAAGCTTAAGCCGATTAGTTATCAATAGAGAGCCGGGAGCTATTCTGCATTGAGTAGCGAGTAGCGTCCACGGCACGTGCTGTAGACAATGGCTGGCACGTGTCGACTACAGCCGACACTGCGACTTGTCACAATACGCGCCGATGGCTTCCTTCCTGCTATCACGCCTACATTTTTAAATGGATTATTTCCATTCGCACTTATTTTTTGGGAGACTTTGTTGGTCCGGGGAAGACTTTACACTGGATACAATTAGCTGGGTGTATGTATATTTGCAAATCGTATATTCAAATTAATTAAAATATTCAATTTATAATTTCGGTACAATAACGTACCTAATTTCAGATTATTCATATGTTGCTAGCAAACGAAAAAATCATACACATAAGCTAGCTCAAAGAATTCACGGCACAGAACATCTGACTGTAACGCAACACATACATAAGTAAAAATAAGAGTAGATTTGTAAAAAAGCAAACTACAGCTAAACTTCAAAGCTTTTCCCAGCAAAATCTCCATAAAGAGATTTAGTTTTTCCCTCGGCGGTGCGGCGCGCTCCAGCGACGGGCGGCGGCGAGCCCGCATCTCAGTGTTTGCAGCTACAAATATTGTTAGAGGGAGGAACTCCCTCACGAATTATCTGCCTATTGTAGGCTTGTACGAAGACAGACTTCAAAAGAGTCGAGCAGAGGGCGTCCTAATGTTTAATGTCTTAGCGAATTTTAAACAACTGTGTTTAAATTACAACACATAGGTACCTTAACCAAACCGTAAAAGTAGGTAACCTTATTACCTACCTAATTATTAAAACAATATTTTCAGAAAAAATATATAAATTATAATCAATATGTAGAACATTACCTCGAGTCTGCCGCTGCTTCCGATAATTAATTATTGTGTTTTAATTTTTTGCCTCCTTAGCCATAATTGCAGATTTGTACAAAACCTCTCGCATATCTCATATAGAGCGACGATAGGTAGTGATTTTGAATGATTCTATCAAATATTACAAGACTTGAACATGAGGTTTATATGAAAGAAAAAGACGTGAGGAAACAATAGCTTGTGGAAAAGCTTAAAAGCCAGTTTCATTCTTGGCTTTGTATGAGTACCTCCGGCTACGCCATCACCATATTCATTGTGCTCAATAAGTCTGTACAAAGTAATAAAAAATACTTATATCAAAAACTGGGATAGCTTTTTATTATGTAAGTAGCAAAGGAAATACATAGGTTACCAGTGTTACCGCACTAGATTTTATTTTATGCAGGTGTAGCGCTCGCTCTGCAGGAAACATCTGATGTAATAAATTTAAGTTTGATTTTGAAAAGAGTAATTGCTGAGTTTATTGCCGGCTCTTCTTAGCAAAAGCAACCTTCCGAACCGTGCATTAGAGTATTAGAGTTTGACTATTCATAAGTGCCTGTGAAGGCCTATTTGAATGAATAAATTATTTCATTTCATTTCATTACAGACCAAAGCATTTCTTACAGACATTAGACCCTTCCCTCCAAAGAAATTGGACTAAATCTTTATTCTATGCTTCCCTCAGACAAGATGGATGTAGACAACTGTCATCGATACTAAACGATCAGCTTTTGGGATTGACATTTTATATCGAATTGTCACGTGTCTAGACTTTCTGTTGTTTGTATAAGTACTAGGTTTTGCCCACGGCTTCACTCCCATGCATATATCACTAAGGCCCATAAACTATCTCTAGGTATGCTAATTATCACGTTGACCCTGAACCATCAACACACATTGGATTCTTTCCGTCTCCATTTTACCTGATAGCAGATTTTTGGTAGTAAAACCACAACAGCAATGGATGAAATCAGGGGCTCTACCGCGTAACTTTGGTGGTAATCGTAACGAACACCATCATTATTTCATCCAATGACGCGCACGCGGTATGACGCGACGATGACCATTCGTGGGCCCTGATTGGATGAAATTCATTAATGGTGTTCGTTACGATTACCACCAAAGATACGCGGTAGAGCCCCAGATCTATGAGGGACTTGCGAAATACTGATATGTCGAAGGCGCACGACGGGTGCTCATTACCACAATAATGCCGCCCGGCTTCACTCGCTTGTTATTATATGTACCACGCGTCACTTCACTATATTATGCTCACCCAGCTACAATTTAGAGGGGGATGCAAACGTTTTGATAGTTTATACTCGGTTTACTTGAAAAGATAATTTAAGGGTTTACATGGTTTACATGCTGTCGGTCAGAAATGTTGTTTATTGGAGATCGTCGATTTAGGGTCGGCAACGCGCGAGTGATACCCCCGGTGTTGCAAGCGTCCATAGGCTACGGTAACTGCTTACCATTAGGCGGGCCGTATACTTGTTTGCCACCTCAGTGGTATAAAAAATAAATAAAAATCGTCAAGATAGAAAGTGACCTATCTAGGGCATGTGATGAGACATTAAAGATATGAGCGGGAGCAATGGCGCCAGAAAACGATGAGCTGGTCGCAAAATTCAGATTCTCTATTTTGCAAGAACATGGTATTACGAGGTATTACTTTATAGGATGTTTTGTAACATTTATAAAACATATTCTCATATTCTGCCACTGGGGCCGTGCAAAATGTAAAGATTGCTATAAATATTATAATAATTAAAAAAATCACATAAACGTTAGAATAAAAAGTAAAAATAATAATAATTTGACAAAGAATAATTTATATACTAGTCTATCTTTTTAATTTAATTTCAATGATTTTTTCTCTTTTATATTGCTCGGTAGTTTTTTATTATAATAAAATATATTAAAAATATTTCAGTATTTTGTTACAGAGTTGTCCTGAAAGAAAATGTCCTGGCTTGGTAACGCGTGGGGCTGGACTGGTACCGCAAGTGCCGATGAATTATTTATTATATTCGGTTGGTACCAACTATAAGTTGAAAATCTGGCACTTGGCACCTGCAATAGTAGAGATAATTCTGGGAGCTCCACTTGCGCACCATATAAATTCTTTTGTTTTATAACTTTAGCATCCTATTCAATGTGTAATTTCCACGCTCGCTAGCATCAAAACTTGTCGACACATAGTACCCGACAATTGCACAGTGGGGCTATGGCCGGTGATTACACAGCTCTAATTCGATAAATAGACGACAGAGGGCGCTGGGGAGGCCGAGGCCTCTCGTTCAGCTCGCAACACAACTAACACAATTTATTACTTGATTGCACCTTTTATTGTTGCGGTTGTGTGCTATTTTTTTAAATGACCTTTAGGTGATATGACTTGCATCGTCAAGTATAGGTTGTGGACTATCTATGGAAAGCAATATTGTGTACCATATGAATATCGTTTTATATGGTACACACGGCTACAGATCAAGCTATACATTTCTAGTATAAGCTGACCTCCCATTGTACGGAAATCGTATACAATGCGAGTTCAGCTTATACTGGAAATGTATAGCTTGATCGGTAGCCGTGTGTACGTATGTATTTAAAAAGAATATTTGTCTGTTTGTAATGTATGTATAGGTACAGTTCATCCGATCACGATGAAATTTAGTGAGGTATCGCTCAGGCCTGGTAACGCTTATGACGTAGAAAAAAACTGAAAATATTTTGTCAATACATCTTTCTTATTACGTAAAGATCAAAGACTCAAGGATAGATTACGTTTTTTGAAGAGTCATAACTCTAGGCTTTTAATTACATTTTTTCGATATTGACTGGATTTGATGAAAATTATTTGGATATAATGACATAATTATAATCGTTGTAAATCTTGGTTACATAAAGTCAACATTTTTCTTGTGTATGTAATCACCTGATAATAAGCGGTTACAATAACAGACCCTACATCCGTCAACTGGGTATTCTTTCGCAGTGCGCACGATATTTTCAGACTTTCAGTTCACTTTAGTGATGTCAGAAAGTCCAGAGGCGCAGGCGGTGCGTCGGTCACAGCAGCGCCGCGCACGCGCCGCGATACGGTTCGTTACCAATAAGCATGATTTAGCTCGATCGCGATCTGACACGCCGCACGGCCGATTTATCCCCCATTCGAGTCAGACTCGACTTCAACACACAATTTACAACCATCCGACGGCTTGAGGATCGTAAGCCCAAGTGATTCATATCAGCAGATAGTGCAAGACTGTTTTTCAATTATTTACATTGTGACATCCACCGAAAATAAACCGAAACGACTGCGAGCTGATCTAAAAGGATTTTAATAACGCGGCCGCCAGTAAATCAAAATTTGATTACGAGAATCCTGAAAAAAGAGCACTAAGTGATCCTCGTCTCTGCTCGCGGCAATAACTCAACCGGGCGGGCGTTGATAACAGCTTAAAATGTTGTAGGTCGCCGTTGAAAAAACCCGCTTTCATTATAAGGTTAATTTATTCGTTGCACAACTACTAAATATCTAAGTATTACAATGAAGCGGTTTAATGCGGTGGGACGCGCTGCTGCCGCGCGAAAAAACCTCTCTCATTCAGAAACGATGTGTGTAGGCTGACGTACGTACCGACAGGGTATTAAGTTTAATCGATTATTTTGATCACACGTACATGTACCTGTCACTTGCGTCGCTTCGAGCGCTCAGTAGGTACCAGCCAGAAGCCAGGTAAGGACAGACAGGAAGAACAACAAGCGCTCTGGCCACTGGTTGCACAACGGTTTATGGATAATAACAGTGTTTTTTGTTAGACAATTGTCTACAGTTACATAATTTTCCAAAATTAATTACTATATACTACAACAGTACTGTGGTGTTAATCTGAAACTCAACACAAGACTCCTCTTGCCCTCTCTTCTTCTATCTATAGTAGATAAATAGTATATATCCCCGCTGTGGTTTTCCCAATGGAGTACAGCATGGGATTCTTCAAATAGAGTTTGAAGAGCTTTCTTCAGGGTCGGCAACGCGCGAGTGATACCCCTGGAGTTGCAAGCGTCCATAGTCTACGGTAACCGCTTACCATCAGGCGGGCCGTATGCTTGTTTGCCACTAAGTGTTATAAAAAAAAATACAATTAGAGTGGAAATATTATACGGCTCATTGGGTTCCAAATTATTGACACATATACCTACCTATGCATTTTGTATCATAAAACTCAAACTCAAAACTAAGGCAGTTATTAATGTGACATTTGACTCTACCACATGATCCTACATTCAAAGTGAGAAGATTCCGGCCAGAAACTTAGCAAGGCATATTGCTTCATGGATATGCTAAGCTCTCTGTAAAAGATTTTCCTTAAGGCTATATGTGTAAAGTATCAAAACATTATAAAGTAGCTCGATTGGCGTCGATGCTGGCGGTACTTACGAACAAATAGCAATAAATACGTGGCTCCATATATCTGTCCGCGCTCAGCTCGCTTATTTATGGCGGCGGGCGAATAAATCGACCGGTGAGTAAACACCCCCCCCATTCTCCCTCCGCACCTGAACAGCCTTCGGGCAACTTCACGAGCCTCCAACAAGGTAGTTGGAGACTATCTATTAAAATAAGTCCTCAGAAAGGATTGCTCTCGCGTTGTTAATATGCTTGGCTTCAATATATGTGGAACGTTGCTTACATAGGTAACATAAATCAAGTAATAACGTATTATAAATTTTTATTTACGACAAATATGTATAAAATACAATCTATATATAGAAAATTTCCTCAAGCCTGCCGCTGCTGCCGATTAACGGCAAGGTTACCAGAAGGCTGGCAGCGTTTCCTCTTTGGATAGCCAAGCTGACGCGTTGGCGGAGAAAGCTCCCCGACCGCTGGTCTCCGGAGGTCTCGATCAATTTTGAAGACAAGGTGCGAGCAAAACGGCGATCTTCGGACCCCCACGGTCCCAAGGTCTCGGCCGCAAAAGGCATAACAATATAATTGGGATATAAATATATATAAACGTATTTGCTCAACTTTCATATATGTCTGAAAATGTAAATAATGTTCAAACGAATAGGTACTGATAATACAGAGTACTGTAACCAACAAAGGGAATACTAAAAATAAATAATTCAAAAGGATTACAGAATTCGCTCACGGCTGAACGAATGACAATTGTTTAGTTAGGTCCGGGGTTCGATTCCCGCTCATCAGCGCTTGCCCCGGTGGCTCATTATAGGGCTCAGTTATTCAAATGTATTCAGTATGCTCGGTACCCGGGGAGCTCTCGTTATATTACTATATCTTTATTGGCAATTACTGTACTCGCTTGTGGTAACAGCTACGAGAAAATCATATTGGTAAGTTATGTATTTATTCTCAAAGAGTTATACAAAAAAATCCTTACGCTAAGAGCTGATTTATCATTTAGTAGATTAACCTCTAGTAAAAAATAAAAACACAAATAAAAAAGTTTTCTTTATGGATATGATTTGCTTAACTTATACGTACATAAGAACTTAGAAAGAAAATAATAGAAATCCTTATTAATAAAAAATAATTTAGAAAAGTGCCGCAAATGGACCTAATAAGCATCCGCTCTAGGTTGTTCCAGTGTTACACATCTTTTCAACTCACAATATTTCTTTATTATTAAATATGCATACACTTGGAAACCGTAGGTTGTTTTTTACTTGTGATGAAAAATGACGCAAAGGTACTGTAATAATTCATCATCATCATCATCAGCCTATAATGTCCCACTGCTGAGCACAGGCCTCCTTTTCACAAATGTGGGTGAAAGGGACTGGGCGATGCTCCACCACGCGTGCCCACTGCGGATCGGTGGAGGTAGGCTAGTGGTCAACCTACTCTTGGAGATTTCAAGCCGCCTAGAAGGCCTCCAACTAGCTTAAAGACTATCAAAATTAAGTGATAACCGGGACCAACGGCTTTACGTGCCTTCCGAACCACGGAAACGCTCGATTTGAAATACCACTAGGCGGTCACCTATGTAGGTACCGACCACGACGGTGGTAGCTTAACTTGCCGATCGATTAAGAACGGCTTATCATGCTACACCACGAGCGCTTCGATATAATGTCCAGCTTGCATTGTACTCGATACTGGCGTCAACGACTGCAATGGACACGTATGTTTTATTTTGAGAGGAACCAGCCAACTCAAATTACTAATATATTATGTATACAACAAATATGTACAAAATACAATCTATATTTACAAAATATAATCTATATATAGAAAATTTCCTCAAGCCTGCCGCTGCCCGGCTGGCAGCGTTTCCTCTTTGGATAGCCAAGCTGACGCGTTGGCGGAAAAAGCTCCCCGCCCTCTGGTCTCCGGAGGCCTCGATCAATTTTGAAGACAAGGTGCGATCAAAACGGCGAGCCCCTGACCCCCACGGTCCCAAGGTCTCGACCGCAAAAGGCATAAAAATATAATTGGGTATATATGTATAAATAAATATAGTAAGTAATCTTACTATAAATGTACAAGCTGACCTAATGGTCAGCTTGTACATTTATAAACAACAGTCTCTCTGTCCGTTAGTATGCTAATGACTCGAAAACCATTTATTCAATTTACGCGATTCTTTATACGTTTTATCAGGTCAGGGTACTTTATTGCATTGGACAATTTAGGAAACAAGTTACGACAATAATAAGTAGTAAATCAATAGCGTCCATTACCCCAGAAAAAGTTTCAGATCTAAACAGTATCTACATAATATATAATTAACTGAAAAATTTACGATTCTGTATTACACCTACAATTCAATAATACGTGCTACGACAGTTGTAGCTCATTTCGTAGCAACAGTCTACAATTTTTATTGTATTTATTATCATCATTTTGGCTGTACTTTTTTTTATTTATGAACTTGATTCATAAATATAATACATATTGTATGATATTTGATAAATCATTAACGAAAACAATACATATTTAGCATTAAAAGAAACAACAACTTTATATAGGGTAACTGGTAAACGATACTTAGACACGATTGTACTCATGATAACAAACAACTTTCCCAAACAAACACATAGGGATAAATAACTAAATTAAATAAAAGCTGATGGTGTATTCTTATGGTGCGTCCATGCTTGGCGAACCGAGCACGAGCCGAGCCTCGAACGAGCACACTGCTCGCAGCACACGATTCGCTTAGCGTGGAGGGGCTTGCGAGCCTCGAACGAACGCGATTGTCAGTTTTTTCACGAACAAAGGGATTCGCATCGTGCTCGTTGTAGGTTCGTTCGTGGCTCGGCTCGTGCTCGATTCGCGTAGCATGGACGCACTAAATATTATCGGCCCATGTGCTAAGTAAATAAAAAAAAGGTTTCTTTGGTAATGTTGTTTGTTATCATGAGTACAATCATGTGTCTAAATATCGTTTACTAATTACCAGTCACCTGTATATTTATCAAATGCTATTTTGTAATTTTACCATATGATGATATCACATTGATCACTTTTTTGTTACATTGAATACGGGTGAAGCCGAGGAACCAGTCCTATCTTATGTCAGACTCAAGTTGTCTTAAATGTGTTTGCAGTGATCCCGGCACCTCAAAGACTTCTTCTCCCTTTAATTTCGCATAGAGCAGTGAGTAAAGGAACCTACACATCATCCGTAATGTATCTTCGTCTAGCGTCTCAATATTTTCTCTCTTTTTGTTCTTTTTATTTATTTTCGTGCAAGGAACAATGAGATGGCAGTCGCGATACAGTTACATAACATCGGAAATTGATATAGATTTTCCACGTTACTCATAGACTAAATAAAAAAAAACACCGGATTTGATCAGTTTACTGTAAATTCTAAAATTAATCTTCTTCCTTTTACTAGCTTTCGCGAAACGTTACTTCTTTTTCTTACAATCCAATAAGTGAGCAAGTACCCTATGACGGCAACTTCGTTACTCTTGTTGTCGGTAACGAACTGTTTGCAGCCCACGGGGGCAGGTAATCTAATCCGAAGCCTGTAGCTGGTGGCCTCCCTCTCCCTCCGGGGCGCCCCCTAGCTGAAACTGTGGCGTTTTTCCTCTTATTTGTTTCAGTATTGCGAACGGAAACGTGCATCGCATATGGAAGATATCGATGGTTCGAGGTGTGGAAATGTAATAAAAAAAGTATCACTGTATAAAATATAATCACTATCTGCCTGCCGTTCCCATTATACATACATATTATATAAGCAATCATTATTATATATTGATAATCGCCTTGGTGGTCAAGCGTTTGTTTGTACATAAATTACCAACAACCCCTTCAAGTTTGTAGCCCGAGTGGTTTAGACCCTGTCCAGAAAGGACGAATTCACCGCGAATGCATTACGCGTACACGGCGAGGTACTGGTCACCAATACATTGCGTCTACAAGAATCGTGCGAATTTAAAATATGCGCGTATTTATATTTTCTGGTTGGGGTCTAAGGCTCTGCGTTGATCAGTCAGTCAAGATAAATAATTATATATGTCGGAGAATGAGATAGTTAGTCGAACTCAGTTGGATTATGATATTATCGTGGTACAAGGGTTGGGTGAAATAGTAGCAACACTGATTTGACTTTAACGTAAATAACAGACTTAATGAGGGTATTTGTAAAAAGTAAGAATACTGATTTGAATATAACGTGAATAACAAAGTTAATATGGGGATGCATATTGCTTTTGGGACAATTAGTTTATCACAAGCTCTCGAGCTGTACACATCTCAGTGCAATCGTTGTTACACCCGGTTTTTAAGCCTATACTTATTTAAGAATGTACAATTGTGTGAAGTGAAGTGAAGAGATTATTTAATTGTAATATTACGACAATAAACACATTGGGCCCGTGAGGAGTTTGTTGCGTCGCTTCTTCTCCTCATACGGGACTTTTACGAAGCGATGGTATAACGTTGTTTTATTGCCTGCACTGCGCCCACTGAATCCTGATACCACTGAACCCTAGTCGTGGTCTTTGTATCGCTTGGCTGTCGCTGACTCCGACATCAGGCGTGGGATAAAGACAGGCAATTAAAACCATACTTGAATTGTTTCTACATACTTTGAGGACTGCCACGTGCTTGAGAACCCCGAACACGTATCAAATAGTGGCTTGTGACAAGCGAGGGATGACGTCAAGAATGAAGACTGAATAAAGTTTGGTGCCATCGTTTCTATAGCCAGAAACAGTCAAATAATCGTGTAACTAAATGAATCATGAGATGCGCGTGCTTATACGCGACATGATCATAGCTAGATGGTAGTGATTCCATGCTGCGCGGTTGTCTGCGGTGCTTCGAGTGTGGGAAAAACAGGTCATGTGATCGTTCCTTTACTTCTTACATATTGTTTTTTGTCTAAGCTGCGATCAAATGCTTTTGGTGTTATATGTTACAGATGTGGTGATGCTGGCTACTTTGCGAATAACTACTCTCGTGCCTGCCGCTTCATTGCAGTGCAGCTTTCGTGGCTACGGCAGCGCGGTTGGTAACAACACCGGTGCAGTGAGCAACGGTAGCAACCAGCGTCGGGTGGACCTATGCTGCATCAGCAACCCGGCGAAACAGATGACTATTTTCTGTGAGTCGATTTCATGTTGTTCGCTAATAGATTACGAAGGTACCTGAGGTACAAGTACCCATTGTTGTTGAGAATATAGTTAGTTAGCGTTTTAATTGGATTTAAGTGCGTGTCCTCTTGAGTCTCAAATTATTATTTTGCGTTTAGGTCACGGAGATAATCACGGGTATAGTTATCGTTACGGAACTATTAGTGTTTAGCAGTCATAGAGATTATGGGAGCTAGATTATAGTCATAATCGGATAGTCAGATAAAATAGCCACCTAATGATTTGAGTTGTACTTGCTTATTAAAATACTAGCATGATACTTAATAAGATGAGCCGCACCTAGGCTGCGTAGTTTAATATCCCAGTTTGTGTTGAAGCGTTAACAAGATTTGTTGTTAGTGTGACGTGACGGTATGCTTTATTATTACCCTTGTTTAAGTTGTTACGCAAATGAGACTAGACTTTGATGCGGTACTCATCAATATTGTTTTAGCAAGATTATTGTAATTGATTTTATTATCGTGAAATTGCGTTTTGATTTCGTGACGATTTCGGAATTGAAAAATGTAGGTAGAAATAAACTATGATGGTTAAAAGTATAGTGTAAGCAACTAACTAGGAGTTTGGTGAGTCCCTTGATAGCGATGTACTGTGCTGGTTCCATATGCGGTTGGCAATGTCCTTTGTTTATGTCCATGACATTTATTCTCATAGTGAAGGTCATGCAAGGTTATGTAATGACTCAATGTTTCTAGGTCGTTAAAATCACACAATATTTTAATCTCTTACGTCATATAATCTCACGATAGGTTTAAACTAATACCAATTAAGTAGTGTAGTTAATTTTGGAGTGAAATTCTATCAATAGCTATTATGTAGACTTAGCCTGATGGAAATCGGTATTTCTTGAGTAAACTTGAGTATTCCGTGAATGAATCAATTGGTTCACTACAGAAGTGTTTGTTATTTTGAATTGTCTTTATTTCACTTTTATGTTATGGCTAGTCAGATATTGGTATCGCTGGTTAAAGGTTATTGTTTCGTTATCATTGGTTAATTGAGAGATATTATAGGACAAGTTAAGAACTGACTTAGCATAGTAGCAGAGTACCTAATGTTTAAGTTCTGAACGGTGAGGTAGCCATTTACACAGTGTTGTCTAAATGAGGCGAGGCGGCCATTTAGACGGTGTTATCTGACTAGGCTAGGTGGCCATCTGGAAGTATAGGTGAAGAGATTTCCGCAGAGTCGGCAGACGCGAGTGATACCCCTGGTGTTGCAAGTGTCCAAAGGCTGCGGTAACCGGCTATCATCCGGGAGGCCGTATGCTTTTTGCCAGAATTTGTGGTGATCTAGAAGAGATTTCTGCAGAGTCGGTATGCACGCGTGTGATACCCCTGGTGTTACACGCGTCCAAGGGCTGCGGTAACCGGCTACCATCCGGGAGGCCGTATGCTCTTTGCCAGATTTAGTAGTAATCTAGAAGGCGTGAAGGCCTGTCTAAATGAAGCGAGGTGGTCATTTAGACGGAGTTGTCCAGAAGGCGTGGTGGTTATCTGGAAGGCGTGGTGGCCATTGGAGGCGACTTAGACTATTAACGGCGTGGTGGCTGTTTCCATAACACAATAAAGTGCGGAGATCATAGATTTTCGTGAGTAGTCCGCGAATATACTATAAGCAATGGCTTAGGGTGATGTAGTACAGTCTATTCTTGCCTAGAAGACTATAAAGTTAAAACTGTCTCCCTTAGGTAAGTGCGTAGGTAGTAAACGTGCTTGGTGGAGCTGTAGGGCTGTTGATCTTAGTAATCGTTACATTTGGATTGTCTAAAATGTGCTTACTCCTTACCTGTGTTGACTTCAGTGTGTCTTGAATTGATGAGATAAGTTAAAAGATTGGAACTGTATCATTGGTTAGTATGAGTAAGCGTTAGTATAATGATTAAACTGAAACGATTAATAGCAAAAATGGCTATCAAGTTTAGGCAGGAATGGCCGAGCGAAATTATCAGTTACTGTGCTGAACTTCTTTGGTTTCAGGTACATCTGGTAGAGCTTTTCACACGAGGACGTGTGATTCGCAGGATGGCCGTGTCGGAGAATGAGATAGTTAGTCGAACTCAGTTGGATTATGATATTATCGTGGTACAAGGGTTGGGTGAAATAGTAGCAACACTGATTTGACTTTAACGTAAATAACAAAGTTAATATGGGGATGCATATTGCTTTTGGGACAATTAGTTTATCACAAGCTCTCGAGCTGTACACATCTCAGTGCAATCGTTGTTACACCCGGTTTTTAAGCCTATACTTATTTAAGAATGTACAATTGTGTGAAGTGAAGTGAAGAGATTATTTAATTGTAATATTACGACAATAAACACATTGGGCCCGTGAGGAGTTTGTTGCGTCGCTTCTTCTCCTCATACGGGACTTTTACGAAGCGATGGTATAACGTTGTTTTATTGCCTGCACTGCGCCCACTGAATCCTGATACCACTGAACCCTAGTCGTGGTCTTTGTATCGCTTGGCTGTCGCTGACTCCGACATATATAATAATAATAATAAATATCCTGGGAAATTCCTCACACACGGTCATCTGATCCCAAACTAAGCAGAGCTTGTACTATGGAAACCAGGTAACTGATATAATACATATATTACTTTTTGTTTGTAAATACATACATACAGACATGTTCATGTACACAAATGCATGTCCTGTGTGGGAATCGACGACCTGCGGCGCGTAAGGTGAATCTTAACCAATTGCGCCAACTGGCCCGTCAAGTATATATATAATATAATAATAATAATAATTCATTTATTTCAGGCTACTAGTGGCCCATAGATATGTATAGATGTATGTATAGATTATCTGCAAAATAAGTCTCCCTCTGTATAGTCACTCCCTCATGTCTGAAGATCATGGTCAGGTTCGTGTTCACATCTAGAGCGGATATAGGTAAAGTGGCAGATATTTTTATGCCCATGTCTGATAATTTGATGGGATAAAAAGTACCCTATTTTATTCCAGAATATATTCTATCAGCGTGCCAAATTTCATCCAAATCCGTTCAGTTGTTGAAGCGTGATTGAGTAACAAACATACATCCATCCAAACTTACGCATTTTAATATAAGTGAAATAGTGAGATGAGATGAGAAGTGAGACAGTGAGATTAGAAAAGATTTTTGTCCATTAAACATAAAACCTAACTTAATATTATAAATGCGAAAGTGAATTTGTTTGTTTGTTACGCCTTCACGCCTCTATTACTCAACGAATCATCATGAAATTTGGTATGCAGCTAGCCTATGGTATGGAGAAGGACATAGGCTACTTTTTATCCCGGGAATGCTGGTGAAACTGCGGGGGACAGCTTGCCTTCAAATAAATTAAGATCAAAATCAAAGTCGATTTCTATAATAATTCATATTGTCATAGCTGTAATTGTTTGTAATTAAAATTATAAAACAAATGACGGTTGTGGCTCTACATTCAAATTCACTATTTGAGCTTTCATGAGGGATAATTAATTCACACATTAAGAATTACGAGCTCTGTGCGAATGTAACCGAAGCTTAGGGCGGGAGCGGCTCTCTCACGCAAACCATTCACTCGGTCATCATTCACTCAATAGTGACTGATTCAATGGACCTGGCGAATGGAATTCGCGAATTAAGACGCGTGTGCCGCTTGTTAAGTCCACCAAGTTTGCTGGATTGGAAAGATAATTATTAGTTTAAGTGAATTTTGCACAATATAGGATTATACACATTTTCCCAGGCATAGATGCTGTTTCTTTAAACAAGTGCTTTTTTATTCACTTACGCTTGTCTCGTCGACTATTTATTATCTCGCACGTTTGCCTAGGTAAAGAAGAGTCATTCGTTGCTCGAAATTATTATTTTAGTTTGAAATATCTAGAAATTTTCGTCCAAGTTTGAATTAAATAACTTACGAAATGTGATATTTATTTTTATTTGCTTTTGTATGATCGTTTATTTCCCAGTAAAACTGTCGTTACTCATGGGACTCGACGAATGAGCGTCTCCCGGGATATCATATTAAAAACAATAACACGTCGATTGCTCGGGATCCCGGATCCCGGGCTCCGCGCTAACAAGTCCCGCGGGACGGATAAACTTACTTTATTCATACTGATACACCCCTTGGCAAACAATGTTTGGAGATTTATCTACGCTTCACTATATTAAACCTTATGGCGAAGAAAATAAGGATTGAAATTAGTCTGTGGTGAATAGGTAGATGCGGGCCTTGTAAGCTAAAATGATGTATTGTGACGAGTCAACACCAGATTTTTTTACTCTATATATAACTTTTTTAATATTTTTAAGTGACATGAGAATAAGTGTATATTTTTGCAAAATGTATTGCAAAATTGCGAATTTGACTTATTTTTTAAATTAGAATTGCCAAAATCCACTTAAACATAGGATCCTTTCAATTCTCAATGCCTACTTTAAATTCATATTTGCAAGAAAATTAAACTTAGATTTCAAAGAGCGTCATTTTAGTGGCACACAATCGGACGAAATCCAGTTACAGATCAAAAAACTGGGGTTGCACCGTCTGGGGTGCCGGGGGGGTCGGAGTGTCGCGGGGGTGTCGAGGGGTGTCGCGTTGTAATCGCATTGCTCCGGTCGGCTGCGCGCGCGCCTCGCGTGTAATCTTGTTGTCCTAATAGTCTTAAGGCGGACAAAGGGCTGATCAAACGGTGCATTCGCGCCAAATGTCGACGCTGCGGTTCTGTGAATTATTCTGTGGTTAATTTTATTGTCTAAAATCATCATTCATGCTAGAAATGCCTGCTGAATACAAGAATTTGAAAGTATGTCTGATGCCTGTATCTATCTGTAGTAGTAGCTTTGAACATTTGGACTCTTCAATTATCTTCAACTCCGCTCATTCTTACACTGTGGAACCAAAATGGTCTCCCACTGTGCGGTTTCAAATGAACTTCCTACCTCAGATACAGGTCAGGTTGTGGAAAAGCCGTGGCGGCCCTAAGCATGGTGTTCTTCAAAACGGGTACTTACGAAGAAATATTTGCAGGGTCACGCGCACCTAAACGTCTATACGCCATTCTTACCGTCAGGCGGGTTGCAACAATCCTATATTTGTGCAGAAGAGTCTAGGACAGCGAGAGTGGAATTCATCCTAGCTAGAATGAGAGTGTTACATTTACGACACGACTCTCTGAGGTAGTGAAGTGAATCTCTCTCAAACAAAATAATACATTGTGACATATATTAACAACGTGCTAAATAAACAATGCAACGGCAGCAATATTGTTGAATCGTCCCTCATGTTTGTCAAACAAAAACAAACAAGTCTGTCAGTCCCGCGCCCCGCCCCGCCCCGCCCTGCGACGTCCGCTACACTTTCTACAACACAATAATCTCAACAACAAACAAACAAACGGAAAGTTTGTGACTGGCACTGCACTTGCAATTTACACATTGATGAATCCGAATTTTATTTTATTACAACTCTATGGATTGGCGTAATCGAAAACTACGCCAAAGACTAATTGTTTGGGAAAAGTCAAGAATGAGACCTACTATTATAGAGTCATGCATGCATATAGTCTCACTCTGTAGTATATTTTAGTAAGTTTAGTTGTGTAAGCTTGCTTAATGATCTTATATACGCTAAAAAACTGGGTGTAACCCGTCGGTTTATAATTTGCCCCAGTGCCAAAGAAACACACTTTCGCACATTTATAATTTTAAGAATTGGTAACTGCGGATGCATCCGATAGTGGTAAGCACACAAAACCTAGAAGAAAATGTATGAACTGTTCATCCACTTTATACGTAGCAAATTAAATTAGCCTAGGCCTAATCGAGCGTGCGTCTCCAAACCTCAACGTTGAAATCTTTTGTGAAATGTGTAATAAAATAAAAAAGGGGCACGAACATGACCACCGCAGCCCCCCGAGGGTGGTTAAATGTCGTTAATAGGGGCACAACGGCACGCCATTGTCCCGGCCGCGGCTGTTGACTCGACAATACTATGTAGGCAGTTTATTAAACCGCACTTATGCCTCGCTGGTCTTTTGGTGAATGTTGTTACAAATTGTGTATTTATTGTTTATTGGGCTACTCACAACAAAATATAAACAGATAGGATGCATAAAAGATTTGACATTGTAAAAGCTTATAACTGTATAAAAGATTCGCAGATAATTTCAGTGTTGTATAGACAAGGTGGAGTTTGCAGCAACTTTTTTATGCTTTTAGCTCTATTTTTCACTATAATGTTCTCTACATTTCTGACGTTATTATCTCTATCTCTTGTTTCTGTTTATGTAAACAGTAAACTGTAAGACCCAATTCCATTGAATCAATAAACCTAAATTTCCCACGCAAAGCATCAGCACAGCCAGTAGTAAGGAAATACCCAGCATTTGGTAGTCTACAGCGCTCTTTTATTTAGCATTCAAAAAGCGAGCAATAAATCAATGGCGGACAAGGCAGAGCTGATTGTTAATATACCTCTGGCTGTCCTCCCGGGGGAGCGCGCGTGATACACTCGGTAGGTACATACAATATTGGTACTTGTACACAAATATTGGTCACCGGTGATAATTCAATTTACTATGTTCGTATGTGTGAACTGTTTACTAAATATTTGTGGAGTTCGAATTTGTGGTGAATAAAGTGGTTATTCAACTCTGTGCATACGAAATGTTATGATAACTTCATTAATGTCATATTTGTATAGTATTTTAGTGCAGCGAAACAACTGACAAAATCAAGAGTGTGGATACATTCATACAAAACGAAAAGGAATGAATCCATATAGTCAATAAGTCAAAGCAATTCAGTTTAGGCCCTTGGTGGGTACTCATGAAGGTTGGAGCTGCTGAAATTACGAATTTGGAAGTCAGCCTCCTAAGTAGAACCAGCCTTGGTATTCTGAAACGTTTTTGACAGCAAAACGCGTGAACGAATGACGCAACTACCTATATAGGTACTAATACGTTAGTATACAAATAAATAAAAATGACGTCATTCGTTCACGCGGTTTGCTGTCACTTAAATAACAGAATTGCACTGCTGCAGAGAGCTCGGCAAGCTTACATTTTTGGTTTTGGACAAATTTATTAAGTATTTTTTTTGAAGATCAAATAAAATATGACTAGAAAATTGTTAATATGAATAAAAACATCTTAGAAAATATTAATAATAAATTAGTATTTAGCTCTTGTCTCTTTCTCATATCATTATATGTCTCATTCTCATATATTTTTCTCTCATTATCATTTTGGAGATCGCATATGGTTAGCAAATGGTTAGCGTTAGCAAAAACAGATGGCACACCTGCCAAATCACGCAATCATGTTTACTCTAGCCTGTACAATTAGTATTGAGACACAAATTGTCAATTTAACCAATTCTTTGCTGGGGTACATTATACCCCGGTAGTTCAGGGGTAGATTGCAATCACCGCAGCAGGTGAACTTGCCGCATAGATTTATTATTTGTATTGTCACAATTTATTTTGTAAATTAGTTTTTTATTTTTTTTGGCGAAGACTGTTTTCGGTAACTACTCAATCGCACGTAAAGTGACATTGATTGCACCGTTTTTAGTATCTTAATGCAGCTTATTACGCACTAGTGCTTTTTACTTTACATTACCGCACAGTTTTATGATAGGTATAATCACAATTATGATAAGTTTGTTCCTCACTGCAAGTGATATAATGTGTAGACCAAGCATTCTTAATTTAATCGGGAAAAATAGTTCGACAGCTCACACCGGTCAAAAAAAAAAAACTTGCGCGCCGTATTTGTTGACTTGCGAGTGTTAATAACCAACTTTGCACATATGTATCATAATGTACTATTAGTGTCAATCAACATACCTTTAATTCTATTCTATCATATCCTACTAATATTATAATGTAAATGAGGAAGTTTGTAAGGATGTGAAGATGTTTGTTAGGTTCTCTTTTACCCAGAAACTACTAAATGGATTCAGATGCAATTTGGCACACGGATAGAATATGTTCTGGATTAATATATTTATATTTTATCACGGGAAAATATACAATCCCTCGGGAACGCGGGTGAAAACGGATGACTAGTTTTAAAGAAATAATAAAATAAGTTTTTCCAAGAATACGATAAACGTATTTTTAAAAACAATAATGAGACCTTAATGAGACTGAGCGACGTCTGTTGATGACAGCTGCCATATAAATATTGTAAAACGAGCTATTGACAGCATACAGAATTATCTTTTTTACCAATTTTTTACAATAAAAATCCATTGCACTCGACAATCACCGAAACATGAATATTTCAGAATTACAAAATTAGAATTGCAAATTGTCGATTTGCGCTGTTCTCTGAATGAACCGAATCGATCCTTCCGGCCAATCTAGCAGCGTTTCCGTTCATATCAAAATGCAAAAAAGCTTTTTGAAGGTTCAAATTAAAAGTATGTCCTACGTGCCGGAAGCGAGATTCGGATGTCGACGGAGGCTGAACTGGAAGTAGGTAATTGACGTGGAGGGGACCGCGATCAATTTGTAGCTTTTTAAATAAAGATAATCAACAAAAAATTATACGGTTCTTTATTCTTACAGACTTCTCTATTTCCGCAGGTAATCTCACTCCCTTTGTGATGATTTTGCCAAAGGTAGTAAGCATACAGAAGAGTAATAAACTGGCTCTCAAGTGCAGCTGTCGGAACACTCCGATAGGAGGACGATAGCCAGCCAGGCGGGTACTCCAAAGTATATCCTACCTCCGTGCTATGGCCTCACTATCCTTCAGATAAACTTCAAGCTCTTATAAGATTGGAACTCACGTTTGTCGCGGACTGACAGCAGATATTGAAAACATCAGTAATACAACTATAAAAGCAGTTCACGATAACAGGTGGAGATGGCATATATTCGAAACCTATGTTGGGTTAGTCATGCTGAACAACTTTTACTATGGAAGAAATAGTGAATTCTCAAAAAAAAAAATTTACTTTTCTTACAAAATGTCAACCTTGAACGATCATAAAGTATGAAAAGTAAAAAAAAAATTTGAGAATTCGTTGTTGTTCCCATAGTAAAAGTTGTTCAGCAGGACTAATCCAACATAGGTTTCGAAAATATGCCATCTCGAATTCTCCACCCAGTATTATCTTCAAATATGTACTAGGTGTTAGTGAATAGAAAAAAATACGATAAAGTCAGGACTAATGAGAGCGGCAGACGTTCCCGCTATCCTGGGGTCCGGGGTCCGGGAACGCGGGACACGTAAGCAGTATTATCCCGCCCCGGACAGGAGGGCGGTGGGGGACTACTCAATTTGGGTTTTGATTGCAGACTCTGCCTCCCATGCTATTTGGATGTGCGTGAATCGATGCCGCACATAAATGTAGAAAGATATATGTTGTACAGTGTTATAATCTAAAATATGGAACATTAGTAGGGCTATCGAACTCTATGCCCAAAGTAACATGAGGTATCTGGTGTTAAATATACCTAATTTGGGTAAGGGTTGGGATATAAATAGATGAATAAATAACGTAGATTACTTCACCCTTGGGGAACAAAAAACAACCCACTAATCATTGCAATCTAAACAGAGCTGATTGAAACTAGACAACTGACATACCTACATACAGCATTACTTTCCAATGCGCCAATTGTCAAATTAAAAGCAGCAATTATAATACAAGAATAATCCCAGTAGGACGATATAAAAGGGTACTTTGTAATCTCAATGAGACCGCTAAATTGTCGCCGTGTCTGTGTAATCCACCCTTGACATGTAACTACCCTGTAAATTGCAGTCGCGAGATCGTTGGAGTGTCATCGAGGACAAGCGCAGTGATTGCGACGCGACGGCGACTGCGATGAGTTGCCAACTAATCTCATACATTATATACTTGACATAATTAGGCTGCGGGCGGACGTCGACGCAAATTTGTAGTAAGGAAATCTTCGCAGGAAAAGATTTTATTTGAAATAGTAAAGGAAAAAATAATATAATTCATAAATGACTAGTATTATTGCGTAATTCCAGTACATTTTCACAGCAACGTCATGGTTTGCCTAATTTTGCGATATTATTTAAAATTTATTACAATCAAATCCATCAGTGATGCAGCTGAACAAACTATGTTAAGTATTTTGTATAGATTTCATTTTAAACCAGTCAATAAAATATCTTCAATGTTACAGAGCTAAGAATAAAAATATTAACAATATTGTCTCATAATTATGCTTCTTGTAATATTCGTTTATTTTATACTCAAATAAAATAACTACCTACTTGTTTTCGTTGGAAGATAGATTTTAGCTTCAGTAACCGCAAACTATACGTTCAGTGAACTCTGATTGATACCTATTAGACCTTTTCATAGAATCACAGATATAGAAGGTCTCGAAAAGAATGTTTTTTATTGAAGCTAGCTTCCACCCTATTTAAATTGTAGTTGAGTTTAGCTTTGCTCGAGTATAGTCAGAGATGTAGAGGTAGAGCATAGGGTTAAGAGAGGTAGAGCATAGGGTTAAGAGAGGTAGAGCATAGGGTTAAGAGAGGTATAGCATAGGGTTAAGAGTGGTAGAGCATAGAGTTAAGAGAGGTAGAGTATAGGGTTAAGAGAGGTAGAGCATAGAGTTAAGAGAGGTAGAGCATAGTGCTAAGAGAGATAGAACATAGTGTTGAGAGATGTTGAAAATAGCGTTATTTCGCTCAAGAGCAGCTCGAATGGGGATGTACCTCCACCTTACAGAATACCGCAGCCAAATAACTTTATGTGGTGTTCCTGCGCGTGAGTAAAGTAGCCAGGGCTTATTGGGGAGGGGGAAGGATTGGTAACGCGTAAATATGCCTCGTGTGTTGCAAGTGGTACGGAAATCACTTACCGTCAGGCAGGCCGTATCGACTCCATAGTATAAAAAAAGTAGGAAGGCATCTTATCACTTACAAAGGTCAGAGCTAGATAATAATCAAGTTTGTAATGACAGTAAAGACATACTTAGGTTAGGTTTACTGAGTTCATGTTAATTGAGTATTAACAAGCAAGATAATCATGATATTAATGTATAGGTAAGTGCCTATTTTACACTAGACTTGGCCCTCTCGTTGGTTGAAAATCGTGACACTGAGACTTCACTAGGATGTTAAATCCAGCTGAATAAATTTGACGTAAGATTTCACTTTGTACTCGTTTTCATATTCATTCGTTTACTCTTAAGTACACACAGTATAGCTGATAAAGTTATACGAGGAATAAGTAGAAAGAGTAAAATATTCCAGGGATAGTAATATTATTATGATAAAGCGTAAAAATAAAATTTTAAAATTATGTATAAATAATACTGTTAACTAGAAAATAAATCGTTTCAGACCAACCATAAAATAGTTAAATGTCCGTAAAATTACCCGTAGGGCCCACAGCCTGCAGTATCATTACAGCAGGAACTTACAATACTTTGATTTGTACATCGAATAAGTTATACTTTCATTGAATTTATTATGAACTACTACATGAAACGTTAGCAAATATAATAAATAAGAGCTTATAAAACAATAAATAAACCCGCAATATTTACGCAATTTTCCTCTCTGCAAAAATGAAGCCAATTTTATCCATCGCATTAGATCCCAAAAAATGCATACATTATTGTTAATTGGTATGTAGGTAGTATAGTATTTTAAAAGTTCTCTTAATTATACCTATTTATTACCTACGTAAATTACTCCTTTTGCGAGCAATTTATAAAATCCTTTCTTAGCTTCTTAGCCTATACGTCACAAAACTCCCTATTTATGTTAGTTTTACCACAGAATAAAGTACCTACTGGTTATTCGTTAATCGCTAATCAATCAAGCGGGCGCAGGATTTGTTCTTTTTAAAATACTTTACAGGATACGGCTAATTAAAGTACATTATTAAATTTACTATTCGCATGCGTTAACTAATTTAAATATTTATATATGGATGTATTACCTACTCGATGAGAAATCTTTGAATAAACATTTTAGCTCCTTTAAATATTCTCATTATGAGTCTAATAACTCCCGCATATCTATGTTTATGGTTTAAATTTATTTTTATTACCTATTTGAAATATTTTATTATTGCAAATACTTTCCTATTGTCGTCATATTGATTGATAATTTCTGTAACTCAATTAAATATATGATTTTTCTCAAACTATTCCAGAATAAATGAATATTAGCCTATTGTTATAAAATAATTCAATTAATGTAGAGATAAATCTTTATTTACCACAAGTATGTACAAAATTACAATCTATATTAATTAATTAATTATTAATAAATAGGTAGAGTCAACTGTAACAACGTTCAAAAGTGCCTTACCAGCGCCTAAACTGAATAAATTACTATATAATTTTGATTTTAGTAAATAAAAATAATATAGGCATATTTATTATAAGTATGTAACTAAAGAAAGAAAAAGACATTTATTCCGACATACACACAACATTACAGAATTATATATAACATTACAAAATAAACTTGAATATTATTATAGTTGTATTTTACTTAATTTTCAAAATAATAAATTTATACTATCATACGTAATATGTTTGAAACCATTAAAATCCGCACGATGCACATTATTGGCAATATTTTCCAATCAACATTCGGCAATCGGACCCCAAAAGGTCACGCAGAAGCATGTTCAAAAATAGTTAAATTTTCTCGTTATAACGCGTACTAGTACTACAGGCTGTATGGGGGGATAATACCGTATTAATAGAACACCTTCGAAGGAAAGAGTAGTTGACACTACTGTGTCCGTGTGGCCCCGCCTTAGTGGAGTCGTGTGGACCAATAGGCGAGCGCGAGAGGCGCGGGCCCCGGTCTGGCGCCGCCTTAATATTCGTAAAAACTTAGTTGAAACGTAACAATCGCGAAGTGTGGTCGCGCCCGCGCCCGGTCGCTGCGAGTGGCTACCTATGTCCCCTGGGTGCTGTCTGCTGCCTGCTGGGCCCCAGATCCTCGATACCTCCTTGTGAAATGTTCTGACAATTGAATGGGTGACGCGGTCGCGCTCATGGTTGTTCTGTTTTGTGTGACAAGCTGAAATAATCAATCAAAGTGTTGGGTGTGAAATTAGAAATGAAGGTAAGGATTTCAGTTATAATTTATTGAAAAGGAGACTCAAGAAAAAACGCTATTATAAAAGTAATATTAAGAAGTAGAACGCTATTTTGATACATAATTTGCAAAACCTTAATGTAGGCTCTACATTGTAGTACTTTACTAAACTCAAACTCGTTTGACCATTGTTGTTTATTTTCGTTTGACCATCATATAAAAATATATAATTAATCAATTTTTAATTGATTAATTTAATTTTTATCATGAGTATCATGACTAAATACTGCATTGCGCAGGTCAAAAGGTATCTAATAAATATCTATCCATGAGTGAAAATATTTTTTTTTAAGTTAATAAAATGGAAAAACGTATCGTACATGTATCGACTCACTTCACTATAGATCCATTATTATTTACGTAACTACCATATTATTAATAATCAGATATACTATGAATTAAAAAACTGGACACATGCTAAAGTACATTTTTATTATGCTTTCACGCTTACCGAGGGAAAGAGTTGTAACATTAGATTTTTGTTAGATTTCCCTTTGTGCTTTTACAGCTAAAACAAAATACACAAGTAGACATTTTAAAAATCTACAACAAGGCTACAACAACAAGTAGGCTACGTGAAGAAAAATCTTTTAAAGTATATTCAATGCACAGAGGAGTGTGACATTTGACAGAGTTACGTAAAATTTATAAAGAGTAGTGCAGAAAATATTTTTGGCCCACTTTTTAGACAATTAGTCAAAAATATTTCAACAAACATGTGAACATTTATATTGCTTTCCGTATTATCGTAGGCCCAATTAAATATATATCAATGTTAAGATAGAAAACGGCCCCGTCGCATTATAATAATTAATGTGACTCAAATTATTGTTAATTAAATACAGATCTTATACCTACTTAGAAGATAGTGTCCATATTTCAATGTATTTAGTTTAAACATTTATTTTGTTGGCTGATAAAAGATATATTTATTATGTTTGTCGATAGAACATTAATCAGCTGTATGCAAAAATTCTCATGAATCATTAATTCTCGTCATTTGATGTATCATAGACTCATAGTGCTACGAAATCCATATTGTGGTCAAAATGGTAACACCTCCAAAAAACTGTTTAGACATGTTTTAACAGAAAACAAACAAAAACACATCCAGGAGTTCAGTTTCTTATTGCTGAATTACCCACCTCATAGAAAATGTAATGTAATGTTGAACAGTACAAGAAACACAGTTATAAACACACTACGCTTACAGGTTTAATCGCATTATTTTATAATACTGATAACCATACTTCGGCATATTATAAAAAATGAGGGATGAAATGTTGTCTCGACCGCAAAAGGCAAAAAAAGATAATTTGGTTGGTCCACCAATACATATTTTTTGAATTTTGAATTTTCCGCACTGGCCGCTGCTGCCCCTACAACTTTACAAGTAGCCGGTAAGTGAAATGGCGCGAGTGTATCAACACATGTGGCATCCCACACCAGCGACCTACCGGCACTCCACGGATTCAAAGACATACCATCCGGTCTCTTGCCGTCGCCACGCGCAAAACCGACTGGTTTTATTAAGCTAAGTTATATAAAGCTGCATTAAATTATTTTTTACAGCTATATTATCGGTTGCACAGTTTAGATATTATTTATTTTATTTACAATAACCCCCTTATTCATAATGAAGTTATCAAACGTTGATTAGCTAAAATTCTGAAGTCTTTATCTGACACGTGACATTTGGTGATCGAAAGAGTGAGACGGAGGACACTATTACACTGATTTAGTTAAAAAGCGATTATGAATAAGGGGGTAAGTATTTAATTTTTTTATAGGTATTACAATAATGGATACATGCGAAAGAATCGTTGCCCGTTTATTGATAATGTAGGCTTGTTGCAATTGACTGGTAGTTCCTGAGATTACCGTGTTCAAACATATAAAATAGATACATACTATATTAAAGTATTAACTTTATAGTATAGTCTGGCGGCTCAATTAGTGCACACACATTCGCAAATCGCAGGTCATCAAATTACTGGCCCATTTCTTATAAGAATTCTTTATTATAAGTGAAAATATGTAGATATTATGATATTTAAAAACTGTGAAAATGTCCATAAATTGTTATTGGTCCCTCAAGTTCCTACTCGATGTAGTACCTATAGCTTCAATGTAAGGAGACGTTTGTGCCCCAGCAGTGAAATGTGATGATGATGAGTAAATATAAAATATTGTATTATTTTCATCTCACTCAGTCTTTGCAAACGGCGGTATTGTTATATTTTTTGTTATGTATAGTCATATTAAATGTAACTCAAACATTTATTCAACGTTAGTGTTAACATTACCACCCCGGCCATGTTCGTAATCCACTGAATCTGAGTACACTCCTGCACGGAACTCACCGAGGATTTATGTTATTATTTTAATTAGATACATAATAACTATACTAACGCAAAAAAGATTTGTAGATCTCTTGGTTATTAGTCTCTTCTTATTTTGATGTAAATTTATTTATTGTTATAACAACGGCATACATCAAGTTACACTCTCATATTTTATATTTTTATTTGCCAGGAATATTGTAATGTTTATTATCTCAATAATTCAATATGATGTATAACTTAACATGTTAAAATTACAAAAGAATTTTTATATGCTTTATTTACAACAAATATGTTCAAAATACAATCTGTATATAGAAAATTTCCTCAAGTCTGCCGCTGCTTCCAACTATCGGCAAGGTTCCTAGAAGGCTGGCAGCGTTTCCTCTTTGGATAGCCAAGCTGTCGCGTTGTCGGAAAAAGCTCCCCGCCCGCTGGTCTCTGGAATTAAAAGAATCTATATATATAAAAATGAATTGCTGTTCGTTAGTCTCGCTAAAACTCGAGAATGGCTGGACTGATTTGGCTAATTTTGGGTTTGAACTATTCGTGGAAGTCCGGGGAAGGTTTAAATGAAGGGTAGGGTAGGGTATTACGCGAACGAAGTCGCGCCGGGCCGCTAGTTTAAAATAAATTTATAAAATTAGGCCCCCTCGGCACTGTTCCGAAGATGCTGGCAGCATTTCCTCGCTGTATCGCAATGCTGATGCGTTGTGCGAAGAAGCTGCCAGCTCTATAATTACAATAAAATGGTGGTCAATTCAACTGTATGTATAACTTAACGTTCATAAGTGCCTTACTAGGGCCTACACTGAATAAATGACTTTTTGATTTTGATTTGATTTGAATTATATTAATATGTGCAGAGAAAGGTTATTTTTATAAGATGAAGTCGGTAAACAAACGTACGGCCTGCATGATGGTAAGCAGTTACCGTAGTCATATGAATGCTTGTAACACCAGGGGTATCACTCACGCGTTACCAACCCGTCCCCCTCCCCAATGAGCTCTGGTGAACTTACTCATGCGCAGGAACACAATATAAAGTTATTTGGCTGCGGTATTCTGTAAAATCAATTCAAAATCAAAAAGTTTAGTCAGTTTAGGCCCTGGTAAAGCACTTATGAACGGTACATACCTACAGTTGAATTAACCACCGGTTCGGAATATAAATAAACTGAGAAGACTCCGGCAAGAAACGAGAGAAAACAAGAAAAGCAAAACGGTCTTACTTCCCCAGTCGAGCTGCTCTTTGAGCCTAATAAACCTCTTTTTTGTCCATATTATATATTTAATCTCCTAGCTACACTTTATTTAATTAATGAATTAAAGAAATACGTTCGAATATTGACCACTGACCAACCCCAATAAGTAATAATTTAAGAAAAAAACCCAGTCAATTTAAAATTAAATTATGTCACAAACAAGTATTCATAAGTCACATTCCGTGTGCGGCGTATCTTCATACTATTTGTTGAATATTTTTTTACAACTCACTTAACTTCTGAAATTGCATTTGTTTTCATACTATGATATGGCACTGCTTTACCCGTTGGCTCTATGATAAGACGCGCGTCCCATAGGAAAAAAAAAACATGAACTATTCAAGTGATTAAAAGTAAAGGAGTAAAATCAATGGGTAAATTACATGACACGGGTTATTATGATTTCAGTCTTGCTTGTCAACGAGAGACTAGAGAGCCAGTCTATAAATGCGAAAGTAACTCTGTTTGTATGTTTGTTTGTTACGCTTTCACGTCTAGACCATATCTCATATTAAACTTTAAAATAAACCAAACCTAAACCGTTGAACCGATCGTTTTGAAATTTGATTGAAATATTAAGTATAAATACGAAAGTGAATTTGTTTGTTTGTTTATTACGCCTTCACGCCTCAACTACTCAACGGATCATCATGAAATTTGGCATGCAGATAGCCTATGGTATGGAAAAGGACATAAGTTTTTATTCATTATGTAATAGCTTACTAACTTAAGTGGGGGCTTAACATAAATTTACACGCAATTTTTTTTTTTTTTTATATTTTATAACTCAAAAACCTCTGTTCACAAATAATAGAAGCGTATAAAAGCTATAGTTATTAAATAAAAGCGTGTACACAGTATTGTTTGTGCATTTTAAATAAATTAACTATTGCACAGTACGGGTCGCGTACCACGCAGAAAAGACATCAACGGGTTGCGCTACGAGAACCAGACACGAACAGAACAGAACTTCTCTGGCCACTATTTTAATGTTTAATATGAGTGAAGCACTATTTATGAGTGAAATATATTAATGAAAGAAAACTACAGTTTTTCTTCCGTTACGTGTGTACCTTCTGAGTTGCATGTGTGAAATTACGAAATTTTTACGATTTCGCTTATTTACGTGATTTTACACTTAAAATACTGTATTTCTGTAAGTTTTAGTGCAACGCATAAAATATCATTTCATTAATGATCTAATGAATGAGTTACTAATTATTTTTATTATTTAAAATAATACAATATAAATGTAATACATCTTTTGTTGATGTATGGAACTCTTTCAAAGCAGAAATATAATTTAAATCAAGTTTGTAAAATCACATATACAGTACATACAAATAAGCCTATAACACCATTTTACATAGGTACATACCTATGTAAAATGGCGTCGGTGATTACCCATCCTTTAGCCGAGCCTTATTCACACACATTATCCTTATTCCTTACATAATAAGTAGTGTCAGTCAGACACTGATTTTCATACTGTTTTCACAGTTACTTTGTCACGCACGTAGGCTTTGGCTATCAGCTCAACTATCAGCCTACGACCGGAGCATTCAAAATAGTAGATTTTGAAGAAAATAAAAATTATCGACTGTCTTCCATAAAGTTTATTGCGTAAAAATAAAGAACTGTAACAATGAAAATATGATATAAAACACTTGTAAGAATAAGGAACAACATTTGGGACACAGGGATGTGTGTTATGAAACCAAGGTACTTACCCCAGTTGGGTTCTAGTAGTATGTTAATTATTTATACTATAAGTGCACTGATAATGTCACATTTGTACACACGGCTATACATAAGTATTGTAGTACACGGGTAACTTTTATTTCTCTTTATTCAATAAATATTATTCTGATTTGTTTTATTTCACTTTAAAAAACATGAGCGCACAATTTAATTTGTGTCTCAGTCAGTACTGATCGAATTGAATGAATGTCCGATGGGCATTCTTCATATGAGAATTCAAAAATAAAAAATCGAAAATGTGATCATTTGAAAATTTTAAAATTAGAATAAATATTTGTGATCAGAAGCAATAATGGAAAGGAGAGATCACATCGTTACAATTTTATGCGTATCTTGAGGTTTTAGGCCTTATGCATCATTGCGCTGTCAGTAAAGGGAGCTGGGCAGCGACCACTATATAGAACAAGTGAGAAGCCTCTCGTATTAAAATATCTTTTTTGTAAAACCTAACAACGTTTTACTATTATAAAAAAGGTGCGATTTTCAGCTATTATTGAACATTTGATCAAAAAGTACCAAACTGATAGATATATAGATTTAAAAGAGAAATAACACATAATAATAGCAATTTACAAATATTATAAGACATATTTTGTGGCGATAACACAGCTCTTTGAAATGAATATCTAGTCAAAATGGCTGTTCCACACAATCATGAAGCGAGCCGCACCGCGGCCGCGCTTGAGGACGCGCCTGACTAATAACGCTATCAATATCACAAGAATACGGAAAACTGTCGCGAAGTTAAGTACAAGAAACACATGGAACTACAACTGAACCCATGTCGAGTAAGAAGCTGTGAGGATAGATGTTGTTTAGGAGATAACTTATGTGTTTCACATTAAAAGTTTCCGTTTAATACTAAAGCATATATAAATGTAAGTTTAAAGTGTATCATGCATGTATCGATGGGCGATGTATCATGTGAGAACAATCCGGCGGCCGCGTTACATCCGATCAAATCCGATTACCGACGCGTCGTCGGGTGCGCGCGATAAATCGTCGCCCGCGTTCTCTGTCGCCGGCGATTCGTTACGTTCCGATTTACCAAACTTATACGATATGTTGAGAAATATGGCGGCGGCGGCTTTGGAGGCTAATATGTTATTTAAGGCGGGCGAGGAGCCCCGCGGCGCTGCCACCGGCTCAATGCGGATATTAATGATCGGGATGTATCAGCTCGTGAGGGCTGCGAATGTCTTCTTCTCGGTATCGATCACTTGACGGGTCAGCCTCGATTAGCGCTCGCTCCGACGCCTGCGCCTGCGCTCGCCAGACAATACTAGTATATTTTGTATACATTAATCTGAGGGGAATGATATTATTTATATTCTGAAATAGTCACATCGATATAGCAGTCCTTTTTGATGTCTAGGTAGATATGTGAGATATTAATAAATCGATTCTTCTCTAAGCTCGACTAATTATTGTTTTTATTCCAAATCAAACACGTCTTATAGAGATCCGGATCAGCTATATCAATAATATTATGTAACCGGATAAAACAACTACGCATCGAGCGATTCCAATCAGACGATCACACAATCATATGCATCTAAACCTCAACTATCACTACAAACAATCTACGCACCGTGATGTGATCCGCTCTCGTTCATAGATAAGGCCGCCGCCGGTAGCTCCCGCGTCATCGTCCAGGAAAAAAATAAACGTGACGTGAGCGAGGAGAACCGAGCCGGAGCTGGACAGAACTGTTTATTGAATAAACAAGGGAGAGCATTCAGGCTGCGGCGGGGCGGGCGGGGCGCAGGCGAATGCGCTTTGTGCCGCCATGACGCGAAGGATTCTCACCCGCTGATGACAGTGACGTTAAGGTACAGCACGCTAGCTGGAAAAACCTTCTTTGCATACGGCTTCCCAAAGATATATTAGGAGTGATTATAGACACGTGAAAATACTTTTGGAATTATCAGGGCTCAGATACATACATACTTGTAACTAAATAGGTTGACAAAGTGACATTATTTTAGTAGGCCTATTTCTGAAATGCATTTGTGGCGCTACGATAACGTCAAATTATGCTAAAAAGTTAAAAGAAAAATATAAGGAGACTGTATAACTCATAGGTGATGAGATGATTAATTTGAGTAAAACACAGTTTGGAAATTGAACGAATTCACTTCTAGAAATTGATCAAAATTATAATAAATATTAGAAACGTGCGAGCGAGATGTTACCTTCATTAAGATACACGAGCAATAGTTTATGAAAACGAGCTGCCAGTGGTCCTAACAAGCTAAATCTATAATATAGCTAAAGTTTGTATGTTTGTTCCTATTACTCAGAAACTACTTCTTCGAAGAACCTAGATAGATTTTAATATCACACTAGTGTGGGTGAAGCCGTGGAGCACAGCTAGTTAAAGATGAAATAGCAACTTCTTTGAATGGTAATTTAATACGTATGGAAAATATTACATCATTGATCAATCAATCAATAGAATGGAAAAAGATTGGTATAATCAAAATATTCGTAATATTTGAATGAAATACTAAAACAATAAAATAAAACTTTGATTGAGTCTTCAGCTATAATTTATGCATCGACCATATTTTCTCCAAAGAACCCATAAAATATTAATAGATTTTTTTATATAAATCTCTAGTTTAATATTCAACTTTAATATTTATGTTAATAAAAAAATATGATTCCAAATTGTTACTTTTTATTCATTGGATGTTTATAAAGATATACGGAATTCTGCATTGTAATTGTGAGTCACGCTCCCCGTAACATTTTTTAATAAGCCCGCCTGTTGCTCTCCAAGTGTTGATGCGTAGAACTCACTAATCAATTGTCCTCTCAGAGGTCAAAGAGTCCAAATAAAAATAAAACGCAACAAGAAAAGCAACCCATCTGGACTTTGATTTGTAAAATATTAATGTTTTTTTGCTTGAGTGTCCTTTTTGAAGACGATCACATTCTTCGATGATTGGATATTGTTAAATTAATTGATTTTTACGTCGTTTTTATTGTTTTGTCGTATTATTGATATTTAAAATAATGGAATTTAATTTTAGACTGTTTCTCTATAAAAAATACCACAAACGTTTTATCAACTTGTTTATGTAGGTTTGCCGGTCGTGCTTGGCTGTGACGTGATGTGTTCAACATATAATCAAATGAATAGTGTTGACTGTCACTAAATTTCCTTCAGTTGTACTTATATTTTGCATGGTACAAGCAAAATTAAAACGAGCATAATTAGAAGATCCCAAAAAATATGCATCGATTGGACCAATTTATACTTTTATGCCTTTTGCGGTCGAGACCTTGGGACCGTGGGGGTCCAAAGTTCGCCGTTTTGCTCGCACCTTGTCATCAAAATTGATCTAGACCTCCAGAGACCAGCGGGCGGGGAGCTTTCTCCGCCAAAGCGTCAGCTTGGCTATCCAAAGAGGAAACACTGCCAGCCTTCTGGGAACCTTGCCGTCAATCGGAAGCAGCGGCAGGCTTGAGGAAATTTTCTATATATAGATTGTATTTTGAAAATATATTATTGCATTAGAAGATATTGAACCAACATTTAAGAAAGGCTTCGCCATATTTTAGCCGCCTCGCCTAACATTGACGTTGCTTTATATAGTACTAGCTGTGACGCGCGGTTTCACTAGCCTTCCCGAGGGACCTATTATATTCTCGGTATAAAAAAATACCTTATGTGTTAATCCGTAACATATTCTATCTGTGTGCCACATTTCATACAAATCTGTTGAGTAGTTTTTACGTGAAATAGTAACAAACATCCATCCTCACAAACCATATTAGCAGACTAGAATATTACAAAACGCGGGCTAGTATTAGTCAATAACAATTACCGATCAGCTTATCTATTCATCTGAGATAGCATCGATGCTATCGGCACTCGGAGGTGTGGGACGCGTGCCACCCGGTGCCACCCGTGGTATGTGTAGGTGCAGCTATACTGTTTCATTCTTAATTATTAAAAAAATGCTATTGTCTATGATGTGGCTGAAGGTGGTCAGCATACAGAACCTAGATGGGAACTGGGTCTTAAGTGCTATCGGAACATATTAAGTGAAGTGAGGGTGGTAGCGAGTCAGGCGGACTCTACAAAGGACTTTACCGATGACTAAAAGTTTAAGATAATAGTAGGATTTGAAACCTTCGCTGTGAGATTTTAGATACGTGTATTAATTGACATTAATGATTAATTATATCATTTTTTACATTTGTCCCAGGATATTTATTTACATATTATATAGGATATATAACTACATAGTCCACCAAAATAAAGATAGTTTTAAAAGTATAGATTTAACATCATACAATTAACATATAACTTGTGATAATGAGTGAGTGAGTCACGGTTGTTAGACGACATAAGTAAGACAACAGTTTGAACACCCAATCACAATTTAACCAGTTCATTAACAAATGCGTGTAGTAAGAACAAACAAGTGACAGGCGTTGTTTACACCTCGCCTCGCCTCGCCTCGTCGCGAGTAGTCCAGTGTGAGTGATAGCCACAAAAAGTGTTGTTTTATGTGTGAGAGCATTGTTTGGACAGAGACAGATGGCCGCACCTCCGGCCTAGAGCCTTGTGAACGTTTAACACTTCTCAATAAATCGCAGTCGGAGAAACGGCGCGCGCGCCGCGCTTTGGTGTGACCATCAATTTGAGTTTTAATACTACTCTGAAAAACGTACTTTTTGCAAAAACTTTTTTTTATGTCATAGCTTAAGTGACTTTTTACTTTTAAATAGTTTAATTACCTACGATTATCAGTATGCGTTATGTATGTTACTGTATATTATTGTTTATTCCTTTATTTATTTATTTATTTTGAGGATTATCCGACAGCTCTAAAACAGCTTCCATTTCAACATCCTTATTGCAACATTACTAACAAGTAACAACATATACCAACAGCTGTCCCAGTACTAGCACAAATCATGGCTACCCCCACATTGGTGCTGGCGAGCATGCACGTGGCGGGACGGAGCCCGGCGTGGGGTTGATCGATCAATACTCATCGCAACAATGCGCTGGCTATGATTAATATCACTGCGGTCAGTGGTGCTCTATGGCCAGCCAGAGCCGCCAGTGCAGGGCTGTACACTGCAACGTGGCACCTAGCTGATGACCCTGTCGTCGATCGGTATATAATGGGATACTAGAGTATCTCAGACTTACTATTCTAGACTTACAAAAGGCAGGAAAAACATTTTTGTTAAACTGTTTGCCGCCGTTAGATTAAAAACTTGAATAGCCAAAGCTGGTTAAAAGGAGCACCTAGAAATCATGCAAGTGATGTGTAGAAAGAAGCCATGGTAAAAAAAAACCAAAGCCATTTATTTAGATAGGCCCTACGAGAGCTGACACTAAAGTTAGAATAAGATGTTAGCTTTCAACTGAGAAGAACCGGCCAAGAGTCTGATTCTGAATCGCGCTCCAAGGGTTCCAGTACCTTCCATAGATGTATAATTTCTTGGTTATAGGAAAGAAACTGGACCGCATAACAAAATTTGTTTGTGAAGGAATTTTGGTGATTTCGAAAATACTGTGCTAATTAGAATGATCGTTCTATTTTTCTTGTAATATTTACATCAATGTATATCTACTGTAATTATTTCAAATTGTTGGCTTTGTGAACTTCGGAGATATGGTGAGGAGTCATATGAAGCCCTTTCATCGGATACTTTCCTTCTTATTTCCCATTTCGGCCTCTTTTGCAAAGGAACTAAAGATATTTCTTTAAATTTTTCTTTTGGGCAAGCAATATTTATAACTACTCAAAATTTCAAATCAATAGCATCTATGGTTGCTGAATTATAGGTATCTAATGTGACAGACGGACAGACGGAGTGGCAACAAAAGGGTTCCTTTAAGAACCGAAACGATATAGCTATAAACACTCCCCCGGAGCACCCAAACTATTGAGGTTATCAAACCAGGGTATGACAGCCCTGGGCCAGCACCGGCCTGCACGGTCTAAGAATCTAACCCTATTAATATTTCATCAAACAGATGCAAGATCCTATATTAATAGTGCTCTCCATACGAGCGGTGCTTTGTGTGTTGACAAAAAACAGTGTTTTGATTGTCGGAGGCTTAGGTGTGGTAACATTTGAAATATATTGTGGTTTTGATGAACGCATGTCTTTAATTTCGACAGATATATTGATGGCTGGCTGCGGTCCATTCTCTACTTGTGTAAGGATATGGGTTAAGTTTAAACGATTAACCAGATGTTGTTTTCAAGTTGGAAAAAGATGTGCAGTTGATCGTTTGCTCTCTGTCAAAATGCATCAAGAACATTTATTTTTTATAAGATATTTTTTATGTAATGTACGTAGGTATATGTGATATGGTTCCCAAATGAAAGTTACACGTTTACAACATAGGAGCTAGGTTAAATTAAATGTAAGTAATGGAAACATGCTAAGGTATAAATTATACTAAATCAATACCTCATCAAAAACTTCAATGATGTTGACTCTCCAATACTCTCAATATCCTTTAACATAATTTAAAAGATCTCAGTGGCAATGTGCTAACTTCCAATAAAACCACACTAAAGCTGATAAAAAACATGGAACACTCATAAACCCAACATAATAAAAAGAGCATCCGAATCGGGGAATACTTGGAGTTAACGTTTAATTCTTGGCTCTGATAAATATGGGCCGGTTCCCGGTATTTAAGCACAATACCGCGAGGGGCCTTTGTGCGCGGTGATTTAGCGGCCGACTGCGGGGCCTAAAAAACTGAGCACGCGCTGGCCGGAGCACCCACACCGTGAGCCGATTGGACACGTGAGTTTTTAACACTGCTGTGAACTGATTATGATTGAAACTGTGGCAATAATTTTAAATTGGTAAAAAATTGATTATGTAATACGTTTTACCAAGGGAGTATATAGAGTTCTTCATCAGTAATGCACGTGTAATACTCCGTAAGTTTGTAATGTTCTAAGCGTCTATAAGTTACGGTAACAGCTTGCCATCAGGCGGGCCATATGCTTGTTGCTTCCTAATTAGCATAAAAAAGGTAAACAATTCTTCACCTAATTCATAGTTCTTTTATGGTTTCCAAAACTGGGTGTATAAGAAGAAACACGACCTTTTATAAGTAGATGTCGCAGTTAGACTGTATAGCAAGATTACGATATGCCTAGACTTCAGGAAATTCCTAAGTAATATCAGTTGATCATATAAATGCACTCGTGCATTAAGCATAAAGACTAAACTTATAAGCATGGAGGTAAATCCGCGACAGTCAGGTCATAGGTCGTAGGTTCGATTCCCGCCCAGGATAAATATTTGAGTGCATATACGTGTCTGTTTATTCTGAGTCTAGAGTTTATATCAGTTATCTGGTTTCCAAAGCCGTAGAAAATAATAAATGAAAGGTATTTTTTTTCATTTTGCTATTTAAAATCCAGATGGAGCAACAGTAGACATATGATGCCACTTGCATGTTTTGTTTTGCCATTTAGGTACCAGTTTTCAATCCATAGTATCGCGTGTCACACATGCACGAATAACTAATAACGTCTAGTTAATTTAGTTAACATTACGATCTTGTAACAAACCCGGGACTTGTAACAAATACTGTAGAGATTATCGGTGTCATCAATATTTCCCTTTCTTCCAAGTAAAAGAGAAATACCTTAAAAACTACCGAAAGGCACCGACATAAGCACCAGTATATTGTTATTATTAGTCGATATATTATATTTATTAACAAATACACCAGATATTACAAGCACACTAACAGTTAGAGCGCAACATTTTTCATTATCCGTGTTATAATGTGAGTTACATAAAAGTGGGATATATGAAGCGTGTATACAAATGTGGTCGGTGCTGGGGCACAATGAGTGCCATACATCATGTGGCCGGCGGGGCGTGGGACGCGCGCACACTGCTCTGCGCCCGCGCAACTCCACCACGCAGCCGCTGTGCCGCATCGCATAATCGCTGAAAGCGAATCGAGTTCAGAAATGTGAAATTTTATATTATGCATTATGATGTTTACTATTAGACTTTTTTAGTCAAAATCTGACCATTGCAAGTGTTGATGTGGCCAATAGAGAGAACGATACTGCTAAAAAATGTTACTTGTTACTATTCTTAAATAAACCTACCATAGTCAATTCAGAATCTATTTAAAAATAATCAAAAGTCTCTGAAGCGCGTAGAGGTAAAATGTAAAAAGTTTTTTTTTAATACAACTATGTTAACTCCTTTTAAGTATGTAATGATTGCTTTTTCAAACTATTGCAGTAATAACAATACTATGTATGTGTATGTACACGCCCTAACTGTGGAAGGCTCTCTAAAGTGGGTAAAAGGTGGTAAATGTCATTGGGTAAGAAGCTCCGAGTTGTAATCCGTACGTAAGAGCTCATTTCGTGGGGATTACCGTCGGCTCGTGTAATTTATCAATTTGTGTCCCCAACCGCGGCGCGGTGCGCAGCGCAGGCCTCGCGTGATGCCGCGCTGCCGGCTTCGGCCGTGGACTTACAAATTATAAATAAGTATTGGACCTATTTAGTTTTATTGGTTTTCTTATAATTAAACACGACTTGTGTTTGATCATCGTTACATAGAAGAAATAAACAGATTGGTCCACGCGGCAGAGGCGCGCGGCGGCGGGCGTTTACTTTAGTTTTAAACGCAATAAGTATCATAAAATATAGACAGCACGTTTTAAGAGTAAATCAACAGAGCTTGTTCAAGAATGTTGGAGAGAGCAAATCTTGCACCTGACCTGAAAGCATATCATATCATATTCGCAAACGTTGTATCTATAAGTACCTAATACAAGTTAAAAAAGAAAATTATAACTAGAAAACATTGTTTTATTTTTCGGTGAAATTAAAATCTTTTAATAGTAAAATGTATCTATTAAATGTAAAAGTCTCCATATTAAAGTATGAAACGATGCGGCCGGCTCACCTTCACAAGAAATCATCTTACTTTGTTTTATCATCGACGTGTGGAACATAAAAAAGAATATATAGTTTTTATTCCAGTTTTTATTGAAAACTCATCTTAGTGTAGATATTTATGAATAACAGCTTTTTTTAACGAACGACTCGTCGACTCCGTTGATTTATTTAATTGTATACAATGTTATAATGCAGGCATATTATAAGTGTTGGTCTTTCGTTGAGGGAATTTAGCCGCTCTATTCCAGTTTCAGATGATTTTTATGTAAAGTTACAAATTAGCCGCTATTAAGTTAATGGGCTCTGGCGACATATCAACACCTGATCTGTCATATTCATATATGTTTTTTGTATGTATGTATTTTCTAGAGGTCTGTAGTTCGTAGTTAATACATTGTTATTGAGTTCAGGTTTTCTCTTCGTGGATCATATAAATGATATTAGAGTTTAGACATTTCGGTCTATTTTTTTTCTTAAAATTATGATGTTTTAATCATGTTTTTATTTGTTTTATTAACATTATCAAAACACGAACATCATAGATATTACATGGAATGAGATTATATGACAAAAGACATCGAGGAAAGAATGTAGGTCGGCACATTTCCAGCAGGCCGGCAGGTCGGCCGCGCCGGGAGCCGCGTGTGAAACGCAAACTAACTGGTGTACGCCGTAGCAACCACCTGACGTCTATATTACCGCCGCCGACAACGCCGTCGCGACACAATGTCACATCGCACGCCTCACGTCAATCAAAACACGACTCTAATCCCGAGTGATAGCCCACAATTAATAAAACCCCCGCGCCGCCGTGTGTGTACAGGCGCGCGTGTTTGCCGTGCGCAAGAGTCACTTGTGTCAATTTCTTTCAGGTCCGTAGAGATCGCTCGAAGGTTCTTTCAATGGCGACCGTGTCGTATTCAAACAATCATGAGTAAATACTTGCATACCGCCGCGCCGCTTGTTTGGTGAATTCGCGTTATCACTTTATTTATGAACGTATTTTAATTGTTTCGTTTCGGCTTTATGTTAAACAAAAGGCGATTCCATGCTTCCAATGATTTTGAGTTCTAGCACAATTATTTAAAGTTGATTTTTCCTGGTAGGTGGTATCGGAGTAATATTTTAATCTTTTGTTCGACTTGACTTGTGAAATATAATTTCAAGAGATACAAGATGAAGAAGAATGAAGAAGATGAGATAAAAGGCTGATTATATTATTATGATGACTCGTATTTGATTGATACTTCTTATCGGAAGATTAACTTTATGTAAAATTAAGTATATGTTTTTATTATTCGACTTACCTAAAAGCCTTAATAAAACATAACTTAGGTATCCTAAGTATTAAATTTTTTAATCCACTAGCACATCCTATCTAGGTATAAGCTCTGTGCGTTTCCTTAGTTTAGGATTGACCCTACTACGGTATAACTTCTGTACCTCGAGCATTAAGCAGATGTTATTCAAAATTAACGTTAGGCACGCGCGCTCAAACGCCCGCAATTTGGTAACAATAAACACTTTGCCTTTACAATGATAGACAATAGGTATAGATGCACAAAGAACAGCGCTGTGTGGATACAGGGCAGGTGTAGGTGTTAGCGCAGTCGCCAGGGCGCCCCGCTGCGATTGACCAGTCCAGTGGTAGCGGCAGACATCCTGCCGATACTCGCATATCGATATTATACCAGGCTATACAACTAAGTAATATAACATCAACATGTGTATCTCTCCTACAATGTAAGTCCTAAATGTAGTTATGTACAAACATGGTGCCTTACCCATCATCTTTACAATCCATTACCGAACAATTACAACTAACTTTGGTAATTTGTTTAAACCAGTGTCGGTTGAAAGCAATCGCTTCTCAAGGTTTATTACTATCGACACGATACTCAACCGTTTGAACTGTGATAATACTTTTAATTTTAAAGTTTTAAATGTTATTCGAAAAATACGTCATTATTGAACAACGAGGAGTTAATGCCAATCGAATTACAATAATCTACATAATTGACTTGAGTTTTATAATAAGAAAGCCGAGGGTGTCGCGGTTTGATAGTTTGACACGGTTTCCATCATAAGTTGTCATCGCGCGAGGCAGCGGCTCGGGCAGCGCCTGCGTCCGGCGACGGCCACCACTATCTGATGGGGAGCCGCCACCTGCCGGCTCGTCGGCTCATCCACAACGCTTTATCGTTTTAAACTGCAAATTCCACCGCGTAATGTATATTTCCACGTGAGCGTGACATCCATGCGGTGCCCCGGTTGGTGTTGACGAGCGCTCCCACACTGCGGTGCCACGGTGCCACGGTGCCACGGTGTCGCGGTGCCGGCCGCGGAGCCGTGAGAAAGGCTCGCGTGATGTTGTTGCACCTTTATCCATGGTAGGTACGTACCACCGCAACTGGCGCCGGTATGGCTATACAACTAATTAAATATTACCTTGAATTTCTTTAAGAAATTCATCCACATTTCCGAGTCACGGAAGACGGTCTCAGGAGATGGATTTCATTTAGATACGTCTTGTGACGTAGGTACCTACGCCAAGTTCAGTGACCGGCTGCAGACCCTGGCCTGGCTCGTAGGTACGAACCGAGCCGATATAATACGAACGATGGATCGTAAGCAATTTCCTGTCGCGTATAACAAATGCAAACAAATGGAATCGGTCGCCTCGGGCGTTCATATTCATAACCACGGAATTATTAACGCGAGTTTTAATTAGTTTAAAATTTTGTTTGATAACGCTATGAATATTAAAAGGGGCTCGCCGACCGTTTAATTTACTACTTTCCACCCATTCGAGCGGCGCGGGCGCAGGCGCGGGCGCGGGCGTCGAGCGAGCGGCCACTCGCCGACTATCACCGGCTCGGACGTAATTAAACCCGAAAAACTGAACTAGCATGGCATTATTAATAATCGAGAAACAACTGGCGCCTTCGGCCGTTCGGTTACAAAAAACACTCGGAATTTATACGTCAATAAGAGTTTGTTGGGCATCGGGCATTATCGTAAAATGTGAATAGTATTTAATAGTTGGCACAAGGAGAGCCGCTCCTATTAACGAGTGAGTTATACGACAGTTATAATGTGCCGGCACGGACCGCGCCCGCGCCGCGCCGCCGCGCCGCCGCACCGCCCCGCGCCGCGTGCACTCGCGTTTACACACATACCCTAATTATGTCGCAGGTAATCTTATCATTATCACTTTGCCAATTAATTTGCACACTTGTGTTCCGAGTCCCACTCTTCCAGCGACAAAAACGCAAAGCAAAATAAGATGGATTACCACCGAAGGCTTTAATTATCATATTTTTTTTATTTATTTTTTTACTGTGTATAGGCCTGTGTTTGACCACAATCTCACTATGGTAAGTGATGATGTGGTCGAAGGTGGTAAGCACAGCAAGCCTAGAAGGAACTGGCTCTCAAGTGCAGCTGACGGAACACACCGATAGGTGTTTGGCGACAGATTTTCATCTTGAGGGTGGTAGCCAGCCAGACGGGTACTACAAAGTACCCTACCACCGTGCTATGGTTTCCTCACGATGTTAAAATATAATAATATTTTTCTTGAAATCTAAAGGCGATACCGTGTAGCGTTGTGTGATTGTCATTTATAAAAATAATTGCATTACTAGGTATATTTCACTGTGCTAAGAAAACCCCATGGTCTGTAGCTCCACAATTCAGTCAAACAACGGGATCCTTGGCGTCGACATTTTTAGCGACGTTTTGTTCCGAAGTCACTTGGAAGACATGGTTAAGCTGGCATCCAAAAAGCTTGGAGTGCTCAACAGAGCGAGGCAGTACTTCCCATCGGGGCAAAGGCTGCAACTTTATAAGTTGCAGGTCCGGCCTCATATGGAGTATTGCTGTCATCTATGGGCGGGAGCACCTGGATACCAGTTTGGGCCTTTAGATTCGGTTCAGCGACGTGCCGTCAGAATTGTTGATGATCCCGAGCTCACAAGTGGTTAAGAGCCCCTCAGTCTAACGAGAGACTTTGTCTCCTTATTTGTGTTCTACCGCTTGTACAACGGAGACTGTTCTAAAGAATTGTTCGACTTGTTACCCACGGCTACCTTCAACTATCCCAACTCTCGCCATAGACGGGGAGTCCATCCTCACACATTTAATCCAAAATTGTTTCAAACTGTGCGGGCTAAAAGGAGTTTTCATCCGCGCACGCTCGGACTGTGGAATGAACTCCCCGCCGTGGTTTTCCCAATGGAGTAAGCATTGGGTTCTTAAAAAAGGCTGTGAAGAGATTTATTCAGGGTCAGCAACGCGCGAGTGATACCCCTAGTGTTGCAAGCGTCCATAGGCTACGGTAACTGCTTACCATCAGGCGGGCCGTATGCTTATTTGCCACCATAGTGGTATAAAAAAGAAAAATAGAGTTCCACAAACTTATCTGACAACGGGTCAAAAGAGGAACTAATGCCATTTTGAAATGTCAATTCACCATTGGTCAAAGTGAATATAAACACTACGTTCATTTTTATTTGCTACACCAAATTCGATAACAGCGACTCTCACCGGGTCATATAAGTTTGTGGGACTATACTTATGAAACTTATAAGTTTTTGCCACAAATGCATTTTTTCAGAACATTTATGTTAAAAGGTTGTTGATAATACATAATTATCTGTTTACTAACAATCTAACATACCTAGCTTACAATATTTATAAGTGGGCCGAAACTGGTCAACAATATGTCATAGTGGTTCACCGCGAAGTGTTATTTTATAGGACCAATTATTAGTTGTCAGGTTTAGTATAACTAGTGTTGTATTTTATGACACTATGATTAATAGCAGTAAAAAAGTTTACTTGCATATTAATTATAGATTGACATAAAATCGAAAGTGTATGAACAAAATATATTCATGTATTCAAGGAGTTATGTCCTTGTATTGACAGTTGACTTATTAATATTTTGATTAAAGTGTCAGTCAATGAGAGATACATAAATAATGCAAATATTATTTTGTTTTAGTGGGTGTTAGTACAATTACTAACTTGTACTTTTCTGTAAAGAAGATAGACGTATTTTGCGAACTGACGTCTAAGAAATATATTTATAGATTTACAAATAACTATGAAATTAGGAAACAGTCATCGGCAGATGTGTCCCATAAATTTTTATCGAATAGGTTTGAACCTAACAATAGAACAGCTGATTGGTATCTCTATTTTTAAAACTAAAGGTTTTGTTTTTTGTTTTCGTGGCCATCTATTAAGTAGCACGAGTTGGGAGAAGACGCTGGCTCCTGAATCATTGTTCAATAACTTATTTATTATTATAACTACTTTTACTAGCTCTCGAGATCAGCTGCTGGAACGGAACATGCTGTTAAGTTCTCGGCTACAGGTTAATAATAATAATAATAAGCCTTATTTATTTCCACACACATTATGATATTGTACAGTTTAAATGTTTGTTAATTGTGTTAATATATGTAATTCTATAAACTAGTGTTAGTGTGTTAATTTTCTCGGATGTGGATCCCGGCTTGGGTAAAGGCCTCCTCCTTCATCTTCCATCCATATCTATTTTTAGCTAGGGCCATCCAATCATGCCCTGCTTTTGCAACAATATCATCAGCCCACCGTCTAGATGGTCTGCCAACATTTCTTTTCCCTAACGGTCCTTTCCAACGTGTCGTTTTTATAGTCCATCTGTTGTTGTTCTATCGGCTACAGGTTATCAACTGTTTATTATTTAGGTTTCCACAGGGCCATAATCTTACCGTTGCCGTGCTTAGTCTTGATCATCAGACAAAGGTGGAGCGACGTTTCTTATCAGGCTAAGATTTGGTAATTATAATTTTAGTTTGGCAAAAGTATAATTTCTCACGTTAGAGGAGTGAAAGTTGTTAGATAACTGCTGCGAATAGTTGTTTGTTTAATTATATTTTATTATTTAGACGTTTGTTTTCACCAAATGATCATAATCAAACAACTAACGTAAATACCAACTCGCACTTATTTTTTTGTATAAAGAGCGTTGGGAAAAATTCGCTATTTCAGTTTGATTTTAAATTAATTTATGTAGAGCTCATTCATTAGTCTTCACGAATGCTATATAGCATATATTTACTATAAGAATAAAGTGAATACATACTGCAGAATAATCAATGGGCCATAAAATAAATTTGACCTGCCTGCACCTTTAAATTCTGTAAATGTTTTTCCATCATTGATAAATGATGTTCCTCTCATCATTGTCTTGATGTAGTTTAACTTGTTAAGCGTAAACGAGCCTTGGAAATTAAGTCAGACATCCAAAAACTATAATGGCCATTTGTGAGATCCGTTTTTGTTTCCAATATGCAATAAATAGTGTAATAATGTTGCGCGCGCGCTGGTTTACCCGGGGCGGCCGGGTCCGGGCTGCGCGGCGTGGTGGTGCCGCGGCGGGGGGCGGCAACATGGCGTCTAATTGTAGGTAATTAGCGCTCGAGACAGTCGCGCCGCGCGACTCTGCTCGCTCCGCGTTTATGGACTGTTTATTACTTAATATGTTATGATAGCCGGCTATCCACCAGCCGACGCGACGTCGAACGATTGAGGTATGTGGGAATGTTTGGAAATTCGAACCGATCGATCGAATGCTTTATTTTAAACATCGATTCTGGATTTTATCGCATTAGTTTTTCATAATCAACAGTTAATGTGCGCCGGCGCTCGTCTAGTGTTAACGAGCTGGGCTCTATGAGATCGCAGTGAATAAAGGCGAGGCAATTCGTAGATGATTAGGTTAATGATATTGGAACATTTTGTACTGATGCATAACTCTACTTTCCACAAAAGCAATTCAATTAAAAGTTTATTACCTTTTTAAATATTTTTGCTGATCATGTTCAGATTGATTGGAGTAAATCTTCGGTTCAATCTACACATTAGATCGAATTCATCACGCTTATAAAACACAGTGCAGGACTGCGCAATCATAATTTTAGATGAAAGGGCAGTGTACGGTATTATAACACAAACAGCTCACTGCTCGGATGGTGGATGTCATCATATTTCTGGACTGACATAAGAATAAAAACCGGCCAAGTGCGAGTCAGACACGCGCACCGAGGGTTCCGTACAAACCTATAGGTATATAAGTAAATGGTAGTATAGACCTGAGTATTTGATATGAATTTCAATTTATGACGTATTAAAAAAAAACTACTTACTAGATCTCGTTCAAACCAATTTTCGTTGGTAGTTTGCATCGTAATGTACATCATATATTTTTTATAGATTTATCATTCTCTTATTTTAGAAGTTACAGGGGGGGGGACACACTTTTTACCACTTTGGAAGTGTCTCTCGCTCAAACTATTCAGTTTAGAAAAAAATGATATTAGAAACCTCAACATCATTTTTGAAGACCTATCCATAAACACCCCACACTTATGGGTTTGATGAAAAAAAAAAATTTGAGTTTCAGTTCTAAGTATGGGGAACCCCCAAAATTTAATGTTTTTTTTCTATTTTTGTGTGAAAATCTTAATTGCGTTCACAGAATACATCTACTTACCAAGTTTCAACATTATAGTTCTTATAGTTTCGGAAATAAATGGCTGTGACATACGGACGGACAGACAGACAGACAGACAGACAGACAGACAGACAGACAGACATGACGAATCTATAAGGGTTCCGTTTTTTGCCATTTGGCTACGGAACCCTAAAAAAAATTATGTTCAAAAAGGCTTTTACATAGTGTGCCTCTGGCAGCTACCATCAGTTAAAAACTTATGTTATATTTACAATTTAGATTGTAGTTTTCAAGTTTTAGTCAATATTTTTGGTTCATAGGTGGTAGATGAGACCTAACAAAATATTTAGTTATAATATAGTTTTTCACAGATTATATAACGCCGGGTAAAACAATCAATTAATGAACTATTTTCGTGTATTTTTTTCTTATGTTCTTTAAAGAGAGATATAGAAGGCTATATTAGTTTAGTTCGTATACAACCAATCATAACCGTTTTGTCAAATAATTCGTGAGTATGCCATAGATAAACCCGAATAATTACTAACGGACTATTCACCATAACCATTATACGCATCATCTGATGACAACAATTTACACAACGCTCTATCGTGCTTGTTAGAAACATTCTAAGTGAACTTCGACAGAAACTTCAATTAGCTGTCTAACTACTTCATGTCGGCTGGGCAACATTCAGGAAGATATCTGTTGTTATACAGTACGTGTTGCCAGTGACGAGTCACTCAACATGTAGAGATATGAACCTTATGGCGCGCGGCGGAGGCCAGAAGATTCACCAATTGGACTCTATCAAATCATAGAGTCCACAAACTGAATGTGCAAGCTACAAGAGTGTACCGAATAACGATCACGAAGCACAGAGTGGCTCCCAAAACATACTTATAGGTAGGTATGTAGGTACCTATATCGATACAAGTCTCAAGACTGTTAAATTATGGAAATCCACGGGTAGCCTATGGTTACAGGATGTGGTTTTGATATTGTTACCTAATATAAGTCAGATTTTACAAATAAGTATTTAGCCCTGTTAAGTTTATTGCCGGTTCTTTTCAGTTGATGACTTACTCCTGAAAGAGACACTTGTGCAACTTCAGTAGCTTCTACTCATTAGTTTGTAGTTTGTTTTCTTTGAGTAACTTAGGTTAGTCGTTTTTTAAATGTTTCAAACTCAGACGAATAAAAAATAAGTCGATGCGTAACATTAGGTACCAAATTCTGCTATAGTTTGAACAACATTTTCATAGTATTATGGTAAGTTATAACGCAAAAGCAAAATGTTGAGTGTTTGCTTCATATGATGACGTCACTGTTTGCAGTTTCTCCGTCACACGCACACAGAGTAGTGATGTGTCGGTGACGTCACAGCTGTAGATGGTAACGGCGCGCGCTCGCCACGCCCAGCCCCGCCCCGCTGTCGGCAGCGGCTGCCGCGCGTCGCGTCGTGTCGCAACACTCTATCGCGACTTCATGCTCTATCACAAGTCAATAGAGCACATAATAGCACTACTGCCTGGTGCATCGCGTTTTATCTGAAGAATTTACGGATGTAATTCATGAGTACATTTTCATTCGTTATTTAGAGTACAGCCGTTTCTGTATTCCGCCGGCAGCTGTACCTAATAATTCTATGAATATTTTTAAATATTTCAAATTTCCTACCTTACAAATAGAAAACAACAATTATGTTTATAAACTCCCCAAAACAAACACTATCAAATCCAGCTATTTCTCAGAACAGCAACTATTAAGAGATTATAATCTCGGATAGAGAAGCGTTTGTGTCTATTTGCATGTGTATATTTTGTTGGTTGTCTTGTCTTATCCAATGACGGATGGTGTGTGTGACCCCCGTCACCGTGAAAAAACCCGAGGGCGATGTGTGAATGGTGTGAAACTCTCTCCATTATCCCGCGGCCGGCTCCCGCTGCGCCATTCTGCCGCAGCTTTGTGTGCCCACCAGATAGCTCCGAGATACTGCTCGCTCGCATCGCATCGCATCGCATCGTTGACGTGCACACATCATTTATATTAATTTTTTTTTTGGCCAGATGATTTTAAACACACTGCACGCTTTAACATTTGATGATCAATGAAAAAGGTACGATCATACCAAAAATAAACAAGAAAAATTCCACTACAAAAGAATAAACAACGTTTACTGCCGAAAAGTTTGTTGGGACAAATATTTTGAATAAATCGCCTCCAATTGCCGCGTGATTCTTTACGTGCGGCCTCAGAAATGTTTCCGATGAATATAAAACGAGCAACACGAAGGAATTTGCATTCACTTGGCGCCCCAACTCAGCCGAGTGGCTACTGTTATGGTAAGTGTGATGGAAGCTAAAGCATGTTTCCAACAATGACTTTGATTTGCTATGAAACTTATAATTCATTTACTGGTCTTAAATTGAACATGGCCAAGAATTTAAATGCACCAAATATAAAAGAGGTCTACAAAGGATTACAAGTCGACGAGCACCATTCCTTAAAATGTTTGAATAGCCCAGCGCTCGCTGGCACGCAGCACACCCGAGCGCACCCACCCACTAAACATAATCTCCCAAATACATTTATCATGTTCAACCGATAAAAATGCCATTGAGATCAGCCGCACACAATGAGATACAAGCTCTCGGTACCTGATACGAGGCCGAAAGTCAATTATATTCAAATATAAATCGGATTTGCAAACGTAAGCCCATGACAATGGCGTAGGCAGGCGCCGCGATGCCACCTTTAGGCCTCTCATTCCTGGATAATAGTCGGAAGCCGTGACAATAGCAGGACAGTTTGGCTCCGGCGGGACAATGCCGGGGCAAGTGTCCGCTATCACGCCTGTCACGCCACCGCGCCGCCCGGCCCGGCCCGTCAGCCGTGCCTGATCACCGCATTATATTTTATTTGAACAATATGAAGTCACCATAATGTATTTAACTATTATTAAATACACTTGAAGTCATTGTTATATTTTCGTGTAATCACATTGAAATATCACTTCTGTGTTTGGAATAGAAGTGTTGTCGCCTGACGCTTCATCAATGAATCAGAATATATAGCTAAGGCAGAATCTAATTTGTCAATTACTATTTCATAAACAATTGGGTATTTGTAATGTTAGCTAAAGACACATACATGCGTAATAAAGATAATCTTATATTTGTAAACAATATTCGATGTGCAAACAATGTTCTGCACATCCGCTCGTCGCGCCGCGGTGCGCCCTGTGCCCTGCGCCTGCGACGCGCCCCTGTGGGACCCGCGAGTCACGCCCGCCAAATCACCGCACAATGTGCGTTTTGGGACGCTCTTCAAACTGTCAAATGCGATACTATTCAACAGTTCCCAATGAAACCGACCGCTGTTGACTCTTTTGTCATCCATTATTAGATATCAATGTCGACAAAAAAGGAATTATGGTAGTGTATCATTTACAATCTTCTATTTCTTTGTGTGAAAGTACTTCACTTTATTGAAAAAATAAATCGAGTCACAGAGCTTGTCAAGTGTAAGCAAAAAAAATTACACGCAGCGCCACATCACTGCAGAGCGACAACACGAAACGTCTTGCCTATTTGCATAATTTCAAGGCAAAAAGCAGAACAAACAAACCCTTTAAATGACGCGATAAATGCAATCAAACGACATCATTATACACGAGTAGCTCGCTCGCTTGGGTTTCGGAAAAGGTGTCATAAAAAGTGGATATCAGTCAGCTGAAGTCGTTCGGTGGACAATGCGGCCGTGGCCACCGGGGATCTATTATACCTCGGTGTCAATGGAGCCCTTAAGAAATTTGTTACCAAGATTTTGATAAGTGACAACCGCTATTGTTCAACGGCGGGATCGCTACGTCAGGGGAGACTATTACATATGTGCGGTTATTATTTAGTTATTGTGGCCGCCACAGACTCGGGGGCCCGGGAGCGTATGCTCGAGGACGGGTGCTCGCAACGCAACATATTTATTGCTTACAAAACGGCATGAATTTGTTTTGGGGTGTCAGAGCGAGCGTTGCTAAACGTTAATGTTGTTCGTGCATTGTTTGTTATTATATGATCGGCCGGGTGCGGTGCGGCTCCCGCCACTTCACGAGTCAATAACGGCAGTTTCATGTCTGTCATAACGAACGATAGGGATGTCATGATCTCACATCTTTTTGAATTATGATTGGTATTGCAGCAGCCATTTTGGATGGTATTATTCCTTTATCTAAAACATTAATCCTAATTTTATTCAAAACATCATTTACGAAAGAAAACTTACTGATACTTAAGTTTAACTGTCGGCTTCTTGCAGAGGTAGGTATCAAAATAAAGAAAATCATTATCGTAGTCTTTTAATTGATAAATTCTTTGTCTGTCTGACAAGGGGGTCGCCAGAATTTTTCAACCTGTGAGGGGGTCGCGAAATCAATACAATTGAAAAACACTGCACTAGATCATTGCAGGAACAAAAACAGACCAAGTTTAACTTAACCCTAAAGCTAGTTTCACGTATCAAACGAATATCACAATTACAAGGCACTATTGAATTATTTTAGATTAGGAGGCAGCGCGTGCGGCTTATTATTAGTATTGTAAACAAATCGTGCGCGGGCGTCGCGTCGCGTTGTATTGTAGGTAGGTATCCCATCGCGTCGCGGATTATTATCGCGTGTCGCATCACACTTGTCGGAAATTTCAAACCAAACGTAAGCTTTTACGTTCTAGCTGATACCTTAAGGGGGCCCTTCATGGCCAACCCAACTTCAACGCAAGCGTAGCCTAAAAGCTTGTATTTTCATCCAACGTTATGTTTGACTGCGAAAAAAGAGAGACACCATCAGAGCCATCGGTTATCAGTTGGTAAATTCCGCTGATCACTCGCGGCCGCTTCGCTAGGACGTCATTCATGATTTCGCATATCATAAAACTTGTTCCAGGCCCATACTTCCTGTGATGTAATCTTACAAGTTTGTGAAAAAAAAGTTAGTTATTTAGAATCTCCAATACATTTGCAAGTATTGTATAGAGCTGTTTTCTTTACTTTTACAATTTATAGGTACATTAGATATGGCCAAAGATCAGGTATAATTTGTGCAAAACCGCTGTTTTTCGGAGGCTTTTACTGAATTTGTTACACACTTTTTTTATTTTCGCCTAGTTATACTGCTAGATATAGTTCACAAGATACCAATTTGTTCAAAACATCTAACGAAAAGTATTTAAAAACGCCATCATAAGTACATAGCTTTTGTATGAAAAGTATGGTGAGCTGAGTGCTCCTAATATTGTTAACATATCTACAAACATGGATCAATATCAGTAGTCAGTAGTCACAACTAGTTACTCTACATTTTGTGATTCACTCAAAAACAAAAGCATTTAAATACGCATAATACTATTAAGTGTGTGAGGCCAAAATAGGTAGGTATCTGAGCTTATGCTGCAGGCAGTGTGGCGGTGTGGTGGTGAACGGCCAAATGTGAGGCCGTATGGTAAATCGCGGCACAGGCACGCACGCACAGGCATACACTATTGAAAATAATTTCTTTGCCACTTCATATTTCTGAAAAAACGGACCTGTAGATTTTATTTTATTTTCGTAATTATTTAAGTGTAGTGTAGACTAAATCTAGTTTGCCATTGAGTAATAATATTCCACTAGGTCTGGCCGCGGATTTGTACCGTGAGGCCAGTTTGTATTTCGGCCATATTGATTTTTTATAATATGGACTAGAATTTGAACAAGGTTTTGACATGTTTTCCACTTGACATCACACCCGTAGCTATTATCAATAAGTCAGGACTCACACGTATTAATCCATATCTTGAAAACAACTGAACCGATTTTGAAACTTGCACTGTTCCCTAAGTTGAAGTAAATATAAGCCTATAAAAACAAACAATCTAATTACAGTAGTGTAATATTTTCTGAGAAATAGGTGGAGATAAATGCATACTTAAAACTTTAGCATATTTGTGAAAGCCCTAATAGATTATCACACGTCAATTTATTACATGTTCCAACAATATTAAATACATATACTTGTTTTTGAAAGCGCGATCAGCGCAAAATGTTTCGTTTTTTTTTTTTTTTTGCTTTATTGGTTTTGTTAATCCTAATAATCGAAATGAAAAGCAAAGTGTAAGGTAAGCATTCGGGTTTAAGCCGTAGGTAAATCGCTTTACACCCCATAGTTAACAAGATTTGAGCAATTTTAGGAGGATTTGTATTTGATACCTTGTTGTATAAATACATACGTAGCTAGCCTCATACTTAATGAGTCTGGAAAGGAAAAAAAGCCGGGCTTCATAGAATCCTATCTACTACGATATTATAAACACGAAAGTTTGTAAGGATGGATGCATAGATGGTTTGTAACACTTTCACGCAAAAACTATTGAACGGATTTGGACGAAATTTGGGATATAGACAGATCATACCTATAGAACGCGGGTGAATCGCGACATTTTACCTCGGTTGAGAGCTTGCTCGCCGATTCGTAAGAGTGATAAGGCCAATCTTGGGTCCTCACCCGCAAGTCAATTAAACGAAAAAGAGGGTTATTTCCACCAGTTTGGATTTGGAATAGACTCAATTTAATAACTTAGATGTCCCCGAGAAGTGATACCAAGACTTATCCTTACAGACACTAGCGCAAATAAGATTAAAAAAATAGCTGTCCAGGTTTTAACTGAAATGTTTGTCCTATTTTGATTTTATTCAAGTAGTATAATCAATATTACAATAATTTATTCTCCAACACACGACATTCTCCGTCACAGCAAACTCTGGGGCATCTCTTTTGCATACACAACTGTATTTAAATAAAACAAAATTAGTATTTTGGTCGAAGGTTTTGATTGAAAGCAAAGGGTGTTCTATTTACGCAACTTATCAATTAGATTACCCGCCCCCACCCCCATCGAGTCGGTAATCAAATAAACAGTGTCGCTTTGTCCGCGGCGCACCTCCTGCTGCAAATGTCGCTGCTTCATAACACACGCGCTGCTAATTCACTTTGTAACATGTTTATTGTTAGACTTTATTTTAAACTATGTTATTAAGCACTGCTAATAATTTTAGATGATGTGGAGTAACCAGTAAGACAAATTACTAGGAAAATTAAAGTAAGCTCTTATGACATATATAATAATAGAGTTGATTTTTCTGTGGTTATAATTTGAATAATAGGATGCTACTTTATTTACACATAAATAAATACTACTACAATGAATAAAACTGACACAAAGTGAAACTAATTGAAACAAAAATAACAGGGTGTCCCCAGAACTAGTGTCAATCGGAAGTACAGAGGTAGAGCATCCTTCAGCTATTTTTATAGTTTTCGAGCTATCTATTTGGTTAAAATCATGAAAAATAGTCATAACTCGAATAGGTACTACAAAAATCACTAGGGTGATTCGGGTTCCTGTCCCATCCAGGACACTCTGTATACGTAACGCTCAAAGACCAAACACGCTCATTGAGCGAAAAGACAGCCCACAACGTGTCGTGTTCACTGTAAACCATCCACATCACGAAATTTGTAGTATGTAATATTCTAACTCTATGGTGACAATCACAGAAATACCACATAGCGAAAATAACTCTATAGCGGCAATCACAGAAATACCACATGGCGAAAATAACTCTATGGTGGCAATCACAGAAAGACCACATAGCGAACATAACTCTATGGTAGCAATCACAGTAGGACCACATAGCAAATATAACTCTATGGTGGCAATCACAGAAATACCACATAGCGAAAATACTCTATGGTGGCAATCACAGAAAGACCACATAGCGAAATACGTATCGTAGCTACTATTATGGGCCATACAACCAACCAATCCAACCATCGAAGTCATACCATACCGCCCGAATTCCATTAGCAATATTGCTTTAGCTTCCTCTTTAGCGGAGCTTTTTGCATGATGAAGTTTGCCTCCATTGTATATTCAAAAAGATGTTGTACTAGTACCAAAACTCTTCTTTCTGCATACTTATGATATATTGCATGTTCCAGACGGAGCACCGCACGTGCTGCGCGTGTGGCGAGCCGATTGCCGACCGCTTCCTGCTGGAGGTGGGCGGCGGCGCGTGGCACACCGGCTGTCTGCGCTGCTGCGTGTGCGCAGTGCAGCTCGACCGACACCCCTCGTGCTTCCTGCGTGACAGGCAGGTCTACTGCAAGCAGGACTATGCCAAGTGAGTACCTACTCCAAGTCTTGCTGGCGATCGAAACAAACTTGCGATTGTGTTTTTTTACTCACTTTCAGGGTTATGATTATCAAGATATCTGGACACTTCTTCCGCCGGGACAGCGACTCCTCTCAACTTATTTTCAAGAAAGTTGTAGAGAGAGTAAAGAGAGTCGTCAAAGAACCAATAATACCCCTGATGTTGCATGCGTGTATAGGCTACGGTAGCTGCTTACCATCAGGCGGGCCGTACCTGTTATAAAAAAGGAAGGTTTGTTAGCATGCAATGAGGACTTTATATACCTAGCCTTATATATGACTAAACAGTAAATATTTAATGCTCAACAAAATCCGAGACGTATCCAGTGAATAACACCTTAACAAAACAGTTATATCAAACTTTACTTAAAGAGCAAATAAAATAACATTTACTTTTATAGATGAGCATTATATTTAATAGATTTAGAGTGTCGAGTGAGTTTAATCATCTAGCTTCGGCGCCATCTTAACACACGATGATGAGAATTGAATTAAATGAAGTGGTTTATAGCTCGTAATATGACGTTATTAAAACTATACACAGTTTAAGACCATAGTGGAAGACTGGTGTCGTAAATGTTATAACAGAACCACACCTCAGGTGTTTATGAAGGTATCCCTCTCTATAAATACTTTTTAACATATTTTATTATTCAAGGTAGGTATGTCTACTACAAACTGTGAGGATCGAAGGTGAAGAACTCTATGGTCTTTCCTATTCAATGTGATATCGAGCTAGACTAAAAACATTGCTAGTTATGACCTAGGTACATAGTCTATTACACAGGACATTTTTTCTGTTATCATCAGATTGTTATTTTTCACATTGGGAAAAAATTATACTATTATGTTTATTATTATTCAGAAAATATTTATCCCAAATGTGATTCAGTACCTATGAAAAATAACAAACAGATAACACAGTAATAATATTACTAAAACTAATTATAACCTATATCCTTCTATTTAGGTATGATAAATACATCATAATTATAAAATATTATCCAGTCAACAATAGATAATGTAAGTTTTTGAGGACCTAAATAAACAATAGATCACTCAAGATCAAAATGAATAAACGAGCGGGAAATTATAAATAACGTATAACCTTTTTTTGTAAATTTATTCTGATATGTAAATTGTTGTGCAACTACAATTTTAACAGAGCATTCCGTATTTAATTGAGTCATTAAATACTTTTTGTAGTACAGTGCAGAATAATTGATTTCGGCATGAAACGAAAATTGATAAAATTATTTCTACAAAATTGTTTGTTGAAAAAAAAATCTACACACACAATCGTTTAGCCGGACCGTGGGTTAATTCTTTTACAATACACTGGCTGCGTCCAATTAACCTTCGACGTATTAGAAATATTCATAGTCATCATTATCCGAGTGCTCCGTGAAGGGGGGGCTAGGCGGCCGATTGAAGGCTGGTGCTGTACGCTGGGTGCGCGGTTGTGAGGAGCGTGCGTTCAATTCGGGTGGGTAATAGTCGGTATGCATGAAGGAATGCTGGCAGGGTAGGCGGTCCGGTGCGCGGCGACCTGTGACCCGCGCGCGCTGTGTGGCGGCCCGGCCCGGTCCGGCCCGGCCCGCTCGGTGATGCTGCACTATCCGGCACCGCACCGGCACCGGCGCGGGCGCGGGCGCGGGCGCATGTGTCGCCGTCCTTTTTGTTCACGCACATGGATATTTGGAATTGATACATGGCTTTTATTTTGTTTTATATGCCGATTTGATTTCAATAGACTCGGATCAGACTTTAAGCACCTTATTACAAAACATGGTTTAAAGGAAAACCAGGTTTTAAAGTAGCCTCGACCCTTTTTATTATATGACGTTAGAAAGTGACCAAATGACAGTAAAACCTGGCTTTACTTTAAACCATGTTTTGTAATAATGGGGTAAATGTTTGTTAGGAGCCCCTGCGATTATGATGTAATAATAGAAATAACTCACATGAAAACCATGAAAACGATGTTTATTAATTACCTACTCCTTTTCTAAAAGGTAACGCCTTTACAAGATAATGGATTTGAATGGATTGGCTAGTTTGCTGGAGCAAAAATGCTCAAGAACATGATTTATTATCTCATTCGATATTGCTACAAGGTAATAGTTAGGTAATACATGTGAACGATCTTTCAGAACATTTGTAATACCGTGATTATTAATTTGAGCTGAGTTTCTTACCGGGAGTCTTCTCAGCTAAAGTGTATTCTGAACCGGTGTGGTGGTAGAATCAATTGTAACGTTCGTAAGTGCCTTATTAAGGCATATATTGAATAAATAATTTTTGAATTTGAATTAATTTGCGACGATAGCAAACTCATATTTTTTTCTTATTAAAGCGAGACATAAACCGTGACTCAAACAAAAATTATCATAATTATCAATATATTAAGCAAATTAAAAGCTATTTGGACGGCAACAGGTGCGTGAGAACTCACTCAGATGCGTCAAGATAAAAAAAGCGATGCTCAATGTCCCGAAGAGTGGTTTTATTGAAAATCCGTCGGTCGAGTGTGGCACAACAAAGCGAATGGGGAATGTTGCTAGCATGAAAAAATATACCGGCGAGACGTGACTTGCAACACTGTGGCATACTGTGGGTTTCATTTGTCATTTATTTTGATTGTGATAACCGGACGAGATGTGGATCCATACATTTTAATCGGAGGTTTGACGTGGTGCGATCACACGTGGTTGGAGTCCTCAGGGTGGTCTCTTGGACGTGCTCATGTTGATATCTCACCGCAATGATGACTGCAGAAACATGATAGGTACCATTCGTTTCGTCCTATGATCTTATTGGTATCATATTGGTGTGAATAAATATTATATGGATATATGATTTTATTTATTAAAAAGGTACTGCAATTTCTCATCATTTGGCGCCTGTATCATCAAATAGGGCTTCGATAGCAAACCCGTACTAAGTATAAGATTAATTGTGTTTCAGTAAATTTAATAGACAATTAAAATTTATATCGCTATATTGGGATGTATTATTTACAATCCAATTATTTTATTAATGCTTTCATAAATTGATGAGTTTCAAATGTACCGTTACATAAATTTTAGTTTCAAATGAAAGCATTATTTCAACTTAGGTAATTACGTATGAAGTATATGGCTTATATAATGCAAGTTAATTCAATTGGCTTAATTAGATTTAAAAAGCCTGAAAGCTGACATAATGGGTACTCAGTTTTAGTCGGGAAACGCATTATTATTAGCCACGCAATTCACCGAGGTAATATCGCCATCTAAAAAAAAACTGAAAATTGCTGTAAAAAGCACGCAAACGCATTTTTTAATTATAGTTAATTCCATAATAATCCAACCATTCTGTCTGTGTATTACCTACTATTATAAATAATGAACAAAACAATAGGTGACACTCAAATTCTACAATCTTAAGTGAAGATATACTTTGTAAAAATGTTACTTAATGACTGTATGTTGTCAGAATAAAATAATAATAAGCTCCCCGCCCGCTGGTCTCCGGAGGTCTCGATCAATTTTGATGATAAACAAGATTAATTAATTTAGATTCCTATGAAGACTTTATGTCGATTTCTAGCCAACCTTATTACCTGTCCAATAATGAAATCTAAGCCTGAACTACTATGTTAATTACATGTTAACACCTGCTCCGTGGCCGTTGATAAATATACTTAATTAATTAAATTCTATCAAGTAAAATATATTTCATTTAATTGTAGGTTTCAATTAAACCTAGGTGCATAAAGCTTTCCACAAACCATTTTAATTAAAGTATAATGAAACTAGTTCTCTTATTCTTTCAATACTCGAGATAAAGACAGATATAATACAAGAGATGAAGACAGCGTTGCTATATTTGCTCATCATGAGAAAAACAAGGCGAATTTCAAAGGCATTTATTCAATTTAGGCTCTGGGAGGGCACTTATGACGGTCTTTACTGAAGTTATCACCAGTTCGGAAGTCAGCCTTCAACTGAGTAGAACTGGCAGGCAATTCAGCAAGGTTACATTTTTATCTACAATATGTCAAGCTACTTTGCAATAAGCTCTTTCTTTCATGGTGCTTCCAGACTTGGCGAACCGAGCACGAGCCGAGCCTCGAACGAGCACACTGCGAGCACGATTCGCGTAGCGTGGACTAGGACTCGCGAGCTTCGAACGAGCGCGATTGTCAGTGTTTTCACGTACAAAGGGATTCGCATCGTGCTCGTTGTAGGCTCGTTCGTGGCTCGGCTCGATTCGCGTAGCATGGACGCACCATCAGGACATTCTTAAATTTATGAATTGAATTTAATATCAGTCATCTTAGTAACCGAAAGTGGTGTTTTATTATAAAAGCATACACATTTCCAAGAAATGACTTATGAACTTCAGCTAGTCTGAAATTGATTTGATATGATCTGACCGCTTACGCTTACATACACATATAGTACCACCATATGTTGTATGTACATACAGTGCAAAAGTACAGTATCGAGGCTCTGTAAAACCTTGAATGATCTCTAACATAATTAAAGTGGATAAGGTCACGGAATGTCAATCGTGAGTGTACGTGAGACTCCGTGGCGAGGGTCTCGCTCACAATCGGAGAGCCTTCGAGTCTCGCCTCGTCGAGTATCACTGCGCATCCTTGACATTAGCTGTCGATCACAACCTGTCCACAACGGGTGTTAGCTTTGTAACAATTTCTATAGCTATGTGTGATACTTCAATAGAACATTATGTTTGGAATTGCTGAATAACTGTTACTGGTTAGAAGATTATCAAAGTTAAGTAGATAATTGTAATATATTCTTGAGAAATAAATCGTTAATGCGTTTTTACACGTCTGCTCGCGGATGAGACGCGCGTCCTACATATGAAAAACAAAAATAGGTAGGAACTCCGCCTAATTAGCCAACAAGATTTCAAAATACATAATTCAAAATCATTTATTCAAATAGATCTTCGCAGGCACCTATGAAAAGTCTGACTCTAAATATTCTAATACCGGTTCAGAAGGTTGCATTTGCTGAGAAGAGCCTGCAATAAACTCAGCAATTACTCTTTTCAAAACAAGCTTAGATTCATTACATAATATTATTTACATTCTAATCGCACTGACAACATAATTTGACGAATTAATTGACGAATAAATATGTCATGTAAGCATGTTAGTGAAAGAACTGAGGAAATTACTTTATCGGCTAAATATGAGGTGAACCATATAACGGAAAGATCATATTTTAAAGAACGACACAATAGTTGTAGGCTGACGTCAGGAGCAGTGAAGGCGGATGGCGGTGCTATACTACGCCTGCTATAATCATGACAATGACGATATTTGCTTCACGAATAAAAATGTGAATATTGATTCATTTCATAGATTTCGAGACCAGTTGAAGAACGATACAATTAACGATCAATAACCGCGGAGCAAATGTTGCTAAATGAAAAAGAAAATCGTCAGGAGCTCGTTAAAATGTGAGTCGTGTCACAGTTTAAATTATATTTTGTGTAAAGCGTCGCTATAACGAGCGGGGAGTTGGACCCGAGTCTCGGTTCTTCTCGTAAATCGGCGGTCGCCGTCGGCAACAATCGTAATTGCTTTCGTTGATATATCATCTGTTCATTGTTTATTTAGCGCGCCTTTTTGTCTGGTAGCCGCTGCCATGCGCCGGCGCACCTCACGTCCTCATGTTTTGAACAGGAGGTTTGACAACAGTAAGCACAACTGCAGTCATCACTCACATTATATAATCACCAGTTAATGCTTTTGTATTGTGTGATACCAAGTCTGGAAACAGGCGTTGCGGGTTGCGACACAGTTATTTTTAACTACTGAAACTTTCATCGTTCTCATTGTAACTATGATAATTCTTCAACTTGAATGACGATAATGACGGTGATCAGATAATTGTGTCATCAAACACTGTATTAGTTAAAATAATTAATACGTAGCTGAAATGTCTAGTCCATAAAGTGCAGCCCTAATGAAAATCTGCAGTTTCTTAAGTTCCTTATCTATTTCCCCTCACATAATGATCTCAATTTCATATCCGAAAGCCGCATATCAGCGAGTTTTCGCAGAGTGTCTCGCATCGCACAGCACGCGATGTTCCGCCCACGCTGCGCCCGCGCCGCTGCAAATGCGCGCGCCATGTCTTATGTAAATGCACCATGTCCCCTCTTGACTTTAATTAATCTCTAGCCGCATAAATAAACCCGCTTTAGATCGATTCACTCGAATATTAAACAATGGAACTCGATTCGGCCCTGTCGCAATCATAATTCCGACTCCGTAAGACGTTTCGTGCATATACACCGTGATTACATCTCCCCGATGGGATATGTTGCGCGAGCGACTCTGGCGCTCGTTCGCCTTTCCACTTCCGATAGAAAACACACCGATTGTGACCTTATTCTAATGGAACTCGATTTACAATTATTGCTCTCTCGGTGAATTGTTGTGTGTTTAGCCTTGTAACTAACCGAAGTACACGGCCAGAGACCCCCGACATACCTCGGAAGACCATTTAGCGACGAAGCTCGGTTTCTCTAAATCTTATTTTGTTGCCGGGATCTTTGTATTTACTTGGAATATTTCAAAAAGCAATTACGATGTTTATGTTTCTACACAGAATAAGTAATATTAATAATTCATCGAGATTTTAAAGAGTTATATTATTAGGAGTGCATTGTATTCGCCTCGAGACCATTAGTCGGCATGTCGCCTAGGGCGGCTAACAGTGCCTCGAAATTGTTAAAACAAACTAACGTATAATATTCCAATGAATCTCGTATTGGAGTCGTATCTAAAACAAATAACTTAAATCATGTCGTCGAGTGACCGGACGGCTTGAATGGGTATTAAAATGTGAGGTTGGCAGGCGAGGGGCGCGGGACGTGACAACGCCGCGGAAAGCAATCAACGACTGAGGATTTATGACGGCGCCCGCGGCCCTGCGCCCTGCGCCTTGCGCCCGCGCAGCGCACTACACGCACCCGATATTGTCAAACAAACGCCTTCGGGACACCCGGATTTGGTGCAATGGTTAGCCATTTACGAACCGCTCGATGAAACATCCACGCCACGAGTACGTCCAAGTATTGCTACACGCACCGAGTAGATGGCTAGATAGGTATAGAGCCGGGTGGCCGCATGAATAGTCAACGCTTTTATCGAGCGGAGGTACGCGACATCTTCATTACCGGCGAGTGTTAAAACTTGTTAATCTGTCACTTAGTTAATTATTATGCGAGGGCCGGCCGTTAATTGATTCGGCCGGCGACAAAATGTTAATAAGCAGTGATAAGGAGGTGAAATGATGGTGCTCTGTTTACCGACGCCGTGTTTTGAAATGCAAATTGTTCTTTTAGAGTATTGGTGTGGTGTGGATAGCCGCGATAAGAGATGGCCCTCGCCTGAATTAATATACATGTTGCACGCGATTCTGCACTCTCGTCACAATTGCCGCTGTCTGCACAGTCGGAAGCGCTGCGTGGAACGATCATCAATTCCTGCACAAAATCAACACCTGTGTAGGTTCTTCTTTAATTTTCATTTCATTAAATGCAGTTAGCCTTGCCTCTAAAATATTAATACTTAACCAAAAATGAAAAAAACTGTAAAATTTAATATAAATACTTATATTTTTGTATAATAGTATATTACGATACGTATAACTTATGTAGTCTATTTTTGCCCGGCGTGAAATAGCGCCCAAGCGCAGGGAGGGCACCATGAAAATTACTTAAGTCGCGAGTATCGTTTATACTCGCGTTTATAACACGTGTGTAAAAATACCGCACTTATTGCAAGCTTACCCGTGTAAAAAAGTAGTACTTTTGAAACTATATTTATTTTATACCATGGAAACATGGCCAAGCATAAATTGAGCTTTTGAAGATGACCCAACAATACACACAGAAGAAGCATCTAAAAATATAGAGATAAAATAAAAATGATAAAAATGCTTGGGTGTAGCGCTCGCTCTACAGGAAACATCTGATGTAATAAATTTAAGTTTGATTTTGAAAAGAGTAATTGCTGAGTTTATTGCCGGCTCTTCTTAGCAAAAGCAACCTTCCGAACCGTGCATTAGAGTATTAGAGTTTGACTATTCATAAGTGCCTGTGAAGGCCTATTTGAATGAATAAATTATTTCATTTCATTTCATTTCATTTCATTTATTTCATAGAGTGCTGTTACTGACTCCAGAACAATCAACCCATTCCCGGGAGATTTAAGAATAGATGCAGGACTTAATTTCTCTTGCCGGAGTAAGTAGACGGTGAGAAAAGGAAACAAAAGTGCAAGATTAAACTACCAGCTAACTCTAATCAGGCTCTACATTCGAAGAAAAATGTTGAGCTATGAAACTACCATACGCGCGAATCAACATAGTAATTTTTTTTTTCAACTTTCGATTGACCACTATCTCTATCTTAAGTGGTAATGAAGTTATGTAGCTAAAGGTAAGGACATTAAACCTATAAGAGAACTGGCTTTCAAGTGCATTAACAAAGAGTGGATTTGGAGACAGATTTTTAAATAAATACCTATTGGTACTACGATCTGGCCTGCCACTGGTCAGAAAGCCATTTAAGCTGAGAGTTATCCTAAGTGTTCCTAAGTGTCTGGGGATATAAACTCCGTTGATCTTCTGTTAGATGGGAAATAGAAAGTAAAGAAATCTGGAGTCAATTATAAACGTTTTTTTTTTCCTCGCAGCGCTCGCGTTAGCTGGTAATCACAGAGCTGTTGGAGGCCAGGTCCCAAAAATTACAGTGGCCAAAGTCCTTACTTAAAACTCATTAGAAATGATGTAATTTGTCGTAGAACACGCGAGTAGAGACGCGAATTAGCATGTTTGCAGTTTCCCATTAGGGTAGGATAATAAGATTAAGAGAAGATTATATTCTATGTACTTATTCTTTGTATGCTTACGTCTGTCGACTACATTATCCCTTATCATGGTTAGATTGTTGTGAAACATAATTATAAACCTCTTTTATAAATCTGATTACTATTTTGTTATCTCGGTATACGATTTTATATGGATTATTAAAGCTGGGTATCCTCTCTAAAGTCAAGCGCTACTTCACGCCTGGGCAGTTGCTTCAACTTTATAAAGCACAATTGTCCGGTAATGAACGGAGAACTGCTGCCATCTTTGGGATGGATCCGCTAAGTACCAGCTCGACGCCCTCGACTCAATAAACCGCCGAGCCAGGAGACTCATCGGAGATGATTCTTTAATTAAAGCTAAACTCCCTAGCGTCAACCATCGAAGAAAGCTTGTGTAGCGACATCTATCAGTAACACTGATAGATAGTTTACACATGGAAAGATAAATGGCGTGGCGCCACATTACCTTGCATCGCGCCTACAAAGCCACTACATCTTGCATCGCGCTTACGAAGTTTTCTCGAGAATCTGCATACAACTGTCTGACATGTACAGTTGGACCGTAGTCCCCAGGCACGATGAACCGGCCTGGCGGAAGATCTTCCCTTTTAAATGAAGGTGTCATCCACCTTGCACCTCCATAGTTGCTTGCCTATCGGTTTTTTACAGGATATATTTTTGGAGAGTGTGCGCAGGAATTATTCCACCATCCCCATTCTTACACCGAACCATAAGACGCTGGGAAAAGTTTCACCCGTACGTTGTTGACATACCGAAAATTTTTTGCATCCTAATTTATAATACGGATAGCAAGGGAGTGGAACTACAGTCAGTCAAAGGCCAAACGCAAGCCAATTAAAAAAAAAACTCAAAATTCATCAATAAAACAAAATGAAAGTTATTTTGTTTCCAGTAACATAAAAACTGTTTTAGACTCATGGTATAAGTCGATATTAAGGACATACTTGATGAAGTTATTTCAGGCGCTGCATATTCTAGCTATAGGAGAATTTAGATTAATATTGGTTCTGGCATTTGGAATATTAACAACACTCTATAATAATAGAAAGAATAGTTGAAGTTACGCGAGCTAGCAGTTTAGTTCAGTGAAGAAGTATATCACTCATCAGTCCATGTAAAAAAATAGGCAGTGTATGCTCTCCGTTCGCGTAAATAGCTGAGCTTAGAACATTATAAGCTCTTCGGCTTTATAATATTATTATGTATAAGTATAAGTACAGATAATTAATGCACTTAACCTTGTAGAGTCGCCTTGACACATTCTATTTTCATCCGCTGAACATAAACGAGTTGAATTACCAAAATAAACCGAAATTAATTCATTGAGGGCAACTTGCGGAGGCTTACGCGGAAGGTTTAAAAATAAACACCAATGTTTTAATGTTCGCGTTAAGTGATATGATAGCGTGTTAATGGAGTGTTGCATGCGTTTATTTAATTAATTAAATATTAAGGCTCCGCGAAATGTTAATGAGGGCGGTTGCCGTTGCCGGACGGAAGCTTTGATGTCAAACTACCGTGTGTTTTGAGGATGCCGGCCCGCGCCAGCCGCCGCATCTGTCCAGTACTTCTTAATTATGCTCAACTCTTCTCAGTACACATAGCACTTGTGGTTATAGACTTATTAAACACTCGGCCGAATTTAACACCATTAACATATCTCATCATCTTGTTTACACTTGAGGACTTATTAATGCCTTTAATAAAATTTTCTTTTTATTCGGTGAATGAGCTTTGTCAGAACTACCGTTTGGTTTTGTCGATCATATGGATGATGTCTTATTTTTGTGTAATCAGCTTCGGTAAAAACTAAAATCATAATCAAATAAAAAGGCTAATCCTTCTGCACCATGAGCGCTTCAGCAGACAGGTATCTAGCGCAATAACACTGTTACTAAAAAAAAAGAACACTTGCTGTGTTTCTTGCCGGAGTCTTCTCAGTTCAAGTTGTATTTGGAACCGGTGTAGAGTCATTTGTTAACTTTCACAAGTGCCCTATAAGGGCCTAATATGAATAAATGAATTTTGATTTGATTTGACTAATGGATGTGGTAGTTCCTGAGATTTGCAACTGAAACAATAATAATCTTTTCAGCCTTATCATATTATAGACAACCTGGGTATATATAGATTTGACTCAGCACAGATAAGGAGTGTCTAAACTGCAAAACTTTACCTAATTGGCTTCTGTACCTAGCACCAACACCTAGCATATTATGTTATTTATATACTATGATGGAAAAGAATGTAAAACATCGTACACGTTATAAAAACAATAACATAGGAATGGCCTATGTTACCTTATAAGTAATTTTATAAGGTAAGTGATATTAAAAAAATTGCGTATACACAGCGTGTAGTCGAGTAGTGCTCCGGCGCAAGTGGCGGCGTTTTTGATGTAGATCATTCGTTTATAAGAAAATGACACGCATGGAATCTAAATAAGTTTTGCTATGCGAACGTGACATTTACATGTTGCATAGTAGTTTTAACATTATTTTGTTATATTACAGCTATGGGCCCACTATTATGGCTTCAACATGAGTTCTTTATTGCTTAAAGCTCTCAAAATAATGTATGATAATGAAACTGTATGTATGAATGAAATGTAGTGTAATAATAGCTCAATGGCAAGAAATTGTTTTGCGAAACACCATTGAAGGTAATTTTAAATTGACGTAGAATATAGTGTCACTGAGGAGAATATACCTAATTCATAAATCATAATAACAAGAGTACCAATTTTATATGCCATTATTGATAATCCCTCCTCCTGTATAAACATCAAATAATAGTTTTGACTCGACCGAGAATCCTTTCCAGAAGCTTCGGCGCGAAGTGCTCCAAGTGTTGCCGAGGCATCTCCTCATCAGACTGGGTGCGCAAGGCGCGCGAGCAGGTCTACCACCTCGCGTGCTTCGCCTGCGACGCCTGCGGGCGCCAGCTCTCCACCGGCGAGCAGTTCGCCTTGCATGAGGACAGGGTGCTCTGCAAGCCACATTACCTGGAGACCTTAGATGGAGGGTCGATTTCTTCTGACGGTGAATAGCTTTTACTATTTGGATATCAGATCCGATTACGACATATCCTAAGAAATCACAGAAAACTGGCATACAATTATTTACTTTGACTGATTTTAAACATAGATGGAAATGCGGGAAAATTCTAGTATTTGCTTTTTTTTATCAGATTTTTTAAAAGTTAATTGTTTCACAAATACCCGTGAAATACAGATGGGTGCGACTCTGAGGGGTACCATAAGAGCAAAGCGAAGCGCGTGCGCACCACATTTACGGAGGAACAGCTGCAGGTGCTGCAGGCCAACTTCCAGCTGGACTCCAACCCCGATGGACAGGACCTGGAGCGCATCGCGCAGGTCACGGGCCTCAGCAAGCGGGTCACGCAGGTCTGGTTCCAGAACAGCCGCGCCAGGCAGAAGAAACACCAGCACACTGGCAAGGGGAAACAGAACCAATGTGAGTACCGATAGTACGACAACTCAGACGATAACTTTGGATTTCTTAACTGTGTTTCGTATTTCATATTGTATTGCATCATTATGCCCTGCGAATTGAACAGTGTTATATGCCTAGCGAATTCAGTCCTAAGCGAATGTAGGTAATGTTTTTGATTGAGGTGTTATTTTGACGGATGCCCTTGTCCTCAGTGATGTCCCGGGACTCTGACCCGGTGGGGTTTGGCCGCCCCATCAACCTGCACCTCACATACTCCTTCCAGAACAAACCACCGTTTGTGCCAATAGGTAAGTCTGTAAGTTGACACATTATACTTATTAGATCTGAGTAGTGGATCATTAGCGATCCTAGGACTTCCCGATTAGGACCTTTGCGTGCATGTTATTATAAAACCCAACATATCACCGCAAAAAATTAGTAAAATGTAGGCATCGACACGACCAGCTGTGGATTATACTCTTCATACATTTTTAGGGACTTGCCGAACTGCGAGACAGTTCGGCAAGGCTACTATAGTAGATATACGGGGTGGATACGACATCATGAAACCACGTAAAGTATTCATAAGTACGATCAACTTTCATTACGAGACCAACTACAAAATCGCAAAAAATTACATCTTTTCATACATTTTAGCCGAGGAGTCATGTACCTTTTGTATGAAAAGCTATATTTTTTTACGTTATTTTGAAGTTGGTCCCATAGTAAAAGTTGATCGTATTTATGAGTGCTTTACGTGGCTTCATTTATTGTTGTAATGTCGTATTCACCTCATATAAAATAACTTATATAACAAGGTTCATTACGGCGACCAGATAATTAAAAATAAGTTTTTAGAAAAAAGACGCATCTAAAATTACTATTTCATAAAAAAACGGGCACATGTAATTTTTTAGGTCAGTCTATAATATAAGCCGATAACCGATCCTACCGTCGTCATTTTAAATGTCCAATTCCAGCGACTGATGATCATGTAATATCTTATGTTTCCAGATGGAACCTCTTTCACGGACTCCTCAATGGATGAACTGTCAGAAGACTCGTCTATCCACTGCATGCAGAGCGAGGTTTGAGGAGTGTGGCTCCAGCGAGCCGGACTACGGCTGAACTGTTGTACATAATCGCCATGTTTTATATATTTTACTGTAACCCAATACGACGAGCGTAGGCTTCGTAGGTCTCTAAGATATGCGTTAGTTGGCTATACTTTGTCGAACGCCATACTTCATGTCCCTAATTCCTACATAATGTTAAAAGCAACGTAAACTTGAGATCCATTACATAGCTCATAATCTAGTTTTCATAGCTAAAAAGGTTTCAGGATTCGTTGAGCTGTGAGGTTTGGCTGAGTAACCGTTTTAGTGAAATAAGTGACAGGGTTATGCGTGGAGCCGCGGGCAAAGTCTAGTTAGGTGTTATACTCTGAGGTAGACCTTTTCATGTCTACTATTATTTGGTTTGATTAATAGATAGAAATAGGACACTAAAATGTGTTTAATTTGTGAATTTGGTTGTATCTAATTGTAAACCAGTTCAATACAAAGATTTTGTTAATCAGAAGTAAAAAAGGAAATCGAGTAGTAAAGTCAAGAGTGTATGTATAATATTGTATAAAGCGATCATACTTAATATATGAGTAATCAGACCCACCCCGGAGTTGCAGTCACTCCACATGGTACCTAATGCTGTGGCGCATATTTGTGGTGTATTGTTAAATAAATTAACATATCTAAGTGTATAGAAGTTCTTTAATTACTTAATAATTATATTCTTAAAACTGTTTATTATTATTTATTGTAAAAAATCGTATATTTATTTATTTATAGTATCTGTGATACGTTCACTTGCTATACTTGTTTTGGTTTGATTTTGTATTTTTTTGTAAAAAAAATCTGTTTTAATATTAATAGTTCTTCTAGTGCCAAAATGTATAATGGAAACCATCCACGTGTCACTGTCTTATACAGGGTAACACGGAAAGGTTTACTGATTATTAAAGGACGTTATTATTTTGGTCATTTCTGATGGATTTGATTCTGTAATATGGTGTCCTAAACTTAACCGGTATGGAGATATTGAATTTTAAAGTTCGAAGTTTCGTTATGTTTACTTTCACTTGGGCTTATTCAAATAACATTATTTTAAGATTTTATGAACATACCTTCTAGATGTTATACCTTTCTGAATAAAGAGACGTAGAAGTGTTGAAAACATTTGCAGAATAAGTTCCACACATTTTTTTTAAAGCGTTTCAAAGTTAAAAACACTCAGTTTTTTTTAGTTCCTACCATTCTGAAGCAGTATTTTTAAGCTGTTAGTAGTAGGTTCAGTTTTTGTTAATCATATTTATTAGTAGTAGGTAGTACATAACGTTTCAGTTTAGTATTACAGAATCAAATCCATCAGAAATGACCTGAATAATAACGTCCTTTAATCCATTGACTGTTTGATGATCCGCGCGGGCGAGGAAAACCATAGAAATCAATTGTTATTTTTTAACCGCAAGTCAAGGGATACACCTTTCCCTGTAACCCTGTATAGTGCGGTCTAGAAAGTCCACTCAAACCTAGAAATACTTTTTTCAAATTCACAACAATCCTCATAAAGAATTGAATTGTATCAAATGAGTGATAAAAACATTGAAATTACATAGGATCGGCTGTGAATTCGGAAAATGACTTCTATACATGGATATTGCTCGAGTGGCCTTTTGGTAAACAAAATACATACCATTTAAGTTAAATATATTTTTGTAAAACTTAATTACTCACTCTCAGTGCCAATATTTCATTAACAACTATCTCAATTAACTTTAAAGACTTTGTACCGCTAATTTAATCAAGCAATTTGTAGTTGTCAATTACCTTTGCAGTAGTTATAAAGCATAGTGTATAATTAAGTATAGTCCAATATTTGTAAATAATCCAATGTACTTAATTATTTGTAAATTTCATTATAGATCTATTTATAATAGTTGTAAGGTTCATAGTTCGTCATCTCGTCATTTTAATGTAATTAGTCGCTACACGAGTACTAGGTACTTGACGTTTATTCTGTACAAATTATTGATTATATCATGTTGATTAATTATTGTTTTATTTACCTTCGAGTGTAAAAATAATCATTTTTAGGCATTAATGATTTATTTATACAATATAGTAAACTTAGAATATCCTAAATATTTCATGAATTATTTAAGACTTTTATTTATTATCCTTAAATTAATTATAAATAATAACCATTATATACAGCAATACTTATTCAAATGCTAACAACAACGAATGTGCAACAAACTTTAAGTTGTACATTAACTTAAAACTAATATGTACGTTTGGTGAAAGCACTAAATACATTTTTTTTAAACAATTATTTCTAACAATCAACACATAATATTTACAATACAAGATGAGGATTTCAGTACTTTCAGGCTGATTATATCTGCCCTCTTAAAACCCTGTCCTGTACGATGAAATTGTTACTGCCACTGTCTGTATTACCAATCTAGGTATATATATATAGGCGAGCATCAGGTCTATAGTTTCTCCATGGCATTGAGCAGCAGCTCCATCTCCTGATGCACGCCATGGAGGAGGTCCTTCATCTGGCGCGGGGAGTCCAGGATGTCGATGCTCTGCGTGTACGGGTTGTAGCGCACGCCGAAGTCACGGGGGATCGTTTGGGCGAATTTACTAGAAATATAGAAACATGTTTGATTTATGGCATACAGTGATGTCGAATGACGAGGCGAAGGATGAGATTTCTAATAATTATGTAACTAAACAAAAATTTACAATCATATAATGTATATTGTTATGAACTAAATATATTTCTGATATATTTATTTATATTTATTTCAGGAAGCTCTTTCAGGCCGGGTGAAACCACGGCTTGTTATAGGTTTAGTATTAAAATACATGAATCTCACGTATTTTACAATTAGCCTTGCTGCGATACATACTTAATTACCCATACAAGCAAATTATCTTAGATACTGCTATACAGGTTAATCAACCACTTACACAACAATTATATCCACGTTAACCTTCAGTTAGTTTTGTGAAACTTCAGTCTAAACTACCTATATTACATCCAAGGATGTTTTACTATGCGTGAAGGTACACATTAAACTTGGAACAAAACTGGCGCTCGAAATTAAAATGCAGCTGCCAGAAAATACCTACTTGGTACTAGAGACTTGTTTTTTTTTATTAAAACTAACCCCCTTACTTATAAAACGTTATTTAGCTAATATACTGTTTAATGGTCACGTAAATAAAGTCACTCTATTGTCATTGTCAAATAATGTGACATTATTTACGTGACCATTTAAACAGTATATTAGGTTATTAGTGAAATAGCGCTTTATGAGTAAGGGGGTTAATGTTTAGGAATTCAATTTCTGAAGGCCTTACATCATCTTTTCCTTAGCATCTTCAAAACTGTTAGCGACGAAGTAGACGGGTTGGTACTCAGTGATGGGGTACTTGGTATCCCCGGTGGTCTCAGGGTTGAATTCCCTCAGCTCGGGCTCATCTGAGAGGCAGTATTGGAGCTCCCCGAAGGAGGAGAGCAGACCAGCTCCGAAGGCCTTCAGCTTGCCTTCTTGCCGACATAAGCCGAACTCCACCGTGAACCAGAAGCACTGGAAATTTAATAAATTGTTAAATTAAATGTCCACACAAACATAACAACAAATCTGTAGTGCCTGTAGTATTCCTGATCATTTTAAAGCCACGATATCCTATATTTTGTATTCAACCATAGTCCAACTCGTTTTTAACAGTAAATAAGTTTTTATAATGAAGCAAAGCTTGTTACAAATTAATTTTATAGCATGTAAAACTAAAAATGATATAATTAAAATTGTAAGTTTCGAAAGTGCGCACTCTTTGGTAGCTCTACCCTACATACATACATTGCAAGTTAAATAAAAACTTGTAAAAATGTATTCTACAACGTCCTCATTATCCATATAAATTTATTTAACTCACCGTAGCCAATTTTTCGATGTAATCATCGGGGGCCCCCAAAGACGCCAGTCCGATTTCCTGCGAGAATTGAGCAAAAGCTGGGTCTGCAAACAGTGGTGCGTGTCCGAGCAGCTCGTGGCAGACGTCAGGCTCAGGAGTGTAGAGCGGGCGTGACTGGTGCCTGATGTACTGGGTGCTGTGGAATACGCGGAACGCCAGTCCAGCCAGAAAGTCACGGGATGAGAGCAGGCCTGCCACCGGCCGGAGCGTAAAGCCTGTGCAGTCTGTAATCAACAAATTTCTGGGTTATTTATGGCTATTTAAAAAGAACAGTCTATGCTATGCAGTGCCTTGTACAGTGTTGGGGTGTGAGGTGCGCGTACGGCATCTTTTCGCTACCGGCACGTGCAGGACGAACTCTGGTCTCCGATCACCCCTCCGCCGGTTGGTATATACATACAACAACTTGTTCTCTACTGTCGGTATATTTTCCACCTCTTACAATAGTTTTAAAATTCAAATTACCAACATTCTGAGGCAAAGGCTCTTTGAGTTTTCTCTCCCATAATTGGATAAGTTATGTTTTACTGTTATTCTCTTTTTTTTTCTCTCTGTTGCTTACTACGATATTATTTTTTAATCTTATTTGTATGTCACATGAAACACAGTGTAGCAGAATTGTAAAGGATAGCGTAGTGGGTAGTACATTTATCGCTCTTTTGTATTCATTGTTTTATATGTATACTGTAATGTATTACAGTTGGTTGTCCCAAATAAAATAAAAATAAAATAATATTGCGTTAACAAATTGGGATAGATGTTTGATGCCGACATTATGCTCAAAATTATTATTAATAACTATAAGAAATGAGAGCTATTTGGGTTATGGTTACCTTTCAAGAAGTTGGAGACGTCTTCCAACTGTGGAATGTTATCCTCCCTATAACCACAGTTCTCAATGAGCAGCGGGAACACGTGGTTGTGTTCCTTGCAGGCATGCGTCGGGTACAGGTCCGTGAGCTTCTTGAACACGACGCCCCAGGTGGCGACCTCCTCGGCGCTGTAGTCCACGTGAGGCAGAGGCTGGCCGTGCTTGTAGTTGTAGGCGATGTCAGCGAAATACTTGCGGCGGGCACGGTACTCAGGATCCGTGAAGCCAGGGTGGTCGGAGTCTAGCTCCGAGCCGTATGACAGGATCTGGTTGGCGAAGCGGTCCAGGTCGCGGATACGCCGCGGGAACCAAGGGACGGCAGCTGTGATAAATTTACATTTTTAGCAAACGCGTGTTGTCATAATTTGCAATTTTTGGCTGGTGGATGTAGCTGGGTAATATCTTACTGTTGGACTAAAAAGTATCAAAGGAACATTGAGTACTTTACCACAAACAACTTTGTTTTTACACTTACATCTGTTATCTTTATAATTTCTGGAAATAATATTGAGATATCCGACATTCTTCTTCAACTCTTCGAGGGCAGCTCCGAAGTCTCCAGCTCCATGCTCACATTCTACCATGAACTCGTACCCTGGTCTTCTGGCGGAGGAGCGGGATTCGATGTGGCTGAGGTTGACGCCATGTGAGGAGAAGATGCTTAGAAACCGTGCCAGGCAGCCGGCAGTGTCTGGAGTCTCCGGGGAGAACAGCAGCCAGGTCGACTTCGTGGAGTCGCGACCCTCGCGGATGTAGTTGCCGCCTTCCATTAGTTTGGGCTAGAAACAAAAACGTCTTTAATTTGAAAGCCTGTGAAAGAAAACTTTACAATCCGCCAATCTGGAAAAGTTGCTGTTAATTGCTGGTAAGCTGGCCAAATTCGTCATCTATTTCGCTTCCCCAAGTAGAACAGTGGATGCGGTAACCAGAATATAGGACACCTATTTTTAGACTGCTATCGTGGAATATAATATAGTTATTCAATTTATAGGTACCTATGTAATGAATACACAAAGAACATTCCGACTCTTCATATCGAACAATCAAATAGAAAATGCAAGCAATCTACAACGTATGGTTTGGAATGTAGGTTTAGAAACCGTGCCAGGCAGCCGGCAGTGTCTGGAGTCAGGTAGCTTTTACTGTGAAAAACGTCAATAAACAAAGCAGCTACTCTTTAAAGGAAATTAACTTAGATTGATTATGTCGAGTCCTGAGAGAAACTCTGTTTCCTTAATGGCCATATTTGTTAATGATAACACGATGCCCTATGAAAATCTTTGATGATAGCATAGATATGAATGAGGAAGATGTCAAGTCATGTATCACAGAGCTGATAGAGAGCACTCATCACGTCGCGATAACGCGGCTTTATCGCCGCTCTGGCGATATTCAGGCTACGTGTGGAATTAGCGATAACCCGCGACCCGAGCGTCAGGCGTCATGTCACCCTGTGTCGATGCCCCTTTAATATGTTCGATATTCAAACGCAACTCATCTCATAGAGCAATGGGAGATCCAGTTTCAACTGAGTTTTACTTACAGGCTTTTTTATTGCTGAAGATGAACTATTACAACCAAGTATACCCCGATAGCGGAAAACCCGCCCAGACTGGCTTGCTTCTAACTTCATGTAAAACATCTGTTGCGAAACAATAAAAGCCAGTTTCCTTGTAGGTTCTTCGGCCAGTTTACCGCATACCATGGTGATGTTGAAGACAAAATAGACCAAAAAAAAACGGTCAAGTACGAGTCGGACTCGCACACGGAGGGTTCCGTACAATAATAATTATAATGTAACCTTAATCAAATTGACTGTGAAATTAATAGTAGGCGCAAAATTTACCAGTTTTATTATTTTTCAGAGTTTTTCCTATACTTGTGCCGTTAGATCTTTACTTGAATTTTGCCAAATTTCGTTATTCTAGGTCAACGGGAACTACCTTATAGGTTTTCGACCCAAAACCTATAAGGGTACTTCCGGTTGACCTAGAATTGACAATTTTGGTTAAAAGCAAGGTCTTGTAGCACAAGTAAAGGGAAAGGTAAATGTTGGTACTTACAAGTTTTCGCGAAAATCTAAATTTGCCCATACTTTTTATCATTATGTTAACTCAGCACCTTGATTTTTATATACCTAATAGGGACCATAGACCTCAGTATCTGGTATAAATTTCATTTCGCTAGGTCCACCCGTTCCTGAGAAAATCGGTGGTAACACAAGGATAGATGGACAAGAGAATGATCTTATAAGGATTCCTTTTTTGCCATTTGAGGTACGGAACCAGGTATACATATATACCATGTATATATAATAATAATTAGCTTAATTAGGTACTATAATATAATGGATACCCATTACAATGATTACATTATCTCTAGGTACTCTACTAATCTATACTAATGAAAATTACATTATTTTTTTCTCGTAAGATGTACCCGTTTGTACTTAACGCAATAACTGCAATAATAACAAAGATTTACGATCCTTATTAGTGTCTAATTAGTATGTTGGATAATAAATATTAGCACTCAGTAACAGCTCTCGGAGTATTCAAATGACATTTAATTTATCTATTTTATGACTTTGTGTGAAAGTTTCTGTGCTTGACCTTTTCAGATAGAAAGATATCATGTCGTGGAATAATCTATCTATACATATAAAATGCTTTGTCCTGAATGACTGAGAATCAACGCACAGCCTAAACCGCTAATCGTAGAGACCCGAAACTTGGAGGGTGTGTTCTTTGTATGACGTAGGCATCCGATAAGAAAGGATTTCGCGAAATTATATCCCTAAGGGGGTGAAAAACGGGGGCAAAGTTTGTATGGGACAACGTGATTCCTTGGTCCGATCTACTTCAAATTTTGCATAAATATTCCTTAACAGAATTGATGGAAGACGTGTTTTGTATTTTATTGAAAATCATCACCTAACGGGGTCAAAAAGGGGTAGAAAGTTATTTTAGGGGTGATTTGCATCGAAGTTGATATCAATACTCCTTAGTACTTTTGATTTAAATAACATTTTTTATTTTGACACATGTTTGAATTCTCAATCCGATTTTCACAGATTACAGAATAAGACAGATGGAGCGAGCGGAACACGGGAGTGAGGCCAAAAAAGGACCCGCATCTTGAGAAGAACAAGAGGCCTAAACAAGAAGAATATCCTAACTAACATTATAAATGCGAAAATGAGTTTGTTTGTTTTTTACGCCTTCACGCCTCAACTACTCAACGGATCATCATGAATTTTGGCATGCAGATAGCCTATGGTATGGAGAAGGACATAGGCTACTTTTTATCTCGGGAATGTGGGTGAAACTGCGGGGGACAGCTATTATATGCATAATTATTAGAGGATTATTTGTGGGTGCTGTAATTCCCATATTATTATTATTCTACTATTTTTGTTGATAATCGTCGAGAGCCGCCATCTAGATACCTACGTGGATACTTCAAACGTTGATCATATATTATAACGTCCATACGTTTGTCAATTCCATAATTGACTAGATGACGTAAATGCAAAACAAAATTAATTACAAATATATTGCGTAATGTAATGATGCTATTAAAATGCCAAGTGTATCACGCGTCTATATTTTTTTTCCCTTGGATCTCGGATTTTACTCAAAATCAGGTTCTTATTTAATAAATGAAAATAATCATGGTATATATGTTATGTCATAGCCATGTTATGTCATATTTTACCTGAGAAAACCAAAGCAAAGTAATCCTACTGAATTTTGAGTACGGAACCCATTCCAAACACGAGATTCAAATATGGAAACGAACATGATCAATAATTATTTTGGTAGTGAAATAAAATAGCTTGCGTTTTGCCTCAGACTCTAGGCGATGCGATGAGAAGGCAAAAGATAAATTGCAAAAAAAAAATGCATATTCGTGTTATCCTTGATTGAAGATCCAGTCTTGTCCATGGGGCGTATTACCACAGTTTTGGTAATACCGTGGTATTACCTCTTATTATGATCCAAGTATGGATACGAAGTGACGTCTCACAGAAATACCACTCAATTTCAGTAAAATTTAACCTCTATTATAGTTGATAATAGACCACCACGATACCTACTGTGATTTCTTCGTCGTCTCTTCGTTAGTGTTTCTTTTCAAAACATAATAAAATAAATAAAAAAGGCTTTCTCTAATTTCACATGTCCACCCTTATAGAATTTATACGTATTACGCGGGTTACAATATATTCGTAAAAATCAGATGTTTTTTCCTAAGCAAATTGTATATCGGTAAAGAAGTAACAAAAATAGCAGTGTGCAAGCAGCATACTTTTAAACGAGAGATTTAGAAATTTTCGCAACAGCATTTAAAGGTTAATCATGAACGTTATGTGATTGACTGCGAACGCAAAAGCTCGAAAAAAAATGAATTAAAAAGCTTAGTTTTGGTCTTTGGAATAAGGACAACATACAAAATAAACTTTAATTAATAATAAAAAAAATAAAAGTTAAATTTGATTAATATAAATACCTGGCAATAATTTAGTAAATATTTTGACAGTTCAAAAGATCCTTTTATTAAACTGATAAAAGCTTTGAAAAGCTTTTCACTAGCCTGAACTAACCTTGTCAGGAGGCGAAGATGACAGCTTCTGGGCCTGAAGGTCCACATTTTGCGTCTTGATGTCCATGTTGTGAAGCAGCGAGAACTGTGTGCGTGGTTGCGTCGCGGGCGTCTCGCTCTTGTAAACAAACGCGGCCGGCGCGTTCGCAGCTTTTATGAGAGCCGCGTGACGTCAACACGTATTCAGCCACCGATTGTAAAATATATGGATGCGGTATTTGATACGGGAAAATGTTGTTATAGACTAGGACGTGTCGTTTTTAAATTTGGTCGGTTTATACAAAATGGAAGTAGGGATTAGTAAAGACAGCTACCATATGATCCCTTGGAGGTAAGGTAAATCGTTCATAGATCGTCCATGATTATTGGATTCATTGACATTAGAATGTATAGTTTAAGAAGCAAGGAAGAATCCAATAAGGAAGTAAACAAGTAGATGGACCGCCAGATGGTATGGTAAGCAGTTACCGAAGACAATGAACGCTTGCAACACCAGGGGTAGCACTCGCGCGTTGCCGACATGCATGATTCATGAGAAGTCAACAGAAGGCTTTCTTAACTCGTTTCCCGAGATGCATGGATACCTTAGCGCATCGTTTCGCCCCTGTTTTATTATACACCGAGAATATAGACCAAATTACCACTCTGTCTACCGCATGTTTGGCCGTGAGAAAGAAATGGAACTATTAGTAGGTCTTTATTTTGACTAAGCATGACATTAATCGTAGCTCATCGTAGTAAAAATGCCACCTTCAATGTATTAACCCAAAGTATTCAGGCTTGTGGCTCATACCTACATAAAAAAAAACGTCGATGCAGTACAGGAGTTCAGTTGCTTTGTGTATTTTTATCGCAACTTGTGTCGGCAACCTCCCTGCCCACTGTCCACCGACCACTGCTCACTGGCCAGTGCAAGGTCGGACTAGTTTTTGTTTATATCTTTTTAATAATACCATACCTAACTACTATACTACTAACCTACTAATAACTACTTATTGATAAGAAATAGCAAAGCATCGCAATTGATTGATTAAATAATATTTTGTACGGAAACGAGTTTAATAAGGTACCTAAATGAATTTAGTTGAGTTGGGATCAGATAGAGATAATAATATAAGAATAATGAAAATAAATCATCTTTATTTATTCATACATATGTTCGTTTTTGCTCACATTATGATGAAGTACCATGGGAACCGAGCTTAGCTCGAATTCTCGGAAATACGCATTTCCCCAGAGATGAGACCTACCGATGCCTAGATCGATTTTCCGCCCCTAAAACCAACATAGGTATACCAAATTTCAAGAAAATCGTTGGAGCCGTTTTCGAATTATTAAAACATATTGCTCGTGTAATAGTAACGGATAAATAGATAAAGGCATTGCTGAACTTGTCATTATCGCTATTGCAATATTAAACAACACTAAAGTAAGACAAGCTAAACATGTTTTGGTACAAATTAAATTACATAAACATTATTATTCAATAATATTATGCCTCTAGAATTATAGATATAGAATGTCAATAAAGGAATATTTAGATAATATGTATGTTGCTTTATATATAGCCACTCTCAAGTGCCGCTACTGAAGCACACTGCTGAGTGCTTGGTTTAACATTTGTTTTACTTGAGTGTGGTACCTATGCAGCCAGGCTCTACCACCGCGCTATGATCTCCTCATGATGTTTCCTTCACCAAAGCTCAAGCTGACTGTAGGATCCGAAACCCCGATATTCGTTACATTAATTTGACGTCACTATCACCTCAGAGTATATAAATACTACGTACTATCACATACAAATTTTCTAAATACCATAATTTTCCTCATTACTTATATCTCTACTTAAGATTATGTTTGTAATCCGTGTCCCTCAACGATCACATTGATTAGGTCAAATATAACAATCCATTCAAAGAAGTCAATGATTCAAAGTAAAAATCTACTCTTATACTAAATAAGGTGTAAGTCAAGTCTGGTTAATCCTAGGCTTTGATCCTAGGTTTCAAAACATATCCGTCACTTTCTAATGTCATAATGACAAAAAGGGCTGGGGCTATCTTAATACCTGGTTTTACAAGAGTGACTTAAACCTCATTTATTATTAAGAGGGATTATTGAGTTTTAATGACGAGCCTCTTCTTCCCGTTTCATGTCCTTTTCCCACATCATAATATGAGAGCGATAAAAGAGCTTCGGGAATCTCCGACCTACTTCGGCGACGCATCGCGAAACGCACGTGTGTGAGTGAAATGCAACGGCACGCGCCCCGCAACCCGCAAATTATTAGTACGAGGAAGTCCATAGATCGATACGCATTAAAATCTGGTAAGTCCTTATCTATATCCTAGAATGCTCCTCCTATTCCAAAATTATAAAACTAACCAAACATGTCAATCAAATCCCCATTCATTTCCGTATGTCCGTTTATGTGCTAATAACTCGAGAAGTATTTTGATACAGTTTTCACAGCTATCTAGAGGATTACTTAGAAAAGGCTCTAGGCCATATATTATTGTGCTGTGACGAAAGCTAACTGCACAGCGACTATAATAGTGTACCAACATACCATCCTCTACGGATTTCAGTATCTAAAATTTATCATCTGTTAAAAACCAAAGACAACAAAGGCAGTACGCAGCGCATTATAAATACATTGGTAAGCATTGTATTTACCTGGTGAGAGGGCGAAGGGCCGCAGTCGCAGGTGAACGTCAGCCGTCCACAACGATCGAAGCAGACAGACACGCTTCCGAGGTTTTGCTACTTATATGACGCTACACGGAACACCAATTAAAGCAAACAAGGTAAATGCAACCTATATAAAGCGCCTGCTGAGGAAAACCAACCAGCAAGGAGTTTTGCAGTATTGAGTAAAATGTTTTTAGTTGCGCAGTCATGACAATTCTTAGAATGATGCCGAATGATGACACTTTTATTAGCTCGTTATACTTTTTACTGTGGTTTTATTTAACGTAGTATTATAATTGCTTTATTTTTAAGGTTCAGGATATGTCTATCTTCTAGTTTATGATCAAAAATCTCAAACATCAACAACATATTCAGATGTGAGATATATATATACTATAACTTGTTTTAGTAGACTTTTATCAAGGCTTTGTATTATTTCATTAAAAAGTTTGTCATACCCATATCGATGTCGTTCTGTATAGTTTTTTTTGTATAATAATCTGATTTGACGTTTGCTGTCATCCACTGTTATAGGATATAATGGAGAAAGCGTAGCGAAATCCTAAGTCTATGGGAGAAATTATAAACGTTCATGCGTAACGTAAAATTACTTAAATTATAAATAATGGTGCAGTTAAAGCAAGTGTCTCTGCGACTGAAGTCGATCAAGAACATACAGAAAATTACCAAGACTATGAAGATGGTCTCCGCAAGCAAGTAACGGGTTTTCATTCAATTTCCTATCTCATTTGTAACCTATCTTCTTAGGGAATCACTCGTATGAATGTCCGTGTGTCACACCCGATTTGCTTTTGCTTGCCGAATTTACTGTTGGCCAATTGAGGTACGCATTATTAATTTGTTTCACCCAAAAAGCGGCCGTGTATCGTAAATTAATTAATTTGAATATGGGCGGGCTCACTTTGGGGGGGACAAATTAAAATTACCACCGAATATGCAAGGAGTACTCTTTCATAATAACCGAAGAGAAGAGAAAGCAGGTTTGTTTCTAACGGAATCACCTTTTCATGTGATTAAGAATGTAGACTAAAACATAATCAAGATTACGTATTCATGAAAATAGCAAGCACTTGCCATCTTCGGCCACATCATCACTGATGACACAAGACTGTGTATATATAGGCCTATATTTTTGTAAATAATGATAATGTTCCACAGATTTACGAAGGCAGAGCGTGAGCTGGCTGCTGCCAGGCCCTTCGGGTACGGGCCTCGCAAGTTCTACCAGTCCTCACACCTAGTGCTGGATGAAGCAGGCAAGGACAAGGACAAGGGAAAGGACGCGCCGCCGACGCCAGAACCCGCGCAGGCCAAAACTGACGCGAAGGACGACAAGAAGATCAAGCGGATTTACATTGCCATGACTTCTGATAGAGGTAATCTGATGATGAAGTGTTTATTGTGCTAGGTTTCTTCTGCGTTGGGACTTTTTTTTTTTTTCTAATTTACTCTCAGTTTTCTTTCTGTGCACCACGCTATGGCGTTGGCAGTGGTCATGGTCAAATTCAGGTCTTTCCTGCGATATATTTCGATTTCTTCTTCGATTCTTTCGATCGATACCATTAACCTATATGGGCGCTTGTCTGCCCTCCCCGTTACCGACCACTCTTATATTCACTGACTAAACTCGTATCTTCAATTGTATCATTATAATACTTACTTTGGATGTAAAAAAGCAACTTGAAAGATTGAGATTCTGAAGCTGCTACAAATCTGATCAAATACAACGCAAAAGGCATCGTCACAGAATTCCTTTATCATTAAGAGTAAAATTGGTTAAATGTCAATGCCATAAAAATTAGAGCAGCTATAAAAAACAGTGATACCGCGCGTAAATGGCAATGTGCGCTGGGTTTGGCCGCGCTCGAGAGATAGAGGCGGGTTATCGACGCGGGCGCCGGATCACGGACCGCGTTGCGAAAACACCTTCGTAACCATTACCAGTAGCTTTACTTTTGAATCATTCCTTTTTCTGTTCACGATACAGCATCTGATTTATATTGATACTTACGTAGGCGGTCATATTCGCTCTCGAATTTCTTTAAGCACGATCAGAAACGTACGTCAATTTTAAGTTTCACAAACGATAGGGTCAGTGATCTACGTTCTGATTGAGCTGTAGCAGTAGCTTTATTTGTAAATAATTCCTTTTTCTGTTCATTATAAAGCATCTGATTTATATTGATGCTTACGCTGCTATGTTTAGGTGTAGGTCATCTACGCTCTCAAATTCAATTTTAATTTTCACAAGCGATAGGGTCAGTGATCTGCGCTCTGAATGAGCTGATAGATGATGTAAATTACATCAGTTATCTTACATTATCACTGTAACTTATTGTAAGACCGCACGAGGTTGGGTTTCATAATGCTCAATAGACTCTTGTGTCTTTATCTAACTGGTCGGTTTGATCCACATTACTCCATCAGACCACATCACTCAGAACAGAACCCTTTTAATGTGAACTCGTTATGAGCGGTTACGGCTCGTACGGTGCGGCAATGTCTAGTAATTACTGGACATTCCTTCTAACATGTTTCATATAGTTATTACCGAGAACCGAGAAATATGTCATCCGCATGTACCTGTTGCAAATTATTGTAACATTACATCATGTGACCCAGACTGTTCGCAAATTGCGTCTCAATTGTTTTGATAGATTCGACATTTCCGGTACTTTACAATTGCGTATTTTGTTTATTGTTTTGTGATTCTTTGAATGAATTATAGACATTGTAATCAGTATGTTTTTAATCAGATGTTACTTCTGATTTTCGTGTCATGCTTTTAATATTATTTACTTATTTAAATTGGTATGTAAGTATATACTATTATAAAAGGTGCGGGTAAAGTACGGTAGGGTAGGGGTAGTGGTAGGGTAGGGTATGTTAGGGTATAGGTTAGCAGGACACCACGCGAACGAAGTCGTGCTGGGCAGCTAGTATATTATAAACGGTGCAACTGCCCGATCGACACATGAATGCACGCGGCGCCGATCCCACAGAGAGAGTGCTAGACTTCTGCCTTCAGGCCCCCTAAAAAGGAAGCTAAGCAATATTGCTAACGCAATTACTTTTTTCGAATTTAAAGCAGATCTTATGCAATTCGTCAATTCCAAATCTTTTAATGAATTGAATTTTATATATTGAGTAACTATTTTACAAAAACATATTGAATCACGTAGGATCTGCCGAGAATTCTAAAAAATGAATTGCGTAGCAATATTGCTTTAGCTTCCTTTTTAGCCCCCCAGAGCTTTGCGTTTGGCGTTCATTGTAACGGCGGCACGTTTAAAATTTGTTTGACGTGTGATCGGTAGCGAATATTGAATAACTCTTGAACACTAGACTGTTTGCTGTGCGCACATTAGTGAATGCGGAACGCAGAACTCTAGAACTACCTCAGTGGGATCGGCGCTTTAAACTGCAGATACTAGATTTTTTTATTTTGCTTGGATTCCTTAAATAACATAGGCGTAGAGTCTAATACGGGCTTTTCAAAATTCAACCATATAACGGGGCAAAATAGAAGATCGCGGGTGATACCGAAGCGAGGGCTGTTATTATTTATTTTTTCTGTTATTATTTATTTTGAGTTATACCGCTGCTGGTAATGCTATATGTATCCTCTTCGTGATCACCCCACTTCTGGCTGTCTATAGTTAGGACTCCTCCACCATTAGCTAATTTAGCTAGACTAAAAACATTTGAGTTTGGAAACTATAAACAGTAAGTATACAAGTTGACGCGGGTTAAATAAGCTAATGAATCAGCGCGTGTAGAATACCTACCTATCGGCATGATGTACAATTTGTCTTCGCGCTAATCTCTGGCCTCTTCTCTGATATGATAACTTGCTCCGAGTATTGAGCACGAGGCGAGGCATGCGACTCCACACACATCCATTCCTATCTACCTACATTATCATTTACTAACTTTGTTTTTATAAAATAAATAATTGGACTGTTTTACAAAAAACTTAAACCGACTTCAAAGTACACTGAGAAGTAATCAAATCCTGATCTGATGACAATGGGACCAAACGGGAAGTGTACCCTTCCAGTCAAAAAACGAATTTTCCAAATCGGTTAATAAATGACTGAGTTATGAGGTACAGACATTAATAAACTTATAAAATAAACATTCAACCGAATTGAGAAGCTCCTCCTTTTTTGAAGTCCGTTAATAAAAAATATCTCAATCGTTAGAAACTCTCTGACCGCTATCAAATTTACCGGCATACTTATTGAGTTGAGAGCCTTTAAATAATACATTGTCGATCAATTTTTGTAAGATCGCTGATTTAAGCGTCGTTTTTAAGGTTAGTTAGTTGAATTAGTAAATACATAATTTGGTTATTGATGCAAACAAGCTGGAAATATGATGGTCATATTTCCAGATGGTCAATGAGTTTTCATTATTTTATTTGGCTTTTTTTTTTACCTCGTAGTAAGCTATAAGTTGTGGCGGAAGGTGGTAAGCTTCATGTGGTAAGCTCACTAATGCTATAAATATATGTTATCCAATCAATATTGAAGATTTAAACAAATACCTAGTCACATGTTCTCTCGGTTATTTCTTTTTTATCTAAAAACATGGTCTCATTGATTATAAAAAAATGCAACTGTGTATAGTTTTAATGTTTTTGTGATCTGCATTATAATTTCAAACATATAGGTAATAATATTTATATTTGCGGTAATATCTTTCCGGCGACTGTTTTTTGCCGACTTCGTGTTATTATGTTCAGTAGGTCACTACGAAAAAAAAGTTGATTACACCTAAATCTTCCTCCGTTCTGCCGTTTCGGAGACAAACAGACAAAAGGTGGCATAAGTATTTAAACAGAAAATAGTAAAAAATCAGCATCAGCAGCAGCTGACAACGATAACAAAAAATCAGCATCAATATATTATTATTATCAGCCATAGTAGCCTGATAATAAAGAATTATTAATGCAGTAGTGACAAATATCTGGATCAGCTACGCGCTACGCTACAAACCTAGCTCTTCTAAGTTCTTGAATTATAAATCGTATGTAGCGGTTTTACAATCATTTGTTTGATCATTCAAAATCATTTATTCAAATAGACCTTCGCAGGCACTTATGAAAAGTCTGACTCTAATACTGTAATACCGGTTCGGAAGGTTGCATTTGTTGGAAAGATCCGGCAATAAACTCAGCAATTACTCTTTTCAAAACAAGCTTAGATTCATTACATTATATTTAAATTCTAATCGCACTGAAAACAATTGCGTGCCCCGGCGCGGCGGCCAAATTACAAAGTAGACTGAATAAATATTTAATAAGTAAATAAATAGCAAACATAAGCAGACCAGCCCCCACAAGCAGCACCTGTTCACAAGTATGACGCGTGTGGCAGCCATCGCCCTCCTCGCCATATTGGAGGGACGTGAGCGACCCATTACAAGGGATGACCATTTTTATAAATATCTCTCATCGCTTCTACAATTTTAACGTGATGTAACAAACATGGAATCACGTAATGTATCAAAATATTATTACTAGGTTTTATCAATAACATATTTTATTTAAATATACCTATTTGACACGTTTTTCTTATTTTAAATATTATGAAGATAGTGGTGAGTTAAAACGTGTTTGGCGACCTTGTCGGGAGTGCGATACTCTTTGTGATGTAGTGCTTACGACATCGAACAATTAACCCAAAGAAGCGCAATGACGTTCATTTTGAAATATATTCCGCCAATTTCCCACCGCCGACAATGCGCTCTCATTGGCTAAGACAAGGACACATGCGCTCTGATTGTTCTAGTCAAAAACACACGATGCAGTGATTGGTCCTTACTGTTCCAAATCAGTGACATATCACTGACTAGTTGCGGACATTTATTGTTCAGTATTACTACTCTAAAGGAATTATTCCTCGATGGCTTACGATGATGTGGTACGGTCAGCGTCAAAAGTAGATTTGCACTTTAGTAGGTAAACCCTTTCATATGAATCTATTGAGACAGTTTGTATAAAAACTGAAAGTGAACTTTTCAGTCTGACTGTACTCCTCAGTATGAAACCCCCCAAAACTTCTGTAGGTAAATAGCTTGCTTGTATAAAAAATGTTCATGTCCTGGGCAGGAGTCAAACTCACGACATTATGCGACGCTAATCGGTCCTTCTTCATGAAGGCGACTACTCCAAAACATATAACGCAATGCCCAGAAGCACTCAGAAAGTCTACACTCATCATCCATAAAAAAACGTTACTTATACTCGCAGCTTTAGCACGAGCAATCTTAAAGGCTTAAAAGCTTAAAGATAAGCTACGATGGGCTCGGTGTGGGCCGAGTGGGGTGATGGGGTGGGTGTTCGTGAGTCTTTTTGTGTACCAGTTGCATGTGTCATCAGGTCTTTGCGGTGGAGTCCACTCGGGAGTAGCGCGGCGTATCAAGCGCGAGTTTGCTGCGCGACAGGCGGATGGGCCCACACACAAGATAGTCTGCATCGGGGACAAGTCCCGTGGCATGCTGCGCGTATTTGCCGCCAGCATGCTCGTCAGCGTTAAAGATGTACGTACCTATGAATGGCGTCATATTGCCCACGAATATGAAGGTATATTGCTGATTAGGAGAGTCGGGTCATCTAATAGAGGTAGAGCGCTCAAAGAACAGAATACCGCAGCCATATAACTTTATGTTGTGTTCCTGCGCGTGAATAAGGTCGCCAGTGCTCATTGGGGAGGCGGAAAGTAACCCGTGAGTGATACCCTGATACTCCATGTATTGCAAGCTTCCATATGGCTACGGTAACCGCTTATCATCAGGCGGTTCGTGCTTGTTTAACGACTACGTGGTATACAAAAAGCTAAGGTTTCATTCGTGAATCATGATACGTCTCAGTTCTTCTAATCCACCGTTTAATGGATTGGTTTCTCAGTTCAAACATTAGTCGTGGATGTTCTTTCAATCTTACTCGACAGAGAAAAAACATCGTTTAGCACAACAATAATCTAAGCTAAGGGATTACTTAATATTCCCTTGGCTATTTTATATAACAATTTATCTTATTCGTGTATATTTTTGTCCGGCCATAAAAATAATACTAACTCTAAGGTTTCCTAATATTGAAGCTGAATTAACTTGCTTTTTTGCACTAATCTCGATGTAATATTAGGTTAGTAGTTTTTAAATCAACTCAAAACAAGCGGGCTACCAATATTGGTTATGAAGCAGGATATTGCAAAATACATTGCTGACATAAAATAGGCCGTATTGGGGTACCGAACCAAAAAGGTATAAAGGAAGCTTTATGGTGTCATTCCGTCTGTCTGTCCTTCTGTCACAGCGCTATATTTCTTAAACAGGTTTTCATTTTCTTTTATGTTGCGTAGTTTTTGACATAGTTGGCAAAAATACCCTTATCTTCGATGTTTGTCATGCCAAAAATCTGAAATAATAATACAGTAGATATTCATTGACGTAAATATTCCAGGACAAATAGAAAGGTTTCTAACTACCACAGTTTTTTCGAAATCGTCAAATACCTTTACAAACAAATCTAGTTATGGGGTCCGATTTTTTTTACAGTTATAGCCGAAACCAAGAAATTACACATGTAAGGAAGGTCGGAAACCTTAGTGCGTGCGTTAGACTCAGTCCTAGCCGGTTTTTATTATTTTGTTACCCAAGTATGACTTGATAGACGTTTCAGACCCTTTTAAGGAAGGCCTAGCATTGTTATGCCTTAGCAAGCAGCTGTGTGCACAAGCACATTGTCGTGTTTGTATGTATGTCGCAGATCGGACGAATAGCGCCGGTGTTCGCAGACGCGTCGCTCATGGCGGCCGTCATCACGCAAGCGGGGTACAGCTACGACATCGGCGAGATCTACTACAACAAGTACTTTAGTCCCGTCAAGTACGAGCTCTCCGTCGTGCCCATCTTCAACAGGACCAAGATTGAGGTTACCTTCATCCCCCTGTACACATGTATATATGGCGGTATGAGGCTGCATGCATAGCCTCTGGAGATTTCTAGCCGCATGCGTCTAGAGAGTGTTATTCTATACGCATAATCACAATCCACTTTCCTTATACAACGATTAGGGGGCGACTTTGTAAACGACTCCCACCAGTTTCGTAACAACTCGATACCTACTTACTAGCTGCGAGCTCAACTAATCATTAAAAATAATGCTATCTATGTGATTTGATGTTTCCTTACGTTCAGTTAATCAGGATAAATGAAACTACTACAAATCTTTTCTATATTATGGTAAAATAGATGTTTTGAATCGATGCCCACAGGTGCTTTATCATCCCATCACTCGCCACCGACGGCGAGTCAATCCACATGCACTTTGGAACAAAATGGTCCCGCACCGTGCGTTTTCAATCTGTTTCCATTCGGTGGTCGCCTAACGGGAGTACAGCAAAACTTGGAAAACCCCATGCTATAGAGTAATATTTTTGCAAAGCGCACGGTAATACGCGAGTGATACCCCTGGTGTTGCAAGCGTCCATATAGGCTACGGTAATTAACCGCTTACCATCAGGTGGCCGTAGTAGCTGCCTAAGTAGTATAGAAAAAAAAACTCAACAGATGGCGCCGAACATGAATGCGTTCGATGACGTGGACGAGGACCAGCTGGAGTCTTATGTGGAGTGGACTCTAGCAGCGCTGATATACTACGCGCTGAAGGAAAGCGCCGCCTCCGAGCAGTCGGCACGCATGGCTGCCATGGACAACGCCACCAAGAACGCCGCAGAGATGATCCGCAAGCTAACTCTACTGTTCAACCGGACCCGGCAGGCGGTCATCACCAGGGAGCTCATCGAGATCATATCCGGAGCTGCTGCACTCAAGTAAACCAACCCAGGTTTGTTAATACTGTTGCGTGCTGATAAACGATAGGTACCTACGTGTGACACATGATTTCGAAGGACGTGTTAGGGAATTTATTTATTTTGAATATTACAAGCTTATTGGAGTTCATTACATTTTTATTCATAATGGCAAATGTTTGATGCGCCCCCCCCTCCCCCCGTATGATAAATGTTATCTCTCCGATAATTTACTTATATTATTTGTATTCCTAATTATAAATTATTTTAGGTACAATAAAGTGTCTATTCAATATTATATGTAATGGGTTTAAACTTTGAACGAGTTGACGGAGATCCTAACATTTAATTTAGTATGATGTGCAAAGGTATTTTCTTACATAAATAATATAATAATGTATTATAAAAGAAACCACGTTAACAAAGAACTATTTAATTAGGTATCACAAAATAATATATTAAAATTTTAAATGATCTAATTATACTGAGTATGAATTATTGGAAGTGAACACTACCAACAACACAACAAGAAACATATCTGATATTCACTTTTATTATCATGCCTAATAATATAACTATTTTATTATATAGGTACCTAATAAATAATTGTGATTACCACGAATTTTGTTGTAAGTACCTACTCTAATCATCAGATTAATTGTCTATCACAAATTGTATTCCATCAAAACTATGGCAATACAATTTGATTTGTGACTAGCTGTGTAGAATCTATTATAGAGTCATATAACAGTAGAACCGATTTAAATTAAAAAGCGTGTCAAAAACGCAACAAAAGCAGTGCTTTAGAATCAACTATATAAAATAAGTCAAAATCTCCTAAGTGGTCTGATGTGCGTCAGTGCGCCTCCTGGAGGTACTTGTCGTAGGTCTCCTGGTTCATTAGCTTGTCCAGCTCCTCAGGGTGGGACAGCTTCACGCGGAACAGCCAGCCCTCCTGGTAGCACGACTTGTTGATGAGAGCCGGCGTTGACTCCACCGCTGTGTTCTTTTCAGTCACCTGTGATAAGTTGATGTTACAATAAAGTTGATTATTACGAACTAGAGTTTATTTCACTAGAAATAATAATAATAAAAACTAAAATCGCATACATACAGATGCCACAATTCTAATGTATGTACGAAAGAGTATTTTTTTGACCCACCAGGCTGGCTACCACCCTCAAGTTGAAAATCTGTCGCCAAGCACCTATCGGTGTGTTCCGACAGCTGCACTTGAGAGCCAGTTCCTTCTAGGCTTTGTGTGCTTACCACTTTCCGCCACATCATCATGGTCATCAGACCATGGTGAGATTGCGGTCAATCACAGGCCTATAAACAGTAAAAACAAAATCATGCAACCATTTAGCAATTTTTTTCCAGCTAATTTTAGGTAGTTTCTTTGCGAAGGTAACCTAAATGGGGAACCTAAATTTCAGTATCAGTATATAGTGCTACATGGTTACATTACAAAACAGTTTTTATTTTCTAATATGCTGCTTAATTAAACTTTGATCAAAAATTACTCAAAAATCCCATTCCCGCATCTCCGAATTTCGCAAACGAAACATTGGAAATAATGATGTAAATCATCATTATCAGCCTATAATGTCCCACTGCTGAGCACAGGCCTTCTTTCACAAAAGGATTTGATGTAAATATTACAGGCAAAATAGAATGATTTTTTCTAACTAGCACAGTAATCTTCAAAATTCCAGATATGACAATTTCAGATACGCGGTCCTGTTTTTAACACCAGTGATGACCCAAACCAATATATAACAGAAGTTCGGAACCCTCGCCTCGGTGCGCGTGTCAGACTCAGACTCGCACTTGAATTTAGTTTTTAACTAATTTCTAATTTTGAAAAGTTTTTCGTAATAAATATCCAATCTTATCATAGATTACGCAATTGATTTTGCCATACTAATTATTACAACCAGGTTTTATCTGGTATTGCTCTACTGATCACTCCATGTACCCTTTTACTATTTATGAATACAAGGAGAACAGATCCTATTTATTAATTATAACATTCTCGTAGTCTAAAATTATAATGAATAGGGGAGCTCACTGTGCCTGAGATGGGCGTGTAGACTTCTCCAGCCGCTTTCACGCTCTCAAGAGCTCCGCACTCGTCCCCAGCCGCGAGCTGCTGGCCTGCATCGGGCAGCTGCGCGAAGACTATCTCGCCCAGGGCATCCTGGAAAGCAGGCGAACACATATTTGAGACAAATGGCATTATGGCTTGTAACACTGTGGTGATAAACGTATCCAACTATACTATCGCGGTGACTTGGATAGCTCTTACTTTAAGTGCTTTAAGCACAAATACGGTTTCATACGAAACGGTCTTTACACTAAGGCAGGTCCAGGTAGTAAAATGAATAGGCAAAATTATGAATAATAGTCTTGCATGGTGGATGCTGCCCATAGTTGGGATGTAATGAGACTAGCTCCAGCCGTGCGGAATCCTCCATGTTTGAATCCTTTTTAATATGCACTTAATTGCATTTCATACAGACAGAGGGTATCTAGTAAGGTGGTACCAAATTGAATCGAGCAATAGATTAAGAAATATTGCCGAAAATTGTGCAAAGGATTATAAAGTTCTTCCTTGTTTTGTCCTGAATATTGTATAAAACATCCCAGAGTGTAGCCTGGAGACATTCCTCAGGATTTTGTGGTTTTAGCTCATATCTTAATAACCCTTAGAAATAATTTGGAAAAGATTCTACTACTGTTTAATACTTATTAATACTTTTACGATTACTACTACTAAAATAAACTTATATGCCTGTTTTGAGTTTAGGTTTAATTAATGATATTGTACATCACATCGCTCGAAGAGCCGATAACCGATGGGGAAAAAAGGTTCTCGAGTGGCGACCACGTACTGGAAAGCGCCGAGCGGGACGACCTCCCACCAGGTGGACCGATGACCTGGTCAGAGTCGCTGGGCGCCGCTGGATGCAAGCGGCCCAGAAGTTCGAAGTGGAAATCAATGGGGGAGGCCTATGTTCAGCAGTGAACATCCATGGGCTGATATGATGATGATGAATGATATTGTATGAGGTTGATTACGTTTTTGAACAAATAGTTAATGCTGCTGTGGCGTTCCATAATTCTTATAAGATTGGTTTTCTCACCATCACAATAATATGGAGATCGTTAATACCTACCTCTTGTTTCTTCCGATTTATAAGTTATCTATAGACCGTACTTAAAGTGAAATAATTGGCTAATTAGCAATTATGGAAAACCAAATATTATCGTTATCTTAATTAGTACAATTGGAAGATAGCGAAGTCATTGTAATGTAGAAGCGGATCCTTTTTGTTAGTGGCGGACTTGAGGCTCAGCTAGCGACATAAGCTCGAGTGTGGAGTGGGAGTCGGTGAGGAGTAAAGCTTCGGCCTCACTTTCATCTTTAGGCTACCTATTCACCGGAGGGACCGGTGCGGTTCCGCCACTAGAATTGCACATGATTGACGCGTTTAATTATTAGCATTAATTTATACTCAGCTCAGCTACAGTGGATAGGGAGCCTTATTAGGTCCCAGGCACTGTGTACCCGCTACTGGTCATAGACGGATTTCGTTACGCTAAAGTAATCGTATAATAAGTACGGGATTTTCACGGGCCAGTTGGCTTGTTCGACCTATCACGCTGCAGGTCCTAGGTTCGATTCCCACCCAGAACATACATTTGTGTGCTTAAACATGTCTGCATGTCTGTACCTATAACAGATGGATTTGAGATAACATATATTCGAAACCTATGTTGGGTTAGTCATGCTGAACAACTTTTACTATGGGACCAATATTGAATTCTCTTTTTTTTTTTTTTACTTTTCTTACAAAATGCCAACCTTGCTCGATCATAATATGAAAAGTGAAAAAGAAATTTGAGCTTTCAGTGTATAGTTGTAGTATAGTTAAAGTTGTTCAACAGGACTAATCCAACATAGGTTTCTAAAATATGCCATCTAGAAATCTCCACCCAGTGTATATAAATAAATAAATAAATAAATATCCTGGGACATTCCTCACACACGGTCATCTGATCCCAAACTAAGCAAAGCTTGTACTATGGAAACCAGATAACTGATATAATACATATACTACTTTTTGTTTGTAAATACATACTTAATATACATAATTACACCCAGACTCAGGACATACAGACATGTTCATGCACACAAATGCATGTCCTGTGTGGGAATCGAACCCACGACCTGCGGCGCTATAGGTTAAGACTCCACGTCTTAACCAACTGCGCCAACTGGCCCGTCAATATTTTTAAAACAAAACGTTCCTAGTTTATGTAGTTATCTGGTCCACAGAAAAACCTCTGATTAGTTTGGGATTAGATGGGCGTGTGTGAAAGGAGGAGGACCCAGGATATTTATTTATTTACAATGAAAAGGTAATACAGACCTGCGCGAAGCTAGATATCCCCACAGTGCCAACATCGTTGTTCACGGACACCCACTCGTGCTTCTTTGTATAAAACCGAGCTGAAAACGTTCATGTTATTTAATTACGTATGGTAGGTACTACTCGTACCTATCTATATCGCAAGCATATTATAAGAGCATGATTTTTTTTTATTTAATTTAATGGGGGACATAATCAGTTTCATTTCTTTCAAAAATGTTTAGTCATTTTGCCAGTTGACATAAAGTGAACTTTAACATAAAAAAAATATGGTTAGATAACCAGCCATTATTTTAGCAATATGAATACGATCAGTGAATAAATTATATCAATTTAATACATTCGCACCAGCTCGTGGTAGGTAGGATGGATTTCGCAATGATACAATAGTGCGCAAGCTTACCTACACTAATTACACAATTAATTTTATTTATTTTTTATTAAATATGTGTCAATTGAATTTTCTCAACATGTTGTTATTGAAATTCATGCTTTATAGAACATAATTTAGTTTTTAAATTTTTCTCGTTGATTGGTCTTCGAGAAAAATTGGTCCAAGTACCATGATTGTACCTAAGCAAAGTTTTTTTATTCCTATGGTAATAAGATCATAATTGATTGTTGAAAGTAAACATTGTTATGTCACCAGTATCATTTGTTTGATAAAGTTGTGATCGATAGTGGAGTGGGGCACAGCACAAGGCGACAGTTGCGTAATCTTGAACTTATTTATATTGAACATGTCTCACATTAAGCGCAAGTGGACTATCGGTACGGATTTTTCACATTTGTAATAGATAAGATGGTTCGGTCGTGACCAATATTGAACTAATTGACACGTTTGTTCTCATTCACAAACATTGCTACATTAACTAGCAGATAACGAGTCCACTCGGATTATTTAAGTTGATATTATCTCATAGTAGAAAATAGAAGAAAGAAATGATATTACTAAAGCTCTGGGAATAAAACACGAACGAACGATGTCAGCAGTACATTTCTGCACATCCACACCCACTGAGTTGATCCCGGGTTTGATGGGAAGCACATCTTACGATCTAAAGACACAGTAGAAAGCCAAAATATTCAATATTACACAGCGTACACGAGAGTATAGCTTATAAATAAGATGCAAAAGTTATACCTTTGTTGTCGGTACTGTAGAGAGCTCGCCTGCAGCAGCGCGGACCCACGCTGCTCCTGGTGACCCTGGTCGCCGCACGAATCATACCGCATAGCACCATTCTAGAAAGGTACACTGTTAATGTATTTGCTCTTTATTATTCGGACTTCTCAGTTTCGTTTAGGGTTGGTTCAGTGTGCTGTCTGCATCTGTCATCCTTTTTATCCGTCATCTTGGAATTGACTCCTTTACTCATACGCTCTTCACATAAACCATCCATCTCTTCTGCCTTCTGTCTTTTTTATTCTAACAACCAGGCATTAGATTCATTCTGTCCGTATTATGGAATTATGGAACTGCATCACCCCAAAGCTAAGAAACTTTTTTTTAATATGTGCTTTACCTCAATTTTGCCATGGTAAGTGATCTTATCGTATCTTATGTTTGGTTTTGTAATGTGGTTTTATGAAATTTTAAGAATACTTACGTCAAGAGTGTTGTTGGTAGGAAGATTTTATAGTGATCACAAACAATCCGATGCGCGTTCGTTCGTCCCCGGACTCGGAGCGGCAGTGCGCCCGCGCAGAGGGCGCGGGGCGCGGACCGAGCGCCTCTTAACGATTTATCATTATCACACTATCTCGCTACAGACGCTGCCCTCTCAGCTCAATGTTACTCTTGAAGCTCGGTTGCGATCCCAACTCTCGCGGATAGCGAAATTCAAGAAATCTACGTAATGTACTAACATACCTTTAATGCCTGGTGCCTGTAAATTGGCCGACGGGACAAGTTGGCGGGTATTCATACGTTTGAAGTACGTATTACTATATTCATACTACTCAATTCTAAACATTTTGTCCGTCAGAAAATAAGTACAAATGTCAGGCGGCCCTGGGATCTTGGTCTAAAATATATTATGTGATGATAAAGATCATGGGGGACTTTCAATATAATATGGCACTTAGGCCCCAGTTCAAATAAACTCCATAACGATTAGCTATCATCATTAAAAAGGTATCAAAATATCCAAAGATAGTAATGGGCGTTTGTCTCAAATCATTCAGGATAATAGTTATGGCGTTACGAAAGAAACAAAATATAAATTCCATCGATTCGAATTGAACTAATAACGATCAGTCACACGTTATTGGAAAGGTATTTTAATAGCTAACAATTAATACTAACAACTGATTAAAAGATCTTGAAGAAAATGGATTATCTTTATTGGGTTAATTAGAATTTAGGACTTTAATATTTTTTTTTAATTTTGGTACGTTAACTAATAACGTAGGTACGCGATTGTGTGAAGGAAGACCCACTCTTGAAGATTTAAGCAATGTTAGCTCAGTGGTAGTAATAGTAATGTCGAATACCGTGACGAAACCAAGACTTAGTATTGATCGAGTATCCAAGAGGCAGCCGCTTAGCTCGGGGTATTTGAGCTCCCGAATAGTTATGGAACCGCCCTGTGCAACCCGAACTGAGCCAACTTGACCTCGAACGCATTTGTAGGGTAGGGGCCGCAGAGGAATGAAATTCGGATAGGGGTGGCATTTGTGCATATCGTTTTTCACATCATGCAAGACTCAAATAACGTACGGTAACCGCTTACCATCGGGCGGGCTGTATGCATGTTTGCTACAGTATTAGGGTACTTTGTACCCGCCTGGCTCCCAACATCAAGTTGAATTTGTCACCAGCATCGAACAATTAGTTCTTGTTCTTGCTCACGTATACTCGCGGGCGCGGGGGCGAGCGCGGACACGAAATATCAAACACATATATAGTATGCATTGTATGCAAGTGTTCACGTATTATGTACAAAACATAGGTGCGGTGGAAGTAGCGCGGGCAGAAGCGCGATGATGTTCATTTGTTTAAAATCTATCCCGCCAAAACCTCACCACCGACAATACAATGCGCTCTGATCGGCTAATGCCCGGTTACATTATAAACGAAAAAAGAATCGTTTTGCTTACCAATGCCAGGTTTTTTTCTTTCCAAACTGGGCATATAGATCATTTCGTAAGCTAATTTTACCTGTGATAGCTACTTCCATATGGGAGGGTCTGCTATGCAATGAGGTAATTGCTAGATTATTAGTAAAGATTTATGAGTTTAATTTTAACCGATAACGGTCCGTAAATTATAGGAATCGGCGGAATAAGGCAAGAACACATACACTCTTGATTTGCTAACTCAAGGACACTACACAATTAGATTCAAAATCAGTGCAATAACACTGACTAATAACGAAATAGGATTGCTCGGTCTTACTACTCTACTTTCCTCGATGCCGCATAACTAGCAGAATTTAGTGGAGTTGGCGAATCGATGTACCTAATAGCTACTATTGATTGCCTATGGTAATAGTGATACCACATTGCATTGCACGGTAGTGCCGTAGGTCCACAGATTAGCTATCTCTGTTTATCATGACGGCGGTCCACCGGGGGTCGCTCGCTACCGAACAAACAAACACGTCATTATAATAATGTTGTATAACATATATTAATCTACGTATTATTCAGTTATAATAACTGACTAGCTGTCCCTCGAAGATTCACTCGCGTTCCCGGGATAAAAAGTAGTTTATAGTACTCGGGGATAATGTAACATCCTTTTAGTGCAAGATTTTTTCGAATATCCGACTGGTAGTTCCATATATTAGCCGGTTTGAAAAAACAGAAATACTCGTCCGCTTTATTATATTAGTAATAGATAGATGCACGTACCTAAGTAGGTTAGATACCTCTATCTATTATGAAATTCCAAAAAAGTCCTGAATTACTACCTTACCTACCAACTTACTTATTCTAATGAGCTCCGCATGAAGTTGAAGACACATGTGGTCTCATTGAGTCTGAGGTCGGAGCTGGGAGGTGGGTAACGGAACTATTTGATACATTTGTGCTTTGGTTAACTTACTAAATTTGGTCTCATTAGATTTAACGAGTCTAACCTACATTTTTGAAAAGTGTGACGGCACAAAGGTACAAGGAACACCCCTTTGCTGACGATTTAGCAGAGATGATGAGAATGCGCTCAGCGCAGAGTGTCGTACTTTTTAAAATAAACAACAATTTAATACTTAAGCTTTAATATATTTAAGAAATATGTATATATCTGCGATTGAGCGAGGTTACCCGTGAAAATATAAAAAATAAGCTAACTTAATCGATAGGTACCAAAGAAAAGCGCTAGTATGTAACCCTGTATTGTCAAAAGCGTAAATTCATAAATATTATGATATTGTTACAGAATAACAAACAGCTTCATAATATAATATTAGTTAGATACTCTTCATGGTTAGGTACTTATTTAGTTAGTATTACCTATATATTAATAAAATTATATCAAACTTATAAAGTAATGGCAAAATTACTGAACGTTCTTGAAACAGCTTCTTATAAAAATATAAAATGTAGATATTATTTTAATAACATTAGCTTATTTAAAACAGCTGTTCTTCCACATATAACACACTGATCGATATAACTAAAAGACAAACGGTAGAAATAATAACCTAATTGACAACGTTGATTATACGCAACAATAAGCGTGTGGTCTGGTTTTTTAGAGTCACACAGGGCGCTACCTTGGGACCGCTACTTCAACTCTCATGAACCGTCGACATTTTATATAATTTCGTCTCTTCGTGAGATTGTGAGCTGAAGTGCCAGCCGTAATGGTAGTGAGTGATTATCGCAAGTAGCAGGGGATCGCCTGTGCCGTGCTGAAGATGGCGCTGATGGCGCTGAAGGTGGCCGCAGCGCCGCCCAGCGCGCCCACCGCGATCACCTCCCAGCACACCATCTTTATCCAGCCGGGGACCTCGCTGTTAAACGATAAACACACGTTTGATATTTATATAGCATAGTGAATGGTGCCGAGTCTGTTGTAAATCGCAATAAATTAATTCTAATCACAACTCATCTCTTTCTTACAAACATTATTGAAAAAGTATAGAACATATTTAATGTTTGCAAATTAGTCTTTGCCGTTTACATATGCGGGTAAATAGACGTAAACAATTTTGATGTTGAAAAAAGCAATTGGACTAATTTGACAGGACTAAATTACTTACATCCTTTACTTATGTTCTTTGTTAGAAAGAGATATAGTGAGACTGTATTATTGTTGTTGACTATTTTATTGTAGTTGTGAACAACAGAATCATCACCAATCATAATAAATCACTTATGCGGAAATAGGTAAGTGATCTTCTTGACTTTCAACTAGATTTAGAATTCTAAAGAATTGAAGTGAAAGTGTCTAAGAAGTGTCCTCGTCCACAGACTAAGAAAAGTGAAAGAAAATCATTCAAATTTTTCGAACAAAAAGTAAGACTCAATCCTGAATAATTTACGAGAATGCAAACACATTTCACCAAAAAATACAATACTCCTTCATGAGGGCTGAACTACCCGCGGCAAGCCAACGCTTGCCGCTAGTGGCCCGTGTTGCTCTAAGGGACTGAACGTTAAAAGTAACGTAAGGTAGTGTAAAAGTAAGTAGTAGGTACTGACGCAGCAGTCTGTTTCCCCGCGGGTGGCTGGCTGACGAGGTTAAGGTAGCACAGCGAGGGCAGGATGAAGGTAAGCAGCGCAACCGTGGTGCCGCCCACCAGCGCCAGGATCGTGTAGAACCGAGGGATACTCTCACCGATGAACAGGATGCCGAACATTATCGACAGCCTCACTGCCATGCGCCACCCCACCGAGTCTGAATAACACAACACATTTAAAACTACGACACAAGATGATACTGTAACATATATTCATAAGTGTCTTTAGATTTAAACAAGTTTTAATTTGACAGAGTATAATATGTAGTATAAAGTACCATAATCATGTTGTGAGATGTTTGTAGATCATGAAGTAGATTCATAAATTGGATTTGGGAAAGAAAGTTACTGGTGAACTACGAAATGAACGATGATTCCTAATCGTATACTGAAGATACTCGTAGTGTTTGGTTAGAATCTGTTCGATGCAATCCGATCGAACACCGTTTTGCTGAGCCCACAACTAATATAGCGAGGCCGCACCAAGTGTGCATTTACCTCAGTGCGTACTTTTCCGGTCAGCAACACGGTCGCATTCATTAGCTTCTCCATCAATCATATAATTAGACGAAATAAACATTATTAAAGTGTTACAAAAGTCTTCTTATTCAGCATTCATACCACAAGGGTCGCGTCACTCGCGTCCCCTACAGAATCTGACCATGAGAAGTGACGCTGTAACCGAAGCTAGTTAGCACACAAAGCCTAAAGCCTGAATGCTCCCAAGTGCAGCTGACGGAGGCACCACTAGGTCCATCGTACTATTGTTTCCTGCAATGTTTTCCTAGCTCAGTAGGACTCGAAGCCACGACTTTCACCACGACATTCCACGTTATACGAATATCATCACAAACCGTTATTACCTCTGGGCACATTATAGAGTTCCTCCAGCTCCTGGCAGACGGGGTTGATGAGGATGATGAAGGCGAACACGAGGTGTATGGCCATGAACACGTTCCCGACGAGCGTGAGCGGCGTGGCGGCGAGGGAGGTGGCCACGTTGTTGCCCACCGACTCGCCGTACACCGCGTACCCACCGATCGCGATGGGCAGATACAGGAGCAGGACCGCTGCGGGGGAAACATGGAGGTTTACATCACTTTACTCTTCAGGAAATAGGTTTCATTAAAAGGTACATTCAAAAAGATAAAACATTTTTTTAAACTACTTAGGTAGCAGACAGGTTTGGCTCACCTGATGGTAAGCGGCGGATGCTAAGTATTTTATTTAATTATAATTTAAACTCACTTGGGAAAAGCTAATTTTGCCACTGAGTTTGATATATCCAAAAAATACATAAAAATAGAGGTAGGTACTTTTTTGGAAGTATGTCTACTTAATAGTTACATATAAAACACCTTACCTCCAAAACTGTAGTGCAGAGTCTTACTGAACTTGCTCTTGTCAGCCATGTCGTTCTGAATGGTGGGGAAGGTGGAGGCTCCCCCGAAGGCGAACATGATGGTGCCGAACGCGAGGAAGAAGTCCTGGAAGCCGTGGATGCCCCAGCGGAACACGAAGGGCCGGATGTCGTTCATCATCTGGATGAAGTACAGGACGCACGCGATGATCGTCGACCCGAACGCAATTACACCTGTGAATCTGAACGGGTGATAAAGTTGGCTTTAGTATTGTTATTTACATTTTTATATCAAATGCAGTCTACCTATACAAAAGTACATATGCAGTCATCAAGGAATTTCCATAGTACCTAAATAGTTTAGGACTTGAAAATAGGTGGAAGTTGGAACTTATTGATGTTGGCGCCTTTTCCATAGTTGTCGTAAAGAAGTATCTCCTACTTATGAGTCTACTGTCTGGAAAGAAGCTTTTAAACATTTGTAAATTTTACAGGAATTAGGTACGACTTTATCACCTGCATCGAAATATATATTTCTTTTTATAGTATTTCTTGCCAATCTCGAAACTATCTTACCTATATGTATTTTTGCTCCCAGTCTACGTATTACTTAATTCTTATTCTCCCCAAAATTAAAAATTCTTACGCGAAATCTTTAGGCGTTCCGAAGAATATGAGCGGAGTCATGACCCCTACGACGATGAGATACCAGGTGCAGATGGTGAGGGTGGGCACCAGCGCCAGGAGCAGCTGCTCGATGATCTGCGCCGCCAGGAGCAGGTACACCACCGCTGCGCCGAACAGGGTCACCATGATCGCCATCGATACCACCACGCTGCAATGCGGACCAAGAAGACATTCTTTATTTTGGCAGTAACGTGAATCAAAGCTCAAGTCTCAGGAAAAGGTTATGTTTCAAATTCAATTGTTTTCATCTCGACTACAAACTTTTCTTTACAGTCTCAAATTACAGAATAGAAGGCAGACGGAGCGCGCGGAACACGAAAGTGACGCCAAAAAAGCAAAGCAAACACCTGGTATTTGAAGGTCACTCACTCCTGTTCCGCGCGCTCCATCTGCATTTTGTTCTGTAATCTGAGTTTACAGTATGCATACTGTAAGCTCAAATTACAGCACAGATTTTTATTGTTTAGAACGGAACCGGCTGCTCTACTACAGCAAGTGCAGCTGATGTACCACAATGGTATATCTACAAGTTGGTAGTGAAGTGGGGCAGACGTACCACGTGTCATGTTTCATCAAGAAGTTCCTTCACTGGAAGCTCAAGCTCGCGATTTCACCCGGGTTCCTGAGAGATCGTATGTTTTACCGAGATAAAAAGTAACTTGTGTTATCTGTGTACCAAATTTCATCCAAATCCGTTCTGTAGCTCTTACCTCAAAGAGTAACAAACGTATTTACAAATCACATCCTCACATCCATACAAACTTTCACCTTGATAACTCAATTTACCTCCAAGTTTTCCCCAGAGCCTGTTCCGCAATGATGGCGTATGGGTTCCTCTTCCTGCTCCTCATGTCAGGGTTGCGCTCCTCGATGATGGTCCAGCAGTCTCCGAGCCGCTTGCCGCTGAACGCAGCGATCACGCACATCAGGATAATGAGCGGGACACCCAGCCATCCTGGAATAAACCGGTTTATGCACTTGTAGAACATATCCGTTTATGAATTGATTATCGAATTCAAAAACACATACATGAGTGTTTTTTAAGTTTATATTCTATCATGATCACTTTTTATAAAACAAGTCGATGTTAATTAACCAGTTTTATGTTTTAAATAGTATGGCATGTCGTTAGGCGATCTAGACAAAAACTAATAATAAAATCGTTAGATAAGTGCCTACGTTGTAGGAGTTCATCGCAACGATAACACTATTGTTTTGAACAGTTAAATTTACACAATTATGTTAGGGACTTAGGGATTATAAATTATGGGTACTTTTTTTTTTTTTATACCTGGTGTCAAATTAATTAATTTTCAATGTTTAATACTATAACTTTGTGATGTTTTAATAAATTCTACATACTAGTGTTCATTTGCATGTAGAAATGACCCAAACGACATAATTAAATTAATTCAGAAGGATGTATGACACCAATCTATTGTATCCTGTCTTGAAAATGTCACGTTAGATAAAATACCAGTCATATATTTTATTTTTATGATAATGCAGTCAACAAATCTCTTCGCCAAAGAAATATTTTATGTTACATAAGACTTAGGTATAAGACACACATTCCCTTGAGAGGCCCTTATTATAATTAAATTAAGCAATATCAACTTTATATTGAGGTCAAAGATTTCCATAATTTTTAACGTACGGCATTTGGGAGTTACTTTGGAGTCACGAACAGTAAAGCAACGACAAAGGGATTCCGGTCTGGTTATTGAAACCATATAGGTATAAGCCAACATAGGGAGGACTTCTATCATGATTGATCAAATTACAATTCAATACATATTATGTACGTTCAGTCCTAAACAAAAAGTATAATTACTTTATTAGTTACTCAAATATACAAGAACAAATTCGGCAGATATAGCTTCAAATTAAAAAGTTGCCTATCGACTGTATCGAATAAAGCGAAGGGCTACATTTAGTTGTGTATAAAAAGTCAAACACGCTTTTGAAATGGATAGAAAATGTGGTGCGGTCGTTAAGTTGATGGTTCCGTCCGAGCCATTACCATGTGGACTTGTTTGACCAGTTACCTAAATATGTTTTTTTCCACTTTTTCTACTAGATGCTCGTGTGTTGGTTTTATCTATCCGTTGATTCAATTTAGCCCATAGACTTAAATCGGCTTTTATGTTAGGTTCGTAAATTTACTATCATATTATAGATACAAGTAGTATTTATATACTCTGAGTAGATACCTATATTGTTTGTCAAAATGTTTTGGTATAGGTACCAATATAGGTAGGCCTATATTCATAAAATAAGGAGTAAATATTTATACTTGGCGGCTCGTAACGATTTCGATGAATTTTGCTATGAGTTTTCGGGGCGAAAAAACGATCTAGCTACTTAGCTCTCTATGGAAACGCGTTTTTCCGAGTTTACGAGCAAAGCTCGGTCGCCCAGGTACTAACTTACTAACAGTCCAAATAATCAGGTTTATAATAATAAATACAACTCGCTTATGCATTAACACTTCTATTTTAAGAGCCAAAATTTTTCATGGTAAAATGATACGGCGGACGACGGTGGAAAAACCTAGAAAGAACTAACTATCGAATTAATCTGCCGGTACCTACCATCTCACCGGTAGATGCCTGGCAAACATTTTAAAGCATTGAGCCATGCAGGCACTTTATATTACATGCGAGACCCACTACCGTGCTATGTTCTGCACCGAAAACTCGAGCTCATCTTAGGATTCAAAGCCACGACCTTGGGTACGACATACGTCTCTACCAATAAGATATCATCCTTCATAACAATGCTCTAGTACTCGACATCCGAGCAAGTGACCCTCTTCTCTGACTACGCACAGCAACTTTGGATACTAACCAATTCTTAGAGATCGAATAGGTACCGATAAAGTTTACAATACAGTACTAATCCCTTCTTAAACGCTACAAGCAAAATATTTTATTAGGTTGAAAGTAGAGCACAGCATCTCTAAACAGTTGTTATCAGGTTTCTAGACAATCGCAAACACTGGAATTACTTAGTTTATTTACTTACCTAAGATAATAGGTACCTACCTAAGTACTCTATGTTATCTTGATTTTTTATAAAACCTTACATTGTGTTTTAACAGGACACATGCTCCTGAGTATGAACCATTGATATTCTTTATAGATTCATTAATATTAATTGATCCTGTGAAGTAAATTCTAGAAACCATCAAATGCGAACGTGAAAAGGCTTCCAAACAAATAGGCCAAACAAAAATTCGCAATGCATATATAACATTCCATTCCTGATTAATCTTGATCTCAACTGATTTAACGTTGAGAACGTCACTTTTTCATTCTAACCTACAGTTCAGCCAAAATTGAACCACAAACACTGTTGGTCCCAGAAAAACGTTACAATAAAACACTTAAGTAATCAAAGCTCGCAAATTCAGTTCAAGTTCCATGTATCCTTACCGGTTCTGACGAGGGCCCTGGGCAGCGCCAGGACTCCACTGCCGGCCATCTCGCCGGCCACCAGCATCGTTGTTTGGCTGACCGAGAGGCCTCCGCTCTCGCTCTGGTCCCCATCCCCAGGAGTTTCTAAGCCCTGGTACCAGCACACATCAGCTTCATGAGTTAAGTTTATGAATTTAGTGATTTACTGATAGTTATGCAAAGCCTAAGTTGAGTGATTTTATAAAATAAACTGTTAACAAGATTCCTATTTGTTGCGTGACGAGTTTTCGACGAGTTATGCTGTAAGGAGAAACACTGAGACATCCTTTTGTTCATACTACTCCTCAGAAATTATAAAAGTTTACTCAAATCAGATTTACGCAATCAAATCAGGTAGTATCGTTAACAATTTAATATTACAAACTAATGAAAGCAATTAAACATAGCGCTAATGATTTCAAAGTAGTTCTACGCGTATCTATATTATTATGGTTTATTTTGAGTATCTATTGAATAGCTAGATACCTACTTTAAATAAGTGTCTGATCCTAATGGATTAACGAAAATGAGCAGGTGTTGCGCAATGAAGACGTCAGATAAAAAACAAAACTTGTAAAAGAGCGTGAGTAGATAAGTAGTAGATGTAGTAGTTACATACATAAATTATTAATAACCTTATTTTATAGTGACGAGCGGATCGCTAGAATGTCGTTTGGGAAGTTTTCCTAATGAATGTAGTCCGCGGAACAACCACTGGTAATCTAATACTGATAGGTAGGTAGGAACATACCTACCTACCTATCAGTATAGAGTATAGTACAGTATATCAGTATCGACTCTTGGTTTCGATGAAAATGATTGTAATATTATTAGGGGTGGAACACCTACCACAAATAATGAGCTACCTATGTGTAGAATGTTGTTATTCACACAAACTTGTAGACAGGTATGTGGTCAATATTCGTAATATGATACTCGGATTGACGAAATTCTGACACAAACTTGTTACCTCCTTACACTGTCTATACCACTTCTATTTTACTGTCATGAAATTCAAATGTTTGATAATAAATTATATTTGTATTGTTATAATATTATTCTAGTTGTTTAAAGCAAGGCTTTTGCTGCTCGTAAATTAACTCTGACATAAAAAAAACATGATTTTTATTGACTAGCAACGCTTTTGAAATAGGTAGGTAACTTCAACAGACTTACCTTTTTGGTCACGAGAGGGGTGGTCTCCGTCACTGTGGTACTACCGCTCGCTTTTGGCTCCGACTTCTTCGACATTTTTATCTAATCAACAAAAAAGAAGTTTAAAGTATCAGCAACACCTCCACCCACCTCGAGCGAGACGCTTCCGCTTAGTGTGGTTCACCGCGTTATTTGGAACAGGTTTTGTTTTACTATCATTAAGGTACAATTCAAACCGAATTATGTAATATCAACCTATACAGTCCCAAAATTGTTTTCAATTAGACTTCACATCGAGTTTCCTGTCCGTCGATAAAGTCAATTGAATGTAATGTAGGAAGTCGGTTTGTTCGGTAACGTAGGGCTTCTTACTCACGTGTGTGGGTGTGTTGAGGTCGGTGTTGGACGCCTGTCCTCCGCGAGATTGTCTACGGGACTGGCGCGCAGGCGCAGCCGTCAGGTAACTATCGATGGATGGGACATGCCGGCGACGCCGACGCAGCACACCACCCTCGCTAACACACTTCAAATGTAACGTCTATGCTCACAGGAATAGAGATTATTATACAAATAGTGCTACGTTAAATATTCGGTTGACTGGTTCTTTATTATACGCATACTATTATGTTACCTGTTATTATTACTGTGAGAAAAATATTAAAATGTATTCATTAATAACTATTTATACATTAAAATGTAAAGAAGCTGTAAAAAGCAGTCAACTAAATAAGTAATTAATGTTTATGAAGTTTCGATTAAAACACATTACCTAGGTACCTTCGGGAACCTGCGTGATGACCAATATAGTTTCATAAAATTGTAGATATTAATAGGTAGGTACTTATGAGAAGATTTACAAATAATGTAACTTTAAAAGGCATAAGTTCGTCATTGAACTTATTTCTATTGAAGAAAAATATATCAATAAAATCCTACCTAGTGGGCAAACTTTTGCTCACAATTTCAGATAAATCTTTACTAGGTACATTAATAACACAGTACCTAGGTAAGTATTGGTTGGTACGGAATCCTTATATTGATAGCTTTAGATATTGCGGTACCCACAGTTTGCGGTAGGCAAGGGCGTAGCCAGGATTATATATGGGTTAGGGGGGCAAACAAAGAAAATCCTAGATTATTATATATTGTTATGACCGTTATTTTTATCTTATGAGTTTCACATGAGCAGTGGAGCCTTCAAGCTGTTAGTTTCTTAGGTCTTATACGAAGCGTCGCAAGCTATGAAGCTCGTCAGAATTACAGTTCACCAGCGAAAGACCGCTCTTCTAAGGTGGGGCAGCTGTCCCTCCCTGCCCGTACCTCGCTACGCCCATGTAGGTAGGTACTAGGTACCTATGTGGTTAGTTATATCACCGTGCTTCATGGAACTACTACCTAAATACCACAGAATCAGCGCATTATTGTATCTATCGACGGGAATCTGATGGTAACTATGGCCCAGGGATTTAAAATCGAGTCCGAAAGAAAAATAATAATGCCCGTTTAATTTTGTAACGCTGCCACTAAACTTTGATATCAAATGTTAAGTAGGCGCTAATAATAAAAAATATTCATAATGGTGCGTCCATGCTACACGAACCGTGCACGAGCCGAGCACGAGCCGAGCCACGAACAAACAGAATTCGTCGTTGCTCGCTATGCCACCCTAGAGTGCCACAAACTTATCTGACCCGATGAGAGAGGCGCTTTTATCGCATTGCTCCACGCAAACAACCAATGGCGAATCGCAGGCAGATTTACATTTTAAACTTGCGTCGTTAGTTCCTCTTTTGGCCACCGGGACAGATAAGTTTGTTGCACTATACAAAGAGCGCGATGCGAATGCGAATGCGAATGCTTAATGTGTAGCTGTAGCCGTGTGTACCTACTCATTGTCTGTCGGCGTGTCAAGTTTTAGTAAAATGGTGGTCATTGTATTAAAACTTTTCCGGGACTTTTTGAGACTACTTGAAAAGTCGCGATATACGTAATTCATTTCATTTTACTTCACTTGTGCACATGGATTGATCTTTATTTTATAAAAAATCGCATAAAATATGCAATAAAACTCGAAATACACAAATTTATGAAAGTAAAGGAAAGATTCAGACAAATCCATTCTATCATTAATCATTCAACGAAACACCTAGCATTACTTACTATAATTATTTGTAGGTATTCCTGCGGTGAGTAAGTTAGTCAGAACTCCACGATAAGCCGCGACCACGGGGACCAGCAGTGTAGTAGTTAGTAGGTACCTACCCTATGTTGTCACTTCCACCACTTCCGCTACCGGCACAGTACGTAGGTACCTATGTCTCCTCTTCAAACACTTTTTCAAAAAAGGTGTGAATAGAAAAAAGCTACTGTAATCGCTTACCATCAAGCGAACCGTACACTTGTTTGCTTACATCAAGGACTAAAGTTACAAGAAAAACCGGCCAAGTGCGAGTCAGACTCGCGCACCGAGGGTTCCGTACAAACCTGTAGGTATATAAGTAAATGGTAGTATAGACCTGAGTATTTGATATTAATTTCAATTTATGACGTATTAAAAAAAAACTACTTACTAGATCTCGTTCAAACCAATTTTCGTTGGTAGTTTGCATCGTAATGTACATCATATATTTTTTATAGATTTATCATTCTCTTATTTTAGAAGTTACAGGGGGGACACACATTTTACCACTTTGGAAGTGTCTCTCGCGCAAACTATTCAGTTTAGAAAAAAATGATATTAGAAACCTCAATATCATTTTTGAAGACCTATCCATAGACACCCCACACTTATGGGTTTGATGAAAAAAAAATTTTTGAGTTTCAGTTCTAAGTATGGGGAACCCCCAAAAATTATTGTTTTTTTTCTATTTTTGTGTGAAAATCTTAATGCGGTTCACACAATACATCTACTTACCAAGTTTCAACATTATAGTTCTTATAGTTTCGGAAATAAATGGCTGTGACATACGGACAGACAGACAGACAGACATGACGAATCTATAAGGATTCCGTTTTTTGCCATTTGGCTACGGAACCCTAAAAAACGAATAGTTAGGTAGGTACCTATCTCATGAGTCTTCCAGTTGATTCGAAACTAACGAACCCTATGGTATGTAAGGTACAATAAGATTCTTGGGTCCAACATGAACTTGCATGGAATAAGATTTTATATGAGTGCCACAGATGACAGTAGGCTTTACAGTAGGTACCTATAGATAATTAGTTGTTAGGCAATTGTTAGGATAGTCAAGAATCTTATGGCACATGGTAATAAGGTACAGTGGATATTTTCATGTAACCATTGACTTATATATTACTGCATGTAACCACGTTATTGTTGTACTAGGCTGAGGTACCAGGTTGCTTGTAGAACTTGTAGAATACCAAGTTCGTTGACCCTAAATCTGTGACATGCATATGCCTATTCTGAACTCTGAATAAATAAATAAAAATACAATTACATACTATACTACTTATTCATGAATGAGTCATTGCAAGTCATGAGTCATAGTGACAAAAAATAATAATTTAGTCAAAGAAATAATTTCGTAAACGACCAATATGACAAATGACAATAATAAAACCAATAAAACATTGTTTGCATTGTTTATTTTATTACCATAGACTAGTAGTCTACTAGTACCTAAAACGTGGAACGGAACGCAATTTTCCAGTACCACAGACAATATTATAAATCGATCAATTTACATTGACGTGCATGCCGGTAAGAAACGGTATATTCAAGTGTCACTTGTATTTGGTTGTGTTTTGAATGATACAAATAAAAGAAAAGAGAGAGAGAAATGTCAAAAAGTTAATTTGTGAGTAAAAGTGATTGTGAATAATTTTATTTAGATTTGATGTACTAATAAATGAGCTTGGAAACAATAGATGCGACTGTGATGTTAGTTTTACACGTCATGCTAACGTTCTAACACAATTGTAGACCTACAGGTAAATTCGTACGAACACATAATTTCACGGCCCACCGTCAACTTCAACGATCAATTAAAATAAATAAATAATGAATAACTACAATTCTGTTTACATAAAAACATATTCCATCGTTTCTGCTTCAGATTTTATTTAAAAATAAACGATTATGATCATGAGTATATCTTACCGAAATGTAATGGATGCCTTATGGTTTTCTAAAATCTTATAGTTTGTGGGTAGCTTCTTGATATATTTTCATCCTTTCCGATCTCGTAGGATTCTAAAATATGTTTGTTACCCAGTGATTATCCATATCATCAGTGTGAAACATGTGTAATGGCCGTTTATTCACTTGTTATTTATCCTTGTATTCCTGTAGGCACCAAAGACCTGGATTTGACACATTTTATTTGACATGATAACAAATAATATGTGTTATCTTGTGTTGCTCATGAGTGTTGAATAAAAACTGAATACTGCTTTTCAATCAACAAATATTTTATGTCACTGCCTATTGCTTTTTTCCACATGTGTTCCACAGCTATTAACTTTTAGTGAATAACACTCAGCCCTATTATCCCTCATTTATTTCCTCTGTGAACAGTCTTAAGTTGCATTAATTTTCTACATGTACACATAAATTATTTAATGTGTCTTTATTGGTCAAGAAACCATTTGTTGAATTGGCTTAAGGGTTGATTCAACCAAATGGATAGCATCTATGCATGCTCATTTGTCAAATGAAATTATCTGTATCATATTTATGTGCACCACTATTTTATTACTTTGAATAAAATAATAACATAATAATTACTTAATAATGCTTGAGCATATATGTAAGTAATTTCTGACCTGTCGGAATATCGGAATACCTTATTGTCAAAGTAAAGCATATTTAAAGATCTTTCCATAATACAATTTAGAGCATTAATTTTATTTGCTATGCAATGCGAAGTGCTTTGCAACTAAACTTAAATGTATTTGATGACATCTGGCGAAATTAATACCACTTTTCTTACACATTTGTATTGTTACCAGCAAGATCTATACTGACCATAGTGAGATGGTGGTCAAATAAAAGTCATTCTATCACACCTATAATATAAATGTGAAAATGAGTTTGTTTTTAAGCTTCTTACCTCTTGTTGTCACAATGGCAATCATTGTGATGAAATTTGATACTCATGTCACCAACGGCATGAGAAAAACATAGGCTTCTCTTTATCCTGTGAATGCAGGTTAAATGGTTGGCAGAAACGAGTAGTTCAATAAAAACTATATCAACATGTTTTTTCACCAACTCACTCTGGTTCACGTAGATTGTATTGTATATGTGCTCAAGCGAGTCTTATGCATTTGACCCACCATATGGTTACAATGAAAACCACATAATAGCGCATTGTTTTAGGTATGAAGATTCAAAATGGGATAATCTCCAGAGATATAACCAGAGGTGAGCTATATTTTGTTTTATTTTATAATGTTTTGCCACAAATAAATAAATATCATATACATATAAAACAATATTTGCCTTACATTATAAAATAATTATAATTGTTATTTGATCATACCTACAGTTAGTTACATCTGCTAGCAACATATGTTTCTGTTACATAATCATGAACATTGCTTTAAAATCCATGGATTGTTTTGGATAGTTATTATTGTACAGAGGTGTAGCTTACATGTAAGTTCTTTTATCTCTAAATCTTTTGTCAATCAAAGATGGTACTTAGAATATCAATTAATATCCATAATTAGGTGTTGAGAGATGACATAAATACATCACCAAGTAGCACAATGTATTTTGTATGTGAGCTACATTCTAGTACAGTTTGATGAAAGTTTATCTACTACATGGCATACATTCAGTTTGATGATAACAAATACCAAGAATATAATGTTAACTACACAAAATTATGAAATACATTTTGAATGTGCATGGAATGTAAAAATTTGCTGTATATGTGTATTATTTATTTGTTGACAGTAATATAAGGATAAAATACAAGGAAAACCATTCAAAATGATGACATCAGAGGAGTCGGACTCTCTGAGTACCGTTCCATCTGACGGGCACCCTGAAGACATCATGACAGGTGAGAACAAAGCATCCACTGTGTCACACAAAGGAGACAACTATGCAATAATGCTATCAAGGGAGGCCTTTGGACATCCCAATCACTTTGTACCTACCTGATAATAATGAATAACTCTACGTTTATAAACAATGCTAAGGCAATAGCTAGATATTGACAGGCACAAAATTACTTTCAAATTCAATACTTAATTCCTTGAAGAATAGTGGTAAAGTTTTGAGAAAACATAAGGCTGGTTTTCAGTTCATTTATTACAGCTAATGTATTTGATTTACTGAAAATGTAATCATCTTGCATTATTGCACCAATTGATAATGATATAAATAAGGGACAAATCTTGCTAGGGATTTTTTTGTCGTAAAACTAACCTTTCTTTTAATTTATATCCACAATGATTTGGGTTTTTCCCACAAAACGATTGGTAAAAATAATGCTGTAGTTAGGAAAACATCACATAAATATCTCTTATATTAATGTATTTATACTATATCCTCACTGCTAAAGCATGAACCAACCCTTCCACGCATTGGAAACTTGGTCCATCATGGATCCAGAGTGACATTGAATGTAACATAGATGTATTGTTTATTATTTAGATGAATTATTGGTGTTCTTACTTGGTACATACACATTAGTGCCCGAGTGGAAGGTCAAGATGTGACAGAACTAGTCTTAGTGTGGTCGCTGTAAAAATGTGTCAGTTAATTAACAGGATTGAAAACATGTAATTTTTTTTCTTTATATTTGTGTGTGTCAAAAAGTGTGTTTATAAATTTTAAAGGCTATTCTAATATTAACCGAAGTTCTATTGTGCAGCTCAATGTACAGCATAATTTATGCTTCAAACCAAAACAAAACCCCATGCGTAGTTGGTACATAACTACATAGTTACAAATGTAACTACTGGTTAGCGGGCACATAGTCTTGGTATAGTTTATACTTAGGTAGGTAAATTATCAGTAAACAACAAATGGGTGTGTGATTATCAGTTCGCTAGTATATTGAAAATGCTACAAGCTTAATAACCCTCGCTATGCAAGACTTGCCTGCCTTGCTCAAGTCTTGTCGGATCAGTCTTGGCTAGTTATTACATGGGTTTATTATTACATAATAAGAAAAGGTGTCAGTAAAATTTTCATTAGGACAGAAAGATATTTTGCAAGCTATTTTTTACAAGTGGTCTGTTAGGTTTGGGACCTGATATAGCATGCGTACATGATACGGCGTGGCAGGCGAATAGTGAAGCTGATATTGTTTGTGTACAGGGTCATGTATAGAGGAGGCGGGGTCGTCGATGGTGTCGAGCGAGGCCGAGTCTGAGGGAAGCGCGCTGTCGGAGGCGCGGCTGGATGCGGGCGAAGGCGCCGGCGACGCCGACGAGCACGCACCGCACGACACCCTGCTCAACTCGCTCGCCAGCTCCACTGACTGGAAGACTGGAGGCGGAGGCGGAGGCGGCAATGTGCCACCCTTTATATCTACTAGAGGTATATCATTCTGAAGACTTGTCTTGCTTTACTTTAGCACCTGCAACTTTCCAAACTAGAATTAGAGTCAGACTATTCATAATACATTTGAATAAAATAATTTAGATTTACTTATTTGGTAGCAACAGCAGATTCTCTGGTGATTGTGGGTTAGCGATTATTTCAATGAAGTTTCATTGAATAGATACATAACACGTAGTAGATCAGTACAAACATATATTGGAATATATATTAGGATACCGTAAGAGTACCCACCCATGAAATCGAGCAGCGTGTGTGTCCATAAAAACAATTGAATTTGGAACCTGCACCAATGATATTAGGTTTATTTGCAATTAACACGATCTTTTTCTGAGTTTTGATCGCGGTCTATAATACAGACCTAAAATATCAGTAGGTATAAATAGTTTTTGTTGTGTTGTATAAGCTAAGCTGTGTCCGTAGGTTCAATGCTCCCGTGGGGCTCCCACAAGGGGCCGGTGGTCCCCCCGACGGACTCGGACCTACGCCCCGGCGAGTTCGTCATGAGGCTGCTCTTCACCGAGTTCACGGTGCAAGCCGAAAGGAAGATGGAGGCCGTCATGGCTGAACCACTCGTATGATTCATCTTATCTCTTACACTTATTTTGTCCAAATAATATTGAACAAAGCGGGTTCCATCAAATCAATTTGACTAGTTACATAATAAGATTGACTAAAAATCTAAATTTTAATGAAACTAAGATCCAGATGTGAAAGTTTGTTGTATGGGCTCATTTTAGGTAAGTCTAATTTGAAGGATATAACTTAACGCAGATGACACCGCAGGGTGTATCTGCGTTATTCAATGTTAAATGTTAATTTAAACTAAATAAAGCATGCCAATCACGGTACTAATATAACGAAAAGATCTTACTACTCTGGCGATAAAGCACATAGTCTAGTCACAATAATCTAGAATTTTGTCTGTGGTATGACAATAACGAGTGTAACATCAAGATAGTTTAACATAGGGTCTATAGACATAACTACTCTGAATATGAGAATATCACGTTACCTACACAGGAGAAGGCGTTGAACAAGACGTTGCAACGCGGCGAAGACCCTCAGTTGGACCAGATCTTGTCAGCATTCGGCACGGTGGCAGAGCACTGCCTGCCCTCGTTGCTGCGAGCTCTCTTCGGCTGGCTCGAGCGGCAGATGGCCGACTCGCCGCAACTCAGCGAACAGGCCAAGAAACCGCACCAGGACCTGAGAAATAAAAGGTACCCGACAACTTTACTTTATTAGTTGTACTCACCGTCACATTAAGTGCCCTGAAGAGTTGTTTTTTTCTCGTCGTTACTGGGGGGTCGACGGCCAAACACAAGCCCATTATTTTGATTAAATTATGTATGAATAATGTTTGTAATGTGGCGTTCGTTGTTCCAGTATAATCTACATAGTGTCGGGCAGCGGGCTGGGCACGGAGGCGGTGGAGCGCAGCTGCGAGGAGCTGCAGGCGGAGCGGCGCGACCTCGCCGTCGAGTTCCTCTTCTGCCTCGCGCTCATCGAGGTGCTCAAGCAGCTGCCCTTCCACCCGGGACACGAGGACCTCGTGCACTACATCGAGAACGTCGCCTTCAAGCGGTTCAATTATAAAGAGGGGTGACTCAATATTTTAAGGACTAACTTCCACTGTCCAGATTTTTCCTACCGATAAAATGCCCATATGCCCGTGTATTTTTTTTATGACTTATTATAAAAACGTGAAATACTTGCTCTTGGCACCTGGAAAAGGCGTTAGTAAATCAATTGTTTTTATGTGACAGTCTTCAATCGAACCCAAACGCGGCGAACGTGCACATCATAGCGGACTTGTATGCCGAGGTGATCGGTGTACTGGCGCAATCCAGATTTGCCTCCGTCAAGAAACGGTTCACCGCTGAATTGAAGGTACGATTAACGGATTGTATTACAGGCACGAAAGTTATTAGTTATTGTAATGGTGATAATAATGCCAAAGGTGATGACGTAAAGCCTCGAACTTTGAACGAAATTGGCATTCGAGTGTAGCTATTGCAGCTAGTGTTGTGCGACTGATTTATCAACTTAACGATGACAAGCAGCCAGGCAAATACTACGAAGCACCCTACTCACAATATTTTGATTGAAGGCGTCAGGTGTTACAACCAATGAGCTATCACGCCACCTAAATGACTAAGTTGTGTGTGGTGACTTCAGATAATTCCTAGGACATAAACTGATTTAACTTTGTATACCATATTCATGTTACCCAGGAACTAAAAAGCCGCGAGCCGTCACCACACACTACTCAGAGCATAATCTCTCTGCTGATGGGCATGAAGTTCTTCCGAGTGAAGATGGTCCCCATCGAGGAGTTTGAGGCCTCGTTCCAGTTCCTGCAGGAGTGCGCCCAGTACTTCGTAGAAGCTAAGGACAAGGACGTGAGACACGCCCTCGCCGGCCTATTCGTTGAGATCCTGGTGCCTGTCGCTGCTGTAAGTTTGAATTACTTTATTCCTTACTAGCCTATATACGACGATTACAACCGCGTTCCCGGATGAAAAAAAAGCCTATGTCTCTCCATACCGCAATTGATGTCAGTGCAATTAGAATGTAAATATTATGTAATTAATCAAAAGCTTGTTATGAAAAGAGTAATTGCTGAGTTTATTGCCGCCTCTTCTCAGCAAATGCAACCTTCCGAACCGGTATTAGAGTATTAGAGTCAGACTTTTCATAAGTGCCTGCGAAGGTCTATTTGAATAAATGATTTTGAATTTTGAATTACCATCTGCGTGCCAAATACCATTGTGACCGGTTAATTTTCAGGCGATTTGGGAGTGAAAAAGTAACCGACAGAGTAACTTTCGTCTGCATTATTTGCTTTAGATAGTGTTTCACCAGAATTGAAATAATATTAACAGATTTGTTTATTTGGGGATTCTTGTTGGTGCCAAAATTGCCTTCTTTATTGTTCTGAGTGACAGCATGAGTTTTTTCTTTCTACTATTTGACCAACAGACTGTAAAGAACGAAGTGAACGTCCCATGTCTGAAGAACTTCGTGGAGATGCTGTACAGCCACACGCTGGACGCGAGCACCAAGTCCAAGCACCGGCTGGCGCTGTTCCCGCTGGTCACCTGCCTGCTCTGCGTCTCGCAGAAGCAGTTCTTCCTCGCCAACTGGCACTGCTTCCTCGCCATGTGTCTCTCGCATCTCAAGAACAGGGACCCCAAAATGTGCCGAGTGGCGCTCGGTAAGATATTTATGGTCAAACCTTACGAGTTGATATTGACCTCATGGTAGTAAAATTTTATATTATCTAGATTGTAGGACGATTGTGTATTGTCTTCCGAATGGAAGTTGAGACCGAGGCCTAATATATTGATGGTTGGGGGAATGCTTAGAAAAAAATACTGTAGAACAAGCGCGCTGAAGATAAAGAATTACTGGCGCAGAACAAAAACTTTTTCGACCAATTTCGAAAGCAATGCACAATAGTCCTACTGATGATAAATCTGGTTCATCTCTGCACTAAAACCACAAAAAAAAACCATATCATCGTAATAATGTTATTTCCGTAAATAACATATGTTTAAACAAATAATCAACAATAATTACAGTATTTATATCCGTTCGCAATAAAATATTTACGAGATAATTATATTGATGATTTCAGAATCATTGTACCGTCTCCTCTGGGTGTACATGATACGTATAAAGTGCGAGAGCAACTCCGCGACGCAATCCCGCCTCCAGAGCATCGTCAACTCGCTGTTCCCCAAGGGGTCGAAAGGCGTCGTCCCCCGCGACACGCCCCTCAACATATTCGTCAAGATCATACAGTTCATCGCTCAGGAGCGACTCGATTTCGCCATGAGGGAGATCGTGTTCGACCTCCTCATGGTCGGGAGGCCCATTAAGATCATCCTGACTCCCGAGAGGATGTCGATAGGGCTGCGAGCCTTTCTGGTGGTAGCTGACAGTCTGCAGCAGAAGGAGGGCGAGCCCCCAATGCCGAGGACTTCCGGAACCCTACCCTCGGGAAACACGCTGAGGGTCAAGAAGACATTTCTGAACAAGATGTTGACAGACGAGACGGCTCGCTCGATCGGCATGAGCGCCTACTTCCCGTACGTGAGGCGGGTGCTCGTTGAGATCCTGAGGGCTCTGGACGCTCACTACGGCCGGCCCCTGATGCTGACCAACACACAGAACGTTACCAAAGAACAGGAGATCAATACTGGTGAGAGGAAGCCGAGGATCGACTTGTTTAGGACTTGTGTTGCCGCGATACCGAGGTGAGTACTTTAACAAGTACAGGTTTATTTGATTTTTCACTGATTTTCTTCAGAGCTATCTCCTAAATAAACATGTTGCCGACTTCCCCAGGTTGATCCCGGAAGGCATGAGCTCGAGCGAGCTGGTGGACCTGCTGTGCCGGCTGACGGTCCACATGGACGAGGAGCTGCGAGGGCTCTCGTTCCAAAGCCTGCAAACCCTCATCGTGGACTTCCCCGAGTGGAGGCAAGACGTGCTCGCTGGCTTTACACAGTTCCTCGCCAAGGAAGTACAGGTGAGTTCCTCTTTACAAAACAGTCTTTAATATGAAGCAAGCGAGATTGCCATTAGCTTGTTGTGGATAAATTAAACTACGATATGATACAGTTCCACTAATGAAATGTATTTATTTGTTACAATTTTGCGTAATATATGATGAGGTTTTAAAAATAACATAGTTCACGAATGTTTGTTCCGTTGAGGCGTCAAAGTAAAAGACAAACTCACTTTACTACAACTTCTTCACTACAGCCTGTTGCTAGTTACTAAATTTGTCCAAAACTCGTACAGGACACATCCCCCCAACTGGTGGAGAACGGTCTGAGAATGCTGCTGCAGCTGGTAACGAGCTGGAGGAACGGCGAGTGTGTCCCGCCGGTGAGCGGCAAGCTGGAGCCGCTGGCGACCGTGGTGCGCTCTGCCGAGGCGCTGGCGCTGGTCATGCTGTGCCAGTGCAAGGCCTACCCTAGGAAACTGGCTGTGCATGTACTCAGGTTAATACATTTTTTTTGCAGCTGCCGGGGCATCCACTCAGGCGGTACTAAGTACCTTTTCATACAAAAGTTTCTTCACAATGCTTGAAAATTGAAGCTAATTTATGGGATTAGAATCAATTCAATTCAATTCATTTATTGTGACATAATTACCAATACAGGTGTACACAAAGACAATACATGGAATTTATAAAATTAAATTTGGATAGTTATACAATTACATATATCTGATTATTATTATTACAACCAAAACTACTACTAAAACATTTTTTTAAAGGCATTCCAAATTAAGTTATGTTAGTAATTCACATAAAAGAAATAATAATAATTTTTATTTAAATTTAAACACAATAATATTTCATATCTTCACACTTTGTACACATTTATATAAAACATACCCATTCACAATAAGATATATTTGCATGTCAAAATCACAGATGCAAATTAATAAATAAAAAAAAATATATATATTTAAATAGGGTTATTAAAAAATTCATCAAGGTCATAATATGGCTTCTTAGACAGCTTCTGTTTTAATTCTTTTGAAAAAATATGTAGGCTTGTTATGTCTCTCAAATCTTTACTTAATTTATTATATATTTCTATGCCTCTGTAGTGGATTGTTTTTTTAAAGAATTCAAAAGTAGGTCTAGGTAATTGTAATCTATTAACTCTTAATTGTGTACACAAATTTGTCCCAAATTTAGGATATTTGTCCCTATTTTTATGAATGCGTACGCTAACCAAATAAATATACAATGAATAAACTGTTAAAATTTCATATTTTATAAATAAAGGCTTGCAACTACTCAGCCAACTAGCTCCATCCATTAATCTAAGGGCTCTCTTCTGTAGCCTAAGCAAAGAGACTAAGTCCGAACAATGGCCCCATATTTCCAAGCCATAACTCATTATTGATTGGAAATATGAGAAATAAACAATCTTCAAGATCTCACTGGATTCCGTCCTTTTTAGAGCTCTCAAACTATAACAGGCACTGAGAAGTTTATTTCTTGTATTTTCAACATGAAGTTTGTAATCCAATCTATTATCCAACTTTACTCCTAAGAATTTAACCGTTGTTGTTATGTCTATTCCATCAATTTGATTGGATAGTTCATCGGTTTCCGGTTTATGACTACGTTTAAATATTACATAGTTACTTTTACTATCATTTAGAAATAACTGGTTTGATAGAAACCATCCTTTTAATTGACTAATAACTGCGCTAATTTTATCCTTGACTATATTGTAGTTATCCCCATCAATTATAACACTAGTGTCATCTGCAAACAAAAATGTATTCCCATCCTGAATATTTGGTGGTAAATCATTGATAAAAATCAGGAACAAAAGTGGCCCTAGTACCGATCCTTGAGGAACTCCACGAGTAATTAGTTTTTCCTCTGATTTAATCATTTTAGTTCCAGTTTCAGATTGAACCTCAAAAGTCACGAATTGTTTTCTGTCTGTCAGATAATACCAGTAAATCATGAACCACTCCTCTTATTCCATAATACTCCAGTTTGAATAAGAGAATACTGTGTTCTACACAGTCAAACGCTTTACTTAGATCACAAAAAAGACCTGCACATTTTCGTTTTTCATTTAGATTATACATTATGTTATTTGTTACTTCAAAAAGAGCGTCTGTGGTAGATGTTTTGGTGCGATAGCCAAACTGATTTTCACAAAGCAGGTTATTACTGTCTAGATAAGCAATGATTCGAATAAAAATTATTTTTTCAAATAATTTTGCAAACACGGATAGCAAGGATATTGGCCTAAAGTTTCCAGGTTCCGTTTTTGTGCCCTTTTTGTGAATTGGCACGACTTTTGCCATTTTTAATTTGTCTGGGAAATCACCATTAGTAAAACTTGTGTTTATGATTTCAGATAGAGGTTGACTTATGACATCCGTTATTATTTTTATTATTTCAGTTTGGAAATCGTCGGGACCCGATGATTTCTTATTTTTTAGTTTCATTATCTCTCTTGCAATCTCTAAGTGATCAGTCGGCTTCATGTACATTGATTCACTATTTTTAACGGTAGTTTTACTTATTAAATTTGAAACATCTGTCATATTAACTTTACATGATGTTTTGTTTTGGCCGGCTTTAATAAAAAAGTTGTTGAATATATTAGCAGTTTCTTTGTTGTTTTTTTGCCATTTATATCCATCATAAACTTTCCATTCGTGAATTTCCTTCTTTCGAAGTTTCCCTGTACTTTTTTTAACTATGTTCCATATAGTCTTTATTTTATTAGATGCATTAGTAATTGTTCTTTTATTATGTAATGCTTTAGCTGATATGACAACATTTTTTTGTACTCGGGAGTAAGTTTTAATATCTTCTTCTTTTTTGCTGTTTCCTTCTTTCCTTATGCTAGTTATCAGACTCCTTTTAATTTTACTAGATATCTTAATTCCCTTTGTGATCCAGCTTTTGTGATTACACCGAAAACTTTTCTTTCTCAAAGGAAAGTGAGTTTCGAATAAACTATGTATTTTATCATGAAATAGATTATACATATCATTAGTATTGTTGTTGTGTTTTTTTAAAAACGTCCAGTCTATTTTGCTTACTGATTCTTCAAATTTTTTCTTGTTCTCTTTAGTTATCATTCTTATTTCATTCATTTTTACTTCATCGTTATTATCAACATTGTATTTTACTTCTATTATTTGACTGTCATGATCAGATAGTCCTGATGCTAAAACCGTACACGCATACAAGTCTTCGTTCAAATTTGTTATTATATTATCCAGAGTTTTGGAGTTTCTAGTTGGTTAATTGCATAGCTCATTCCATACATAGTTAATAATTCTAAAAATATTTTAGTTTGATTTGAATTTTTATTCAATGTGTCGATATTGAAATCTCCAACAAATATAACCTTTTTAAAAGTAAATTGTTTTAATAAGCATTCAAAAGTTTCTATGAAGTATTCAAAATTTGTATGTTTTGGAGATCTATAGACTACAAATATATTTATTTCAGTATTATTTAAAGATAATTTTATAGCACTAAACTCAATCGCTTTCTCTTTTACTAAATCATTAGAAATATTATTTTCCTTACAACATTTAGACATATTTTCTCGTACATAAATTGCTGTACCACCTCCAGAGGATTCTTTCCTCGATTGATGAGCCACAAATACAAAATTTGTGAGATTGTAGTTGTTTATTTCGTTTTCATTAAACCACGTCTCAGTTAAACAAATTATATGTGGACTTTGGTCCATACTCCCTAAGCTATCAATATACTCTTCGAGGTCTAGCATTTTATTTCTTGCACTACGCATATTTGTGTGGAAAATTTTAAGATTTTTATATGAATTGCCTTTATAACTATGTTTCTTCCTTAATATATCTTTTGAGTGGTTTTTGGATAAGTTACTTTTACTCTTCAAAACATTATATGTTATATTATGTCTAAAAAATCACTGTCTGAGGTTTGTGTCTCTGCATCTTTTACTTTGCTATTGAGTAATATATTCTGGTGTTCAGTAAATCTTTGTTGGTAATTAATACGTAAAATTTCCTTTAGAATGTTTCTACACAGAAACATTCCAAAGTAACTTCTGTGTGGTACATAACTACTATAACCCAAATCTAGAAAAGTCACATTCCTATGTTTACTAGACATGTATTTTGCCTCATAATTCATTTTTTTTTTCATTTAAGACATAATTATATGGAATTTCACAAACTATAACACTTGCATTACGTATCGAGTATAAGAAGTTGTTCAAATTACTTACAAAATCAAATGGGTTTACATCATTTGTACCAGATAATACTATCACAAAATCATTGGTACTGAGATTATCTATATCATTTACTGAAAATTTCGCTACATCTTTTGTTCTTGCTCCAGGCTTAGAAACAGCGTAGACCTCAAAATCTGATCTCAATAGCTTTTGCAAAGCCTGTTGAAGTCCTTTGCCCTGTTGATCTGCTACAATATATACTTTTTTAATAATTCCACCCTCGAAGCGGGATGAAGTTGTTTTATTTTAATACATTTTTTAATTTTAAATAAACGTAGCCATTATAATAAGAATACCGTAACAGAAAAATATTATATAAAATCGGTTCGTCGACCGCATCAACATCAGTCTTGTTTGGGTAGGGCTGCTCCATCGCCGAAGCCAAATAAGTCTGCTATTGGCTTAAATCTATGTCTCGTGCCGCGAATACACATACTAGTGGCACGGATTATAGAGATTATTATTTTTGATCTTAGCCAACCCATCACTACGCTAAATGACCTGTTCCAGCGGTCAGAGATTGCGGCTCCAAGATGTTTAACGAAGGTAGACATTTGTGGAGCGAAAACTCCGTCAACGGATGTGACAAGAGGGGTGAATGTTGCATGTCGCAATTCGCAAGCGCTAGAATATTTTCTTATTTTTTCGTCTTCAGCGGATTTTAACACAGAGGCGACAGGACGTGAAATATAAGAAGGAGCGTCAGTGTCTACGACACGGATATCAAATAACGCCTCCCTCTGTACATCCCAAACGCCACGGCAAGAAAGGTCTCCACGTAGTCCGCAGTCTCCTTCAGAGATTATGGGTTCTTTGACTACGTTACCCCATGCATGTTGACATAGGTCACAGAACAAATCTCTAATTTCATTATGACGACGTGTTATTAGACCACCCTTTTTACAACATAGAGCATGATCAACATTGAATTCATCGCAGCCGCAGCCATCACATGATTTTGGCATAGAGACTGGTAATCTGTGGTAACGTAATGCAAGTGCGTCTCTGAACTCAAATGGGGACATATCGGAATGGTCTTTTTTTGTCGGTATGATAGATAGCCAATTGGAGGATTTAGTTTTCATTTTTGTCGAAATTGATCGTTCAATCGCTCTTCTCTTGATAGGAGAGAGTTTGACCAAGACGGTATCCAAGAGTTCGTCATTGAGAGAGTCTTTCTCTTTGCGGCTTTCTTTCTGTGCATCTTTGAGAGATTTATGATGTTGATAGAGGTCCATATGTGTATTTTCGATTAAAGCATTTGAGAGGACTGCACAACCTTTTTTTGAACATTCATAGTTTATATTTGTAATTTTTGATAGAGCGGAGATTGCTATACCACCTTTGTGAACGGGTAGAGAGAATAAGTCCGCTTCTAAGGGTGAGATATCGCCTCCTAGTAAAGTGGGTAAAAAATTGGTACGCAGTGTGTTTGTTAGTGGTTCGAAGAATTGGTTTACGTCATCTAAAACTCTTAAAAGGAATGACCATTGAAATTGAACTGCTTTGGTGAGGGCAGTGTAAGCGGCTTGGGGTGAGTCTTTACAGATAAGTGAAAGTTTTTCTATTGTAGATTGCCAGTTTTTAATTTTCTTGTTTACAAAGTGTTCTTTTCCTTCGCCAATATAACTACCAAGGAAGCGTGATCCAGTTATGATGTTTACGTTAATCCCCTTGAAAATCTGTTGAGCTGTTTGCTTGTCGTTCTCGGAAATTATTAGATATGATTTTTTGTCTTGAGGAAGGTAACCATATTCTGGGCCTATTTTACTCATTGTATCCCACCAATGACGTAGGTTTTTTAGTTTGCCTTGGGCGGAAGAGTCATCAGCATACCAGCATTGGGTAGTTGCTTGTTCTTTTTTTAGTTTATTTATTATGGGTAGTGTTGCAAGGGCATACAATGGCATGGCGAGTGGATCTCCTTGGGTTACTCCCTCTTTGCTGTATAATCTCATATCGGAATCACGTATTACAAGTTCTGCGTGACCATTGTATGTGTTGTATAAGAAACGAGCGCAATGTGGCCAATATATTCTTGCTTGCCAGAGAGCTAACTGTCTATTCATAGAATTAAAGGCATTATTTGCATCGACGAGTAGCATTCCCCAGTTAGAGCCTGGTTGGCATTCTTTTTGGAAAAGTTCATTCATTGCGTGTATAGCACCTTCGATACCGCAGCTTAGTCCACTACAAAGTTGCGATTGAGCACAGGCTTCGGTGACCTCAGACCCGGTGACTAAAATCATACATTTGGATAAGATCCTGCGTAGGCATTCGCCAATGCCAATCGGTCTCACACCTGGGCATTTGTCTAAGGCTATGAGTCGACTTGACATAAGGGCTTGTATTTGGGTCCATGGTACAATATTGTTATTTAAATGCATTGTTAATTGTGCTACTGCAATCCTCAAATGCAGGCTTGCTTCTCCAAATCGTAACAAGTATAATATATACTTTTTTTACTTGCTTGGTCTTTTGATTTAGAGAATTAGTACCGTTTGCATTATTCTTCTTATGATTTGATATTGTCTCATGTGAATCTTCAAAATTATTAATATTTATATCTTCTATTATTTCAACATCATCTATAATTTCTTTTTCCAATAACAATCCATGACCTTGGCCTCGGCGTTCGACATCATGTATGTATGGTCTCATGTATGTATCAGGTATGATATGGTGTGTTATTGCAGGGAGACAAAGTTGTTGCTGGAGAAGCTGCAGCTGGTCGGTGAGGAGCCGGCGCTGATCGAGGCGGCGGACGTGCACGTGCCGCAGCTGGCGGAGCGGTGCCTGCCGCTGCTGCCGCCCGCCGAGAAGCAGGCCCTCCTCGCCGCCGGCACCACCGACCTGGTGTGGCTCGCCGACAGGACGCACGCCGTATGGACCGCCGGTACATACATGCACAAATACTACACATTGCCACTGCACATCACTTGAAAATCCATGTTACCACACCTTAGTTAAGGTTGACTAAAATAAAATTTTGCGCATAAGTTTCATTATCCTAACTAATATTTAAAATGCGAAAGTGTGTTTGTTTGTTACGCCTTCAGCGCCTCAACTACTCAACGGATCATTATGAAATTTGGCATGCAGATAGCCTATGGTATGGATAAGGACATAGTATACTTTTTATCCCGGAAATGCGGGTTAAACCGCGGTGGACAGCTAGTAATAAATAAGTAAAATGTACATACTTCTGTTATAAAATAGTTATTGACTTAGGAAGAGTTTTAGAAAATTCTGCCTAATAGGGCAAAATAGGAGGTAAACAGTCATAGCGCATAGCTGAGTAGGTTCCTGCGATAATGGAGCGGTGCGGGAGGGGGTGACATGTGACGTATCAGAACTGTCGCGCTATACAGTTTTAGTTCTCTTTTGTCATTTGATGTAATGAATACACACCCTGTCGCACCGCTACACTACCGCAGGAACCCTACTCAGTTCTGTGCAATGCCTATAGTTATACATTATGGTTATTCTTAATAAAGTTGCGTACCGTAAAAAAACCGAGAAAATAGTGTTGCTATTAACAGATATAACACGAATATCCCGTAACAATTAATAAAGGTACGGGTTTTATAAAATTTTAAGGTATTCAACACGATGAAACCTCCTCGAAGAACAGTTGGAGTGGCAGCTCGACTAATGGTGCTGATCCTTGGGAGGTAACTAGTTCGATTCTAAAACATTTAAACAACCTGAAATCGTGTCTGTAGAAACTGGTCTGTTTATAGCGGTCTAAGACTGAACTTAGCAAGAGTTCTTGAGGCTGGGTGGATCCCAGTTTCTGTACACCCATATCATGTTGGGAATAAGAATATACATATTCAAAATGCTGAAAGAATGTATATTTTATGCTATGTATTTTTACTGTTTGTTTTAAATAATTTGAAATTTGATCATTGTTATTATTGCCAATTAGTTGTATTGTTTAATTGAGTCTATTTAATTTTGTGTGATTTATTTTGTACGCTTATTTAGGCATGTCACAGTGGAACTATTTATAAGACCTATTTAAGTTATCATTGTTTAACATTTGACTCACAAATAAAGAAATTTGATTTGATTTGATTTGCTTCTGTCATGACATATTGCAAAAGATTTATAGACGAATGAATGGCACTGGTTAAACGAAGCTGATGCTGATGCGACGTTGCAGGTGATACTATTCGGTTTGCTGGAGCGAGGGCGAGTGCCGGCGCGGTGCGCGAGCACGGTGCTGCACGCGTGGCCCATCCTGCACGCCAGGATACACGCACTCTTCACCATCATAGAACCTGCGTGAGTACTACATGTTGCAGGTGATACCCTGCCTGCTGGAGCACGGTGCTGCTTTCTAATTTAACGATGACGTCCTTCTTTTCCAGCCATTTTAGACATAATTATTTTAACTAGTGAAACTGAATATCATTTTGAATGTCTCTCTCTGATTGCTCCGTTAGCTGCACTTGAGAGCCAGTTCCATTCTGGGCTTCATGTTTACGAAGGAGACTCTTTATAGCTAACTCAATATATTTACGTATACTCTACAGACCTGTGAACGACAACCGTGCGTCTCTCCTATCACGCAGTCCCGCTCTACCCAGAAAGCCTGAGAAAGAAAGGGACGGATATATGCAAGTAAGTTTCTCTTTTATAAATTAAAGGTTCGCCTCGCTGGCTTGCACCCTCAAGTTGAAAGTCTGTGGCTATGCATTTACTAATCTCGCAGTTATATCACATTACCATAAAAAAATACTGCCAATGTCAATCAATATTTTTTTATCTGTTGATATTTTTGTTGTGTATTGATGAATAAATTTTGCAGGTATGGAAGTACTACATGAGTATGGCTTACCTGGTGGTCCCGGCGGTGCCCAGCCCCGTGATCCGCTGCGCCAGCCCTGACCTCAGCCTGAGGTACCGAACCACTTACCTTCATACCACTCATACTAATTAACAACTAACTATTGCCGTTTGTTCACGATATGGTGATTGAATGAAAAACTTGGCTTATATGCAACTTACGAGCCAATTTTGCCACTCAAATACCATGTATTAGCTTCAGTATTGAAGCCTGTTTCCTCGGCACAATATATAACCAAGCCCTTCAGTAACGAAGTAGACAATTGGCTTAAATTGTATTTTTTTAATAAATCTCTTGATTGGTAGCAAAGTTAACCGTTTAGTAGGTATATGTAACTTTCAAATATGTATGTGCTGATACAAATTAGTGACCGTTAATTTGCTAAGTGTATTCTATGCTTTATTTATAAACGTTGTTTACTGATTCTCCTATTGGTATTTCCTTTTGGTTTGTTTTGAAGTGTTGGTATTACCGACAATTTTGAATGTCTTTTTATTCACCTTGTATATGTCTGATCTAACGTATAATTTTTTTACTGTGAATGATTCTGAGATCCTTAATTTACATATTGCTTAAAATAACTGTTTTGCGCCGAAATCTATGAGAACGGGTGAAATCTGGAATTCTGGATTCATGCGAAATCAAAATTTTGGTAAAAATATTGTTTTTCATAGAACTCGTTACTGCTTGGCTTATGGAGAATATGACTACGTCTTCTTTAAACGTGTCCACAACCGTCAAGAGTTGTTAAACGACGTTTATAAATAAAAACGCTGTATAATATGTGGAAATTTACCATCTCTTTTTAGTCTCATTTGCGTGTTTGTTTTTCCAAAATTCATAGTGTCATAGAAACCCGAAGATTTTTGGCTTAATATTCGGATACTTTTATTATATGAATGAGTGGCATGCGTTTTTTAAGTAATGAACATTACCCCTCAAGGTTGCCAGATACCACACCACCGTTCACTACTACCTGCACTCGCAAAATATTCACAATTATTGACAACTAATATCTATCAGCGAAATAACTCTACCCTAAATATTTTGTTCACACCAGAAAAGTTATATTTATGAATGTCAAATTATATACAATAATATATTTGATAATGTGCAGCATATGTAAGTAATACATTATACGAATGTAATTTGATCCAGTTTCAGTGAATACAAACATTGAGCACCAATTATTAAGTGAACATACACGATGTGATAGGTGTGTGATGTTTGTTTTGTTGTATGGGAACGATCCTCTGCCGGGCAGGGCCTGGCCGGGGCGGGTTCAGTCTGCGTGAGGTATAGGCGTGGGATGTGTCTGTCCAGTAGCACTGAGCCGGAGGGGTGGGTCGCGCTGGCCACGGCCTCGGGCACGCTCAGCTCGTCGAGCGAGAGCCTCAACGCGCCCGCCACCGGCGGCTTCTTCACGCTGCCCTTGAGCTATGCGCGCGCGCACAGGCATCACAAACGAACGAGGTCTAACATTGTCGCTCGCTATGTGCACGTCGCATATTTACATCATCATGTCGAGGTTCCATCTCCTTTTCACCATTTTACGCATAGTAATTGTATGAGTGATCGGCTCGAAGGACCATAATGGTATTGAAATCAAAACTACGAATAGTAGCCGTTTAAAAGATGGAATCGACGACGCGACTCATCAAATCATCGTGGGTAACTATTTACAGTGGCCTTTCGCTGGATAAAATATGCTTAATTACATTAGTGATAAAGGCCACTGTAGGTCTCTGTCATCGCTCATTAAATCTCGCACAGCTAGCGCGTATCATATGAATATACGCTACCAGAAGACCGAATATTCAAGGCCTGCTGACTAAATCAAACAGTAATCTCATTGCAAAGGGGTAGTTCTAGTGCCGCCATCAACAAATATGTTAAAATTAAAAGAAAGAAGAAGTTTCACAAACACGCACACATACACACATACACACACCTCATGACCATAAACACTGTGTTGTGTGTATTTAACAGCGCAAGCAGCCTTTAGTGTTTGTTTTGTAAATGACGAATCATAGTTTGTGAATATTTTATACCGCCATTAATGAATAAATTAGTTTAGCTAGATAGATGCAAAAACCCTGACGTTGACTTCACGGAAATTGAAGAGTTTTATGAAAGTGATAGATGAGGCGATGCTCAGCATGACATATTTATATTACAAACCATAATAATGTGCTTACTATTTGGTACAGTATGTAAGTAGTTTTATTATTATAGTTTCGATAGTGATGTCATAGCTACGAAAACATTTTTTTTAATAGGCTTACGTTTTGCCGGGTCAGTGGCAATAAAGTATAAAAAAAAGTCTAGGACAGAGCACGTAATTTTAGTCGCTATTTATAATGTCATCCAAAACTTTTAGATATTGCTGAATTTGCAGAAAAACTAAATAAACCATTATGATTACATAGCGGCAGAATTATTCAAGTGGCTTGTCGATGACAAAATCCGAAACTATTGGAAATATCATAAGTACCCAACTGATAAGGCGCGTCGTGAATCGTCGTTCGCACAGAAAAGAAAGTATGCCCCGAAGATTAACGAAAGAATGCTTAACACTTACAATCGACCTTAGATCACTATAATAAGGTTCATAATACACTGCAGCTCTGTTAATTCCGTCTCATCCGCAAGTCACGCCCCCCACACACATAGCGGCAGCTGCCGACCAATAGCATTACCCGCGCTTTGAAAATGTATCTTCTGCGCAGGTACATCGGTAAGCCATATCACCATATCAGTTGGGTACTACTGTACTGCATTTTCCAAAGGTCGTTCAAATCATACCTTTTTTCACAACTACGCTTAGATCACTTTGCTTAAAAAAGTAAATAATCAAAAGGCGACCGTCGACGGCAAAGAAACATGCACTGCAATAATATTTGCGCAATATAATACAATTGTTGACGAACCCTACCAGGAGTAGAGGTCTGGACGGGTAGGAACAGCTTGAAATGAAACTCGATTTGTGCGGTGGAACAATCTTGAAACTGGTACTGCAGTATTGCCTCTTTCTGACTTGTTCTTGTAAGGAGAGTGCGTAGAGAAATGAGTGCCGAGCAGGCCTGACTGCGTTGTTTATATTGTAATTTTAGTCTTTGCGCATGCCTATGTCAGATTTACAAATGCGCATTGTGAAATATTATTATTATTATTACTAATATAACAAGATACAAACGGTTGCTATGGCAACGGTTTGATACTGAAAAGTGGCAATACCGTAGGGAGAGCCCTATCCAAATTCTTTATTAAAAATAACTTATTTCTAATCAAATACAATATGAAATAACTATAAAACAATAAAATGCCTACTTATTTACTTACATCTAATAACCTATACGCCTTAAAGTATTCAATAGCAATAATATTTGTTCGAACTTAGCCTATGTAAAAGTAGGTATATAATAAAAATCTTTATTTACAATGGAATGGGCAGGCATACATAGCACAATGTGTTATGTGCGGGTTGAGGGACGATTAAGGCATGTTAGTAGGTAGGTATAGTCGTGAACAGTCTCCCCCTCGTGCGAAGATGAGTGTCTGAGCACCAAATACAGAGTTTCACGACGTTATGCTATCTTCACTATGCGGGATGTGGGTCGTCGTATCTCTCCAGCTGTAGTTCTTACATCTACCACTCGAACTTTGCCATCTGGTCCTGGGTAAGTATGGGTAATTTGCCCTCTTGGCCATACTCCTCGAGGTAATGATGAATCGATGATGAACACGATATCTCCGACTTCTGGGTTAGTGAATCCCTTGGAGTTGGAACTATACCTAGGTGTTATAGTAGGTAGGTATTCGTTGAGCCATCGATTCCAAAACAGATCAGTCAATCTTTGTACAGTTTTCCAATTGGCTGTACCTATTAGGTTTTTGTCGTCGAATGTACCCATTATCACGTTGCCACTCGATCTTCCAATTAAGAAATGATTTGGAGTCAAACTTTCTTCGTCTTCAGGGTCTAAGGAGACGTCGGTAAGTGGGCGTGAGTTTATTAAGTGTTCGGCTTCCAACAGTATTGTATGCAGGACTTCTTCGCGTGGTTGACGAGATTTTAATGTGGCGGTCAGCGCGACCTTGACAGAGCGTACCAAGCGCTCCCAGGCTCCACCCATGTTAGGTGCCCCGGCAGGTATGAACTTCCATTTGATGCCTTTTTGTTGCGCTTTATCAGTCAGTTTTTTCAGTTCTATTTGCATGTCCTTGTTAGCGCCTACAAAGTTGGTTCCGTTATCACTATACATTATAGATGGCGCTCCTCGCCGAGCTATCATTCGACGGAGTGATAAGATCATACTGTCGGCAGACAGAGACGGCACTATCTCTAAGTGCACTGCGCGTGTAGTTAGGCAGGTATAGAGTGCGACCCATCTTTTTTCTTGTTTGCGGCCTACTGTTATGATAAGAGGGCCGAAATAGTCAACTCCAGTGCATGTGAAAGGCGGTTGATGTTGTTGTAGACGTTCCGGTGGTAAGTCGCCTATGGGGGCCGGTATAGGTAGGTATTTGTGCGTTCTGCACCAATCGCATTCTCGCGTTATGGATTTTAGTGTGTTTCGTAGTGAAGTAATGTAGTACTTTTGGCGTATTTCATTCATTACTGTATTATGATTGGCGTGATTATACATGCAGTGATAATGTTGTATAAGCAACTTTGTAATCGGGTGCTTGCCGTCTAGTACTATGGGTTCCTTATACGTGTCACTCACACAGTCAGCTGATGACACACGGGTTTCGATTCTTATTATGTCGTTCCTGAGCATCAATGTCAGCCTTTTTAGGCGCGAATCTTTTTCGTTAGGTACTTTGTTATTTCGTAGCGATTTTAATTCGCTCGCCCAACTTTCTTGTTGTATGGCTTTGATGAGCAGTGTCTCGGCGTTTTGTAGGTACTCTACGGGTAAAGGTACGGTACGGGTGGTGATCGCCGGCACACGTTCGGTGGGAGTTTGTTTTCGTTTGCGTTCGTATTTTCTCCATGACTTGTCTTTGACGGTTTTCTTGATAGCGGCGACGGGTTCCGGTTTTTTCGTAATTTTAGATTTGAATATGTCGACGCAGTGTAATAAGCGTGCCGTGGCTCGTTGTAGGCGTTTCCAGGACGAAAACCTTGATACGTCGGGAATAGGTATTTCGATCCGTCGTATGGTGGCTACGATTTTAGACTTTTCTTCGCCCGTGGTAGGTATTGAGCGGTCGCTCTTATCTTCGGGCCACTGATTAGGATTGTGTTGTAGAAATTCAGGGCCGTTGAACCAACGGTGATGAATGGTAAAGTTTCTTGGGGTTGACCTTGTGGCGTCGTCGGCGACGTTTTCGTTGGTCGGTATCCACCGCCATTCTGTTGGTTTGGTTGAGTCCTCGATTTCTGCCAATCTGTGTGCGACGAATGGTTTGAATGTACGCGGATCGGCTTTTATCCATGCTAAAACGGTGCGCGAGTCTGACCAAAAATATCTTCTTGTAACTTTTGTTTGGATTTCTTTTTGAACGTTTGTTGCCAGTCTACAACCTAGGAGCGCTGCTTGCAACTCTAGTCTAGGTATTGACGTGGGTTTCAAGGGTGTTACTTTAGCTTTTGCCGCTAATAATCTCACGCTGGTTTTGTTGTTCTTAGTGGTTTTCCAATATGTAGCTGCTGCGTAGGAGCTCTCGCTCGCGTCTACGAACGTGTGCAGTTCTCCCTCTTCGCACGAGCTAGTGCACCTGGGTATGTCTAGGTGTTGCAGGTGTTCAAGGCTGTCGAGCCATTTCGTCCAGTCTTCTATGAGTGTGTCGGGTATGCTTTCATCCCAGTCGGTCCCAGCTCGCCAGAGTTGTTGTATGAGCTTTTTTCCTTGTATAAGGACGGGCGTGGCTAGTCCTAAGGGGTCGAACACTGACATCACCGCACTGGTGACTTCTCTTTTTGACGGTGGTCTGACTCCCTCCTTCACTTCCTGGGGTGTGTTTCGCAAGTTAAGGGTGTATTGCATTGCATCCTTTTTGACATTCCACAACATACCTAATGTTTTTTCAGTCTGGTCTTGCCCTAATAGAACCTGATCGGTTTGAGAGTTCTTCTCGAAGCTTTCAATTGTTTGTGTGTCGTTCGATGCCCATCCTCGCAGCACGAATCCGCCGGCCTGGTGGATACGATCAACTTGCTGTGCTGTGTGTTTGGCTTCGGTGACAGTTTGAAAACTTTGTAGGTAATCATCCATATAGTGACATTTTTGGATAGCATATAGAGCTTCCGGTTGTTCTTGACCGAATTCCTTGGCATTTCTGTCCTTTACATAGATAGCTGAGCACGGGGACGACGTCGCACCGAAAATTAATGACTTCATTCGGTATTCGCGGGGTTCAGAGTCTGTCTCGTTTTCTCTCCATAGGAAACGCAAGCTATCTCTGTCTTCTTCGCGCATGCCTACTCGCAAGAACATTTCTTTGATATCGGCTGCAAGGGCGATCGGTCCGCCTCGGAAACGTATTAAAACGCCGAATAGCGATTGAAGTAGGTCTGGCCCAGACAATAATGCGTCGTTGAGGCTTTTTCCGTTTGTGCGTGCCGCTGCGTCAAATACTAATCGCATTTTTCCCTTCTGCGGGTGTACCACGGCGAAATGGGGTAAATACCATGTACGAGATGATGTCGGTTGACTCGTCGCGGGTTCCGCATATCCGCTAGCTAATAGGTTTTGAATCTGTTCGGTGTACTTTTTCTTGAAGTCTCTATTTTTCGCAATTTTCTTTTCAATACCTATCAATCGTTGCATAGCGTTAGCGCGGTTATTTGGCATCGTTTCATTATCGGTGCGCCATAATAATCCGCATTCGAATCTTCCATTGGGGAGACGTTTCGTTGTCTTATCAAGTATGGCGAGCGCTCGTTGTTCCGGGTCGCTTGCTGGCTTCTTGGGTGTTATACCCAAAGAGTCAAGGTCGAAATGTGACTTGATTAAGCATTCGATGTCCTCGTTTTTCTTTTGTAGGTGACCTACGAATGAAACTGGCTTTGGTGCTTCTGACCGGCATCCATGTAGTATCCAGCCGAGGCTAGTCAACGATGCTACTGGCTGATTGTTGTTTCCCGATTTTAACTCCCTTGAGACAATCAGGTGCCAGTTGTCTTGGCCTATCAAAAGAGCTGGTTTCATCCTTTCGTATTGGATCTGATCTTGGATGTCGTAAAGGTGGACACATCCAGCGATATCGTCTTGTCGCACTGATTGCGATGTAAGGTTGAGTTCGTTGATAGTGCAGGCTCTCAAGTTTTCGTAGTTTCTAGCAAACAGGCCCTTAATACGTAGTTTGAGTTGACGCGAGTTAGCCGTCTTCATTTGCTGTCCACTAATGCCCTCTATCGTCAAAACTTCTGTGGGTCCGTCGGCCCCTATCTCGTCGGCAACCTCGTTCAATAACAACGTTACGGTGGATCCTTCGTCGAGGAGGGCTGCCACGGTTTTAGTACCGGTGGGCCCGCATAGCTCAACAGGAACGATCTTTAGGTATGCCTTTGTTGAGTTTAGGTGGTTCACAGACGCGATTTTTATTTCTTCCTTTTTAGGTAATGTTTCATGAAGTAATGCATGATGTTGCCTTGTGCAATTATTTTCTCCACACGGATTGGCCTTGCATGTTGAGTGTCTGTGGTTTGATTTCAGGCACTTGAAACACACCTTTAGTTTCTTGACAATTTCCCATCGATTTTTCACGGTTTCCTTGAGAAACTGGGGACATTTTACTAGTCTATGTTCTTTTTTACAGACGAGACATGTGATTGGTTGTTGTTTTTCTCCGGTGGTTGCGAGGACAATATCTTCTCTCTCTTTCACCGGTATCTCGTTCAGTGTTATAGCTCTCTCTCTTTCGAACTCGGAGTCGCTATCGTAGTCATTTTCAGTTTCAGTGTCGCTCTCGCTGTCAGACTGTACAAAGTTGGTGGTGTTGACCTTCTGATTGCGTAGTGGTCGACTGCGGAATGGTGGTTCTCTCTTTTTCTTGACGAACTCCGTGGTGGACACGTCGTACGCTTCGAATTGATCCGCAATGTTGTTGAGAAACTCCGACAGTGAAATCAGTATGGGTTCGTCCTCTTTACTCGATCTGTACTCGTACCATCTGAATTTCACGTTCATGTTCATTTTGTCAATTATTTTTTCTGACAAATCGTTTGAGTATAAGTAATCTTTGCGATTCATTTGCTTGATGACGTTGACACTGTTCGCCACTGCGCTGGCAAATGTGCCTATGCCCTTTATGTCGTTGGACATGGGTGGCAGCTTGTTGATAGCTGCTATCTCACTCTTTATGAGATGTGTGGGCCGACCAAATCTTCTTTCTAATGCTTCCAATATTTCCTTAGGATGCGTGTTGGTATATAGAAGTGACTTGACGGACTCTCTTGCTTGATCTTTGATAGCCCTTCGTAATCTGGCTACGTTCTCGATGTCAGAGAAATATTTTTCGGTATCTCTATAGATAGCCTTGAAAGCTATCCACTCCCTCGGGTTGCCGTCGAAATGATGCAACTCGTTTATGTACTTCGGTGCAGGAGCAGGTTTGCTTTCCTTCACGCTCTTGATCGCGCTCACGATCGCGGATGCAAGGGTAGACACGTCCCCTTTTTCCGGCATCCTACTTTTCTTGAGGTTTGCTTCACGCTGTCGTTGAATGGATTTCTGTCGTGACTTCGCCACCCAATCCGATACGTAATCGCTTTTGTCCACGTCACTCGCATTCGATGAATCTTCCTCGTCCTGAAGTTCGATCAATTCCAGTTTGGTTTTCGCCATCGCAACGGCCGCATCTGCCTTCTCTTTCTGGCTTCGCTCGAGTTCCAATCGTGCTTCTAATGCGGCTCTCCTTTGTACTGAACTTGATGAAATCACCGAATTTGATGCTCTTCGTGGCCCGGTCCGATTTACCACCGTACCTTCCCTTGACACGCGTACCTCCTGGGTTTTGGACATTCTGTCCTTCCGCGACTGCTCGGATTTCTCTGTACTTTCTGTACTCGTTTCCGTGCTGCCTGTGTTGTCGGTGCTTCCACTCTGCACCGTGCTAGGAGTCTCCTTCTGAGAACTCCTCAAACTGCTCTCCGGAGCTGACTCCTCTTCCTCCCTGGACTTCGTCTTGTTTCTTCTTGCTTGACTCCTGGTGCTCATCTTCGCCTGGGGGAGATCTTCCATGCCGTCTTCCCTGTTTTCCTACCTCCCTAACGTCCCTACAACCCTATCAGCCTGTTTGAGTGGTTCTTCGGAACACGCTCTCCCAGGAATGGAAACGTGCGGGATTGGAAAGGTGGGAATCGCCCGGCAGAGGGATATGAATGAAAGTAGCGTGCTCAGGTATGGGGGGATCGTCCACACCCTCAGCCGTGCCCTCAAGAGGCCGTCTACTTCACCCACACCGTACTGGCGCGATCGGACTGTACAGCGCGCCTTGACAAAGGCACCACTGGTAGTGTCGTCCGGTCCACTACTCCCGCCAACAGGCGTTAACTCACTCTACCGTTTGGCACCGTTAGGTGGTAGACCGTGAGCCGCGGGCGCACCGCGTAAGAAACAAAGACGTTTGACTGTGTCCGCCACTCTTCCTCGGTGAATCCGAAGTCTCGACCGGCCGTGTTGTTCACTCGCTGCAGTGGTCACGACGATACCCGCCGTGTCGTTCACACGCTGCAGTGGTCTCGATGATACACGCCGTGTCGTCCACACGCTGCAGTAGTCTCGATGATACCCGCTGTGTAGTCTCGCCGCTGGGCACCGATTTGCGTTCGTGGCTGTAGCTTGCCCCTCGAACCCAACGTTCGTGGCCGTTGCCTGCCCCTCGAACCGCGCCAATCCCAATGCCCTTGAGAACCCACAGCTTGCACAGTCTGCCCCGATCTTCCAATGTTCGCTGCTAACAAGCCCGACGAACCGAAGCGGAAGAATACCGAAGCTTCTTGCACTGATTCTTGATTTTTTCTTCTATCCGACGTCGATGGACCAAACGCTGTTGACGAACCCTACCAGGAGTAGAGGTCTGGACGGGTAGGAACAGCTTGAAATGAAACTCGATTTGTGCGGTGGAACAATCTTGAAACTGGTACTGCAGTATTGCCTCTTTCTGACTTGTTCTTGTAAGGAGAGTGCGTAGAGAAATGAGTGCCGAGCAGGCCTGACTGCGTTGTTTATATTGTAATTTTAGTCTTTGCGCATGCCTATGTCAGATTTACAAATGCGCATTGTGAAATATTATTATTATTATTACTAATATAACAAGATACAAACGGTTGCTATGGCAACGGTTTGATACTGAAAAGTGGCAATACCGTAGGGAGAGCCCTATCCAAATTCTTTATTAAAAATAACTTATTTCTAATCAAATACAATATGAAATAACTATAAAACAATAAAATGCCTACTTATTTACTTACATCTAATAACCTAAACGCCTTAAAGTATTCAATAGCAATAATATTTGTTCGAACTTAGCCTATGTAAAAGTAGGTATATAATAAAAATCTTTATTTACAATGGAATGGGCAGGCATACATAGCACAATGTGTTATGTGCGGGTTGAGGGACGATTAAGGCATGTTAGTAGGTAGGTATAGTCGTGAACAACAATCGTTTTACTACAATTTTAAGAAATTTTAATAGTTATACGGTATGGGTAATTTATGGAAAATTACAAAATACAATTTAGTTAAAAAAGAGAAAGAAAGAAACTTATTTATTTGACGAACACATTAACACAACAAAATTTAAATTCAAAATAAAACAGTAGGTCTGTGCCGTCAAATAGGACACAGCTCAGCATGGTGCTACTGACTACAGTCAGCAGCGCTGATTTTCAGTTGACGCCCTTAGAGATGTCACGGTCGTAAGTACACGAATATAGCAGTATTTAGTTTTCCATATATTATTACTTCGCATCAATGCTGCAATAACACGGAGTATTTCACCGACGCGACGGCTAGAAAAGAAAAAAACATTTATACCGATTAGTTCTTATCAAAATCGACCACATGTCTTTGGATATTTTTATTATTCTTCATAGTCTCGGATTCACTCGATTAAATAAATCGATTATTTTGCCTGTCTACCCTGAGTGTGATGACTACGGGCCACACATCTATAAATCTCTGCTCGTTAACAAGTCAGAAGAATACTCATGCTCAATTTCTTATTTACTGCTAGATCGCATGCTTAGTATCTCTAGTGTTTCTTATATTGCTCCTTTTCATTGTTATAATAATGGTATACAAAAAGTAAGTAAAACGCCCAATAAAATGAATTCCCCTGTAACATACAATAATTGAAGTTTGAAGTAATTGAACATAAAGATCATAATTATTGTTTATGATTAGATCATGCAAGTTTCCGTTAGTTATATTATATTTGTATAAAGTGATGACCGTAAAACCTTAAATAAGCAGATTAACTCTATAAAACAACATAAGTTTGTGTTAAAAATATCATTTTTAATACAAGCTTCTTTTCGTGACTAATTTTTGTTGACTGTACTAGCATTGTCTTCCAATATACTAATGTATACCAAATATCATGTCAATCCGACCACTGGAAGTGGGTGAAATTCGACTTGCAAGATTCCGCCGGAACATAGTTACATACATTGCAAGTTAAATAAATCTTGTAAGATATAAATATATTCCTTGAGATACTAATTTAGCGAATAAACTATTAATTTGTTAAACTTCAGACAAATTCAAATTAATCTTCTTTTCTATACTCCATTTTCTTAAGATTTTACTAAACGTTAACAAAGGAGCAGTAAATCTTTAATCTTTTTCTCAATTAAACTGTGTTGGTAATCGATGCTTTGATAGTAAACATGCCATATTATCTAGTTTGGCTTAAAATATATACCTACTGGCTATAATTATTTTTGAAAGGTTCACAATCACTGTTTCTGTTACTTTTAATTCGCGTTTTGTCTAATCTTATAAAGAATATTTTTAGTTACACCTTGAATTGTTTATGAATATAATTTCATGATATTACGTGTGAAAGTACATGTTCGTTAGTGAGTATTTATGTACATGAGTTTATTTTCCCCGGACAGTGCACTCTTATCAGCGTGTCCGGAGTCGTTGTGGGGGTATGCGCCGTTGCTTGTAACAGATTGTAACTTCGCCTGACTTGTGTATGTCTGTCTGTGTGTTGAGGTGTGAGCGTGATGTCACCTGTAGCTCTAAATATATATCCACAGAAGGCATACTCTCGGCGTCCTTGCACTACATTCAACGCATGCAGTATGACGCGCTCATCCTTGTGTGCGTCCAGAATACGTGCGACTGTTTGAAGAGATCTTCTGTACATATCTATTTTATTTCAGTATTCATGACATGAATGATCTAATGCTTACACATTTGTTTGTCTACGTAATTTTATCTTATCTCGCTCTAGATTATTTCATATTGTTTTGTTCTGGGTGATATTTTCTAACTTCATCGCCTATAGCAATAATATTGAATCAACAGTGTATTTTATACCTTATAACAACTACTTAAACGCCATATCGCATCACTTTGCTTGATGTGTGTGACGTCCATTTGATTAAAGTTTTACTCGAAGCAAATTGAACCTTAGTTCATGGACATTAGGCATAGAATCTTCTGTTTACGAATCAGTAGCGGTAAGTGTTGAAGTTAGATGATAAGGAGGTTGCATATGGATTGTGGATGCAGTCCACATTGATGATCGAAAGTTTGTTTATCGAAATGTACAAATCTTGATTTCGTAATTGATTTGTTAATTATTTATAATTTACCGTGTGCTTATTATAATGCACACTCAGGAATATGTTGCTGTATCAGGAATAGATTTCGTAAGGTAAATGTCACAAACTCAATGATGAATTTGCGCTGTCACCAAGCTCTGTCTCTCTCGTCTACTGATCAAGTCGAAGTGATCACGTGAGATGTCCGCTTTGCACCGTTGCGCAGACTCGTCGACGAGTTTTATAATGCAGGGGCAGTCCTATTATCAATGATATAATAGTTTTTATGAATTACATACAATCAATAAGCTGTGTATATCTAAAATTCATGCTGTAAGGAACGACCTTCAGTTAATATGATTTATAAATGTCCATCAGCTACACACAATGAATTATAATGTTTATGCGAATTGACGTATTAGATATTGTCTTGCAATGTACAATTGTGTTGCTCATATATTCATGTTGTGGTAACTGATTCAAAATTGATACCGAACCTACTTGCATTATTGTCTTTATTTTTGGGGCTGTTGGTCTAAAGAAGCATACTGATGTAATTAAATAAAAGATTCTTCTTTAGGCTTTTAAATATCTTCGAATATTGATACTACGTTAATACATCAAATCTTTGTAAACAAGCAAAATTAAAATATTATACAATATTTAACTTGCCAATTTAACAATCAAATGTCCATGATGATCCATCAATAGTAACTAGATTACGACGCAATTAATATGCAGTTGGGTCCGAAATCGTTCAAGTATTGTAAGGAAACTTTAGCACCGCTGTCGTGACATTTATTTTGCCTCTTGAATGTACATTTTTAAATTATTCTAATTGATAGTTTGCTTAGTTTTAAGGATATTAGTACTTGTATGTTCATGTAACATCTTTTATGTCTTCAGTTCTTCACTCACGAAGCTTGTTAGTCATTTATGTTATTCGTTTAATGTTAATAATTCGCTTTGTTATCTGTCTGACATAGAACCTCATTAGTTATAGTTTTACATTAGATTTGTTTTATGTTGTCAATGTTTTTATATAACTTGTTAATATAAGTACTTGATTACTCTTCTTTGTATCGGTTTCCTGAGATCTTCAATTCTTCCAAAACATTTGTCTGAAATATTACTGCCCTTAAACAACATGTGGTAAAGTTATGGTATGTATGTATATGTCACAATGAAAACGAAATATAGCTATGTCCTTATTGATATATCTAGCCTCTATTGATACAGCTAGTCCCTATATAGCTATGTCCCTTCTGTTATATCTATTTCCCTATTGATACAGATATGTCCCTTCTGATATATCTGTTGCCTCTTTTGATACAGCTATGTCACTTCTGATTTATCTATATCCCTTTTGATACAGCTATTGCTAATAAATAGCTATCTAGCGGTGGATATAATTAATGTACTGCTTTTATTATATTACTATGCTTGTATGCTTGTTTACCGAATTCTTCATATACTCTAACCCCCTTATTAATAAATAAGGTTTAAGTGAGTCTTGTAACACCCAGGTATTCTCTCTTTAGCCTACTGAATATGGCTAATTTCTGCTTCTGTGTTAATGTTCCAAAATCGTTTGTGATATGTGGGTGTATGATTATCTATTAAAGCCAATTAGAGCGTAATCTGTGCAAATTGTGAAACGTTATATTTTATGTAATGATATCCTCCGATAATAGGGAACAATACTTTGTCCCGGATCTTTTTCACTGCGACATATATATACCTCAGGCTTTTGAGTGGAGGAAACCATCGCTATTAAGAATACCGCCGAAGAAGTCAAAATCAAAGACTTGCTCAATCCACATTAGCTGCGAGCAATGGAAAGGCCCGTTGCTCAGCAGTGGAGACATATTTGAGCTGTTTATAAATACCATTCATCCTCGCTATCTTCTTACCTTATCCATACTCTGTCCTAGTCTCACTCGTAGACTAGTATTGATCCCATGTGATTTTAGTACTAATGTGTTGTGCCTGATGACAGCTCGTCGCCGGACTCGCTGAGCGAGCGCAGCGGCGGGGAGGGGCGCGGGGCGGTCGCGGCGCCGAGCTCGCTCCACAAGCTGGCGGTGCCGCTGGCGCGGTGCGAGGTGCCCGAAGTGCGGGACGCCGCCGTCGCTGCCTGCGGGAACATCAACCCGGACGCGCTCAAGTAAGCATTCTTTTGTTTTATTATAGTATGGTTATTTCTATTGGTTAGGTTATATCGTAGGCTAATAGATAATCAGAATATGATTAATTCCTTTCTTGGAGATAACAAAACATTTTTGTGTAAGCATACATTATCTTCTGCCTCGTCATAAATCCTTCCAGGGTGAGTTGTGTGTCAGCCAAATGTAAACCCAATTTAAATAAAAAGAACTTGCAATGCAATGTCACATAATATACTTTTTGTGCTTAAAAGTTTTTGGACTATTGAGATACTTACATAAAGGTGAACTGAGCCCGTGCTTTTGATTGAATATTATCACTTGTTTTTGGAATATATTATTTATACTATAATATTATAAAGCAGAAGAGTTTTTTGTTTGTTTAAACGGGCTAATCTCTGGAACTACCAGTCGGATTCGAAAAATTCTTTCACTAATAGGAAACTACATTATCCCGAGTATTATAGGCTCCTTAATATTCCGGGAACGCGAGTGAAACAGCGGGGAACTGCTAGTAGTAGATAGAAGTCTCTGGAGGAGGCCTTTGTTGTAAGGCAAGCTGATGTCATGAAATAAATAAAAAGCAAGTGAAGTCAATTTACATAATTACTTCAGTGTGCATGCAAATAAAATAAAGATTAAATAATTTGTTAATTAAGTATAAGTAATAATAAAATGTTAATGTAAATTAATTATCAGCAATAAAGGCTATCTATCTATATATAAGGTCCTAATAAATTAGTGAACTTCCTCTTGAGGTATGAATGTATAGGTCATTAGTAATCAAAAAATAATATTAGAAAAACAATCCGAGGAAATAAAAAAAAAAAAAACCTTCGCGCGGCTTCTTTGATTTGCATAGAGACAGTATAGGATTTTTTATTTTTTTTCCCTCGGATTATTTTTCTAATATTATTTTTTGATTACTAATGACCTATACATTCATCCCTCAAGAGGAAGTTCACTAATTTATTAGGACCTTATATAGAAACGTTTACTTGTTTTAATCCTCTCATCGTTTAGTAGGCAATAGTAGGGTACCTAACAAAATTACATTCACAAGCATTTATTTCAAATGTGTACGTTTGTTACAGAGATCTAATGGAAGAGCTGGTCCCACTGCTGCGCGAGGCGGTGGACCGTAAACAGGAGAACATGCGCCGGCGCAGGCGACGCGACGCCCTGAGGCTGCATCTCAACAAAATGCTGCTACTTATCGCGCAGAAGAAGACCTTCGCTACCAGGTGACGCATTTTCTGCTATGGTTTATTCTTTTTACTCTCGCTAATTGAATAAATTTGTGCCTGAACTTAAAAATAGTGCCTGTAAGATAGTTCACAGATATGGGTCGTGAAAAACTTTGAAAAATTTATTTATACTGATGACCATGATGACCAGTATATGTCAAAAGGTTGATACTGTACAACAGAGTATCATTTCTTTACTGTTTTCGAGATGTATCGTAGGAAATGGAATTTTTAATGTGTGTTGTGTGTTGTTTTAGTGCGTTCGCGGTGGAGGGCGGCAGCCTGCACCCCACCCTGACGGAGTACCTGGAGGGGGTGCGCCAGTGCCTCGAGGTGGAGGCCGAGAAGGACGCGCCCGCCGCGCGCGACCAGCGGCTCACCTTCGCAGACTTCGTCACTGATCTCATCAAGAGCTTCCCCAGTATGTATAACTGGTTCTCTCATCGAACTGGTTGCTAATACCGATGTGCGAACATATCAACATGAAGCGATCCTATTGGCGGTTCATGCCGATCCCTCGTTACACATCAGGTTGAAAGCCGCCGTTACGGCCCGTTCACACATGGGAGTCCGTTTTACTGGTACGTTTTTAACGGATACGTCATAAATTTATGCGCTGTTCACACATAGGCACCGTATAACGTTCAACGAATCCGTCATTACTGGATGCGATGTGTGAACAGAAAAATGTGAGTCAAACAAAACCTGTCGCATCACTCCCCCTCCTACACCCCGCACACACCGCCCGCCACGCACACAGTATCTATCCGTTAAAATTCTACGTATCCGTATATTTTTACTGTTCCGTCGTCCAGTATTCGATGACAAAACGGAATGTCATTTTTTTACGGAACGATATTTTTTACTGTATACAGAATACTGTGCCATGTGTGAAGTCGCTCATACAACTACATACGCCATCGACGAAAAAAAAACGTACACGATAAAACGGAACAGTAAAACGGAGACATGTGTGAACCGGCCGTTAGACTGTACATAGGGGCTTTGTCCTTCTTTGTGGAGTATGAAACAGTATATATATGTTGTCGTTATAGTGGAGATGTACGGTTCGCTGTTGAAGCGCGAGCAGGTCCGCAGCCTGTTCTCTCTGTTCTCGGGGTGGTGCGGGCCGCTGGCGCGCGAGCTGGGCGCGCTGGTGCCCCAGCTGGCGCCCCAGGACAAGGACGACAAGCTCAACCTCTCCGCGCTCAGGGTACGTACCGCATCACATCCGAACCAACTTTATTGTAATTGTCCGTTTGTATGCCCGTGTATCAAAGAACTTTTTTTCAGAAACGGATTGCAGGAGAGCAGGAGGCCAATTAAAAGATACAAACTTTGACTGATCATTAAAACTTTTAGGGTATATTTTCTTTTGACTACAATTTTAGTGTTCGGTACGAAAGAAAGTATTGAATGATAAGCACTTGAGAAGAAATACATAAAATGGTAATTATTTTCAAATCCTGTGTGTACATAATAATGGTACGGAACCAACTTAGACTGCGAGTCCCACTTGGTTATTTTCCAATGAATACATATTAGCTTATATACAATGTGTAATGATTTGGATGCTAAATCTTTGAATGGTTTGTCAAGATTCCATCCAGAAAACGATTTGACGGGCCAGTTGGCGCCCAAGATACACCTTACGCGCCGCAGGTCGTGGGTTCGATTCCCACACAGGACATGCATTTGTGTGCATGAACATGTCTGTATGTCCTGACTCTGGGTGTAAGTATGTATATTAAGTATGTATTTACAACCAAAAAGTAGTATATGTATTATATCAGTTATCTGGTTTCCGTAGTACAAGCTCTGCTTAGTTTGGCCATGATGACCATGTGTGAGGAATGTCCCAGGATATTTTTTTTAATAATTTATTTGAACAATCCGTTTAACGGTTTAGCTTCTTAATCTGTTACAACCTGTATAGAAGCTGTGATAATGTGGCCGGCAGTAGTAAACACACCTATAACGAATTTGACTCTTAAGTGCTGCTGCCCGAACACATTGGAAGTTCCTTCACAACATATTCTCTAAAACTTAAGGATAGTAGTTAGGACAGGCGGATGCGTCTGCTACATCACCAGGTTATGATGGGACCTAAAACATGGTCACGAGGCAAAACCTAGACGAATATGAAGTGACTGTTTGCTAAGTCAAAATAACATTTTTTTATAAAATGCATTATGAAAGTGTATACGCGGTACTTATATGTATCAAAATACCTGTCTGTCTGTTTATTCCGGCTAATGTCTGAAACGACTGGACTGATTTTGACCGGACTTTCACTGGCAGATAATATTGAATAACTTAAGCCTACTTTTATTGTACGAGCCAATAATGCTCATACAGCAAAATTATCCCTTATAAGGCATAATTTTGTAGAATAAAGTTAGTCGTAATAAAAACGTCGATACGTGACGTGCGGCTCAGATTGTTAGACAACATCAGCATTTCTTTATAAATAAATCTGCAAACTTAACAGTGGTTTGGTATTAACTAACCTACAACAATATCTGGAGTACCGTCTACGACGAGATAACACCAACATCTTTTGGTCCTTCGAGCCGGATATTCATATATTAGAAAAATAATTAAAAAAATAAAAATTAACCACAAGGAGATAGCTAGTTGTCACATATATGACTGTAATGGTATGTCTGTGTGTAGGCTATGAGCGCGTTGGTGTGCTGCGGGCCCTGCTTCGCGCCGGCCGCGCTCGCTGAGGACGGCTCCCTCTACCCGTGGCTCAGCGAGATGCTCTCCTCCACCAGTGACAAGGTACTACTAACTACCAGTGACAAGGTAGCACCCAACTGATATGGCTTACCGATGTACCTGTGCAGAAGATACATTTTCGAAGCGCGGGAATTGCTATTGGTCGGCAGCTGCCACCATGTGTGTGGAGGGGCGTGACTTGCCAGTGAGACGGAACTAACAGCTACAGTGTATTATGAACCTTATAGTAGTAATCTAAGGTTGATTGTAAGTTTTAAGCACTCTTTCTTTAATCTTCGGGCCATACTTTCTTTTCTGTGCGAACGAAGATTCACGACGCGCCTTATCAGTTGGGTACTACTGTACATGTTCTATACTATGATACAAAATATGGCAAATACACTACATGACTATAATGTTTATATGGTTTACGGATGTATGTATATGTGCGGTCAAATTGTGTTACTGAATTAAATGTGGCACTTTATAAGAGCAATCTAATTCACCAACTAATCATTGCATTGCTTTTGAACAGAAAGGACCAATCACTGTATCATGTTTTCTTGACTTGGCCAATCAGAGCGCATGTGTCCTTAAATTAGACAATCAGAGCGTATTGTCTTTGGTGGGAAATTGGCAGAATAGATTTCAAGCAAAACGGACGTCAATCCGCTTCTTAGGGTAAATTTTTCTATGCAGGATGTTAACGATTTGATTTGAAAAATGTTTTATTACTTTCTTATATTATAGGGTTTTGTATCTTATAATATCCATATATAGGTATGTGTATGGGCAAACGATACGATTTGGATTACTCGTACTACTTTTCAGACGGTATTTTATTTAAACGATACATGTATAAGATGACTGTCATAATATTTATCTTTTTTATATGTCAGTAAAGTTATCCTTATACAGACAAGACGTCTATAATTTCTGTTTGTCTGAATGTTCAATAAACTAATTTTAATGTAATTATTTTACTTTAATTAACGGATAAACAAGTAGTAAATAATGTTGATGTGTGGTCTGGCTAGGTGTACGACCTGGCCCGCGAGACGATAATCCTCCTGCTGGAGTGCAACCCAGACATCGGGCCCCTGCTGGACTGGACGGTGGACAAGTGCTTCACGGGCCCGCCGCGCGTCGCGGACGGCTGCTTCATGGCGTTAGCCACCATATTCAGCGCACGGTGAGTTGTATACATAGCGAGTACCAGCTACCAAATAACGATACACTGGGAACCCAAGGGAGTGACAAGAGGGAGTTGTCTATCGCGCCACCATCACGAGGGCCAACAAATTTGCCAACTTAGGTCTATAACCAAAGCGATCACAATGTACCGAAATTCCTGAGTTAAGCAAAGCCGACAACGTTTTTTTTTTAATATAATTGACTTTTACGTAAATATTTTGAGCTCTCATCTTCTCAAAACCATGTTAGGATTCATAGGTTTGTCATGCCTAACGACTTTAACAATGAGACAATCTCGAATGGGACTGGAATCTGGGGAAAAAATTTTGAATCTGTGCACCGGAACGAAAGAAATAATTTTACAGCAGTCTCTATAAAGCGGTAATTATGTACTGGCCGGTTGTTCTGCAGAGGCATTTTATCTGACTCCGGTTCACTGGCTCTATTAACATCATCCAACTGCCCCCTTTGAATCTAAAGAATGCAGTTGCCTGAAAGTAGATTTCGCTCATAGAATGGCTTTGTTATCGGATTATCAGAGAGAAACCCTAATAATACACGTTAGTAATAAAATAAGTGCCACCGTCGTAGACAGTAACTAAATAGCTTTTTATTTTATGCGTACTTTAAAGCATTCCTTAAAAGCTAATAATAAACCATAAATAAAAAGTTATTATATAATAAGTTCAACTGCCATCTGTACGTGAGAATAGTAGAAATTATATAACAGAGCGACGGCTATGCTGAAATATCAAAACCTCCTCGTTTCGAAGTATTCATTGAAAAATGTTCGTAATAATAACTTCGAAATAGCACCATCTATCGGAAGCGAACTCATGAAATGTTTCAAAATTTTCAACCTAAAAAGCCTAGTCGGGAACGCTACAGGTACTATTCACGGTTCACGGTTGTGGTGTACGTACTGAACATCGATAACTCGTACGACTTGCATAGATGGCGTTAGTGATAATCTGCGAGTTTTACGTGCCACTTTCATCCATCCAAAAGCTATCTCAAATAGATTGCTAATATTGATGAAATTGAAAGAGTTAAGTTAGACCACTCTGTTAATGGCATTGTCACATGAAGTTGACGCTATAATTTCAAGTTCTATATGAGTATCCAATGACTACTTGAAACCCTGAAAAACATAAAATCCATTTTTTTTTTTTTAATCTTATTCAATAATAACAGTAACACCCCTGGTGTTGCAAGCGTCCATAAGCTGCGGTAACCGCTTACCATCAGGCGGGCCGTATGCTTGTTAGCTACCTAGGTATAAAAAAAAACGGACGCGAGAGCACGTAAGATCCGTCTGTAACTTTTTACCGTTACATAAAGTATTCGAAGATTTTGTCATTCCTCTCGGCCGCCATTTTGTTTACTTTTTTTTTCAAAACGGCGTCCACATTGTTTTTTATAAAAACCGATAGCTGACATCAATACAGTTAAGAAATATTACGTGATAAAACCTCGTAAAGTGTCACGTTTCGAAGATAATAAGCAAATAAACTGTTACTGTAAATAAAAATATGATATTTTTAATGCATTATTAATTACTACACCGCGGAATGAGTCCGCGCTGTGAAATCCTTTTCACACAAATCATAGACGTTCATATCACGATGCAGCAACGATACGCATGACAGATTTTGATCGAATGGACATGATTTAAAAAGCTCACTAGCGAACAGCGGCAGATATTGAGAACGCACATGCATCACTGTCACATATGGTAACTTTGTCGTACGGACATTTCAGCCGATAATGTCCCACTGCTGAGCACAGGCCTCCTTTCACAAATCAGGGTGAAAGCGAAAGGGCAGATACTCCACCACGCGTGCCCACTGCGGATCGGTGGAGGTAGGCTAGTGGTCAAGCTACTGTTGGAGTTTTCAAGCCGCCTAGAAGGCCTCCAACTGGCTTAACGACTATCACAATTAAGTGATAACCGCGGGACCAACGGCTTTACGTGCCTTCCGAGGCACGGACACGCTCGATCGAAATACCACTAGGCGGTCACCCATCCAGATATTGGCGGTCGACCACGACAGTAGTAGCTTATCTTGCCGATCGATTAAGAACGGCTTATAATAGCTACACCACGAGCGCTTCACATTATGGACGGACATTTACTTCCCGATGTATTAAAATACATACAACTGCTACCAATATACCTGTACTTGCTATTTCTGATTTCGGTCGCTAGTGGCATGATTCAAAAGCCGGTAATATATTACGCCCTAGGGTTATTGTCAAAGCCGTGGTATGTCACTGAATATATCTAGCGAAATTAGAATTTATCTGAAATTGGACCTCGATGTTGAATGAAATGGAGACGATTGAATGAAGTATGTGCATTTATATTTGTGAAATTAATGTAACACAGCATGTCTGATATATACTATTATTCTTTATACTAGGATACTTAAAACATTTTTCATCTCCGTCGACGATAATTTTATTGCATTACGCGATTTCCTCAAGTCTGCCGCTGCTTCCGATTGACAGAAAGGTTCCCAGCAGGCTGACAGCATTTCCTCTTTGGATACCCCAGCTGATGTGTTGGTAGAAAAATCTTCCCGCCCCACAGTGTTTCGTCTAGAACAAGCTAGGTGGACAAAAGTCTGTTTAATTTTTTCTGTACTTATATCGACTTGCTAGGTTGTTTTATGAATATATAATTTAAATTTCACAAAAAAAAACGCAAGATTAATACGAATATTTATTTTGTAAAATTATAGTAAGCAGACTATTAGTTAAAACATAGTTACGTACCTACTTAAACTTAAATTAAACTAATAAATAACAAATTAAACTAATAAATATCAACTACGCCTCGTCTTCCGAATCCTCCGATGAATCAGACATGTCATAGTCCAGTTAATTTAAGCGCTCAACAGTTTTATCTAACACAGCTTGAAGATTTAAATTCAAATTTCTCTATTTGCATAAAATATGGTTCATTATAGTGATCGTATGGTACATATTATGTACAACATATTTTGCCATAGAAAAGGCGTGCAATTAATTAATTGATTAATTTCAGCACGAGTTTGAGTAATAACAATGTGCTCCTCCGAAGGATAGCAGGCCATTTTTGATTTAATCAAAGAGTGATATGACGGAAACACGTGATGTCCTGCCTTCATAGACCACTTCCTAGTTTGCTTGTATGAGTGTGTCGTAGATTTGGAATCTATATAATAAGCTAATGCTTCATCACCACTTAATTGTCTAGCACTCTGCACAGAACTAGTATTATTTACTGATTCAGGACTTTCACTTATATTTCTAATGTTTTTAGCAATATTTCTATTTCCCGTCGAACGCGCAGCTACTTCTGCAGCAGTCGTTAATTCTTCCACACTACGCATTTGAACAAGATCATCAATTCGAAGTTTTTTCGATTTAAACGATAACTCTAGAAAATCTTTCCGAGGTCTTCCCATTAAAGTAGTATTGTCAGCTAATGTAGAAGGTTGTGGTTGACTATACTGAACGTGGAACTGAATATGCTCGCCTTCCAATCAGCTTTTATTTGTAGTCAAAAAACGTTCCTTTGATTTACTCGCTGAAGTCCATTTGGTAGCAAATCTCGAAGAATAAATGGCCAATTTCATCTTGATTTGCCTCTTAGATTCTTCAGTGATACCACGAAAATCAAATTTTGATGAAACAAAGTCATAAAGACTAGCGTTCCGGTCATTTTTTTCGTGTTTGAGCCATTCTTCGAAAAACTCAATTTTACTCATCGAGTGCATGCGCTCTGCAAGAAAAATAAAAAAAAATAGTTAGACTCAAATGTGCTGGATAAAATGTACATTATTATAAAGAGAACATATGCAGTTATAATATATAAAAAATTTAGCGTGTGTACACGTGTGTACATGTATTTCACAGTCTTTGAAAGTTGAAAGTTAAGGAAAATTTTAACTTTTTTTCCGTATATAATCGTAACAATCCTACATTATAAAATAACTGATTCACCAACTTTAAATGATTAAAAAAGTAAAGTACATACCTTGATAATTTAGATCCATCACTAAAACTTTCACCAAATTAATAACTGCCACAATGAGATGTTGTCGAAAGTGTCGCTAAAATGCAACTCACCTGAACTGATCGGTACATTTAACTCATTAGTTATCTTTGACCACCGATTACTCAACACTGTGGAATGTTAAAGGTAAAAAAAAAAATGGAATCGGAGGTTTAGGGGTATTATTAATACCAGATAATTAACCATTTCCGTAAATCTAACAATGACTTTTGTCCACCTAGCTTGTTCTAGACGAAACACTGTGCGCCCGCTGGTCTCCGGAGAGATAAAGAGTGAGTGAGTGCCTCATATGTTTCCGTTTACGGTAGGAAATCAAGTTATACTATATATAAAGATTCGATGTGTCAGTGCAATCTATTTTATATCAATGGTTATATAAATGACAGGAAATTTCAAGGTTTCAGACCTTAACTAATAAATAAATAGCCTGGGACATGTATAAAATTATCTGCAATAAGTATGTATTTAAAAAAGAGTTATATAGTATATTGTAGTATATCAGCTAACTAGTCTCCATAGCACTGCTTATCAGATACCCGTGTGTGAAGAATTTCCCAGGATATTTATTTTTAATACATCTTCACACACGTCTATCTGATTCCAAAATAAGCAGTACTTTTCCTATGGAAACCTGCTAAATGATATTATTAATACTAAATTAATAGAAAAAATATGACGTAGTAGATTGCCAAGTGCAGCTAATTGAATCGTTCAATGTAAATTTTTTTTTTTTTTTTTATACAACTTAGTCGCTAAACAATCATACGGCCCACCTGATGGTAAGCGGTTCCCGTAGCCATATGGACGCTTGCAACACACGAAGCATCGCTCACGCGTTACCGACCTTTCCCCCCTCCCCTATGAGCTCTGGCGACCTTACTCACGCGCAGGAACACAACTTTACACAACATAAATTACCAACATTAACATAACTACGTTAATTTCACAGCTTAGCTGTGCTGCGATAAAACAGTTTTAAACGCTTTAGCTCATCAAATACTGCGAAACACGATTTTACAATACTTTTAGGCGGCGCCGCCCTCTTACATAATATTTACCGAAGGAGAATAACAATAATAACTATAATACCAAATAGTGGGATAAGAGTAGTTTAAGAACAGTTTATTGTTTAATGACATACCGCTGCGCCGCGCATGCGATGCGATGTCACACATATTGCGTATGTAATTGGGTGCACTAGTGCATAATGCAATATGAATCTGTGATCATCTCGTAGCACGTACACGCGCGTACCTCACTATAATTTCGAACTTCCTCGATCAAAGTTCTCAATAATATTTGCAAAAGTATTTGTCGAGCATGGTGTGTATTATCCGCCTTGCTGACTTTGTTTTTAATTCAGGTGGTAACTTGATTAAATGTGACCTTCATAAGTGCCCTTCTGGGGCCTAAATTGACTTTGACTGTGACTTTGACAATATCCATCTGAATTTTAATGATTGGAAAATATTTTGTTTGATTTTCCGTTATATATAATTTCACCAGTGCATTTTAATATCCGAGTAGGTACTGGCAATATACTCTCAATAAATCTTGTCATACAACATAATCCTCTCTGAACCATTCGTATGATATTCTATATCACACAGTTTATTGCACTTTTTGTAATCATGTTCCCCTCTATGATACCTTCCGGGAAGAATCTGGCGTCGGCTCTAGCCTATTATTGATTTGTTATTTGGAAACTAAACTTTAAATAAATACTGTTTAAGAACTATAACTAGAGTTTTATAGCCATCGTTATAAAGCTAACTACGAATCTCTAACCACACTATAAGATAAGCATATTTTGAATGAATACTTTTTTTATTTCGGTACTTACATGGAAGTTTTTGCATTCCGAAACTCGGTAGAGAAAGTCAGGATTACACGCAAAGAAATTTGAGACCATAAATGAATCGATTTTAGGCAGATTTGCACTATCAGTTTTTGTATAGCCTGTCTCAATTTCGTGAAACTTCTTACAAGCACAAATCGAAATATATTCCTGTTATTTTTATCAGCAAACTGCAAACAACAAAACACGAAGTATTGTTTGTTTTGTGAAATGTGACGTCGCAAACAAACCATAGATACTCAATCCCGGCCGCCCGCGTTTCGGTTCTTGTAATCCACAGATAAAAAACTCACTTTTTATTTCCTAAAATAAAATATTAAAAAATTATTATAATGCAAAAAACATATTGTAAAAGTATTGTTAACCTATTAGCTATCATATCTAACATATTTCATATTTTTTCATTACAACTGTCAAGTAGCCAATTGAGCGCAGTCAAATACCGTATTTCATAAATTCATATCCAATATTCAATTAAAATGTTTGGGGATTCGATATTTGATTAAATTAGTTGGTGCTCTCAGTGGACTGTTCGGACAGTCGCATAGTTCACGAAAACCAATCATTTACGAAATCAATTATCGGTGAGCGTCCCCTTGACTTACTGCTTGAGCTAAAACTGGGAGCTTTCCAACTTACTTGCATCAACGTTATATTGAAATGTCAACTGGTTTAAACAAACTCTCTAAGATAAAGTTATACACGGCGAGCGATTGAGTCATGCATTTAATAAATAATAATATTTAATGAAAAAAGTTGTCGATCGTGTGCCGTGTACTCGGAGTCTCGGATACATGCACGCAGGTAACTAAGTTACTTCTGTTTCACTGTTATTGAATAATATTGCTCAGAAATATTTCAGCACACAATAGAAGCTGAAAGATCTTATTATGCCTTCTTTTATCGAACATCATGTGAAACCCTTATAACATTTTGGATTTCGCGACAAGAAATACATATTTCATGTATTTTCAGGTTGTTAACATTGTGTTAAAGAAATGTAGTTACTATTACGGGAACATTGTCGATTTAATCGATAGGGCTAAACTGGCAAAACATTTTTCAATTTTCATTTGTTCTTCATTTCCTGCACGTTGCTTCGTTTGACTACTTTCAAAAGATGCTATACTATACTAATTTAATGAATAAATACATTTTTGACGCATACTTTCACAAATATTGTTGACTAGCTGTACCCCTGCGGTTTCACCCGCATTTCCGAGGGAGCGTATGTTTTCCCAGAATAAAAAGTATCCCATATGTTAATCCATAACATATTCTAAATATCCAATTCCGTTCAGTACTTTTTGCGTGAAAGATTAACAAACATCCATACATACAAACTTTCGCGTTTATATTATTAGTAAGGATATAGTTTCTGACTAATTAGTGAGATGTACCAATAAATTAATGTGTTGTAAGGAAGTCACTAAACGTACTTCCTACACTTGACTCATGTCTGTCTGTACACGCAAGTGTATATGATGTAATCAGCTAGATTCATGAGTTTGGAATCGTAAATTTACTTTTGTTGGTGCTCTGATCTACAGCGGCGCTAAAAATCGTTTATCATTTCAGTGAAAATTAACTCTGAGTTTCACTGTCTGTAATACACGCACACACATACTGTAGGTACATTATATCTGCAGACTTCATCAAAAGTGTATCAATTTTGATGAATCCTCTCTCTCATAATCTAAGTACTTTTATTTTTATTTCATACCAAAACACAATACGAAACCTGATGTAAATTCAGTTTATTTTACATTTTGGATCTCTGTTTGAAGTGTTATTATTGAAAGCATCTAGTCCTTGTATCCATGTTGGTTATTTTGGGGTTTCCCCCTACGGCCTCCACCTCCCCTTCTAGCCGTCCCTTTCCACGCTCACCAGCTCCTACTGGTTGAAGTCTATGATCCAGATACTTGTATAGCCTCTTTTGGCTTCGCCTGAAGCTCATACTTTTTATGCACTTGCATAGTTGCCTTTTAACTAAATATTTACATTACTGAGTTCCTTTAACTCATAACTTAATTCGTGTAATCATTTTCCATCAACTTCTCTTTTATATATTCTTTCTTCTCACGCGCCAACTCAATCTAGTCCTTTTTTTTCCCAAGACAGGCAAAGGCTCGACCCATACAGCCTCTTCAATTGCTGTCATTATTCTCAAAATGCTAACATTCGGCCGTCCTGACTTATGTCGGTCCTCCGACATAAAACTCTTATCTTACTCTATATGGCATAGAAAAAATTATCGTGGTATTTGTAGCGAGATCAATCAGTAACAAAAGAATTACACGCAGATAATTTTCCACATTTGCCATAAAGCTTTCCAAAACCTGGTCGAAGATCTTCATTTTCAAATAGGTCATCCAACCATATTACTCCATAGTATGTTTCGTTCGGCCATCCTCCTGTACGAATGTCCTCATTCTAGCTATCGGATTCACTTTACTATAGAAACATAAGTCGTAATCTTCGACTCTCTCCTCTTTCGACTGTCTTCCAAGGTATGACCTTAAACAAAACAAAAAAAAAACAAAGAGCAGTACTTGTTTCTAACAATAATTAAATAGATATTTCTAATATTAAATATTTGAGGACCGATTTCTGACAATACTGACCTTTTTGATTGAAAAGTTCTGATACTGGAGCTATTGGCAAATGGCGTTTGCCAACATATCTTTACTTTACTGGCACTATAGATAGATAGATAGATAGAGTTTTCCATTACTGGAACTGTTGATGAATTCATTTTACTTTACTGGCACTATTGGCGAACTTGTGCGCCTGCATAGCCTTTTATTACTGGAGCTATCAGCGAACTTGTGCGCCTGCATAGCTTTGTATTACTGGAGCTATCAGCGAACTTGTGCGCCTGCATAGCTTTTTAGGATAGTTTCTTGTCTCGACCTTTTCGATTGAAGAGTCTGATACTGGAGCTATTGATGAATTCATTTTACTTTACTGGAGCTATCAGCGAACTTGTGCGCCTGCATAGCCTTTTATTACTGGAGCTATCAGCGAACTTGTGCGCCTGCATAGCCTTTTATTACTGGAGCTATCAGCGAACTTGTGCGCCTGCATAGCCGTTTATTAATGGAGCTATCAGCGAACTTGTGCGCCTGCATAGCCTTTTATTACTGGAGCTATCAGCGAACTTGTGCGCCTGCATAGCCGTTTATTAATGGAGCTATCAGCGAACTTGTGCGCCTGCATAGCCTTTTATTACTGGAGCTATCAGCGAACTTTTGCGCCTGCATAGCCTTTTATTACTGGAGCTATCAGCGAACTTGTGCGCCTGCATAGCCTTTTATTACTGGAGCTATCAGCGAACTTGTGCGCCTGCATAGCCTTTTATTAATGGAGCTATCAGCGAACTTGTGCGCCTGCATAGCTTTTTATTACTAGAGCTATCAGCGAACTTGTGCGCCTGCATAGCTTTTAGCATAGTTTCTTGTTTCGACCTTAAACAAAAGAAATTCCAAGAGCAGTATTTGTTTCTAATAATGATTAAATAGGTATTTTTAATATTAAATATTTGAGAATCTACTTCTGACAATGCTAACTTTTTCGATTGAAGAGTTTGTTACTGGAGCTATTGGCGAATTTGTTCGCCTACATAGTTTTCTTTACTGGGGCTATTGGCGAATCCGTTCATCTACATAGATTTACTTTACTGGAGCCATTTGCGAATTAGTCAGCCTACATAGCTTTTCGTCTCGACCTTCTGATTGAAGAGTTTATTACTGGAGCTATTGACTAATTCGTTCTTCTACATATTTTTCTTTACTGGAGCTATTAGCGAGTTCATTCATCTACATATCTTTTCCATCTGACCTTTAACAAAAGAAATTGCAAGAGCAGTATTTGTTTCTAATAACGATTAAATAGATATTATTATTATTATAGATTTGAGAACGTACTATCGTATCTGAACTACGTATCTGACCATAAATTAAAATACAAGATATTGTTGTCTCTTATTTTTTGACCTTTTCCATAATCATAATCTGGGAAATTCCTAATCAGTATCAGTTGACCATATCCTCGCAGTATGAGCATACGAATACCTACTCTCAATCATTAGAATCTCTTATATGCCTTTTGACAGTAGTAAGGTAAGTAAAACCAATAGGATAAATAATTACATTATTTTAATTATTCAAGTTTCATCACCGCCTGATAATAATAGTCAACCTAACAATTTAACTCATATTAGTACACTCAGAAATCCCCTTGAATTCAGGCTAGCTTAATGAAGATGATGACATAATCACAAAATTTTACTTAAACACTTAAGTATGCGCAGGCCTGTCCTATTCCATGTTTAGGTACGAACGCGCGCCCGGTCTCTAAACGGAAAATGGAAGGATGCCACACGCCCACTGCGATAAACGCGTGCATATTTATCCTATAGGTTTGTGTTTAAATATTTGTCAAGTACTGAAACTTCGTGAACAATTATTTGTTCTGTGCTAGTAAGCTAAAATTACGGTAAAAACATACTGAATCGTATTTGTTTATTTAGAATAACTAACTAAGATTAAACAACCACTACCGTTTTTAAGGCAGGTAAAAATCAATAAAACGTTATGGCAAAATTACACCATTTTTAACGTAATCTATCCTTTTTTAGAAAATGTATACTTTTATATAAAAAAGGACTTATTCGACTGGCAATAAGGTAGTAAATATCCAATAATATTATATTATTATATTCAGTCAAATGTCATTATTGGAATAATAATAACATGTATATAACTGGTAAATACTAATATTTAGATTAATGTTTCACAAGATGACAATCCTAAGCTTCACGTGCCGCGTCATACACAATTGAGTTATGCAGTGGACAGAGAAACGCGTTGTAGGTGGGTGAATATAAATTTACGCGGGAAGCGCTGTGTGTGCGATCTGAATTGCACTTTATTGTTTCGATGCAAGAGTATATTTTCTTCTATTTAATATCTACCCGCAGCAATACGCCATAAGATAAAAGGCTATGAAAGCATGCAAAACAAACCAATTTGACTGTCTCGACATTCGTCAATTGTCCGATCTTACTGCGAGCAAATGCACCAGATAAAGATTCTACCTTAAGACCCCGTTGTAATTCATTATCTATATATTAACTGGCTCTTTTAGATTTAGAGGTCTGTATTATGTGATAAATACCAAGGACTGATTACAAGTGTTGAAAATTGTAGATAATATTTGAGTTAACTACCTAGGTATATGACAAGGTTGCGTATGGACATTCATTTGTGTTTTTTTTTTTTTTTCTTTCTACAGTAAAAATCTGTTATGACGACATCGAATTAGGTACCTAGGTACTCATATTTGGTCGTAAAGCTCGATTGTCGTAACAACCGTTGATATTTCGAGATAGTAAATTAGTATTACCTATTGAATGTGTAGGTACATATGAATTCCACATAAAACGTAGGTACCTATAATAAGAGCATATAATTTTTTCTGTATTCATAAAATCTTGCCTATTGTGTACAGAAAGCGGATAGGTACCTATTTGATATAGTACCTACTGCTGGCACGTGTATTTTGTTTCTGAGAATTACAAAATACCCTAAACTCGACACGATTTTGTTTACTTTTGCGATCTTATAACCTTTGACCATTTTACCTACTGTGCCAAACGTGAATACTGTTACCAAACTATTGTTATATAAGTATTTATATATATATATATATATTTAATAGGTACATATGACTTGTCGATCTAAACGATAGGTATCATCGTTAACAGTTTTAACTGTATTAAATAATAAATATATAATACGTTAGGTACGTCATACTCGACTCTGAAACTCATTTTCGTGAATATTGAGGTAGGTAGGTACCTACCTAAGGCCGGCCCCGTCTTACTGTACAAATTCCGCCTTCCTATGATTTCATTTATGTATATTACCTACATGTTAACCCGAATGTCCTCGTCTATTAATATTTGTCTACTTACGCTACACTTGGAAATAGTTTTCTTTCTAAATGCTTTTTATAGTTATCTTATCTTAGATACCTGTGATAATTAGGTAGGTGTGTCTAATTTCTTTAATTACCTTAGAAACTTTCAATTTGTAGAGCAATTTAAAGGCATTACCATGTGAGCATTACATCAGAGTGAACACTACTTAAAATTGATAATACCTAATAGGTACTTATACCTACTATTCATTATTACAAACCAACTTTTTCGAATCAAAATTAAAGTAAACTAAATGCGTCACTATGACGAAATGTCACATTTAACATGAGATCATTCAAGTTCCATATATAGGTATGTAATTATTCTCCTCTTGAATAGTGGGACAAGTATGGAAGTATATAACATAATTTTATTCATTAATGAAATTATAACTCTAAATTATTATTTTTTTTTTTTTTTACTAATAAGTACCTATTCAGTGCTTGGCCAATTAATATGACAATTAGGTATAGTTTGTTTTATTTATAATTTAGATATATCATGTACCTGGCATACAATAGTTTGTTATACCGTGATCAACATGTTTCTATAATATTGAGCCAAGGTCAGGTCTTATTTTATCAGTGGTAATTCTGTGTGGATTGATCAGTGGGGACCAGACCACTAAAGGGTTCACCTATTTAAGACTTATAATGTGTACATCAAGTTGTACATAAAGCTGTTGGTTTTCCAATAGAAGACAAATCAATAAATACATAAACATGTCTCCTATATTTATTTATTGGAAATAGCCTTATATGAGTATAAACATGATTTTGTGTGTTTTACTTTATCCCTAAACTTGTTGCTTTAATAGGTAATGCATAGGTACAATAGTAACCATTCCTTATTGAATACAAATAAAATAAGTTATGGTTAGAACTTTCTTAGGTTTGTAGGTGACCTTTCTATTTGGTATTTGGTGGTGGTGATCATGATCTTGAAATCAATTTAAACTTCAGACTTATATTTAATGTTAGGTAGGTACTCTTAAAATTTAATATTTATATAATTAATAGCCATTGGTATATTATTTTGTTTTAAATTTGTGATGAGCTTAGTTGAATGTATAGGTACTAAGTATAACACATGTATAACATTTATTTTTATTTATCTTATTGTATGCCTATGCCTAAGAGGCAGGAAATAGTTGAGCCTTAATAGTATATAATATCTGTACCTACGTCTGTACCTACATATGCTTCACAATAAAATACTTTGACTTTGATAACTTATCACTGGTAGTATATCATTGCTTTACTCAAGAGATTTTTGTTGCTACAGGTACTGAATTAAGATGGAGGTTATAAAAAGACAAATATTCTGTACCTACTTGTCCTGTTTGTTATGTATACTTTTTTTTTAGCTATTTACTCTAATAAATACAACTGTATAACTACTTGCTTGAAACATAATTCTTGGAAATATAATAGCATCATAAATTTTATACCTACTATCTCAGAGTAGATAAATACTAGCTAGGTACTATGAATAGGTATTCAAATAATATTTAAGTTAGTGTTTATATCACTTATCTGTTTTCTTTTGGATCATGTGTACCTGTTCTAAGGTGCCTATCTATTTAACTTTCTTTTTCTTTTTTTTTTTTTTTTTCATTTTGTCTATATAATTAATAAATAAGTAAAAATAAATATCCTAGGACATTCCTCACACACGGTCATCTAATCCCAAACTAAGCAGAGCTATAACATGGTATAACTGTAGGTACCTGTGGTAACTATACCCTTTAACACTTTAATAAATAGATTTATAAGATAGTAATGGTTCCATCAGTTGGCTGACCTTTATTTACCTATTTACAGACAAAACAAGATGTTGCTCTGTACATAAATTGTTAATTATGGGACTATGATTAATTCAGTGTAAAAACAGTAGTTGGACCACAAATTAGAAACTTATTAAAGTTAATTTTAACCTGACTCCTTATTATCTTTATTTGATTGACCTCATTACTCAGGCAGGTAAGAAGATGACTCTCAAACATAGTTTAGTACTAAGACTGCTTTTCACATTTCCACTTTGATACAATATTATCAAATTGTGCAACTAAATTGGTATTATGGGTGCGCTGAGTTGTTAGATGATATCAACTGATAATTATTTTAGTTTAATCTGACCTAATCACATTTCCTAAGAGTGTTTATATTTTAAAAGAAGGCAAACAGAATTCCTTCTAGGTAACTGATATTCTTCTATAAGTAGACCATTACCTAATTGGTAATTAGAAAATGAATGGCTTATTTTCAACTGAATTCAATAGTTTAGTCAGCATGCAACAAATAAGTGTATGCAGTTCTAATCTATCTACTGGTACTGATGTTGCTTTTAAACTATATAATAACTGAATAATCCTCCTTCCGGTTCAGTCGGGTAAAGATAATAAATTAATCAACAATGTAGTCACATATCAACAGTTAATACATCACTTCTTCCTTTGCTAGGTACCCAGGTATTTCCCTTGTGCTATAGCATCAATGATCGTCATATTATCTAGATACCTAGTGGTATATTCACGGAAATCAATAGAAAACTTAGTTTGTAAGTTATGGATCTGTTTGATTCACCTAATATTTTGACTTGTAAGTAGAAATATTAGGATCGGATTGTATCAGGCTCTCCCGATGCTGTATCGGAAGTATGGTGCATACTTAGATTCACTGAATAGTTCAACTTACCTATGAGATATATAATTGTGGGTTTATCCCGCTTCTGATATGAAAGCATCTAGTCCTTGTATCCATGTTGGTTATTTTGGGGTTTCCCCCTACGGCCTCCACCTCCCCTTCTAGCCGTCCCTTTCCACGCTCACCAGCTCCTACTGGTTGAAGTCTATGATCCAGATACTTGTATAGCCTCTTTTGGCTTCGCCTGAAGCTCATACTTTTTATGCACTTGCATAGTTGCCTTTTAACTAAATATTTACATTACTGAGTTCCTTTAACTCATAACTTAATTCGTGTAATCATTTTCCATCAACTTCTCTTTTATATATTCTTTCTTCTCACGCGCCAACTCAATCTAGTCCTTTTTTTTCCCAAGACAGGCAAAGGCTCGACCCATACAGCCTCTTCAATTGCTGTCATTATTCTCAAAATGCTAACATTATTAAGGTGGACGCACACTTATCAGAGCCGAACGCGACGAACGAATGGAAGTCAAGGAGGACTCGCACACATATCCGCACCGAAAGAATCGACCGCGCCGAAAGAATCGACCGCGCCGAAGAAATCATTTCTATTTCCTTTACGCCTGTCGCACAATATTTATAAACAACTCGCGTGTTGCTACGCAACTGATAGAATGCGATGCGATGCGAGCGCATCGGTCGAGTCGACTGCATAAGCCGCGCCGAATCTGATGGCGTCATCCGAATTCGCTTAGGATTTCTGGGGTTCTTCCAGATTCGGACGATTCGACGCGAGCAAGTGTGTGAGCTTTCATAAGATTTCATAATACAGAATTCAAAAATTCGTTTCTTTCTATGCCTTCGGCGCGTTCGGCTCGGATAAGTGTGCGTTTACCTGTATATTAATACATGAAGCAAAAACTTTCGTTCCTTTTATTAGCCTATTGCGTGCACGTAGGAGTTTCAGATTTGGCATAGTTAAAGTTTATATGGGGAAGAAGTGCACAGAACTAATATTTGCTAACTAATATAATGCATTTTAAATACATTATTTTATTAAAAACTTAAATAACTCTCTTGTTTAATAAATTAATTCAATATAGTGTCATCATCATCACGGTTGATATATTATGTTATTCATGTTCGGTAAAACTTACAAAGCTTTACTAAGAACAGCGAAATAAACAGCAACAAATAAACACAAACTTACTGTAGCAGTAACTCGGCTCAGGTAAGTTGCTCAGATGCTTTCGAGTGGCAACCAATAATTGCTTTAACAAAGTACCAAAGTATTTATTTATTTGATTGGAGAGTTCACATGTTTAGTGACGACAAAACTTTACTAATGGAAATTGCATGAAAGACAATTTCCAGCAGATTATCAACTTGTATTTTCATATGGAAGCTCTACGCCCACTTGAAGCTTAGGTGCCATTACCATTATTTATTAATGCCACATTTATGCGGTAGTTCCGCAGAACAATCAATGTCAGTCTCAATTCTGAGAACCTTCACAAATTCATATATTGTTTTTTTTTTTTCAACTTATTTGACGAATTCGGTATACAAGCATACGGCCTGCCTGATGGTAAGCGATTACCGTAGCTATATGGATGCTTGCAACACACGATGCATCACTCACGCGTTAACGACTTTTCCCCTTCCCCCAGTTTGCTCTGGCAACCTTACTCATGCGCAGGAACACAACTTTACACAACATAAAGTAATTTGGCTGCTGTATTCTGTAAAGCGCAAGTACTTCCTCAGTCGAGCTGCTCTTATGCTCTACCTCGCATAACATTGATTATACCTGGATTATATCAAACCTATTTTGGCGCAAATAAATATAATAGTCTTGTGTTGTGTAGGGAGTACCCGTGCGACCACTATACGGCGATCATCAACGTGACGCTGATGTGCACGGGCTGCCCGCGCGCGCCTGTACACGAGAGCGCGCTGCAGCTGCTGCAGCTGCTGGACAAGCGCTTCTTCGGCACCGTGGGCCCGCTGCCCGCCGAAGACGACGCCGGTAAGTGCCGCTCCCCTGCCTCCCACCTCCTACTGCTTTACATCTTTCCCATAGATTACAACACGCGCGCTGACAACATGAGACAAGCGTACACGTGTCTGAAATAAAAGGTAAGTACCTATTTATCTTAATTCATGACTTTCTTTCTTGTAGATTTAATTAAGTATATCATAATGTTACTCGTAGTAATATATTGTTCGTTCAATTTACGCAGAATCTCTAAGAGGAAAAGCTATAACAGTCGAATTTGTGGCTCCTTAGCTTGCAACTGACTACATTTTAAGATAAAGTTTTTTTCATAAATATTATTTCTTTTTTCCGATTATTAAAATATTTCTCGAAAGGAACAACTCATATTGCAAATCTGCAGGGATTCTACTAGTTGAGTGATACGGTGCACATTACTGAACAACACTGATCTTGAGCGTCTATCGAGAATCCCGACGATCCTTCGCCCGTTAACTCTGAAAAACTCTCGAGCTGTTTTCTAACAGAAAAACTTTAATCATTAAGTTATGCGAGTAACTTTTGGATAACTGCAACCTAAGTTAAAATTGACGGCCAAAATTTAAATATACAGATATGTAAAAGAAAACTAAACTAAATCGTAAAAAAAAAATGTTTTCAAAAGTTCAAATATTGGTCTTAACTATACATAATTTACTTAAGAAGTAGTTTCAACCAAATCACTACAATTAAATAAACAAATCTGATATTGCGCGCGAGTAAAATGCAACGTACCTCAGATTATGCAACTTTGTATTGATATAATGTCTAACTAATAATCTTTTTTGCGGTTTAATATTTATTAATGATTGTCATATGCCCTCTAATAAAATAATATTAAATTGTTTTTTCAAATCACTTTCATTTTAAAAACCATTTTCGCGCATGTGTCCCATACATGCTGCCCCAGTGTGAGTCGTAAAATTACACAATGGCTGACCCCTCTATGGCTCGTAGCCTGTAACGTGGCACTAACAAGGTGGCGGCTGTCTTATCAGATTATTCTATGTGTATTGTAATGCTGCAACAGTCCCTGCTTTTGAGTTAAGATAACATAAAAATACTTTCTTATTTTCGAATTGAATGAGGTAAAATTGCCATTTCACCACGTTTTAAATCTGACAGTGAATAGGTACAAGCTGTGAACACAAGGTATTAGCCATGTAAAATATATGAAATTAGCAGCTGATTACTCGAGTTGCACCTAAAATCCTCATAATCAACGTGTATAAGTAGAAAATATCATAATTAATAGGTTAAGAAGCAATTATTTGTTGAGATGTTAATTAGAAACTTGTATATTACGGCTTTTGTATGTATTATAGCAATTAATTCTAGTTTACTATGTACATTACAGAGTAATGTAAGGATGTATAAAACAGCTTTAAATGCATTTTTGTACTACATGTAAGGTTAACCTTACATTAGAGTGATAATAAAAAAATAGATGTCAGTGATATTTTCATTTGTGCATGCTGCCCTGACCTACATCAAGTGCTTCTTATAGATTCGTTAACTATAGTAGATAGAACATTGCATTTTCATCAACATTACATAAAGCTGTTGGGTTTGGGCGATGATAGCTCAGTGGTAGTGACGTCGGATACCGAGACGAAGGTCCCGGGTTCGAATCCTACAATGAGCTTGAGCTTTCGGTGAAGGAAAACATCGTGAGGAAACCATAGCACGGTGGTAGGGTACTTTGTAGTACCCGTCTGGTTGGCTACCACCCTCAAGTTGAAAATCTGTCGCCAAGCACCTATCGGTGTGTTCCGTCAGCTGCACTTGAGAGCCAGTTCCTTCTAGGCTTTGTGTGCTTACCACCTTCGACCACATCATCACTTACCATAGTGAGATTGTGGTCAAACACAGGCCTATACACAGTAAAAAAAAAAAAAAAAAAAAAAAGCTTTCATAATACTGTTGATTGTTTCATACTCTTTAATTAGGTATCAAAAGCTTAGAGAGCACGCATAAGAATAGTATTATTATTACTGGCTGGTTTGAGACGGGTCAGTTACCTTAAGGGTTGAGCCACGCGAATATGGTCTCAAGAGACTATACCTTACTTTTTGAATTATGTCTATTGGCATCTACAGATTTCGGAAAAAGCATCAAGAGGCTCTATGGGACCAAGTTAGGTTAGGGCACTAGAAACGTATAAATCGTAAAAACATACATTCTGTTGGGAATGGAAAGTTAGAGGAGGAAGTGTTTTACTTTTTAAATTTGAAAATCTGATATTATTCATTCAAAAACTAAGAATAGTCTCCTGAGACCATATACGAGTGGCGTCGACCTTTAAAGTAGCTTGCCCTTACTGACCCGTCTCAAATTTCCATCCTATATACAATACTATAGCTTTCGCTCCGCAGTTTCATGGCAGTATCCTATACCTTAGTCTAGTCCGACTCATAAAGTAAGCATTATTCCATACTAATACAAAAATCAACCATTATATCAGATTTAATTTAAAAATACGTTAAGCCACATCATAACTTACCATGTTGAGATTGTGGTCAAACAGGCCTACCTATACACGGTAAAAAATGGAGCCTTCACGGAGCTGAGTGGAAGTTGAGTTTGCAAAGTGAAACATAAAACTGAACTATCTACTTTACTATCTGGCCCGCCAAGACGACCCAAGCGAAGCGCAAGCGCACTAATCACCCACCTACCTTTTCTAGAAGCGCTTCGTCGTTTTTCTGAACCCTCATAACTTGGGTTTGGACCTCATACCAGATAATCGAAATTCTCGGGATATGATGTCAATAGTGAACTTATTAAACGTATTAAGTTTCAATAACATAGCTCTACTCAAGATTTTATTGATTTCTAAAAACCCCCGATTTCGTCACTGACTCACTGATGATCATCAAAACTCCTAGGGTACTTCCTGAAGTCCTAGAAATTTGGTATTTAAGCTTGTATTAGTACACAAAAAAACAAAAAAAAACAAAAATTGGAACTTTTATCAAAAAAAAATATTTTGTCAAAAGCAACTTACAAAAAGAAGTGAAAACCCACCAAAAACATATTCATGTAAAATGTTGCCAAGACAAGACTATATGGCTCGCACTGTCAAAAAGTTATGAGATCTCATGTAGAGCCAAGATTATAACTCAAAACGCCCTAACTCTACAAGCCCTAACTTTACAAACTTTACACACCGTAGTCGAAATATGTGGCTTGGCCGTTTCGCTACTACAAAAACTATTGTACTACAGAAAAGTAATTAACAGTGAATAAATTTTTCACCTTACGCCCATGTGTTTTCGAACTGTGCGGGCTAAAAGGAGTTTTCTTCCGCGGACGCTCGGACTGTGGAATGAGCAAGAGCATGCCGCGGTTTTCCCAATGGAGTACAGCATGGAGTTCTTCAAAAAGGGTCTGAAGAGATTTCTTCAGGGTCGGCAACGCGCGAGTGATACCCTGGTGTTGCTAGCGTCCATAGGCTACGGTAACTGCTTACCATCAGGCTGGCCGTATGCTTGTTTGCGAAATTAGTTGTATAAAAAAAAATTTGTGACGGTGTGTTCTGATTATCAGTATAAATACTCGTAGTATATCAGTTCAAGTGTCCATGGTACAAACTCAGCTTAGCTTTGATCAAATGGCCGTGTGTCAAGAGTTGCCCAGGATTTCTGTGTTGTGTTACTACCCCTTCTTAAAATAGGGTTACTCCGGACGTTGTTAGCTCCCAGTACAGACGGTGTACACATTTAAGGAACACTCAGGTGGTACAGGAAAATTAAACAATATACCTACTATATACATTTATTATCTAAAATGATTATACTCCTTATTCTATAATATTATTACCTACACGTTATCGCTAAGCATAGAAAGAGAAAGAAAGAAAACAATCCAGTAAAAATATAAAATGTTCATTAATAATTTTCATGAACAGAAACGTGATAATTGGGAATTTGAAGTGTTTTTTTTTTTGTCATAAATCGAAAGATCATATATAAGTTATTTTACAAAACTATTTTTAGTTTTATTTTTTTCGTTGTTATTAAAAAGTTATAACCAATTGAAAATATTTTTTTGAACTGTGTACCGAAAACGAACCGACATATACCGAACTACCCCGATGAGGGCGCGTGACGTCACAATGTTAATTGTTACTCACCATTACATACAATTGATACAGTTTTTTACGTTTTCATCAATTAAATCTTGTTATTATCGTCAATATATTTATAAATTTATCACAGAAAGTAAATTTTAAAGATTACCGTCTTTATTTCGTACCATCGTGTACAAATAATTCACAAATAACTCCCAAAAAAATGTTTTTAAATTTGCTACAAAATGTCTAAAGGTTGAAACCATAGAAACATAGGGCAACGTGCCTCTAATCAGATGGATAGTCATCATCATCATCATATATAATGTCCCACTGCTGAGAACAGGCCTCCTTTCACAAATGAGGGTGAAAGGGACTGGGCGATACTCCACCACGCGTGCCCACTGCGGATTGGTGGAGATAGGCTAGTGGTCAACCTACTGTTGGAATTTTTCAAGCCGCCTAGGAGGCATCCAACTAGCTTAATGACTATCACAATTAAGTGATAACCGGGACCAACGACTTTACTTGCCTTCCGAAGCACGGAAACGCTCGATTTTAAATACCACTAGGCGGTCACCCATCCAGGTACCGACCACGACAAACGTAGCTTAACTTTGCCGATCGATTAAGAACGGCTAATCATGCTAAGCCACGAGCGCTTCAAATGGATAGTAGGATAGTCCAATTCACCAAAGCATGAAATTTTAATGCCACCACTTTAGGGACTACTGAGCAAATAATCACGTAATCTTTGCTGGCCGGGAAGACGCCATGTTTTATTAAAATTTAATTTCCCTTCATCATTTTTTTTTATTGCCACCATTTTCATCTATTTAGTTGTTTTTCCAATTTCTCTCAAAATGGATATTTGAGAGGCCCTTGGAACCTCATAACATTTATCTCTTCACAAAATTCAAAAAGTAGCCGCCATATTGAACTATCTAGTTATTGTTCCGATCGCTCTCAAAACTGATATTTGGGTCAATTAAAAACTTCAAAACGGCGGCAACTTTTTGTTAAAGATTGTTTGGCAAAGATTCATGTTATGAGGTCCAAGGACCTCTCAAATATAAATTTTTAGAGTACTCGGACCAATAACTGAATAGTTCAAAATGGCGCAATTTTTGATTCTTGTTTAAGAGAGGAGAGAGAGCCACGGGGTAGAGCGTAGCGTTTATTCGCTCAAAGAGCAGATCGACTGGGGAAGTACCTCCACCTTACAGAACACTGCAGCCAAATAACTTTATGTTGTGTAAAGTTGCGTTCCTGCGTGTGAGTAAGGTCACCAGAGCTCATGGGGCATCAGGGGGAAAAGTCGGTAACGCGTGAGCTATGCGACCATATGGCTGCGGTAACCGCTTACCATCAGGCGGGCCGTACGCTTGTTTACCGACTTAGTCGTATACAAAAAAAAATAGTGACTCATAACATTTCACTTTTAATATTGTATGTGATCAATAATAAAAATTGCTAACCGCATCAATTTTCCCAATTTATGGGAAACTTTTATGATCCTAAGTCGATGATAGCTCAGTGGTAATGACGTCGGACACCGAGACGAAGGTCCCGGGTTCGAATTCTACAATGAGCTTGAGCTTTCGGTGAAGGAAAACAACGTGAGGAAATCATAGCACGGTGGTAGAGTAATTTGTAATACCCAATACCCATCTGGCTGGCTACCACCAAGCACCTGTCGGTGTGTTCCGACAGCTGCACTTGAGAGCCAGTTCCTTGTAGGCTTTGTGTGCTTACCAACCGCCACATCATCACCAAAATCATGTCATTTGTCAAGTCAATCCCAAATTAAGCAGAGCTTGTAATGTGGAAACAGATAACTGATATAATACAAATACCTACAACTTTTTGTTTGTAAATACATACTTAACATACATAATTACACCCAGACTTGGGACATACAGACATGTACATGCACACAAATGTACGTCCTGTGTGGGAATCGAACCCACGACCTGCGAGCTGCGGTGCGATAGATGGAATCTTAACCAACTGTATAGTAGAAACCGTTCGACCGTGTACTCACGTAGAGTTACTTTAACATTGTGACGTTTCAAGCAGGGCGCCCGGCCAGCCGACCCGTTTTGAGTCACGTGACTATTTTTCAAATTTGGTCCATTTTAAATAATTTATAATAAATTGATAATAAATATATTTTGGTTTTTTTGAATTGACTTTCAAAATTGTTCTAATAAAGTTTTAAAATACATAATAAAAAAATGTTTTTTTTTTTTTTCAATAACCCAATTCCTCGTTTATATAATAAGAATTATAAAAAGATAAAAGATATACAAGGTCATAATATTATATTATGTTTAATACGACTTGGTGCGAAGAATGCAAGCGCGCGTCGATTGCCCTCTCGTTGCGTAGGTGGTTGACAGGGCTCGCTTCGGTGACCTCAACCCTCACACATATATACTTTATATTATTATTTTTATATAGTTGTACATTATTTAAATGTCATCAGTAATACTACAAGCGTTATATTGAACGCATTTATTTTCCGAAATAACTAATAAATGCGACACACGGTGAATACCAAAGCACCAATAATTCAAGTATCGACAGGCTTTAGCAAGAGCCAAGTGCGTAGATGCGTTAAATCACTGATGCTTACAAATATATATCTAAGTACCTCTTTGGAAAAAAATGTTAAACATGGTGGACCAGGCTTACTAGTGCATACGGCGGTGTTTGAAGCAAGAAAGATGGAAAGAAATTAAGAATTTCGTAGTTAGCTTTAATTAACCGACCTTTAGCAACATATATATACAGCTTAAAGTTTCAATTGTATGTTTTCATTGAAATTATATCCCATATTGCACCTCGTAAATTATATTTCGGGTAAAGTAGATGTAAAAATGTCAAACAAAACTCTCAACAGAGAATAAAAGGGAAAGGTAACCCAATCGGAACAATAAATTTATCAAACATTAAGATACGTTTCTGTTAGTCAGACCGAAATGATTCTGCTAGTTGATCCATGATAAGTTAACGCTGTTATCTGTGACGGCTCTCGACCAATTTAATATTAGTTTGATCGCGATATCCGGAATGGTTCTGGAGACTCGTGCTATAATTGGAACAATTGACTTGGTGCCACGTAATTAAGTTACTAGGCTTTAGCATATTCAAGTTGAACATTAAATAATATTCATAATTGACAATTTAAATATAATTATATTTTAAACTCTAGCCACACGATAAATAAATAACAAAGACGTTAATTAATTCTCGAAACGTATCATGATATGACTCAGTTAAAATTGTGTGAACATCTAAAATGTCAGCGAGATTCGTAATAAGCTATCCAGCGGCGATGTTGTTGACGTTATTGAGCCTTTATGGAAGTATGTATTGATGAGTCGGAGTAGAAAATGTTTTGAGTTGTATTGCAAATGTTTTGAATTGCAACATTTGTATTTTCGTATATAGTTGTCTTGATGACAGAAATGCCTAAGAAATGTATAAAATAACAAATTTTGTCACCTTCAATTCAAGATGGCGGGTAAAGCAGTCACACCTCGAGGTCGAAATCTATAATTTTTCATGACTAGTCTATACTTTAACAATACAAATCAAAACATTTTCTACTCCACCTTCTGTACGGCAAAGCCTCTTTTTTGTCCCCATTGATCGGACTATGTGGCAAATTAAAACACGTTAATGCACGGTTATATTAGCGTGATGAGCTGAAACAACTTTTTGGTTTTCTTTGGGAAAAATCCCAAATTAAAACTAAAATGGAAATTAAACAATCCTGGTCGAATATGATCTATATACACATATTGAATGTCTAATGCTATTCAGAAATCTTAATTAGGTGCAAAAACTAATCTATATTTTATAATTGTTGAATACAAATACACAGTTTAGTAGATAATAATATTAATATGTTATTAGAATAGATTTTTATATACGATCATATTTTGTACCCCGCGGTGCTGTGGGACCCGACCGCTGACGCCGATCGCCTGCCGCTCCGCACCGGCTCAAAGCGATGTTCCTACCGAGCTTACGTGTGTTCGGTGTAGGCTTTGTTTAGTGATGTACCGTCCACGTCGGTGTCGGTAACAGGGACTAGTGCCAGCACTCTAGGCAAATAATAATATATAAATGCACATCTTGAAGATGTTTACTTACGAGTACTATCAAATAAAAAACTCTTCTTTACACGCTTTCCTCTATTTTTTTTTAGGTCGACGTGAAGTTAATCTTTACACTATCTAATTTTTATTTTATCATATTTGTTTGCTTGGTTAATGTACATTTGGTCTATTTTTGCTTTACCCGTCCAGGGTTTTTCTTTTTTTTTCTCATAAAAAAGTTAATAGTTATCAGCGGGTTTGGTACGTACGGAAACATGAGAGTTGTAAGAATGTAAATTTGAAATATAGGAACGTCATCTCATAGAATAGATATTTCAACAAAAACGTGCACTTTATTGAATGATTATAACTAAAATATTTTTATCTATACATATAAAAGGCTTTGTCCTGAATGATTGACTGACAATCAACGCACAGCCTAAACCGCTGCTGCTAACGCAATTAATTTTTTCGAATTTAAAGCAGATCTTATGCTATCATCAATTCCAAATCTTTTAATGAATTGAATTGTATATAATGGGTAACTATTTTACCAAAAAATATTGGAATCACATACGATCTGCCGAGAATTCGAAAAAATTAATTGCGTAGCAATATTGCTTAAGCTTCCTTTTTAGCCCCCCTGGAATGTTTATGATAAATTTAAAGTAGATCGGACTAAGGAATCACGTTATCCCATACTAACTTTGCCCCCGTTTTTCACCCCCTTAGGGGTTGATTTTCGGAAAATCCTTTCTTATCGGATGCCTACGTCATACAAAGAACACACCCAAGTTTCAGGTCTGTACGATCAGTAACAGAATTAATTGAAGACGTGTTTCGTATTTTATTGACACTCATCGCCTAACGGGGTCAAAAAGGAGTAGAAAAATGAGTAGAAAGTTATTTTAGGGGTGATTTGCATCGAAGTTGACATCAATACTCCTTAGTACCTACTTATGATTTAATTATATTTTATTTTGACACATGTTTGAAAACTGAATCCGATTTTATTCAAAAAACTTGGTGCTACTCTTTAAAATTGGAATCCTAACTTATATTATAAATGCTAAAGTGAGTTTGTTTGTATATTTCTTGGTTAAGCTTTCAAGATGAAATTTGGCATATAACCTATAGTATGGAGAAGGACATAGGCTACTTTTTATCCCGGGAATGCGGGTGAAACCGCGGGGGACAGCTAGTATTAAATAACTAAGCACTAAAATTGATTAGTGGTTCCTAATACAACCATGTCTAGGTATTGAGGTGAAAATTTAGTGTTGAGGTGTGAAAAACAATGTAGTATTGTTTAAACAAGCATAGTACCTATATAAAACCGTGTCATACTTAATGACTGTGACGATGATGTATGATGTGACTTGATTAAGACTTAAGTTAGCTAAACCATTACTTACCTACTCGAGTTCAGTTACTTTACATTTCCTAAAGGAATTAATTACATTTCCTAATTATGGACGATATCTAATAAGCTGGCGTTACTCTTTCACTTTAACTAATTTATAAGAAAAAGTTAACATTGAGATCGATCTGCACACAGATTGTTTGGTTTGAATTTGAAAGGGGGCTATCAGCGACTTGATATTGGCAATGGGAAAGAAAGAAAGAAAGAAACCAATTTATTTTTGATTATTAAAAAAAAAACAGAAAACACAGTAAAAATAATGTGCTATCGAATTTCATAGTGCCGCGAGTATATTTTCATTGGTTTCAGTTATTCTGAATGCTCAGCGTCGGCCGTCCCCGTCATCGAGATATAGGTACATTGGAACCTTATATCTACGACTATCAATACTACTTCTAGTGCTATCTGAATATACAATTAATATTAAGTTAGGTTCTGAATAGTAGCTAAGCAGAGCATGAAATTGAACATGTAATGGAAGTGGTATGGGGAATGATTTAGCGATGATAAATTATTTGAGAGCTAAAGTTGATTTCGTAGAGAATTGTGGATGGATCGTTAGATGCAGAAGATATTGTGTGCGTGAAACGTGGATAATATTCGTGGCGCGATGAACGTGATAGTGTGCTACGAAGCAAGAAGTGATTGGTTCGATCTCGATCTGCTATCTCGCAATAAGACCGCGAATGGAGTAGGTACCAGATATTCTATAGATGTTGGTCCGTTTTCCTCCGGGTCATGTTATATGTTTGGTGTTCATTAGAAAGGTTCATTTATCAATATAATCTATTTATCTAACCGGTTCATAATATTAACATATTTGTACCTCCGATCAATTATACATATTCACAACCCATTTTGAGTTCGCTGCAATATTTACACAATGCTAATGCTATTTCTACTTTAGCAACTATAGATGTCCGAGTGGCCTTCAGACCGTCATTAATGGCTCTTTTTGAAGCTTGCGTTTTAGTACAACGTTTCACATCCTACGAAAATCTCTTCACACCCAGAATTGGCATGAAGATTGAGAAGAGTTACTGTACCAGAATTATTATGATATTTTTTCATTATTGAATGCCTCTTAATTAATTGGAGAAAGTCAAGTCATTGATATACCTGTATAGTTTCAAAAGTTGGGCAGAGAAGAAAGATGAACGATGACAGCATCTGAGAAGGATTTTATGGTGTGAAAAGATTACGCATGACTAAATGAGCAATACAGGTGGATGGCAATAATCAAAATAGAATAGGTACTTGAACAGACTGTGACGACACAAATGCTTGAACTTGTAAAGAGTCTAAATCTTATGGTGCGTCCACGCTACGTGAACCGAGCACGCGTGGAGCACGGATTTGAGTAGCGTGGACGGACTTTTTTTTTTTTTTTATACAACTACGTCGGTAAACAAGCATACGCCCCGCCTGATGGTAAGCGGATACCGTAGCCATATGGACGCTTGCAACACAAGAAGCATCGCTCACGCGTTACCGACCTTTCCCCCCCTCCCCAATGAGCTCTGGCGACCTTATTCACGCGCAGGAACACAACTTTACACAACATAAAGTTATTTGGCTGCGGTATTCTGTAAGGTGGAGGTACTTCCCCAGTCGAGCTGCTCTTTGAGCGAATAAACGCTATGCTCTACCTCTCTGATACTCTCTCTTTAGATTTTATGGTTTATTTCGCTAATAAATAATACTACAATGAATAATAGGGTATTTTAAACTCAAAACAATTTTAATTTACCAAGATATCTAATTTAAATAGTCATTTTCAATACAAAAATCGTTTCTGTCACTGGTTTTACGTGAATAAGTGAAAGTTTTTTTTTAAATTATATTCTATTTTACATTATTTTATTCCTCTTTATCCTCCTCACGATCAATTTCCATGCATTCATCAAATGTATCCTTTTCAGGAAGCAAAACCTGTAAAGTTTCCTGCAAAAATGATTTTGAGTAGGAGTTCTTTATTTTTCTCATTGAGCTGATTAGGGGATCGAAAGTCAAAAGTAATCTGTGATAAATATCTAGGTTACATTCTTCACACGACAATTTTCGGCCAAAGTTTAGACGATATGACCGAAAGTGTTTGTTCCGGGCTTCTGCAGCTTCCTCCGAAAGCTGACCGATAGGCAAAAGAGAATTTTCGATGATTGCTCCACCATGTATTAAAATGTTATGCATGGTGATCGTCATCTATTTAGATTTATGTGTGTGGTCGTTACTCATTATTACATATTGTTTGTTTCCGTCTCTCACCATCGCGATCCTCACACACACGACACTTAACTCATAATTGTTCATAGTTTATATTACGGGTGAGTCCCAATCGAAAGCTGCACGAAAAACAATGGTACATGTAATGTGAAACCATTACCTAGGAAATGCGGTTAAACAATTAAATGAACTTTAAAACTTATGTTGACCATCACAGATTTATAAATAAGAAATAAAATAAATACATTGTCAATATGTATAAATATTTGACAGACAACTATTTTAATTATGTATTTACTTGATTCGTCATATCATATCTAATTATTATACTAATTCTGTTTAGTTTATCGATACGATCAAACTACACATAAATATAGATGGTAAGTACTATCATAAACGTGGTTGTTTCGCAGCATATTTATAATCGAATAAGTCGTATTTTCCCTTAGATAGAACTATTAAAAGAAACATTATCTAGCTAACGACGATCATTTCTGTCGAATAGCCAGATCAGTACAAAAAAATAGACCTTCATTTTATGATTAACTTTCGATTTTACGAATCGAAATTCATAAAATTACTGCAATTACGCAAACACGATGGCGAGGCAATGATGGCTCAGTGGTAGTGACGACGGATACCGAGACGAACGTCCCGGGTTCAAATCCTACGAAACCATGGCACGGTGGTAGGGTGCTTTGTAGTACCTATCTGGCTGGCTACCACTCTCAAGTTGAAAATCTGTCGCCAAGCACCTATCGGTGTATTCCGACAGCTGCAATTGAGAGCCAGTTCCTTCTAGGCTTTGTGTGCACCACCTTCGGCCACATCAACACTTACCATGTTGAGATTGTGGTAAAACACAGGCCTATACACAATAAAAAAAAAACACCATTACGGTTCTCTCCCAGCGCTACGATATGGGGTTCTTCAAAAAGGGCGTGAAAAGCTCTTCAAGGTCGGCAACACATCGGTCACAAGTTGCTAGAAGTTTGCTAGAAGTTATCAAAATTTACCTCTAATTGCTTGTCAGAATGCTAAGAGCTAATTCTTTATGGCTAAAGATAGTGAGGTCCCTGCGATATTGCTCCACCTCGTCGAACTTTACGCAAGATAAAACCATGGTCTAGGAAAATATTAAATAATATTTTAGATAACTTCTAGCAGCCTGTGACCAAGATTATCATGCATTATTTTGTTCATATTGAGACGTAGAAGCAGAATATTTAAAAATTTCCGTATCTCCGAAAATAATCATTTTTTTAAATAAATTTTAATGCCACTTTTATTTTCTTCAAAATTCAGCTCATGGATCCTTTCAGCGTTTTTCTCTAAGACCTGTAGTTCAGAATTTGCCCATAATGCCCATTTTTAAGACTTGACTTGAGAGATGTGACTACTTGAGCCAAAGTTTACCGGTAGACCAAGTAGATATATTATAATATTGAATTCCATATAAAAATAATCTATATGCATTTAGTGTGTATAGATTATCTTGTAGGTCGAAATAAAAATAAGGAATTTAGAAACAAAACAATATGCCAATTGGTTTTATCGAAAGTATATTTTTCTAAAATTTTGTTGCATACATTTGCATCTTGAGCCAATAGTTCCCTATGGTCACGAATTATGTTCTACCTTACAGAATGTGGATATTGTCGGAAGTTTTATTTCCGAAACATATTTTTTATAAACAGCTGTCAAACTTGACATCCATTGTTGTTTCAATAGATCATAGGTACTTTTAGAAATGTTGCATGTTTTATTTTCTTAACATGGAATTGAACTTGCCATCGACGCTATGTAGGTAATAATTGTAGTCATAATGTGTGGTAAATTAGAAACACCACTTGAGTCGTTGTGATGACAGCTTAAATAATATAATATGCTTATTGACTTTTTAAAGTTCATAACTTAAACAATTATGAGATCATATACCTTAGTATAATAGTATCGGGGGATATTCACAATATTAATGTCTTTGAAATACTTGTTGTTAACCAACAGAAACAATTCGCGACAGATAGGGTTCGCTGTAAAATGACGCGATCTCCACGTAGTAAGTAGTTTCCTTGATAAAATATTAATACCCAAGTATATAAAATTATAAATATCCACGATTTACAGAATCAGTGATACAACTTGTAGGATAAAACTTGTCAGTGTGATTTATAGGTATTGCAATTGACATGAGGCACACTGACAGTTTCATGCGAGGATCTATTCCCGAAAAATATCGGTAAAATACATAATTCTATTGAATAACGTACCCGGGTAGGTTTCAATTACACACCACTGTGCGTACGATGTGTCCATCGGGGGTGCGTTCAGTGAGAACATATCTGTAGGGGAGAGGGGCGAACGGCATGGCCCGGAAGGCCGCCGTTCGGGCCCTACCTTATTGCGGGGTTCACATGGTGGGCTCAGCGAACACCTGCATCTCGATGGGCTCGCCGGAGGGGCGGGCGGGCGCGCGCCGCTGCCGGTGCTGCCGGCTGTTGTCAAACGTCCACCGGCGGATGAACATGTCGCGGTCGGGGCGCCGCGACCCGCTTGCCGCCGCCGCCGCCGCCTCCACCGCGGCAGCCGCCATCGCCGCGTTCCCACAGTTGCTCACCGGCTCCGTGTAACTGACCATCGATGCTGAGGACAAACTCACTATAAAGACGTTTATCTTCACCCATGCTATATAATCCTCTATAAAAGTTCCTGAAACAGTTAGTTTATTGCCAACATTAAAACACTGGTTGTCATAGTAACCATTATATCATCCAAAACAGTGCTATAATGTTGTACTGAATTTCTTTATGCAACTCCTTATTTTTATTTTTTTGCTTTTTCGGACCATTCCTTACTCGTCAAACAGCCACATTCTCCGTGGTATCCTTATGAATTTCAAAAAAAGAACATTTTCATGCATGCGCGTTTCACTATAGCACAGCGCCGTAATAAAAAAAAACTCAGAGGTTATTGGAATTCTCGTCGTATCTCGCCATTTTAGTTCGATATTAGAATTGCATAAATTTATTACTTTGTTGTTTACAAAAATGATCATGGGTGTAGATAAAGTCTTGTATGCAACTGTACATAATTAGGAATTAAAACCCTCGTGTGATACTATTATCACACTCGCTTCGCTTCGTGTTTTAATACCCCTTATTATACAACAGTTGCATAAATAACTATTATAAACACCATCGGCACTTGTGGATCACTCTTAATCTCCATACCGAATGACTATTAACTGATTATTTATTGGTCGCAGCGAGCGCTCTAAGTAAAATCCCACACGAATATTACTAACTCGATAGGTAATGCGCCCTTATTAATGTTAATTGAACTGATTTTGAACTGAGGAGCGTTATATCAAGAAAACACTGAAACATGCAAAATGACATAATGAATACATAAAAGATATATTTTGGCTTGTATCGCTTTTATTGGAGTCGGGCAATATGATTAATTTGCGCGTTTTTCAAGAGTATAATGTGTAGGTACGTACGGTGGAGGCGCGCGCGGTTTCTTGACACTGCAAATTAGAGTAAATGAGGCTCGTTGGTGGTTAATTGCCGCTCGCAGCACACGGGCGCGGGCGGCGCCCTTATAGACGAACCGCATGCCTATTGTACGCACTTTGCGTTTTAAACAAACGGCCTGGCGAGGGTTGGGCTTCATTAAAACGTCCTCATTAACATTGTCAAATACCTCTAAATGTATTTTCTATTTTTCGTCTTTCGTTCTTAATTGTCGTACAAATTATTACACCTTCTAAAACCGAATAAGAAACAAGTGGCCCGCCTAAAAAGTCATCGCTATTTTTTCAAGACTTTAAGTTAAATTTAATATGGGAGCTAACAACCTCCCGAAAACCTGATTTAACCAAAACTTCCTTACTTGTTGTCTTTCCGATTTCTAATGATTACTATCATTTTCTATTTACGGATCAAGATCTTGTGGAAATTTTCAATATTTAAAGGGTGAATAAAATTTTTTTGGTTTGAATTTACATTCACTTAAAATATGAGAACTTAAAGAACAAATATAACCTACCTAAGTTAAACATATATTGGAGTGAAATGTGTACTATTTTCGTAATGGCGAAACGACTAAAACAAAGTCACTATTTCTGTTCTATCTATATATATAAAAATCAATGCCACTTTTCGTTGTAATTTTATAACTCAAGAACGGGCTCACCTATCCAAAACAAATGTTTAGGCTTTGTTCGGACTATTTAGTAGATGGTTTATGTGAAGTTTGCACAAAATCGGTCGAGCGGTTCTTCATTTATCACATTTTTTGTAACAAATGAATTGAATAAATGGTTTACATTTACATTTATTAATGGGGATTTTGCTGTCAAATATAAACTTTTTTCAGATGGGGATTGTGCTGTCAAATTGAAACTTTTTTCAGTGTTGACAGTACAAGCATGTTGTTAAATGTCATTCATTTCTGTCATTTCTTTTTGGACTTTCTTCGAATAAGCTTGCAGTCGATAATATAACCTAGATTAGATACCCACTGCAGCGCCATCTGCCGGGCTGATTTGTGAATCTAATGTGATGGTTGAGATAGGGTAGGGTGGGAGAGTAGGGTAGGGTACGGTAGGGTAGGGTAGGGTAGCACCACGCGCACGAAGTCGCGCCGGGAGCTAGTATGTAAATATAATATAATATAATACCTATAAATATAATAAAATAAATAAAATAAAATGGCAGAAATACAAAATGTTTCAGCTTTGTTAAAAGCAGATAAGTCAGAACGTCCATAGCCCTCATATCAAAAGATATGCCACCTTATATTTTCACTGTGGGTGCGACTTGAATGGCAGGTGTCTCAAGTTTAGGGTAAGGGGAATATAGAGTGAAAAACTCTAGTGTAAATTAAAAATTGTATTGGTCAAAGCAAGTGACGCCTGAAACTAAATAGAAAAGGAAATTTATTCCCTTGAAGGTGCCATGTCGATACCTGATCACCTTGAACCTGCGACACCACAGAGACACTCGCTTAACATAATTATAAACTTGTGGGAAAGTACTCGGCAGAAACGACACCCCGCGTCCTGACAAAACTTTAAGATTGCTCGCTAATAAGTTACAAGGGAAAAATGATCAATTCTTCAGCAAAAATTCAAAGTCTGAAGCAAACACAACACAGATACGTGTCTAGATGGCTCTACAAATACGTTCAACGTTCCAAACAAAAAGCTTAGTAACTTTTAATGGTATAATGTCGTCGGATGTAGAGCGCGCCGCTTTATTTGCCGATGAGTGAGGCTTAACGGCCGGGAAATAAATCTCAAGTCGTTACCCGCGACACTCGGCGAAGGTCGGCCCGCCCTCACCGCTGCCGCTCACCCGCGTGCCCGGCCCCTCTTTCTTTTGGGACTTCTCTCAATTTATCCTCTAAAACACCTAAATAAGGTTGCAGAACACTAACAAACCAAACATTAGGTTGTCGACCTCGTCTACGAATGGGTCTACGAAGTTCAAGTTCTGTATTTGAGATATGATATTAATCAAAAATCTAAATCAAAAAGTTTTTTATTCAATTTAGGCCCTGGTAAGGCGCTTATGAACGTTAAATTGGTACATACAGTTGAATTTACCACCGGTTCGAAATACACTTAAACTGAGAAGACTAATATAATTAAAATAAGATAATTGGAAAACCCCTTTTCGAGTGGTTTTATATTTTATATAGAAGTCCCTTAAAACCAGGAGCATCACCCTCAAGGCCTGCAAAAAGTGCGGCCGCCGTTACGTCGGAGTAAATCAGTTATCCGAATGAGGCGAGTGCTTCAGTCATAATAATATGTAGTGTAACGCGTTGCGTTTACCCCCGATTGCGTTTGTTCCGGTGCCAGGCGGCCGCGCGGTCTCGGTGGGTAGAATGAGATGTCATCACGCGCATACTATCTGGACCTGGCACGTCGCGTATTTATGCAAAATTTTAGCCTCACGTATGACTAGATTAGCGTTTTAATCATACAAATGTATAAAATGCCAAGTCCAGCTATTTATCAAAGAGTTTAGACCAACTAAATGTAATCTATTATAGTCCTCCTAAAGGATATAATTTTCTTTTCCTCGTGTCAAATTTTTACAAGTCTAAAACCACTAATTTATTCGTTTTAATTTAAATACCTACCTACTCGTAAAAAGAGGTTAATTAAAATTGGATAATACTAATTAATCTACAACCCAATTGAATATTAGAATCATCACTCAAATGGGATGAAATTGGATTTGAACTTTTTTTTACTTTGTGTAGGCCTGTTTTAGACTGCAATCTCACCATTTTAAGTGATGATTTGGCCGAAGGCAGTAAGCACTCAATTTCTAGAAAGATCTGGCTCTCAGTGCAGCTGTCGGAACACACCGATAGCTGCTTGACGACAGACTTTCAACTTGAGGGTAGCTACCACCGTGCTATGGTTTCCTCACGATGTTTTCCTTCACCGAAAACTCAAGCTAATTGTAGGACTCGAACCCGGGACCATCATCTCGATTATAAGTACCTTTTGTAAATTCGCCGCCATTTTTGTTCGCCCCAGTTGCCGCTCGCCACGTGACGCATGCCCATACAAATTCAAAATACAAATGTCAAATCAGTTTCTTTATTAAATGAACTCATTACAAAATCCATGAAAACTTAGCACGCATTTATTTGACTTGCTTCATTCTTAAGTAACAAACATGCATGCAAGTATATTTTCCGGTTCATAAGTTGAAAGGTTCTGACCACTATCTGGTATTCAATCAAGTGCACACAAAGCTTTGATTACGGGCACAAGCAATGTTTTCGAAGACGAAGACCTGATGCAGCCAGGACCTTCTCCTCGCTATGGATCTTCTCCTGGGATAGACATGCCATGTTCAGTTTAAATATTTGAACCAAACCTTGTTACTAAAGTCAGGACCTAACTCCTTATAATGTATGTTATGACGGATAGAATGGCCAAATGGTAGAAGCGTACAAATTGCGCCGACCTTAAATCATTGGTGGGCAGGATGATGATATGATGACTTCCATTTACAAAATTCTACTGCGGAGGACTCAACCCTCTCATCTATACACATAAAATGCTTTGTCCTGTATGACTGAATGAGAATCAACGCACGCTGATCTTAGAGACCTGGAACTTGGAGAGTGTCTTCTTTGTATGACGTACGCAACCGATAAGAGAGTATATTCCGAAATTCTACCCCTAAGGGGGTGAAAAACGGGATCAAAGTTTGTATGGGACAACGTGATTCCTTGGTCCCATCAACTTAAAATTTTGCATACACATTCTTTAACAGAATTTATGGAAGACGTGTTTCGTATTTTATTGAAACTCATCGCCTAACGGGGTCAAAAAGGGGTAGGAACATTGAATTATTACGCTTAGAACCGAAGTATCGAACAAAAATCCTCGCGAAGCGTAAGCCACTTGACAACCAATGTGTGCGGGAGTACCATATAATTACACTCGCTGACACGCACACAAGCGCACGAGTAATGTTGCAAGCTAAACGAAATTTTTCTGTAAAATTTACCTTCCGATTTCACCTACTAGTGAAATTGGAAGTAAGTATTCATACAATTTATTAAATAGTTTTTAAAGTTCTGCATCTTAGATAATTTATCATAGACACAGGCCTGTTATTTATTTATTACTTGTTTAATGGTTATGTTTCATAGTACTTATGTCGGGTATTTTAACATAATAAACCAAGACAATGTGCAGAGCTATGAACGATCGTACAATTTGTAGCTTTCCTTCGTAATTATAGTAATTATAGGTTTCATATATGATAAGTTGTATAGCAAAGGAAGATTAAGTAGTATGTAGGTATTTAGGTAATTATCATTAACACAATACATAAAATTGAAATTTTAAAAGCCTGTAAAATTAATCTAGTCAATTAATTAAGTACATTTAAGCAAAAAAATGGTAACAATCATTAAATTTGAATTTCATAGGTGTGTGCCTATGTATGTTTGTCCACGCATATCTCCGAAACTATTAATATTAATAGTTTCTTACATATGCGTGGACAAACATACATTCACACATCTAGGAAATTTTGTATATTTGTTTGGAAGCCCTGAAAGATATTCATACATATGTAAATATATTATAGTTCTAATAATATTGCATAGGTACATACGTGTCAAATAGATCATCTCCTTTTTTGAAGTCGATTAAAATGACAGCTGGATGAGTAAAGCTAAAGACGGGGCTTACAAGGAGAGGGCTTAGCATATTTTGTTTTTTTGTTTGTTTGTTTAAACGGGTTAATCTCTGTAAAAAAAACTACCTGTAAAACTACTACCTACTGTGTAAAACTAACAGTTTGATTCGAAATTATTTCACTAATATGAAGCTACATTATCCCGAGTATTATAGGCTACTTATCCCATGAAGCGGGTAAAACCGCGGGGGACAGTAAGTCGCCTAGGTATCGGACTCAATTACTTTAATAATAACAAATTCAGTATCAATTACGTAAAACAACGCAAATTCGCATACAAACAGCTGGCAACACTTTGCTCGAAATCTGAGTGAAGTATATTTAATTTTGAATTTTGTTATTTTAGATGAATTACGCAATAAAATTAGTGGCTTTCCTCTGGAATGTTACATCAGGGTTCTTATCATTCTTCCCTGATGAATTATGACACAATTTTACTGCACAAACCGTCATATTTATTATTTTTCTGAGAGCTGCACTGACTATAACGTCACTTAGTACACTGACAGCGCGGCGGTCAAATGAAGCCATATATGGCTTCAATTGAATGGATTAGTTTTCACGCGCGTACTTTGTTTCTATGTGTAATAATTCAATGGGTAGGAAGTTATTTTAGGGGTGATTTGCATCGAAGTTGATATCGATACTCCTTAGCGCTTTTGATTTAAATATTCATTTATATTTGACATTCCAATTTTAAAGAGTATTCTTGTTGTAACCAATCTTTTATGTGAATTGGTGGGCGATGGCTGCCACACGCGTCATACTTGTGAACAGGTGCTGCTTGTGGGGGCTGGTCTGCTTAAGTTTGCTATTTATTTACTTATTAAATATTTATTCAGTCTACTTTGTAAATTTTGCCGCCGCGCCGGGACACGCAATTGTTTTCAGTGCGATTAGAATGTAAATATTATGTAATAAATCTAAGCCTGTTTTGAAAAGAGTAATTGCTGAGTTTATTGCCGGCTCTTCTCAGCAAATGCAACCTTCCGAACCGGTATTAGAGTATTAGAGTCAGACTTTTCATAAGTGCCTGCGAAGGTCTATTTGAATAAATGATTTTGAATTTGAATTTAACTTTTTTTTGAATAAAATCGGATTGAGTTTTGAAAAATTTTTGTCTGTCCGTTCCGGTTCATAGCTGAGTTTATAACTTAACTACGTAAGTACGTACGTACGGACGAGTAACTAAGATACTTTTATTTTTGAAAAATAATTAGTGTTCCGCGCAGAAAAATTCAAACCGTACGCGGGTGAAACCGCTGGAGTCTGCTAGTCAGCTAATAAAAGGCATGTCATGATTATATTAAAAATCAAAATTCATTTATTCAAATTAGGCCCTTATAGGGCACTTATGAAAGTTAACAAATGACTCTACACCGGTTCCAAATACAACTTGAACTGAGAAGACTCCGGCAAGAAACTCAGCAAGTGTTATTTTTTTTTTTAATGTGTACTTATAAATATTACAATTTACAAAATATATATAACAATAGCGTGCGAAGCGAACAATTCATTCAAATGCATTCTTGTCATCTACAAAATCAGAAACTTTATAGTACCCCTTCTTGCTTAACTTCTGTTTTACTATCTTTTTGAATCTATGTATAGGTAGCTCTTGGATTTCTTTGGGTACTTTATTATAGAAACGTATACATTGCCCCTTGAAAGAGTTAAGGACTTTGCTGAGCCGAGTTAAAGGTACAGCAAGTTTGTCCTTATTTCTAGTGTTCAAACTATGAGTGTCGCTATTCTTAGGCTGTTTAAAGAATCAAAGCCTTTTTTGAAATGCTATAAAAAATACTACAAACAAATCATAATTTAGACATCAAAGCTTGTAACGAAAAGAAAAACAAAACATTTTCATTAAGTGTTATTTAAATTTTTATCGAATACAGGTAATAAACGTGACTAGTAAATATATACAGCGAACATATGCGTCGACACTCCAGCGCTCGTTTTGTAAAACAATCACATTTCCATGGATTTGATTGTATGTTTGTACATAAAACCATCACTACAAACTTTTGATATGATATTTGTATAAATATTGTTGAACGAAGCTAGTGTACGTGGAAACTCTAGATTACACAGGCAATGCCAGACGCTGCACCTATCAGTCGTGTCGAAATTAGAAAATAAAACGATATGGCTACATATGAACAGAACAAGGCTTAAAAAGTAAGAAATCCTGAGTAACGGTCGGTGCTAAGCAAATAAAGGCGAAAATGGCACTCTCTCTACTTCAATTTTATGTGACACGTTTATTTCACCAAGTTTTCGAAAACCTTTTCGCGTAAATAGTTAAATACTAGAGACGCCACTCAGTCGCGAGATAAAAAAAAACAAGTAGCGACCAATGGAAACAAATAAAGCCAGTAGGTTTACGAGTTAGTGATGGAAATTGATTAAAGTGAGAACAATTGCGTACGCTACTATTTCAGGCGCGTCTGTCCGTTGTAACGTTTTTTTAGCCATAATTTTGTTGAAATTAAGGACATAAAGAAGAGATTTCACATATTTTATATGACTCACAAAAGTTATGAAATAAAATCCGGGAATAAATAAATAAATATCCTGGGACATTCCTCGCACACGGTCATCTGATCCCAAATTAAGCAGAGCTTGTACTATATGGAAACCAGATAACTGATATAATACATAACCTACTTTTTGATACTAAAGTGAATATGTAAATAATGATGGAGTGTGGTGTGATGCATAGGGCACGCAATTAATGAACAATGCATACTCACTGCTTACGCTGCTGGCCCGGCCGGGGTGCGAGGAGGTGCGGCGCCGGCCGGCGGCAGCGCGCCGCGCGCCTCGTCCCAGCCGCGGCATAGTCTGCCGCAGAGCCTTGCGGAAGTTCTGCCCACTCAGGCAGTACAGAATGAAGTTTATCCCGAAGTTGGAATGGAAGCACATGAGCGCCAACTGCTGCAGCACCGCCCAGCGACCGATGGCCACGTTGTCGTCCTGTTACAATTAAATACCACAATGAAAAAAATACCAACAGACGTACTCGGTGAAATGCTATATATTATTCCTAATATCACAACATCACGTTTAGTTTCAATATTCAGTACCTACAGTAGAATGTACATTGAAAGCTATCCTAGCACGAATATTGGATTTACTGAACCGCATCCTAATCGACTGGTGACAGCCTTGTTATTCGTGTGAGACAATAGGTGATAACTAGAATTAATTATATCAATTGAATGTATTGTCACTATAGCCCATGTGACGGTAGCGAAACGGCCAAGCCACATATTTTTACTATGGTGTAGAGTTTGTGAATTTTGGGTTTGTAGAGTTAGGGCGTGTAGAGTTATAAGCTTGAGCTCTACATGTGTTCTGATAACTTTTTGACAGTGCGAGCTATATGGTCTCGTCGAAGCATTTTACATGAAAATGTTTTTGGAGGGATTTCACTTCTTTTTGTAAGTTACATAAGACAAAAAGTTCCAATTTTATATTTTTGTTGTTGTTTGTGTACTAATACAAGCTTACATACCAAATTTCAGCTTTCTAGGACTTCAGGAAGTACCCTAATCCCCTTATTAATAAATAAGGTGTAAGTCAGTCTTGTATTAAGATAGCCCCAGCCCTTTTTGTTTATATGACATTAGAAAGTGTCGGATATATTTAAAACCTAGGTATTTTTCTATACTTGACGTACACCTTATTTATTAATAAGGGGGTAAGAGTTTTGATGATCATCAGTGAGTCAGTGACGAAATCGGGGTTTTTTTAGATATCAATAAAATCTAAAGTATAAGAGCTATGTTATTGAAACTTTATCCCCCTTATTACAAAACATGGTTTAAAGCAAAGCCAGGTTTTACTGTCATTTGGTCACTTTCTAACGTCATATAATAAAAAGGGACGAGGCTATTTTAAAACCTGGTTTTCCTTTAAACCATGTTTTGTAATAAGGTGCAATATGTTTAATAAGTTCACTATTGACATAGACTTTTGTTTGTCTGGTATAATCCCAACGCAAGTTATGAGGGTTCAAAAAAAACGACGAAGCGCTTCGAGAAAAGGTAGGTAGTGCCCTTGCGCTTCGCTTGGCTCGTCTTGGCGGGGGGCACTCCCGTTTACCCAGATACGAACACGACAGTAGTAGATATAACACGAGCTTTTAAGAAAAGCTAGTTTTCATGAAAAATATATGAAACTAGCTGCCCGGCGCGACTTCGTTCGCGTGTTGCTACCCTACCCTACCCTATCTAAACCATCCAGGGAGTTAATTCTACTGTACGTGTGTATGTCACTGAACTCCTCCCAAACGGTTGGACCGATTTGAATGTTTTTTTTAATGCATTTGGGTGGCGCCCGGGATGGTTTAGATTCACAAATCAGCCCGGCAGATGGCGCTGAATTTTATAATAAAGATAAAGAAACATGAAATTATTGATGTGTTTACTTTCATTGGACCAACGGAGGGTCAACGATATTTATTCACACATAAATCACAGTTTCGATGATTGATTTAAATGTGTTGATATCCGTGTTCCTTTCAACATTTTTATTTATTACTCATGTATGGACATTAATCGGCGGCATATTTTCCGTTATCAGGCTTCGTCAACAAACGGAGTCTACAAAATAAGAAAATAAAAAAGAACATTAGTGCAGCTGACTGAAACTTCTCAAAGTGGGGTTCAAATTTTTCTAGAGGTACGCCAGTTGGACTTCGTCAATTTCAACTGGTATTTTCTTCTTTTGGTTGGATTTTATATTTTCATTTATAAATAGGGTCGTTATTCGTTTTTCAATTATAAGTTGGAGAAACCCGGCCCTAAAGGCACTAGGGTGAGATATAATATTTGAAAATTATGAGAGAATATTATTATAGGAAACTACCAATATACAGGATGATAATATTTTTCAATCTTTCTTAAAATAATTTTTTTTTTAAAAAAACTGCTTCTACGTCAAAATACGAACAAAATTATGTATGACAATCTCGCTCACAAGTTGCTAGAAGTTATCAAAATTGACCTCTAATTGTTTGTCAGAATGCTAAGAGCTTATTCTTTATGGCTAAACCCTGAGGTCCCTAAATATTAATGCCACTTTTAATTTCTTCAAAATTCAGCAAAAGACCTGTAATTCAGAATTTGCCCAAACTGACTAAAAAAGCCCCTTGCATGCTTTTATACTCCTGACGTTGTATCAGTATGTGAAGGTATTATCGGTAGGTGAAGTTTTGATTTTATCCCATCTTAGTAACAGTTGGTCTTATTAATAAGTATTTTCACACTTTAAAAATAAAGACAATAAGTTGACTATGTGCTACTACGTCGATCCCACGAAACCATAATAAAGTCATATGTCTCACTGTGCCGTCCCCCACGTACCTACCTCTAGCTCTACGGGTATATGAAGACGAGAAGTCTTATGACATTATTAGTTTGGTACCTACGCCAAGCAGATTGCGACGTGTCTTCGATGTGAGTCACTTTAGAGAATATTATGTCCTCAATGCATCGTTCCATCCGTCACGATGGAATGTCACCGGAGTTACTCATTGCCTTACATTTAATGCTCCTTGCTGCCGAGACGCCGAGTAGAGAGGTTGCTTGCGAGCATACAGTCGGGGCGGGGGCGGGCCACTGTCACGGTACCGACCACGACAACAGGTGGTGCACCGCTCTATGTTAGCAATAATACTTCATCACATTCTCTGCTACAGCGTATTTTCGATTTTATCCCCTCCGCTCACTGCATGAATTTATTTATTCTCTTTACTTGTTGCAAAGTCTTGTATGGAAGTATTTGTATCTTGTGTGGTGAGGTATCTTAAAGGAAAGCCTCCTGAGGTGCAAGGCACACGTGTGGTGCAACGCACGCTGCAGGCGCTCCGTTGTCGCATTGACGTTCGCGCATTTATACTTCATGAAAGAATTGTTTCTTGTGGGCTAGTTCTATTAAGACGAAATATTATTATTCGTAAATAAATGTCCATTTCATAGAGTCGACAAATTTATGATTTACGATTTTCAACCCTAATTCCTGTGAAGAATGAGTGCTGTCAAAATCGTAGTCAGTCCGCGCCTTAAGTGCCTACTGAAAGCAGGCTTACTCTGAGGATTGTATTCTGTGCTCTCTGCAGATCCCCCGCAAGCATTTATTGCTCGTCCAAAATTATGCAGTTAGTTGAATCTGACATGCCTTACGATTTCTTACAGGGAAAAAAGAGAAAAATTAACGAGAAGAAAAAGTCACGATTCTGAATACCGAATAAATATTGAAATTAGAATTCTACCTTACTCTAGAGTTTTACCTGCGGCCATATGACTCGCACTTGGGTGGTTTTCTTATGATACCTCTATACCGGGTTCAAATCCTACAAATCGGCCTCGAAATTCCTTCGAGCATATTTCGCACGCAGTGAACATAAACTTTTTAATAAGGATTAGTTTTTTAACTGAATTTCAGAAGGATATTAAACCTTCGGCTCTGGCCGAACCGAGGGCTGTAGCGATAGACGATTAATCGACTTCGGTTAGAAATCGACCTTCAGTCGGACATTAAATGGCTCTACCACCATTTCCTAATACACTCAATGAGTTGAGATCGATTAAAGAGTTCAGATACATCCAGTAAAATTTAATCCCCTTATTAATAAATAAGGTGTAAGTCAATTATCGTAATACTTGTACGTAGTAGTAGTAAAAATAAACTAATTCCTATTCACACTCTTATTCGTACTTAGGTACGGTCAGGTACGTATGTGAAGACCTGTATAAAACCCATAATAATCATCAGGTTATTTCCATAAGCTAATAAGTATACTATTTCGGTTGAGGTGATTGACCAATCCCAAATGTACATAACCGAAAGTAAGCAATTATTTCTGTTGGCCCCTCGATAAGTCATAATTTGAATGTGCTATAAATGTTCAACCTTCCAATGTGTTTTTATATTCATCTGAAATGTTGGAGGGAGCGTCTTGCGATTGTATAATCGATTGATACACAATAAACATAAGTTGTAAGTTATAAAAGTCTAGAACTCTTAGGAAAAGTTATATTTAAAGCTTCAAATTCATTTATTTGCTTAAAAATGTGGGTTATTAAACGTGTTACACAGCGAGCGTTCGTTCAGTCAGTACGATGAAACAAGGCGCTCGCAACGAGTGTGGCACGCAGATTTTAATATATGTAACACGCTCGTACGGCGTAACAATCATGCTCGCTTCGAATGGTACATTACGCCCCGCATCACCGGTCAGTACCCATCTTTATGTGACGGTCGCCAAGCGCCATACAAAACAAAATGCACTGCCATATGTTTATTTTATAAGATATTAACGTATTGTATATTGTGTGAAACAATATGCTAATAATCAGAATGTATATTAGAGGAGTCTGAGAATATTTGTGTCACCTTCCGCAAATATACTAGGAGGTGACGACAGAAATGGTAACGATAAGGTAAATGGCTAAACTCATTTTCATGGGATAAAGGACACCTCTCTGATGCCAAATATGTCGGTCTGCCTGCGCGAAGTGGTTGCGTTATCTAGATATGGCGCCTGAAAAACTGTTTATCGTGACCAAAAAAAAACGATAAGGTAAATGGCTGAACTCGACGTAGAAAGTAAGTGTTAGTTGTACTGATGTCAATTTAAAAAAAACTGACCAAATATTCGGTTGCGTTATCTAGATATGACGTCTGAAAAACTGTTTATCGTGACCGAAAAAAAACGATAAGGTAAATGGCTGAGCTCGACGTAGAAAGTAAGTGTTAGTTGTACTGATGTCAATTAAAAATAAACTGACCTAATATTCGGTTGCGTTATCTAGATATGGCGCCTGAAAAACTGTTCATCGTGACCGAAAAATAATAATAATAATGGCTGATCTCGACGAATCATGGTCGTCACTATTACTAGCTTATTAATAAAAAAACTGTCAAAAATTTTGGCTGCATTTCCATCTACGTAACATACGTTTCTAAGCGATCTACGTAACAACTAACAATTATCACTATGGATAATTTGAGTGTTTTACGGTTTCGCGGAATTTGGATTATGAAATATATGAAATGTTATCAGTGCCGCCCCCGACCCTCCGCCGCCCCGCCTGCACTGAGCGGCATTCAGAAGTCAACAGGCAAACATAGATAAGATTATAACATTGTTATATCATGACAGGCCAGTTGGCGCAGTTGGTTAAGACTCTGGTAAAGATTCCACCTATTGCGCCGCAGGTCGTGGGTTCGATTCCCACACAGGACATGCATTTGTGTGCATGAACATGTATGTATGTCCTGAGTCTGGGTGTAATTATGTATATTAAGTATGTATTTACAAAAAAAAGTAATATATGTTATTATATCAGTTATCTGGTTTCCATAGTACAAGCTCTGCTTAGTTTGGGATCAGATGACCGTGTGTGAGGAATGTCCCAGGATATTATGCTAAATTCAAAAAAAACAAAATGTACAAGATTTTCATTATCAAATGTACAATGTTGATACCAAATACCAATGTTATTATGGATGGTATTGGTAGTAAACTTAAGAGACGAATGGAAGAAGCGTACATATTGCGCCGACCCCAATTGATTGGGAACAGGGCAGGCAGATGATGATGATTGGTAGTAAACTTAATATAGTAGATAAGACTGTTTTGACTGATTTGTTACAGCTTTTCATACAAAAGTTACATGTCTCGTCAGCAAAAAGGAAAAAATAGATGGCGCGAACAATAGAAGGCAAACAGTAGATGGCGCGAATTGCCCTTTTTTGTAATACAAAGAAAGAAAAATAATACAAAAATTGATTCCTAGTCTGCGGCAGAGAATAGAATAGAATAGAATATTTTTTTATTTTTAGCATAATTTGAAATATACTTATTTAGATACACATCAAAAATAATATTTATACCAAGTTTAGCAGACGTTAATCGCTTGCTATTATAATAACAACAAACGATACCAATTTAAGAACAAAAAAACAAACAATAATAGTAGCATAAAATAAAAGTTACAATTAAAAACCAAAAATTTGCTTAGGTTTGTGTCATAGTTACATTGATATCATAAAACTACAACCAATCAAACAGAGCTCCACAGCAAAAGATCGTAAGACATAAGACTATAAATATATGCAAAATAAATTAATTTGGCTGTATGAATGTCCGTCAGTTACCTTATTTTGCTGACTGCAAAAGCAGCGGAGCTCAGTTTACCACCTAAGGCTTCCAGGTGAGCACCCCATAATCTAAAGTCTATGGTCAGACCAAGAAATCAACTAAAATTGGTATCAACTTACATTTGATACTGAAAATCTTAATAATTTTATTTTTTTAATAAGATTTTTGGCAGCAAACCATTGAGACACAGTTTTCAGACCGTGGCTAGTATTTATAACAATGTCTTATCTATGTTTGCCTGTTGACTTCTGAATGCCGATCAGTGCAGGCGGGGCGCCGAAGGGTATAAAGGGACGGGGGCGGCACTGATAACATTTAATATTTTTGACAATGCAAAATCCACGAAACCGTAAAACACTCAAATTATTCATAGTAATAATTGTTACGTAGATCGCTTAGAAACGTATGTTACGTAGATAGAAATGCAACCAAATTTTTTTACAGATTTTTATTACTAAGCTAGTAATACTTCCATGATTCGTCGAGATCCGCAATTTACCTTATTATTATTTTTCGGTCACGATTAACAGTTGTTCAGGCGCCATATCTAGAGAACGCAACCGAATATTTGGTCAGTTTTTTTTTAATTGACATCAGTACAACTAACACTTACTTTCTACGTCGAGCTCAGCCATTTACCTTATCGTTTTTTTTCGGTCACGATAAACAGTTTTTCAGGCGCCATATCTACATAACGCAACCGAATATTTGGTCAGTTTTTTTTAAATTGACATCAGTACATCTAACACTTACTTTCTACGTCGAGTTCAGCCATTTACCTTATCGTTTTTTTTCGGTCACGATAAACAGTTTTTCAGGCGCCATATCTAGATAACGCAACCACTTGGCGCAGGCAGACCGACGTATTTAGCATCAGAGAGGTGTCCTTTATCCCATGAACATGAGTTTAGCCATTTACCTTATCGTTACCATTTCTGTCGTGCCCTCCTAGTCTAAAAGCTTTGTTCATACCAAACGGGTGGTCTGGGGTACGGTACCTATAAATACTATAAAAAATACAAATAATATTTGATTGTGTATGGAATTAAAAACCGTTTCATATAAAAGTATAATACGTTTATTTATACATATAACTTCACCCATGTTTATAACTAAAAACATGCAAATATGATTTTTTCATGTAACTAAATAATAAGTAATAATCTATGGATTTTAATGAAATGATATTTATAAAATCATAGAAATCGATAAAGTTGAAAGAAATTTAAAAGATTAAGGTTAAATAAACTGTTTAATTTCTAAATTTAAAGGTACATCTATTATTCAAGTTGAACATGATGTATTGTACTTTATATCGATTTCTGATTTATAAATAAAGAATGCAACTTCGGTTTTGTGATAGGTATTGAAATAATTTCGTTAAATAGTTTAAAATTCTACTGTCGACATTTAAAATATACGAGTGCGAGCATTCTTGTAAATCGCATTTATTTAATAAAACACATTCAAGTTCAGCGAAACTGGTTAGGATCGCAATAATATTGTTGCTAGATAACACAAAGAAACAAAACAGATGTAGCTGAGAACAAGTCGCAGAGCAGTGAAGCAACGCAGCTGCTAGTCGCCAGCCTGGGGGAGGTGGAATACTCACCATGTCGTACGCGTAAGCCAGCAGTCGCATGGTATAGGCGGGCAAATTGAATAACACGAAGACCGACGATACGAGGAGCAGCATCCTCGTGACGCGGTTCTGTGAGCCTGAGCAGCCCGGCGCGCGCCTCGCCGCCTCCAACGATCGCACAGTCTTCACCAGGTGAAGCCGCGCGCGCTCCAGCCGGCATACCCCCACCATGATCCAACAATTCAGCACGATGATCGCCCCCAGCGGAACCGTGAACGAAATGGCAGTGTCCACCAGATTGAACCTTGCCGCGAGAGCCAAGAAGTCGTAGTCAATATTGCAATCATTATCGGTAGGAATGGCGAATCTGAGAACTGGCACGTTGAGCAGCAGAGCGGCCGCGGCTATTATCAGAATAATGTATCTCGCGCGCGTCACCGTGCAAATAATGTTCCTGCGGAGCGGGTGTAACACCGCCACGAACCGCTCCACGGTAAAGGCGACCACGAGCCACGCGCTCAGGCAGCACGTCACGTACGACACATACACAAACACCTGGCAGAACACGTTCCGGGTGAACAGTCCAGTCATCCGCACGGCGTTCAACCATGGCGGGATTAGCTGCAGGAGGAACACGGTGTCGGACAAAGCGAGAGCAGATAGGTATTGACTGGTCGATTGAAATCTTAATTTACTGCTAAAAAACACGAAAATTGAGACGAGGTTGCCGATGGAGCCAAACACCACCAGTAGCGGTGTGTAATAAATATACAGCGCGCTCGCGACATGTTCCGAGATAGCGTCGAACGTAGTTTGGTTGGCGCCATCGGTGGCGGTAACGTTGTCAAAGTTTGAAAAGTTTGCAAGTGTCCGGGGATAAGCCATGGCGCGGCGAGCGACCGCCGCGCCAACTTGACGTCGACTGTTCCTGAGCTCGAGCGGCCGGCTACTTATAGCCACGACATATGCTCCTCCCGGTTGCAGCCAGCCCTGCACCCACCCCACTATCAACAGCGCGCCCCGCCCCGTCCCGAGCACACTTCCTTGGTTCATATTCAACAAGTACAGGACACTACTACTACTAATAATATACTCCACAACTACACATTTTTTTTTTATGAGAAAACAAAACTAGTAAGTTAAATCAGAAGATGATGACATAAGGCGGATGATACAGTCATGTAGCCTAAGTGGGAGTGAGGTCAAATACGTAGCGAAGATCGTGGTTTCCAATCCTACAATGACCGGAGAAGGAAACCAGTTCGGTGGTGGTGTACTTTGCAGTAGTAGACAATCTGTCGCTACGGTGTTGTTCGGGGGCTACACTTGAAAACCAATTTCCTCCTTAGCGTTATGTGTGTACCAATCATCCCTTCAGGGGGTCCCTAGATACACAGGGATAACAGGGTTCAAATTATGGGTTCACCCCAGACTTGGGATTTTTCGCTACGGTAAAAAGACCAACAAAGCGTGGAAAAGAAATATCACACACAATCCTTATGAACACTTTGCGAGAGCGAACGAGACGCGTACAAAATATTGAAGTAGATTAAAAAATTATCGTGTTAAGATTTTTTGGGTCGGCAACGCACGATTGATACCCCTGGTATTGCAATCGTCCATAGGCTACGGTAACCGCTTACCATCAGGAGGGCCGTATTGTTGATTGTATAAGAAATAGAATAAAAAGAGGCCATAGCGTCGCGAGTTCTTTGGTGTGATTTCGCATTTTAATGAAAACTAGCAGATCCCCGCGGTTTCACCCGCGTACGGTTTGAATTTTTTTGCGCGGGACAACTATTATTTTTCAAAAATAAAATAAGCTATGAACCGGAACAGACAGACAAAAATTTTTAAAAACTCAATCCGATTTTATTCAAAAAAACTTACATAAATGCTTGGTTCAATGCAATACTCTTTAAAATTTGATTGTTAAATATAAAAGAATATTTAAATCAAAAGCACTAAGCACCCCTAAAATAACTTTCTACCCCTTTTTAACTCCGTTAGGAGATGAGTTTCAATAAAATACGAAACACGTTTTCCATCAATTCGGTCAAAGAATGTTTATGCAAAACTTGAAATAGATTGGACCAAGGAATCACTTTGTTCCATACACACTTTGCCCCCGTTTTTCACCCGCTTAAGGGTAGAATTTCGGAAAATTCTTTCTTATCGGATGCCTACGTAATACAGAGAACTCACCATCCAAGTTTCAGGTCTCTACGATTAGCGGTTTAGGCTGTGCGTTGATCCATCAGTCTGTCATTCAGGACAAAGCATTTTATATGTATAGAAGTTAACGATTTTGATTTTATTACTCTTCATAGAATATATCGAACACTTTTTGTCGCGTTTCGATCTGTCTCTGTTTATCTTGTACATACAACACATTTGATTTCACAATGATTTACCAAAATGTATGTACTAAACTGCACTTTTCTTACATTGAAGCTTCGTAGATGTTGCTACGAACATTGTCGCTACGAAATCAGTGCTACGAAATTCAGTTGGATAATTAATTTCATGCCCGTCTAACACAATAGCTGTCTATATCATAATGTAAAAAATATCATTAACAAGGCGAATGATATTATGAGTGTAACGCGTACACATTATATTGTATTGTCGGTGTCCACAGATCGGTTGATGTAGTGTTAAGTCGAGTTTGTCACAACACTAGCTCGACTCTCAGCGTGTCCCGTCACTAAAGGACTATTAAGAGTTTTGATAGATCGAAACAAGATGGTTTCACGCGTGTGTGGAAAAAGTTTTATTATGTTTAGGGCTTGTTTTATGTAAATAGGCTCGTAGATGGACGCCAGCTCTACTTTGACACGCCAACGTCACACGACACACGACAATCTTCATGTGGTGGCCGCGACGCGACAACATTCCTTCTCGACAAAGGCTTCCCTAGCACTAATTAACAACAGAAGAGCATTGAGATGGCCTCGCCATACGTATTTAGCATAGTTAAAAGTTTATGTGGTGTAACCTGTTATTGATGCAATCAACGTTTGAATGCCTGTACACAAAACTAAACCGTTTTTTCGATTTAACTATAAATAGTATCCGAATTAAAAGATATATTATAATATCATAATATCTATAATATTTGTATGGCGTGAGAACCTACTTAATATTTATGAGAGAGGCGCGGGTAAGAAAATAGTTTAAGAATGTTTTCCGTAGCACCCACCTTTTACTGCTACGAACGACGCTACGTCACGTAGACTCGCTACGACGTAGCAAGTGTATCATTATCAAGTAAGTAAGTAGTCAAGCTTATCATTATCGTTATGTCTTTTAAAACTTTCTGGGGGGTTGTAGTTGATCTTACTAACTTTTGAGTTAGTTACGTACCTTGCGTTGACTATATTATATGATATATTTACCCGTAGCTTAGTAACTAACTCTGAGTTATTAAGAGATCCCAGGTTGACGCAGGTGGGCCTAATTGTACTAGCATATTGTTATTTAGTACATTGTATAGCATAGCTATAAACAGTTAATGTCTGATTCCTTAAATTAATATTTAAATAAAAATCCAGCTGAAAGTCAACAAGGCGCCGGGCGGTTATATACACGTATGCCTACATAAACAAACAGATAAGCAATGACGTTCTAACTAGCTAGATGCATTCCTTCATTCATACATAAGTAAACCACCTACGTCAGAATACTGAAATCTAACTAATATTTATTGATGCGAGAGCTTAAATGGGGACACAACAGCGCTGGACTACTAGGAGGATATACTATAACCTCTCTCATTATATTGACGACAAGGATGTATGGAAGTAGCTTCTCTCTGCACCTGCCTCACTGAGCAGATAGTTCCAGGTCCATTTTAATTCAAAGTATGCTATTATTATTATAAGTTATATTTTTAGGTTACAGATTATATTACCTATTGTAATTAAATTAATTCAATTCAATGTTCTTCATTTATTTAGTTTGATATAAATGCATCGATTTATTATGTCTGTCTAATTGTTATATTTTTTATTTTGTGATATTTAGTCTAAGCTTGTCAATAGTCACAGTGATAACAAATTGTGTGTTTAGTGTTTCCCTTTAGTTATTTTTTATTTCTAAGGCAGACTTAAGTAAGTCATGCTCACTTTAAGGCCTTTGCTTGCGGCGGCGTCGTGTGACGGGTCGCTCACTTCCCTCCAATATGGCGAGGAGGGCGATGGCTGCCACACGCGTCATACTTGTGAACAGGTGCTGCTTGTGGGGGCTGGTCTGCTTAAGTTTGCTATTTATTTACTTATTAAATATTTGTTCAGTCTACTTTGTAATTTTGCCGCCGCGCCGGGGCACGCAATTGTTTTCAGTGCGATTAGAATGTAAATGTTTTGAAAAGAGTAATTGCTGAGTTTATTGCCGGCTCTTCTCAGCAAATGCAACCTTCCGAACCGGTATTAGAGTATTAGAGTCAGACTTTTCATAAGTGCCTGCGAAGGTCTATTTGAATAAATGATATTGAATATTGAAACCTAACGTATACAAAATCAATCTGTTATCAGGGATATGCTGCTTGTATACTTGGATCGATGGAATTTATACATTGTCTTTGAATTCCTGATCGTTGTGCAGTGGTGGGATATTATACCAATATTTTGTCGCAGCATACTGATATCACCACGAAATGTAGCTGTGCCATGAATACATAGTCCAAAGATTTATTCATATTCTTTATTTGCATTCCTCAATATCAATATTAAACTTTAGGTGGTAAATTATTTCTAAATAACATTTATCTTAATTATTAAGTGTAAAATATAAACTATTCATACAAGACGGGCCAGCTGGCGCGGTTGGTTAAGATTCCACCAATCGCGTCGAAGATCGTGGGTTCGATTTCCACACAGGACATGCCTTTGTGTGCATGAACATGTCTGTATTTCCTGAGTCTCGGTGTAATTATGAATATTAAGTTCGTATTTACAAAAAAAAATGTATATGTATTATATCAGTTATCTTGTTTACATAGTACAAGCTCTGCTTAGTTTGGGCTAAGTTTGCCGTGTGTGAGGAATGTCCCTGGATATTTATATATTATTATTAATTAAGGTGATTTTTCTGTTTATACTGAGCCGAAAATTGAAAATCAAAATTAGACAAACGTAAGCAATAATACATAAGTACCTATGCACTCTTGTAATAGTACCAATTATCACGTCGTAATTAAAATAGTGCGGACCGCGAGCACCCCTCGCGGCGAGACCCCGGTCCGGCACCCTTCCGTCGCGATCCATCAGGGGTCACTCTCGATTACTAACTACATTATTTCGCTTTTATTTTTGCATGAGTGCACTATACTTCATTAAATTAACCTTTGATCACTGCTCCTCTGAAACTGTTTTAACATCCTGTTATTTATCTCGCCGGACGCGTGACGCCGCTCGATACCTTGTAAGCAAATTACATCGCATTTAGACGTAGAATTATGTATAGAATTGTATAAAATTACCTTGCTGATTAGTCGCCGGTAATCATAGCGATGTAACTGCTAACAATAGTATATTTCCATTCTATCTATACATATAAAATGCTTTGTCCTGAATGACTGACTGAGAATCAACGCACAGTCTAAACCGCCGATCTTTGTATGACGTAGGCATCCGATAAGAAAGGATTTTCCGAAATTCTACCCCTAAGGAAAAACGGGGGCAAAGTTTGTATAGGACAAAGTGATTTATTAGGGTTCCGTAGCCAAATGGCAAAAAACGGAAATAACAATTTATTTTGACACATGTTTGAAAACTGAATCCGATTTTATTCAAAAATCTTGGTGATATGCAATAAGTACTCTTTAAAATTGGAATCCTAACTAATATTATAAATGCGAACGTGAGGCTGTTTGTTTATTTCTTTGTTACGCTTTCACGCCTTAGCTACTCAACCAGATCACGATGAAATTTGGCATATAGCCTATAGATATATAGTATGGAGAAGGACATCCCAAGCAGCACGCAAGCATATTCTACATCAATAAACCAGCCCATTTAGAACTTAGAGTTCTTTTAGAGACTTACAAGAGTGTAAAGAACAGTTTTAATACTTATAAGAGGGATTTATGAGATATTATACAGCTCTAGCTGTATAAAATTCTTAGTAAGGGATCCGCGTCAGCTTAGGGTTCTTAAACAGAATACCAAAACTCTACTATACAGCGTTAAGAATTTAATAACACTCCAAGCTGGTTTTATCTTTAAAGCTGTATATAGGCTGTATAAAGGGATCCGCGTCAGCTTAGGGTTCCGAAACAGATATTATAACTCTATAATACAGCGTTAATCTTTTTCTGACACTTCAAACTGGTTTTATCGTTAAAGCTGTATACAGGCTGTATAAAGGGATCCGCGTCAGCTTAGGGTTCTGAAACAGATATTATAACTCTATAATACAGCGTTAAGTGTTTTCTGACACTTCAAGCTGGTTTTATCGTTCAAGCTGTATACAGGCTGTATTAAGCATGTGTTCACTTACTTAATACAGCAATAAACGTTCATAACTTACTTAGTACAGCTACTAAGACTTATAACACACTCCAAGTATCGTTTAGGCTGTATAGCAATTGTCGACATTTTTACATTTACAATAACAACATTTAAATTACAATTAAAGGAATATTTCATAATAACTATAGCCGTATCATGGTTATCAGATTGAATAATGATCTTGTATACTCATATCTATTATTTATAAATATATTTTTAACTTCCTAACCTTAAAAACAAACACTTATTTACTGTATTTAGTATAATTTCTTTATTTTGGCTTGATTATTTTGTTGGCGCGTGAATATTTTGACGGAAAACATACACAGGTTCACAATAAATTAAAATTTGCACATTGAATTCATCAATAAACAGCATTAGATATCCATGTCCAAGATTTTATCCTTTCCATTTTAATAACAATATTATGTCGCCATTCAATATGGCATCGTAAATAGTTTTATTTATTTTATTCTCACATAATTCTCTTCGACAACCTATTTAGAACTATTATTCTTACAAGATACTTATAAGAGGATATCCGTAGAGTATAGGCTGCTCTATACACCTAATAACAGCCCTAATACAGCTTTTATACTTGTCTTTTGTTTATACAGCCTCTATACAGCTCCAATAACGAAATAAGCTGTGTAATGTGGGCCCTTTTTACACTTATAAGGCCTGTATAAGCGCTTATACAGCCTTTTTACAGCCTGAATATTCAGCTTTTAGTATAAGAACGAACTTTAATACAGCCTTTAAACAGCTTGTTATGCTACTTGGGATAGGCTACTTTTTATCTCGGGAACGCGGGTGAAACCGCGGGGGACTGCTAGTATTTATATAAATAATATAGAGCCATATTGACTGAAAATGTATTTTTAACCGACTTCAAAAAAAGGAGGAGGTTCTCAATTCGGCTGTTTTTTTTTTTTATGTTTGTTACCTCATAACTCCTTCATTTATCAACCGATTTGGAAAATTCTTTTTATGTCTGGGAGGGTACACTTCCCGTTTGGTCCCATTGTCATCAGATCAGGATTTCATTACTCCTTAATGTACTTTGAAGTCGGTTTAAGTTTTTTTGTAAAACAGTCCAATTATGTTGGTAAAGGTTCAGAACGAGGGCGCGGCACGCTGGACGCGCTGCTGTGCACCACCTACTGCCGCTCGCAGCTGTACCTGTCGCGCCAGCTCTCGCAGCTGCACCCCGAGCTCACCATGCCTATGTTCTCAGGTACTGTACCTACCTCCCGCCCAGCCCACTGGGTGTTACAGGTAGGGTAACTTGCGACCACGCCAACTGGCTCTAATGTGTAATGTGCAGAGATAACGGCGAGGTTCCAGACGGCGCGCACGGAGGTGCGGCAGCTGCTGCTGCAGTACCTGCTGCCGTGGCTGGTCAACATCGAGCTGGTCGACCCCAACGTGCCGCCTGCCAACCCCCTCTCATACATACAGGTGGGTTTGCATACAACAATATAATAAGCCTATTTTCGAAATTTTGTATCGAATGTCTACTTTGAAATAAAATCGAAATCATTTTACGGCTGAATAGAGAAGTCTTCAAACTATTGCTCGGATAGCGGCAGTTAGTGTTACATAAATATATTAAAGAAATAACCGAAATAAGTAAGTGAGCGGTTCATGTTAGATATACCAGATATCATCATCATCATCATCATCATATCAGCCTATGGATGTCCACTGCTGAACATAGGCCTCCCCCATTGACTTCCACTTCGAACGGTTTTGGGCCGCTTGCATCCAGCGGTGCCCAGCGACTCTAACCAGGTCGTCGGTCCACCTGGTAGGAGGGCGTCCCGCTCGGCGCTTTCCAGTACGTTGTCGCCACTCGAGAACCTTTCTTCCCCAGCGGTTATCGGCTCTTATATACATACCAGATAATAATAGATTAATGTTGTTAAGCACTACTGTATCTGAAAGGTTATGTATTTTGGGAATTAATGGTGAAATATTGTTGATGAAGTTCACGAATTGTAGAGTAAATTGTGTACATGATTTCCATTATTTTCATGTTTCGCAACCCAAATAGTGTGTTATGTCAGTGGTGTAAATGCATCTACGGTAATGGATCACCGCATCATTGGAAGTAGTAAAGCCGCACGCTGACAGACCATTAGCTGGGGTCGCGAGCCATCACAAATGAGTGCATAAGCCACAGTTTTGTGTTAGCGCGTGTCCAACAAGTGCATACATTAAATAGGCATACCGCACAGCCGGCCACTTGTGGGACAGGCACCATGCTTGCAGTGCGGCGACCGGTCATCACAACACTAATGTGATATGGCATTTAAAAAGCTAATTAGCCGCGGCCACACTGCATCAATATTGTGCAACCAGCACTCGCGGTCGTCTCAACTATTAGAGTGCATACATTATGTTACGCCACATGATGGTGCCGCCGCAACCCGCTCTCTCCACCCTTTATTCATTTTAAAACACAAACCTTTATGAAAGCAGCTCTAAGTTAGTTTGTTTCTCGTTTAAACAGAGTATAAATTTGAGATGGGTCTGTAAGAGCCTTGGAGTTACAAGAAAATGATCTTAGTTAGGGGACGAGATGTAGGTATAATGAAAATTTCTTCTCTCTTTTTTCTTCTTCGTCTTTTGATCTTCATATGGAGTAAGGTCGATTGGCGGCAACTCGACGACTGTAAACGCATATGTTAATTTAAGAACATGGGCACTTATAACATTTTCTTGAAACTTAAGCATATGGCCCGCCTGATGGTAAGCAGATGTACCTTTGATATTAGCGTTGGCTCACTTGATTGTCAAAACGTACTGAATCTATTAGTGTACGTAATAGCATCAAGTAGCATGAGTAACAAAACTTTACAGCATAACATTTGTTTGGTAGAGCTTTACATTAGTAATGTATGTGTGTGTGTGTGTGTGTAGTACTACGCGTCGGAGGCGGGGCGAGGGGGCGCGCGGCGGGAGGGGCTCGGCTCCGCGGAGGCCACAGAGATGGTGCTCAACAACCTCTTCTACATCACCGCCAAGGTAAGCTATCTTCACCATTAATTCATCGTCAGCTGTCTCGCATTTCCTCTGTTTAGGATCGGGTTTGTATGTCATTTCCTTATAGTGGATATGTGCTAGTTTAAGATCTTGCTAATTTATTAATGTTACTTCTACTCTATCTATATACATTTTTGCAAACACTAATAGGTATACCATACAACGTAGGAAGTACTCTTATTTCTACCGTAATACAACTAATAATACTTCTCGCTAAGTAAATTAGCTATGTAAGTAATAAGAGCTTCCTGCTGGAGAAGCTCTAGTTGTGGAACAAAATATAAAACCAAGAAAATGTATTACAAAATAATATAGCGAGACCAAAACTGCTACTTACTATCGTCGTAATTAACTTGTCTTAAGTCTCAGAATATCGCGTTAGTTGAACATTTTAATGAAGGAAAATTATCGCGAGGTAACCACAGCACGACACTTCTTTGTAAGAAAGCTCAAATGCAGGATTTTAAATTAAAATCAAAAGTCATTTATTCAGTCCCGGCCCCTATCAGAAACTTTTAAAGCTTACAGTTGACTCTACCACCACACACTTAATAGCTTGGTTCGCGGATAAAAATATAACAATGACATCAATTTTTATAATAGGACGCGCGTCCGTCGCGAGAGCGACTAGTACAAAAGTAATTTCTTGGAAATAGTGTACGATTTTATAACAGAATAAAAAGAATAAAAATTATTTGTGCATAAGAACCAGAATTATCATGTTTACAATGTGAAACGATGAAAGTTGCATTAGTTAAAAATAACTGTGTCGCAACCCTCAACGCCCGTTTCCAGACTTGATATCACACAATACAAAAGCATTAACTGGTGATCATATAATTAAATTCAAAATAATTATAAAGTTATAACAAAATCCCGCTTTCGCAACTCTCGCCATCGACGGGGAGTCCATCCTCACATATTGAAACCTGAATTGTTTCGTACTGTGCGGGCTCAAAGGAGCTTCCTTCCGCGGACGCTCAGACTGTGGAATGAGCTCCCCGCCGTGGTTTTCCCAATGGAGTACAGCATGGGATTCTTCAAAAGGGGTGTAAAGAGATTTCTGCAGGGTCGGCAACGCGCGCGTGATACCCCTGGTGTTGCAAGCGTCCATTAGCTACGGTAACCGCTTACGAACAGGCGGGCCGTATGCTTGTCTGCAAGCTAAGTGGTATAAAAAAAAAACTGATTTTAAGTTCCAATCTCACGTAAAGAAAGTCTTGAAAGCACGAGCTTATTACAAGGTAGCCCATTATATTGAAGATAAAGATGTGTGGAAATAGCTTCACTCTGCACAAGTGCAGATTATTATTTTGTATGTTGGTTTTTTTATGCGGTTTTATGCTCGTGTATTTTATTTTATTCAATTAAAAAAAGTATGTAGTTTACATAATTAATATTTAAAAAATGTTACCTTGCTGACTTTCTTGCCTGTTCTTCTTATTTGATGGCCTACTTACGAACTGGTCGTAACATAACATAAGTGCCCTACTAAATTGGATAAATGGCTTTGACTTCAGAACTAACGGGTTAAACTGAGAATTCTTCGGTAAGATTCAAACCCATAACCACTTGGCTAACATTCCCCTAAAATAATTCATAACATTAAAAAAAACCCGCTAGCGCCCTATACAGACTAATCTCCCTCGCTATTAGGGAATGCTAAGAGGCTACGTCAAAACAACTAGTACCTAAGTAATCGACGGGCGAAAATAGCTAGAACTAATCCCACCCTGTGATTCTAGCTTTTATTCTTATATTATTTACTTCATTTGAAAACAAAAAATAAACCAATATATATATAAACCTATCGCGCTTCGAATCGCTACGAAATTAATAAAACTCTGAAAATATAATTATCTCGTGGGTCTCCTTGTTGCATCTCCCTTTGATATTATTATAGGTACAGGCGAGGATATAAATATGTATACACTGCGAAATTCAGCAGTTTTTCTCGCCCTATATACATTAAAATGTTGAAATAATACACAACTAATAATGGTATAGGTATGTCAAAAGATTCTGCCTGCCTAATATCTCGTAATTTCAATCAATAGTGTAAGAGAAAAGCGTTGTTGAATTACACCATATTTATATCCTCGACTGTACTTATTATGATAATATATGTGAAGAGCTATTACACCGTGAAGGTAAGACTGCGCGTTGCCACCCTTTGTTGGGATTATAGGAACGCGACCTTGTACTACCGCCGCGCCGAGCATCCCCGGTTCGCTCAACGCGCTCTGTTTGAATAGAAGGTCTCGTTAATAACAAAACAATACATTAATTTATAACGAATAACTGTTAGTGGGAAATTTGCCAGCACGTGTTCACGGTTTCACACCGAGACGCGAATCTCTAGTGTGAACTAACCCTAACTGAACTCGCACCAGCGTCGAGGTTCCACTTGCAGGGAGGCACACTCGCTTGTCGGGTTTAATTTTATCTCTCGGCCACCTTGTTGCTGATCATCTGATTGTACAATACACATTACACACACGTATATCGGTTACTATTCCTGGTGTTTAGGTATCTGTTTGCAAAGTGAATGGATAGCTAATAAAAGTTTGCTTGTGTGTGACAAGGTCGGTCGGTACAGTATGGTCGCAGTTTGGGCAAGGGGTGTCTTGTTGTATGTCGGGCGGCGCGGGCGCGGGAGGGCCATCGTGGCGCACCCTTGTTTGTCCCGTCACAGCACATCACTCACCACTCCGCGCGGCTTGCCACTAACCTTGCCACTTTACCAACCCTCCACCCGCTCTCAGCCTTATTTAGCACGGGTGCCTGCATGCTCGCACCCACCCGAATCCATCACACCTCTCATAAGCTAAAATCAATGAACGGGGAACGTACTTTGGGTGTTCTCAGTATGGCAATATTAAAGTTCCACAAACGGTTAAAAATTACAAAAAATATTGCGAAACCAACCACGCTACCCAAAAATTACTGTGATGGTTAATATATATAAACTAGCGGCCCGGTACGTGCTTCGCTACGTATAAAGTGAAATAATAAAAATGTGATAAATGAAGAACCGCTTGACCGATTTTGTGCAAACTTCACATAAACCATCTACTAAATAGTCCGAACAAAGCCTAAATATTTGGTTTGGATAGGTGAGCCCGTTCTTGAGTTATAAAATTACAACGAAAAGTGGCATTGATTTTTATATATATAATTGTACAGTGTTTTAGTTTATGTACACATTATGAATAGTAAAAATACCTGCATAATTAAAACAATAAATATTTTGCATAACCGTTTTGCATGTTCATTGAACTGTACGAGAGACGGCGGGCGGCGGTATGCTACATTTAACATTACCGACTTAATTAACTCGCCCAATTTTCCATCAACTAAAATGTTCAATGGAAAAATGTACGTAAATATCGGACACTACACGAGGGCTGCTGGCGAGGTCGGCTGACCGTTATGATAGTCGAGTTTAATGCACCATCATTAATTGAGTAACTATCACTTTGAGCTCAATCTCATTTCACAAATTCATCGTCAGTCTGTCATATTATATAAAAAAAAATGTTACACAATATTTAAATTGTAGTAAATCAATCACAACTCAATTAATTCAAGTTTCGATAGTCTTGGATACCTTTTGGTGGAAGAAAACTAGGAAATTCTAAATCTACTCTAAATAATTGAATGTTGGCTTTATGGCAACAAGCTTAGCAACAGCGTATCTGCCGATGGCGGCGATATCCAGTTCAAGCGTTATAGGCATGGGACATTTTGACCTTCTCGCAAGCGACCAATATCTTTTTCTTGTCTAAGCAAAAGATTTGAACTTTATAAATCAATATTTAATTATGTTCTATATTTTTTATACTACTAAGGTAGCAGCGAGCATACAGCCCGCCTGATGGTAAGCGGTTACCGTAGCCCATGGCTGCTTGCAACACCAGGGGTATTACTCGCGCGTTGCCGACCCTACAGAAATCTTTTCACAAGAAGCTCATGCTGTACTTCATTGGGAAAACCACGGCGGGGAGCTCATTCCACAGTCTGAGCGTCCGTGGAAGGAAGCTCCTTTGAGACCGTGACACCTGACACACCAAACCATTTTGGTTTCAATGTGTGAAGATAGATACCCCGTCGATGGTGAGAGTTGCGATGGTGGAAGGTAGCCGTGGGCATCAGGTCAAATAAATCTACACAAAACTGTCCGTAATACAAGCACACAGATATGGAGGCAAAGTATCTCCTCAGACTTAGCGGCTCTAAACCGCTTGTGAGCTCGGGTTCATCGATAATTCTGATGGCACGTCGCTGAACCAAGTCTAAAGGCCGAAATTGGTATCCAGGTGCCCCCACCGCCGATAGATGACAACAATATTCCATTTGAGGCCGGACTTGCGACTTATGAACTTGCAGCCTTCGCCAAATTTAAAATACTGCCTCGCTCAGTTGAGCACTCCGAGCTTTTTGGATGCCAGCTAAACCTTGTCGTTTAAGTGCTTCGTAACAAAACGACGCTAGAAATGTCACCACCAAGGATCCCGATCCTTTTACTGATATTCAAGGAGTTTTTCTGGAATTGTGGAGCCACAGCGGGAAAAGTATAAAATATACTCAATCCATGTTTAGTAAGTAAATAACAGACTCAAGCTGATCATCAATCAAATTATTCTTTCATTTACTCATTTATTTATGTACCATTTAAAAAATAATTAAAATATTATTAATACACTGAATAACGCTAGATATAATTTAAGTTTTAACCTGTAATAAGATTGCCGGTTGAATAACTTCCTAGAACTGTAGAGAATTATTGAATCCATCTTATTAATTTGCAAGATGCTTTCTGATCCGTTTTACAAAGAGCGACGGGTATACATTCACCGGGCTCCCGGAACAATGACAATGCAATATTAAAAGCACCCTGGGACAAATCACACCCGGTCATAAAATCGTTTCTTGATACGAACGTTTATTGTTTAATTTAATAATAGTTGTAATTCCGTCACCTAACCATAAACCGTCCGTACTCCGTACATAACCGTAACCTCCATATTTCATAAAACCATGTTTTTCACCCTTTGTCGAAAGCATCGCCTGTCAGGTCCGAACAGAGCCCGCCGCATACGCACGCACACCCTCGATGCATCAAACAACATAGTAGGTACTAACGTAGTATCACTACTTATGATCTAATGCTAATTCCTGTAAAACTAAATGTATAAGGTTTTCTCTCCCTAATGTTGTTAAGAGTGACACTCATCTTTGCAGATGGTAAAAGACTTGAACTAGTGGATAAGGCAGTTTTTCTAGGCGTAACATTAGATAGTAAAATACAATGGGGACCTCATATAGAAAGATTAGCTAGTAAATTAAGTTCCGCCGCCTTCGCAGTTAGACAAATTAGACAAATAACAGATGTGGCTACAGCCAGGTTGGTTCACTTTGATGTCTTTCAGTCTTAATCTTACTCAGAGATTACGAAGCTTCCTATTTAGATCCCGAGAAATAACTCCTACGTCCAACCTCGGAAACAAACTTTACATCTTTATGATATTAGTATAGCTTACAGCGCGTAGGTGTCTGTCAAGCTTATCTACATATCTGCGTACCACACAAATAATACATATAAATAAGTAAATACTTGTGTTGTGTTGCCAGTTCTCGGACCTGCATCCAAAGGAGATCGAGGAGCTGTGGTCGACGCTGTGCGCGTGCTGGCCCAACAACCTGAAGGTCATCATCCGCTACCTGGTCATCGTCTCCGGGATGGCACCCAACGAACTGCTGCCCTACGTGAGTAATGCTGTTCGCAACTATGGTGTAGTAGTCGGCCCAATGCTACTACTAAAAGCTGCCTAGTGCAATTAAAAAAAAAACAAGTTCTTAACTTTTTTGTTGTTGTTTGAACGGACATTTTATCCGACTTTAAACTATGTATGTATGTCGAAGCTACACTGCGTGTGTATATGTATAGGCGAAACGCGTGGTACTGTACTTGGCGCGGTCCCGGCCCGAGCGTCTGCTGGACGAGATGATGACGGAGCTGCAGACGGTGGAGACGCTCAACTGCCTCATCGAGCGCACCGAGACGCCGCCCTTCTACCGGCTCACCTCCATGCGCAAGGCCACCTCCGGCCACAGCGACGGACCCGGCACCGGCTCGCAGGTACCGCGCCTATACTCCTGCGATATGCTGGTGGTGTACGTACAGTAGTACCCAACTGATATGGCTTACCGATGTACCTGCGCAGAAGATACATATTCAAAGCGCAGGAAATGCTATTGGTCGGCAGCTGCCGCCATGTTGGAGACGTGACTTGCGAGAATAACAGCTGCATTTTATTATGAACCTTATAGTAGTGTTCTAAGGTTGATAGTAAGTTTTAAGCATTCTTTCGTTAATCTTCGGGCCATACTTTCTTTTCTGTGCGAACGAATATTCACGACGCGCCTTATCAGTTTGGTACTACTGTACAACTATGTATTCAATTATGCACAATATCAACTACGTACGGGCGGAAATTCTCGAACATCGGAAGTTCCGTTACAACTTGATAACTTGCCGTCAACGGCTAATAACTCGAATGTTACCAACTATTTGGTACCAAGAAGTTGTTCTTGAATTTCAGTGGCATGTTTCGTGACATTGGATCGCTTCTATCTATATACAATACCACCCCGCCCTCACCATTCCGTAATATTATTATTATTATGCTTTTAATGAGTTTGACTGTGAATAGATATTTATTAATTTTTTTTCGTTCAGGACAAAAAGTCTTACACAAACTAAAAAAAATAATTATTAAAATGTGTACATATTTGTTGTAAATTAAGTTTATCTTAGTATTTACAAAAAAAAAAAAAATAGGCCTTAAGGTCCATTTATATAAACAAACAATTTGAGCATATGCAATGTGACTGGCAGATGTTTCATCATGCCTCACAAAAAAAAAAAAAACTTAAAACTAAAGAAACGAGGAAGTGTAACTATACAGACTTTTGGGTTCCTTATTCACAATTTACATAGACATTCGGCCACATTTTTTTTAAACGTGCTTAAACTACAATTGAATATGTCAACACCATTCAAATATCTATACTAATACTAATATTATAAAGAGGAAAGATTTGATTGTTTGTTTGTTTGTTTGTTTGTTTGCATTGAATAGGCTCCGAAAGTACTGAACCGATTTGAATAATTCTTTCACTGTTGGGAAGCTACACTATCCCCGGGTGACATAGGCTATATTATATTTTCAAAAAAAATAGGGATCCTTACTAAATCTCCAATAATGTAACCCAAGGTGTAAAAAAATTACCTAAAATATTCATTACATCGCGTGCGCTGCGAAAACTATTGATGATAGAATAAAAAAATGTACTACGACTTTGCAGAACACATTATTATTAACAAAAAGTGTCGCGATACCATATGTCTAACTATTATAGTTATGCCACAATAAGTGTTTTTCTATTTTAAAATTTTTATTGAAATGCCGCCGCTATAAATGTCTCTCTATTTGTATCTTGGTATTAATCATTAAAAAAATAAATTACTTCATATCCAAGACTGCTTCAATACCTTTATATAACTTTTTGAATTATTCAATTCGGACATTCCATTCAAAAGATATCACGAGTTTAAAAATATAAGTATTAGCAGAAAAATCACGTCACGGGTACGGGCCGTACGGCAGGGAGTCAATCTCTTTGCGTGTGGCTCAGTGTTTGACGGTAGGGTAGGGTAGGGAAGGGGGAAGGGGGAAGGGCAGGGTAGGGTAGGGTAGGGTAGGGTAGGGTAGGGCAGGGCAGGGCACGGCAGGGCAGGGTACGATAGGGTAGGGTAGCACAACAGGGTAGAGTAGGATAGGGTAGGGTAGCACCACAGGGTAGGGTAGGGTAGCACCTCAGGGTAGGGTAGGATAGGGTAGGGTAGCACCACAGGGTAGGGTAGCACCACGCGAACGAAGTCGCGTCGGGCAGCTAGTTTATTATAAAAATCGTAAAATTATAAACGTAAGAGGAACTACGAGGAGCTCTGATACTGATTTTTTCGAGCAAACAATTAAAATCAATGTGGTTGTGTATTATTTTATACAGAAACATTACAATCAAGTTAGTTAGATATGTGTAGATTGATTGTCGTCCCGCAGGACGCGACGGGGCGCACCGGCGAGCTCGCGCCCGTCGAGAAGGGCACCATCCACACGAAGCGGCACAGCGGCGAGGACCCGGCCAAAGCCAGGTATGACACACATGTGGCTGCTTAGGTATCCACAAAACATGTGGTGTAATCTCAATTGCTGAGTGTGTTCTAGCTATTATCGGTTTCACCTCGGTGGGTGTCCATAATCTAGTACTAACGATGTTAATACGAAGCAAAAATTTAATTTTACACCGCCATTTATTCGTAGGAAATTAAGTAGAGTCGATCACTTTTTCTCATGCATACATAAGTGACGCTACACGAGTCGCGTATTGATGGATCGACAGTACCTAGTTAAATAGGTGTAAGACATTATATATTAATGTAATGGGTATCGTTATGAGTGGACGCGCCGCCCGCCGGTGCTCCGGTGCGCTGGAACGGGGTCGCGTCCTGTATATTGATGAGTGCAGTGGGTATAATCAAAGTGTATTGTACAGTGGCACACTGTACATAGGGTGACATCGGGGTCGGCAATATATCATGCCGGCGCGCCTTCTGCCGCCTCTAAGTGATTGGCCCACGACAAGCGCCCGTAAACAAATACACCAAAAACTTTACGCATCTAAACAGATCACGCAATCTTTGACACGAAGGCATCGACAATGCGGCTCTTGACGTCCTATGACCATATAGGTAGTGTGGTCCGTACCTTTACTTCAACATATCAATGTTTTTGAAACGTAATAACCAAAAAATCTACTGACTGTACTTTCTACAGAGGATAAAACGTTAACAATGAAAGGTGACAAGAGCGCTTTACCTACGTATGAGACAATTAGCAAAAATTAGTATTCTAGCTCGGGGCGAAACGCCAGCTAATTGAGGCAATATCGCCACAACAATAAAAAAAATGGAATTGTATTTTTAGTTTTTTGTAGTCCTTGACGTCCAATCAGAGAGCATTGTAGGTGCTGCAGAATTGGAGGGATAGATTTCAAACCAAACAAATGTGTTCTTTGGGTAATTGTGCGATGCATCTTCATATCAACTTATTTTTCTTTACTCACTTTTGTACAGATCATCTCCGACCATGGTGAGATTGTGCACAAACACAAGTGTTTGTGCACCGCTTCAACCGGTTGTATAACATATAGTGATAATTTTGAATGGCTATCACATGTTCCATATTAATTAGTTTGTAACAGATACTGTTCAATTATCGATATGACAATAGTGCCTACATGTATTGTATTGTACATTGAATCACATTATATAACGTGAACCGATCAGTTCAGTCGAGCGGGATCACTGTACCTACATGTAAATCAAAGGCGGCTTCAAAGCGATACAATGCTAATGACACGGGCAGCCGCCCTGGGCCGGTCGCGTCAACATGTCACAACACAATCGACTCCGATTACATAGGAAACATGAGTTAATGTGAACCTAATTACGTTCCTCATCTGTAAGCGTTGCATTTCATCGTTTGAGCTTGAGCTTTCGTTGATGGAAAACATCGTGAGGAAATTATTATGGTACACTAATTTAACATTTAAGATATGTCTGATTATGGTTTTTTATTCTGATTGTAAAACTAGCTGCCCGGCACGACTTCGTTCGCGTGGTGTCCTACTAACCTATACCCTAACCTACCCTACCCTACTACTACCTCTACCCTACTTAGTAGTAGGGTAGGGTATGGTAGAGGTAGTCCTCTACCATACCCTACCCTACCCTACCCTACCCTACCCTACCCTACCCTACCCTACCCTACCCTACCCTACCCTACCCTACCCTACCCTACCCTACCCTACCCTACCCTACCCTACCTAACCTACCCTACCCTCGCAACTTTCTTATTTTTTTCTTTCATAAGAACCTTCTCCTAACAATAACAAACACAACAAAAAAAGAATTAGCGAAATCGGTCCAGCCGTTCACGCGTGATGGCGTGACCAAGGGAAATAGGGATTCATTTTTAACCGACTTCAAAAAAAAAGGAGGAGGTTCTCAATTCGGCTGTATTTTTTTTTTTTTTTTTTTATGTTTGTTACCTCATAACTCCGTCATTTATTAACCGATTTGGAAAATTCTTTTTTTGTCTGTCTTTGTCACTTCCCGTTTGGTCCCATTGTCATCAGATCAGGATTTGATTACTTCTTAGTGTACTTTGAAGTCGGTTTAAGTTTTTTGTAAAACAGTCCAATTATTATATATATAGATTATCTGTAAGTATATATTTAGTAACCTGCTTGACAAGTTTAATCTTGCAAGTTTATGGATATGTTTAGCAACAAAGCTGTATTATGAAGCAAACTTATGGCAATAAATGATTGTGATTCATAGCACGGCACGGTAGCCGTCAGCGTCACGTATATGGGGGCCATTTAAGAAACGGCTTCCGGGAATCCTTCGTGTTGGCCGGTTTTTGACTATTGTCGGGTCTCGGTGTGAACTGACCCTAACAATGTACGCGTATGATTCTAAAACTAATTTGAAAGCTATAATACTTCTTTAAAAGTTTATACACTTTTTGCGATCAAATTAATAAAAAAAAAAAATGTTTTTTTTTTGCAATAGTTAAATATGTACAGTATGATGACAAGTCTAAAATATCTGGAAATCTCCAATTGTGTAATTCTAGCGTTTGTCTACGTTTCACCAAATGTACTTATCTCACGCACTAATCAATACCATAAATCATTAATATTTAACTCACACTTGTTAATCATTCGAATAGAAGTTCCTGGAATTCTGTTTCGTTCATATCATTATGTACTTACGGGACGCGCGTCTTATGAGCTAATAATATTGTAACAGTATGTGTTCCAACAGATTTGGTATTACCAAAATTTGATTTTACCGAAAAACAACGATGCTTGTTTGTTGCTTATTAGGTATAAAATGAGCATTAATTAACAACTAATTAGCATCGGATATATGTAATATTATTACATTACATTTCGGCGCAAATAAATCAGGCCGCCCTTTTTATAGTAATCTATTGAAATCCTATTAGTTTGTTTGTAAACTAAAACTGTGTAGAATATCTCTAGAATAGTTCTAAATATCTGATATTACTGTTGGTCTCGGGTGATCAAAATATTTGTTTTTTGGATAGACCATCAATTTGTTGGATTTATATATCAATAAACTACTACTACTTTAATGTACGCGCGATATAACAAAGTAGGAATGTTTCGTGGACCTGAGACGCCCCTCAAGAATCTCAAGTGAACTTTCTTACGGAGATTATCCGTGAATAGTTTTGCTTTTATTATGCTGCTCAATCAAAAACTTCTTAAATGACTGTGGGTTATGGAGGTATTTTTTAATCCCCGACAAAAACAGCAGAGGGGTGCTGTAAATTTTACTTGTGTGTCTGTCTGTGGCATCGTAGATCCCAAACGGATGAACTGATTTTGATTTAGATTTTAGGGTAGGCACCATACCTCAAAAGAAAAAATACAAAAACTTTGTTGTCCGTCTGTCAAAACCCTTTTTTTTAGGAGCGCTTGGAGGTATCAAGCTGAAATTAATATAAATACTCGGGTCTGCAATTCCTTGGAGCAGTGAAAAAATCATACTTCTAAGTAAATACAATCAAAAGATACGGCCGCTTATGCCGCATATTGTGACGCTCGCTAGGGACACTTGGCCGGTATTTTTTCAATGTGCTTGATATGATTTGTGTAGCGGCAATAAAGCGGAGTCTGTGAGTGCTCAGCAGCGCTCGGCGGAGAAGCGCGCGTCGGCTCCGCCCGCGGCCTGCGCCACGCCGCCCGCCGACGACGAGCCGCCCCCGTCCGACGGTGACGCCACGCCGGTACATACATGCTATATATGCTTGACACCTTTTCACATCTTTAATAAAGGATTTCTGTTTATGTAGTCGGCGATTAATTAAGTCACAGCTATGTAGTACAGTCTTGTAAAATAGTATGTTGTTCATCTTATAATTGAAATTACATTACATCAGAGACCCACGGTACACATTAGTAGCGCCTCTCGCGGATAATTCAAGCGCGTTCTGACAGGACGAGAGTGAAGCAGTGATATATAGGTGCGTTTTGTCGTATAATCCAGACGGGCGCGTGCCCGGAGTTGTTGGCGTGCGCCATGGTGTCGGCGTGCGCGACGACGTCAACGCCGGGCAGCGCGCCCGCCACGCCGCTGGACTTGCACGCGCACGCGCACGCCCGCCTCGACGCGCCGCAGCCGCGCCCTCTGCCCATGCCCGAGTATGGCGGCTTCTTCGCGCTACTCACCGAGTACCTGCCCGACACCACACAACCCATCTCCGGATTCCACAGGTTACACGTACTATATACTATCACCCTTACTTACTCATGAAACAATATTTTATTAATATACTGACTTTAACTACATACGGCACTTATGAAAGTCAAAAAAAATAAATATAGATAACGATGGAACTTTTTAAATCACAAATAATTATTGTCTTTTTTTTTTTTTTTTTTATCACAGATTACTTTCTGGATGACGAGTTTTCTCAAGCTGAAGCTGCGTTAAACTTGCACGTTTAGTTTAAATGTATATAATTATTTTGTCGACGGTGTGGTGATATAATATATCCATGTAGGTGCAACGTGGCGGTGATGCTGCTGTGCGACGTGGTGCTGGACGGCGTGGAGCTGGACTGGTCCATCCACGTGCCGCTCATGCTGCACATCGTGTTCCTCGGCATGGACCACACCAGGTAACACATTGGTGTATTTATATAACACGTATATTACGTATACGTCAGTCAGACGATTATTTAGACCTGTTTTTAGTTTTAGTGAAACGTTGTTTATTAAATAATATTAGTGATTGAAAATTTGCGGGTTATAAAAAAGTCCTATTAAATGTGTATGTGTTTGTTTGTAACCACTCAGTAACGTAACGGGTGAACAGATTTGGTTGAATGAAACTTGACTTGAATACCGAATGGGATACCTTTTTTTCCTGGTAAAACAATATCCGGCGGGAAGGCGGAGGACAGATAGTAGTAGTAGTTATTAGTAAGTGTTTATTACTTAGTAAGTGTGATGTGTGCGTGTGTGTGTAGATGGTTGGTGCACCAGCACTGCCGGCAGCTGCTGCTGAACCTGCTGGTGTGCGTGGCGGCGCACCACGACCACCTGACGGTGGCGCGCGTGCTGCTGGCGGGACGGCGGCTCGCGCGCCACACCGCCACCACCACCACCACGCCGGGTCACACCACCACCACCAACACCTCGCTGCTGCACCACTACTTCACAGGTACACTGTGTACACTACACTACACTGCCGCATAACAAACAAACTGCGACTCACACTCGACTACATCCGTTTTCTGCCCGTTCGCAACTTCAATTCGAAACGCGTACATAAATCGAGCTGAATATTGCTATCTCGTCTTGTGTTTAGCTGAGACAAGTAAACGTAGGGGAGTCGATGCGGGGATTTTAGGATTTACTCAAGTGTGGAAGAATAACAAATAGGGGGGGAAACCTAGGACCCTGTTAAGTACCCCCATCATGAACCCTTTATATAAAGTCGCGTGTCTAGGGCAGCTGATGTTTTTTTTCAAACCTTCAGATTAAGGAAACTCCTCCACATAATTGTCAGATTATGGGTCAGCACGTCAAGTACATCAAGCTGAACTGTCTGTATATTAATCTGACGCGCTCAAGTATTTCAATGACACGATTTTTGCATTTGTCGTTAATGAGTTTTGGTCGCGTCCAAATCGTCAGTTATTTGAATAAGAGATCCTTTAGGGTTCACTTAACATCACATATGAATTTCTCGAAAAAACATTATTATAGAAAAGATTACATTCTTCAAAATAAGTTACGTTTCTGTAAATAAATATAACTGCGAGGCGAAAGTTAAGTAGGTAAAGATAAAGATATATTTATTAGACACCAAGTTAGTACAATTACACAAAAAAGAACTAAAATCTTCTATATATATATAAAAATTAATTGCTGTTCGTTAGTCTCGCTAAAACTCGAGAATGGCCGGACCGATTTGGCTAATTTTGGGTTTGAACTATTCGTGGAAGTCCGGGGAAGGTTTAAATGAAGGGTAGGGTAGGGTATTACGCGAACGAAGTCGCGCCGGGCAGCTAGTATATTATAAAATAAACAATACATTAATTGTACTAGTTGGGTCTAAAAGGCCTCAGCTCAGCATGTGCTGCAGTATGTTACAGCGCTGATTTTCGGCTGAAGCCAAGCCATGGATGATACACGGACCAATGGTCGGTCGAACACAAATATACTTTGTCTTACCTAAAAAACATGATACGATGAACTTAATAGTAATAATATAAAAGTAACATAATAAAATACAGTAATATACATACATGATAATATTTTGTAGGCAGTAAAATTAGCATTATTATTTTAATTTTTTATCATTATTATATTAGTATTATTAACTTTGTCAATATGATGCATATTGATATTATGACAAAGTTAATTAATTATAAACAATTTCTAATTCAGCTTAAACAACATAAACAAAACAAATTTAAGTCAGTAAGTTCTAAATGCTGGTTTTATAAATAATAAATAAACGTTTGTTTGTTTGTTTGTTAATCAAAACACTTCGCATATGTTTTGTGTAAATATTAATAAGCATCCGTGGCCCGCCCCTGCACAGATATCACAATAACTCGTATTTAATAAGGAGTACTGAAAGGCGCAGCCGGCGCTCGCACCTCGCCTTGGTACCATTGTTCTTATTCGTCTAGCAGACCCGCCGGGGGTCTTAGCTCAACATCGCTGGGCACAGCGCAGGCAGCGCCTACACAAACAAATACAGTCCATTCTGACAAACACATTTTATAGTCGCTTAGTTTCACTTGATGATAAATAGTGTGCTTTGATTTCTTTTCATTTTATTAATTTGTTACAGTGCTTTTGTAAGTTTACTTTGTATTTATTTACGCAGTATGTGGGTATCGACTTAAAGACCGATTTTTATATGCATATTTCTTTATTTGATGATCGATTTTATTTAGTATTTTTGTTCGAGGAATGCTTAGATAAAGTATCTCCATAAGTATATCACCAACAAAAAGCTGAACATAGATAATAAATTAAAGTGAATTGCGCTATTTGCTGGCGTACAATAAGATAGTCAGCTCGCATTCTCTTTGTCATATATTTAATAGTTATGGGGTCTGATATAATTGACCGAGACTGTACTAGTTTGCAATACGTAGTAAACCTCGTAAGGGGAGGCTCGTGAGTGCCCCTGTGCTTTAATAACTACGTAAAGGCTTGTGTTTGACCTCCATCTCGCTATCCTGAATGTTGATGTGGCCGAACACGATAAAGCTTAGAAGTAGAAGTATCTCAAGTAGATACGGAACACAGGAGTCAGGATTTTAAATTAAGGGTGGATATCCTGGAATAGACATAGAGTAGTTTAAATGTTGGGGCGGGGTATTGTATTGTACTGTAGACACTGTGAAAGTGTGAGTACAAAGATAAACGTGGTTTAGTATACCTAGTTTAACTAAATTAACTCAAATATATGAACTTGTCAGTATTGCTAGTATATTATCCTCTGTCGTATTGCTTTATTCGTAATTAATATGATGAGCCAACCTTTTTGTCTATGTATTACCTACTGTTATATATAATGAACAAAACGATAGTTGACACTTAAAGTCTACAATTTTAAGTTAAGATATACTTTGTAAAAAAAAAACACTTTATGACCCCCGGGTTGTCAGAATAAAATAAAATAAAACTAGTCACATGGCATGTTAGTGAGATGGTTGTTGTTGTCGCCAGAGCCGGACGCGGGGCTGGGGCGCGCGGCGGCGTGCGCGCACTCGCCGCGCTCGCACGCGCGCTCGCTCAGCTCCGACCCGCACCTCACGCCCGAAGGTACCACACATACACACACATACCTACTCACTATATCACTATTTATTTTACAACAAAATCTTACTCCCCTTTAGTTTGTAATACCCATTTGGGTATAAGCAAATGACCTATGCCTATATATGAGTGATTTAAGTTACATTTTACGTTGATTTTGTTAATACTGCTGTGACAACCCTACCCGCCTTATACTCAATTGTTACAAAATTCTAACATTTTCTGTTTGGTTAAGTTGAGTGGCTATAGTATATTGATATATCTATATTGTGTGTAAGGTGAATGCGACAAGTTCCCGTCGCTGCCGGTGATAGTGACGGGCGAGGCGGGCTCGGAGCCGGCGGCGGAGGCGGTGGTGGCGCAGGCGCAGGCGGCCGGCGGGGAGCCCTCCACCGCCGAGCTGCCCGTCGCCGACGTCATCAAGTCGCTCGTGCACTTCCTCGCCAACAGGCCCACGCACATGCCGCTCTGGCAGTACGAGGACATCACAGCTAAAGGTGACACCACCACACTTATCATTTCATTACACCTACTTTAGGAATAAGGTGCATTTACATTGAAGCTGAGGAGAATCTCAGATTTCCTTGAAATCCCATTAGTTTTGATATGGTGGATAGATCTTTTGACGGAAATTGTATAATCCCTTGACGTTGTAACTAACTGAAATTTATTGAATATTTAAGTATTTGATACTTTCGTTGCATCGGTTAAAGTAGTGATATTTACTATTAAATGTGCTGGTGCTGTAGCTGGTTTCTGAAACACTTATACAAGATCCGCTGTTCAATTACTATATTTGCTTAATTATTGGTTAAACCTTGTTATTGCCTTCATAATTGCTTACTTGAGTAAAACCGTAGTATCATAGCCGTGAGTTTTCCAATAAAAAAGAGAAGCTTGTGTTCTCTCATGCATGACGCATATAACCGAACAGAAGTGTAGATGTATAAAAGTTGTGTCTTTGATTAGTTGTAAGTGAGCAGCGGCTTTCTATCAAAGTAAAAACATGTATGTACCATGTACCATACACATAGTATGGTGTGTTGTGTTGTGTTGTGCAGTATGGTCGCTGCGCAGCTGCCAGCAGATGTCGACGCTGGTGCGGCACGTGCTGCGCGTGTTCCGCGAGTCGCTGCCGCACGCGCTGGTCTCCGAGCGCTGGGCGCAGACCGCGCTGCAGCTCGGCCTCTCATGCCCCTCGCGCCACTACGCGGGCAGGTCGCTGCAGGTACACACGCAAAAAAACGCAGTTCACACCCTGATTACATAATCCGAGAACACTCCGGCAGGAAACTTGGCGGATCTTTATTTTCGCTCCAATATATTTTAAGATTATTCATTTAATTGTCGCTTAACAAACTGAATTTAACTGAATTTGAACAGGGATGCGACGCGAAGTAATGAATGTTGTACTGTTGTGTGCCAGGTGTTCAGAGTGATCGGCGTGGCGATGACGGGGCGCATGGTGTCGGACATACTGTCGCGGCTGGTGGAGACGGTGGCGGAGCAGGGCGAGGACATGCAGGGCTACGTGACCGAGCTGCTGCTCACGCTCGAGGCGGCCGTCGACTCGCTCGAGTCGCACTTCCGCCCGCTCGACTACATGCGCGACATATTCAAGTCCACGCCCAACCTCAACAACAAGGACCAACCACAGCACCCCAACGGGAACGCGTACGCCGCTGGTATACTCTTGTTTTGTCTTATGTTCTCCGCACTGATTGGTTGATCAACTGACGTATCAACTGTACTACTGGTCGTTCAACTATGTCATTTGCAGGATTTTAAGGAGTTAGGAGTGTTAAGAGTCAGTTTACACAGAGACGTGACGCGGCAAGCATAGAAAGCAATAAACTATACAAGTAATAATATATAAGTTTGTTTACTATATAAAAAGGTGCAAATTTCAGTGAGAAAATTCGTGACAAGTGACTCACACCGCCGCGCCGCGAATCGTATCCGAATGCTTTTCCTGAAATGTGTACCTTTTTGTTTACTAAATTAAGTTCTATATTCTATTGTTATTTTAAAAATTGCGCGCCGCGACACTTCGCCTCACGTCTCGGTGTAAAGTGACCCTTAGTTTGTGTGACATTACAACTTTTTTGAAGATAAGTAATTTAGTATGTAGCGTTTTGATTAGATATGAAAATTAACTTACTACAGCGTCTCTTAAAATCATCTTTTATATCAGATCCTTCGGGACCGGGAGTAAATCCACGGTGCAACAGATAGTCATTACATAATTGGTCTGATTTCCACGATATAATGTGTCTATGTAAATTGTGTTGTTAAGGCAAGCGCTCCCCGGGCGTGTGCGTGGGGTGCGTGTCGAACCACACGCGCAGCACTAGCTACTCTGTGTCCTACTGCATGCGCAAGACCAACGCCAACCCCACCGCCAACACCAACACCAACACACCCACCTCCGCTGAGAAAACTACACATGGTCAGTATACTATACACAACTACATAAGAGATGTGTGTATATGGAATCGACATAATGTGGGCATTACCCCTCCGTACACGTTCTGAAACTCTATCTGTAAGGATTGACTTGAGTATACGGTTATCATTCTCATCTAGTTATGGATCATACCTCAATTCTAATTTTAGTAATTAATTGTTTGACGGGCTAATTGGTGTGGTTTATTAAGATTCCACCTATCACGCCGTAGGTCGTGGGTTCGATTCCCACCCGCAAGACATGCATTTGTGAAACATATGTAGTATTATGTAGTACATCAGTCATTTGGTTTCCATAGTACAAGCTCTGCTTGAAAACCGCCGATAGAAAAACGACACTCCTCTAACTAAACTTGTATGTACCACTAGTGGCCACCAGTTGGCTTCCGTCGTTGAAAAAGTATGCCATTGCGCGGCAGTGCCAATATAATTAATAATAACCAAATAAATAAACTATTGTGTTGCGCAGTCCCGTTTTGTTCAGAAAAAAAAGGAGGAAACACGTTTCCGAAACACAAAACTTGTCTAAAACAGTGGTTGCTAACTATTTGCAGGTACGTCTGCCATATTTAATGGCACAGGAATGGCACAATTTTACAATAATCATGTATAATGTATGAAAATCTCGCTAACAGTGAAAGTTAAGTACATTTAACATTTCTAGGGACCGACGCTACTACATTAGTGCCTCACTCGGATAATTCAAACGTGTTAGGCACTATTGAAAATGTGTTGGCAAGCACCTGTATACCGGTGCGTTGAGTTGAGCCAGTTGCCATGAAGTATGCCTGGTATTGTCGACGGTGTGTGGTTGCCCCTGGTCGGGCAGCTGCATGTGGGCCGGCATCGGCAGGCTGTTAGTGTTTGTGTCGCGTTGTGTTGTTGGCAGAGCGCAGCCGCGCGTGCAGCGAGGCCGGCAAGGGCGCCTGCTCCAGCCTGTGCCGCTCGCGCTCCGCACAGTCGCTCAAGCTGCTCGGGGACACCGCCACACAGGTCACACATACATACACACATCTATCTATATATAAATGAATACCTATTTCCCTTGGTCACGCCATCACGCGTTAACGGTTGGACCGATTTCGCTAATTATTTTTTTGTTGTGTTTGTTATAGTCAGGAGAAGGTTCTTATGATAGAAAAAAATGAGAAAGTTGCGAGGGTAGGGTAGGGGTAATGGTAGGGTAGAGTAGGTTAGGGTATAGGTTAGTAGGACACCAAACGAACGAAGTCGTGCCGTGCAGAATATTTCTACCTTTTACGACTAAACCCCTGGGCTAGTAGACAAGATGGTTATCGACAATCGCCATCGTTAGTAAACGATCAACCTTCGTATGGTATTATTAAATGGGGTTCATCGAAGTATACTAGTTTTTCTACAACTTTTGTTATGTATGTATCTATCCTACAGTGTGTGTGGACGGTCGGTTGTGTGTGTGTTGCAGGACGACAAGCTGACGATCCTGGCGACGGTGTTCTGGGTGGGCGCGTCGCTGCTGGAGTCTGACTACGAGCACGAGTACCTGCTGGGCGTGCGGCTGCTGGCGCGCGTGATGGCGCGGCTGCCGCTCGACCGGCCCGACGCGCGCGACCGGCTCGACCGCACGCAGGCGCACCATGCGCCCTCGCTGCACTCGCTGCTGCTCAAGGTACGACACGACACGACACGACACGACTACTAGACGATGCGTACCATGCGACCTACCATAGCTCACCACTACAACCACCCGCTCAACAAACAGATTCTAGAGCATATTTTGTAAATTTCATATTTGTAAAACTATAATTTACAACTTGGAACCGCTCAAATACGTTATTTGATATGTTTACAATAAGTAATTGTACTGTTCCACAATTTTGTTCAGGGTTGTACGCACCCGAACACGTACGAGCCGGTGGTGGGCGTGCTGGCGGACATGATCCCACTGCTGGAGCTGCCGGTGATCGACCCCACGCAGTCGCTCGCCTTCCCCATGACCGTGGTGGCGCTGCTGCCCTACATGCTGCTGCACTACGAGGACGCCAACGAGCTGTGCGTCAGAGCCGCGTGCCACATCGCACAGGTAACAACACAACACTTTATATGAAGCGAACGTTACTCAATTGAGGCCCTACGTAAATTAACACGCCTTTAGAATCCTTTCAATTAAAATTGAAATAAAAATATTACACCATCAGGCAGGCTGTATGCTTGTTTGCCACCTTAGTGGTATAAAAACAAAAAACACGTTAAAATATTAATATGAATGTGAGAGGTCACAAAAGATGAAATATTTTACTATTTAAGGGATCGCTACAGTAAAAAGCTCGAGAAACAGTGGCGTGGACCTTAAAACTTTCCTCAATTCATAGGTACTAAAAGTATTTCTTTAATATTCAACCTCATTTAATTTTTTCTAAGCAAGTAGATGTATGGCTGAATTGTCTGTATCTATCTGTCGCGATATGACGCGTTGTCCAATACAATTTTGCAGATACATGTAACATGGCATACTAAAACCTAATTGAAATTATATGAATGACATATAAATGCACAGTAAATGTCGTTTGTAGTTCACGTCGGAGAAGAGCAAGAAGCTGGAGAACCTGGGCACGGTGATGACGCTGTACTCGCGGCGCACCTTCAGCAAGGAGAGCTTCCAGTGGACCAAGTGTGTGGTCAAGTACCTCTGGGACACCTACTCGCACCTCTCGCTGCAGATGCTGGCCTTCCTCGTCGAGGTGCTTGAGAAGGTAACTACAAATCAAACCTGAACATACTTTATGTCTAGCATCTAAATGGTTGCGACTTATTTAGCAATGGATAGCAAAATATTGTTAAAACAATTTTTATTAGAGCTCAAAGGTGAAATTAAGACAAATATGTTCAATATGGAAAATAAAATTGAGGTTCTTATTTTCCATACATTTTAATTTACACAGTAAGGGCAGCTATCAGGGTTGAAGCCACGCGAATATGGTCTTAGGAGACTGTATCTAACTTTTTTAGTTATTACAATCGGCATTTACAGATTTCGAAAAAAATTACAAAGAAAACGGCGATTTACAAAGAAAAGTATTATTATCTTAATCGATCCTGTGTCCGACAAAGATCAAAGAGCTCTACGCCGCTAAGGTCAGGGTCAACAAAAAGCACAAATCGAAAAACTTTACTGTCAGGAAAATTAATGTCAAAGTATTTTTTATCAAATGTCGAAAGCAATAATTCAAAAAGATTGGGATAGTCTCCTAACACCATATACGCGCGGCTTCAACCCTTAAGGTAGTGTGCCCTTACTGACCATATTTGATGTTTGTAGACATATAGGTATATGTGAGAGTGTTTGTGTCCGCAGGGGTCGTGGACGCTGCACCTGTCGGTGCTGTCGATCCTGCACTGCATGCTGTACTACGTGGAGCTGAGCGCGCCGGCCGCGCAGCCCGTCAACGCGGACCTGCTGCGTGCCGTCGCCAAGTTCATCGACGTGAGTACCTACCACAACACACAACACACGCACGTACCTACTTACAACAAGCTATACTATGACTGAAGGCTCGCAAGCAGCCACGTCACGCATCTGATGGTATAACCTATTCCAATAAAGAATGATTTTGGTGGCTTGTACTTGTAATGTCATATTGTATGTATGTACACTGATATAAATCTAGATGACGCGAGTGTATATACTTCGCGTGCACAACACGTTAAATACGCCTTACCTGCATCTACAAAATAAACTTTATCATCGTAGTCGTAGTACTCATTAATTTTATTGTATATGTCACTATCAAAAATATTTCTGTAACAAATAGGTTAATTTTTTTCATACTTTTGTTTTGTTTCTGTTAACATGTTAACGGTACTATACATTGTGTAACAGATAGGGTATATCCATAAGATTACACGCCTTCTTTAGTACTAGGCATGAAAACTCGCGAAAGAGAAAATGTTATAGTGATATTAGCAAGTGACGTGAAAAAAAAATGACCCTCATATAACGGTGACACATTGACTATGATTTTAATTTAATAAACTTGGATGCAAACATTTGTTATGAATTTTTTATTAGTTTATTTTGAGCTGAAACTTTTTATAGAGAGTCTATACCTGTGTGTGTGTCTTCACCCCTTTCCTTTATTATTATAATACTTATAAAAAATAATTGGACTGTTTTACAAAAAACTTAAACCGACTTCAAAGTACACGAAAAAGTAATCAAATCCTGATCTGATGACAATGGGACCAAACGAAAAAAAGAATTTTCCAAATCGGTTCATAAATGACGGAAATATAAGGTAAACATAAAAAAAAAAAAAAAAAAAAAAAAAAAAAAAAAAAAAAAAAACATACAACCGAATTGAGAACCTCCTCCTTAACATAACATTTATAGTAGGGTAAAAAAACAATAACAGTCTTCTCAGTTTAAGTGTATTACGAACCGGTGGTAAATTCAACTGTATATAACGTTCATAAGTGCCTTACCAGGGCCTAAACTGAATAAAAAACTTTTTGATTTGATTCGATTTTGATGAAGAAATCATTCAAGTAGCACACCGATCGTGACAAGCTACGTGAAACCTTCGTAATGGATAGCTTCCGTTCTCTTCACTGTAATTGTCATTGTACATGACATCGATATTCGATACTCAACAACCGTCACTTCTAGAAACTGACAGAACCAATGAATGGTACTGACGTGGGGAAATGTTTGTTTTATTCCAGCAAGACGGCAACAACTACAAAGAAGCGATGAAGATCCTGAAGCTGGTGGTGACGCGGTGCTCCACGCTGGTGGTGCCGCCCTACTGGGACACCCACGCCTCCTCCATACTCGACACGGAGCTGCACGGCAAGAAGGTAGGTACCCACACCACTCCACCACTCCACTCTCCACCAAGTACCACCCTGCCGCAAGCCGGCCACATCTATCACACATATATCACTACTATAAATAAATCCAACCACACACAAATCACGGATCCACAGTCCAACGTAAAAGATACGCGTGACCTTCCTTCAATTATGCTCCTGTTGTCAATGCACAGCCAAGCCCGGACTCACCCTCCAATATGACAATTTATATTATATGCTGATGCTTATAAAGTTGAATATTGTTAAGTTAAATTTAAAATCAATGATTTATACATATATTTATATAGCGAGCAGGTAAAGCGCAATATATAAAGCAATATTTTATCTATAAATATATTTGAGGCGTTTTGTTTCATAAAGAATGTATGTCTAGGATGTATGCACTTTCAATGTGGTTGTAGACTTGTAGTATTAATTAGTAAGTAAGGACCTAGTCATATATAGTACATACATACATAGCTTGTTGTGTGTCGCCAGGAGCTGCCGGGGCGCACGATGGAGTTCACATTCGACCTGTCCCAGACGCCGGTGATCGGGCGCAAGTACCTGCCCAAGGGTGGCGGTGGCGGCGGCGGCGGCGGCGGCGGTGGTGGTGGCAGCCAGCCCGCCACCGGGCCCAGCTCGCTCTCCAACTCCTCCACCACACCCGACAAAGGTATACTGCATACCTATTAACACTCCCCAAACAACTACTTCACCCAACTTTGTTTTGATAAGATACTAGTGGCAAAAAGCTTTAGCATTTCTGTTCAGTGTGTAAGTACTTGTATAAAGTAAATCAGTTTGTTGTTTTATTATGTACGCGTGTTCTTGCCCGTAGTTTGACGACTCATGCGCACACGGCGGATCGATACGAGCGGCCTCGAGCGCGTACACGATAAAATATTAAATTATAACGAATTTATTCTTTACGATCTAATTATGGAATTTTCAGGAATCCAAAATTCCTATAACTGATAATATATATTTGACAGTCTGAAAACTGTAAAAAATATTTGATCGTATCGTGTGTGGTCAGGTTCAGGATCGGGGTCGGGATCTGGGTCCGGGTCGTCGGGGTCGGGGTCGGCGTCTGCGTCCGCGTCGACGGTGGTGGGTGCGGAGGCGGGCGCTGCGCCGGCGCACAGCGCCGCCTCGCCGCGACGCTCGCTCTCCCTCTCGCCCGCCGACGCGCTCGCCGCCGGCTGGAAGCGCCCCTGGATGTCGCAGGTAACATACAACACACACTCACCGCTCGACACATCGAGTACTCTTGAACGACAAACTCAGCGGCACTATAAGCCAAACTAAAAATTACGGCTGCAAAAGAGATAGTCATAGCGATAGATAAAAAAGGATTAAAGATAGCATGCAGTATGCACCACCTAATCCTAATAGTGAGTCACACTCTAGTAAACGGCTCTCCTTGTAGCTACGTCTTTTTGGTAATTTACTTGATTGACTTTTAAGAGCTTATATTATAGCATTTAAATATGATGTTCTGATTTCGTGGTTTTCGAGGGTGATGAATGGATGATTTGATATCAAAAATTCGATCCAGAGCAGAACAAAATTTCAATAAGATTAACTAAATTAAAATAGCTTTATTAGGGCCTAAATTGAATAAACGATTTTGAATTACATGATCAGTGTTTCAATGTGCTGTGTAATGTTGTGTGTCCCAGAGCCGCGTGCGCGAGTGCCTCGTGAACCTGCTGACGACGTGCGGCCAGCGCGTCGGCCTGCCCAAGAGCCCCTCCGTGAGTAGACAACCACACCTCCTTCATTACCTCATCACTCCTCCCGCCCCCGTGACAATGACGACCTTTATACACTTTACAATAATAACGATAATTTCTATCCATCGCTGCGTATAGGACGATTTAATTACCACTTTATGTTCGAAGGTAACTCGCATCAACATTATGTATTTGTCGCAATCGCTTGTCCCGCACACATCACACAACGCTCCACTACACTGGACTACCTATTGTAGCGTGCTGTACTTTACCGTACTGAACTGTACTGTACCATACTGAAAAGTAAAGTGTCGTACTGTACGGAGCTGTACTGTGCCGTACTGTACTGTACTATCCTGTACCGTGCTATTCTTAACTGTACCGAGTCCATGTCGGGCATCGCTTCAACGCTTCCATCGCATCACTTGTCGAAACGTTCATTGTTACTTTGCCACGCCGCTAAACTTCCGATGCTTATCGTACACGAACACCACTACAGCAGACATATATTTGCGTCTCTTTTATATTGTTAGTAATATAAAAGTAATCGCGCATTATCGTACGCAGTATCGTTGATTTGAACTATAGTGCAGTTTTAATTCTAGTAGTGAAATAAATAATATTGTAATTTGACTTAATCCGGCACGTATCAGGCACCGGTCACAAAACACCAAGGTAATATTCTTATAATAGTTATACGTAATAATGTACTGTAGTTATACGTATTAAAGGACTGTAAACAACACTATTATGTGATAGATAGACTATTCCATCTATTTAGCACCAAGCACGAACTTATATGTTAAGATTGAGTTCCAAATGAATCTTTGTGTCATTAGAAATTAATATCAGATATTACTCAGTATAACTGTTTTTAATCATTATTTGCTTAAAATATTAAAGGCACCTGCCTTTAAGAAAAAAACTTTATTCATCAGACCCGCCCTTCCCCGTGATATAATTTCCTGGAGCTGCCCTAAAATTAGCTCTACTACTAAAACTACATAATAATGTAGATCACAGCTTACGAACTGGTCCACGTAATTGCTTTATTTACTATGACTCCTTCGTTATACCATTGACAAATGATTATAGTTTATCAACAAAGATACAATAATGTTAAATTATTACCTATAGGTAGAAGTCATAGGTAGGTAGGTAGGAGTCATAGTAAATAAAGCAATTACGTGGACCAGTTCGTTCGCTGTGATCTACATTATTATGTAGTTTTAGTAGTAGAGCTAATTTTAGGGCAGCTCCAGGAAATTATATCACGGAGAAGGGCGGGTCTGATGAATAAAGTTTGAGGAATCCTTTGACATTGTATCCGTTCGTTGGGTAGTATATAATTACGGCCATTCATTTCCAAGAAAGCGCACAGAATAAAGGATTATGAATAAAAGTAGGTGTTTACTTAATTTCCACAAAAGTACCTACAATTCTGGCTTCAATCATGCGACAGTAACGGTTATAGTCACGCTTGTGTAAGTACATTTATCAAAACAATAACCTCTATATAATAAATGGTATACCACTCGTCGAATCTGCCGTTGGTTGGTTCCTCCTGGAATATTTATTTACCGATTTTACGAAATGGATTTGTGGTTGAAACTTGTGTGATGATCGAGCGCTACATGCTGTATTGTACAAAGACTCCACCAGATGGTCGACTGTACAATTCTGAACTTCTGAAGCGAGTACACAGTGTTCTGTTCTGTTTGCACGCACACTTATGCCTATACCGTGTGTATCCTCCTGGTGTGTGTGTCGTATCGAGCGAGTGCTTCCTCCGGGCGGTGTGTGTGCGTGAGTGTAGTTGATCGTGCTTGTGTGTTGCAGGTGATCTTCAGCCAGAGCTCGGAGCTGCTGGAGCGCGAGTCGTCGATGGCGTCCTCGCTGGAGGAGGTGTCCGGCACGCCGGGCAACGAGCCCTCCGGCGGGGCGCCGCCCACTGATCACTTCGGCGTCTTCAAAGACTTCGACTTCCTCGAGTACGAGAGTGAGAGTATCGAGGTCCGAATACTTCAACATTTAATTTATAGTTGTTTGTTGTTTGATATGGAATCATGTTTTTTGTTTATTGTGTGTAGGGTGAGAGTTCTGACAACTTCAACTGGGGTGTGCGGCGGCGCATGCCGAGCGAGGAGCGCGACGAGTGCGCCGCGCGAGCCGGCGAGCGGAGCCCGCCGCCCGCGCACCACATGCTCCACGCGCACTACGACCACGACGCAGACGCGCACACGCCTCACAAACACGCCACGGCAAGTACCTATACACAACATACTATTGTACTCTGCTCGAAGATTGTAGAACCGTTGAGCCTAGACACGAACAGTATTTGGGATACTGTTCTTGTCTAGTGCAGCTGTCATAATACATATTATTATAATGATTACTCTCTTCAAGGTGAAGTAGTCGGTAAGCGAATATTCAATTCAAATATATACCATAAATAGACTTTGAGGTCTATTTTCTATGGGTTAGAATTTGTTTATGAGATATTAACAGTAGTGTTAGAAACCAGATCAATAACATGGTGTAGGATTTATTTTAAATAAGAAACAATGATTTATCTTCCTTATTATTTAAACATATTTTTTTTTATTATATGCATTCTCGCACTCCATATCAGTCAAATTGTGTGAGTGCGACGCATACGATGTGAACATAATGTTGTATTACGCTATAAGATGAGTGTTGTGTTGTGTTGTTCGTGTGTAGAGTTTGCACGAGGCGTGCGACTCATCGGACGAGGAGGGAGGCTGGGAGGAGGGTGGCGCGGGGGCGGGCGCGGGCGCGGGCGCGGGGGCGGGCGGCTCGCGCGGGGACCTGCCGCTGCGCCCGCGCGCACACTCCTTCTCTAGCGCATCCAGCGGTGAGCATAACGCACACACTGTCAACGATACAGCTATTTCACTCGCTCGGACCCAGTCCGTTGATCATATTCAGTCACACAAACTGATTAAAGTCTAGCACTGAATTCAAATCACTAATTAATCTTGAGTGTATGAACTTCGCTGAATTAAAGGTGTTCTTTAGAGTAAATTCGTTCCCGTCTAAATGCATGCAATAAACAAGTTTTCTGAGACATCATGTCCCAATACCTAGTAGATAGTTATTTGTTCAGTCAAAAGTATTATTATCTCTCATGTTCTGACACCACAACTCTTCCATATGAGTAAAGAGCGTTGCTATATTTAATTTGTTCTTACTACAAATTATACCATAAATCTCAGTTCTTCTATGCTTTTAGTCCTTATTCTATGTTGCTACCGCACCGCTATTTTACTAATGATGTGTTTCAGTACATGTGCTGCCATTATAATCCGTCAAAATCAAAAACCTTGGATTTTTATTGGTATTTTATTGTCGTCGGAAGATTGTATGATTAGTGATCTTCCTCGCCGGCGAGGCCCGTCGCGACGCCTTACAATGTCTCTTCCCGTTCAGGTGTCATAGTCACTGTGTGACAAAACTCCTTTTAAAAATATATAAGATTTTAAAAAAACTTTTTAGTCGCTGCCAGATATTTTTAATTTGGCAACCCTAAAGTTACGCATTACAAGGTATTACACAAGGTACTTTGAACGCCAAAAAGGTTTACGTTTCTGGTTAAACTTTAATAAAAATGTCAGTAGATATCCCGGATCCCTAACCCGCGTTTTTAGAATAAAATAATAACCTATGATTTTATCTGCGTGGTGCAAGTTACACATCTACCAGCTTTTATCAAAATAGATTAGCTGTGAAATCGTAACCGACAGGCAGACGCTCATTCGTATATTTTTAATACTAATTTGGTTTGCATGGTTTGACCGGCATATTAAGTAACGAATGAGTAAATTAAGTACCTAGTGTGTGTAATGTGTCAGGGTGCGGCGGCGACGTGACCCCGGTGCCGGGCGCGGTGGGCGTGCTGCGCGACGCGTGGCGCGCCTCCGTCGCCGCGCTGCTGCGACACACCACGCACCTGCAGCCGCTCACGCTGCTGCACAAGCTGCACACCGTGCTCAAGGTACGCACACACGCACACTACCCTACCACTACCTAACGTACCCTACCTCTACCCTACCCTCCCAACTTTCATATTTTTTTCTTTCATAATACAATAACAAACATAACAAAAAAAGAATTAGCTAAATCGGTCCAGGTTCAAGCGTGATGGTCCATTTTTCATGAATTAGTGCGCTATTATCAGTGCTGACACCAGGGATCAATTTGTAAATATATATATACAAGTTTGCCCAAAAGAAATCACCCTATTGGAAGATGCTCTCGTTTTTGCAAATGGCCGCCAATATCAAATCTGTTTTAACATTTGTGGACTAGACAGATGCAGAATACAATTGAACAAGCCATGGAGTGATACACTCCCAAAGAACGCGGAATAATCGTGTCTATGCGTGTGTGGCAGCGTTCCCGGGTCGCCTCATTTCTCATTTTGGCGATTTGCACTGGCCCGATTTAAGCGTTCCAGACTTTTTTTGTGGTGTTTTTTGAAGTCCCGTGTTTACGTGAACAAGCCCGAAACTATGGAAGCCCTCAGGACAACATTCGACACGAGTGCGAGAATCTGTCGCCCGAAGTTCTTGCCTAAGTGATGAAAAATTCCATAAAACGAGCCCGTATGGCAATCAATTGTGACGGCGCCCATTTGGTCGATATAATCTTCTCGACTTGACCAATAAAATTTTAAAGGTTCAAATAAACATAATCAAAAATCAGAATCAAAGTTTTTCATTTAGAAAAAAAAAGAGCCAAACGACATCGGATGATTTCTTTTGGCCCACCCACTTCTTCTCCTGTTATTACTCATTACGAAACTTTCCGTATGCTCGATCGTAGGGTACTTTGTCGTACCAACTACCACCCCAAGTTGAAAATCTGTCGCCGACGGTGCGTTCCAGCAGCTGCACATGAGAGCCAGCTTCCTTTATGAGCCAACTTGGTGCTTTGCTCACAACCTTTGATCTCATCATCTCTTACCATGGCGAGATTGTGGACAAACCAATATCTATACTAAACTAGCTTTCCGCCCGCGGTTTCACCCGCGCCCCCTTCTTTACACCCTTACCTACCTTACGCTACCCTACCCTACACTACCCTACGCTACCCTACACTACCCTATCCTACGCTACCCTACACTACCCTATTACCCTGTCCTTCTCCTGGTTCTAAGCTACCTCCCCACCAATTTTCAGCCAAATCGGTTGAGCCGTTCTTGAGTTATAAATAGTGTAACTAACACGACTTTCTTAGAGATAAAATGAGGGTCGATGATGTTTATCTTGTTGTGATGCAGGAGGTGACATCGAAGACGGTGTCCCTATGCGGGGAGGGCGCGAGTGGTGCGGGCGGCGGCGGTGGCGCGGCCGAGCTGGCGGCGGTGCTGGAGCGGCTCGGCAGCGAGGAGCCGCCGCTGCTGTGGGCGGGCGCGGCGGCCGCGGACTCGCCGCGCGTGCGCGACGCCGTGCGGTACGCCGCGCTCGAGATCAACGAACACCTCGAGACATACTTCGACAGGAGAGAGCACGCGCTTGAGGTACCTACCTATACAATAGGGTTTCTTGTTTCTCGACCTATATTTATGTCTCGACCCACGAGAATCCTCGACCAATGTTTCTGGTGTATCTTGAGAAATTTTCGCATATTTATAAAAACATGATGTTCATTTAAAATATTGGCTTTATTACAAAATAGACTGATAGATGAGATGAATTAAATCAAATAGTACATTTTAAATTAAACACACTATACTGGGCTGATCTATATATAAAGTAAAGAAGGGTAGTAGTTAACTTTTTTATAATTAATGGGTCCCTACCAGTTCCCAAATGTAAAAAAGTCTTCAATAAAAAAATTAAGAAAAATTTAATCAACAAAATTACTAGTTCATATTATTAACTATAAAAAGCAAACATTTTGCACCCAACTTTATAATAAACTATATGTTAATAACATCCCAGTCTTTTGATTAAACAAATCACAATTAACTTTCAAAACTATTTTTTGAATTTGAACATAGTAGTTCAGTATACCAACTAAAAATAAACGCGTAACACACGAAATAATCAACATAGTATCGCAGAGTTACCTAGCGCGAATTGAGTTCTCGAGGCGTTGAGATTTTTTATTTCCCGTCTCAACTGAAGCCAAATTTCACGAGAATTCTCGAGCAGAAACCCTACTGTACACACTACACCAGCACGGATGATGTGACGGCCCATGGGATCATTGGATCCAACGACAATTTTGTTTTTTATATAGACCCTTAAATAATGATTTTGAAATAAATGGTACTGTCTGATGTGTTAATAGACGCTGGAGTTGTCGCGGGGCGCGAGCGAGGAGACGGGGCGGTGCCTCTACAAGCTGATCTTCCAGCTGCTGCTGCTGCTCGAGACCAACAACAAGATGGTGGTCGCCGTCTACCACGCCGCACTCGACAACAGGGTAACAACCACAACACACCACACCATACCATACCTACCTTCTACTCTTGTTGGGGCCATTAATACTTTCAAGAATACGTTGTTGACATGCGAATGCGGTACATATGTCGGAGGGAAATTATGTAATCAGGGATTTCGTTAAATCTGTGATATCTTTCCCTACGTAGGTACAACATATTATACACCTTGATTTTTTATTGCTTTTGGAGACTGGCGTAGCAGCGTAAAGTGTAACTGTTCAATAACAAAACAAATTCTAGCATATTGAGTATACGCTAGAATTTGTTTTTTTGTTGCAGGCAATTTTACTTACCGCTTATACCTACTTATTCTATTTACCTATCGCCTCAGGATTTTCGCTACTTAGTCAGAATAGTCAGTCATTTTTATTTTATTCTTACGCGTCAATATATTGTACTCGCCTCGCGATTCTTACAACCTAAGGACTTTAATCAAGCCAGAATAAAAAGGTTCCGGCTGACTGTGTGTCTCCCATATATTTTCGTTGTGCAGGAGCGTTCTTTCAACGCGAACTTTAGGCAGTTGAAAATATGTAGTTAATATTCAGCTTGCCGACGCTCAGCCGCAACCTAATGGGCCCGCAGCCTTGGCGTACTCCACGTTAGGTTTCATCATAGTTCTTTATGGTGCTCCATTTAATGTTAAAAACAGTATGCATGTGTGTATGTATATAATGTCCAGGGTGTGGAGATGAGTAGCGCGGTGACGAGCGTGCGCGCGGCGCTGCTGGCGGCGGACGCGTGGGGCGAGCCCGACACCGCCCCCCCAACCGCACCCGCCCCGGCACCCGCCCCCGCCCCCGCACCCGCCCCCGCCACTGCGGCCCATGACGACGCGCGCCTCATGCACCTCATGCAGCGACAGAGGTACACCCGCACTACACTACACTACACATGTTCCGTATGCAATTACTCGTATATAATCACCGCACGGATCATAAGAACATACTAACTTTTAATAGAGGGACGTTATAACCATAGCATACCATACATTCTATTCTATTATATTCTACAAAATATATACAGGATGTAACGGAAAGTGTATACACATTACAGTCATCCACTTTTTTGGTATTCGGCGGACAGATCGCGAAAGATAAAATTTTATATTAATATTAGCAAGGGACGCAAAATGATAATTTATTGATTGAAAGATACAAACGTTTTATTACAAATGTAATGATATGATAATGATATGACCCCATTGACCGGTGACATGTTGGTTATGATTTTAAATCGATAAATTTAGTAATTTATTTTGAGCTGGAACTTTTTTAGAGTATGTACCTGATTTTGTCTTCACCCCTTTCGGATGTATATACCCTTTCCGTTACACCTATATAATGTACCTACACTTTGTTTCTAATGCGTTCGCTTTTATGTGTGACTATTTCTCAATGAGAGGGTTTGTGTCATAGTTGCAAAAGCCAGGGACCCAATTCTCACTTCCCACGAACTAGCCTTCGAATCGAACTTGCAATACGAGTGAAATTTCGACCGTAAAATTTCGAGGGGCGGAGTAAATTTTTCGATTCCTGTATTCTCGGCACAAATCGAACTAACCTTCGAAATAATTTCGAGTGTAAGGAATAAATGTTGCCATTATGATACATACAAATTGCACGACGTGTTTCGTTTCACTTGATAATTGCGTTTTGTTAACGTACGTATCTTAAATTAAATTCTAAAAACATATGAATGACTATGACATTTTTAAAACAACGTTTTAAACTTTTTATATCTTGATATAATCGGAATTCATAAATTAATCAATTTAATTTAATAATTATAAATTAATATAAAAAGTATTGACTGTGCGTAACGGACATCCTTAGGTTTATCTGTCATTACGTTTCCAAATGACAACCTAACTGTTTGACGTATGAAAGTTCGCATTCGAAATACGTTTCGAACGGTCCCGACCAGTCGAAGCAGTTCGAGCGCTAGCCCTCGAAAAATAAGACAAAATGGCGGCTTCGAAATTGTAAGAATAGCCTAACTGATTTTCACTCGAATAAAGTACGAGTTCGAACTTTATTTCGAACGAGTGATGAATTCGAGTAAATGAGAATTGGCTCCCTGAATTCGGCTTATATTCGCTTGTATAGAATGTAGGTACAGTCGAGGACATAAATATGTATACACTTAGTAAAATTCAACAACGGTTTCCTCTTAAACTACTGATTGAAATTATGAGATATTATAAAGGCAGAATCTTCTAACATATACTATTAGGATTTGTGTAATAGATTAACACTTAAATGTTAAACATGCGAGAAAATTGCTTTTGAATTTCAAAAAGTGTACACATATTTATGTCCTCGACTGTACATAAGTATGGTATACTTAATGTATATAACTTGTTGTTAACAGATGGAGCGCGGCACTGTCGCTAGTGCGCGAGCGCAACGCGGAGCGCATCCTAGAGCGCGGCGAGGTGCCCGACGACGACGTGACCAGCCTGCTGCACGTGTACGCGCGCACGCTGGCGCACAACCACCCCGGTACTATACACACACACACACACACACCCCCACACACACCCCCACACACCCCCCCCCCACACACCCCCCACACCCCCCCCCCCCCCCCCACACCTTACACACGTATTCTGGAGCGCGGCGACGCGTTAATTATAATTTATTGAACTCAGTCAACCCCCTCACTTTGAGAGCTACGTCAAACGTGTGTACTTATCCACAGATATGGTGGCCATCACGCGGCCGGTGAACGAGCTGTCTCAGAACTTGTCCTTCATGATGGAGAGCCTCTACAAGGTGTCGGTGGCGCTGCAGCGGCAGGAGTACGGCTGAGCGACGGCGCCCCGCGCCACACCTCGCCACGCCTCGCCTCGCCTCGCCTCGCCTCGCCTCGCACACCCACTCTACAATCCTACCTAACACTTCACTACTGATTTAGTATAGTTTGTACAATGATACGATCGTTAACACCTATGACCCACATCGTTAACTTCTTCGATTTACTTCACTAGATATTCGATTTTGAGATTGTCTATAACTTGATGTAATCGCTGTCCGATACGATATATTCCACCACCAATATAGATGTAATAGACAGACGGTAGCGCACGCACACGCCGATATATATCGTCACACATAGTTTTCATGTTGATAGCAAATTTAACAAATATGAAGGGGATGGGGCGTAGTCGACTGAGATATTATATTAGATTATATTTATTATAGTTAGGAAACGCCGGCGAAGGAACAATGTCACACCGAGCCCTAAAATAGCAATTATTGACACAGTACGGTGGAGTTAAGCGAAGCGGCGCGGCGGCGGCGACGCGTCGCGATTCTAATATAGCAAAATAATACTAATAATTTAGAAAACCTGTATACTAACGAATGATCAAAGTACTGACTTTAGTTTTCAAATAACTGATCTCAGTAGAATACGGATGGAAGCGGTGTCTCCGAGACGAGCGAGTCGCGGCGGCGGGACGGGACCGACACGCGCCCGCATCACACCGCTCTACCAAATACTTATTTATTTACTCAATGTTATAATATGAACTGTATATACATACAACGAGCTTCATTTATCATTTGGATAATGTGATGTAATCACGAATTCAGTAAATACGAGACGTATTTACTGAATTCGTGATTACATCCGTAATAAATACGAGACGTATTTACTGAATTCGTGATATACGTTGGAATAAACGAAAAAATCTAAATTTTTCCTACTTTGCGCAAAAACAACCTAGTTTGAAATCTTTTTTTTTGTGTATTTTGTTACATATTCCGAGCACCGCAATTGTTTTAGTGATATACCCCAGTTAAGTTTAAAACTGACGCAACTCGTAACTGCACACGTTAGATTAAATATTAAATCAAATATAACATCCTATTATTTTACAGTAAATCAACTGTATTCCTCCTACCACGAAATGAAATATAACATCCTATTATTTTACAGTAAAGTAACTGTATTCCTACCATGAAATGTAGAGTTAACTTTTAAAGGCTTAACCTTATTATGCGTAATATGCCTCTTATATTACGCACAATAACCATGTATTTTGTTTTCTCAACTGTTATTTGATTATGTGATATTATTACCTTTTAATGATGTAATATTTATTTGTTTATTTTTTATTTGTAACCTTGTAATAGAGATCAGTTTCGTTAAATATTATGATCGATTCGTCTCTTCATATTCCGTCGTTAATGAAGGTGGTTCGCTCTCAGCCAAAGATATTCCAAGTTGAGCAACATACTAACTATTCAAATAGTTCATTAGACGTAGCATGGAGCGCTCGTTGGCGCTTCGTGGTGTAAGTCAAACGAATGAAGAGAAGGTTCGTCATCATATCGTAACGGCGGATATCTATCAGTTGTAGCACTAATGTTTGTAACAAATGTACATGTATTTAATTAATTAATTAATTATTAAACCAATTCATCCAAATTAGATTTTTCGTTTTATTTATTTACATATGCTATCGGAACATCACAGTCATGGGAATGCGAAATCACTCGTACTTCATCATAAATAAATCAAATACTTATTTAGCGGTCATTACTATGTATATTAATAATATGTTTTAAACTTAAAAATACAATAAGACATCCATAAAATAAAAAATAACATTATATAAAACATTGATCAAAATATGATTGTGTTTAAACGCTTTGATAGTGAATAGGTGTAGTAGATTAACACGCAGTTCCTGTGAACAGAGCATGTCCCAGCCCAGTGTGCATCGCGCCGTGTACTGTGTGCACGTACAAACAAAACCGCATTGCATTTTATTCAGAACAATATTCTAAATGTAATAATTTCAGTTAGTATTAAACAAGTTTATAATTCGATCGCTATCAGTTAGTTATATAATTATGTTGTAAAATAGTATTCTAAAGGCGCATCGCGCAACGACTGCGCGTGGCCGCTGTGCCACTCACATCTACAATGCAATATTTACATATACAAATTCAAATTTTAAATTCTCAGTCATTTTTATACAAATAGTTACTAATATAAAATTACAACAGTAAGCCTAGGAGCTCACGGATTCCTAGCCTGAGAGGTGAAGTGCCTGCAGCTGTACTGCCAGATGTCCATATAACTTATGGGACTAATTGGGTTTTAAACGAGCGCTGCCCATCGAAGGTATCACCCGACGGACAAATGGTGCGGGCGAGACCTCGCTTCGGCTCGATTTATACATTTATTACTTTAATCATTTTCTTTGGTGATGAACACATCGATCAAGAGGCGCGTGTTGAAAATGCGTCTTTACTAGTAAATATATGAATCGAATACACAGCAAAAGGTCACAGAAGTTGCCTACAACTAGTTGCAAGTCGATCTACCAGTACATTACGTAGTGACGACGTTTATACAAGGGCTTTCCTATAATCCTATAATAGGTCACTTTTGACAGCCTATGTACATCCATGTGTCAAAAAGAGACAAACATAGTGCGGCAAGAAGAGACACCTTCTTGCCGCATATGACATCTTAGCATGGCCATATTTTAGTTCACAAATATATGCGAAACCATAGTGACACATAAGAAAAATAAAGACCATTAAATTCAGGCAATACACTCGCGTAACTTCATCAATTGATTACAATAAGTTGTTTACGTGACGCGCTCACGTAGTCAATACTACATGTCTTATTCTAAAAATAATAACATGAATCTGTGGCAGAATAGTAACGGAATATCAGAACTAATTTGCCGTTCAATTAACAGTCTAGCCTTTGTACTATGCCGTTAAACAAGCGGCAAAATTCAAAATCTGTTATTCAATTAGACCTTCGCAGGCACTTATGAAAAGTCTGACTCTAATACCGGTTCGGAAGGTTGCATTTGCTGAGAAGCGGCCTGAATGATATTCAGCCATTCAATTAAATTGCCTAGCCTCGTAATTCAAATAGGAAATTGATTGGTTAGGTTAGAAATGTGATGTAATAAATCCATGCTTGTGCACAATAAAAAGGATCATTTACACAATCACTACATAGTATATACTGAAGTCGCTTTCTGCGTCTGTCTGTCTGTTTGTCAACTAACTCCTTCTAAACCACGAAACCCAGCCAGTTCATTAAATGTTGCATAAGACGCTACGATTGAATATTATTCATGCCGCTAGTTGGACGGCGCTGTTTGGTAAAAAGGCTTGGTTTATTTGGTTGCGATATATAGATTCACAAGTCTGCAGGGGGCAGGTAATAATTACAATCAGCTATAATTGATTGTAATTATTATATGTATAATGTTAAATTAGAAATAATCGTAAAGACAATGGTTGCGATTGGCATGGAGAAGAGTAGGTATATATTATGCTCATAATGCTAGAAACACTGATAATCATAAGTTTTGTCGATTCGATCAAACAAAGTTTTTGGGAGATAGTAATTAATAATGATAATATACTACTACTCGTGTTATAATACGAGGCAACGAACACAGTCAAGCGTATTCTTCATTATTTACTACATTAAAAATTATCAAGAGAACTCAAAATAAAAACCTAAAAATTTCTGATGAAAGTAATATAAAAAACAGACCAAAAATATATGCCCTAGAAGGCTCAAACCATCCTAGCCATTCCTAGCTGTACTTATTGTTCTCGTGGCATTGAAGACTATTACAAGCACATGATGTACCAGGGGCCTCCGATCCTTCTATACTAGAGTACACTGGGGTACTGTTGTTTAATATAACGTACATATAATCAACCACGTTATTATTTACTACATTATATACATACGCACACAACATATCTCACTCAACTAGTGACAGGCAGAAGCGCGGCGTTGCTCGCTTGTGTACAGTTGTGTCCGCTTGCATTTCATCAACTCGGGGTGTTGATCACGAAACATTCATTATGTGTACTCTGTTAAATTTAACTCATAATTGTATTATCAGGGCTCAAAACTCAATATATACTAAAACAAATAAGACAGAAACTGTGTTTGATCATATTGTCCATCTTCTCTTAGCCCTGCTAAATTATATAGATTTTGAAAATAACTCCAGCTCTTGAGATCTTATTTTGTTTTAATACAGTAAAAATAAAACACGTGCTACATTTTTTATATTACGATAGGTACATACATACTACGCAATACCGTATCGGATATAAAATGAACATCCTTAGAAAAATAAATAGAAATGATTAATATATTATTAATAATAAATTATATTTATTTAAATGGTATTGATTGTATATACAAGCCTGATAAATCATACAAACAATTAATTAAATTATGTAGATTTTATGAACGAACGTTATAATACACATCAAATTGTAATACAATAAATAATAAAATTATGCTATTATTCAAAAAATACAACTACCTCCTAAATAATAGTGTACTATAATAAATAGTGTACATCTGATGGAAACCAATTAAATAAAACAATGACGACACAAATAAAATAGTGACTATCTACTGAATACAAAATAGCTACTGAAAATGAGATAGTTAAAAATTATTCTACATTTGAAACAGAGCATAATACACACAAAAATATTGTAAAGGTGTCGTCATACCTAATGCAGCGAACTATGTATTAGACCAGGTTGAACTGTTTTATGTCAATGTTAGAATACATTCGTTATAAATTAGTTAATCAACGAACATGGCGACACATGTTTATAAAATAATTACATAATCTCAATACCAAGTGATGGATAGTTATTATGCAATATTCTCGTTTACTCGTTCTGTTGCAACGTCCCAATTATCTACATAACTAATACTGTTAATACGAGCTGAGTCAAAAGATAAAAATACATTCATCAAAATGTTGATACCTTTATGTTGGGTGTCCACAATTTCTGTGTGGACAGTGATGCAGTGGCCGAAGATAGTAAGCATACAAAGCATAGAGGGAGCTGGCTCTCAAGTGGATTGTTATGTAGGTGCCGAAACAAACTTATAATGCGACCTTAATATCTGCTGCTATTTCGTATTGGTTTTAAGGGTTTTTCTGTAATGTTCCATAGCTGGCGAGCTAAACTATAATTATTTGTATGAACTTACAATGTTATTATCACTTCAAATAATGGTCATAATTTCCATTGAATATATCGATTACTTCAACTTATCGCAGTCAGTCGTAATATCGTGATTAATATCAGTTAAAATAACTATTCATTTGAAACAGTCGACATCCTCTCCTCGTAAGGACATCGTAGTGAGTATACAGCACAACATCGATTTCCATGGAAGTTTTATTCAGGGATGCTATGGAGCTCCGTAACCGTAACCTAAACTATCGGATATCCATAATGAAAGGCTTTCCGAAACAGTAACTCAATCTGATATAAAAGTTTCGAATAATTTCAGATCTGGGCGGAGTCTAACTGAGACACGTAATGGCAAGTTTTTGCGCGGCCGAGCCGCACGTCTGTGATTGCAGTACCAAAATGATAATCTAGAAATTAAGTTAAACAATACAATTTTTTTTCTTCTTACAATTCATTATAAAACTAATATCCGTAACTGGAACTACCGAATGTTCGAAATAATTGTATATTGGTAACCGTATCTGAAACCGTTATAATATTATTCATATATCCATATCCAGATCCGAAATTTCATATCGATAACACCCCTGGTAATAGGCATTTAGTTTAAAAAGCCGATAAATTATTGAATGTATATTCTTGTATATGATTTATGTCATCAATAAAGCACTCAATTTTTTTAACAATGGGCTTGAGTTTGCTCACTGACCCGCCCATAAAGTTCGATGACGATGCCTAAGATAAACACGCTTACCCAGAATATATATGCAACTATGAGTCGCTAGCTGTCCCGTTATGGTATTATTATTAATGACTGTACAATTATAAACGATAGTACCCAAGCTTAACATACGGCGCGGTGATCATGCCGATTCGCTAGATTACTGACTTGGATCAAATTATGAACATTGTATAAATATAAAACATGTTGAGACACGGTTGATTACCATATTTGTCTATGTTCGTTCTCTGCATCAGAGAAGCGGACGTGCAGATAGCTCCACTTAAATGTAAACTAATTAAATATAGTTATTGAGCTATAGTAGTGTGGTGGGTGCCCTCAGTTGAAGAGCACGGAGCTGGGGTCCTCGTTGTCCATCTGCTTCACGTGCCGCAGCACGTCCTTCTTCGTGATCACGCCGAGCAGCCGTCTGCACACATACACACACACCATCAACACAATGGCTGCACGGCTGGGATAGGGTATGGGGTCATAGGGCTCGCTCAGAGCTTTCCTAAGAATGTACAATTTTAGAGTTCCACAGAACACCCTGACTTTTAGGAGTTGATTTCTTTTCTCCATTTCCGAAACCAGCCACCTTGGTCGTCATTGGCTGATTGGAGTATCTCGAATAGCCTGGCAGGTTTTGTCTAAGGTGAATTCACAAGTGCCTTATCAGGGCCTAAATTGAATAAATGATTTTTGAATTTGAATACAATAAAATGGGCTAGCTGGACCCTGTTTGTTTTGGATATATCGCTCGTGTAAAGGGAGGATTTGGTGTGACTGATTATTAGCTATTCCTCTAGTTACTAGAGGAATAGCTTAGAAAAGCTAGAATTACTAGACTAGTGAGTCTAAAAAGACGGTTGTAATGAACCAAATATCAGCCGCTTATCAGGGCATTGTTAAATCGTTCCTTAAGTTATGGATCGTGTTCGTGTATAACTTGTATAGTACAGTTAGACTAGGAGGCTGTGCCGGTGTAATACTGACCCGTTGTGCGTGACGAGAGTCTGCCTGAGGCCGAGCTTGCGGAACATGTCGACGACGGTCTCCATGGGGGTCTGGTCGGTGACGGTGATGGGCGCCATGTCGAGGATGCGCGCGAGCTGCAGCGCGGGCGGCGCGCCCCCGCCGGCGCCCCCCGCGCCCCCCGCCGGCGCCGCGCCCCCGAACACGACCACCGACTGGCCCGTGATGCCCTCGAGCGTGCGGCGCGCGTTGCCCAGCGCGAGGGTGAGCACGCGCCGCAGCACGAACCCGACCAGGTACTGCGACTCCTTCGACACCACCACCGGGTACCCGTTGTGCTCGGTCTCCTTCAGCAGCGCCTCCACGTCATCCACCGTCATCGAGTCCTGCGTGATCACCGACAGCGTCTCGTTGCGTCTGCACACACACACACACACGCATTATTTAGTCGTTCATAACAAACACTACAATATAGGTACACTACAATATAGGTACATTGCAAAATAGCGTAGCCGGTATTACACCCAACATAGATCCACTGTAATTTCCTCGTAACTTCAGGGACGCAGTGACCGCACAGAGCAGGAGATACGCTCAGCTAATATAAATATATCGCGAGGAGTGCGCCACTCGGACTGAACCCACCATTATGTTTTAAACCAATTTAGCAATTCTATCACAGTGACATTCACAGTATTGTTTGACATTATCTCTGTATAATTTCACGTGAACCATCCGTGTTTCATACATGATTGACTACTTTAGGGGTCTTTTTATTATCATCATCTTCAGCCTATAATGTCCCACTGCTGAGCACAGGCCTCCTTTCACAAATGAGGATGAAAGGGAATGGGAATATACTCCACCACGCGTGCCCACTGCGGATTGGTGGAGGTAGGCTAGTGGTCAACCTACTGTTGGAGTTTTCAAGCCACCTAGGAGGCATCCAACTAGCTTAACGACAATCAAGTGATAACCACTATATGAAATACCACTAGGCGGTCACTCATCCTGGTACTGACCACAACGGTGGTAGCTTAACTTTGCCGATCGATTAAGAACGGCTAATCATGCTACATCACGAGCGCTTCAAAAAAGTAAAGAAACTAAAGTAGTAGGTAGTGCCGAGCAATCCAATTCCGCAACTAGTAAATGCTTTTGCACCGATTAATTGCAGTACGGACCAACCACTGCATCTAAATATTTAGTAAGGACTTAGCCAATCAGAGCGCATTGCCGATGGTGAGGAAGTGGCGGAATAGATTTCAAATAATATGAACATCATTGCACTTCTTTGAGTGAGTTGTTCGAAATGTTCGAAGTAGTGAATCGAGACGCAAGCACATAAGAATTATTATACTTTCGCTAGGCTCTGCAAAGCATACCCATAAATTATCCCGTTTATTTTGACATTTATTTTAATGAAATTCCAACTCTGGCAGAATGCAGAGGCAGATGGAAACACGGTGAGGATATCATAGCATGTTGTAGTACCCAACCGACAGGCTACCACCCTTGAAAATTTGTCACCAAACACTTGTAGAGTGTATTCCGGCTGCATCATAACCATAACCTTTGGCATAACCGCTTACCATAAACAACATTAATATAATTAATACAATAATTGCTATATACAACATATTGATCATATAAACGGCTGAACATACATCTGCCACATGTTGGGTTTCAGGTAGGGTTGGATCTCTCACTAAACCAAAAAGATACTTATAGCAGTTATTAATTCATCTCGGGAACTGGTCGCAGCAGGTGAAGTGCGCAACAAGTTTGACGCTTAACAGTTTATAGGAACACGCCGTATTTAATATCATATATCGCAAAATTAACATTTTAGGCTAGCTGATTCGCTTTAGCACCTTACATCTTAGTAGGTACTCGAATGTATGCCAGGCCGCATCTCACTTATGTAACAAGTGCAAGTTGCGATGTTTAGATGTTTGTGCCTCAATCACGCTTCCATCGCTAAACAGAGTACGATACAATTTGGCACACAGTTGTAATATTATGTTCTGGATTAACACAAGGTACTTTTTTAACATGGGAATACAATATTTATATATATATATTCCTCGGGAGTGCGGCTGAAACCACGTAATCGTAATTATAATAAACGCATATAGATTTTCGGTCGCTTAGTAACATAGCTGGGGCGGATCGCTAGTTATTTATTTTTCGCACAATATTTAAATGTTCGTGATAAACTATTCAATGGCGGACTGAGTAACAAACAACGCGCAGCCTCGACCGATACAACATTGGTGTTTCTTGTTGTTTTTACATACTATCTGTTATCTAGTTATTAACACGTGTGGGAACTAAAGCTTAGCTCTCAGACAAGTCCTTTAACATTACAGGCTTGTCCTAGTTTAGGTAGTAGTTTGTACTAAATTATGACATCGAAGTAATCTGTATGTAACATGCAATCGCAATGATAAATCGTTTACAATTAATCACATAATCGCATTTCTTTAGCTGAAAACAATATTGAACAGTCGCTTCGTAATATAAATACTGCAATGTATTTTTTTTGCAAGATATAAATCTTCGGCATAAGTTTTGATTCAGTATTAACTCTACGTATCTAAACACTCTCTCATTAGAACTTCTCACTTTAGAAGAATAGCAAGATCAGCCAACATTAACATATTGAGGACATCCATAAACATCTCGCACAAGTATACATATGTAATCGCAATCGCAACACAAGAAATACGGCATAGATTTAATGTTGTTGGGTAGGGATTCGTTTGTAACTTACAACACAATATAACAACAATTGCAAAGATTATTATACTTCTCATTGTTTACTCTGATGTCGGTGTCTAGTAAGATAGCAATGCGTAGGTATTTTAATGCGCTTGGTGCGGGAGTGTTTCTTCTATTCTCGTTATGATCATATCACTTTCGTGAGGTTTCTAGAGTAGCTCTGTCTGTTTGTTTTTTACCTTTTCACGCCTAAACCCCTGAGCCGATCGCAATGAAATTTGGCACACAGATAACCTATGGTATGGAGAAGAACATTGGCTACTTTTTATCCTAGGAACGTAATTATCATATAATATGTACATTCGAGGACATAAATATGTATACACATAGTGAAATTCAAAATTTTTTTTCTCTCACTTTATAAGTTTTAATAAACTGTATAAATTTTAATGTTGAAATATTATACAAATCTTATTAGTATATGTTAAAAGATTCTGTCTGCATAATATCTCCCAGATTCAATCCATAGTGAAAAAAATATGTATACATATTGATGTAATGGTGTGTACAGTGTTTGTGTTGTGTCGTGCTGTGTCGCGTCGTGTCGTGTCGTGTGTACAGTGTGTACAGTGTGTAGAGTGCGTTGTGCTCACTTGGGTTGCATGACGTCGGCGGCGAGCGAGGTGTGCTGGAACTCGTCCTTGCTGTCGAGGAAGGGGTACCCGTTGAGCGCGATGTGCGCGTCGTAGATGCCCTGCCGGCCGAGCGCGTCGCCCACCCACTTGCTGGCCATGGCGGCGGCCATCAGCGGCACGATGTAGCGCACGCCGCCCGTCAGCTCGAACATGATCACCACCAGCGAGACCGTCATGCGCGTCACACCGCCGAGCACCGCCGCCGCGCCCACCATCGCGTACAGCCCGGGCGTGATGCAGTCCTCGCCCGTCGAACACTCGCCGCTGAACAACCAGATCTTCGGGTAGTGGTACGCCAGCTGCTCCACACCGATGCCGACGATCCGCCCGGCGATGGCTCCGAGCGCGAGGCTGGGTATGAACAGGCCGCAGGGCACCTTCATGCCGAACGTGAACACGGTCATCACCAGCTTGAGCGCCAGCGCCAGCACCAGCAGCCAGATGGCGCGGTACACGCCCGGCCCCGCCGCCGCCTTCTCGATCGCAGAGTTCACGTCCGTGAAGTTGCGGTTGTAGTCGCTACAACACATTGTGTCACAACACACATTATTACGCACACACTACTGACACCAAAACAGGCATGCCCTAAAAGGTATAAAATAATAATGGACCGTACCGGTCAGCGACATACCTGGCCGTATATATTTATAGTATGTAGGTTTTTTAAGTCACATATTTACAAAATCCCTGTTTTACTTTATCTTTCTATAATCTTTATAAACTCTAAATGTAAACAAAACAAAGCAATGTGAACCCACCACAGAGGGTCCGAGTTGGAAATGCCGCACTGGTTGAAGAGCAGGTAGATGAGCTCGCTGGTGTTCATGCGCGTGTAGGGGTTGGGGTACGCGATCACCGCCGTCGCCAGCGTCACCGCCAGCACCTCCGTCACCGGGTACTGGCCCAGCTTCGAGTACTTGCGGTACCGGCACCAGTAGATGTTCGCCTTTATGAATATCGTAGCGATGATCCCCTGCACACACCAAAATCGCATTAACACCCGTTAGTTTCGTGACACATGCGTGCCCTATTATGAAGTTAACAATGGCTCGCTGACCCGGGGCTCTACCGCGTAACTTCGGTGATAATCGTAACGAACACCATTAATTAATGTGTACTAGATTTTGTAACTTTATTTATGTACCGTCTAAAATGTTGTGTATGTACGTTGTTGGTGTACCTTATAAATAAATAAATTAATTAATTATTTTTATCCAATCAGGGCCCCCGAATGGTCATCGTCGCGTCATACCGCGTACGCGTCATTGGATGAAATAATTAATGGTGTTCGTTACGATTACCACCAAAGATACGCAATAGCCCAGCCGGCTGGGCTGGGGGGCGGACAGAAGTACATGCAGCTTAAGTGCACTTGATGATATGCATGTCAGGGGTAATCACAATCCTAACTTAATATTATAAATGCGAGTTTGTGTGCTTGTACGCTTTCACGCCTAACTAGTGAAACGATTTGGCATGCAGATGCAGATAGCCTGTGATATGGAAAGTACATAGGCTTCTTTTATTCCGGGAACACGGGTGAAACCACGGGGGACTGCTATTTTATAATATAAGGAATAATGTATTACAGAATCTTTAAGTGTCACACTGTCAGTTTTTTTTTTTATTGGTATATACGGCTATAATACATCAAATTGCTTAAATAAGTAGTAACGAAGCCAATAACAAGTATTAAGTAAAATAGATAATATATATTATTGTGGTATAGATGTTCTGTTCTGAAGATTACAAGCTATATTATGAAAAAGAGATATTATATATAAGTAGTCTAATGGTGGATGATCGGGAGAATTAAAGTCACTTGTGAAGGACTAGTAAGGTGAAGGGTAGAGTAGGATCAAATTTAATGTGGATAATACCACTTAACCACTGTCGAATGCTAGACAGTAAAGGTAGTGGCGTCCACTCACCCCAATGATGCCAAGGCCAACGAAGGGGATCAGCTCGAAGAAGATCCAGGGCTTGTTGTACTCGACGAAGAACAGCACCGAGTGCTCGTTGCCGAACGGGTTGATCGAGCGCAGGATGAACGCCGCGATGAGCGCGCAGAAGAACGACCGCCACAGCGTCTTCAGCGGGAAGTAGTAGGACACCTGGCGACGACACGAACATCACATGACACGACAGTAGAGAGAACACCTCACCGCGTCCAGGCGCGTGTGTACTGTATGTATGTATGTACATACCTCCTCCAGGCTGAAGAGTACGCCGCCGATGGGCGCCCCGAAGGCGACGGAGACGCCGGCCGCCGCCGCCGCCGACAGTATCTCACGCTTCTTGGCCTCGTTGCGCCCGTATTTCGGGAACAGGTACGTCAATATATTACCTAGCGACACAATAATACCGCTCATTATCGCTCGACAGTCGGCACCCGAACACGTCACAGTCGCACAGGGCAGGGCAGATCACTCACCGAGGCAGCACGCGATGTGCACCATGGGCCCCTCCTTGCCGAGCGAGAGGCCCGACGACACCGACAGGATCAGCCCCACCACTTTGATGATCAGCGTCCACTTGCCGAGGTACCCGCGGATGATGAACCCGCTCAAGATGGTTTTGATCTCAGGTATACCTTGGGGTCGATGAACCATATAATAGATTGTCATTTGTAATAATGTCTAATGATAATAGCAATCTTATCTTTATACTGAAACAATCATAAATAAATAAACGAACTGAAAAGAAAGGAACACATGCAGTAAATTAAGAAGCATAACAATTATATACCCTTGACTTTATTTATTTATGAATATTTAGTATGGGACTAGAACGGCAACAACATAAATATAACAATAAAATTATACATAAAAGAAATATTGTCTTAATATAACTGTAAAATATGATATAATGTGCCACTAGAGGCTTTACAAGTATTAAAAAATTTAATTGTTATGATGATGTTATTGAATAATATTTAATAATAACAAATAATCACAAAATCATGCATCAAAACTAAATTGTAATTGAATTGAAGCGAATTAAATAAATTACAATAAAAACCACCTTCAGAAAATAAATATCTTAAAACATTGTTATGGCTGGTTACGTAGGTACCTAACCTACCTACTATATATACACGTTGAATTTCTTTTACTAGCCATGTTTGGCAAATTCTAAGCTGAGAAGAAACGCTAAAAGGAACCATGAGCTGAATTTTGAAGAAAATTAAAGGGGTTTTTATTTTTTAAATGAGTACATAATTTCTGATACGGATTTTTTTCTAAATTCACCGGCGGCATATACACGAACCTCAGCAAGGTTACATTTTTTTAATATTCTTTGGACAATCTGACTATGTTTGGCCTTCACTTCACGCAAAGTGGCTTATACATGCTATCGGTCGTGTTTTTAAAGAGGAGGAGGGAGGGTGGAAAACTATCAGGGCCGGGCCTCTTAGATGGCTCAAGTTGTTTCAGTTCTTTTAGTATGATGGCTTCATCAATATGTATATTACTTAAAACATTGGCATTACTTGCAAAATAAGGTGGTGCACTCCATGCAGGCGGATTTGGCGGCTTGGGTTCAAAAGCCGATAAAAAGTAATTTGAAAACATGTTACCAATAATATTTGGATCATTTGACTTATAATTTTTATATTGCTTTAGGGAAGAGATGCCAGACTAAGCCTTACGGTTTGAAACATGGCCAAAAATGCTTGACATTCTATGTTAGGAGTTTGACTCATGTACAAAATTATAATGCGTCTCATATGTAATGTAATATAATGTGATGTGACGGTACCGGATCCGCAGGCGTAGGGCGCGAACATGCGCACGAGCGAGGCGGAGAGCGCGGCGAACGAGAGCGCCCACACGATGTAGAACAGGTAGCTGATGATGTACGCGCCCGCGCCGGCCTTCTTGTTGCCAAACACTTGCGGCCACGTCAGCCACTGCAAGCCACCACACAACACACCAACGACATGCATCAACATTTAAGTACCTGTATTTTTTGTCTAAAACAGGCAAGCACAGTACAAGTAAGAGAAATCAAAGTCAATGTCATAGCCATTTATTAAATTTAGGCCCTTATAGGGCACTCATGAAGATGAAAGCTACTGAAGTTACCATCAGTTCGTAAGTCGGCCTTCAACTGAGAAGAACAGGCAACAAACTCAGCAAGTTTTCATATTTTAATAAAAAATTTTTGGTCAATCTGACTTTACTGGCTATTTTTTCCAAAACGTTATACCCATTTTGATTAAAGAGCCCTTGGATCTTGTACCACTAATTCCTACCCTTTGTTGACGATTACTTAGATAAGATGTGCATGTGGTTCTTCAAAAAGGGTGTGAAGAGATTTCTGAAGGGTCGGCAACACTCGAATGATACCCCAAGTGTTGCAAGCGTCCATAGGATACGGTGACTGCTTGCCATCAGGCGGGCCGTATGCTCGTTTACTATCTTAGTAGTATAAAACATTTGTTCGTGGCAGACAGACAGACAGACATAATGGATAGAATAAATAAATATTTGAAAAATGTAACCTTGCTGAGTTTCTTACCGGATTCTTCTCAGGTGAAGGCCGAGTTCCGAACCGGTGGTAACATCAGTAAATATGACCTTCATAAGTGCCCTTCTGGGGCCTAAATAAATTTAATAAATTGCTTTGACTTTTTTGCAGATGTTTATTTTCGGAAACAACAATTTTTGTATGTTTTATTGGGTAAGTATAATAATCAACTTATCAATTGTTTGGTAACATTATAAATAGATAGGACTACCTATATGAAATTAGCTTTCATTGACCATTTGGCGACAATAATAAGGAAATTGTATGTTCAATTGTAGTACATTCACTCATCAATTCCTTATGCTATAGGTTTATAAAAATATAGGTGACTACATGAAATTAGCTTATTATTATTATCTATAAATTATTTTATAGATGCAGTTGTTACACTTATTAGACCTGGCAATGCATAGTCATATCACAAATTTTAAGCTTAAGAATTATCACCGATAACTACCATACTTTATGAATGTTGTTATACTGAAGAGGTAGATAACATTATTACCTAACTATTTTATGGTAAGTAGTAACAAAGAAATGTGAACCTGTGAACAGTTTCCGCTGTCAAAGGAGGTGGTTTCAGTGTCGGACCAGCAACACTGTTCCCTGTTGAGCCAGAAGGCTTGCGGGCAGATGCCGAACTTGAGGTCAGTCATCCAGGAGGCGCCGATGTCGATGACGCCGGCCACGATGCCCGTGCACACACCCACCAGCAGCACACACACCCATCCCGACCACGCGTCGTGAACACCCTGCCGCACAAAACACACTTTAATATATCATTGTGCTGGTTTATATTCTGTTTAAAAGATGTGTATTATTAATTTAAATTTACCTTGATTAAGTCCCATATAGAGTCCTGACGCTTCTTGACGATGTGCCTGTGGTGCATGCGGTCGCGAGCGATGTCGCGCTGCCAGTCGATCGTGTGGAAGTCATCGTACTGCCCGATGCCCGGAATGTCATCTTCCACTGTCACACAATTTCTATTAGAGACTCCCGCATTTTATTACCCAAAAAATATTTGGATAGAGTAAAATTTTCATACTTCCTAGAGTATGAGGATATTGGAGTACATGTTTTTCTTCCTAATAAGTACCTAACATATTACTGTTATTTCTTTTCGGGTAGGTAAGGGTCAGTAGGCTTAGTGCGAGTTACATAAAACAAACCGAATGACTTCGCTACAGCATTTTCGCGAGCGAGAATTCCTTCGTCACGTCGTTTAGTGCATAAGTGCGAGTGCGAGTGACAAGCTATGTATTTGATTCAAGTGGTGTTTCCTCACTGTGAACTGCGTTTGTTTTTTTTCTTATATTCGCAGCGTTTGCTCTTCGCAATAAGCCGGCTGAATCAAATACAATAGTTTGCTTATGCTATTTGAATGTAGACTTTGTATATCAAAACTATTCGAGTAACGCGTAGCGTCATCGCCTCACTTTGTTTATACAAACCGTATGGTACCTACTAGTATGGCCAAAGAAATATTAGTTAGTAAATCGTATCGTATCATATGGTTATCTCATCTAATATAGTACTCATCCGTGAAACAAACTTACACTTAAAACGAAAAATTATAACAAGCCAGCGTTAGTAACGTTTATGGAAGCTAAATAAAGATATTTACAAAATGTTATGTTTGAGTCAGATAATATATATATATATAAGATTCTTGGTTTGAGTTTTTGAAGTAAAGTTGTGGTATATTTTGTGTGACTGTACTTATCGCTAGACATGGAAACCTTAGTGAATCAAGAATCAATGCAAGGCGTAGGTTGATGCAAATTAAGCTTTGGGAGGAGCTGGTGATGTTAGTTCCTTTGTGTTGAACAATTTTGTATCACTATCACCACTCTCATCACGAGAGTGGTGATAGTGATACAAAATTCACAAAGAGGAAAACGTTTGCAAATACATAATTTTATACGTACTAGTTAGTACTACAGTATTAGGTATCTATTATTATTGGTTAAAGGACCGGGTTATTTAATTTTGGATGTTTCGAAACAAAATCGTAAAATCATTATTTTCTCCACTCATTATAATACCATTTTGATGAAAATAACTTTGTAAAATATGCTCTCACTGCAAATATCTCCGTGACAACATTAACATGCTCCCTAGTGAAGACGTTGTCGATAACATTTGTCAAAGGTGTCTAAATTGCCACTCGCACTCGCAAAACAACGTTCACGCTCGTTTCTTTGTTTACTTTACTTGTTATTCGATGCTTGCTATCGAAAAGCCTAACATAAACAATCTCGCACTCGTAAATTATGTTTCACAATAGCCGCTAGGCAGCGCTGATCCGACGCCATACAAATTTGAGTTAACGTTGTAACTATCGACTCGTTAAGAAAACTCGGACTAAGCACACAGTTCACACCGAGACGCAACGCAACGCGACACGCACTTTTAAAGTTAGCAATACAATATAAAACTTTATTTACTATACAAAAGGTACACCTTTCAGTTAGGAGATTAACTGGTTCATTAACCTCACATACTAGCGATTTATTTTTAATGAATTCGTGACAAATGACACGCGCCGTGTGTGTTGCCCCTAAGTAAGTGTTTGTCATAGGACAATATAATTTGACATGAAAATATTGCCCCTCAGAAAAATAATCGCCTATCAATTTTATTTCATTCTCTTGACTCCCCCAACAAAACTTATTGGCAAGCAGGTCCAAGGATGCTGAGGACTGCAGACTTCTCACATGATTTCTAAGTGAAAATATTGCATGTGCAGATTCATCCCTGACATGGCATTTACCTTTGTTATAAGATTGTACAGTATGAGGCACGAGTGGTGAGCACAGATAGGCAGTAGTGGCCAAATCACAGTAGCCAAATGACACGCGAGACTCCAATAGACGACAAGCATCCAATAGCTGACGAACCAATCGTGTGCAGCTCGGCGCTTCCTCCTTCTTCATTCAAAATTCAAAATCATTTATTCAAATAGACCTTCACAGGCACTTATGAAAAGTCTGACTCTAATACCGGTTCGGAAGGTTGCATTTGCTGAGAATAGCAATAAACTCAATTACTCTTTTCAAAACAAGCTTAGATTCATTACATAATATTTACATTCTAATCGCATCGAAAACAATTGCGTGCCCCGGCGCGGTGGCAAAATTACAAAGTAGACTGAATAAATATTTAATAAGTAAATAAATAGCAAACTTAAGCAGACCACCCCCCACAAGCAGCACCTGTTCACAAGTATGACGCGTGTGGCAGCCATCGCCCTCCTCGCCATGTTGGAGGGAAGTGAGCGACCCGCCAAACAAACCGAAAAATTAACTACTGCGCAGGTGCCAATCTGTACTCACGACTCGTGCCCCTTACTACACATTTTATGAACTTGTTTTTTTTTTATATAAATATTTATTAATTTGTCGAGACTTATTTGACATTTAGATTTGAAAATAGAATGATTTATTGAATTAGTCATGATTATAATTTAGCTTAATTATTATCTTTATTTTGAATTAATCTCAATTAGCATTGTTTTAATTAATCACAATTAGCATTCATGTCATTTAAGCTATCTAATATTAACAACATTTAATTTTAATATTTACACACTTGCACATTTTCATTTCATCGTAATTTGTGTCACTGAACATCACCTGAACTATTCTATTAATGGAAAAATGATTTGTTCCAATTATTATGTCCAAGAAAATACTATTTAATGTAAGAACATTTATTGTGCTAGGTAGCAAGATCTGAGAGTCACAGTAATGCACAACCCTACTTAAGTTTACTTTTTTAATAAAAAGGTTTAACCAAGTAGGTACCCACTCTTTAGATAGACAACACCAATACACATACAAGTTTTCAGGTATTCTACAGTTTTTCCAACAATCCTGTACAACGCTAGTGTGTACACAAACAACAGAAAGTAGTAGATGAGAAATAGTCATATTTTCTACTCAAAGTTAATTACATTTAATGCTAATTACACAACAATATGTAAATGAGTGAGGTACTGAACTGGTGAGGCTTATTCCAGTGGCATAGTGTACAATATAGATACTGTAGGTCCTAGGTTGGACATGCTTGTAAAATTATTTAAGTTTGACCGATGTAATGCTGACACCACACTTGAATAGCAGTTTGTGGTGTTCATATGTAGTTATGGGATATAAGTATGTCCCATTCACAAGCCAATGCATTAATAGATTTCACTTCTAAAGTAACTAGTTTTGAATATTAATTTATTAGTATGTGATACAAAAAGTTACAATTAAAGTTAAGTTACTGTGGTCTTTCTTTTGGTCACACTACAAATATGCAGATTTGCTGCCAGTGTTTTATCAACAATGGAAATGCAAAAGTTGTTGCAAAATTTGTTTCTATGGTAATTCAATCATCCAGTTAGATTAGGTAATCTAGATCACACGAGTTCTAATAGGAGCAAATCAGCACTTAGAACCTGTAGGCATAATATAAAAAAAGAACAATATGTGGTATTTAATCAAAATATTCAAACGCAGGTTTAAAATCTCCCCTAATATATAATTAAGTAACAAAGACAAAAACAAATTAAAATCAGGAATATAGCACTGCCTTTACTAAACTAGTCTCAGACATGGGCTGTGTTGTGTGAATGCTCACACTTCCATAAACTATTGCAACACACTACCTGTACCAATCGCGACACTAAACCAGTGCCTACATATAAATCATTCATAATAATTAATGATCCACTTCAGCCATTATAAAAATAACACACCACTAATGAGTGCACATTTAATATAATGTGCAGATAATTCATAAGACCTGACGAGTTCTTAAAGCTGACATTGTCTTTGTTAAGTCCTAGACGAGCAAAAACGCCCGTTTGATACGCAATCATCGACGCACGCAACAAAGCTGGATGGCTGGCTGAGATACCGATTTCTAGAGATAATTATATTGATGGACATACCTTGCATACCGGAGAATAAAACGGCGTCCCCTGAAACAAGTTTAAGTATTAATTAGAGATTGTTTGCGGAAACCGATCAAGTAACAGGTGACAAGACAGACACTCCCGTGCTGTGCCGAGCGTGGCGTGCCGTGCGGGTGCGAGGCGACACTCACTTATCACTTATGGACGCAACTCTAGCCTCTTCACAATAGAGCACACAATGCGCTACCCACTGATAATTTTATATTAGCTAGATTAACTCAAACAAAAAAATGAATTTAGTAAAACAAATGAGCTGTATGCACAAAACACAAATACGAGCAATTGAATTGTGCTATCTGTCAGTTAAGTGTCAGTGTCACTCACTCAGCAAAATAAATTGTTTTGTCTTATTTGCCAAAAGGCAGGCAAAGGTCTCAGCCATACAGCCTTGTCATAGTTGTCATAAAAGAAATCACTTCATATTGCTACCGTACCCCAATTCGAAATTTCGAACGCACCTTGCGTTCGAATTGGGGTACGGTAGCAAAAATAACAGTCAAAAATGCTAAAAACGATCACATCTGGCGTTCGATTTGGAAAGTTGTGGGCGAAATTGACGTTTGGAACTGTTTTCGTTGACCGTTCGTTTTACTTGGAAACAGTTAAAAACGACATCGTGATCTGAAAATTTTGACCCACTTCCGAGGCAGGGTCGTTTGTGTTGTTATCATATTTTGACATCTTTGAATCTGACATATAAGTTTTGGAAAATTCAAATGGGAAGCGAAAATTCTAATTTTTATTGTAAAAGGAGACGTCCAAAAAATGTATGGAGCTTGGTACTAAAATAATTAATAATTTGAACCACAATCTGAGCTATATAGGCAGAAAGGAAGTAATTTTTTAGATTTTTTTGAGTAGTAAAAAAATTTTTTGAGCACTCCGTTTTTTTAAAATCTGAAACTGAAAATCGAATGTCGGAAAAAAAAAAATGAGTTGGCAACACTACAAACATTATCTAAGGGTTGGTAGCTCAGAGTAAGTTTGGTTGGTAGCCATGTGGCGTGTGTGTGTGTGTTGCAAAGTAGGTAAATGAGATGAGAGTTCATACAAACGTCATGTCATGATGTCTGTCATTATGACATTACAGATTTGACTGACCTTATAACGACACGTTTTGATATTGCAATGCATTTAAATTATTCAATAGTTTTCGATTTAATTACTTGGAGCCGTATGCAGGTGAAATTAAAATAAAAACTCAATGTCCTCAATAGAAACGGCAATTTTAGCTACATTATAATACATATATTGCTCGGGAAACGAATAACAAAAGATACTTTGCGTTTTATTTTCGCTGAAACATTTTTCACTTTTTTACAAAAACGGAGGACTAAAAAAAAATATTTTTATCATAATCTAGTAGCTTCATCAATAACCTTTCTAAAAAGGTATATCACATTGCTGTTCAAATTTCTTCAGAATATTATACCACTATTATCCGTCTCGTTTGATAGAAATACTAACAGGCAAGAGAATAATTTGTCAGATTAACTTTGTTTAAAGATTACCTGAAGGAATAAGGTAGGTTGAGACAAGTGACAAGCAGGCGATGAGCATGCAAATGACATTTTTGTATCTAATCGTTCGATTTGGGAAATATCGTTTGTGGCAAAAGTTGCAAAATTTTTGAAATTTTCCAATTCGAACGCATAAACAAAAATGCCCATTTTGAAACTGTTAGAAACGACATCACTCCAATTCGAACGCACTAAGAATGAAATGGAATATTATATACGAAGGTGGATGCTCAGCATGAGGCGGGAAATTTGATTGTTTTCAAGTTTTTGTTGATCTTTTCCATCGTAGAACAATATGGCTAAATATTTCAGTGATTAGCGACCGTAGTAGTCATTTGGCATATTGTGGAATTTTTACTTTTTGTTTTTTATATCAATACGATGGTTTGTATAGTTTAAAAAGAAGGAAACTGTAATATGCAATATGTTTTAAAATGCTTCAAACTGTACCTTTTATTTTAAGTGCTGTTGTTTCCATTATAATAAAATAAATAAATAATCATGAACTATTTTTTGTACATTCAGTAATATAGTCAGTTTTACGGTTTTTAGATATATAAACCTATGCAAAAAACATTTATAACACAATGTGCCAAATGAACCAATACGTTCGCGACCTAAGTATATTAGATAAAAACACCAACACCACACCTCCACTTAAGTAGGTTACATATAGGTATGTACTCGTTAAGTGCAACGTGCCTGCCATGGCTCATCATTTGACCTATGTACGTTTATGACGAAATACCTCCGCTAACGAAAAACATTAAAATGTAGTGTTGGTACCAGTTGGTACACACGGCTACAGGTCAAGCTATACATTTCTAGTATAAGCTGACCTCCCATTGTACGGAAATCGTATACAATGCGAGTTCAGCTTATACTGGAAATGTATAGCTTGATCGGTAGCCGTGTGTACAACGACCATGGTATGGTTTCCTCACGATGTTGTCCTCCACCAAACCTGGAGCGTTCGGGATAGGATTCAAACCCAAGAACTTCACCAGCGTCTTTATAATCATTTTTATAAAGTGTATCCGTAGCATCTAAAAAGATCCTGAAAGTCAACGTATGATTTTGATAATCAACACGTAGCTTTGCTAACATAATATTGTGCATGACTAAAGTGGCGAGAAGAGCGGCGAGGCAACTAACGAGGACAACAAATCACTAGGGGTCTTGTATGTCTATGCTAAGGGTATGCTCGCAACGTTTACCTACATCACCGACTGCGACCAGGGGCTCCGTATCACTTTGCTCCACCTCCGAGGTCTCCATATTAAATTAATTTATAAAAATGCACTATTCAATCATACCAATAGACACAGATCACTGTAACGATACATATTATTAATAAAACTGAATATATTTATCGCCTATCTTATCAATGTATCAAAAATGTGTTGATAATATTATCTTATCCTTTAAAAAAATATCGACTGATGTATTTTTATTTGGTGCGGTTATAGAAATTCTAACAACAAAATAGATTGAAAGCTAACTATTTCTTAGAAATGTATTTTGTTACTTTTGTTATTAGCCGAAAGCTTATTTCGGCTTTCGCGAACTAAATTCATTGTAATGTCAATGGTGTCAATGTATCGGGTTAGTAAAATCATATATTGATTATAATCTGTGCGCGAATTGACCCGATACACTAGAATCTGTTTAACAAGAGCAAATAAAGACGAGTAGGCTTAATTTTCCCGCAAGGGGTCGCCCCAATATGTCAGAAGCTGGGTACGCCCATGTCTATATTATTTATTGTGGAATTACGTATGTCTACAGTAGCAGCAGTAGGATTGTACCTACACTACAAGTAGTGGATACGGAAGGTAAATCTAAGTTATGAAATTAGCACAAGATATTGCAACAAGCTATGTAACGAAATAGTGAAAACAAGCTACGTAAATGCAATCGTGATCTATTGGCAGACGTTAAATCATAAGAACTTTAAAAAAATACTTGATGTATACATATAATAGTGATTTATGAACATACAAGAGTTAATCATTCCCATAGGTAATTTTTTTGAAAGGATACTCTTTTGTTAGCTGGAAGGTGTTGGAAACCCTCTTGCTTGATGGTTTGTTCACGCGGACAAGATCGGTGAGCGATGAGCGCTTGTAAACGGGTTAAAATAGACGTGAATGGAGTTTGAAATATGGTTAAGTACCCTGCTCAAGTCCTGTAACAACTGTAATTTCCCCATATTCTCAGTTTCGTGTATCATTCCTTATAACGTCGTAGTACGTAAATCGAAATATTCCCATTCTTTCGAATAAATTTACATTTGACAGAATTGTATGGAGTAATTTAATATTGCCCAATGTTAGTTCAAAATGAAATTAACAAATAAAAACCGGCCAAGTGCGAGTCAGACTCGCACACGGAGGGTTCCGTAAAATAATAATTTCTGACTTACTGGAACTTATAGTGTCAATGTGCCTTTTTCGCCGACGATGGAAAGTTTTTTGCTAACCGAGTGGGGATCAACTGTGGTGGACAGTTGCTAGAAGATCTCAACCCCATTCCAAGCTGGACTAATGACTGGATTATCAAATTTAATTTCTCTAAATGCAGTATCCTTCGCCTGCGGAAAACCAATCCAATATATGACTACAATCTAGATGGGAACCCAATAGTAAATACCGACAGTCAGAAAGACCTTGCACTATAAATCACCTCTAACTTAAAGAGGGAAAGCACATAACATAACCTCCATAGAAAGGAAAGCATATGGAGTTTTGTATACATCATTCGAAGACCCTTCCAAGCGATGACAATAGAACTCTTCATCAAAATATACAAAACGTACGTAGGACCCTTGTTGGAATATGGATTCCAAGTTTGGAGCCCCTACTTTAACAAAGATATCGATCTGCTTGAGAGCGTCCAAAGGAAAGCTACCAAAATAACAGCTGCCTTAAGACATCCAGGTTCCTATGAAGATAGACTTCGCATTTTGCGCCTCACTATACTCTGGAAGAAAGACTCCTTCGTGGCGACCTCATCGAGACCTTTAAATTCTCACGGGAAATTATAACCTTTTTTTTTTTTTTTTTTTTTATACCACTTAGGTGGCAAACAAGCATACGGCCCGCCTGATGGTAAGCGGTTACCGTAGCCTATGGACGCTTGCAACACCAGGGGTATCACGCGCGCGTTGCCGACCCTGCAGAAATCTCTTCACACCCCTTTTGAAGAACCCCATGCTGTACTCCATTGGGAAAACCACGGCGGGGAGCTCATTCCACAGTCTGAGCGTCCGCGGAAGGAAGCTCCTTTGAGCCCGCACAGTACGAAACAATTCAGGTTTCAATATGTGAGGATGGACTCCCCGTCGATGGCGAGAGTTGCGATGGTAGAAAGTAGCCGTGGGCATCATCTTAAACAATTCTTCAGAACACCGTCCGTTGTACAAGCGGTAGAACACACATAAGGAGGCAAAGTCTCTCCTCAGACTGAGGGGCTCTAAACCGCTTGTGAGCTCGGGATCGTCGACAATTCTGATGGCACGTCGTTGAACCGAGTCTAAAGGATCAAGCTGGTATCCAGGTGCCCCCGCCCATAGATGACAGCAGTACTCCATATGAGGCCGGACTTGCGACTTGTAAAGTTGCAGCCTTTGCCCCGATGTGAAGTACTGCCTCGCTCTGTTGAGCACTCCGAGCTTTTTGGATGCCAGCTTAACCTTGTCTTCTAAGTGACTTCGGAACAAAACGTCGTTAGAAATGTCGACGCCAAGGATCCCGATGCTTTTGCTGATGTTCAGGGACGTGTTCTGGAACTGTGGAGCCACAGCAAATGGGGTTTTCTTAGCGGTGAACGCGCAGGCTTGAGTCTTAGTGGGGTTGAAATGGACTAGGTTTAGTCTGCCCCAATCGGAGACACTAGTTAGTGTACTCTCGATTTCAGACAACAGCCGTTCGCGGCTTTCCTCCACCTCGGAACGAGGGATATTAGCACGGCCCGTGTAATAAGCGTCCCCTGTACTGTCGTCTGCATAACAATGAACGCCGTCAATAGACAGCATATCATTGATATGCAGTAGGAACAGTGTTGGGGACAGCACAGAGCCTTGCGGGACGCCGGCATTTATGTCCATGCTGTCGGAGCAGCTACCGTCAACGACGGCTCTTATGCATCTGCTGGACAGAAAGCTGGCAACCCATTTGCATAATCCCTCGGGAAGCCCGTATGCTGGTAACTTCGTTAGAAGACTCCGGTGCCAGACCCGATCGAACGCCTTCGCCACATCTAGGCTTACTGCCAATGCCTCACCTTGACTCTCGATGGCGAGTGACCAACGGTGCGTGAGATACACAAGGAGGTCACCAGCTGAGCGACTGTGGCGAAAGCCATATTGTCGGTCGCTCAACAAATCGTGATCCTCCAGGTATCTCAAAAGCTGCGTGTTGATCACTCGCTCCATGACTTTGGAGAGAAGGGAGGTGATGGCGATAGGCCTGTAATTCGTCGGGTCTGATCTGTCACCCTTTTTGGGCACTGGGTGCACATGGGCAGTCTTCCACGAAGACGGGACTTCCTTTTTGGTGTAGGAAAGCGCGAAAAGGCGCGTTAGTACTGGACACAATTCAGGAGCACACCGCTTCAGCACCACTGCCGGTATGCCGTCTGGCCCACTCGACTTATGGATGTCCAGAGAAAGCAATTCCCGCCGGACCTCCCGTTGGGTAATGCTTATCTCTGGCATGGAGCTGTCACACCGCGGAATGGTAGGCGGTGTGGCGCCACCATCATCCAAAGTCGAGTTCGAGGCAAAGAGAGAGCCTAAAATGTCAGCCTTCTCTTTAGCACTATGGGCCAAGTTCCCGTCCGGCTTACGTAGTGGTGGCAAGGACGACTGGCAAAAGTTTCCCTCAGCAGCTTTGGCAAGAGACCAGAAAGCGCGACTCCCAGAGGGAAGGCTAGTTAGTCTCTCACCAATTCTGCCGACGAAATCGAACTTTGCCCTGGCAATCATTCGCTTACTGGATCTCGAGGCAGCGTTAAATTTGCGTTTCGAATCAGAGATTTTAGGGTCCTGATTAGCTTGGGCCGTGGTCCAAGCCTCATACAAGGTCTGCTTATTATGTCTAGCTACCTTGCAGGGCCAATTAAACCACGGTCGTTTCTTCACCCCTGCAGCCACTAGCGGGTTTGGGATGTAACATTCCATTCCCGCCAGTATCGCCTCAGCGACGGCAGCTGCACAGGTGTCACGATCATCTGATGCGAAGCACAGCTGTCTCCACGGGTAGGTACGATGCGTAGTATTCACGCAATCCATCCCAGTCTGCTGACTTATAGTGCCACACGCGACGACGCCCGGGTGACCGGAGCGTAACGGGCCGCGCACAAGGCACCTGCGTCCGGACGAGACAGTGGTCCGATGACCCAAGAGGCGCATCCACTGTCACTGCATAGTTGTCCGGTCGCGAAGTCAGCAGAAGGTCCAGTAAGGAACTAGTATGGCTCTCAATATCTGGGATTCTCGTAGGAGAAACAACCAGTTGTGAGAGGCCATAGGCCAGGGCAAAGTCGTGAGCAGTCCTCCCCGCGAAGTCAGTGGACCGAGAACTAAGCCACTCAACGTGGTGAGCGTTGAAGTCTCCTAATATCACTAACTCCGCGGAGGGGTACTGCTCCAGTACTTTGTCAGTCGTCAATTGCAGGTGCTCAAATAACCGTCTATAACCTAATAACCTTCCACATTTACAGGATATATTTATAATTAATGGATGTGCTAAATCCTCCCGTGGGCATCTGTACAAAATGAATCGAGCACTGTCTAAAACAAACACTGCACACCACTTTCTCAGTAATAGAGTGTCCTGAACTGGGACCGATTACCTTATGAAGTGATATCTGCTACCTCCATTAATAGTTCTAAAAACAAATTAAACAATTGGACAAAGGCTAAAAAAACTTTAAAAGTTAATAAGTGCGAAGTTTTCATCACTGTGATCTAGTTCTAGACACATACATCAGCAACGAAGCTCAAATTGACTATACAATGAATAGTAGGCGCAACAAAAATGTATGTATGTATTGTGTATACATGTATTTAACGCGGACACAAATTAATATGAATTTGGGATTTAAAAAAAATTAAAGAAGTTACTAAAAATAATAGGTTGGCAGCTAAAGTGAAGCATCATTTTAAGTAGAAAGCAGTGGCGTGCATTCATATGGGCAATTAAGCAATGCCTATCTCATAATCTTCAATTATACCTACTACAAAATCAAATAAAATATAAATATCAATCATCATACCAATTTATTAAAAACATCAAACTTTCAACAGGAAACTACAAACTATCCGCGCCCGTGGACAAGCATTCGCAAGTCAGCCTATCAAATTCACGCACACTCAAACGATCTCTGCAAATTCATATAGACACACACACTTCTTCAAGATAATACGACGAAAGCATAAATCACGGGTTTGCCAAGCGTAACTGACTGACATTTGACATTCGCAAATTATCCGATCTATGTAGGTAAGCTTACATGTAACCTAACCAAATTAAAAAAGAATAGTTCACCAATGTTAAAGCAACTCTAATAAAACTCCGCAATTTATTTGTATTGTTGTTGTTTATGTTTGGCCAATCGTCTTTGAATCACTTCGCGTTGCGCGTTTTATTTTATTCTATTATGTTTTGTGTAGTGTTATAAATAGGAATTGCTGTGTCTGTGTGAAAATTTAGAAATTACAGTTCTTATTTTGTGGTGGAGATGCAATATGTATCGATAAATAGCGTGCATTACGTTTGTCGGGTTTCATTTATTTTTAAATGCAAAATTGTATCTTTCTGTAGACCAACACCAAAGTTTTCTATAACTTAAAAAAAAGGTAAAAATCTTAAACATCCCAGGATATTTATTATTATTATTTGGTAACTGAATTTATTGTTAGACGAACACTTGACGGCGGATAATATTGAAATATTAGACTTCATTACAAAAATTGCTTAAACTTAGTCCCTTACAGGATACACAGAAAATATAGGTTAAATTTTATTATTATTTAACACATTTTAGTGCAGGGCTTTTTAAATCGTGTTTTTTTAGTTTTTTAAACTGTAATTATTTTTAAAATTTTTGGCACAATAAATTATTCATAACATTTCATTATGCTACTTTACCATATTTTCACATAATCTCACTGACTTTCAAATTTATAATATTTAGCTCCAGTGCCTACCCTCTGGCTCCACCATTAGACTCTGAAATGATCGTGGGGACATATTACGAATTTTAAGCGTATTGGATAAGTTCCTGCGAGGTGGCCGAATTGCCCCCCTCATAGTCATAGCCCAGGTTCATAATTGCTACGGAACTCTGGCACCATAAATGCGTGTACATGCCCAAACCAGTCGAAGATGAGAACGATACTAAATAATATACTACTATATAGGTATAAAACGTCATAGATCGCTTACCAACAGACGTACTGAAGTACTGTGCGATGTAAGCTTGAAAACAGAAAACATTGTTAGTATAATAGCATTCAGTGCTCGTTGACGTCAATTGAGCGGCAATAGGCGCAGCGGACAAGGCCGCGGGCTATATTGAGTGAGACACAAAGCGTACTCACAATTGGCGCTGCCGGCGGAGTTCCTGCCGCTGGCGCCGGCGGCGTGCTCGTACAGCTGGAAGGTGCCGTGGCTGGTGGGCGTGCTGGCGTCGCCCGCGAGCTGCATGCCTGCGCTCATGTCCGCCGCGCCATCCTCGCCGTCCGCGCTCGCGGTCACGCCCACACTGGCGCGCGTGGTGCCGTTGCTTGCGCTCGCACTCGCACCCTGACCAAACATACCCACAACTACCGGTCAATAGTCTAATCGTTTACAACAACGTCACTATATTTTCACTTATTACTACACACATTATACTTGATACTACACAATATTTTTATTAATGATTTCATGTCTTGTAAGATGACATATTATTAATATTATTATGTACGTAAATGCATCGTACATGCTTAAAAATCTTAAAATTAATATTGTTTATACCCATCGAATTATTACGCTTTATATCATTCCCGCGCATTGAAGCGCTCGTGGTGTAGCATGATAAGCCGTTCTTAATCTATCGGCAAGTTAAACTACCACGTGTTCGTGGTCGGTACCTGGATGGGTCACCGCCTAGTAGTATTTCAAATCGAGCGTTTCCGCGCTTCGGTAGGCACGTAAAGCCGTTGGTCCCGGTTATCACTTAATTGTTATAATTATTAAGTTAATTGGAGGCCTTCTAGGCGGCTTGAAAACTCCAACCGTAGGTTAACCACTAGCCTACCTCCACCGATCCGCAGTGGGCACGCGTGGTGGAGTATCCCTTCACCCTGATTTGTGCTCAACAGTGGAACATTATAGGCTGATGATGATGATACCATTTCCACACTAAAAAGTCCATTTTATTCAACACACCAATATATATATATTCGACCTCCATTTTAATGATATTTAACCTCCTTGCGAAAAAATATGTATTCCATACAAACTCCTTGCCCCTAAAAAGGAAGCTTAAGCCACAGACATATGAACAAGGCAATATTGCTATTATTTTTTTCGAATTTAAAGCATATCTTATGCAATTCATCAAATCCAAATCTTTTAATAAATTGAATTGTGTATAATGAGTAAGTATTTTACCAAAACATATTGGAATTACTTAGGATCTGCCGAGAATTCGAAAAAATTAATAGCGTAGCAATATTTATGGAGTGCTCAACAGAGCGAGGCAGTACTTCACATCGGGGCAAAGGCTGCAACTTTATAAGTCGCAGGTCCGGCCTCATATGGAGTACTGCTGTCATCTATGGGCGGGAGCACCGGGATACCAGCTTGGGCCTTTAGACTCGGTCCAGCGACGTGGTCCCGAGCTCACAAGCGGTTTAGAGCCCCTCAGTCTGAGGAGAGACTTTGCCTCCTTATTTGTGTTCTACCGCTTGTACAACGGAGAGTGTTCTAAGGAATTGTTTGACTTGATGCCCTCGGCTACCTTCCACCATCGCAACTATTTATATATCACATTGAAACCAGAACTGTTTCGAACTGTGCGGGCTAAAAGGAGTTTTCTTCCGCGGACGCTCGGGCTGTGGAATGAGCTCCCCGCCGTGGTTTTCCCAATGGAGTACAGCATGGGGTTCTTCAAAAAGGGTGTGAAAAGGTTTCTTCAGGGTCGGCAACGCGCGAGTGATACCCCTGGTGTTGCAAGCGTCCATAGGCTACGGTAACTGCTTGCCATCAGGCGGGCCGTATGCTTGTTTGCCACCTCGGTGGTATTAAAAAAAAAAAAAAAAAAAAATTGCTTAAGCTTTTTTTTTAGCACCCCTTGTGCAAAGAATACACAACATACAAACTCAATACATAATTTCCAATTTTAATGTGCTTTTGAATTAATTTAACCTTCATTTTTTCTTCATTAAATGTCTATTTAAATCTATACAAGATAATATCATTAAATTTATAAAAGAAAGGCGTGTTAGTTACACTATTTATAATTCCAGAACGGCTGAACCGATTTGGATGAAAATTGGTGGGGAGGTAGCTTAGAAGCTTCAGAGGTAACTCGTATAAAATATGATACCTAATTAGCAAATAAAATAATAACTAAATATATATGGGATGGGAAGTTGATCGATCATCAGACTGTAAATAGCTCTGAATAGTGTGTAGGTAGGACAGTAGACGAGTGGAGGGATAGCGAGGTGGCGGACGAGTCAAGTGGCGCGGCGCACTCTCCACCGGCCGCATCCTGCAGGCTTTGCAACAGTTAACCGTGCAATAGACCAGTGGCCGTAGCACGATCCACTTTCGTTTCGTATCGCCTTCGTAGCGTCATTGTATCGAGTAGAAGTCATTTTTGACAGAAATTCTATCGTCAACTCAATACTTCTTGGATCATGCTCGATAGGTACCACTTGCGAACGACTTGCGAGCTACGTCAAATTCGATCATAAATTTGGAAACGTTATATTTTTGATTTTATTGGTACACAATATTAAAATATTTATTTCTAATAAACATAAACTTAATGAAATAATCGTACCTTTTATCGTATGTTATAAGTTAACGAAATAAGGTATTTCATCATGATTGCCATGTAAATGTTTTCTTATTCACCATTTAAATGTGATGAATATGAAAATATTTATGAACCTACAAAAACCGCGCATAGGTTTTTATTTTTATTTCAGCAAAGAATTTATATTTAGAACAATACTACAAGAGGATGAGTCTTTTGAATCCGTTAGAAATAAACTCGTCGATTTCAATTCTAGATTTGTGTTTTAGCTGTATTACGGGACTTTATATAAAGAATTTATAATTCTTGACATGTCAAGTCTAGTATAGTTCCCAGGATCACTACATAGTATAAAATGAAGTTACTTTCCGCGTCTGTCTGTCTGATAGTCTGCTAACTGCTTCTAAACCACGCAACGGACTTTGATGCGGTTTTAACTATTAGTTAGATAATTTTTCCAGGAAAGTTTATAGGTATGTAAAAATTGCTGTTTGATAGTCTCGCTAAAACTCGAAAATGGCTGGACCGATCATAGACATATAAAAAAATCTAGACGGAGTGTCACCTTATAAGAAAGTGAAGCAAAAAATTTCCTACGTGTGCGTGAGTAAAATCATTAATGGCCCAAGCAGGCACAAATGGTACTGAGACTTATTGTCACTGTCAACGTCTCAATACGGAATGACAACCGATCGGCTTCCTATGGTCTATATGAGTATGTGAGACCATGTATTTACAAGAACGCCGGCGTTTTTTCCTATTGCTTGCGTCACTTAAGAACACAGACCGTTCCGTCTTTCATTTTTTCTTGGTCTGAGGGACTGATTTGGCTAATTTTGGTTTTAAAATGGTTTAAATGTAGGGTAGGGTTAGAGTAGGACAGAGCACCACGCGGATTAAGTTGCACCACATACAACCACCATAAACAAAGTAGTAGGTACTTTTTGCAAACTTACAAAAATGACGAGAAAATGTATTTTTACACAGACTTGAATTTTCCTATGTTTTACATTTTGCTTTCCTTACATTTCCAGTCATATTCATATTTAGCATGAATCAAATATGTTTGTTATTAAAATGTAGATACTTACCTTTTTATAAACAGATTGGTATGTTGTACCAGTTTTAGATACAGATGACTTTAATGGGAAACGCTCCATCCTAGATGCTCTGAAACAATACTTAAAGATAGTATTGTGCTGGCTATTGCCTAAGTGTGAAAAAAAAATATGAAAAAAGTATCCAATTGACAAATTATTATTTTATTACATTATTAATTTATTAGTCTTGTGTTGACCACAATCTCACGGAAAGTTATTATGTGGAATATATATTATGTTACATGGACACACAGAACAGTGGTTACACAGAACACCTACAACAAGGGATTTTTTTGTTCTTATCTGATCTGTCTGGGTACTATAAACATATTATGAGAGTTCACTATTTAGAAGGTCTAAAGGGCTCGAGTACATCAGCAAGGTCAGTAACCATGCAATATTATTTGTTACTGATTAATTTTCTAATGTGCAATGGTAGGTATCAATAGTTTCAACTTGGACAGCTTTCAATAACAAAAACCACTAATACCTACTACCTACTTGGCCAGTATCTTAATTTTCCTGCACATTAGTTCAGTTATCATAATGAAACTGTATAACGGCTAAAATGACAGATCAGTGCTTTAGTACAGCATTAAAGGAATCCTCTCTCTCACTCTGTTATAGCAATCCAATTGATAATGTTATTGTCAATTAGATTGATATATATATAGCCCCTGTAACTGCTGCTGCTAGATCACAACAAGTGTTATGAGTTATGACAATTTCCAGAAATCAAATACCTGAACTGAAATACCTTGCCTTCTATTGTGATATTACAAGTACACGATGTGCTATGACTGTGCACGCCAATTAGGATACATTCTACTTCTATTTCTAGTTAGTTTTATGGTTTTTAAAGATAATCAACGAGTCATACACCTTTTTATTACCTACAAGTCCAACGTTTGGGACGATAAATCCAATGCTCTATGAAACACCTTCATCTTTTCTACAATCAAAACAATAATACCAGAAAAGACTTATTGCAGTTAGGTAGACATATCATCCGATTTGGCTCCTGCGTGTCATCAATTATCACAAAGCCATAAATAATAATAAACAAACTAACCTATTTCAGTAAGTCGCAAAGAGTATTCAATAACTAGGTACGTAAGAAGAGACGGGACTCCATAGAGCAAGATAAAAATGATAAAATATCAATTGGGTACCAAAAAAAGCCACAATGAGAACAACTGAGAATAATAACAATCAGTGAATCAGTACTACCAACCTTAGAACGAAATAGAGATGCGCTGCTTAGTAGATATTTAAATCTATCGATATCGATATATATATACATATATATATATACTGTTGTAAATAATATAGATATTTAAGATCCTCTGATTTTGTTTTAGCACTACCAAAACAAAACCAGTGGTACTTTGTTCAGATTATGACTTGTATTGTATAAAAATATAATATACCATACAATATATTAATACACAAGGTTACATAATAATAATAAATATTAATATTTTTTACTGTATAAATATAATATTAAATAGGAAGGGGAATTAGATGCATTTTTTCCTGTGGATCACAGACCGGGGTATTTAAGAAAACCGTAAAATGTCGAGACAAAGAACTAACTAATACAATACACATTATATTAATATACAGTAAGGTTTGTGATTGGAGTTTAATTAAAACTACATAATATTTGCAACTAGACGTTTTATCAAAACAAAAAGTAAATCCTGTTTACGCCCTGATAAGGCATTTTTTTGTGTATCCTAAAAAAATATGTTGTATGTAGGGACTCATAGCTTTATCCCTGCAATATAAAGCGTACACCGTATGCGCCGCTTGCAGTCGTCACACGCAGTCGTCACACTCAGTCGCCATAGAACAGTCGCCATAGAGTTCCCACTCTCATCCCAGTCTCAACGTTGCCTTTTGATAAACACACGTGTCATGTTATTATTATTGTTGTGCACTCCTAATATAGCGTAATAAAATATATTCGCAAGTTGGAGTTTTGTTGACTCTGCCCACAACGTAACCTTAATAATAGGATTGGCTACATAAGAGTCCTAAACTAGGATTAGCCATAAGAAGAATCCTAAATTGTATGTTATGTTACATATTAGATAAGCACAGTAATATTATTTTGCTGAACTCAACTTAATTGAGCAATTTTATTTTTGTCTGCATTAAACTGTTCTGTGTCACTAACGGAAGCATTAACTTTACGACATTCATTTCTGATTATGATAAAGCTGCCAATCGAGACAGCAAAGCCTCAGATACATTTTTAATGTGCTTCTCACACAACCATGATAAATTTAGGTCTGTCATCATCATTAACTGGCAATATTTGCCAATATTGATAGAGTGATGATTTTCTCTTACATTATGCTCAAATACAGAAACACATGAATCAACAGTTTTACATAGATCCAGAGTCGGGTACGTAAGAGATAGTGTATCCTTCCACCATTCCCTTAGTGCGATATAGTCGTATATTGTATCCTTTCCAGGCGTAGTTGCGACACGTCTCGTCGCGTCTCGTCTCGGTGTGAACTGACCCTTAAAGACCGAACCTTTCAATTCTTTACACTTAACAACATTTTCCCCAATGACCCCTTTAGCTCTACCGCTAGCAGGAACAGTATGAATATGCGGAATATCTGGAATAGAAGATGATCATTATTTTGTATCAAATTGATTTTATAAAGCTTGTGAAATAAAATCAAAAAGTGGCTATATACCTTGCAGCTGCTCACTTGTATGGCTCACCTCTATAGTATATTCTACTGGAATATCATACTCGCTATAAATTTCATTGCAATTTACTGATAAATTATCATTTAAATTTATAGTTTGGTCAATATCCAGGGAAGCATTTGGGGCCGAAGGAGTAGGTGGATAAACTAGATGAATGTGAAAATATTTAAAATTTATATAATAAATTATCGTTTTATTTGTATTGATTTTAAATATGTGTGTTACTGACCTGATGCTCACTATTCTTTATAAAGGTAGCAGGGAAATCCCTTAAGTTTGTCTTTAGAGAGTGGCTTAGCTGAGATTCTTATGGATGGAACTGCAGTCTTCTTTAGCCGTGTTTTTTTTCTGAAAGTCCTTCTCAACAAAATGGTTTCCGGAAATATATTTTAATTCATTTAGTTTCTCTATTGGAATGTAAGCCAAGTCCTCGTTGCCTGTCATTTTCACCCATTTTCGGCACCTAAAAATATAAAAATATCGATATCGAATTCGATAATAAATGTTGCACAACTCTATTTTCTTATATATTATTATGGTATATACCTTAAGATACTTTATTTAGATGTTTTTATTAAAGGAATTATAGAACTCATAAATAATATGATATTTTAGTTACCGAACTGCATCCAGGGGAAATTTGGCCATAGAAACACGTTTTTTACCATCTTTCCTTTCCGATCTTAATCCGCACACTTCGCATTTTCTATACTTCAATCTTAGTTAAAAAAGAAACGGTTTCGTAAGCAAAACACTTATTATTCTACTTAGCAATTAGATTAACCACTATCCTGTATAATATTCTGTAATATAATATAATATTCTCAACTTATCAAAATGTTTTCATTTATTTAAAACTGGAGGGAAACAACAAGTGACAGATGACGTTTAATCATAGAGCGAGACAGACTACGGAAATGAGACGGCACCATAAAAGTTCTACCAAACTTCATTGACTTTTTTCTTCTTCTAAGTCGCGACAGACTGGTAAGTCGATAGTGTACATTTTTTACCAAAACTTTTTTATTGTTTTCCTTTTTTTTTATAATTTGTTCATGGCCATGGATACAAAGTTCTTCAGACGCATACATTTTATTTATAACAGTGTTACTTTATATAATCCGCACATTAACTTTCATATAGTGCGCATTATCAGTCACCGGGCATGTTTTAGTAAAATGATGGTCATTGTACTAAAACTTTTCACGGACTTTTTGAGACAACTTGTAAAGTCACGATACACATATTATACATTTCATTTGACTTCACTGGTGACTGAGTGCACATGGATTAATCGTTATTGGATAAAATACCACCGATACTCCTAATTATATATATTATAAATGTGAAAGTGAGTTTGTTTGTTACGCCTTCACGCTTCAACTACTCAACGGATCATCATGAAATTTTGCATGCAGATAGCCTATGTTATGGAGAAAGGCTACTTTTTATGCTGGGAACGCGGGCGAAACCGCGCGGACAGCTAGTATGCAATAAAACTCAAAATACACGAATTTATGAAAATAAAAATGAAAACGCAACGTCACTCTGCAAGTTCCCGCCAAAATAGTCTTGTTTTCCAATATAGATTATGTAGATGGAGAATTATAGGTAGACAGATACACAGATAGGCCACTAGGTAATTTAATAATAATTACGAAAGCGAGATACGTATAAGTCAAAACGTGTATGTGTGAGCAGGGCTAAGCATATTTTTTGTCCCTATCTTACGTATAGGTTTTCAGTGTCACTGAGGGCAAACAAGTTTGTGGAGGCAAAAGATATTTGTTAATGAGAGCTGTGAAACCCTAATTGTATGTTATTTGTGAGTTTGTAAATATTCTCAAAGATTTTTTTGTGTGTAGGGATGTAAAAGCCTAAGTGAACGAAATAAATCAAACATAACCTTTCATCGGGCAGTAGTTTTTTTTGTAAGTAAATCAAAGGATTACTCAATTGTATTTTTGTTTTCCAAAGAAAGTTTTTTTTTTTTTTTTATTGTTTTACGGCTATGGGTACGACACGTACTGCCAGTTTCTGAAAGTCAAATCAAAAATAATCTCTTTTTATAAGTATACCGGTCTATAACGTCTGAAATGACAAATACAGCAAAATTTTTGACGCACATGACATAATTATATCTTCGCTTATTCTGTTGGAGGAACTCTAGGGACGTACACGATATGGAAATTCAGAGATTGCGATGTATCATTTTGTACTTGAAATGTAGAAAAAGAAGAAGAAATAGAATATTTTGGGTTCATCCTATTTTTTCGCAGAGTTCACTGAAAGTACAGTTTCATATAAATTATATAATATCCACAAACATATTCATATGTCTGTGAGAATATCTTACGAACATAATTGAAAAAGGATAGAATATATTTAAAGCTGTCAAATTTATCTTTGCCGTCTCATTTTGCGTGTATTTAGGCGTAACCGACTTTTAGGCGACTTTTATATTGAAAACAAGCATTGGACGAATTTGTCAGGACTAAATTTCTTACAGAATAATAAATATATTGTATAAGTATTTGGAAAAAAGCTGTAATATGAAAAGATCTTCCACAAAAAAAAGCCTTGCTGAGTTTCTTGCTGGAGTCTTCTCAGTTTAGTATTCCGAACCGGTGGTAATTTCAACTGTATGTGCCAATTTAACATTCATAAGTGCCTTACCAGGGCCTAAACTGAATAAACGACTTTTTGATTTTGTATTTTTTTTTTCTTATACAGCAACTTAGTCGATAAACAAGCATACGGCCCGCCTGGTGGTAAGCGGTTACCGTTTACCATATAGACGCTTGCAACACACGAAGCATCGCTCACGCGTTATCGACCTATGGCCCCTCCCGTATGAGCTTTGGCAACCTTACTCACGCGCAGGAACACAACTTTACACAACATAAAGTTATTTGGCTGCGGTATTCTGTAAGGTGGAGGTACTTCCCCAGTCGGGCTGCTACGGGCTGATCTGATTTACAACAGAATTGGCACCATTGAGATTAAAATTAGTTTAGTTGTAATAAACAGAATCAGGGCCTATGTCTCTTTCTAACAAAGAATATAAGAAATTCAATATAAATTTAGTCGCCATGTATCGCGGTTACGCCTAAATACACGCAAAATAAGACAACAATGATTAATTTGACAGCTTCAAATAAGTATGTTCTATCCTTTTTTAATAATATTCATAAGAAAGCAAGAAAGAGATTAGATGTGACTAAAATTAGTTTAGTGCGATTTACAACAGAATCGGCACCAATTATAGTTTGTGGTTTTTAGAATAAAAAACCGATAATATTTCAGTATTTTTCTATTTTCACCGGTTCTTAGCCATTGCTTGCCATATCCGCTGACTTGTATAAAATGGCGTCAGCCGAGTTTTTAGAGCAAGCTTTGTCCACAGACGTCGATGAAAACGCTGTCAATGCGATAGTGGGCTCACTGGAGAACCAGTTGATTCCTTCTGTTTCGTCAGTTTCGTCTCAAAGAAGCTTAGTGAACCAACAGAGACTAATTGCTAGTACAACATCGAGTGCATGTTCTTTATTAGGAGGTCAGAAATATATATCGAACCAAATTCGTTCTTGTGGAACAGTGAAAATCATACATTCGGCTGCCAACAGCACTAGTGCGTCTTATAATAATGTTCAAAGGACTGCTGCGTCAACACCGTTAACGTTGACTGGTACTGTGTCTAGTGAGCCTTTGAAAGTGATTTATACGCACAGTCAGACTTTGTCTAACCATAATAATCGTGTGCCGTTCCCTGCTCAGTCGTTGCCGAACGGATGCATCGGAGTGCCGTCGTCGCAGAGGCAGAACGTGTACGCGCCTGCGGGTAGTGTGTTACCGCAGCCGGTGCCAGTGAACAAATCGAGCGCTATGCAGACCCCGCTCGTCATCAAACAGGGTGCGCCCGCCGGCCAGGTGGGCATTCAACAGGGCATGGTCACGGTCCCCATGTCCGTCAACTCGAACATGTCCACGTCCATTCCCAATGTCATGACATTGAGCAAGCCCGGTGGCCAGAATGTCGTTGTCACCACACAAAACTTGGGTTCTGCTCAACCCACCATCATCCCAAATGTTCAAATATTGAACATGAGGCCAGGAACCCCAAATGTTGCCGCTCAGAAGTCGGTGGCCACTGTATCTCCAAGAGTCGTCATAGGTGCACCTCAAGTTGTGGGCACGAGAGCAGCTGCACCTGGCGTAAGTGAACTGCTTCTTTTACTTGTACAAATTCCAAGCTCTAACTTTTGATAGATTGTTCACACTCAAGGTTTTCATTAAATTCATTACAATTATATTGGTAATAATTACGAGTTTGGACTCTCAATTGATGGAATGAAACAACATGCAGTATTTACAAGAAACCATTGCGGATTATGCTGCATAGATACATTGTTGAAATATGACAAGTTTATAACTGCTGTTGTTATTATAATGCCTATAAATGTATGACACTGTATTTTTGTGAAATCCATTTAGGTATTTATAATATATCTAGTGAGATTGTAATATGTTGATAAATTGTGAACTGTACCATACTGCTTACAATATAATGTATTAATTTTCGAAACTTTATTATTATCCTTTTCAAACCGTAAAATTGTGAACAAGCTCTGTAGTTCATTCTGTGTCCATTGAGTTAGAAAACAAACATATGAGTCTAATAAAGGAAATGCACATTTAATGGTTTGAGATCAAATATGTAAAACACAAAAACATCTGTTTGTTTACGTTTGGTTACAATAAATGACAGCCAAAGATATGGGGACACATGTTATGAATTTTGACCAATTAGTGCGCAAGGTGCATTCCATCCCATTCAATTATGATGCCAGTTTACATGAATACATTATAAACTATCGAAAATTAATGTTATATTGTAAGCAGTACAGTTCACAAGTTATCTGCAGTTTATAATCTTGCTAGATAGATTGTAAACTAATGGTTTGAGATTGTAAACTTCACAAAATGACAATGACATTACTCTAGGGCAAGCTAAAGTGTAAAGTTTATGATCAGCAAACACTAGGGACTAGGGTGCTCCATGCTATTCAATAGTGTGTATGTTCAGCATGTATACTTCTCATAAAGCAAAATCTAAGGACTTCATTCTGTCAGTTGTGGGTACAGCTTGTCATCTAACATTAACCACTTAGTGTAAAATCACATGCTTTTTGTATAAATGGCTACTCAGTTGATAGAAGCACAGCTTCATCACTTCTAATGTCAATAAAAGTGTCTGCAGTTGCTTATGATAGAATCTTTATAAACAGTCCCATATTTTCTGCATATTCAAACATAAGTTTGAATTTCATATTGCTTGGTTGGTAATGGGTCTAGCCAGGAATTGCTAATACTTTTTATACCCTTATGTCATTTTAAATACTGGCTGTTCTCTTGTGTATGATATGCATATACCTACTTATCATCTTACTATTATGAGAAAATAATTACTAATTAGGAATTAAGTATGTATGTTATAATTTTTTGCTATCATCTTTCTCAATAACCTTCAAAATGCCATTGGTGATTCTCTCCCACACCTGTTTCAGGATTGCTGTTCTTATTGTTGAAAATTTATCTATGTTTTCATATGTTTTAGAGTTAAAAATAAATATTGTAGAGAACTATATCCCTAGTGATAGCTATCTAGCGGAGGACACCAATACTGTAATTTTTTTTATTCTACTTTCCTTGTCAAATGATTATGTTAACATTTATAAGTAAGTGCTTTTGCACTGTTTAATAAAAGTACCAACCAATCTCTTAAATGTTTGGTGTGTCGTTGACTTAGCCAATCAGAGTGCATTGCCTGTGGTGGGAAATTGGCAGAATAGATTTAAACAAAATGAATGTCATTGCGCTTGTTTGGGTTAATGTTCATAACAGTATTTCTTTTCATTATTAATAGTCTAATCAATATTTTTTTTAAATTGGCTTGGTTTTGGCCACTGTCCCTCCCATAAGGGGTGATGGCGAAGTCACTCTGGCCTTGAAAGTTCCTAGATTGTCAAGCGTCAGGAAACACAGATGCCAGAAGCAAAAGTTCCACTCCCTTGCTGTCCGCAACTGTATGTATATGAAAACTTGAAAAAGTACAAGTTAATGTTACCTACATAATATGATATTCAAGAGAGTCAATAATCAAGTCAAAAACTGCCTTCAAACTACACTAAAAAGTATGAAACAACTCATATCTGACACTGCTTTGAAGTTAGCAAAGACAATGACGTGTTACATTACATAGAAAATATTTTGCAGTCTTCAAAACAGTGTCAGATAAGAGTTATTTCATACTTTTCAGTGTACTTTGAAGGCGTTTTTTTTTGTCTTAAAGTTTATTTATTTTTCATTTATGATTTTCATGTGCGTTTTCAATACCTTAGTTGTCACTGACCGAGGATGTGCATATCATTGATAAATTGACAACAAAATTGATTAAAATGCTTCAATTGCGATGTTTAAGTGCTCTTTTCCATTGAGGAATTCCGTCATAGATATTATCTTTAATGTCCATTTCATGGTCAGATTATGGTAATATTTATATGGGACAATCTCGGCATCTACCTTGATATAATACCGTTACCATCGAATTTGCATAAGCCTATTCCAAGTGCATAATCAGTGAACATACATAAAAAAAATACCTGCCTCAAACATTGAACCATCTTCTTTATTTGCAGTTAGTTAATCAATTTAATTCAAATCAATGGGAAAATGTTATGTCTGGTTATATTTCTGTTTCACATTCCTGATCTTGGTTTTTATCACTTGACATTGGTTATATTTTTATTGGTTTATTTTTTGTTGAGCCATTTTTTTTTCTATTTCTAACCATGCACATTGTAGACACTGACACAGCACAACTGTTGCACTGATATGCTGTATTGTGATAGCTGTGATAGCCACATATCCAAGGCCTATTATAATGAACTCTTACACCTTATGCATATAAGCCACTTTTAAGTCAATGTTATTAGGAAGTCAAAGTTTAATTCAAAATAATAATATTTTTATAAATTTACAAATTGGATACTTTTTAGGGTTCCGTAGCCAAATGGCAAAAAACGGAACCCTTATAGATTCGTCATGTCTGTCTGTCTGTCTGTCTGTCTGTCTGTCTGTCTGTCCGTCCGTATGTCACAGCCATTTATTTCCGAAACTATAAGAACTATAATGTTGAAACTTGGTAAGTAGATGTATTCTGTGAACCGCATTAAGATTTTCACACAAAAATAGAAAAAAAAACAATAAATTTTGGGGGTTCCCCATACTTAGAACTGACACTCAAAATTTTTTTTTTCATCAAACCCATAAGTGTGGGGTGTCTATGGATAGGTCTTCAAAAATGATATTGAGGTTTCTAATATAATTTTTTTCTAAACTGAATAGTTTGCGCGAGAGACACTTCCAAAGTGGTAAAATGTGTGTCCCCCCCCCCCCCCTGTAACTTCTAAAATAAGAGAATGATAAATCTATAAAAAATATATGATGTACAACTTTCACCGAAAATTGGTTTGAACGAGATCTAGTAAGTAGTTTTTTTTTAATACGTCATAAAGTGAAATTAATACAAATACTCAGGTCTATTCTACCATTTACTTATATACCTACAGGTTTGTACGGAACCCTCGGTGCGTGAGTCTGACTCGCACTTGGCCGGTTTTTATAGTACTGATCATCAAGGATAGACACAATTATAATTTGATTCATCTGATATTAATATTACTGACTGACCCCGGGTCAGTTCACACCTAGAGGAGACGCGATGTGACAGACAATGCAATTGTTTAGGCCGAGGCATATTCATATTCTCTCAATGAAATGTGTATTTTTTTGTGTAGTAAATAAAGTTCTATATTGTATGGCTATCTTAAAAAGTGCGCGCCGCGTCAGTGTGAATTGACCCTAAGTGGGAGTTGTTTGATACTTATTTTACCTTAATATGACAGCATTGATACATGTTGTATTAAATTGTATTAAATCTTTTTTGTTAAAATATTATAGTAGGTAACTATGTAATATTATCATACCAAGTTATGTGCAATATGTACCTTGTGGCACAACAGATGGAAGAGCAGTGATGCCTATAATACAGGTTCTACCTGGTTCAGGTGTCACTGCCCTTTCATGTAAATGAATTTTATTATAATTATTTTCTATACATGTATTCTGTGCTAATATATTTATTTATTTTATTCTGACAGCATACAGTCATTAAGTAATTTTTTTTACAAAGTATAGGTATAATATATAAAGTTGTAGACTTTGAGTGTCAACTATTTTTTTGTTCATTATTTATAACAGTAGGTAATATCATATTATATTACGAAGAAAGCAATACCACAGAGGAATATACTAGCAATACTGACAAGTTCATATATTTGAGTTAATTTAGTTAAACTAATTATACTAAACTAAGTTTATCTTGTACTCACACTTTCACCCCACGTAACCCCAGTCTTGCAATACACCTATTATTACTTGTACTCTTATTATTTACCCTGTGCTAACTAAGAAGGAGCTACGCAGGTAACAGTGCAAGCATTAAAATGAAAAAAAAAAAAAAAAACGTGTTACATATTATTTATTAACACTAATATAAACATTTGTATCTTTGTTTGTACTGCATTTTTTGGAAATAAAGTTATTGTTATTATGTGATAATAATTAAGAGCATATTAATTTTAAGCTGAATTATTTTTTGTAAAACTTACCATATAAATATTAACTAATAAATAACTTATTAGTAAATAATTGCTGTTGTTGTATTTATAATTTAACTGACTAGGGAGAAATCACCTCCCTAGTTAAATGGGTTATAGAAAACGATTGCAGAAATGTATTAAAATGAAAGGTACATTTATAAAGTAACATTGCTTTTGCTGTTTGTTAATTTACTTAATTAATTACTTGGTATATGCAGCTCATTTCACGCCACAGGCAGCCACTTGCATATCATAAGCAACAAGGAAACTAAAGTTAAAATGTAACTTAAACACAAACAAGCTACAGGCTTTAACAAGCTGTGTTTTTCAATTGTGAAAATGGGCTTAAACATGCTAACCCGTAATCAGCAACTGTCCATTCAGAATATATGTGTCACGTGTGGTTGCTGTGTCGCATCTCAATGTGTCTGTCTACGTAGTAATCCTCACACACCGAGTATCAATATATCTAACAAATGACCTGCTTTAGAATCATTGTCTCGGATTATGTTTATTCAAAAAATATTTATATATTTACAATTGTCTTAATACAAATTGGAACTGTCATAAGTGAGTTCAATTAAATTGAAACGAGGCGTTCATTTTTAGATAACTCTGCAAACTCTGCAAAGTCTACAACAGGGGCAGCAGGGTCATTTGTTGTTAAAGACTGAGAACGGTCAATACCAGCTGCTGAGGGTGGGTCCCGCGCCCGCGGCCAGCACTCTCACGGCGCCGCAGGCGCAGACCATCCGGCTATCGACCGTGCCGGCAGTAAGTAGGCACCGCCACCCACTCCGCTACTCACACATCCAACGCATTGGACAAGCATACAATTAGCCTGCCACCAACACCAACATCATCACAATATGTTTGTCCAATATAAATATCTGACCTGCCTACCAACAATACAACTGCATCGTGCATGTACTATCTATACTTATGGTGGAGGTGCATGCTAGCAGCCCATTGACCAGGTAAGAATGTTATTGGAATCCTTACATCCTTGTGTATTTATAAATACTAATACTTTGTGGACACCTATGGACTCGTATATAGTATCGGGCGTCGACCTACGGTTGTGGAGTGGAGTGTGTGCGCACACTAACTGATACTATTCAGATGGTAGCCACCTGTGCTCGCTGGCAACAACTCAAGTTGAGATTTTATGACCAATCTTAATTAAAAAGCAGTATCAATCAATTTGCCGTCGCGTCGGTGCCCGATATTTTATTCGTCTTAACATAATTATAGTTATCAATATCCGACATCTCATTCGGCTTGGGAATGCGCGCTTGACACGTGTCGATTTAGAAAGTTCGAGTCGAGCATGCGTACCGACAATCAGGTCGTGAATGAATGAGGACAGGCGGAGCTGACGTGTATGTCGTGTGTGATGTAGCACCCCGGCGTGGCGACGGTGTCGACGAGCGCGGCCATGGGCGGCATGTCGTCGGTGCCGCCGGCGGCCGCGTCCGCGCCCGTGCCCGCGCCGCAGGTGCACGCGGCGCCCTCGCCCGCGCCCCCGCCCACGCCGCCGCCCATCCAGCACCAGCCGGCGCCGGTTACCACTCACATCGTTAGTCATTTATATTATTACTAGCATTCCTCCCCGCGGATTCACCCGCGCCCCTTTCTTTACCCCTTAGGAATGGAATTACCAAAAATCCTTTCTATAAAAGGAACCAATGTATCAACTTTTGTGTACATACACGATACACGCAGTAAAATCTTTCCCTTAAAACATAATTAGGACACTGTTAGGGGTTGATTTTCGAGAAAGCCAAAAATACGTGTTTTTTTTATTTTCTGTCTAAAGTTGTTAGGTAGACTGCCAGCACGGAATATTCAATTTGCCAGTAACAGTGTCTTATGTTTATTGCTCTATGATGTAGAGTTCGCCAAAATAGTTACGTAAAATAAAACATTCGTATTCCAACATAAAATAAAAATAAAATAAAATAATAATAAATATCCTGGGACATTCCTCACACACGGTCATCTGACATACATCTTGTATTTAATTTACTTTTAATAAAAGTATTAATACCGAGTTTTAAGTTAATCGTGTATAAGTTTCCTTCATAAGAGCCCTTCTGGAGCTTAAATTGAATAAATGGCTTTAACTTTCAGTTTTTGAAAAAGTTATAATAAGAATCTTTATTATTTATTTAGGTAAGTAATTGTGTTAAGTTACAAGTTTATATAGGAATAAGATTTTTTATACAAAAAAAACCCCCCTTTTCACCCCCTTAAAGGTTGAACTTCCAAACACCCCTTCTTAGTGGATGCTTATGTTATAAAAGTAATTAGATTTGAAGTTTGTAACTCCAGCGCGGCAGCGGTTTAAAGCCGCGTTGATGAATCAGTCAGGCTAAGTAATTTATACGTATCTGTGATACGTGTACACAACACACATCCAAAAAGGTTGCGATCAGTTTGAAAAATGGAAATCTTTTTTGTTACGGTAGACTACATTATAATTTCTTCTTCTTTTTAGATTCTTTACTTAAAAATATAAAATTAAAATATGAAACAAATTCATTTGTTTTTCCATACAAAAAGAAATTCAATCCAAGCTTACGCTCATTCATAAATTTCACTTAGTCAATTTTAACGGATTCTTTTTTCAAGGAAAGTTGTTGTTGATAAAATGTCAAGAGGATTATCAGAAGTTTTACGAGCAAGAATTTGAAGAATTTGTCAGAATTGTGACTAAGAGGAAGGATATTCCACGAGAGAAATAGCACGCAGAGTTGCTGTATCCCAATCCTGTGTCGTGGCCACGTTTGCGAGGTACCATGGCATGGATAATTTTGCTGTCCGACCCCACAGTCGGTAGCCTGCCTAATCAAAAAAGCTTTCAGAATAGGTCAAGCCGAGAGATATGTTCTTGTAGTTTTTACAGTTAATGTAGGTAAATCGATCACGTTGCTTCATTTCTAGTAAATTTACAGAAATATCGGCAATTGAATACCTTCGGTGACTTTGAATGTAAATATCGTTGTGTTCCAAACATTGTTACTTCCTGTTAGGAACCTCACTGGTAATATGTTGGTACATATGTTAAAGTTGATTCTTGCAATCTGGTGCAAGCGAAAATCAACTCTATGGTGACTTTTCATTTCATTTTCATTTCCGCGACTGTACCTACCGAATGAATGAATGTGAAATGAAATTAGACGCGAGCGATGCACGCTCGAAATTTCGTTTTCACTATTAATCCGTACCTAACTAACTGCATACGTATGCAAGGCTTAACATTTCATACTATTGTGGTATGTAAACGAACAATAGCTGTAGCTCATTATAGACAGTTTTTCATACATTAGAAAGAGATACTTAGAGCCGCAACGAAGCCCGGTTTCAAGTCCCGATTGCTGGCAGCCCGTGACCCAACAATCAACGCCACTAAAATAAAAGTAGAAGTGCGGCCGCCTCTGGACTTGAAGTTAGCACTCAGACCATTAAGAATTGCTGACACGGAGGTCTTGGCTAGCACCTCTAAATTCACGGCAACGTCAGCGACGGAGATTGCAGTGGGCTAGGCTCCGGCAAAACGAAAAAGATGAGGAGGAATACATTTAGCAAAACTGTCTCTTCGTTGACGAATCGCGAATCAGTACTCATGATAACCGACGTGTCCGTATCTGCAGAAAGCCTGGAGACTCTGAAAGGCATAAAACTGCCACTGGAACCGTTCAGCAAGGCGTCAAATCCTTTTGGGGTGGAATTGTGATTGGAGCTAGACGCTTTTGATCACGTATCGAAATCGATCGTAATCGAACCAAACAGTCGCTATTGGTGGAATTGTCAGACCATTCCGAGTAAACCATGGGCACTAATTCGTATTGGTCGATGATAATGCGCCCGCACATCGAGCTCAACGAGTCAATGCTGATGCTGCTCTCCTATAATACCCAATAGAGCACGCGTGGGATGTTCTGAAACGAGCTGTTTGGAACCGTCAGCCACCTCACCAGATAGTGCCAGAGATCAGGGAAGCTGCTATTCAAGAATGGGACAGGTTACCGCAAGTAATTTCGGATAACTTGATCCTCACCATGCCCAGGAGGATCTCCGCATGTGTGCGAGCCAGGGAAGGAGTTATATTGTAATAAATAAAAACCTTTTATTAATAAATTGTTGTATAAGTTTGGTTAAACGATATTTTTCTTTACATATTTCTGTTACAATTACATTAGGATAGAAAAATTTAATTTTTGTTATTAAAAAAAAAAAAAAACCATTTAAAAAAAAAACATTATTCCTTCATAATTAAACACTTTTCCTTGATAAAGTTAAATTTAAAAAATATATCAACTTTTGCTAGATCACAAACTTTTTTTGATGTGTGTGTTGATTTACCAGTTTCAAATTTTATACTCCGCACGGAATGCTTTGTCGAACTAATCGACCACATGCAATTTCATACAATAGAAGCCGTCGGACAACACGAAAGAGAAATGCAGGAACTTCCTCGCCAACCTGCTGGACCTGTCGAGCAAGGAGCCTCCCTCGGTGGAGATGAACGTGCGGAACCTAATCCAGGAGCTGATTGACGCGCTGGTGGAGCCCGAGGAGTTCTGCGACCGCCTCGAGCGGCTGCTCAACGCGAGCCCTCAGCCCTGCCTCATCGGATTCCTCAAGGTTCATGTCTCGTTTCGCTTCTCTCAGCAAAAACAACCTTCCGAACCTTGCATTTAGAGTCTAACATTCTAGTTGAGAAGGCCTATTTGAATGCAAAAAAAAATAGGTAGGTATTTTATTATTTTATTTTATTAGGAAAACAAAGAGCATTACATAATAAATTAATAGAACATTACACCAACTCCATCAAGCCTAAATAGTTTTCAGAAATAGAACAATAGGATATTTTATCTGTGCATTAACACTATCTAAAATGAAGTACCAAATCACACATTGCACATTTGGTTTATGAATATACATAAACAGTGGACAAATATTATGAACATAGTTATATAATAAAATGAATTTCTCGCGCTTGTCCACGAATTTGTCCGAGTCGTTTCGACTAACTGATGTATTGGCATTATTTATTATAGAAAAGTTTGCCGCTACTCAGACAGTCGCTGGTGACTAAGGAGCTGGTGATCGAAGGTATCAACCCGCCAATGCCGCACGTGGCGTTCTCCACGATGCCGGCTCCTGTGCAGCCCATCATCGCCACTACTAATGTACAAATGGTGAGTTTACCTACTACCTACTAACTAACCACCATAACTAGCCATCGAATAGCTATAACCGACATTACGGTACTTGACAGATCCTCAGACAAGATGGCATTCGTTATTAAATGAAGAACTTGTATGGGATTGGCATAAACATAAATAACTCTCTTTATTACTTCATAAGACAAGTTACTCATTACTCACATCTCATTCAATTGATTGTGGCCATTTTGGATAACTATCGTAGGGCCGTCTTGGGATTGAGACATTGATATAAGAGAATTATAAATAATCACCTGATACCTTGATTTTAAATGTCAATCCTATACAATTTCTTCGAGCCAGCCGAACGTGAAGCTTTCATACAGCCAGCATACGTACAAAAAAAAATTTTTTTTGAGTATTCAGTGTTGTTCCCTTAGTAAAAGTAGTTCAGCATGACTAATCCTAATAGGTTCGGAAATATGCCATCTCGAAATCTCCAACCTGTATAATACAAATAATATGGCGGCTTGTTGGTAGCACCTGGTTTCCATCCTGATTCACAGATGATCCTTTTTGGCACAAATGTGTCATCAAAAAGTTAACTGAAGTACCATTTTGTCTTCGAGCTAGGATTTATCATAAAGTATCCATCAAGTACCGTATTTGTTTATGTTTACATTACATTATATTATTGTATATAATAATAAATTAACATAAATAGTTTTATCTACACCCATATAAATCCTCTATAAATGTTTCTGAAACAGCTTATTGCCAACATTAAAACAACCAGTGTTTCGTAACCATATTTTCATAGTTTTGCATCAATAAAGCACTTCTGTCCTGTGACATTACTTTTAAACTAACCAATCGCTGAGCTTCAATTTTGATGCTCACACGCGCAAACCAATGGGAAGCCTGAACGCGGTGGAAGCCATCTTTTCCTCCGCCATAGACGAAATGCTGCTAGAACGTTAATGAGAAGATTCTAGAATATTTTCGAGTCGTTCCCAGTGTGCTGTAGTGGCACAAACGGTGTCAAAGTAACCATTATATCATCCAAACGAGTGTTATAATGTTATACAAAATTTCATAGTGCATTTTTTTTGCTATTTCGATCTTTTTCAGGTTTCTTCGAATTTACGTCGTATTTTGGTTCGATATTAGAATTGCTAAAATTTATAACTTTGTTGTTTACAAAAATGATCATGGGTGTAGATAAAGTCTTGTATGCAACAAGACAGTAATTAGATATTAATAACCCTCGTGTGATAAAACCACATTCGTGTCTTAATACCCCTTATTATACAACAGTTGCATAAGTAACTATAACAATACACAGCTCTTTCACTTGGCCCCACATACATTAACGTCGCCGTCGTCGGGTTATGTCTAGTCATATTCTATCTCATAGATTGATGTAATTTTCGCCTAAGTTGTACTCTTTCGACTCTTATATTGAAACTTCTACCGTTCCGTTCCTTTCACCGTTATTTATTACATTACATCACAGTGACATGTCCAAATCACTGCAGCATCCCAATTCTAGTCTAGTATCTACAAGTTTCAGCTCATACTATGATTCATTCATTTTCACACCACGCATATCCACTGGGTTCGCTACTCGATACTTTCTTGCTTCTTTTGACACACAGACATATTTTAGTTGATCTCAGTCAATTCACGTATTGCGATGTTATAAGTTAACCAGAGAACCGATACGGCCCAACATACATTTTGAGCAAAAAGTACCTTAAAATTAGGAATATTTGGTAGTTTTAAAATTGTTATGTGCTTACTAATGTGTTTGTTCAGTTTTGACAATAAGCATGCCATAACACTCATGGGAATATAATTCTACTGCTGATGCTGAGCAAACTTTATGGAATATGACATTAATTGAATGACTCTGTATACAATACATAAATATGTTTGTAGTACTAAGTAATATGATTAATAACTTTATATTGACAATGCCTGTTCCGAAGGGGCAAAGTAACGGTAGATACAGCTCTACAGCTCTAGAGAAAAACGATGTTATTGCTATGTGTTCACCTACTGCTCTCCTCGCCAGGAAACGTGTCAGTAGCTCGTTTTTGATACATATAAAGATGATGATGATGTATGCGTGTGTGTGTGTGACGTGAGGTAAGCGTGTAGTGCAGGGAGCGTTTGGGCAGGGCAGGACAGGCCCCTGGGCAGGGCACTAATGCGGTGCGGTGTTGTGACTAGCACGGGGACGAGGAGGGCCCGAGCCCGAGCGCCACGCTCACGCCGCTGCTGCCGCCGGTGTTACCGCTAACACTGGCGCCCCCGCTACTGCCCGAGTACCGAGCACCGGGGCCGGGGCCGGGCCCGGGCCCGGGGCTCACCCTCAACAAGTGCATTAACCATATGCAGCCGCCCCCCTCGCAGGTTTGTGCCACCACACACGCTGGGGTTGCCATCCATCACCAACACCCCGTCTGCGTCCCTTCAGTCTATTCGCCCTACACTCGAGTCAATAATATTGTGTTACATAACTACTAAAACCTCGCGATTGTACATTTACCGTTCCGTTACTACAAAGTTTTGGAGCACTTTATTTATTTTTCGTTCCAATACTTACCTATTATTATCTTTTTTCTATCTTACGTTTACACAATTACAACTACCTTTTAGAGCGGGCAACATATTATGCTTTTCGAATGGTTAAACCTATCTCGGAAAAGCAGACCGATGGCAACCCTACTATTTGTTCGTTTGTGTCCTTCGCTTCTCGCGTTGTTTTGGTCATTCGTTGCACTCCTCTGTCAGTCGTTATTACATAACCAGTGAAATTATTGCTATATTTATGTTATTTTTCATCCACATTCAAGGGCGTCGCCAAGGGGGGGCAAGGAGGGGCAGCTGCCCCCCCCTAGAGATTCTAAAAAATTTGCCAAATATAATGCAACCAAAGTCCTAAGTCTTTTAGTTGATTTGCTTGAAGTTCAAGCCTTGAACAATCATTCCCGTACGTCGAAACTCGAATGAATTCACCAATTCCACTCTTAATATTCCGTGTATGTATATAGTACTAAGATACTGTTGTTATTACAATCGCTGTAGATGTAAGGCTCGTAGTACAAGTGAAAAGCTTCATGTGCTGTCGACTTTACCTACAATTCATACCTACTTTTCTTAAAAGTATGAATTGTAGTAGGTAAAGTCAACTTGCCCCCCCCTGCGCCATCGGCTGGCGACGCCCTTGTCCACATTCATATTTTATTAGTTCTCCATCAGAGGATTTGTTTATCCTCGTTTGCTATACGTAGGTATATTTTTTTACAAATCAAGCTTTATGGTATGGGCGATGTCATAGAAAATTTAAATATTATTGATCGATTATTAATTAGCGTTGATTGATTCATTTAATCGATGGTTAATGTTAGTGAAGATATAAATACGGGGTTAATATTTCAATGGCAATCGTTTACGTCACCCACATCATCCGATACTGAAATGAGTTCAGTAAACATTTGCTTCATTATATATAGCATCTTGTACTAAATAACATTATTATAACCATATTTTGCTCCATTATTTTGTCGCATTCGTCTTGTTATGTTTAGTAGTGTGCTCGTGTTCATAACAGACATTCTACATTATAATTGGTTTATGAATACCAGCTCACACCTGGCGCTTGTAGAAGATCAATGGACATCTTGGCATGCTTGACCTTCATAAAATATTATAATTAAATTAATTAAGTGTGAAATGTGACAAACTGTGTACTGTTATGTGCATTTTGTTTGTCTCATGTTCGCAAATCGTCGGAAATTGTCATTCGACTCAAACTCCTCTTTCCTATTTATTAAAACATGTGTAATGCGGACCGTAGGTTGTCAAAAAATACCAACCAACCAACCAACCATCCGCGCCGCATTATACCAGCGAGTCATCTTCGTTAAGCAATATTGTTACCATGTCTTAACGAGGCATAAGACAGCCGCTAACGAAAATAGGATTATTATTTTGTTTTAATTCTTGAGTGGTGTTTTTTTTACATTTATAAAATTTTAAACTATTTTAAAGTGCGAGGTGATTTCGACGATCCCTACGTACAAACGGACATGTTCAATACCAGACTTGAAAGTTTGTAAGTAGGGACCGTCGATTTTTGAATTGATATTAGTATCTTTAAAATAAATAACTTTGTAATCGTAATCCTAACTAATATGATAAATGCGAAAGTGAGTTTGTTATTTGTACACCTTCACGCCTCGATAGTCTATGGTATGGAGAAGAACATAGGCTACTTTTTATCCCGGGAACGCGTGTGTAACCGCGTGGGGCAGCTAATTAGTAATAATTTAATATGCGTTCCTTTTCAATAAAAACTATTTTTTATTCCATTCTTATATCATACAACAAAGTTATAGTTATAATAATATTAATAAAAATAGCTCGCATGGGGCAATTTAAAATTGTTACGATTGTACCACACGTACTCTCCACCACTGGCGTTATACCAAGACAAGCTCCATAGATCCATCCAAACTTTAGACCTGCCACCTTTCACGTACGTTAATTTACAAAAATCAGCCATATTAAATACTTGCAGGATAGTGCGAACATTTTTATAAGTGAACCACAAACAATCATCCAACGATATTCCCCATAGTTCCTATAATGAGGAACAGACCTCGCGTGATCTTCACTTGGCTTAGGCCCGTGATTATCATTTCTTACCAGTTCTTTGAACTGAGAAAAAAAAGAAACAAAAAAAAAAAAAACAAAATGATAGGTATGATTATTAAGTGTCGATAACGATCCTGTTTACCCTACTTACATTATAGCGCGCGCCGAGCCGTAATAACCACAGCAATGCAACCGCGCGCGCTTTTAGTGCAGGGATAGGGTTTGGGTGGCGGAGCGGGAGCATAGGCCACACCTGAATGCCCAAGGCTCATTAAATAAACCCACATACATAATTTTAAACTATGTGAAATTAAGAATGTTAGTAGGTATTTATTTTATCTAATTTCAACAGCGCGCAGTTTTGTCATACTTTAATAAAATCTAATTGAACAAGGACTGTATGAGAGGCTCACTCTAGGTAGAGAGCGGGCCTCTCGCAACCGCTGTACGCTGAGATAGATAAAGGTCTAGAACAAAACAACTTAATGTGCTCGTTCAGATTGTCTTAAGCTTAGGATTTGTATGTTGAGATAAGTAGAATGTGAGTAAGTTTACTGTTGTGATCTTCTGTAAAAAATAAAACTTTGTGCATCATTCATCAATTAGAGCTTTCCGCAAAACACAATATAATGTTTGTATATTAAAGAGCGAACGGTAGCTTCTTCGAAGGACCCTGCCGTCGCGAGGAGTCCACACGTTTGATCAAACTACTGTTAATCTGCTCATTTCTAAAGTCAGCTCGTGTCGGTGTCAAGTTAATTGTTGCATGAATAGGAAATAGAATTACATTGTTATGTTACTTTGCATGATTGTTTCGAGTCAACTGCAGCGTTATGCGAAATAGAAGTTACGATATTTTAAAATTTTGCTAAAGCAAATGCCACACGTTTTTGGTAGTTCTGAACAATAACGCATCTGTAATAGTATTAGCGGAGTCGGCGTGACTTCTGTCTCGCATACATGGCGCTAGAGAAGGATGTGAGTGACGAGGAGGGTACGTTTACAGCAGAAGCCGGCCGGCAAGAGCGGCGGCACCATCGCAGTGCTGCAGAACATCCCCGTGCACACCAAGCTGAACGTGAACAAGGTGAACAGCGGCAAGGCCATGACGGTGAACAGCAAGGGTGGGTTCGGGAGGAGCGGTGGCGGCGGCGGCGGCGGCGGGGGCGGAGGCGCGGGCGCCGGCTCCTCGGCGGCGGCGCTCTCCACCGTGCTGACGGCCGGAAAGTCACTGCTTCGGGACAAGGAGAAGAAGGCGGCCGCGCAGTTCGCGGTGCCGTTCGGCGACGACAAGATGGCCGGCGACGACGACATCAACGACGTGGCGGCGATGGGTGGCGTGAACCTGGCGGAGGAGACGCAGCGCATCCTCGGCTCGACCGAGCTGATCGGCACGCAGATCCGCTCGTGCAAGGAGGAGTTCCTGGTGGGGTGCCCGGCGCTGGCGGCGCGCGTGCGCTCGGCGTCGGCGCGGCACGGCCTCGAGGAGCCCGCGCCCGCCGCCGAGCGGGACATCGCCGCGCTGCTCAGCCATGCGCTGCACGAGCGACTCAAGACCGTCATTGAGAAGCTCGCCGTCGTCGCACAACACAGGATCGACCTCGTCAAGGTACACCTATCTACCTGCACACACACACCCCCCCCCACACTACCTACCACACTACCTACCACAAACTAAATGCGAATCATTAAAAATATTTCACATGTCCCTATTTTGCGAACGTGTATACAAATGCTAAGCAAGAAAATTCCCATATATGTGTGTAAGGCAATATAAATAATAATATTATATTTTAGAAACTGGTGGAAGGTAACCGGTATATATGTATGATGTGTGTTGTGATGCAGAGCGACTCCCGCTACGAGACGACACAGGACGTGAAGTCGCAGCTGAAGTTCTTGGAGGAGCTGGATCGCGTCGACAAGAAGCGGCGCGAGGACTCGGAGCGCGAGCTGCTGCTGCGCGCCGCCAAGTCACGCTCCAAGAATGAGGACCCCGAGCAGGCCAAGCTCAAGGCCAAGGTAACCACATTACCACGCGATGCCCTTGAGTACGATCACTCATGACTCGTTTGTTTATACTTATAATGTGTGTGTGTGTGTGTGTGTGTGTAGGCGAAGGAGATGCAGCGCGCCGAGCTGGAAGAGCTGCGTCAACGCGAGGCCAACCTGACGGCGCTGCAGGCCATCGGGCCGCGCAAGAAGCAACGCCTCGATGGCCCCTCGCACGAGTCCGGCTCCGGATCCGGCTCCGGTGGTGGTGGATCCAGCAGCGCCACACATGCGCAACACCAACCCGCGCCAGGATTTGTAAGATACACTTATATAATTTTCCATCTGTACAAATACCTACTTTTTGTTATGATTTTAATAAAATAACATGTAATACACATACAAAGAAAGAAAGAATGGAAATAAGTTTAATTCGTGACAACACTCAACATAGCATTAATGATATCTATAGTAATATAATAAAGCGGATGAGTTTTTTGTTTGTTCTTCTGTTTGGTTAAACGGTTTAATCTCTGTAACTACCACTCGGATACGAAAAAGTCTTCTACAAATAAATTCAAATTCAAAAAGTATTCATTCAATTAAGGGCCTGATAAGGCACTTATGAACGTTAACAAAATGACTCTACACCAGTTCCAAATACAACTTAACTAAGAAGACTCCGGCAAGAAACTCAGCAAGTTCTTTTTTCTTAGAACTATTATAATATATAAAATATACCTATATATAAAAAAATTGCCTGCGAAGCGAACAATTCATTCCAATGCATTCTTGTCATCTACAAAATCAGAAACTTTATTTTTTGTTGCATGACTTCTGTTTTACTATCTTTTTAAATCGATGTATAGGTAGCTCTTGGATTACCTCTTGCATTAATAGGAAACTACATTATCCCCCAGTATTATAGGCTACATTTTATCACGGGAACGCGAGTGAAACCGCGCAAGACAGCTAGTATAATATAAAATATGAGATAGAACAAACAATGAAAAACAGTATGCGCGTTACTCATATTAGTGTTGCGCGAATTCAACTGTATGTAACGTTCATAAGTGCCTTACCAGGGCCTAAACTTAATAAATGACTTTTTGATTTTGATTTCATTTTGATGCCAGGAATGGTGCCGGACTCAGGATAATGCTTGGTGACATGGGTGGGTAGGGTACATGTGTTTGTTTGTGTGTTGTAGACGGGCCGCAGCCAGCTGGCGCTGCGCACGCGGCTGAAGCGCATCAACCACCGCGACATGGTGTTCCTGCTCGAGCAGGAGCGCGACACCGCGCACTCGCCCATGCTCTACCGGACCTACCTCAAGTGACCGGAGCCCATCATCCGGCCCATTCACGACCCGCCGGCCCCGCCGAGATACTCTCGCTCGTTTCGCTCCACACGACCAGACCAACCCGCACAACCTGCACAACCTGCACAACCCGCACAACCCGCACAACCCTTGCAATCAGACTCGTCCTCTCGACCCCCGGCGAAGTACACATACTAACTCTATCGACGGGATGCACTTGCGGCCGGCACAGACGAGGCTCTTCTACTGGAATATTCACTGATTATGATATTGGACTTGGTTGAAGTTTATCTTATAATTTTTATTCTGTTGCAAGTTGTATAGTACCTATGTTGTATGTGTCAGTTGATTTGTTGTCATAATATTATATTAAACTATAGTACTCCTTTCTTGTAATAATACAGTAAATAACTGTACCTCTACCATGAGTTGCCCACGGTAACGTAATCGATACTCGCTAGCGACTAACCCCCTTATTCATAATGAAGTTATCGAACGTTCATTACCTAAAATTCCGAAGTCTTTATCTGACAGGTGACAATTGGTGATTGAAAGAGTGAGACGGGGCACACTATTATACTGATTTAGTTAAAAAGCGATTATGAATAAGGGGGTAAGGCAAAAACTTTTTTTGTATGAAATTATTCCTAAAGTGTCTACTAGAGGCTGTGTGTGTGTGTGTGTGAGTATCGATTACGTTACCGTAGCAACCCCCATTATAGGTGGACAGTTCGGTGTCAGGGTGCATTATTCTGCCCGTATACAAGGAAATCATATTTCTAAGGGATCGGAAATTGATATCAATAATATAATGGATGAGAAGACGGGAGAGGCATGCCGTGGAGGCGAGCCGAGGCGGCCGCGGCGAGCTCCACTGAGCGCTTCACGTCGATACGCATATTTGTACATTATAGTTTTAGGATTTTTCAATTGTTATTTTGTTTTAGTTAACGTTCAAATAAATAATAAGTACCTACCACTTATTATTATCAAAATAAATTGTAAGGAATTGAACATGTATGAAGTATGTTCATAGAATAGGCATTTAACAATTGATGTATGACGTATACCCATAGGTATATTATATTAAACACTACAATAAACGTTAGCGGCCACAAAAAGTAAAGTACCTAGTATGAAACTTTGATCTAAATATAGCAGTGTTAGTGATAAGGCAAGAAAGGTAAAAGGGAGAAGATTGGAATCAGGCGAGGCGTATGGGACTTTGCTGATGGCTCTATACATATATTACTTAATATAAATCATGTAATTTCGAATATAAATGAGCCAAATGTATTGATTTCTTAAAACATTCCTAAACTGTAAGGTGGTTCAAAATAAATTGTGTTACCGTAAACAGTAAAGTAAGAATAATGATAATCAACCACTGCAACATGGTGTTAGAGCTAATCTAAGGTACAATCATGTAGGTAATCCATTTATTGGAAATGTCACACTTTTGTCTATTTCATTTGTTTGTTGGACTATGAGTGAGAATTCCTACTTATTCAACATTTTGTGTTTATATTAATATTCAAAACATTAAGACTGCTTATGAAATTGCTGTTTGTATGGGGAAATTTAATCCGATTTTGTATCATTGTATTGGCCAAATGTATAAAACTTTTCGAGCGTCTATAGGCTACTTTAACCGCTTGCCATCATGCTGACTATATGCTTGATTGTTTATATTATTTCATTATTATCTGAAGAACAATATTTTGTTTGTTTTTTGTTAATTAGGTATAATATTTAGAGTATTTTTTATGTTTGTATTAATAAAATTATGTAGTTAAATAGGTATACAAGAACTGTAACTACTATCCCTTAAGAAAGGCACTATAATTGTCTTATATACTTAGTATTAATAAATATTTGGTCCAATTATTGTTTCTTTTTATCTACCAGCATAACACCTATTATATGAAACCGCGCACACGTTTGGTCGATTGATCAGCGTACTGACATATTTTAGTGACGGCAGCCACTTGCCATCAGGTGGACCGCCAGCGCCGCCCACCACCTGTCTGCTCGTCAGCCTTCTGTTCTGACAGTGGTGCTGAATTTTTGATTATTTTGGTAGGTAGAGTATAGTATTATTTCTCTCAGAGTAGCTTGAAGTACATACCTCCAAATTACATAATACTGGCTGCCCGGCGCGATTTTGTTTGCGTGACTAATAAACAGCAATTCATTTATATATATATATATATATATATGTGGGAGTCAGCGACAGCCAAGCGATACAAATACCACGATTAGGGTTCAGTGGTATTAGGATTCGGTGGGCGCAGTGCAGGCAATAAAACAACGTTATACCAAAGGTTATACCATCGCTCCGTAAAAGTCCCGTACGATGAGAAGAAGCGACGCAACAAACTCCTTACGGGCCCAATGTGTTTATTGTCGTAATATTATAATTAAATAATCACTTCACTTCACACTGTACAGTCTTAAATAATTATAGGCTTCAGAACCGGGTGTAACAACGATTGCACTGAGATGTGTACAACTCGAGCGCTTGTGATAAACTAACGCGTAGCGTAACTAACTTAGCGTAGCGTTATATTCTCTTTGAAACTAACTGTCCCAAAAGCAATACGCATCCGCTTATTAAGTCTGTTATTCACTTTATAGCAAAGAGTATAGTAATATATGGGCAACTTTATAGTCAAATCAGTATTCTTACTTTTTACGCATACCCTCATAACTGTTATTTACGTTAAACTCAAATCAGTGTTGCTACTATTTCACCCAACCTTTAATATCATAATCCAACTGAGTCCGACCAACGATCTAACTCTCCGACTTATATATATAGACATTATATAGAAAATAATAACACCGTAGTGTCCTCGCAGCGTAGTCAAATACTGAATGATGAGTTCCTGCCCGTGAGTAAGGTTGCCAGGCTCAGTGGGGAGGCGATTCACTCGGAGCGTTATAAAGCGCACATCCTTCTTTAGAAATAGAATCTCGCTGATGCGATGACACAGTGTAATTAACAGAATAAACAGTATCGAATAATATTTACTTAGGTATCTACATACTGTTGCGGGACAATATCTACATAAAGTAATATAAAGAAAAATAAACTGTAAATTATGTGACCACTGTCGTCTATGAATATTAGTAAAACTTGTACGTAGTATTTATATACTCTGAGGTAAAACCCTAAGGTAAAACCAGGAGGATTTCCAATGTGCTGCTAACCTTAACAAAGCGTTAGAAGGCATCGCTCTCAAGTGCAACTGTCGGAATGCAGGTTGGCTTCAAGCCTTTTTTTTTTTTTATTAGCGTGGGGAAATCCTCATAGGATACCCGACTGCCCTGGGGGGGAGCAGCCAGGTTATGCCGGGCTTTTACCGGCTAAACCCCACGGTGGTCGCCACCTGCGCTACAGAGGGAGGTAGGTTCTCGTGCAGATCGCGTACCAGCATGCCCCACCACGCGCGGCGCTGTGATAGCCCGTCGGGGGAAGTGTCATACTATATAATGTGATAGGGGGAGCCCTAGCACCCTCGCGGTGCTACCGCACGATGAGTCGCGACCACAAAGACCCATCGTCTTCCTCGGGGCTGCTTCTGGGCGTTCATGGCCCCCACCCCGATTGCCCACGACCCCGAAGGTCCCCGTTTATTCTAAGCCCCAGCCACGGGGCAGGAGGGCCGCCACGAGACACTGCTACGTCTCGGCGGCGTCGTCTCCGGACGGGATCGGCCCTCTCCCGATCCCGCTCAGCAGCCTCCTAGATCATTACGGTCTCACAACCTCTACGCCGTATCCCCGCTTAGCATCGCCGACACGACTGCTGTCGCCACGAATCCCTATGAGTCATCCGTCCCGCGTCCTGTTAGAATACAAGATACTTAATGTAGTGTAATCACACATTTCGGGCCGTGAGGCCCCCTTGGTCGCGAGGCCGTAGGCGGTGGCCCACGTCGCCCATGCCTTACACCGCCACTGGGCTGGGTCCGCTAAACGGTCACGATTTTTTTTTAATTTTATTTTTTTACCACTTTTTTACCACAGACATGGTTTTTTACCACTATGGTGGCAATGGACGCTTGCAACACCAGGGGTATCACTCGCGCGTAGCCGACCCTGAACAAATCTCTTCATGCCCTTTTAGAAGAACCCCATGCTGTACTCCATTGAGAAAACCAACCTTTTGTACGGGCAAAACTTTTTTATTTAGTGGGCAAAACCGTAAATTTGCATTGTTTTAACTTTCTGCTGACATGACATTGCAAGCGCATACATGCACGATCATATTTTTGAGTTACCTAGTTTCTAATTTGCATTGACAACAGTCGGCTTGTCAATCCTTATCATCATCATCTTCACCTGTCTTCACCATATTGACATGACATCAAGTGTGGTGGTTCGGACGTAGCCTAGCCATCACAATTATAATAAGCGCGCTTTTCTTTATATGACTCTCTTCCCCCAAACATCTCTCATCCTGTATATTTTAAAACACCTTCTTTCTCTTATTTTCACTCGCTTTATTGGTTTACTGTGTAAATAAATTGTATTTCATAAAATAAAGTTAAAAGTTTCATTTTCATCTACTCTTTTTTGTATTGTATTTTTAATTAGAAATTAGTAGTTATGTGCATGGATATTTTTTTATACATTCATGATTGTCTTTTGCCGTCTTATTTTGCGTGTATTTAGTATATTTAGGCGTAACCGCGATAGATGGCGACTAAATTTATATTGAAAACAAGCATTGGACTAATTTGACAGGACTAAATCCTTTCTTTTGTTTTTAAATCTTACATCCTTTTCTTTTGTTCTTTGTTAGAAAGAGACATAGTATGATTAAAATTAGTTTAGTTGTAAACAACAGAATCAGAGTCTTTGTTTAGTTTAGTTGTTTCCGCTTAAAATAAGTTTAATATTTGGTTTCGTGTGTTTTCTTTTTTACTTTTTTATTTGTTTCGTAATTTACGCGTCTCATGGTTTTAATATCACGTGACATCGTGACATTGTCGAAGTTGTGGTGGCATTTCCGTAAAAGCCATAAATAAGAATTAAATTGAATTGAATAGAATAATTAATAACTTAATTTAGCTTTTGAAAGTCTTTATTATAAAACCGGTTTTTTCCGAGAATCTGTATTATTTTGGATGTATATCCGAAATAACATTCTATAGTTCCGTACTGTGAGTTGCTAAAAAAAAAAAAAGTGACACGTCCACCCACCCTGTCAAACTTATAAAGTGTTTCTGATTCTGATGACGATATTTCATGTTTTAAATTAAAAAATGGTAAGAACTTATCTGTTTCAACTGTAGTTTTACAAAAATCTTGTATACATATGTCCGTATATGTTGTACAAGTTACAGCCACGTACTGAAATTATTGTCAGCAGTGTGCAGTCATTCATGTAACGTCGGCTTCCAGGCTATGTAATCTATTAGAAATAGTTTCGGTACGTGTCATAAAGCGTGAGAATAAGAAGCGGTATTAATTGTAATGGTGCCCGTTATATTTCCGAAGCCGCTGCGACTGGACATCAAGAGGAAGCTGACGGCGCGTTCTGACCGAGTCAAGTGCGTGGACCAACACCCCACGGAGCCCTGGCTGCTCTGCTCGCTCTACGATGGAGACGTCAATATTTGGAACTATGAGACACATTCGCAGATCAAGAGATTCGAGGTAAATACAATATGCTCTATTTAGTATTTGTTACTAACAATTACACTGTTGCAATAGATCCTGAGAACCTATTGCCTTTCCACTGTCTTGAACACATACATGGGTCTATACTTGATTGATCTGTCAAACTATTTCCATGAAATCAATATTTATTGAGTTATTTGTAATAATTTCACTGTATTGTAAAGTTGGATTCATACTTGAAGACTTGGATTATCTACAATTTGTACTCTCTGCAGTAAGTTTAATTTAACAAAGTATTATGCAAATTATAACTAGATTACAGCCCACCAAATTAGGTTTTTGATATTTGATTTTTATAAACATTGCATGTATTTTTTTATTAGTAATACTTCTTTCCCTCCCGAAATGTTTTTTCTTTATGGTAGTTTTCCAGAAAATTGTGTGACAGAGTGGCCATTTTGGGCAGTGAACACACTTTGGATTAGGCTTATTCGATAAATTACACCCTGACTCAGTACATGCAGACAAGTTTACGCACACAAATGCATGTCCTGCCCACAAATGGGAATCAACCTGCGGAGTGATAGGCCACACTTTTTTTTTTCATTTGCCATAAGAGTTGGTATATATTTCTATTCTATAATATCTTCAATATTTCAAACAATTTTAAATCAAATTCTTCAAAAATTTTCAGCGATGACAAATTTTATTTTTAAGAATATATTAGAATGTTAACCAGACACTTATTCAATTTAATGTGAATAAATGTCCATTTCATAGAGTCGACACATTTATGATTTAACATTTTCAACTCTATTCCAGTGAAGAATGAGTGCTGTTAAAATCATAGTCAGTCCGCGCCTTAATGGTGGATCTTATCTGGGGCCCAAGTCTACTATTTCAATTGTGTTCCAATGAACTTTCAGTGGTGTCAAAATTGTGACATTTTGCAGTTTTGATAGTCTACTTACTAACAGAATAGTGTCATTATGGCACAATTTTGACACCACAGAAAGATCATTGGAACACAATTGAATAGCACACTTGGGCCCCTGGTCATTGGCTTAGACCTGTGAAAAAATATAGACCCAACCATATTATTTATAGTTCTCATATCTGTCATATGCAAATTGTGTTGCTTAACTTTACGGAAGGTGGCCGTGGGCAGCAAGGTAGAACACGCTGTCTGGTCGTTGGGTGGTTATGCACTTCCCGCCTGGTGTCTTTCAGCCACTTCACCAGTAGGACGTTAACGTGACCATAACCTTGATATCACGTTTTGTTTTGTTCCAATCAACAATACTCCGTTGAGTAGCCCCAGCTTAGAGCATGCCTACTGCCCTTAAAATTTCCTCTCTGTTTAAATGGCGCAGTTGTATGATGCATACAGTGTCATAAATTCTAAATTAACTACTAACATGTGTTAAAACTAATTCGACACAAAAAATTACCAATAACGTTGGCATGTAAAGTAAGACCTACGAACTTCGCTATTTTTTTTTATTTTTTTAAGGTGTTGGCGTCTCACGGCTTGTTTATTTTGCCAATTTTCAGTTATAAGTTCTAGTCACAATAAATCACTTTCAAATAGTCCTTAGTCAGTCACCATTCATAAAAGTCATATTTTAGTACAGTGGTGGTTGTAGGTATACTAAAAATGTTCAAGGACTTCTTGAGACAACATGAAAAGTCACAATACACATGATTCATTTCACTTCACTATTTAAAAAATATAGACTGCTGCACATTGACTGATCTTTATTGGATAAAATACCATCGATAATATGCAATAAAACTCAAAATACATGAAATTATGAAAATAAAAATAAAAACGCAATGTCACTGTGCAAGTTCCCGTTTTATTTTTTCAAATTAAAATGTGGAATCATCCAAAAAAAAAAAAAGCTTACAGAATAAACTTTCTTCAAAAGCTTTTAAAACCAGCCAGTATTTTTTCAGTTTAAGAATTTTATGCAAATTATCCCTAGACAGTGTTGATGTGTCCAATGTTCCCTTTGCAAGAAAGACAATTTGGAAGATCTTTTATTTTAGAAAATAGTATTGCTTTTTCCTACATATTATGACTTACCTATATTGTTCAGACCCCTTATTTTTTTATTCTTATTAAAATATAGATCTATATTTGGAATTTATAATGTTAGTAAAGTAAGATATTTGTGTAGGTATGTATAATTGATAGTTATGTTGAGGTGTGATGTGTGACGGCAGGTGTGTGGGCTGCCGGTGCGGTGCGCCAAGTTCGTGGTGCGCAAGAACTGGGTGATCACGGGCTCGGACGACATGCAGATCCGCGTGTTCAACTATAACACGCTGGAGCGCGTGCACGCCTTCGAGGCGCACTCCGACTACGTGCGCTGCATCGCCGTGCACCCTGCGCAGCCCTACATCCTCACCAGTAGTGGTCAGTATATAACTACCACTACTTATACCCTGCACTACACTACACTACATTACACATTACTTCTTATTCTACATAATATTGTGTTGCTTGATTATATCAAATCAAGCATGCATGTGTCGCCCGCACCATCGACTGTCAATACAAGTGTATGCGAGAGAGCGCAGGGTGCGGGTTGCGAGGTGCGAATATGCTCACTTGTATGGTTAATTGTTTACAGATGATCTGCTTATTAAGCTGTGGAACTGGGACCGCAACTGGGCGTGCCAGCAGGTGTTCGAGGGTCACACCCACTATGTCATGCAGATCGTCATCAATCCCAAAGACAACAACACATTCGCTAGTGCCAGTCTCGACACCACGGTCAAAGTGAGTTAGTTGTAAACACTCTCGATGCTACTATAGGCGGGCCAGTTTTATTTGACGTGCGCTGTGTGTGGTGTACAGGTTTGGCAGCTGGGCTCGTCGATATCGAACTTCACGCTGGAGGGGCACGAGAAGGGCGTCAACTGCGTGGACTACTACCACGGCGGGGACAAGCCCTACTTGATCAGCGGCGCCGACGACCGCCTCGTCAAGATATGGGACTACCAGAACAAGACCTGTGTACAAACATTGGAAGGTAACTTCATTACTATCGTACTTACACCCCATCTCTGCTGCATCGGCGAAGTTAACAGAGTATAAGTTATCATAAAGAAATATAATAAAACAAAAAATAAATCGATCGAACCCAACGAATGCCATGTTTTTAGTTTATCAGGTTGGTTCATATTGTAACTTTTTTTTTTACTTTTTTTTTTTTAACGCTAAAAAATAATGATCTCGTGACGCACGTTTATTTGTAATGTGATGAAGTGAGCGGTATATATATAATGATGATGTATGTCGTGTCGTGACGCGGTCGCAGGTCACACCCAGAACGTGTCGGCGGTGTCGTTCCACCCGTCGCTGCCGATCCTGGTGACCGGGTCGGAGGACGGCACGGTGCGGCTGTGGCACGCCACCACCTACCGCCTCGAGTCCTCGCTCAACTACGGCTTCGAGCGCGTCTGGACCATCTCCTCCTTGCACGGCTCCAACAACGTCGCCATCGGGTAACCACAACACACCACACCACACACGCTTCTATTAGTCAACACTCGTTTAACGTAACTCCACTCGCCAGGTACGACGAGGGCACGATCATGATCAAGGTGGGCCGAGAGGAGCCCGCCATATCGATGGACGTGAACGGAGGCAAAATAATCTGGGCGAAACATTCGGAGATGCAGCAGGTCAACCTGAAGGCGCTGCCCGAAGGTAGGTGGCGCGTCACCGCTTGCTCTTTCATTTGCTTATACTCTTCTTTAATATTTAGCTTGTTTTGCATCACATGAATGTATACTGGGTGTAATCAAATGTGTATACAATACACATCCGAAAGGGGTGAACACTACATAAGGTACAGGGGTAATAAAGGGGTACATAGATAAATTACTCAAAAAATCATACCAAATTTTGGCATACAAGTTTATTTATATCATAACCAACATGTCACCGGTCAATGAGGGTCGTTATCATTTTGCGTTCCTTGTTAATATTAATATAAAATTTTATCTTACCAAAAAACTGGATTACTGTGGATATACACTTTCCTTTATACCCAGAATTGGCAGTTATGCGTCGATCGGTGTTGCAGAATCTCTCTCGAGGCATATTACTATTATAATTCCCAGGAGAAAGAGTACAGAGTTGAATATGTGTGTGCCGTATAAAATTAGTTTGACATGCTATTTTATGTTGACTGGTGACGACCAGAGCAATATTTTTCTATTTAATTTTCGCAGTGTAATAAAATAACTATAAAGCCATATTTTTTTTGTAATTTAGAAGAGGATGAAAGAAAAAGAATTATTCAGGACAACACACAAAGTTACATTAATGCCAGATTTGAAATAATTAAATAATGGAATATACTAAGGGCACATATATCGACTCGGAAAAGGATCGTCAACGTGTCGCCTTTCGTCTTGCCGTCAACCAGGTATCAACCTTACGTAGGCACGTAACAAAAGTGTGGGCGATGCCGCGTTTACGGCTCGGCGACCGCAAGTTGACGGTTGAGCGGGGCGATTACGTTACGATTCCGATTAGTGTGCGTTGAAGTAGGGAGATTTATACAAAGAGTACTAAACGGCTCGAGTTGATACAGTCACGTTCCGTTTACGAGTCGGTTTGTGTGCTTTGACTCTAATAGTAACTTTTAGGAAGGGAGATGGGGCTCAAAATAACATAGTAAAGTATGTCGTTGATTATATTTGCGATCGAGTCGGCATACCTAGTGGAAAGATTAGAGAGGCGGTGTTGTGGTTGTGGGTATGGGTGTGTACGTGTCGTGTCTGTGTGTCGTGCAGAGACGGAGATGAAGGACGGCGAGCGCGTGCCGGTGGTGGCCAAGGACATGGGCTCGTGCGAGATCTACCCGCAGAGCATCGCGCACAACCCCAACGGGCGCTTCGTGGTGGTGTGCGGCGACGGCGAGTACATCATCTACACCGCCATGGCGCTGCGCAACAAGGCCTTCGGCGCCGCGCACGACTTCGTCTGGGCCGCCGACTCCTCCGAGTACGCCACGCTCGACAACTCCACCACCATCAAGATATTCAAGAACTTCAAGGAGAGGAAGAGCTTCAAGCCCGACTACGGAGCCGAAGGTATGTCTCACTATCCATACATCTATTACCGACCGAGTGCGTTTGTGCGAAAATAACAGTGCGTGTGCGCGTCGGCAGGTATCTTCGGCGGGTCGATGCTGGGCGTCAAGTCGATCAGCGGCATGGCCTTCTCCTTCTACGACTGGGAACAGTTGGAACTGATCAGACGGTAAGCTCGCTATTCATGCTATTGCTCAGCGTTCGGTTTGTTTGTTCTTATATTCATTGTATATCGACCTATCAAATATAAATAGAATAGGATATCAACCTACAATTCAATTTATTATTATAGCGTTATAAAGGTGTTGTTGTTGACTCGCATCGACCACCACCTCGGGCACCGTGGCAAGATATGATGAACACTTAGGAGCTAGAAGGAAATGCCACCCCCATGCTGTGATTTACTCACAATGATTTCCTTTACTGAATGTTTAAAGTTAATCATAGTAGTTCAAGACGTTTGCCAACGCCTTATCGATGCCAACTCTCGGCCGAATGTCTAACTTTATGGTCCCATGTTATTACATTATCACTAATTGATACTTTTACTAAAATATTATATAAAATTAAATGCTATTCATGTGATTTTTAATTAAAGAATAGGTTTACTCCTTTTCCTTAAATTTCAATTTCCAATAAAAAGCTGGCGAGCATTTGCTATTGCATTTTATTATCTATTTAAATAAGTTGTGAACATTATAAGTTGCATAGTGCGAATGTTTGTATAATAGTCTGTACGGATGATTTTTGGAGAACTATATATGGTACCTGAAACCTGAGTTAGCTCATAAATCGATCACAGGCTAGTTTGCAATCCTACTATATCATATATAAAATATGTGTGTCTGTCTGTTTGTTGCTTTCAACTTCTGAACATATCGCGATGAAATTTGCACGCAGATGGAGAGAGATATAAATTATTTTTATCTCTTAAACGCGGGTCGATCCGCGGGAGACAACTAGTACTGAAATATAGCTCATTATATACTAGAGAATATTTTGTGCTTTGCGAACTGTAACTTAAAATACGTCACCGGTAAATCGGTAATCTCGGTAACATAACTTTATTATTGAATATAAATAAATCGCGTGAATAATTTCAATAACGTTATTTTTATGAATAGACCAAACCAACGCAATGTAAAAGTAGGTTAAAATACAATAAAAGTAAATGGTGCCATGCGTTATTGCGTACAAGTGCTTGCGTTGTCTTACGGCGGCCCTCTGTTACTTGCACTGCGGGATGTACACCTGCATACTCACATAGCCCTGCGTTTCGATATTATATTAACACACAATAAGTGGTGTGGTCGAATTAGGTAAGTCCCGCCTCGAAGGTTATCGAATAATGCCAGACCACACCGGTATAGATGCTTGGCGATTGCTAATTAAAATGAGTCGTCAGGTACTACCCTCTCTATGCAGCTATTCACATATGGCGCGAACATTTAGCTAAGCGCGTTCGATTTGTATCTTAAATAATAAATAAATATATATTTTGTAATAAACCGGTGTCGCTACAGCACCTAACCACACGAGGTGGTTTATTCCAATTCCATTTTTGGTACTTATTGTTCCATCGTGTTAACGATGATTCCGCCAGTGTTGTGGTTAGATAGAACGAATATGTGCACAAGATTATTTATAAACGCATATTATTCATAGTGAGATCAAAGTCAAAGTCATTTTTTCAATTTAGGCCCTAGAAGGGCACCTATGAAGGTCAAAGCTACTGAAGCTACCGCCAGTTCGTAAGTCGGCTTTCGACTGAGAACAACAGGCAAGAAACTCAGCAAGATTACATTTTTTAAATATTGTCTTTGTTTTATACTAACCTTTATTTATTTTATTTGATACTAACCTTTCAGGGCACGTGGCTCCCACTATTATCTTATAGCGACATTGTGACTTCATCAAATGTGGCTTTACACTCTTACTTTGCACCTTATAATTTTTTCGTATAATGTTGATGTTTTGGTTAACTGTGAAAGCGAGTGTTGTTTCCTACTGTTGTCCTTATATATTTTTGCTATGTTCAAATTGTTATGCAATGAAATAAGCATTCTCAACTCGCATGCGTCTTACTCGTGAACAGGTGCTGCATTTACTAACGGCCTTTTGCTAGAAAGTGTATGAAATGAATATTTTTTTGGCGTGGCCACAGTGTGCGAGTAGATCGGTGATAGTGTGTGTTGTATGATGTGTGCAGCATCGAGATCCAGCCGCGGCACGTGTTCTGGTCGGAGAGCGGCACGCTGGTGTGCCTCGCGACGGACGAGGCGTACTTCGTGCTGCGCTACAAGCCGGCCGTGGTGGCCGCCGCACGAGACGCGCCCTCGCCCGCCGCCAACCACTCGGAGGACGGCATCGAGGACGCCTTCGAGGTATACCGTATACCTTACCTTGTCTTGTACCCTTACGGTCAAATAATATATTTATCTCCAAAGAATTTACAGAATTCATACATACAGTTAAGTGATTTTGAAGTGCCGGTAAGCGTAGTGTTGAAAAGTACCTTTCACCCAGAAACATCGCGACGATGACAGAGGACAGAGCTAGGCTTGCTATAGACAAATCTGGAAATCACCGAGGAATAATAATTTTGTGTATGAATACCGGCCAATCTAACTCCGCAACTAATAATTGTTTTGTACTGCTAAATAGTATCAAAATATAATAACAAACGAGCGCGCGGCGCTTAGTTAGTTACCCAGATATCTATAGAGAGGTTGTCTAACGCGGAACGCGAGACGGTTATATACAGCTTTCACGGCATACATCGCAAAAATCGCGTCATTCGTAATCATTTCGTCGTAAAAAATTGATTGACATATTTAATTTTGATCTCAAACAATTAAAATATGTTCATTTCTTTTATTTAACTCCTATGTTTGTTTTCTAACTCTATGAATACAGAACGAACTACCGCCAAGACTGACCAATCAGTGACGGTCACAATATGACGGTTTGACAACGTTTGATTATAAATTATCGACATTGAATACGTTACATTGTAAGCAGTATGATACATTTCACAATTTAACGGGGAGTTTATAATCTTGCTAGGTAGATTACAAACTAACGGTTTTCACAAAAATACGGTGACATATTATATATATATCGGTATAATAGGCCAAGCGTTTGTTTATCATAATTTAAATGCAAGACAAATTATGGGATAAATATATCAGTTACTGTGTTACGGGGTATCATGTAGCATTAACATTTTTACCAGATGCATTTATGGAAATTCCGGGATTTAATGAACCCTAGTTGTTATACGAATGTAGAATGGTGATACTACTAATAATTATACTCCAGTTTTCGTTTTGTCAGCCCTGAGTGAACTCGGCTCATCGACTCTTTTCGATACTCATCAACTTTAGAACATTTTTATACCGAACCATAAGACGCCGGGAAAAGTTTCACCCGTACGTTGTTGACATACCGAAAATACTGACACAGTGTTTTGCATCATCATTTATAATGCGGACAGCAAGGGAGTAGAACTTTCTTCCGGCGTCTGTGTTTTTTGACTCATGCAATCTAGCGACATTCAAGGTCAGAGTGAATAGGAATATGGGTAAGCGTGTTCCATCCCAGGCTTCGTCTTTGTTCCTTATGGGCGGGCCAGTGGCCTAATGCAAACCCATTAAAAAAAAAAAAAAGATTCTTCCCCATCTTCGTTAGCTCTTCGAGCGATGTGGCCTGCCTTTTGCTACTACTGAGAACTATGTCCATAAATTTTGTTCGTCTACAAATGTTCTGATGTGGTATTTGATCAGTTTTTGGTCGATTAACATGATTAATTCTGAGATATTTTCTTTAGTTTTGTACGTATCGTACATTCGTCTAATCTAGTGGTTATGTTATGACTACATCGTGCAGGTGGTGGGCGAGGTGAACGAGACGGTGAAGACCGGCCTGTGGGTGGGCGACTGCTTCATCTACACCAACTCGCTGAACCGGATCAACTACTACGTGGGCGGCGAGATCGTGACGATCGCGCATCTCGACCACACCATGTACATCCTCGGCTACGTCGCCAAGGAGAACCGGTCGGTGTCTCCCGTTGCGTTCCCGATCGCGTATACCTGTCCCGGTCGTTTACGATGTATAATGACGGTCGGTGCTTGTGCGTGTTTAGTTTGTACCTGAACGACAAGGAGCTGAACGTGGTGTCGTACTCGGTGCTGCTGTCGGTGCTGGAGTACCAGACGGCGGTGATGCGCGGCGACCTGGAGACGGCGGACCGGGTGCTGCCCACGGTGCCGGCGGACCGGCGCACGCGCGTCGCGCACTTCCTCGAGAAGCAGGGGTTCCGGCACCAGGCGCTGGCCGTGTCCACGGAGCCGGAGCACCGGTTCGAGCTGGCGCTGGCGCTGGGCGAGCTGCGGCGCGCGCGCACGCTGGCCGAGGAGGCGGCCGCCGCCGAGGGCGCCGAGGGCACGGAGGCGAGTGCGCGCGCGCGCTGGGCGCGGCTGGGCGCCGCCGCCGCCGCCGCCGCCGAGCCCGACCTCACGCGCCACTGCTACCGGCAGGCGCGCGACTACGGCGCGCTGCTGCTCTTCGCCGCCACCACCGGCGACCGCGCGCTGCTGCGGGAGGTGGCGCTCATGGCCGCCGCGCAGGGGGACGACAACGTCGCCTTCCTCGCATACTTCACGCTCGCCGACCTGCACGAGTGCATGCGCCTGCTGCTCAAGCGGGACAAGCTGCCCGAGGCCGCATTCTTCGCCAGGTCACTTATATATCTCATTGGCGTTTTCGGATCGCTCGAAATACTTTGAATACTAGTTAATGAATGATTGTGTGTGGGCGCAGGTCGTACTTGCCGTCGGAGATGTGCGCGGTGGTGAAGCAGTGGCGCGAGGCCGTCAGCGCCACCAACAAGAAGTCCGGACAGTCTCTCGCCGATCCCGAACAATATGAAAACCTCTTCCCAGAATTTGCAGTAAGTACTCACGGCAAAGAAGTAAACGTGTCGGCCATATTGTCGCCGCTACAAAAGCGTAGAGAAAATAACCGTTACACCAGTATACTTATCATACGTATAAATGTAAGAGACCGTTTTCTTTTTATAAAAAAAAATACCGACGTAATGAAGTGTTAATAATTCTTGACGGACGCCCGTCTTATTTTTAACGGATTGAAGGCTCTTTTCCTCGAGTAGAGGAACCTTTTTGCACGACGGAGGCTGACCGATCACATCCAGCCTAGCATCTTAGCTCAGGATCCCTGGAAGCTTCGCGAGTGATTACACTGTCCTCGTTTCCTCTGTCCTCCTGTGATCCTGCTCAAACGACTCGGTAGATGCCGGCCGAGTGGTATTTGACAGTTCCCACTATAGTTGCCGACCCGTTGTTTTTATAGTTTAGAGTAAGATTATTTATCGGTGCGAAGGTCTATTTTAACAGACCGTGCAAAGCCGTCGGTGGTTTCGCTCCGAGCTTTTAAAACCGCTCTGCTGTCTGTGAGGTATATTTGATGTGATGTGATGCCGCGTCCGGATAGATGCGATGCATCGTGCAATCGAACAGTTTGCCGTCGACGTTGATGCAATGCAACAAGCAGGGTGAGAAACAAATTCGCACAGTCTGGATCCATTGATTGTATTAACGCGACGTGCGCTCGAATCGTGTGCAACGTTCGATCGCACGGTGGTCGGTCGGTCGGAGGCGGCGCGATGTGTTTTGAGAGTTTGTGTGTGTGTCGTGCAGGAGTCGCTGGAGCTGGAGCGGTACCAGGCGGCGAGGGCGCGCTGTGCGAGCTCGGAGCTGGCGCGGCTGCCGGCCGACTGCGCGCTCACCAACATCGACCGCTCGCTGCGCGTAGAGTGCGACCGGGACCGCGACCGCGACGACGAGCGGGGCCCGCCCGCCACCGCCGCCCAGCCGCTCAGGTCACCCGGCTTCCGACTCTCCAGTTCGCCATAGATCCTGATCAAGAGCACTATCCTACTCCACATGAACACGTGGAGTAGGATAGTGAACCTCTCGTCTGTCGATAGCTTTTCGGTGAACGAAAACGTAGAGACGCTCGCACGCTCGAGAAGTAAATTTCACATAGTCCACGAATGCCCGCGCGATCGACCTCGTCGGTCGGGGAGGCTCCCCGCTGCTGCGGCCGCGCCGATCGTGAGCCGTCGACGGTGGCACGGTGGCAGCTCTACAATATTTCGGGAGGAATATTAGGATTTATAGAGAAGTCGGGCGGATCGTCCGTCTCGCTCGCCCCTACGTACTATAATGTGGCATATGTCGTGTGTAGCAGTGAGAGGAGCGGGCCCGTCGCCGCGGCGCCGACGAGTGGCGGTGGGGCCGACAGTAGGATCCCTCCGGCGGGCGGACCCGAGCCGGCCCCCGCCCCGGCCCCGGCCCCGGCCCCCGCCCCCGCGAAAGCCCTCACCCCCGCGCCGGCCCTCGCCCCCGCGCCGGCCCCCGCCCCCTCCGTGCCGCCCCCGCGCAAGGACTCGCTCGACATCATGGAGGAGATCGAACGAGAGATCGAAGACGTCGACCTCGACAACGCTATAGATTCAGTGGTGAGTCAGCCGTAAACACCGACCTCACATTTAGACTGTCAGTGGACTATAATGTTTCTGTATACATACCTCATACCGAAGATTTAAGCTCCAGTTTGAATCATGGGAATTACAAAAAATCTTTAAAAAGACCTTAGGTCTTTCGGCATAACATAAACGATCCACCCTTCGGGGGCCCGATTCACGTAACAGAACATCAACGGTGTCGTAGCTACATCGCCTATTTAAATTGTGTTTTGTGGAGTATTTAGTATGAAAAACTTTCAAAAGTGTATGTACACCTCAACGATTTGTCTATAGGATCGGCTTTTCAATCGTACCTTTGACTTAATCGTTGAATTCGTTACGACACTGTTGAAGTGTTGTCACGTGAATCGAGCCACAGGAAGTCCCCGTGGCATGTGAAACCTCCGCGATGGCCCGAGGTTCGCGCGTCTATATGTATTTATTTATTATAGCACACAACACAGAATACAATCAATTTATGGCAGTTACAAACAAGTAGAGGTATTGAACTGGAATGTATCCCAATACATGTATGCCTAAATGCATGTAATCGATATATGCTGAAAATTCTCTTCGTTATAGGTGGAATATGATTGTTTTTTGAAATTGTAATAACTGCGTACATTGCTATTTCAGACCTGATTAATTATAGGCTTCATTTTAAAGTACCTGCAAAAATACGGCACTTTGTTCCTAAACGATAGCAGATGTAGATGGACCTCAATTCAAGAAACGATACATATTCTCAATAGTACATATTTGAATACACTCTAGAATCGCTGAACTGTGCTTGAAATAAATCATTTATGAGTTTAGTTTCTAATAAAATATAAAACATGAATAAAACTAGGACAATAAAGTGTAGTAGGAACTTGTTGGTCGTCTCGGGAATCGGCGAGTATTGGCTGGTCTACTAGTGTGGTTGTTTACTCACTCGAGCCTGGAGGCTCCACGGTAACATCGAGATGAAATATCGAACCGAGGGTAAATTTTTTGGATACTTTTTAAAGTTTTTTTTTTTTATTATATTTTTTTAAAATTCTGTACAAGTCGGTTAGCTTATCTGGCACGCTGCAGCTGCCTGCGAATCGGAACCTTTATACAATTTCACGATACAGTATGTTTTATTACATTATTGCTTCTAATCAGTCAGTCAATTCTAACGGACGAATGCAATACAAGACCACTCTTAGACCGACATCCAGGCTCGCCTTACATAAATTATTTTCTAACAGACAAAACGTATAGAATTGAGTAGTGTTAGTAGTACTTCAAACGTATGAATACCAGCTTACTTGTCCCGTGGGCCAATTTTCAGGTACCAGGCATGAAAGGTATGTTATTATTATTATTAATAAATGGTTTAAATGGTTTATGCACTTTACGTACTTTTCTGCGTGGAAATTTCGAGATGGCATATTTTCGAAACCTATGTTGGGTTAGTCATGCAGTCATGCTGAACAACTCATACTATGGGACCAACACTGAATTCTCAAAAAAATATTTTTACTTTTCGTACAGTCGAGGACATAAATATGTATACACTTAGTAAAATTCAACAACGGTTTCCTCTTAAACTACTGATTGAAATTATGAGATATTATAAAGGCAGAATCTTCTAACATATACTATTATGATTTGTGTAATAGTTTAACACTTAAATGTTAAACATGCGAGAAAATCGCTTTTGAATTTCAAAAAGTGTATACATATTTATGTCCTCGACTGTACATTATGTTCGATCGCGCGCGAGTTAGACGGACATACTTTTCGTAATGCGAATGCAGTGCGACGTGACGCCGCGCGCTTATTCATAGACACTACACAAACGCAACGTGTGCAAAATGTGTTGAATGTGCCAGCTTTAGTTAACCGACCTTTAGATGTAATTTTTGTGATTTGACAGTAGATGGCATCATAACAATTATTTAGTTTAGTTGGTTTAGGTTTTTCAGAATACACTACATTTCACGTTGTTTTTTCTTTTTTAACCGACTTCAAAAACGGAGGAGATTCTCATTCCGGTTGTTTTTTTTTTTTTTTTGTTTCCTTATAACTCCGTCATTTATTAACCGATTTGGAAAATTCTTTTTTTGTCTGGAAGGGTAGGTACACTTCCCGTTTGGTCCCATTGTCATCAGATCAAGACTTGATTACTTCTTAGTGTACTTTGAAGTCGGTTTAGGTTTTTTGTAAAACAGTCCAATTATTCAATTTATAGAGCTACAGGAGGTGACGTTAATACAGTATATGTATGCACACTTGTTGGGTGAGATTTGCTACAGACCTAGCGCAGAACTGAGTAGGGTCCTGCGGTAGTGGACCGGTGCGGGAGGGGGTGACATGTGACGTTTCGGTACTGTCTCGCTATACAATTCAGTTCATTTTAGTTTTCTTTTGTCATTTGACGAAATGAAAATACACCCTCCCTAACCTACCTACCTACTCAGTTCTGCGCAATGCCTATACTCTGTATGGTTCCCGTAGTGCATGGTTAATGTCGTTACTCCTTTGTTTCAGGACTTGTCGGATGAAGCTGATTTAATGGATTAGTATCTAAGTGTATTTAGAAATTTTATTTTATATTAAAGAATAAAACAAAATGACCTATGTATTTCATAAAGTGCTAATACATTTTAAGATTAAAGTATTATACTGATTTTCTTTCGTTGAGTTGAACACCGTTTCAACGGATATGTAAAATTACAATTTAAATGATTTATATTGTATTTTTTTATAATCATACATAAAATAATTGTATAACTATGGTTACTGTATTTATCGCTTGATGTCAAACAGACGAACTGAGAACCGCCTGCGGCAGCGTGGACAGTTTGACTTTCTAAATGTTTTGATTAGTTTTATATAATATTGTAAGCAACATTGAGTGGTGGCGTGAGTCACGCGCGGCAGCTCAAGCTGGTGGCGGTCACCTGGGGACGTGACGTGACGTGACGTGACGTGACGTGACGTGACGTGACGTGACGTGACGTGACGTGACGCGGCGCGGCGCGGCGTGGCGCTATTGTTGGCTGACACGTGTGGAGCTGGAAGAGACACGGTGCCTGTACGATGCATTACAAATGTCACTCATATAATACAGCTACCTACGAGCGACCACGCGGCTTATATTTTCCATGTGTAGATAAATAGATCCTAAAATAGTGAATTTTCCGTTTTTTTTTCATACTCAAATTATTTTAGTATTAAAAGAAAACTGAAACTCTCTAAAAGATTGTTTTCTCAATAGATAATGAAAGCTGTAGGTTATTAAGGTATTGACGGATGGTATTTAAAATTGACGACAATGATACACTTAGTGACTGTGAGGAAGCGTTTTAAATACCTACTAAAAGTAATCCTGCTGATGTCGAATATGTTGATATACATACCTACATTATTATAGTTAACGAGGCCCTCTTCTTTGTATAATTGTATAAATCGCAGTTGTTTTTATCAAGATTTTTAATGGATTAACATAAGAAGGGATTAAGTATGAATAAAATTGTGAATTAAAACAATAAAATGATCTGGTTTTCTTATGATATTTTATGGTGAAAACTACGTGGGGTGTGGGTACCTATACGATACTACGGTAGGATATCAATAAACATGTTAACATTTTTAAATAGGTTTAATTATCTTTCTGGAAGTATAGTTTGTTTTATCACAGTCACATGACGTATAAATTATATATATATATATATTTTAATACATTTCATATAGGTAATATCGCTTATATCAACGGGCTTACATTATGTCATATATACAGTATATCTACATAGACAACTAGGTAATATGTTTAATAGGATTGTAAATTGAACTCTGAAATAATTGAACAGAAATTCTTACAATAATTAGACTTAAATATATAAAAGAGCTTAAACTATGTGTACCTACTATAAATAATAATTCGTAATCGTAATCGCTCAGTAACAGTGAGCATTATTGTGGGGCATCGCGGCATTACCACGTTGAATGGCGCCGCCGCGTGTGGACACACGTACAGTTAAATGCCGAGTCTACATCTGTACCTCTACCATGAGTTTTCTACACTAACGTAATCTACAGTCGTTAGCGAATACGGCGAAACATTTTGTATGAAATGCTTCTTAAAGTATCCACTAGAGGCGGTGCTCGTTAACCAAAATATTCACCGTAGTCGCTAGCGTATGTAGATACGTTAGTGTAGAAAACTCATGGTAGAGGTACTGGTCACGAGGTGACGAGAGGGGCGACCACTCGTTTGATATTGAAGAGAACCTGAAGAATGCTCACTGCCTTTGGTTAAATATGTAACCTGTAATGTTATATAGAAATCTTCCCCAAATCTCAAGTCAATTACATTTCGAGAGTACCACTTCATAACTCGAAAGAAAAATCTATCATCGTGAGCTTCCTAAATAGGTACATTAAGGAGGATTTTGTAGCAGCGGCTCGAGCAACCAAAATGTTGACAGCAGCGGATATTGGTTGGCAGGACTCATCACTGCGCATATATATTAACGACCATCTCAACGCGGACTCCAAAAACCTTCTGAATAGAGCAAGAGCGCTCGCGAAAGAGAAGAGTTACCGTTACGTATGGGTGAAATTCGGCAAAATACATATTCGTAAAAACGACACATCACATGTATTTGTTATCGGTAAAGAGAATGATTTAAACAAAATTGCTTGATCTGTAAACACACGGCTAATTTTTCTTATTTGAAATGAAATGAAATGAAATAATTTATTCATTCAAATAGGCCTTCACAGGCACCTATGAATAGTCAAACTCTAATACTCTAATGCACGGTTCGGAAGGTTGCTTTTGCTAAGAAGAGCCGGCAATAAACTCAGCAATTACTCTTTTCAAAATCAAACTTAAATTTATTACATCAGATGTTTCCTGTTTTATTGCTCATTATATACTTATAAATATACTAGTTAGAACTTGGTGCAACATGCTACATAAATTAATAGTCATAAATTTTCCTAAAGTATTGGCACAATATTATTATAAATTGTTTAGTATCTCTGCCCTGACCGCTGTCCGGCCACTTCGCTTTTGTTTACAGGTACGTACCTATTGTATTCCTTATCGCGCTGTCTTCTTTAAAGTCGTACATATTCAACGTATACCTATCTCACTTGCTTGCTTGGGTGTAGCTGCGTGTTGCTTGCTTACTCGCACGTTTATTCAATGGACATCGTTAAATGCAAAGTTGAAGCTATCTTTCAATATTGTGCAAATTTCAAAATACCCTCATAATTCCGCGTTTTTGTTATGTTTGTCCATCGTTAAGAATTATTTTTATTTGATGTATTTTATTATGCTATGTTATTTATTTTATCAATGGCTTTAAATAATACCACACTCAACATTTACTACCAAAATGTTCGAGGGCTGCGCTCTAAAACACAAACTTTTTATCGTAACCTTTGCCTCAGTCACTACGATGTTATTGTGTTAACGGAGACATGGCTGGTGGAAAGTATTATGAATTCTGAGCTTTTTAGTAATCACTACACTGTGTGGCGTCGGGACCGGGATTATGATACAACTGGACAGTCGCGCGGAGGTGGGGTACTTATCGCGGTGCGTAGCGATATCTCTGTCGTGTCACAACCCCTCTTTTATTCGACTGCCGAGGATTTATGGCTAACATTGAGTATACGCCAACTACACTCTAAGGATATCCTCAAGATTAATTTATGCGTTTTATACATTTGTAAGCAAAATATTGGTTTTTCATTTTCACAACAATTAAACAATTTCTTGTCTAAACTCGATGAAATCTTACTCAACAATCCATCGGATAAATATATTATTGTAGGTGACTTTAATATGAGTAGCATCGAATGGAGTAAAAAATCTGAAAATGATGTATTTCTTTCTGCCGTCAATGTGTGCAGTAGCGATGAGTATTCACTTGTTGACGACTTAAGCATGCATGGCCTCAGCCAGTACAATGGGGTTCTTAATAAGCATGGGAGGATTCTCGACCTTGCGTTATCAAACGATATCATTAAGGTATCGGAGTGCGAGGACCCGCTAGTCCCCATCGATCCCCATCATGGAGCGCTAGTCGTCGACGTGCAATTTATTCAACTAACAAACCTCAAACCAAAAAAATATGTAAAATATGTCTACAGTCGGGGTAATTACGATGCAATTAACAGTGAGATATCTGATATTGACTGGGAGGCGGAATTTTCTTTACTTTCACTTGAGGATGCGGTTGCTTATTTTTATACTTTTGTTAATGAGTTAAAGAACAAATATATACCAACTAGAAACATTAATAATGAGAAATACCCTAAATGGTATAACTCAGCGCTAAAAAAAGTTATTAAGGAAAAACACAAATACTTTCGTAAATTTAAGGCCTTACCCCACCTCAAAAGTGCTCCTTTGATCCTGCATATCAATAAAAGTAACCAATCAATAATTTTGAAAAAAATATATAGTACAGTTGAGGATATATACTGACTCCTGTATGATGTGAAAACACGATTCCTAAACATTTTCTCGATAGAAAAAAATCTCAAACTTCCCTCTGAATTTTACAAATAAATCGCATTAGTCAATTAATACTTTACCTATACTAATGAAACTTTTTATATAAACTGTAGTTAGTACAATACGTGTACCATATGATTTGAATTTAAAATAATGTTTTATTTTAATTTGTTAGAAATTAAATCTCAAATATTTCGAGTGGTACGATGCGCTGCCGCACAGATTCAGTCGCGCTCCGGCGTTCGAACGGGGAACCCGTGTCTCTTGCTCTCACGACCCACGTAGATACGTACCTAATAAATTATAAGTGAAGTGTATTTTGTTTTAAATGGGAAATGATCGAGACAAGAAAAGAAAAGATGGAATTGGAGAAAAGAAAATGCTACACATATTAAGAATAAAATATTGAAGTAAGTACCTACCTAAAATGAATCATAATATGTGTTTTTACCTAGGAAGGCATTTTGGTTTGTATCTACCAATAAATTCTGAGTCTGATTATTGTAATGGGTAAGAAAAGTAGGTAATTTCCAGTATAAGCTCCTCTGATCTGACCTTCCATTGTACGGAAATCCTATACAATGCGAGATCAGCTTGTACTGGAAATTTATTTCTTGATGTGTAGCCGAAATAAAGAAAATATAGGTACCGGACGTGGACCCGTGCCCGTACCCGTAAGTATCAACCACCTAGCTAATTAGGTTAGATACTAAAATGTTTTCACAACAGCGTAAGTAAAGCATGTACATTTAGGTTCCTACCTACTATGTAGGTATATATTATGCAGTAAATTGAATTTCTACAATAAACATTTTATTGGTAAATATTAGGGTAGTCGTCCAAGTAAATGGCCACGGTCACATATTATTTTATTAGTATGAGATAAAGAGAAGTAAAGCCTATTTTGTTACAGAATGCAAATACCAACGTACATACCTAATCATAATTGTACCTACTACATACATTTTTCATCTTCAGAAATAAACAAATACCCGATTCTGACTGCAATACAGAAAATGTACCGCACGTGGACCCGTGGCCGTGAGTATCAACCGCCTAGCTTATTAGGTTAGATACTAAATGTTTTCACAACAGAGTAAATAAAGTTTGCACAGGTTATTAGGTAGGTATCCAACTTTTTGGTAGGTACCCACCTACTAGGTAGGTATATGTTATGTAGTGAATTGAATTACTTCAATAAATATCTTATTGGTTATCCTTACTACTATTATAAATGCGAAAGTGAGTTTGTTTGTTACGCCTTCACGCCTCAAATACTCAACGGATCATCATGAAATTCGGCATGAAGATAGCCTATGGTATGGAGAAGGACATTGGCTACTTTTTATCCTGGGAACGCGGGTGAAACGGCGGGGGACAGCTAGTTCTAAATATAAGGGTTAAATATTAGGGTAATCGTTCAAGTAATTGGCCACGGTCATATTATTATATAATTTTAGTAGTATGTAAGAAGAAACGTATAGCCTATTTTATTACAGATTGCAAATACCAACGGAACACATGGATGCCAGTAGTTCTAAACATGCAAACGAACCTGATTTGATGGCTTTACAAACTGTAGAATTGTGAGTTTATCTAACTATCGTTACCTATTAGTGTGTACTTTAGTGTAAGTAACTCTTTCTGTCTATTATCTTTTTACATCTTAACTTTTTTCAATACATATAATTCTTAGTTTACATACATATAATATATTTACATACATTTTTTTCTCATATATAAGTTTGAATGTAATTGGGTACCTTATTTCTGCGTTTCTTAACTTATTATTACTCACTTAGAACGAAGTGCTAGTTACATAAATTACATAATTAATTTATTATTGAAACTGGTTATTTCAGGTACGTAATAAACTATTGTGGAAGCGAAGCAGAGCATATTCAGTGGCGTGCATTCCATATAGGCAAATTAGCAATGCCTACCTCATAAGATTCAATACAATAATATTTTGATTCAATTAAACTACATAATCACTTTGAATAAAATTCTAACCTAACATTCAATACGAAATTTTAAACTTTGCCGCGCAGGAACTCGCAAGTTCGCCTCTCAAATTCACGCACACTAAAACGATTTCGGCATATTCATACACACACACACACTTCTTTAAGATAATACGACGAAAGCATAAATGACGCTTTTGCTATGCGTAGCATACTGACATTTGACATTCGCGATTTATGGACTAAAAGTAACCTTACCTACTCTGTTGTAAGTAAGGTAACCCATTCAAATTAAAAAAACTACCTTAACCTAAACTACCTAAACTAGTTTACCAACATTAGAGCAACTCAAATATAACTTCGCAATTTATTTGTGTTGGTTTGTTTATGGTTTGGCTGGCGTTGTATCGTCATTGTATGCAGTGTTGTTGTTATTTACTTATTGTGATTTTGCGAAGTGTATGTGTGTGAAATTAAGGAATTTTGTGGTGATGATGCAAAATGTATTGATTAATTAGTCCTTTATTCAGTTTTCGTTTGTTGAAAATAGTAGGTAACTTGCTGTAGACCAACTCCAAAACATTCATGGATTCAAACAAAGGTAAAAATCTTAGACAATTTTATTAATTGTGATTTTGCGAAGTGTATCTGTGTGAAATGAAGAAATTTTGTGGTGAAGATGCAAAATGTATTGATGAATTAGTCCTTTCCTTTAGTCAGTTTTCGTTTGTTGAAAATAGTAGGTAACTTGCTGTAGACCAACTCCAAAACATTCATGGATTCAAAACAAAGGTAAAAATCTTAGACATTTTAACACAGGATATTATGTTTATTAAAAACACCTGGCTACCTGGGTGCTGTTATTCGAATCTATTATTCTGTTATTATGTATTTTGTTTGCTAATGAATCATACCAAATGTGTGTGGAATGATACGCTGACCTAAACAATTTTACGAATTTGGTCAAAAAACCTGATCTATCTAAGAGCCATATTTAGGCGTATGGCCAAGATTTCTTCTGCCTACCTAGTCCGAAAACCAATGCACGCCACTGAGCATATTATTCCCGTGGATGGACGAAGAATCATCGATTTGGATCATTTTTTAAATCACTTCAAACAATATGTAATCACAACAAAGCGTTTGGATGTACATTGAGTAATGTCCACATTATTGGAGAAAAAAGAAAAGGACTACTTTCCAAATACACGTTGAAATGCAACATGTGCAATTTAAAATTTAGTCTCGACTCGGAACCCAAATCAAACCAGGATTTAAATAAAGCTGCAACATCTGGCATTATATCTACTGGTATTGGCTTTTCCCAATTTAACGAATTATTTTCATCAATGGATTGCCCGTCTTTTACTTACTTATTTATTTTCCCGTAAGAGTCTTCTCAAGTTATTGCATGACCAAGGGAAATAGGGATTAATTTTTATATATACATAGAGATCTCTAATAGGCATGTTTAGTTTTTCTTACATGCACTAGAATTTGACTTGAATTTGATGTTTTCCCTTTGAGACCGCACCCGTAGCTGGTATCAATAAGCCAGGCCGACACACTTATTAATCCATATTTTGAAAACTACTGAACCGATTCTGAAGAAACTTTCACTGTTCCCTTAGTTGAAGTAAATGTAAATTAAGCCTACAATTTGTACAATTGCAATTATTTAAATACATTTAAAAAGAAAGTCAAACATAAGTTATGCAAGAAAGGGTACTATAAAGTTTCAGAATTTGTAGATGACAAGAATGCATTTGAATGAATTGTTCGCTTCGCAGGCTATTGTTATATAATAATATATCGTTTGTAAATTATAATACTTCTAAGTACAAATAAAAAGCTTGCTGAGTTTTTTGCCGGAGTCTTCTCAGTTCAAGTTGTATTTGGAACCGGAGTAAGTTTACGTTCATAAGTGCCTCATTAGGGCTTATATTGAATAAATACTTTTTGATTTTAATTTTTTACCATATTCCTAACACCATGTGATCAAAATGAAATAAATTGTTTAATTAAATCGCTAAATAATACATCTGCAGAAGGATATGACGAAATCGCTACAAAAGTAATTAAATACTGTAAACAAGAGCTTAGCCCGATTTTAGCTCATTTAATAAATCTATCCTTTGAAAATGGTGAATTTCCAGACTTATTCTCTCTGGTCAAACCACTACACAAAAAAGGCGATAAATCGAATATAAATAATTATAGACCAATAACGTTAGTACCGATTCTGTCAGTTATTCGAAAAAGCTATGCATAAAAGGATTATGTCGTTTGTAAATAAGCTGAATATTATTAAAGAGGAGCAATTTGGATTTCAGAGTAAAAAATCCACTACATTAGCTGCACTGGTACGTGAAATAACAGATTCTCTCAACTCAAGACTGGCAACGTCTGTTATATTCTTTGATATGTCGCGAGCTTTCGATTTCGTATCACATGAGCTTCTAGTCACTAAATTAAATAATATTGGCCTACGAGGTACAGCGCTTAAGTGGTTGCAGACTTATTTACAAAATCGGGAACAATATGTCGAGATAAATTGTTTAAATAAAGAACTGGCACTAGTTTCTCATAAATCGATAAATAGAGTTAATGGCTGTGGTGTGCCTCAAGGTAGCGTCCTGGGGCCGTTGCTTTTCTTGATCTATATAAACGACCTTCCGGATGTGACTACAAATAAATGTACCCTTTTTGCTGATGATATATCAATAATTATAAGTTGTAATAAAAATTAAATAAATAAATTCATATACGTATAGAACAGATTGAAACAAACATCCGCGCGTTCTACTATATTAGCAGCGAACCATGGTCACATAGCATCTACATTAAAATATGGGTTACTTATTTGGGGAAATTCTCCAGATATACATAAAGCATTCATTGCACAAAATAAATGCGTTCGAGCAATATGTGGTGTACCACCACATGCCTCATGCAGGCCCCTGTTCGATAGTCTGGGTATATCTCTTCCTTGTATGTACATACTTGAAGTTGCATTATTTGTAAAATCTCATCATAGTTATTTTAAAACAGGGCAAGACATTTATCCAAGAAGCACAAGGCATCCAGATCGATTGGTCTTTGACAATCCGCCTCGAATGGCTCTTTATCAAAAGCAATGTTTTGCAATGTGCATAAAGGTATATAATGCGATACCAAATAACATTAAAACACTTCCACTGATACGTTTTAAATGTAAATTGATACAGTGGCTAAAATCCCAACATTTCTATAATATTAATGAATTATATGGGTACAATTGTTTGACATAGGTTTTTCGTTTTTTTTTTTTTTCGTTGTTCGTAGGCTAAATTGTATTTGACATGTGAGTAAAATAGACAAAAAGTTAACATAGTCAATTAAATTAATATAATACCTTGTTCTTATATGTCTGTGTATAATACTTAATTTTAGTAAATGAATATTTAAATTAATAACGTGTTTTTGATTTAACAGTAATTTGTATTTTATTTAATAATTATACCTAATGTACCTAGTGTACCTATTTGCATGCTTATTATGAAAGCTGAATGTGCTGAATACTATAACAATGAACTGTATAAATTTTAAGACCTTGTAAAACCACATTTAAAGCAAATAAATGATATTCTATCCTATTCTTTGATTTTATTTCCATACCTAGTAGTAACTAGGTATGGAAATCTAGTAAGATGTCAAATACTGGTGTATTTACCCTATCGTGCGGCGCTTTAGTACTTTTTTTTTCAATCGTTTTATTTTATTTCCATACTTAGGTCAAATAACTGTGTATTTACCCTATCGTACGGTCGACTCGTGAGTCGTGCGTGACTCCTGCCGGGCTGCCGTGTCATGAACTCGTGCGAGTGAGATAGTTGCGACTGCGCGATGCGGGGGCTGCACGGCCGAGCCATGAAGCGGGGGCAAAATGTGGATTTGAGCTGGGGTAGTATAAGCTCTTAAAACCTATGGGAATAGATCCGATTGGGAGACCTTCAAAATCTTGCGTGAAAGGGCCAAAGATCTCGAAACTTATTCTCATAGGCACTATTTGGCCTTCATAGAGGATTCAATTAGAAAGAACTCTAAGCATTTTTGGTCTTACGTAAAATCGCAATCCAAGTTTAATCATGTCCCAAATAGCATGTCATACCTAGATGCATTGGCTACTGGTGGTGATTCTATCTGTCATGCTTTTTCATCTTATTTCTACTCTACTTTTATTAGTTCTGATACCAGTTCGAATTTACTATTATCTAGCTCCTCGCAACCGGCTCATATTCTTTCTGATATCTCATCTATTGAGCTTAATGTTGAGGAAATAATCAAACTACTCCAAAAACTTGACCCATCTAAATCAGCCGGGCCAGATAACGTTCATTCGATTTTGCTAATAAATTGCGCTAGAAGTATTGCATTACCTATCACTTTACTTTTCAGAAAGTCCTTGAATGATGCCACTGTTCCTCGCGTTTGGAAATCCGCCTTTATAACACCCATCCATAAAAAAGGACCCAAAACGGAAGTGACGAACTATAGGCCTGTTTCCAAATTATGTATCATTTCCAAAGTCTTCGAGAGGGCTGTTTATGATCAAGTGTACTCAGCAATTAGGAACTCCCTTAGCCCTACGCAACACGGTTTTCTGAAGGGTCGATCTACTGTGTCTAACCTAATCCTACTCAATGATTATCTAACAGAAGCTATGGATGCTGGCAGTCAGGTTGATGTTGTGTACACTGATTATAGCAAAGCTTTCGACAGAATTGATCATAAGGTACTTTTGGTCAAATTGCAGAACATAGGAATTAGGGGTGACTTATTCAGGTGGTTCTCATCTTATATTGACAACAGGTCTCAAGCTGTAGTTGTCAACAACTTCATTTCTAGCTGGGTTAACATCCCTAGTGGGGTTCCTCAAGGCTCATTGCTAGGGCCCTTACTGTTTGCAATCTTTGTAAATGATATCTCAGCTTGTTTCCTCAACTCAAAACTACTCTGTTTCGCAGATGATATGAAGATATTTACCACTATAAAATCGCTAGCAGATGTACAATGTCTTCAGGCAGATTTAACACGATTAGATCATTATTGTATTATTAACAAACTTGATCTCAATCCTTCGAAATGCTCTGTAGTTACATATACCCGAAAAAAATATGTTTTATATTCTGATTATACACTGAAGAATCAGACTCTTCAGAGAAGCAACACTGTTCGTGATTTAGGAGTTACTCACGATACGAAGCTCCTCTTTGACAGGCATATTAGTGATATAGTGAATAGGGCTTCTAGAGCACTGGGGTATGTAATGCGTCTCTCTGCCAGCTTTAAGAATGCAAAAACATTTAAAATTCTTTACTGTACCTTTGTCCGATCTATACTAGAATATGCCTCTCAAATTTGGAATCCCCGCTATTCAAAATTCAAAATTCAAAATCATTTATTCAAATAGACCTTCGTAGGCACTTATGAAAAGTCTGACTCTAATACTCTAATACCGGTTCGGAAGGTTGCATTTGCTGAGAAGAGCCGGCAATAAACTCAGCAATTACTCTTTTCAAAACAGGCTTAGATTAATTACATAATATTTACATTCTAATCGCACTGAAAACAATTGCGTGCCCCGGCGCGGCGGCAAAATTACAAAGTAGACTGAAAAAATATTTAATAAGTAAATAAATAGCAAACTTAAGCAGACCAGCCCCCACAAGCAGCACCTGATATGATAAATATGTAGTGCGACTTGAGCGAATTCAAATGAGGTTTATCAAGCATTTATGCTTCCGTTTAAAAATTCCATACAAGTCCTCTAACTATTTAAACATTTGTAAGAAATTTCATCTTCTTCCCCTCGTTAAGCGGCGTGAAATTGCGGATGTTTCGTACTTATTGAAAATAGCATCAAATACAGTAGATTGCTCCGAATTACTTGGTAAAATATATTTAAATACTCCCTCTAGATTGTATCGTAACTATCCGATAATTAATATTACACTTGTCCATTCTAATTATAGACAAAATTCTTTTATGTGGAGAGCAAGCAACAACTTCAACACGTTCGTTAGGCAACACGATTTAGACCTTTTCTGCACAAGCGTGATATCGGCGAGGCGAATACTAAGCAATGACTTTTTCAAATAATGCAGTGCATGTGAATTGTGTTTCAGTAGTTATTATTTATATTTTTTTGGTATTAAGTTTGTGCTAATGTGTTAATAATATGTTATTAATATTTCTATAATGTGTGTTACGTGAATGGTCACAGATATAGATCTTATACTGGCATATATCCGTGAAGACCTGTTATTGGCTTCCTAATAACTATTCATATTTTTTATGTTTATTATTGTACAGCTGTTGGTCTTCCTACAATAAATAAATAAATAAATAAATAAATAAAAGAACAATACCTAAGTATCGAGGAGGTCACAATGTAGGGAGGCTTGATGAGGTAATAAAAATGAGGACAAAAAGGCAGGTAAGGTCACGCTAGATGTGCCCCAGCCAGCCCCCACACCTAATAGCTGGTGAGTCGAGTCTCTGCTCTGACACTGAGTATTATTATCCAATGAGATGATGCTACACAATCCGTTTATTACTAGGTAAATATTATAAAACAAAGCCCCCGTTGCGTTTGTCTGTCTGAACGCGATTAACTAAAAAACTACAGAGTGCATACAGAGTGCCTATTTATTTTGTATGGTGTTGGACCAGGGGCTCTACCGCGTAACTTTGGTGGTAATCGAAACGAACACCATTAATTAATTTCATCCAATCATGGCCCACGAATAGTCATCGTCGCGTCATAGGATGTAATAATTAATGGTCGTCGTAATCGTTACCACCAAAGATACGCAATAGCCCGGCAGAGCGGCAATTGGTGGGCCTGGGACCAACACCCACCATACAAAATAGAGTCGAATAAGTTAAAAAAACTCACACTAGGCACTCTGAACGTATTTTCATACGGTTTTACCAATGAACGGAGTGATTCATGAGGAAGGTTTAGGTGTATAATTCATTATTGGCTGAAAATGTCAACGATTTTTGAAGATGTCGGAAAAGGTTACTTTGCTACCCGTGCAAAGCCAGGGTGGGTCGCTAGTCGCTAGTATGTAATATATTAAAATGTTATTTATACTTATCACTAAACATTACAGCAAAATGGTTAAATGAAAAAAAACACATCTAATTAAAGTGATTCAGTTTCTTAAATTCGGTACGTTTACATGCAGACTCAATCAGCCGGTAAATTCGTTCCACACGTAATTGCAATCTCTTAAAGACATGTACCTACACCCTTATTAATAAATAAGGTTTAAGTCAAGTATAGTTAGATAAGATTATAGAAATACTTGTAAGTAGTATTTATATACTCTGAGGTAATACCTAGGATTACAATATATCAGTCACTTTCTAATGTCATATAAACAAAAAGGGAGGATGAGGCTATCTTAATACCTGGATATTACAAGACTGACTTACACCTTATTTATTAATAAGTGAGTAATATTAAGACCACTAGCTGCAGGATTTTGGTTGTTACTTTTTTCAGCATATGTAGGTAGGTATAGCTGACCTAGATATCGCGTGTGTAGCCAGATCCGTTATCTCATCTTCTCATGTAGGTATGTACGCATAAAATAATAATACAATTTTATTATAATCTGTTATAATATTGTTTCAGATTGTCAATAAAGATAAGTAGGTACCTATGTAGTGTTATTGAAGGTAGGGTAGTATATGTATGTAATGCTATGGACGTAAAAACTATACGAGATAACCAAGCTGTCGTTACCCTTGCACACGCATTATCTAATCTTTGACTTATAGTATGTGCAGAGCAACCTCCAGAAATGTGCTGAGAATTGATTTATAAATAAATTAATTTATATTGTTTTATTTTGTATCTTTTAGAATTCACGGTCCGACAACCGGTTCTTTTGGAAGGTACCTATGAGGGGACAGAGATCTACACATATGTAGGCAGGCTCCTTGTGATACCTCCTCGTAATGTTTTGGTACACTAGCGTAGGGTACGTACAACTAGCAGATACTTATATCGCCTTTATTGAAGGAACGCGGTCAAAAACTAGCTGAAAAGAACGAAACTATACATGTTCTATGGGGAGAACTTGCCGGACTAATGATAGAGGCAACGGGACGTCTTCCAAATGTTTTAATCTAGTTAATTATCTAGTAGAGTAACAGTGATGTAACCATTGAGCTATTATTACTACGTATACTCGAATTTTTAATTAGAGTCCAAAAAGGTAAACAAAGAAACGTCACTGTCAGTCACTGTCAAAGTGAGATTCCAGGTGTTGAAAACATTTTGTGACATTATAAGTCTGAGTAGATTTTTTTTTGCTGCATGTTTATCCCATAAATCATTATAGACGATCTCTGGGGTTCTAATATTTTTGTAGGCACCTATGTTAAAAAAGGAATACACGTGACGTGACATTGGTCTTGACGAAAAAAAAGTATTTCATGCGGGTTGCAAGAGAAATCTTCACCACTGAACTTAACAATAACAGAAAACAAAAATTCAACAATGAAATGCCAATGGCAGATAAGTTTCATAACAGCTTAAACCAAATAATGAAGTCGGCAAAATGTTGGCATAAAAATGGATCAAAATGTTATGGACCTCGTTGGTGTTGCGAGTACCATAAATATTTTTCGGCAGAAAAAACTGTTTTCTTTAAAATAAAGTGTATGTTACAGCTATTTACAAATCTTTTTGATTCAGTGTGTTTAGTCGTTTGAAAAGTTTTAGAATAGAGATAAAAATAAATTCTAACTATTTTTTTTCACTAAAATCGATAATCGACAGTTTAACAATAGTTTTTCTACGATGGTAACACCTTTGTTTACCTTTTTGGACTCTAATTAAAAATTCGAGTTTAGATGTAACAAAAGAAGAAGTTTGAAGAACCCCATGATACAGCATGGGGTTCTTCAAACCCCAAGGGGTCCAGCCCATTGGAAAAAACACGGCGGGGAACTCAATCCATAGTATGAGTGTCCGTGGAAGGAAGGTCCTTTAACAGCGCACAGTACGAAACTATTCTGGTTTCAATTTGTGAGAATGGACTCTTTTTTTTGGAATGGAGTTTTCTTATGATACTTCTATGCTCAAAATACATGTCAAACTGTTGATAATTCGAACCAATTTGAAACTTAAGTGCACAACTCCGAAATTTCTGGATAGAAAGTACTCTGACGTCCCGTGATAACGTGAGTGATCACGGTGCAACTCTCACAGTGAGTACCAGGCTGGGTGCTCTGGCGGCAGGACCTACCGCAGATGGTCTCTGACGCTTCGTAAGGGGTTGCCAGTTGCCAGGGATAGTGTGCAACACTTTTATGCCTAAGGATGCGTAAGTTGGCCACTATATAAAATCTAAGTAGTCTTGGTGGGGGGTGGGCCCACGTGGTGGAATATGGCCCAACCCCACTAGTGTGCTAGTGGAGGCCTGGGCCCCCGCAGTGAGAACGTATTGATTTTGATTGAATACTATGAGCATTATTTTACTTAGAAAATAGAATGAATGCAATAAGTACATTCTGACAAATAAATCAAAACATATCTGGAACTGGTGGCTTAAACACAAAATGACTTGTTATATTTTGTGATTATCTGAGTGTTCTATAACGATTTATAAAGATTTCAAGGTGCGACTGCGATTTTGGAAAAAATCAAGATGGTGGCTGGCTAACTATAGGCCACCTTCCATACAAAAAATTTCGAACCCTTCCTTTTTATTGTGACGTTCACCTTTGTCCTAGATAAACAAAAGTTCTTATATTTAGTTAATTCATAAAAGACGCCTTGACGTCCGTCGAGGCGCGCCGCCGACCGGCGACACTCACGAAGGTTATTGATGTCGAAATGCTCTTATAATGGAGGCAGTAGCCTCGAGGGTGCCGGTGACGAATATGAAGAGACCGAGCAGTATGATGGCCAGGTCTTTGAGCAGGGTCTTGGGCGAGGGTGCGCCGGGCGTGGCCACCAGCTCGATGAGCGGCGGGAACACGAGCGCCAGCGCCGTGCTGCTCACCGCGCCCACCAGCGAGATGAACAGGCCCAGCTCAGGGATTGACTCCGCCAGCACGACTGCAACCGACCAAACGTGACGTGTGCGTCATATCGATCATACAGTAGTCTGAGTAACTGATATGGCTTACCTAATATACCTACAAATTGCTATTTCTCGCCGTCGCTCGGCCAAGAAATCTTTTGCCCTACATAAGTTAGCGAGGGATATGATAAGACAAGCAAAAAAATACAGGTCGTGGTAGATACATTCAATACAATCCAATACAATATACAATCATACTCGAAGTGAGTAGAATGTAAGTTCATAAAAGTTAATAGGTATGTTGAATTTGGTTTTCCTTTAGGTCTATCGATAAAGATAGATACTTATTCAAATTAAGTGGTCAAGTTAATATAGCGGGCGCCACCTTCGGCCTAGATCAGCTCCTGAGCAGACGACGGACACACAGACGATACGCAATATTTTTTTCAACACACTCGCTCGTAAAGTGACTTTTAGTGCACCGTTTTTAGTATCTTAATGCAGCTTAATACGCTCTAGTGCTTTTTACTTTACATTACCGCACAGTTTTATGATAGGTATTATCCCGATTATGTTCAGTTTGAACCTCACTGCAAGTGATATAGGTATGTGTTAACGAAGCATTCTTGCGCATCAAGTAAAACTTGCGCGCATCGATATGTATTATTTCTGTCACTGCGCGCCATATTTGTTAAGGTTCTCATTGATGATCATGATTATTAAAAAATTTACTTCAAAAAATACAACCTTGTTTTCTCCCTCGCAAGTGTGTTGAAAAACGTCGTATCACACACGTGTGCATTGATCATTACACGGTGTGTGTAATGACCAACTTTGCACATATATATCTTAATGTACTATTATGCGATCAAATACTCACAGGTGAGTAGAACTAGAAGGGCCCTGTAGCCTAGCTCTTTGGCTACAGGCGAGGTGGCCCCAAACTTTTTCCTTAGAACCGGCCACGTGATCGTGACGGGCACGTAGAACTGCAGGGGGTACGTGAAAAGGATCGCCAGGGCTATCAGACCCCGCACCACGTTGCTCAGCCTGATCAATTAAACATAAGTTGAAATTTGCGCAGTCGCAGCGTAACGAAACGATCACACTGAACAATTCAGTGAACTCAGTGATCTACTCAGTGATGATGACTTACACTTGACCGGATTGCAGGTTGAGAGTGAGACTGCCCTGAACTTCCTCGCCCCACTTGAGGTACCCCAGGAACCCCACCGTGATGAAGATACACCCTACGATGACCATGCTCACGTTCAGGACGCCTAACGGCTTCTGGAACTGCTCCGGTCGTCTCATCTCATTCTTTAGTGGTAAAACCTGTAAATCAAAGCGTTATTGCTGAAATTTAATTAGGTTCTTAGGTTTGATTCGTACTCACGAAGAACATTTGGGTGCATGAATATGCTTTTGGTTACAAATAAAATATCTTTATGCGTTCTGACCTCAATTTCATAAATCAGGATTCAACTTCTGGCCAGATACCTACAGCCTGCAAAATCACAAAATTTTAATCTTAAGAATTAAACGTTAAAGACAGACTTAAGAATATAAATAATATCCATGAAAAATAAAAAATAAAAAAACCGCCTTCAATTCAAAGTACACTAAAAAGTATGAAATAATTCTTATCTGACACAGTCTTTATTTTTCAATGTTGACTTTTGTATATGTGTTTTCTAGGTGTAAAGTTCTCATCAATACTCATTAAACCAGGTAATTGCTGTAAATTGTTGAGCAGTTCCCTCGACTGTCTTTCGGCTCCATCATCAGATTGACTTCAGACCTTCACTAAATAATAGGTACATAGTGCTTGAAAAAAAATAACAAACGCACTGGTCGCCTCTTTTCGATGGTTCCCCTCGATTTCTCTGGGATGCCATCATTAGATCCTGGTTTCCTTATCATGGTACCACCCTTGGGATATCTCCTTTCCAACAAAAAAATAATCATCAAAATCGGTTCATAAACGACGAAGATATCCGCGAACGCACATAAAAAAATATACGGTCGAATTGAGAAACCTCTCCTTTTTTAGGGTTCCGTAGCCAAATGGCAAAAAACGGAACCCTTATAGATTCGTCATGTCTGTCTGTCTGTCTGTCTGTCTGTCTGTCCGTGTATGTCACAGCCATTTATTTCCGAAACTATAAGAACTATAATGTTGAAACTTGGTAAGTAGATGTATTCTGTGAACCGCATTAAGATTTTTACACAAAAATAGAAAAATAATAAAACCGGCCAAGTGCGAGTCAGACTCGCGCACCGAGGGTTCCGTACAAACCTGTAGCTATATAAGTAAATGGTAGTATAGACCTGAGTATTTGATATTAATTTCAATTTATGACCTATTAAAAAAAAACTACTTACTAGATCTCGTTCAAACCAATTTTCAGTGGAAGTTTGCACCGTAATGTACATCATATATTTTTTATAGATTTATCATTCTCTTATTTTAGAAGTTACAGGGGGGGGGACACACATTTTACCACTTTGGAAGTGTCTCTCGCGCAAACTATTCAGTTTAGAAAAAAATGATATTAGAAACCTCAATATCATTTTTGAAGACCTATCCATAGACACCCCACACTTATGGGTTTGATGAAAAAAAAAAATTTGAGTTTCAGTTCTAAGTATGGGTAAAATTTTTGTGTAAAAATCTTAATGCGGTTCACAGAATACATCTACTTACCAAGTTTCAACATTATAGTTCTTATAGTTTCGGAAATAAATGGCTGTGACATACACGGACAGACAGACAGACAGACAGACAGACAGACAGACAGACATGACGAATCTATAAGGGTTCCGTTTTTTGCCATTTGGCTACGGAACCCTAAAAACAATAAATTTTGGGGGTTCCCCATACTTAGAACTGAAACTAAATTTTTTTTTTCATCAAACCCATAAGTGTGGGGTGTCTATGGATAGGTCTTCAAAAATGATATTGAGGTTTCTAATATAATTTTTTTCTAAACTGAATAGTTTGCGCGAGAGACACTTCCAAAGTGGTAAAATGTGTGTCCCCCCCCCCCTGTAACTTCTAAAATAAGAGAATGATAAATCTATAAAAAATATATGATGTACATTACGGTGCAAACTTCCACTGAAAATTGGTTTAAACGAGATCTAGTAAGTAGTTTTTTTTAATAGGTCATAAATTGAAATTAATATCAAATACTCAGGTCTATACTACCATTTACTTATATACCTACAGGTTTGTACGGAACCCTCGGTGCGCGAGTCTGACTCGCACTTGGCCGGTTTTTTTAAGTCTGTTAATAAATAATTTTACTCTCAAATTAGTTACCGAAAAGAAAGGGTTTGGGATAAATATAGAATATAGAATAAACTATGTTAGTAAAACACATGAAATAATATCTATACTAATATTATAAAGAGGAAAGATTTGATTGTTTGTTTGTTTGTTTGTTTGCATTGAATAGGCTCCGAAAGTACTGAACCGATTTGAAAAATTCTTTCACTGTTGGGAAGCTACACTATCCCCGGGTGACATAGGCTATATTATATTTTCAAAAACATTAGGGATCCTTACTAAAACTCCAATAATGTAACCCAAGGTGTAAAAAAATTACCTAAAATATTCATTACATCGCGTGCGCTGCGAAAACTATTGATGATAGAATAAAATAATGTACTACGACTTTGCAGAACACATTATTATTTACAAAAAGTGTCGCGATACCATATGTCTAACTATTATAGTTATGCCACAATAAGTGATTTTCTATTTTAAAAATTTAATTGAAATGCCGCCGCTAGAAATGGCTCTCTATTTGTATCTTGGTATTATTCCTTATCAAAATAAATTACTTCATATTCAAGACTGCTTCAATACCTTTATATAACTTTTTGAATTATTCAATTCGGACATACCATTCAAAAGATATCACGAGTTTAAAAATATAAGTATTAGCAGAAAAATCACGTCACGGGTACGGGCCGTACGGGAGGGAGTCAATCTCTGCGTGTGGCTCAGTGTTTGTAAAAAAAAGGTTGACGGTAGGGTAGGGTAGGGTAGGGTAGGGTAGGGTAGGGTAGGATAGGGCAGGGCAGGGCATGGCAGGGTAGGGCAGGGCAGGGCAGGGTAAGGTAGGGTAGGGTAGGGTAGCACCACAGGGTAGGGTAACACCCCAGGGTAGGGTAGCACCACGCGAACGAAGTCGCGCCGGGCAGCTAGTAATGAATAATTGAAATGGGCACAGCTAGGTACAGTAGGCCACATGAACCCTGCAACAATTATTCATGTAGGTAGGTACCTACCGTCCAGCCGAGCCACCAACATAGCCAGGATACTGTTGGTGCTGGCCCGCACTCCGCAGAGCAACGACGTGCATTTTTTGCGCATTATGTCATAAAAACAATCTGTTCGCGCCTGCAAAAACATGCCTGAGGCACTGCAGAAACGGGGCAGCCGCAACAGCACCCTACTGCGTTATTATACTAAACGCGTAGGGCGTTGTACGACCTTTGAGTATAATTTACCCACAGACTGCTCGTGTAGAACGTGTGCACGCTATTCAGAGCTTACTCTACTTTTAACTTCTCTCGAGCATCGAGCAAATCTGCGGGCTATCATGTTAGATCTCACTGACAACGCCCTACGCTCTCCCTCCATATCGGCATCGTCCTTGAGTACTTCTGTCACCAGGTGTCCAAGGTATTTAAAGCGGCTGACTCTTTTAGGGGGACACCATTCAAGTTAATAGGCGGAACACTAGATGGACACCTGTTACCTACCTTGAACACCATAAATTCACTTTCATTGCCGTTATACAATAGACCATGGCTCGCTGCATACTCCTCACATGTTCGTAACAACTGCCTGATGCCACAAACCGACGCACTCAGCAGCACCATGTCGTCCGCGTAGCTGATATTGTTGACCTGCCTCACGCCGCATTCCAACCGGTACGGTTCCGACAAGTTTCCCGCCCATCTCACGCTGTTGACTTGGTTTGTGTACCAGTAACGAAGATGAATGAATTCTGGAGGTAAGCTGGCCTCCTCCAATTTATTCCACAGAATGTCATCATAACAAACCAGGTCAAAAGCTTTTGACAAGTCTAGGAAACAGGTAAATTTGGGCGTCTTTCTATCGATATAGTACCCGACAGATTGCTTTAAACACAAAATAGCGCTTTCTTTGGACAGTCCAGTAGGCTTACTCTCGACTTTATCTAGTTGCGAGTTAACTGTCAAGAACTTTCGCCACAATTGTTGCTAACGATATAGGACTGTTGCATTTATCAGATATGTCGCCAGTTTTATTTTTGACAATAGGGACAACAACTGTTTCCATCATTGGAGCTGGTAGGTAAGAATGGCCTGCAATGCAGAGGGTGTAAAACATTGCCAAAACACGAGATAAGTGATGGCCAGCATGTCGTAGATGCTCAATTCTGAGACCGTCGTGTCCCGGGGACTTGCCTCGCAACATACACTTTAAAGCTTTCGATACATCTTTGGCATTAAATCTAACCCCTAACTCTCCACGAAGCGTCTCAGTACTGTGCCCCGACTGTGATGGCCCCAAAGGAGACCGCACCGTGAAACCGAAACCGCTAAGAACGTCGTGCAACTCGCGACCGTGCGGTCCAAATAGTGCAAAGTGCTAACGCGTGTAACGTATCATAACAACGCTGGCGAGGCGGCCGCACCGCGATGTTACTGTGGCGCACGATTGTCAGCAATTAATATTGTTAAGGCGAAGATAGTTTTCGCTAATATTATAAACTAGCTTTTACCCGCGGCTTTGCTCGCGTTTTTATAGATTTTATCAATCAAAACGCGAGTATGCTACGTATAGCTGGCCGTGGGAAAAGCATGGCTTTTCCAAACGCACCCCTGCTACCTGCAATTTTTGTCCTTGCGCTTTGTTAATAGTAATAGCAAAACTAAGTTCGATTGGAAACTGGAGACTTTTGAATTGAAATAGTAGATCAGTGGGGATTATTGGGATTCGAGGTATGATAAACTTTCTCCTTTTGCCACACATAAAATTACAGAATACCTTTTAAGTAAAATACAATCTTTAGCATCTGTGCCCAAACGTCAATCGCCAGTTTTCAATACGTATTGTCCCGAATTTACGTAATTATAAAGGTGCACTCTCATATTGTTGTTAAAACTATTTTTTTTAACTTTTGCTTATTTTAAGATTGATGATCCCATAAAACCCGGCTTGCTTCCGCCGTCTGTGTTTCCTGACTCTTACAATCTAGGAATTTTCAAGGCCAGAGCGAATAGGTTTCTTCTGGGTAAGCGTGTTCCATCTTAGGCTTCGTCATCGTCCCTTATGGGCGGGTCAGTGGCCAAACGCAAACCCATTTAATAAAAAAAATAAAGATTCTAATCTCTCGTAAGTCCTGAAGAGTTCGGTTTAACGCCTCTACAGCTTTGTTAATGGGACATCGTACTTTCATCCCACTCTAAAAGTGTACATTGTCGTACCATCATACCCTGAGAGCAATTCTTGCTGAAATCGCAAATGGGTGACTCTTCGTATGCATGATTTAATGGCAGTTTTAAAACTTAAAGTGCAGTCCGCCTGCCGTTCAGTAGTGTAGCGGCTATACCGGAGGAAGCTACGGCAACAGCTTCTTACTATCTCACTTCTTACTATCTGATTTCGGAATGAGTAACGTGAAAAGTGTAAGGACTAAGGAGTAACTTCTTACTATCTTACTTCTTACTATCTGACTTCGGAATGATTAAGGTGTCAGGTGCAAGGTGCAAGGTGCAAGGTGCAAGGTGCAAGGTGCAAGGTGCAAGGTGCAAGGTGCAAGGTGCAAGGTGCAAGGTGCAAGGTGCAAGGTGCAAGGTGTAAGGAGTAAGGTGTAAAGTGTAAAGTGTAAGGAGTAAGGAGTAAGGAGTAAAGTGTGAGGAGGAAGAAGTAAGGTGTCAGGAGTAACTTCTTACTATCTTACTTCTCACTATCTTACATATTACTATCTGAATAAGAAATGAGTAAGGTGTAAAGTGTAAGGAGTAACTTCTTACTATCTGACTTCGGAATGAGTAAGGTGTAAAGATAAAGATAAATTTATTGGCATAACACACAAGGTATATGGTAGGTGTAAGGTGTAAGGTGCAAGGTGTAAGGAGTAAGGTGTAAAGTATAAAGTGTAAAGTGTAAGGAGTAAGGAGTAAAGTGTGAGGAGGAAGAAGTAAGGTATTAGGAGTAACTTCTTACTATCTTACTTCTCACTATCTGACTTCGGAATGAGTAAGGTGTAAGGAGTAAGGTGTAAAGTGTAAGGTGTGAGGTGTCATGTGTAAGGTGTAAGGTGTAAGGTGTAAGGTGTAAGGTGTTTTTTTTTTTTTTATACCACTTAGGTGGCAAACAAGCATACGGCCCGCCTGATGGTAAGCGGTTACCGTAGCCTATGGACGCTTGCAACACCAGGGGTATCACACGCGCGTTGCCGACCCTTTAAGTGTAAGGTGTAAGGTGTAAGGTGTAAGGTGTAAGGTGTAAGCTGTAAGGTGTAAGGTGTAAGGTGTAAGGTGTAAGGTGTAAGGTGTCAGGTGTAAGGTGTAAGGTGTAAGGTGTCAGGTGTAAGGTGTAAGGAGTAAGGAGTAAAGTGTAAGGAGTATGGAGTAAGAAGTAAGGAGTAATGAGTAAGGTGTAAAGTGTAAGGATTAAGAAGAAACTTCTTTCTTCTTAATCCTTTAAGGTGTAAGGAGTAACTTCTTACTATCTGACTTCGGAATGAGTACCTAAGGTGTAAGGAGTAAAGTGTAAGGTGTAAGGAGTAACTTCTTACGGTCTTACTTCTTACTATATGACTTCGGAATGAGTAAGTCAAAAACAACCCTATTCCACGGGAACCGTACATTATTCCGGGATAAAAAGCAACTATGTGCTACTCCAGACTATAATATATTTCATGCAGAGCCGTTTAGCCGAACTGCCGTGATTGAGTAACAAACATAAATCCATCCAAACTTTCGCATTAGGATATATACATTTAGGTAATCATCCCACGGGAACACATTACTGGGATAAAAAGTATCCTATGTCCTTTTCCATACCATAGGCATATGCATGCCAAATTCCATGATGATCCGTTGAATAGTTGAGGCGTGAAGGCGTAACAAACAAACAAACTCACTTTCGCATTTATAATATTAGTTAGGATAGTGAGAAGTGAGAAGTGAGAAGTGAGAAGTGAGAAGTGAGAAGTGAGATGAGATGAGATGAGATGAGATATTAGTGAGATAAAAAGTGCATTTTTTTCGGTATAAAAATTTGCCTATGTCATTCTCTGACCCCTAAACTACCACTATGCAAAAATCATATCGATCCCTTGCTCTGTGAAAATCAGAAACGTACACTTTCTGGGATAAAAAGCAACCAATGTGCTATTCCAGACTATAATCTATCTCTGTGCCTAATTTCATCCAGAGATCCAGAGCCTTTTTGGCATGATTGAGTAACAAAAATCCATCCATCCAAATTTCACAGTAGGATATACCTATATAGTTATAGTTCTTCAAGTAAATAAATATTGAAAATCATCCCACAGGAACACATTACTGGGATAAAAAGTATTCTATGTGTTAATCCAGACCATATTCTATCTGTATGCCAAATTTCATCCAAATCCGTTCAGATGTTGAAACGTGATTGTGGTACAAACATCCAAACTCACAAACATCCAAACTTTCGCATTTATAATATTAGTGAGATTTCTAATAATGGCTTCGAAGGAATCCCCAATCATAGAAAACATTCAAAAGCACCTTGGAAAAATACTCCACTCAGGAACAACAGAACCAAAGGAAATACGTATCCTACTAGAATAATAGAACTCATAGCAGAAAAGTGAAAACAAAGGAAAACCTGGCATCAATCTAGCTGCCCTGAAGATAAAATAAAGCTTAACAACTTAACAAAAAAAAGTTGATTGCTAAATACAGGCTTTTAACGATGAGTCCACAAATAAATTTCTATAAAACCTGGCTTGTGATCGCACTACAGATTACTCCCTGTGGAAGGCCACCAACAATCTGAAAAAGCCTGTTATTCAAGTTCCACCAATCAAAGATGGAAATGGAAAATGGGCGTTAAAGCGCGACCCGTCACACGACGCCGCCGCAAGCAAAGGCCTTAAAGTGAGCATGACTTACTTAAGTCTGCCTTCAAAATTAAAATAAAACTATTATCTTATTATATAATACTAGCTTCTGCCCGCGGCTTCACCCGCGTGGCCTACAGGAAACAAATGACATATTTTTCTTCAAAAACAAATATAATAAGTGCTCTCACTCCCTCTCAATTGTTTATTTTCTTGTTTAAGCCCTATTGACTTTGTTAGGCATCTCCCATTTCGAAAAAACTGTGATACACGTGACCTTTTTTAGTGGATACGTACACTTCACAAAGAACACACCCTCCAAATTACATGTCTCTTAGACCAGCGGTTTAAGCTGTGCATTGAAATATCAGTGACTTCCCATACACAACTTCATCCTGCTTTTCATCCCTTCGAGGGTGGATTTTATCAAAAACGCTAAGACACGTATGAATTAATTTTTAGTCTTCAGCCTAAACACAAAATTTGAAGATCCTAACTTCAAAACTGACGGACGTTCATACAAACTTTCATCCCCTATTTTACCCTCTTAGGGGTGGAATGTCGAACCCTATCTTATTGGATGTCTTTAGAACCAGCGGTTTAGGCTGTGCGTTGATATATCAGTCAGTGAGTCAGGACTTTGAATTTTATATATAGTATATATTGATCTTTGATTTGGTCCACGAAACCCTGTGGTTTCGGCGTGATAACCGTAGGTACCTAGTGTACTTGGGAAAAGGAAAATACATACGAGTCCGATTCCCTCGAAGGCATAGATAGCGGTGCCGAAGTAGAGCGGCAGCTGATGCCAGGAGGCGAGGTGTGTGCGGTGCGCGAGCTGATGCGGCGGCAGGTCGCGCGCCGCCTCGTACACCACGGCGCTCACGCCGACCAGCATGAGCGCGTTGGCCACCGTCGAGAACGGCGTCAGGTACTTCAGGTTCCTGACCATGCACGACACCAGAACCGGAATGATAACGATTATCATGTGGATCGACAGCTCTATACGGAACGCGTACTGATCGCAAATCTGAAAGTGTTTCCCAAACTCAATACGAGAAAGTCCTCCGCAGACCATCAGTGATATTTAATCACAGTTCAGGCTTTAGGGTGTTCGGTTATAATTAAATTTATTTTATCGTATTACTGAATCTCCTGTGACGATATAGGTAGTCGACAGATAATCGGGTATATAATGATCGACCGGCTCACCATTTTGACGTTATTAGCGATGAACACGATGTAGACGCAGCAGAAGCCCAGCTGTGTCACGCACAGGAACGTGTCGACCAGGATTTTCATGGTGGTGGCGAGCCGGCGCAGCCTCGCGGGCCCGTGGGCAAACACCAGATACACCGTCTCCGCGTAGCCCGGGGGTTTCTCCCGTTTACTCTGGCGATGCATTTCCTCTGAACAATTCAGCTGGAAGAAAGGCATTTAAAGTTAACCGCTATGGCCTTAGCATTTAAACCATTTATTCTACACAGATAATAATAAAATACTTTTAAATTAAACAGTAGGTACCTACATTAGTCCTCAGTACTAATGTGCAGCAAATAAGATAATTTTACTCTGAACCAGCAAATCATGTAGGTACAGTAGTACCCAACTGATAAGGCGCGTCGTGAATCTTCGTTCGCACAGAAAAGAAAGTATGTCCCGAAAGTCAACGATAGAATGCTTAAAACTTACAATCAACCTTAGATCACTACTATAAGGTTCATAATACACTGCAGCTGTTAGTTCCGTCTCACTCGCAAGTCACGCCCCTCCGCACACATGGCGGCAGCTGCTGACCAATAGCCTTTCCCGCGCTATGAAAATGTATCTTCTGCGCAGGTACATCGGTAAGCCATATCAGTTGGGTACTATTGTACCTACGCGCAACGAATAAAAGACAAGGTTCTCATCATAGAAAAAAAAATTAACGAAATGTCAGTCAGAACATTACAAGACAGAAACTACAATAAAGATTAAAAAAAACTCAAGGAAGTGAAAAACAATATAAAAATATCAGACCACAAAAACTATCACACACAATACATACGCAACAAATGGCAACAACATAAGATGTTGATGCGGGACGATGGTAAGACACCCGACGGCATGACATTGATTCCCTGGAATATGTGGCGGCCCTTAGTTTGGAACGCCACGTGCGTTGATACTTTGGCACCGTCTCATCTTCCAGAGACCATGAATAAGGCCGGCGGTGCTGCTGCCTGTACCGAAGGCCTCAAGCGGCGCAAACATAGTAACCTTGATAGCAGTTACATTATTTGAGCCGTTTGGGGTACAGACATTGGGTCCATGGGGGCCTGCTGCTCATCGTATTTACCGCGGTATTTGTAAGCGCCTGATCGAGGCGTCGCGTGACCAGAGGGCTGGCGAATAGGTACCTCGCTCAACGTATAAGTATAGCTATACAGAGAGGTAATGCCGCCAGCATTCTGGGCACACTACCACTTGGCAGCGACCTTAATAGGCTAGACTATTTATAAGTTTTTTTTTATCGTATTTTTTTTTTTTTTTTAGTTTTCTTGTTTAGTTATTAGTATTTTATTATTTAGTTTTTAACAAATACATATAATAAAAATAACAATACTATATACCAATAGAACAATAAAATATCAGAGGCAATATCGTGCCCGTAGGTTTATCCGAGGTGCGATTATTGCTAGTTGAAAACTTTACCAATTTAGTAAAATTCCAGTAGAATCCCATTGCACAATCAACGATAGAGAGACAAACACACAGACTTTTGAAACCCACCTATTGAAACTAGAATACGAGATGAATGAATAAAGTGGCTCACTAATAAATGCTGCGCGTGCACACAGATGACGCCTAGGATGGCGGTCATGATGGGCGCGAACACGAGGCCGCCGTTCTTGAACGCGTCGCCCATCGCCAGCAGGCCGCTGCCGATGTTGCCGCGGAATATGTGCAGCATTGTATCCAAGTACCTGTCATACACACACACACACACAATACTTAATAACTGGTATTTTTTATTTTTGGATCTAAAGGGACGGACGGGCGGTCCGCGTGTTTTATATACCTACCTAACCTACCTACATACACTGGTTGGATACTTTATGGACATGGCATATTTTCGAAACCTATGTTGGTTTAACTAGGTACTTTTACTTTTACTATGGAATAAATTTTGGAATCTCAAAATATCCACCCATATAGTATTTTCACGACGTAGGCTTTAGTTATTCAGCTTTCAGCCGGAACATACGAGATTAGTAGGTAGGTACGTAAGTGTTATTGAATATAATTAAATAACCCAATTGGGTTCTAAGAGGTATAGGTACCTACTCTTTATGCACCCTCCATAGAGATTGATGAAGAGCAAAGAGGTATATTAAACACAGCACCAGACTGGTAATATAAACTGAGGAAAGGTTTCCTCAATGAACTGTTATTAACTTTATTGTAAACTAGCTGTCCCCCGCGGCTTCACCCGCATTCCCGGGATAAAAAGCCTATGTCCTTCTCTATACCATAGGCTACCTGCTCGCCAAATTTCTTGATGATCCGTTGAGTAGTTGAGGCGTGAAGGCGTAACAAACAAACTCACTTTCGCATTTATAATATTAGTTAGGATAGGATTATTAGGACTATACTAGTTGCGCCCTGCGGCTTCACCCACGCGGCCGCATGCCCGAGGGATATATTGTTTTCCCGGGATAAAAAAGTACCCTATATATTTTAATCCAGAACATATTCTATTAGCGTGCCGTTAATAATTAAAAAATAAATCCGTCAAGTTGTTGAAGCGTGATTGAGATATCCACATCCAAACTTTTCACATTTAGGTAGGTATAATACATAATTATTATAGTGAGATGAGATATACTTAGTTAGGATAGTAAGGATAAGAAAGAATTTTAAAAAATACCATTCCTTGGGGATAAATAAAGTGGATGAAACCGCGGGCGGAAAGCTAGTAATAATAGTAGTATACAGGTGTCCCAATTACTCCCAATAATAACGTCAAGTGGGTACTGGGCGAAAGACTAGTTTATACCGGATCTGGGTAGCAAAAATAAAAACCATGGCTCGTAGTTTTGTGTGGTTTTGTGATAAAAGCCATATTTTGAAATTTGTTGTCAGTGCGATTAGAATGTAAACATTGTGTAATGAATCTAAGCTTCTTTTGAAATGAGTAATTACTGAGTTTATTGTCGACTCTTCTGAGCAAATGCACTTCCGAACCGGTATTACAGTATTAGAGTCAGACTTTTCATAAGTGCCTGCGAAGGTCTATTTGAATAAATGATTTTGAATTTTAGAGAACCATAATTTTACAGCGCAGTTCACCAAGATTTTGTATTTTGTATTCTCAGCACACTTTTTAGGGTTCCGTACCCGAAGGGTGCCTAACGGGACTCTATTGAAGTTTCAATATTTGTTAAAAGGTACCCAATGTTTTACCAATTTTGTTCAGAGGTAGGGATGCAATTTAACGTAATACATACTTTATCCTCACTGGCGATGTCGGACGGGACTTGCCTAACGGCAACGGCCAGTGAGAGACGGCGGATTTCACAAACACGTTTGAATGTCCTTCAGTGTCCTTCACGCGCTCATATTAGAGGTGATGGTGCGTCCATGCTTGGCGAACAGAGCACGAGCCGAGCTACGAACGAAAACACTGCGAGCACGATTCGCATAGCGTGGACGGGATCGCGAGCCTTGAACGAGCGCGATTGACAGTTTTTTCAAAAACAAAGGGATTCACGTTGTGCTCGTTCTAGGTTCGTTCGTGGCTCGGCTCGTGCTCGATTCGCGTAGCATGGACGCACCATGGGTAGATGGCCGATGGGTGCAGTGAGTGAGTACCCGAGTGCGTGTACTCACGAGGTGGGATGTGAGACGTCTAGGGCGTGCGGGTCGCGCTCGGCACCGCTCTTGGCGTCGGGCACGATCTGCTCGCGAGACTGGAACGCGCCGCCCGCAGCGTCGAACTCCTCGCACACTGTCGTCGTACTCCTGCAACAACGCCACCGCTTCTCTTGATATCTAATTCCATTGATGTCGCCTCCACTGCCCCAAAGGAAGATGCCGTAAGACATAAAGCTTTGAAAATAACTAAAATAAACAAATCTTGCCATAGATTCATCAGTGAAAGAACGCAATTTTCATACTGCATAACCTACAACTCAGTTTTTCATCGTTAATTTATGTCCGAATGTCTTACATTGGGTTGACTGGTACATTTGGTATTTTTCTCATGGAGCAATAAATTATTAACAGTGAACCAATCAACAACTACTTAAAGAGAATTGTTCACATTGTCAGAATTAAAATCATGTCTATTCACTTTGTAAAGAAGGGAAGTGTCATCAGCAAACAATACTATCTCATATTTTTTATCAACAAGATAAGGTAAGTAATTGATGTAAATGAGAAACAGAAAAGATCCAAGGATAGAGCCTTGTGGGACGGACGCCCATAGTTACTGAAGATCCAGAATAAACCTAACCGTTCAAATCAACCCTCAGAATTCTACCACTCAAGTATGAATTCAAAAAACTGAGTGCGATGACTCTACTATAGTGCGATTTCCTGATCAGTAAATTCATGATATATTGTGTACATTGTACACAATCAAACGGTAAGTTGCTAATGCCTATTTATAAGGGATGATTAAAAAAAAACTGTTGTAATAAAAAGTCTGTGTACTTATATAATTTTCAGATCTCTAGCATGAAATTAAGTTTGTATGGGTTAAACTTCCATCCCCTAAATTAAAGGGTGGGGGGTGATTTACTAAAAATCCTGATATGATCCTAATACGTATTTTATTATTTCTAGCAAGGAATCCCTATATCAATTTTCAATTAGCATGCACATTTGCGGAAGTCTCATACAAACTTCTATCCCCTAGTTTAAGGGGTTCGGGGGTAAAAGTTCCAAGTAAATTTTTTTTGTTTGTTTGTGTACTAATGAAATAATAGGCAATAAATAAATAAAAACAACTTTAATTACCGAAATACAATGTTGTTAAAATATCTTGTTACATTGCTATGGAGTCAATTTTTGAATGTGGATCGCTGGTGCCTCTGGTAGTTTGTAATAATCTGTGTTACAGGTCAGGTCACCAGGTCTCCTGGAGGTTGTTATCGAAAATCAACCTTCCTACAGTAACGTGTGTATTATGTACTGTAGAGAAAACTCTTATATTTCCTCTAGTTATCTGTGTGAGCAGCATCCTACGAATAATATAGTATATCAACAGCAGCATCTTTATTCTTTACGCGCAAGCGACCGATTGGTCCAGATTTGGATGACAGACAACAGATTGGAGAGTCAACTGAATCAAACGGCTCCATTATTTGGATGACAAAGAGATTGGAGAGTCAACTGTATCAAACGGCTCCATTATTTGGATGACATATATTGGAGAGACAAGTGAATGAAACGGCTCCACTGACAAACAGATTGGAGAGTAAACTGAATCAAACGGCTCCATTATTTGGATGAAAAACATATTGGAGAGTCAACTGAATCAAACGGATCCACTATTTTCCAACTTCAGAATTATATTTGGAGTACTTATCCTGGCATATATCCATGAAGACCTGTTATTGGCTTCCTAATAACTATTCATATTTTTTTAAGTTTATTATTGTACAGCTGTTGGTCTTCCTACAATAAATAAATAAATACTTACCTACTTGTGTAACTTGTACTTACTTATGTAAGTACTTGTATGCTCTGATTGACTGTCTTTATAGACGTCTTATTATAAGTGACTGATTCACTGTCTTTATAGATGTCTTGTTATAAGTGAAATCGGCAATGTTGGCTCGGAATGGCAAACGAGTAGGTTCGAAATGTCGAATAAAGGATTAGCATGGTAAGTAGCGCTTGTTGTATCGTAAATGGGTCCATCCCATTACGAGCTGGCCGGTAAACACAGTGTGTGATTATTGTAATTGTCATTACAATGCCGAGTTGCGATCAACCATTTTGTGGGGTTTTATGTCAATCAACTAAAATGAATCATTGTTTGGACTGTCGCCGGCAGCCGCGGTATTAAAAAAGTCGTCATTGTCTTCATCTTGTTTTTGCTGTACAATGTTTGACAACTTCAAAAGCCTTGAAATAATGTTTTTATTCGTTCTATACAGTGCAGCTAGATTGATTTGAACAACAATTTTTGAGAAATATCACGACATGACCAATCTTTACACGTAGAATAAGTACTTGTAATAGGTACCTACCCAGAAAACGTCGAATCGATATAAAAAGAACACTATTATGAAAAAGCATAACGAGCTGGAACAAAGTTTAAGCATGACCAATAGCTTGCTGAAATGGAACTATGTTTAATTCAAATAGTGACCTTTGAAGGCCGTTTAATCTATTTTACGTAGTATGTTCGGCTCAAATCTTGGAAGTCAAATTTCACCCACTTCCAGTGGTCGGTTTGGCTTGATGTTTGGTATTATGTATTCCTTCCTTCTTCCAATATACTAATGTAAGTATATTCATAGAGTAAAAACGTCCATGGTATATTGGAAGACAATGCAAGTACACTTGTATTAAAAATGAAATTATTAACAAAAACTTAAATAGGCCTGTGTTTGACCAAAATTTCACCATGGTCAGTGATGATGTGGCTGAAGATGGTAAGCATACAAAGCCTAGCTCTCAATTGCAGCTATCGGTACACTGCACTTAGGTACTACCTACATACCGATAGGTGTTTCTTGACATAATTGCTTTTTTATTAATACTCAGTTTCATATTATTACTAGTAATTTTATTAAATAATAGGTATTAAACTTACAAATTAAAATAAGTAAAAAAATATTTTTTTAATATCCTACATTTCAATACGTCATAATAGAGGTACCTATAGATAAGATACCTTTAGATATTGTAATAAGTACGACATATGCACAGAGGATAGTAATCTGTGACAATTAAGCAAGCACATGCTTGCATTGCATGTATGTATGTAATTATGTGAGTTGGTACTTTACTATCTATTTATCTGCTTGTAAATGCAGCTCATTCACTTAGATGGGGCGGGCCCGGACCTACCTACCAGGCATCCACTCCACCTCGTCCCCGAGCTCAACCGTCGCGCATCCTCCGAGACACGGCGCGAGGCCACTCCTCTCCTCGTACAATCACATCTCACAATTTATTATGCACGATCACTCTTGCTACACTTGTTACTCTTATTGTTCTTACTCAATATTTATTTGTTTTAAAGTCTGTGCCTACTTACTTTATACGAAAACCAAAACAACTGATTGATATCGATATAACGTTTTTGTGGCACAAAATTCACAAGTGTTAGTGTCGGAACTGGTCGGAACTGCACACGCTGGGGGTGGGGATGCGTGCGCGCGTGCACCACACTACTTCACCTCAAAACAGTCTGTAAATGGGTCTGAGTAACTGATTTATCTGCTTCTGCGTTTTTCTCGGTCGGCTGATGTAGTTAGCGAGCGCCGAGCCGAAGCCGGACACCGCGCCTTGGAACGGACCATTGAAACCTCCTTGGCCGTACCCACCCTGTATCGGTTGCGGGTATCCGCCGTAACCGCCAAAGTTTCCTTGTCCGCCGTAGCCACCGCCATAATTTCCATGATCCCCGTGCCCACTGAGGCCTCCGTGGCCTCCGTGCCCGTGACCGTGACCTCCGTGACCGTGACCTCCGTGACCGTGACCCCCGTGTTGGTTGTGTATCGGATAGGGTAACTGAGGAGCGACGGGCAGCGGCACCACTCCGCACCCGAAGAAGTAGTTGTTGACGGGCGCTGACACGTACGTGTAATCGTGAAGACCGCCCGCGGGCCCGAACGTGCGTCCCGTGCCGCAAGGTCCGGTCTGCTGGTGTTTCTTTCGCTTGCGATGTTTCCTTCCGAGTTCATCACCTTCGTCCACCTCTAGGTCCCTCGTCTCCTCGGAGTCTGACGCCATCAGCAGCGCGATGCAATGCACGAGCAGGAGGACGACGACAGCGGTTTTCTAAAAAGAAACAATACGTAGTACATTTGTCGCAAGTTGCATGGGTATTGAAGGATGGGTGGTGTCATATGATATTGGAGGCTGGTGAGCAGGTGTAGTACACATGATGACGAGGGTAATGCGGCGCAGCGGCATAAGCTCAACGATAGATGAGATAAAGAAACAGCGCATGTGGTAATTGTATAACAACAAACCTCGAAAAGAGTTTTATATTATTTTAATGTTACCTACTTCGCCTGATTAAAGATGGAGTTGCATTTGCTATCGCTAGGGCTAAATATGTGAGTTAGTTGGTATACAATATTTGAAGACTCACCATGTTTTCGGTGCGGTGCGGTACGCGCAGCGCTGGCGAGAGGTGGCGAGGACAGTACTGCTGCGGCGAGGCGGACTGGCTCCGAGTACGGCTCGGATGGGGGATCCCGATGTCGAAAAGTGAAAGTATGTAACCGATCCACGAGTAAATGTAATAATATCGCAACTGTTGACGAATAAAGTCGCGACGACGACGTTGACCGCCTTCACGTTGTTGGGCAATGCCGCCAATTGTATAGAGGCTTCCATCATATGATAGAGGTAGAGCAAAGCGTTTATTCGCACAAAGAGCAGCTCGACTGGGGAAGTACCTCCACCTTACAGAATACCGCAGCCAAATAAATGTATGTTGTGTAAAGTTATGTTCCTGCGCGTGAGTAAGGTCGCCAGAGCTCGTAGGGAAGGGGGGAAATGTCGGTAACACGTGAGCGATGCTTCGTGTGTTGCAAGCATCCATATGGCTACGGTAACCGCTTACCATCTGTCGGGCCGTATGCTTGTTTACCGACTGTATAATAATACAGGGTGGAATTTTTTAACCTCACCTGGAGGGAAAGTACTCTAAATACTGGAGATAGCAAATTTTACTCAAAGGAAACATTCCTTTATTTTCGAAAATAAACAAATCTGAATATAAATATTTCGAAAATTCACTTCCCACACTCGGGAATCGAACCAGGTTAAAATCATAAAAATAACACCTGTACTTTTATGGCATCAATCGATAGGGTCAATCAATATGGATCAAATCTCTCAAACAAACATAACAAATTAAATGAACGGAAAATCGTTAAATGCAGATTTGTTTCTTTTTGAAAATAAAGGAATGTTTCCCTTGAATAAAATTTGCTATCTCCAGTATTTAGAGTACTTTCCCTCCAGGTGAGGTTAAAAAATTCCACCCTGTAAAGGAGATATGCAAAATGTGTATCGAGCCGCGATCGTGTATTTAGTTACTACATCGATGCAGAGTTGCAGCCGCAGGGAGTGGGCGCAGGCGCAGCCGGCTGTAGTTCACGGTCCCGCAGACAACAACCAACTTTCCCAATGGCTCGCTTCCGCATGTTCCTACGTATGAGTAGGTACGGCAGATCGTGTCGCACACCAACCGCGGTAGTCTATCGTACCATAAATTGTAAAACTGTGACCGTACTATTTAGTTTCTTTAATTACCTGTCTATGATCTACTAAATCCATACAACCACGATGAGCCTGCTCTATCTTTGTTTTGTAACTAACGGACCAAGATCCCAGAGGCGCCAACGCCAACGACAACCCTACTTGCTGCAGCACATGCTGAACTGGGGCTGAACTTTTGGACCCATCATAGTAAATTTTTTATAATTTCGCAAAATTTTATTATGGTTTTTACAATGTTGTGTAGTATTGTCTTATAAATGTATTGTATTGTTGTATATTGTGCTATTTTGTTGTGTCCAATAAATTTTTCTTGCTTTCTTTCTTTCTTTCTTTCTTTACTTCATAAAACACCAACCTTCCGAACCGAGCGTTAGTCTGACAAATCATAATGTGTTCCTCTGAAAACCTCAGGACAAGGACCTGGGGCTCTACCGCGTAACTTTGGTGGTAATCGTAACGAACACCATTAATTATTTCAACCAATGACGCGTTACGACGCGACGATGACCATTCGTGGGCCCTGATTGGATGAAATTCATTAATGGTGTTCCTTACGATTACCACCAAAGTTACGCGGTAGAGCCCCAGGTCCTTGTCCTGAGGTTTGAGCCCCCGTTCATGAATAAATATTGACATGATTGGGTTTGTTGTTTAGATTTATCGTGTTTCGGTTCGAAATAGAAACGACGACCTGTGGCAGTGGTAGAGTATCTCACTAAAATACTATAAACTAGCTGTTCAACGTAGTTTCACCCCCGTTCCCGGGATACAACGTACCCACCCCACCACACTCGGGGCTGATGTAGCATCCTATTAGTGAAACAATTTTCTGAATCGGATCACTAGTTCCGGAGATTACTTCCTACATCCAAACTTACAAACTTTACCTCTTTATAATATTATTAATAGTCATCTCCCGCGGTTTCACCCACGATCCCGGCCTGGAAAGTAGACGGTCAGCACACGGGAATAAATAATGTAGCTTCCCAACAGTGTTTTTTTTTTAGTCGGATTAGTTTTATTAGGTAGATCCGGAGATAATACCTATTATTCCTATTCTTCGTCCACAAGAAAGTCGAGAATTGCAGTCTTTTTAATACTAAAGACACTAAAGTTTTGAGATTTAACTGTATTGGTGGTAAAATGCATGTCTTGATGTTGATATTTAACTGTATTGGTGGTAAAATGCATGTCTTGATGTTGATATTTAACTGTATTGGTGGTAAAATGCATGTCTTGATGTTGATATTTAACTGTATTGGTGGTAAAATGCATGTCTTGATGTTGATATTTAACTGTATTGGTGGTAAAATGCATGTCTTGATGTTGATATTTAACTGTATTGGTGGTAAAATGCATGTCTTGATGTTGATATTTAACTGTATTGGTGGTAAAATGCATGTCTTGATGTTGATATTTAACTGTATTGGTGGTAAAATGCATGTCTTGATGTTGATATTTAACTGTATTGGTGGTAAAATGCATGTCTTGATGTTGATATTTTCGACCTACATACATAAGGTTATTTTATCAATGACGTTTAAATGTCGTGAACTGACGAAAATGATGGACGTAAATAGGCTGAAGGTGGTCGGGAACTGAGAAAATAGCACTTTTCGATAAATGTTTGATTATTTAATATAAACTCGTTAGTAAAACTTGCAATAATTATTTTTTTGAAGTGTTATCTTTTAATTCCATGTATTATTTGAACTTAAACTACATCATTTCTAAGAATAATGTTACTATAAAGATTGTAAGTCCACTAAGTGGTCGTGAACTGGCATGTTGACCCTACAATACATACAACTTTTTGATTTGAACTTAGTATCAGCGATTTGTAACCACTTAATACATAATTACACACAGACTCAGGATCAGGATATACATATTCGTGTCAGTTCATGCACACAAATGCATATCCTGTGTGGGAATCGAACCCACGGCCTGCGGCGCGGAATGTGGAATCTTAACCAACTGCGCCAACGGGCCACAATAAGAATTCATTAAAACATGAGTAGAGAAAATGTGTGCGCTCTGCTAGCTAGCCAACCCACGCATTGCGCAGAAGCAAGAGAATGTAGGGAGTGGCGGAAATAATCCACAAATATTTGTTATCGCTTATTGCTGAACTATTTCTATTGTAAGCAATTGTATTATATTGTATCGTACATAATAAATTTTAAGATTGCATGTAAAATCAAACAGTCATCTTGTCCTACTTCTTATTAAATTAATAAATCAATATGGTAATTATTTTTCATCACACTTGCTCGTAACGTGATCTTTGTTCATAATCCAAAATTATATTATTTACCGAGTGGAGATTTCGAGATAGCATCGAACATAGGTTTCGAAAATATGCCTTCTCGAAATCTCCACCCGGTATACCTATAGAGCCCCCCGGGTATAATAGGGTACACCTATTGACGTCTACGAATAAAAACGAGTAGGTTTTTTTTTCCTTATCATTATGATGACGGGCCACCTGGCGCGGTTGGTTAAGACTGGTCAAGAATCCACCTATCGCGCTGCTGGTCGTGGGTTCGATTCCCACACAGGACATTTGTGCCATAAACATGTCTGTATGTCCTGAGTCTGGGAGTAATTATGTATATTAAGTATTTATTTACAAACAAAAAGTAGTATATGTATTATATCAGTTATCTGGTTTCCATAGTACAAGCTCTGCTTAGTTTAGGATCAGATGACCGTGTATGAGGAATGTCCCAGGATATTATAAAAAAAAAAACGGTATCAAATGACTGCTTGTAAATAGAAATTTTCATATACATATGTACGTATAATGTTATAATACTTGTATGCCACCATTAGGTATGAGATGACGGAGGTAACTACGCTACAAAAAAGCACGTTTAATGGCAAATGACAGTAGGTACACTACTAAGCGGTTACCGTAGAACGTACCTACTCGTAACTCACAGAGTTGCGAAGGTTGTTTTTAATGGTTTTCGTGTTGAAAATAAACAGTACTTATTATATAGACGTATAAAAAAATCTATAAGTCTATGAGTTATTATTTAATTATATTTAATGCAGCGGCAGACTTGAGGAAATGTTCTATATATATAGATTGTATTTTGTACATATTTGGTGTAAATATAGATATTTGAATATAATAGTAAAATACAATTTACACTTTATTTTTAATAACAAATTATACTTTATTTCGAGTTATTCCGTTTACGTCGCGCGTAGCTCTACGTCGCGTTCCTTCTACGGTGATTCCGCCTACGTCGAGTCTTTCGTACACACATTTTCTAATCTCAGCTACCAAGCAAGGACATGTCAGTGACATTAAGTTTGTTGGCGCTTTTCAAAAGATTTTTGTCAGAGTGTCGAAAGCAACAGCTTTATTTAGTAAACAAGCATATAAATAAATATCCTGGGACATTCCTCACACATGGTCATCTGATCCCAAACTAAGCAGAGCTTGTACTATGGAAACCAGATAACTGATATAATACATATACTACTTTTTGTTTGTAAATACATACTTAATATACATAATTACACCCAGACTCAGGACATACAGACATGTTCATGCACACAAATGCATGTCCTGTGTGGGAATCGAACCCACGACCTGCGGCGCAATAGGTGGAATCTTTACCAGACTCTTAACCAACTGCGCCAACTGGCCCGTCAAATACGGCCCGCCTGGTGGTAAGCGGTTACCGTAGCCATATGGACGCTTGCAACATACGAGGCATCACTCACGCGTTACCCACCCTCCCCTATGAGTTTTTACTTTAGTTACGTTACAAAGTTTAACTAAAATATTAACCATTTGTGGTAATGTGATGCTCCAGCCAGGTTCGTCATAGCACTTCATGAGTCAAGTCCTCAACAGTTGACAGTATCGTCTTTAAAATTGGCATACGCCTTAGTTTTAGATATTAAACTATTATAATGACCTGTTTGTGGTGATGCTGCAGCCAGGGTCGTGTTTTCATGAGACAAGTCCTCAACGGTTAATAGCATCGTCTTCAAACTTGGCATACCCGAAAGGTTTAGAGAGTTAAACTAGTATATTACCAGTTTTTGGTGATGCTGCAGCCAGGGTCGTGTCTTCATGAGGCAAGTCCTCAACGGTTGATAGCATCGTCTTCAAATTTGGCATACGCATAAGGTTTAGAGAGTAAAACTAGTAAACTACCAGTTTTTTGTGATGCTGCAGCCAGGGTCGTGTCTTCATGAGGCAAGTCCTCAACGGTTGATAGCATCGTTTTCAAATTTGGCATACGCGTAAGATTTAGACAGTTAAACTAGTAAATTACCAGTTTTTGGTGATGCTGCAGCCAGTGTCGTGTCTTCATGAGGCAAGTCCTCAACGGTTGATAGCATCGTCTTCAAATTTGGCATACGCGTAAGGTTTAGACAGTTAAACTAGTAAATTACCAGTTTTTGGTGATGCTGCAGCCAGGGTCGTGTCTTCATGAGGCAAGTCCTCAACGGTTGATAGCATCGTCTTCAAATTTGGCATACGCGTAAGGTTTAGAGAGTTAAACTAGTATATTACCAGTTTTTGGTGATGCTGCACCTAGGGTCGTGTCTTCATGAGGTAAGTCCTCAATGGTTGATAGGATCGATTTCAAATCTTGCATACGCGTAAGGTTTAGAGAATTAAACAAGTGTATTACCAGTTTTTGATGATGCTGCAGCCAGGGTCGTGTCTTCATGAGGCAAGTCCTCAACGGTTGATAGCATCGTCTTCAAATTTGGCATACACGTAAGGTTTAGAGAGTTAAACTAGTATATTACCAGTTTTTGGTGATGCTGCACCTAGGGTCGTGTCTTCATGAGGTAAGTCCTCAATGGTTGATAGGATCGATTTCAAATCTTGCATACGCGTAAGGTTTAGAGAATTAAACAAGTGTATTACCAGTTTTTGATGATGCTGCAGCCAGGGTCGTGTCTTCATGAGGCAAGTCCTTAACGGTTGATAGCATCGTCTTCAAATTTGGCATACGCGTAAGGTTTAGAGAGTTAAACTAGTATATTATCAGTTTTTGGTGATGTTGCAGCCAGGGTCGTGTCTTCATGAGGCAAGTCCTCAACGGTTGATAGCATCGTCTTTAAATTTGGCATACGCATAAGGTTTAGAAAGTTAAACTAGTAAACTACCAGTTTTTGGTGATGCTGCAGCCAGGGTCGTGTCTTCATGAGGCAAGTCCTCAACGGTTGATAGCATCGTCTTCAAATTTGGCATATGCGTAAGGTTTAGAGAGTTAAACTAGTAAATCACCAGTTTTTGGTGATACTGTAGCCAGGTTCGTGCCTGCATGAGGCAAGTCCTCAACGGTTGATAGCATCGTCTTCAAACTTGGCATACGCATTAGGTTTAGAGAGATAAACTATTATAATAACCTGTTTGTGGTAATGCTGCAGACAGGGTTGTCTCTTCATGAGGAAAGTTTACAACAGTTGATATCATCGGTTTGGCATACATATTAGGTTTAAATAGTTCTTATGTTTGACCTAATCTCACCATGGTAAGGGTCGAATGATGTCAAAGGTGATAAGCACACAAAGCCTAGAATTTAGCGCTACTGGAACACATAGGTAAATGCTCGGAGACAGATTTTCCACTTTCGAATGGTAGCCAGGTAAAAAGTAAGAAACAAGCAATAATTCTCATCTGGAATTGTTATGTAAAATCTATTCAATATGTATCATTTATTAAATAAACAACTTACACGTAATATAGTTTAATGTATTAAATACATATTCATCATAAAAAAAAAAAAATACACCATCGATAAAGTTTTATGTACGTCCACGTTATTTATTTCTTTGTACCTTTGGTTTGCTTCAAATCTTACTACTGACATTTCACTTAGACGGCATTTCTACTTTAGATATAGATTCTTCTTAAACATAATGTCGTATATTAGGTATTTAGCATATATTGCAGAAGAAACATCATAATCCTCGTGCACTTAGTAGCTACTAAAGATGTTTTTAAATATTTAATCCAACTGATGAACGACTAGGAAATGATAATACAACACTCGTCTGGAAAACAGTCAAAACGAGGACTATAATACACACTGTTCGGAAAATCTAGCAAACCGAGGTCCTACATACACATTACACACACTATTTTTTTTTAAATATAAAGTTTTATTTAAATTGAATAATCCCTGTCTTTTATGTATTCTAATTAAAATATTAAAAGAAACAAAAAACCCTACTGCGTAAAACGAATATACGCAAAAGGTTACAAATGTAGCAAAAGCTTAGGGAAGATGGCAACTGTATTCCAAGTAGAAACATATGCCATAATAACCTGTGCTCAGGCGAATATAGATAGAGGAACCAGAGGTAAATCCATATATATTCTTAGTGACAGTCAGGCATCCTACAAAGTGGACTCCAGACTTGTTCTGGATGCTGTCCAAACCCTAAACAGGCTTGGGAAGCATTACAGAGTAAGACTGATGTGGGTCCTGGGCACAGAGGAATCCATGGTAACGAAGTTGCAGATGAACTGGCAAATGATGTTGTGGGTCCAGAACCATGTGTAGGCATTTCGACGTGCCTTTAGGGACACATTTAGGGAGTTTGCAGATCAATAGCAATAGTAATAGACTGCTTCACAGTAAACAATTTGGTTTCACTAGGGGTCGCTCAACAACCGATGCTGGTGTTGAGCTTATTCAACATATTTTTGATGCCTGGGAAAATTCACGAGACACCATTGGTGTTTTTTGTGACTTATCCAAGGCTTTTGATGTGTCCATCATAAAATACTGATCAGCAAATTACATCACTACGGCGTTAGAGACACTGCACTAGATCTTTTGATTTCTTACTTATGTGACAGAATTCAAAAGGTTGATGTTAATGGTAAAGTATCCCCTGGGTCATCAGTAACTATGGGTGTACCACAAGGTTCTATCCTTGGACCTTTTCTTTTTCTCATTTACATCAACGACTTACCATATCTTGTAGAAAAAAAACATGAGATAGTATTGTTTGCTGATGACACTTCACTTCTTTACAAAGTGAATAGACATGATTTTAATTCTGACGATGTGAACAATGCTCTTTCTGTAGTCGTTGATTGGTTTACTATAAATAATTTATTGCTAAATGAGAAAAAAACAAAATGTATCAGATTCAGTCTACCCAATGTGAGACATTCGGACACAAATATTGTAATTAAAGGCGAAAAACTGGATCTTGTTGAAACAACTGTATTTTTAGGTATCGCTTTAGATAATAAGTTACAATGGAGCCCTCACATTTGTAAATTGGTGGATAGACTTAGTTCTGCAGCTTATGCAGTGAGAAAAATTCGCGCTCTCACTGACGAATCTACGGCAAAATTAGTTTATTTCAGTTACTTTCACAGTTTGATGTCTTACGGTGTCCTCCTCTGGGGTAGTGGTGCCGAAATCAATAGAATTTTTATACTGCAGAAAAAGGCTATCCGCGCAATATATAAAATAAGGCCTAGAGATTCTTTGAGAGACAAGTTTAAATCTATTAATATAATGACAGTGTCGTCACAGTACATATATGAAAATCTTATTCATGTGAGGAAAAACATAAATAACTTACCTAAGAATAGCGACACTCATAGTTTGAACACTAGAAATAAGCACAAACTTGCTGTACCTTTAACTCGGCTCAGCAAAGTCCTTAACTCTTTCAAGGGGCAATGTATACTAAATAACTAAATGACTATAATAAAGTACCCAAAGAAATCCAAGAGCTACCTATACATAGATTCAAAAAGATAGTAAAACAGAAGTTATGCAAGAAGGGGTACTATAAAGTTTCTGATTTTGTAGATGACAAGAATGCATTTGAATGAATTGTTATATATTGTTATATATATTTTGTAAATTGTAATATTTATAAGTACACATAAAAAAAAAAAAGAACACTTGCTGAGTTTCTTGCCGGAGTCTTCTCAGTTCAAGTTGTATTTGGAACCGGTGTAGAGTCATTTGTTAACTTTCACAAGTGCCCTATAAGGGCCAAATTTGAATAAATGAATTTTGATTTGATACACAGACAACGAACACATTGGCTGTCTAACACCGGTCTACAACATTCCAAGAAATTCAAGGCTCTACGTTCAAAGCCCGGGAATGCATTTGGAATATGAGCAGGGGGCACATCCGCTACCTGCTTGGGCCTTTACTGGGCACTTTGGAACCAACGACATGCTCATGAAGATGGGTCTAACCGCGACACCCATGTGCAGGCTGTGTGGGGAACATATATACATACGAAACGCATGGAGCACCTTCTGTGCACATGCGATGCAAAGCTGGCTGGTAAGCGAATGAGTCTCCTAGGGATCGGATATTCAAAATCCAAAACCAGAAGACTATAGGCTCATATCTCCTAGCCTCGTTGTAAAACTCATGAAAATAGTTTTCAACGAGATAATATAACCTAGATACCGACAGCAGCGCCATCTTCCGGGCTGATTTGTAAATGTAAACGATCCAGGGCGCCACCCAAACGCATGCAAAAAAAACATTCAAATCGGTCCAGCCGTTCCGGAGGAATTCAGTGATATATTCAGATACACAGGTACAGTAGAATTTTATATATATATATATATAGAGATAAAGATTGCTGTCTGGGACAAACCAATAACCTAAGTATGTTTTTTTTGTAACGAATGAGTTGTATGTATTAGCTCAGAGTAGATAAATACTACGTACAGTATTAGTACGTAATATGAGCGGTACGGTAAAGTATAAGGCTAACAACCATCCAAACTCTGTGAATTACCTCCCTACGGTAACCGCTCAGTTCCTTCTGTCCTTGCATTACACGTGGTTTTTTGGGTTTTTTTCAAACCTGGGCTTATACCCGGGTGGCAGTTAAAGGAGGCTCCAAACTCAAGTTTGAAAACAAAAAGAAAAAACTTGTTTCACGAAGCGCCTAGCATCCAGAGCACGTTGTTCAATCGAATCGTTATGGATGTAAAAACATAAAAAAAAATGAATGGAATATTTATTTGTTGAACACAGGTTATTACAAAACAAAGATGTTACAAAATATCAGAGTTGGTACTGTCTATGTTCTGCCGTCAGGCGTAAAACTAAATTACAATGGCAATAAAAGTTAAATTCAATATTAATTATTAATGTCTTAACACAATACAAATAAAATACCTAATTAGGTATACGAAAATGATAGGTAATACAAAATAAAAACCTTAATTTATGTGGACATAAAAATAAAATACGTCATATCTGATAGCAATCATAATAAAAATACAATTAAAATGGTTTGTGACATTTTAAATTATATCATTCATATATTCATCAATAGTGTAGTAAAGTAAAAAGAACCAGTTTGTAAATAAGCTATCTTATGATCAGTGCAATAAGAGCCAATTTACGAGCAGTGTGTTGAAAAATACGTTATAACTAGTGTACACTATCAATAAAGACCGTTGTATTGACGGAAAGAAAATGTATTAATTCCACAGACGTATGAGTAGTACAAATACCTACTCATACGTCTGTGATTAATTCGCAGTGCAGTACCTAACAATTTCATAATTCAAAGTAGGTAACAACATATATATTTACAGCATGCGATTTCATTTCATTCAAATTATTTTATGGTATTACGTAACAACATACGAATACCTGTTTACATACTCACTCGCAGATTGTGTAGGACGGTGATACTATTATAAATGTTGCGTTTAGTGAGTTAAGCAATGAACCTATTGTGCAAGCTTGGTCGGAGGTTGTGGTCGAATAGCGAGGCCTAGCCAGACAGCATACTCCTAATGATACACGATAGTTTGATCATCGTTGCATTAACCAAAAATTGCATTCAATTTACGTCTATTCAGCTTTGCTGCTACTCAGTTTTTCGTAGAGAAGAGAACCTCAGGCTGGCGCCACACTCACAACACATTACATAGGTATGTACCGCCAAACCTAAGTTTGCGCCTGTGAAGTTAGGCTTTGGAGGTTATTTGCTGGTTTTGGTTATAAGGTTAGTGGCCATTTACAACGAGCGAATAAAGTTGTTCAAAGAAAGCCTGAACCCCCTCCAATTGAAAATCTATCGCAATAGCCCCCTAGCGGCGAATTAAAAATACTGCACTCGAGAGCCAGTTACCCACATCTTTTTAACCATTATTATAGATTTGAATTTGAACATAATTTGTATTTGAACACAATAATTATCATGGTAAGTGATCTTAAGGCTGTAACAATAAAGCCTACAAGGGAAATAAATATTTGGACAGGATGGTGGCCAGGCACACCAGGACGCAATACGATATAGTAAGCGCTACCACACAGTAGATACTACGGGGTACTAAGGGGGTACTAATGTAAGCCATACACGCTACAGTCTACCGGAGAGGTTACCTGTGCAGGTTTACCTGGCAGCCGCCACCGCCGGCATTGACTTTGTAATGCATTGAGGCTACGATTGACGGCAAGGCCGCACGTGCTCTACACCACCTGACTGACTTCGAGTAGGTACTAGGTACGACAAGACGAGGCTCACCCGAGGTCGGAAGGCGAGCACCCGTTGCCGCACGCGCCCGCGCCCGCTCCCGCGCCCCCGTCGCTGCGTATTGCGTTCATGCTGACCTTCTCCTGCATGCTCACTGTCCACTCGCCTGCTGCAACGAAAATAATCACATTAACTACCTATATTCATATACTCTACTAACTGTTTATTGGGTGAAGCCGGTGAAGAGGATGAGGAGAGGATCATCGAGTCGGTTCGTTTTCACTCTGCTGAGCTACGTTTTTATGTCGGTGCCGTGCAGTTCAAGGAGGAACACCTACGTGTAGATTCTACTTACCTGTGACCACAGACGTAAAAGAAGTTCAGACGGATCGCTACCATTAGCAAACTGAAGCCACTTGTCTATGAATAAAATGCGCAAATTTGAAATGAAATTTATTAGAAGGATCAGCACCTACTAGACGGCTTGAAAACTCCTCTAACAGTAGGTTGACCACTAGCCTACCTCCACCGATCCGCAGTGGGCATGCGTGGTGGAGTATCTGCCCATTCCCTTTCACCATAATTTGTGAAAGGAGGTCTGTGCTTAGCAGTGGGACATTATAGGCTGTTGATGATGATGATGAAGTGGTGTGTGGATGTGTAAGTGTGTGGGTAAGTGGTATGAATGACCGGTGTGTGAGTGAAATTTGTGAGAGTAAAGGAAGTGTTTTTAGGGTTCCGTAGCCAAATGGCAAAAAACGGAACCCTTATAGATTCGTCATGTCTGTCTGTCTGTCTGTCCGTCCGTATGTCACAACCATTTTTTGCCGGGTTTTTTTAAATTCAATGGGCTTCCCTTTGGCCACTGACCCGCCCACAAGGGACGATGACGATGAGATGGAACACGCTTACCTAGAAGAAACCTATTCACTGTGGCCTTGAAAGTCCCTAGATTGTAAGAGTCTTCATGTACGCAAATGTATGTATGTGTGAGTGAATTGCTTGAGTACTATGTGGCATTCAAAATTTTATTATTTCATGAAATTTCCTCAAGCCTGCCGCTGCTTCCGATTAACGGCAAGGTTCCCGGATGGCTGGCAGCGTTTCTGAATATAACTTTTATCTCAGAATTTTATAAGTTACTAGCTGTCTCGCGCGGTTTCACCCGAGTTCCCGTTATAAAAAGTAGCCTATAATACTCGGGTATAATGTAGCTATGCTCGGAATTTATCTACGTGACAGGGTCCGAAATGAGGACATTCGTAGGAGAACAAAAACGACGGACATAGCTCGTAGAGTTAGTAAGCTGAAGTGGCAATGGGCAGGCCACATCGCTCGAAGAGCCGATAACCGATGGGGAAGGAAGGTTCTCGAGTGGCGACCACGTACTGGAAAGCGCCGAGCGGGACGACCTCCCACCAGGTGGACCGACGACCTGGTCAGAGTCGCTGGGCGCCGCTGGATGCAAGCGGCCCAGAACCGTTAGAAGTGGAAATCAATGGGGGAGGCCTATGTTCAGCAGTGGACATCCATGGGCTGATATGATGATAATGTAGCTTCCTATTAGTGAATGAATTTTTCGAATCCGACTGGTAGTTCCAGTGATTAGCCCGTTTAAACAAACAAACAAACAAAAAACCTCTTCCGCTTTATTATATTAGTGTAGATAGTATAGATTGCATAAAAATGAGAAAATAGATTAGGTATGCAAAATACACGAGGCTTACCGTTTCAACCATAGATCTCGAGTTTCAACCATAGATCTCGAGTTTCAACTATAGCAATACATCTAAGGCGTCTAAAGATATGTAGTAGTTTACGAAAGTTTACAAAGCGCATCAATATGGTTTCTCCATGATAGATTTTCATCGATGTATACTGGGTGGAGATTCGAGATGGCATATTTTCGAAACCTATGTTGGCTTAGTTATGCTGAACAACTTTTACTATGGGACCAACACAGAAAATTAAAAAAAAAAAAAATACTTTTCAAAATTCAAAATTCAAAATCATTTATTCAAATAGACCTTCGCAGGCACTTATGAAAAGTCTGACTCTAATACTCTAATACCGGTTCGGAAGGTTGCATTTGCTGAGAAGAGCCGGCAATAAACTCAGCAATTACTCTTTTCAAAACAGGCTTAGATTAATTACATAATATTTACATTCTAATCGCACTGAAAACAATTGCGTGCCCCGGCGCGGCGGCAAAATTACAAGGTAGACTGAAAAAATATTTAATAAGTAAATAAATAGCAAACTTTTTCTTACATTATCATCGAGAAAGGTTGACATTAACAATGGAAAGTAAAAAAAAAAATTGAGGATATGTAATAAATAATAAACATAAAATAAACTAATCGTCTAGTGTAGTAGTGTGTAGTAGTGTCTGTGTCTGTTCACTGTATAAGTTTTCTAGATATAGAGTATTTCTTTAGGCACAGATTTAGCTTCCTTTTTTGCCCCCTTAGCTATCCTATCACACGGTGGCTGTTCTGTACTAGGATCAGCTATGACGAACCTGTGTTGTTTTAATTATATTTCCCACGTGATACACCGTTATTGCCATTGATGGTTATTGCTCTAAGTGGCTGTTTAGTGAAATTGAATGAGTACCTTTCTAGTCTAGGTAGTATTTGTAGTAATTTCTGCCTGGACTGGCTGGATTTCATCTAATCTAGACAATCAATCTAGCACCAAACAAATCAATATTGTGGTAAATAAGTACCTAGATGTCGATTGTGAGTTGATATGGGTATACCTTTTATGATTGAATGATCATTAGCAAGTGAATTAATTAATCACCTACCTAGCTTAGTTATCACTTAAAAAGACAATTAAAAATTGCGATAAAATGTTAATTATAAACGCAATTACCGACGGAATCATCTCTTGTTTGTATGTAGATAACCAGACTATTGTGGTAGACTCAATAGAATTTCCGCATTCCTTAGTTAGGCACTTAAATCAAGGGATTTAAGTGCCTAACTAAGGAACGTCGAGTGCCCGGGCTCACTCCGGCCGAGGACACAGCGTTATTGGATGAAAAATGTGGCTGATAATAAATTAGCTTGCCAACTATTTGTAATCGAATCTATTACCTTGATTATGAATTACTCTACATTATGGAAACATGTTTGTTTGTTAAAATATATCCCCGTCTATTTCCGCTCCATGATGTAGTGTTGGACAAACAAAACAATAGTAGAGATCCATTTAAACTTTATGTACCACATCAAAAACTTCAATTATTTAGTAAGAATGTTTATTGTGTAGAGCCTATCAGAATTTATAATAAATTATCTATTGAATTAACAAAATTGACATTATATAAATTTAAATCAGCATTATCTAATTGGTTATTAAATTATGTATTTTGTTGCGATTTGCGGTGCGCAAGCGCAACAAGCGCAGCACATCGTTTATACAACTTGATAGGTACTTATTATGGCACTATAGCGATGAATTAAAACTTACAATTAAAACTCTGTGACTAAAGGCTCGCAAGAGCCTCACTGCCTCAATGTTGACGGAGTACCTACGTACTTACCTATGTACCTACCTGCGTCATTGTTTACAAGTTAAGGAAAACTGAGGTCGGGTCCTCAGGTCTATAGAGCCGAGGTCAATGGATCCGTATCGCAAACACACTCTACAACAAACATACGCACAATTGTCAAATCCAACTCAATGAGTTGGTACCAGTCACCAGCACTTATGTAAGTACCTACTCAGATATCTATCTGAGTAGGTACTTAGGTGCGTGCTCGTTATCTAACGAACACGCACCTTACACCAGCCATTGTTGGTACACCTACCTACGCTACCAGTAGGTAGGTACCAGTTACCATGGTTGGTTATAATTTGACAATATCCTTATTGTACACGTACACTAGTGTGGTAGGCGCCCACTGAATATTGTTATTGTAGATAGGTACATTGTTTGGGGATCCGCTAGGTGTGGGGTGGGATTTACCTGATTACCACATCCAGTTACATTGTGAGATCAATTCCGATCATTTGAGAGCATGACTAGCATGACTCTTTCTCAATACCTATGGAAGTAGGTACTTATCAATATTTCAAAGTACCTAGCATATATCGATACCTTAATCCACAATCAGTTAACTCCATTTTAATTTTCCAGGCGACAAATACATTGTGATAATAGTACATTATGATAAATGTGTGCAAAGTTGGAGGCGGTCGGTATTAAGCGCGTGGGCCGCCGGCGAAACGCGATAAGGGAGCCGAGAGTGTAATGATCAATGCACACGCGTGTCATACGACGTTTTAGGGTTCCGTAGCCATATGGCAAAAAACGGAACCCTTATAGATTCGTCATGTCTGTCTGTCTGTCTGTCCGTCCGTATGTCACAGTCACTTCTTTCCGATACTATAAGAACTATAATGTTGAAACTTGGTAAGTAGATGTATTCTGTGAACCGCATTAAGATTTTCACACAAAAATAGAAAAAAAACAAAAAAGAAATTGGGGGATCCCCATACTTAGAACTAAAATATTTTTTTTTTTAATAAAACCCATAAGTGCTGGGTTTTTATGGATAGGTCTTCAAAAATGATATTGAGAGGTTTCTAATATATATTTTTTCTAAACTGAATAGTTTGCACATTTTACCACTTCCAAAGTGGTAAAATGTGTCCCCCCCCCTGTAACTTCTAAAATAAGAGAATAATAAAACTAAAAATAATATATCATGTACATTACGATGCACGATGCAGGCGCTGCTTGTGGGGGCTGGTCTGCTTAAGTTTGCTATTTATTTACTTATTAAATATTTATTCAGTCAACTTTGTAATTTTGCCGCCGCGCCGGGGCACGCAATTGTTTTCAGTGCGATTAGAATGTAAATATTATGTAATGAATCTAAGCCTGTTTTGAAAAGAGTAATTGCATTTGCTGAGAAGAGCCGGCAATAAATGCCGGCTCTTCTCAGAGACCTTCCGAACCGGTATTAGAGTATTAGAGTCAGACTTTTCATAAGTGCCTGCGAAGATTTGAATAAATGATTTGAATTTTGAATGCAAACTTCCACCGAAAATTGTTTTGAACGAGATCTAGTAAGTAGTTTTTTTTAATACGTCATAAATTGAAATTCATATCAAATACTCAGATCTATACTACCATTTACTTATATACCTACAGGTTTGGACGGAACCCTCGGTGCTCGTTACTTTAGTAAAATGCACTTGTGTGCGTAATAAGCTGCAACTGAAACGTTGCAATAAATGTCACTTTACGAGCGAGTGTGTTGAATAAGATATTATAGCAGTAGCAAAAATCCGTAAGTGAAGGATATGTGAATACCTATATTTCACGGCTACACTTCAAGCTATAAAATTCCAGTATAAGCTGAACGCGCATTGTATAGGATTTCGGTACAATGAGAGGTCAGCTCATACTGGAAATGAATAGCTTGACGTGTAGCCGTGTGTACCTATATAGAATAGCAGATTTATTTATGATAGTTGCGCCCTGCGGTTTCACCGGCGTACCCGAGGAATATCCTACCCTAAAGTTACGTTACCGTTCAATTTTCTAATTTGCTAAGCAATTTTATAATTTTTTTCCCGTAAGTACCGTCTCCAGACCATAAGAAAACTCAAGTTATGGCGTGACCAAGGGAAGTAGGAAATTGTCGCGCGTTGCCGACCCTGAAGAAATCTCTTCACACCCTTTAAAGAACCCCATGCTATACTCCAATGGGAAAACCACGGCGGGGAGCTCATTCCACTATATCTGCGTCCGCGGAAGAAAACTCCGTTGACCCCGCACAGTTCGAAACAACTCTGGTGGAAACAATATTTGAGGATGGCCCCGTCGATGGCGAGAGTTGCGATGATGGAAAGTAGCCGTGGGCATTAAGTCGAACAATTCTTTAGAACACTCTCCGCTGTACAAGTGGTACAACACACATAAGGAGGCAAAATCTCTCCTCAGACTGAGGGGCTCTGAACCGCTTGTTGCTGAAGCTCGGGATCGTCAACATTTCTGATGGCACGTCGCGCGAACCGAGTCTAAAGGCCCAAGCTGGTATCCAGGTGCTCCCGCTCATAGATGACAGCTGTACTCTATTTGAGGCCGGACCTGCGACTTATAAATTTGCACCGGTTGCACCCTTTGCTCCGACGTGAAGTACTGCCTCGCTCTATTGAGCACTCCAAGCTGTTTGGATGTCAGCTTTACCTTGTCTTCCAAGTGACTTCGGAACAAAACGTCTCTAGAAATGTCGACGCCAAGGATGCGATGCTTTGACTGAAGTTCAAGGAAGTGTTCTGGAATTGTGGAGCCACAGACCATGGGGTTTTCTTAGCGGATTATTTTTTAAGCGCGAGTTATAACCCTTGTGTTGCAAGCGTCCATAGGCTACGGTAACTGCTTACCATCAGGCGGGCCGTATGCTTTTTTGCCACATTAGGGGTATAAAAAAAATAGGGATTCATTATAACAGGTGGAGATTTTGAGATGGCATATTTTCGACACCTATTGTTCAGCATGAGTAACCCAACGGTAACTCATGCTGAACAACTTTTACTATGGGACCGTGCATATTACAAGAAATGTCGGATCAGACACATCCATACATTTTATGTATTGTGTCGCGGCGCCGCGCCGCCCGCAAACTGCCACCTCACAGGCGGCGGCGCGCTGGCAGCTAGTGCTTGGATTGAGTTGAGGCGGTGCCGGCCCGTTGCTGCGATGGAGCGGTGCTGATATAGTGAGCGATGAACCTTACTCAGCTCTTACTTAGCTTAGGTGACATTTATTTGTTTATTTGATAATTCGGTAGAAAAGTGCAATATTAAGACCACCAACATATAAATAACTCGAGTGAGTAATAGGTATCGTTTCAAGACTTTTACGAATATATTCGATCAAGTTTTTTGATAAGGCAAGCCAGGCTTTTGAGCTTGTGTGCAGTTCCCGCTACTGGCAGTGACTGGGCCACGTAGGCTGGCTGCGTCCATAGGGCGGGTGGGGCGTTGCCTTGCAGGCCTAGGTCGAAATCCGGCGGGGCTACCGCGTAAGTTAATCTGAACTTCATTAAAATTGTCTTCCTTTTTCTACCGTCTACTTAAATAAATGTTAGGTAAAGCTACATATAGGTAATGGGATTTAAATGAAACCAGTCATAATCATTAAGATTGACTTACGAGTTACGCGGTACAGCACGGTTACAATTTAAATCTGTTATTGGGTCATTAATATCTATGTTGCTGTCTTGATGTTGATTAGGTTGCACCTGACTGGACTGGCTACCAAATTTTTTTTTTTTTTTTTGTAATAGTTATTATTTTATTTTATTGGTCGGTACTAATTAGTTTGTACCCATTCGGTCAATGTCACCGGCGCGCGGCGGAGCTACCTGAGTGCACGTAGGTATAAGTAAATATTTACCTATAGCTTTGTTGTTCGCTGTATGAAAAAATATAATATTGGACTCATATTGGACTTTCAATAATTTTACTGAGAAGAAACCAAGAAGAAACCCTTTCATTTTCTTTCTTTTTATTGAAGGCCTTCATTCCTCTCGACTCGACGACCGGGTTGGTGTCTGTTTATTATATTTTTTTTTTTTTACCCGACTGACCCGTAAGGAGGGTTAATTTTTTTCGAGTGTATCTATGTCTATTTCTTTGGCACGCTCTGCAGCCTAAACGGCTTGATGGATTTAAACATATGAGGTGTCGTTAGATTCGTCTTAACTGTGGGAGTGTCATAGGGTATATTATTTTTATATGGCGTCTACGAATAAAAAAAGAGGGGGGGGGGGGTATTAAAAACAAAAATATCTTTATTATAACAATATGGGTATCAAATGAAAGCTTGTGAATAGCCCATTCCATATATGTATATATTATAATACTTTTATGCTACCATTTTGACGTCAACTGCAAGAAACCACGTTTAATGCAAGGACAGTAGAGGTTTGTAGTCAACTGCAAGAAACCACGTTTAATGCAAGGACAGTAGAGGTTTGTAACTCAGCTCTGAACCAGCTCAATGAATCAGATCACTCGGGTTTGAGCCGCTGAGCTACAGCTCAACAACATAATGAATAGCTCACGGCTCAATCCAACTCCTATTGTATCTGCGACTCCCTCCATAGATTATATTCTTGTAATTCTAATCTACGAATTATTATTTCGTTCTAAAACATTTAAATAATAATTACATTAAATAATTAAATACCTATGTAACATAACTCTCAGATCAGATCATGTTAAAAAAAACAACTCTAAAGTATGAAAAGAGTCGCTCGGCGGAGTCGAATGAATCACGGCGGCTCAGTCGGCTCAATTCGACGTGCGGTACGCAGTGAGTGTGCGCGCGTATCGTGGACTATAGGTACATTGAGCTGATCTGCGAGCTGAGTCATTGAACCGGCTCACACACCTGAGCCGTGAGCTGTTCTGCAGCTCGCGTATTTTTGATGAGTTACACACCTCTAAAGGATAGTAGGTAGGTAAGCTCCTCCAATCCGCAGTGGGCACGCATGGTGGAGTATCGCCCAGTCCCTTTCACCCTCATTTGTGAAAGGAGGCCTGTTCTCAGCAGTGGGACATTATAGGCTGATGATGATGAGGTTGTCACGCACGTAGGCTTTGGCTATCAGCTAACTATCAGCCTACGACCGGAGCATTCAAAATAGTAGATGTTGAAGAAAAAACTTATAGACTGTCTTCCATACAGTTTATTGAGTAAAAATAAAGAACTGTAACAATGAAACTATGATATAAAACACTTGTAAGAAAGAATAACCAAATATTTTGATATGGATACTGAGACAACACTTTGGGATAGGTACAAGGAAGTGGTGATATGAAACCAAGGAACTTACCCCAGCTGGGTTCTAGTAGTATGTTAATTATTTATATTATAACTGCACTGATAATGTCAAATTGTACACACGGCTATACATAAGTATTTGTACTACACTGGTAGCTTATTTCTCTTTAATCAATAAATATTATCTGATTTGTTTTATTTCACTTGTAAAAACATGACCGCACAATTTAAGTTGTGTCTCAGAACTGATCGAATAGACTGAATGTCTGCAGTCTATTCAGTTCTGAGACCAATTTTGAATATATGTATTTTTTTTGTAATACATACTTAGGTTATTGGTTTGTCCCCGACTACAATACCTTATAAAATTCAAGTTATATTCAAAATTCTATGGATTAAAGAGCTTGTTTTCTCTTTTCAGTTAATTGTTGTTTTACGCAGTCGGGTTTTTTGTTTCTTTTAATAAATTAATTTATTTCAGACTTTTTAGTTTTATACAGAATGAGTTGTATGTATTAGTAAGTAAATGAGCGGTACGGTAAAGTACCTAACGCTAACAACCATCGCCACTCTGTGAGCTACGTACGGTAATCGCTCGTAGGTACCACAGATTACAGAATAGTAAGCTCATAGGTACCTACTGTTCTTGCAAAAATGGTAGCATAAAAGTATTATAATATATACATATATGGAAAGGACTGTTTACAAGCTTTCATTTGATACTCTTATGTTATAATAACGATTTTTTTTAAATACCCCCCCCCCCCCTTTTTATTTGTTGACGCCATATAAAAATGATATACCCTATGACACTCTCACAGTTCAGACGAATCTAACGATGCCGCGATGCCTCATTAGGCTGCACATTTTTGTTTCTTTTAATAGTTTTAGTTTTCATTTCATTTATTTCATTTTTCTATTTATTTCTGAGCTTCGACATCATTCTATGCGGGATTGTTTGCAGATTTTCCTTATTACGAATTTAGGTAATAAACGAATCATATTTAAATTTTCAGCGAAGGGGAGATAGAACCATTTTGATTGTTATTATGTTGATGATAATTATTTTAATGGAATCAGGAGTCCCAGTATGTTAAATGGAAAGAGATAAATAAGAAGGATTTCGCCGAATAATTTGAGCTGAAAGATTATGGACCGGCTAAATACTAGGATTAAGGTATCGAAATTGAGAACAATGAAAGAAGTAGTTTGTTAAAGGAGATAGGTTTAGAGTTATCTAAAACTACTGTATATGCTGACAATCAGAAGGCGATCTATTTAACTAAAGATTCCGTTTATCAAGCTCGTCTTAAAATGTAGATATAAGTTCCATTTTATCAGGTAGGTACGTACTCAGGGATAATGTTATAGAGTTAAAAAAGCATCTGAAGACAGATTTGAAGCTAGCTGATGTTTTAACGAAAGCAATACCTGCGGGTAAACATAGGTAATGTTATTGATGGTTTAGGGCTGCAGTAGTTAATTGAGGGTGCGTGTAAAAGGTTCCATTATTGTAATTGTACTACTGGCAAGCTGTAGAATACTATGTGAGGTACCGTAGAACCTAATATAAATGTGAAAGATATCTATATATCTATTATATCTACCTACTGAATTTTCTTACCGCATGACGTGATATAATGCGTATAATTCTGTTGTTATTTTTGGTTGTTGTATTCTGTTATGTGTCTTAATACTTAAATAAATAAATATTGGTTTGTCCCCGACTGCAATATAACATATAAAATTCAAGTTATATTCAAAATTCTATAGAGTAAAGAGCTTTTTTATCTCTTTTCAGTTATTTTTTGTTATGAGCAGTCGGGTTTTCTGTTCTTTTAATTTAGTAAGTAGGTATTTCAATTTGTATAGTAATTCACAGATATTTAGATTTATGTCTGTGATACATGACTGTACCTATGTCATGTGCTTTAAATAAATCAAAGTTCATAATGGTCCTGTCAGGGATTTGGAGGTAAGATAATATTTTAAGTACCATACTACGGCGCTACCTTAATTCTAAATACCTAGGTAGCGCCTAATTTGAGCAAATATCTACCTAGTTAAATATTACCAAGATTTAGACTTACTCTTGTCGTAAGGAGAGGTAGGTAGTCCGCTTCGAAAAGACACGTTCGATTTATTTATTATGTATTATCGATTCACACTAGGTAATCGAATAAAGCGCGCGTGCGCGACAAGTGCGCGCGTTCACGGGCGGGTGACTGTGGCCCGCGCCGCGAGCGTGAGCGCTGCCGCGACGCGGCTGGCGACGTCACGCACACGACACCCGCCCGCTGCTCTCGTCAGATTTTTCCTTCATATTATAACGAGTAAAAGGTAAATACAAAATACAAATAATTGTTTTGCCTAACTAACTAAGATAAGTTTAATCTTAAGATGGTAAGTTTTAAGATTTTAATACTGTGATACCTAATACTAAATACCTAGTTTTTTTTTTTTCTAAACTTTCACTCCAACGTCTGTAGTTGAAGCCTGTTTCTCTTTACTGCACATAGATTCACAACACCACACCGTTTTACGCCGCTTCTGTTGGTGCAGTATTTATTGTCTATATATAGGTATGGTTTGGCTGCACTATGTACTACCTAACCTGTATAGGTTTCTCAGATGCAGGAGGCGGCCGCAGGTGGAAAGCACTAGGAGGTCTCTATTCTAGTTTTTATTTAAAGCAGCTGGAGGGTGTGGGTCCGGATCTGGCTGAGAGTCCAGGTCCACGGGTGCCTCGAGGAAGAGGCACAGCACACGCTGGAGGTGTGCCCAGCCTGGGCAAGCGAGCGCAGCGAGCTCTGCGCGATGAAGTGGGGACAGATCTCTCGCTGCCGAGCGTGGTTCGCAGAGACGGTGGAGACAAGAGCTCCGGTTTCTGCCGTCGACGAAGAGGAGGCCTCCGATCAGGCCGTCGTTGCTGGATACGCGGACGAATGCTCCGGCGCCCCCGTATATCCAGCCGACAGCGACAGGTAGGAACACCGTGGGGTTTTAGTCAGTATCCATAAGAATTTACCCACGTAAAAAAAAGGAGGCCATGTCCCGGGGTGGCGTGTTATTTGCGGTGTCTCTCGACATCCGCAATGCATTTAACACGCTGCCTTGGGAGACCGTGAGAGCGGGTCTGCGGTACCATCGGGTGCCGCAGTACCTTCAGAGGGTCTTGGCCGATTACTTCGCCGGGAGGGAAGTCGTGTTCGAGACGAAGAACGGCTCCGGGAGGAGGGAGATGTCGTGCGGTGTTCCACAGGGATCGGTCTTGGGACCGCTCCTGTGGAACATGGGCCGCGGAACAGGCCGCCCCCTGGAGCTACAATAATGGTGGGAGGAACCTCCATCGCCGTCGGGACGACGATGAAGTATCTCGGACTCGTCTTAGACGGCCGATGGAGGTTCGAGGAGAACTTCCGGCTGCTGGCCCCAAAATTGGTGGCAGCGGCTGGAGCTCTGGGGCGTATCCTCCCCAATTTGAGAGGCCCCGGAGGCACTTGCCGGCGCTTGTACACTGGTGTGGTGCGCTCCATGGCGCTCTATGGGGCGCCAATATGGGCAAACGCCATGAGTGCCCGAAACTTGGCTGCGCTGCGACGTCCGCAGCGCGCCATGGCGCTCAGGGTGGCCCGGGCGTACCGCACCGTGTCGTGCGTCGGCGAGTGTGTGCTTGCCGGTACGCCGGCGTGTCCATCGGAAAGGAGGATTATTGCTACTAGATCCATGCAGACGGCGGCGGCGCGGCGCGGATAAATGCGAGGTTTTTTTTTTTTTCCCTGTCCGGGCGCTTGTTGGCCCGGCCCGCGTATATCTATCTATCTAATCTATCTATCTATCTATCTATCTATCTATCTATCTATCTATCTATCTATCTATCTATCTATCTATCTATCTATCTATCTATCTATCTATCTATCTATCTATCTATCTATCTATCTATCTATCTATCTATCTATCTATCTATCTATCTATCTATCTATCTATCTATCTATCTATCTATCTATCTATCTATCTATCTATCTATCTATCTATCTATCTATCTATCTATCTATCTATCTATCTATCTATCTATCTATCTATCTATCTATCTATCTATCTATCTATCTATCTATCTATCTATCTATCTATCTATCTATCTATCTATCTATCTATCTATCTATCTATCTATCTATCTATCTATCTATCTATCTATCTATCTATCTATCTATCTATCTATCTATCTATCTATCTATCTATCTATCTATCTATCTATCTATCTATCTATCTATCTATCTATCTATCTATCTATCTATCTATCTATCTATCTATCTATCTATCTATCTATCTATCTATCTATCTATCTATCTATCTATCTATCTATCTATCTATCTATCTATCTATCTATCTATCTATCTATCTATCTATCTATCTATCTATCTATCTATCTATCTATCTATCTATCTATCTATCTATCTATCTATCTATCTATCTATCTATCTATCTATCTATCTATCTATCTATCTATCTATCTATCTATCTATCTATCTATCTATCTATCTATCTATCTATCTATCTATCTATCTATCTATCTATCTATCTATCTATCTATCTATCTATCTATCTATCTATCTATCTATCTATCTATCTATCTATCTATCTATCTATCTATCTATCTATCTATCTATCTATCTATCTATCTATCTATCTATCTATCTATCTATCTATCTATCTATCTATCTATCTATCTATCTATCTATCTATCTATCTATCTATCTATCTATCTATCTATCTATCTATCTATCTATCTATCTATCTATCTATCTATCTATCTATCTATCTATCTATCTATCTATCTATCTATCTATCTATCTATCTATCTATCTATCTATCTATCTATCTATCTATCTATCTATCTATCTATCTATCTATCTATCTATCTATCTATCTATCTATCTATCTATCTATCTATCTATCTATCTATCTATCTATCTATCTATCTATCTATCTATCTATCTATCTATCTATCTATCTATCTATCTATCTATCTATCTATCTATCTATCTATCTATCTATCTATCTATCTATCTATCTATCTATCTATCTATCTATCTATCTATCTATCTATCTATCTATCTATCTATCTATCTATCTATCTATCTATCTATCTATCTATCTATCTATCTATCTATCTATCTATCTATCTATCTATCTATCTATCTATCTATCTATCTATCTATCTATCTATCTATCTATCTATCTATCTATCTATCTATCTATCTATCTATCTATCTATCTATCTATCTATCTATCTATCTATCTATCTATCTATCTATCTATCTATCTATCTATCTATCTATCTATCTATCTATCTATCTATCTATCTATCTATCTATCTATCTATCTATCTATCTATCTATCTATCTATCTATCTATCTATCTATCTATCTATCTATCTATCTATCTATCTATCTATCTATCTATCTATCTATCTATCTATCTATCTATCTATCTATCTATCTATCTATCTATCTATCTATCTATCTATCTATCTATCTATCTATCTATCTATCTATCTATCTATCTATCTATCTATCTATCTATCTATCTATCTATCTATCTATCTATCTATCTATCTATCTATCTATCTATCTATCTATCTATCTATCTATCTATCTATCTATCTATCTATCTATCTATCTATCTATCTATCTATCTATCTATCTATCTATCTATCTATCTATCTATCTATCTATCTATCTATCTATCTATCTATCTATCTATCTATCTATCTATCTATCTATCTATCTATCTATCTATCTATCTATCTATCTATCTATCTATCTATCTATCTATCTATCTATCTATCTATCTATCTATCTATCTATCTATCTATCTATCTATCTATCTATCTATCTATCTATCTATCTATCTATCTATCTATCTATCTATCTATCTATCTATCTATCTATCTATCTATCTATCTATCTATCTATCTATCTATCTATCTATCTATCTATCTATCTATCTATCTATCTATCTATCTATCTATCTATCTATCTATCTATCTATCTATCTATCTATCTATCTATCTATCTATCTATCTATCTATCTATCTATCTATCTATCTATCTATCTATCTATCTATCTATCTATCTATCTATCTATCTATCTATCTATCTATCTATCTATCTATCTATCTATCTATCTATCTATCTATCTATCTATCTATCTATCTATCTATCTATCTATCTATCTATCTATCTATCTATCTATCTATCTATCTATCTATCTATCTATCTATCTATCTATCTATCTATCTATCTATCTATCTATCTATCTATCTATCTATCTATCTATCTATCTATCTATCTATCTATCTATCTATCTATCTATCTATCTGTTAGGTTAGGTTAGGTTAGGTTAGGTTTTTTTTTTTTTTTTTTTTTTTTTTTATCCTGTCCGGGCGCTCTCTGGCCCGGCCCGCGAGCTACCTCTAAACTAATTAGAGACTTTTTATATCTTATTTGGGTTCATGCAAGTTTTTAAATAAGTTTTTCAAATTGGGATTTTTAGGGTGGGTGGGAATTTCTATTCTATTGTTTTATTTACTCAATATTTCTTAGAGCTAGATAACATGTTCTTTCTTAGGTTCTACATTTAATCTATACAGTTGTTTTAGGAGCTAGGTACACTTTATGGTTTATTAACATATTTATTAAACTTTATTCTTACAGGCTTATTTGATTAACATTCTAGTACACGTTTATTTCTTATTCTAACCATTCTTATTTCAACAAATTTGTTACAATAGGTGCTTACTATCTAACAATATATGATGCTTACTTATTTGTTAACTGGTGATATATAACACTATATATTACAGTTTAACATTTACTTATTCCTTTTTATTACTTTAGTTGCTACCATTATACAGAATTTTATGAATTTGTCTTTCAAATGTTTTTTGCTTATGAGTTCTTTAAAGTTTTCTTTCTTTATTTCTAAGCCTAGATCTGTTTCTAATTCAGTTCTTTCCTTACAGTGAATGGGGCATTGCGTAAGTACATGGGTAATATTTTCTATCTCAGCTGGGTCACAGAAGCACGCCGGGCTCTCCTTGCACTTGAACCGGTTCAAGTACTCAGAGAACCCGCCGTGCCCCGTGAGGACCTGTACCAGGATTGGGTCAATTTTAATATGTCTCAGTGTCTTATGAGCCTTTATTACGTCGGGGAAAAATGCTTTGGTGTTGCTGGCTGTTTCGCTTGTCACGTAACGCCGGTTCCATTCGTCAAGCGTGCCCAGACGTATCTGTCGCTTAACGAATGAAACCGGGCACCGGTCGTAATCCGGCTTCTTCTTCAGATCGAGCGCCGCGCATTTTGCTAATTGGTCTGCCCTTTCGTTTCCCTCCAGCCCCGCGTGCGCCTTAATCCAGAATAACCTAATATTCTGGCCACGAACTTCGGACTCTTTGATATTCGCGCGGATCTGTATTGCAAGGGGATGGAGGGATAATCCGTCTGCTACGGTCTCTAGGGCAGCCCTGGAGTCACTGTATATGTGACAGCTGCTCTTCTTACTTCGAAGCACCTGGCTTGTGGCTCGCTCGAGAGCTAACAGCTCGGCCTGGTATACAGTGCAGAACTTCTCCAGTGCGGCTTTGTGGGTTTTTGTTTCGCGGCCATTCTCCCAACATGTGAACGCCGCTCCGACCTTCCCTTCAATTTTAGAGCCGTCCGTGTATATTTCGAGAATGTTGTTTCGATTTTCCTGGAGTTCTGCACTGTCCATCAGACATTCGAAACTCAGTTCGCTGAGTGTTGCTGGGTGCGGTGTGTCCTTGTATTGTACAGGCGTTTCTACTTCTCGGTCTCCTAAGACCCGCCGGGAGTACCCCTTCTTTATCTCATAAAGTGCGGCGGTTTCCTGCACTCTCAGATCTAATGGTAGTATCCCGGCGAGTGTTAGTGCCGCGTTTAGTGAAACTGTCCTGTAGGACTTAATTATCTTCTGCGCAAACCCACGCTGCACTACGTTGAACTGGTTTTGCGTCTTTATTTTCTCCGCCGAGGGTGCCCAAGCACTTGTTGCGTAAAGCAGGATCGGTTCCACTACCGCCGTGTAGATCGTCCTGATTACCTCGGGGTGGAGGCCCCAGTTTACCCTGGCGGCTCTTGAGAGCTGCTTGTAAATGTTCAAGCCTTTCCTGCACACGTAGGCTATGTGGCTATTGAACGTAAGCTTCTCGTCTATTATGAGCCCCAGGATTTTCACTTCTTTCACCATTTTTATGTCGATCCCGCCCATGCTCAACAGAGGGGTATCGTGTTTCAGCTTGCGTGTCAGTACCATGGCTTGGGTCTTATGAGGCGCAAACTTCAACTTGTTTTGGATACCCCAGTCCTGAACATAGGCGAGTGCCACATTGGCTTGCCGTTGCACCTCCTGTGCGGTATCCCCATCAAAGACGAGGACCACATCGTCGGCGAATGCCTGGCAGTGGTTTCCTCTGTCCTCCAGTCCCCGAAGCAAAGGGTCGATCAGGACGTTCCACAGAATTGGTCCTCCAATGGAGCCCTGGACGCATCCCTTTGTCGTGTCCCGTCTTGCCTCCTCTCCGGCATATTTTACGGACACCCTTCTGCCTTGCAGATAGCTGTCCATGAGCTTTCTGATATTGAGTGGGCACTTTTCTTCCGCCAGCCGGACTCTTATCTTTGGCCACCAGGCGCTGTCAAACGCCCCCTCTATGTCCAGTGAGACCATGGTGATAAGTTTTTTCTGTTCCAGCTTTTGGCGTATGTGTCTCACTAGTCCATAGAGAGCGTCCTCCGTGCTTTTTTGGGGCGTGAATCCGTATTGGCGGGTACTGAGTCTAGGGAGGATCTTCCATTTTACCCTCGTCATCACCATTTTTTCCAGGATCTTCCCTAGCACCGACAACAGGCCTATCGGTCTGTAGGACTTTGGCTGGGTGTAGTCCTCCTTTCCCGGCTTCCGGAGGATTACCACAGTGGCTTCCTTCCAGCAGTCGGGAAAGTGGCCCAGCTCTAGACACCTGTTTGCCAGTGCCAGGAAAGTACCCGAATTTGCCGTGATGGCGTGTCCACATATATCCGCTGTTAGACCATCACTACCCGGGGCTTTTTTAGGGTTGAAACCTTCCACCGCTGTCTTTAGCTCATACATAGTAAATGGTGGGTCATCTTCATCATGGCTCGAATCATTTATCATGCTGGCTTTTTCTCTTAGCTTTTGGTGGTTTATATCATCCTCTTCTGGCCTATCCGGGGGATAAAATACTTCTGCAAGTAACTCCGCAGACTCCTTTGGGCTTAGTACACGACCTTCCTTTTTCAGGGGTGCGTCCTCCTGTCTCTTCGTCGTATTCCTTATTACCCTGTAAATCCCTTCCCACATTCCTTCCCTGTCTTGCTTTCCACAGAATCCTTTCCAGCTTTCGATCTGGGCGTTCCTTGCATGTTCTTCATATTCTATTTTTGCTTCCAGGTACCTCTCCACTACGAGATTTCTTCTACAGGGCGCTGCACAGCGGATGCGACGCTTCTTGGTTGCGACCATCTTCTTCATCTTCTCTAGCTCTTCGGACCACCACGGTAAGTTTTTATTTCCACCTTCTTTTCTTTTTGGTATATGTTCAGTGCACGCTTTATTTATTAATTCTATGTATTTGTGTATTTTACTTTCTAGTATTTCTTTATTGTCTATTCTATTTATGTTTTCTATTTTAAGTTCCTGTTCTTCAGATATTAATTGGGCCAATTTACTACGAAATTGAGCCCAATTAGCTTTTTTAGTGTTATAGATTCTGGTTGTACTTTTATTTTGTAATGGTTTATTTTTTATTTTTATTATTAGCCTATACTGTCCCACTGCTGGGCAAAAGCCTCCCTTTCCTTTTTCCATACTTCTCGGTCGGCTGCAACGCTGAACCAGTTATTTTTGAAATTGTCTAATTCGTCCCGCCATCTCCGGCGAGGTCTGCCACGGCACCGCTTAACATTTTGTGGGGTCCACTCTGTGGTAATTTTCGCCCACATATCATTCGGCATGCGGCACACGTGTCCAGCCCAGTCCCACTTCAACTTAGCCGCCTTAAAAGACACATCAGCGATTCGTGTTTTGGATCGTAGTATAGTGTTTTTTATGCGGTCTGTAAGTTTGACTCCCAATATACTACGCTCCATGGCACGCTGGCAAACTCCGAGGGCGGACCTCTGCTGTTCTGTCAAGGACCAAGTTTGAGCGCCGTAGGTAAGAATAGGCAAAATGCACATGTCCATGAGTTTCCGTTTGAGCGCTATTGGCAATTTACCCGTCATTAGCTCCTTCATAGACCAATAGCTCTTCCAGGCATTGTTTGTACGTCGTGTGACTTCTTTGTCTTGCCTTCCCTGGAATGAGACTATTTGACCTAAGTAGATGAACTCATGAACATATTCAAATACCACATCTACCATTTCAATCCTACGTTTCGCGCTATTTGTCATAAGCTTAGTCTTTGACATGTTCATGCTAAGTCCGACCTCGAGACTTGCCTCATTAAGGTCTTTAAGCATTCCGTTTAGCTCGGAGGCTGAAGATGAGAAAAGGATGATGTCGTCAGCAAAACGGAGGTTATTCAATCTTTTGCATCCCATGACGACACCTTTCTCCTTCCAACTGTGTGCCAGTTTCCTAAAAACTTCTTCTAGCACTGCAGTAAAAAGTTTAGGAGATAGCGGGTCCCCTTGTTTGACTCCTTTCTGTATGGGGAAAAATGCTCCAGTTGTTTCCATTTTAATTGTTGCAGAGCTATTTTGATAGATATTTTTTAGAATGTTGATGTAGGTAGTATCTATGTTATGGCTATTGAGGGCTTCGAATATGGATGTATGTGTAATACTGTCGAACGCTTTGGTGTAGTCAACGAATGCTAGGTATAGTGGGAGCTTGAACTCGTGATGTTTTTCGATGAGCTGGTTGAGTGAGTGGAGATGATCGGTAGTTGATAAACCGCGGCGGAATCCGGCCTGTTCAGGAGGTTGGTGTTTATCTAGTTGTCCAGATATGCGGTTTGCTATTATCTTTATAAATGTTTTATAAAGATGGGAAATGAGGCTAATAGGTCTATAATTATTTATGTCTGATTTGCAACCCTTTTTATGTAATAAAATTATATTAGAATGGCAAAAATTATGTGGAAAGTTTCCTGTTTTTAATATAGAGTTAAATAAATTTGTAATATGTGGAAGAAGAGTGGGCTTTCCTATTTTGAGTGCTTCGGTTGTAATGCCATCTTCTCCAGGACTTTTGTTGTACTTCATGCTACACAATGCTTGATGAACTTCATAACCCGTTATCGGTAGTATACCTTCAGAGCATGAGTAAGTGTCGTTGGTAGTTTGGGGGATGGCATCGTTTGAATACAAGAATTTGTAATATGATGTACATATTTTCAATATTTCTCTTCTATCACTCTGTTTTACACCGTTTTTATCTTTTAAGTAACAAATCCAAGATTTTCCTTTTTCTGTTCCTTGTTTAGCTATTTTAAGTGACACGTTTTTTTCTAAAGCTGTTTGAATTAGTTTGGTGTTAAAATCTCTTATATCTTTACGAATATTTCGCTTAACTACTATGTCTATTGCTTTATGCTCTGGTGTGCCATGATCCAATTTTTGTCTTTCCTCCATCAGTGTTTTGGTAGCTAAGCTGAGTTTATTAGTCTTTTTTCTCACTGATTTAATCCTTTGACTAGCTTTTTTTATACAGTTTTTAATATTTGCATACTGAACATTAATATTTTCGGAATCACAATCATCTAATATACTGAAACTATTTTGAAGGTCTAAATTAAATTCCTCTGAATTAACTAGTAAAGATGTTTTATCAAGTCGTTTGATCATGTTTTTTATCATTTGAAATCTTTGAATTTTTGTGTTTAATACTAATTTGACGCGTAAAGGTTTATGATCAGAAATAAATTTTAAAGTATTTAGAATTTGTACGTTTTTTATTATTTGTCTGTTAGAGGAAAGGCAGAAATCGATTTCATTTTTGGTGTGGCCATCAGGTGAACACCATGACCAGCGACGGTGAAGTTTTTTGTAAAAGAAGCTGTTACTTATGCTTAGACTTTGACCAAAAGCAAATTGAAGGAGGCGTTCCCCTCTTTTATTCCTGGCTCCTAAGCCGTACGGACCGAGAGTTTCATTGTTGTCAAGTTCAGTCCTTATGCCAATTTTAGCATTAAAATCACCTATAATGAGTGACCAAGCTCCTTTGTGTTCATCGTAAACTTTATTAAGTAGATCATAAAAATCTTCGATTTCATCATCTGGATGAGAAGACGTTGGAGCATAGACTTGAATGATGGTGAGAGCTATTTTTTCAGAAATTCTAAATTTTAACAATGCTATCCTATCGGAGTAGGCCCTAAACTCTAAGATGTTATTTTTCCATTTTTTAGCGACTAGAAAACCTACACCATATTGATTCTCATCTCCTCCACAATAATAGAAAATATTATGGTTTCGTTCCACAATATCTTCGCCTTGTCTCCTGACTTCCGATAGTCCTATAACATCCCAGTTTATATTCTCTAGCGCATTTTCAAGTTCAGCTAATCTTTCTTCTGTTCGCAAAGTGCGAACGTTAAATGTTAAAACATTAAATTTTTCGGTGTCCTTATTACAAGCCTGGTTCGTTTGACAGTTAGTGTACCTCGCCCGGAGATTCTTCGCACCCCTGGCTCGAAGGTGTTCGTACCTACTGTCATTAGCATGTCCACCGGAGCCGCCGGGAACTTGGGGCCGTTTTGTTGAGTTGTAATTCATAATTGGTAAGGAAAGGGGTTCGGACTTTTAACCCATCACGCTTGTCCAATGCGTGTTGGTGGGTGCACAGTAAGCCTTCTGACTTGGCTTGTGGGCGCCGCCGTTGATAGCCTAGCCATTCTTCCGCCGCCACCCTAAGTCGTTATCCTGTACTAATATCGACTGTTCTAACAAAGCCTCTTTTAGATTATATTTACCTATGAGCCTTTAGTTAGCTTTCTACACTTACCATGAAGCGCACGATAGTTTTGCGACGTGTCGAGGTCGAGTGGTTTAGGCTTTATTAAATTAATTGTAAAGATTATTGCGTTATGGTCCGAAGAGGTGAGCCCCTGGTCAACTTCCCAATTTTCCACCAGGTCAATTAGTTCCATTGTGCAGGCCGTCACGTCTACGTGGCTTGAGTAAATTTTCCCTCCTCTAATGGTTTCAAATGTAGGGATTGTACCTTCATTAAGAACATGCAGGCCCATCTCATCCAGTGTACTCGCCATCTCTTCTCCTCTGTGGTCCACTTTCAGGCTACCCCACCATGTACTCTTAGCGTTTGCATCTCCGCCAGTCATTATTTTAGTTTGCCCCATGTTTCTTTTTATTTTCCTCAGTTGGTCCAGGTATGGCCCTAATTGCTGATCCGGTTCAAAGTAAAAAGAGACCACAGCAATCTCCCAGTCGCTCGTTTTGATTTTTACCACTACGATGTTGGGTGTGGTAAGTTCTGGGCATTGGATTACAGCCATGTCCCTATCGAAAACGGCAATTGCCGCTTTAATAGTCCCATCTTCTGCCCCAGCGCTCTGGTAAATCCTCGCTCCACTGTAGTCTCCCACTCTGCCTTTCGATCCGACATATGGTTCCTGAATCAGCGCGAAAGCCATATTTCTGTCCTTTGCCTCCTGCATTAACTCCTGCATAGCGAGCTTCTTTCTCTGGAGATTTGCTTGGGCGACACGATATGACTTTGTGCCAACTGAGGATTTTTTACTGGTTTCCTTTGGGGTGCCCTTAACAATGCCTATAGGCTATAGTAGCTCTAGCTAGGGTTTCCCATTTATTTCTAACTGGGCATGCTCTATCGAATGCGCTATGGTCGCTTCTTTCCAGCTTAGCACTTGTGCAGTTACAGCACTGCGGTGCTGCTTCCGCAAGCCAGTCCTGGCAGTTTGCTTTTACGTGCGGGCCTCCGCAGTGGCTGCATTTCTCTACCGTTTCCTTGCATAGGCGTCTGCTGTGGCCATAACCCAGACACATGGAGCACTGGACAAGCGGTGATTGATCTGCCACCTTGATGCGTTGGAGATCCACATACACGGTCTCCTCCTTCATCAGTCTACCATAGATGATTGGTGAGACTCGCATCACAATATGGGACGTGAGTGGGTTTCGAGCTCTCTTTTTATACTTGATCTCGATTCGATCTTCTTCCTTGCTCACGCCATACAGTAGCTCTTTGTTTTGTGCTCTGATTGCCGATAGTATTTGCGCCTCCGAGTTGTAATGGAGCACGTCCAGGAGAATCACCAGTGGGTCTTTGTTCTTCATCTCTTCCACTGTGAGATTTTTACCCGACTTTTCTATCCTCTCCTTTACCCTAGCCATGTCTTCTCTTTCCCTACAGCTTACTATTATTTTGCGGTTTTTTGCCTTCCTCACCTTTTCAACCTTTACCCATCCCGCCTTTGCATCTATAGCCTCTCTTACTTTGTCTAATACTTCCTCTCCTGTTTCCTCTTCGCTTTCTGCTGCTATTATAACCGAATGTAGGGCAGCCTGTAAAGGGGGCTGCCCTATAGTTGCGGTTGATGATGCAGCTTCTGCATAGGTAGGGGCTTTCTCCTTGATCTCAGAGATCATTTGTTGGGTGGTCTCCTCAAGAGCACGGATCTCTTTGAGGATTTCCTTGTCACTGTGACGGTCTTTGTCACGCGACTCTTGTGCCTCCCTTTGTCCCTGCATTGTTTCCTGTAACTGTTTTATCATTTGGTTACCCTCCCTCACTAGCCGAGTCTGCTCTTCTAGTGCGGAGCGCAACCAAACGATACTCTCCAGGTCTTCCCCTCTTTCCTTACCCTTCTGAGTTTCTGTTTCTATTCCAGTTTCCCTCTGTTGGTCCTGTCCGTCCTTTCCTTTCTCCGCTTCTTTAACCAACATGTACAGTCGGTCTATCGCTGCTGTTACCTCTGTTTTAATTTCAACCTTTAGGTTCCGCGAGCTGTTGAGGTGTAGCTTCGCCTTGTGTAGGCAGGCTCTTGCCTCAGCCGCTCTCGTCGGATACTTTTGTTTTAGTATCGGGCTACAGAGAGTTCCCGCTGTCGTAGAGCTAGATGTTCCAGCTTTTTCCTCTTGGGTAAGAGCCGTTTTAACCTTTGTTTTAGGAAGGTCCTGGGTCTTTGTTTGCGCGTTTGGTTGGGTGGCACTCCTGGAGGCCTCCCATCCTTCGATGCTCTTCCTAACGGCAAACGTCTTGTCCGATTTTGGCTCAGCCTGGTCGGTCTTTGCCGGTGATTTTGTCTTGGCGACGGGACTGCGACCTACCGTTGCCATGTTGCTGAGGGCTCGCGGTGTGGATCACAAAACGTGTCAAGTTGTATATACTCGTGTTTTAGTATAAATAAATGTAAATGTGTATATGGTCAAATAAAATGTATAATATGTCCCGGTCTCTATCTTTGTAGAGTCAGATACCAAAAGGTGATCCAGTCACACAAACGTTAAAATATAAAATATATAAAGGATCCGGGTCCTTTTTAATCAAAAGACAGAATTTTGGTAACTAATTATGTTTTCTTTTCACAGGTTTCGTCGTGGCAGTGTCGACCCGCCGGAGCAGTCACACAGGTAAGTATATAGGTAAGTATATAGATATTAGTTTTAGTTTTAGGTACCTATTTGAGTTTTTATTTCAGCTAGCCTTTTTTGGCGCGTCTATATATGCGTTTTACACACTGGTATAATGATAGCAACGAGTTCGAAACAAGGAAAACACAATAAAATAAGAGAATCCAAAAAAATATACTTATAAAATATTTGAGAAATCTAGAGTCACAGACTCTTGTCACTCCCGTTAGCCTGTTAGTGGTCCGAAATTGAAATAAAATAATTAATAAAAATTTTGCTCTATGTAGAGCCGATTTGGTGTTCAACGATTAGCTCTTTCCAGGCCCTTTCTAACGGCACCAAGCACGGATCTCTAAAAATCTACCAACCATAAAAATAAAATTAAAATAAAATCCGTAGTGATTTCTATCTCTATGTAGAATTCACACGGTTGTCCTATACAAAGCTTGGAAAACAAAATATAAAAGGTAAAATAATGTTTACTCTATGTAGAGTCGTTAAATGTCCTATCAGATAGGGCTGGTCATACGTGTACTTTGCTCGAAAACCGCAGCTTCGTACGATAAGCCAATCAGAAGTTATACAATTTTTATAAGATAAAAACACATAAAAATATAATTGGCTCTATGTAGAGTACGTACTACATACAACAAGAAAATAAAATAAAATAAAAGAAATTTTTTACTCTAGGTAGAGACTTTTTTATAGCCAACCTGGTAGAGTCACCCAAGACGATTTCAGATCTGAAAACCGCAGTCTCATACGACAAACCACTCAAAAGTTACAAGCCTTTTAAAATTTCCAAGATGGCGGCCAAGAAAGTAACACTCAGTCAAATTTTAACCTAGGAAGCCTGAGTTTGGGCTTGTTTTAGAGGGAATTTATCAGCTGAACTCTTACAACACTCGGCTCGACTATGTTTAATATAAAATAATGATTTTACAATTTTGAAAATATTTCGTCCAGAGGCTAAGTCGAAACCCTAATTTAGAGTTAGGGGGCTGTAACTTTCGCAAAGTGATCTGTTGGGGTCAAAGGGTTGGACTCCAGTGCAACCGTGGGGGGGGGTTTGGGGGGGGGGCCCAGGGAAAAAATGTCAGAATTTGGCTAGCGCGCCCCCTTTCCGAGTTATGGGCCGACACAGTTATTTTGCGGTTAGTGGCAACAATAGGTCGTTACCAAACCTAATACACAAAATTTTATTATGGTTTTAAAAATCTAGAAAAATCCAAAAATAAGGTTGGTTAAATGCTGGGTTTGATAGCAGAAATTTTTTGAAAATAACTATTAAATTTACCCCCTATAATAAATTTTGAAAAACCCAATGGCATTACCAACAGCCGCAAATAGACTTTAAAAATTTCTGGATGCCCCAATTAATATCGAAAAATTTTTTAAACAATTTTATATATGTTCTAGGGCTCTTATACAGCACTAGAAATTTTCTGAAGATTTTTGGAGTGGATTCCAAGAGTTGGTGATGGTTGGTGATGCAGCAAAAAATTTTGAATAGATGATAACTCCAAGATTTAATGTCCGAAAAATACAATATTAGTGTCTATGGAAAGGTAGTTAATAGAACATCCACGCGCTGTCAAAAAAGTGGTATGTCTAGGCTTTAAATTTTGAAAAATTTTAGGTTTTGAAATTATTTTTAGCAAAAAATCCAAATTCTCCAGAAAATATACAATTATCAGTTATATTGCTTCTATAAGGGTGGGAAATACTAATTCGGGTATATTCCCATATGTTATAATTAACAAATACTTAATTCTAAAGACTAAAAGTTTTACAAAGTTGCACGTGCAGTTGTGAAAAACAGAATAATTTCTTAGAACCGTGCAATTTTGATCGCAAAAATCTGAAACTTCGCAGAGATGTTGTCCTAGATGTCAGCTATTTAATGATGAACCAAAAACGATAGGTCGTCGATCGCTTTCTCCTGCTAGTGAGGGTCAAAGTTCAGATTTTTCGGTACCGTGCAACTGGGTTAGGTTAGGTTAGGTTAGGTTAGGTTAGGTTAGGTTAGGTTAGGTTAGGTTAGGTTAGGTTAGGTTAGGTTAGGTTAGGTTAGGTTAGGTTAGGTTAGGTTAGGTTAGGTTAGGTTAGGTTAGGTTAGGTTAGGTTAGGTTAGGTTAGGTTAGGTTAGGTTAGGTTAGGTTAGGTTAGGTTAGGTTTTTTTTTTTTTTTTTTTTTTTTTTTTTTTTTTTTTTTTTTTTTTTTTTATAGTCCGGGCGCTCTCTGGCCCGGCCCGCGAGCTACCTCTAACATCATTAGAGTTCTTTATTATCTTATTATTGGATGGGATGTACAGGGTATTTTATTTATTCACTTATATCGAATTTTTCTTACAGTTTTATCTTAATATATGTTTTATCAAATGTTTATACTATTTACTTATATATTGAAAATTTCTCATATCTTTTATACATTTCGTAATATACCTATTTATTAAAATATTTCACTTGGGATGACATGTGTGTTTAGACAGTTATGTATATTCTATCACTTTTTTACAATAACATTTTATAAATTTATACAATTTTATTTTAGATGCTAAACAGATATATTTATGCTAATATACCATATATAGCACAGGTTTTTTATTCTATTTATTTCTTATATTAACAATTTTCGCTATATCTATACAATATTTTATAAACGTAGCCCTATAAATTTTGTCAGAGATAAATAGGTGGAAGTTTTCAGGGACCATTCTACTTTCTAATTTATTTTCAACATTGAATCTTTTTAAAGCGTGTACAGGACACTCGGTCAGTATATGTGTCACGGTTTCGGGTGTTCCGGGTTGGCAGATGCACGATGAGTTCTCTTTGCACTTGAAACGATTCAAGTACTCCGAGAACCCACCGTGCCCCGTCAGCACTTGGGTTATCACATTTTGTGGGCTCATCTGTCGAACTATCTTGTATGATTTTACTACGTCGGGAAAGAATAACTTTGTGACTTTGGCCGTGGTTCCTTCTTTATACCTTCGGTTCCATTCATCAATCGACGATTTCCGGATCTGTCGTTTGATGAATGAAACCGGGCACAGGTCGTACTCGGGTTTCGTTTTCGTCTTAAGCGCTGCGTCCTTCGCCAGTTCGTCTGCCCTTTCGTTTCCCGCGAGGCCAGCGTGTGCCTTAATCCAGAACAAAGACACAGTTTTGTTCTGGGATTTAATGGCCCTTAGGTTCTCGCGGGTATTTACTGCGAGGGGATGCGTTGTGCTGAGGTTTGCGATGGTCTCTAACGCTGACCGAGAGTCGCTGTAGATCCCATAGCTCTCCTCGCTTCTCCGTTGTATCACCTCGGTGGCTCGGCATATTGCGAGGAGCTCCGCCTGGTACACCGTACAGTACGGAGCCAGCTTGAATTTGAGGGCCCTTATCTCCGCTGCACTATTCCATATGGATAGTGCTGCTCCGACCTTGCCCTCAATTCGGCTGCCATCCGTAAAGATCCGGATAGCCTGGTTATTATTGCTATCGACTTGGTCTTGGTCGGCCAGGTTCATGAACTCCACCGCAGAATGTTTCGCTGGGTGAGGTATACTGGAGTGTTCAACTCGCCGCTCGGCCTCTCTATCTACTAGCTCTGGCCGGACTGTTCCTCTCCTCGCCTCATACATGGCGGCTGCCTCTTGTATGCGGAGGTCAAGTGGCAGTATTCCGGCTAGCACCAGCGCTGCATGAAGAGAGGTCGTACGATACGCCCCGCACAGTTTTTGGGCGAATCCCCTCTGGACCGCATTCAAATGGCGCTGGACTCCTAACTTCTTTGATGCCGAGGACCATGCGCCAGCTGCGTAGGTGATGATGGGTTCGACCGTGGCTGTATAAATAACGCGGACTATTTCCGGGTGGAGACCCCAGCTGATCTTAGCGGCTCTGGATAGTTGCTTGTAGACACCAAGTGCCTTCTTGCAAACATTGGCCGTATGGCTGTTGAAAGTCAACTTGGAGTCTACAGTGACGCCCAGGATCTTTATTTCAGAAGACATTCCAATGTCGACCCCTCCCATGGTCAGGTGTGGCGTGTCATATTTAAGCTTTTTGGTAAGCACCATAGCACACGTTTTGTGCGGTGCGAACCTGAGCTTATTCATGACACCCCACCTCCGAACATGTTCAAGAGCGGCATTGGCCTGTCTTTGAATATCAAGGGCTGTCTCCCCCGAAAACACCAGGACCACATCGTCCGCAAAGGCTTGACAGTAGTCGCCCCTCTGCGTGAGGCTCTTCAGCAGTGGGTCCAATAGGAGGTTCCATAGGATGGGGCCGCCTATTGATCCCTGAACGCACCCTTTGCTAGTGCCTTTTGCAAACTCATGGCCAGCATACCTTACCCGGACCTTGCGGTCGCTTAGGTAGCTGGCTATGGTAGGGCCCTTTCTTACTAAGGATGTGAGGATTCTAAGGTAATCTTTAATTTCTTTATTGAAAAAGTGATTTTAAGTTTAGATACATATTCTTAATTCTACTTAATATGGTTACTTCTTACTTTCTATACATTTCTTAATTATAATAAGCACTTACTGCATTAAACACATGCAGTAAATCTATACACATTACTTATTTTATTATTACTAACACTTCATTTTTAATTACATTTCTTATTGCTACGGGCACTAACTGTATATATATATAACATATATTCAGCAGTGGATCCTATTTCTACTATTTATTTTTCTTTACAACTATACTTATAATATCTTTGCAATACATAATAAATTGGCTTCTTTTATTTTTATTTTCCAATATTTCGCACAGATTTCCTATCTTTATTTCTGCATCTATTTGATTTTCAGCTTCAAACCTTCGTCTACCATAGATGGGACATTCTGTGACGATATGCAAGACGCTCTCTTCGTTCTGAGGATCACAGCTGCACGACGGACTCTCCTTGCACTTGAAGCGGTACAAGTACGAGGAGAATCCACCGTGCCCTGTTAACAACTGTACTATTATGGGGTCCAGTTTTATATTCCGTAGAATTTTATGCGCACGTATCGCATCCGGAAAAAATATCTTTGTAGTGGCGGCCGTTGTGCCATCTTTGTATCGCCGGTTCCATTCCTCAAGCGACTCCATCCGGATTTGTCGCTTGGCGAATGAAACCGGACAGCTGCCATAGTTTGCCTTGGTTTTGAGATGTAGCGCTGCACTTTTTGCTAACTCGTCCGCCCTCTCGTTTCCCGCCAACCCCGCGTGTGCCTTAATCCAAAATAGCTTCACTGTTTTGTGTTGTTCATTGAGCTTTTGCAAGTTGTTTCTAATTTTGACTGCGAGGGGGTGAGGGGCGGAGGTGTTTATCGCTGTATCAAGAGCGGATCTCGAGTCGCAATAGATGTTGCAGCTGGATCTTGAATTCTTGATGGCCTTTTCTGTCGCCTCTGCCAGTGCCAAGAGTTCCGCCTGGTAGACGGAGCAGCACTCTTCCAGCTTCAGCTTACGGGTACTTATTTCCGCCGTACCGTCCCAAACGGACAAAGCGGCTCCAACTTTCCCCTCGATTTTACTGCCGTCAGTGTAAATATTTAGGCCATTGTTGTTGTTGTGCTGTTGTAGTGCTGCTTCGTCCATCAAGCATGTGAATCCCAAAACTGCCTGTTTCGCGGGGTGCGGCATGGCTCTGTAAGGAATCGGTTTTTCCATTTCTCGGTCTCCTATTACTCGCCGGGAGTGACCTTTCCTTGTTTCATAAAGTAAGGCTGCTTCCCGGACTCTGATGTCCAAAGGAAGCAACCCGGCGAGTAATAGTGCCGAATTTAGTGACACCGTTCTGTACGATTTAGTAATTTTCTGCGCAAAACCGCGCTGTACCGCATTCAGTTTGTTCTGTATTCCTATCTTTTTTGTGGCGGGCGCCCATGCGCTAGCGGCATACGTGACAGTTGGTTCAATTACCGCTGTATATATTGTTTTTATGATCTCCGGTCCTAAACCCCAGTTTACTTTTGCAGCTCTTGACAATTGTTTATAGAAGTTCAATGCCTTCCGGCAGACGTTTGCGGAATGTGCATTGAAGGTTAACTTTTCGTCTATAGTGAGGCCTAGCAGTTTGATTTCTTTGAACATGCCAATGTCAACCCCACCCATGTTCAAGTGCGGGGTGTCATGCTTTAGTTTCCGTGTTATGACCATTGCCATGGTCTTATGTGGAGCGAACTTTAGTTTGTTTCGGACTCCCCACGCCCGAACATGTTCAAGTGCGGCATTGGCACGTTCCTCGATCTGTAGCGCTGTCTCTCCGTCGAAAACCATGACGATGTCGTCCGCAAACGCCTGCACGTAGTCTTCTCTACTTTCCAGCTCTTTTAGAAGTGGGTCCAGGAGTAAATTCCAAAGGATCGGGCCTCCGATTGATCCCTGGACGCATCCTTTTGTAGTGTCTACGGCGAGTTCTTCTCCGGCGTATCTCACTTTTACTTTGCGGTTCTGGAGGTAACTGTCGATTACCCTCCTCAAGTTCACGGGACACTTTTCCTCAGCCAGTCGGACTCTGATAGCTGGCCACCATGCGCTGTCAAAGGCTCCCTCTATATCCAATGACACCAGTGTAACAATCTTTTTCTGGTTCAACATCTTATGGATATGTTGCATAAGGATATAGAGGGAGTCCTCGGTGCTCTTCTGGGGCATGAATCCGAACTGGCGAGTACTCATCCTCGGTAGTAAGTGAAACTTCAGTCGGGCAATCAACATCCTCTCAAAGATTTTTCCCAGTACTGGGAGAAGTCCGATCGGTCTATACGACTTCGGGGCAGTATACGTCTCCTTTCCCGGCTTCCGCAACACGACTACGGTTGCTTCTTTCCAGGGTTTTGGGAAGTGGCCGAGTTCGAGGCATTTATTCACGATCTCCAGGAATAGGTCTGGGCTATTTTGCACTGCTTCTCTGCATATGTCAGCGGTGAATCCGTCGGCTCCAGGTGCCTTCTTAGGGTTGAAGGCGTTTACTGCATTTTTTAGCTCGGCCTGCGTGAACGGTGGGTCACAAAATTCATTTTTTTGCTCAACGTTTACTCTCTCCGCTTCAGCTCTGATTCTGCTATGTTCGGCGTTGTCGCTTTCTCTGAGGTCTTCCGGGTAAAACGTCTTAGCAAGTACCTTAACGGAACCTTTTGCGTCTAACGCTACACCTTCAACCTCAAGTGGTAAGTCTTCCTCTCTGGTTCTAGTTCGGCCAATCACCCTGTATATGCCATCCCATACCCCCTCCCTATCCTGCTTCCCACAGAACTCCTTCCAACTTCTTATCTTAGCCTTTTGCGCTTCTAACTCATATTCTTCTTTCTTTTTCAGGTACTCTTCTACAACTCTCGACCTTCGGACTGGAGCGGCCCATTTGATTCTACGCTTTCTGGTGGTGACTTCTTTCTTCAACGCTGTGAGCTCTTCAGACCACCACGGCATGGTAAGTATTTGGTTTTCTTTCTTTTCAGGTATTGAGTGTGTGCATGATTGTGTTATTACTTTTGTGTATTTGTCTATTACTGTTTCTATTTGCTCTGTACTTTTAATTTGTTCTATGTCTGTTTGTGTTATTTGATGCTCAGCTTTCAATTGGTCCATTTTCTCATGAAAATGGGCCCAATTTGCTTTCTTAGTGTTATAAATCCGGGTGGTTCTAAGTATGTGTGTGCCTTTAGATTTAAGTAACCGTATATTGAAAATTATGCCGTTGTGGTCCGAACTCGTGAGGCTCTCTTCGACTTTCCAGCCCTCCACCAGAGTCAGCATCTCTGTCGAGCAAGCGGTTATGTCGACGCTGCTAAAGTAGCGTTTGTCTCCTCTGATTGTGTCGAAGGTCGGTGTACTCCCAGTATTGAGTACCTGAAGGCCCAATTCGTCAAGAGCGCATCTTACATCCTCGCCTCTATGGTTTGTTGTTTCGCTCCCCCACCAAATATTCCAGGCATTTACATCACCCCCAACCACCAACCTCTGTGTCCCTAGCACTTCTCCAATTTTGACTAGATGTTCTAAGTATGGGTCTATGGGCTGATCCTTCTCAAAATATATGGATACCAGCGTGATTTCCCAGGCACTGGTCCGGACTCCCACCACTGAGATGTTGTTTGTGGTAAGTTGCGTGTGCTGTATAATATCGAGTGAAGGGTCCAAGACAGCTATTGCCGCCTTAACAATCCCTTCTCCCGGCTCAGTGCTCTGGAAGATTCTCGCGCCTTGGTAGTTTTTGAGTCTTTTTGCCCCGCCCACATACGGCTCCTGGAGAAGTGCGACAGCGATACCGCGCTTCCTGGCTTCAATGAAGACTTCATCTGTCGCTAGTTGCTTCTTTTGGAGGTTGGCCTGGATGATTCTGTATGAGGTGCCCTTAGCATTGGTATGCTACAGTGGATCTGGCAAGTGCCTCCCACTTCCGTCTCACCGGGCACTCATAACCGAAGGCGTTGTGATCCACTCTGCCTATTTTTGCCTTAATGCAATTTGTACAACTGGGGGCTACATCAGCGAGGTAGTCGGCACACTCCGTCTTAAGGTGTGGTCCGCCACAGTGGCTGCACACATCGACGGCCTCCTGACAGAATCGCTTTCCATGTCCATACCCCAAGCAGCGAGAACACTGTATGAGGGGTGACTGGTCTGCAACCCTTATCCTTTGGACGTCGATGTGTACAGCCTCCGCGTCGATCAGGCGCTGGTAGATGCGCGGCGACACTCTGAGTACAACATGGGAGGTGAGCGGGTTTCTCGCTTTCCTTCTGAAGCGGACTTCCATTCGGTCATCCTCCCCGCTAATACCATTCATCAGGTGCCTGTTTTGAGCCGGAATGGCCTTTAATATCTCCTCATCTGTGATGTTTTTCATAACACCGTAGAGGACGATGAGCGGGTCTTTGTTCTTCATTTCTTCCACGTTTAGGTGTACATCCTTTTCTGTAATGCTGTCCTTAACCTTTCTAATCTCCTCCTGGTTTCTGCAGCCGATTATGATTTTCCTATCCTTCGCCTTTCTAATTCTGTCAATCCTCACTCCTTCCTCCTTCGCATTTACCACCTTTCTCACTTTCTCAAGGACCTGTTCTCCCGTCTCGTGCTCGTCTCTCGATGTTATGACGATCGAGTGCATGGTGGCTGTCTCCGGGGATTGTTTCCTTTGGGAGCCGGATACTACGTTCGCGTAGGTTCTTTCGAGCTGTTCCTTATGCGTTTTTATCATCTCCGTTAGCTTGCCCATCTCTTCCTTGTTCTCCATGAGAAGTTTTGTATGTTCTTCAATCCCCTTCATCATGCCGGTCTCTTGATTTGATTTTTGTTCCTTCCTTATATCCATCTGGGGATTTTCTACGTCCTTCTCTCGCTCTACCAATGTCTTGCCCTCTTCCAATTCCTTTACTATGTAATAGAGTCTCTCTACAGCTTCCAAGATATCTGTCTTTATCTCTCCTTTTAAGTTACGGCTGGTTCCCAGGCTGGTTTTAGCCTTTTGGAGGCAAGCTTTCGCTTCGGAGAGTTTGTTTTTGTATTTAGGGATTGGTTTTGGGGATCTCTCAGCCTCGGGCACCATTGCCGCTACCATCTTTCCTTTTTGCACGCCAGTTTTGCTCTCGGGGATCGTCAGAGCTGTTCTGGCTTTTGGTTTCCCCTCTGGTTGACTAAGGGTCTTTTGCTGGATGGGCGGTGTTTGCGTCCGGGCTTCGATTTCCCCAATACTTCGTCGAACTATAGCCGTCTTTTCCTCATTTTCTGCCGATGGACCGGCTCTCTCCGTTGCGACTTTTTCTCTTGGTGAGCGGGTGGTCTGCTTGGGGATTGTGTCATTGGTTTTCTTGTCTGGGGTTCTGATGCACGACATTTTTATTTTAGGTAAGTAGCCCTTGGGTAGGTAGGTAGATCAGTCACTAATTAAACGTGTAAAGGGCGTCAATTAGGGTAAGTACACAATGCAAAAGCAAAGACAAAATAAAGAATAAAGTAAAATGTAAAATGTAAATTTTGTAAATAATAATACTATTATTAGTCAAGTCTGCAGTCGTCACTAATACCCAGATTTGTTTGTCAAAAAGATTTTTTCTGTTCTTGTGCGAAATATTGGATTAAAGACTACTGGGTACACACAAAATAAATACAAAAGAATTTGCACTCAAATTTTTTTAAATAAAATATATTAAGTCCCCTTCCTGCAAGAAGGTGGTACAAAATAAGCCCTTTTATGAGCTGTCAACACCCTCCTGGGGCCAGTCCACTTGAATACACAAAGAAAAAAAAAATTTAACTCTATGTAGAGCCGATTTGCGATGTCCAGCGGATAGCTCTCCTCGAGCCCCTTCCAATGACCCCAAACACGGTACACCTAGCCCTATTAGTTCCGAAGATATCCAGGCCCAAAGTTTTTGGTAAAAATCCAAGATGGCGGCCAGATGTTTTTAACCTTCTATATCTCCGGAACCAATGGTCCGAACGACACCGTGTCTTGGGCTTTTCCAATGGGCTTGATGAGTTCTACCCACCTGCACAGTTTTCAGGCTGAACAATTTAAAGAGCCTGAAAATGCCTGAAAGGTTACACAATCGATAGGGCTGGATACAGAGATGTACAGAAAGAAAACCCTAGCGCTCTACGACAACCCGTCTGGGAGATATTGACGATAGAAAATTTCCAAAATGGCCGCTGAGCTGTCAAAGTACAACTTTGACGGGCTGTAACTCCCTAACTAGCTGCCGCAGAACACCCGAGTTTGGGCCTATTTGGCTCAGTCCGACCTTCTCTGTCGGCTGGAACCGTTTCCAGGACCCGGAAAATTTATCACTCCGATCTACCCCAAATTTGGGGAGAGTATGGGCTGAGGGCCCCTAACACCAACTGTCTAATCCGCAAATCTCTACGACCTCCGGCCGCGGAGCTGTGGCGAGTCAAAGATTTCCAAAATGGCCGCCGAGCTGTCAAAGTCCCACTTTGGGAGCTTACAACTTCGCGACCAAACGTCGCAGAGAAACCGGATCTTGGGTGAACTATTGGGCTCGACCTTCCCCGTGTCCCAGAAACAAATCCAGACCGAAAAACTTTTTGGGCTTAAAAACGCCCAAAAATAAATACAATTTATAGACACAGTAATTTCACCCTCTGGTGTCCAAATCGTAATTTCCTAGGTCTTCCCGTTCTCGAGCTATCCTAGGTTAAAAAAATTCGTCAAAAAAAAAAACAAAATGGCGGTTTTTTTCGAAAATCCTTATTCCTAATGATAATGGGCCCGAGTTTGGGCTTATTGCAGTCACAATGATGTATAGGACCCAGTCCTGCAGTCAAATTTTGATGAATTCTATTTAATTTGGAATAAAGTACAAAAAACAGTAAAAAATCGATATCTCGAGAATGGACAGACACAAAAATATAAATGAGGTGTAAAAATTTTTGACAAATAGTCCTCTATCATACACAATCAGAATAAAAAATAATGTCATACAAAAATATGGACTTATGATAAAAAGTTTGAAAATTTTCTAAAAAAGTGATTTCAAGAGAACCACTTACTATAAAAATCTGAAATTTTGAATTTATACTAATTGGGCAAGCGCGCAACCGATAGTCTATTAAAATTATACTGCTCTGCCTGAAGTTTTGGAGTTATCTACTGTCAAAGATTTGATTTTAAAATTAGAATAACTCACAAATTAAAAGTCCAAAAATTCCAATTTTTGTTGCGTTGGTCTCGGGGTATCCAGGTGCTGAAGGCTAAGTCGAAGAAGAGCTGCTGGTATTGCTCCTTCACGGACCGCGTGTCCACGTGGTTTTCAGTTTTCTTCTAATAACTTCTTCAGATCTGTCCGGAAAAATCTGGATTTTTCCGACAATATGCTCCGTCAATGCCCCCTCCAAACATCAACAAAAAATGGGGGGGTCGTCGATCTCGTTCTCCCAGAAAATGCCGATAAGTGTAAAAAATTTGAGAAATTTGAGGTTATAAACCACGTTTACACTTATAACTTCTTTCACTGCAATCCGATTTTCACTGCACTTTCACACACTTGTCGGGTGCACCGAGACGCAACTTTTGATGTATCGTGCGGTCGAATCGGTGCAGAACTTCCCGGTTTTTTCTAATTTAAAGTGCGGAGCGCGTGTAAAAACGATCCGTTCTCGGTCACAGACGGGTCAGAACTCGGTTAGGTTAGGTTAGGTTAGGTTAGGTTAGGTTAGGTTAGGTTAGGTTAGGTTAGGTTAGGTTAGGTTAGGTTAGGTTAGGTTAGGTTAGGTTAGGTTAGGTTAGGTTAGGTTAGGTTAGGTTAGGTTAGGTTAGGTTAGGTTAGGTTAGGTTAGGTTAGGTTAGGTTAGGTTAGGTTTTTTTTTTTTTTAGTTTTCCCAGGCCAGGTACACCCCTGACCTGGGGAGTATATTATCGACAACACTATGCTAAGTGATACAACTGTGTGTCTATACTTATTATAGTTGACATTATTAGTAATTAATAGTTACATTGAGTCATTTATAGTTTAAGGTTTTCAAGATTGTTTCATATAGAATGGTATGATTACAATTTGGTATTTGTTAAGGCTGGGCAGTTTACCTATTATTTGCAGACAGAGAATTTTAATGGGCCCAGTTTTCTTTTACATGTTTATAATAATTGCAGTGTCAGCTGCCTTTTCTAATCCTACTATATATATGGTTATAATTTATTATAGCTAGGTAATTGTAATTATTGTTATTGATAACAAACATTTAATAAAATATCGCAGCCAGGATGCCCATCTGGCACTGGCGGTTTATCATATTACATCAAGTGAAAGGCAAGGCGCAGACACCGTGCGCGGCGCAAGCGACCCTGCAGACAGGCCATCCCTATTGAGCCACTGCTCAAGGACTTGTCCACTAGTCCGCCCACACCGCGCCAGGCATCACCGCTTCCCGCGCGCCCAGCGCCCCCCCCCCCCCCCCCCACACGCCCCTTACAGGCCCCGTGCGCATCAACCTGGGTAATGGTTTGATCCCACGAGGACAGAGAGAGAGGGGGGGGGGGGCGCAGGACGCGCGGCCCCAAAACACAGGATGCATTTACAAAATGTTGCTCAATGGTGAGCCTATTTCTAGTGACAGCTGACACCCCTAATCCTAATAATTATAATACATTGATAGTTTGTTATAGTTGGGCGATAATAATTATTATTATTATAGGTAAGAATTACAAAGTTAAATAGTGCAGCCAGGATGCCCATCTGACACCGGTGGTCTTTCATATTACATCGAGTGAAAGACAAGGCGCAGACACCGTGCGCGGTACAAGCGACCTCGCAGACAAGTCATCTCTATTGAGCCACTGCTCAAGGACCCATCCACGAGTCCGCCCACCCCACGCCAGGCTCCACCACCTCCCGCGCGTCCAGCGCCCCCCCCCCCCCCCACCACACCCCTAACAGGTCCCGTCCGCATCAACCTAGATAGCGGTTCGATCCCACGAGGACCGGGTGAGAGGGGGGGGGGGGGGGCGCAGGACGCGCGGCCCCAAATCACAGGATGTATTTACAATTGTTGCTCAATGATGAGCCTATTTCTAGTGATTATTGACATTCCTAATCATAAAATAAATATAATACACTGATGATTTGTTATAGTTGGGTGAAACTAGTTATTATTATAGGTAAGAGTTACAAGTTAAATAGTGCAGCCAGGATGCCCATCTTGCACTGGTGTTCTTTCATATTGCATCGAGTGAAAGGCAAGGCGCAGACGCCGTGCGCAGCACAAGCGATCCCGCAGACAGGCCATCCTTATTGAGCCACTGCTCAAGGACCCGTCCACGAGTCCGCCCACTCCACGCCAGGCATCACCGCCTCCCGCGCGCCCCGCGCCCCCCATCCCCCCGCACCCCCAACGGGCCCCGTTCACCTAGCGGTTTAATCCCATGAGGACCGGGCGAGAGGGCGAGAGGGGGGGGGGGGCGCACGACGCGCGGCCCCAAAACACAGGATGTATTTACAAAGTATTGCTCAATGGTGAGCCTATTTCCTAATCCTAAGAAAAAATATATTACATTAATAGTTAATTATAGTTGGGTAATGATAGTTGTTATTATAGGTAAGGGTTACAAAGTTAAATAGTGCAGCCAGGATGCACTTCTGGCACAGGCATTGCATTCTATATTGCATCGAGTGAAAGGTAAGACGCAGACGCAGACGCCGCGCCAGCGATCACGCAGACGATCCATACCTATTGAGCCACGGGGGGGGGGGCAAGAGACGCGCAGCCCCCAAACACAAGATGTATTTACAAAGTATTGCTCAATGGTGAGCCTATTTCTAGTGATAGCCGATATTCCTAATTCTAAGAAAAAATATATTACATTAATGGTTAATTATAGTTGGGTAATGATAGTTATTATTATAGGTAAGGGTTACAAAGTTAAATAGTGCAGCCAGGATGCACTTCTGGCACAGGCATTGCATTCTATATTGCATCGAGTGAAAGGTAAGACGCAGACGCAGACGCCGCGCCAGCGATCACGCAGACGATCCATACCTATTGAGCCACGGGGGGGGGGGGGGGGGGGGGGCGAGAGACGCGCATCCAGGATGCACTTCTAGCATCAGTAATTTTTTATATTGCATCAAGTGAAAGGGAAGGCGCAGACTCCGCGCGCGTCGCAAGCAACCCCGCAGACAAGCCACCCCTATTGAGCCACTGCTCAAGGACCCTTGCATTAGTCCGCCCACCTCGCATCAGGCACCACCGCTCTTAGCGTATATACAATGCACCTCCATTTACAATAACACAAATGGTTCATTAATACAATCATATGTACGTATACTCCTATATCCCTATATACCCCGTGCACACACATTCTCCCGCGCACATACGTCCCCCCCGAAGCCCACCGCAGTTCCAATTTCAACTAACCTTTGTGTTGCAAATCCTACCCGCCCACCCTAGTCCAACCACAATACATTTTTATGTTCGTGTGTTTGAGTGCGTGTCAGTTCCCGTGGTTGGTAGATGTAGGTGTAGGTGTATGTGTGGTTCAGTCCGGATGTGTGCAGACGATTTCCATGGCAAGTAGGGGTCCGGGTTAAGTTCTATGCTATGTTAATGTAATGACAAATATCAATGAGTCTGCGTTGGTACGGTATCAGCGCGAGCCAGCGCGGGTGGCTGCGCAGCGCAAGGAGCGCATCTCACCCCTCACCGCGCGCCCGCGCAGCCGACCAGGTTCTTAGTGCCCACGCTCGCCTGTCCTCTTGTTGCATTGCCGTCATATAAGTGTATGCGCAGTGCAGTGCAGGCGTATGCAGACAGCATTATAAGATGGTAGTGGTAAGAGTCATGTAACATTGAATGAATTTAATATTATTCTGTTTCTTGTGTCTATTGTCCCTACTCATAGTCAGTACGTTTTGACAATTTGATTTTCATGGCCCTAACTCCCGGGCAGAGACTAGATGTTGCATGATGCATTATATTTATGTTTGTGTTGTATTTAGTGTTGTGCATTTTGCAATTGTGACAGGTGTTTTTCTGTGGGTCGCCTTTAGTGGGGCAGTTCTTGTAAGTATGGTCAGTGTCTGCGCAGTATTGGCAGTATTGGGTTTCGGATTTGCATTTGCCTATAGTATGCCCATATTTTAAGCATCTAAGGCATTGCTTGAACGGAGAATATTCCTCAAGATGCACTTTGATGTGGTCTATATTTATTCTTTGTGTTAGTATTGTTGGCTGCCAGAGATGGGGAGCTATTCGTAATACGGCATTGTATAGGCTAGGGTTTCTATTGGGCTTGGTAAAGCATAAGGCAATGTCCTCATGATTAGTGTTAGAGTATATTTCATTCTGGTTGATAATTACGTCCACCAGTTCTTTTGTTGGTGTGTCCCTAGATATACCCTTTAAAATTACCATCGGTCTGAGGTTTCGGGCTGGTTCCGCCCTCATCGCACCCCCTTCGCAAATTTTGTTTATAGTTTCATCGCGTTGCTTTGTAGTATCAAACTCTACCCTGAGCTTATTGCCTGAGAGGGGGGTAATTTTAGTAGGGGCGTATTTGACTTTACGGAAGGATATTTCTCTTTTCCAGTTGTCAGTAATCTTTGTGTTAGTTTTGGGGTCGTTATTAGATATTATTGCAGCTGGGTTGGATTTTTTGTATTTTTTATTATTGTTATTATTGTTTTTATGTCTGCCTACTGAGTTAGCATACGTTGGGGTGTCGGGAAGGTCCAATGAGGGCGCAGCCATACCGCAGACAAATACTTCGGTTATGGCCTGGGTGACGCGGGAGACTATTGCCTCCTCAGACTCTTTGATGGCTTCTTTAATATTGTTATTTTCAGATTGCGTGTTGTTTGGGTAGAAAATGCATTGTGATTGTGGTAGTAGGGTAGGTTGTGTTTTGAACTCAATAGAGTTTTTCATTGCTTCCTGTATCTTTTTGGCCGAGCTTATAATGAGCTCCTTAGAGGGCTTGGTGACGCTTTTCCCTCGCGTTATTTCTTCCAATATTGTCTGCGCGCATTCTAATACAAATTGGAACCCAGGGGACTCCGGGGACGCCGTAGGGTCCTCGCCCGCGGAGCTCATGTCGAGGCAATTTTGTTTCTTGATGTTGTTATTGGATATATTCTGATTGCCCCGTCACTTTGCTCCGCAGACAATACCGAGCCATGGATGCATCTTAATCTAAAGCAGGGGGGTTAATTCTGGTAGTTATTGGTTATAAATAAAATTAAGTCTAGCACTTACAGTGTCTGCATAGTTTTGAACTGGTGTCGTGGAGTACAAACTTGCACGGTTGGACGCACTGATTTAAACACTTTCTCACTTGGATTGGGGGGCACTATTGCATTAGTGTTTTAAGATGTAGATGAGAGGGGGTGGGGGCGGAGGGAGGGCAGAGACGGGGGCGAGTTGAGATGGCGACGTCTCCAGCTGCCGCAGCCGCCACGCGTAGACTCAAGTGAAGGCGCTGTCGTCCGCAGGAACCACTCCCGGAGATGCAGGACGCGGGGGGGGGCACCAGCGTGTCGAGAGGCAGGGTTGGCACTCAGCGCCGGCGCTCCGCAGTCGGCAGGCGTTGCCGCAGATGTTGTTGCCGCAGACAGCCCAGCCGGCCGCACAGCCAGGGGGGTAAGCAGGTGGTATAAAGCCTTACGGCATCCCGACAAGTGGTACAGACAAAAAGATGGTTAACTACTGAGCAGATGCATCCGCATTCACACGGAGCACTGGGTCACTTCACTTGCGTTCACGCATACGCTGCACTGATGCGTTTAAATTCTACCGCACTGAACTGCACTAAACTGCACTAAAAGATGGGAAGGCGCCATGCTGCGCATGCAGCCGCAGCCACGGCCGCGGCCGTCGAGGCCGCGAGCACCCGGCGGGCACGTGTGGTCGTCGCGACTGGATCTTCAAGACTGAGCGACAGTTGGTCGGTCGAACAGTCGAGTACCCCCGTGCCGTTCGCCGTTCCCCGCACCCTCGGCTTGCCCCTCCGACGCCTTAAGCGGTTTTCCCTCCGCTGCCTACGTCACCCGCTCGAGGGGGGGTCGCGCGCGAATCACTCCGTGGCCGTCCACGGAGTCCGCCGGTCACGCCGGGCGTTCCCGCCGACGCCGACGCAGCCGCGGTGTGCCGACGCGGTCCCAGCCTGCAGGTGCAGGCGCAGACCGCAGACGCAGCCGCGATGCGGTGAGCCGATGCGGTCTCAGCCTGCGGGTGCAGGCGCAGACCGCAGACGCAGCCGCAGACGCAGACGCAGCCGCAGACGCGGATGCGGATGCGGATGCTGCGCAGACGGGCAGTCGCAGCCGATGCTGCAGTGCAGCAGCTGACGCGGATCGCGAGGTGGGCGCGTGCGCTCGCCACCGTGGCTCGACGAAGACTGGTTAGGTTAGGTTAGGTTAGGTTAGGTTCCCCCCCGACGTGTTGCCACCTTGTCGTGGTGGGGGGGCTTGCGTGTCCCAAGGATCCTCGTGGCTATACCGGCAGGGCTACCCACACCGGGAGGCACGGGGTGAGGGATCTGACGAAGAGCAACACTTCCTTTCCCTTTCATTTCCTTCCCCTCTCTTCCTTCCTATTCTCCCTACCTTTCCTTCCATTCTCTTCCTTTTCCAATTTCCGACGTGGAGGGAGCGGCGGTCACGGTGTGCACTTACACTGCCTCCGTAAACGGCCTTTTTCAAGGCCCCGCCGGTCAACCCGTAACCGCAACGATGGCAGGAGGCCTACGCGAACGGGGGGCCTTACCTTCATTGGTTGGGCCTACGAGGTAGACAACCTCTCTAAAAAGTCACCCGAATCCTAAGCGGCGCCGCACCGCGAGGGGATGGATGGTCGGACGGATTTCCGGCCATTAGTGCGTGTCCCCACACTGGCACCTGTCGCCACCAGTGTGGGTTACCCCATAGACTTACCCGGGTACAGGGGTCTCTGCCCGGGTGGACGTTATTTCCCCCATAATCGTGGGATTTCATATGGATCTTTTAATTATCAAACAAAACGAGGAGGAAGTGGTTAAGAGTAGGGAAGGTGACGTTGTGATGGAGGAAGATGTAGTAGTAGAAGGCAGAGTGGGAGTGGAAATGGCGGGAGCGCCTTTGCGAGAACTTCGCGTCTTGCTACCGCGCTTGTCCCGTTTGTCGGAGTCCGACTCAGACAGCACCGTTGGCAGCTTAGTCACGGTTGCGTCGGCTCAGTCCTCGGACAATGAAAGCGGTCGGCGGTTCCTCAAAAGGCCCGCCGAAGAACAAGAGGCAGAAATAATAGAGCCGACAAAAGGGGCGGCTCATAAACTGAAGAGACGAGTACGCGCGCCCACTACGGAGGAGTACTTGGGCTTGGCAAATGCCAAGGCGCAGCTCAACGCCGCTAAGGCAGAAGAACTGCGCCTTGAGGCTGACGAAGAAATAGCGAAAATGGCGAGGGAATTACGTGACGCGAGGCATGCCTGCCGTCGCGGTATCAACCCGCCAACTATAGGAGAGGACACAACGCAGACCATGTCTGCGCTGAATAATTTGGTTAATGACGCCGCAAACACGGTTAAAAAAATAGCTTCGAAGTCCAAAAACATGAAGGGGACTTGGATGAAGTACCTTAAGGATGCAGCGGAAACTATTATGGAAGCCGCTGCAGGTATGAGCGCCCGCACCGTGTCGGAGGAAGTGGTGAAGCTGGAGGCGGCGAACCAGCTGCTCTCCGCCCAGCTAGTGGGGCTTCGTCAAGAAGTGGCTGAGCTGCGTAGCCAGTCGACAGCAGCGACGGCTGTCCCCGCCCTTAAGGAGATGTTGGCGCAGGCCTCGCGTGCAAGCATCGCTCAGTTCAGCGCGATGCTGAACGCGAGGTTTGACGGCATACAAGACCGCCTCCTCCCAGAACCGAGGCTTAGGCCGCCACTCGCGGCAGAGAAGAAAAGGGCCGCAGCCACAGCGGATACCACGCAAGAGCCGCAGCCCTCGGGCTCCGGCGTGACTGCCGCCCCACATCGAATTGAAGAACCGTCATCTGTCCCCCCCACCGTCAAGCCCCCAAAGGGAAAAGGACGGGGGAAGAAGTCAATGGCGGCATTAGAGAGGGAGGAGCTCCAAGCAAGCTCGGCTCCGGCTGCCGCAGCGCCTCCTCCACCCAGGATTGGGTGGAGCGAGATAACCGCCCGGGGAGTGAAGAAGACCTCGGCCAAGGGCCAAGCTAATAGTAAAGACCCGGCGAAGCGCCAGACCAAAGGTCCGGCTAACTTTACAACGGAGCCGCCAAAGAACAAGGCTCCGAAGCAAAGGAAGGGTAAACCGGTGGATAGGCTGCGTCCTCCGCGAACGGCTGCAGTGGTCATCACCCTGCAGCCGGCCGCTGTTGAAAAGGGGACTACATATGGGTCCATAATTACCGAAGCTCGGAACAAAATTGATTACCCGAGTCTCGGTATAGAAGAGATGAGGGCAAGGACGACCGCAACCGGCGCCCGCATGATGGAGATCATCGGAGAAGCGGGTGCCGAAAAGGCGGACGCCTTGGCTGCCAAACTAAGGCAGGTGATAAGTCCGGATGTGGCCCGGATTACTCGCCCAATGAAGAGAGTTGAGGTGCGAGTCTCAGGCCTCGACGATTCAAACACCGCGGCGGAGGTCATGGCGGCTGTCGCTACAGTAGGAGGGTGTGCCACGGATGACGTAAGAGCTGGCAAAATAAACGGTGGCTCAGTCTACCTCAGCTGCCCGATGGCGGCCGCAAAGTCCGTGGTCGAAGCTGCCCGACTCAAGGTGGGCTGGGTGTCAGCACGAGTCACGCTGCTCGACCCCAGGCCCATGAGATGCTTCAGGTGTCTCGAGGTCGGCCACGTCGGCTGCAAATGCTCGTCGGAGGTAGACCGCAGTGGTATCTGCTACCGCTGTGGAGAGCGGGGCCACCGGGCCAGTGATTGCCGGGAGGAACCGAAATGTGCAATCTGCGCAGCGGCCGGTAAACCGGCAGCGCACCCTATTGGCGGGGGAAATTGCGGCAGCCGCCGGAAATCCGCGCCAAAAGAGCCCAAAATAAAGAAGGCGAGGGAGGCCAAGGGCAAAGCCCCCCAGCCGACCCAAGAGGAGCCTATGGAGACTGCCCTCTAAATGCCCCAGTCTCTCTCCTTGCTGCAGGCCAACATTAACCACTCTGCCAGGGCTCAGGATCTTCTAGTCCAGACACTGGTAGAGTGGAGAATAAAGGTGGCCGTGGTCGCCGAGCCCTACTTCGTCCCAGCTCGGGGTGACTGGGTTGGAGACCACGAGGGTTTGGTGGCCATTGTCGCCCCGACTGCTACCGGCGCCCCACCCATCGAACGGGTGATGAAGGGAAAGGGTTGCGTGCTAGCAGTCGTGGGTGACACCGCAGTAATAGGGGTGTACTTCTCGCCCAACCGGAGCCTTGCCGAATTCGAACAGCTCCTTGTTGAAGTCGGCGCTCTGGTTGGGCAGATTGCCCCCTACCCCGTGCTAGTCGCAGGGGACTTCAACGCGAAATCTACTGCGTGGGGTTCACCGGCGACGAACGCACGGGGGGAGACACTGGAGGAGTGGGCGGTCTCAATGGGCTTGGTCCTCCTCAACACGGGGTCGGAGAACACGTGCGTGCGGCAACAGGGTGGCTCAATCGTAGACGTGACATTTGCGTCTGCCGCCCTGGCACGCCGTGTCCTAGGTTGGAGGGTGGTTGTGGGCGTGGAGACACTATCAGATCATCGATACATCCGATTCGATGTCTCCGCGCCCCACACTGACTCACAGAGAGGTGCCCGGCCCCGTGGGGCGGATGGCCCCCGGTGGGTCCTCAGAAAGCTGGACAGGGAGGTGGCAAAAGAGGTGGCCATCATTGAGGACTGGGTGTCTGGACCCGTCATCGGAGAGGATGTTGAGGTGGAGGCGGGTCTTCTCGGCGCGTCGCTGAACCGCATATGCGATGCGGCGATGCCAAGGGCCAAACCGCTCCCACCTCGGCGTTGGGTGTATTGGTGGAGCGAAGAACTCCGCCAAATGCGTGTATCCTGCGGAAGAGCTCGCCATAGATACACCCGATGCAGAAGGAGACGGGTCCAAGACACCGAAGAGGAGAGCGCCTCCTACGCCGCCTACCGCTCTGCGTGCGAGAACCTTCAGGTGGCGATCGCGCGCGCCAAGGATGCGGCGTGGGAGGAGTGGCTCCGAATCCTTGATGAGGACCCCTGGGGCAGGCCTTATAGGGCCGTACGTAAGAAGTTGCGGCCCTGGGCGCCCCCCCTGACCAGTAGCTTGGAGGAAACCCTCCTGGACGATGTGGTTACCACACTCTTCCCTTCACGTGAGGAATGGGTGCCACCGTCAGTATGTCGTCCACTCCCGGCGCTGTCTGCCGGGGAGGACACCCCGGCACCGGAAGTGTCGGAGGGCGAATTTGGGGCGGCTGTTTTGAGGCTGAGGTCGAAAAAGACCGCCCCGGGCCCGGATGGCGTGCCGGGGACTGCCCTGGTGATTGCGCTGGGGGAGTTAGGAGGGAGGGTGAGGTCCCTCTTCACCGCGTGCTTGCGACAGGGTCGATTCCCGCAGCGGTGGAAGACGGGCAAGCTCGTCCTGATTCACAAAGACGGGCGCCCGGCCGGGCAGCCGTCGGCATATCGCCCGATCGTGCTGCTCGACGAGGTGAGCAAACTTTTCGAGCGCGTGCTCGCTGCTCGCCTCGTCGAGTGTATGGATCCGGGCCTCGCCGACGTGCAGTTCGGCTTCCGCCGCGGCCGGTCCACTCTGGACGCGATAGCGCGAGTGCGGGACCTCGCCGATGAGGCGACCTCCCGGGGTGGCGTGTTGTTCGCGGTGTCTCTCGACATCCGCAACGCGTTTAACACGCTGCCCTGGGAAACGGTGTTTTGGGGACTGCGGTATCATGGGGTGCCGCAGTACCTCCAAAAGGTGGTGGCCGACTACTTCGTCGGGAGAGCTGTCGTCTTCCCGACGAGTAGCGGCACTGGGAGGAGGGACATGTCGTGCGGTGTTCCACAGGGATCGGTTCTGGGTCCGCTCCTGTGGAACATCGGATACGACTGGGTGCTGCGCGGGGCCATGTTGCGGGGGGTTGACGTAACCTGTTACGCTGACGATACCCTCGTGACGGCTCGCGGCAGCACCTATCGAGAGGCGTCCATCCTCGCCACGGCAGGAGTGGCCCAGGTGGTTGGTTGGATCCGCGCCCTGGGGCTCGAGGTGGCCCTTGACAAGTCGGAGGCCCTGGTCTTCCACGGGCCCCGACATGGGCCACCGCCTGGAGCTTCCATAATGGTGGGAGGAACCTCCATCGCCGTCGGGTCGACGATGAAGTACCTGGGACTCGTCCTCGACGGCCGGTGGAGGTTCGAAGAACACTTTCGGCGGCTGGCCCCGAAGTTGATGGCCACTGCTGGGGCCCTGGGGCGGATCCTGCCCAACGTGGGTGGGCCGAGACGGACTTGCCGACGCCTTTATACCGGTGTGGTGCGCTCCATGGCGCTCTACGGGGCGCCAATATGGGCAGACGCCATGAGCGCTCGAAACCTGGCTGCGCTGCGACGTCCGCAGCGCGCTATGGCGCTCAGGGTCGTCCGGGCGTACCGCACTGTATCGTGCGTCGGCGCGTGTGTGCTCGCCGGCACGCCGCCGTGGGACCTTGAAGCCGAGGTACTCGCCGCGGTGTACCGGCGAACTAGTGAGGAGATTCGAGGCGGGGGCCGTCCGCACCCGCGGGAGATCGCAAGCTGGAGAGAGGACGCGCGCGGCGTTCTCCTCCGGAAATGGATGGCCCGCCTCGAGAACCCCGAGGTGAGCCGCGAGGTGGTGGCCGCCATTCGGCCCATTCTTCAAACATGGCTCGAACGGGGGCACGGGGCTCTCTCCTTCCACCTGACGCAGATGATCACCGGGCACGGCTGCTTCGGTCGATATCTGTGTCGTGTGGTGGGCAGAGAGCCCACGGAGATGTGCCACCACTGCGTGGCTGGTGTCGCGGACACGGCGCAACACACGCGCGAGGAGTGCCCCGCTTGGGCGATCCCTCGCGCCGCCTTGTCCGCGACAGTAGGAGGTGACCTCTCGCTGCCGGCCCTTTTAAGGGCCATGGTGAGTAGCGAGGAGGCGTGGAGGGCGGCCGCGACCTTCTGTGACGATGTTATGTCACAGAAGGAGGCGGCGGAAAGGGAGCGAGAGGACGATGCTAACTCACTCCCTATTCGCCGCCGCAGACGCGGTGGGCGGCGTCGGGCCTTTGCGGCCCGTTTGCCGCCCTAACGCCGGGGACCGTGGGTGGTAGATCGGGGGGTCACCACCTGCACAGAGGTCCCAGGCTGGAGACGCCCGAGTGTTCCTGGGCGTCTCCAGCGGAAGGAGCGAGGCGGGGCTAAGTTAAAATTAAAACTTAGCCCCGCCCCGCCGAGAAGGGCTCAAACGAGCGACGCCGGCGGGGCAGGCGGTTGAGGGCTTTGTGTCCCGCAGCCCCGCACCAAACGGCGAGAGAAGGAACACCCCAGGGGTTTAGTCAGTAAGAGTCTGACATAACCCGGTCGCCTCCCCCGAGGCTGCCGGGTATCCATGCAGGATTCCCCTGGGTTACCAAAAAAAAAAAAAAAAAAAAAAAAGGTTAGGTTAGGTTAGGTTAGGTTAGGTTAGGTTAGGTTAGGTTAGGTTAGGTTAGGTTAGGTTAGGTTAGGTTTTTTTTTTTTTTTTTTTTTTTTTTTTTTTTTCCTGTCCGGGCGCTCTCTGGCCCGGCCCGCGAGCTACCTCTAACATAGTCAGAGCTTATTTCTAGCAAATGAGTTTTTCAGGGGTTATTTTTATTTAAATAAAGCAATGAGACAATAACGGAAAAGAGATTACAATTTACATTACACAAACATACATTTAAAATATTACAGAGAGAAAATACATTTGCTTATTATAGCGAGAGAAAAAAAAAAACAACATTGGCTTATACGCTACACATTTCTTTTATACTACCTTATACTAACGGGATTACAAAACTTATTTACTATTGTTATTTCTACTTATAGTTATCTTACTGGTTAAATACACTTGTTTTATTATCATGTTTTGTATGTCTATGCGCATATACATACAATATGTGTAAGACATAATTTATACTACTTATTTCTTATAATTACTTTACTACCTATACTAACACAGTATTCTAAAAACAATGGATATTTCTTCTTATTTATTATTATTTTTGCGACATTTTCGGGATTAAGTGCCTCGTCTAGTAGCATTTCGGCCTCGCGTCTCCGCCTTCCGAAAACCGGACACTCGAAGAGAATATGCGCGACCGTCTCATCTACGTTAGGATCACAGATACACGACGGGCTCTCCTTGCACTTGAACCTATTCAGGTATGCGGAGAACCCGCCGTGTCCCGTCAATATTTGCGTAATAATTCCGGCTGGCTGGATTTGACGAAGAATTTTATAGGATCTTATTATTTCGGGGAAGAATATCTTGGTACCGGCGGCTGTTTCGCCGCTTCTATACCTCCTGTCCCATTCATCAAGCGACCTCAAACGAATCTGTCGCCTGATGAATGAGACCGGGCATCCGTCGTAGTCGGGCTTCCGCTTGTCGTTGAGCGCAGCTTCCTTGGCCAGTTGGTCTGCCCGCTCATTCCCCTCCAGCCCTGCATGAGCTTTGATCCAGAACAGATCTACGACCTTATTCTGGAGTCGGCCGCGCTTGATGTTTGATCGCGCTTCAACTGCTAGGGGGTGGGGGGAAACCGGGTTGGCCACTGTCTCTAGTGCTGAGCGGGAATCGCTCAAAATGGCGCAGCTAGGCTTGCCGCATCTTAGTGCCTCTGCTGTGGCCCTACAAATGGCCAGGAGTTCAGCCTGGTAGACTGTGCAGTACGACGGTAGCTTGAGCTTGTGGGCTCTTCTTTCCTCTCCTCCACTCCATACTGAGAGGGCTGCTCCTACTTTGCCCTCAATCTTGCTACCGTCGGTGTAAATTTGCACATCTTGGGTGGCGTGGTTCTCCACTTGTGTTTGGTCCTCCAGGCAACTGAACTCCAAGGTCATCTGTTCCGCCGGGTGCGGGGCGTCAGCGCGGGGAACCATCCGCTCTACCTCCCTGTCCGCCAGCCCTGGCTGGGGCGCCCCCCTCCTGGCCTCGTACAGAGCGGCTGCTTCCTGTATCCTGATGTCGAGCGGGAGCACCCCGGCCAGGGCCAATGCCGCATTCAGGGATACTGTGCGGTAGGCTCCGCACAACTTCTGAGCGAATCCCCTCTGCACTGCATTCAGCTGCTTCTGAACCCCAATCTTCTTAGAAGCAGTCGACCAAGCGCTAGAAGCATACATGATTACGGGCTCGACAGTCGCCGTGTAAATTACCCTAATGATTTCCGGGTGGAGACCCCAACTGACCCTGGCAGCTCTTGACAGTTGCTTGTAAATGTTCAGGGCTTTTTTACAAACATTAGCTACGTGGCTGTTAAACGTGAGCTTTTCATCAATCGTGAGCCCCAGGATCTTGATCTCTTTGGACATCCCAATGTCTATCCCGCCCATGGTCAGACGTGGCGTGTCATACTTAAGCTTTTTGGTTAGCACCATTGCACAGGTTTTGTGCGGTGCAAACCTCAGCTTATTCATGACACCCCACCTCCGAACATGCTCGAGAGCGGCATTGGCTTGTCCTTCGATCTCGAGTGCAGTCTCCGCGGAAAACACCAGCACCACGTCATCCGCAAAGGCTTGACAATAGTCGCCCCTTTGCGTTAGGCTCTTTAGCAGCGGATCAAGGAGAAGGTTCCATAAGATGGGGCCGCCTATTGACCCCTGGACGCAGCCCTTGTTAGTGCCCTTTGAAAACTCATGGCCAGCGTACCTAACCCGGACCTTACGGTCATTCAGGTAGCTGGCTATCAACCTCCTGAGATTCGCAGGGCACTGTTCCTCCGCCAGTCTGACCTTGATGGCCGGCCACCATGCACTGTCAAAGGCTCCCTCTATATCCAGCGACACCATCGTGACGAGCTTCCTTTCTCGGAGTTTGCTCCTCACGTGCGTCGTCAGGTCATAGAGGGAGTCTTCCGTGCTACGTTGCGGCATAAAGCCGTACTGGCGGGGGCTTATCCTGGGTACCAGGTGCCAATTTAGCCTCTTGACCATCATCTTCTCCAAGATCTTGCCCATCACAGATAGAAGCCCTATGGGCCTGTACGATTTCGGGCTGGTGTAATTTTCCTTCCCGGGTTTTCTTAGAACCACCACAATGGCCTCCTTCCACTTTTTTGGGAAGTGGGCTAGCTGCCAGCACTTGTTGAAGATAGCTAAGTGTAACTCTAAGTCCCTAGCTATAGTGCGCTGGCAGATGTCAGCCGTGAAGCCGTCTAGTCCTGGGGCCTTGTTCGGGTTGAAGCTCTCCATGGATTGCCTGAGCTCCTCCGTAGTAAACTCTGGGTCATGGTTTTCATCATGACTCCAGTCGTTTATCCGGTCTGCGAGAGTTCTGGTTTGCCGATGTTCCAAGTTGTCATCTTCCTCCGTGTCTTCTGGGTAGAAGACCTCTGCCAGCAATTTCGCCGACTCTTCTTGCCCTACTTCCTTTCCATCTCGAGACAGTGGTAGATCTTCCTGCCTTTTTGTGGTGTTCTTGATGACCCGATAGATGCCCTCCCACATTCCTTCCCTGTCTTGCTTTTGGCAGAAATCCTTCCAGCTCTCTATTTGTCGTTGTTTGGCCTCTAACTCATATTTTTCTTTTTGTTGCAGGTATGCCGCGATCACACCTTCTCTACGGGATGGCGCAGCGCAGCGGATTCTCCTCCTCTTGGTGTTAACTTCGCGCTTCATCGCTGCGAGTTCATCGGACCACCACGGCATAGTAAGTTTATTGTTCTCCTTCTTTTTTGGTATAGATTTATCGCAAGCTTTAGTTATTACTTCTGTGTATTTTTCTATAATTTTGTCTAAATTGTCGGTATTGTTAATTTGTTCTATTTCTGTTGTATTGATGTTACTTTCTATTTTAAATTGGTCAAGTTTTTTACAAAAAAGTTCCCAATTTGCTTTCTTTGTGTTGTATTTTCTTGTAGTCCTATTGATTCTTGTGCTCTTTCCTTTTTGTAACTGAATTCTTACTATTATGCCGTTATGGTCCGAACTCGTCAGGTCTTCGGCGATTGACCATTCTTCCACTAGGGCCAAGAGATCTTCCGTGCAAAGCGTCACGTCGACGCAGCTGGTTATTCTGCGCCCCCCTCTTATGGTATCGAAGGTGGGTTTGTTACCGCAATTTAAGACCTGCAATTTGAGTTCTTCGGCCATTCCAGCCAGTGCTTCGCCGCGATCATCGATGATACTGCTCCCCCACCATGCACTCTTCGCGTTGGCGTCCCCTCCAATTAAGGCATTTCTTGGCTTAAGCTCGTTTATTGCATCAGTTATATGGTCCAAGTATGGCTCTATGGGCTGATCGGGCTCGAAGTAATACGAGACCGCAAGAATCTCCCAGGCGCTCGTCCTTAGCTTCACCACCACGATGTTGTTGGTGGTGAATTTTGGGCATTGTTCAACATCGACATCGTGGTCGAAAACGACTATTGCCGCCTTCACGGTGCCCTCACCACGGTTCGCGCTCTGGTAAATCCTTGTCCCCCCGTAGGACCCCATCGCCTTGATGCTGCCCACATATGGCTCCTGGACCAATGCAAAGGCGATCCTTCGCTTCGTAGCCTCGAGCATTAGTTCTTGCGTTGCCAGCTTCTTCCTCTGGAGGTTCGCCTGTGCAGCCACGTACTGTGTTGGAGCAGTTACTCGTGAGACGCCTGGAACCACCTTAACACTGGTATGCTACAGAAGCTCTTGCTATTTCGTCCCACTTTCTTCTTATTGGACATTCCATGCTAAAAGCGGTGTGACCCGCAGATACCGTTCCCGTTTTCGAGCAGTTACAGCACGATGGCGGCTCCCCTGCAAGTCGATCCGCACAGTCTGCCGACATGTGCAATCCGCCGCAGTAGCTGCATTTGACTGCTGTATCTTTACAGAAACGCCTGCTGTGTCCGTAACCGAGGCAGAGAGAGCACTGCAGCAGTGGCGATTGGTCCTCCACACGCACACGCTGCAGGTCTATGTGGGCTTTCCCCGCGGCGGTCAGGCGCTGCCACACCCGCGGTGCCACCTGCATGACTACATGTCCTTCCAGGGGATTCTTCGCTATCCGGCGGTGTTTGACTAATAGCCTCTGGTCTTTCGGGGCTATGTCACCGAGGAGGTTCTTGTTCTGATTTCTCAGGGATGCTACGATATCTTCGTCGGTGTTGTAGCTTAGTACGTCCCTGAGAATGATGAGTGGGTCCTTATTTTTCATCTCCTCAACCTTAAGGTTCCCGCCGGAGTCTCTTATTTTTGCTGCGACCTTCTGCATCTCCTCTCTGCTTTGACAGCCGACCACCACCTTTTGGTCCCTGGCCTTCCTCACCCTTTCAATTTGGAGGCCTTCCTCCTTTGCTCTCACTGCTACCCTTATCTTGGCGACCACTTCTTCGCCACTCTCCTGTCCTTCAGAAGAGACCACAATGGAGTGGATCTGCGCGTCTTTTTTGGGCACCGATGCGGCCCACGCGTAGGTTGGCCTGTTTTCAGGGGTGGATACGGTTTTTAATTGGTCGGTTAATGTCTGTGTGTACTGCTTACATTCAGTCATTAACCGTCCATGGTCTTTGATGGTCTGCATCAAGTCCTCCATCTGTTTTTTATTCGAGGCAGTGTCGGAGGTGGTGGGGTCCATTCCCTTTTCCTTGTTTCGCTCTGTCACTATCTCACTCTCCCGTCCCTTGTTCTCTTGTCCCCCTATTTCCTTCCTTTCGGCTTTCCCTTTTGCTAACTCCTTTTCTGCTTCTAGCACGAGTTGATACAGCCGCTCAACCGCCGTCGTAACCTCAGTTTTGATGTCTCTCCTGAGGTTTCTGGAGTCGCTTAGGTGTGTCTTTGCTGTAGTAAGGCAAGCTTTGGCCTCCATAGCTCTAGATCGGTAGGGCTCCTTAGATTTAGACTTAGGTGGGCTTGCGGCTGCCTCGACTGATGTTCGTCGAGTAGAACTTTTATCCTGCTGAAGTTTGTCCTTTGGCCCCGCAGGGGCAGCGGTTATGCTCTTTTTCACTGGCGAGTGTGGGGGCGGCTTGGAGTTCCCAGACTCCCATTCCCCCACGCTACGTCGAACACTGGGGGCTGTAGTCATTTTTGGCTCGGAAGGCCCCGCCTTCTCTGTCGATCCCGGTGTTTTTTGGGATGATTGCTTAGCCTCGGTCGGCTTGCGGGTCGGGGAGCGAAACATTATGAGGTATCTCGCACAGGTAAGTGTAAATTTGTAAAAGTTGTAAACACGAGTACACGAATAAAAGTAAGCAAAATAATATGAAGAAAAGGTTTGTAGAAGTTTTATATATATGTATATGTTATTTTATCGTCAAAAGCTTATAATATTTGTCTTCCCTTTCAGATCCAGTCAGCCGGCGCGTCGTGGTAAGTCAACCTACAGTAAGGTAAGGTAAGTAACTCTATTTTTCTTTATATGTCTTAGTTTTAAGTTTATTTTCAGGTCACTTTATGTAGAGAGAAGCTCTACACAAGGATCCAGTCGCGCACAGTCTCAGGGAGGGTTGGCAAGGCGATAAATAACAAGCAATAGAAGTATTCACTTGGAATACAACAACATCAGTCGAAATTGAAAGCGCGTAAATGTCAAAATGGCTGTTGGCCGAAAAAGTACACAAAATAATATCTATAAAAATATAAAAAATTATGCGCTAGGGTGCGCGGCGGCGCTCAGCGGCGCGCCAAGACTATCGACTAAATTTTATTATGGTTTTAAAAATCTAGAAAAATCCAAAAATAAGGTTGGTTAAATGCTGGGTTTGATAGCAGAAATTTTTTGAAAATAACTATTAAATTTACCCCCTATAATAAATTTTGAAAAACCCAATGGCATTACCAACAGCCGCAAATAGACTTTAAAAATTTCTGGATGCCCCAATTAATATCGAAAAATTTTTTAAACAATTTTATATATGTTCTAGGGCTCTTATACAGCACTAGAAATTTTCTGAAGATTTTTGGAGTGGATTCCAAGAGTTGGTGATGGTTGGTGATGCAGCAAAAAATTTTGAATAGATGATAACTCCAAGATTTAATGTCCGAAAAATACAATATTAGTGTCTATGGAAAGGTAGTTAATAGAACATCCACGCGCTGTCAAAAAAGTGGTATGTCTAGGCTTTAAATTTTGAAAAATTTTAGGTTTTGAAATTATTTTTAGCAAAAAATCCAAATTCTCCAGAAAATATACAATTATCAGTTATATTGCTTCTATAAGGGTGGGAAATACTAATTCGGGTATATTCCCATATGTTATAATTAACAAATACTTAATTCTAAAGACTAAAAGTTTTACAAAGTTGCACGTGCAGTTGTGAAAAACAGAATAATTTCTTAGAACCGTGCAATTTTGATCGCAAAAATCTGAAACTTCGCAGAGATGTTGTCCTAGATGTCAGCTATTTAATGATGAACCAAAAACGATAGGTCGTCGATCGCTTTCTCCTGCTAGTGAGGGTCAAAGTTCAGATTTTTCGGTACCGTGCAACTGGGTTAGGTTAGGTTAGGTTAGGTTAGGTTAGGTTAGGTTAGGTTAGGTTAGGTTAGGTTAGGTTAGGTTAGGTTAGGTTAGGTTAGGTTAGGTTAGGTTAGGTTAGGTTTTTTTTTTTTTTTTTTTTTTTTTTTTTTTTTTTTTTTTTTTTTTTTTCCTGTCCGGGCGCTATCGGCCCGGCCCGCGAGCTACTTAATCTACCCTCTGACAGTCGGGACAGTCAGAGCCATTATTTTACAGGGTTATTAAAAAGCCAGGTATTTTTATTGACAATTTTAGATGAAGAGCAACATTTTTCTTTTTACATTTAAACAGAACATCGAGAAACATCTTATATTATTCCTTAGATCTATACATTTATTTTGTAACTTAATTTATTAATACAGTTTTTTATACAATGGTCACTATCTGCATATGCATACTATGTACTCATTATATGCAGTAGTAGGTCCTTAATTTCTACTTATTTTTATTTGCTACTTTCTTTACTATTTCTATACAAAAACTTATAAATTTATCTCTTATTTCTTTGCTTTCTAGTATTCTGCACAGATTTCCTACATTTATCTCCATTCCTATTTCGCTTTCAATATCGAATCTGCGTTTGCCATATATTGGACAGTCAATGACGACATGCAAGGCGCTTTCCTCCACTTGAGGATCACATGAGCACGACGGACTCTCCTTGCACTTGAAACGGTACAAGTACGATGAGAATCCGCCGTGCCCCGTTAGTAATTGCACTAATGCGGGATTTAGCCCTATCTTTTTGACTATAGAATGCGCCCTTATCGCATCCGGGAAGAAAACTTTTGTCGTTCCAGCCGTTTCACCATTTTTGTATCGCCGGTTCCACTGTTCCAACGACTCCGTTCGGATCTGTCGCCTAATGTAAGAAACAGGGCAGCAACCGTAATTCGCCCTTGTTTTCAAATTCAGCGCTGCATATTTCGCTAACTCGTCCGCCCTCTCATTCCCCATCAGTCCTGCATGGGCCTTTATCCAAAACAGGCGCAGGATTTTGTGCTGTTCTTTAAGCGTGGTTATGTCGCTTCTTACTTTCACCGCAAGTGGGTGTGGTGAGGAGTTGTTAGTGACGGTTTCGAGGGCGGATCTCGAGTCACAATAAATATTGCAGCTCACGCTTCTATTTTTGACTGCTATTCCGGTTGCTGTCACCAGTGCCAAGAGCTCCGCTTGGTAGACAGAGCAGCAATCGTCCAGCTTCAGCTTTTTTGTAGCAATTTCCGTTTCGCCATTCCAAACTGTTAGTGCGGCACCGACCTTTCCCTCAATTTTGCTACCGTCGGTAAAGATGTTTAAGCCATCGTTGTAGTGCTGTTCTAATGCTGCTCTATCTTCCAGGCATACGAATTCCAGTTTCTCCTGTTTCGCAGGGTGTGGCATCAATCTATAAGGCACGGGTTTTTCCACCTGTCGATCGCCTACTACCCGCTGGGAGTAACCTTTCTTTATTTCATAAAGCGAGGCTGCTTCCCGGACTCTGATGTCCAAGGGAAGCAACCCAGCGAGTAGTAGTGCCGAGTTCAGTGATACCGTTCGGTAGGCCTTGGTAATTTTCTGAGCGAATCCTCTTTGCACTGCGTTCAGTTTGTTCTGGATTCCTATTTTGTTCGTTGCAGGAGCCCATGCGCTTGCGGCGTACATAATAGTCGGTTCGATCACGGCTGTGTACATCGTCCTGATGATTTCCGGTTCAAGTCCCCAATGTATTTTCGCGGCTCGTGAGAGCTGCTTATAGAAGCTCACGGCTTTACGGCAAACATTCGCGGTATGGGCGTTGAAGGTCAACTTCTCGTCGATGGTGAGACCCAGCAGCTTGATTTCCTTGAACATGCCAATGCCAATCCCACCCATGCTCAGGCGTGGGGTGTCGTGCTTCAGTTTTCGAGTGATTAACATCGCCATGGTCTTGTGTGGTGCGAATCTGAGCTTGTTCCTCACTCCCCACGCCCGAACATGTTCGAGTGTGGCATTAGCACGCTCCTGGATCCCCTGGGCTGTCTCTCCGTCGAAGACCAGTACAACATCGTCCGCAAAAGCCTGAACGTAATCCCCCCTCTTCTCCAGCTCTTTAAGCAGCGGGTCCAAAAGCAGGTTCCATAGGATTGGGCCTCCGATGGATCCTTGAACGCATCCTTTAGTAGTCTTCTTCTCGTGCTCCTCTCCTGCGTATCGTACTCGGACTTTCCGGTCTTCGAGATAGCTGTCGATTAACCTCCTCAAGTTCACCGGACACTTTTCCTCAGCCAGTCGGACCCTAATAGCTGGCCACCATGCACTATCGAAGGCTCCCTCTATATCCAATGACACCAGTGTGACTATTCTTTTCTGGTCTATCTTCCTGTGGATGTGTTGCATTAGGGTATAGAGGGAGTCCTCGGTGCTTTTCTGGGGCATGAATCCGAACTGGCGAGTACTCATCCTGGGCAGCAAGTGAAACTTGATTCGGGTAACCAGCATCCTCTCAAGAATCTTTCCCATTACTGGGAGCAGTCCAATGGGTCTGTACGACTTCGGTTCGATGTACGTTTTCTTTCCCGGCTTCCGCAATACTATGACGGTGGCCTCTTTCCATGGCTTCGGGAAGTGGCCGAGTTCAAGGCACTTGTTAAGTATTCCCAAGAAGTGGTCTGGGCTGTTTTTTACTGCTTCTAGGCATATGTCAGCAGTGAATCCGTCGGCGCCAGGTGCTTTCTTTGGGTTGAAGGCATTTGTCGCAATGTTAAGTTCGGCCTGCGTAAATGGAGGGTCGCAAGAATCATCTTGCGTTCCAGCGTTTACATTCTCTGCTTCTGCTCTAATTTTGCAATGTTCGGTGTTGTCTGCATCTCTACAGTCCTCCGGGTAAAAAGTATCCGCTAGTACCTTAACGGAACCTTTTGCATCCAACACTATGCCTTCAACCTCAAGTAATACCTCCTCCTCTCTCTTCCTTGTCCTGCCGATTACTCTGTATATCCCATCCCAGACCCCCTCCCTGTCCTGTTTTCCGCAGAACTCCTTCCAACTTCTTATCCTGGCCTTCTGGGCTTCCAACTCATACTCTGTTTTCTTTTCCAGGTACTCTTCAACTACTCTCGACCTTCGGACAGGCGCGGCGCATCTGATTCTTCGCTTTCTGGTGGTGACTTCTTTTTTCTTCTCTGCGAGTTCTTCGGACCACCACGGCATGGTAAGTGTTTGTGTATGTTTCTTTGTGGGTATTGAATGTGTGCATGCCTGAGTGACTGCTTTTGTGTATGTGTTAACTGCTATTTCTATCTGTTCTGTGTTGTTTATTTGTTCAATTTGTGCTTGTGTGAATTGGTGTTCAGCTTTTAATTGGTCCAGTTTCTTATGAAACTGGATCCAATTTGCTTTCTTGGTGTTATAGAGTCGTGTGGATCTAATTATTTGTGTGCCTTTTGCTTTGTGTAACTGTATATTGAAGGTAATGCCGTTATGGTCCGAGCTCGTGAGGTTCTCTTCTACCCTCCAGTCCTCCACCAGGGTCAGCAAATCGGTCGAGCAAGCCGTTATATCGACGCTGCTGCAGAACCTTCTGTCCCCTCTGATTGTGTCAAAGGTCGGTGTTTTCCCAGTGTTGAGTACCTGGAGGCCCAACTCGTCAAGTGCGCATCCCAAGTCTTCACCTCTACGGTTAGTTTCCGCGCTTCCCCACCATAGGCTCCAGGCATTAACGTCTCCCCCAATCACCAACCTCCTTGTTCCTAATTTTTCGCCAATCTTGGCCAGGTGTTCCAGGTATGGGTCAATAGGCTGGTCCTTCTCAAGGTACATGGACACGAATGTGATTTCCCAGGCACTGGTTCGGATTCCCACCACTGTGATGTTGTTTGTGGTGAGTTGCGGGTACTGTACAACGTCCAGTGTAGAGTCCAGGACGGCTATTGCTGCCTTAACTGTCCCTTCTCCTTGCTCAGTGCTCTGGTAAATCCTTGCCCCTTGGTAGTTTTTTAGCCTTCTTGTTCCACCCACGTATGGCTCCTGGAGGAGTGCAACCGCAAAGCCGCGCTTGCTCGCTTCAATGAAGGCCTCGTCCGTTGCCAGCTGCATCCTCTGGAGGTTGGCTTGCATGATCTTATACGGGGTGCCCTTAGCATTGATATGCCACGGTGGATCTCGCAAGTGCTTCCCACTTGCGCCTCACCGGGCATTCGTAGCTAAATGCGTTGTGCTCCGTTTTACCAATTTTTGCTTTAACGCAATTAATACAACTTGGGGGGGCTTCCGTGATGAAGTCAGGACATTCCATCTTCATATGCGGTCCTCCACAGTGGCTGCACACATCGACGGCTTCGTGACAGAACCGCTTCCCGTGTCCGTACCCTAAACAGCGAGAACACTGTATGAGGGGGGACTGGTCCGCGACCCGTATCCTCTGCACGTCTATGTGCACAGCCTCCGCGTCCGTCAAGCGCTGATAGATGCGTGGTGACACCTTTACCACCATGTGGGATGTGAGCGGGTTTCTCGCCTTTCTCCTGTAGCGCACCTCCATCCGATCCTCCTCCGCACTTATGCCTTTAAGTAAATGCTTGTTTTGGACTCGGATGGCCTTCACGAGCTCTTCGTCTGTTATTTTATTTATGACGCCATACAGTACGATGAGTGGGTCCTTATTTTTAATTTCCTCCACGCTCAGTTGTTCATCCCTTCCCATGTTGTCCTTTACCTTTCTCAATTCGTCCTTGTCCCTGCAGCCTATGATAATTTTTCTATCCTTTGCTGTCCTAATCCTGTCGATTTTTACTCCTTCATCCTTTGCATTAACAGCCTTCCTGACCTTTTCGAAGACCTGCTCTCCCGTCTCATGCTCGTCCTTTGATGTTACGACGAGTGAGTGCATGGCTGACATCTCCTGGGGTTGCCTCCTTGGCATGCCGGCCGTCACGTTTGCGTAGGATCTTTCGAACTGGTCCTGGTGTTTCTTAATCATATCTGTCAGCTTCCCCATTTCTTGTTTATGCTCCAGTAAGAGCTTAGTATGCTCCTCTAGTTCCTTCCTCATGTCCACCTCCAGTTTCGGTGGTTCTGGTTTTTCCACTAGGTGGCATTTCTCTGCTTTCTTCTCTTTCTCTACAGGTGCCTTCCCCTCCTCCGATTCTTTAACCAAGATATAGAGCCTTTCCACGGCTTCTATGACCTCGATTTTAATCTCGTTTTTGAGGTTGCGGCTGTTCCCCAAGTGCGTTTTTGCCTTTGTGAGGCAGGCTTTGGCCTCAGAAGTCCTATTTTTATACTTCGGGATCTGTTTTGGGGATTTTTCAACCTCGGGCGCCTTGGCCACCACTGGCTTCCCTCTTAGCACAGCTTTGGGTTTCCCCTCTTGCTGGCTGAGGGATTTTTGTTGGACAGGTAATGTTGTCGTCCGGGCTTCGATCTCCCCTATACTACGCCGCACTTGAGTGGGTTTTTCATCGCTCTCTGTGGAGGGGCCGGCCTTCTCTTCCAACAATCTCCTTCGTTCCTTTGGTGGGCTGTTGGTCTGCTTAGGGTTTAGATCTCTGACCTTCCCGTCTGGGGTCCTGATGCATGACATCTTGTCTTATGGGTATCTAGTCTCGGGTGGAACGTCAAAATTTAATTGACTGTGTAAAGGGCAATCAATTAATGAACACGAGTAAAATTGCAAAAGCAACAACAAAATAAAATAGGTACACCAGAATAAAAGAAAATAAAAGAAAAATAAAATTTACTGACTGTAAAATACGGTCTCGGTCTTACTAAGTTGATAATTTTATCAATTTAAAGTGTTTAAGTAGAGCCTGCAGTCGTCACTGGTCGAGATTTAAGCAGTTCTAAAATTTTGCTCCGTACAAAATACTGGAAATAGCAGTATATCTAGCACACAAAAACACGAAATAGATTTATTAAATAAGTAAGCTGCTCTGCAGCAATATACAGTCGTCTAAATAAGCCCCTATATAGGAGGCCACACTCTCCGGGGTCCAAATAAAAATAAAATCAAAAATAATTTTTTGTCTCTAGGTAGAGCCAAATTTTTGGTCTGAGTCGATAGCTCTCTTCGAGCCCTCACCAACAACCCCAAACACAGTATGCCTAACCCTATTAGTTCCCGAGATATTAAAGCTCAAAGTTTCAGGTTAAAAACCAAGATGGCCGCCAGATGTCTTTATCCCACTATATCTCTGGAACCAATGGACCGAACCACCCCGTGTTTTGGCTTTTTCCACTGGGCTCGATGAGATCTACCCACCCGTACTACTTTCAGGCTTTAAAAATATGAGTGCCTAAAAATGCCCAATATTAACACAGTGGATTGGGCTGGGCAATGCAATATTCCCAGAGAAAACCCCGGCAGTCTACGACCACTCGTTTGGGAGTTATCGATGGTAGAAAAAATCCAAAATGGCCGCCGAGCTGTCAAAGTGTAACTTTGACGGGCTATAACTCCCTTCGTAGTCGTCGCAGAACACCCGAGTTTGGGCCTATTTGGTGCAGTCCGACCTTCTCTGTCAGCTGGAATCGTTTCCAGGACCCGGGAAATTTGTCGCTCCGATCTACCCCAAAATTGGGGAGAGAATGGGCTGAGGGCCCCTAACGCCAACTGTCAAATCCGCAAATCTCTACGACCTCCGGCCGCGGAGCTGTGGCGGGTCAAAGATTTCCAAGATGGCCGCCGAGCTGTCAAAGTCCCACTTTGGGAGCTTACAACTTTGCAACCAAGCGTCACAGAGAATCCGGACTTTGGGCCAACTACTCGGCTCGACCTTCCCCGTGTCCCAAAACCAACTCCAAGCCAAAAAAGTTTTTGGGCTTAAAAACGCCCAAAAACCAATACAAATCTTAGCTACGGTGATTTCACCCCCTGAGGTCAAAATCCCAAATTCCTAAACCTATCCGTTCTCAAGATATCACGGGTTAGAAATTTTTGCCAAAAAAACAAAATGGCGGATTTTTCTCAAAATCCGCAATCTAGAAGATACAGGACCCGAGTTTGGGCTTATTATGGTCACAAATAGTGTATAGGACCCAGTCCTAAAGTCAAATTTTGATTAAATCTATTAATTTAGAATAAAATCGAAAAAACAGTAAAAAATCTATATCTCGGGAACGGATAGTCACAAAATTACAAATGAGGTGTCAAAATTTTTGGTAAATGACCCTCTATCACACAGAATAAGAATAAGAAATGTTGTCATACAAAAATATTAAATTAGGTTAAAAAGTTTAAAAATTTACTAAATTGGTGTTAATACAAGACATATAAAATTAAAAAATCTGAAATTTGGAATTTAAGCTAGTCAGGCAAGCGCGCAAATGACCATAAAATAAAATTATACTACTCTGCCTGAAGTTTTTGAGTTATTCGATGTCAAAGTTAGCCAACAAAATATGAAATAACTCAGAAAATAAATGTCCAAAAATTAAAATTTTTGTACCGTTGATCTCCTGGTTCCCGGGTGCTGAAGACTGCAATGAAGAAGAACTGCTGACGATGCTCCTTCACGGACCACGTTTCCACGTGGTTTTCCGTTTCTTGCAGATATCTTCGTAAATCCCGACCGGAAAAATCTGAATTTTTCCAGCAAGGTGCTCCTTCTGAGTCCCCACCGAACGGCAGCAAAAAACAGGGGGGGAATCGATCTCGTTACAGAGATAAACGCAAAAACTTGTAAAAATTTGGTGCACTTTTAGGTTATAAACCACTTTTTCACTAATAACTTTGTGCACTGCGATCCAATTTTCACACGGCTTTCACTCACATATCGGGTGCACCGAGACGCAACTTTTGACGTATCAGGCGGTCAAATCGGTGCAGAACTTCCCACTTTTTTGTAATTAAAACTGAGGAGCACGTGTAAAAATGATCCGTTCTCGGTCACAGACGGGTCAGAACTCGGTTAGGTTAGGTTAGGTTAGGTTAGGTTAGGTTAGGTTAGGTTAGGTTAGGTTAGGTTAGGTTAGGTTAGGTTAGGTTAGGTTAGGTTAGGTTAGGTTAGGTTAGGTTAGGTTAGGTTAGGTTAGGTTAGGTTAGGTTAGGTTAGGTTAGGTTAGGTTAGGTTAGGTTAGGTTAGGTTAGGTTAGGTTAGGTTAGGTTAGGTTAGGTTAGGTTAGGTTAGGTTAGGTTAGGTTAGGTTAGGTTAGGTTAGGTTAGGTTAGGTTAGGTTAGGTTAGGTTAGGTTAGGTTAGGTTAGGTTAGGTTAGGTTAGGTTAGGTTAGGTTAGGTTAGGTTAGGTTAGGTTAGGTTAGGTTAGGTTAGGTTAGGTTAGGTTAGGTTAGGTTAGGTTAGGTTAGGTTAGGTTAGGTTAGGTTAGGTTAGGTTAGGTTAGGTTAGGTTAGGTTAGGTTAGGTTAGGTTAGGTTAGGTTAGGTTAGGTTAGGTTAGGTTAGGTTAGGTTAGGTTAGGTTAGGTTAGGTTAGGTTAGGTTAGGTTAGGTTAGGTTAGGTTAGGTTAGGTTAGGTTAGGTTAGGTTAGGTTAGGTTAGGTTAGGTTTTTTTAGTTTTCCCAGGCCAGGTACACCCCTGACCTGGGGAGTATATTATCGACAACACTATGCTAAGTGATACAACTGTGTGTCTATACTTATTATAGTTGACATTATTAGTAATTAATAGTTACATTGAGTCATTTATAGTTTAAGGTTTTCAAGATTGTTTCATATAGAATGGTATGATTACAATTTGGTATTTGTTAAGGCTGGGCAGTTTACCTATTATTTGCAGACAGAGAATTCTAATGGGCCCAGTTTTCTTATACATGTTTATAATAATTGCAGTGTCAGCTGCCTTTTCTAATCCTACTATATATATGGTTATAATTTATTATAGCTAGGTAATTGTAATTATTCTTATTGATAACAAACATTTAATAAAATATCGCAGCCAGGATGCCCATCTGGCACTGGCGGTTTATCATATTACATCAAGTGAAAGGCAAGGCGCAGACACCGTGCGCGGCGCAAGCGACCCTGCAGACAGGCCATCCCTATTGAGCCACTGCTCAAGGACTTGTCCACTAGTCCGCCCACACCGCGCCAGGCACCACCGCCTCCCGCGCGCCCAGCGCCCCCCCCCCGCCACACGCCCCCAACAGGCCCCGTCCGCATCAACCTGGATAATGGTTTGATCCCACGAGGACAGAGAGAGGGGGGGGGGCGCAGGACGCGCGGCCCCAAAACACAGGATGCATTTACAAAATGTTGCTCAATGGTGAGCCTATTTCTAGTGACAGCTGACACCCCTAATCCTAATAATTAAAATACATTGATAGTTTGTTATAGTTGGGCAATAATAATAATTATTATTATAGGTAAGAATTACAAAGTTAAATAGTGCAGCCAGGATGTCCATCTGACACCGGTGGTCTTTCATATTACGTGGAGTGAAAGTCAAGGCGCAGACACCGTGCGCGGCACAAGCGACCTCGCAGACAAGTCATCTCTATTGAGCCACTGCTCAAGGACCCATCCACGAGTCCGCCCACCCCACGCCAGGCTCCACCACCTCCCGCGCGTCCAGCGCCCCCCCCCCCCACCACACCCCTAACAGGTCCCGTCCGCATCAACCTACATAGCGGTTCGATCCCACGAGGACCGGTTGAGAGGGGGGGGGGCGCAGGACGCGCGGCCCCAAATCACAGGATGTATTTACAAATGTTGCTCAATGATGAGCCTATTTCTAGTGATTATTTACATTCCTAATCATAAAATAAATATAATACACTGATGCTTTGTTATAGTTGGGTGAAACTAGTTATTATTATAGGTAAGAGTTACAAGTTAAATAGTGCAGCCAGGATGCCCATCCGGCACTGGTGGTCTTTCATATTGCATCGAGTGAAAGGCAAGGCGCAGACGCCGTGCGCAGCACAAGCGATCCCGCAGACAGGCCATCCTTATTGAGCCACTGCTCAAGGACCCGTCCACGAGTCCGCCCACTCCACGCCAGGCACCACCGCCTCCCGCGTGCCCCGCGCCCCCCATCCCCCCGCACCCCCAACGGGCCCCGTTCACCTAGCGGTTTAATCCCATGAGGACCGGGCGAGAGGGCGAGAGGGGGGGGGGGCGCACGACGCGCGGCCCCAAAACACAGGATGTATTTACAAAGTATTGCTCAATGGTGAGCCTATTTCCTAATCCTAAGAAAAAATATATTACATTAATAGTTAATTATAGTTGGGTAATGATAGTTGTTATTATAGGTAAGGGTTACAAAGTTAAATAGTGCAGCCAGGATGCACTTCTGGCACAGGCATTGTATTCTATATTGCATCGAGTGAAAGGTAAGACGCAGACGCAGACGCCGCGCCAGCGATCACGCAGACAAGCCATACCTATTGAGCCACAGGGGGGGGGGGGGGGGGGGGCAAGAGACGCGCAGCCCCCAAACACAAGATGTATTTACAAAGTATTGCTCAATGGTGAGCCTATTTCTAGTGATAGTCAATATTCCTAATTCTAAGAAAAAATTATATTACATTAATGGTTAATTATAGTTGGGTAATGATAGTTGTTATTATAGATAAGGGTTACAAAGTTAGATAGTGCAGCCAGGATGCACTTCTGGCACAGGCATTGTATTCCATATTGCATCGAGTGAAAGGTAAGACGCAGACGCAGACGCCGCGCCAGCGATCACGCAGACAAGCCATACCTATTGAGCCACGGGGGGGGGGGGGGGGCGAGAGACGCGCGGCCCCCAAGCACAAGATGATTTTACAAAGTTTAGCTCGAAGGTGAGCCCATTTCCAGTGTCAGCTGAGTGTCAACTGACACTAGAAATAGGCTCACCCCCATCCATACATTAATGCATTGTTTTAGTTAGGTAATTATAATTATTGTCATTGATAACAAACGATAAATCAACATAAAATAAAATAAAATAGCGCATCCGGTTAGGTTAGGTTAGGTTAGGTTAGGTTAGGTTAGGTTAGGTTAGGTTAGGTTAGGTTAGGTTAGGTTAGGTTAGGTTAGGTTAGGTTAGGTTAGGTTAGGTTAGGTTAGGTTAGGTTAGGTTAGGTTAGGTTAGGTTAGGTTAGGTTAGGTTAGGTTAGGTTAGGTTAGGTTAGGTTAGGTTAGGTTAGGTTAGGTTAGTTAGGTTAGGTTAGGTTAGGTTAGGTTAGGTTAGGTTAGGTTAGGTTAGGTTAGGTTAGGTTAGGTTAGGTTAGGTTAGGTTAGGTTAGGTTAGGTTAGGTTAGGTTAGGTTAGGTTAGGTTAGGTTAGGTTAGGTTAGGTTAGGTTAGGTTAGGTTAGGTTAGGTTAGGTTAGGTTAGGTTAGGTTAGGTTAGGTTTAGGTTAGGTTAGGTTAGGTTAGGTTAGGTTAGGTTAGGTTAGGTTAGGTTAGGTTAGGTTAGGTTAGGTTAGGTTTAGGTTTAGGTTAGGTTAGGTTAGGTTAGGTTAGGTTAGGTTAGGTTAGGTTAGGTTAGGTTAGGTTAGGTTAGGTTAGGTTAGGTTAGGTTAGGTTAGGTTAGGTTAGGTTAGGTTAGGTTAGGTTAGGTTAGGGGTTAGGTTAGGTTAGGTTAGGTTAGGTTAGGTTAGGTTAGGTTAGGTTAGGTTAGGTAGGTTAGGTTGGTTAGGTTAGGTTAGGTTAGGTTAGGTTAGGTTAGGTTAGGTTAGGTTAGGTTAGGTTAGGTTAGGTTAGGTTAGGTTAGGTTAGGTTAGGTTAGGTTAGGTTAGGTTAGGTTAGTTAGGTTAGGTTAGGTTAGGTTAGGTTAGGTTAGGTTAGGTTAGGTTAGGTAGGTTAGGTTAGGTTAGGTTA